>JAKWBJ010000058.1:3378495-6289491 GCA_023159175.1 Wohlfahrtia magnifica
ATTACTTTGTTGTTTTTACTAAAATTTTTGTGACGTTAACATATAGCATTGGTTGCTACTAAATAGTGCTGAGTCATGAACTTGTCGTATATGGACTAGTAACGCTAGTATGCAAATTAAAAATTTAATTTTGACTTTAAAATTGTTATGTTTCTTTTAAGAAAACACACACCCTTTTTTAAATATGTTAGAGAGTTGTGCTATTATTGTTCAAGCGTTAAAGGTATAGTGTAGTTAAGGTTGCCAGATTCAGCATTGAAAAATTCTAGACATTTATAGAAAAAATCTTGATTTCCAAAAAAAAGAAAAAAAAAACTTTTTCAGTCGAAAATATTTGTTTCCGTAACACTTGAGTTAGAAATTGTCTGGTTATAAAAAGTAGTACGACAATAATATGCGTAAAAGATCATGGATGAAGCAAAGAGAAGCTTCGTAGACGGTAGCAAAATTAGGTTTGAAACCAAGAAAAGTAATGATGTAATGATTTTGATCTCAAGGCGAAATTAGATAAACTCAGTTATTAATTATACAGATCAACGGGTGTTTGAACTACAAACGCCAAAAACATTAAATTCTAGCTTCCATAATGGTCTTTTTATCTTCACTCAACAAATTTTTAGCATGAAGAAAAACGTATCACCCCAGTTTAAGTGAAAACCACTTTAGTTGACCGTAGTTTCAAAGGTGGAAAACTAACAAGTTTTTGGGCCGTTTTACAGCTGTACGCGAAACTTGAAAAAACCAAAATAATAGATTTTCATAGAGTAAACATACATATTTTAGATGCATAAATAAAAATAAAATAAATAAAAATAAAATAAACAAATCAAACGGAGTGGAAATAAAATTCCAAGAATTAAAAGGGGACAAGCTCAAACGGGAATTAAATAAATTAGAGCTGTCAACAACTGGTAATAAAACCGAATTCCAAAAACATCTATTAGAGGAATTTCAGAGACGTGGTATAGACATAGATACTTACGAATTTGATGATGAAAATGATCCTGAGATGAGTGCCTCTGCTACCACAAGCAGTTTGGACATCAATACAATGCTTGCAGCCATGATGAAACAGATACAAGTTCAAAATTAGAACTTTCTAGCAAGTATTGAAAAGAAACTTGAGGAATCTTCTAAAGCTGATAATGAAAAGCTTTTGGAAAAAATAATGTAGCAGCTGAGGCTCAAGAAACTTTTAGATAATGAAAAGCTCATAGAACAAATTAATGCTCTGGCGAGTGCACAAGAAATTTCTAAAGCTGATAAGGAAAACTGTTGGCGCAGGTACAGGAAACTTCTAGAGCAGAAAACCAGAATTTTCTGGCAAAAATTGAAAAGAAATTTGAAGAAACGTCGAGTGCAACAACAGAGAAGCTGCAAAAAAAATATGAGATGGTAAGCAAAAGGGTTGATGAGGTCGACGCAAGAGTGAAAAATCTAGAAAAGACTGACGAAAAATTTAATGTAATAGAAGAGAAAATCAACAGTATCATACCAGAAGTTTTCAGCAGAATAAAAACACCTTGCTTTGATTGTAGCTCACCCCTATCCATATTTAAATTCCAATTCGAGACAGTGGCGAGTAGAAACGGATGGGACGATGAAGAGAAGGCTCTCGAACTAATTTTGGCGTTAAAAGGTGCTGCAGCAGGAAATTTAGAAACCATGCCAGCCAGCTGCAGAAGCAACTACAATGAGTTAATGTTGGCGCTACAGCATAAATTTGGCGATGAGCATGGAATTAAGGTGGCGAACACAAAAGGCTAATGAATCATTGCAAGCCTTTGCAATGGAGGTCGAGAGATTGGTGCAGCTTAGTCATTAGATATTAAGTATGCGGAGTGTGCTGCTCATAAGGCAACCTTTGGCATTTGCACTGGCACAGGAAACCGCTCGAGAGATATCCAAGTCACTGGTACATAAAGTGTATAGCATGAAAAACGTAAATACCGAAGAAGATTTAATTGCAGCTATCAAAGAGGAAGTAGAGCGTCTTTTGGCCGAAAAAGAGCAAAGCGCAAAAAGGAAGTTCCAAAACTGTGACAAGAGCAGTCATTTTCAAAGGCATTATAGGGCACCGCTCCGAAGTGCAAAAATTGCGTCACCATGGAGATATGACAAATGGAAGAACACTAGCTATAGAAAGCCCGAAGAATTTAGTAACAAACATCTTACTAATAGAGGACAGCCGCATAAAATGTTCTTAGGTGTACACGGCAGAGTGCAAATAAATGGACGCAGTAATGTAAATGAGGGTGGCAATAATGGCGATTGTCATCATAGAGGTTGTCACATAAAATGATTGCCATGTAATAGTGAAACTTATTACAGGAGTGGAAAGAGTAGAAACGAAAGTAAGGTAGCCGCTGATAAAACAGATGATAAGGCCAAAAAGACCATTATCAATATCAGACAACTACGTCTGGAGGTTAACGAGGACTGGCGAGTATAATAGCGGCTAAGGAAAAGACAGATGGCCTACTAGTAAGGACATATCAGCAGATAGCCCTCTAATAAAGGTTTATTGGGTTCAATGGGATAGTTTAAAGCTGATATGTAGGTGCTTATACCGAAGCTGGGAAAGTGCAGACGGCAATACAACTTCGAATCTAATAGTAGTGCCTTCCTCAAAAATGAATGAAATTTTAAATCAGTCTCATAAGCAACATAGCGGAGGGCATCTTAGCGTGTCGAAGACAGTTACAAAATTAAAACAGCGTTACTATTGGGTTGGATGCAAGCAAGTTCCTGAAAGTGGTACATTTAGAACGACTTGCAAGCTATGGGAAGAAAAATAATGAGCCTATTCGGGACGAACAGGCTTAAGCGGGAGGCAGTGTTACTAAAAAAAAAAATACAACTTTACATTGTGGTATTTTGGTATATGTGAAGTTAACAGCACTGCCACATCGAATATCTTTACGTTACATTTGAATTAGCGGATATGGAAATAGAAAATGGTCGATATTTCCTGAAATAAAATAAAACGGAAGTTATTTTATTTTCAACGCAACTCAAACTAACTCAAACGTTTTGAAAAGGTTAAAACGTAACAATACATTAAATTTGTGTCTGATGGTGAAGCACGTTTATTGATCGAGAAGAGTCCATGAACAGCTTCCAACAAGTTTTATTTATCAACATATCACCATTTTTTTTTTTTAAGAGTTGTGAAAAAAGTAGTAAATAGTGTTTTTGGGATGCATGAGGTACTATTTACAGCGATTAACTTAAGAAAGTTTAAAACTATTACCGGCAGATATATCGCTCAAAGTTCTGTAGCATACCGGTAATGCGAGGGAAAAATGCGTGAATTGTGGAATACAAATCACTAACCTATACACAATACTCTTCATATTTAGCTCCTTAAGTCTATTTTCTGTTTCTTAATATGAAGTTACGCTTGGTTGCCATACAAATTTGATTAATTATTGACAGAAATATCTGCTTTGAAACCCTAGATTTCCTTAAGCTGAAAATAAAAAATAAATACTTCAAAAATCCTACACAAACTGGCTCGATCTTAGAGAAGACTATGCTGACATCGCACTACAAAAATTTTTACCAGAAACCTAAGAAATTTATTTTTTTGCGTAGATTAGTAAACTGCTATAGCTTGAGAGGAGCAGGGAATAATAACAACACTCTGAATAGCCTGTACACATTAGCAATAACTTTCTCAGATTTCGCAAGCGTTACATGCAGTCATGCGCAAAAAATAGGGACAGTAATGTGGCAAATTGAGATTTGATAACTAAGTACTTAAAGCGAGATAATTGTACTGACTTTTAGTTAATAAACTACAGAAACAAATTTAAAACCATTTTTATTACATTATTATTTTTATTTAAAAATTTTAATTAAATTAAACATAAAATATAAATGCACCCGGTAAAACAAAATAGGGAAATTTCATGGTATTTTCAAAATAGTACAATAATAGATTTGCTTTAATCTCATTTCTAACGTTGTTCTAGAATGGCCAATACTTTTTCGAGCCTCCATGCTTGCTTAAAACTGCAAAACAGCTTTTGAGCATAGAGTCGACAAGATTTGGGCCTACTGAATCCGATATATCATACCATGCAGCCTAAATTAATTCCCAAAGCTCATAATAATTTGTAAAACACTTTCCCCTGGCTGTTGTTTTTACTACATTCCCCAAATTATCTATCGCATTTAAATCTTGAGATGGAGACCAGTCTTATACAGTGATATTGTTACGAAAATAAAAATGCATAAAAAACATACACTAACATTTGTACATTTGGAGCTACACTTAATTGTGAGTTATTCTATTGGTTTGTGCCAAGGCTACGATCACCCTGTCAATGCCGTACTTATTTGCGTTATTAACAGTGTTACCAATCGCGTATTTAGCGGTGTTGCCAGTTAAATTTTGAGTATTAAGCTTTACGTTTGAATTAAAGTGGCTGAATCGAAATTAATGTTAATTTACTGTAAAAGGCGGCGCATTGTGCTTAGTCAGTCGTAATTTAACTGTCATAGAGTGAAGTCGTATTAAGACTATTGAGTAAATTGGTGTATAGTTATAATTGTGGAAATAAGTGACTGTCTAAAGTAAAATGTAAATTCGCTAAAACGTAACAATATTATTATCATTGAACCTTTTCTTAAACCTTTTCGTTGACAGAACGCCCAAGGGCTTGTTAAGACCTGGCACGCAAAACATGACACTGCTTAGCATTTTGGAAAACCAGTGCTTGATAGCGCAAACTGTTGAAAGCATGTAACTCATAAAGTAGATAGGTAGATAGGTGGGTGTGCCCAAAGAAATGATCCATACTTTCTATTTAAAAAAATCGTTGAAGAATAGCTAAGCCAAGCCTTATATGGTAGCAATTATTGGTATTATTACAGGGTACTGGAGTTGTGCACAAAATTTCCAAATAATGTTTTCAGAATTAAAAAAAAGTCATGGGTAGAATGACTAAACCCTTGCTGTTTGTATTTTTTAAAGATATGCAGGATCAAGAGAGTGACTTAAAGGCTCAATTAAACGTGACTTAACATAACATCTTCACCGTAATCATAGTTGAAACAACAAAAATCAAATAGGTCTTTTATGACATTATGGTATGTCACCAGTTATCGAACACATTGCTGCCCATTTGGTTGGTTGGTTGCGTTACAACTATGGCATTATACAAGGTCCTTGAAGCAAGGAGCTTAGAGAAAAGTAATGATAGGCAAGATAAATCAGTCAAGAGTTACAGTTTTAGCTTCAGCAAACTGATTAGAGGTGAAAATTCAAAAATTTCATTTTTAAATATTTTTGTTTTAATTGTTGAATTTGTTTAAATTTATAAATTTTTTTCAAATATTTCTTTTACAATATAAAAATTTTTTTGAAAACTTGGTGATTGTTTTGTTCAAACAAGCTTTTAAAGTTCAGATTTCGCTTACCTCTAAACATTTCAGCGGAACGATAAAGATGACTATGTATTTGTAAACCCCGATAGACATCCATTCCAATTATACTTGGATATTGCGGTTTTGTATAGTGACCATTGCAAACAAAGATTCTATCAAATATTTCTGCAACTAATTCACCAGTTTTGTGATTCAAAGTATAAACCTAAAGCGTTTATAAGAAGAAAATAAATGAAAATGAAAATATTTTTAGAATTAATTCCTCTGTAAACATGATTTCAACATGCTGAACAATTGCATCAGCATTACATTTTACTTGCCTCCCATTGCTTATTAAGACGAGGCTTGACACGTAACACTTCATGTTCGAATTTAATGTAGGATCTTAATTTAAAATGATCAGCATACATATTTAAATATTCCAAAACTTCTTGGGATGTAACAAAAGATAAATTGAATTTTTTCGGATAAGGAAAATCAGGATAACCCATAACTTCTTTGGGTAAATTTGTTCTAAACAAAACGATAATTTTTTTTTAGTATTTTTGAAGGCTGTTCTAGGTTTTTTAAGGATACTATTATTACCTTAAACCCTGATACATACTACTGTGTACCTCTTCATCGGTTTGTACCGTAATATCAGTATCCTCATATACCCAAGTGCCACCCACTTGATCATCTCTTTCATAACAAACCACCTCTAAGTGATGCTCTAAAGAATTTTTGACGGCTGACAAACCAGCTGTGCCAGCTCCTATAACACAGACACGTATTTTTTTATTCATTTTTTAATACTTTTTTTTACAAAAAAAATATGTTTTTTTTAATTTTATTTCAAACACTTAAATTTTCTTCTCAATTTTTTTTTGCCTATTTTTCACTGTTTTTTTATTTTTTTTAACCGTTTGAGCCAACCGTTCATACAGAAGTTTGAATAGTAACTGCAACATCCATTCAAAAGATTTTTTGAGTTTGTCATGCTACTCGTCGTACCAGTGAGTGGCGTATAGAGTACGATTTTGGTTTTGAATAATTTTTTGTTTTTTATTGTATTTTAATTTCTTTGTTTTTGCATTTTTGTTTGTTTTTTTGTATTTTGATTTTTTTTAACACTTATGTATGTATACCCTACCCTACTTGTAATCACTTCATATCTCTGATTTATTATCACTTTTTACAAATCGTAATTGTTTTTATACCGATTCATTGCCTATACCCAGCAAGCAAAGATAGCGTGGAAAATTCATAGAAAAAAATCCGTAACTGATTAACCACTTAAGGCTGATTATAAAAAATATTTTTTCTTTTACATTTTTTTTTTTATAATCCTAGAGTGGAAACACACTCGTGGTTTCTTATTAAACAGATAAGAATGAAAAGAGTTCGATATCAAGCAGGTAAATTTTCTTGAATGAAATATTAAAAATAGGAAATATTTACAATGATTTTTTAATAGCTTTCGGATTTGATTTAAAAAAAAAAACACATACAATTTAGAGAAATATATGAAATCTTTATTTGAGTCGATAGAACTGTCTATATAATCCAATTTTTAAGGATGATTTCATGTTGACCGCAGCTAAGCCTCAAATGGTTCATAAGCTGGCATACTCTCTCCAACATATCAGCCTGTATTTCATGAATAAATTCTTCAATATTAGATTCTATTGCGTGAACCCTTAAGGCTTGTCCCTATAGACATGAACCTTAACATAGCCATACAAAAAATAGTCCGACCACAAACGTGAAATAAACTGTTCACCGAACTCGCCTCTCAATTGGGCCATTGTCTCGTGTGCTATGTGGCATGTGGCACCGTCTTGTCGAAACCGCATGTCATCCAAGTTCTGCTCTTCCATTTGGGGTAAAAAAAAGTAATCATCGCACGGTAGCGGTCGCCTTTCATCCACACCAAACAGTGCATTTTTCAGAATGCATTGACAGTTCTTGCAATGTTTCTGGCTGCTCTTCACATTAAATATTTCATTTTTGCTTGTTCACGTATCCATTGAACCAGAAATGATCTACGTCGCTGAACCCAAAATAATTGCACCTTCATCCAACTGTATATTGATGCTAAGATTCAATTCTGCAAGCGTTGTTTCTTTGTAAGTCAATTCATGGTAAAATTATAGACGTGTTTGACAGTAACATTATACACAAAAACATCTCAGCAGTCAAAAACAATGTTGCCAAAAAGATAGTTGCTGAAAAAATCACAAGATACAACAGCCAAAGGTTGTGATTTCGTGGATAATGATTAAAATATTTTTGATTATATTACGCAAATGTAAAGCAGCAAAAGGGAGATGGGAAACTATGCCTAAGGACACCATTAAAGTGCTTAGAGTTATTGATACAATAGATCCGCATACATATTTACTCGTATAAGTATTAACTTTTTTAACTGATAAGTCCAGACTGTATGTAGCTATTTTCATTGCCGTTAACATTTTGAGTAGTATTGATTACCAAAGTTCTGTTATTTCTTTGTATACGCACATATAAAGTGTCTTCCAACAAACCGTTCTCATATTTTTTTTTTTTTTTTGTAACTTGTGGCCGTCATGGTAATCGTCTACTCATGCAGAGCATTGTGCTGGTACTAGAAAATTACATGCTGTTGATAAATGACTGTCTTCATGGAACCAACCCAGACTTGTCGATCCCACTGGGGAGATCGCTGAGAATCTTCCAATCGGAGATTATGACCATTGCCATATGAGCGAAGATCAACCTGGACAGTGGGCTCAAGAGTAAGATCATTACTATATTCTCTGACAACCAAGCTGCTTAAAGGGCACTTGGCTGGAATCTTATAATATCTAGATTGGTCAAACATTATATACGTTGCAAAGGCTTTTGCTTAGAAATAAGATACAGTTGTTTTTGATACCTGTAGAATAGATGGTAATGAAACAGCGGGTGCATTGGCTAAAAAAAGTCCGTGACACCCTATATCGATCGGGAAGCTTACTGTGCAGCTCTACTTACTATCATCCTCAATCCAAGCAATGTTTGAGAAATTGTCAGATGGAATGCTCAAAGGGGACTTCGACACTTTAGGGCGACAGACAATTCGCAATTTGGGCTGAGTTTCTCAAGTATGACATGCCGGACTTGAAACTCATAACAACATTTCTTACGGGCCTGTTGTATTAAAATAGTTGTTCTGTAGTATGGTGGACATACATTAATGGAAAAGAAGAAGTTGCACCACGCGCTCTTCTTCAGTTTTGAATCTAATCGATAGATATATGAATGAAGTATGAAGCGGTTTTGATGGCTGGATGATAAATCCACTAGAAGTAGAACAGGCCTGGTGCTCTACTTTGAGGAACGAGAGACCGAATTTTAATACTGACTCTTGGACAACAAAACTGATTTTCAAACAGAGGCTTGTGCGATAACAAGGGGATAAACAGGATTGGGGCTAACATGGAGACAACAACTAGCAACATATTCACGGATAGTTAAAGGGCAACGAGGACCAATGGGACAAGATATAGAACGGTGCTACACTGTAAACGAGCCATGAATGCTTTCTTGATGCAAAATATGATGAATACTGCTTAGATACCAGAGTACCACTTGGGGTGATAGGATTCGAGCTAGAAAATTAGGCTTTATAAGCCCATGTCTCAGCTTGGAACAGGTAACCAGTTATGAGAACTGCAAGGTTACTTTGGGAAATCCCAGCAAGAGTCTCACTGCGTCTGGAGAAGAGAAACCTGATTTTTGAGCATCTTAACAGGTAGGTGGTGTACTGGTTAGAGCGATCCAGGTTCAAATCACTGTTTAATAAACAATTTCAACCTGTCTCCAGACAAATTCATCTAAAAGATGTCCACCTGACCTTCCAGGTGATGACGAAAGAAGAAAACACATCACCTGCTGGAAAAAAATTACAATGCTAAGCAAGGATTACCACCAACATTTAGCAAGGGTCTTCACCACTACACAATCATATAGAGCCTAGCTAAATTAGATTAATCATCAATTTAGCTTGATTAATGAAACTGAAACAAAGCAATGAATGCTTTGTGGAAGGCTTACATATATGCTCCCCACAGAAGTGACGAAAAAAAAAACTTACATGAATATTTACCGCTGTGAAATTTAAACATCTCTAAATTGAAAAAAAATAAAAAACAAATCTTTTTGAGAAATACGAATAGTATTCTGAATTTAGGTATATACCAATACATACATATGTATATGTATATTCATATTTCTTCTTTCCATATCCTTTTAAAATATGTAGAATAGTATTTAGCTAAGTTATTACATGTGGATTAAGATACAGAAATAAGTTATTAACTTATAAGAAACGGTTTTTAATAGTCAATTTTAAAAACGGATTCGTGCAAGAATTACATTCTACATATGCCTACATGCCCAGAAACTCTCGCTGTCTTCACTGAAAGCATCTGGCAGAAAAGAACGATTTTCGCTGTGTTATGTGTGTGCACTATCTAGCTATCCGTAAATTTGCAGATATTCCTGAATCTACCTACTGTACAAACTTACCTTTAGAACTGCAGTGTAGATAATTCCTACTGTCAATATGCACCCAATAATCATTTTAATCAATTATTCATTTTAAACACATACTTGTTGCAATATACTATTTATTACACTGTGTCTCAACTAAAAATTTATTCACTGAGTACTTTTAACCGAAATAAATAGCACAAGTTATACTAAAAAATCATTTCGTTATTAAACAAACAACACTTCCTTTACTTGATATCTGAAAAACATAGAAAACACTAACTATTAAGGCAATACAACAACAAATAATATTTACTAATTTAACTGGTATTTTTACTTTCGATTAGCATGTGCAAAAAGCACAAAAACAAACAGTTAAGCAAAAACAACAACAACAACCAAAACAAAGCATAAAAATACATAGATAAGGCAAAAAAATAATAGTGATATTTAGTATTAAACACGAGGAGATTTATTGGGCAACAACTAACAACAAAAACAAACACACGCACCCACCTCCAGTACTCTTAAAAAGAGTACATAGCACCAAGAGCAAAAGCAAATATAGCAAAAACAAATTATGTAAGTAAAACATAAGGAGAGCGGCTCTTTCGAATTATAATCAAAAAATCTCAATTAAATAAACATACATAGAAACATGTATGCATATGTATGTGACTCTGCAGAGCGTGTGCGTGGTTTAAATGCGGATTCTTTGATTTACAGTCAAATTGATTAGAATAAACTATAAGAAAAAAATTGAACAAAATACAAAACGTCGTTCCTTATCAATATGATATGGTGAACATTAGAAAAAAAGAGTTGTTAACATACATATATACAAACACTCATATACAATACATCAATATATTATAGTTACTTGCAAACATCTGTTTGTTGAATTTGTTTTTGTTTTTTTTTATTTAATGGAGACTGTTATTGTGTCATCAAAGTTTAATAATCCCGTTACTTTTTTGTGCTTAATAAAATTAATCATTTACTAAACTAGTCTACTTGAATTTAAGCTTCCTAAAACATTCATACACTTCCTCTCTATTTCACTCTCTCTCTTCTATAACACACGCACACACGCACACATACATATGTATTAGTGTATTACATATGTACATCCATTTACATTGTATGTGCATGCATATGAAAATAGTGTTTAAAACCGTTAGGTAACTTTAAATAAAAAACAAAGGAAACTAAAAAGTAAACAAATATGCATAAGCACACATGTATGTGTGTTTGTCGGAAAAGTTGTCAGCAATTTGTTTACATTAATGGTATTAGTATGTAATTAAAATGTTGTACAATGATAATCTTACAAATTATCTTTACAACGCGCTATTATCTTCTTGATATCACACAGGAAGATGATTCTTTATTGTAGTTGGGGTTTTAATTTTTATTTATTGACCGCCTAGACGTGATTTTTAGTGGGAATAAGACTTTGTGCATTTTCCTAAAATAAAAAATATGTATATTTTTTTTTTTAATATTTTATAAAAAAAAGTTCCACGACTGGTTTTTTATGCTTAACATGAATAGCACACGTGAGACAGGTTCTTTTAAATCTTCAAATTTTATGAAATTAATACAACATTAAAAGAGATTATAAATTAGTTTCAAAATTAGAAAACAATCAAATTCGTATGCATACATACGTTTAGTGCTCCCGAATTTAACTGGTACCTACTGGAACCAAATAATAATTTGAAATAGAAATATGACATATGAATATACATATGTACAAAACATTTTATTTAGACTTAACTAAATAAGTGCCTGTTAAGTAGAAACGTAGGCACCCTAAACATAAACATTTAGAATAAATCTTAAATTAGATTTGACTAAATAAATGTTAGATAGGTTCTGTTTTAAAAGAAATAAGGCTCTAAGCCAGAATTGAACCGAAGTGTCTGAACTTAAGGGGATCATTTCCCTGATAGGTTTTTCGAAGATTAATTGAAGAATTTAAATAAATTTACTTTCCCCAAGGCTGTTGCGTAGGAAAGCGTTTTGGAAAGTCTAATAGACTTTGCTAACTCATAATAAAATGGTTTGTTTTTAGGCCACAAAAGCCAATTTTGCAAATTTCATAGAATTCCGTTTAATTGAGTCCCGCTTAATCTATTTACCCCTTAATTGTTCTAAAAATGCAAGGAAATATTTCCATATAAGCAAGGAAATATTTCCATATCGTAAAACTCCCGTTCAATTGAGTTTTATTTAATTTTTTTACCACTTTAATTGAATCATAATATAATTAAATCATATGAAAATCGTATAAAAATACCCTGTTAATTATTGTTATTACCATATGTCTTAATTATAAAACTATACGTTTTGTGAAAAAAGATTAAATTTAAAAGACAAATTAAATGTTATTGCGAGTGCTAAGCAAAACTGCGAACAGAAATTGCGCGCAAAATATTAGCGCTTCAAAGATACAATAAGTGGAGTCTCCAAAAATAGAGGTTCAATTACGGAAACATCAAAGATCTACAAGATATCTTCCAATAGGGATGAAACTAGTTTTTGCGTTAAAGTGAATCGCGCTCTGTTATTGTGTTTTAACCAAATGTGCCAATATTTTACGTAATATAATATTTGAAAAAGCAAAAAGTTTGCTGTGGAATTTGCAATTTTAAGCCCAGTTCTGGCTGGCTTAATTGTTTTCAGCATAGGCGTACATATAGGCGTAACACTAAGAAAAAGTCAAGAAAGTGCGCCCGCTTAATTGAAGCTGATGTACCATTAAACAGAGTTCTTTTATTTGCATCAATGAATCAATTAAAACAGTATCTGTTAAAAGATCTATCCTGTTAATTATGCCAAAAATTGGGCAATTTATCCAGATTAATTTAGATGAAATTACTATATCCCTGCTGGAGATACCTTAATGAAAGGACGGACATGCTTCAGTTATCGATTCTAAATTAGTCTGTAAATAAAATTGAGTCCGTTCTTCACCTATGGTAGTAAAGAAACACAAAAAAGAATACCTGCATTTCATTGTTTCTGGAAAATATTTTTTGATTAACAGCCTTATGATATGCAAAACATTTTTTGTATTTTATTCAGATATTACCAGATACTAAACAAAACATGAAATTTTATTTAAACTATCGCGTATTGCACTTTATAACTTTGGAAACTATAGATTTAAATAGGTCAGACAGTATCATCACCCTTGTCGCCTCATAGCAACTGCTATATAAGTTATAAGATTTTTATCCTTCTAACAAGAGTAGCAGTTTGAAATCTGATGCCAAATAGTTGGTTAATGATGTTAGCTTTTACCACATTACTCTTTACATACAAAGTCCAAAGAAAACTAAATTTTTTATAATCAAACACTTCAGCCTTAAGAATCTCCTGCTGTTAATATAGTAAATGTTATTCAACTATTTTACTGTTTGAAGCCCATTCATATGCATTTTAATCTAATGCATCTTATTAAAGTGAGATCAGAGCATTTTTAGTCGGTAAAACTGAAGAAATAGGCCGCAGTCGGCATTCTTAAACATTGGCTTGCCAGTGATATCGAGTAGATTTTTCATTTTAGAATGCGGTGTTTATTCTTCAGCCTTAAGCCACTATTCCTAGCAACCTTATTGGTCATTACGCCTATAGATAGTAAGTTAGACAAACTATGATACTGTTGTGTAAGTTACACATTTTTAACAATCCCAAAAAAAATTTTCGCGTTTGAATTATTTACGAAACTTGGCAATTTCGTTTGTACAACAAAAAATCTCTTAATGATCAAGAGGCTTACGTAACGAAAACAACAAAGTGGCTGATAGTGATAAGAGTAAATTGCTAATAATAACAACAATAAAGTCAAAAAAGGCAACTCTCGGACGACCGCATAAAAGTATTTGGAAAACTTTGTTTTTATTCTTAAAGCATTAGAAAAATATATACTTATGTTTGTATGTATGTATAGTATATTCACACTTTTGTAGAAGATATAAAAGATGTTTAGGCTTAAGATTTAACTAATTCGCTATTAAATGCACTAGGTTACCAATCAGAAGCTGACTCCCTATACAAAACACAAGGAGTCGTCAACAAACGAATACAACTTGCAAGTTAATAAACGAGGCAATTATAATTTCATTTTCATAGTTGGTTTTTTGATGAGGTGGAGGGATTTAGTAATTCTCTATTATAAATTATTTACAATTTGCCAGTCAATTCTGGCACAGCCTTAAACAAGTCAGCTACTAAACCAATATCGGCTACTTGGAAAATGGGTGCTTCAGGGTCCTTGTTTATGGCCACAATAGTCTTTGAATCTTTCATGCCAGCCAAATGTTGTATGGCACCAGAAATACCAACAGCCACATATAGATCGGGAGCTACAATTTTACCAGTTTGACCGATTTGTAAGTCGTTGGGTACATAACCAGCATCAACAGCTGCACGCGAAGCACCTACAGCAGCACCAAATTTATCAGCCAAATCGTATAACATTTTAAAGTTGTCACCTGATTTCAAGCCTCGACCACCAGAGATAATGACCTTGGCACTGGTCAATTCAGGACGATCTGATTTGGTCAACTCTTGACTAACAAATTCTGTAAGACTTTGAGCATAATCTCCGGCCGGTGCCTGTTCAATGGCACCACTGCCACCGCTGGAAGCAGCAGGAGCAAAATTGGTGCCTCGTACGGTAATAACTTTGACAGGATCCTTAGATTTCAAAGTTAAAATAGCATTACCAGCATAAATGGTACGCACAAACGTATCCTCGCTCTTAACATCAATAATTTCCGAGATTGGAGAAACATCCAATTTGGCAGCAACACGGGGTAAGACATTTTTACCAAAAGCAGTAGCACCAGCCAAAATGTGGGTAAATTTAAATTGGTTTTGAGTAGCCACTACCAAGGGAGTCAAGGATTCAGCAGTGAAACCTTTAAAGGCTCCATTTTCAGCTACCAAAACTTTAGCAACACCTTCCACTTTGGCTACAGCCTCAGCAGCCTATAGAAATATAAAGAAACAAATACACACATGTACATTTTGAAAAAAAACAAAAAAAAAAAACAAATCACTATAAAATAAATCTCAGATGTTATGCAAAACTTACGGGTCCGCATTTAGTGCCTGCTACCAATACTGTGACGTCACCACCAATCTTTTTAGCAGCAGCAATGGTGTTCAAAGTGACAGGATTTAAAGCCTCATTATTATGCTCGGCCACAACCAAAGTGCTCTTGCAACGGTGGAGCTATAATGGAAGATAAAAAAGTATTCCAAAATAAAAAAGCAAACACACGTTATAGGAATATTGAAAACTCACGATAGAAGAACGCAATAAGACACGAGCTGAATTGGTGCTGAACATTTTATTGTTTCCTTTTTATGTGATTTGGTTGCACTAATAATTTTGGCCCGAAACTAAGCAAATCTATAATATAATTAAAGTTTTATTAATTTTTATCTAATTACGGAATAGTAATGATAAAATTAAAAAAATGGCAGACCACCTCTCCACTTAATTAACCCAACTGACTAAACAAAAGAAAAATAGGAGATGAAGAAGAAGAAGACGAAGAGAAGATCGCTGCAAGTACTAAAGTCCACGGTGTCGAATTGCCAACCATCTTATAAGTTGCCGTTAAATTAATAGCGTTTATTTTGTAAAACATTTAGCGTTTTAAATAAAATGCTTTATTGAAACGTTAATTTCAAATTATAATATGTATATATTCGTACCGTAACTAAAAGAACGCTTTTAGAGCATCAAGAAAACCGCTGATTACTGACATCAAATTTCTTCCCGCCTTTACTATTAAAAACAGTACTAAACGTACTTTGGTTGACAGCAAAGTGTAAAAATACAGTAATTTAATAAAAGTTAGAAATTAAAACAATAATTTAACATTTTGTGTTTCATTTTAATAATATATCGGTTTTATGTGAAATAATTGTGAACTTAAAATTGAAAAACTTTAGTATTGTTTTTCATACATATGTAATTGAAAGCAAACAAGAAATGATGACTCCAACAGGCCTCCACTAATGAGGTATGTACGTACGTGTGTATGTATTAAAAGATGTAGTTTTTAGCGAATTCAACCAATCGATTACAATCGAGCTTATAAACTTATTAGCAAAAAATTCTAGATCGAACGTAGAAATTCGTTTTTTAGCTGCACTAGTGCCGAACTAATATTTTAAAGAGTCAATACGGACTGTAGATATGGTTTGCAAACAAATGCTTATAGAGTTATTTGTGTATAAATTCTACAAAATCATAACATGGCCGTGCTTATTAGCAGTTTCAGTATATGTACTCCTTCTAAACCCAAATACAATACACACCCATTCTAACCAAATCCATTATGATAGCAGCTAAGGCGTAAGGATAACTGGGTGGTCTTCAAAAACAGGCCTTTCTAGCTATAACTGGAGGTTTGCACAGTAGGCATAATATAGCTACCGCCCCTGCACACCTTCGTAATGAAGTCTGCTATGAGCATGCCAAACGCTTCAGGTCTAGAATTAGGGGAATTTAGTCGCAAGAGTGTTCTAGAAAGCGTTTCGGATCGTATGATTAAATGCTTGATCACAAACTATATGAACACTAAACTGGTTTTCGACCGGAGGTTCGCGATCACATTCACCTTGTATTAAGCCGTGGAGTCTGAAGAAGTTTACAAATGTGTCGCAGACTGATATCAGTCTGAATTAGGAACGGGGATATTTGGATCTAATACAGAAATATCTCTAACTAGTGTTAACCGGCTAAATGTCCTTTAGACTAAAATTCACTCAATTTCAGTGTGCGCTACGATAAACCCACAGAGGGATACCAGCTATGCGCATTCATGGTGTTCTAAGTGTATTGGCTTCATGTTTAGTGGGATCACGACTGGTTGGAAAGTGAGTTGACTGACGTCCATATTGATCCATAGCCTTTTTGTGGAGGTCTGCTCGAGGGTGAATAGTTGGGAACGCTCTTTCAGTGTCGCACATTAGGAAGGCGCCCGAAATCTGCACAGGCAAAACGGGAATGGGCTGTATGTTTTACGAAAGGTGAATATTGGTAAAATAGTGGGTTTCCTATCAGGACACGACTACTTGAGATATCAACTCAATATGTTGCGTCTTCTGGATGGAATGGAGTGTCAGCACTGTCTGGTGGAGGATGAAACTATATGGCATACTGCGCAACTGTGTTGTGCTGACCAGAACCAGATTGCACGTTTTTAATCGGCATCAATTAGCACCAGTGGAGATTAGATCTGTTTCTATCTGGGATTTGCTAGACTTTATTCGGACTGTGGAGAAGTTGGTTTTCGGCCTGCCCTTTTCTATCTGAGGAACAATTAAGTGGGATGGTATCAGTGAACGGAATTTTATTAGGACACAATCTCTTGGGTCTGGGAGTCTGCCGCTGGGCAACCTGCTGGTTATGATAATCAATTATAAATGAGGTATAAGAACTTATCAGTGCTAAATTTTAAGTTAAATTGCTTAAGTCCCATAAACAACAATAGCGAATTGCAATAAGCCTTTTGCCCCTATAGGCTTTAAAAATGAATGTATAAAAAAGGCTATCTCTGACATGAGCTCAAATGTGAATCGATCTAATCGAAGTTGGTACTATAACAGCTTAGTTCATGTCAAATTTATTCAGAATCGGTACAATCTTCAAACTGCCTTGACCCTAAAATAAATCGGACATTAACCAAATCTTTATTAGAATTACAGATACTTTTTTGAAGCAAACAATCGTCAGAGGCTTAAAAATAAACTTTTATCTATTAGAGTTTAATTAACTGACAAGGTTACCAATTTAATACTTAATGGAATTTAAGACGTAAATATACGTCTTCCCATTGTTATCTCCTAAAAGGAATAACGTATTAAATAATGTTGATTTTGAGCTCCTCGATGAAAAAAGTAATATTTCAAGTGGTGACAGTAATTTTTTTCATCGCCAAAAAAAATTGCCATTCATTTATGTTTAATTCTCCTGAAAATGCCGGGAAACTAGGATAGACAAAGCAGTTTTGAACATCAAGTGTTAGCTGTCGAAAAATCTATTATGGTTTGTCATTTCGTTATGCATTTGCAGAACAATTAGAAATTATACGAAATTAATTTAAAAACATCGAAATTCTGACTCAGTTGTAAATAAGCAACTGATAAATACAAGGTCTGTTTGGGTACTTTTCCAGTAAAGTCTAGTAAAAATCACTCAGTAAGAAATTTACAGAGATTAAAGCAAAATGTACTCCCATAAATAAAAATATCTGGAAAAGTACGCAAACGGAAATCCAATAAGAATTAGTAAAATAGTGAAAACAACTCATTGAGAAATAAAAAAACAGTAAATAAATAATAAATGATATTAATAAGTAAAGCTGGATTCATCCATTGTTTCGGAAACAGTTCGGAAACAGTTTTATTTGCTTGTTCCGAAACAGTTTTATTTTTTTTGAAAATTTGTTCTGAAACGACTCACCCACTTCGAACAATTGTTCTGGAAAAACAAGGGTACCATATGAGATATTTTTGTAAACGAGGCGTGTGTTAGTTTTACAATTTGGCAGCACAGTAGCAGATGATTGCATTTTGCTTGTTTTCTTTGTGTCACACTATATTAGTTATTTTGTAATAAACAAATTGTAAATTAATTGCTTTTAGCTGTTTTATACCTTCTACGCAAAACTCTTCCAAAGTGCTTGGCATTCGCTTTCTGCAATTAATTGAACACAACTTGTTGAATGCTTTTGATAATCATCTACAAAATTTAACTTACTTCCCACTCCAATAGTGGTTGCTATTGTTGACCACACACCTTGCTGCATATGATTATTTTTGTACTTTTATTACTCATATCATACAAATATTCCCTGCCCGGCATTTTTATTTCTAAAATAAGCTTCAATGCAACTGATTCATTTGACTCCATGGTAATATTTATTTAATTTTATTTTTAATATAACAATATTAATCAACAGTTACTTTTTAAAACAAACAATACAAAACAAGTGATATGTATTGTATTATACATACATACATATGTATGTACATATAATATGATGTGACAGCTCAGGCAGCACAGTTTAATTGTTTCGGAACAAAAATTAAAATTAAACCAATTCAAGCTGAAATTGTTCCGCAGCAAGTTAAATCTCTTTCGCTCTCTCTCTCAAAAATAGAAACGCCAAACTACATATAAAAAAATGGTTTCAGAACAAAATTTTTGTTCCGAAACGATGGGTGAATCCAGCTTAAATAAGAAACAATAAATAAGTAATAAATAAGTTTACACCAACGGTGTTCATTTCATAGAGCAATTGTTTACGCTCAACTCACATGTATTCTTACACTCTTGGTTTCAATTCTCTTTTTGTCTGTGTTCTTTTTTTTCAAAAGCACTGGAAGAAATTTACTTTTAGTCGTCACTGAAACAACGACGAATCAACGTGTGGAGTGGCTGTTTGTGGATTTTGTTTTTATTTCGCACAAAATGTACTAATTAAGATTATTAACAATGTGCATCGAATATTTTATGATTATTAATGCATTTGGTAATCCCCAATGCATTATAAATTTTACACAAAACATTTACTTTTTTATATTTCGAATTTAAAATAAAGTCTTAGAGAACTTAATACAACTTTTAGCACGTTGGAAATTTCTTACAGAGCATTTCTTATTTTCTCACCAACACAAATACATTTTCAATTTTACGCAGCATTGGTTTACACTTTTTCTTTTTTGTTATTTAAAGAAAGACATTTTAATTTATTTTAAAAGGTTTTTTGTTTTTTAAACATATGCTTTTTTATCAGCTGTTTTTTATTTATATTACAAATTTTTACTGGCAAAAATGTATACAGTAAAAACCATTAAGTTCTCTTGCATCGAACTGTCATTTTACTCTCTTTTTTTGCTCTCTCCTTACTGAGTATTTGTGTAAACAAACACAATACAGTAAAAACTTTTAAAAATTTGTACAAGTTTTTAAACAGGCTTACAATTTTCCAAAATCAGTTATATTTTTAACTCAGCGGTTATGTCAGCAGCCATGTACATTTAAAATTACAAGGTTCATTGATTTTTAGGAGGTCATTCTTTTGATTCTCCTTTTTTGGCATTTTCACTTGTTATTAATTCTGATTAAATTAAATCTAATCTCTAATTAAATTTATTATTCATATCGCACTTTATTTTTGCAAAAAAATGCAAGAGATTGCGATTATTGATTGTGTTTGATTTGATTATATTAAAGGGATATAATTTACAATTTATATACATACATATGTGTACGTATTTATGTATTTATAGACACAAATGAGAACATTCGTATATTTGCATATTTCTGGAACACCGCTTAAGACGGTGATACAAGTCGTACGACATGGCAAATTTTTGTGCACAAAAGAGCGGATAGTATCGTGTAAACTCCATATGTAGTAGAACGTACGACATTGGAGAGAAAATACAAATAAAAATTTGACAGTCGTACGGCTCTCTTTGTTTTTTAAATTTTATTAAAGAACCATCACACTTCATTAGATCAGGAATGAGTTTTTACGTAAACAAATAAAATAAACAAAGAAAAAAGTAGTTTTGTTCGCTCGCACTATTGGTCTCTTTTAAAACAGTTGCTTACATTTTACTTTGCTTTGGTATTTTACGCATCGTGTAAACGTAAAAAGAATCTGTCGTAAGGTTTGGCTCTTAATTTTAAAATACGGATGGAATTTTATATTTTCTATGTGATTTTGCGTACGTTAAGTCTTATCGTCTAAACTCCCCTTTATCAAAAACCAGATTTCGAATACGAGAACAATCTGTTCTTTCATAAACAAAGAACATTCGAAACTTAAAAAAAAAATTATTTGAAGGACTTAAAAGATTTAGAAGATTTTTGTTTGCTACTGCAATATTATATATGTACGTCAGTACTTTTATAATTCTATTTTAAAAACTCTGCTGTGTGTTGTTTATATACATACATACAGGTATACATGTGTATGTAAAAAAGGGTGAGCTTTATTTAAAAAAATGCGAAATTGCACTGTTACTTCCCTCAGAAACGTTCTCCGTAGCCAAAGAAATGCGTTGTGTTGAATTTTAGTCAGATTGCATCAGAGAAAGTTGTTTTTTTTGTAAAATTTTGCTCGTAACTCCCCTCAGAAATGTTCTCTATAGCCAAAAAATATTTTGTGAAAAAATTTAAGCAGATTGCATAAGGCGAAGACGTGCTGAATGTACAGAATTCGTTAAAGAAATCGAAATACTCGATTAGATTTATGATGGTATCTTTTTTTAAAATTTGTTTTCAATCCTACCTAACATCATTTTAGTGGTCATTATTATTGGTGGTCAGGCGTGGATTCATAAGGTTAAGTCAGTAGACGATCCTTATAGCCAACCACACAAGAGGACTTATTGCCTCTGAGGTTTTCAGGAAGTCTCGTCCACACCCTATATTGTGACTTGGCCAATGTGGGGAGTGGCTTTTTATTCCTTAATATGTGTATTTGAGGGGACTTTGCTATAACTAACCATTGGGTTATGAATTAGCGCGGTCTTGCTATCTGAAAACATATGCGGAAGTGTATGCTTTACCATCTTAGGATGGTAACCGAAGCTCTCATCACAGAGACGTTATTTCTCTGCTGGCTGTGAGCCAACACTCGAAAATGCGGAAGGTGAACGCTTCTTATAAGCGCTCCCCCTAATCCAAGGTGTAACAGCATACGCCAAGGGATACTTGGCTGCTAATATACGAACTCTAGATACAAGACGTTTTCCAGTTTCTTATTCGCATTTCTACAACATGCCTGCCAACCTTAAAGATGGCTTTTTGAATCGTATACTAATTGGCTTGGACTCCTGTTCAAAAGGGACAGTTTCAAGAGAGAACTGCTGGTTTCGCCGTTGCGTAGAAGAGTGGACATATGAAGCCACAATTTTTGAACTACCAGTATAAAACTAGTTGGATGATTTTGATTTGCAACAATTAATGGAACGCGAAATAGCTGAGGCTCAACTGCAGAAAGCGCAATGTGAGTTTGAAGATGGTGAAGCGGGATGAGTTCTCCAAACCTCATATTAATCGCGGTTATTTCCCTCAAAGTGTTGACGTGAGCACGGAAAGATTCTGGCGACGATAGAGCCTCAGAACGCCGATTTTGCCACGTCATCATGACGTGTAATGCAGAGGACGAGAGAAAGGAGTTCGTCCATCGCGTCATTGTAGGAGAAGAAGCTACAATTGATCGGCTCTGTTCTATTAAGGGTAGTATATATAGGTTCAGTGTTGTCCACCTAATATCACGGCCTGCTGGGAACGTGGAGTGTATCCACCACTGAAAATACTGAAATGATTTAAGAACAACAATAGGCTCATTCATTGAGATCTTCTGTCAGCAAGATGGTATAGAGCTCAACTACAATGAATTGCTCTAGACCATGCCTTCTTTAAATGTTATTTGAAAGTCAATTTTCTATCTAGACTACTGAGCCTAAATATTAGGGAGATTGATTATTCGACTTTTTCAAAAACCGGTTTTCGAATAATTCGAAAAGTAGCATTTAAAAAAACGGTTTTCGGTTAATAATAATTCAAATAAGCGATTAACCGGTTCTCTTATTTAAATAAAATTGTTCCTATTTCTTAAAGCACAGAGCTGGACAATGTCGTTTAAAAAAATAAGCAGAAGCTGAAGAGAGCTTAAAATAAAAGTGGCAATCAATACTAACAATAATTCTAACAAATTTCATAAAAACTATACCAAAACTGTGTGCCAAAGCCATCAAAAACAAAATTTATTACAAAGTACTGAAAAGTGCTTAAGTTTCGAACAGCTACTCAAGGAACTAGTTTCTTTTTTGTTGTTGTATTATTTGGTAGAGAATGGAGTTGAAGGTTTAGATGCCTAAGATAATAAAAATTAAATGTTTTACTTTGAATAAATCTATTAGTAATACTAATCCTTAATTGCCTCGACAAGAAAATTTGCTTAGATTTCGAGGAGCACTGTATGTAAATTTATGCACTGCGTATTTAATAGTGTGTGTGTCACTGTGGTATGTTAGGTAAGAACTCACCTTCCAACAAAGAAGTCGTCGGTTTAATCCCAGACCACACCATCTGACAACTTTCAAGAGCGATATCTCCTCACAAGATTACTAGCGATTGGTTATATGTATTTACGCTGTGGAAAACCGCACTAACTAATATATATGCCGTTTGGAACCGGCGTTTGCGGGTTTGTGGGCTTTCAATGAGTCTAGTTGATCATTCTCCATATATAAAAATCAATATTTATTTACTGAAGATGAGAAAATGTTATTTTTGCTCCAGAGTGCATATCTTTTTCGATCTACCTTGGTTCACGTTCTTTGTGAGACGTTCTAGGTTGTTATATATACAAAAATAATTAAATTTATACAAATAGTTAAACGATGAGCATATTTTCAATAAAAAACATACAAACGTATCAAAATTACACTCATTTAAATTAGCCACTTATTCGTGTCAAATTAACCGGTTTATTCGGTATTCGAAAAATGAAGATTTAAAAAAAACCGTACTTGACAAAACCAAAAAACCGGTCGAATAATAACCGTCCGATCTCCCTACTAAATATTCAATTGAATTTAGAAATACAATTTCTGTTCCCTGTAGAAATAGATTGGCGTAGGATTTCTTTTGAGCAATTTATTGAAATGAATAAGAATGGCTTTAGTTTTCTCTCTGTTGATTTCGATTTCGAAAAGTATACGGTCGCGTATGTACATACATAAGTACCTTCTACATACGCTTTATGATAGTGGTCGAAACCTTAACTTGAAATTGTGGGCGGCGCTATCAACGTCGTAGAAAGCTACAAAATGAAAATTCTAAATGTGTGTAAAAAGGTAACTCCCCGTTTTGAAAGAAAAATACTTTTGTTGTTGCTTTTATTTAAAAATAAACAAACATATTTTTACTACTACTGTCTGCCATACGCTTTATGCGTGCGTAGAGAGTTTAAAAGATTTCTAAGAATTATTCTTTTCTAAGCGATTTAATCAAACCTTCCGTTAGCGATCAATTTTATTTTTTGTATATGCGAGTATATATTTAAATTGAATTGTATGAAGGTGATTACAAGAAAAGGATAGTTTTGTTTATAAGCCCTATCATATGTGCGAATATACAAATTGATAATAAATATGAATAAAAAAAACATTTTAACAAACCAAAAGAAAGAATAAAAAAGTTTTATTTATTGATAATGACGATGATAAGCTTCCAAAGTTTGCTACCATTCTTTGTGGCTGAATAGCAGGTAATTGACCAAAAACATAAATTTGAGCAAAAATTAGTAATACGACGGTGTTTAAACGAATTGGTTAGAAAAGAAAGTTGACGCTAAACGGCGATAAAGTAATAGTTAACGTATAAACAACAAATAAATAAATCGACAAATATTTATTGTTATCAATTAATTTGATATACTCTTTTTTTTTTAAATAAAAATAAAAATAAAAAATTATAAAGAATTCGGAAGCAGAAAAATTGTTAAAAAAAAACAATAAACAAACGCAGAAAGTGGTTTAAAAAATTTTTTTTTGTCAAAATGCTACAGCTTGAAACTTGTTAAACAAAATCTATTTTTTCATAAATTGAAAATAAAATAAGGACAAAAAAGATTATTAATGATATTTAAAAGATATTTTCAATTAAAAAAAATAAGAATAAAACCTTAACAAAATGCCTAATTTAATAAACTTAAATATTTTAAATATAATCTTATGTCTGAATATGGCGGCAGAATTAAATGCCAAACCAATGACGGAGACGACAGCGACAGCGATAAGCAACAATCATAGCCAAGATAATACAAACAGCACTACCATCGACACCATTTATGCGATTTATAACAATGGCCATGATAATAATAATAATTCGTTAATGTCTGCTAAATCCGCAAAATCATCTTTATCTGCCACCACTCAAAGCACTTTAGACGACACCATTGTAGCGGCTGCAAATGATATTGAATTTACAACACCCGTTATGACAGCCCGTGTCACTTGGGACACCGATGAAAAACTACTGCAGAATTCTTTGGTGAAATTGAAATCGGAAAGTGAAGAGAATAGCTGTATAATGGATAATATTAAAGTGGCTTTGCTATGGTGGTGCCACAGCAATGGTACGCTAAGGGAAACCAATTTAAGTGTTTGGCCCAGAGAACAGCAAATGGACTTATCCTTTCGCCACATTACCACCGATGAGGATTTATTGCCCTTAAGCAACGCTTTTAACCATGAAAACGCTGTTATCTTGGCTTTTTCTGCAGCCTTTAATAATTTAACAGCCGTGCCCTATTTTACTTTAGAGACCATGGCCGGTAGTTTAAAATATCTTTCTCTTAAGGGCAATCCCTTTATGGATTTCACTACCGAAATAGCTGATCACGCTTTACGCTGTAATTTAAATGAAAATCTACATTATTTAGAAAATCAAGGCGATTTTAGAATATTTGGCAAATCTAAAGAGGGCATAGCTTGGGCTACATTCCCCGTAATGTCCGCTCTTACTGAATTAGATATAAGCAATTGTAATATCGAGTTTATTCCCAGGAATGCCTTTCAAAATCTTACCAATTTGAAAAGCCTTTATATGGGTCATAATAAAATGCTAACCATACCCTCGGATGTATTTTACTATTTGCCTCAACTTCAGGTTTTGGACTTATCATTTACAAATATCTATGATTCTTTTATGGATCAATTAGTAGCCTCACCTACTTTGGAATCAGTATTGAAATTAATCTATGGCGTGTCGGTGCAACAAAATGTTTTCAAATATTTACCCAATCTGTTGTATTTGGATCTTTCCCATACGAAATTGGCCCGCAGCAGTGCAGTGGCCTTTAGTTTTCTTGGCCCTAGTCTCAAGTATATGAGTTTGTGCTATACTTCCTTTCCGGTATTTGGCAATGGTCTATTTAAGAATACCTCTCTAGTGGGTTTGGATATTTCGGGTAATAATTTGGCAGCTTTTAGCATAACGGAAGATGTTTTTGAAGGCATGCCTGATAGTCTAATGTATCTTTACTTCGAACGATCCAATTTAAAGGATTTGGCTTGGCTTAAGCATTTAAGTAATTTACGTTTTTTAGCCGTAGCTGGTAATAATATTAATACTTTGTCCGCCGAACATTTCAAGAATCTAAAACAACTGCAACTTTTGGATTTGAGTTCCAATCAGGTGGGCAATTGGTATAGCCAGGTGTTTAATAACAATAAGAATCTGCGCATTTTAAGTCTAAGAGACAATAACATCAATATCATAACCTCGGAAATGTTAAAGGATTTTAGTTCTTTGGTTTATCTTAGCCTGGGCGATAACAATTTCATATGTGACTGTCTGCTACGAGATTTAGTGGCGATAGCGGCGGCTAATAATCAACAAGCCTTGTGTAAAGGTAGCAGTCTATGGCCAAATCTAAGGGATATGCTAAACTTGAATATCAGCCATATTACCACGCTATTGCAAAATTCCCGTTTTTATACTAACACTAGCCTAGAAACTTTGGATATACCCTCTATGCTATGGTCTCAGAATGTGCAAAAATTGCGCACAACTCTTAAGAAACTAACACGCAGCTATAAATTGAAGGCTAAACCGAAATTACGTTTTCTTTTGGATGCTTTTCAGAACTTAAATAAAAACAAAACCTGTTATAATTCCTCTGCTTCAGATGCCATGGATGACCTCTTGAATGGTACTCTTTTTAAACTACAATTGCTGGACTATGAGGAGGAACACTATTGGTGTTACAATGAAACGGAACGTCAACATCTTTTACGTCTGAACTGTCAACGTAGATCAATGGTCCAAGATATAGTACAAGAATTGGATTCTCTTACCACTTATGTATGGGCCAGTGTAGGTGGTCTTATTACGTTGGTGGCCTTAGGCGTTCTCATATACTGGAAACGTTGGCATATTTATTACTACTTTTCCTCACTTAAATCAGCTGCCCTATTATCTTCTGTATCCCAGGATCATATAGACAAACTCAATAGCCTCTATGCCGATAATCCCAACATGATTTATGACATCTTCATTAGCTATTGCCAAAGTGATCGCGATTGGATTGTAGAAGAACTTATGCCCAATGTTGAGGAAGCGGGTGATATTTCTATATGCCTGCATGAACGTGATTTTCAAGTTGGTGTCACTATACTGGATAACATTGTTTCGTGTATGGAACGTTCTAGAGCTTTAATGCTGATAATATCTTCAAATTTCCTTTTAAGCCAATGGTGCCAATTTGAAATGCACATGGCCCAACATCGTGTTTTCGATTTGAAACGCGATCATTTGATATTGGTTTTGCTGGAGGATATACCGCGCAGTAAACGGCCTAAAAATTTACAATATTTGATGGAAGTGAAAACATATATCAAATGGCCAGGGGGCAAGAGCAAAAAGAGCACACATCCTGAAGAACGTAAACTATTTTGGAAACGTTTAAAACGTACTCTTAAGAATATCGATATAAATCCTTTGGAATCTAAAGCTTAATTATACTTTAGTTTGTTATAATTTTATCTTTAAATATATGTACATATGCATGTATGTAAAAATTATGTTTTTAAGTGAATGTACCTGATTTTGTGTAAAACATTTCTTGCAAATGACAAGGCCAACATATGTATGTGGTTTGTAATTTTAGTTAATAAATGAATATTTTGTAAGGAAACTGTCATACTTTTTTAATTATTTTAATGTTTTAGATCTAAAGTTATCAGAGTATAACCTTGGTATAACCATGTGTCTTTATTTCCTTAAAAACATTCAAAATATTCTCCTGAATTCTAATATTGCTCCTAAACTGTTACTAACCTTTATATAGTACTTTATCAAACAACTTTTTGATCAAACAACTTCTGATGCCACACGCGACAAGGTAATCAAACCCTTTTAAATTTAACTCTTCTCAGCTTTTACTTTTAGTTGATTGGACTTCAGTTTCGACGTCATGTCGATATATCCATAATTCGTCGCCAATTACACCGGTCTACAAAAAACAAAATAATTTCTCGCCTTCAAATAAAACTATATGAAATATATTGGAATTGGATTGGAATTCAGCGCATCAAAATCATTATATTCCATATAGTTTTATTTAAAGGCGTTTTTTGCTGTACACCAGTGTTATTATACATTTAAGTTGTTTAGGATTAACATTGAAGTCGTTTTGGATCCAAGTTAAGCAATATCGGATCGAACTTCGCTGCCATGTTTCATTCCAGAAAAATGGTGTAGCATGTTTCTTTATTTCTTCAAAAGCCGTTTTTGTCTGTCTGGGGTATTCGGACTTCTTTGAAGAGCTAATATCACATTAAAGCATATCTTTTATTTAGAGTAGACTATCTCAATTGAGTTGTACCATAGTCTTGAGAAAACAATGGAAACTTGAATTTTACTTCATCAAAAACCTTTGGCCTACCATCAAAAATTAATATTTTGTTGAGTATCCTTTATTTTTGATTACTGCAACACAGCGACTATACGTTGACCCAATTAATTAGTCAATTGTTTACTTTGGTACCTTTTGCCATTCACTTAAAACTGCATCAGATACATTTTTCTTTCCATGTGTAATTACGGGATCTTATTTTGCGATCTACAATTTTCCATAGATTTTCTGTGGAATTAAGATCTGGGAATTAGGCAGGGCACTTCAAAACACGCACCTCATTGGATTATCATGCTGAAACCTCCAAATTAGTGATAGATTCTCCTCTGCGATGGATACATTATGTCGTTTAAAATAGTTCTGTAGCCAACACCAGTCATTGTATCCTTTATAATATGAATTGGACGCATTCCCTGTCCAGAAAAACAGCCTCACACCATAATATTGCCACTTCCAAACTTGGCTGTCTTGTATGTGTACTTTGGGTCTAGCCTCTTTCCCTTCGGCCGCCTTATGAACGATCTTCCATCACTGCCCATTAAATTAAATTTAGATTCGTTAGAAAAAAGGACAGCGTTTAATTTTTATCTAGTTTATGTGCTCTTTGCCAAATTTTAAACAAGCAATGCGGTTTATCTTAATTATGAGAAGTTTTTTTGCGGGACGAAAGCAACCAAGTTTAGCTTCACAGGCTCGACGGCTAATTGTTTGAGAGCTGATATCTAATTCGAGAATATTTTTAACCTTTCTCGATGACATTTGCGGATTTTTTTTTAACTCTCTTGCAATTAAATTGTACTGTCTTGGAGTAGTTTTATGTGGTCTTCCTCCTAAATGCAAAGTTTTAACGGTATCTGTTTCATGAAACTTTTTTAAGATTTTTGATACAACTGATTTATTTAGCGTGCATTTATCACAAATAGTCTTAATACAGCTTTAAAATCATTAATAATATTACGTTTTTACCTTTTTAAAAACGTGTATATATGAGTTTATAGATTGTATTTAAAAAAAAAAATTTATTATGTGTTTGGTTTTAATTAAAAATCCTTTATTAAACACAGTTATGTGCACCACTGCTTGTAATCTTTTTACAGGCAATAACAATTTTTATTCTTAATTAATCTGTCTGTTTACAACTTTGTAAACAACAACAATTACTCGATAGATCTTTCTTCCTAAAGATCTTCCAACCCGATCGTAGTTATAACTTAGGTTCAATCACAACCTTTTCAACCACATTCGCTGAGTTAACTTTACTTAAACTGAGTAAACAATACATCGAAAGCTCTCGAACCTCTCGATATTTCAGGTAGATTCTATTTGTTTCTTTTAATTTGTTTTTAGTTCTTTGTAGCCATGCGTATGTAAACACCTACCTCTTTCAGCTTTTAGTATTTGTTGTCGCTTGTTTATTGTCTGTTACTTGTTTTCTTTGCTATTAGTTTGCTGTTGCTGTTGCTGTTGCTGTTGCTGTTGCTGTGTTATTTTTATTTACTTTTTTGTATTTAAATCTTCGCTAATCTTGACTGTAGTCATTTTTACTAATTACATATGTATTCAAGGTTCTTTTGTTAAAAATAATGGAAGAAATTGTCAAAAAAAAATAATTCAAAAGATAACGGTACATTATTATGAAATTTGCTTCGTTTTCTTATCGAGGTGTTAGTTTGCATTCTCACAAATTTTTAAAAACTTTTTCAAATTTTTAAAAGTTTTTTACTGGATTGTGTTTGCTTACACAAATACTCAGTAAGGAGAGAGGAAAAAAACAGCTGATAAAAAGCATATGTATAAAAACAAAAACCTTTTAAAATAAATTTAAATTTATTTCTTTAAATAATAAAAAAAGATTAAGTGTACATTTATTTATTTATTACTTATTTACTTATTATTGTTTATTATTTACTTATTAATATTACTTATTACTTATTTAAACTTATTTATTTATTGTTTTTTTTTTCTCAATCAGCTGTTTTCTCTATTTACTAATTCTTACTGGATATCCGTTTGCATACCTTTCTAGATATTTTTATTTTTGAGAGTAAATATTGTTTTACTCTCTGTAAATTTCTTACTGAGTAATTTTTACTAGACTTTACTGGAAAAGTACCTAAACAGACCTAATAAATTTTGATTTAGTCGTTTTTCGTGCAGAAGCTTAAAAGTTTCCATTGTTTTATCAAGACTTCAAAATTGAATATTTCTACATTTCGTTATAATTTTACAACGCTTTAAAATTTTGCCAAATGTGTGTATTTGTTGTGAAGTACAACTATTCCGGTTAGAAATGCAATATTATTTTATTCATATGCCTCCCGCGACTGGCCTCACAGTACCCCATTAGATCGGACCGATTTTCAAGAACTTTTTCGAGTGTATGGGGTCGTATTTCGGCAATGGCATCCCGAATGTTGGCCTTCAAATGCTTAATTGTCTCTAGTTTGTCAGCATAACACTTGTCTTTAACGGCGTCCCACAGAAAATAATCCAACGATCTACGGTGCAAGTTGCACCATCCTGTTGAAACCAAACATCATTCACATCAATGCCATAAAGATCGGGCACAAAAAAATCGGTTATCATGGTGTCTCCATTGACCTTAATGGTTGCGCTGTCCTCATTTTCAAAGAAATATGGGCCAGTGATGCCTCCGCTCCATAAGCCGCACCAAACAGTCACTCATAATGGCTGCATTGGCTTCTGTAAGACCACGTTTGGGTTTTCTGAGCCACAAATATGGTAATTTTGGTTATTAACGTACCCACCAAGATGAAAATGAACTTCATCCGAAAAGATGACATTAAATGATGATAAATAACCGCTGGTTCAAATTTAAACACATGAATCACCCACCCGATATATATGTTTGTTTTATTTTTTCATTAGATGAAGTTTTTGAAAAATTATTTTAAATGTTCGAGTTATTCGAAGAATTTGAAAACCTTACTCGATTAATCGAGCAATTTGAAAGTTTAAAATCAATTAATTCCTTACTCGAACAAAAGTAAAAGTAAAATAATTGGATACTCTACTCTGTACTAAAGGGTCCGCCAAATATTTTTTTTTTTTTTTTTGAAAATGCTATAAAAAAAACTACTGAATATTTTCTCAAATTTCTTTTTTTATTTGAAAGTACAATCCTTCCGGTTAATAATGGAAAATAATTTCATTCAAATGGCTGCCTCGGCTGAACATGCAATAGCCTACACGATCGGTCTGCTTTTTAAGCACATTATCGATTGTGTGCAGCAGTATTTCACCAATGGCTTCACGAATATTGTCCTTTAAAGCGTCTATTGTCTCTGGCTTATTGGTGTAACGACATCAGCTCTGCGGCTGATAATGCGATCTTCAAAAACAGAGCGCAAAACATCGAATGTAGCTTCAGCTATGTGAGATTGTCGACATCGACTGTACGAACTTACCAAATTGCATTCGTCCGCGATTTATATGTCCCAAAATATTCAATTTTACAGATTTGCCACGCCCGCTTTTTACTACATCGAATGTATGTCTCTTATCGCATAATCAGAGACACATATCAGCTAAACAGGAAGAGGTAAAAAACAATTTGCTATCTGGTTAGCATTCTGACATAAACGGATGGTCGCAAAAATGATGCATCGAGGGCTAATCATTTTAACGAAACTTACTAAAATCACCATATTCAAACATTGCGTTAAATCGGTTCTATTGTACGCCCACGAATCTGATTACTTAATCCGGCACACTTGGCGACATCAACTTGATAATGAAGTTAATTAAAGTGGACTTAGCTGCAATGAAATAAAGCATTTTTCATCAAATTAAACCGAATGAAAAGAGTTCTTTGTGTTCTCTTATTTCTTATAGAAACCACAAAGCAAAAAATAAGACTATCCCAGAATTAAGATTGTTATTGACACTTTCTTGGTATTCCTGGAAGAACTTGCACCACTTACAATGGCTCTTGTATTCCAACAATTCTTCCATTAAAGGGATTCCAAAAAAAACGTCATTAAAAACGGCTTCAACTCTTCAGTCATCCTTGTAAATCTGAAGAGCGGCTGAACCAAATTAATGAATCTACACTAAAAGAGAAACTCAAATCCAAGAGAAAATGTTGTATATTAATTGAGAAGATGGGCTAGTGGGAGAATTATCCTGGTATGGGTTTGTATTAGGCAGTGACCAGTTGTCTCGCGAAATCTAACCAATCGCACAGATTCTTTTTAACATCTAATTTAATCCGTTAACTTTTGTTATATATCCTTTAATTCCTATAAAGAATATATGACCTCAACAAATTTATTCCACCCGACTATGTCCAAGTCATTCCACGACTTATTCATTTCGGCTGCTTAATTGTCTAGATACCGACGCCAAGTATAGCTTTGACGTCCTCTCCTTCTGCTGCCTCAAGGAATCCAGTCGATAGTATTACCAGTTATGACGTCTTGTAGCCTGTACAGCGTACGGCCATCTCCATACCACCACCATTTCCGTCGTTTGAATTCAACAGCTATACTGGTCTGACATAGTTAATGGTTTTTTATGGCACTTGCCAAAAAAAATGTCAAGCTTTTACGTAGACATCGATTTGTAAATACTTGTAGGGCCCTTATATCACGACTTATGGTAATGCACGCATTAAAACCATACAATAGCTCAAAATTCATGCAGCGGTTTAACACGTCGCATTTTGTGCATGTTAAGAGATAATTTGATTTCCATATTGTGTTTAGCTACCCATAATCTTGTCTAGCTCTATTGATTCGGTTTAGAATATATTCGTGGGAGCCAACTGATCATGTAATTATGCTGCCTAGGTAGCAGAAAGAGTTTAACTCACCAATAGGTTGCTGGTATACGCTAGTTATGAGACAGCAGATGTCATCTACATAGTCTAGTTCCTCTAAGCGACCATTTATGCCTATTCGTGTCAAGGTTATGTGTCTCATTGCACTATCTATGGCCAAGTCAAACACTAGTGGCGATAGGGGACATCCTTTTCTCACTCTTTTTTTATTTTTATTAGTTGGCCTACCAGATCCTCCTGAACTAAATGGCAGCTGGCGTCTTCATATCATTGCCTGGTTTATAGTGTCAATGGTTTTCTTGAAGTTAATGAAAGTTAAGTATAACGGTCACTACCCTTCGTTTTTTATTAGTCAAAGGCCATTAAAGGACTTGCTGGGACGAAAACCAGAGGTGGTTCTTTGTTTGCAGTGCCTCTGAGAGTCTTTTATTTATGATATTTGTTATGACCTACCTCTATCCCCAGTTTCCGAACTCTGTTTGGCGCTATGAAGTGGGCACCTTTAGAAGGGTCGGTGGTGAGGAGTGCCGGTACTAATGGTGTCGTGATTCCACTCAAACATTTTCTAAACGATTATTAACCTCACCTATACGTAGCATACCCTGTTGATAACTGACAGGGGTCTGACAACCGATTGGTGATACAACTCTCACGTACAGCGGCGGGTAAGTCGCTACCGAGCATTGTCCTGCTGGAGACGTACTGGCAGTTATTTAGCGAAATATGTTTGCCGATCAGATACTGGATACAACTCAGCAATCTAATTCTAACCAACTCATCAGCAACCATATTTTATTCACATTCACATTCATTTAATTTGAGTGACATTGTCATTATGATATTTCCGTAGTTGAATCATTAGCACAGAACCTCATTGATGAATCATAGTGAGAATGATAGAAACAAAGGAAATATGTATGAAAACTTCGTTGTAGTATCACCATACTGAAGAAGAGCTAAAATTTAGCGACATTAACTGTTAAGAGTCGACTTTATGCTAAAATTTGGCGTCAGTGTTAAGTTATAAGTCGACAACATGCTGAAAGATGCAGGATTTTATCTGCTACTCCTCCACGTTATCTAGAACTAATATACGGACATCTACAAGACAAAATTAACTTCTGGTATCTATGAAAATTGGGTAATTTCTTTAAAAAGTTTAATTTGACACCAAAAGATAAATTCATCGTCATTCATCGATGATTTACGTTCGCTACCGGGAATGTCATACTCTTGCTCTGGGAGGATCTTCGATTCTTCGTAAAGATGTTGTTCTGAAGTTTTCTGGACGCAACCGGTGATTGTCCTTAGTGCTGCATTTGACATCTGTGTAGATTTCCACACTGTGTTGGGCTTACTGTTGGTGACCACGCGGGCGCTGCATAGTTTACCACTGACCGACCAAGTACTGCCGGCAAGTGACTTGAGGACCTTGTTTCTACTACGCATCTTATTGCTAATTGCAGTGGCATGTGCTGAGGACCGGAAGAGACTATCGAAAATTACCTCGAGCTTTTTGGAGTAGTTCGTTGTTGGTATTCTTGAACGATTAACTATTATGTTAAGTTCTAGCCTTACTTCTTTTGTCCATGTAGTGAAAAGTAAGGCGGAGGATTTAGACGGTTGGACTCTTAAATTCCTCCGAGTGAAGAAATATATTACATTCATAAGATAGCTGTTTATGTTGCCGCAGGTCGCCAGAATAGTACATTCGTCTGCATAGGATATTATTTCCACTCCCGCTGGTGGTACTGGGAGTTTCGAAACGTAGAAATTAAACAGATTCGGGGATATTACACCTCCCTGCGGAACCACCTGCTTAATTCTACGGGATTTCGACTTTTTGTTTTGAAACTCTACGAACGACTATCTTCCACGCAAATAGTTTATAAGCCACCTCTTTATATTATTAGGGAGGTCTGATGTGAGAATGTCCTCGAAGATAATGGCATAATTAACTGTATCAAATGCCTTGGAAAGGTCTAAGGCCACTTTTATTGTTCTTTCGCATGGCTTTGCTTGGTTCAGGCCCTGACCAATTTTCGTGGCTATGGCGGTAAGCGCGGTGGTGGTGCTATGATGTTTGCGGAATCCATGCTGATGTGATGCAGTAGGTGGTCCGTTAGGCTTGGAAGAAGTACTGCTTCTAGGGCCTTAGCCACTTGGGATAGAAGCGTTATCGGTAGATAGGTGTCTCCCAGGCTTGCATTCTTCCTTGGTTTAAGTATCGGAACTACTCTCCCTATTTTCCAGATGTCTGGTATCACCAGTGTGTCCAGTGATAGGTTGAGTAGCTTGGTAAGGTATTTTAAGCCAGACGTATCCAGATTTTTCATCATCAGCATGGATATGCCGTCCGGGCCTAGTGCTCTTGATGGTTTAGCATCTTTGATGACTTTAGCAACCTCATTTGTGGTATAATTTGGCACTGCGACCAAGAAACATCTATTGTGCCAAACACTCCGGTGTCAGACTCGCCAGCGCAATAGCCGACGGCGCTAGAAATCCCTTCGAGCAATACCCTTGAGTGGATTACTGTCCAATCAGTCTGGAAGCGCCAATCGAAACAGTCACCAGAAGAATACCCTCTACTTTGTGTATGAAGACAACAATATCTCCAATGAACAGCTGTCGAACCTGTTCAGGCCAAATAAAAGTTCGTCTCGAAATGTTTGGCAATGCAACGTGTTTATAGAGAATGTGCTCCGTGGTCTCCTCTTCCTTCCTACACTTGCGACACTCCGCATCGCGTACCACATTGAGGCTGAAAAGAGGATATTTTAGATAGTAATGGCTCGTCAAGAAGTCAATTAGTCTCCTAATACTTGACTTGTCCATGCGGTGCAACTCCTTATTACAGGTGAAGCCGTCTCATTAGCCGCTTCGCCCGCCCCAGACCCGGGCATTGTACCCAATATGACGTACGTAGCCCATGCTCCCATTCGTCCATCTTCGCCCAGTTTGTGGACCAGCTAACTCCACCATATGGCTCTGGTCCCACGAAACAAGTGACCGTGCCCCGCCGTGTCCAGATGCCAGAACGCCAGTATGTTTGACATTCGTGTAGCACTTGAGTACCTGTCTCGAGTCTATATACTCCAAAAAAGGTCTCTTAGTGCCGTTTGACTATCGGAATATGTATTAATAGAAGCGCCTATCATCCCACGCTCTATATTAATCCTTGCACAGATGGAAATAGTCCGGATTTCTACCTGGAAAACGCTGAGCCACTTGCTCATTCAGAATACTATGACTATTTCAATACTATATTCTTGTTCTTCGTTTGAAATAACGTTCCGCAAAAGTGTTTTTCTAATATATTCTGCACTACGAATCTGGAACTGATTTCTTGTTTAAATTTTCAATAATTTTATTTAAAAGCTTATTTTTATAGCATAAATAAATAGTTTTTATTGCAATAGTATTGTTTTTAGGTCCCATCACATTAAACAAAATTTCCTTATCTTTTTTTTGTAAAAAAATCTAACCATAATGGACACTCTATAATAGCTAATAAAGCTGATTAACATACTCATGTATGTACATGAATATATAATATATATTATATAATAAAATATAAACAGAAAATTTAGGATACTTATTGTATATAGAACCTACTAAGCAGGCTTAATCCCCAATAATCTCTTCTTTATTCTCCTTAACTTCGGGTGTAATGGTGCAAACACGTTTACGGCGACGTTCACATTTGGGACAGGGTTGCTTCTCATTAAGACACTCATCATGGAAAACAGCACCACAAGGTGAACACTGTTAATAGAGAGAGAGAGAGAGAAAGAGAATAATATGGATTATTATAAAGCTTTTTAGTTGGGTTTTTGCTTAAAACTTACCCTATAAGTGGTTTCTAAATGAAATGGGTAAAGAATGCGTGAACTATTACAGATTTCACATATAAAACCCTTATATCTACACAAGGGACACTTTAAAATGTGAGCTTCACCCATTTTAAAAGCTTTATGCAATTGTTGATAGAGAGAGCCACGTTGTATCATGGCCAAGTCGCCGATGGAATACTGATGTATGTGTTCATGTAAATATTCTTTCCCATAAAATAAACGTTGCAATTCCTCAAAACTTTTTGGACTGCAAGTACACAAATAGGCGCGTATAAAGTTGAGTCTTATGCGCAAGGCCTGCAACTCAGCCATGGCCTCGGAGGCATTGTATATATCGGGATTGAGAATCTGTTAAAGATAAATTTTGAACATCAAATGAAATTAAAATTCATTACATTGTTAAGTTAAATTACCTGTAGATCTATAAATGGTTGAGTTCGAAATTCGGCCAAAAATACAGCGGCTTTTTTCGATACTGAATATTTACGAAAATCCCAATTGTAGATAATTTTAGCGGGTATAAGTACTGGCTCCACATCCATGCAATTATCACAGAAATAATTGCCACTAAAGGCACAAACTCTGGAAAATGGATTATCGAATTAGTATCGCATGTAAAATGCTTTTTCAAAATGGTTACCTAAAATTTGAATAACCAATACCCAAAGGATGTTGACATGTTTTACAGAGAAAACCTTGTGCATCTAATCCCGGTTCCCGTGCTAATTTACATAAATCTTCTACCATTTCCTGTAGTTCGGCTATATCGAATTTGTCTATGGTACTGCCAGTAACCAATTCAAAATCGGGATTACTAGTATTCGATTCAGTCTCCCAGTTATCTTCAGAATCATTTACCCCTTCAGATTCTTCATTTTTTAACGTATTTTGGGAATCACCTGTGGCATTACTTGTGGTACTATTTTGTTGTAAAAACTTTTCCCAAACTTCAGTCCAATCGATTTCCCTCTGGCGTTCATGTTTGCGCAGCAAAGTGTTATAACTGCATCTGTCGCCCATAGGGGAACGTAAAGAACTCGCTGAACTATTTAAACTTAAAGAGCGTTGAAATTGCGCGGGTCTTTCTTTATCTTCAAAACTGTTGTTCAGGTCTGAAGACCAAGATTTTTGCATTAAATTACTTAAAGAGTTACCACCACTTAAATTGCTTTCCATACTAGTGTCTACAATTCGTTCTACATCTTTTGTCTGTTTCTTAAAATCTTCATTGTTTACAGTTTCACTCGCCTTTAAATCTAATGTCTCATCTTCTTCCATTTCATCGACTTTTTGTAAAAACAAATCAATATTTATGCGTGAATTTAAATCCTCTACAGGAAAATTGTTGCCACGACGAAATGGACTATTTGAAATGGATTCTGCAAACAATTCATTAGTGTGCACTGGTTGTGGTAAGGGTATGGCCCTGGTTTCTTCTACTAGCGATTCTGCTATATCCAGACCGCTTGCTATAGGGCAAGATTTTAAAGTTGGTGTCCAAAGACCTGATAACTGTAGGGCATAATCTGGCCACTGATTGAGTAAACTTGAATTGAAAGGTAACTTAAACTGTACTGTAGCTTCAACGCTATTTAAGAGCGTTGCAGCCATTTCCAAACGTTTACCGTCTTTCATTAGGGCATATTTCTTATAATAGGGATTCAGAGATGAGGAATTCTTACTCATATTATTGAGATATGAAGATAACAGGCAATCGTTTAAAGATAGACGTAACCAGGCACGACATAAACCAATCTCCGAAGTGATTTGGCTAAGGGAAGATATCTAGAAAAAAAATGGGAAAAATTAGTGGAATTTAAAAATGAAATGTTTAAAGGTGAAATTGTAGAAATATTCATACGATCATACAAAACTGTTCTTTTCTTTAATTATGAGCTTATATGCGCATTATTTTCTTAAAAGAAAAATTAAAAGAAGTAGGTTTTTCAAATATTTATGTATTTTTAAATGGCCTAAAAATGTTGAATATTTCACTTTTATTAAAATTACAAATTTCAGTTGATATAATTTGTGTAGGATTTCACGGATAGATTATAAGTTTTCCTTAACGACGGCAAGAATCTTTTTAATCCTCTATCACCAAACAGCTAATAGATGATCACTCCGATTTTGGAATTCTTGTCAATGGAATGAACCTGCATTACAAAAAAAAGTGTCGAAACGTGTGAAGAATACGCCGAAAAAAGAAAAAAAGATGTTGGTGTATCGTTATATTACCACTAGAAAAGATGCTGAAGATGGCTGAAGCTCAATAAGTGGAATTACAACCTATTCTACTAAGTATTCAGCGGAGGTTGAGATAGTGCTTATTTCATATATTATAATATATTCTATTCTAATCTAAGTATAAGTAAAGTGTAAATCATACCGCACAATCTCCCTACTATCACCAGTTAGCCAGGTTAGCCAGACCATCTGAAAAAAGAAAGCTTTCGACAGCGGGATCACCTCATAACCTTAGCAAGTAACTAGTTATGAGTATTACTACTATTGAAAACTTCTCTAAATGCGGCGTTAAACTGTAGGTCCCTTTCAATGAGTCTAAAAATATGCGTGTTATGCGAATTATATATTATATATATATATATATATATATATATATATATATATATATATATATATATATATATATATATATATATAGGACGGCATGTATATCTATATCTATATATATATATATATATATATATATATAGATATACATGCCGTCCTAACCGTCTTATGTCCATAAGATTGACGTAATTGTGCAGCAAGGAATGCAATTAACACTCTTATAAAATACTCTGTAAAAAATGAGTCACTGAGTGAAATATTGACACATAGTGTTGGTTAGGACGGCATGTACGTTAATGCTCTAAAAAAACCGATTGTTGTTCTAGTACACTTACTTGCTCAAAACTACAACATGGGTTACAATTTAACCGGTTAACCGTTTATTTCATTATATCTAAAACAAAAATCAGTTTTTGAATTTGTAACTTTTCGAATTATGCGAAAACAGGTTTTTGAAAAAAAGTCTAATAATCGATATTCCTGATATTCACTTAACCAGTGCTAACATCGATGATACAAGTACCAGAATTACCTCATATTTGGCCACCATCTCTTAATTCCTATGGGACGCTATACTTCAACTGTCATCCGCTTAATCCTGTATCTCTCTTCATTAATCAGACCTTCTTTCTCAGTGATACATAATGGCAGACAGTGATACACAATTACAGACTTCTTAGAATAACGCACTCTAACTTGCTTCCGAATGTGTTAAAATTACAAACGTTGACTACCTCAATGTGGAGATCAATATGTTGCGGGTTAGACTCCATTATGAACTATTGACCAAGCATTTTTTGGTGGCATGTCATCTACCTGCTCTATCCCACTCATCATGGACCATAATGTCATTGCGGATGCGCAAAGCTCATTCCTTCAGAGGGCAGCATTAGACATAATAAATATTTATAGGAACAACGGACACTCCCCGGCGATTGCTGATATAGGAAATGGGCCTCCAAAGTCCATAGAACATTATAGACTTGCGCCCCATAGAACTACCAAAGTCGCGCAATTTCCTATGTACCACAATCCATAATTAATATGTAGGAAAGAACACTCGAATTAATCGGAGCTGTTACAACAACAACATACACTAACACTAACAAATCACTATCAATAATCATTCGTTTTTTATGATTTTAGGTCTTTTAGGTCAAAATAAAATCACAATCATGCTATATCCACCATATTTATTGGATTTTAGCAATCTCCGACCTTTTGCTGTTAGTAGAACTAGAGCAATCGCTAAAGGGATAGATTTTTAAAAAGATAAAGAAGAAATAACATCTGCTGTACTGAAAGAATTCAGGCTATATTGAAAGATTCAAATATAGGTACTTCTAGTATGGTAAAATTTTTACGTAAATATATCATATCTAAAGGGGATTACAAACTTCATGTTATTAAAATATTTTATATGATGATTATGTGTTATAAAGGTCACTTACCTGCTCTATCACTTCCTTGTGCATAAACACCATAACGGGAGACCAAAAACTCGGTTCCGGACGTCTTTCCATATCGCCAGCAATGATGTTCAAAGTCTGCCATAGAAATGAATCCTTAAGGCCATGCAAAAATATGGCTTCCAAAGTGGTACATAAAGAACTAGTTGATTCACAAAGTTCCAAACAGTCTAAAATGAGAAGAATAATAATGATTTTATACAATGTACATTTAGAGTGGCTGTAACCCACTCTCTTACCTTTACGATTTTCATTTACTTCATATTCAATTCCTTCGACATTTTCCTGCAACGCCTCTAGTATAGCATCTTTAATGGCATTTTCACGTTTAGTGGAGAAGCCACTATTTAAGCTACGAAATAAAGCACTCATTTAAGAGAAAAAACTTTGTTAAATGCAGAGTTATTTATAAATAAAATTTTCCAAAAACAATTTAAACAACAATAAAACAGTAGCAACATACATAGCTGCCAGACGATGTTATTTTCTAAAAATAACATATTGACGAATTGACGTTTTTTCATTATTTTGGCGATTTTTATATGTTTCAAAGGAAAAGCGTCGATGTGCAAAATTTACACTGTGGTGCAAAAATGAGCCAATGTAAGTAAAATTTGTGTAAATGTTCTCATATTATTTTTTTGTTTTACAAAAAGAAAACTTTTTGAATTTTTTTTGATTCAATATTTTGTCCTCTCTTAAAAAATTAATAAGCATTGCTTTATTCGGTTCTCTTGTTCAAAATATGTCGACCTCTAACTGAATTGCATTGGCTCACTTTTGCTCCAGCCAAAAACTACCGAATTAATTGTGCATTAGTAGAAAAATTTTTGCATTTCACATTATTAATTTTAAAAACTTACAGACTGAAAGATTGCGTGCGTACTAAAGAGAAAAATAAATAGTTAAATCAAGCCTTATAAATTAATTTAAAATATACAGTTCTAGAAATGGTTAACAATGGCGATCCAACTTGAAAATTCGCAAATATTTCTCAAATAGGACAGCAGCCAGTGGGTAGAATATTTGCTAACTAAAAGTTCTACTCCAGATACAAATTTTTTTCGTTTCAGGCAAAATAAATAACACGAAAGAGTCAGTTTCTGCCTGTTCTGCCGATGTTAGCAGATGAACTGTTCAGAGAGCTCTTAAACGTGTTGGATACAAAGCTTCTGTGAAAAACAAAAAGCCTAATTTATCTCCAAAAAACATTAAATCGCGAATAATTTTTCTTGAAAAATACCTTACAAGTCGCATACAGTACCAGATTGGCATACTTTTTTTAGAATATATATGACATTTTTTATCTATTTTGCAGGTCACATAGGCAGATGGGAAGGTTTTGTAATAGGCCGAGCCATCAGCCACACCAAATTTTGCTTATGTATCTCAAACCATTAAGCACGGAGGCGATTCTCTTATGTTATGGGGATGTATAACACCAGATAGCGTGGGTCCCCTTGAACGAATCGAAGGCGTAATGCGAATGGAAGATTATCTTCGCATTTTGCAAGACAATTTACCTTTAGCCCTTGCCAAAATGCCAGACAGATCAAAAGATACGAAAACATCAATGCATTTAAAATTGTATTGTGCGATTCTAGTCTATTGGTTTGTATCAAGGCTGTGAATGTGCCACCTTGGTAATGCCATACTTAATTTGTAATATTAAGAGTGTTACCAATTGCGTATTGAACGGTGTTCCCTTACCGATTTTGTGTGTTGCTTTTGAATTAACGGAAATTAAAAAAATACTGTAGTATGAACAAGAACATTCGGAAATAATGTAAATTGTATATAAAAGGCGGCGCATTATGCATTAGTTAATTTCGTTATGGTTTGAAAGTCATTCTGCAGTTGTAGTTTTGCAGTAATAAAGTATGGAAAGTCATGGAACTTTTACAGCGAGGTAAAAGTTGCCGTGAAATTATTCAACTTTAAAGATTTCCAAAAGCGCTGTGGAAAGAGTTCGGAAAACTGTGTTGAATTTGCCAGATCCATCACGTGGTGGCAGAAAAATAATATTATCCGAAGCAACTGAACGCCATATTTTACGGAAAATCAGGCAGCAACAAGTTGAAAACGCTTTACGAATTCAAAAATGGCTTGCGGAAAATGAAAATATTAATGTTTCTGTCAAAACAGTTAGAAATACGCTGCGTTCTGCCGGCTTGAAAGGACGAATAAAAGTGAACGAGTCATTGCTAACAAAAAGACATCAAAAGCTACGATTAGATTTTGCAAAAAAATATTCCTCGTGGACTCATCAGGATTTGGTTAAGGTTTTATGGTCAGATGAAACCAAAATTAATAGGTTTGGGTCGGATGACAGGTAATTATGCTGGCGAAAACCAGGGACAACTTTGCAGGAAAAAGACGTTAGACTAACTTTAAAGCAGTGGATCAATAATGGTATGGGGTTCCAAGATGGCTGAGGGAGTTGGTATGATACACAAAATAGTTAGTACAATGACTGCGCAAACTTACATCAATATCCTAGATACGCATCTCGCCGCCACTGCAGAAAAATTTGGGCTGCGTAAGGAAAATTTCATTTTCCAGCAAGACGATGACCCCAAGCACACCGCAAAACTTACGCAAAAATGGCTAAATGACAGGGGATACAAAGTCCTTGATTGGCCGCCCCAGTCACCCGACCTAAACCCCATCGAACACCTCTGTGGAGTCCTTAAAAGAAGCGCTTGTGGGGTAAATCTGGAAATTTTGATGATTTGTGGGAAAATGTAAAAGTAGCGCTGAATCAAATCGATGCGAGTCTGTGAGAATTTACAAATAAAAATAATAAAAAATATTAAAAAAATTTAATACAAAAAACTGTCCCAATTGTCTTTTATTCAGATTTAACTCATGTTCTGTTAACGGTACATAAAAACCCATATCTGTACTATTGTTGTTGCAGATAAGGGTATAGTAAACAGTCCAAATATGAAAATATTTGAAACAGTTGTGTTGTTGTACCCATAATTCAAAGCAACAAGTAAACACTGGGACAGTTGTTTGAGTGACTGTATATACGTATGTTATTCGTTAAAAAAGGTTTATTTTTTAAAAACGGTTGTTTGTGTCGACAGCTATTTATAATAGGAATCTAATAAAAGAGAATAGGCAACATAACCTTTCCAATTGGCTGCATATGGACACACTATTTCTAACCTATTATGGTAAATTGGATTTCGGCTCGGGTAGGTTGGTCTCTCACCCAATAGGATAAATGTTCCCTCCATCAATTCAGCTCGCGTTAGTTTAGCAAGTGAACAATACCCCTTCTTAATATCCCCTTTATAATGGAACCTAGCTAAATATGACGCTAGATCTTCAGCTTGTGAATGCTATAGGATGATCTCAACATATCTATCAAAAATTGAAAACTTATATATTTAACTCGTGTGTGAAATGTGTTTTTGTATGTCAATTCCAATCAGGCATTTATAAACCGCTGACTACGCCGCAGTTTGAAAATATGCTGCCAAGAAACAAGATCATATACAAATTCTTGTAATGAAGGAAATTGTCAAAAGGAAATGAAAATGGTTTAGGCACACTGTGAGGAAACCAAACTACGGCTTAGCGAAATTGGCCATAAAATGGAACTCAGAAAAAAGTAAAAAGATCGGAAGTCAAACTAATTCCTAGGGAAGACAGTTTGAAAGAGAAGAGTGCTAAGCTAGGTCATTGGCTTTAGATATGGCGTACATGGAAGGAATTCTTATGGTCTTAAGATCTCCTTGGGATCTTTAAAAGATCTAATAATGGCAACTTACAAGTTTAGTATTATAATTAAATAATAAAAATTTCCTTTAAAATATTTATTTTTTCTATTTTGTTTAAAATAAGTTATAAGTCTCTGAAAAATTGGACCTTCGATTTCAGATACGTTTTAAAAACACAATTTTTTTTAATATTAATATATATAATAATAATATTTGCTCAAATACTATCTGCAGTAATATAATTTACACAGCAGGAAGCATTTTTAGTCCATAGTTTATATGAATAAATGAGTTAATTGAATTTAGTGAATAGTTCTTACAAAAATTTACAAATAGGAAAGCGCTAATCTAGCGCGTTAAAAAAAAAGCGCTAAAGAGAAAAATGCAACTTTGACGTAGTTGCAACGCGCCAAAAATAGCGCGAAAGGCGCTGAATTGGCAGCACTGGTTCTTTATGAAGAAAATTTTCTAACAAGGCGAATTTAACAAGGTGGTCTCATATTGAAAACGAATACAACACTGTAATCAGACTTTAACGTTGTGTCACAATAATGCAACACTGTAGTAAGCAAATTAACTGTATCTCAAAAATCATGGCACAATAAATCAGATCTACAACAATTTAAACAATAACAAGAACTGTCAATTTGTTTTTGTATATTTTTTAGTTTTTCCATGGTGAAATTACTTATAAGGTTGTGTTGAACAACCATCTGGTCTTTTTTTAGTTATTCCGTGTCTGCCAACAGTTTTGTTTTTATTCATTTTCTTATTTATATTTATGTTTTCTTATTAAGAACAAATACATAACTTTTGTAAAAATTTTACAATTTTTGTGAAAATTTGTAAATATGTGAGTTTTACGGTTTGTTTGTGTTTTTTGAAAAATAAATAATTCAAAACTTTTCTTCTTCTTTTGCTGCCGCTTAACAAAATACCAACTATTGGCGCGTTTATACATATCATCATCACTATTTTAAACATTTTTTTATTATGATTTGTCTTTTCTTAAACTAAAAACTAAAGTTTAATTTTTTATTTGTTTGTTTTGTCGTTTTCTCGTTTGCTTACATTTTTTCACTTTTGACAGTTGCTTTTTTATTTCACCACTTGCTCTTTTTGACATAAACGATTTAAAAAAGTTCTGTTGTTTTTGTATTATTGTAGAGTGCCACCACCTTATGTAATTTCACCATGAATTTTTCGAATGTGCCAACGACAGTTGATAAATTATAGGGTTGCCAGACATTTTGCTTTATCAGTAAATACTCAAATTTTTTGAATCGATTATCAAATAAAGGTAATACTGAGTTTTATATAGATATAAAATATCGTTAGGATCTTATACCGAAGAGTGTTTTCAAATGAAGGTTGATAAATTCCAAAAGCTCAGATTATTCAAATTAGATTTTAATATTTCATTTAATGATTTCCATTATATGGCCAATATATTTTCAATTAAAAATATTGATGTGAACATTCCTACATACATATGTATATACTCACCAATAAGAATATTCACATCAATATTTTTAATTGAAAATAACATTAGGTATTATTGAAAAAACTTTTTATTTGTTCAGATGGTCTGGCCTGGTATTAAACCGAATACCTTCTGGTTGGTAGACGAGTGTTTTACCTACCATACCACAGAAGCAGTATTTATTAGAAATTATACCAAATCTGTTCGAAAAAATTGGAAATTTAACAAGTGTTGAAATAGAAGTGCATTTAAGAATTTTGAGAATATATGCAATTTTTATAATATATTCAGACGTTTTAACTGAATTATTTTTTAGGTTAAATGTTATTGAACTGAAGAAAAGAGAAAAATAAACGAAAAATCATACGCAAAGGACACAAAAGCCAGAAACATATTTAACTTGTTTATAATTTTTTTAGTAAAATTGCTACAATTATAACGGTATCTTTTGCAAAATTTGCAATTATTAATTTAAACAATTTGCTTAAACTGTTCTAAATAGAATAAGTTTTGTTTGTCGTTACATATATAATATCGTTTTTAGTTAGATACATACTATTTTTTTTATAAATGTACTGATTCAGATTTTTGTAATTTTAAGTCTGGCAGCCCAGATTTGAATTCTAAAATGGCAGATGTAAAAATATAAGCAAAAGAAAAAGTAAACATATTTGACAGCTGGAAACTGAAGACATGCATAAACAACAAATTTACATATGTTGACTCGCTAGTACCTTTTTTAGTGTGCCCTGATAGCATCTCTATTTTTCGAGCTAAGTTGTAAAATTTTTTTGTTTTGCTTTATTGTTGTATTTTGGCGTGGAAGTACCACGTGAAGTTAAATTGACGGATTTCTTGTTTCATTTAAAGAAAATGAAAAAGTGTATGAAATAAAAGTGACATTTGGAAAGTTGTTTGAGATTATACAAAATCGCCAAGATGGCCTTGCGAGTTAAATTTGAAAATAATGATGATATTGGCGTCTTTAGCAAATTAACAAATTCCTATTGTCTTGTGGCAATTGGAGGATCTGAAACATTTTACAGCGTTTATGAAGCTGAATTAGCAGAAACTATACCAGTGATTCATGCAAGTGTTAGTGGATGTCGTATTATTGGACGTCTAACAGTTGGCAATCGTAATGGATTATTAGTTCCTAGTTCTACCACAGATGTTGAACTTCAACATCTGCGCAATAGTTTACCTGATGCTGTTAAAATTCAACGTGTTGAAGAACGTTTATCTGCTTTGGGCAATGTAATCGCTTGCAATGATTACGTTGCTCTCGTGCACCCAGATCTCGATAAAGAAACTGAAGAAACAATTAGTGATGTTTTAAACGTAGAAGTTTTTCGTCAGACAATAGCTGATAACACGTTAGTGGGATCTTATACTGTTCTTAGTAATCAAGGTGGCATGGTACATCCAAAAACAAGTATACAAGATCAAGATGAACTTTCTTCACTTCTTCAAGTACCCTTAGTAGCTGGAACTGTAAATCGTGGTAGTGAAGTATTAGCTGCTGGCATGGTCGTAAATGATTGGATTTCTTTTGTTGGCATGAATACTACGGCTACGGAGATTTCGGTTATTGAAAGCGTTTTTAAATTAAATCAAGCCCAACCATCAACTGTCACAACAAAATTACGTGCCGCACTTATAGAAGACATGTCTTGAAAAAATGTCGGCATGTCTTAAAAATGTAATTACTTTAAGATAAATTTAACAATATAAATGTATACGGAGGCCGACATATTTTAAGATATGTCTTCTATAAGTGCGGCACGAAATTATGTTACGACAGTTGGGCGTAAATTAACTTAAAAACGCTTACATAAACTTAACAATACAAATGTATACGATATTCAAATTTAACTCTATGAGAAAAGTAGAAAACAAAACAATCAACATAAACAAAATATACACAGTGTTATATAAAACCTGTAAGCTAACACTATCTATATCCAAGTGAAGAAATAAATAAAATTAAAGTTCAATGTACTAAAATTTAATTGGTTGTGTTTTTTTAAAGATATACAAAATTTGGTATTTTATAAAAAAAAAATAGATATACTTCTTTCAACTAATAAAGATAAGTAAAAAATTTGGAATAAAATTTTACATTATTTTAAACCAAAAACATTGTTTTTCGTATTTAGAAACTTGCTTGCCAGTCTTGGATGTGCAAAGAAACGTTGGAGGAAGAGGCCTTTATTTAAAATTCTTAATACAACAACTTCAAATTAAGTTATAACTTCTTCAACAGCTACATAGGAAATATATACCGAAATATATACGTGAAAAACGAGATGGCCAACATGAATGTGCATAATTTGTGCGAAAGAAATCTTGCCTCCGTCTTGCTGCGTCAATTGGAAAGCATGCCCTAGACTTGATACCCTTATGCAAGGTAGTATCAAGAGTTTAAGGTGTAGTTTAAAAAATAGTGCATTATCGCACTTATATCGGTGGTAGTGGAAATTAAGTGCACTAAATTAAACGATTTTAGTGGTAGTGGATATTGAGTGCACTGAATGGAACTATTTTAGTGGTAGTGGATTTTTAGTGCACTTAATACGAATGGTTCGTGATAGTGGTTTAGAAATCCATTGGCACTGTAGTGGAATTCAAAACCAGTTCCACTGCTACAGTTTCACTATCATTTTCATAAAGGAATGAACTGTCATATACCTTCATAAATAGACATGATACTATTACATATACACTTAGCTTAAGTTAATCATAAGTGAACACTTTGCAGTAACCGTAAAATTATTTGCATTACCAGTAAAATTTGTACTGAATTTTTAAAACATACTACTGATCACAAATTTCAAACCGCATTATTTTGGTATGCCAATCTCTCAGCTTAAATGCGACCAATTTTTTGTTATAAAAAAGCTTTTTGGCACTTTTTTTTCCACAGAAAATATATTTCAAAAATTAAACGTTTTTTTTAGCATACCCATTAAAAATATATAATAAGTTCAATTATTCACTAATTTTTCTTCGTACAAAATTTATCAGTTATGCCGTTATTAGTCTATCTATATGATTTGTGCAACAGCAACCTGTCTTTGTAGAGGAAAAATTATTATTATCACTATTATTGATGCTGCTGTTATGTAAAGCCGATGCCGATGATGCTGCCATTAGTGTGTTATTATAATGTCGACTTGGGACGGGTGATAGTGCAGTAGCAGTAGTAGTAATATGTGGTTTAGATTTGCTGATAATGCCATTGCTGCTGCTGTTGCCATTTTGTATATTTTTCTTATGCTGTATGCCATTATCGTTCTTCGAATTAATGTTATTAAGGATGTCATTGCTGTTGCTGCTGTTGGTATTTGATTTTGCTTTAGTTTTTGTGGCAACAGCTGTTTTCGATCCCCATTATATAACCGCATTTTCAACATGGTTGGCAGGTGGCACCAGACAATTTCGTTCAGTATACTGTAAATCAAAGTTTAGAGATCATTCTTTTATAGGTCTGCTATTTTAAAAGAAGAGACAGTAACTTAGTAAAAATTGGTAGCAGTATCACAGCTAAGGTGTATAATATGCTAAAGAAAAAGTTTAAGAAATCCTTCGAAATAAAAAATATGTTCGATTCTGTTCTAATAGGACAACAATCCTGAATACACATTGCGCATTTAAGTCATTGTGGAAAATAATTAAACCCAAATAAGGTAAAGTTCGTTGGGATGATCAAAGTTGTACTCTATTGATAAAATATCATCAGTTTGGGACATTAATATATCTCTAAATAGTAAAACTAAAGCCATAAGCTTGTCAACAAGGATACAATTTAAATAAACAAGGATACCTTCAGAAATATTAGACAAGTATATATTAGGCATAGTATACCGAAACGACTTGAAGTGTCATTTAAAATAAAAGAGGTACAATTGAAATTGATTTAATTTAATTTGTTTGCTTTATATACTTTATTTTGTCGCGTGCAAAATATTTTTTCATTTATAAATAAATTAATAAAAAATAAAATTTTTTTTCTATGTTGTATATATCAAAATTGTTTTTTATTTTTCATATGCGTTAATATTTTATATTTAAAATGAATTTTGTAAATATCTTAAGTGGGTTTTAATTCTTAGCAGAATGACCATATTCATTAAAAATTTATACTTTATTTAGTCACGTAGTGTAAATTCTGAGTAAACTTACGATATGTAAGTATATAATTAATAGACAAACACGTTTCTGTAAAGCACAATCCTAGTTTAATATAAATCGCTGCAGTACTTTGTTATTACCAACACCAACAAAAAAGAAAAAAAACAAAAGGAATTTACATTATGCTGTCTTACATAAAGAAAAAGTAGTTTTACCATTACAGACCTAAGATATTATTTTTCTTTATTTATGGAAAGACTTTCCTTTTGTGATATATATATAAGCTAAAAAAAGTTTATACATTTTAAGAAAGTATTTGTTCGTGTTGACAGAAATTTACAATAGTAGACTATTAAAAGATAACAGGCAATTGGTATTCCTCTCTGTATAAATATGGACACACTTCTTCAAACCTATTAACGTAAATTGGATTTTGGTTCGGGTAGGTTGGTCCCTCGCCTAATAGGATACTTTTTCCCTCCATCATTTCAGCCATCGTTAGTTTAGCAAGCGAATAAAACCCATCTTTAATGTCCCCTTCACACCTGAACCTAGCTAAATATGACACTAAATCTTCAGCTTCTCTTCGATCCGGCAATCTTAAAGTTTCCATTGAATTAGAGACCAGGGCACTACGCTCTCCACTTGGACTAGTTTTTACAGGATTTGTAAAAAGCTTAGGAAAGTATCTTTGTAGGATTTCTATCCAATGTAAAAGCTCGTACGAATCCCTGCGGAAATCTGTAGTCATATAATTGGCCGGCATTATGTCATCCGGATTTTGAAGAACAAAATTTTCCGAATCCCAAATCGCTCCAGGCAAGCAACTATGGATGTAAAAGTTGCGTCTATATTCAATCGGAATATCAATATTCGCTAACGATTCAACCACTTTTCGCAAATTACTATATCGAACATTCTCGGCACAAGGCATAAACCTTCCCTCTGAATCGTATAAATCAGCGGCCATCACTGGAACGTACGTTTTGTTCTCGGCTTTTATTATTCCAATTGCATCAATAATCATTCTTATTGGTTCTGGTAGAAATCGCAGGGTCTGGCACACGCAGTCAAAATCATAATCGTACATAGGTGTAGCAGTATGTTTCCTAAAGCGAAGTAGTTGGGGTGAGCGTTGAAGAATATCAAAAGAACGATATTCAAATACGGCTATAAAAACTCTGTACAAAGAATAAAGACTTGGTGAGTTAGCGCAATATTTCCTGGCTTGGGATGTAAATAACGTGTGACACAAATTTACACCTATTCCACGGCTGGTCATTGACAGCATCAGTGGCAATGTTGTAAACGTTACAGAATCAGGTAATTTAAATGCCATAGCTGGAGTACATGTACCATATATATTGTACACTATATATATGTTCTCGCCTTTTTTAATTCTTAGTTTCTTTTTACAAAGCTGCAACCACAATGTATACACAATGTAACCACAATGTACAATGCAGCTGTTTTTTACATTTGTTTTTTGCTTACTTTCGGTTTGGTTTGTGTTTTTCTATTAAATAAGGTTGGCAACTTTTTAGTTGCTTGATAGATGTTTGCGTCCTTCTAGGTTGGCAATTTATCAAACGACATTCCTTAATTAAAGACGAACGACGGAGAATTTTGGGATTTTCTTTTAGAAAAAATGTAGTAAAAAGTGTTGAAGAAAACAAATGCTTATAATTTCATGAAATAGACTTTAGTACAGTTAAATTTATCAAATTTATGTTCAACTACCGTGAAATAAATGTTGAAAATTTCAAAAATTCGCTGAACAAATTCTTATAATATAACATGCGTGGGCTGCAACATCAGTTTAATTCAAGGCAATTTCCATGAAATTTTACAATACTTTTATGTTTGCGTTAATGTGTTTGTGTATAGCATTTTGTTTTGTTTAATATATGTAGATAAAAGAAGAAAAGGTAAAGTGTGTAAAAAAGTTAATCAAAATAATTTTTTATTATGAATTCTATGTAAATATAAAATTGTATAATTAATACGTTGTTATTTTTGTATTGTATTTTTCTTATTACCATCTTGTTGTGTTTAATAACATTGATTTGTATTTTCGTAAAGGTATTAGTTTAGTGAGTGTTTTAAAATGTGTGTATGCGTGTGTATGTGTGTACTAAGTGCAAGTTATTGATAAATATTTGTTTGGATGAATCATTTGACCAAAAACCAGACTGTATTTTTGTTTTGCTTCTTAATTATACTGTTATTGTTATTGTTCATTTTGCCTTTTTTGTTTTTGTGTATTTACAATAACTCATTAGTAATTGATACTTAATTATACAGTGGAGATTAAAACATAAGAGAACTGAAAAGCTATTATAAAGAGTTTCGATTTAAATTTATGGCTCGATTTTTTATATGAGATAAAATCACTTATAATTGCAAGACTGAACATTTACATAGTGTAGTCCGTTTAAGCTTTGTTGTGGTGTTAAAAACTGTCCGTAAGGAAAAGGAAAGCTGTCACTTAACGTATGACAGCGTAAAGTACTTGCGGCCGGCAAGGAATCAGAAAACTTAAATTATAGGAGATACAACAATCTATCGTCCCACCGGTATCACAGAGGAAGGTAAATTTGTACATCTATTCTTAACCCTCTACCGTTTTTCGGCAGCTATCAATTATTCGGTCAAATTAAGAAACAATAATTTTTTTAATTTAAGCTTTATTCTATCTTGTTACCAACAATCCTGTTTATCGTTATATATTTGTCTAAATCGAATCAGATGATTTTATTCCTCTCTGTAAACATTTTAGTACAAGAAAACAGTCAGATGGAAAAAAAGTATTATTTAGGAAAACGTTTGTTGTTAATATCGAGTAACAAGTTTTGAAATACCGAACAATTGTTACAATAATTTTTTATGAGTATTTTATTTCCAATAGTTAGATCTCAACGGAAAATTGGCCAAGCAAACATAATAATGTTAATGGAGGCCTCAGAGAGCACTCGTCAACGTTTATGGCAAAAATTTTCTATATGCATATTTTTTATTTAGCAGTACTATATAAATAAATTATAGCGAAAAGACGCAATTTTATGCAATAGAAGGAATAATTTTGTCAATTTTTTAGATGGACAAATTATTGGATGCGATGAATTCTGATAAAGAAATATCTGATTACACTGGCCTACAGCAAAAAAAAGCCTTTAAATATGGAATATAATGATTTTGATTCACTGAATTCAAATCCGTTTTCAGTTTTATACATTGGAGTCAAATTTTTTTATGATCGTGGCGAATTAACACCAAATGTTTGATACAAAATTTCCTATAAATCAACTAATTTTTTTTTTTTTGTATTTTCAACAGTCGGAGTTATTCGTAACTCTGCCTTACCTCCATTAATGTCCTGTGTACAATTCTCCTCACCAAACATGCCCGAAAGAAATCCATCAGAAGCAACAAGGTTCTGTTGGTGACATTATACAACATTGGCGGGAAATTCCCATCCCAGCATTTGTGAAATGAAAAATCTAATATTTGTTGACTGTTAGGAATTAGTCGCAAAGTTCAGTGAATCCCCTCCGGAAACTAAACTTTTAGACCGTGCGATGTATATCACGTTAAAGCCCATGAGTCAAATCGTTAAATAATACTTGCACTTGGGACTTTCAAACGTCTTATCGGTCATTTATTGACTGCAGTTGAAAAGAAAATAGGATAGAAGAATTATAACGTTTTTTTTTTTTTTTTTTTTTTTTTTTTTTTTTTTTTTTTTGATGAAGTCCACTGATAAAATTCACAGAAAAATCCTATTTATTAATGAAAAAATTTAACCCACATCGTCATGGTTTGGTTGGATGGCTTGAATTTATGTGAACAAAGAGTCAAAACATCCAGCATACAGTTTAGTAGCTGTTCTAAGGTCACTAAACCATTCTTTGTTTCAAAACTAACAATGGACTTAAAGTTAGAACGAGACAAATCTAACTTAAAAACAATTTGCTTGTTTTTATTTGCTGAGTTAAATGGCCCTCTCACAAGACTGAATTGAATTCACTAGTTTACAAATTGTAGACCGTTTTAGACAATATAGTTTGGTACAAAGGAAGCCTCAACATTGTTTCATTTCTTTTCGCGAAGGCCAAAGCGTACACTGAGAATGAGGAATGAATTTAGAAAGTTGTATTTAACGGATACGTTATATTTTACATTTGGGTTCGAATTTAACGGTTTTTTTTCTCCATCACTCCTCTAGGAAAGCATATTGGCTTTCGACAAAGCACCATCCTCCACCAGCTTTGTTTAAGTTTCAGTAATTAAGTTAATTTTCAAGCTAAGTAGAGATAATTAATCCACTGCAGCTCGGTTCTATATGATTGTGTTTAGTAGTGAAGAAGATCACTGCTAAGAGGTAGAGGTGATCTTTACTTAGCATTGTAATTTTTTCACAGAGGGCGACGTTTTCTTCTGATCATTCCGTCTGATGTTTGTCGTTATCGCCAGGGGTAAAAGCTGGAAAGTGAAGGGGTTTCTTTAGCTGGGAGGTTTGATGTTTCTTTATTAAAGAATTCGAAACCACAATTAAAATTTTTTATTCATGTCTTCTGCTGGGATTCGAACCTTGGTCACGCGTATTTTGTGCCTGCGCTCTTACCATTACACCACGTATCCCCTAATATATACGTTATGTTTATAATTTGTATTTGTAATGTAATGGATATGTTATGTTGTATATTTTCAAAAGTTCCGGTTCGAATTTTACGAATTTGTATTAAATGTAAACGCTGTATTTTATATTTCCGGTCTAAGTGTAAAAATTGTAATTCGACGGTCTTGCAAACTATACGTTATATTTAAAATTTGGATTTTGAGATTCTCTGTTGTGTTATAACCATAAATTTAATTTTTAATTCTTATTACTTCAGGTCGAAATGTTTTAACCACTACTGTACAGCATCTTCCTTCTCCTGTTCTATATCTGTTTATTATGTTTTCCTTCTATTTTGTAATATATTCTATTTGTATCTTATAGTTGAAATATAGTTTACATTCCTCTCAAGGACAGACAGACATCCACTTAGAATGTCGTCGCCGTCGTCCTGTAATCCTATAAAATCTCATTTGCAAAAATCAACCTGCAATAATGCAAATTCTCAAAGTTTACCCCGTTTAAATACTACCTGTGCCGGCTGCCTAAATGAGTTGCTTGTCTCAGACAATAAAGAATATGTAGTGGCTTTGGGTCAAGAGTGGCATGCCGATTGTTTTCGCTGTTCGGTGTGTGATAATCATCTGCATAATTGGTATTTCGAAAAGGATGGCTTACTGTTCTGCCGTGATGATTATTATCAGCGTTTCGGTGAGTCCTGCCAACAGTGTAGTGATGTTATATCGGGACCAGTTATGGTAGCTGGTGATCATAAATTTCATCCTGAATGTTTCTGTTGTACGCAATGTTCCTCGTTTATTGGTTATGGTGAGGCTTTTGCTTTGCTGGAACGTTCAAAGCTGTATTGTGATGGCTGCTATAGGAATATGTTAAAAACAACAGAAGCATCATCTATAGATGGTGGTACAGTGAAACCATTACATTCTATACGTTTGGTGGAAATACCTAAAGATATGACTACCAGTCTAAGATTATCGGTGGATAATATAGATGGTTCGCATGGTAAAAATACGGCTGGTTCTGATAATTGGAATACTTATCTATACAAGAATGCAAACGCTTCATCGTCTTCTTCTCATTTAGATTATATGAGTAGCAAGGGCCTTTTGACCGGTTCCAGTTCAAGTGATCTATGTCCAGCTATACGTATATCTGAGTAAGTGTTTGGAGAAAAGCTCTGTGTGTGTATATATTGTATATCAACTCTCTACACCTTACACCTTACACCTCAGCTAGCATGTAATAAATAATTCCTTTAATTGTAAGGGAAGGCTGTAATATTAACATATAAGTTTTCATTTTCATATTTCAATATTATTAATATTTTTCATTGAATTTTTGTACACCTGCAATTGCTTTTATTGTTTTAATTTTGGCTATGACTAAACTTCACAACCCATCTTCATGTATATTTTGCTCTATAATTTTACAAACCTGTTATTGGAAGTATGCCTCTTAAGATCTGTCAAAATAATATCACCATTATTCTTATTCCTCAAATAATTCAAAGTAGTGCGTAAAATTTAACCTCATACAACTTAAAACTGTAAGCAGCATTTATCTTATAAAAAATTACATTCATTTTGCAAGAATTTTGGGATTAGAATTTTTGCAATGGGTCGTAGTAAAAGTACTGTTTGGAAGAAAATCATTAAATCAATAAAAAAAATATATTGAAATTGGATAGAAAGATCTGCCCCAGGTACGACAAATTGTTTATTGCTTAAATAAAACGGTACGAAATGAGATTACATACAAATTTAAAATCGAAATTCGCAGATGTAAAAGTAAAACAACACCAATAGCATTTCACGGGAAATAAAAAAATTGCCATTTATGTCGGCTGAAGTAGTCAAAAAGGGATTAAATCTGCCATTTATTGCTGAAGCTACATCCAGTAGGCTAAAGGGAAACAACTTTAAAGCCCACAGTCAAATAAGCAGTCTTAGCAACTAACCATGTGGTTAACAATTACAATTAGCCAAAAAAAAAAAAAATTGGCCAATTGAAAAATAGTGTAATATTTTATGGGCAAATGAGTACAAAATAATTTTATTTGGTTAAAAGGGTTATCGATCTTACGTAAGAAGACCTCCAAATTCTAAAACTGGCCCAAAATTAACCGCAAAGACCGTCAAACACGACAGTGTGTCGATTCCATAGATCAAATGGACAAAAGTAGAAGGAGCTGGCGTAGATAAATTAAATTGCATACAGACAATTATTATATTATTATTAAATATTAACGTGTGCCACTGTGCTATGGTTGATAAGACACCCGCCTACCAACCAGAAGGTCCTCGGTTCAATACCAGCCCAGAGCATCTAAAAAACTAAAACGTTTTTCAACAGCGGTGTCACCTCATAACATTAGCTAATAACTGGTTATGAGTATTACTACTATTGAAAACTTCTCTAATGCATTTGCCATTCAATGAGTCTTAAAATAGAAGCGGGTGCAGCTCATTGACTGAGAGAAGTCCCCATGTTCCTTAATGGAATGTTATGGGAATTTAATTAAAATTATTAAATATTAACATATGCAAAATTTTAACAAAATAGGACAACGGACACGCTCACCGGCCACTTATATTTAGATTAAACCTAGCCTATCTTTTTAGCATAACTTTGTGTTAGTTACTGATATAAATAAATTCCAAACAACAAATTTTTAATTGTGTGGATTTTGTAATAGGAAAACAATTGCAAATATATTGTAATCTGCCGAAAATTCGATAATGTACTTCAAATTTGGAATTTGAATAAAAGTTTTTATTATATCTGGGTTAATATATCATGTATAAATTGATAATGCAAATTAATTTTAATTTTTTATTTGCTTTAAGCATACTTAAAATCAGCTAAATTTATAAAAAATTCTCTAAATTATACATTTTTCAAATTTCAAAATTTTTTAAGTTGTAGGACAAAAATGGTTCTAATTTTTTTATTCGATAGAACATATTATATAATTTCACAAACAGAAATAAAAAGTCAGGTATGTTGTGATGGAAATCGATTTTGATCGAAGTTGAAATCGACAATATTTTTAAAGTCTTGTAAATCTTGCAACTCTTTATTTATTAAGAGTTTTGCTAGTCAAGGCAGTTATGCTAATGGTAATTAATATAATAAGCAAAAAAGAATTCAAGATCTTGTCAGATTTGCAAATTATAGCAGTTTGAAATGTCAGTCGATTTCAATTTCGATCAAAATCGATTTCCATTACATACCTGAATATCTATTGCTTTTTTATATATATTTTTTAATACTCCTTCAAATTTTGGTAAGTTTAAAATTTTTGTTGAAATAAGTATGTTTTTCAAAGCAGTAAAAAATAAAAACAATAAACAAAATTTAAAACTATTTTTTCTATTTTGTTTATAATATTGTAAAGGAACTAAAAAACCAAACTTTCAAAAATTTCTGGAGAAATAGATTTTTTATAGCTATATTTCTGAAGTACCTAAAATTATTTTTTTTACATTTTATTGTTTATTATTAATTAGTTGGGTTTACTGCCTTATTGCGACATTATAGAGAAGTAACCGAAAAAGTATTATATTCAGCGGATAATAAGCTTTCAAAAAATATATATTTTATCAATATCCGTGATGAGTGATATTTTGATTTTTTGTATGGGACAACGCACTGTGCGGCGGTTCCAGTTTTATGGCATGGAAATGTATTTCTTACTATGGTTTTGAATCCAATTATCGTATAAATACAGTCATGGTTACATCACACTATGTAAAAATAATTGAAAAAGTAATTCTGCCGTAAGTATCAGAAAAAATGCTACTCATTTGAGTCATATAAGTGTCGCAGTAATAGAACGGCCTGCGCAGTCCCCTGTTTCGAACAATATCGAAAATTTATGGATCATTGTTAAAGAGAAAGTATCTTAGGTCAAAGAAACTAATAATAATGATCTGTGGACCAATGTGGAACTGACAGAATATTTTATGTCTACTGAAAGGTATCAGAATTTGGTGAAATCTATGGAAGGCGATGCGCAACTGTTATTGCTAACAAGTAAGCAATTAAGTACTAGTCATAATTCGGAAGAATAATCAACACAATGCTGCCTTAATAATGAACAGTAATATTTTTTAAAAATTATTTTTTTATAGTGGAACCTAAGCGGTGCTATTATTTTGACACGCACTTTTGTGAAATAAACTTATTTCTATTAACATGAATTTAATTGGATCCATTTTGTTTTTTAATATTTTTAATTTATTTTTTATTATTTTAGACAAAAATTTAACACTGGTAATTACTAATATTCATTTTTGAAGTAGTTTAAAAAATTTTATCCATATGGTGCTATTATTTTGACAACAGCTTTATATTGGCATGAGTACGAAATTCTCGTTAATAATAATAAAAATAAGTGTAATACTACATACTCAATACTGCTCCATCTTAATGTTTATTTTTGAATATTTTATCTTCTTATAACCTGATTTATGACATCTTTTGTTCTTTTACGTTTATTAATAAATATTATTGTAAATATGCAATATGAGCTCTTATTTGTTATTATTATTATTTTTTACTGCAAATATGTGCCTACCAGTCAGTCATATGAAAGGAATTCTTTATTTTTTGTTTTCAGTGATAAGATAATTGGCATTTTTTTATTTCGTTTGCAATCAAAAACAAAATTGGAAAAGTTAAAAAGTTTTTACGGAGTTATTCGAGAAAGATAATTGAAAAAAATAAAATAAAATTAATTACCAGAAAATAGTAAAAGAACATTTTCTTAACAAATCAATAACTCTAGGGGAATCAAAAATTAATCAAGTTTAGTGTAATGAAACCACCATAAAGGAAAATTTAAATAAAAAAGTTGTAGAAAAATGCAGTAAAATAAAAACAGTGGCTTAATTTAATAACCGGACAACTGAATAATATGTACTTTCTACTAAAAAAAAAAAACAAAATCTGGCGCTAAACCAAAAAATGTTCAGAATTTTCATGGTTTAATGATTAAAAAATGTATACAAAGAATCCAAAAAATCTCTATACGAAAAGTAAAAACAAAAAACTCACAATTAGAGAAATAAGATCAAATTAATAATCGTATACTTCAAAATTTTAGAGGTTAAATCAGCTTTGTTTTTAATTTAGTGTTTTGTGATGTAGTATAGTCTCTAGCCTCTTTGGAACAGATTTCACTAACTTTCTACAATAAGAAGAATTAATTCATCCCTATTCTTCTTAAAGATGGATTTTTAACACAGTAATATTGGATATCAACCAATGTTTTTTTAATATTTTTTTTCGAGATATGCCAACAAATTTTCTGTAACGTTAGTGTCAGGAAACTGGCCGTGTACCAATAATATGGGGGCAGTTATATAGGGTTGGCCATCTATCGATTTAAATTTGAACCACCGGTTGTTTCGCATTTGGCATTACTTATGTCATTCTATTCTGTCACAAAATTCAGTATATTATCTCAACAGAACGAAATGAATTGATTTACGCTGGATATATATTGGGATATAAAGGGTCCGCCAAATAAAATTTTTTTTGAAAATGCTATAAAAAAAATACTGAATATTTTCTCAAATTTCTTTTTTTATTTGAAAGTACAATCCTTCCGGTTAATAATGGAAAATAATTTCATTCAAATGGCTGTCTCGGCTGGCCATGCAGTAGCCTAAACGATCGGTCCAATTTTTAAGCACTACATCGATTGTGTGCAGCTGTATTTCACCAATGGCTTGACGAAATTTGTCCTTTAAAGCGTCAATTGCCTCTGGCTTGTTGGCGTAACACTTATCTTTGGCGGCACCCCACAAATAATAGTCCAACGGTGTTAAATCGCAGCTCCGAGGTGGCCAAACGACATAAAAAAAAATCTAGCTTTAGTTGAGTTGCCAGTTGCCGAAAATTGCATTACGTATAGCAATTAGTAACTACAAATCTATTAATTTCAACTGCCATATTGACAACTACAAATTTCTAGTTGTTGTTCGGCAACGCAACTGAAGCTCAATTGCCATCCATAATCAACCCATTGATCTTAGATATTTGACAATCGCACCATGATTCTATAAAAAACAATTGCCCTACTAAAATTTCAAATTTGTATAAAATTTTGCTGTTGGTTTGGCTTGAGGACGAGCATTCATCAGATCCCACACCGATGAGCGCAAAACACTCGGAAACCATGTGGTCCATTGTGATCATTTTAAGCAAAAACTGAAACCTATAAGAAAGTAAAAAGAAAAAAAACTGGAAGGTCTTACACTCTTCGGAATCCTAATAATCCCCACGCCACAACAAGCAGATGCCCTTTGCAAACTGAACGATAGCAGTAGGGTCAATACATGACACAGAGGTTAGAGTTTGAATCATAAACTCACTCAAGATGCGCTGAATCCTGCCTAGAGGCCTACAATAACCACAACCTACAATAATCTTTGTTAGCATCTGCCCATCTGAGAGTCATCGTGCGGATACCGAAATGGCCTGTAATAATGCCCATAATCAGCCTCAGCTACGCTGTACTGGTAAAGATAATTGCGGAAGTCCTTTGACCCTATAACCACTGATGCCATGTGTGGCGATTTATCGTCATCTTGACGATTTTAGCCTGCAAAAATAACCAAATGACGACTTTACGATTTTTGCTCTCAAAATGGCGATTTTTCTTAACTAAACAAAAATGTATTATTATTAGTCAAATAGAAAAAGAAAAACGGCCGGAATATAAAGACAGACGTGATTGTTGTATATTTTATATATCGCAATAGTCGCCAAAAAATTGTATCAAAAGGCGCACCAGCAGTATTTTTCAAACATTGCTCCTTCTGACTATTGGCTGTTTCGACCTGTTTCGGCTGTTTTAGCACGTCACCAAACAACTTTCTTTGGAGAAATATAAAATCGGTTCCAAATTTGGAGCGATTCAAAAACGAGATTTGAGAACTGGCTTAGAAGTGGGGAAAAGATGTAAGAAGAGATGTGAAAAATTTGTTAATTCATTATCTTTTTTGAACTGAAAAACGAACCAATTTAATTTGCACTCCCAATACGTAAATAAAGTACGAAAACCTTTACCAATTAAACCCATCCCGGTAGAAAGTAAGGTGTTTAAAGGGAAGTTATCAATTTTTTTCTTATGCATGTATTTTCAGAGTTGATAATTTTCGCATTATTTGAAAAGATTTCATGTTCGCTACATTACATAACCAACGGTAATATCGGTTGTTGAAAAAAGTGGACTCAAATTAAAAATTTAAATTTATATTTACAAAAAAAAGGTAAAGTACAGTGGGAAGCAAAACCAAATGCATGTTTTGAAGTTGAACTAAAAAGTACCTGGAAAATTTTAAATACTTCACACATTTATTCTTTGTAATGTCCTTAAAAAAAAAAAAAAAAAACATTCACAAAAGGTATCATATTCAAATACTGTAATGGGAGAAAGGCAATTATTATAAAGGCAATTATTATATAAAAGAATCCGTATTTACACGATCTTGCACTTTTCGCTTAGAGGCGAACTCATATTTTTTACACACTTCTTAAAGCTCTTTATTCATTGTGCCGTTTTAAAAGAATTTAAACGTACTCTCCAAAATATTATTATATTATTCTATAAAAAAGAAATCTGGTCCCATTCGTATTATACTCATTGCAATAGCTCTAACAAATTCCTCGAAGCTCAATTGTATTTTTCCAGACGTTTTTTTTACTATTGTCCAAAAGTTCTTGTCCATTCTGGGACAATTTTGGCGGAATGTCTTAGATAACTATCTTAAAGAAAGACGACTTTGTCGTTTTTGTTTGTTTTTTGGTAATTAAACCTACATACATACATATAAATAAATATTTTGATTTTCCAAAATATAATGACGACTTTGACGATTTGCTTTGAAAACTTTGACGATTTTATGCCCAACGGACCTTGCACAACTCTCTACAACCCGAATTGTACCAGATTTGACCAGCCTTCCCTATGAAGAATTTCTCGAGCACACTGACGTAATGGTTCAACGGCGGCAGGACGTCCTTAGTCTGAAGAATCGTTGACACAGAGCTCTGACGAGCCAATTCATCAGCTCTTTCATTAGCAAGCACGAACTGAGTGCGTGAGAGTCGCCTGAGTATCCACGAAAATAGTCACTCATCCCTCAATGCTCCCAATTTCTTTCTCAATCATCTCCACTGCCTTTAGCCCCATCATCCTACAACGGGCTACAGTAGACTAATCATCTACTTAGATTGAGCAAATAAAGGATTAGAGAAACTGAAACAAGGCAAAATGATGGACAGAATAACATAGCAACGAACTTTGGCATACGAAACAGAACGCGCATTGTGCAATGGAATGTTCGGCTTGCGCAACTCAAACATCAAATAGCATCCTATAAGATTGATATCTTGGGTATAAGTGAAATGAGATGGATGGAAATGGCGAACTTACGGCGAATGGTAATCTTGTAGTGTACAGCGGGACGGAAATTGGTGACGAAAGCGGAGTCGGATTCATAATGTCTAAGAGTATTAAGAACTCCCGTCAGACATGGAGACCAATATCCGAACGTGTGATAATGGCTCGATCCAAAGGCAGAATAAGACATATCACCATAGTACAGTGCTACGCGCTGACAGAAGATGCTAAGGACGCTAAGAAGGATGAATTTTACGTAAAAGGAACATCAGCGCTCAGCAGTTCTCATGGGTGACTTTAACGCGAAAATAGGAAGCGACAATACCAACACCTACTCCAGCATGGAAACGTATGGTTGTGGAGTTAAAAATAACTATGGAGAACGACTAATAGAGCTATGCCAGGCATACTAACTAGTCATAGGTGGCTCCATTTTGCCGCATAAGGACATTCATAAATATATATGGACATTGCCAAGCGGCAACTAAAGCAATTAGATTGATCACATATGCCTGAGTAAAAGATGTAGAAATAAAAGAAGCTCTTTGGCGGATGTGAGAAATAAAAGAGGCGCTGATATCGGCAGTGATTACGAGCTTATCACAGGCGAAATCAAGCTCAAATTGAATTGTCGAAGAAGAAACATTGGAGTCACAAGACGAAAGCGTCTCCGCATACAGCAACTCCAGAACAACACGACCAGGAACGCATCGGCCGTGGAAATAGGCGAACAGTTGCCAATAAACCAACAGCACACATGGGAGATCAAAAGCAACATAAAATCAAGTCGCAGAAGAAAGACTGGGTGTATGTATCTGCACACATAGAAAAACATGGGTATCAGACGATACTTGGAACCTGATCTCTCAAAGGAGGGAACTTAAATTGCAGCTAAACAGCAACAATGTTATGATGCTGATTAAAAATGCTGAACGAAGAGAAAAAAGGAAGTTTCAAGAAGGTCTAGTAAGAACAGCAGATGAAGGAACTGGACAGAATAACATGAGAAAACTACACCAGACGACAGACTATCTCACAAAAAGAAAATGTAGCAGGAACCAAGCAGTTACTGATCGTAGTGGCACAATTGTATCGAATAGTGAAGCACAGATGCAAAGATGGAGGGAACATTTCCAGGAAATTAGCAACGTAACGGACACAGATGCAGACATCGAAATTGAAGAATAATAAAGCTGAAGGCAAAGATGTATCAGCGGAAATCTTACGGGCACACAATACTGCAACTGCAGCTGAATTACTGCGGCCTCATATCACATCAGCATGGGAGGAGGAGAGGCTGCCATCAACTTGGAAGATAGGCATCATTGTGAAACTATCTAAAAGTGGCGACTTGAAAGATTGCAATAACTGTAGAAGAATTACTCTGCCTAACATTATATACATGATACTAGCAGTCATAATACAGGAAAGGCTTCAGAGCAAACTTGGGAACATATTGCGAGACGAACAGGCAGGCTTCCGTCCAAATAGAAGCTGTGTTGCCCAAGCTAACACCCTATGCATCATAATAGAACAGTCTCTAGAATGGTGTACCCCTCTATACCTACTGTTCGTCGACTTCAAGAAGGCCTTCGATACCATCAAAAGGACTGCTATATGCAAAGCATTGAGAAGAAAATGAGTACCCCAGGAAATAAACCGAATAATACGAGCAATGTACGAGAATGCAGAACTCTCGGTTCTTCACAACTAGAGCATCAGCCAACTATTCCATACTAACGCTGGAATAAAGCAAGGATGTCCACTCTCACCTCTACTATTCACCATCGCACTCGATGAGATCATGAGCGAAGTCTGTTCACAAAGGAGTGGTATAACATGGAGTCTCTCACGACAACTTGAAGACCTAGATTATGCGGACGATATTTGTCTACTCTCACACAAGATCTCCAACATGCAGTCAAAATTAAATGACCTGGAAAAACTGGGTCGCTATATTGGACTTGAGATAAATATGAAGAAAACCAAAGCTATGAGAATCAACAACAATAGCAAAGAAATAATCATACCAACCAATAGAGTATGTAGATAGCTTCTGCTACCTTGGAAGCACAATGGCAACAAACGCGGTGCAGAAATAGACGTTAACAACAGGCGCAACAAAGCTAGGTCGGCATTTGGGCGATTACAGTCAGTATGGAGATGCTCATACATATCCAGGCAAACCAAGCTCAGAATATTAACGCATTTGTAAAGTCAATTTTGTTCTACGGCAGTGAAATCTAGCTTGTGTCTAACACCATCACACGCAAAAGCTACCGGTATTCACCAACAAATGCCTTAGAACCATATGTAAGATATTTTGGCCTAAGACCATAAGCAACATAAAACTATGGAATTGAACAAATAAAGAGCCCATACTGAAACAGATAAGGCAAAGAAAGTGGAGATGGACCGTAAAGAAAAATCCCAGAACCGCGGTTGACCAAGAAACACCTGGAGATGTTCAATTACCCAAGAACTAAGGCAAACCAGTCTAACATAGGAAGAGGCAAAGACAACAACAGCAAATCTTGTAAGATGGAAACGCTTTGTGTAAGCCTTGTGCTCCCAAGAGGAGTAACGGAAAAAAAATTGTTCGATATACTTCTACTCAACTTCGATAATATGTATTCTTTCATTATTGTGGGTTTTTACAATTCTACGCCTTGTTCATTCCTCTTTGTACATACATACATAGAATAGTAATGATATAAAAGTCTCTCTTACCAATATTGAATTAATTCTTAATAAACATCTGAGCAAGCTTTAATCGAAATTTAAATAAACAAATATTTAAAACTTCATTCATAACAATAAATTTATTTACTCACCTGATAAATTTTGTTTTGTGTGTGTGTCTGTCAGTTCTAAAAAAAACTCTATTAAAAAATTAAATATTTTACTTTTGTGGTCATCAACTATTTTCTTTTTTTAAAGCATTAAAAACTCTTATCAGTAGCACAACAATAGGTCTTTGACGAAATCAATATTGCTATTGTATAGAAGTAAATAAAGTATTTATGACAAAATGAAGAGTATATACACATACATGTATAATAAATTAATTATAAAAATATAATAATAAAAAATAACAATTTCAATTGTAGAATGCATTACTAATATAAATTTTTTCTCCATATATATTTTATTTCATTTTTCTAAATCGCCCTCAACTTACTAACGCACTCACTACTCACTCATGTTTCTTAAAAAAAAAAAATCAAATAAAACAAACCGCTTTAATGTTCTTATTAATGGTGAAACGATACGAAACAAACTTCAACGATCAATCTCCTCCTCATCATACAACAGATTCATTTGTAGAGTTTATGGACGTGTTGGCAAATACGTTTTCTCCCTTATAACATCAATAATCGATCAATGTTGTGGGCCTTATAGGTAATAACTTGTAACTAAAAATATCATTTAAAATTATTATCATTATCATACTACGAACTAATTATTAATTATTAATTGACTAAATGACTAATAAGTTTTCTAATTGTAATACTCTTCTTTTTTCATTTAGAATCGATGTTAATCTTACAAATCTTCATGTTGGCGATCGTATATTGGAGGTTAATGGTACACCGATTAGTGATAATTCAATAGAACAAATTGATAAAATGATTAGAAGTACGGAAATCTTGCAATTAACGGTTGAACATGATCCGATACAAGTGTGCCGTAGCTGTAGTCATGTGGATATTAAAAAAGTAACCAGTGAGGTGTCCTTACCTTTAGCCACTTCAGCTTCTAGTGTAGAAGTATTTGGCCGCAATTATGAGAGTGGCGGTAGCTGTAACACTACCTCGACCACTACCGTAACAGTGAAAGATAGTTCACCTACAAGATTAACAAAACAGGACAAGGAACGCATCTATAAGAGGAAAGATGAAGGCTATATAAGTGGCACTAAGACACGTCAACTCAGGAAATGTAAAAATCTTAATATGATAGCCGCACAGGCCAATTGCATAAATAATAATAATTATAACGAGAAAAATAATGCCACAAACTCGTCCATCTCCTCCTCCTCCTCGATGTCGTTTAGAGGTAAAGAAAGATGTTCTAGCATGTCCAAATTAATGGGTGATCAGCATACAGCACAGACTGATCGCATGTATGATTTAACGCGCACTACTTCGTTTCGTGTAGAACAGAAACCACAGAGAGTGTTTCGACCTTCGGACTTGGTTATAGGTGAACTATTGGGTAAAGGTTTCTTTGGCCAAGTATTTAAGGTAACACATCGCATTACGAAAGAGGTAATGGTTCTGAAAGAGTTGCATCGTGTGGAAGAGACGGCCCAATTGAATTTCCTTAAAGAGGTGGCTGTTTTGAAATCGTTGAATCATAAAAATGTTTTAAAATTCATAGGGGTGCTATATAAAGAGAAACGTTTACATTTGGTAACTGAATATGTCGCGGGTGGCTCCCTTAAGGAACTATTACATGATTCTGGTTTGCCTTTAGCCTGGGCCGAACGTCTTTCCTTCGCTAAAGATATAGCCTGTGGCATGGCCTATTTGCATTCGAAAAATATCATACACCGCGACTTAAATTCCCTTAATTGTCTGGTGAAAGAAGATAAAACGATTATTGTGGCAGATTTTGGTTTAGCACGCATAATAAATACCTCTCTGAGTTCACGCTTTAGTGAAAAATGGAATTCAGCGGAAAGGTCAACTTCGCAAGAGGGACATAAACAGGATGTGCACCAACATACAGATGCCAGCAATAATAATGGCACTTTGGGTCGTAGCAAGAGTAGACAGCGTCGTCAACGTTATACGGTGGTGGGTAATCCCTATTGGATGGCACCCGAAATGATGAAAGGCTATATATACGATGAGAAGGTGGATATCTTCTCATTTGGTATAGTAATGTGTGAGGTATATGAACATCATTTTAAATAATATTTCTTTATGTTAAAAAATCGGATTTTTCTCTCCCTTTCACAGATTATTGGTCGTGTCCAGGCCGATCCAGATTTTCTACCTCGTACCCACGATTTTGGATTAAATCAAATTGTTTTTCGTGAAAAGTTTTGTTATCAATGTCCGGAAGCCTTTTATAAAATTGCTTTTTTATGCTGTGATTTAAATCCCGATAGAAGGTGAGTCCAAAGACGGTTGGTTAAATAAGTTAAAAAAAGCTAAAAATTTCCATTTTACAGACCTTCTTTTGAAATTTTAGAAGTTTGGTTAGATAGTTTACAAACGCATATTGCTTCCAATCAACCAGTACCTCAGGAATTGCTGTATGACATTGAAAACTATCAGGGTGGCAGTATAAGCTCAACGCCAGTTGATATACTAACACCTAAATCAAATTTGAGTAGAGATAATCTAGATGAAGTCGGCAATTCGCAACATTCATTAACCCTAACCGATATAACCAACATGGAAACAGCCGAAATCAATGAAACAAAAAGTGAAAAACAAACTGCAGCTGTAGAGGAAACAGCAACGGAAATATGTATATTACCAGATAGTATACCCAAGTCGCCACATTTGGGAAAAGACTTTTCACCCTCCGGCGAAAGAATACACAATAGCATGAGAGCCAGACGCAGGCAGCGATTTTTACAGGCCCAAAATGCTAGCAGCCATCAACAAGATGAAGAACGTACAGAGCAAGTTTTGCTAGCAGTCAAGAATAGTCTACAGCAACAGGATGCCAACGCGCGTGGTAGTAGTCGTCGTAAAGTAGATCGTGGTTTCGTTTTAGACATCAGTCGTAGTGGGATTTTAAATATCAACAATGTAAGAGATCTTAATAATTTATCGGATTTCGATTCAAGTTGTGATACCAGCCTTAATTATCATGAAGTCAATAGCATTGAAGATGACACAAACAGTACAAATGCTACAATATTAACAGCAGCACAGCCATCATCCCCACAAGAAGTTAAGGAGACCACCCTTAAAACCATACAAGAATCTGATGACAATGTGGATGGCTTCAAAGCGACTACTGCTAGTCATGCAGCGCCTGTAAATGATAAACTAACTAAACCCCCCTCTATAAGTGTAACACAAGCAAGAAGAGAAGATTGTCAAGCTTTAGATTCTATGCACAATATTAAACGTAATCTTGCCGAAAAATCGTACAAAAGTGCCCTTGAAGATATACGCACAAGACTGAACTTATGTAAAACAAAATTCGATAGCATAGAAGAGGCCAATCGTAAAAATTTCAATAATTCTCAAAATTCAATGAGATCATTTTTCAAAGTACAAAACGTGGATGATGTTTATAAATCACCGCCAGACTCATACAAAATGTTTGGTTCACTCAAATCTACACAAACTTCAGCCACCACGGCTAAAGAAGATTTAAAGAAAACCTATCGTGTTAATCAAACGCCTGTCTTTGGCCGTAAACAACCTTCACAGTGCATAATGACCGAGCTGTATAAACCTCATTCTGATTCCTTAGAGAATTTAGATAAAATCGTTAAATTGGATAAAAAAGAACTAAGTCCACCCAAGCGAGCAAAATTACCAAAAGAAAGAACTTTTAAAAGTTATATAACTTCCTTGGAACTACAACAGCCCACAGAAAGTATAGGAGCAGAGCAATTGCCCACTAAAAAGGAAAATATTAGCAGTACAACAAGTAATAATAATAGTACTAATGGTAGCAGTAAATTAAGAGTTAGCACCAATCTTTTGGGCATACGTAAAACGCTGAATTTTAATTCACCTACACGAAACGAAATCGAAACAAAATCATTTAGCCGACGTACATTATCACCCACCAAATCGAGTGAAGCTAAACGAGTGATAAAACAAGAAATACCAACAAGTGAGTAGAGAGTTTTTTTATTTTTCGATAAATTTTGATTTTTCAAATTTAATGAAAATTTTCGAAAATATCAAAATGTTGCATAATTTTATTATTGACTTATTTTGAGCGTTAATTTAATGTTTTAACAATCTATGAATGTTCGAAATTTGCTTCGAATTTTAAAAAATTTTGGTTTTTATGAATATTTTTTAGTTTGAAATGAAAACCCATAAACTAACAGATGGGTATTGACTATTTTTGCTTAAAATTATTGGCTTTTTGTAAATTCGTAATCAATTTTAAGTTCGAAAATTCGTGCAAATTTTTAAAAACATAAATATTACATTAATCATTTAAAACAGATTAAACAAATAACATCAGTAATATTAAGATTCATTGTTAAGATAATTAAAAATTAAAGTTTTCAACATTCGGAGGATGAGATTTGTTTTTTAAATAATGCAACTTTTTCTGGTAACTCTTTAAAAAAATATTTTCTTGCAAGCGTCGAAGCAAATGCATTATCGTGTTCCAAAATTTATCGTTTTCCAACGATTTTGTTTTAATTTTTGAAAACGAATCAAACGAATCAGTAGTTGGAGGCAATACCCATTATTAAGCGTACGGTTTTATGATTAGAACTTCTGATGTGTTATGTCATGTTACAGTACACAAAACCTTGACAATCATTTTTCAAGTGCATTTCCTTGCCTTGCCTTGTCTGAACTTTTTCATTAGGCTACATTGTATACACTTTGAAGTTATCATCACTTTGAAGTTGGAGTTGCTGGAAGCACTAAATTTGTTTTTTATTTCACAAAATATGTTGCAAGCACGTTGATTCATTTTTTTCTGATGGGGCAGTATACTTCAAACATACCTCAATTGTATGTGTGTTTCTAGCGATATCCTTATTTTTGTTAAAAAACCTCGTAGGTTAGGTGGGAGGAGTTATATGGGTTGCTCGCAAAATAGTGAACCAAACTATACGCTATACAAAAAAAGTCTATACATTAGCCGAGTCTGTGCAAACTAATGGTACTCATAAAAATTTTAGTAGAGACAGTCTAAATCATGAATACCTGTACTTAACATAGTGATTTAGCCCCTTTCTTCATCTAAACTTCTAGAATAGTCATAGTGTTTGTACGTTCCGCTGTAATAAGTGTTCCAAAATTTTAATTTAAAATTTCACCAAAAAAATGAAATACCTTTTTCTCATATTTGAAAGGATCCTTATTAAGTTGTGTTTTGCAGTCCTCTACGACATTTAAATATTTATCATTAAGAAAGTTCTGCAGAGATCGAAACAAATAATAATCTGAAGGTGCAAGGTCCAAGTTTTCTAGCCGAATACTCAGTTTTAGATAGGTCACCAAAGATGTGAGTGGTCGGTCTGCCGTTGTCATGATGGAACATAGCACGTTTTCTGTTGACCAATTTAGGCCGTTTTAATTCAATTGCATGCTTCAGTCTCGTTCATTATTGACAGTAGAGATCAAAATCAATCCTTTGGCCAGGTTGTAGTAGCTCATGATGAACAATCCTTTTTCAATTCCACTAGACGCACAACATTACTTTTTTCCTGACAATCCTGGTTTTGACACCGTCTGCGAAGCATCATCTTTCTTCGTCCATGATCTTTTTCGAGCATTGTCATATGTGATCCGCTTTTCATCGCCCGTAATCATTCGCTTTAGAAATTATTCGATTTTGATCCGTTTAGCAGTGAGTTGCAAATGGAAATTCGGTCCATTAAATGTTTCACTGCTAATTTATATGGCTTCCGAACATCGAGCTACTTTGTGTATCCAACTTTCTTCAAATGGTTGATAACTGTTTGATGATGAACGTGTAGTTCCGAGCAACCTATACGCTGCTTATTTGTCGGTCTTTCTCAATTTTTTCCTTATTTTTATCGACTTTTTTCTTCCGACCGTCTGGGATGTCATGCAATCGGCGCTTAGCAGTCTTTCTACCTGGGCGTCCATTAGGGGTCTTAATATCATCCTTCAGGAAATATACATTGGAGAGGTTTGAACTATCCAGGCTAAACGGAGCTGAATTAATGGATCGATTTTGGATGGCAACAGAACTTCAGTTGCGTTTCCGAACGGCAACTAGAAATTTGTAGTTGCCTAAATAGCAATTGGAATTAATAGATTCTTAGTTGCCAGTTGCCATACGCAATTCAATTTTCGGCAATTGGTAACGCATTTTGTTGTTTTTTTTTTTTTTTTTTGAATAGGAAACTGAACTGGAGGGAAAACACCCTTTTAAGGATGAGTAAAGGATTTAACGCCTACAATGCGGTTGGAACTGCTATTAGTAAAAGAAGATCTGCGGCATAGTCATACCTGTCCTTACTTATGGCTGTATCGTATGGTGGAGAACTCAGGAACAGCAAGTCGGAGGAGACTTCTAGACAATGTGCATAAGTAGTCGCTATGGGCATATCGGGCGCTTTCAGAAATAATCCTCAGACATAGCTGGACATTAGTTTGAGTCTGGCTTCTTTGGAGGTGGAGGTCGAGATGAAGAGGATAACTGCTAAGCCTCTGTACTATGGACATTCTGCCATATAAGGGACGTGGCTAGACTGGGGTGCGTCCGGGTTTTACGGACTATATGGTCAGGGAATAAAATTTCAGCAGGAACCCTTCTGCAGTCTTTCCTGATATATAGTCTTGGCAAAGTGTGTCTAAGCTGGTTCCACTATGCAGAAGTACCTTTACGTACAGTGTATTAAACTGGCGGATGCGTCTGTCAGACCACCGCTTGCGTTCTTTATAAGCTTAGTATATAGTTAGACCCGTCGAAAAATGGAAGAGTTGTGGAGAGGCAGAGGAGACTGAATGGAGTCCCTTAGGACCCTGATAGGACATTGCGCTCTAAGGGAAAGGACTGAGCTACGGAAAGCAGGCACCCTTAATTTATGCCAAGTTTGTAGCGATGTGGGGGATCCAGAGACATCTTTTCTGTCATTGCTAGCTCTCTATGGGCTCAGGCTGCTGGGTCATGGCTTTTCAAAGGTCTAGGTGAGGTTGCGTCAGCCAGGGTCTGTGACCTGAAAGATTATATTTCGGGTATAGGCTGGCTTCCTAGGTGACAGGCTCTCTTTCTCTTTTCTTTTTATTTCTTATCATCCTTTGTTTGCATTTACATTTTCTTTGTTTTCTTTTTGTTTTTATTACTTTCTTTATAAGGGTTTTCACTATGGACTTCTTCAGTATCTGTGTCCTTTTTCAACCTAACCTATCAACTTTTTTAATGATTGGACAAACAAAGCGAGTTGTATCATTAGCATCAAAATTATCGGGTCGAAAAAGAGAAAACTATTTCACTGTTGTTTTTCTGATAACAGCATCGTCCTCCGTAAACTTCAGACGTTTTTTTTTAGTATGTGTGCTATTTTTCCGAATTTTTAAACATTTTTAATTGGAGATAACCTTTCACAGAATAATGTGATTTTATTAATGTCTTTTAACAAAGTAAAGCTTAAAATGTTATCTTTCGTACAAGCTATAGAGCTGCCTGATACAATTGATATTACCGGAGATATTACATTTTAGAGCCATCTACAGGCAATTTGAAACCGAAGTTCTTCGAACATTCAACAGACAAGTTAATTTACATTATTGACCATTTTTCATACAAATTTTCAATCGTTTGAAATTGTTTGGCTTAGAGAAACAGGCAGAGCTGACAGAGACGGGTTTTTTATTCTATAGGAGATTATCTTTAATTTCAAAAAACAACTAAAATTAGTCACTAATGTCCAACTCTTAACAAATATGTTTCTAATTTGATTTTAAAATATTTTGAAACATTTTCGCACAATTTCTTTATTTATTCTTCAGTATTTGACTTTCGCCGATTTTTTTTTTTTTTGATTTTTCAACCTTTTCAGCTTCACGTACACGCAACGTTACAACTTCACCTTTGAAATCAACACCATCTTCAACATACGTATCGCCTTCAACGACAACCAACACCGCCACCACCACCCGCCTAACAATTTTAAGTCCCGAAAAGGTACTTCGTTTAAATGCCAAATTAAATGAACAAAAAAAATCATTAAAATCATCTACTCCCGCCGTCAATGCCAACGCCTTAAACACTTCTGCAATTAGTAATAGAACCGCCATCACCAGCACTACCACCAACGAACTTAGAACGTTACAAAATGCGAATAACTTAAGTAATACCGCTTCAAATACGACAACACAACCACATTCCATTAGAGGGACAACAACCGCTACTACAGAAAATGAACGAACGAAACGTAATGCTACATCCAGATCCCAATTTTATACTAGATATTAAGTGAAATCATAAAGATCTTTATTTAAAAATCATTCCCTCCCTTAAAATGTATAGAAATGTATAGAATACAAGAATCTCTTAATAACAATATACAAAGAAACTAACTAAGGAACTTTTTCAAATGAGGAAAATTGCTCAAAAATTACAATTTTTTTTTAATTTAAAAAGGATTTAAGAAAATAATGTTTATTATGATGTATGATGAAGAGACAAGTATTCAAAGAAGTGAAAGTGCCTGAGTATGCATCTATTTAGCAATAAATTAATTCGATTGATTAACTGACTCCTAAGATATACAATAATTAACCAATATTTGTCCACGATTAAACCCCCCCGGAGTTATAACTATAAATATAAAGAAATATATTTTCGAAAATTCTTTTAAATAATATTTAAAGAAATACGTAAAGAAAACATATTTTTGTATAATGTTGTACTATAGTAGTGCCATTAATTAAAAAAAAAAACTTAGAGAGAAACTATAAGTAATTTAAAAAAAAATCCTTTTTTTTCTAAAATTAACTTTTAAGTTTATAAAAAAAAATTAAAAAAGAAAAACAAAATTAACAGTATTTTTTAAAAACTATTCACCCTTATTGTGTGTGGCTTTGTCTCTGAAGTAATTTCACAAGATATTGTAATAGATTAAATGAAAATATTATTTGTTGTCTCTTAATCTATAACAAACCTTTGGAATGCAACAATTACAATGCCAATTACGTTATAAAAGCCATTATTAACCTCTAACTCTTGCTTAAAGGATCTTTTGTCCTTTGCCAAGAGGTAAGAAAAACTAAATTACTAATTTATTTTTGCTCAATTTAAAAAAAGACCTCTATTTCGTATTTAAGTCAAAAAAAGACAAAAAATATTTTTTTTTATATATTTTTACTACGTTTCTACTTAATTTTCTTGATCTTGTTTTTTAACGTTATTTTTTAGCCTAAAATATTTAGTAATTAATAAAAAAAGAAAACTCTCTTAAAGTGTAAGCTATTGTAAACATAACAAATTATTTAAAATAATTAATTGTTATCTTGTGTTTTAAGAGTCTTGTTTTAATTAAGAAATTAAGCTAAAATAGCAGGAAGAGGAAAACGAGTTATAAACATTGTATAACACTCTTATATTTTAATGCAATCAACTTTTACATACATACCATGCATATATACATATGACATGACAAAAATTAATATAAAAAATATGCCGAATAAAGAAACTTATAAAGATTGTATTAAATAAACGAATAAAATTTGAGTCTGATATATTTAATTTAATATTCTACAGTAAGAATATTTAGGTCCAAATTTTGTTGAATTTATATGATTTAATTTCCTTCATTTGTTATTATCAGATAAACTAGAAAATATACAGTAAAAATACGAAAATGTGATCCAAAAATTCAAAAATATGCTCTAAAACGAAAATTTCTTCGTTCATAGAAAAAAATCTTTATTCAGCATTTCAATATCTTAACAATACAACAGAATAAAAAACAAAAATTCTAGTTAAATTTCTAAGGAGATGAATAATAAACAACAAAACAATGACTTACATTTTCAAATGTAAAGCGTTGTATTTTAGATCTAAGCAAACTTTTCTGCATTGCAAATGTCAATGTCTACTGATTAGGGGTTTTTCCCGGGATTCCCATACCTTCAACTATTTTCATTTCCCGCTTTCCTGGGGTTTTTATGCGGGAAACCCAGAAATTTTTTCATATACAATAATTGTTTTGAAGCTGAAAATATTTACATGCATACATATGTAAAAAATTTTGTGTAACAATATCGCGTAAAAGTTATAAAGAAATTTGTGGAATATAACTTAGTTTAAGGTGTTTTCTATCTAAATCATGCTATACATTTGGTAGATACTTTACTATTCTACAACTTGAGTTTCGTACGGCGGTTATATGAGAATTTTTTCTTTTTTAAGGAGTAATTTCGAAAGTAGTTGATATATTTTTTTTATTGTCAGGTCTTATACATTAATAAGCGTAGTGAATTGTACATTTATACAAATTTTAAAATAAAATGATACGTGGACACGCTATCTTAAGAGAGAAATGTGAATTGGTTGTTCAAAAAGTAAATAATGGCTGATCTAACAAGGATATTGGAACAGAATTAAATTTGCCCAAATCTACTGCGCTGTACAACTTCAAATCTTATAAGGAAAACAATTCATTAGACACGAATTATAGGAATTGTGAAAAAATTTCTAATATCACGCAACGTGATATACATACGGTCATTAGACCGTATATTAAAAAAATATCAGTCATCAGTAGTTGGAAGAACGATAGGACGAGAAAAAACCAGAAAATTTGTAAAAAAAAAAACTGAACTACGGATTGTACAATGTAAGTATGAGTTGATTTTACGATTTAATTGTTACAAGGAGCTGCAACACAGAAAAAAAGCGGCTATTATGGGCGAGAGAGCGACAAGCCTGGACTCAGCGACAGTGACAGTCCATATTTTTAGTGAATAATCTAAGTTTGAGATGTCCGTAGAAGACACTCGCAGTAAAAGTATTACTTTACTGTTACAGACCAAAAGCGAGGCATATCAGGGATTGCCTCAAACGTACGGTTAAATTTCCCGGGCTAAGGAAACCTTTGTATATAACTATTTTAGAAAATTATTAGTTGCCATCTGTGGCAAGTTTAGTTACTTTCGACGAATACATGTTTCAGCAAGATGGAACTCTAGCTCACACTTCTAAAACGACAAAAAATGGTTTCAGGACAACAACATCAATGTTTTGGAGTGGCCATCGTCTAGTCTAGACTTGAATCTTATCGAGTCAATTTGGGCTATTATGAAAAGACGGGTAAGAGTAAACATGTCAGGTCGCAAAAGAAAAATACAGGAAATGTGAGATTCCATTACTCTTTAAAAATGCTTTAACTTGATAGAATCAATGCAGAGGCTGGTCGTTGCAGTTATTAATGCCAGAGGTGATGTTACTCAACATTAATTTCAAATTTTAAAATAGTACGAAACTATAATGGTCAAAATTTGTACTAAGGTACTAGAATTTTGTATTTTATTAAAATAAGTTAAGGGATAGACTAAATTTTATGTTTGTGGCTTGAATAAAAAAATTAACTTGTGTTTAAAAAAATTATTTTCTGTAATCGGTCCCATAATATGGATGATAAGTAAATAATAAACGAAATTAACATAGAGTACGAAACTTAAGTTGTTAGGGTAGTACATAGGAAACACTGTTGCAGTATATATTTCAGATTCTTTTAAAGATGCTAAAAACTATGATGACATTTTTGAGAGAGAATAACAATAAACAATACTGCCAAAAAAGTTGCAGTTTATGACGTAACACTGATGTAACACTAAAAATTTTAAATTTTTTTAGAAAAAGGCCATCGAAAAATGTTATGCTACAAATACATGTAGTTTTATAACCAAAAAGGGAGAATTGTCTTGGTTTAGACGTTATAACTCGGTATAATTTAATTGTACCTATGACTGATAAGCGTCTTTGTTTAAAGTAGTTAATAAAAAAAACCTTATTGACTTAAAAACGGGTTACATTTTGAAAAGAAATAAATTTTTTAAATATGCTTCACGTTATAATACCAAAACAATTGTGGGTGGTGGCACTGAGTAAGCGAAGAACATACCTAATCCCCTTATCCTTTTGACGCATTGAATTTTGCACTTATTTACATAAATTTAAATAAACATAATATAATGGTACATCTCTAAAAGCAAAACCGAAATTTTTTTTTTTTTTTTAATATATATTTTTTTTTAATAATGTAACACATTGTAATGTTTGGATGAATTGAGCAAATATTACGGTGACCTTATCATTTTGAAGCACACCTTATCTGATGATGCTATTGTGATTACTTTGTGTTATATTGTTACGTTTTAACCTTTTTAAAACGTGTGAGTTCGTTTAAATTGCGTTAAAATAAAATATCACCGCTTTATTTTGTTGTTTTGCAGATTTTATTTTACTACACAATAACTTTTATACTGTTTGTCTTAATACAGCACTTAATATTCGTTTATACAACACTTTTATTTCCGCTTTAACACGTTTTTATCTTACGACAGCCAAATGATAACTAAACTCCGTAGGCAAAGCAGTCTCCTTATATACCTCATTGGCTACAGTTTGGAAAGTTCAGGAAATATCTACCACCTTCTGTTTTCATATCCGTTAATTCAAATGTAACGTAAAGATGATCGATGTGGCAGTGCTGCCAAATTGACACGATACAGTGTTGTATTTTTATTTTCGTAACAATATTAAATCAAACCCTTCTTCTATGAGAAGCAATGTTTAACATTGCGGGATTCTTGGGGATGGAAAAAAGTTAGGGAAATAAAAACTCTATTGATATAATGGGGAGTTATTTCAAGGATAACAATTCCTTAAGATCATATTTTACAACTAGATTTGAAGAAGATGCACTAAAGTCATATGTTTTATTGGCATATACATTTTACTACGTTAAATACTTTGTTGATGCGTAATATGTTTTGGCTTAGTTTTGATGTTAAATTTTGTATTACAATTTTCCATCTTGTCAACTAATATTAAAGGCAGTTTTGCTGTTTTTGAAAAGCTACAATGAAACCGAAGTTCGCAGTAATAAAGGTCAGTTCACTTACTCACTTTATATTTACAATTTTTAATTCATCTATTGCCATTTACGCATTATTTAATGCGCTTAAACTTCTAACAAATTTTCATAATTGTAAGTGTAGTAATGGCCTCAAACCAAGTTTTCCAATGTATTATACCTGGTTCGGGCGGCAATGGAAGACCTGGATACATTTCATTAAAATTTCAACTATTTGGAGCTTTCAAGGAGGCTTTGCTTACATTTGTATTGCTATTTTTACATCTTGTTATTGATCTCCAACACGTTTGAATAATTGATGCAGTACATGAGCAATGCATTTAAGGTGTGTTAGTTTAGGATCAAACACCTTTATGGCTTTGTCTACTTTTATTATATACGGAGCAGCGTCTGTCACAAAAAGCAAAATTAAGTTTAAGCTTACATCCAATATCTTTAACGAATTAGCAAAAAGTTGTGCGATTGTGAAGTGATTGATTTTGTCTAATTAAAAATTTTGATTTGATGATAGGGTTGAATAGAATGGTCGTTCAAAATGTTGTGAAAAAAGTGTACGCCTGGCGACGTGCTAGAGGTGGATATTTGACCGACATCATATTTCATTAATTCCAAATTTTCTATTTTAGATTGATATGAATAAACTGAATTTGTCAAAAAAAGTGTTTTTTAACCAATTAACATCCTAACCCCAAATTTGCCCACCTTTTATTTCTAAGTTCTTTGATTTGCTAAAGTGTGTAAGACTTTTGTGGAAAATCTACGGGGAAGCTTGTATATAATCTTAAGATTTATATTCTGTATAATCTGTAATATGTTTCTATGAGTTTTTGTACAGTTTATCCATATGTTAAAATCTGTCTAAAGCACATTGTGTACAAGAGAATCTTATTATTTGTATTTAATGGACTTTTTATATTAAGAAGAGGGTAAAGAGATCTGCTACATATTAGTGCTTTTAAACCGACAACATCTAGGTTCTCCTCCAAAAATAATTCGAGATGCAGAGTTACGGCGAGGTATCTAATGAAATCTGAAAACGGTATTATTTTGCCCTGGTCTATCCAGACGAGAGTTTGGATTCTCTTCACAGATCTATTGAATGGAAAAATTATGGCCTGGGATTTTTCTTCATTAATCCTAATTTTCCATTTTGTGAATAATTTGAGCAGAAACAAGTAATCTTTGCATACGTTTAACAATTGCATTATAAACCTTTCCCTGACACACAAAAGCGCTATCATCAGCATAAAAATCTACATCACTATCTGATAGAGACTTAAAATTTGAAATATAAAGCCAAAATATAACAGAGGGGAGGATCTGATCGCTGGGGCACTCCAGCAGGTATTGATTTCTGAGCAGACCTGCTACCATAAACCTCAACAAAAAAAATCTATTGCTAAGATAACTCTTAATTAGTGTCTCACCAAATATAGCGCCACATTCATTTCCTTAAGTTTATAAACGAGCCCTGAATGCCATATAAAGTCAAATGCCTTTTCAATATCTAAAAAGAGAACTCCTGTAGAGTCTCTTACTCTTATTATAATTTATCATTTTGACAACACGCCTGATTTGATGCATGGTGGAATGATGGGCAGTCATGGATTAGATTGTCTTCATCCACAAAAGTTTTAAACCTGCAAAACATTATTTTCTCAAATATTTTACCAATGCCATTTAAAAGGCTAATTGGAAAGTACGAATTTTGAATACAGAAGTTAAAAATTCTGACTAGCAAATACAGAGCTGTGTTGGAAAGCTTTTTAAAAACAATGTTTTGAATACCGTCTGGCCCTGGAGCCTTCGAATTTTTTAGATTTTTGATATGAAATGCTAATTCTTCCCGGTTCGTCAAACAAATAGAGGTATTATTGGTTTGAATTCTTTCAAGTGATCCCACTTTTGTCTCTACCTTTGTGTCTATAGGCCCAACCATTATTACTATCTTACCCATAAAGTATTAAGCAAACTTTCAAATTTTTTTGCTTCCAACAGGAAGCTTAGATAGCATATCTGTCCACTGATTGCTTTTACCATTATTAATATTAACAGAGATTAGCTTATTTAGTTCACGAATAATTGCACCGATAGTAATTTTCAGGTTTGGGTCGAAACATTTTTGATAATGTCTTCTATGAGAATTTCTAATTTTAATTAATTTAAATCTAAAGATAAATCTATCTTGTTATCAATTATTATACAACAACAACAATTATAATATCGATACAGTTTTTTTTTATTGCAAAAGATATAGGTATGTGATCTGGATTTATTTGAAAGGGATGGATATCAATATCTGTAAACGTAAGGGATGAATAAGTTAATAAAAGGTCAAGGGTTGAAGGTCTTCTATATACAAGGTTTTGGGGAAATCTAGTTAGACTTTATGGATAATAAATATAATAATTTGATGATAATTGGTGATTAAATAGCGTACGAACTGCTTTATTTACTTTTGCACAGTTCCTGTGATAGTGGCGAGCATTAAAATCACCCAGGATGAAAAATTGCAATGTACTGTTGTAAGAGTGTTAAGATATTCTAAGAAATCATTTATATATTTCGTACAACAAGCTGAAATAAGCAGAACTTCCTTGTTGTTTATCGTAACTGATACGCAAATACCTTCAAACAGTTTGGTTGAAAGTGGATTCAGTAATTTATGTTGAATTGACGCTGTAATTGCCATTGCAACACCTCTCCCATGTGATACTCTTCGTTCGCGTTCATTGGTAAGAAAAGTTTCACACAGCATTAGTATATCCACTTGTTGCTCTTTTGTAAATATATCTATTTGAGTGAAATCAGATGGATTTGTAACGCCTTGACAATTCCAATGCATTATCTTGAGACATTGTAGAATTTTTGATTTATATTACATGTATGAGTAAAGACATTAGAATGTTAAGCTGTTCAGCTTTTGTAGTACATTTACGTAGATCAACTATGGCTCCAGTAAATATATTAAATAACACGTCGACTCTAAACAGATCATCGCAACCTGTATGCTGGTTTAAGAACTTCAGAGCATCCGAGTAGATTCTAGTAAGGTTAGATGGTACACTGTTTAAAATTGAAACACCTATAGGACGATTGAATGATTTAGGTTTTGCAGAAGGATTTCTTTGCAAATTTTAATTTTGACGCATAACTATATAATCTTTTCGGCTCGTCTGCTCTGTGATATAGCTGCAAAATTATCGATAGTCAGGCCACTCGATAGTTTCGATTGTTTGCAAAAAAACTAGTTTCGATAGTTTGCAAAAAAACTATCGATACTACCGATACTATCGGATACTGCTACTTGTGGCAATAATATTAGAGTTTAAGTGAAAGGGAAAGAATAATAATAAATATACAGTGTTGGAACAAATAATAGAGATACTTTATTTTTGTCCAGTATGTCGTAAAATTTGATATATTGAAGATTTTTATGGAAAAGTAAAGCGAAAATTGTTCAGACCATGAAGTGCTCCAAAACTAAAGAAAGCGTAGAACAACTGCCAGTTTTGATAAACTTTTAATTCGTACTTCAAAGATTAATCCCTTCAAAAGCCTCAAAAATGAACTTATTCTTCTGTTACAAGTCGCACAATAAGAAAAAAAAAACTTATGGAAACTAAACTTATGGGTAAGAGTCCTCGAAATGTATCACTTCGCAGCAAACGGAAGCAACAGCTGCCACGTAATAGTTAGAAAAATATGCTATGCTTTGACGAAATGAAGATTAATTTGTTTGGGTCAAATGCAAAATCGTATGTACGACGATATTTTAGTTATAATTCATACTTTAATTGAGTTTAATAAATGGAAACTTAAGAAACTGTTCAACTGTGTCCTTATGTAAATATAAAAGTTTACAGACGGCTAACAACCTGTGTCGAAAAAATTTTTGCAAATGTGACTTTGACTACATTTAGTGGCCTCCATATTTACTCTTAGAATTTGACGATAGTATCGATAGTGAAAAAAACTATCGATGGTCAGCCAAAAACAAAACTATCGATACTATCGATAGTACTATCGATTGTTTTGCAGCTCTACTCTGTGATCAATATTTTTCCGGTTCTTTTTGGTTTAATCAATAGTACAGTTAAAATAGTCATGGTTTCCTCCACAGGCGATGCAGGTGTTGTGACGATAGCAGTTTTTGGTTCCGTGTCCATAAGTTGCATATTTGGTGCAAAACGTAGTGCTTTTATTTTTCTTGGAAGGTACAATGTACTGCTATGCCACATAAATATCTTATTTTGTGTTTATCACTTTTAGCGTGACGCGATCTGTCAAATTCCATTATGAATTTATTGTATCGCAATCCTATTTAAAAAACCTTTAGCCAGAGAGAGAGAGAGAGAGAGAGAGCAAAGCAAAAAATGTAACCCTCATAGTTATTCATGCTTTGCTGCATTTCTATTTCCGACTATGCCGTAAATTTGAAATTTACATAATTATTTATTTATGCGGCCTTACTATTCCTGTGAATCACAGGCCGAACGTTCAATAGATTGACTAGCGCTATGGTCTTGCACGCTTTTCCAACTATTAACTCCAAGTTTTAAGATCTTCTGTCATGCTTGCTTATAGATTATGTATAGCAATCGAACTTCAGTTGCATTGTTAATTTGGAAATTAAAACTAACAATTTTTTGCGATGGTCCCACGACAAAGTTTTTTCCATAATTCACTCTCTCATTCAAAATTCAACCTCCAATTACAAGAATTACATAAATCCTCATACAAAATTTAAGAACGCTTCACCCAAATTGTAAACAATTTATTTTGAAGTACTCTATGGCATACAACATAATCAATGTGATTAACTGCCAGTTGTCATACGTAGTTAAATTTTCGCGCAATTGGAAGCTAAGATTCAATTTCCATTCATCACCGACTCATTGATCGTTCCCGCACAGTCTTGGCCGCCCCCTTCTGCGACGTCCATTGAATTCGTTATTGATAGTTTTTCTCGCTGAAGAAACTTTCATCCATTCGAATGATATGCCCTAGCAAACGCAGGCACTGTAGCTTATACAGTGACTATAACCCATAGTCGGTCAAGAATTTTTCTCGTAGAGATGCATCGTCATTAGGAATGGTTGGAATCCACTTTGTCCTGCATGTCTTAATGTCAGTGAGCTAACAGACCCTTAACGTGGTTATTCACGTTATCATTATTATACGCAGTTGAGATCGTTGTAAAATAGCAGCAGAGAGAGAGTACTCAGCTTTAATAGGAATTGGTCGATTGATACTGCCATCATACAGGATTTAATAATAGCTCGCGTTTTTATATGGCGCTTTAGTATTATCAATAATTTTCCTAGAAGTCCGTCTATGTACAATGGTGCCAAAAGTCTTCCTGAAATCTATGTCATAACAAGTAAAAGAATTGGAAGCGATGAGGATCCGGTATTTATATTTGTGGAAAGTCAGACGGCTTTCTTAAGGCACTTAGATCGTGCTCAATCAAGTTCAAAGTCGTTTTGGACTGCATTATGGTATTGGTGGAAATAAAATGGCTTATGAAAGACTTCGCTCTCCCGCGTTTGAAATTCTTTGCTGGTATAATAAGCCAGATTATAGGGTCTTATATAGACATATGGAGGGTTATTTCCAGTTGTAAGACGTCCCTTCTCTCAATAAATTAGGTGGATGTGAGGCTGACTTGTAGTTGGAGGAATACTGATATTGACTACTGTAGGTTATGCGAAGACGAGAAAGAATTATAGACGATCGAGCACCTAGTGTGGCTTTCGACCAGGAGGTATCGATTCTCAAGTGAATATACGATCAGAACTCTAACCTTCCTTCAGTGTGCTGATTCTACTGTTATCCTTCGGCTTTAGCTGGGCCTTAGCTGGTTATGACATGGGATTTATTTGGATCCTGATGAGTTTAGGACCCTTCAGTTTTTGTTTTGTAAGTTTTTCTGTTTAGTTCTTGCTGTTTTTTTTGTTTTTCCTTTTACTCTTCTACATGGATTACTTTTCTTTCCCCTTTTCTCTTCTTATTTTTTTTCTAGGTAGAACGATCACAATGGACCATATGTTTTTTCTGTGTGTTGCACCCATAGGCATTTTACGACCAAATGGCTGCTCGTCATCTAACCTAACCTATCTTAGAGTAATATGTGGCAAACGTCACTTAAATGTTTGTTCAATAATAATTTGTAGGCGATTTATGTATATGATACGTGCGTTGCAAACGTTTACCAGTGAATTTAGTTGGGTCTTTAGATCGTTAAAATACGTTGTAATATGTTTTATTTCGAATTTTAACTAAGGGTACGCTTAATTCTGAAATTTTGACACAGTATGTCTCAACGATGTCTTATTAGCAAAAAAGAATATCCTGGCTAGAGTTACAAATTTCCAATTCAACAGTAATTCTTTTTATTACTTAAATTATGCCAGTTTTGATGGAGATTGAAATCCCGTATCAGAAAACGGCTAAGTCCACTGGATATTTACCAGGAATTCAACCAGCCATTTTAATCAGTAAATTTTGGTTTAGGGTAGTCCTCACATTTCCATAACATTTAAAAGATCAATTCCCAAAGGAGTGAATAAGAAAACCAACATTGTTTTTAATCTTAATATTTTTAGTTTTCTAAATTTTATTTGGGGAATATCTTTTCTTTGTTTGTTTTTGTTGTTTAGTATTAAAGAGGTTCATTTTAAAAATGTTTTTCTAACTACAGGAAGTACTTTTTCTCGCATACAAACTAATTTGTATTGTTTAGTATTTAAATTTAAAAAAAGGCACTCGTTATATTAAAAATAGGAAGAACTTAAGAAGTTTAAAAGATAAAATACTTAAAAAATAAATAATACAAACAAAAAGGAACAACAATTAAAAAAAGCAAGAAAAAAAGCTTACATTACATACAAAATTTTAATTTTTCTTTAAAACTTTTTCTTTAAAAAACATTTTTTCTTTTGTACTTTTTACACACGTGGACGTAACAACAAAACTGGCCTTTTTTGAGTCAAAATTTAATCTAAAAAAAATTGCACATTTTACAAATAGAATTTTAAGCTCATTCTATGGATGCTATTTCTATAATCTCTTTATCATCTCTATACTTATCACGCACAATGAGTAGTTCATCGAAGAAGAGTAAAACCAAAGTTGAATGCGGTGCTATTCTTAAATAGTTGGCCCAAAATCCTTTATACAAACCATAAATACCTTCAGATCGTAAGATTTTTAGAAAGCAATCCAGCCAACCAGTATAACGACCACGTTCATCCCAACCCTGATTATAGAGACGCGTCGATATAACATCAGGTGGTGTAATGGCCACTGACATTATGGAGCCAGCAATGAGACCAGAACAGAATGAGTTTAATGTAGGCTGTGTTACCAGATCATAGTCTTTGAGCAGATATTTAGTTTTACCAAAAGTGGCAATTTGTGCACCCGAACCGATGGCAGCACGCGGTATAGCAGCCATGGAGCCACGCCATAAACCATAAATACCACGTTTATTATAGATTTGCTTGAGGGCATCCATCATGCCGGTGTGTTGGTGCTGATAGCCGACAGCAATTTGTTTAGCGGCTTGAGATTGTAGTTGGGTTTTGATCTGAAAGAAAGAAGGTTTTGAGTTTAAAAAGAACGCGGTTCTTCACTATTTTTCCAAAAAACGAATTATAAACTAAAGCTAAATAAACGTACGTTGTGGCTTTTGTTAAAACTTTTTGGCTTTATAATACGAAGAAAAAGATTTTCCATTTAAAATTACAATAGAAGAACTATTTTTGGAAGTAATAGATTCCGATAAGCCACATACTCGTAGATTGGCAAATGTCGTAAAATTGGTAAACAGTTCGCTATTCTACACTACGATAGAAAATGGATTTAATAAATAGTGGTGTCCCATTGTCTAAACGAACCGATACCTCAAAAACAATATATTTCAATGGAGAAAGAAATTCAAAAAATCTGGCTGCTCAAAAGAGCTCGTCACGCCAGAAATGATCGAAAATGGCCACAGAATGAAAGTGCATAGTTGGGGGTATAGGCTATGTTAAGGCATAATCTAAATAAGTTTTTTTTTCATTTTGTAACTTGAGATAATACAGGGACTAAGCACAAGATACAAGAGACCAAAAAATAAAGAAACCTAGTGAGCATATGTGAACCAAAGGAAGCTAAGATGAATCTGTTGACTAGCAAGGGTCATGGAAACAACTTTTTGAGATGCAACGCAGTGTCATTCGCATCGATTACTTTGAAAAAGATTAAACGGTGACTGCGACAAATAATAATAGAGCTTTTGGACAGAAAAGGAAGCTGTTCGTTAACGCATCACAACGACAAACTTTGATCACAGAATATGAAATGATGCGTTATTAATGTTTATAAATTTATAGCATCACTGCCTTTTATTTGCATAAACCAATTTTGATGTAAAATAGTGAAGTTAAGTTGTTTTAAATCGCTTAATATCATGATGCAGTGTACTGAAGCATTTACGAACAGGCCCAAAATTGACATTGAATTCTATTTATCAATGCCACTAACAAAGCTATGGCTTAGATCATAAATAAATGTTTCTCTAGAGTTTTTAATTAGGTGCTAAACAACAATTCTCATTCGAGAAGAGTTCCGTCTACACAGGTACGGATGCCATAAATATCCCACGAATTATTATTGAACAGTTAGTTGTCTTTCTTTACTTGACTTTGTTTTTATAGGTTTTGAGCATCCGGCTAGTTGTGGCATGCAGACGGACATTAGAAGGTCGCTGTGCACAAACTTGAGCTGTCGTTAAATCGCTTAATAACGTGTTCAAATAAATGTTTGTATTAAAACGAACATTATCCAATTCAATGGATGTAACGTGGGGACTTAATGTAAAGTTGGAAGACTGCGAATACTAGAAGTAAAACGAATTATTTGCAGGCAAAGACATATGATGGTTTGCAAGCCATCAATGGCAAAATGAAATTTATGCGAATCACCGCTATAAATACTGCCTTAAAATAAAGAATCAAAATATGAATGTGGTTTTGTACTTTTACTATCTCGGTAATCTTCGAAATAGAATGAACTCATGTGGGGATTTCCACACATATATTCCAACACGAAAATTATGATCTTCAGCTCGCGTAGAAAATCTCCACGAAAGAATTGGATGAAAGATGGAGAGAGAGAGAGAGAGAGAGAGAGAGAAGCCAAGATGCAACTAGTCCAGCAATAAGAGAAGGTAAAAAAGCCCGGGTCCATGTCAAACCCAATTGAGGCTCTTTGCAACTTGGAGAGTACTGGTAGACTCCATGTCTGAAAGGGAGGTAAGAACCTGAAAAGTATGCCCACATAACATCAAAGCCTTCTGCCAAAAATCGTAGGGCAGTGACTTATTGGGTGTTTCAATCGTATCCATTTCCTTCTCATTCCCACACGGCCTACAAAAATCAGTATCGCTACTGATCATTAATCACATGCCGCAGTGGCTCGTAATAACGCTCGTAGCAAGCCTTAGTTCCGTCTTATTCATGGAGAGAAGGGAAGAGATAGTTTGATTACAGATGACCGGCCAGATGGATCTTGAAACCAAAGTTGAGCAGCTCTCTTAGCGAAGAATCTTTAGGGTTCGCCAATATAGTGTCATAACGGCGGCAGTACGGCACCCTCGGTTCGCTGACTCAGAGTCATGTCTGGCCAACTAATCAGTCACATCATTCCACACTGATCAGATACCGAACATGCTCTTATGACCATATGTAATCTTCCCAAAACCATTCTAGGATGTCTTAGCCATCGTCTAGGCCAATCTTAAACTTAATAGAGCATGATTTGAGCGCCCTGATTATATACAAAAATAACCAGTGGCCCCTGAACGCTACCATCACTTCTATTACCCTTCTAATTGCAGATACTTTAGCCTGGAATACACTGCGTTTGCCGTTTAATGTATGTAAGTAGTTAATGTAAAGTACTCTCCCCCTTTCGTGCAGAAAAAGTAATAATAATAAAAGCTTAAGGAAGACTATGTTAAGACAACAAACACCAAAATCTAAAATATGATTGACCCTCGTACCTCAGGTAAAGTTCGAAATTATAAATCATATGTTATATATGTTAATACGTCATGGAGAGAAGATACTCTCTGTCGCGTGGGTACGTGGGTAAAAGTGAACTTCAATAAGCTGTAAACTCATTTAAACAACTTCCTAATTAATCACTTATTACTTTTTTATTTAATTTTCATTTCCATTCATCATTTCCTTTCATAAAATTGTTTAATATAAGAAAAGATTTAAACTTGAGAATTGATGATATGAGTTGACATATTCTAATCATTTATTCTAAGTTTTAGGAAAATTTGTTTATGGACAAAATGTTTGATTTATTATTATCTAAGAACAAATTTCTCTCTTAATAATCTGCTTTGGAGAACTTTATAACTCAAGTGGGGTATTTAATATATAATTTTATTATCAAACTAAATCATTATCATCACACAAAGAAAAATTTTACTATTTGCCAGACAGCGTGAATGTTGGGTGTTGTCGTTCGCTTAAAAGTATTATTAATTATGGTGAGATAAGTGTGTGTGAAAATAAAAAAGGAATTTAGAAAACTAATTAACTACTATGAAGTTGTTATACGAGTCTAATAAACTATGTATATGAGTAAGTGATAACAATGAATTTGCAAATTTTAGAGATTAAGATGTAGTCGTTTTAAATGTAATCGAAGCACCCTTATTAATTTTGTTTATTTTTGCCTATAGGAAGGAAGTTAAATGGCTAGACTGAAGGTTTTCGCACTTTTGCAACTGACGTTCGTTCGTATAATGAAAATAGATTTCATAATGTTTTTTAATGCTATAGGGTGCAAAGTGCTTTCCATACAATGCAATTATTAACAAATTTGTAATTTAAAATTTTATGTACGATGTGGTACTTTGAAGATACATAGCACCGTATCAAGTGGATAACTGGTAAAATAAAGCCGAGAAGGGCATTATCAATATAAACAATTATTAGGTTATTCCATATGTGGAGCACTGCAATAGAGAGAATCTCTAAACTTTATTACTGAAAAATAAACTACATGATGGATAAGAAGTTAAAAAGCTGCAATACTTAACCCTTTTACATTATTTGGTGGAATAATCTGCAAACACAAACTGTATATTATTACCAAGAGCAGAATAATCCACATCCAAAAACTAAAAGCATAAAATTGCCCACACAATAGTGGAACATGTGGAATTTTTGGATAGCCTTCAGTATTTAGAGTGCCGATGCTAACTGATTAATAACTTCAAATCATGTAAAAGTTCTTTTGAATACAAAAAGCACAAGCAAGGAGGAAAGTTATATAAAATATCCGATACTTTTAAAAAAGGTAAACTGCCGATAAATGGTTAGTAAGGGAAAATCAAATAATTTGTGTGCCACTGTGGTTTGGTAGGTAAGACACACGCCTACCAACCAAGAGGTCCTCGGTTCAATACCAGAGCAGACCATCAGATAATTTTCAACAGCGGTATTAGCATAGCACTGCTAGCGACTGTTTATGAGTAACTTACGCTAAGAAAAACTTCTCTAACTAATGTATACGACGTACGGAACCTTCGTTAAACTGTGAAGTCCCTCTTGTCCCACTTGTTTAATACAGCTTTATTAATACAGTTTTTGGTTAAAAAATCTGAAATATGTAACATTCTTTAGGCGTAATAATAGGCTTTTAGGAGGATCATAAATTAGTTGGTTCCTTCAAGAAAAAAAAAAAACCTAAGGTTTTCGAAAATAGCTTGCCAACCATTGCGTTTTATTACCAAAATTCATGTTGTGTGAGAAATGGAGAAATGTGTGCACTTATCTTCAGCGAAGAAGCCTATTTTGGTTCAAAGGGTTGTCAAATTTGGTGTGGAAAGCAGCCAGAGGCTGTCCAAAAGCTGCCAATGCACCATGAAAGATGCAATGTATAATACGGTTGGTGTCATTAGTGAGATATCGGCTGAAAAGTTAGAAAAAAAAAGTCAAATTTGGCGTAGCCGTGAGCTATATTTAATTTTCTAATATTTTTTTCAATTTTAAAAACCCCACGGTAAAAAAATTGTCTGTTATATTAAATATTTATCGCATTTAGTTTTTGAATATACTGGTCGGTGGAGTGGTTGTCATATTGGTTTTAATAGCCCCAACTTGCCAAAAATTTTAATATTTGTAAAAGCAATCTAAAAATTTCGTTGCCCGAATATCGGCACAAAAAATTGTACAAGAAATTCTTAAAATATCGGTTAATCATATTGTAAATACTTTGAGTTTTTCGAATATAGACAATGAAATATTTGATTTCGATAATTTCAAAGGCCTAGCCTTTGAAAAACAAGTAGGAACCCTATTGCGGTTAGTTCTGCTGCTAGGAAGGTCCGTTTTAGGTATGTTTATGGCTTTATTTTTATTAACGGTTAACCGAATTAAACAATCGGTAAATTGTATGATTTTACTCTATTTTGGTTCTTAAATATCTTGTTCGAGGGAGAACAAATTATAGTTATATTGAGGTTGGCAATAGGACAACCAAAAGGGTGTAGAAATTAGTAGTTAAAAATTGTAAAAAAAATTAAATTAAGGATTAACCGTATAAAAAACCGGTTAGTAGAGATATTTGCAAATTTTACACATTCGAATACCCGAATCCGACTTTTTTCTTAGCCAGGAAAAACCAAAAGGACGTTCTATTGCAGTATGCAATGCTGATAAAAGTAGCGAATAACACCGGTTATTTGGTTTTAGTATAAAGGCATCGAGAAAAAAATATATTTTGTTTTAAATTTATGCACTCACCATAAAAAAAGGACTAGAAAAATAGGAACCAATCGCACCACCGGCTGCACCCCAAAACATACCCTTGACAAACGATACGTCTCCGTTCTTTTTATGCATCCAACCTTTGTTTAAAGCCATATTATAAATGCTTAAACTAAAAAAGAAGGAGTGAGGGAGGGACATTATTAAAGAAATTCCTTCGTCTTTGTGTATAAGACAGACACAACTTACCGAAATGAGTTTATAATGAATTGAAAATATAAAGCTGGTGTTAAACCCTTTTGTAAGCCTATAAACCCATCATTTTTGGCCACTGTTATAAAGGCATTCACTATGCCTCTGTATGGCTCAACATAAGTACCACGGGCTGCTAATTCACCTTGCAGTTGTATGCGGGTTTTAACGACCTTGCGTATTAAGAAAATAAGAAAAGAAAATTTTTCAAACCATCTATCGTATATCATTGCTCTTTTCATTCAACTTACCTCGATGGGATTAGTGAAAAATGTTGCACCAACTGAGGCTAAACCACCCAAAACAAAATCGGATGAATCCATGACGAATTTTTTTTTTAAGAATTTCAAAGGAAAAGTGTTGTTAAAAGTCAACGTCTAGAGAAGAGAGTGATGAGTATTTCTAGCGTCGATTGTGCATCGTTGTTTGAAGATTTTTAGCTTTTTGGCCAAAAAATATCTGCTGCATAAACTTTACTGGTGAAATAACACAGTCCGTCTGTCCGTCGTCGTCTGACGTTTTTTAAAAAAAAAAAAAATTTTTCCACTTCTTAAACAGCTGATTATATGGACGACAGTTGTTCTTGTTGTTTTTTGTAATACACATGCTGTCGACAATACATAGTGATGCCGGATGTTGTGGTGTAGTGTGTGGCGTGATGTTAGAAAATGTAAACACACGGCATATAAACTTCAAACTGGAACTGTGGGTGGTATTGTGGGCTATGTACATATGCGTAAGTGTGTGTGCAATTAAAAGAAAGCCGTTATTTTTGAAAATAAAATTTAAAAAAAATAATAATGAATGAATAAATAAGAAATTAAAATAACTAAAATTAATAAAATTAAAAAGTGGAACTAATCGATTAGGCAAATACAACATTAAATTATAGTCTAGAAATTAGATTAATTAACTAGTATTTACTCTGCAACTATCATAGGAGGCAGTGGGAGATACATATGTATATTGTGCTAGTGCAGATATTTATAATAACTAAAAGTAATAGTTTTAGGACTGTGTGTATGTGCCATACTACGAGTATTATGGTTACTTACTATACCTTTGCCATTGCTGTTAAATCTTGTTGTAAATGGCATTCTCAGGCGGTTTGAGGATGAAGGTAGGAAAGTAGTTTGTTACGGGGATGATCTAATGATTTTTGTGACGGGAAGGTTTCTCCCGACCATCACTGAGGTCCTAGGCGTCCATTAGAGGTCTTAATACTAATCCTTCTAAGACTAAGTTAGTTCTCTCCTCTAGGAAATATAAATTGGAGAGGTTTACTCTACCCAGTCTAAATGGGATTGAGTTAATACTATCTGATGGGGTCAAGTTTCTTGAATAAGAATAAGAAACTTGACTGGAAGGAAAACAACGCCTACTATGCGGTTGGAAGTGCCATTAGTAAGAGATGGGTTCTTCGCCCGAACCGATAAAAAACATCTATGACTCCATAGTCATACCTGTCCTTACTTATGGTTGTATCGTATGGTGGAGAGCTCTGGAGACTGCCAGTTGGAGGAGGCTTCTAGAGCAGGTGCACAAGTATGTCGCTCTGGCATATCTGTCGCTTTCAGAAGTACTCCTCAGGCAGTGCTGGCAATTATCCTGGGTCTAACCACTTTGGAGGTTGCGGTGAAGAGGATAGTTGATGGGAGCTTTTTGAGGATTTTGGAAGAAGGCCTTGCTAAGGCTCTTGAATCTGGGCATTTTGATATCTTGGGGGGGCTATACTGGGGTGTGTATGTGATGTGGTGACTCGTACGCGTTCCACGTGTTACACAGTCAAGCAGTATTTTCTAATAGAGTCTTGACAAGATGTTAACAGTTCGCCGAATTGCCGGATGGCTTTAAGAACAATAAGGGCATGGGTGCGGGGGTCTACCTTGTAGACAGTAATATCAAACTGTCCTAAAAACTTCCGGATGAGTGCAGAATCTGCCAGGGGAGAACAAGACTGCCGATGAGCTGGCGAGAGTGAACGCACCAAAAGGTATTGAACTGGCGGATGCGTCTATAATACTGAAGGGTCTCTAGGCTGCTTTTCCCTAAACTCGACCACTCTAGGATGGATTGGGTCCTTAATCTGAGGAAGGAGTCTCTCAGAACTCTGATAGGCTGTGTGACTAAGCATTGCGCATATTCTTTATCATTGCACGGCTCTTAATGGACGCAGGCTGAGGTTGCTGGGCCAAGGCTTTTTCAATGGTCTAGGTGAGGTTGCGTCAGTCAGGGTCTATGACCTGGAGGTTTATATATCAGATATTAGGTGAGATTACGTAAGTCATGGTATGTGATCTAAAGGGTTATATATCAGGTATAGACTGGTTTGTTAGGTGACGTCCGGCTTCTATTTGGGTGTCTTTCCTTCTCTCATTTTCTTTACATTTTAGTTATTTTTTTCCTTCCTTCCTTCTTTTCCTTTCTCTTTTCTTTAGTTGTTACTTTTTATCTTTAATTTTCACTATTTTTCCTATTAAGAAAGGTTTCCACAATGGACCTCTGTGGTCTCTGGGTGAGTTGCTCCGACACCGCTTTTTCTACCTACCTACCTACTATACTGCTAATGCAAAAAAACCAGCAAAAGTGATTAAATTTCTTTAGAATAACGGACAACCTGCTGTTGCTTTGTAAGGTATCAGTGTTTATTGTTGCTAAGTTTCCGTTCTGTTGGCTGATATTTGATATTTGGAACATAATTGTTCTATTCGTGCTATAAAAAAATCAAAATTTAGGACAATTGGGGTTAAGTAAACGCTCTACCTTAAACGCGGTAATACAAGATATTGTTAGTGATATTAGAAAATAATATAATCTGAATACTTGTTTTTCGCAAGAAGGTACTTAGTACTTTTTGCCTAATGTTATTCACTTGCTACTACTACTATGTAATTTAACTAAGATTACTACTACTGCTACCAAAATTTTCGATGTTCGTTCCTTTTTTTAAAACAAAAATCAATAGTTTAAAAGGTTTTTTTTTGCAGTTTAAAACATGTTGTCTAACTTTAGGAAAAATGGTGTCAAGATTCTAGGTCGTTAAACTTCTGAGGTATTTAATAGGGAGATCGATTATTCCGACTTTTTCAAAAACCAGTTTCCTAATAATTCGAAGTTACAATTTTAAAAATATCAGCTTTCGGTTAAAAATTAATAAAATAACCGGTTAACCAATTCCGTCCTCGACAACACAACGTGTTATTATTTTACATAGTGATTCAATTTCGACAATGTATTTGGAAAGAGTGTTATTTTCCGGCGTTTTGGAACTACGTGATGTAGAATCAAATTTTCCTTGCTGCAAAATTATTATGGACATACTTGGTGTCTAAGAGCCTTTGCAGCTTAGTATTTTAGGACACTTAGTACATTTAGGTTTATATTTTATTTTTTCTCCGTTACTTCTCTAGGGCGGACATTAGTTTTCCACAAAGCATCCAATGCTTTGTTTCAGTTTCTTTAATCAAGTTGATATTTCAAGCTAAGTAGATGATTTATCCACTGTAGCTCTCCTCAATATATTGTGTAGTGATCCTTGCTAAGTGTTGGTGGTGATATTTATTACTTAGCATTGTAATTTTTTCCTGATCATTCGTCTGTTGTTTTTAACAGGGGGTCTGCTTCTTTATTTTTTAGATAGAGTTGTCTGAAGTAAAGTTGAAGCCTCTTTATTAAACACTCGAAATCACAAATTTTTTTTCCGTCATGTCCCCCTTGTGTTGCTATCAGTGCACATAGCCACCTTATATACGATTCGAAATATTTCCACACTTTCTCTAAAGGACTTTATTCAATTACATATGGCAAGCGAATTAGAAGTGCGAAAAATATTGTAAAAACTTTTCAAGACAACCTTCAATCGGCATATAGTATAAAAATGACTAGGGAACTTACTGAGAATTTACTGGAGATCACCCAAAAGGCAGGACATTTGTTAGAAAAACAAAGGACACAAAATCATTGGCATGTTGCTAAAGAATCCCAACATATCAGGAAGAAAAGTCGCTCAAAAGATGAATGATTCGTAGTTTTTTTTTTCGTAAGGCCAATAAGGACGCTGGTATAAAAACTTTAAAGACCAAAAACTTCCATACAGGAATGCTACAAAGAATATTGAAGCTAAACAGCGTGCAAGAACATTAAAAACATTTTTTTTAAATCCAACTACAGCTATCAGGCCTGTAATTTTATTTTACATTGCTGACACACGGGGGAATGTGGTCGACAAATTTGAGTCAAAAAGGCAATCGAAATTCCTTCGAAAATTCTTGGTATGACAAGCTATCTGCGCTTGTGACGAGAGAAGCAAGTCTTTCGTCACTACAGGTACAATAAATTTAGAAATTTACATCAAAGAATGTTCGGAGAAGCGATTTAAGCCTTTCGTTAGACAGAGTAAAGTTTCTATTTTCTTTTGGCCCGACTTAGCCTCTTGCCATTACAGCAAAGCGGCCTTAGAGTAGTACGCAAATAATAATGTCCGTTTGGTGCCTCGGTAAGCAAACCCACAAAATTGTCCAGAACACTGACCAGTTGAAAGGTATTAGACTTTGGTCAAAAAAGAAAGAAAGAAGGCAACAATAAAAGTTGCCAAAGATGCCAAAAGTTTCCGATCAAAGTGGCATTTGGGAGCACAAAAGTTATCTAATAATACCATAAAGGCGTTGATAAAAGGGCTACCAGAAAAATTAACAAATTTTGTAAAATAAAAATGGTAAAAATTTTGAATAAACTTCATAGTAATCATAATAAAAACACAGTTATAATAAGGCTTTTACTTTCAAAATTGAATACTTGGCTCAGGAAATTTTTAGAATTATGTAACGGACAATTTTTTCGAACGCAGTCCTTAATTTTTGAATTTTCCTTTGTTAACAATAACGTTTTATATTTATTTAAATAGTTCCAAGGCCCAATAGCACAGTTGATCATCATTCTCCATATATACAAAATTTATATTCATTTATAGAAAATGAGAAAATTCGTTCCACTATGGTTTTGACGTTCTTTGTGACGTTATATACATCGTCAGGAGATATTTAATATTTATTGAACTTAATACTTAGGTCATGGGCATTTTTGCAATAAAAACATAAAAACGTACAAAAATAATACATATTTACATTAACCAGTTATTCGTATTAAAACAACTGATTTATTTGTTATTCGAAAAATTTACATTAAAAAAAACCGTAATCGGCAAATAAAAAAAAAAAAATCGGTTAAAACCTCCCTAATATTTATAAAGAATGCAAAAAAGAAGAGTGACATTAGTTAACGAACAACAAACTGAAAATAAAGAGTTTTTTTCTACAATTTGATGTCACCACTAACTGCAGAAACGAATTTCGTTGGGGATAGTCTGTAGATGATTTATGTGAAGTTTGCACGAAATCGGAAATCAGCCAGTGGTTCCAGAGACATGGCATTTAGATTTTCATATATTTATATTAATTCCCATAACATTTCATGAAGGAACATGGGGACTTCTCTCAGTCAGTGAGAACTGCACCCGATTCTATTTTTAAACTCATTGAAAGGGAGATCCTACAGTTTAACGCCGGCTCTGAACGGCAAATGCATTTAGAGAAGTTTTCAATAGTATTTATACTCATAACCAGTTACTAGCTAATGTTATGAGGTGATACCGCTGTCGAAAAACTTTTTTCTTTTTAAAGATGGTCTCACCTGGTATTGAACCGACGACCTTCTGGTTGGTAGGCGGGTGTCTTACCTACCATACCACAGCGGCACACAGATATTCCCATACAAATATCAACAAATTGTCCTCCATTTTCCATATTATGATTTTTTGTTGTCACTTGAAAAGTTTATAGGCAGAAAAGTTTGAAGGCAGATCAACGTTTGCCGGGTCAGCTAGTTTTTTACTCCAATAATAGTCACCTAACTTACGCTAGTCCAAAAAACTAGCTCAAAGAATTTTAAATCTTAGGGAAACCGTTTATTAAGCTTTCTTAACCCATATTTCCAAGGTTTCTAAAAAAAAATGAATTTGGCAGACATATTACGCCCATAATTTCAAGAATCAAAAAAAAAAAAAAAAAAAAATCGCAATTTTATAGAGGGAAATTTCAGAGAGGAATCAATTGAAGAGTATTCTGTTGTAACTGAATAAACTAATTGATTTGCCACGTAGCTCTAAAAGGTTTTGGAAATTAGCGAGGGTCCTTAAGGGCAACAGGAAATCATTTACTGAATTTTTAATGGTGATTTTTTTAAAACCGTTTCTGAGAAGGCAAATGTGATGCGGACATATTCGCTAACTCTTCGTCCATGAACGTGTCTTTTTCAGAGTTCTTTCAAGATCTGGATGACAAAGTTCCCGACAGATCTAATATGGGTCTAACCGACTTAGCAGAAGTTAAATCGTTAGTCATGTTACTAAAAGTTAATAATATTGTTCTTAATAGCATTATCCTTAAGAATATGCCCGATTAATTTTTTGAGAACTTGAGTAAACTTTTTAATTCTTGTCTATTAGTAGGTTATTTAGCTATGATTCTAAAGAAGGCTATAGTAATGACAGTAAGACGGGAAAGAATCCTAAATTACCCTTCAGCTATAGGTCTGTCTTCATTCTAAGGTGTTTGAAAAGATAATCAAAAAATTATTTTTTGACTTTTTTAATCAGAATAATATTTTTAATCCACAACATTTTGGATTTCGCAAGGGGCATTCTACTGTACGTCAATTAAAAAGAGTCGCTAACTTTCTCGAGTATGACAAAAGGAATCGTAAAAGTACTGGCGTTATTTCTGTAGATACCGAAAAGACCATTTGGTACGACGGTCTTATCTTTATACTTAATGCCTTTAATTTTCCAACATACTTATCTGATGAAAATTTTAAAAAGTTTTTTGAATCAACGCTTGTCGTTGTAGCTATCGATAACACGCTCCGGTTCTGCTGCAAGAGTCAGTATTATCGCCACCTTTTTAGTCAATTTATTTATCGGATATTACCGTACCCAGGAATCACAAAATGGCTTTTACGAGGATGATAGTGCTTTTATCTGCTGTAGTACGATGTCGAATGCTATAAGCAAAAGTATGGTGGATAATTTCAAGCTAACCCGCAAATACTTCGACAGGTGGAAAATAAAAGTTAATGATAGTAAGCCGCAGGCTATAATATTTCATTACAATAGGTCGATAAAACGTATTTTTACGAGACGTGTTTATTTACTCTAGGGTATATCTGATCCACCTAAGGGATAATATTAAATATCTAGAAGTTATCGTGGATAACAAATAATCTTTTAAACATCACTTGGACAGCATTTTGTGAGAAAGTATTGGATTGCGGTCAAATCCTTTATCTTTTACTCAATAGAAAATCCAAGCTTAATTGCAAGAAAAAGACTCTCTTGTACAAAATGTGGGCTCTTTTTCTTTTGAGCATTTCCTTGTGTTTAAAGCCCTCCCAGTCTCACTAAACGCAAAGTCTCTGAATGGAAGCCATATTTGACTCTCGGCTTTGGCGTAGAACCTGGCGTCACCCACTCATTTCGTTGCTTAATTTTTATGTATAGGCACCATTACTCATCTCTGGTGACGTTTTGGTATAACTCCGTAGTGCTTGATGGCGGGCGAGATGTTAAGAAGCAATTTATAGGCTGTTTTCTTTGTTCCCTTTAAATGAAGTTGATTGAGAATCGTTTTGTGATTGTAGTTTTTTTTTTCGGCCAATCAACTACTTGTTTGGCGACCATCCTTATCCAAAAATACGAACTTAAGCTATTTCTATGAATACTTTTACTATTTATCTACTTTTACAATTTTGACATTTTACGGGTCCAATTAAAACTGCTACTACTACTGTTTTCTGCTAGTTGGCAATACTTATTCGAGTATGATTACAACTGTAGCAATTAAAATTTGTAATGTTACTATTGCTACTGCTATATTTTTTTCACAACGACGAGTAGCCTTAGGGAGGGTTTAGACGGTAATACAAGTCGTACGCATTAGTTTCGTGTAAACTTAATATGTAATGAGAGTGTAAGACATTAAGAACAATTACGGATGAAAATTTCGGTAGTTGTATATTATAGTTTACACTTCTGGTCTGAATTTAAAATTTGAACCATTCCACACCAATGCTGGAGTTAAACAAGGATGCTTTGTGGAATCATATGCTCCTAAGAGGAGCAACGAAAAAAAATAACTACAGTGGGTAAAAGCCAAACTCGTACACCGCAACATTTTTTTCTTTGTCTGATTTTTTATACCCACAAAATAATTTGAGAAAAGTTCAGCATTAATTTTTTATAGTTTATTTCACTAACTTTTAATAACCAAAAGCAAAAATGAAAAATTATAATTTTTAACAATATTATTTAACGACAAACAAAAACAGCAGTAAATTCAATGCCAAAGCCAAACTCGTACAGTATTTTAAAAATGCAACCCATTGACAGCAATCGCAGCCAACTTCGCAAATGTTTTGTTTTCTATTTCGGGGAATTCGCCTTACAGTTAAACCTTTACATTTCTCTGTGAAAATAGATAGATTTTGTATAAAATTGGCACAAAAAGGAAGATGGGAAGGCAAAGAGGTCAAACTAGCACAGATATCAGAGAATTGATTGTGAGGCACTCCAAAGATGGGAAATCTTTGAGTGAAATTTCACTCTACTATTCAATATGTGCTAAAACGTTACAAGATCAACAAAACTGTGAAAAATACGTCGAAATCGGCACACAACAAAATTTTAACATCAGCTGATGAGCGGTACCTTGTGCGAAATACAAAAGCGAACCCCTTTTTAAGTGCTCCGAAATTAGCTGTTATCACTGAATGCGAACTGGGGAAAGTAGTTTGCGCTCAAACGATTAGAAACATGCTCCATCGGGCCAATTTGAATGGTAGAAGAGTACGAGTTAAATCCCTAATTAGCAACCGAAATAAAAAGGTACGTCTGGAATTTGCAAAAACCCATCGTTCGAAAGATTTTTCATTCTGGAAACGGGTGATGTTTGCCGACGAAAGTAAGTCCGACGGTAAACCTTATGTGTGGCGTAAATCGAATGAGGAGCTCATTTCCAAAAATATGAAACCAAATGTGCAACATGGTGGTGGTGGCCTCATCGTTTGGGGATCCTTTTCGGCGGCTGGACCTGGCACACTTCATTTCATTGATGAGATTATGGACTGGAAGGTTTATTTAGATATTTTGAAACGAAATGTACCTTTGTCAAGCGAAAAGTTGGGATGAGGCCAAGATTGGTACTTTTATCAAGATAACGACCCCAAACATAAGGCCTACAATGTACGGACCTGGCTGCTGTATAATACCCAACATGTTTTGGACACACCAGCACAGGGCCCAAATATAAACCCTATTGAGAACTTGTAGAGTTATCTTGACACAAAAGTTCGTCAGCATAGAATTTCTAACAAGGAAGACTTAAAAAGAATATTACGTGAAGAATGGGAAAAAATTGAGCCAAGTTATTGTGAAACCCTTGTAAAAAGTATGCCCAAAGGCTAGAAGATGTAATTAAGAATGAAGAGATGCATACAAAGTATTAATTAGTATATAAGCATAAAATATAAAACAATCTCTCAATTGTACGAGCTTGGCTTTGGCATTGAATTTACTGCTGTTTTTGTTTGTCGTTAAATAATATTGTTAAAAATGAAATATTATTTTTTTTGCTTTTGGTTATTAAAAGTTAGTGAAATAAGCTATAAAAATAAATGCCGAACTTTTCCCAAAATCTGTTACGGGTATATAAAATCAGACGAAGAACAAAAATGTTATGGTGTACGAGTTTGGCTTTTACCCACTGTATATATATAAAAAAGGATTCTAAAATGCGTTTTGTTTAATGTTCTCAGAAATGCCACACCGATTTTATTTTGTCAGCCCTTAAACGAAAGGTGAAGTCAATACCAAGGTTTGTAAGGTATGTACATGCGGTTTTTGAAGATCCATTGGTTCACTAGCTATTGACGATAGAGTGAACATCTTTGTATTTCATAAGTTTTACTTTGAAACGAAATTTGTTACAGCATTCAAATTTAGTGTGAGTTAGAAAATATTTTTAAAACTGTGTATATCAAAAGCATATGTGGCTTCACGATTGTTCAGTAGGGCGGTGCCACGCCCATATAAAATTTGTATTTATACACTTATATCTCTAAAACGGTAATAGTAAGAGTATCTAAAATTGGACCAAATAACTTGGTAGCCGAAACAACGTATCACTCAAAAATTCGGCCGAATTGGATAGGACCTCCCATACAAAGTAAATATTGATTTTTGTATATCTTTGGAACGGTAATAGTGGAAGATTCTGAATTTGGTCTAAATATGGACGAAATTGAATAAGACGGTGTGGCATCTCCCATACAAATTACGTACTGATTTTTTTGAATTTAGAGAACGATTGGAATATAAGGGTCTGAATTCGGTCTAAATGACTTCTTAGATAGTACAAACCATCAGTTAAAAAGTGGGCGGAATCGGATAAGTGATTTTTATATATCTTGAGGATGGTTAGAATGGTTAGAGTTAAAGTTTATAAATTTGGTTTAAATAACTTAGCAGTCAATACAAAGCATTATTAAAAAATTCAATTTTGCATATGTACAGAACGGTAACAGCTAAAGCTTTCTTTATCTATCCACACCAGTCAAAAAAGAATGTACAACACAAAGGCGCCCTGCAATGCGGATTATTAGGGATTATTCTAGTTTCTAGAGAACATTGTGGTTTTTTCTTTCAAGGAATTGATTGTACTGTCTTCATTCCTTTCTCATTCTGCTCTTTGCTTACCTTAAACACAAATATTTTTCAATTAAACCAGGGCTAGTCAAACACATACATTGTCATTTTGTTTGTGTGTGAGTTCTCTCACACTTAATGCACATAGAGAAACTTATATTAAAAGAGAAGTATAAATAGGGATATATTTTTCAAGAGTTGATATATATCTGGTAAAAATTCAAGCATTTTTAACAAATAAATATGAAATAAATTTGTAATTTAATTGTAAATGAGTTAAAATATCTTGCTACGCCATATGTAGTGCAGCATGACAACGTACGTTGGCAAACTAAACATTTATGTATGTTTACCAAAATATCTCATGATGCAATAAAGAGGTGGACTCATTTTAATTTTGAATACAACACTGTTTCAATGCTTTACTCTGCTGTCACAAAAATACAACACTGACGTAAACAAAAATAATGATCTGTCCATGATGAAATAAAAAGAAAAAAAAAACTTTTTGACATTAGAGTACAGACAGTTTTGTATCAGCTATTATTGTTTTGCTAAACTGAGACCACCTTCTAATTGCATCATGAAAAAACCTTTAAATAAACATTTCGCTAAGTGTTTTTCTACGAGACGGATAGTGATGCACATGTGTGAGCACATGTAGGTGTGCGCGAAAGAGAATCAATTTACGCCGCGTAGTGCTATTACAAAATAAAACTCGACAATTACTTTAAGCTTGGAAATAGGCTTCCGATGGAAAGAATGCGTACATTTTTTATAATAATGTTTTTTGTAGAAATTTCTACAAAAATTACTTAATTTTGACAAAAGAAAAATATATCCCTAGTATTTTTCTGTGATTTATGGGAAATTTCCAATGAATTCCTGTGAACAAGGAAAAAACGATTTGTTTACTGGATGTGGTTACACCTTTTGTTTTTTTTGTTTTATTTAATAAATTGATTGTTAATCAAGAAATAAAAAAATTAAATAAATAAATTTGAATAAGACCGTGCCGGTTAAATAAATTTAAATTACAAACAAAAAAAAAAAAAAGATGATAATGATAATGAAAGACAATATTTTTTAAAGATTGTTCTTTAAAGATGTGCAACAAGAAAGAAATGAAACGTGTACGTGTCCCATTGTTTTTGCACGTTGAGTTAAGTTTAGTTGCCGTTAAGCAAAAAAGATGTAAAGCGTTTTATCATCAACGATGCATCAACAGTTAAATGAGTGCATGCCATGTACGCGTATGTTTAAGCAATTCTATAATGACTAAAGTACTATTCTTACTGATTAGTGTCACTTTTTTCCTAGCCACTTTACCAGCAGCAACGAGTTGTCTACTGATGATACTTCACATAAAGAAGCCATTCCCACTCCTCCATTTGGTTACTATTATCACTCACAATGTTAACAAAATTTGCCGAAGATATATTGGCAATAATTTTAAAGTCATTCGTTGAGTGGTCGATCGAAACATTTGTTTGCTTGACTCCGAGCCACACTAGCACATAACAGATGCTGCATAGTTTTTAAGATATTGGGACATTTAATAACAGCCACAGAAGCCATATCTAGGAACTGCCACATAACTAAACAAAACTTAGTGTTCGGAAAATACTCTGATAAGCAGTATAAGATTGTCCAACCGTATCAAAGACTTAATCGTCTTGTAATCGTTTACAGACTACAGAATCTTGAAATCATATAGATGGTGTTAGAGAATTAATAATGTGTTATATGCGCAATTTTGCAAAATTTGCCCATATGTCTAGTTGGAAGGAAGTTGATAACCATTCTCGTTTACTAGACGTTTTTAATCACTGCAAAGATACCAAGAAAGTTATCATTCTCTGTTGCTTCTTTTAGAGTAGATTTTTTAAAATAAATCTACAGCTTTATCTGCTATAGATACCCTATAATAGGACCTATCAGTTAAGTGTTGACCTGAAAGAGCACATGATAATAAAAATTCCCAAGAAAGAAAACCTATGCGCTTGGTATGGTCATAAGTTAGTTTAGGTGATTACGCACCACACCCAGAGATCGAACAGTGGTCAATTGTGAAAGCCTTTATAGAAAAAAGTAGGAAAGAGAAATTGGTAAAAGAAAACGGGAAAGAAAAGGCAAGACAGGACAAGACACTGAGAAGAAGAAGCTACAGAACATAGAAGAAGAAACATTAAATACCACAACGCCGGGCGTCATCTTACCAGCCAGCTGATGCCTGAAATGAGATCCTGATGGACGCAACCTCACTGATACCACTAGAAAAACCCTGGCCCGGCAACCTGAGCCTACGTCTCTGGAGAGCCGGGAAAAGACAAATTATATGTTCCAAAGCCCCCGGGCACTCCCTCATTGCCGCATACTCGCCCTCCCATAAACTAGTACTTGATATTAGAGCGCTTTAAAAAGTCCTATCAGAATTCTAAGAGATTTCCTTCTTAGACTCAAGATCCATTCCATCCCCGAGTTGTAGAGTTTAGACTAAGGCACCTTTGAGACCTTGCAGTCTCCTCTGCCTCTATATGACTCTTACACTCTTCGGCGGACCCTTTTGTCCACTATGTCAACGAAGAACCCCAGCAGGTGTCTGACAGAAACATCCGCACCCGCTCTAGCCAGATCAATATCCACCGAATTAGTGCCTTCTTCGGTCTTAGAGCCATCCGTGAAGATTGCGTGGTCATTCAAAAACCTATCAACACGATGCCAATACTCTCTGTTAGGAAAAATTGCAGAGGGGCTTCTACTGAAGTTGCATTACTTGACCACATAGTCCGTTAATTCCGGATGAGTCACCTCATATGTATCTTAATCTAGCCTCCGCATGGTCATAGCTTATATTATAAATGAACGATTGCTACATGCACTGTGCAATAAAAAACTCCGGTTTTCGCCACCGCAAATCTGGGATAATAACACAACAGTCGAAATGGCGTTCGACATGGTACATTACTTTGCAATTAGAAGCGCACTTTGGTGTAAGAAAATATCGGGGAGTCTCTTAGGGAAATTAGCTGGCCGATTGGAAGACTTGAATTATTAAAATCGAAAGTATAGAAACCGAAACAACATTCCGTGTTCTGAGAATAAATATCTCAAAGACAAAGTCAATGAAGCTGAACACGGTAAATATGTGACGGTTCTTACTGCGTGGACAACAGATCGAATACTTCCAGTTTTTTTGCTACCTAGGCAGTATAATAACATCTTCATTTTGCATGTCTGGAAATATTGTCACATCTTCAAGGGCATCAAAATGAACATCTTCGACAGCTAATCGTGGAACTCGAATATGTGCGACATAAATGCTCTACAAATATTTATCAACAGGTGCCTACATTGCATTTTAAAAAATTTCTGGCCTAACACTATCTTGAATGAATGTTATGGAATGAGACCGGAAAGTGACTAACAGAATTCGAAATCAGAATGCGCGATGAACTACGACTTCCAAGGCAATTTCAGGAAAGTCTGACCGCGTCGCACATGACGTTGAAAACTATAAAATTAATCGACCAGAGTTAAATAAACGTGAAACGAGTTAGAGATCGTGGTGAAGAAACTTTTTCGAATGTTTCACTGTCCACTTTCAATTTGTCCGTAGAGATCTGAGAAAAACTTTCGAAACGAGGGCTAACTCAGATAATAAAGCGCGTAACAGGACCCATCGAAAGTTTTTGCAGGCAAAATGTAGAACTTTACTATTCCCCTTGTGTTATTTATATCAGTTAGCAGTGTGTTCAGTTCAAGTGTACAGCAGCCATCCTGACTTTCTAAGTTTCAGTGCTGAGTTATCGAAGAGAGCTGGCTTAAGCTTGTTATTATTTATTTTTTCGGACCTCTTTCTACCTTGCGGTGTAGAGATTTCTACATTTAACTCTGTCCTGTGCCGCTATTTTGGCTTTTATAGGCTCAATGTTTCGTTCTGGTAATATATTGTCCTTTGCTTTGCGTCCCAGTAAGTATTGCTTCTAAAATTTGTTAGGACAAGCATCTTAGCTTATTTCAAGTCATCCCACTGCACAGTGAATTTTTTTACAGAATATGATCTTATAGTCTGTGTACCGATGTGGTATGGTAGGTAAGACACCCGCCTACCAACCAAGTGGTCCTCGGTTCAATACCAGAGCAGACCATTAGACAATTTTCAACAGCGGTTTTACCTCATAGCACTGCTAGCGACTGTTATAAATATTTGCGCTAAGAAAAACTTCTCTAACTAATGCATATTGACGTTCAGAGCCGTCTTTAAATTTTAGATCCCTTTCAATGGGTCTAAAAATATAATCTGGTGCAGCTCATTAATTGAGAGAAGTTCCCCTGGTCCTACTTGGGACGTTGCGGGAATCATGTATATATGTATGTGTGTGATCTTTTAGTCTTGTATCGCACTCTGTCTCGTCTGATTTTTCCCGTTATGTGGCGGAGATATTTCATTACCGATGCCTGAATTCTACTCAGGTGTTTTGTAGTAAGCAGCAACAATTAACTTCCATATGCAAGCCTTGCCAATGAAATTTTTACTTACGGAGAAATATAAGGTTACACTTACTGATATTCTGCGATTAAGGTCCTTGTTTGCTTTTCCGTCTTTACTTAATACAACTCCAAGATAGCAGAAATGTTGTGCGTGTTTTAGAAGCTCAGATCCGATGTATATTTGGTGTTTACTTTTATTGCGAGTTGTGCACATTACCCTTGTTCCCCTTGTGTTGATGCAGGGTCCTCTTCCAGCTATTTTCCTTGCGAAAATGTACGTGTTGCGTCCGCATATGCCAACATTGCAACTTTTACAGGGTAATTATCTGCCATCGTTGCCGGTTCAAAGCCCGGATAAGAAATTTGGAGTGAACTTCACAGTAAACTACTAAAAAAATTCCATTACAAGCAACACCATGCAAATGTCTACTAATACTTAATCCTAAGGAACTATAACTGGTGTTAGCCCTCTCAACCAGAGTGTGGGACAATGACTAATCGCTCACTTCTTCGAAATACAAATCGAATTAAACGAAAATGTAAAGACATAAAAATAATAACAAAAGTTGAATGTAAAATTTTTTAAAATATCTATCTTCTATACATTTCCAATGGCAAGCACCAATGTGTAGCTTTAATTTCTAAATCCCAGTACAGACATGGCTACCATGTACCAGACGTAGACAGTTATCAAGATTTAGCCTTATTCCTGAGTGCTTGACATAAAACAGCACTTAGAACTTTGTTTTATACCTGGTGATGGGTAAGGCGTTTAGAGTTGCACAAACCGCGGCTATCCAAATATCGGGTGATTTTTTAAGAGTTTTCGGATTTATTAAAAAAAACATACAATTTGGAGAAATGTATGAAATCCTTATTTGAGATTTCATGTAAATGTTGACCACTGCTACGCCTCAAATGGTTTAATTATCCAATTTTGACATACTCCCTCCAACATATCGGCCGGTATCTCAAGAATAAATTCTTTAATATTGGCTTCCAGTCCGTCAACCGTTGGTGGCTTGTCCCTATAAACATGAACCTTAACATAGCCCCACAAAAAAATAGTTAAACTGTTTACCGAACTCGCACCTCCATTGGGCCATTGTTTCGCATGCTGTGTGGCAGGTGGTACTGCCAATGTGCGCAAAAAAATTGTAATCATCGCTCGGAGCGCTCGTCATTCACAGTAACGTTCCTGCCTTCGTCATGTTTGAAAAATTACGGTCTAGTGATGTTACCGGCCCATAATCCACATAATAAAAGTCAATTTTCGGGATTCATTGGCAGTTCTTGCAATGCTTCTGGCTGCTTTTCACACCAAATACGGCAATTTTACTCGTTCACGTACTTATTGAAACCAGAAATGAGCTTCGTCTGTGAACACAATATTCCTATAAAAAAGTGGATCTTCATCCAACTGAATTTCGATAATAAAATTTAATATTCTGCTAGCGTTGTTCGTCTTTAGGTCCTTTTACTAGCAATTCGCCCGGTATTTGCGAGGTACTTTTTACTAAAAAGTAGTATATTACAATTAGTACTGATTATTTAGAACAGGAGGCTTAGAAACTTTGCAACCCTTGTTTAAGAATTAGTCCGGGTTTCGATTATGTAAGAGGCTTCAAAGGGATTGATAAGCGCTTGACCTTGCTATGAAGAAGCTATGAAAAGCCCTCGAGGTTTGACCAGAGTGGTGCTAAGTTACAAATTAGATGTCCCTTATATAGGAGACTTTACGGATATAGGTAAGCGCTTAACTGTACTTGAAAAGCTTCGTGCTTTTAAGCATATGTATGTATGTGTTGCCAGACAAGAACTTTAAACACAAAACATCACTTTCTGTTTAAATTCAATTTTTGTTTTTGTTGAATTCTACATAACTGTATGTTTAATTTTGTGCGTAACTATCACATTTTTACAATGCAAACAATTCTAATCTCTTAATAGAATCTTTTGATTATAATATGCTCACATACTCATCCATACCCAGATATTATAACTACTGATGATGACACTGTCGGAACACTTTTACTTTTCGCTTTGCAGCTGCTGCATTTCTTCTTCTAATCATTTTTATTAGAAATTCTTTAATTTATTATTTTAGTTGAGAAATATTTTTTTTTTGTTTTAGTTTTTGCCTAATCAGCGATAATCAGTGGTTTTAATTACTGTGGACTTCCTAAAACAATAGCAGCAAAAAAAAGTAATGTATGATAGTCGATCATAAAAAGAAATTAATCTTCTAAATATTTAATTTCTTGAAAAATTCTATTAAGTCGGTATTATCCTCTAACGCCAGGATATACGATATGAGGGGAATTTGAAAAGTTTTTGCGTAATAATATTTTAATACGTTTGTTTCTAGATGTTTCCGATAGCTCTATCCATTTCGGCGGCAAAAGTTTTCTCCAAGGAATACCGAAATGCGTCGAGATGCCTGGCCATTCTAGGCAGGTTAGTCGGAGAACTATCTTCGGTTCTGGATGTTATGCCTTTGGATCTGTGCTTTAGCAAGCGCTTCCGGGTTAAATTTCGTGACTGGGATTGTTGGTGTAATGGGGCCTTAGTTCGGAGTGAATTTGTTCTTAACTGGTAAGAAATGAATAACTGTGTCAGTGCTGGTGCTCATGGACCAAACTGAGACTTGTCGATTCCACTGGGAAGATTGTTGAGTGTCTTTCGGGCTACGATTATAGGTGAGATCATTAATACATTCTCTTGGCTCGAATCGTATGACAGCTAGACTGGTCAAACATTGTAACGTTACGTTGCAAAGTAGAGCTGCAAAACAATCGATAGTACTATCGATAGCATCGATAGTTTGGTTTTTGGCTGACTATCGATAGCTTTTTTAAAATTCTAAGAGTAAACGCAGCTTGTTAGCCGTCTGTAAACTCTTATAGTTACATAGGGACACAGCTTAACAGTTTCTTAAATTTCTATTTATTAAACTCAAATATGTTCGTACATACAATTTTGCATTTGACCCAAACAAATTACTAACTTGATCAAAAATTTACCGGAATAACCCCCGTGTGGCGATCCTACGTTCCGATTTGAGATTTATGTTTTTTGTTAAGTTAATACATGTTTTGTTGATATTCCCGCTAAATCTTAGCGTCATAGCTACCTAGCTAAGAGTACATTTATCTCTATGTGTGTTAGCGATTTTTAACAATTTTAGAAACGGCTGCTGAAACGCGTTCCCCGTAATGGTTTTTTAACTCGATTGAACAGAAAGAGGTCACAGGGAGTTAAATCAGGTGAATTCGGTGGCTCTTGGATGATATTTGTTGCATATTTCGTCAAAAAAAAAATCGAATAATGATGGCAGTGCGACGGTGTGTTATCATGGTGCAAAATCCACGGTTATCTGCTCACAATTCTTTTTTCTTTTACAAAGAATCGCCAATACACATAAAGGTAGATGTACTCTTGGCTATGTCAAACTATAACGCTAAGATTTAGCGGAAATATCAACAACAAATGTATCAACTTAAAAAAACAACTCAAATCGGAATGATGGGACCGCCACACGGGGGTTATTCCAGGAACTTTTAGATCAAGTTAGTAATCTTAATTTCGTCAGACCATAGCATGCTGTTCTAACTATTACGGTATAGGTGTTGATTCCGTTTGCTAAGAAATGATACATTTTGAGGACTCTTACCATAAGTCTAGCTTCCATAAGTTTTTTTTTTTTAATTGTGCGACTTGAAACAGGAGAATAAGTTCCTTTTTGAGGCTTTTTGATGACGAGAAGAGGTTAATCTTTGAAGTACGAATTAAAAGTTGACAGTTTTTAAACGCTTTCTTCCCATAAACCCTGCAGTTTTCTTTCACTGGATCTTATTAATTATTTCAGTTTTGAAGCAGTTTATGGTCTGAGGATTAATCTTTCATCAAAAAACTTCAATACATACAATTTTATAACATACTGGAAAAAAATAAAGTGTCCCTTCAACACTGTATATTTATTATTATTCTTTCCCTTTCACTTCAATTCTAATATTGTTATGACTAGTAGCACTTAAAAGAATCCGATAGTATCGATAGTTTTTTGCAAACTATCTAAGCTATCGAGTGGGCCGGCTATCGATAGTTTTGCAGCTCTATTGCAAAGGCTTTCGCTTAGAAATAAGGCCACGTTATTTTGTATTTGGGTACCTGCATACTGTGGGATAGATGACACCCTATATCGGTCCGGAACCTTACTGTACAGCACCACTTACTATCGTTCTCAATCTGATCAAGAATTGGTAAATTCCTAGATGCTTGAAACACTGGAATATGCCAAGGGGACTTCGCCTCTATAGAGCAATCTATAGATAAATAATTACAATCAGAAAACAGTATATAAAGAGTGGTCCAATCAAAACGCACGATGTTAATTGCAAATAAATAATAATTTTTATTATAATAGAAGGGTCTATGACAATTATATGGGAAACAAAATATCGGCTAAATGCTCGCCACGGCTTCGGTGGCATACCTCTATCCGTCGGTTCATATTTTCAATGACTGTGAGACATAACTACGGTTCAATGCCGTTAATGTGACGAATTACTTTTAAATATCCCCAAAGAAAGAAGTTCAACGGTATCAAATCACATGATCGTGGCGGTCAATTAACATCGTCACGACATAAGATAACACGGCCATTGAATTTCTCGCGCAAAAGAGCCATTGTTTCGTTGGCTGTGCAGCAAGTGGCACCATCCTGTTGGAACCACATATCGTGTAGGTTCATATCCTCACACATATTAACGGTAACTGCTTGGCTGATCTTATTTGATATCATTTTCTAAGAAGTACGGCTCGATGACGCCGCCAGTCGTAGAACGAACTGGGCGAGCATGCACAGCTGCTACCACATATATTACGGATCCCAATTCTACCGATTGTGGACACATTTGGTCGATTATGCTGACCAAAAAAAAAAAAAAAACATGAAATGCATTTTGATTTGAACGCCCATTTTCGTAAAAGGCTTCAACAATCTTATCGCGCAGCTCTACCTCTCCATGGTTGAATTTATCAAAAACTGAAACAAAGAAATGTCAAATTAAATGGACCACCCTTTACATTCCTTGCATTCCTAGCATAGGACTTCAACAGACAACTTAAAGTTTGGGCTATCTAAAGCTAAGGCTTTAATATTGAGCCAGTTGCAACCAGAATTTCGAACCTGAGATTCTACCATCTTTCGCCAGGTGACGAAAAGCGTGCCAACCGATGTCGAATGCCATTGATATGGGCTTCTGGTTAGCTGTGACTAATTTAATTCTAGCTAATGATGTTAGGCCACAGTACACAGCAGAAGCTGAAGTGATTGGTTAATGAAGACCTGTACAGAATATGTATCTCGGGCTGTAGTATTCCCCAGGTTATGCCCTTATTTGAGGCTATTGCTTGTCTCATAACATTGTCTGATTCAACAGCTAGCACTAGCATATAAAGCCTTTACAAGGTTGACTATTTTCTCTGACTCTCCTTTGCAGACCAATGTTTTAGCTTCATGTTTAACCATGTCCAATGCTCTTACAAAGTCAATGAAACATCGTCAAGGTATTGACGTGATCAATGCAGGGGAAAATTTGGCGATAATAAGCTTGTTCTTTTCTGATGTCGGGTACTAACGCCCTTTGGAGAGCTTGCTACTCAATCACAAAATTTTGATCGAGAATTTTTAATTGTTTTTGCCTTTATGTACTATTTTGTAGAATTTTTCACTCTTTTTTTGTTCATGTGAAAAAATGCACGTGAAAATTTTGTTCACTTTTTATCCACGATATGGGTGATTAATGTTTGTATATTTTAAGAACGGCAATAGCAGAAGTTTCTATATTAGGTTCAAACATGTCGTGAACAATACACATTATCAGTCAGTAACTGGCTGTATAAGTAGGACTTGCAGAAATCACACTGGTTGAAATCTGTCTGTATACGTAAAATATATAAAAATAAATGCGTGTGTGTTTGAAGACTGTTTACAGCTTAAAAGCAGAACCTACAGTGTCTTTCTTGAAAGAAGAAATGATTGGATTTTTTTTTTTTAAATTAAGATAGGGCTAGCGAAGCACATCGGGTTTTAGCTAATGTACTTATGTAAAGTAGACACAATAATACGAGATCATATAAATAAAAACGACCCATTGTGAGTTCAAATTAAGTATTTTTTTTTTGTCGAATTTAAATCGTAAAAGTAATCAAGTTGAGTTTCAGATTCATTTAATTAGATTTAAAAAAAAAATTATTTGAATTATTTTCTTAACCCAAAAACATTAATGGTATATTAAATATGTTGGCAGAGATGTGTCAATGATGTGACCACTTCTTATTGATTAAAAAAATATATGTTTTCTCCATTCGAGAGGCATTTGTGCTACGAAATTAAAACCTACAGTAGCCAAAATGACGCTTGTCAAGCACCAGATGGAATAGCTTGGTAGAAAAACCGCTTACAACAGCGGTGCAAGGTGATGCTAACTGTAACCGCCAGTTAGAATCGGTAAGGATCTATCTGAGCCGTTCACCACCAGGATTCAGTCAAGACGATATTTTATCGCGCTATCTCTTTAGCATTCAGTTGCAAAAAATTGTGCGGGATGCAGCAGTTAATACTACACTGATAGAAAAATTCATGTTCATATTGATAATACCCTAATATCACAGTTGTGACATCAATCTAATGACAAACGTCATCATAAAATTTTCTCATATTTTATGCCTCATCAATTCTATGAATACAGTGATAAAGCTTGTTCGGCGTTGCCCGATAAGTCCTTTTTCCGATGTTTCTGTGTCATCGAACTGATGAAATTTTTTTTTTTACTATACTGACTCCGTTAAGTCACTTCTGTGATGCCAACGTGTCATTACCAATGATGACATGATTTCAATTTTGGACACGAATAATAATCTGGCTAAAATCACAATGATGAAAAAGGTTATGGGATCAAAAGAGATGACATTTATCATAGTACTGTTGTAAAATACATAAATTTTTAAATATCACTTGGAATATATTTGTGAGCAGACACGGAGTTGCGGTTGCACCATTTGTCCTTTACTTAACACAAGATCTAAGCTTAATTGCAAGAATAGGATTCTCTTGTTCAAAGTATGTATTCGGCTTATTATCACATACCATGTGTGCGTGCCAAGTATGGTTCTTCAAAGCTTCTAGAACATATAGAGAGAAACTTCAGTTAATTCAGAATAAAAATCTAAACATAGTGCTGCACAGCAATATTAACCACGTAATGCTTAAATCACTCACAAGGGAACTGAAAAGAGCAGAACATTTACATATGCTAAATAGTCACTAAGTCCTTTTTTTACTAAAGGAGTTAATTTACAAAATTTCTTATGATGTTTGAAGTTTGTACAAGGCTTTTAAAACAACTTTTCCTTAATTCTGTGATTGTAGTTTTGTTTATTTATTTATTAAGATTTTTGCTGTTATTATAGTTTAACTAAAATCTCATTAAAATACAATATTGTTACGATAAAGAAAATGCCTAAAAAGAAAATACACCACACTAGTGGCCTTGTGACTGCGTTGTGGGAATTTTGTCCATTAGCTTGTGTAAAGGTTGTTAATGTGTTATGCTGGTATTGTCGTACTGATTTGTGTATTTGACAGCATTGCCAATTCGACCATTTTTGCGTAACCCAATCTTACATGTTTTAAAATTAACGAATATAAAATGGAGCATGAAACATATCCGGAACTTTCCAAACTGTAGGCAATTATCGTAGACAAGATAGTTATCGTTTTGCAGTCTTAAGGTAAAGTCATGTTTAGGCGTAAATAAAAGTGTTGCCAAATATTTTTTTTTTGAAAATGCTATAAGAAAAAACTACTGAATATTTTCTCAAATTTCTTTTTTCATTTGAAAGTACAATCCTTCCGTTTAATAATGGAAAATAATTTCATTCAAATGGCTGCCTTGGCCATGCAGTAGCCTACACGATCGGTCCAATTTTTAAGCATATTATCGATTGTGTGCAGCTGTATTTCACCAATGGCTTCACGAATATTGTCCTTTAAAGCGCCAATTGTCTCTGGCTTGTTGGCGTAACACTTATCTTTGACGGCACCCCACAAATAATAGTCCAACGGTGTCAAATCGCAGCTCCGAGGTGGCCAAACGACACCAGCTCTGCGGCTGATAATGCGATCTTCAAAAACAGGGCGCAAAACATCGAGTGTAGTTCGGCTGTGTGGCACGTAGCGCCGTCCTGTTGAAACCAAAGGTTGCTAATATCCTCCTCTTCAATTTTTGTGAACAAAAATTCGTTCAACATGGCCCGATAACGATCGCCATTGACTTTAACGGCCATTCTTAGCTCATTTTCGAAGAAAAATGGTCCAATTATGCCCCTGGACCAAAATCCGCACCAAACGGTGACTCGTCTTGGATGTATCGGCGTTTCAATGTATGCGTGCGGGTTTTCTGTGCCCCATATGCGACAATTTTGCTTGTTTATATACCCGCCAAGATCAAAATGAGCTTCATCTGAAAAGATGATTTTTTTTGGCAAAAATCGGCATCTTCTGTAAGTCGATCGCAGGCCCAGATTCCCAGCGTTGTTCAAACGTATACACAACCATATTCGTTCAGCGAAAGGATAAAACTAATTATCTGTCAAATCAGGCATGAGCTAAGTGTTACCATTCACGAAATAAGCACTAGTTGAAAAAAAAAAACGTTAGATGGTTTAGATGATGATGGTTAGATGATTTATAAACGAATATTAAGTGCAAGATAAATAAGTTGCTGTATTAATTTAGGAAATAAAAACTGTAAAACAATAACAAGGTGGTGTTTATTTTATTTTGACGCAGTTAAAAAGAAATCATACGTTTTAATAAGGTTAATATGTAACAATATATATTTTGGAAAAGAGATTTCAATAAAAATATAATAATAAAAAAGTGTTGGTTAACGCATTCTATTACTAATCGTGCTATTGAGCTTATTATGACTGGTGATCATGTCATTACATAACACATTGCACACGATAGGGTATTAACTTATTCGTTGCTGCCGTTTTTTAAAGTAATACACCCATACTGACATTTTTCATAAACATTTAAAGTGTCTATTAATGTTTTATTTTTTTGTACAGAAGTTTTATTTCGTTAAATTGTTTTTTTATTTAATTTTATTTCTGTTTTTTTTTTAACACTGACTTTGAGACTCTTTACAGATTCTTTGGGTTTTAATGTTGGATTTGATTTGTCTTTTGCTTTGTGTGATATCTTTGTTTGAGGCTTTATTATTCCGGGTTTTTTTATGTTGTTTCGTGTTGTTGTTGTTGTTTCAATTTATGATTTTTTTTATTTCTGAGTTCTTTAATGCTGTTCGAGAGTAGTTTATGATTGTGAATGTCTGTCCCTGTGAATGTCATTTTGATTGTCAGTTAAATGCTCATTTTTTTATGTAATTATTGTATGTTTCTTTAAATTGTTGTTGTTGTTGTTGTCATATATCGTTGGTTTTGAAAATGAGAATTTAAAATTTTTAAAAGTTTTTTAAATGATAATTTTATTGAAAAAACAACGATATAAGTTTAATAATTGCATATCTAGAATTGTTCATCGAGGACCATAAAGGGTTACTAAAGACTGTCCACAAGGTGACATTTTATCGCATCTTCGGACACTGGTCATTGGTGAGCTAGGCCTATAATCTGGTCATCTCGGTGGTCGGATGATTTTCTTTTTGTTTTTATTTTATGTCAGGAAAACAGTAACAAGCAAGCGCTGTTATAATTTTTGAGATATAAGACGATTTTTTAAAACTACAGAAGGTGTGCTATGCAAGTGGCGAGCAGTGCATATTATCGAAATACATACTTGCTTGTATGTGTATACAAATGTGTGTGTATGAGTTTTTTAAGTTTTACTCTTATTTAAATGTTATGATATAAAAACGACAACAAATATTATATAAAATATTGTCATTGTTATTTAGGTAACAAAAGATATGAAAAGTTTTCGGCAATTTCGGTTACTTGCTTCAAATATCCATAACCGATTAAAGCCCAGACTATGATTCCGTTGAGTTAAATTGATCAATTCTCCAGGAAATAATTATATTGACGGGGTGGCGTGGTGTAGTGGTTAAAGCGCACGCATAACAACACAAACGATCTAGGTTCGAGCCCCAGTAGAGGTAATGACGAAGAAAAACTTAATTGTGGTTCCGAATGTTTAATAAAAGAGGCTTCACAACAGAGGCTTCAACTTCCCTCCAGACAACTTCATCTAAAAAATAAAGAAAAAGGCCCTGATCTTCTTGCATACCTCTGGCGATGATGACAACACCAGACTAATGATCACGAAAATCACCACCTACTGGGAAAAAATTACAATGCTCAAGTAAAGATCACCAACAATTAGCAAGGATCTTCACCACTACGCCAAAATCATATGGAGGAAGCTACAGTGGATTAATCACCTACATAACTTAAAAGATCAAATTGATTAAAGAAATTGAAACAAAGCAATGGATACTTTGTTGAAAGCCAGAGAAGTGACGGAGTGAAAAAAAAATTATATGGACACAGTTAAGGTTTAGGACCACGTTCCGAAACCGCAATGCAATTTAAACCTTTCATGCATTTGTTGTTTGTATATAACAACTCTTTTTAAGAGCACATTTCTCATATTTATCTGTATTTTATCTCAAAACGAATTTATAAAAAACAAAATTCTATGCCTTTAGTTTAGTTTTGCTCCGAGTTTTGCAAAAGTAATACATTTTTGTATTTTAAATTATAATTTACGAACGGGCAAGTCTGCTGATTTTTTGGATAATAATTTTGTGAATAAATAGGTGCCTAAGTTATTTAGAGAAACTAAGGATAATTTAACTTTTAATTTTTTTCCAGTTACAATGCCTAATAAAGAAGTGAAATATAAAAACGTTTTAATCAGACGCTTTTTTTAAGACTATAATGTATCTGTTGTATATATACAGCATGGCGCATGAACGGTGTACTAGGTTAGGCTAGGTAAGGTGGTGGACCTCCCTAAAGGCAAGGAGTCCCACTTACGCCAGATATTTGGCCCATTGTGATGCCACATGCATAAATGCCAATGATCAAGCAATTTCCATAGGAAACCATTTAGCCTCCAAAATAAAGCTCGCAATTGCGGCCACCCTTATCCTGGAGAGTTCAGTCAAAGATGACGAAAACTAGGAGTTCAAGAACCTTCGCCTTCTGGCAGCAAGAGCCAGACATTGACACATAAGATTAAAGACAGTCTCCTCCTCCTCCTCGAAACCACAACCCCTGCAAAAATCATTCGAGGGAATGCCAAGTCTATCGGCATGCCGCTCGATCAGACAGTGACCCGCTAGGGCTGCAATTGTGCGGTATATGGCCACCCGACTTAGGAAAAAAGCCAGTTAGTCCTCCTTTCGCCGAAGTCGGTCCAGCAGAGCCTGGCGATAATGCACGAGCCCTCATGCTGCCAATGATATTGAGCGTCGACATAAACTGACCAGCTTAACCGAGGCAATCAGAACACCAATGATAGGCTCTTGTTCGAAAGTATCAAGCTCAGTAACCATCCTGGCCAATTTGTCAGCAACGCAATTCCCGGCGATATCCCTGTTTCCCGGAACCCATAGCTCTTATATGCTAATGAACCGAGATTTAAATAAGAAACCTGCGACATTCGTGGACTAGGATAGACGTCGAGGTGACATTAGCGAGAGACCTTATCGCAGTCCGACTGAAAATATCAAAAGATTCTCAGAGAGAATCTCTCCGTCCAAAAAGTATTGCACGGCCTTCCGTATGGCCATGACCTATGCCTGAAACACACTGCAATGATCAGGCAACCTATAAAACGGTCTTGTTTCAGAATTTCTCATGAATATACCACATCCCACTCTGTCCCGCATCTTAGAGCCGTCGGTATAAACTTCAAGGACATTCTGAGGAAACTGCCGTCCATCAGACCTGAATTCCCTCGTAAGTACATCGGTGGGGAGCTCATTAAGCATAGCAAATAAGGCCTTGGTTGGAGTAGACCGGAGTGCACTGGTGATCAGCTTGTCTGCGCACCCTGTCTATCACCTTACGGTAACATTGATATCCACACACCGTCCACCAGATATGAGCACCGTAGAGAACTACAGAACTTAATCACAAGCTGAACATAAACAATAACGGATATACATACATACATACTTAAAGCTAATAAAACTATAAACGTTCTAATTATGAAGTTACAAAGCAGACTCCATTTAATACTACTGACGTCACATTTAAAATCAATAAACTCATAATACAAGTTGAAATTTCCGCACAATCTACGGAAAGGAAATTAATTCGCATAATTCGTCATGTAAAAGTCCATGGCAAGAGAACGATAGTGGCGAGAAAATCTGACCGGCATATTAAGATTTAAGATACAAAGCAAGAACCCGGAATCAATACTGCCGGCAATAAGGTTGCAAACAAAAGAAATACCTAAAACTGCCCTTCTACGCTCCAATGTAGGAAGTTTAATCAAACCCAACCTGGCCTCATTCAATTGAATCAATATGACACTGATAATAAGGATTCGAAATTACAGAAGCATACTCCAAAATAGGCCTAACAAGAGAAACATATAACTGTCTTGTGATATAAGTGGATCCTGGACCATCTTTTCACAAAACCTAAAACCGCCCTAGCTCTACTAATCATCATACTAACTTGATCAATAAAGGACAGTTTCACGTCCAATAGAACACGCAGATCTAGGAAGGTTGTAACGTTCTCCAACGGGCAAGAATCAATTGTAAATCGAACGGTATTATACACCTACGGGATAAAACCATTTGCCTATATTTTCTCAAATCGAATTCCATCAAATTAACTTTACACCACGCACGCATTACAACAGAAACGACACAGGTTCGAGCCTTAGCAGAGGACATGATGAAGAAAAAATTTAATTGTGATTTCGCATGTTTAATTATAAAAAAACGGCTTCAAATTCCCTCCAGAAGACAACTCCAACTAAAAAATAAAGAAAAATGCTGCCCTGACCTTTCCGCATACCTCTGGCGATGATGACAAATATCAGACGAATGAAAACACGCCACGTTTAGCAAGGATCTTCACCACTACACAAAAAAAAGAAAAAATCATATGGAGGAAGCCACAGCGGATTAATCATCTACTTAGCTTGATAATATCAAATTGATTAAAGAAACTGAAACAAAGCAATAGATGCTTTGTGGAAAGCCAATATGCTCCCTAGAGAAGTGACGGAGAAAAAAAATCAAAGTTTGGTGTATGAGAGGGTTAAACTGGGTAAGCGTGACTAAGCCAATGACGTGTAACTGTAACACAATAAATCGTATGACCTTGTGGATCTGTAACTATTGATGCACGGTAATCTTTGGACTCTTTTATTTTGACGACTAAATTTTGGTTTTGCTATCATATTACTAAGCGATGTTCTTGTGATGGTTTTTCTGATCAAATTTAAGCAGATGCGGAAATAACTTTGCTAAATCGAATTACTTACTTAAACCGACTCTACAATCTGTTGTTGGTCCAGGCTTGCTCATAAATGACTTCCAAACACTGCAATCTTGTGCGTGTTGTCTCCAGTTGATAATATCTAGTTGGTGCTTCGACCGGAGTCTCGGTGCGCTTTCCGTGATAGTTATCATCTAATGCCCTTCTTGCTGCATCATTTATTTTCATCCGACTGACATAACACAGCCACCTCAACCACTGTATTGTTATGCGTTTAAAAACGCTTATGTCGGGATATATGTACAGATGTAGCTCGTATAGCTCATGTTTTGTTAGACGTCTATACCTATTACCTTAACGCTGATAGGTCCATAAATTTTACGAAGGATGTATGTCTCGAATATACATAAGACTGCTTCATCCGCTTTTGCAAGTATCCTTGCTTCGGTGCTATATAGAAGCACAGGGGGATAATTTGCCCCCTGTTTGGCATTCGATTTCGAATGAAATTTCATAAAATTAAAAAAAAAAATTATATAGACATTTCGTTCGATATCGAATGCCGTAATTTACCCCCAGGTAATAAGAGTGTGTTGTACAAGGTGATCTTCGTCTTTCTGGAGAGCGCTCTGTTCTTCAGCTCTTTACCGAGTCCCAATTAATATCTATTTGCCCGCGCGATCTATCTTTTTATCTCTGTGCTGACTATGGATATTTACCTCTATTTTTCGACCTATTTTCATTTATGCGGCAATAGCTTGGTGGAAAAAAGCTGAGAAAGCTACCACCATGAATAAATTGCCTTGGAGTACTTGATTGCCTTGATACCGCTTCACCATGTGATAAGGGCGGCGGTATGTTCGGCGCCAAAGTTTTTCGCCAAATGATACCAAAATGCGTCGGGAAGTCTGTCTATTCTACGCAGGGTGGTCGGAGAACCACCTTCGAAGATTCAGAGTTGAATTCCCGGACGGGGTTCGTTGAACTGAGAAGATTGCTGAGTGTCTTTCAGGCTGAGATCATGGCCATGTGCGAAGATCAACCTGGACAGTGAGCTCAGGTGTAAAACCAATAATATATTCTCTGACAGCCAAGCTGCCTTAAGGTTACTTGGCTTGAATCGTATGACAGTTTATTTGGATACCTGGACACTGTTATATAGATGGTAATGCGTTGGCGGATACATTGGCTAGAAAAGATTCCATGACACCCTATATCGGTACTGAACCTCGCTGTGCAGCTCCACTTACGAACATCCTCAATCGAAACAAGGATTGGGGTATTGCCAGATGCTTGGAACACTAGAATGCTCAAGGTGAACTTCGCCACTTTAGGATGGCGATCAGTCCGCTCTTTGTGCATCACACTGAGGTTCACAAGTATGGCAGGCGGGACTTGAAGCTCCTAGCGGAGCTTCTTATGAACCACTGTGGACTAAGAGCGAAAAGGATGTGAATATTTGTAAAATGTACTCACTGGCATCAGAAACAGCGGAACGTATGTTTGTAATCCCGTTTAAGACCTTTGGTTGTTGCAAATGGGTCAGAGATGACACTTCATTCAACAGAGGCGTATAAGTTTTGTTGGCATTCCATATGTAGACATGTTGGCAAAAGCAGCCTTGTAATCAATGAAAAGGTGCTATGTATCGATTTGCTTGTCACGAGTCTTCTCCAGGATTTGTCGCAGAGTGAAGATTTGGTCAATCTTTGATTATTTATATTACTGAGTCGTCTTACGGCTTGGTAACAGCCGTTTAACAGACAGTTCTATTATTATCCAGCTCTGATGTTCTTTAATTTTGTTAATTTACGCATATTTTCTTGTTTCTTTTTTGTTTGTTTTAATTGATTTTGCGAACTTTGTTATGACAGAAGATGGTTGCCAAAAAATCACTTTCACCAAAAAAAAAAAAATCTCATCTTTTTGTACTTGACCGCTTTAGTGAGTTCATTTGCTCAGGCAGGTACAACATGAATATTTCTTTAGGCTGGTGTGTTAAGATGACTTACAGCCTAACTGTCTGTTTAACCATACAGTTGGATTGTCTGGAATTTATTATTATTTTTATTGTTGTTGTTGTTTTATTTTTCGGTTGCTTTTATATATTTGTGTGTGTTTTATTAAGTTTCTTTCATAATATTTCAAGTCGTTAACGGCAACAATTTTGTGTATTTTTTTTCGCATTTTTATTTTTCTTCAGCTAAAACCGACTTAATCTGCAGGTTATTGGTTTCATATCGCTAGTGATACCGCAAAAATTTTTATATATATTTTTTAAGTGAATAGTTTGTAAACAACAATAATAATAGTGACAACAACAACAACAGACAAATTACTACTATTAATACAATATATTTTACAAACTGTTGACAACAACAATGAAATTTTTATAATTTTGTTTTGATTTTTTCTTGGATTTGGTTTTGAATTATTGGAAATGCTTAGAGATGGCTGATGATGAAGTTAATGATGGTGGCGATGTCTTGTATTGCAAAACTAAATGATGGCCAAATAGTTTTTTCGTTATTATTTCTCTACCACTTCTTTATTTTTTGCAATACTTCACGATATACTCGTAGGTATGTATACCCAGTTCACATTCTGAGTCATTTTAAGATGCATTTATGGATCGCAAGGCAAGCACCTGCTTATGAGTTAAGCAAAAGGCTCTATTATTTTTAGTTATCGCCTGTTACAGCCCTTGGCCTTAACAAAGATTTTTGTCAAATCTCTCTATCCATAGGTTCGCCGTTGTCGTGTGGTAGGTAAGACACCAGTGTACAAACCATGCGACTCTGGGTTCAATCCCAAGCACCTCATAACATTGCTGGCGTATGGTTATGAGTATGAAAAACTTCTGCTGTTCGGAGCCGTTAGATCCTTTTCAATAAATCTATATAGAATCGGGAGCAGCTCATTGATTGATTGATTGTTCCACTTTGGATGTTGCGGAAATTATGTACTCGTATGTCTGATAGCGGCTGACTTTCGCGCTGCCCGTAGTCATTTATTACAGTCTCCTTCCTGCGCAATTTAGGAAATACTTTTCTAAATATCTCGCTACTCTCCATGCGGTCGACGCGTTCAAGTCAATACAGCCTTTTTGCACCTTTAGTTTTCAGGCAACCGGCGTTTTTTTGTAGAGAAGATATAGCTCGTGGTCGTAGTGGTCCGAAAATCATAGTCTGAGAAAAAAGATGAAAAAATATATAAACGAAAAATTTATTAAATTTTTAAACGCCATGTGGTGACTTTTGGCGCACCCTGTATATGAACTCTTTGCCAGCTTCGTATTATCGATTCAGTAATGTCAAAGGAGAGTTATTACATTGATTATACCGGTCTACAAAAAACCAAAAATTTTCTCGCCTTTTTTATGGGCGTGGCATCACAACTTGAAAACGACTTGACATAACTTGCAAACAACTTGACCGATTTGGATGCAAGTACAACCAAACGTTTAGGAATTTACTATAAATCACCTGAACACCATTTTTTTGTATTTTCAACAGTTTTGGAGTTATTTACAATTTCGCTGCGAAAAAAAATTTTTCGCGCAAAATTAGAGCAATTTTATTTTTACAAAAACATAATAAATTTTTTAGAATGAAAATTTTAGATATTAAGCATTTAATTTAAATCTTAAAATGTTGAGTATGAAATAAGTTTTAAATCATGAAAATCAGCTGGCTATTGGTGATTTTATTCAAAACCAACCTTGACGAAAATTAGCGAAAAATGTTTTCTTGCAAAAATAGGCTGGAGAATAAGCAAGAGTTGCCACTGCAGTACGAATCAGCGCTCCCTGGCAATACCTACACACACAAGGTGTACACTAATGGCCTTAGTCTGGAAATTTAATCCTCGCTTTGGCGTAACATCATTTCTTTCTTAATATGTGACAAATAGATTAGATTAGTTTACATGTGGCCTTAGAAACACGGAGACGATGACAGTCTTTGATTGTATTGCACATAGAATGTGGCAACTATTTGATGCAAATCTTTTTTTGTCTTGGAAAGTTGTTGCTTGCGTCGGAGGAGAATAGTTCTCAAACTTAAGCTAATTTTCTAATTATTTCCATATTAATTCGCTTTAGATTTTTTCATAATTTATTAAGAAATAATCTTGAGAATCTTTTAATTCAAGTGACATACGTGGAAATATTTAAACGATTTATCATTCGAGTGCCTAATTAAAAGCTCATTCATCATCTCGAAACACAGTTCATTCATTCATTCATTCTCTCATACAGAGTAAGCCCAGATGTGTAATAATTTTAAAGTGTGACCGACTGTTAGTTTAACGAAATAAAATTTTACGTCATTCATTAGCGCAACGTAAAGAGTAATTGAAAATTTCTGAAATATTTACAAAAATAATTTCTTTTTCTTCCATAAAACCCATAACATGACCCAATTAACGTCGAAATGCTGCGCCACTCTTTCCTCATATAGAAAGTGAATTTATACGTTTTATGTAGTAGAGCTTACTCGTATATATGGAGCAGGTCACTACTATTGCACACGTGCTTGCTCAAATAATGATGTCAATGTCTACTGATGCCAAGTGCACAGCAGACGTGACATAATTTACAGGAGAATGTGGTAGTACATCAGAGAAGAAATACGTTTAAGTAAGCAAGTAATTATAATTAAATAGACAAAGAGAGAAAAAAAGATATAAAAAGAGAGAGCGAGTAAGGTAAAATAAACGGTTATTCTCAATCAAATAACAGCCTAAATGATCTTAAAAATAGAAAGAGATTATTTTGTATAGAGTACAGCGTAGCGTTAGCTTCTGTTATATTTAAATTCATTTACCCAAGAGGGAGAAAGTTTAGTTGAGGAACCACGTAGACTAGAGCAATGAGTAAATGAAAAAAGCATAGTTAGCAAAATAACAGCTGTAGGCGAAATGAAGTAAATGGAGTATAACGATCACTGTTGCTAAATGAAGGTCCTAAAAAGCCTTAAAAGTATCTTTTACCTAGAAAGTGAAGCCGCCATTGGCACAGAAGGTATATAAATGTCTGCCCTTTTTCCTTACTGCTTCAGCTATGACTATAGTCTACCATGATTACAAGGATTAGATCATGCTGCCCCTTTTATTCTTTTTAAATAAGGACAGAGAATCCTCACTGCAGTGTAAGTAGATTCAGACTGAATCCCGGTGTTCCACAAAATATCTCGATAACTGCAAATCGTTAGCAATCTTATTACCGACATGGATTTCATGGATTTATTCGACGATATGCCACAATTTCCACCCATGGAAATGTGGAAATATTAATAAACACAGTTACGTCTCGATATACAAACGTATCTAAATATATAAAGATTACGGCTACTTTTGTCTTCCGTATGTACGATTTGAGCCAAGCTTATGCACCAGGTAAGTATTAGGATCTACATGGTTTATGATTGGTTGTAATTAGATATCGCATGTGCGCGGTAATGAGGTCTAAAAAGTTCCTTGAAATTATTCAAAAAATATTGTCCCCTTCAAAGTAATCCCCATCAACTGCAATACACTTATGCCATTGCTTGGCTTGATTCAATCCTCGAAGCATTTTTTATATTCGGTTTTCGGTATGTCTATTAATGGTTCCTGCGATTTTTCCATTTTCCAAACGCGTTCCTCGTAATGCTTTTTTAACTCGATTGAACAGAAAGAAGTCACAGGTATTCAAATCAGGTAAATTCGGTGGCTGTTGGATGATATTTGTTGTTGTTTTCGTCGAAAAAAACCTTCGAATAATGATGGCACTGTGCGACGGTGCGTTATCATGTTTTTCTGCCCACAATTCTGGTCTCTTTTGGCGAATTTCTTCACGCAAAGGTCTCATAACGCCCAAATAATACTCTTTGTTAACTGTCTTGCCTTTTGGCAAAAATTCATGATGCACTACACCGTTGCAATCCATGAAAATCATGAGAATTGCATTATTTTTTGACTGAAAACGACGTGGTTTTCTTGGTCTCGGCTCATTTGGTGAACGCCATTCACTTGCCTGATGTCTGGATTGCGTGTCATACTCATAAACCCACTCCATGATGAATGTGCGAGCGAATTCAGCCTCACAAATCATGTTCTTTGCGGCCTCAACATGGTTTCTCTTTGGTGCTACACGACGAAAATCCAAGTCATTAACCAAAATGTCTTGGATGGATCCATAGGAAGTGTTCAAGTACTCTGCTATCTCTCTGATGATTAATTTGCGGTTATTGACCAACATTTCTTTTACTTTATCAATGTTTTCGTCGGTTTTCGATGTCGATGGTCTGCCACTGTGTTCATCATCTCCTTGGCCTTATCACCTGTTTTATCAGCGGCTATCTCATATTCGTCTTTACTCTTTTCACTCTTGTAACAAGTTTCACTGTTACGTGGCAGTCTTTTCATGTCACAGCCTCTTTTATGTCCAACTCCATTATGTCCAACCTTATTCACATTACGGTGCTCATTTATTTGTTTTCTGTTGTGTATACCTAAGCCAATCTTATGCGACTCTCCTCTATTCTATAGCCAGTGTTTTCCCATTTGTCAACTCTTGCACTACCGAGCGGTGCCCTATAATGCTATGAAAATGACCGCTCTTGTCACAGTTTTCGCAATTCCTTTTTGCTCGCTACGACCACTTTTGAACTGCTTGTGCCACTGGTAAACGATCGTTTTCTTTAGAGAATAGTTGCCGAAATACTTTTCCAACGTTTCCAACCTTCGCGCATAATTAAATCCGTTTTTTGCGCAAAATTTAATACAATTTCGTTGTTGCAAATTTAATCGCTAACATACTTAGATATGAATGTACTCTTGGCTACGTAGCTTTTGCAAATGTCAAGCTATAAAGCTTAGATTTAGCGAGAATATCAACAACAGATGTACCAACTTAACAAAAAAAAAAAAAAAAGGTAAGATCGGTACGATGGGACCGCTTACGGTGGTTACTCCGGAAGCTTTGATCAGGTGGTATATTTAGATAAGTTGTCCTGTGTTCACCATTTAATAACTCGAGAACCACTGGTTAATGCCAAAGTCTTCAGCTCTTTTCATAATCTGTTGCACAGATCTGTTTTGGCATCCAGCTTTCCCTTCTTCGGATTTCCTATGAGTTCCAATCGATAGCATTATCGGTAATCAATCCCGAGTCGTGTACGGAGTTTTATTTCCAAATTTTTTGTACGCCTGCTATGGTCCATAGCCGTTGTTTGCTTATAGTGTTTTAGTATTTTGTGCAGGCTTCGATTCACGGTTCCATATAACATCACAGAGTTCACACAGCTACTAAAGATGTTGCCTTTAATGCGGATTACACTTTCATATCGCATATCGCTTTGCCCGAATGATATCGAGGTAGCAGAATGACTTAATTTTGTTAAGAGCCTTAGACTATACCCCTTCGTTCAGATGTGATATGTTTCATCATGTCGTCAATGGCCAAATTTAATAATAGTGGCGGCCTCATCTAACTCTGATCTTAATACGAATTTGTTGGTTTAGTATCCGCTCATGAGCAATGCGGCAATTGGAGTTGTTATACAAGGCCTAGAAAAAAGTAATTATTATTCTGTTCCGTATCCCTCTGCCCCTGAGCCCATAACATATCTGATTATAAAACGAAACCTCAAAGTCCCATTCTTTTGATAAGAAATATCTTAGTCTTAATTACTCATTTGTTCATATACGAGTATATGTTGGGTATTCGACAGTCCGTTGTAGAGAACAATATACCTAATGCGGCCTATTATCAATTACAAACCGAATATGTTCTTCCTTAAGCTTAACCAAACTGCCGTCCTTTTGACAATAGATATCTAAGTCTGAAAAAAAGCTTTATTTAATTAAAAGCAGTAGAAAAAAAGAAAGCTTATAGCACCGATTATTTATTTTTAGAAAATCGGTCCATAATTAATCAATGAAGTTTTTGTCATATAAATATGCGCAATCTTTTAAGTTGTCGCTGGCTATTCCGTAAGTTATCATGGCTAAATCTGTAAAGGTTGTGTCTTAAGTAATTGCGATAGTGTCATGTAAAAGTATATACCAGGGAATGTTAATCACATAGTTCTCTAACAGCGTCACGTGTGTACAAAGTTCTCTGGTTCAAAGTTGAATTCTATTTAAATTTTTGCATATCTGACCATGACCACATATTACAGGTTTTTAATTTCACATTGGAAATATTCTAAACGAGACGTGTTTTGATGAAAAAGCATTGATATCAACCAGAGTAATTTGGCAGTAATTTGGAGATTCTTTTTATGGCTATGAACTCATATGCTTGACAAAGATTATGGCAAATAAACACGTACTTGTCATATTAAATAGTTTTTTTTTTAATAGAAATTGCGATCCATTAAATGGTATTTTTTTTAAAAACGTTTATATCGACAAAGTCCATATTTCAAATTGAACGGCTAGAATAAACGAAACAAACACCGGCTCCACATAAATAAGAAATTAACACTCGGTCAAGCTTGTTCATATAATACCCTACAGATATTTTTTTGTTTCTACTAAGATACACAAGGACAATGATGGACTACATTTTTGTTTTGTTTTATGCAGTCAGTGGTGCTATATGCACAAGATGGGTCTTCGCATAAGGATGGAGAAGCGGATCTGTGACTCTGTCCTTACTTATGACTGTATCGTATGGTGGAGAGCTCTGGTGAATGCCAGTCGGCGGAGGATCCAGGACTAGATTCATAGACGTGTTGTTTTGGGCATATGTGGAGCCTTCAGGAGTACTCTTCAGGTATCGCTGGCTATTATCCTGAGTCTGACCTCTTTGGAGGTTGCTGTGAAAAAGATAGCTGATAGGAGCTTTTTGAGGATATTGAGAGGGGGCCTTGCTAAGGTTCGGGATGAAATGGGCACTTTGCCATTTTCGTGTTTCAGGAACTATAGGGAAGCCCTTGGGCAGTTTTTCCTGATAGAGAGTCTTGGCAGAGTGTTGATAGGTTGCTCAATGGTCATGCGATCTTCACGGATGGCTCCAGGACCGAGGAAGGCAGTATAGTGTGAAAAAGGTCCCTAAAGGTTGAGTATTTGCGGGGCTTAACTGGTGAAATGAGATTTTCCTATAGACCTCCTTCCGGACGAGACTAGTGTCTTCCGGGCTGAGGTTTTTTTGTCTTTAGGTCAGCCGAGTTAATTTGCGACTTTTTCGTTGTTGGGGATAGTGTGGTCATCTAAGTTGACAGTCAGGCTTCTAATAAGTCGCTGACTGGGAACTGCGTCAGTTCTAGTGTATCCTCACCTCACTTTAAGCTCTCAAGCTGTGCTGGTTTCCTGGACACAGGAGGGTAATAGGTAAAAAGACTGTTGTTGAGCAGGCGAGAGTGAGCGCAGCCAAATTTATTGAACTGGCGGATGTATCTGCCAGATCACCGCTTGGGTTCTTCGTATGGTTAGAGAATAATTGGACCCGTCGAAGAATGGAAGAGTTATGGAATGACAGAGGAGACAGTATGGTCTCCAAGCTGTTTTGGCCCCACCCAACCCCTAATTATTGCCGAGTATGTAGCAATGAGGGGGAGCCAGAGACCGTTGAACGTATCCATTGTCTTTGCCCGGCGCTTCAAAGGCGCAGGTTCAGGTTCAGGATCAGGTCGCTAGGCCAGGGTTTATTCAATGTTCTAGATGAGTTTGCGTCAGCCAGGAATTTGACCTTTAGGGTTTTATATCAGGCATCAGCTGGTGACCTCTTTGCTCGTCTTTTTCTTTCTTTCCCTTTTCATCTTTATCTTTTTTCTGTTTTTCTTTCCATCTCTAAAAGGCTTTTCACAATAAACCTTTCTGGTCTCTTGGTGGAGTGCGGTTGCACTGCCGAATTTAGAGTGTAAATTAGAATATTTTGATGCAACTCGGTTTACTGAATTCCGCAGTTCTTTACTACCTATAATTGTAAACGTACCGACATAAGCGATGTCAAACGTTAAGGTCACTCAAGAAAGCTCGTCATGCCTGAAATAGTTAATGAAATCCAACGGAATGGTATTAAATGATTGCATGTCACATTTGAAAACTCTCTACCATAAGCGTAACTATGTAATCACTTCAGGCACGAGATATCAGTATCGGTAAATACCGTTTCGAAAAAGTAGAAAAGTTCAAGTACTTGGACGTACTTACTAGTTACGACTGTATACAAGACCGAATTCTGGCTCATAATCAAAACTTATCAAGAACGTGTAAACTAATAATTTACTATACTCACATAAGGCACTTATCAGAAGTTTGTTTCATGACGAATCCTGAGAAAGTTTGTTTCATGAAAGAGCCACACAGAATTTTCGAAAGGAAAATTCTACGATGTAAATTTGGCCCAAGGAGAAATGCACGTGGTGAATATTTCCAGAGGAGCAAGGCAGAACGTTTACAGCTTAATAAAGGCGACGATATTATAAAATACATTAAAGTACAAGGACTTAGATGGATAGGCTACGTGCTAAGAATGGAGCACGTCAACGACCTTACCTAGTAAGGAGACCAAGTGTGTAGTCGCTTTGGCAAATACCAATTAACTAGGCCACGAATTGTTAACGCATCCAGTATATTTTCCAGATTTAGTTTCTTAAGACTATTTCCTGTTTTTCAAATTAAAGACATGATTGGTAAGTAGAGGTAAATGTCCCCATAAAAGGGGGAGCGGCAGGTCGTAATACCGCCTAGTTCAGTCTATGTCCACATGCTAGATGAAGAGGTCATTTCCCCTTTGTCTTGGGACACTTCCCAGTTCTAGACACCGGCATGAGTGTCTGGTATATAATGCCCCGTAATGACTCCAACTACGAAACTGAGTGTACTTATTTGGAGGTGGAGCAGACACTGAGTGCGTTTTAAATTCAGCTTTGGATAGATTTGCAGCGCTACATTGCCTTTCTTCGAAGGTGCCCATACGGCGCTGACGGAGTTTGTTACCTCATTGTAAGTCCTGACCTTGCAAGTTTCTAATAGGATTCACAATGTGTAAAATTCGTATGTGAGTTCAGTGTTTGTGCCCTCGGAATATCACTGTGATTCAGTACCCAAATAATATGAATGCTGTACTACCGAGCCAAATCGTTGAGAGATCTTCAGCAATTAATAGCAATTCTTGAACGTCACAGTCGCACAGCTATCAGAAAGTATACAAATATCACTTTTGAACACGCTGTTCTTTTCAATAATCATCAAAGCAGCTCTTATTGTCGGTACTTCCGCCTGAAAGATGCTAAAAAGATTTGGTAGCCTTATCGAATGAGCTTTATTCGTCGCCTTTGAAAATATACCTCCTCTTACAGTTCCATTCAGTTAAAGCTGTTCGTTAATATCTACGCTTGGAACCATAAGCAAACTGTGCTATACCACCTAGCAAAATCTTCCGTACAGACGCGTCGTCCTGAACTTCAATGGGAAATCATAGTGTGTTATTGTGTAGTCAATATCACAAAACATCCTAATTTTATTAAAACCATCGAGTGACTCAATTCGATGTGTACCATTCTCCAGTCGTCCATAGCCGCTGACTCGTCATAGCAACTAAGCCCTTACAGTATAGGTCCAACTTCGTTATATGTATAGTATACAATGTATTGATAATGCAAGTGAAACTTTGTATCAGCTGTATTACTTTAAGGTTAGTCGTCTTGCCTAGTGATTCCCTTTAAACAAGGCATTCGTAGATCAGGCTAGGTCTGACCACAACTGTGCAAATCCAGTGAGTTGGGCTCGAAACCCCATTTCTTCCTCATCCCTTTGTTGCAAGTGTAGAGATTAATTGAACCTTCTTTACCGTGTTTGCCTTCCAGAATAGAATTCAATCCAAAATAAGCCCCGGACGTGAGCCTTATCCCTAAGTTTAAGGTACATATATAGTGACAAACTCAAAGACCTATACGTAACGGGTTACATCTTCGGATGAAATATAACACTTCCGTCCTCATGGAATTTATCCCCGAAACACTACCAGCATCCCATTCGGTGATTTTCCGAAGGTCAAGTGGCATTCTGTCCTTAATAGAATAAAAAAATTTATCTAAAATGGTAACAACAACGTTATCTCTATAAACAATCGCCCCACATCCAACCTGTTTCAAAATTACTAGCAGTTCGTTCATCACAACATTCCATAGAAGGTGGAAAGAGAGTAATATATGGATAAGTTTCTGGAAAGATCTTAAGGGACTGGAAAGATCATAAATTTAGAGATAATAAAACGAAACTAGGAAAACGCTTGGGAATCAAGTTTAAGGCAAATTTGTTTGCCGAAAGTCTTTTCTTTTTTTGTCATTTATCAAAATGATCGTGTAGTTATTAACAGCCCTCGTATTAATGACAGAAAAAGCAAAATAAGACAAAGAAGGAGACCATGAGTGCGCGCAAAAGGTGCCAAATAATAAGAAAAATGAGTATTGTTACTCGAAAAAAAAGAGTGAGATTAGCTTGAGTTCTTATCATAAGAAATCTCTTATAGCTGTTATACTATTTTAACTATTAAGAGCGGCAGATTGCTTTAAAAGAGAGAAATTGAAGAATCTTTTATGTTCTAAACATGAGAATTATTTCTGCGTAAAATTTTTCTCCATTTAATTAAAAAAAAAATTTTCTTACAACGTATGTAATATCTTTAAAGATATTGAGCAGAGCAGATAATTCCAGAACCAGCGTAAACTCATACAAACACACAAATTTAATCGCTATAAAAATGCCGCAGTCCTGGTGTTGAATATTAATATCATTTATGATATGTGAGATGGCTCGCTTAATGCGAGTAATAATGGGTAATTGTGTGATAAAATGAAAATGAAATTATCACTGCTCCTAATCATCATCAACATCATCAGCTGCATCATTAAATTTAATCAAATTTATTATTATTTTCCACTATGTTTCTGTTTTTTTTTTCATTTTGTATGTTTTTTATTAATATTTTGTCTACATTTTTGTTAGTTTTATAAGTTAATCGTTATCTCCTTCTCTTATTTTCTCTTGAATTTATAATATCACTACTATCACAGCCATATTTTGAAATTCTCTAAATTACATATTTATTTGTAAGCTCGTAATTGTTTAATGAAATCTACACTCGAAAATGAATTTTTATTGAAATTTCCGCTAAACAAATACATACCAGAATACGATGAGTGAGTGTACAACAACAACGCGAACGTAAAAAAATTAACGCTTTAACACAACGTAACGTATAGCTGTCGTTGTGGTTGTCGCTGTCGCTGTCACTGTCGCTGTCGCTGTGTCGTATCGTACTCGTTAATATTTTAAGTGTGTAATTTTATGAATTGAATTGCATTCCTATACTCGTAGCATGAGTATGTATGTATGTATATGTACGAGTATGTATTAGCAAATAAATGTGTTTAAATAGTAATAACAGTTCAATTGCACTGAGGGAAATATTAACGGCCTTAAATATTTTTGGGATAATTTTTATGTTAAGAAAAGTGTCAACAAACTTTACAGTGAGATTATCCAGTCTGTAACCCTTTCCGCGTTGCTGGCAGCCTTTGTGTTGTATACCTATAAAATGTATTTCTTATAAGAAAAATTTAAAGGAACGCATTAAAATTAATGATTTCTATGGACTACCAAGTAATTTAACACCATGTTTAGAAACTGCCCTTCTAACCGTTTTCTAGATCAGTGATGTGCAAAAGTAAGTTGAAATTACTCTCTTAGAGAGAGTAATGTTGAAAATATTAACGGCCTTAAATATTTTTGGGATAATTTTTATGTTAAGAAAAGTGTCAACAAACTTTACAGAGGGATTATCCAGCCTACTTGTAACCCTTTCCGCGTTGCTGGCAGCCTTTGTGTTGTATACCTATAAAATGTATTTCTCATAAGAAAAGTTTAAGGGATCGCATTAAAATTAATGATTTCTATGGACTACCAAGTAATTTAACACCATGTTCAGAAACTGCCATTCTAACCGTTCTTTAGATCAGTGGTGTGCAAAAGTAAGTTGAAATTACTCTCAGAGAGAGTAATGTTGATGTTTTAAAAAAAAATTTAAAAATCTATATACATTCGCTGCACATGTGTACTTGTCGCTGTTTTAGTGACAACTAAAAGCAAGAGAGTAAGAATACGCTCAGACACAAAGGTCCTATGAAAAGCTCATGACTACTCTAGATATACAAAAATCATTATTTACTTCGTATGGAAGGTGCCACAACCATTTATTCAATATCGCTCATATTTAGCCTGATGATATGGATTGACTACGAAGTTATTTACACCAAATTTAGAACATTCCACTATTACGATTCCAAAGATACACAAGAATCAGTATTTATTTTGTATGAGAGGTACCACTTCCTCTACCGTTTTACCGTTTTAAAGATAAAGAAATGTAAATACAAATTTTATATGGGTGTGGTACCGCCCAATTGAACAAAAACCATCAGTAAAAGTACACCTTTCCAACGCATGTATTGGTTTATTGGTTCTCTACTTATATACTGACGAACATAGGACAACTTATTTTTATATATCAGGTCACTCAATAAGTCCGTAAGATGGCGCATAGATGGCGTTACTAAAATTTTGTTCATATGATTTTTATTTAGTACTAACCTTCAAAATATATGTACGTGTATAAATTTGACGGCAATCTAACTATTGATTTGTGCGTTATAGCATTTAATGTGAAGCATCTTTTGTTGAAAAATGTGAATTTCGAGTTTTGATAAAGCATTACTTTTGGATGAAAAAAAAAAAAATACAGTGGAAACCAAATAATGGCTTGATAAACATTATTCGAGCTCTGCTCCATCGAGACAAATGGTAGAGTGGTTAGCTGAACTTAAACAAACAGAGCACAGTAGCTGTTATTCCAGAAAACATCAATAAATTCACAAATTGCTTATGAACTATCGCAAATTTAAGATATACTAGCTAGCTGACATTGTAAAGATATCAGATGCTAGTATTTTTACCATTTTATACTAACATTTGGATATGCGAAAGCTCGGTTGAAAGTAGTTGCCGCGTGAGCTCAAAAATCGTGTCGTAAATCGACGAAAATGACAGGAAAATTAAATAAATTGGGTTTAGATTTGCTTGCTGTAAAGAAATTTAAGCCCAATGATGAAGTAGTCGCTGAAACTGATGCCTATTTGGACGAGAAAGAGAATTTTTGCTATAAAATTTTTTGCTATAATCGAGAAGTTGGAAAATCGCTATCGCTATATAGGCAACTATGTTGAATAATAAAATCGAGTTTTGTTATTTTATTTTTTAATCTTACTTATCCTACGGACTTATTGAGTGACCTGTTATATATATATATATATATATATATATATATATATATATATATATATATATATATATATAGATAGATATGTTGAGTCTAACGGAATGCCATGCGTATAGGCTTAATGAGAATTCTATAAGTCACTTAAAGCAACCAATTAAAGCACAAGTCCATTCCGAGCTCATACTTTTCCTTACTTTACTTACTATTTATAAAGCACAACTTCCATGGTTTGAATATTTTGAGTATGGTTTCAGCCGCAATTTAGTTGGGATCCTTTAAAAGAAGCATATTAAGACCCTTTTTTCAAAAGTCTGCAAACAGATGGAGTAATCTGGACACTTTTAGGGTGGCTAAATGAATGTAGCCCCTCTTTAATGGGGAACGTCCTATGCAACAAAATAGGAGAAGATATATAGAAATTGTGGGCTGTAATAATTGATATTGGATGATAGGTAAACATGCCAGTCGACATGAGCTCTCCTTCAACGACTATTGTCGCGATTGCAATGATAGGTAGCAAGAAGAGATGGTTTTCCACTTCCTCTGTAAATGTCCGTCCGCAGATGTCAAGAGGACGTCCATCATGGCAATTGTGTATATAGAGTGCTTCTCATATGTATGAGTCATTTATTTCTGTAAAGTTTGGGTCGTAACTCCCCCAAGAAATGCTTTCTGTAGCACAAAAATACATATCGGAAAATTATTGGCAGATTGCATCAGGGAAAGGTGTGCTGCATTGTGTCAAAATTTAGTTTCATGTGAATTTAACATATTTTGAGAGTTTGTGGGCGGATGTTGCACGCTTTCCCCTGACTCGACCACCAGATTTGTGGGATCAGAAAAAAGATCGCTGAGTGGGAACATATACGTCGATCAAGAGATGACAGTGCATATTATATGTGAATGCGTTGTTTGGGCAAACATTCTTATGCGAACGTTTATGGAGCTCTTTATTGGACCTTAACACGTTAGTCGATTGCTCATTGGGCATATTGTGGCCTTCAAATGGAAAGCTAAGTGTATTCTTCAGGAGATTGTGCCGGCTGGTGTTTCCGGATTGAGCGGACAATCATCTATCCATGGATATCGACTCGATATAGGATTGAATAAGCTTTCTACTGAGTGATTAGCACTTATTGCAGTTTATGTATTAGCGGGTTTGATTCCGTAAGTTTTGGCCACAATAGATCTTTAAGATTTCGATTTAGGCCCATTAAAATATCTCATGGCTATAGACTGTATCTAATACCATATTGGGATACAAACATTACAATGTGACAGTACTTTAGAATCTTATTAATTGTTTGTGTGCAGTAAACTACCACGCTAACCAAAGAACCAAATTGTTGTAATTTAAGTTCAATCTAACATTATGCATTTCCCACAATTTGACTATAAACCACAGCCACCATGTACCACTTACCCTCGTGGTAGTAGAAATATGTAAGTCAAAGTGATTGATCCCTAATAAAATTAGAGCTTTTCACTTCTCTGAAGTATATATAGTAGAAGCTAAACGCCGAAGAAAAAGAAGTGGAATAATTCTGAACTCAAAACTTATATAAAAGCAGAATGCTTGGTAACAATAAGAACGAAAACAGCAAAACTTTAACTGCGTTTATAAGAATCTGTGCAGAAAACCTAATTTTTCCAGGTTAAACATAATACAGAGACTTGACAGTTCGGGCGTAATAAGAGTGAAAAATCTTCACAGCAGGCTAGTCAAATATCAAAATCAATAACACAAGCGGCACAGTAAAGTCTTTTTCAGGGTTTAAAGAGACCAACGTAAAGTACACAGTTGACACGATCCTGTTTAAAGGAGTTGAATGGAACAAACTTGGATTTAACAACTGGTTGTGGTACGTTCTCACCTGAAAAGAGTCCTTTACGAACAAATCGATGGCGAATACAGGTGTACACGACAAAGTATTATCATTATTATCATCATATCGACATTTATTTGCTATTGTGCCCCATCCGGTCTATAGCTTGATCAGCAGATCGCACAATTGCGGTCTTCACGGCTCATTACCTGATTGGGAGACATGTAGATAGACTCGGCATCTCCTCGCATGTTTTTTGCAGGAGTTGTGTTTCAAAAGTGGAGGAGGTGACTGTCTTTCACGTCATGTGTCGGTGTCTAGCCCTTGCTATCAGACAACGTCCTATATCTTGTAATCTTTAACTGGACTTTTCGAAATGCAGGGCGCTGCAATTGCGCTATCTTTTTGGAGAATTGAGAATGTTTGATGACCGATTTAGTTTATATGCTTGTGGTATCACAATGGGACTGCTTTCCTTTAGGGCGTCCACCACCCCAACCAACCTAACCTTACTTTAACAGCTGTCAAGGTGAGAAAGAAAAGGAGACGACTGTCCAGTTCTCCAGGAGGGCACAGAACAAGGTATCGAGACTATTATTTATTCTGGTAAGTCGAAACTGTTGATCAACTATTCAAATTTTTTACGAAATCTTAAATAACCTTAATGAGTTCAGAAATTTTTAAGCGCGTTGTATGTACTCATTGATGTAATTTGTTGCTGTTGTTGTTGTTTTTGTGTATTTGGAAAATAAAATTGAAAAAATCGTTTGCAATTGTTAAGTAGACCGTGTTTTAGTAGTTCAAATACGAGTACGAGTGTTTAGTTCAATTCACTTATTTGTTGTTGTTTCTCTTATTGTTATTATTGTTGTTGTCTTGTTGTATTTCTGTTTCTATAGAAAGATTATTTTTTATTTAATTTTTGTTGAATAACTTGCAAAAAATAAATAAATTTATCGAATAATAGTTATTCAAAATTTCGACTTTTGTATCAAAAAAGCTATTCTTAGGTTTTTATTGTGAAAAATTTACTTTTACTTTTACAACTCTGAAGGAGTTGGGGGCGGGGGGTTCAATAAAGTACACTTTGTAGCAAAAATACTTTAATGGTTTTGTAAACAGAAGTGTTAATAATTGAAAATAAATGGTTTGGTATTTGGGCAGAGGTGCTAATATGGGCTAATACGAGTAAGAAATTGAAGAAAATTTTCAAAAAAAGAAGCTGAAAATTATTTTATGTGACATATCTGCTATAGCCTCAATGGGTTTTTGTAGCCAAAGTTAGACAAGGTGCCTCTTCATGCCATGTATGTATATACAATAAATGCGTTCGAAAAAACCTGCCATTACGTTTTTTGCCATAACTTTTTTTTAAAAAAAATGTTTTGAATTGAATTTAAGAAAATTTTACGTTTGAATTTTTTTCGTTAGAGGTCTTTTTTGTACGATTACAAATGGCAACGACTTAGAAGTGTAAAAAAAAACCTTGTAAAGGCCTTTCAAAACCACCCTCAATGGACACATAAAATAGCTGGAGAACTAAAAGTTGATCAGAAAACCACCCCTGTCGGGTTTTTTTCTTTAAAGGTTTTCGTCAGGGCTGACAAAAACCCGAGTTTTTCTATAAAAAAAACCCAACCCACCGGGTTTTATTGGATTTTTTGAAGAGTTTTTTTTGGATTTTATTGGGTTTTGTAACTGCTTCCAAATTTCGTTCAAGTAGACAATATTTTTTGTTTGTTTATGCAATCACGTTGTTATGCTATTTATAAAGCAATTTTGCTTTCTTGGTGGGATCAAGGCATTATTGTATACTATGAACTGCTAAAACTCGGTGATCGTAGCAGACTGCAATTACTTCGCTTGAATCATGTATTATGAGACATGATTAAGTTAATTGTTTGCATGACAACAGCCGACCTTATGTCACAAAAGTTTCAAACAATTATTAGAGAGGATTACATGCCGCATCCGCCGCATTTTCGGGCTGTTGCAACGGATACAATGTACTCACACGTCTTTATACGGGTTTTCTTTACATGGCATTTCGCTATAACAGCCTGTTTGAATTATGGAACACATTCGCTTTAAGCGCTAATTACCTCGGATTCTCCGTTTTTTAACAAAAATTGTAAGGAAAGCAAACGCAAAACATATTCTTCTCGTTTAAATGCGTTTCGATTTACGGTCTACATTCTCAGAAACTATCTGGGCTGTAGTTGTTACCTATCTGCCATAACGTTTAAAGTAGAAAGAATGCTAAGGATGTTAGTTCCTCAGTTTCTCATTGATACAAAACAACGCATTTGTGCGAGGTGTGCCCTTTTCGAAATTGCATATTCAATTGATCAAATTGCTTAGGGTTTTGCCTTGATAAAAAGCAAGGCTAGTTCTCTGATTACAGAATTCGTTCTTAAATTTGACTCCTAAATAAGAACTATAGTTCCACGCCGTAATGCTCAAAGTTTTGAACTTAGCCAGTCCTTAATTAGTTTTTAGTTACTTACGTACTTATATGCCAATTTACAATCTCAGTTGATCGACAGCCGAACATATGAAGGTGCAACCTTGTCGGTCTTAAACGCTTCTTTTCCGATTAGTCATACCAAGTTTCAAAAGAACCTCATCGACTTGGAGTTTTGGTGGCCCACTCTTACATCGTTTTTCGGGTTTCGTATCAAACACCTTACGAACTGGGAAATTTTCACGCAATATGTCCCAGTCAATGCAACTGTTGCGCTCCAATAGGCCATAATCCCGTCAATGTCTGAATATAGTGCTTTCTGCTAGATATCGCTATTAGATATTTAGGACGTCGCAGACTCTTTCTTTCCAAAATTCCCACGATCGTTTCACTGTTTGTGCCATGAGACACGAGTCGTCACACATCAAATCTAGTAAAATTAATTACTTGTATACATATATGGAGTTTTGTTCTTCTACTCAAGATTTTATCTTGGAAATGCTTAATAGGTCCAAAATAACATCTGCTAACAAGCAAGAGTCTTTTCATCTCTATGCTGACATTATAAGTTTTCTTTATGACGGAAACAATACAAACAAAGATATCCACAACTTCAAAGATAAACTTATTTGCACCTAATGATGGAATTAGGCGCATGGTTTGCCTCTCTCTGGAGACCATTGACTTCGCCTTGTCCTCATTCAGTACCTTTTTTCAATTCTGGAGAATACTGATGTGATTTCTGGAAAATTTAAGAAGTATATGGCTCTTTTGTGTTAATTAGTGTCACTCGTATTCACCGCAGCATTTTCCTTGTCTGAGCCCACTTTTAGTTTCAAACGATTCTGAGAGTTTCTTATGTATCTTCACTAAATATTATGAAAAGCTTTCACACAATTAAGGACTTTGAACAATTAAGGCCACTTTCTGGGTAATTTGTCTATAGCTTAAGTACAATAAGTCATTCGATTTTAAAAATAGTTTGAGTTGAACTGCTCAATACAAAACAGAGATCGTTAGAACAGTTAATGGCAACTCTATATCGGCTATTTACTTAGGTGTTGCAAACATTAGCACGAACATAAAACTTGTTAAACCTTACCACCTATAGTGTGGCATAAGGTATTGTAATGCTCAATTGCTTTATTATCTTTGCATGATACACAATTTTGAGCCTATCAATTGTTCTTTTGTCTTTTTTACTCTACTCTTTTTCTTTGATTTCCTTTGTTTTATTCTTCTTCTTTTATACATTTTCGGATTTTTTCGGAAATTCTCAGTACAAGTGTGTTTGTCCGTATCATAAAATTTTCACACCTTCAAGTCTGTCTTTTTATTTTTCTTTTTATTTTTTCTTTAATGAAATATTTTCTTAGGAAATTGCAAAGAATTGTTAAGAAAATTTCGGAAGAAAGTAGCAGCACAAACACAAACAAAATCTCTTGCAAACACAAGCTCATGCACATGTTCATGCTGATACAGACTCGCACAGCAATAAATATTCACGATCAAAAGAGAAGAAGAAACTGTGCACCTGTACAAGCGATCAGAAATTACTTGTAAATTGAAGAAAAAAAGTAACAACAATAACAACAGTAATATTTTTTTTACTCAGTTTGAAAAACAACAATAAAGAGCTTAAAAAATTAAGAGAAAGAAAATGATATAAGAAAAGAAAAAGAGAAAGAAAAGAAAATCAGGCAAGTGTTGCCATAGCGCCTTCGTCGTAAATGTTTGCTACAGTTTTTTTAACCATTGAACACCATAACTCAGGGCTGTATCATGTTTCTGTTGACTCTGCATTATTAATGCCAATCGAAAAAGTCTTTGACAGATCACGCTGTAAAAACGTCTCTCTTAGACATGTTTCACCTATTAGGTGCCTCTATCAGAATGCCAGCAGTAAATTAAACATGGCGGAAAGTTAAGTAGAATGGTGAAAGTGTAAATCGTTGCTCGACAGGGTTGCTTCTTGTAGCCATATTTATTAAATATAGTCCTGGTTCTTGAAGGTGCCCTACACAATGGAAACGGAATGAAGGAATAGAAGTCCGTATAATTAATATTGACTCGGCGGATAATGTTTACTTCTTGGTTGACATTTTTTTGGATCTTGCATGATATCTGCGTAATATAATAGCGGATGCAGCTAGGCTTAAAAGAAAGCCTTCCAAGTTAATTCGGAGTCTCGGGAATTATTTACGATAAGAGGTAATTAAAGAGTCAAGTTTAGTTATCTAGAGAGCAAAATATCCACAAAAAAAAAATACCGGGTTGAGTGAGGATATTGTCAACCGCAAAAAACAAAGAAACCGACAAACTTTTCTTCGTTTAATACTCATTTAGAATTTCTCTTCTCCCTGTCAGCCCACAAATCTGACATTTTTTAACACAAAAGTGAAGTCCAAAATCCTATAAGGCTGCAAGACATAGAACGCTGCCCCTCGGGACATGTGGGAGATGCAGGTGTTTTGACTCAACGTCTTCTAGGAACCTTAAGAATATTCTAGTCTAAAAAGCATAGTAGTATTGGGTAATGGGCTTTGTGTTTAAATGGCGGTGGATTGGCCACACTTTGGGTCATGGAATATCATTATGAGAAATGTAATAGACTGGAATACGCACGTCAATCGAAGAACGGCCAAACTACTGTACAATAATGTATGTTTTATCAGACGCTCTTATTTTCATGCTAAAATCGAAGAAAGTAATTAAATGGGATAACATTAGGGAAAACTGAAAGACCTTGACAGATAGCTGAATAGCGTCAAAAATTATGAAATCTAGATAAGTTTTACCCAGCTTACATATAAATGTTTACCTAAAATTAGGGACGGAGAGACCCAAAAGATGTGGCACTGTGACCAAAAAGATCTCTTGTACGAAACACTCCTGAGTCAGGCCTGCTTATACACTGCTATGAGTGATAATCACTTTAAAGAAAACTCATTCAATATCCATCTGTGGATAGGAGCAGCTTCCAGAAAAATACATTCAACTTTCTGAAAGAAGACCAAAGGGCAAATTTACACTCAAAATCCGAAAAGTCTAGAAGAATAAGATGAAGGCATTTATAGTGTATAATAGCCGAAGTTTAAATAAATCGTGTCGTTTAAGTGTTTACAATGGCGGCTATTAAACTCTATTCCGCTTATTCTATGAAGGCAATACTGTACGTGCCACCTCATCACATAGATGTAAACACTAAAAGAACTAAAGAAGTGATTATCAGGCATTTACGAATCTAAGAATGTAATCATCAAAATTGAGATTTTGTCTCAAACTATTAAAGGATTTTCTTCACTGCTAAATAGGCCATTTTGATGTCGTTTGATGGCATTAGCTGTATGAAAACTTTGAATCTAATTGAAACCTATGGAGACTTACACCGTGCTCGGTTGTATTGGCAATGAGAAAGCTAATTGCTCAGACATTAGAGCGGATTGCTAATGTAAGTCTTGAAACTAAACATAGCTATGGGAATACGATTTTAGAAGTATCAGGCTAAACAACCGCGTATTCTCTCGAAAATTTCCAGATAAAATGATTGCAAAATTTTTACTGCGTGCTTATCATTGATTGCATAGTATGCAGAGCTACTCATTGAAACATTAGCTTGAATATATTAGTGTTCTTCAGCTTTTCCAACTCCAAGACGATCAACAAATAATCTCTAACAAGGAGCTTAGACTATAACGGTGTTTTCTTTCTGATTTCAACGAAAAAGGATGCAAATAATCATTTTGTGATTTTATTGAAGAAATGGCTGGCTAGCTTTACAAGTATGGCTCTAGAGTGCAATCCTCAAGGCTTAAGATGCGGTGGTCAATCCAAGAACACCTGGAGATACATGATACTCTCATTTCTATATACATACCTTCATAAATACACTCGCAACAACCTGCCTTATAACAAAGGTTACTGATCATGTTATGTTTTTATGCCCCAGACTTGAAATAGAACAGCTGCAGCTAGAAACAATTGTAAGAGAGGAAAGTGGGCCTTACAATATAATGAGAATAATGCTTAAAACTGAAGAAAACCGAGAGTAGGCAGCGCTATTAAGACGATAATCCGTAAGTTGAAAGTGGAGGAGCAGCTGGGCAGAAGAAATGCTGACCGGCATTTAGAGACTGATTGAGTGTCTCGCATCCTACGACGTAATAGCTTGAATGTAAGTCAAACAAGGGTTGGTGATGATTCACCGATATATGAATTGTAGCTAAGGGAATTGCGGCAAAGCGAGTAAGATAGAGATTGTTTGAAGAAGTCATATGCTTACAAGAGAGGTAAGCGAAAAAGTGCCTTCAATCACTTTGTCCTTAAATACTTTTTATATAAAAAACGAGAACAAACTATCTGGCCACTCAGTACATAAATGATGGTTACGCCTTGGTAAGCGTTTTATAATTTTTTGTAAAAGGTAGTAAACGAGTTTAAGCCACACAACACAGTAACACTGCTTTGAAAGTCGATTCATAAAAGAGAAAAAATGTTAATGCTTAAGAGACTGAGAGTGTTCGAAAGAGAGCCCGTAGTTAAACAGTGACTTACTTAAGCAGTGATCATAAGAGTGCATTTTAATAGTGAACGGAATGCAATGTGAACGTTTATTAAAAACGTGAACGTCAAACTATCAAGACACGAATAGTAGTCAAACATATAACGGCTAAATAAGATTTAAATTAGAAAAAAAGTAAAAGAAATAAAAAATAAAATTCAAAATTTTTGTGTTTGTTCAGATCGATGTTACAACGACTTTAAATTTTGAAGCTATTGCTACTTGTAATTCAAAAAAGAAAAACCCACTTTCCCAAACGAAATGAACAGATTTTTTCTTTTTTTTGATTTTTTAATGACGAGTTCATAACAACGGCACACCAATCGACAGCACAAGTGTGTGGAAAATTAATGAAAATTCAGTGAAGAAATAAATTAAGGAAGACAAAAATGGAGTAAATCAAGTAGGAAACGAAAAAAATTAAATTAAAGAAAATCTAGGAAAAACAATAGTGTAACGTTTATGGTGCCATTTTTTAACAATTTAAATTATTTATAAAGAAAAAAGCAAAAAAGCAAAAAAAAAACAAAAAATTCTTTATTTTTTGTTTGTAAAAACCTATTAAGGCGCTTTTCAAAACGTATCAAGTAAATAAAAACGCTGCTTTTATTATAAATCGGGCTTTAAAATTTTTATTATTGACTCGAAATTTTTGTTGTTGATTTTTTGATATTTTTCTTTTGTTTTGGCAAGTTTCTCCCTTTTAACGAGCATTTAGAAGAGTTAAAAATTAACGATAAATCAGTTGCTATTGGTACGCTCTAGCGTACGGTTTGCGTCTAGTTTAAGTATAGAAACGAAATAAAAACAACGAAGAAAGAAAAAAATACACAAAACGGTTAAATTTAAAAAGTGAAATTTATAAAAAGTTCAAAAAAAGAAAAATTTTTAAAGAAAAATTAGTAGAAAATTACTATGTTTCTTTAAATATAAAAAAGAAGAAAAAGAAATTTCAAGCCAGTGTAATAGTGTAATAAATTTAACCACTGCACACTCCATCTAAACACCTATATACCAACTTGGATTATAATTGAATTTGCTTTAAAATCTCAAATCAGTTACCACCACTAATCAGCCTCAAGGTAAGCCTTTCTTTTTTTTCTCTAGTTTTTCTTTTACAATTTCTTTTGATTTTTGTTTTACACCTGCTTAACACACATTTATTACCTGTCTTTGTTATTTTTCCATTTTCCTTCGGCTTTTTTCAATTTTCTTTCATATTTTCTTTACCTGTTTCATTAGGTATTTGTGTTTTCCATGATATCTTTTTCAAATCATTACACTTTGTTGACATTTGTCCGGGTTTTGTATATCACTTACTGTTGTATTCGTCTTTTTCTTACAATAAGCGAAGAGATGTAGCCAACCATTTACGATCAAACTATTGCTTGGTAACACTAATTGTTGTTGGCTACACAAATTACAAAACTCCTTTAATCAACATTTCTCTCAGTTAGTGTGTCAAAAAGGTGTTTCCAGAGGTTATGTTAAAATTAAAAGGGTTAGTAATGGGCCTCCTCGTCAAAAAATCCATTCTATTTAAAACTAGCTGAAGCCCGGCATGCTTCACTACTCATATATAAATTATTATGTTAACTATTATCCTCCTTTTTCTCCATTAAGATAGCCCATAGTTCATTCAAGAAAAGCTGTTTAGCTGTTTATAGTCGTCAAATAAACACACACGAATTTTTATATATAGTATATGTCTGTTAGGGTGGTCCCTATTTTTAAACTTTATTGTTTCGAGCGTAACTTCTCCTAAAAATGTTTGTTATATTTTAAAAATATGGTGTGAAAAATATTATCCCGATTGGACGAGGTTTAAACGTAAAGCATCGCTCTTGAAATTTGACTTGAAAACTTTAAAAATAAAATTTGGATATACAGTATGTCAAGAATGAGTTTAGACAAATATTTAAACACTTACAACTTCATCACCAATAAAATGGCATTCTTTGCTTCCTAACAATTTATTACAATAATATAGATATTCTTTAAAAATCTTAAGTAAAAAATAGCATAAATTCGGTTCAAAAGCAAATTTTGTTCACAATTGTTGTCGTCAACTAATTCTTTACACAACAAAAATACTTTTGAGACTTTTAATATTGGTATGACCTTCTTTTGCATTCATTACACATTGTAGTAGATTTTTCAACCAATTAACCAACTTTTTTAGACCATACCCTGCCGATATTTTTTGTCACTCTTCCATTACTGCTGTTTAAATGCTATAATGCTCTGTGGTCGACGTTGAGCTAGCCGCTTTATTAAAAAAGAAACCCACAAATTTTTAATAGGGTTCAAGTCGCGGGTTTGTGCAGTTATAAAGAAGTCACATCCGCATTATATGCGAATTATTCTTAGAGTCGTTGTCCTGATAAAATTTTAATTGCGGTTTGTTGACCTTGAGGAACCCGAATTTGCTAGTGCTGCTTATCAAACGGATCTTTAAAATGTCTTAGTATTGCCGTGCATCCATTGTTGATTCTATGAAAGTAAACTCTTCTACGTTCTCCCTTAAGACACACCCCTAAACCAATACTGACATTTTTTTTTTTTTTAATTTAACATATGGAATGATAATTTTCTTTTCTAGCGATGTTGAGGGTTTTCTTCATTTGCTTGTAGGCTAATCATTGTAATACTTTACCATTTTCATTTCAGCACAAAATATAACGTTATGCCGGTTGTTAAACATTCAGAGTGGCGACGAGCTTTTTTACGCTTTTTTATGTTTGCTGCAGATATATGTTTAAATTTAAAAATGTCTGCCGACACGTTTAATGACTACAATACCACACGCCTCTTCTACTTCATCACAATTGTTCCTGTGGAAATTCGAGGATTTTGAGCGTTTGTTGTAATAATAATATGCTCTCATGTTTCTCAGGGCCATCTTATGAAATTTTTAGCTCAATTTTGTACATTGTAAAGAATTTTTCTTGCCACAGAAAGCATTTCTAATAAATCGGCTCTTATTTTCATGCTAAAATCGCAGAAAGTAATTAAATGGGATAACATTAGGGAAAACTGAAAGACCTTGACAGATAGCTGAATAAATCTAGATAAGTTTTACCCAGCTTACATATAAATTTTTACCTAAAATTAGGGACGGAGAGACCCAAAAGATGTGGCACTGTGACCAAAAAGATCTCTTGTACGAAACACTCCTGAGTCAGGCCTGCTTATACACAAGCTGCTATGAATGATAATCATTTTAAAGAAAACTCATTCAATATCCATCTGTATATAGGGGCAGCTTCCAGAAAAATACATTCAACTTTCCGAAAGAAGACCGAAGGGCAAATTTACTCTCAAAATTCGAAAAGTCTAGAAGAATAATATGAAGGCATTTATAGTGTATAATAGCCGAAGGTTAACAGATCATATTTAGGACACATATTTATAGTTTTAATCGTGTCGTTTAAGTGTTTACAATGGCGGCTATTAAACTCTATTCCGCTTATTCTATGAAGGCAATACTGTACGTGCCACCTCATCACATAGATGTAAACACAACTACAGGAGTGATTATCAGGCATTTACGAATCTAAGAATGTAATCATCAAAATTGCGATTTTTGTCTCAAACTATTAAAGGATTTTCTTCACTGCTAAATAGGCCATTTTGACATCGTTTGATGGCATTAGCTGTATGAAAACTTTGAATCTAATTGAAACCTATGGAGACTTACACCGTGCTCGGTTGTATTGGCAATGAGAAAGCTAATTGCTCAGACATTAGAGCGGATTGCTAATGTAAGTCTTGAAACTAAACATAGCTATGGGAATACGATTTTAGAAGTATCAGGCTAAACAACCGCGTATTCTCTCGAAAATTTCCAGATAAAATGATTGCAAAATTTTTACTGCGTGCTTATCATTGATTGCATAGTATACAGCGCTACTCATTGAAACATTAGCTTGAATATATTAGTGTTCTGCGTGGATTTTGAGCGATTGTTGTAATAATAATATGCTCTGCATGTTTACTTAATATGGTCTTAGGGGCATCTTATGAAATTTTTAGCTCAATTTTGTACATTGTAAATAATTTTTCTTGCCACTGAAAGCATTTCTGATAAATCGGCTATAAACTTTTTCAAATGATCTTTATGTAAATCAACGTCATAACCTTTTTCGTGGCATCTTTTAAATTATGTAATATTGAACGAAATGAGACTTGCATTACAATAAATTATCACCAACTTTTTTACAAAATTGAAGAAAACAACGACTAACTCCAAACACAACGGCTAAACACATTGGACCATTCAAATAAGTGCTAAACTGAATACAAAACAATAGGTGTGTAAAGAGTTATTTGACAATAAAAAGTTAGGTAATATTGGTGGAATATTTTTTATTATAATTCTTTGAAGATACTGCATAAATTATCTACAAGCAAAAAAATATGTATGTAAAGTAACCAACCCTGACATTTTATTGCCAATTAAATTTAAAAAAGCTTATTATTTTTATATGTGTAAACATATTCTTGACATACTGTATATAGAAATTATATTTTTACGTATGTATAAATGTATGTACGTACATAGATAAATGAAAATTAATAAAAAAGACAGATAAATGTAAGTTTTATTAGTTTGTATATTATTTGATTTCAAATGAGAACATTTGTTCACATCATGACAGAGTTTCCGATAATCCGCTGCAATTTTAAGTATCAATTGATTTTTTCCTTCATTCTTGGATAAAACTAATTTTAAATCTTCCATTAGCTTAATTGTTCGTTCTGTTGAATCATTTACAACTTTCATATTTTGAACGGTATTAACGGCGGCGTTTAATTTTCCCAAGTTTGGGATATTTGTTCAAAAAGTCCATTGGAATACCAAACCGTTGAATAAAGTGATGTGATTTTTGCGTTATAAAATATCCGATATTCTTGTTAAAATATTGGTTTATAGCGAGAAGATTTATTAAGTAGGATTATTCAAAGCTTGCACCATAAACTTTTTCGATTCATATGATACCTTTGGATCAAAGAAGGCCAACGCTGCTGCTTCTGGAGTTAAATATCACATATAATTACTTAATGTACTTAGTGACGCTCGACTTAACTTGTCATCAATACTTTTATAATCATGAAAACCTGTAAGCAATTTAAGTCCTTCTGCTGCAACTGGTGCTTGTATTCTTTTTTTTTAGGTACATCCTTGCGATGAATATACAAACATCTCTAATGCTTTAAATACGTAGACGACAGGTATCACTAAATAAATATTTTCATATAAACGTATGTATTCTAATTTTGACATTTTGCTATCGGCTGCTTGCTGTCGGTTATGTGTTTACTGCTTAATACTGTTTTATGTCAATTGTGACATTTTAAATTAATTTCGAAATAAATATAAATTAAGCGAATATATAGCTTTCGACTTCAACAGACTTGAAGAAATGCTCCAGGTTTTTTTAAGTTAAATAGCAAAACTGTTTTATCAAGAAAAACTATAGTCAATTGAAGAAGTTCTTTATAACCATCACGTGGTTTTTTTACTTCAAGACTTTGAGATGCAAATTTTATAATCTCAGATACACTCCCAATTGCATCCCTCACTTTCTTTCACTAAAGTTAATTTTGTTTATTTTATTCTAAGCGTCTCTAAATCTGCTCAGTAATTGAATAGTAAAACCCTGTTGATTTGCGCAATTTGTCACCTTGAGAGGCGACCCGCAACGCCATTCCTTTAACCGACGCCCATATCTTTCTGCATAATGTATTTATACACAAAACCACACATTTTATGGAGGGAGCTGTAATCTCAAATAAAAAAAAATTTTTTTTCTTCCATACATCTAAAGACCAACTAATCTACTCGTATATAGATAGTTTTTACCAGGTTTGCATTGTTCAAAACGTTTATCCTATCTTTCCCGCTTTTTGGCTGATGTGGATAGGTAACGAAGCTTTAATTGCTGTTCTCCAAATATAAAAAATTCCATATTTGGTATGAATGGAAGGCACCACGCCCATTTAACTAATCGCGCGCATTTTTTGTATTGACTACGAAGTCATTTAGACTTAATTCGGAAACATACACTTTAACCGTTCGCAAGATATATAAAAATTAGTATTTCCCTTGTATAGGAGGTATCACGCCCACTTAATTTATACCGCCTACTATTTAACTTATGATTTGTATGGACTATGAAACTATTTGAACAAAATTTAGAGACTCTTACTGTCACCAGTTTGAAGATATAGACAAATAAATATTTATTATATTGTATGGGCGTGGCACGGTCCAGTTGGAATTTGTAAAATATATGTAGCTTATAGTTCACACCAGACATAAAGAAAACAAACGAATATACATGTGTACATACAGGCATGTGTATATGGGCACTAGCTTTAACCATCCGGCTTTGCTCGGAAATTTATGTATGTACAGAAATAGATAGCTATTTAGGGACAACAATTGTTTGTATACTTTCTCAGAGTAATTATTTATTGATTTAAAGCCTCAATAAAACACAACAACTTCTTATTATGTATAAAAGATGCCACACCCACTTATTCAGTTCCTCCTGCTTTTAAACCGATGATTCGTATTGACTGCCAAGTCATTTAGACCAAATTCAGAAACTTCCTCTCAAGATATGCATATAAAAATTAATATTTATTTTGTATTAGAGGCACCATGCTTACCTACCCAACCCCGTTTATATTCACTACACAACTAAGATATGTGCACTATATTAATATATCTTTAACAGGAGCAGTGATAAAGGAATGAACACCTACAGCACCATCCATTGAAAAATGCCGAATTTTCTTTTTCCCTGTTTCCTCGCGTAGTAATTACGATCAAAATCGCAGAAGGAAGTATCCGATTTGGTCTAGTCGTTTTCCAGTTTCAAGCATCCGAACAAACCACAATCCATTTTTATATCTATAGATTTCCGGGAAAAATGTAACGTGACGTCGAATTTTTTTTTTTATATCTTTAAAACCTTTGACTCGATTGTTCTCATTTTTTCTCTGAATATAGAGCTACTTAATGACTGAATTCTGAGAAAAAATAAGAACGATCAAGCTACAGGTTTAGAAGATATAAGTAAAACAAAAAAATCTGGCGCGATGTTACATTTTTCCCGGAAATGTCCATATATAAGATTATATTGGGTTTACAAGTTAATAATGTCGATTTGGGCAACATATGGCATAACTATCACATATGGTTTGTGTCAATAATAAAAAATGTGGTATTTTGGAGGGTAAACATCTGTCATTATAATTTAGTATTCGATCGATGCCAAAGTGTAAACACACATTTTTTTCAATCGCTATAATAATGTCGAATTTTGCGCCTAAAAAAGATGTATGATAACCTTCTTTTATTTGAAGAAAACGGCTGCTGAAAGTTATCGATTGTTAATAGAAGCTTACGGTAAACATGCACCAACTCAAAAACTTGTGAATGATGGTTTGCGCGTTTCAAAAGTGGTGATATCGACGCAGAAGGCAAGGAGAGGCCTGGTCAGCTGAAAAATTTTGGAATTAGAAGCATTACTCGACGATGATTGTTGTCAAACGCAAAAAGAACTGGCATTGTCATTGGCACACAACAAACCATTTCCCTGCGTTTAAAAGCATTGGGATTTATTCAAAAGCAAGGAAATTGGAAATTGTGTCGCATATGATTTGAAGCCGAGAGACGTTGAAAGACGTTGTCGGAAATGATGCTTAAACGCTACAAAAAGAAGACATATTTGCATCGTATTTTTATTGGTCATATTTAAAGCCCGTCCAACCAGCCAAACAAACGCCGAAACCGAATGTCCATAACGCCAAGGTAATCAGAAGGGTGTTTTGTATTATGAGCTGTTGAAATCGGGAAATCAGACCTGTACTGAACGCAATTGATTCGTTTGAAGAGAGCAATCAACAAAAAACGATCATAATATTCGACCAGACACGAGGCCATAATCTTCCATTATGACAACTCTCAAAGGCTCACCCGCCTTATAGCCCAGACCTTGCCACTTCTGACTACTATTTATTTCGCTCGATTCAAAACGCTCTTACTGGAATACGCTTCACTCCAGAACAAGGCCGCCTATGGATAACTCCAGTAATTAGGCTTATTGTGCGACAATAAAAATATGATCAAATTAAGCACTGAAGTTAGATTAGGTTCGTTTGCGCAAAAAAATGATCCCATTATGCTACCTGTCCACTATCACACCTTAGTCTACACGTCCCTTGGCCACATTCCGTTAGCCACACAATCGATTTTAAGAAAGCGTAGACCATGTCCATTACAACTTTTGTAAAACATTTTTATCGTAGAATCTTCTCCGACTTAAGATCAGGCGTTAGTTATCAAATTCTAGGCAATAACAAGAAAAATATTGAATAGATTTAGTTTCAACCTTTACATCATTGCAGTTCCTACAAAAATCATGATATGGGTTTTTCAAAATTTTGACATATTTATCAACAACCCAATGGCCTATTATAGCCCTACAAGTTTCCAGTTTTCCAGGTCTTGTTCTTCGGCCATTCAAATTGTGCTAAATCTTTCCACCCACTACTTTTGTTAAAATACCGTTCATTCGCCTCGCAATGCATTTCGTGCGATATTAGTTGTTTATTTTTCCCCAGGCAAACTCTGAAGTCTTTAATTGATACGCAATGACTTAAAAAGGTGCTTGCCTTTGATACCGCCGAATGTCTCACTATTTACCTCAGAAACACTCGGCATTTATGAACAATTTTCAAGGAATGCTATGGCCAACACTGTCTAATATCAATTTTTAGGAGTTTATGGTTTCCACAAATGATTTCTAGTTATTTCTGACGCTTGCTAGTAATCTTTATTCGTTACATGATTTGCCGGCTGCTCTAAGAACAGTTTGGCGACACTTTGTTTGCGGTCTTCCATTTATAGTCCTCTTTTATATATAGAAGATAATGTAAGATATCGAATTTTATTGTAAGTGAAGTCAATGTGGGCATTTTGTTTTATACGCCGTGTAGTTGCCCAATTAAGCATTTTGTTGAGTTGGTGGTAGAGCTTTCTAATTGCATCTATATGTGTTTCTGCAACCGATAGAGTAGCCGTGTAAACTGCAAACGTTGCTATAACACAGATTTCATCAGCAAAAAAGTTGCATGAGGAACACCCCCTTTTATTTATTTACAGTTGACATACATACGTATATGTATGTGTCATCGTATTTAATTCCAAAAAACCATCTGATAAATATGGTTGCCAAATATTATAATAGTTTTTTGGTATAAGTGATTTGATTTTGCTGAGAAGACCACATCAAGAAAAAATATTTTGGATTAAAATTGGATTTTATTTCATAAATTATTACTGGAAATTTGTTAAAATTTGTTAAAATATGTATGTAAAAAATCGCAACACTTTTAAACGTCACAGTTACATAAAAATGTATAGCAATTAACCGGTTTGTTTTAGTTTTTGTTTTTCTCAAATATTATTTATTTCAAAGAATTATTTGTTTGAATTTACTTTTATTGCAATTACATTGTATGCGGATTTCAAATGCAATTTAATTTGCAACACGAAAGAGCAACATTTGCTGTGCCGAAGAGTAATTATGTTGCTGACAATTATATCTCAGACTCGAAACGAAGATTTAATTACTATTTGGCTTTGTTACTCCATAGTTTGATTTTAATTTTATTTTTATTTTTTTGTTTTTAATTAATATTTCATTTGAAAAATGATTTTTAATCCATTACTACATACAACTCTCCTTCTGCATACATCTAACATTTATTGTATTTTTACAAAAAAAAAAAAAAAAATAATAATTTTATTTCGTTGTATTTCACTATATATTCGTAACGTTATTTGCATGATATTTTCAAACTGTTTCATTTTAATCGAGTCAGTGTATTTGTCCGCATGTCTGTCCGTCTGTCCAATCTTTTTTTTCCATTATGATGGCCTGAATGTATGAATGGTTTGAATGAAGAAGCAGAAAAACAAAAGCTGAAAAAAACCGGACTTCAGTATTATAACCAACTTCTTGTCAATTCAAAAGCTGATATTTATGTAATCCATTGGGCCAGGCCAAAGTATAACTATTTTTTTGCTCTTATTTTAGTTTTATTACTTTTGTTTTTAATTATAAAATATATATACAAATAAAACAACAAAAAATTAAATCGTATTCAACCGACAATAAACACTTTTATTCAGTGTTATATGTACATTAACATTGATGGTGGTTACTTGGCACACCAATTGAACTTTTAAGCTTTGTATCATAAGGTTGACTTTTTCTTTATTAAGTTTTTTAAAAGGTTTTGTTATTTGTCTAAAATCACCAAAATCTAATGAAATTAAAAATAAAACCTTAAAACTGATAAAATAACATAATTGCCAAACGCTGAATTTATTATTATTATTATTTTTTTTGAATCACTGCGAGTAAAAGGCTTAGTAAGTGGGCTCTTTTTTTTAAGAAAGGTCGAATATACTATCACGTGTATTTTAGAGGTTGATAATTTTGTGTTAGCAACACTGCTTTATTTGATCACCGATTTAACAGCTGATATATGCTTTTTGTTTAGTTTGGTTTGACATTTCATTATGAATAGACTTACATCAGTCTTTTTTTTTTTTTTTTTTTTTTTTTTTTTTTTTTTTGGAAAAAACTTAAAACTTTGAAGAAAAAAAAACCGATTTTCATGAAAAACTGCACATACTTAAAAAAGAAAAAAAAACATATATTCTGTACACCGAAAACGAGTAAAGTAAGGATCACTCGATTGTCGTAATGTACCAATAATTAGTGTTTTCTATATGCCAATCGTGTGATTATACAATTTATTGGCTTATTTATCCCAATCAAATGCAACCCTGGTGCGACAATCATGCACCAATGTAAATTTCAAAAATACACCAATATTTATTGGTATTTGTAATTGTCATCCCTTAAAATATGCATTTTTTAAATTATTTATATGTAAATTGCACCACAAACTTCCACCATTACTTTTTTTTTTATTATTTTTACTTTTTTGTATCAAGCGGATATTTGATAATCAAAGCCGATGCAATTTTTATTTTTTAGAGAATAAATCATTTTTAGTTTAGAGAATTAAATATAATTTGTAATTATATTCCAATTTAAATAAATAAATATTTCAGTGAATTAATTATTTCAAATTTATTGAAATGTTTTCTCATATGCACCATCAATGGCCCTTCTTGTGAGCCAATCCCTGACCCACACACTTCTTCTTTTCTTGTTTTTGTATTTCTTTTTATTTATCGGTCACTAAATGACCTCAATATATGTAAGTAAATAGGGCGCTATTTTTTTGGGACTAACCATTTTGAACACACAAAAAAAAAAATAATGTCATTTACCACAACAGCTGACTTACAGCGTTGCCGTAAACTGTAACAATCGTGTGACAGCGTTGGGACAATTATTGTCAATAGATCGTTTTACGCCATCTTGTGACAATAAATTTTGTATAAAATAAGACAACCTGTGAATACAGAATTTTTAATTGGGATTATTTTATTATTGTGCGCTAAGTTCTCACAATAAAATTTGTATCAGATTGGTATATTTGAGTCAATCGCGTGATCCAAAAAAAAAAACTCAAAAACGCCAATTAAATTGAAATTTTTATAATCAGAGAAGTTATTTGAAATTTAATTAAGTGAACTAATTACAATATGTGCCGCCGTGGTATGGTAGGTAAGACACCCGCCTACCAACTAGAAGGTACTTTTTTTAAACAGCGGTATCACCTCATAACATTAGCTAGCGACTGGTTATAACTATTACTACTACTAAAAACTTCTTTAGCTGGCGTTTAATTGCAGGTCCCTTTCAATGAGTCTAAAATAGAATCGGGTGCAGTTCATTGGCTGAGAGAAGTCCCCGTATTGCTTCACGGAATGTTATGGGAATTAATATAATAATAAGAACATATCTCAAAATCTTGTCTGATTTGAAAACTATAGCAAGTTAAAGTTTCACTCGATTTCAATTTCTCCCGATTTTGGCTTACAGAACATTCCGGATAATTTATTTCATAGTGTAGCATAACAACAAATTAAATGTCATATAATGTCACTGTGCTCGAATTTAACACTTCTTTCCCGACAAGTTTGGCAATTGGCAGGTAAAACAGGTTCGAGTACACTGAGTCCAATGGTACTAATTATTTTTTTAACTTTAGCTTCTGAGGCAGTTGAATTTTGCAAGTCAAAGTCACTCAAATTCTCCAAATTATGCTTTGCGAAATGCCAAACACAGACAGTGGCAATTTTTTCAGTTCATTGGTTTATTGTGTTACTAAAGCAGTGGTCTCAAATTAATCCAACGTACTACAAAACAGTTCTCTCGACAGGACTGACAAAACAACGATTTTGATGAAAACAAAACTTATCACTTGCACGTGTTGTTTAACGCTATATCCGCACATGCTGATTTGGCAAAACAAATATGGTAGGGCTTCTACTCCGATGATGTGGACCTCAAGCTCGCTCTCAAATTACCCGATGATTGCACTATTTTTCAGTCGGAGGCTTACGCTATTGATAGTGCCGCGCAGCCTGTCCGGGAATTATATCTCAAGGTCTATTAGGATCTACTCATTCGATTCTCTTAACTCGTACGTGATCAAATCGAAATGTCTCTTCAGTTGCATTCTCTCACGGCTCACCGGCTGGAACGGAATCACTTCTAACTGATGTTGGTTCCTCCTATTCATGCGGGCATCCAAGAGTATGAAATTGCTGATGAGTGCGCTACTAGGGGGTCTTTGACTCTCGTGCAGGGTGACGTGTATACCGCTTTGGGAGCGCTGTCGAGCTTGCTAAACAGTTGGGCAATGGGCTAGATGGAATATAGGTTTGGAAGAGAGTCGATCGGGCTTCTTTCGGGCATAATTACTGGGCACTGTGGATAGATTGCATGTCAGAGCGCATGACCTGATCATGGCTACTGTAGGATAGAATATCTTAGAGATGTGTCACTATCGAAGTTGATTGACTTCGTAAGGGCTACCGGTTAACTCAAGTGAGAGAAGTTTTTGGGTATTATAATGGGGATCTTTCTGGGACTCTCCCATGCCAGTCCTTTCGGCCTCATTGATGGGTCTGTCCTGTAAGGGTCTTCCGAAAGAAATCGCGAGTGACCCACATAACTTAACACAACCTATGGATGCCGGGATATTCGGCCCAATACCAAACGAATGGAAACCCATTAAAAAATGGGCCACCGTTTTCCAGGCTGAGATGATTTATATAGCTTGATAGTCAACTAAACGCCCTTCGGAGTATATAGACACGAGACTGGTACTTGAGTGCTTTACGAATGTCAACAAACTGGCATTGAGGAATAGGGTAACGCTTTTTTGGGCCCCTGGACATACAGGTATTTTGGGAAACGAGTTCGCTGATGAACTGGCAAAGCGAGGTTCGTACACTGGTTCCGTGGGACCAGAAACGTATTGTGAAAATCGACGAATGGGAGCATGGGCTACGCTTGTCATACTAAGTTCAATGCCCGTGTCGAAGGCAGGCATAGTGGCTAATGAGATCCTTCACCCATAATAGGGAGCTGCGCCACATGGGCAAGACGGCTATTAGGAGACTTATTGGCTTCCTGTCAGGCCATTGCTGTCTTAGAAAGCACCGCTTCGGCATGGGTGTGTTGGCTGATTCGGAGTGTCGCCTGTGTAGAGAGAAGGAGAAGACCGACAGAGCATATTCGAAGACGAACTTTTATGAAGCCCTTTATTGGCCTGGCTCTTGCAGGCTGATCGGACAGTCATCCACCCAGGGGTATTGACTCGATGAGTTTTTTCTATCCCCGTCGGCCATTACGATGGCGGTTATGACCCACGAGTTTTTTGCAAACTATCGAAACTATCGATACTATCGAATTCTTTTGAGTGCTACTTGTGTCAACAACATTAGAATTTAAATGAAAAGGAAAGAATAATAATAAATATACAGTGTTGAAGCAAATAGTGGGGACACTTTATTTTTGTCCAGTACATCATAAAATTTGATGTATTGAAGATTTTGATGGAAGAGTAATCCTTACATATAGCGGAAATTGTTCAGACCATGAAGTGCTCCAAAACTAAAGTAATTAATAAGATCCAATGAAAGAAAACTGCAGAGACTATGAAAAGAAAGCGTAGAACAACTGTCAATTTTGATAAACTTTTAATTCGTACTTCAAAGATCAATCTCTTCAAATCGTTAAAAAGCCTCAAAAATAAATTTATTCTCCGGTTTCAAGTCGCACGATAAGAAAAAAAAAAAAAAAACTTATGGAAATTAAATTTATGGGTAAGAGTCCTCGAAATGTATCATTTCGCAGCAAAGGAAGCAACAGCTGCCACGTAATAGTTAGAACAACATGCTATGGTCTGACGAAATGAAGAATAATTTGTTTGGAACCAATCCAAAATCGTATGTGCGAACATATTTTAGTTACAATTCATACTTTGAGTTTAATAAATAGAAATTTAAATAGAAACTGTTAAACTGTGTCCATATGTAACTATAAAAGGTGACAGATAATGGTGACTATAAAATGTTACTTTGACTATGTACATTTAGTGACCTCCATATTTACTATTAGAATTTGACGATAGTATCGATAGTGAAAAAATACTATCGATGGTCAGCCAAAAACAAAACCATCGATACTATCGATAGTACTATCGATTGTTTTGCATGGTCATTTGGACCTCTTCGACTCAATTTTGATAATAATAACAACAATAAACTAACCTAAGCAATATTTCACTTGAGTCTTAGGATTTCACTTGCCAGGGGAATTGCACTGACGCTCTCATAAAATCTTGTTGAATGTTGTCACTAGCAAACGTACATATCTTCAAGGCATAGTTTAATTTGTGATAATTATTTCCTAATGGGCTATTCAGCAGCACTATATTGTTAAAAGAAATATTAATTATTATTTAATTATTATTTAATCAAGTTATAACGAAATTGTTAACAAAATTTCTTAACAAGGTTATAATGAATAATAATTTATTAAAAAAAACAAATTAAACAAAATATTTGTTTTTATTTTCAGTTGATTAAGTTTTTCACCAACATATTTAAATTAATTTTTTATTTTTTATTTATTTTGTTAAGAAAGTCAATAAAATAAAATTAATGGCGAGCAACAGTAAAAGAAGAAAGAAAAAAGAAATACCAGCCCGTAACATGGCCAATAATGATTGAACAAAAGTAAAGAATGGCTAAAGTGTGGTGGGGGGGGGGGGGGGACTAATAACTAAACGTATGAGTGTTATACTGAGACAAGAGAGGCGAATACACATATAAAAAGTGAAAGTTATAAAATTTACCAAAAAAAAAAACTTATTTAAGTTGTAGTAGTTGTTGTTATTGCTTTTTTCTTCTTATGTATGCATGTGTTTCTTATACAAGTTTTGAGATTTTGCTTGTCGGTTATTCATGGTTTGGTATGTTGTATGTTCACACACATACATACACACATACATTCATTTACTACATATAGTCATGTATGTACTCGTTAACGAATTTTGTTTTATTTTCTTTAGTTTTCTCGGTTTCTTGGTGATACGGATGTAATTTTTGATTTGTTTTGTCTTTTTTTGTTTGTTTTTTGTTTTTAATTCACATTGAGTTTACGCTTTAAACTTTACGCTGCTACTGTTGCTTCTGCCTTTACTTACTACATACTGCTGTTTGCTGGCTGTTATGATAATCGGTCGGTCTATGAACAAATATGCATGAAGAGGGTCAAGGACGTAAATGTTTTAAATATGTGTTGTTGTTGTTTTTTTTATATTTTTGTTAAACTGAACTCCATAATTTGTTTTGAAAACAAAAACACAAACAAAAAAAAAACCGAAATATTTGTTTTAACATGTGTCACAAACCCAGTTTAGTGCGAAAATATTAAATAATGCGTTTCGAATATTCATACATTCGTGAAACTGTAATGACGTGCAAAATTACGGATTTGTTTTATTGTTTTTTTTTTTTTTTTTTTTTGATTTGGAAATACGGTATTTATAAATCGTTTAATACCGGTTATGATTAGACTCCCATAATAGTAAAATGAAATTTAAATAAAATAAAAATGAAAAAAAATATATTACCGAGAGATTGCAAATTTACAAAAAGAAAAATATTGAATATCATCACGCCGCCAATGATGTTGCAACCTGCTCGAAATTATCGAAATATTAATTGTAGTTTTAAAATCTTGTAATTTGCACACTTATTTAGGAAAATATGATGATTTTTTTCGTAGTAGAATAGCTCATATAAGAAATGATTTATTTGTTAGTGGTGCCAGCCATTTGCAATTAAGAAGAGATATAATCATTTAACATGAAGGAGAAAGTTTTCTTTTTTATATAAAATATTTTTAATAAATAACCGGAAATTATTATTGATAAAATGATACCCTACACTCTAATTTAGTTTCAGAAACGAACAAATGCGCCATAGAGACTAATTTTATGTTTCCATGAGATTTCGAATTACTTTGGTTGCTGTTCGAATTACATACGTATATAATTCCCCTAAAATCCCAAGTGCAAAAAGCAGGCGACTTGTCTCAATCAATGAACTGCACCCGATGCTATTTTTAGATTTATTGAAGAGAACCTATAGATTAACGCCGCACAGTGGGGTATTTGATGTTTAAAGTGGGAATTAATTCGGGCAGCCTTTCTCGAGAACTAAATTCAATGGATTTCGATCTATGTTAGTTAGAAATGTATAAATAAGTAGTTTTTATTCATACGTTAGTGTAATTTTTAGTTTTATTCTCTTTTTTTATATTTATTTTCGCAGTACCCTTATTTTTCTCATAATAAAAATAATCACAGTATATGAAAAAGACTTTATTCAGTATCAACGGACTTATGACTATCATTGCCATCAACATCATCAGCAATATCATCATTATCGTCGTCATCATCATCGTTATATTGCAGATTTCCATCATTAATAAGCTCAGCGCTTCTTGTGGAAAATTATTACCTTTTTTTCTTTTAACTTTCTCATATTGGAAATAATAGGATCGAAAGTCACTAGAAGTCTTAAAAATATATTCTCATTAGATTTCTCTCTTGATCATTTTCGCGACAAATTTTCTTTAAAATATTTTAAAATTTTATTTTTTATTAAATTTTATTCTAAAATTTTATTTTTAAGTAAAGGGTCCGCCAAATAATTTTTTTTTTTCCGAAAATGCACAAAAAAACTACTGAATATTTTCTCAACTTTCTTTTTTTATTTGAAATTTAATTTAATTAATTTCATTCAAATGGCTGCCTCGGCTGGCCATGCAGTAGCCTACACGATCGGTCCAATTTTTAAGCACATTATCGATTGTGTGCAGCTGTGTTTCACTAATGGCTTCACGAATATTGTCCTTTAATTTGTCAATTGTCTCTGACTTGTTGGCGTAACACTTATCTTTGACGGCACCCCACAAATAATAGTCCAACGGTGTCAAATCGTAGCTCCGAGGTGGCCAAACGACATCAGCTCTGCGGCTGATAATGCGATCTTCAAAAACAGGGCGCAAAACATCGAGTGTAGCTTCCTGTTGAAACCAAATGTTGCTAATATCCTCCCCTTCAATTTTTGTGAACAAAAATTCGTTCAACATGGCCCGATAACGATCGCCATTGACTGTAACGGCCACTCCTTGCTCATTTTCGAAGAAAAATGGCCAGATTACGCTTCTGGACCAAAATCCGCACCAAACATTGACCCGTCTTGGGTGTATCGGCTTTTCAATGTATGCGTGTGGGTTTTCTGTGCCCCAAATGCGACAATTGTGATTGTTTACATACCCGCCAAGATCAAAATGAGCTTCATCTGAAAAGATGATTTTTTTTTTTTGGCAAAATCGGCATCTTCTGTAAAATAATCGCAGGCCCACTTAGCGAAGCGTATACACAACCATATTCGTTCAGCGGAGGGATAAAAGTAATTATCCGTCAAATCAGACATGGGCTGAAATAAGCACTAGTTGAAAAAAAAAACGTTAGATGGAGGACCCTTTATTTTAAGTTTTAAGAGCTTCTTTGGCCTCTTCTGACAACTGCTCTATCGGTAATAAAGCATGATTTTTTACTTATGCTCCATGAATTAAATATTTGTGAATAGTTGGAAACATAACGACCCCTTTGCGCGAAATGATCGTATGTTACAGTTTTTACGAAATTGACTTTTTGATGCAAATGCATTTCAAAAACACAAACCCACAACCTTTTAAAACATCATAGCGATATTCGCAATACCTAGACAGATATAACATTAAAAATTTGGTCTTAATATTAACAGCCAAAGGAAAAAAAAAAAAAAAAAAACAGAAATAAAGCTCTCCTGTAAAATTTAGCTTCTGTAACACACGATGATTTTGCGCAAATGGATCGATATATTTTCACAAAATATTTAGCGGTATCAAGTGCAAACTCCCGAAAAGTGTCCATATTTATTTGAAAATCACTTGAAACGTGCCTTTGCTTTATTAAATTGATGTAAAGGTTTGTTATTTGTGCCGAAATGTCTGCATTTTGGAAGAAACATCTTGCAGTGTTGCCGTGATTAATAACCAAACCCATTTGACGCCTAAATTCTCTTTGGATACGGGCTTTTTTAATCGAGAATAAAATAAAAAAATATTGTTAATGCACTGCTTGTGTATAAATATTCAAGGTTATTATGCGAGAGGAGAGATACCAAATATATTTGTATGTGTAGTGATGTAGAATTTTATCTACATTAACGTGATATAATATTTTGTACTATTTTCTGGATTATTTTTTCTAAAATTAATTTCCACTTTCGGTACCAAATACCCCAATGTGCGCGGGCTGAGCTAAAGTTTTTCATAGCTTAATACTCATAACCAATCGCTAGGTAATGTTATGAGGCTTGACATTTAAGCCAGGACGTCTTGGTTGGTAGGCGGGTGTCTTACCTACCACATAACAGTGGGTGTTTGAATTACTTATACGAATTAACCTGTTCACATGGCATCATTCTAATCGATTTTGACAGTTTTTGTTTTTGTTTATTGTTAAATTATATAACTTAACACGCAAATTTATATATAAAAAAAATTATTTTTAAACAAGAAAATTCAAGTAAATGGCAAAACAAATGAAATCAGTTCTGTAAGTGGACATTGCTTTGTTTACATTACTTTTTGTTTGTTTTTTATGCTTGACGGCTGATGATGGCGAAAAACTGATAAGATCACATTGATTTTTTGGGGATGCACTGAAACTGAAAACCGTACTCATATGGTCAGTTCCAGATCCGGAGAATACGACTAATGCTCCCATTCAAGCTCTTTCAGGCCGGTTTTAACGACTTATATAACATGGGGCTTGGTGTTGTCGTGAAAAAGTGTGCTTTGGTCTTGTCGATGGGGCCTTTTCTATCGATTATAATTTTTCACGCAGTGTAGCTTTTTTGGCATTTCTTTTTAGCATTGTGCTTTGCCATATGGTGCTCACTCGGCTTGGGTGTATGTTTTACTCACTCCTTTCATATTTTCTGTTGCTCAATAGCGGGCGATATATTGAGAAGTAATTCAAAGGCGATTTTCTTTTTTGTTTTCGTTCAGCTCGTCTTGCAATTAGGCTCCCAATATTTCTACAAATCTCATACACAACTTGGCGACCGTTATACATCAAAAGAAAATGTGAAAACGCACGAAGTTATTCCCCAACCCAATAGGGTACATTCAGTGTTGTGAACACTTACAATTAGAGAAATTTGTTTTGAATAGGGTGCGTAGAATACTCCATATGCACTGATAGCTAATAGAACTTGTAATTCTAATTTGTTAATAACTATAGATTTAAGCCTATTTAACCTTTTTAAGGGCTTGTGGGGCCGCGCTAGGTTTTAGTATTACGGTATTTCCAATATAGAATAAGATCGATTGAAAATCTGGCCATTAACAAATTTAATTTGATGAACTGCCTTCAAGATAGCAATGTCAGACTCTTTGATAAGGCCAGGGGGTCTGCTACAATCCAGTTCACAGGTGCCTAATCTACCTTGGGAGATGATTGTCAAGCAAATAGCCAAACTTGTAGCCCTATCATTTTGGCGCATTATCCCCTCGGTACAATCCTCTATTTTATCCGAGGAACCCGTGATACTGGGTGATATTGACTATGCCTCATCTGGAGACCTCAACTGTATACGGTTTCCATTGTAGTGATTCCTAAAGATTGGGCCTCTGGCTCTCTTATTCGCGATGATTCAGTGGATGTCTATACAGACGGTCCAAACTGGACAACAGGGTGGGCGGTGGAATTTTTCCGAGAGGATCAACCCTAGTGTTTCTCTTCGCCTTCCGGGCTACTGCAGTGTATATCAGGCCGAAGTGATGGACATTTTTTATGCTGCAGAGTGGATCCGTGGTAAGGAGTCTGACATTCAACTCTAAACTTGTCATAGACTTCCGTGATTCCCTTGTGGCATTATCACGAGGGCTCCTGTTCACAGTGTTATACCGGATAACTGACATGCATCATCACGTGAGGTTGGGTGTGCTTTCTATCTCCGTTAAACTGGCGATCAAGCGAAAGTATATTCTTGTTCACCTGGCCCAGGTTGGATATGAAGCGTACCATTCAACTGTTTAAGCTAGACCGGCGGAGCATATCCACAGTTGTACCCAACCTCATGAGCCATTGCGCTATGGGTTGACACGCACAAAGGCTGAGGAGGAGGAGACCGTTGCCCACTTTATCTGCCAGTGTCCCTTCTCTTGCACAGCGGAGACCTCTCAGACTGGGCTCTCCCTTTCTCGATGGCTTATGGGTGCTAACGATCCTTGACATCAGGTCAATAGCCAGGTTTCCGATTAATCTAGGGAAGTGTTTCTGTGCGGTGTCTCTGTATGCCTTGTTTTGCGAGACTGTCACTCCCTCCTATCCTATCTTAATTTGGTGATGCTGGTAAAAAGAAACTTCAGTTCGACGATTACACTAAATTTTAATACAAAAGAAGTCATACATATATCCCCTTTATGCCAACTATGTTGCTTAAGATCGTTCTGAGTTCCCACAGATTTGGTGAATGAAAATCTGTTTGCGATTAGGTTGGCATTTGTCACAAGATGGTCTATATTTAAGGCTATAAGAGGATAAAATTAATTGATAAGTAGGGGTTAGCTGCGATAAGATTTTAATTGAAAAGGCATTTTAGTGAATTTCATTGAATTATCTATTAAGCTTTAAGGTGATCTTTGCTTACATGGATTACTTGGACAAGCAGGCAGAAATGTTGATTTGATTGGTATAAGCAAAATAACAAATACGTTATAACAACGAACTTTTGAGTGGTTTAGTAGGGTACAACTGACAGCTGTACTTTAATAATTTTTCCTTAACACACATTGCTATCAGCGCCAAGAATTCCCATCAACGAATCAATGAATTTTGGTTTTTCTGATATTTTATTTACTACGCCAAAATGACAAGCAGTATCGATCGTATTTAAAAATGCAATACATCTCAAAGTTCTTAAATATTATTTATTAAATATGTAAGCAACTGTAAATTCCCCTAAACGTAATGCAAAGTAAATATTAATGAATTTGAATAAAAAATTTTCTGTTTTCTAAAGCATTTGAATTGAAAAAACAACGCCAACAACAACAACAACAACAAAAACAAAAATAATATAAAAACGTCATTGATCCCGATAAATTAGTTGCTGTAAAGCCAAGAAATATTACCTGATCAAAATTTTAACTAAAAAATTTGTTTGACATCGCCTTGACTAAACACAATCAACGCCAACGACAACGACTACGACAGCGACAATAACTTATATTAGTGCGTGCCACCTTCAATACCAATTTTTTTATTTTTTGTAATTTTCTATAGAAAATAAAATTCAAATTAAAAAAATAAAAATAAAATAAAATAAAATTATAACTGCAAGTGGAATTATTGAGATTATGTACATATGTATGTGTGCATGTATGTATGGATGAGTGTTTGTGGTTTTAAATGTTTATTTGTTTTTTTAATGAGTCACACACACTGTAATAAATAATAATTTCACTTTTTTTGCTTCAAATATTTCCTTTTTAATTAAAAACAATAAAGAAAACAGATTTTCTTTCAAAACAGTTTTTGTTTTTATAGTTTTCTAGAAAATATGTAAATCACCATGAAAATAGGTTCGAAATTTTATTTGCACTCTAATAATTTGCTAAATGAACTGTTGAGAAAACGCTCCTTTATGTGTCATTTTTGAGAATAATAATTGCAATTTATAAATTCCAAAGACTAGTTTAGACTCACCACTTTCACAGTACACTACTTAGGTCTTGTGAATATTCAACACATCGGCACTTGTTTCGTCGGCAGGGTTTTTAAACGTTATGATCAAGCTTAACAAAAACCCAACTGCCTATCGAAGGTTGTCATTTATGAACCGATCTTCAGTTTATTTAATTCAATCAAAATATGAAATTAAAGATACAGTCTATAGAGGCTTTAATGCCTTTCTCTATCACTTTTTTCAACAAATTTCAATTTTTAAAATTTTTTAAAATAATATATGTACGTCTAACGAATATACTAAAATTATGATATTGATATTAGGCCATGCTCGCATGAGACTTCGTATTAGTTTGTTATCTCTTTGAATTACTGATACGTATCGCCCTGTTCGCATTAGAGCTGCAAAACAATCGATAGTACTATCGATAGTATCGATAGTTTGGTTTTTGGCTGACCATCGATACTATCGTCAAATTCTAAGAGTCAACGCAGGTTGTTAGCCGTCTGTAAACTCTTATAGTTGCATAGGAACACAGTTTAACAGTTTCTTAAATTTCTACTTATTAAACTCAAACATGTTCGTACATACGATTTTGCATTTGACCCAAACAAATTACTACCTTGATCAAAAATTTCCTGGAATAACGCCCGTGTGGCGGTCCTACGTCACGATTTGAGATTTTTTTTTTTTTTTGTTAAGTTGGTACATCCCCGCTAAATCTTAGCGTCATCGCTACCTTGCTAAGAGTACATTTATCTCTATGTGTGTTAGAGATTTTTAACAATTTTAAAAACGGCTGCTGAAACGCGTTCCCCGTAATGGTTTTTTAACTCGATTGAACAGAAAGAGGTCACAGGGAGTCAAATCAGGTGAAATCGGTGGTATTTCGTCAAAAAATTTCGAATAATGATGGCAGTGCGACGGTGTGTTATCATGGTGCAAAATCTACGCATTATCTGCTCACAATTCTTTTTTCGGCGAATTGCTTCCCGCAAATCATATCTTTTGCGACCTCAACATGGTCAAAATTATAAAAAATCGCCAATATACATAGAGGTAGATATAGTCTTGATTATGTCCAACTATAACGCTGAGATTTAGCGGGAATAGCAACAACGATGTACCAACCTAAAAAAAAAACTCAAATCGGAATGATGGGACCACCACACGGGGGTTATTCCCGGAACTTTTTGATCAAGGTAGTAATCTTAATTTCGTCAGAAACTGTTGATTCCTTTTGCTATGATATGATACATTTCGAGGACTCTTGCCATAAGTCTAGCCTCCATAAGTTTTTTTTCTTATTGTGCGACTTGAAACAGGAAAATAAGTTCATTTTTGAGGCTTTCTGATGACGTGCAGAGGTTAATCTTTGAAGTACGAATTAAAAGTTAACCCTTTCTCTACGCTTTCTTCTCATAAACTCTGCAATATTCTTTCACTGGATCTTATTAATTATTTTAGTTTTGAAGCAGTTTATGGTCTGAGGATTAATCTTTCATCAAGAAACTTCAATACATACAATTAAATAAAAAGAAGTGTCCCTATTTTTTGTTTCAACACTGTATATTTATTATTAATCTTTCCCTTTCACTTCAATTCTAATGTCACTAGTAGCACTTAAAAGAATCCGATAGTATCGATAGTTTTTGTAAACTATCTAAACTATCGAGTGGGCCGGCTATCGATAGCTCTATTGCAAAGGCTTTCGCTTAGAAATAAAGCCACGTTATTTTGTATTTGGGTACCTGCATACTGTGGGATAGATGACACCCTATATCGGTCCGGAACCTTACTGTACAGCACCACTTACTATCGTCCGCAATCTGATCAAGGATTGGTAAATTCCTAGATGTTTGGAACACTGGAATGTGCCAAGGGGACTTCGCCTCTATAGAGCAATCTAAAGATAAATAATTACAATCAGAAAACAGTATATAAAGAGTGGTCCAATCAAAATGCAAATAAATAATTATTTTTATTATAATAGAAGGGTCTATGACAATTATATGTGTGACAAAATATAGGCTAAATGCTCGCCATGGCTTCGGTGGCATACCTCTATCCGTCGGTTCATATTTTCAATGACTGTGAGACATAACTACGGTTCAATGCCGTTAATGTGACGAATTACTTTTAAATATCTCCAAAGAAAGAAGTTCAACGGCGTCAAACCACATGATCGTGGCGGTCAATTAACATCTTCACAACATAAGATAACACTATTCTCTTTCTTTTATTTGTTTATTTTTAAATTTGGTTTAAAGTAAAAGAAAATGGCAGGAAAAAAATTAATAAAAAATATTATTCCAAAGATATATACATTGGTGGTCAAACAATTGGCAACTGAAGCAGTATTCTAGCTATTCACTTACCCATTTCTTTCCGGATTGTTTTTAATTAATGATTTTGGGTATTCTTATAACTTTGTTGATTGCGTCTTTGTGACAGCAGGAAGAATTCATCATCTGATTGAAGACACCAACAAAAAGTAACCTTTGAATATTGCTGTTCAAAACATTTGCAACTCTCGCCTCTTTTACTCTATATTAACTTTTTTACTTATAACCTTTAGGAATGACTTAATTTACATTTCTTTTTCGTAATTCGAGTTTCCGGCATTTGTAATTTATTAAAAAAAATTGCACATTAATTCTTCAAGTTTTCAAAAAATATTTTTTTTGCTAAAAGTGATACGCGTGCATTGAATTTTTGGAAAATTGACCGTTTTTTACATGATTATCGTAAAAAAATCAACACTTTTTCGAAAGCCAATAATGGCAATATCCTTGCGTAACAACAGTACGCGAAGACAGAAAAATCAAAAGCTTTTTCGTGAAATATCATAAAGTAATACCAGGAGAAGTAAAAACTAAAACTACCATTAATGTTGGTATTTCAACCATTAAAAGAAGAGACAGGAATTAAGGCTCTATGCTGTAAGGATGCAAAAAAAACCCCTTATATCCCAGGGTTGGCAAAAATCCGAATTTTTTTTTAAAAATCCAAGCCACCGGGTTTTATTGTTTTTTTGGGATTTTATTGGGTTTTATAACTGCTTCCAAATTTCGTTTATTTCGACAATGTTGCGTTATTTTAGTATTTATAATGCAATTTTGCACTCTTAGTCGGATAGAGGAGGCATTGTGTGCTATGAACTGCTAAAACTCTGTCATCGGGGCAGACTGCAATTATTTCGTTTGAACTGTGAATTATAAAAAAACGGCCGGAATATAAAGTCAGACATGATTGAGTTATTCTTTTACTTCGCAATAGTTGCTAAACAAAAGCTTTTTCCATTGCTCCTCTTAGCACATGGCTTCCACAAAACATCTCCATCCTATGCCAAACAAACGTTAGAAAAAATCAAATGGCGCTCCCGCCGGGTTTCCAAACATTGTTCCTTTTGACTTTGGCTGTTGGCTGTTTCGACTGATACAATATCTTTTGACATGCCATCGAATAACTTCCTTCGAAAAAATAAAATCAGCTTCAAAATGGGTCAGCACAAAAGAGAGGTATTTCTGAAATGGGATTCGGACAGAAGTGTGGAAAATAAGTAAGCAGTGATTGGGTAAATTTGTTAATTAGTTTTCTTTTTTGAGCCAAAATGAACTGACAGAATTATGTAATTTGTATTCGCACCCAGGTTTTGTGCCAACCATGGAAACGGAGAAATTCGTCTTAACTTTGTACGAACACAAGCGAATTGGACTCCACAACAATTGGAAATAATATTGTGGTCTGACTAGTCTTCGAGGATTAAAAGGAAGAATTTGTGTCCGATGACCGGTTGGAAATGTTTTGACCACCACTGTATGCAATAACCTTCTTGATTTGATTACACATAATTTTTTGTAATCCATTTATTTTTTATATGATAATTTTAATTTACTTTTTGTTCTAGTGATGACAAAAAATTGATAAAAATTAGAGATCACATTGATTTGTTAGTAATTCAAACTGAATTAGTACATACAATTTGGGTGATTCGCTCTGAAAAATTTGTGTGGAGAATTGCATAATCCGGCTTATAATTGTGAGTTGAATTATTTTCGCACGAGCGAATTACGTGAACACATTGTAAACGTTGCATTATACTAAGCGGTTCAAAAAATTTCCTGCTATGCTTAGCTTAACTTTTATCACTTAACTCCTTGATCTGCCTTAATTTATCAGATTTACTCCAACGTTTCAGCCAGCATCTGGTTTTTTATCATGTATTTTAGGCAAGTGATAGAACAGGTTAGACCTGTGCTTGGTAGCAGTCCGTGGCACAACTCACTTGGATCAAACGAGTAGATTTTGCTATGCTAAAATATTATACGGTACGACAAAAAAAATACCTAGTAAGTGATACTATTTGTATGATAGGCGCTGTCCAGTAGGACAAGTATCCGTATTTTACATATTCGCAACACCTCCAAAATCTCGAGTTACTAGTAAAAACCGGTTTTTCGGACCTTCATGGACTTGTAATCTAATAAAAATGTGTTTGCTTGAGGAATACATCCATAGTCTTCAAGGATACATAAACAATATAGCATATAGATCATTTAAAAGGTCAATATATCTTCTTTCCAAATCGGGCAATATTGAGCTAAGTTATTAGATTAGAAACTTATATTTTTAACATGCTTCCTAAGGCTTTTATAGAATTTAGACATACTCTCCACAATATTACTTCAAAACGTAAGAGGAATTTAGTCCCATTCGTATTATATACGTTACCATAGCTTCAACATATCCTCGAAGCCCAATTATATATATATTTTCATGCGTTTTTTTCTATTATTCAAAAATTCTCCATTAGATTGAAATGAGGGCTTTATGGTGATCACTAATTTACCTAAAGTTTTTTTTTGCAACAGCCATTCCTTGACTTCATAATGAATGGATAATAAAACTTATAAATCTCGCCCAGTCATTGTCTGATGATATGTATTGTCCATGGCGAAATTATTCAGACCAAATTTTGAAACTTACACTTTAACCGCTCTTAAAATGTACAGATCAGTACTTAGTTTATATGCGTAACGCCACGCCCACTTGTCCAATTCCGCCCACATTTATACTGATGATTTGTATTGACTATGAAGCTATTTGGACCAAATGTGCAGATTGTTACAGTACCCATTTTGAAGATTGTTTTTTTCCATCATTCCTCTAGGCAGCATATTGGCTTTTATCAAGCTAAGTAGATGATTAAGCCGCTGAAGCTTCCTCCATATAAATTTGTGTAGTGGTGAATATCCTTGCTAATTGGTGGTGATCTTTACTTGAGCATTGTAATTTTTTCCCAGTAGATGGCTCGTTTTTCCTGATTATTCATCTGATGTTTATCATTGTCGCCAGAGGTATGCGAAAAGATCAGAGGCTTCTTCTTTATTTCTTGTATGGAGTTCTCTGGAGGGAAGTTGAAGCCTATTTATTAAACATTCGAAACCACAATTAAATTTGTCTTCGTCATGTGCTGGGGGGGAGGCTCGAACCTAGGTCATTTGTCTTGTTATGCACGCGCTCTAACCACTACACCACCCCACCCTCTTTGAAGATATAGACTAATAATTATTTTCTTTGTATGGGCGTGGCACCGCCCAGTTGGAATTTTTTGAATTTATATAGTTTCTTCCAGACATGCAGAGAGATACTGTAAAATTGAAAGAAACCCGGTTCAGCCGTTTAGTTGTCTATAGACTTCAAGCAAACATACATATCTACATACACACAAACACACATTCGTTTTTATATATACGTAATATATATATATATATATACGTAATATATGTATATGTTTTTAATTGTCACTTAGTGCAGCTTATGACTAATGTCAAGGCAAAACAAGAAATTTTATAAAAAATTTCATATGTTGTTTAGGGCAACATTTTTACACTGATGATTTTTTGAGGGCTAAAAGTGCAACATTTTTACACTTAATAGTGGCAACATTTTACGCAAATAATTTTTTTCGGCTAAATTTTTTTGGAAAGAATAAATAAATAAAAAAAGTAGGCGCTTTAAGTTTAGTACAGTCGGCCCTTTGCAGTGTAATACAAAGATATTATGTTGCTATCAGATTGTGTTGTAGGGCAGCATAAAGTAAATCTTACGGGGCTCTTAATTACTTATTTCTTTCTTATTTTTAATTTTTTCTTTTAGGATTAGAGACCATGATATTACGATTTTATATTTAATGAGATTTAAAAATATTAGAAAATGTTTAACGAAAAAATAAAATTAAAAGACCTTTTAAATCGTTTTTTATATTAATTTTTTATTTAAATACTTTTATAACCTATTAAATATTATTAAAAAATAAAATTATTATTTTTGGTTTTTTTTTTTCTCCAATTATTGTTGTTAAGCAATGTAAGTAAAGTAACCTTTAAAACAAAAATCTTAAGACCGTAACCAAGTGTCCATAAAAGAAGTAAAACATTTTCGATGTTAAATTATTAATAATCATTTATTTCCTATAGTTTATTAAAAGACAAGAAATCCAAATTGGGTAATATTGCATTAATCTTAATATTCAATTGACCATAAACGCACAACATACAAAAAAATGTTTTTTTTTTTTATTGAAATATTTGTTTTATTAAAAAATATAATTTTATTGAAAAAAATGTATAATCCCTTACATTTAAATTGTTTTATCATGTATTTAGTGGTTTGCAAAAGAAGACTACTTTTTTCTAATTATTTTAATAACATTTAGAAATAAACAAATTAAGATTATCTTTACAAAAAATAATCTGTGTTTGTACGTTTTTTTAATTAATAATTAGTTGGGTCGAGGCTAAACTGCAAAATAAAAAAATTGTTGGCAGAAACCAATGTCTTTTAAAGCCGCAAAAATCTACTTACAATTAAAAAAAAATATTAAATAAAAACCATTTAAAAGCTTTAATAATAAAAAACACATAATAATGCAAAAATTTATGAAAATCTTGTGTTACTATTAGGTGTTTGATATAAAAATGCGGGATTATTGCCCAATAATACAGCATAAATATAGGGTGGTAATTGAGGTTTGGGGTGGTGTGATGTAGTAGTTAGAGCGCAGGCATAAAATAAAACTGGCCCAGTATCGAGCCGCAGCAGAGGACATGATGAAGAAAAATTTAATTGTGGTTTCGAACGTTTAATAAAGAGGCCTCAACTTTCCTCTACACAACTCCATCTAAAAATTAAAGAAGAAGCCCCTGACCTTCTTGCATGCACGCCACCTACTGGGAAAAAATTACAATGCTAAATTAAAGATCACCACCAATTAGCAAGGATCTTTACCACTACCCAAAATCATATGGAGGAAGCTACAGTGGATTAACCATCTACTTCGTTTGGAAGCTCAAATTGATTGAAGATACTGAAACAAAGCAATAGATGCTTTGTGGGAAGACAATATGCTCAATAGAGCAGTGACGGAGAAAAAAAATTGCGGTTCAATGTCGTTAATGTACAGAATTATCTCATCCCTTAGCTCTTGAATTGTTCTTGGCTTATTGACGTACACTTTTTCCTTAAAATATACCCAAAAAAAGAAATTCAACGGTATCGATCCACATGATCATGGCGGCTCATTAACATCGCCACGACATAAGATAACATTGGGCCATTGAATTTGTCGCGCAAAAGAGTATTTCGTCCAGGTCCATATTCTCAATTTATGGCAACAAGAGGTCCGTTATCATCTCGTGATAGCGAACACCATTCACGCTAACTGCTTAACCGACTTCAATTTCGAAGAAGTACGGTCCGATGCTCACTCTTTGTAAATGCATCATATTTTTACATTTTCTACAGACCCAATTCGCTAAAATTTGCGCACAATTCTTCGGATTGTGGACACATTTGGTCGGTTATGTTAACCAAAACTATCACCAAATGCATTTTGATTTGAATGCCCCTTCTCGTAAAAGGCTTCAACAATCTTAACACGCTGCTCAATTGTGTACCCCTTCATGGCTAAATATTTTAAACACTGAAACAAAGAAATGTCAAATTAAGTTGGGCAAAAGCTTGACGTTAAGGTGTGACTCACAATTAACATCGTGCATTATAGTTGGACCACCCTATATTATTGACTATCTTTAGCTGTGACCTTTTCTTATCTTTCTGGCAACATATGGTTTCCGTGCCGAGACCCTGTTCTAATGTGAAGCATATTTTAGTGTGAGCGTTCTGTTATGATCGCAACAAATAGTAATTGGAACTAAAATCATAATTCTACAAATAGTTTTTAATTGCTCATGCAACATCTGCATGACGTCAGGATGGAATTTTACAAATTCATGTCTGGAGCATAGATTATTCGCAAAAAATCGTCTTTGGTACCGATCTGATGCTAAATATCTCAATAGATTGAAATATTTGCTAGTTTCGATTGTCACAGTTCTTCTTCAAGTCAGTCTAGGCCTTCAGTGCTTTCTATAGCCCTGCGGATTCCATTCTAATGCAGCGTGACATATCTCATCAAATGGCTTTCGTAGGGTGTAGCCTAACCAATTTATTAGCTTCCGCCTTTTATTTCTTTTTTAATACTTGCTTAGTCAGTGCTAATATTTCGGATATCTGGCTCTGAAACGGAACATATGCAAGTAAGTGGGTTCTGCACTGCATGCAATTAATAATAATAGGTAAGGTAGGCGGAATTGGCTGTCACAAAAGAAGGAGCACGCGTAGGCACACAAAGGCCCATTGTAATACTGCAGTGGATCATCATCACCTATACCCGGAACCACCCGGAGCTCATAATAAGACCGTCAAACCTACAAATGTCCGCATTCGACAGCTCCGTAAGCCTAAAGTCAAGCTGCCTCTTTCTTCTGCCACATAGCGCTGGGCATGTGCGCAATAGGTGAAGAATTGTCTCTTCCTCTTCCTAATCCCTGCAGCTTCTGCAGAAATCATTTGCCAGCACATTGAAATCGATGGCACATATTCAGAATAAGCTCCAGGGACCAATTCATATGCTTCAATTACTAAGTTAAGTAAAACTTGCAGCAAATGATGTTTTGTTGGCACGAAATTCCTCTTTTTGGAAGCAAACAAATATTTATTTCGTTCACTGACTTACTGAGAATATACGACATAACACATGGGCTGAAAAGTCCGTGGCCTAACAAAGAAAACACTTTTTTCTTCAAAATTGGCTTTATTCATCAATGTAATCTTCATCAAGAGCAATGCAATCATTCCAGCGCCGCTCTAACATTTCAATACCAGTTTTGTAGAACGATTTATCTTTTGCCTCAAAACAGGCCTCAGTTTTAGCGATAACCTCTTCATTCGTGCGAAATTTCTTACCGGTGAGGAATTTTTGAGGTCTGCGAACAGCCGGTAGTCGCTGGGAGCCAAATCTGTCGAATACAGTAGATGTGGAAGCAATTCATGTAGTTTTGCCATTGTCAAATACTCATGTAGTCAATTGCTCATGCAATATAAAGCCAACACGTTCGTTCATTTTCCAACTACAACTATTCAAAATGATTGTGTGGATTTCTTTGATGTTTTCTGGCGTTACTGCCTCATTTGGACGCTCACTGCGTTATGCATCATCGGTGTCGATGTCGACGACCACATATAAAGTGAACAAACCAGCATTTTATTGTTGTTGCTAATGGAGCGGAGCCATAACACTTTTCAAGCCATTGCTTCCCTTGAAGGGTATTTTTTTCCCATCAGGAAGCAGTGTCGAATTAAAACACGAAATTCTCTTTGATCCATTGTTCTGAATAAAGCAAAAGTAGCGTCACTCTTAGCACAATAACTCACAAGCTAATTAATAGAATATCATGAAAAAATGCCATATAAGTTATGAGAAAAAAACACGATCCATGTAGCTTATCTAAGCCATCTCTTGTGAATATCGGAATTTTAAGTTATACACCCAAGAAATACTTTGTTTTACTTGTTTTACTTGTTTTAGTTAAATAAGAAAAAAACTTGAATCATAATTTTGTAATTTTATAGCATTTTCCTAATAAAACTGAAGAAAAACCCACTTTTATAGCCAATATTATTTTTATATTTACCTTGAGCTGTCGTTTTGGTCTTCTTCTAACCACTTTCTACATTAATTTTTTTTCTATTTTTCTATTTTTGCTTATATTCTTTGACTTTTTTAGTGTGTTTTACTTTTATAGACGCCTTACTGGTTAATGAGAACGTTAACGTTTTATTAAAAAAAATCAAATGGCTTAAAACAAAGCAACAGCCAATTTTAAATCTATAAAAAATCGTTTTGTTTGTTTTTTTTTAACCATTTATAGGAAATTAGGTCAACAAGCAACAAGTCTATTATTAAACGTTTATAAGTCGTCACACACTATTAAATATTTTATACAACAAATACATATTTTTATACCGGAAAAAAAATCAGCAATAACTTAACAAAAAATAAGAACAAAAAAATTTATGCATAAAAAATCAATTACAGATTCAAGAAAACAAAAAATGTGTGTTTTTTTATTAGAAAAATGGGTGAAATTTCTTTATTAAATGAATTAAATTATTCAATATGAAACCAGGTTTAAAGAATAAATCCCAGCCCCGCCTAAACAACACACGCACACAGAAAAGATAACTTTTGCAAGAGATAAACAAAGCAATTTCGTTTTCATGCTCTTTTTTTATTACAAACAAAAAAAGAAAGGCCATAACAACCACAAAACACAAGCATACCAAAAAATATAAACAAAAAAGAAAGCCTTTTACAAACGAAAAACAACAACAATTATACACAAACGCGCGTATTCTTAAAACAGCGCTCTCTTGTAATAACAGCTCTCTTACCATAACGGCTTTATACGTACTCGTATGTTCTCACCTAAAGCATAAAATTTGCCAAAACAAAACAAGTTGGATTGTAAACAAAAAACAAAAGACTTAAGACGCAAACTTTACAAAAAGTGAAGGTTTTCACTTTAAATGGATGGTACTTCGTATCTCTCTAAGCTTTAGCATCATAACTAGTGAAAATGTATTTTTTTTTAATAATGTTTGTTACATCTTATAGCCTAGAGTATTAGCAGCAACAATTGTTTTAAAATTAGTTTTTAAGTAAATGCTATAACAATTTTTTTTGTCCGTTGTGGCTGTGCTTGTTAACTTTATAAACTAAGCATTGATTGATTGCAGTTTTGTAGATAATTTCGATATTTTTCAATTCGGCAAAATTACTTTCTATAATCCCAAATCAAGTTTGCTACCAACAGCGTCTAACGCTTTGTTATTGTTTAATGTTAGTGTTCCATTAAGTCGTTTATTTTGCTTTAAATCATTTGCATAAATATTTAATTCGAATATGATTAAATTTAAAGTGGGTCATACAATTCTAAAGAAACAAAATATTTCTTTAAAAAAAAAAAAATTATTAAAAAAGAGTTTCACTTTCTTTGTTTAAAATATTTAAATGATAGGTTTTCTAAAATAAAATAAAAAATGATGCGCTGACTGGTATTAATAATTACGAGTATGTTATATAAATTCCCTTGGGGATTTTCAAAACTAAATTTGCATGAATTTACAAAAGACAGTGGTTACAAATGGCTTACTCCTATGAGCCATTCATTTAATCAAATATAGCGTATTTTTTATAGAGGTATAGAACTTTAAGTTGGCATTACCGATTTAACAGCTATCAAGTGATTTATTCGCAGCTTGGTTTGGCAATTCATCATGAATAGAATCACGCCTGAACAACGCTTTGTCGAATGGGCCCAAAACGAGATTACCGTTGTTACCGATTTTCATAAGCGAATTTTGTTTAGCAATGAAGCGCACTTCTGGTTGAATGGCCACGTCAACAAACAAAACCGTTACATCCAGAAAAACTGACTGTTTGGTGCGCTTTATGGGTTGGTGGAATCATTGGTCCGTACTTTTTCAAAAACGATGGTGGCCAGAACGTTACAGTCAATGGTGATCGGTATAGAGCCTTCATTCCTGAATTGAATAACCATGATGTCCAGGAGATGTGGTTTCAACAAGACGGCGCAATATGTCACACAGCTCGTGCCACAATAGATTTATTGAAAGACACGTTTGGTGACCGCCTAATTTCACGTTTTGGAACTGTGAATTGGCCTCCAAAATCTTGTGATTTAACACCGCTAGACTACTTTCTGTGGGGCTATGTAAAGTCGTTGGTCTATGTGGTAAAGCCACAAACGCTTGACCATTTGGAAGACAACATTCGCCGTGTTATTGCCGATATACGGCCACAAATGTTGGAAAAAGTCATCGAAAATTGGACATCCAGATTGGACTACATCCGCGCCAGCCGTGGCGGTCATATGCCAGAAATCATATTTAAAATGTAATGCCACAAGATTGTCTTTAGGATAAATAGAATTCATGTCAATCGAGTAATCCATCGTTGTGTTATTGCAACTTAAAATTCTATACCTCTATAAAAAAACACCCCTTACAAAGTTTAAAGGTCAGAAACAAAAAAAAAAATAATAAAAGAAATAAATACATATGTATTCCAATTGTGCTTAATGGTATTTTGTTTTTATTTACTTTTTTCAACATAACAAATTATTTCAAGTAAATTTAGTTATAAAATAATTTTATTTTTTTAATATTTTAATTATTTCTATTTCTTTATCTGAATATAAAATTTGTGTATTTTTATTTTTTTTTTTTTATTTTAATGATTTAAGTAATAGCTTTAATTTTTCTGTCACCCACACTTTGTATATTTTTTTAGTTTTTATTAAAGCTTGCTAGCCTTGTTTCATTATTTAAGCAAGGACACTGGAGGTTCTTTTTTGGCCCTCTTTTTTAAAGTAATAAAAACAACATTGATATTTTTTTAGATATTCATGCCACGGTTATGGACAACCCACTTGTTAATATCATTTATTTAAATATGTAAATAAGTAGAAACAGTAGTTTTTGTTATTTCTTTTAAATTAATTTTTTAATTATCTACTAATTTTACCATAAAACTATTTATTTTTAATGTCAACCAATTTGTCTTTATAAATATTAAAAGAAAAAACTTAACTTTTTTTAAATGAAAACTATAAGCAAACAAGTAATTGATAATCATTCAAGCCTTACCACATGATGTCATACAACACCGGGTTAAATAAATTGAAAACAACTACTGAATATTTTCTCAAATTTCTTTTTTATTTGAAAGTACAATCCTTCCGGTTAATAATGGAAAATAATTTCATTCAAATGGCTGCCTCGGCTGGCCATGCAGTAGCCTACACGATCGGTCCAATTTTTAAGCACATTATCGATTGTGTGCAGCTGTGTTTCACCAATGGCTTCACGAATATTGTCCTTTAAAGCGTCAATTGTCTCTGGCTTGTTGGCGTAACACTTATCCTTGACGGCACCTCACAAATAATAGTCCAACGGTGTCAAATCGCAGCTCCGAGGTGGCCAAACGACATCAGCTCTGCGGCTGATAATGCGATATTTAAAAACAGGGCGCAATACATCGAATGTAGCTTCGGCTGTGTGGCACGTAGCGCCGTCCTGTTGAACAAAAATTCGTTCAATATGGCCCGATAACGATCGCCATTGACTGTAACGGCCACTCCTTGCTCATTTGCGAAGAAAAATGGCCCAATCATGCCTCTGGACCAAAATCAGCACCAAACAGTGACTCGTCTTGGGTGTATCGGCTTTTCAATGTATGCGTGCGGGTTTTCTGTGCCCCAAATGTGACAATTTTGCTTGTTTACATACCCGCCAAGATCAAAATGAGCTTCATCTGAAAAGATGATTTTTGATTCTGCAACATTACCATGATTTTCAAAGTAATGTCGCAGTATTTCCCAGCGTTGTTCAAGCATATACACAACCATAATCGTTCAGCGGAAGGATAAAACTAATTATCTGTCAAATCAGACATGAGCTAAGTGTTACCATTCACGAAATAAGCATTAGTTGAAAAAAAATGTTAGATGGCGCATCCTTTAGTAAAGGCAATTATGGCAACAATGGCAAGCCCCGACACAAACCAATAAAGTCCATAGCTAAAAATCCCACAATAAGTCCTTGATGTAGTGGATTTTTCTCTTCAGCGTTTTCATTTTCATAACAATATCTAACTCTTAAATAAGCGAGAAATAGAAAATATGTTGTTCTTACTGGAGAGCACCAACAATTTGTAATATTATTGTATCAAATTTGCTTATTACCTTCAATAATAGGATGGATTGTAAAAAAAGATTATTAAAAAAAATTAATGTAAAAACTTTTTTTAATATTATATGTCATTGCTGGAGTACTTGGCTTTAATGAACCGTTATTAAATGAAACCCCTTAGTGTCAATGCTTTATCATCTTTTTGAGGAACAGAAAACAAAAATAATCTATTAACTTGAAAAAAATTTTAAAAAATTTATAAGAAAATGGGTTTATTCACCACACACATCTTTTGTTTATAATTTTTTTTTTTTGTAACTTATTTTTTTTCATAATTATGTGGAAAGTTGTGACAAGTTCAAAATGATATATTTGTCTTTTATACATATTTGTTGTTGTAGTTTTAGTAAAAAAAAATAAAAAATTATGAATAATTTTAATATGAATCATTTAATTCAAAATTCACAGAAATTTTATTTACAACAATTTCTTTTGTTTTTCGTTTTTTTTTCTAAAAAAAATTTAAGTCTGTCTGTCCGTACGAAGACAAAGTATTGTCAGCATGATGAGTATAGTATATCAATGTATTCAAATTATCGATAATAATGTCTTTCTTACATTTCTGTTTTTTGTTGCCTATTAAGACATGTTGTATAAATGGCTGCCGCCTGCACTCTTCTTATGAAAATATTGCAAATGGAAACTGAAACTGAAACCGAAACTGTTTTATTATTTAAACTGATTACGTACATAATTACCCATGTGACCCAATCAAGAGACGTTTTAAGTTTAAACGTTGTATTGCAGTAAGAAATCATAATAAACATTTTGCAACATTTAACAAATAAAAACGAAAACAAATAAAAAAATAGGCACATATTTAAATAATAATGAAAAATAATGCTCGCACAATAGTTAATAGTTATACAGGTACTTAAAGTTAAAAAAAAAATAAAAATAAAAATAAAAAAAATTCAAAATTTTGTTTGTCATCTCCCTGAACTCAGAAAAAATAATAATGAAAAAATAAAAAAATTTTAAATAAAAAATGAAAAACGAAAAAATAGTTAACACAGAAATATTAAATAATATTTGTAATAAAATGGAAGTACATTTACTTGTAGTTCATGTACTTGTTAAAGGTACTTGTAGCAGACAGCAAACAAACGGACGGACAGATGGCCGTACTAACGAATGGAGAATTATATGCGTTTGGAAAACCAACAACGACGTTACACAAAAACGCAATTATATGCTTTTAAAACAATTGACTACACTTTATATTGTACTTAAACACGTACATACATATGTATATATAACACATGAGCTGAAAAGTCTCGGGCCTAACAAAGAAAACCACTTTTTTATTTGTTCAAAATTAGTTTTATTCATCAACGTAATGCAATCATTCCAGAGCCGCTTTAACATTTCAATACGACTTTTATAGAACGATTTATCCTTTGCCCCAAATTAGGCCTCAGTTTTAGCGATAAACCTCTTCATTCGTGGGAAATGCCAATACCCGCTGGGAGCTAAATCTGGCGAATACGATGGATGTGGGAACAATGCGAAGTTCTATTGTAGTTTTGCCATGGTTTCAGAATCATCAACACGTTTCTGTTTTTGGTCAACTGTGAGCAAATGCGATACCCACCTTGAGCAGAGCTTTTTCATAGACAAATGCTCGTGCAACATAAAGCCAACACATTCTTTTGATCTTTACGATGTCAGCTAATTCACACAACTTCACTATTCGACTATTCAAAACTGTTTTGTGGATTTTTTGGCTGTTTTCTGGTGTTACTACCCCATTTGGACGTCCACTGCGTTCTGCATAATCGGCATCTCTACGACCACGTTCGAAGTCAGCACACTAACGTTTATTGTTGCTTCTGATGAAGCGGAGTCCCCTTAAAATATTTCAAGCCATTGCTTCGCTTGAACATTAGTTATTCCCATCAAGAGGCAGTGTAGAATTGAATTAAGAAATTGTTTTTGATCCATTGTTCTGAAAATAACTCACAAACTAATTAATAGAATACCATGAAATCCTAACAGCTGTTTTTTGAAGGTTAGAATTAACAGAAAAAGAGATGAGTGCGATAAAACTAACGCCATCTATGTGTTAGACCCAGGACTTTTCAGCCCATGAATAAAAATTAGTTTTAAATTTCGTTAAAAGCCTAAAACTGAAAGTAACAGTTTTATTGTTTTTCATTAGCATTTTGTCCTACTAATTCGTAAAATAAATATAAAAAAAAAATACAGAACAAATAAAGCAATAGACTAATACATCATCAGAGTATTGAAAGTGTTCATGCTAATAAATCGCCAGTGTTATATGTGCCTTGAAGAACGATACCTTTGGGCTATTGTACAGAAGCGCGACTGCATTGCCTTGATGACACCCAGAGGATAACGCTTACTCATGCAGTGCATTTTGCTGCTACTAGGAAAGTAGGTTGCGGGAAGGTAGGTAGAGAGTAGTGTTTACGTTAAACACGTTCGATTTAATTTTACTCATGTCGTAAGTGACAGGGAAGACTTTCGCTGGAAGATTGTTCCACAAACGAACAGGGCGACTTAAGAACCATTTCTCCCTATAATGCATTGTGCGATTCACTGGACAATCAATGCGCTTTATGAGAAGTATAAGTACTAATTTCTTAATTAGTGTGGCTACCTTCGCCCTCTCTTTTACGCGATCTAGAAACTCTGGCCCGTACATGAGAGTTGTATTCCATTTTTGTTCGGATATAGGTCTTGTATATATAGGGTCCGCCATCTAACGTTTTTTTTCAACTAGTGCTTATTTCGTGAATGGTAACACTTAGCTCATGTCTGATGTGACAGATAATTAGTGTTATCCTTCCGCTGAACGAATATGGTTATGTATACGCTTGAACAACGCTGGGAATTTGGGCCTACGATCGACTTACAGGAGATGCCGATTTTGCCAAAAAAATCATCCATGAGCTTCATCTAAGCTCATTTTGATCTTGGCGGGTATGTAAACAAGCACATTTTCGCATTTGTGGCACAGAAAACCCGCACGCATACATTGAAAAGCCGATACACCCAAGACGAGTCACTGTTTGGTGCGGATTTTGGTCCAGAGGCATAATTGGCCATTTTTCTTCGAAAATGCACAAGAGTGGCCGTTACAGTCAATGGCGGTCATTATCGCGCCATGTTGAACGAATTTTTGTTCACAAAAATTGAAGAGAAGGATATTAGCAACATTTAGTTTCAACAGGACGGCGCTACGAGCCAGATAGCCGAAGCTACACTCGATGTTATGCGTCCTGTTTTTGAAGATCGCATTATCAGCCGCAGAGCTGATGTCGTTTGGCCACCTCAGAGTTGCGATTTGACACCGTTGGACTATTATTTGTGGGATGCCGTCAAAGATAAGTGTTACGCCAACAAGCCAGAGACAATTGACGCTTTAAAGGACAATATTCGTGAAGCCATTGGTGAAATACAGCTGCACACAATCAATAATGTGCTTAAAAATTGGACCTATCGTGTAGGCTACTGCATGGCCAGCCGAGGCAGCCATTTGAATGAAATTATTTTCCATTATTAACCGGAAGGATTGTACTTTAAAATAAATAAAAGAAATTCGAAAAAATATTCAGTAGTTTTTTTTATAGCATTTTCAAAAAAAAAAAAGTTATTTGGCGGACCCTTTATTAAGGAGATCAGATGGAGTGTAGTATATCGTATACCGTTTCAAAAAGCAGAGGAACTTGAATGCTTCCTCCTAAACTCGAAATATGTGATCGTTTCAACGGACGTGACAATGAATTCTGATGCCAAGAACATCAAGAGTATCAGATTCCTCAATATCTACATTACCCATGGGCACAGATGACAACACACCACCACTTCTGTGCGTCAGAAAACAACAAGTGCCCGTAATCGCATGACCCCTCGCGAAGATTATCACTTCTGAGTGACAAATGTTGCTGTCGTCAGCTTAAGAGTAAATAAGATTGAAAGTGAGAAGAAAAGAGTCGTAAGGAAATATTATAAATAGAGTGGTAGAAAGAAAGCTTGGCGATGCCCCTGAGTTTATTCTGAACCCGTCGGAAGAGGCACCATCTATAACCACTCTTATAAAGCGATCTCTGAGATAGCTCGATATAAGTCCAGAGAAATGACTACCGACACCAAAAGCATTAAGTTTTGAAATGCGAGCCTCATGCCAAACTCTATCTAAAACCTTGGGATATCCAGAGCCACAACCTTACTGTCGCCAAAACCATGAATGGTCTTCAGGATAACGATTCTGAATCATTATCCACTTAGTGGTTTCACAACCCTTTGGCAAGGCTGTCAGCTGTTAAATATCTGTCGTCTGAAGTGTCATTTATTTAGTGGAAGCTAAAAAGCTAAAACTTACTACTAAAGTGTTCGAACAGGGCCGAACTTTCGAACAAAATTTTCTACAGCGATAAGGCTTATTTCTCACTTGGTGGTTGTGACAACAAACGAAATTGTTGTATATGTGGCTCCCAAAACCTAGAAGTGATTATGGAAAAGTCATTGCATTCGGAAAAAGTAACTTTTTGGTGTACATTATAACCGGGAGGTATCAATGTGTCATATTTTATCGAAAACGACACTGGGAGACGAGCAACCGTCAATTCGGAGTCCTATGGCTGTATAATAACTGACATTTTTGGCCTGCAATTGAAGAAAATGAACTGGACAATATATGGTTTCAACAAGTCGGTGCCACGAGCAACAAAAAACAACCCTTTTTGGTTGTAATGCATGAGAAATTTCCCTGTGACATAATACTCGATTTATCGTCGTCAATTGGTCATCAAGATTATGCGATTTGACGCCGTTAAACTTCGGCGTCAAGTAATCCTCAAGACACCGCAAGAAATGTGCGAAAAGTGGTCGATAAATATACCTACAAAGGATCGTCTATGTCTCAAAAGAGTTGTCTGCTGTAACCAAGCCAAAGGCGGTCATTTAAATGACATTGTATTTCGTACATAATTGCAAGGTTCAAGCATCATAATGAAATAAAAGTGTCGTCGAAATCATAGTTACATATATGATTTACTTAAATTTGCCTATGAAACCGTAAGTGTCAACTCCCTTTCCCTTACTTGATAGACGCCTAGTTGCCTCTTTCTAAAAAGCATCAGCAATGTACAGTCACCAAGTATGTTTGGCTTTTTCTTTGCAAAATCTGCACATTGGATTTGATACTATGCATCTCAAACCCGTGTTTCTTTAAAAGTGTATACGCCTCTTTTTTACTAAGCAGGCCTCTCCAAATTACTCTTCCTACTCCACAGAAAGATTCCGGCTACGTTATTGGCATGTAAACTCCCTTTTTGGCTAGCTTATCTGGCCATTCATTCACCCGAATTTCTTCATGAGTCAAGACCTAGCAGAAGTTGACTGTATTGTCCCTAGGCAAATGGTTAGGATTGTTGGGGTTGGTCGATTCCATAAGCATGAAATCTTCAAGGAACTTAGCGTTGATAACAGGCTTGATCTATGTTGGATCCCTGATTGTAATAGCCATCCTGGAAATGGGAGGGCCGACTGTTTACCGAAAAAGAGAGCCCGCCGTCCTAAGGAATTTTTCAACATATCTGTGGGATACGTAAGGGAGAGAATTAGCTCATATTTATGAAAACAGAATGAAAGAGGCTAAAATGTTTATTTCACTTTCTCCCGGTAAATCTAGAAGACTATTGCTGCTCAGTAAAAGCGAGTTCAGGGTACTAAAAGGTTTAGAAAATGTTGAGAATGATCGGTGTAGATTCCACACAACTTATGGCGAGACATCTCAGCACGTTTTCTGTGCCCAGCTATTCCGTCCTAAAGAATGTAATTTCTGGACAATACTGTGGTGATTTCAAAAGAGATATTTCTTCTTTCACCAAATAAGACTACTGGTTTTATTCGCAGTTTCAATCTAATGTGGTGAAATTATGGAGCTGCACAAAGGAATCTTCGAGACGGAGTACATTTTAGCCGTAATCAGTATAACACTGTTGTATCCAATTGTGTAAAAATAGCCACATGAAGAGTGAAGTTCGATATTTTCACTCCAGATCTTAACATTATGGTCTCGCATGCTGTCTGATCAAGGCCCATACTAATTGACTTCATAACCACGTCAATTAAGTCTCTGAAGTTTATGTTCACTAACTAACAGTTATACCACTAGTCACGATTATTTTGACATCAAGGTTATTTGAATAACGAGACTCAGTGATATTCCAGGGAACTGAGTGGTGAATGATCTGGAGAGATGAGGCAGTATGTCTATCTTTACTTGTTATCTGTATTTTAAATGCTGGATCAGATATATGTTTTCCAGAAGATTAAAACATATTTCTTTTTGTAAGCAGACGAAAGAGCTGTGGCAGGTTGTTGATCTGAGAAGAACTAGTTAACTTCCAAGCCTATCCAAACGGAGATTTTCGGCTATGATAGATATGCTGTCTGGCCATTGTCTAGTGAGCAGACATGCGCTCCGCTTTAGGTATTGAAGACCAACGGTGTGTGGATATTTTTGTGAAGAGGAGGTAATAACTGCGAGATTCTTGTTTCTTGAATATCTAACGCTTTTAAGGCTGAGGTTAAGAGATCATGGAAGGTACCTAATGGACCCTGATTTGCTGCTGGAAGCCCCCGTGGATTATATCAGTCACTACGCCATTTTTCCTCCAGGGTCATTGTATTATGCAGCATCCTAATACAATAATACGTGCCCTAAGCGGGCTGATCTTAGGATCGTCTGCCGGTTTTAACCTAACTTAAGCACGCAATGGGACTTTTTCCGTGACTTCTTTTGGCTGTATATGACTTACTAAACGCATCTTTGCCATGTTTCAGTTTCTTTGTAATCATTTTTCATGTAATTTAGCTTCCAGCTAAGCAGGTGATCGGTGTACTGTAGCAGGTCAATGATGAATTATGGTGTGGTCTAGAAACAACAACAGATGGCAGTATTTGGTGCAGTGGTGAGAAATTTTTGCTTGTCATAGACTCCTACCTTTTTATTTTTCCCCGAGAGGTAGCGTTACCTGACCTTTCTATGATGCTTTTGTAGTTAATACCGTAATGCTGCTGTATGGATTATCCATGAGGAAAAGATCGTAGTTTCTTAGTTATTTAAAATTCGAAATCAAGATGAAGAAAATTTTTCTTCTCAATGTCGAAATTCGAAACTGGGCTGCTATAGATTTTGTATGCTAGCACTTTAACCACGACACTACGCCATTTCGATACACCAAGGGACTTATGGTGATTTCTTTTCTGACAAAAAATTTTGCACTTCATTTGTTCTTTGCCGTAAAATGTCGTCTAAAATTAAGAAATATCTAATGGCGTTTTCTTGTCTGACAAAAAAATGTTGCACTTTTATGCCCTTTCTTTTTTCATGTTAAATAAAAAAGAAATTATATGAAGAAAGGGTGCTGTGTCTACCTCTAAAAATGTTGTCCTTAAAAATATTTGATATTTTTTTAATTTTTGACGACGTCATACATTTCTTGTCAGAAAAGAAAAGGCCATAAGATTTTTAATTATCACAAAAAAGTAAGGGCAACAAAGTGCGACATTTTTTTTTTTTTTAGAAAAGAAAATGTCATCAGTTATTAAAAAACTTGCCTTTTATAAGAAAATCAGTACTTTTTTATTTTGATAATTTGTTTAGATCAATTCAGAAAGTAATTAAGGGCAGTTTAACTTCTATTGGAGCCGCCGTCTCACAATTCAGTTACGCAAGTGATTTGCTATACAAAACAACTTGACGAGAACAGGCAAGTCTGTAGTCAAAAATTGGCAATTCTATTCCCCTTCACCCGACCACCTTACCCCTTCTATCTACAAATACAAGAATTGAACAATTTACTTGCGCAACGGAATTGCCTAATGTAAAACGGCTCTAAGTTTTTAAAATTTGAATTCTCATGTAGGGTATAATACAGTCGTTAACATGCTTACGTTTTGAATAATTCCAAAATGTCTCATTAAAAGAAGTTACATGTTAATTAAAAGGATTTTATAACAATTTTGATAATGAACTTTTGGTGACATTTGTGACATTTTTTTTCAATTGTTTATTTAATTTTTTTTGCTTCATTTTGATATGTGTTTTAAATGTTGTTGTTGTTTTTCATTTAAAAAAATTTAATTTTATTTAAGAGTTGTGTTATTGTTATTGCCATTGTTATTGTTATTGCTGTTTTCTCGTCTTAATGATGTTGAAAAATTACGACAAATTAAATGCAAAAGAAAAATAAAAAAAATTGAACAAAAAAATAAAATGATTTCGTAACGAATTCATGGCTAATGATCATATAATTATGACAAAACGTTGATCATTATAATGATAATGAGAGTGAAGACTTTTCAAAAAAAAAGAAACAAAGAAAAAACATAACAAAATTTGAAATATATTTCAGGTGTAATTCGTGCAGGAAGAAGTAAAAAACAAGACATTGATCATTACAATATTTTGTTTTTTATATAAAATTTAGAATGTACATACATACATACATACATAGGTGTATATCATAGGTAATGCCATGACATAGAAAAAAAATAGTTGTAATTTGGATTCTATAACGTTGAAAATTGCTGTTAATTGTTTTCAATTCTTAGAAAATACAACACGCTGAAGTCTTTCAAAATTGATTGATTAATCGCCTTTGGAAATAGATGAAAAAGCGATAATAGCATAACTACAAAATCATATTCAATTTAATTAAATTAGATCTGCATGTACTATAAGCATCAAAATTAAATAAACAGCCACATTATCTTGAATTTAGTTTATGTATACTTTAGTCTTTTAAAATACGATGAATTTAAATATTTTAGATTTCGTAAGACTGCATTTACGGCTTTACAGAATCCATAAAAAAAACCAAAAAAGTTCTTACAACAACTAAGTTATACAACGAAAACGAAAGTGACCCAATTTTTTGGGCGTCAAAAAAAGTATAGAAGACAAAAACCTATGCGACCAGAAAGTTTAATGCATAAATAACTGTGCAGTGATACCTTTTTTCTGAGAGATGCTATCGAGTACAATAAGAATCTAATTTAGAAAAATTTCGCAACACCTCCAAAATCTTAGAGTTACGGGAGTACTTATAAACAACTAACTTTGCTGAATGTTAACCGGTTGTAAGATTCTTGGTGGATTTGAAAAGAAGAGAAATACACTATATTTTGATGCGTAAGAACGGAGTCACTTTTGATTTTGTTGTAAGAATTTTGTTTTTTTTTTGTGGATTTGTAAGGGCTGAAGAATAAACTAAATTGCAGAGAATATGAGTGTTTACTTAATTTTGACGCTCATAGTATGTATCTTATTAAAAAACTACTGATACATGAAAAACTACATGATTATAGAAAGAATATCACATAACAGTACTATGTACTCACAAGGTCTAAGCCTATTTCGATCAGGATGCGACGGATACATCCTACCAATTAATAGTTTTAGCTGCAATTCAGGTTCAACAAGATGCCTTTTCATGAGTCTCGATAGCACTACACATTCCAGAAGCAGGTGTCTCGCTGAAGCTAGCTCCTCTTCACAGCAATAACTGCACAACATTGATTCACACACACCCAACAAGAACCACATGTCGGCCCATAAGACAATGACCAGAGAGCATATCTACTACAAACGAAATTCTTCGTCTTGGCAAATTCTCTCTGGCCTGCTTACAGCAAACCGTCTGTTTCCATATTCTGTAAAACATATCGCTGGACCAGTACTTAAGATTCTGACGATCTTTCTTTTGCCAGAAAAATCTGTGCCATCGTACCGGGTCTAGCTAGTTCATCTGTCAAACAGTTTTCCGGCATATTCCTATGTCTCAAGCCTGATGTCGAGTGGTATTTCCTCACCAGCCGGCAGTTATTGAATCTCTTGACTATCGGTATAAATATACCTTTTTAAACGTGATTGCATTCTTGCAAGTGTCTTTCCGAATGGTCCTTTACTTTAGTTATTGTTTAGTTGACTCTCGTGTTCGCGCGTTGTGTTATGAGTGTTAAAAGAGTTATTGGATACCGTACTGAAAAATTTCACAAGCACATGAAAAACCGCACTATGTCGGGAATACCTCACACCCACTCCATAAGGTGGAGATATTTGAAGAAATCAACTGGTCCAACACAGGATATCTTGGAGATGTCGTGCAGAAACCATTCGCCGAAGGTCTTTCTACGAATTCTTCACCTGGCGAATATCACCAAATCGATTTTGTCTGGCCCACAGCCTGAAGCCAAAGCATTCTGCCTATTCAGAGCGCCGTTCATTACCTCACTGAGCACAAATGAAAATATATCTGAAATAAGCATAACATCATCGTCGGTCCTAGTGCCTGTTTCCTCCTCTGTCTAGTGGACAGTGTGTTACGGACACTGCGCCCCATGTAATCTATTGTGTTGCCTTCCTAATAAGCACCAGCAGATCTGGAACCATAATGGTGAATATGTCTCCCAATGAGACCCTATTTTTCTCCCAACATACCATCTAAACATATCAAAAACATTCACATAATATATGTTTCGCTGTCTCTGATGCCTGTGAACACATCTGTGGCCGCCAACCTCTTCAGATGCGCTCTTAGTCTACAGTGGTCCGAGTCCGGCCTGCCATACTTGAGAACCTCAGAGCGATGCCCGAATTGCAGATTTAGCGACGCCCTAGAGTTGCGAAGTCCGCTTTGAGCATTCCAGTGTTCCAAGCTTCTGACAATTTTTCAATTATTGACTAGGTTGGGTGGGGATAGTAGTAAATGTTGCTGCATAGCAAGGTTCCGGACCGATATAAGGTGTCTTGGCTTTTTTCTAAGCGACAGCTTTTACAACGTATTAAAGCAATATTTGGCCAGTCTAGATGTCATACGACTCGAGCCAAGTCCCCTTAACGCAGCTTGGCTGTCAGAGAATATATTAATGGTCGTACCCTTGACTCCACTGTCCCGGTTGCTCTGCGCAAATATGCCAATGGCCGTGATCTCAGCCTGGAAAACACTGCGATCTCCACAGTGGGAGCCACAAGTCTCGGACAGCATGTTTTCGAGCTAGGTCAACCGAATCCAGGGGAATCAGATCTGTTCCTATCGGAGATTTAGTCGACTTCGTTAAGAGGGCTGATGAGTTGCTCTTTGGAGTTAGATTTCGAGCTGTCACTTTTTACGAAACGACTACGTGTAATGGTATCAGTAGAAGATAGTGGTTAACTGGACATCAACTGCGGGCCGGTGTCGCGCTGATGATTGTGTAGGGTTGATCATATGGGTCGTCTTTTGTGGCTGTAGTAGGAAAAAAGGATCTTTTAGGGCGATATATCTGTCGTTGTCAGTGATAGTGATAATAATAAATACTTATACATTTGTTTTATTTGTTTTTCTAGAATGCAGTTTATTTGCGTCGACCTTTGGCTGCACTAGTGTTAAAGAAAACAAATGTCTACATTATTAAATAATTTTATTGAAATTGATAATTAAATTAATTCCTTTTTTTTAATTTTTCTTTCCAGATGGCTTGTGGCATATCTTGTGTGGATAAGACTTTAAACAAAACCTTTTACCATTTGGGTGTATTCATAGCCAAACATCCGGGATATTTTATTATAATTCCGATACTATTAACCCTTCTATGCATAACAGGGTAAGTTTTTTGGTGTTTTTTTTGTTTTTTTTTTTTTTTAATTTAATTAAATTTTTTCTTTTTTTGTACATCCAGTTACCAACAACTTAAATATCAAATTGATCCGGAATATTTATTTTCACCCATTAATGGTGAGGGTAAAGCTGAAAGAGCTATTGTTGAGCAATATTTTAAAGTAAATTATACGCATCGTTTTAATGTGGGTCGCATAACAAGGCCAGGTGAGTTCAAAAATAATCCTTAATTGAAAGATAAAAACGAATATTTTAGGACGAGAGAGGGAGGGAGGGAGGGAGGATATGTAAATTTCAATTTCAATTACGATTTTTTTGTTTTTGTTTTGTTTACTACGTCGTATGTGTTGTTGTTTTTTGTATTTTTTTTCAAAAATCATTTTTCATTTTATTTAAATAAGAAGAGCGCGCTTTAATTCAATTTAAATCTGTCCAACTAAAATCGCTGCTATAAACCATTTCAAACTACTCAGTCGGATTTTTTTTAACAATAACGATCATCATTTAAATGATCATCATTCAAATGATCATTATCATATTGTACATACTCGTGTTTGAGAAAGTGTACAACAGAAGCATTAGTAAAAGAATCGTCTGGAACAGTCCAGAGTATTTACTCGTACGTCACATTAAAATAATTCAAGATGAAAAGCAGAGACAATCTAAAGAAAACTGTTTTTCAAACAGTGAGAGGATGATGATGAACCAATTTAAAATAATCATAATAAACAGAATACTAGAGTGTGGCCTCCCCTTTTACGCCTGCCCGGTATTTATTTATACATACATATACCCTTAAGGCCTATTTTCTCTCTCGCTAAACATGTGTGGACGAGTACAATGTGCAAGTGAAAGATCAAGAAGAAGAAAAACGTCTTAATGAAAATGTCAAGTCTTATTAAATTCTTAGAAAATATTTTTGTTTGAAGAAAAGTAGGTTTTGTCTGTTTCTTCGTTTGATTCCCACACCCAGTTTATAAATTTGTTTGTTTTTGTTGCTTTAATTTCCCTCACTTGTCCAGTTTTTTTTTCCGTTTTTTTTTGTAATTTAAAAAAGAAAATCACGTTTTCTTTCAATTGTTTACAATAATATTTAAATTTAAACAGTACAAAACAAATTAAATTATTAAATGATTCATAAATCAGAACAACAAACTAAAAGAGCAATTTAAATATTAAAATAATTTTAAAGAAATTTGTAACAAAATGTCTTAATATCTTGTTCAAATCTCTGCTTTAAAACTTCAAAATTTTATTAAAACTTTGTTATTTATATAAACTATTTGTCATTCCGAAAATTCGAACATTGCAATTTTATAGTTTAAGCCTTAAAAATAATTTGTAAAGCATCTACTTTATATCTTTAAACAAAATATTCACTTTTTGTGTCATGTTCGAAAATTCGAAGTTAATTTCGAACTTTGGAAATTTCGCCTTAATATTTACTTTTTTATATATTATTTAAAGATTTTGCTAAAACTTCCAAAATTTCGCTTAATATAAAACCTTTCATTTTCATATTTCGAAAATTTAAATTTGGTTTTAAATATAAAAAATTATATAAAAAGCATTTAATTTACGTCATTCAACAAAATTTTTAGTTTTCGATTCATGTTCCAACATTCGAAATTAAGTTCGAAAATTCGAACATGGACTTTTTATATTAAGCATACCAAACTATATTTTTTTGTGCATAAAATGGTGTTTTGACAAAAGTTAGTGGATTATCCTCATTCTAAATGCGACAATTCTGCTTAATTCCTTACTATTCAACCAAAATGGACTTTTTCGGATAACAAAATTTTGAATGGTAATTCAATATAAATATCTATTTGTGCTTCAACCCAATCGCCGAATTGGCGGCGCATACGATGAATGTTTGGCTTTAATTCATACACAAGTTAAGATCCTTTCCCAAAATCTTCCATAAAGTGGAAGGAGACACCCACAGTTTTTGAGAACGGCGACATATTAACTGATTTGGATCGTCTTCTCTGTACAGCGGCTACAACTTTTTCAGTGCGCTCTGTTCGGCATCGGACGGTATGCATATTATCATTAAGAATTAGTCATTCTGAAGGGCGGTATGTAGATAAGTTTGACGAAAAAAACCATTATTTTTAAAAAAAATTTCAGCAATTTTCAAGCCTTGCTCTATGTAAGTCTACCCATAATGAAATGTCAAACCAAACTAAACAAAAAGCAGCTATCAGCTAGACTTGGGTAGTTTGCGAACGACCTAGTACAATTGAACTACTCACAAAAGTGACCTAAGAGAGTTGGTCATTACAATGAGTCTTTTTAGCTCTGTAGCTCCGTAGCTCGTTCGGTCATTTGTTCTTTCATGTTTCCTTATCGTACATGAGTCTTCTTCGTTCACAATACTCTTTAGTTCGTGTGTCTTTTTTCATGTTATATGAAAAGACATACGTTGGTAGTACCACCCTGAAAATAACATGTACAATCAGTGTTGCCAGACAATGAGTTCCATTGGCTCTGTAGTTCATGTTTCTTTTCGTTTGTTTCTTCTTCGTTCATATTTGTTTCATTGATATGTTTGCCACTTAATTTGAAAAATAAATAATTTGCAAATAATATATATAAGCAGTGTTGCCACAATCTTAATATGCAAATAAGCAAAAGAAATATGAATATACATATTATGTTAAAAAATATATTATCAATTCTTTTTAAAAAATTGAAAACTCGTATGAAAAAGTTATAAAACGAAAATTTTTATTTAAGATAAGTCTTTTGTCTCGTTGACTTTAATTTTTCTAACGGTCTAATTCATTCAAAAGTATGTAAAAAATGGAAAAACGAATTCGTACAGAGAATAATTACCCATTAATTTTGAGCCTCACTTAGAGAATTAATTCAATGGCATTTATGTAAAAATCAGTTAAAACCCCGGCAATATATATTAATTCCCATAACATTCAATGAAGGAATATGGGGACTTCTCTCAGTCAATGAGCTGCACCCGATTCTACTTTTAAACTCATTGAAAGGGACCTACAGTTTAACGCCGTCTCCGAACGGCAAATGCATTTAAAGAAGTTTTCAATAGTATGAGTATTTACTCATAGCCAGCTACTTACTAGCTAATGTTATGAGGTGATACCGCTGTCGAAAAACTTTTTTTTTTAAGACGGTCTGGCCTGGTATTGAGCCGACGACCTTCTGGTTGGTAGGCGGGTGTCTTATCTACTATACCACAGCTGCACACCGGCAATAAAATAATAAAAATTGCCTGAAATGCTAGTGTACATTTGCAAATTTTGCGACAAATATCCTTTTAAAATATACCTGCAATTACATGTTATTGCAAATTCTTAATTATTAAGATTTAAAAAAATACCCTTAAAAATAACCGGAATAAAATGTTATTTTAAAAATTAATATATTTATATAATAATAATATATTTATATTTATGTCTAAATATTCAATGTTTATAATTGAAAAACGTCCACAAAGCGAAATATTTGAAAATTAAAATTTTCAACAAAATAATAATAATTAATGGGAAATCAACTGAGTACTGAACTAAGTGAACGACTTAGCGATCACCGAAAAGAGCTAAAGAATCCAAGTCTACTATCAGCTGTTAAATCGGTTGTCAAATAAAGCAGTGTTGCCAACTCAAAGTTATGAACCTCCAAAAAAGAAAAACACTCGATATTTTATTAAAATCGAAATTAAGTTCGAATTTTCAAAATTGGCCTCAAATTTTTTTCATAATTCATTAGTATTATTCATGTATTTAATTCGTAATTTTGTATAACTTTGTTAAGGTTTAACAGTTATTTGCGCAAATTTATGTCAGTATATGTACGAGGGTCGTTTAAATAAGGAAAACAATATTTTTTGTTAATAAAATGGTAAAATAATATGTCTTTTTAGCTTTTGTTTGGCCACCATTAGATATTACAATTGAATTAAAACAAAAAAAAAATCCATAAATTTATTATAACAAAAACAATAAAAACAACAACAATAGCTATAAATAATAATTTAAATAAATAATAAAAAACAACAATTTAAACACACATGGTAAGCTGTTTGAATATGGAAGATAATAAAAAAAAAATTTGTGGTCACGTATTTGCCATAAACAGCGTTGCCGAATGTACAGATTTATCACTATTTTGCTGTTTTATTTAAGCGTTGAGCAGTTTTGATGTTTTTTTTTTTTTTTTGTTTAAAAAATAGGTTTGTCTGTAAATTGTGCAGATTTTGTAGTTTTTAAAAAAGATATACGTTTCTTACCTTCAATTCCACTCCAATTGCTTAATACAACTGTAGTAAGGTTTACGCGTACCTTTTTTATTGCGACAATGTAATTATACGTTTTTTTTACCACTGATCACAAAGAAAGAGAAAATTCATACGTTGTATGATGCTCACATTTAGATCTAAGAAAGAAAAATACATTTTTTGGCAAATTTCCAACTGTTATGGTATCACATTACGTACTCCGAAAGTACCTATGTACGTATGACTGATAAGTACATCCGCTTCACTAATAAAATATCACTCGTACGTAGGTACTTATGTACATAGTGATGTGAATTAGAGGCCTGCGTTACTGAATTAATTTCTTTCAACCATAATGAATGCAGTTTAATACTGTAATGATATTTACTGCATAACATACACCACATACAAGAATTCAATGAGAGAGAGAGAGAGAGAAACTTCATTCAAGAATATTTCATTCTCTTAAACATGCGTGTTTACTCACACTGTTCCCTACACAGCATAGCAACAAAATCAAAACAGCGTATGGTAAATCAAAATAATGCATTCACTAAAAAACTACTGCATTCAATTAAGAACAACCGCACTCATTCTTCTTTTCTTTGCCATTTCAAGCATTAAACACACAGATGATAGAGAGCACCTTGTATAAAATTTTATTATATATGTATCTTTAAGATACTTGGATTTTACAAGTTGTGTTTTGTATCGCTTTCTTATGTTTGTTCTTGTATATATATTTTTATGTCTAGAAAAATATCGTTACAACACAATGAATGCATATTGTGCATTCTGAAGTATTCACTGTTGTTTTGATTGAGCTCATGATTTACTCAAATACAAATGACTGAATGCGGAGAGCAATGAAAAGCTGATATACCACTTCATCACACATAAGAAGAAGAATGAGATCACAACCAGAGTTGGGTTAACTGCATTAAATTTATAATTTATCGCTTCCATTACCACCACCATTACCACGACTTAGCATTAATGCAGCTATATTACAGCCACCACTAGTGGCAGATGGAAATAATTAACCACTAACTCAAAAAATTTGAGTGCTAGGGGATATTGAGGGCACTAAAAGAAATGACTTTAGTAGTAAAATCAATCCACTACCACTAAAATCGTGTCATTTAGTGCACTGAATTTCCACTGCCACTGAATATTTGGGGCGAAAATGCACTACCACCAAAAGTAGTAGAAAATAAAATCCAATGCAAAAATCCAACTCTGATCACAACAATGATTCATTTCAAAGTGAATGCACAATTTTGCCTTTTATTGATATTTTACTGTTATTTTTCAAAAAAAATTATATTTCTTAACAACCGAGCGACAATTTTATTGCGAAATAAACTAAATATATATATACGCGAGTATATGTTTGACAACCTTCTTCATTTTCAAAATGACGGTATATCTCTAAAACAAAAGCTAATCTAAAAAAAGATTAGCACCACTTGATTTAGCGTACTCGAATCCGGTTTACCCGCCAAGTTACGCGATTGTCGGAAAAAAGTGTCATTTTCGAGCACAGTGTCATTATATCATATTATTTATGTATTTGGTATACAAGTTAATAATGTCGATTTTTGAGCTTCATTTATTATAAGAACAAAATGAATTAATATATTATTCAAAGTATTGTCCATCGTTAGCCGCTACTTTTTCCCATCTTTCTGGTATCATATGGATTACGCGCCAATCAAGCCAATTTCTGATACTCTGTTTTGAAGTTAAGCGTATTCCAGTAAGGGCGTTCTGCATCGATTGAAACAAATGGTAGTCAGAAGGGGCAAGGTCTGAGCTATAAGGCGGGTAAGACAAAACTTTCCATCCACTGTTTTTTAAATAGTTTTTGACCGGTCTTGCAACATATGTCCGAGCGTCGTCAATGATGGAAGCTTATGGGCTCGTGTCTGGTCGAATATTCTGGTCGTTTTTCGTTGATTTCTCTCTCTTTAAACGAATCTTTTGTGTTCGGTACAGGTCCTCTTTGATTGTCTGACCCGATTTCAATAACTCATAATACTAAACACCCTTGTGATCTCACCAAACGCAGAGCATTACCTTGGTGTCATGGATATTCGGCTTCAACGTTGATTTGTCTGATTGACCGGGCTTTACATATGACTTTTTGCCACTTTTCATCACCTGTAACAATACGATGCAAAAATTAGTTCTTTTTGTTGGGTTCAGGCATCATTTCCGACATGCAAAATCAACGACTCTTGGCTTCAATTCATATGGGACCCAATTTCCTTGCTTTTAAATGAATGCCAATGCTTTTAAACGTAGGAAAATGGCTTGTTGTGTGACTCCTAATGATAATGGCAGATCTACTTGCGTTTGACAAATCCTCATCTTCAAACTTTTTCGGCTAACCAGGCCTCAACTTTTTTTGTGTCCAAATCACCACTTTCTTCAAATGAAAGAATGTTATCAGAGCTCTCCGCAAAACATATTTTTTAGACACAAAATTCTGCAGTCTTTAAGCGATTGCAAATAATGTCTGTTTACACTTTGTCGTGTATTGAATACTAAATTATAATGACAGATGTTTAGCCTCCTAATTCCATATATGCTATTATTCACAGAAACCATATGTAATAATTATGCCATATGTTGTCCAAATCGGCATTATTAACTTGTATACCCAATATATCACATTTAATTTGTTGCGAAACTTCAAATTGCTATAATTTTCAAATCAGGCAAGATTTTTAAACTGACTTTGATTATCAAAGGATTAAAATGATTGGCTCATTAATGGTTATTTTGTTCATATTTTTTGAAGTATGTGCAGTTTTTTCACTTGAAAATCAGTTTTATTTTTCTAAATTTTCAGTTTTTCTACAAACAATTAGCCATAAGTCTCACACTCACTCTCTCTTTCTCTCTTTCTCTATTCGTTAAACATTTACGTTTACTCTTTTTCCAGGTCGCTTTGGTCGTGTTATTGTCATACCAAAAGATGGCAATGACAATATGATTCGTCGCGAAATATTCCAAGAACTCCGGCAACTTGATAACCTAATCCAAAATGCTACTGTTACCTATGAAGGGGAGACCTTTACCTATAAGGATACCTGTGCCCGTTGGGAAAATGAATGTTTTGAGAATGATATTCTAAACTTGGACTATATAATGGATGATGTAATAAGAGAACCATTTTGATTTATTTTTTCGAAAATTTTGTTAACCATTCGATTTTCCCTTTTCAAAAACAGATAGAATCGGGCGAACTCAACCTAACATTTCCCTTAATGTTTAATCCTGTTACCTGGGATGCTCATGCCTTTCCCGTCTTCTTTGGTGGCACTCAAATAACCGAAGACAATTATATTATCAGTGTACCGGCCATACAACTGGTGTACTTTGTAACAGCCGATACCAAACGGCAAGATGCCAAGTAAGTTTGTTATCCGAAAACAATTTCTTTCATTTTATAAATCTTTTAAATTTTCTTTACAGAGGTGCCGAATGGGAAGAAACATTTTTACGTGTGGTTGGTCAGGCAGAAAATACCGGCTATTTCAAACATATATCGGTGGCCTATTTCGCTTCTCGCACATTGGATCATGAGTTGGAGAAGAATACGCAAACGGTGGTGCCCTACTTTAGTTCTACTTTTTTGCTTATGGCCTTATTTAGTGTTATTACCTGCATGATGGGTGATTCAGTGCGTTCAAAACCATGGCTGGGATTAATGGGCAACATTTCGGCCGTTATGGCTACTTGCGCTGCATTTGGCTTAGCCATGTATATGGGCATAGAGTTTATTGGCATTAACTTGGCAGCACCTTTTCTAATGATTGGTAAGGAAATATGCAAGAAAACATTATTGTCTTTGCAAAAGTACTTTTAGGAAGAAAAAATGCATTAATTTAGAAAATATCCTAAAAGCAAATTAATTTTTATAAAAAAGTACCTTAAGAAGTAGACTTCATTTAAGGGTCTTAAAAAATGTTACTTATGCACAAAAACTACCTTTGGAACAAAGAACAAGAGAAGTACCTACAAAAAAATTCATTAAAACCTACAAAAAGTACTTTACCTTTAAAAGGAATAATGATTTTTTTGTAAGAAGTACTTTTTGTAAAAATTGCCTTAAAATAAATTACTTTTAAAAAAATTATCAAAAAAGCATTGTACCTACGAAGAAAAAACGTCTAAAGGCGCAATAAGTATCAAAAAATACCTTTTTTTCTAAAAAGGTAAATGAAAATTAAAACATTAATCCTTTTTTCCCCCATTCCATAGGTATTGGCATTGATGACACATTTGTAATGCTGGCAGCTTGGAGACGTACTTCCTTGAAACAATCTGTAGCTGAACGTATGGGTCACACCATGTCAGAGGCCGCAGTATCGATTACGATTACTTCCCTCACCGATTTAATATCTTTCTGGATTGGTATTATCAGCCCCTTTAGATCGGTGCAAATATTTTGTAAATACTCGGTACTCGCTGTGGGTTTCACTTTTCTTTGGCACGTGACATTTTTTGCGGCCTGTATGGCTATTTCCGGTTACAGAGAACATCAAAATCGCCATGCCTTGTTGGGTTTTAAAGTGCAATCTCTGTCGGTGGCTATAAAAGGTACTATTTTGGATAAAAGTTTTAGTTAAAAAACGCTATGATATAATGTTCCCTTTTTGTTGCAGAAAAACGCAATATCTTATATCGTTCCCTGATATCGGGTGGTATCAATCGTGAGGATCCCGATAATCCGATCGACAATAAGGATCATATTTTAATGAAATTTTTCCGCAACAAAATGTCGAGTGTTATCAACAACAAATGGTGTAAATTCTTGATCATTTTGATATTTGGCGCCTATTTAGCGGGGGCCTGTTATGGTATTACCCAAATCAAAGAGGGTTTGGAGCGTCGCAAACTTTCACGCTCAGATTCTTATTCAGTGGAATTTTTCGATCGTGAGGATGAATATTATCGTGAGTTTCCCTATCGCATGCAGGTTATTATAACGGGTGATCTGAACTATTCGGATCCCATGACACAGGATCATATCGAGGAATTGACCCGCAATTTGGAAAATACTTCTTATGTCACCTCTTCTTTATATACCGAGTCCTGGTTGCGTTCTTTCGTATCATTTGTGGAGCGTAATAATGATTATTTAAATCTGACTTTGGATACGGAACAGGAATTTATTGAAGCTGTCAAGGAGCATTGGTTATTCCCCGGTAACCCTTTCTCATTGGATGTCAAATTTAATGAGAATGAGACAAGAATTATAGCCTCCCGTTTTCTAATACAAGCCGTTAACATAACCGACACGAATCATGAAAAGGAAATGGTACGTGATCTCAGACAAATCTGCAAGGATTCTCCCCTAAATGCCACCATATTCCATCCCTACTTCGTATTCTTCGATCAATTTGAGTTGGTGCGTCCCACCTCATTGCAGGCCATGGTAATTGGTGCCATAATAATGATGATTATTTCCTTTGTGTTCATACCCAATATATTGTGTTCGTTGTGGGTGGCCTTTTCGGTAATATCCATTGAGATGGGCGTGGCTGGCTATATGGCTTTGTGGGATGTTAATTTAGATTCCATATCTATGATAAACTTGATCATGTGCATAGGCTTTTCGGTAGATTTTACCGCCCATATATGTTACACTTATATGTCTTCAAAAAAGAAGAGCCCAAAGGCGCGTGTAAGGGAAGCGTTCCACTCTTTGGGTTTGCCTATATTGCAGGGTTCCAGTTCCACTGTATTGGGCATAGTGGCATTGTTGTTGGCCCAAAGTTATATATTTTTGGTATTTTTCAAAATGGTTTTCTTGGTAATATTCTTTGGAGCTATGCACGGCTTATTCTTATTGCCGGTATTGCTCTCGCTCTTTGGCCCTGGCTCTTGGCAAACCTGGACTGGCCGTGATACGGGCAGTGAGGAGGAAATTGACGAATTGGATAGCCGACTAAAAGTGGTTAAAATGGATAAGAATTTTATAAATGCTTTCTATATGCCCTACAGTTCTAATGGTCTAAATGGTGTAAATGGTTTCACTAGCAAAGGTTTCTTGGCTGCTCCCTATAAAGCTTATGGCGATGAAAAGGATTTGGGTATAGGCACTTCTGGTGAGGATTCCTCTGAAAGCAGTTCTTCGAAGTCACAACGCCGCCAGGCTTTAGAAGATGAAAACACACAGAGACGTTATGAAGAGGGCTGGCGTAAATCTTCCTACAACGATCTATTCGCCCATAATGCAAAAAGCATATTCCAGCCTCATCCTGCTGCTCTATACAATCAAAAAGTTACAGCCCACGAATGGCGGGCGCGTTTGGAAGAACAGCAACAGGAACGTAATCAATCCATGCAAAGAGAACGTTTTGCTTACGATAACTATGGTGCCGATTTACAAAGACGACCAGCTGATTTTACGGATGACATAATACCGGCACGTATAACACCCACATCCTCATGGGATGAACGTTCGCGAAGAAAGTATAGAACACCCTTAAATCCTCCTAACTTGGCGGGCAGTGGCGATGAACAAACATTTACCTTACAACACAACAATGCCGGCAAACGTTACCAACGTAGACGTTCCTCTGAAGACTCTACACGACACTATCACACACGATGGCCTGCTTCGAATATAGAAGAACGTGTTATGAAACGTCATTCGCCTTCGAGAACACAAAATATTACCGCTGACGAGGATGGTGATTACCCCATGTCCTTTAATTATCGTCCCCAGCCACCCAAACGTTCATCGTCTCATCATAATCTCTATGCACAAAAACAACCACCAAGCACATATCAATTTGGTGGGCCCTACTATCAACAACACTGATACGACAACGACGGCTGTTCGAGAAAGCCTGGGTTTAAGACTACTATTTTAGTACAGGATTTATGGTAACAAATGAATGCAAATAGTTTTAAAAAAACTTTTCTTGTTTTTACTTTTAAGTTAAAAAAAAGTGTGTGTACGTCGTGTAATTTAGAAATAATGCAGGTTTATTATCAAAAAAAAAAAAAAAAAAACTAAAATAATACGAGGGAGGTTGTTAAAGTGAATATAGTAAATTATATTAAGATTTTAGTTAGAGTTACTAAAACTGTTATACATTTGTGGTATAATAGTGTAAAGCAAAGGCTTAAAATTTTATAACAGAGATGTATTTCAAAGGAAGTGTGATATCTCCTTACTTTACTTGGTTTACTTGTTTCCAGTCAAGCGCTTCACATCAAATTTTATCCAATAGCCTTCGAAATATATGATGTAACGAACTCCATTTACTTTTGCAAATTTCATACGTAATAGCTGGGATTACTAATGTATTCCTCTCACTGCACAATGCAAGAAACTTTCTGTCCATAATATCAGTAAAGGAATCACTATCTTTGCTGATGGTGTTGTCTAGATATAAGAACTTTACATTTTCAATTATCTACCCATGTAATCTTAATAATTTTAAGTCGAACTTTATCAGCCTTTTATATAGGTCGTTAAGCTTTTGTTGAATTTCCCCAAGCCATGTAGAATATCGTGTAGATGTTCTCCTACATTCCAACACAGATACGTCAGACGGTGCTTCGGAGTTTGATTGATATATTACATACTGGATAAAGTTCATATATATGGTTTATTATATTTAGCGGTAGACTTTTGATGGTTACTGTGTCTCGGAGTGTCGGTCTGGATAACATGTATCGGTTCGAAAATAACAATTTAAAGCTAAAACCTTATGTTATACTGACTAACTTAAGCAGGTTCTACAAAATTTGAGCACTCTGTGATTAGCTGAAATAAAGAATTATAAGCAAGACATCTTATCTCTATACCCTGAACATATTACAGACTTGCCTGTCTTGCCATAACAAGAATGGTTAAATATTCAACGCAATCCTGTCTAGAAACCATTATTAAATAAGTGACTTCCTTATCTGGTGCGAGCCGTCAGCCTAGAAGTGACATCCTTTAATAACGTTCCAACAAAGTAAATACTGATAAATTAAGCATAATATTGTCTTAAAAGACTTGTATAAAACGTATATTGAATCAGTATTTGAAGCAGAACTGCTGGTCATTATTTGGTGTCATAGGATCGGTGTTTATCGTTTTGTTCTTTAACATAAACTATCCGATTACGTTGCAATTGTTAGATTTACTCGAATCATTTATAAAACAAAACCAAAATGTTCTATGAAAAGATTAACTCCGTTATAGGCTATATACCCATCATATCCACTAGATTACATTAATGCCATGTTCACACGACAACATTGTTTTGTAATTCGCTTTGTGATACGTAATTCAACCAATTATGAGCCCAATAACTATACTATACTATGACCCATACAAAGATTTTAGTTCACATAACCCAAAATTGTAAGTAATTCAGTTTCAATTACCCTATGGTTACTACAAAATCAATATGATCTTTAACTTTCCTTTTTTGGTGTTTGTCCTAATTAGTAATTTCCTAATCTTTTTTTCACTTCTAAAACTCAATTCACCATCGGCGAATATCACAATAATAAATAAAATTGAGAAATAAGAATCATTAAATCGAATTACAAATGTGCCATGTGAATGTAAATTAATTCGAAGTTTCATCTGAACATGCATTCACATTCAAAAAAAATCTTTATTTAAACGCTATTGTGACGTAAGTCTGAAAGTATTTAAGGTGTTAATAATTTGTTCAGATGTAATAACCAGTTCTATTTAGTCTAACTGAAGCAATTCGAGTGGAGTGCTATGCTATTCTAGTAGTTTATCGGTTCTAGTTAATACCAACATGATTTCATGGCGCCATTTCATGATTACCAAAAGCATTTTCTGCTAAATGACAATTCGAGAATAAAAACGCAATTTGAAAGTTATTGTTTGCAAAGAGAAATGGTGTAGAAAGCCATATTATAGTGACATACATATGATATCTTACAGCTTCTTTTGAATTCCTTTCTGTTAACAATATTTTTATAAGCCTTTTATTAATTTTTTTTAATTTTAATATTAAAAATCTTGTTTTTTTAATTGTTACAATTACCGTTAAAAATCTTCAACCTCTTCACAGTCATTCACAATAAAAAATAAATAAATAAAAATAATCTATAATGTTTTCTAGAGATAACATTATGTGATGTAACAATAATTGTAGTTTCTTAAAATTAAAACAAAAATTACAAAAAATTACAAAAAATTACAAAAAAAAAATTTAAATACTCATATACTCATTTGATAAAATATTTAAGCATTTCTTAAAACAATTAAATTCATAATAAATTAAAATATTAGTGCAAAAATAAATAAATAAATAAATGAAAAACAAAAACTAAATTAGTCACTATTTTTATAATTTAATTAATTTTATTTAATTTAGTATAGTTTACAATTATTATTTTTTTATAATTTTCTTTTTGTTTTTTTTATATTGTTAAGGGTCTTTTTTTAAACTAGAACAAACTGTTATAATTTTTAATTTAAGAATTTTTATTTTATTTTATTTTTTCTGATAATTTCCTAAGACTCTTTATTAAAAAAAAAAAAAAAACAATTGCCTATAAAACGCCTGTAAATGTTTTTCTTTTTTTAAATTTATGAAAATATTTTAAGTAGTTTTTCTTTTTTTTTGTAATATTTTTTAATGTTTTAAATAAATACAACGAAGAATATTTTTTAAATAAATTAAAAAATAATTAAAAAAAAAATATTTTTTTTATTTCACAAGATCCGATGCACATTGGGGTATTTGGTATCAAATACAGGAATCAATTAAAATAACAAATTCGTAGAACAGAAAAGTAGTTAAAATTCTACATCACAGACATAAAAATATTTTTGGTTTAATTTCCGTTATGCTGCTACGTTCTTCCAACATAAGAGTTTTGTGTGTGTGTGTTTTTTTAAACAGTTTTTTACATTTTAAAGTGAAATTTCTATAGTTTTTTTAAGATAATGTAATAAGTAGAGGGTCCGCCAAATAATTATTATTTTTTTTTTTTTTTTTTGAAAACAGGACGCAATACATCGAGTGTAGCGTCGTCCTGTTGAAACCAAATGTTGCTAATATCCTCCTCTCCAATTTTTGTGAACAAAAATTCGTTCAACATGGCCCGATAACGATCGCCATTGCCTGTAACGGCCACTCCTTGCTCATTTTCGAAGAAAAATGGCCCAATTATGCCTCTGGACCAAAATCCGCACCAAACAGTGACTCGTCTTTGGTGTATCGGCTTTTCGATGTATGCGTGCGGGTTTTCTGTGCCCCAAATGCGACAATTTTGCTTGTTTACACACCCGCCGAGATCAAAAAGAGCTTCATCTGAAAAGATGATTTTTTTGGCAAAATCGGCATCTTCTGTAAGTCGATCGCAAGCCCACTTAGCGAAGCGAAAAAAGCGTATACACAACCATATTCGTTCAGCGGAAGGATAAAACTAATTATCTGTCAAACCAGACATGAACTAGGTGTTACCATTCACGAAATAAGCACTAGTTGAAAAAAAGAACGTTAGATGGCGGACCCTTTAGTAATGGAATCATGAGCTTCAGGCTAGTGATCTTATTTTGGCGTTTTTTATTTTTATTTTTAGTCAATGTACACATTTTATATGTTGCTTGAAATAGGGGCTAAAAATCAGCCATTTTTGGGAAATACATACATATATAGACTTAAAATAGTGAGTTAAGCAAAGTTAAGCGAAGTTTTTTATTTTTCCCAATAATATAATATCCAACTGTTCACAAATATTTAATTCATGGACCAAAAATAATAAATCATGCCTTATTACAGTTAGAGCAGTTGTCAGAAGAGGCCCAAGAGGCTTGAAATAGAAAATAAAATTAAAATATTTTGGAGGGGGATTTTTTCGCGAAAATGTTTAAGAGATAAAATCTAAGGAGGATATATATTTAAGACTCCTAATGACTTCCGATCCTATTATTTTCAATATGAGAAAGTTAAAAGAAAAAAAGGTAAAAATTTTCCACAAGAAGCGCTGAGCTTATTAATATTTGAACAAAATCCAGAAAATCTGCAATATAATGATGATAATGATGATGGTGACAAAGATAATGCTGATGTTGCTAATGATGTTAATGGCAATGAAAAGTTATAAATACGATGATACGATGATGCAGAAAAATAAAAGTATTAATCAAATAATAATAAAAAAAAGAAAACTAAAAACTTTCACCCCACTGTGCTACGAAAGTAAAAATTTTTAATATTGCCGTTCGAAATATGAAACATTTTGATCAATAACATTTTGCTATATTTTTGGGTTAAAATCTCCATTTTATGACCCTCGAACTTCTGAGATTTCTGATCCAATTGCGTTTCGAAGCCTCTGTGGCATTTAAATTTGGACTACAAATAAGAGTTCTGCAGAGATCGAAATAAATAATAATCTGAAGGTGCAAGGTCCGACCTATATGGTGGATGTGAGCTCTCTCAGTGTCATCAGTATCATCAAAGATGTGTGTGGTCTGACATTGTCATAATGGAACAGAACACCCTTTCTGTTGATTAATTCTGGCCTATTTAATTGAATTGCTTGCTTCAATTTCATTAACTGTAAACAGTAGATCAGTTCAGAATCAATCGTTTGACCAAGTTGTAAAAGCTCATAATAAACAATTTCCTTCCAGTACCACCAGACACACAGCATTACGTTTTTTGGTGTCGATTTAGACTTTACTACCATCTGCGAAGTTTTACCTTGCTTCGCAGTGAATCGCAATTCGGTTCATTAAATTGTTCACTTTTTTTCTTTAACCGGATTATAACTGTTTGGTGATGAAAGCGTAGTTCAATAGCAACGTCCACGCTGCTTACGTCCAGAGCGAGGTGCATCTTTAACAGCAAAATTATCAGATCAAAAACTAGCTCTTTCGCTGCTGTTTTCTAGTTACTGCATCGTCTCTGGAAGCTTCACAAATATTTTCTGCAACAACAAAATATGGCGTTAATTTCGCGAATTACCACTCATTTCTAAACGTAGATAATTTTCACAAAATAATGCGATTTTGAAATGTCCTCTATCAGAGTCAAGCCTAAAATGCCACCTTTCAAACAATCTAGGATAGAAGGGATTGCAAGGCTCGCAAAATAAGGCACATTTGAGTACGCATAGCAGCCCGCTGTGATACCACATAACGCATTGCCGCTGTTCTATTTACCAGATTCCTGGTGATCAAACAGAGACACCGCAGAGAAGCGCTTCTCCAGATTAGATCGGAAACCAGCCCGACAGTCCAATGAACGCGGCTATTGATCCAATTTCAAAGATCGATAGCTCAGAAAACCATTGAGCTCAGTGTGAGAAGTCTCCGCCGTGCAAGAGACGAACAAAGTTGGTCACGGTCTCCTCCTCTTCAAGCAATCCACATCCATGACAAAAGACTTTTGCATGTAAGCGCAGCCTGTGAGCGTGACTACCCATGACGCAATGGCCGGTGAGAATTGATAAAACAGAGTAGATGCTCCGACGGTACAGTTTGAGTAGAAACCCGACCGTACATATTTCTTCAAGTCATCGGTATATCCCGCGACTGTGTCAATCCGAAGAATAGGTATGCTACTGCTGTACTTCGCACTAACTACATAGCTAAGAAGATTATTTAGGATCGTTATTTAGCTAAAAATTCTAATGAAGTCGGCCATTTTTTACCACCATAATGCAGCATTTTGTGTACTTCTTAGATCATAAAAAGTTCGTAAAATGAAGAGAATTGGAAATTCAGCTTAGCATTCTTTAATCTTTTTAAATCTTTTGATATCTTAATGATTACACGTGTATATTTTTGATCTTAACACTTTTGTTTTTAAATATTTACTTGAAACAGTTGTTTTCTCCAAGTAATACCTTGATCAGAATGTTTCCAGAATAACCCCAGTGTGGCAGCCAAATCCTTCCGACTTGAGTTCTTTTTTGTATTTGTTGCATTTTTCGTAAAAAATTTCGAATAATGATGGCATTGTGCGTCGGTGCGTTATCGCTGTGCAAAATCTACGTGTTTTCTCCCCACCATTCTGGTCTCTTTTGGCGAATTGCTTCACGCAAACGTCTCATAACGCCAAAATAATACTCTTTGTTTACTGTTTGGACTTCCGGAAAAAGTTCATGATGCACTACACAGTTGTAATCCATGAAAATCGAGAACACTGCCTGCTTTTTTGACTGAAAACGACGTGGTTTTTTTGGTCTCGTCTTATTTGGTGAACGCCATTCACTTGCCTGATGTCTGAATTGCGTGTTGTACTCATCAACCCACGTCCCGTCTCCAGTAATGATCCTTTTGATGAATGTGGGATCGGATCAGCCTCGCAATCATGTCTTTTGTGACCTCAACACGGTCAAAATTGTACAAAATCGCCAATACATATAGAGAAAGATGTACTTGGCTACGTAGCTTTTGCAAATGTCAAACTATGACGCTAAGATTTAGCGGGAATATCAACAACAGATGTACCAACATAATAAAAAAAAAACCCCACACAATCGACCCCCACACAGGGGTGATCAAGGTAGTATTGCAAAGGACAGTATAGTAACATACCTTTAGTACCATTGTTTATTCAGGCTCAGCTATTTATGTTCAAGGAAAGCACCTGGAATTGATATAATCAGCAGTGAAATGATGACAGAGACGCCCCTTTTTGCGAGAAGATTTACATATTCTTTGTAAATTTAATGCCGTTTTGCGAAAGGGTCACACAAGGGTGGACCCAATATAGACAAATTGCTTGAAAAAGCATTAATAATCAATTTAGATTTACAACCAAGGTGAGTGCCATACAAAGGACTTTTGTGAAAATAAGACAAAACAATGCTCCGCTCTTTTTATCAATGTTTCTCAGGCGTTCGAGAAAGTATGGCGTAAAGGTTTGATACTCGAGTGGATCTCAAGCTTACATCTGATATGATGGTATACCTTCGATATGCCAACTTGCAGTAGTACTCAACCTAAACATTTGCGAATATTACAGCTTTCCTAAGCCTTCATTCCGAAATCAACTTGAATTTTACATGATAGGAGTTTACAGCTAAAAGGTGCCAAATAAAATTTTGACACTGATAATAAATGGTCGTTAGTACATAAAAAAAATTCGAGCATCCGTAAAGACTTGAAAGTGCTCATTAATAGAGAAGGAATCAAGAGATCTTCTGAAAAGTACTTGAAGAAATTATAACTCCACCCAAGCCTACTAGCTCTTATAATATTAAATGACGCTTCTTTTTTAAGAAGATGAAATTGTGTGGATCTGCGGCGATGAAGAGCAATAATAGTGCCAACTAGAAATAATGTTTCCATGATATTTAGTCACAAATTGCCTCTGTTCCTGTCATTATTCTGCCAGATTTTTACTTAAACTAAGCTATTCCTTTTGCAAAGAGACTTCATTCTCTGTCAGAGTCAAGCTAGGTTTCTACATATCAAAGCAAATTATATTTAACTTGAGAGCGAATGGGTTTCACAAAGTATTTTTGCTTTACTTCAGTTTATGTGTAATTAGTTTCTGTCTTCCAGTTAAACAGGTGATCGGGTCTACTGTAGCAAGTCTAGGTTGAATGATAGAACAGTAATCTCTCATTGCATCGAAATAGCGTCGTCTGTGTATTCGGATTACTGGTGAGGTATCGTTGCTACTTATCATATATTCAAAGCATTTTTCCCTAAAAGAAGTGGCGCTGTCTGACCTTTCAATGATGTTCGCAGTTGAGGTTTCATTTCTTTCTTTTAAGCCCCCCGATTCTTGAACAGATCATCTTAAAATGATCAAAACTTCTTAATTATTTAAAATTGGAAACCATTTTCACGTTTGTACGCCTACAGGTAAAGAATTACATACAATTTGATCAGAATTGGTATACCGATGGCTCCAAAATGAATGACTGTGTCGGTGCCGATGTTCAAAGTCCCAATCGAGACATGTTGATCCCAGTGGGGCTGAGATATGACATCTAGACTAGTCAAATATTGCTACAATACTTTAGGTTGGGTTATGTCGGTCGGTTGCATATTAGCGGGTGCCATTGTGATACCCTTAGAAAACTTTTGCATGTAAACGTTATGTTATACATGAAAAGAACTGGACTAATAACGCTTTCTAATCCGGACGAGTGTAAAATCGTTTTGGTCGACTTGAAAACCAATCGACACATCAAAAAAATTTAATCAGATTAGCCAATGACCGATTTGCTCTGTTTTAAGCGCAAGTTAAACGTGACTTAACGCAACATCTTAGTTTAAACGTAACGAAAAACTGGTCATGGCGTTATGTTAAGTCACATTTCATTGAAGCTTTAGCCCTTACTTTTATAGAACAGGGCAGTAATAGTTGTTGCAACATTTCATTCCATGCTCATCTTATCTACACGTTGCTAAACAGTGCAACTGTTTTATACCCGTAAGAAATCTAAACGTATTTCCATAATATAATTTTGGTTCTTCTCTTTACCAAAGTAGGCAAAGCTTAATCATAAGAAGCCTAATCATATTCCTACTACAGATCAAGAAAATCTTGATTCTTTTTTTCTCAGAGTCGGCCGTATCTCTCTAAATATTCTACACGTGGTAATATTAGACCATCTAGACTGGTCAAATATTGCTACGATATGTTGCAAAGGCTTTCGCTTAGAAATAAGATCCAGTTATTTTGGGTGCCTGGACGCTATGGGATAGATGGCAATAAAACAGTGGATGCATTGACTAGAACAGATTTCATGATACCCTATATCGGTACGGTATCTTACTGTGCAGCACCACTTACTACTATCCTCCATCTTATTAAGGATTGGGAAGTTGGCAAATGCTAGGGACTTTGGAATTTGTAAAGGGGACTTTGCCACTCTATGGCGACGATCAGTCCGCGATATGGGCATCGTTTTGAGGTTCTCAAGTACGGCAGGCCTGACTTGAAACTCCTAACGGAATTTTTTACAGGCCATTGTGCATTGATTTGAAGGGGATGGCGGTCGAAGATGTGGATGTTTGTAGACTGTGCTCATGAGCATTAGAGACATCGAAACATATATGGTATTGTGTGAATGTGAGGTTCTTGATAGGTTTAAATGTAAATGCTTAGGGAGACATAGGGTCTCATTAGGAGTCATATCCACTATTATGGTTTTAGATCTGCTGGTGTTTATTAGGGAGGCAGCAGATGTGCTGAAAAAATTATAGACCGGAAGGGACACGACAAATCCCATGGGTCACTGTGACCTGCAATAATGCCTGGTCGGAATGATGACAATGATAATATTAAGACTGATTAGTTAATGCCAAGTTAAAATGCTGGGTTCGTTACTCCAAAACTGATATGTATATGTATGTATTTATGGGACCTATAGTTTTCTCTTCTGATACTTGGATCCTTGAATCTATTAGACTGTTGACCTTTGTGTTGTTTTACAAGTTGCAAAGTTAATAAATAAAGGTACCGAGTACGCAAACGAGATTGATATCTTTGCCCAGCCAAGTCAAGAACTACGTCCAATGTACAAAGTTACTACAACGGTTAGTCGAGCTCAGTGTGAGACCAGCTTATCCACCGCAGCATCTAAAAATTTTGCCCATTAGACTTTCTTAATAAATCAGCAGGTGAACCGTGAAGAAAAGATCCTTAAATATAGCATGTGACAGCGGAAATGGCTAAGCACTCGGTACACGGCTTATGTAGAAACTATCAAGATCAAAAGAGGCTTAGCTTTAGGCCGATTATGAATCTAGTCTATGTAGGAAATGTGATGACTTATTGCTATGAGTCTGATGGTTTCTGAGTGAAACCGCCCCTAAATATGCAAATTTAGACATACTTTTATTCCCCTATCGACGAATTTAATTCTTTTTTTTTAAGACTCTTCTAGATATTGCCTGGTTAGTAATTCTTTATTTTAATGTTTTTTTTTCAACTGATTTTTTAAGAAGTATTAGCGATATAACGATAACGACACTGACCAAATTTACCACAAATCGGTTGAACAGGTTTCTCACAAATGAACGACTGTGCAACAGTGCAGGTACCATATTCACATTCAAAAGTGTTCACTGCGGTTGATACACAATCACCATCTCCTGATGGCGTATTAGGCAAATATTTAATACGTTTCCCAGTTCCCAACCAATATGGGACCGGATCAGTGCCAAGTTTAGTACCCGATAGCCAATAGGCATTATCCAAAATATCTATAAAAAAAAAACGGGGTTAATTTCACAACTCACATTCACGTGCCACAATACTCACCATTTTCAGTTAAAATACTTTTCATATTTTTATATTCTGCTGAATTTTCTATTGATGCCAATGACATGCCCAACTGTTTACAGAAGTTGGAAGCCTGAAAGAAATTTGCCTGACTTGTGGTCTCAATATAATAATGCTTTTGACCTAGAACCACACTAATGCCACTTAGCATTTGCCCCTTAGCCAGCAATAGACCATTCAGCATTATCACTCCATATAGCCAGAGATTTAAAGGCTTAAGCGTTGCGATCATTACTGTAAAAAGATATCCGTGTTTACAACTCAACAACGTTAAAGGGAATTTTGAGATTTTCATGCCAAATTATAGTGAAATTTATAGCAAAACTGAGCGGATTCAAACACATTTCAATGACAATGATTAATGGCTGCTGTCATTAGCATTTAATTATTTGAAAATTTAAATTCAAATGACAGCAATGCGACAAGATATAATTGATAAGCCTTAAGGCTTTAGATTGAATAATAGTGGCAGCTTTAGACTAAAGAAGTGGGATTGAAGATTGCATATGTATGTCCGATTTTTTTTTTAACATGACTAGAGGCTGGTTCTGATCAGTTGTACAATTTTGTTTTAGCGTCTTTGTCTGATAAAGTGCCTTAAATCGCAGTGTATTAAGGGAAACTCCATTGGAAACAATCCGTAATAAGTGTCTGAAAGTGGAACAGTGCACTAGTTATGATCATCCTTAAGAAGTGTGCATGAATCACTGTGATATTGAGGGAAATGAGGTGACCAATATGCTAGCTCTTAAAGAGCAAGTTCCGTCCCAATCCAAGTGTGCGCAGTTTTTGCTCTAAAGAGCTAATTTAGACAGTCGATATTCCGGTGGAGCGGAATATCTACCTGTTCCATCTTGAAGCAGACATGGCCTTTCTATAGTATGAATAGAACCAACAGATAACACATTACTCTAGAGAAAGAATATTTCCCGCCTTATGGCGGTTATTACCGGGCACTGGACGTTGGGGAAGCATGCTAGATATCTTAGCAAAGGCAGCAACAATTTTTTTAGGAGCTAGAAACAGGTCTTGTTTCTATGGAAGTTTTTGTCTTTTGTCTTGTTGTAACGAGTTTTCGTAATATTAAACGGCACCACGGCACCACGGCAACACGGCACCGCGGCACCCTCTGATACAGAGGCTACTACTTTAACCAACCAGCCATCGCCTTATAAGATGAAAACTTAATCTCATTCTTAACGAGTCCTCAGACTGCCCCAAGTTCTTGTAAAAATCCTTGAAAGTACTTGTAGACAGCGGACATGTGAGTGAAAGTGTACTCTGGTCTTTGCACTCATAAGAAGCTAATATAGTTCTTAGCGGTCTACCAGACTGCTCTCAGTACTAGCAAATCGTATTAAAAGTATGATGATGGCAAGATTATAGAAGATTAGTGATGCAGACACATGTCAGTTCATTTCGAAGCCTAGCTGTTTTTAGGCTTCATGGCGACATGAGCGTTAAGACTACTATATTATTGCATAGACTATGTATACACTTTAACGACGCCTTTAAGTCTTTCCTTTGTTGACCGAACTATAAACATTATTAGTTCTTAAGAAATGATTACAGTCAATATCGTAAGTAATTGCCTGCAGTATTCCATTGTATATATAGAACCTCATGAAGGATTCTCACCCGTGGCACCAATGTTGACCAATTCCCATTCTGATCGAAAACCAGTTTCGTGCTGAGCTTGAGAGAAAAAGTGGTAAAGATCATAAGTTGTTTATGAAATGTGGAGAGATAGATTAGCACTGGAGCGGCGATGTTTCAAATTCTGAAACTATAAATTCTATATTAAATAGCAGTGGTTACAATACACACTCTTGCCGGACTCCAACTCCCACTTATATCGGTGTGGACAATAGGGATGACCCCTGGGGTAGGGTTTACCGTATCTGCAGGGGTAGAAAGAGTCAGGTGGACATAGGATGCCTCCATGTTGGCAACACCGTGTTGTCTTCATGGAGGGACTGCACGGACGCATTGTTGGGGGTTTTCTTTCCCAGGGCGGAGCCAGGCAACTATCCTCCCCCACCGGTGGAGGTTGCTGACCCTCCAAACTTGGAGAGGTCGGAAGTAGATGACTGTTTTTGTCGGGTGAGAAGCAGGAAGTCCCAAGGTTTGGATGGGTTGACCGGAGAGATGTGTAAGAACATCTGGAAGGCCATCCCTGAATACCTGGAGGCGGTGTATGGTAGGTGCATTAATGAGGGCTACTTCCCGAAGGCATGGAAATGTGCTCGTGTTGTGGTACTTCTTAAGTCGCCTGATAGAGTGAGAGTAATCCTCGCTCTTATCGGGGCATCAGCCTCTTGCCAGTATTTGGAAAAGTGCTGGAAAGAATCATGGTATACAGACTCAAGGAATGCTACAGCGAGGGCCCTTCATGTTACCAGTTTGGTTTTAGGGAAGGCAAATGCATCGAAGACGCTTGGATGCATGTAAAGAGTTCTGTTGAACAATCATCTGCGAAGTATGTGCTTGGGCTTTTCATTGATTTTAAGGGAGCTTTCGATTATCTTTCGTGGGACAAGGTCTTACGAAAGCTATCGGAGGTTGGCTGTCGTGAGATGGGCATTTGGAGCAGCTATTTCGAGGATAGAAAAGCGTGTGTTGTTGGATCCTTTGAAACGGTTTGGATGGAGGTTGTTCGGGGTTGCCCTCAGGGGTCCATCTGTGGTCCATTCATTTGGAATCTCATGATGGATACTCTGTTGAGACAGCTTGGGCTGACATTCAAACTATGTGCGTATGCGGATGACTTGCTCATCCTGATCGAAGGCCGGTCTCGTGCTGAGCTGGAGAGAAGGGGTAGCCAGGCCATTCGCATTGCTTTTGAGTGGGGTATAGGGGTTGGTGTGGACGTCGCAGTGGATAAAACGGTGATGATGTTGCTTAAGGGCATATTGTCAACCGGGCGACCTCCACTCATTAGAATTGGTGACAACAGCATTCGCTATGTGACGCAGGTCAGGTACCTCGGAATAGTTGTTGGGGAGCGTATGAGCTTCCAGACTCATCTCACCCATGTCAGGCATAAACTGGCAGCTATCGTTGGAAAGGTTAGGCGCATATTGAGGAGTGATTGGGGACTCAGCAGGCGTGCCGTCCGTATCATATACGATGGGCTTTTCGTCGCTTATGCGGCGTATGACGCGTCGGTGTGGTATAAGACGGTCATGTCTGTTGTTGGACAGAGTAAGATTCTCACGTGTCAGGCATGTGTTCCGGTGTGTCGGACGGTCTCTACTGACGCTTTGCAGGTCCTTGTTGGTGTACCGCCGCTTGACTTGGAAGTGGTGCGTCGTAGCATTGCTTTCAGGGTCAAGAGGGGACTGCCACTTGGGACGAACGATTGGCTTTCTGTTTCGGAGCTCGAGATTGGGAGAGATAGGTATAAGGCCCTTTTGCAGGGGTGCCTCGTAGATAGGTGGCAAACGAGATGGGCGAACAGCGACAAGGGAAGGGTGACTTATGGATTCATTCCGGACGTTACGTTCGTACGGGAACACCCTGACTTTGGCTTTGGCTTGAGTCTGGGTTCATACTGACGGGACATGGCTCTTTCAATGCATTTTTCCATCGAATTGGCCAGACTGAATCAGCTGACTGTCGGTGTGGGAGGGGAATTGAGAACTGGAGGCATGTACTTACTTCGTGCCCTGACTATGATGACGTTAGGGATTTAGATAGTATGGGTATTACTCATACTGGGGGGGTGTGGGATTTCAGTAGGGTATTGTTGGACGATCGTACTTATGGTAGGCTGGCCGTTTTTGCCCTTGAGGTGTTTAGGCGTAGAAGGACGGCACTTTTAGCGGAAGTTGAACCTGCATCACCATCTTAGCGGTCTCCTGGTGGCCTTTTTCTGGCTTGGCGTCCCGCTGGGGTGCTGACGGTTGATGTGTTATGCTGCTTGCTGTGATGGTCTGCTGTTTGCTGTTTCCCGGCCTGCTGTTTGCGGCTTGATTTGTGGCTGCAGTTTTGGGTGTTGTGTGTTTGTACTGGTCTGCTTTTGACTGGTTGTGTTCTTGTTTTTGTGTATTGTGTCCGTGGCGCACGATGTCACTTTGAGTTCTCCCGTGAGGGTGGCTCCATTTATTGTTGTGTTGTTTGAGTGTTTCTTGTTTGTTGTAATCACCATCTTGGTCACCAGTCCGAAGTTGTTTGCGACTTACACTGGTAGTAGCATTTATGCTACGAGGCCTGACCGGAGGCTTAATTCTGGTGCCACGGGTGTCAGGAGCCCCAGGAATTTCAGTTCCTGTCCGACTATGGTGAGGCCCGCTTTGTGGGAGCAACGTGGTGGCTGTGGTTTAAACCCAAATCGCGGGGAGAGCTATGCTGGCTCGGTGTGGAGTTACATTTTTAACCGGGTGCCGTGACCCATAGATCGGTAGGAGTTTAGATAGTCTCCAGCACCTCACCAAGGTGTGAGGTCATGTCCAAATAACATGGCTTTAAATTGGTACTCACTGGTGATTTTAATCATAGGTGGGGGCATTGGTGGACGCATTGTATTCACTCGTGCTTTGGCACCGTGAGGTAACGTCCTAGGGCAGGTACTCACGTTAAACCACTGACTTAATATCGGTGTGTTTAGTAACCAGCTAAGTCCAACTCTGCAAAATGCGAGCGGAACTTCCTTGCATGCTAGCGCACTCCATATCACTCCATACTTCAGTCTATCAAAGGCTTTCTCGAGATCCATACAGCAAAGGTACAGTGGTGAGCGCCACTCCACAGATTGCTCCTTAAAACGGATACGGACAGATGTAATAAGTTTCTTAAAATACTAATCTGCAGACCACCGTAAATACGTGAATAAAGTTGAAGTAATTGTGTAACACGGAAAACTTGATTCCATACCAAATATATAGTTCCAAGGTGCCGGCAAGTAACTCTCTTACAAAATACTCTGTCAAAAATTAAACACTGGGTGAATTATTAGCACGTTGTGTTGTCAAGAACGGAATATTCCTTAAGACCCTACAAAAGTCGAATGTTGTAAGCATTCTTAATTGCTAGAAGCTACGTCAGAGGATAAAAATTATCCATTTTATATCCTAAGACAACAAGAATTGGAAATAATAAAATAAAGAACCTGTTAACCAATTTTTAACCGAAACTTGGTTTTTTAAAAATGGTAACTTTTCAAATTATTCGAAAGCCGCTTTTTGCAAAAAGTCGAATAATCGAACTCCCTACGCAATACATCTATCCACATACCAGAAGCCTTTACCATGCAATATAACAGAGTTGCAGTTTAGGGTACCAGCCTTTCTTACATTTGTCCAAAGACGCTCTGCGTTAAGAGTCGCCTGCGCATACAGGGCAGTGTCCAAAAAGGCATTTCTGTAACATCTGGAAAAATGCCTATGGATATCCGCGCAAAGGAGCTTAGTGTCCTTCATAGTGTACAAATTGAAGCACCGTTACAGGAACGGTAATCGGAGAAGCACTTACGATCTATTGGAGAATGACAGTAAAGTTGGCAGACCCATCGGAACGGTGAATACACATATGCATGCGCTCTTACACCCAGAGTCGAAAAGTGGATTAAAGGATCGCACGGCGAGCTGGATGCTGTTCAGCCATTGGTGTTTTTTTCTTTTTTTGGCAGCATCTGCACCGTTTTGGTCTGGCAGATAGTCCTATATGTCTAAACTGATGAACTCGAAACGCGAAATACGTATCTTTTGAGTGCGGCAATTTCACCGACAAGTGTCATGCCCTAGAGGACGTCATCCATTTAAAATTTGTTGATCGAGTACCAAATAGAATGCCGATCAACTGTTCGCCAGATGAGCACTGCGTAGTCTTAGCATAATCAAAAAGGAGCGCAGCAACAACAGGAGTAACAACAACATTGAAAATCTGTCGGGCAAATATCGCGAAGGGACGATAATCATATAGGATCAATTGAACTGTAGCGAAAGTGATGCTTTACTTGGCGTTCCGGACGGCCTCTTGACATAATACTCAAACAGCAGCTCTGACTGAAGCTTTCAACTGCTTTACTTTAGAAATAAAAACTTCCTTATTTAGGGGTCTAAGACTATATATCAGCTATTGTGTTATTGACAGCAAGACTAAACTACAGCGTTGACTGTGTTGGCACAGATGGAGTTGTCTGGAGGGAAGTTAACGTCTCTTTATTAAACCTTAGAAACCACAATTAAATTTTTTCTTTGTCATGTCCTCTGCTGGGGGTCGAACCTGGGTCGTTTGTGTTGTTACACTACACTACGCCACCCCCGTTAATGAAAGCCACCAATAACCCCATATTCACACAATGTGTATTCCACTGTCTCTGATGCCTCTGAAGCACAGTCTGTAAAAATCCATATCTGTGACCGTCAACCTCTTCAGATGCGCTCTTAGTTTACAGTGGCCTGTAAGAAATTCTATAAGGAGTTTCGAGTCCGGCCTGCCTAGTTGAAAACCTCAGAGAGACGCGCAAACTGGGGACTGATCGTCACCCTTTTAGCATTCCAGTGTTCTAAGCATCTGGCAATTTCCTAATCTTTGACTGGATTGAGGATGGTAGTAAGTGGTACTGCACAGCAAAGCTCTGGCTCGATATAGGCCGTCATGGAACCTTTTGTGGCCAATGCATCCGCTATTTTATTACCATCTATTCCACAGTGTCCAAATACCCAAAACAACTAGAACCTTTTTCCAAGTGAAAGCTTTTGCAACGTATCGTGGCAATATTTCACCAGTCTAAACGTCATACCATTCGAGCCATGTTCTCCTAAGGCAGCTTGGTTGTCAGAGAATATATTAGTGGTATTACCATTAAGCTCACTGCCTATGTTGATTCTACACATAATATATAGCAATGGTCACGATCTCAGCCTGAAAGACACTCAGTGATCTTGTCAGTTGGATCGACAAGTCTCGGTTAAATCCAAAAACACCAGCACTGACACAGCCATTCATTTTTGATCATAGGTATACCAGTTTAGATTAAACTCACTTCGAACTAAGGCCCCATTAGGCCTACAATCCCGGTTCGAGAATTTAACCCTGAATCTCCTGCCAAAGCACAAATTCAAAGCATAACATCCAGGACTGAATATGTTTCTCCGACCACCCTGCGTAGAATAGACAGATCTATTCGATTCGAGTGTACTGACATCAAGAAAAGCAACAACAGGATCCACGGCAGATATTCTAAAGTCACCTATCTTTTAAACTGTTGTTTTACAATTTGTGGGACCTGTTTGCTAAACATGTATAGAAATAAAGATTAACATAAATCGTATAAAAAGCGAAACTTGGTTCACAGAAGTTTATTATAAAACCTGCGGACAATATTAAATTGCACCTAAGGTGGTGTAGGGTATTTAATGAAAAAAAAAAAAAAATTATTTTAAAATAAAAACTCATATCAATTTTTTTTCAAATTCCAAAGATTTATTTCATTTTAAACATACTCTCTCTCTCTTTCTCTCTCTTTCTCTCTCTCTCTTGGCTATACATTTCCACTAATAACGATAACGGCATTGTCCATTTTTACCACAATATGGCAACAAAGGCTTATCACAAATAAAATAATTCGCTACCGTGCAAGCCACATCAGCTTTATATTCGAAAGTTGAAGCTGCTGTCGATATACATTGAGTTGCAGCTGGTGCTAAAGTCGAGAATAATTTGAATTTCTTGCCCGTTAAGAAATCTATAAATTTTGTGGGCGTAGCTAAGCCATTGGTAGTGCCCGCTAGCCAATGTATGTTAGCGGAAATATCTAGGGAAGAACTATAATAAAAATTTTCTTTAAAGCGAATTTATTTTTCGTTTGCTCATAATTACCATTCAATATTAGGGTACTTTTTATTCTCCTAAGATCAGTTTCCGTTTCGATTGTTGCCAATTTCATGCCTAGTTTTGCACAAGCATGTGCAGCTTTAAAGAAATTAGCCGTTTCCGCTGTCTCTATGTAATAGTATTTACTGCCAGTGTTTATTGTTATGCCATCCTGTTGAGCTTGGCTAGGCCATAGTAAATTGATTAGCACCACACAAATGATAGGGTAAAATAACATTTTGCACTGTTTTACCTGAAAACACAAAGATTTTATCCACTTTATATAGTACCTTTGTGCGTTTTCTTATTGACATTGATTGATGATAACTTTAGAAATCATCATTAATCGTTTAAGCAAGCTAATCAATATTTTGGAAGTGTTTTTCCTTATCGCCCGTGTCATAATATTCCAATGAATTTACAAAACGATAACGCAAGTCGTTCAAGTTTGCCTATAGCCTACACAACAACCCATCCCACTACTTATCCAATCAATAACATGAAATTCTAACTTGTGCCTAACACATAAACGACGCTAGTTTAAGTGCATTCACCGTCTCCATTAATTAGCTAGTGAGTTATTGTGCTAAGAGTGACGCTACTTTTGTTATTTTCGGAACAATGGATCAAAAACAATTTCGTGTTTTAATTCGACATTGCCTCCTGATGGAAAAATATACCGTTCAAGAGAAGCAATGGCTTGAAAAGTGTTATGGAGACTCCGCTTCATCAGAAACAGCAATAAAATGTTGCTTTGCTCACTTCAAATGTGGTTGTAGAGACACCAAAGATGCCGAATGCAGTGGTTGTCCAAATCTAGCGGTAACACCAGAAAATATTAAAAGAAATCAAAAAATCGTTTTGAGTGCCCGAAAAGTGAAGTTGCGTGAGTTAGCTGGCATCGTAAATATATTATTATATTACATGAGCATTTGACTGTCAGAAAGCTCTGTTCAAAGTGGGTGCCGCGTTTGTTCACTGTTGACCAAAAACAAGAATGTGTTGATGATTCTGAATGAACAATGGCAAAACTACATGAATTGAACTTCAAATCGTTCCCAGATCCACCGTATTCGCTTTGGCTCTTAGCGACTACTGGCCGCTTGCAGACCTCAAAGAAATGTTTACCGTTAAGAATTTTCACTTGAATGAAAAGGTTATCGCTGAAACTGAGGCCTTGTTTGAGGCGAAAGATAAATCGTTCTACAAAAATGGTATTGAAATGGTATTGCAAATTTTAACAAAAAAAGAGTGTTTTCCCTGTTAGGCCCGGGACTTTTCAGCCCATGTTTTACACGTCACGTGTTTAACACGTCCATATTTTGACTATTATAAAACACTTAAGGTATCCGTATGGTTTTGAGTGCACTCACCGATTTTAAGCTGAGCTCGAACGTGTTAACCGTGCTTACCTGCCCTCGAGATGTTTAAAAACATGAAACAATACGAGTCTTGCTTAGGAGTTGAAAAGTATCTACACCTCCGCTACATTTCTAATAAATCAAGATGGACTCTGTCTACGTTTAAGATCAAAATCAGAGCAAGCACGTGTACTCGCAATAGATCTACACCCGGTCACGAAGAAGGAATTTAGGTTCTTGAGAGTACCATAAAGCAGAATTAAATTTCTGCTTAGTCCACTTTTCCCATTCTAGTTCTAAACCACTAAGCTTTTGTTTGGCTCCGAGGACTCAAATTTAGTTGTGATAATTGCTGTAACCTACTGGAGAAACTTAAGGCAGGTCTCTTTGTTGGTCATCTTGAGAATATTGGTGAGATCGGTTACATACGTTAAATGCCTCAGGCGATTTATCACAGAGATCCTGTGCACGACTTTGACAGAAAGTACAGGATTACGTTTCCGTCGGATGGATCCAAAACATCTCACATAGTGAAAAAGGACAAGTGCGTACAGGACATGCAGTTCGATAGATGTAAGCAAGGACACTTAAATTTTCAAGGCGACATTTCACGTAATATTGGAAACTGAAAGAATCCTATCTAAAAGGAGACACATGTGAGTAAGAATTAAAGTACTCTCGGATTGTCGATCTTCCCTGAAGGCTTTTAGCGGTTATATTTGTACGTCAAGGGCAATACTGGAATACTACAACGCACTCACCAACCTGGCTACTAAGAATCAGAGGACATGAGGAGTATAGGGGGAATAAGTTTCACTGAACCAACTCCTTCCTTTGGCTTCAACAGGAATCTGCTGAGGGGGAGATTAGAGGATGATCAAAATCCATCGTGACAAAACGTTGGGGCGACACAAGAAGCATAGAATATTCTTCAAAAATTCTGAGCTTCGACCCTAAGAGGGCGGACTCTGCTCTGAAAATGGATAGGAAAAGTTTGATTACACTTTGAGAAATACTCACGGGCCACTATATCTACAATGAGCACCTTTTCTGAATTGGCGTATCCAATACTAAAACTTGCAGATTCTGATGTGGGAAAGAAAGGTCAATAAAACACTTGATTACTAACTGTGTGGCACTAGAGTACAGGAGATACAGGCTACAACTAGCGTTTGCACTGGATAAGCAGGGCTTGTGATATTTCTATTAAAAGAGTTGGTCCGGTACATTGGCGTATTAGGCCCGTCAATGACAAGGGGCGGCACAATAAAATAACGGAATTCGTAGTGCAAAGCGCCTAGATGGGCCTGACCACACTCTTACTACATTCCATTACATCATCGTGGATCTACCAAAGCCAAAAAATGTGAAAATCCGCATATTGCAGCCGGACAGAAAACTAAGTTCTTATGGTATTAGTGCCATATTCTATTCGAGCACCAATCTACATATTGGTAAACAAACCAAATATCGATTCAATTACGAACGAACAGAATTACTTCAATGCTCTTGCAATAAAGCTACTCAGAGCCGTTTGGCTCATAGAAATTTTAAAAACAAAACCTTGTATAATCTAAAAAATGAACTTCTAATATAATCTAATAAAACAACTTCATAGCCATCAATCATTTTAGCAAATCATCAATCAATGTCATTCATTTCGCTATTAATTTCCTCTGATAACTTTGCTTGCCCATTTTAAGCATTCCCTGTGCCTATAAAGACTCTCGTTTTAGGATAAAGGTTTCATATCTTCGAAACGCACTCGTTCTGTAACATGTCGCCCTCTAATAAAACGTTCTTATTGCCTTTAAGTCTGTTGGCACTGTTTATCTTGGCCTCAACAGTTAATGGCCAAAATGGCATAACCGTTGACCTTGGTGATAAACGTTATTTCATTATAAACACTCAGAAATATACCTGGTATACAGCTAATCATGCTTGCACAAGCAAAGGCATGGCACTGGCATCGATTGAAACGGAAACGGAATATCAAAATTTACGGAAATATTTACTTGCCGAGGGTAAGTGTATATTTGAATATAAATTAAAAAATTTTCTAATGTATATTGATTCCATTACAGATCAGCTGAGTGATGAATTTTGGTTATCTGGTAACAGTTTGGATGGCACTACAACATTCACTTGGTTGTCTAGTGGTAATGCGTTCAAATTAGATAAATTCGCCAGCGGTCAAACACCTACACCAAGCAAGTGCATTAAAACAAATGCCGCTTTCAAGTGGGAACAAGAAGACTGTGGTGATGCTACTAAAACTTTCTATGCAATTTGTTCGAGACCTCTTATACCTGATTGTGGCCTAACCGGCGGTTGTAGAACCGATTTAAGTTTTTTCTTTTGAATTACTGGACGTATAAAATTTGTTAACTAACTACCCCCTCCTAATAAAATAATTTACCGATACTTGAAAGAACATTAAAAAAAAAAAATGAAAGTAATTTTGAATTCAAGGATCATAAGGTCAGTCGCTTTTAATGAGTACCTGCCCTAGGACTTTATCTCACGGTGCCAAAGCCGATCACGGAACTTGGATAAGAATGCAGTTCCACACCGAGCCAGCATAGCTCACCACGCTATTTTGGTCTACACCACAACCATCACGTTGCTCTCACTAGGGCGGCTCTTCGTAGTCATGGTGTAGCATAAGCGCTACTACCAGCATAAGTCCCAAACGACTCTGCATTGGTGAATATGATGAAAAAAAATCAACAAACATAAAACATTCAAAAACACATCAAATAACGGAGCCGCCCTCACGGGAGAATTTAACGTGACATGGCGGTGCGGTTCCAGCCCCAGCTAAAAGAGCTATCCTTCTACACCTAAATACTACTAGGGCAAAAGCACACAACCTTGAAAACGTACGATCGTTTTGTAAGGTCCTACTGAAATCTCACACCCCATCGAAATTTCTAATGTCATCATAGTCTGGTCATCATAGTCTGGTCATGCCGGCAGTCCGCAGATTTAGTCCGGCCAATACGAAGCAAAAATGCATTAAAAGAGCCGTTTCAGTATAAAACTAAGCTTTAAGTCGAAGCTGAAGTCTGAGTTTTCCTGTACAAATGTAAGGTCCGGAATAAATTCATATGTCACCCTTACCTTGTCACTGTTCGTCCATTTTGTCTGCTACCTATCTACGAAACAACTCTGCAAAAGGGCCTTATACCTATCTCTCCCATTCTCGATCATTTCAAGTGACTGTCGCCTCTTGACTCTCAAAGCAATACTGCGACGTGCTACCTCCAAATCAAGCGGTGGTACACCAACAATGACCTGCAAAATGCCGGTAGCAATTGTCCGACATACCAGAACGCATGCCAGGAGAGCATTTTTTTCTGCTACGTGATAATCTTGTACTGTCCAACAACAGACATGACCGTTTTATACCACACAGATGCTGCACAAGAAACTAACAGCCCATTATATATGGTGCGAACGACACGCCTGCTGCACTCGACCTTTCCAACAATAGCCGTCAACTTATTCCTATCATGGATGAAAGTGGAAACTCATGCGCTCTCCCATAACTATTCCGAAATACCTGACCTGAGATTAGCAACAGTAGTAGGTTAGTTGAGGTCAGACAAACTTTTCTGCTTGTAGCTTTCAAAAACGCCAGCGTGACAAAAAGAGTCACGTTTAAACTACTTGGTTTGCTATCAAAAATCTACAGAATAATCGAACTTCAAAAGACAGGCTAAACCACTAATATGCTGTTTAAATTCAACCTTTTAGAGTCTAAACTGGTAAATCGCTAGAAAGTGACACAGAAGGTTTAAAATGCCAAAACAATGCGAAGAATAAAGGGAATATACTTGCTGCTAACTTGTTGAAGCATGGAGTGAATGTGACCTTCCTATTTTTCCACGCTTAAATCGTATCGATGTTAATCTCCCACGATTTACTCAATGCAGGCAAAGTGATGAATATACTTGTAGATTGGCAAAGGATTGGTCTAGAATTGGATTGGTCTAGAGCTTCTCAAATTTTCGGCTTTTTCAATAAACGAGCTAGTGGCGCTTCCACGGATCTCTATAGATTTAAAACTCATGGTTGCAGAATGAGTCAGAAATCTTTTCTCGAAGGATGTTAATACGAAAGTAATGAAACTATAAGTGAAATATTATTGCAGACAGGCGAAGTTATTATACGGTGCGATAAAAATGAACAAAGTTGAAATACCTGGGAAATAATATAACTTTTCTGATAGGCACTGTCGAGTAGAATAAGGATCTGTTTTTGAAATTTTCAAAATACCACCAAAATCTCGAGTAAAGAGTAGAAAACCAGTCTTTCGCACCTTCATGCACTTATAAGCTAATAACTTAGTTAAATATAGTATTACCCGATTTTAAGTTCCTTTTCGGATTTGGAAAGCAGAGATACAGGCCTTTTAAATGATATATAAGTCGCTTAAGTAGCCTTGAAAAATCTGGGTGTATTTCTCAAACAAACACATTTTTCATCAAATTTTTTCCACATTTTCATGTTTGGATGCGGTTTTGCGCACTATTTTATATAGAAACCATACTACTATCGAACTAATTAAGAAATTACATTAAGCTATGAATAAAATGAGACTTAGTGTTTACAAATCCGTTGGAAATTGTCGGAGCTATTAAGCTTTTTCGTAATGCGACTCATAAAAAAATCATAAAATTATCGGCAAACTGGTATTTTTTTATTACTTTGACTGTATTTTTTAAATGATAAATTTCCAGTATGTGAGTTTAGCTCCTCTTCAAGACTGCGTCTCAAACTACCTCGCGCTCTACAACCTCTTCGCGTTCTTTAGGGATTCCAATCAAAGGCTTCTGTGCATACATCGTTGTTTGGGTTACGCAGCACATGCCCTATCCAGTGCCATTTTCCTTCACGAATTTCAATGAAATGGATTTAATATTGTGGCTTCCATATAACAACACAGAGAGAACGCTATTCCTAAAAAGACGTATTTTTGTTTTGACGCTGATTTGGTTTGATCGCCAAATTTTTTGCAAGCCAGCAAAAGCGGCTTTAACTTTTCTAACTTTTCTGCTTCTGAGGTATATCAGAACGCGCACTCAAGTCAGTAGATGAAATCTGTGACTGATTCAATGCTCTGGCCATGCAGAGTAAGTGGTTATGTATGTGTTATGTTTGTAAAGGGAGTCCCAAAATTAAAGCAAGATTTGAATTTGTCGACTTTTGTGCAAGAAAATGTTGGCAACCATAAAAAAGCAGTTCGACAGCTGACAGTTTTGGATTAGTAAAAATGGAGCGTTTCACGATAGAACAACGAGTCGTTGAATAAATTATTGAACATTAACAAGTGGATGCTGATTTTTCAAGCTAAATCATCCCAAGCGATGAAGCACATTTTCATATTGCTGACTTTGTTAATCGCCAAAATTAGTGATTTTGGGGTTCTGAGAAACCACATGTGATTGTTAATAAAATTCATGCACAACGTGCACTGTTTTGTGTAGATTTCTGGCTGAAATATGATTCCATATGATATGATTCCATATTCTAATTGGACCATACTTTTTTGAAAATGAGGCTGGTTAAGCAGTGATTGTTACCTGTGCACGATATTGCGACATGATAACACAATTGTTTCTGTCGAAATTGGATGATATTGATGTGGCCAACATGTAGTTTCACAAGACGGTGCCACATGCCATACAGCCCATGAAACAATTCAGTTATTGCATGAGACATTTCCAGGTGGTGTACTCTCCTTTTTCGATAATCAGAATTGGCCCCTTACATCATGTGATTCAACAAGCCCACAACCACCCGTGCATTAAGGGAGGAGATTTAAGGCTGCATCAACGAAATTGAGTAACATTTGTGCAATATGTTCATGGAAAATTTCGAAAAACAAGTGTGTCTGTACATGCAAAGCCGTAGATGCTATTTGCCCAAAGTGGTTTTCCATAAATAACCATATCCTATGTACTTTACTGATTCAATAAAAACATAACAATCAAAAGACTAAAAGCTGCGTTTTCTATTTAATTCAAATCCGGCGTTAATTTTGGGACACCCTTTATTTAGCGTTTTTGTCTTATCGGTGATGATCTTAAGGCCACTTACTTGCACGTTAATGTATCGATCTCGTATATCTTACTCTGAACATCGGATTGAGGTTTAGATATTAAAACAATGTCGTCGGCATATACAAGATCACTTAAATTTTCCATGTGCCCCAATTAGTATTTCGTCAATGACAATAAGAAATAGCAATGGGGATAGAACACATCTCTGCCTCACGCCATATATCAGAGATATAGAGGGATAATTTATTGACATGTGTTACGCTGCACTCAAAACGTCTATACTGTAGCTTCATAAAATTACAGATCTTTTCAGGAATGCCATGTATGAACCTAATTGGAGATTGGCAAGAAGCGTTTAGCTTCACGATCTGCGCAGATTTTGGATTTGTCATAGTACTCTTAGTCACTGTGCGGCTCTAAGTGAACTTTATCTAAGATTCGCTAAAATTTGGTAATCTTTCAGAGCTATCGGTCAAGAAACTGAGAGAAATAGGGTTCTTTATTACGGCCAGCAATTGATTCTTGCAGCCCGCTACACTTTAATTTAATGTTTACATTAATTTTTCGCATATCCGATAATCCATGCGAAGCCAGATGTAGTGTATTTGAATCTCATTAACGCTTTTTCATCGGGTGTTTTTTTACAGTTACACAAGCTTAAATCATAAAGAAACAAACAAAGATATACATTTTTAATATCAATCAAATTAAATATGATTTCGGACATATGGCTGCCAAGGCTGGCACGTACTAGGAACAACCAATGTTCACAAACTCTTCGCAGTAAATGCAGCCGTATTTCGCCAATAACTCTGTCTCTGGTTTATCGACAAATGATTTTCCATAAAATAATCCAATGGGGTTGAATCTCACGATCTTGGTATCCAATTAATTGGACCATTACGTGTAATTACTCCTTCGTCAAAAGTTTCTTTGAAGAAATCAATTGTAGCGCAAGCTGTGTGGCATGTGGCTCCAACTTGTTGATTATTAATGGCAATTAATTGAGGTACGAACAAATTTTCATTTGAGGTACGAAAAATTACCGTTTACCATTGGCAGTACATTCTGACCATCATCGTTTTTGAAGACATTTTGACCAATTACTCTGCCAGCCCATAAAACGCACCAAACAGTAATTTTCTGTAGATGTAATGGTGATTCTACAAAAGCTTGTGGATCTTCACTCCAAATAGGACTATTCAGCTTTTTTACGTACCCATTCAGCTAAAAATGGGATTATTCATCGCCAACAAAAAAAGTTTTGAATACAAACAGAACCATTACTTTAATAAAAAATTTCAGCGATTTGCAAGCGTTGCTCTGGTATAAGTCTATCCACAATGAAATGTTATACAAAGCTAAACAAAAAGTAAATATCAGCTGTTAAATCGGGCTTCAAATAAAGCAGTGTTGCCAACTCAAAATTATGAATCCCTGAAAATAAACACACGATAGATTTTCTCTTTTCCCTCGTTTTAATTTTCTCCTTTTTCAGGTATTACAGGGATCCATAATGATTCACTGAACTTAAGCGGGCTGCACCTTTTACTTTTTCTCAACGCTCTGTAAATCTAAGCTAATCTTACACTGAAGCATTCATTTTCTCTTTATCTAAGTCACAACTTCATACTTACTGAGTAATAATCTCATGATTTTGTAAAAGGTCTGTCAAATGCAAAGAGGGATCATATCGATTTTAAATTGAAATTGTTCAGCCATCTCGCTTGCTTAATCAGTGAGAATAGAACGCCCGCTTGGGCTAGCAACTGTACGTTAGACTTGTCTTTATAAGCCATAATTGGTTTTTTAAATTCTTCCAAATGGAATCTCTTAAGTCGTTTAAAAAAAGTATTCTCTGAAAATTTAAAGCCGATATCATAATTCTAACACGTGCCGCATTTAGGTTAAACTTTATACCTATTGGTGTAATGTACGTACTTTGCATTAGGCTGGTCCTTATGTGGCACAAAGCTTTTCTTTAATTTTTCAATTTAATAGCACAGTCGATATGAATGCACCAAATTAGACACCGTAGTAGATCTCAAAGACAAGGTTATGGGCCTATACTTTAGCCAACTTCCTATTAAAATGAAACATATGTAAATCCAAAGCTCCTTATAAAATCACCGAGACTTTAATCTTGATATGAAATAAATTTTTCTGAAATTCTGATTTTGAATTTTGTTTTAACGGATTCATAATTTAGCCAAATAATGTGCACCAAAAACCAAAACAGGAGGAAAACTGTATAAAACCCTTTTCGATTGTGACGAATTCAGTAAAAGTCGCCCCATAATTGAACTTATCCTTCATTTTTAATTTCTTTAACCAAAAACCATTAAATTCTAGGATAAAAAACCCAGATGCAAATATGTATGCCTTGCTGTCATGTAAGGTAAAGACATACGCCAATGGTCCACAATACCTGAATTAAAGCTCAACTTTTCGTAATTTTTAATGCTCTCAAACGAATTTATTTCTATTTTTTTTTTTTTATTATTTCTCACAATGCCATCTCCATAACTTTATTAAAACGCAAGTTGATAATTTGGTGTACAACTCCCAGATGGACCACATGTTGTTGTAACTGGTTTCGAACAGATGAAATATTTTGCCGTATAACAATCAGCGGTAACCCATTCACCATTACTATTAGTGTGAACGCAACGATTAGCCAAAGTACCGGGCTGATTTGGTGACCATTTAGTAAACGACATAGGCTTACCCGTTGATTGCCAAGAATATTGACCTTTGTCAGCTAGATTCGTGCCCGATAGCCAATAGGTATTGGATAAGATAGCTGAAAAATATATAAAAGTCAAAATAATGTATTATAGAAAATAGGCTTTACAGATCCACACAAAATTTTTCTAATTCAAATATAAGCCTCAATATAGTATACGGTTATAATTTGAATTATGGTCCAACCATAATGCACGATGTTAATTGTGAGTCACACCTTAACGTCAAGGGTTTTGCCCGACTTACTTAATTTTACATATATTTCTTTAAGTACTTAAGAAATTCAACCATGGAGAGGTACACAATTGAGCAGCGCGTTAAGATTGTTGAAGCCTTTTAAGAAAATAATCGTTCAAAGCAAAATGTATTTTGTGCACTTCATGATTTTTTTATTCAGCAAAATCGACCATATTTGTTCACAATCGGAAGATTTATGCGCAAAATCTAGCAAACCAGGCCTGTATTAAATGTAGAAGCGACTGTGCTTGCCCGCCCAATTCGTTCTGCGGCTGGCGGCGTCATCGGGCAGTACTTCTTCGAAAATGAGGTCACCCAAGTAATTACCGTCAATGAGTGGACAGAAATTAAGGATATGGACCTGGACGATATGTGTCCACTTGCCACATAGTCAACGAAACCAAGGCCGTCTTTCGCGAGAAATTCAATGGCCGTGTTATCTCATATCGTGCCGATGTTGATTGGCCGTCACGATCATGTGATTTGACACCGCTGGACTTCTTTCTTTGGAGATACAGTTCAAGAACTAAAGAATGATATAATTCGGCACATTAACGAACTTGAACCTCAATTATGTCTCAGAATCATTGGAAATATGAACCGACGGATAGAGGTATGTCACCGAAGCGGCGGCGAGCATTTGGCCGATATTTTGTTTCACACATAGTTGTCGTAGATCCTTCTATCATAATAAAAAATATTAAGATAAATCCCTAAAAACTTTTTGTTTTATTTACAATTAATATCGTGTGTTTTGGTTGGACCACCCTTTATTATATGCAGAATAATATGTTTTACACCGCATTATAATAGGTTATGGAGCTTTGCAACTTTATTATAATGTGTTATAATAGATTATAATGATTTATATGCACTGTATAATGTATTATAACGCATTATAATAATTTATAATGCTTTCTAATCTTATTATAATGTTTATAATCTTATTATAATGTATTATAGACTTATTATAATGTATTATAAAGTTATTATTTTATTATAATATATTATAATGATTTACATGCAGAATATAATGTTCTTTAACGCATTATAATAGTTTACAATGCTTTATAATCCCAGTATAATGTATTATAATAGATTATAATGACTTACGAGGGCGGATTGATATTGAAGCTACCTAAGTAGGAAAAAAACATTTTTTTTCGAAAACCATTCGTTTCTCAACATAGTCTCCTTTTAGCTCAATACACATAGTAAGACGATTTTCCAACTTTTTTATACCATCTGAATAATACGATTTTGGGAACTCCTCGAAATACGCATTAGTTTCGGTAGTCACTTCTTCGTTTGAGATGAATATTTTACCTGCGAGCTATTTTTTCAAGTTTGGAAACAGAAAAAAGTCATTAGGGGCTAAATCTGGACTATAAGGTGGATGATCAACTAATTCGAAGTCGATTTCTCGTTTTAGCATCGTATCTAATGCTGTGCGAACCGGTGCGTTGTCTTGAGGAAAGAGCACTTTTCCTATTTAAATGTGGTCGTTTTTCCTTGACTGCATCAACCAATTGATCCAATAATGCACGATAATACTCTCCTGTGATTGTGGATCCCTTTTCAAGATGATCGATGAGCAATATTCCGTGTGCATCCCAAAATACAGTGGCCATAACCTTGCCAGCCGGAGCACTTCCACCAGCTTCGACTTGTTTTCTGTTTCAGGTGTGTAGTGGTGGACCCACGTTTCATCAACAGTTATTAATCTACGCCAAAAATCAGCAGGGTTATGCTCTATCATGTCCAAACACCGCTGTGAAGTGAACTGTCGAACTCGTTTTTGTTCAACACTGAGCAAACGCGGCACCCATCTTGCCGATAGCTTTTTCATATGCAAATGTGCATGCAAAATGTTGAACACACGTTCATATGATATGTTTACCATTTCAGCAATCTCACGGATTTTAACCCGGCCATCATTCATAACGATATCGAGGATTTTCTTGATATTTTCTTCAGTAACCGCCTCTTTTGGCCTTCCTGTTGATGGTATTGGTGCAGTGCTTGTTCGGCCCCGTTTAAATTCAGCAAAATTTAAATTCAGATTCGCCGTAGTGTTTATCAGGCTTTTCTTTTGTCTCTTTCGCCGTTTTGCCTTTCAAATAATAGTGTTTAATCACTACACGAAATTCACTTTTTTCCATTTTCCAAGAAACACAAAAGTTGCTTACTTCAAACGACTACAACAAATAAACTAATCGATGAATTTGGCTAAAATTTTAACAGCTGACGTTTGACAGATCGTAATTTCTAAGAAAGAAAAAGTTTTTGTGTTTGTGCTGCCATCTAGCGCTAGGTAGCTTCAATGTCAATCCGCCCTGGTAAGTGCATTATAATAGTTTATAATGCTTTATAATCTTATTATAATAGATCATAATGACTTATTTTCAGAGTATAATGTATTATAACGCATCATAATAGATTATAATGTAAATCACGTATTATCATGTAATGAAAGTCTTTAAAAATATGTGATAATAACTTACAATGTAGATAAAATTAATTATATGCTGTTATAAATTCTTATAATCTTATTATAACAACTTCTAAGCTTGGAATAATCAATAAATCAATTAATTTATACAATTTCATATATAAAATGTTATAATTTATTAATTTCTTATTACAGTTCATTTATAACTAAAAATATTTCTGAAATTAAATTTTCTTTACTTACATTGTTCATATAAAAAGTCTTTTAAACTTTTATTTTCACTTTCCGATTCAATTGAGGCTAACGACATACCAAATCCGGCACATGTTTGATAGGCCTTATACCAATCCAATTTTTTCGATGTCATCACAAAATAATATTTATCACCTATAGTAGTACTTTGGCCATTAACGCTCCATAATAGCTTAAATACAATTACACTTAAGACCAGGGAAACAAATTTCAAATTCAGAGACATTTTTTTGTTTCAGAAATTAGTAAAACAAATTTGCTGAAGTATTTAATTTAGCAGAAGTTTATATAGACTTTAAAAATACTTAAGGAAGGTCATTAACAATTATTTAAATGTAATCACACTGACAGTGATTGATTATATATTTGGATCACTTATTTAAGAGGGGCCTTTCGAATGTTAATTACCGAAAACGTTACACAATAGGAAATTAAAATTTAATGGAGAATCCAATTACCGATTTGTTTCATATCAAGAACTCGCTTATAAACATGGGTATATAGTATATGGGGACAATTAATGCACAGTGTGTCTGTTTTCAAATAAATAAAAATAAATATGAAACTCCACTGTAAACAAATCGAGCTTTTAGGTTTTTATTTACAAGAGGTTTTAAAATTATATATAAAATGCTTCTTCGTGTATGAATCGTTTTCTCATTCTTTTTTTTTTTTTTTTTTTTTTGACTATGACTTTCGTAAACGAAGGTTTATTTCTATTAAATTTAAATAGAAAATGGAGGGTGTAAAACTTCAGGTTTAATAAGTTTTGGAAAAGAATTGAACACCACTAGCTTAGGATTGGCACACTAATGTGTTGGTTGGTAATGGTTAATTGATTAGTTTGCATGGTTATTCATAGAATTCAATTAGCACTTCCATGCCATTTTATTCCCGTATCCTCGCTACCAACTAGTTAGATGTTTATGTACTTTATCGCCTATATCCAGTCCGTTCGATTCATAAACTTCATTAGTCGATTGATGTCCAAACAAGACAGCGCCTTAAGATTCTCAAACGGAGTTAACTCTCTGCTTTCATAAAGTAGGGTATTCACTGAGAAAGTGGTATATACATAGTTTTTCTTTTACTCGGCTGATTACAACTGAGACACTGCGTATTTGCTACCCAATAGCCCAAAAGCAAGTTATTACCCCTGACATCCTGCCAGTATTCCTACGTTTCAACTCAACAAAGATGATGTTCTTCCTATGTCGCATTTTGGCCAAAGCGACCTGCTGATCCTGCATGGTATTCTAAGGAAATTTTCATCTTGACCACGCTAATTGGTGGGAAAATCGACAAATTCGAAGGAAGTTTTTAAATTAAATATTCTTTTATTAAAATCGTGAATAAATGTTGAAAGTTTTTCTTCAAACAAAAAGAAAACATATTTAATTTAAATTGTACATCAATACACTTGCTGTTTAAAGTGCAGTTTATATCAAAAAGACTAAATCGTTTCAGTATACTTTAGCGGTTTGAAAACGGCAAATTTCTATTGTTTTCATTTGTGAGAACACATGTTTGGCGTTTTTAAATGCGATATGCGTTTTTTAGAACATGAGCGAATAATTAATATTTTTTATTTAATAACACTGGTCTACAGCAAACACTATATGAAATGTAATGATTTTGATGTGCTGAATTCAAATCCGTTTTCAGTTTTTTTCCATCGGTCTCAAATATTTTTTTATGGGCGTGGCAATTTTTTCGCCCAAAATATGGTAGTTATGTCAATGTAAAAAAACAATAAAGAAACACAAACATTAATGTAAAAGCATACCATTTTTTTTATTATCCATACACGCATGTCATATGAGTACTTATTATACACTCGAGTACTTAATGTACTTTCAATATTTTTCCATTCCCATTGAAACACATACTTTTTATAGCAATAGCGCATAACATGGATACAAACATGTTAAGAGGAAGCGTTCAGGAATTGACGCAATAATAAATGTGCCCATACTGATTTGCTTCGCAAACAGACGAGATCTTCATGTGCTGCAGTAATTAGATGCGAAAAGGCTTTATACGAGCAGCACCTTCGTGCTAAAGTTCTTACTTTTCCGTGGAAAAGTAAAAACTTTTGGTCATTCGTTAAAAGGTTGAGGAACAACGCTAGTTCGGTTCCTGCTCTTATAAAGAATGACCACACATTCACGAACCCGGTTGAAAAGGCAAACCTTTTGGCCGACTGTTTGCCAGTAATTCTCACTTGCCGGAGAGCGTCTATGCCTAGTATATTTTTTCAAGCCCGTGCTGTAAAAAGGCTCCTTGCAAATCTCAACGTTAACAAGTCTTCTGGGCCGAATGGCATACCAGCACCGGTCCAGAAGCAGTGCTCTTCGACGCTTCTGCGTGCATTAGCTCACCTTTTCAGTGCACCATATCGCGCCGGTATTTTTCCATCTTGCTGTAAGGTTGCTAATGTAACGCCAATCTCCAAAAAGGGCGAGGCTAGTAACCCTGAGAACTACCGTCCAATAGCAGTTTGTTCCGCACTTTCCAAGGTTATGGAGAGTATGATTAATCACCACATTGTGGGATATCTGGAGTCCAACGATTTACTTAGCGATCGGCTATACGGTTTCCGAAAGGGCCGTTCTACTGGCGACCTGCCGGTGTTGCTCTAGGAGAAGTGGAACAAGTCCATTAATGGTTTTGGCGAGAGTAAGGTTGTGGCTCTGGATATCTGGATTTGATAGAGCTTGGCACAAGGCTCTCATTTCGAAACTTAATGCTTTTGGTGTCGGTAGTCACTTCTCTCGATTTATATTGAGTTTTCTCAGAGATCGCTCTATAAGTGTGGTCATAGATGGGGTCTCATCCGACGAGTTCAGGGTAAACTCATGGGTACCGCAAGGCTCTGTTCTTTCTCCTACTCTTTTTCTAATATTCCTTAACGACTTTCTTCTTCTCACTTCTAATCCTATCTACTCTTTTGCGGATGACAGTAACATTTGTCACTCATATTCTTTTGATCGTAGACCACCCTTTTGGAGGTTGGGGCAGGAAGGATGAATATGAACGACACACTCACAAGTGACCTGGTGAAGGTCTCCGAGTGGGGTCGTGCGAACAGGGTCGATTTTAATGCACGTAAGACTCAATGTTGTTTTTCAACACACAGGCGTGGTGGTGTGCTGTCAGCTGTGTCGATGGGTAATGTGGATATTAAGGAATCAGATGCTCTTGATGTTCTGGGCGTGAGAATTCACTGTGACGTTCATTGGAATGATCACATCTTTCAAGTGTCGAAGGAAGCATTGAAGTGCCTTGGTTTTTTACTACGGTGCAAGAAATACTTCACTCCATCTTATTTCCTTAATATTTACAAGACCTATATCCGACCCAAAATGTAATACAACTCTCATGTATGGACCGGTGCTCCAAAGTCTATTTTGGAGCTTCTCGATCGCGTACAGGAGAGGGCGAAGATGCCCATCAATGATGTTAGGGTAGCCAACTCTATAGATTCATTGGAGCACCGTCGCAATGTGGCGTGTGTTTCATTGTTCTATCGGTACTATAACGTTGTGTTGTAACGAAATTAAGGAATTAATTCCCAAAAATCATATAGTAGTACTCGTATTTCTCGTAGAGCGCATCCCTTTGTAGTTGATTGTCCAGTAAATCGCACAATGCATTATAGCGAAAATTCGTTCTTTGGTCGTACTGTTCGGTTGTGGAATAATCTTCCAGCGAAAGTATTTCCTGCCATTTATGACATGAGTAAATTTAAATCTAACATCCATAAACACTACTCCCTCTGTCCTCCTTCCAATAACCTATATTCCTAGTACCAGCACAATGCACTGCATGAGTATGGGCCATCCCCTGGGTACTGGTCTTATATAAAAAAAAACATGTTAAGTTGTTTAAGTGAAATTATATTTATGTTGTTAATGTATGGGTATACACAACGTCCAGAAATACAGATAAGTACTTAAGTACACTTTGTTTGTGAGTACTTATTGTCATTCTCTGATATGTATGTATGTATGGTATGTATGGTATGTTTATTCACACAGCCTGTGTGGACAATCTTAGCAAAGCATATATTTTCCTACTAATTTTGTAAAAAATCAAATGGAACTATCGCTTATTCCCCACATTTTTGTTGTAACATTCTTCACATTAATTTACTTTAGTAAACTAAAGCGGACGACTATTTGCGATTTTTCTTTAATAAAATTGTATATTTAGTCCATAACTACAGACGACCGATATTTTTAACCTGTAAACAGTTTGAATTTTCCAATTTCGGGGGATCATTGAATATACATTTTTTTTTATAAAACTTTTGTTGTTTTATTAAAATCAAAAGTTTCAGAGGCAGGTCTGACATAAGACCTAAACATAAAAAATATTAAAAATATATATTAAATTAGTTATCGAATTACTATACAAAAATTTGTTAATTAATATAATCGGTAAAAATTACCGGTAGTCTGTAATAACATCGCTATAATTTGACATCTGTAATTAAGGTTAAAGAAAATGTTCTACCTTTCCATTCCTGAATTTTGACCAAGGTACAGAGACTACTATGTTATGCCATTATTGCCTCGGTTGATGTCACTCCTCAAACCAGTCTGGAGTCGATATTAAACATACATTTTTCTCTTGACGATATCTGTATAAAACGCATTTCTGCTAAGACATAAATGTAGTGGTTACAGTAGCATCCTAGGGAAAAGCGCAGATAGATTATGTAGTGCCAACTTCGAATTATGATTTCAATCTTTACTGACATATCGAAAAGGGATATAAGCTCAGGATTTTACTATGCTAAACTCGGTTAACAAAAATCTTAGTTTTTTCTTGATTTTTTTTCGGTTTTATAAATGTTTCCACACTTCGTGCAATTCGACATTTTTGTTTTTTTTTGCTTTCTAGTACAATTACTTTTATATTTATACTTCAATTTCGCACTATTGGTGAGTCCAAGGTGGCGTTGTATACCGCGACCTGTTAAGACGCGATAATCGATATAGACTTGCAGTGTTTGAACGAAAAATGCCGGAATATAGGTACACACTGCAATGGTTATCAAAAAAATTTTAGAAACTATCAAATGGGATATTTTAACGCACCCGCCGTATTCTACGGACATTGATCCTTTTACTGGCTGTTTTGATGGATGTATGATTTGTAAGGTGACTATTTATTTATTTCAAAGAAACCGAATTTTGGCTTAAAAATGGGATCGCCTCTAAAACTAGATTCGGAAATTGTCCGCAAGGTAGGGAAATAAAAGTTATAAGAAGTGATGGATAATATTTTGATTAATTTTTTATCTTCGAAAATTAATGCATATTTTAGTTAAAAAAAACGGACCGAATTAATTTGTACTCCCAATACGTAAAGAAACTGTTAAAATCTTTTAAATAAATTTGTTTTAATAATAAACAAAAAAAAACCCTCCAGGATTATTTTAAATATAATACCCAATTTATCCGAGTGAGTGGCTAATCCAATAGCCAGTGGGTAACCAACCCTGATTCTTAAGCTAGGATCACACGATTGTAGCAAATGTATTAATATGACACAATTTCAATTGTGTTTTGTTGTCGTAAAATACCAAAATTATCCCAATTTATTCTATGAAAAAAAAAAAATTATTTAAACATCGGAACGTATTGCCAACTTGGATTGTCACACAAAATCTCAATGAATATTGGCGCATTTTTGATATTTTTTTTACCTCGTTATTACCTATTGAGCAGTCACACGATTGCCGTACCAATAATTGACGCATTGTGATCCCAGCTTTAGTCTTTATCAAACTGTCTGATAACTTTATCGTTTTCGAGACTGAGTTTTATACCAATGACAGAGCCGCTAGAAGTTGTCGGTTCAACAATTGATGCTCTTGAATCGCTTAATACTCTCAGTTCAAATGCAATTTGATCAAAAAGTCTTCATAACTGTACTCATTCACTGGCGCAACTTGGAAAACTTCATGAACAACTTCATGAGCAACTAATGGATTATTCCTACATATAACCTTTACATTCCTTTGGCGGCGATATTTAATTTGGTAGACGAGTGGCAATGGAAAGTACATAATTCAGGCGGCCTAATATGACCACTTGTAGAATATTTAAAAGAAAAGACCAAACTATCTTGATCCATAGTAGGAATACGATAAGGCTTCTTACGACTAAGCTTTGCCTTCTCTGGCAAAGAAAACAACATTAATTCTCTTGGTCCCTAGCAGGTATATCGGAGGGTCCATTTAAAAGTTTAACTTTAAAAATGAAATAAAACAAAAACAGTTCGAAATATTGCCAAATTTATGTTTACTTATGTAGTGCAATTGTTACGGTCAGAAATGAAATATTATCCTTTCAATCGGACCAATTTTTGAGAACTTTTTCGAGTGTATGGGGTCGTATCTCGACAATGGCATCACGAATGTTGATCTTCAAATCCTCAATGCCCCACAGCAAATAGTCCAACGGTGTCAATCCGCAGCTTCTTCGCGGCCAACTGACATCACCATTTCGTCTAATTAAACGGCCATTAAATGTTTGACGCAATAAATCGATTGCGGCATTAGATGTGTTGCAAGTTGCACCATCCTGTTCAAATCAAACATCATTCATATCAATACCATAAAGATCGGGTACAAAAGAATCGGTTATCATGGTGCGATTGGTGTCTTCATTGACCGTATGGTTGCGCCGTGCTTATTTTTAAAGTAATATGGACCAATGATGCCTCCACTCCACAAGCCGTACAAAACAGTCACTCGTAATTGGTGCATTGGCTTCTGTAAGATCACGTTTGGGGTTTCTGAGCCGCAAATACGGCTATTTTGCTTATTAACGTAACCACCAAGATGAAAATTTGATTTTTTTTTTTTTGGCAAGATCGACATCATCGTGCAATTTCTCGTTGGCCCATTTAGCGAAGCTAAAATGAACCAATCAACTTTGTAAGGCCTCATAAAGGGATCTTTTCGCAAAATTCGGCGTAAACTGGTGCGTGATATGTTCAATTCTTGAAAACGATGACGAGTTGATGTTGAGGGATTCTCTCGCACACTCTCAGACACAGAATCCATATTTTCGGGTGTACGCACTGTACGAATAGGCTTACGTCTTGGCGCATTACTAACTTTAGCAATAAACTTACGTATACCGGCCACTGTTGGTAGTAATCTGCAACCAAATTTTGTGCAATTTCCGACCAATGGTCCTTGTTTTGGAAATAAATTTGTACTAAATCCCAACGTTGCTCAACCGTAAATCGAGTCAGATGGCAGAATAGAATGATATAAGTATTGCCAGATTCGAAATAACCGCTGGTTCAAATTTAAACTGATAGATGGCCCACCCGATATAACTATTGCACTGTGTAGCAGCGTAAGGATAAAATATACATTAGAATGAATTGACCGAACGACTTCTATATGACTTAACACCATGAACGTAACCTAAGTCGAAACAACCAAGACCCAATTGGTCGCTTACAGCGTTCATAAAGTTGGTTCGTTGCGTTACATATATGATATCACGTTAAGTCGCGCTTAATTTGCGCTTAAAGCAGAGCAAATTAGTCATTGCCTAATCTGATTAAATTTCTTAGATGTACCGAACGGTTGTCACGTGGACCATAAGATTTTATACTCATCCGGCTTAGTCCTTTTCATGCTTAACGTAAAGTACACGCGCAAATATTTTCTACGCGTATCACAATGGCACCTATTGCACCCGCTTATATGCAACCAACCAACATAATCTAACCTAACCCAAACCAACTTAGTCAATAAAAACCAACTAAGCTCTTAATGCTTTTCATAATATTTTACTTTTATTAATTTTCTGTGTCATACTTTTTCCGAAACTTGTTTTTAAAAAATATTCAATAAATTATTAGGGGCTTATTATTGCATTCATTATTCACACCACAGTCTGGTGACACTGGTCTCTCACAAATGAAATAATGTTCTCTAACGCAACTGTCCCGCACCCAATTAAAGCCGCCATTAGTGTAGATGCAACGTCTGAGCTTATTAATACCAGGATTAACAGCCCAACTGGTATAAGACATCTTTTTGCCAGTGCCATGCCAAACAAATTCACCGTTTTGAGACAAATCATTGCCAGACAACCAATATTGATCGGATAAACCCGCTGGAAAAAAGAGAATTTCGAGAGAAATGTTTTAAATTAAAGGACAAATTAAAATAATTTTAAAACCACTTACAGTTCAAATACAAAAAGCTTTTCAATTGATTCTGTTCCGCTTGTGTTTCGATCGAGGCCAAAGACATGCCCAAGCTATTGCATATTTGCACTGCCTTATACCAGTTGACTTTGACAGAATTTTCTACGAAGTATTGTTTATCGCCTAGGGTTTCCAAGAAGCCCACACGATTCAAAGACAATTGTCCTTGGACCAGGCAAACAATTTCTAAGAAAATAAAGCCATAAATAGCCAAAAGAGCTTTTAAGTTCCAAAACATTTTCTCTATTTTAAAATCCTCCATTCTAAAGAGCCCATCTTTTATATAAACAATACCCAACAAACCATAAAAGTCATTACGCAACAAAAATTTGCATTTTTATGACCATGACGGTGATAACAACACTCTTGACATGATTGATTACTTCCGCTAATTTAGAAAGAAAAAATATTTAAAAAAAATCTCAAACCAATTTGGTATAAAATCTCTGGCAATTTCAGGTTTGAAATCATTGTTTCGCAAAATGTTGAAATTTACTTTAATAAGCCTCTTACTTTGGACTTGCCTAACCTGGGTTTCTACTTCACCCACAGATGTGATAGATGCAGCAGTAGATGGAGAGCAGCAAGAGGAATTCTCCACTGGTGATTTCAATACCACTATAGATGACCCAGATAGACCTCAACCTCGTTATGCACAATTGAACGTGAACAATAAAATCTATACCGTCTACTTTTCGAAGCTGAATTGGTTTACCGCCCTGGAATATTGTAATTTTCATGGACAAGCTATAGCAAGCATTAGGAACGGTGAAGATAATGCCCTGTTAATAGAAACTTTGCATCAATATGGTAAATATAACAGAAATTTTTAATATCCTACGCTAATATATTCCACAAAAGCTAGAGGACTTTATGGACCCACAATAGTTGCTGAAGCATTTGAAAGTTTACATATGCTAAAGTCTTTATTGCGAAAAATGTGAAAAGTCCTTCTTTAGTAACCCGAAAGGCCAAGTTCCCTAAAATAAATTCGTGTGAGAAGTATGGAGATTCCAAGTGGCAGATATGACAGATATTTAAACGACGCAACTCCTTTAGGCATCCAGAAACGTGCCATTCTGTAAAATTAGCTGCAATAAGAAAGGAATAGAAGAAGACATCTTGTCACTGCTTTCGAGAAAGGTTGCTGAATCGTTAAGTCCTAGAAGAATCTTTTGGATCCAAGTGGGAGATCTTTTGCCATTACTTGTTTTATCTTCCGGTTAAACTTGATGGTATAACACATTTTAGTTTTAAGCCTTCGGTATCGTTTCCATCCTACAAAAGCGGAAGTACCTTCCAAATCTGGCCAGCGACTGTATTTTGTAATCTTTTGCCTCAAGATCCTCAGGGACTTCGATTCATTCCCACATGTGTGGATGCCGCCCTTAGCATTATCTGTGTTCTATGCTTGTACAACTTGTTGACTTATCACATCTTTGATTTAAGCCTTGGGTGTTGATAAGAACTATCTGTCCATAGAAATTGATAAAGAAAGCAATTGCGAACCACATAAACATAGGTTCTTGCTTGCTAGTTAGAAGCGGCCTATGCGAGAATAATAGTAGTAGGTTAGGCCTTCACTGGCTGAGACAGACTTTTGACTTCAAGCGAAGTTATATTGCAATCAGTGCTATGATGAATACAGCGCTGGTTTCATTTCTACTCCAACCACCTTAGGTACAGAGTAAAAAGTGTCAAGCTAGGGCACTTAATCAAGCTTTACGAAATTTACGGGGCATAGGACGTTGAAAGAAATTGTGGAATGTAATTTCATCTTTAGAGGTTGTGCGTGGTGTAGGGATTAGAGCGCAGACGTACAACACAAACGGCCCAGGTTTAAATCCTCACTAGAGCATTAAAAAAAAAAAATTAATTGCGGTTTAGACTATTTACTAAAGAGGCTTTAACCTCACTCCAGACAAATTTATCTAAAGAAGCCTCAATAACATTCCAGCATACCTCTAGTGAAGATGACAAACATCAGACAAATCATCAGGAGAAAACGCCACCTATTGGGAATAAATTACAATGTTAAGTAAGGATCATCACCACCACCGCTTAGCAAGGATCTTCACCACTATACACAATCATATGGAGAAGAGCTACAGTAGATTAATTAACCACTTAGCTTGAAAATCAATTTGATCACTGAAACTGAAACAAAGAAATGGCTGCTTTGTGGAAAGGCAATATGCTTATATGCAGTGACGGAGAAAACGAAGAAAAAGGCTTCGTCTTCAACCATGTGGAAACGTAGTCGAAAGGCCTTTTGATGTATTTTAGGTTTTACTTGGTAAATGCATTCACAATTAAAAGCTCCGATCTAATGTAAAATGTGACTTCGCTTTCGAGACATGTGTAGCCAATTTGCCAAATTTTATTTGAATTTTCGAATTATTTATGATCAGAACTGATTCTTAGTAGATGAGTACCTTTAAGACCCTCCTATATAATTGAGATCTTACCAAGTAGACCTCCAAGAAAAAAAAATAAAAATTCAAAACTTTTTACAATATTTTCTTACTTCTCTTTTAAGGTCTACAACGTTCCGAGCCACTTTGGTTGGGCGCCACCGATTTGGGTCATTTTGGTAGTTATGTTTGGACAAGTAATGGGCAACCGATAACATATTTCACCAATTGGAGATACGGTGAACCAAATAATGACTGTGGCAACGAACACTGCATTGAATTATTGAATGACGGTCAATGGAATGATGTAAGATGTGATGAAAAACGAAGCTTTATCTGTGAAAATCGTATTCCAAACACGAGCTATGATAGCCCCATTTATGGTTAGATAATGATATTTCTATATATAAAATAAATTATAATATAAAATGGCATGAAAATTTTGGGTCATTTAAATTGTCTGATTTCCCAGTAGAATGTAGTTTCAAACCTAGCACTGACATGACCTTTTGAACCGTATTATTACAATAATTTTCTAAAAGATATTGTCAGTAAATCAAATTAACTAAACAACGATTAAAAGGTACTGAGCCTTACTTTCAAGAATTACAAATTTAGGGCAATCTTTTTCTGGTGTCCTGGTTACGCTCCTAGCTGGAGCAAAGGGCTTTCATAAACTTTCTGCACTTCTCTCTCTTCCACGCAACAGCTTTTATCTCCTCCCAGCTTTTGACAGTAGCGTGTTCTTGGCCGCCCTAAGCTTCTGGTACCCTTCGGGCTCCACTCCAACGCCTCATTGGAGAGTTCACCTGATGGGGTGCGTAGCACATGACCAATCCACCTCTATTTGTGACGCCTTATTTGGATTTGGCTCTGAGTTCGAGATAATTATTGGCCACCACCAAGGCAGCGATTTATAATCACTTGCAGTTTATTTTCCAACCTATCATTCATCAGCCGGGTTCGCAGGCATACAGTAAGATGAACTTCACAATTGATCTAAATGCTCACAATTCTGTGGTCGTGGATAAACCTGTTGATTTCTACACTTTTCTCAATTGACCAAAAGCCACCTTAGTCTTTATTATGTCTGTTAACCTGATCGGTGGAACAGTCATAATTTTTGTGTTGGTACGGTTGATCGTCACGCCCACTCTCTTAGACACACGATTCAGGTCGATTTTGTTCTGCATATCCGTATAACGAAAAGATATCAAACAGATTTCGTCGGCGTAGTCGAGGTCTTCAAAATGTTCTCTGAATATTTATTAAATGCCGCGTTTATTTCCAACGCCTGAAACAGATCATCATCAAAAACGATTAAAAATAATATGGGTGACAAGAGATAACCCTGCCTTACACCATATGTTGAGCTGAAGCTTACTTAATATTGCTCTCATAAGACGGATATACTTAGGGGCCTCATTACGACGTCGTAGCGCCGTCCAAATATATTCGTGTGCCACGTTAGTGCAACCAGTTTTATAATCAACAAGAGCCATAAAAAGAAGACCTAAGAAGGCATATGAAAAGGCCACTCATTGACCTGTTCAACGATAATTTGAAGTGTGTTGATTAGATCAATACAGGTCTACCTTCTGAGTAATGCTGTTTAATTTAGGGCATTAGTTTTGCAGAATTTTGTTGGACTTTAGTTCGCTTGAGTCCAAAAAATCAGTGCTTCCTTTGTAATACCTGCAAAGTAAATGAGACAGTTAGGAAGAGCATAGAGAAAACGTAAAAGAGAATCTATAGAGACCTAATAGAGGAGGCGAAAAACAGTAAGTGAGGCACAGGAGGAGTATGAAAAAGAAAATGGGCACCGTTTGTTAGAAAAACCGAATGGAGAATAGTAAAAATCATGCCGTGGTCCTAATTAGGCAGTCTAAATTTTCTAGTCTCTCAAACAAGGTATCGAAAGTGTACTGAGAAGCGTTTTGTGATCTTTGCATACGTCGTTAGTCTACACGTAGTGGCCAACAACCTCAAGGTGCTTTTTACACATAGCAGGACTGAGACTTAGCAAGCCTGACGTAATACTGTTTGCTGATATTATGCCTGAGAACAGTCTGATATGTATCCCAAGTTACAAGTGTTAAAATTCCAAGTTATGAGCTTATTAGCTCTTAGAGAATGGTGCTACTCAATTACTCAAGACTAGCAAATATGACATTTGTTTATGACCATTGCTTGTTCGTAAAGAGACAGCTAAGCGAATTAAGCTCCACAAGTAAGTAAGGCTGGAAGACTTCACAGCTTCTGTTATGTGACTGCAGCGCAAATCTTTTTTTCAGCCAGCCCAAAACAATGAAGGTATTCCTGAAAATACCCGGGCAGAATTTGTTTAAGATAATAATCCAGGACGCCGCGCCGTCTAGTAATCCGCATCTGCTGTTGTGGTGGATTTGCCACCTGTGCTACCATACTCCAACCGATCTTAAACGTTCATCTGATTTCTGTTCCTGCGACGGTGTTGCACCTTGCACACTATAAAGCCGACACTGCTCACTTGAATATCTACCGGCATCTTTCCAGATATTACAACATATGCCTCCTCGAACGCTGTCCTGTACGCGCAAGAAAGTTTTAACACAGAACGTCTCTGAACCTGTGTTATCCGTCGTATATAGTTAATTTTCGCTCTCGCCCATATGAGTGCCGTGTAAAGTGCGACCATTGAGAGTTATGTTTGGACAAGTCGTCTACTCTCCCTCAGCGCACCACCAATATTCTGCATTATTCGCGAGAGAGCTCGACTTACCCTCTTACTTTATTACTTCCTCTGAAGTTACTGTGTGACCACACATACACAGTCCCATTTACTGCCTTCGCCTGTGCGCACCTCTTAGTGCCGCTTCCGTCTTCTGTGCCGCTAATTCCAGACCAGCATTAGTCAGCCAAAAGATTGCACAGAGTGAAATTTGTAGGGAATTATTCAATGTAGTTTTCTTCGAGGTGCTGCAGATAATGCTTTCAAAAGTTTATTTGGTTTTGTTAGGAATGCAGTTCTGTGCGAGACACAAACAACGAATGTATCACTTAGAGAAAGTTTGTGTCTTGTTTTAATGATTGACAAGGTATCACTATCCTTCTAACATAACCTAAAACAGAATCTAAGCATACTTGTTTTGAGTTTTCTAACCTATACCAGCCATTACAGTAATTTTTTTTGTGACTCTCTGTAGAGCGATACCCCCTCTTAAAATCTTCTATGAACATAACATTTTATCTAACAACTTGACAAGCGTTATTAAATACAGAAAGAAAAGTATAAATTCCCCCAAATTCCTTTACATTTCATACACAATTATCCTCAATTGCTTTATGCAAAAGGTCATATTATGAAGGATAATTGTGTTTGTGATTTTTCTTTTGTAAAATGAAGTTTGAAATCACGATAGAAGAGTTGCCATGGAAATGAATTTTAATGTTTTTACAAGGTCATCATCACTGCCATCGTATCCTCTTTCCTTCTTTATAAATACCCGGTCATTCTCTCTTTCTCTCTTTCTTTTAATCTTTTTTTTTGCGTCTTAATAATTGTCATAAACGTAATTAACTTGACTAAAACGTCAATAAGTGTAAATCAGCAGTAGTTAGTGGTTATGGATGGAAAGAGGGTTTTAAAGTTCCCGCTTAAAATTGCATTAAAATGACATTTGCGCTTAATTTACTTTTGCATGTGACAATTCTATTAATTGCTATTTTTGTTGCTGTTGTTATTCGAAGTTACTCTTCTGCACACTTGCTGTTCTAATATCAACGACTAATTAGTGTGAAACGTTCTGTAGCAGAGGGAAAAGTGAGCTTAAAAGGGAGTGTAACTCTTCGATTTAATCTCTTTGTTCTAGTGATGGCTGTCAATCGTTTTGTTAAGAAAGTTATAAAAATTTACCCCTACTGCTACCCCTTTTACATTGTTCTTTTAGTAAATTGTTATTAAAACAAATACTTTTGCACAATGGGTCATTTAGGAAAAAAGACTGGTATTAAATTGCAAACAAAATATTGTTTTCCGTGCATTATTCGGTTTGGGGAATAGGTTCCTAGGTTTGTGCGGGAACTCTTGATCGAAAGGTTTGTTACTGCCTCCATTGGAGAGGCTAACCTTGTAAGGACGGTGAATAGAGGAACCCCTGCTTCACCGCTGTACAGGGGTTGTTGGTTTTAGTGTCTTTGGTTATGCTAACGATCTGGCCATTTAAATGTCTGCTATTGATCCACACGCCCTTTCTTCGAGGTGTAATCAGGTCTTTACACTTCTTACGGAATGGTGGTCTAAGCGTCAATCCTCATTAAACGCAATTGATGATCTTTACTAGACGATGCAAGATACCTATATTTAATATGCCGAGACTCCGTGGTGTTCAACACTTTTTGTCAACAAAGGTGAAGTATCTGGGGGTTATTCTTGAACCAAACTCACCTGGAGAGAAAACATAATGGCTAGCGCTTTACAGCTGTAGAAGAGCTGTAGGCAAGATTTGGGTACTCAAGCCTGTCATTACATACTGGCTTCATCAGGCCATAGTAGAAACTACTCTACTTTACGGCTTTCATATTTGATGGACGGTGTATAAGTATCAGTGACATTGTAGGCTCATATACAAGGTGCACTCCAACCAAAGCCTTATTTGCTATACTTTAATATACTATACCGAAATTTCACATCGGTGTACCCACGAGAGATTTCAGGTCTGACAAGCAGGAGCTTCTCAAAATGCCCTTGTGGTCTATACCGTTGGCTGCAAGATGTTGGGTAGAGAGGATTATGGTGTTTACATACTAGACTGTCTTATACGTTGCCTGACCACTGCAGTGCATTTCAGACGGCGATACTGAGGGCTGTGCAATGCTTGTTGAGTGGAAAGGTTTTCCCTGAAAATTTCCTGATTTACTCGGAGTGTCACCTAGATGTCTATCCTTGCCCATGAATGCCGCCAGTTTCTAATGGAAATCTCGGCTCATTCGAACCTAACTTTCATATAGGTTCCGGAACACTGGGATATCGGCGGAAATTGCGTTGCTACTAAACTGACTAGGGCGGGTACTGAGCGCGATATTTTCGAACGAGATCTTATCATAGGTATTTCGAATTCCACGGTTAGACTGGATATTTTTCGGTCAATATATGGCGAAGCTCGTTGGCGGCATGAGAGCACGAGCGGTATCACCAAGCTCTGCTGGACCGACCTCGATAAAAAGAGGACAAAATTTCTTCTTTCCATGGCCATCCATCTCACAATTGCGGTCCTCAACTGACTTGAAGGAATGGAAGGCATGCCAATAAACTCAACATCCGACCCATGATTACAGGATTTGTAGTTCTGAAGAGGAGGAGGAGATTGTCTTTCACATCATGTGTTAGTGTCCTGCCTAATCTGACCACCAATTTAACAGCTGATAGTTGCTTTTTTAATTTGATTCGATGTCTCATTATGGATAGACCTACACCAGAGCACCGCTTGCAATTTTTTGAAATTTTATATCAAAATAATGGTCCTGTTCGTTAAACTTATCGTGCACTTCGTTCATGGCTTACATAATATTCCTTCAGATCCAATCACCATTCAGACCCAATCGCCATCTAACCCCATTGGATTATATTCTTCTATTCCACGTCGATAAATTCTCTGGAACACCTAGAAATCAACATTCGAAGAGTTATTGGTGAAATACGGCCGCATATGCCGCGAAGGTTAGATTAGGAGGGAGTAGCAACATACAGGCACACTTGAGCACACACAATGGCTCGTTGTGATACAACATATGAAGCGATGCTCCTGTGCTAGTCGCCAAGTCCAGATTAACCGATCTTGACTGTCAACCAGAGGCCTCATAGAAGCACAATCCTTCAAATCAAGTAGGAAACCAGCCCGACTGTCTAATGAACCTGGATATTAACCTGATATCAATGGTCGATAGCTCCGATTAGCTATCGAAAAAGAGCAAGCCAAGGTACGCCAACTACGTCGAGATAGAGGCGGACACTGGCAAACGAAGTAGGCCACACTTCCACACTTCTTCGTCAATCGATGTAAAACCCGGACAGAAATCAATCGCCGGTAAGCGCAGCTTTTGCACGTGTCTATTCATAACGCAATGCCCAGTGAGGATAAACACAGTAAAGCAGATGGTGAGCCTACTAACCAATCTAGGTCAGGTGAGTCTATCAATGAAGCAAAATTCCTCTTATGCCAAAGATCCGTCAGAATCCAATATGTAAATTCTGTCTAATAGACAGCTTAACGAAGGATAACGGTACACCTACTATCGTGCAACACAGGGAATCGCGACAGTCCCTCACTGGCCTAGAACTGAAAGTCACATCCGAAACAGATTTGATAACCACTTGGCAATCAGAGAAGATGCATATGTCAGCCGTATACGAACCGCCCCTTTGGATCGGTTCCGTAGCACGATCACTTCGGCCTGAAACACACTACGGTAGTCCGGGAGTCGGAGAGATACCTTGAGGTTGAACATTTCGGAAAAAATTCCACTGCTCACTCTGTTCCCAAATTTAGAGTCGTCAGTATAGACCTCCACCGTATCGCCAGGGATGACCGAACCAAATGTCCAGTCTTCTCTACTTAGGATCACGAAATGGAATCCCTCATCCAGCACCGGTCCGGATAAGACATAGTCAATATCATACAGGGCTCGGGGTTGCTCAGATAGAATAGAGGAGCACTCCGAGGCTACAATACGTCACCGTGACTGGGTATTAAATCTCACCGCTGCAAGTCTGTTTTCTGGCAAGTATTCCGGAAGAAAGCCAGGCAAGGATGACAAAAAGGGCCCTTGTAGTGGTGGTACGCAACGCACCTGTGATCTGGATTGCAGCAGATCTCCTAACCTTACCTAGTAGCCTGACGTTGCAATGTTTATCGTGGGAAGTCCACCAAAAGACCACTCTATAGAGAAGATTAGGTTTAATAACCGTCGAATAAATCCAGCGAATGACGCTAGGTCTGAGAGGCGATCTTGCACCCACTGCTCTCCTACAGAAGTAGGTGGCATAAGCCGCATTGCGATCTCTTTTAGCCAAGTTAGTATTCCAACTTAACTAGGAGTCGAGAATAAGGCCTAAATGTTTGGCCGTGGGACTCGAACTAAGTTTGGTCCTATCCACACTAGGCAGCGTAAAATGAGGTTTATTATACCTCCTACTGAATAGCTTTGCATCGATCTTACAAGGGTTCACACAAAGTCAAAACTCCCTTTACCAAGCAAATACGATACACAGGGCACAATTTAACTTTCTCGACAGTGTCTATGGACAAATACCAGACACTGCGATGACGATACCGTTCGCATATACGACGACTCTATTACATGAGGAATTAAGCCGAGTAAGAGGCGTGTTAAGCGCAAGATTCCATAGAAGCGGTGATAAGTTGCGAAAAGTTTTTGAAAAGTTGGTGTTCCAGGTTCAGCCAAGTTCACATCGAAAAACCAGAAATTTAATTATACTACCGACTCCAAGCGAAGGTGCCTGCAATATACCCTATATTGGATTGTGGCGAACACGGAGAGTGAAATGGTAATACGAGCTATCGTGTTCTAACAACATCTAGAACAGTATTGAACTGTAAAAGGGTAATAAATACTTTTGCATAACAGGTCAGGATAAACATTGCATGGGTTTCGAGATACCACGAGGTCACAGGGAACGAAAGCGCGATTTAACTGGCAATTTAAGCTAAGGAAGCCAGGGAGTGACTACTCAAAGGCCTTGTGGCAGTAAAATTCGAGTTAAAGAAGTGGGCTTTGGAATCGAAAACCAGTGTGGAGAACTACGAACATACTTTGGGCGGAACCCAACTAGGAAAATATGAGCAGCGTACTGAGAGCGCTCAAGATAGAGGACCTAAGTGGCTTCTTGAGCTAAGCAGGGAGCAGTATTTGCAAGGCTTCTGGTAAAAATGATTCAACCTTCCAGATCTTGCTTTTGCGAGATATAATTCGAAATTCTGCCGCATTGACACGACTCCAGATATTTCCCACCTTAAGTGTCACAAATGGAGGACGCTAAGAGAGTATGTCAACACTACAGAATTCATCCGTACATAACTAAACTGATAGATTGTTTTTCCTCTTTAGGGGATTGAATAGCGCGGGCACAACTGGCCGAACTCCTACCTAACTGTATGGTTGCAGGCATAAGACTGTATTTGAATGGCTCCTGCCTTTCAACCTACCTGCCTATGTATACTATATAAAAATGTAACGCACTCTACTTTGTATTTTCAATATTAACATCGCTAATATTGAAATGTGGCAGTCAACAGTGTGCTTTAGGTAGGAGTAGGCTTGGAAGAGGTAAAGATACTATTTAATATTAAAAAAGTACTAAAAACTACTTCTTGTTAAAAACAAAATATTATGTAATTGAAAGTTTGCCTTAGAAAGCACTATTTGAAAAAAGGACTATTTAAAAGTACTTTTCTTATTAAGTATTTCTTAAATGTACTATGTTTTATAAAAAAATATAAAAGAAGTATTAAATTTTCAAATAATTTGTGCATTTTTATGTCTTTCCATGTGTTTTTTTTTCATTTTATTCATTCCTAAAAACATACAAGAGAAAGAAAACAAAAGTACTGTTAATCAAATGACATCTATAAACACCAATTGAACAACTACAAACCCTCAACAAAACGTCTTAATCCTCCTAGAAGAGGGTGCAAAGCATTTCTGAAAGAAATCTTTTGCTTTTATTGAGACTCTGCTCGTAAAAGAATATGATAAACAAATCCTTGACCCAACAGAACACAAAAATGTTTGTTACACAGAAAAATCTCCCCCAATTGTCAAAAATATAATTTTGAATTCGAAGAATTGCTTTTTTAAGGAAAAACTGCTGAAATAAATAAAAAATATTTTGAAAAGAGTCAAAAAGGATATGAGTTACACTTAAAGGATAAAGCAGTTCTAGAACTCCCCATTTTATTATTCCTGCGATTTTTTCTCAATTACTTTGGCTTAAAAACAAGAAACTATTGAAGAAAGAATATCAAAATTTACGATCAAAACGTGAAATTGCACATTTGCAAAGGGAAATGAAAAAAAAATCAAAATTGATTTAAGAAAACAGGGTACTTCACAAGAGGAGAAAAAAGTACGTTTTCAAGTTTGGTTTTAAAATAGTGTTTTTGGTAAGTTGATTAAAATTTGAATTATTTTTTTAACAAAATCTTTAATAAAAAGTACTTTTTGAAGGAAAACAAAACAGTACTAAAAGTGCTAAAAATTTAAAAATTCATCTTTGCTAGTTTTCGAACGGGTTTAAGAAAATATTAGAAATTTTATTTAAAAAATAATCCAGAAAAAAGTTTTTTTTTGGGAAAAAGAAAATAGTACCTTTAAAAGACAAAAACAAAATTTGTGGAAAAAAAATATTCAAAATTAGCTTTTAAGTCTAAGACTTGATAACCTTGTTTTTATTTTTATTTCTTAAAAAAAAATGATAAAAAAGTACTTTTTTGGAGACAAACACATTAAAAACAACATAAGAAAAAGTACATTTTTTATAAAAGTATTAATTTTTTTAGTGTTTTTTTCAAAATTATTAAATTATTATATTTGTACAAAATTTCCAACTAAAAAAGTCTTCCTTTTTAAAACAAATAAAATATCCTAAAATTTAGAAAAGGTACCATTTTACAAAAAAGGTATTGAAAACTTTCTTTCTGGATTTACTTTTACCCTCTCTGAAACAAGATTATTTTTTTATTGGAATTTTTAAAATAAAAGTACTTTTTATTACAAACTTTGGTACGTTTTTGAAAGAAAAATTTGAAGAAGGTAACATTAAAAAAAATTATATTTTTGAATTATTTTTGAAAGTCCAAGGTAAAATTTGTATGGAATTTATTTTTTACTGGAGTTTATAAATAAAATTACTTTTTACTTATTAAATAGTTCTAAAAGTACAATTTCTTGTACCTTTTGGAGTGGAAAGTTTTAAAAAATAAATGTTTAATAATTATTCTTCCGTACTGCCTTCAAAGACCTTAGACATAATTAATAAAGTGTAATTTTTTAATGGATTTTTCAAAGAAAAGTACTTTCTATTTATTAAAAGGTACTAAAAAAAGCTCAAAAACAAAATATAATCTTAATAAAAAACAATATTGAAATCTCTTTTTTAGAAGTACTTTTAGTAGTATCAAAACAATATCATCAAAATTTTATTTTTTTTTTTTCAATAAACTGAAAAAAGTACTTTTTCGTTAAAAAAGAGACTTTTTAACTTTTGGCATCAAAAGAACAGAAAATAATAATTAAAATGGTTCTTATTTAAGCACTTGAAATAAATAACAAACAAACAAATAAAAAGTTTAATAAATATGGTACTTTTTGCAAGTTTTAAAAACAAAAAGTAATTTTTTTATAAAAGGTAATAAAAAAATGAAGTACCAATTGAATACTTTTTAGTAACATTTTTTAAATATTTAAACAAAATGCGATTTTAGTATCTTTCTGTGAACATCTTTGCAGAATTTAAAAAAGTACAAAAAATTTTGTTAACTTTGGTACTTTTTGGTGAAATTTATTTAATAAAAAAATTGGCACCATTGTCACTTTTTTTGTAAAAAATATTAAATTTTTATAAAACTACAAAATATAAATAAAAAACTATTTTGTAGCGTAAAAAATTAACCAAATAGTACTTTTTCGGTACTAAATTAAAATTTCTAACATATTGTACCAAAACGGAAATATAAAAAAATTAAAGTTTAGAGAAAAAAAATTGTTTGGTATTACTTTAAACAAAAAATACTTAAAAGTACTTTTTAAACTGTACGTTTGTTCTGTTTCTTTATAACATATAGTTTTTAAGAACCCCTTTTTTCCAGAAATAAAAATAAATTATAGTTTAAAAAGACACAAAAACAAAATGCAAGAATATTTGTTTTGCAACCAACATTTGTTGCAGTTGCACGCAGTGGTAGTGTTAGTGCGAGTACTGCGTGCTAAAGCAGTTATAAACGCTGCTGCTTTGCATGTTAGCAATGCAATAGAAATGACATTGAAACGACCTTGTTTGTATTATGAAACATAAGCTAATTTAGACCCTACTCCTCCATCTTCATTGCTGCTACAAGCTTTTCAAACTTTAAAAAGACTGCGTGCTAATGTTTAAAACAGGAAAAGAGAAAGGCAGTAGTTTAAATAAATGAAATCTTAAAGGTAAAAGTCAAAGCTAATGTATTGTAAGAGCACAATAACTAAAAATGGTTGGAGGTAAAGGAGAGTTAGGAAAATACCGGATTAAAATTTTGTTTTAATAAATTGATAATATGATTCTTTTAAAGCTCATCTTACTTTTTGTATTTGAATCAATATGTTCCTGTTACTGCGTTCTTTTATTGAATTACAATGGATTCATTTTTTTATTTTAAAGTTTTTCTTGTTATCGCCCCTCATCTCATCTATTCCATTTCTATTCAACATTTTGCATTCGAATTGCATTCCTTGCCATTCAACACTTCGTGGAACATGTTGAGCCACTTCATGACATACGTAGTGAATAAATGAATTCGGTTAAAAAAGAAATGAAAAAGAATTCGGTTACTCATGTTATTTTACAAGAATCTCGTAAGCATTCGATTAGAAATCAGAATTCATTCCAAAAAATGGTATCTCTAGAGCTTTAGATAGACTTTTGGATTTAGATTTCCGAGTTAGACAGAAGCTTAGGGATGGAATACTTCCAGCCTTTTTATTCAAAAGAGCTCTAACATAATCCTATCAAAACTGTTGGTGGCTTTTATGGCCAGCTTTGGTTTGGGTTATGGCGGGAGGTCACATTTACTTTTATACCGACGGCAGATAAAATCGCAAAGATCTATCAGTCTCTCATCCTTTTGTTTAAAGACAATGGAATAACTGACTAATGTCTATACAAGGCAGAGGAACGCCCTCTTCACCCGAATCAGTTTGCGTACATGTAGGGGAAATTCTATAAGCGCGCATTTTGTCTCTTCTGGCCAATATTGAAAAGGTATCTCTGATATGGAAATAGCTCTTTGTGCCTTCTTAGATTTTCAAGGAACCTTTGGCAATACAGGAGATGAAGAACAGCATCATCAGCTCGTCTCTTGATGGGGAGAATCCCCTCTAATGACTTCAAAAGGGTGCCCTCAAAATGGAGGACGGTAGTAGTTGATGGCCTGCTCATCATTTTGGCTCATAAAGGTCTCAGTGTGACCGGTTATGCTAATGACCTCGTTATAACGGTCAGTGGAACTATGAGAATACGTTGTGTAATCTCACGAGGATGGACCCTATCGAGGTGTCAAATTGTTGCACTCAGAAGGGGCTATCGGTTAATCCCTCAAAAGGAGTTGTTATACCTTTTACAAGGAGATGCAAGTTATCATGTGACTGCGTTTCTTTTTTTGGTTACAACCATCAAGGAAGCTCAGTTGAAACTCGCACAATATAGCCGTTTAGAGCAAGAGCCCTTTGTGCAAGTCGCCCCTTCTACTATAAGGCATGTGGTCTTTCGCCACGAATAACGCTATGGATATTTATCGCCAGTTATAATTTATGTATGCGGAGATAGCTTAATAGAGAAAGCCTATCACCAAGAATAAATTAGGCAGGATACAGAGTCTCGCCTGCTTCGGTATAACTGGTGCAATGAGAACGTATCCAGCAGCGGCCTTGGAGGCGTCCATTGGCTTGACACCGCTACACATCTATTTGATGAGGGTGGCGGTATGTTCGACAAAAAGTTTTTCGTCAAGGGATGGTCTGAGTACCATCTTCGGTTCTGGATGTTATGCTTTTGGATCTGTGTTTTGGAAGAATTTAGAAGATTCTGAGTTGAATTCCCGGACTGAGATTGTAGGTCTAGCTGAAGTGACTCGATCTAAACTGGTACACCGACGGCTTCAAAATGAATGACTGTGTCGGTGCTGGTGTTATTGTTAACTTGTTAACTTGTCGATCCCACTGCGGACATCGCTGAGTGTGTTCTAGGCTGAGATCATGGCCATTGCCTTATGTGCGGAGATCAATCTTCACAGTGGGCTTAAGGGTAAGACCATATATTCATGGTTCAAATCTTATGACATCTAGACTGGTCAAATATTGCTATTTCTACGATACCTTGCAAAAGCTTTCGCTTGGAACAAGGTCCAGTTGTATTGGGCACCTGTAAACTGTGGGATAGATGGTAATGAAATAGCGGATACATTGGCCAGAGAAGGTTCTATTACACCCTATATCGGTACAGAACCGTGACAGAGAATGCGCATCTGAAGAGAAAGGCGATGCGTATGTTTGTAGATTGTGCTCACTGGCACCAAAGTATCTAAATCAATAATAAGAATTCTCTTTCCAACAAATAGGCTTTTCAGAAACCCAAACATAGTCTTGGTAGCCAGTCGGGTTTTTGGTTTGAGTTTTCAAGCTACAGGCTTTCTAACCATGGATTATGTGGTGTCCTAATAACATTAAAAGAGCGTTCGTAAATTAGCTTTCTATTGTGTAATGGTGGCTATAGTTTGAACCTCAATCGCAGGTTATTGTCCGGATATGATAATATAATTAATATTACAGGGAATATTCCAGTGAAAGCTTACATAGATCCCGTCTAAAATTCTAGTTGTATTAGGTCATGAAAGGAAACTTCCATTCTTGCTGCGTTTTGGGCATGTTCTAGCATCAACTTTGAGACTTTGCTTAAGTCGTGGTCCATTCATAAGAAAATTAACAGCCTCCAATAACCGAGAGCGTATGAAAAATCCTTTCTGGGTTCAATGGCTTTGATGTCCATCTCGAGACGGACTAAGATCAGCATTTTTAACTCGCCTGGGAATATTAAGAATATTTTGACCATTTCCAATGCGCCACTATGGAAGCAAACATACCAAAAGGCCTTATGACGACACGACAAGATTGGAATCTTGGCTATAGATTGGAATCCTCACCAATTAGACTTGGAAATTTTTTGAGTGGAGCTTAGATTAGCACAGCTCTCTACCAATTAAAGGTTTCTTAGTTTTAGATACAATCTCATAATCAGAACTTTCAAAGTTCTTCTCTTGAGCGCATTTTTATTGAAATTGTTAAAGGCTCCCTCAAGAGATGGTAGTCGGTTTCTCTGAGCTCTCTTCTGAAAGATTATGGTTCTCTAAATGAAAGAATTTGAGTATGAGGGCTCACTAATACAATGCGAGAGAGATATAAGAAGGATGACGTTTTTGTAATGCTGTACTCTGTGACTCATCAGTTCCGGTCTATGTTCACTCGTATTAATATTGATCGTAGTTCGGGTCACAAGTCGTTTAATAGGAACATTCGAAACATTGTTCGTGCTGGAACATGAGTCTTATTCAGGGAAACATTCATATGCCCTTGGTTACGATAAAGACTTAGACTTAGAGTAGTAGAGGATAGTGGTAGCACACTTGAGACGCATAGCAGCCCGTTGTGATATCACATGATCAACCACAGGCAACGTACAAAAGTACTTCCCTAAATGAAGTCGAAAACCAGCCCGACAATCTTATGAACCCGGCTATCCACCTGATGTCAAGGATCGACAGCTACGATAAGCCATGGAGAAATAGGTCCAGTGTGAGAAGTCTTTGCCGAACTAGAGACTGACATGGGCAAATGAAGTGGACCACGCTCTCCTCCTCTTCAACCCACCCACAACTCCGATAGAAGTCATTCGCAGATAATTGTAGCCTATGTGCGTGCCTGCCCATAGCACAATATCTTGTGAGGATAGATGCGCCAGAGGAAATGGTCTGATGTCCAGTTTAAATAGTTGGTTGGTACGCTTCATGTCCAACCTGACCTAGGTGAGTCTAGTAATAAAGCAAGAATCTCCCTCTGCCCAGACTATGCTCGCGTCGAACCAATACTTTCTAGCTAGTTTATCAGCCTCACAGTTGCCCTGGATGTACCTTGACAAGGAACCCAAATTTTGTGGACACAAAATTGCCGTGATAGTATTCCATGGTAGTCACAACAGTCTCTGACAAATCTCGACCTGAAAAACACTGCGCTCATCCGGGAATCTAAATGACAGTTCAGTTGAATTTGTACATCTGTTTTCTCTTATTTCTCTGTGAAAATTCGGTTACTTCCTTCGCAGGTATTGGGTTAGTTTTCTCAGAGTAACCGGATATTTTTTTTTTCTAAGTCCCACGGGTTGTATGTGTAATCAATGCTTTAGGAATCATAAAAAATATTTGTAATCACACGCCAGCTAGTAATGGAGGGTTCGTCATAAAGAATTGGAAAGGGGGAAAGAAAAAACTTGAATAAAAGTACTTAGTTTTTAGTACTTTCTTAAGCTCAGCAGGTGGTATAAGTTTCAAAACAATAATGACTGAGTGGTAGCCGAGTGGCTTTAATATACATTTATATGGTGAATTTAAGTAGAAAGCATTCAAGGTAATGCAAAAAAGTACTTTATTGAAAAAGTACTGACATTTAATATTACAATTTTGCCACACATTCCCCTCTAATATCCATTTCACTATTAAGAATAATTTATGGTCAAATATAAATCTTGTTAAAAAGAAAACTATTGCTTAATACACACAACAACAAGTCATTGCATTTTAAACTTCCAACTCTGGGTGTCCTAAGAAAGACTAAGAGAAGGAGGGGGAAAAAGTACGCTACGCTTACATCTAAATGGACAATTTGACATTTTATTGTTTAAATAAAGTCAATGGATGCATAAGATTTATTTGTTTTCTTATAACCGCTATCCTTACACAGCTAAAAAAGACGTCACAAGGATGCATGTAGTTGATTTTGCTTTTTGATTCTTTTTTTTTATTATGGGGTCCCTGTTTTTCTCTTCACCTTCACCATGGTTACAGGGCTAATTTTGAATGACAAATTATGTAGAATATAATTGCAATTTGTATGTCATCTATTAGTTTTACTCTATTAAGCAAAAAGCAATGTTTTTGTTACAGTTTATACAGGAGCAAAGGACGAAGCTACACATTTAAAGAAAAAAATTAAAAAAAGATACAAAAATGTTTAATTCAAATACAAAATTGTAATATTAGTGAAAAACAAAAATAAATTTAATCGGGTACTTTTTGATAAAAGTACTTTTTGAAAAAAAGTACCAAAAGTAATATCTTATATCTACTTTTTTGCAAAATATGAAGATAAATTCATTAAAACTATATTTACTTTTTGCAAAACTATGAAAATAAATATGTATGTGTGTTTTGAAAACTTAATAAGTACGTTTTTAATTTATGTCCAAAAAAAGCCCAATGCATTGAAAAGTACTTTCTAGTAAAATTTCTTTAATTCCTAGCAGAATACAAAATTTTTAAGCAAAATACAAATTTTCAAAACAAACAAAATATAGCACAAAATGTATTTTGTTACCTAAAAAGAAAAAAAAAAAAGTACCAGACATAGTAGTTTTTCGAAAATTGTATTCAATTTAAATTTAACAGGTTAAAAATAACTTTATTTGATAAGTTAGTTTCAACGGGTAGTTAGACACAAGTCCAGAGTCCACAAGTCCTTAGGTCTAACACCGATTCCACTGTTATGCCCATAGAAGGTAGTATCCAGGTGGACCTTCATAACGGCGCCACGGCGCGAAACGAACCAACCAGGCGCATGTACAGTAGATGACAGCCTACTGACATTTACGGCATAATGGCATGCAGAAACGGACTGCCAAGGAGAACAGTTCTAATATACGAAAGATTCAGACTCTGTCATAGAAAATGTTCGACAGTCTCTTTCTCCTCCTCATTCTGACATCTCCTACAGTATTCATTGAATAGTAGACCCAGTCTCCTATAGATTGCTACCCCGCGGCAGAGCGAATAACCAGGACTGAACGACAATATGATAGCGAAATAATGGCTGAGAAACTTGTAGCTGTACTGAAGAGCGCATGCGATGCATCCATGCCAGCAAAAAGGTGAAACAACAGAAGGAGAGAAATCTATTGGTGGAATAAGCAAATAGCGGATCTGAGAAAGAAGTGCCTTAAGAACAGACGCCTGTACCAGAGAAGTAGACTGCGATCAGATTTTGAAGAGAGGCGATATACACATGAACAATCGAGGATAGATCTACAGAAAGCAATAAACAACAACAAATCAGAATGCTTAAAACAAAAGGTGCAATGAGGCCGTCTCTAATCCTCGGGCAAAACAGACCTCTACAAATCACGTACCCGGATCTTATAGATATTATTGTAAAGGTTCTGTTCCCAGATGGGCAACCACTGGAACGAAGGTTATCAACCACGGCGGATATAAATGCTAAAATAACAGAAGGAAATTAGAAATCTTGGTAAAAGAATCGGAGACAACAAAGCACACGGGCCTGATTGTATACCTAACAAAGCGTTGAAGTAGCACTACATATTCAGTAAGTGCCTGAAGTCAGGTGTATTTCCAAGTATATGGAAAAGGCAGAAACTCATTCTAATACCCAAGCCGGGTAAGACCGCAGGACACCCTAGCGCGTATAGACCGATATGTCTATTGGATATTATCGGCAAGTGCCTGGAGAGAATAGTGTATGACAGACTCCTGAATGCAGTAGAAAGTGTAAATGGCCTCTCAGACTGCCAATACGGATTCAGCAAGGCGAAGTCAACCAGCTTGGTGGTAGCGCTAATGAAGCTATAAACGGTAAGGGTATACACAAAAAATATTGCGCTGTCATCACTCTTGACATCAAAAATGCTTTTAACCCGACCGGATAGACACATATTGCGACAGCGATGAGAAAAGTTAAGGTTCCGCATTACCTAGTAAACATTATAAATGATTATTTCTCAAACAGAATTCTGCTGGTGGAAACCGTCAGAGGCGTGGTACATACAATATAACTTCAGGAGTTCCACAGGGATCAATACTAGGCCCGCCACTCTGGAATATACTGTACGACGACATATTTAATATTAATCGCCCAGAGGAACACTGCATTTATAGTCCGCGCAAGGTACAAAGATGAAGTGAAAATACATACGAGTATATGCGAACGAGGCTGTCAGGGAGATTAGGAGATGGTTATCCTCCAATTGGCAGATCACAATATGGAGCTAGTGCTCATTAGCAGGAAGAGGAGAAAGGAAAATTTGAGTGTCAAGGTGGGGAATGCCGGAATTATGTCGTCGGAAGCAGTGGAATACTTAAGCGTGATGATCGATGACCGCCCGAGCTTCAAGAAACATGCAAAATATGCCTCTGCGAAAGGAGCCGGTGTATTAAATGCATTATTGTGGATGATGCCAAACATCAGTGGACCACGCCAAAGTTACACAATCTTGATATACCAGATGACCAATTCCATGCTACTTTACGTTGCCTCTACAAGATAGATAATGGCAATTAGCAGAAGGAATTGCCTAAGAGTGTGTAGCGCTTTCCGAACGGTGTCTGGGAGTCTGCAAGCCTGATAGCGGGAATGATACCAGTAGATATAATAGCTGTAGAGTACTCAAACATATACCACTAGAGGGGCATAAACTTAACCGTTCCACGGAATATTATTAAAAGAAATGGATAAGTCCTTATTAAGTTGGCAACGTAGATGGGAAAACTCACCAAAGGGAAGATTGACTTTCAGGCTAAACCCGCAGATAGATAAGTGGATACGAAGTAAGCATGGCGAGATCAACTATAATCTAACCCAATTCCTTACAGGCCATTTGGGCTACATAAAGTACTTATACCGATGTGGACATGACGACTCTTCAAGGTGTCCTAGAAGAAGACGACGACGAGGAGCACGTTGTATTCTACTGTCCACGCTTTGCAAGAGACGTCTGTCTTGTCGAGATATGCTTAAGTGGAAGCATTTACGCGGATAATATTATTGATGTTATGCTTGAATCCTAGGAAAACTGGTATACGGTTAATAAATAAATCGGCAGACTGGACCAAATAGTATGTGAAAACGAGGCACAACGAAAATCTGCTCATGGTAACGGTTCCAACAGTGAACGGTAATGGCGATATATATATAGTTAAAAATCGCTAAAACACATAGAGATAAATGTACACTTAGCTAGGTTGCCGTGACGCTAAGATTTAGCTGGATATCAACAACAGATGTACCAACTTTACAAAAAAAAGGATCTCAATTCAGAACGTAGGACCGCCACTCGGGGGTTATTCGCGGATATTTTTGATCAAGGTTTGGGTTAAATGCAAAATCGTATGCACGAACATATTTGAGTTTAATAAATAGAAATTTAAGAAACTGTTAAACTGTGTCCCTATGTAACTATAAGAGCTTACAGACGGCTAACAACCTGCGTTTACTCTTAGAATTTGATGATAGTATCGATAGTGAAAAAAAGCTATCAATGGTCAACCGAAAACCACTCTATCGATACTATCGATTGTTTTGCAGCTTTAATGCCCGCCATTCACATATCAGCCACAATGTCGAGTAGACACCAGAAAGCGCAAAAAATAAAGAATATCAATTTAAAGCAAAGTATTTAAAAATAACTGAAATCAAACAGTGGCGTATCTGCATTTAACAATACTCTCACCCCAAATGCGGGAATATGGATAACGCCACTGACTCTTTTAAAAGCCTTCGGCCCGACCGACGAACCCGGGCCTAATGCACAATTCTAGTGCTATGCTCACAGAGAACACTTTTTAGTAATTTTTTTTCTTTACGTATGTAATCCTCGAGGAAACTTCGATATTTTCAACGTCGTCTCATGATTTAATAGCTAATTTATTTCTTTCTAGTTTAATAATATTTTTGTATTTAGTATGCCGTAACTTGCCTAAAAAGTACCAAAATAGTATTATTTATATATTAAAAATATTTCTGTATGTATATTTAATCAGTTTCATTATAATTTTATTAAATTCCTTAAATTTTCATTAATTTTAGCAACTTAATATATAATTTAAACTTAACAGTTTCTATTTTGTATCTTATTTTAGATTAAAACGAAATTATTTTATGATGGCAATGCTATTTTCCTTTGAAACAAAAATTCACCACAAATTATTCTTTTAATAAGCAACAACAAGACCGCATTCATTTAATGTTTTTATTTAATACGCTGTAACTAAAAAGAGAAAACTATATTTGTTATGCTATATTTTTTCTATCTGTCTTCTTCTTTCCTTTTTCTTCTACATTGTAAATGCCAGTGATGAGTTTTTATATATTATTTTGCATTCATTAATAGGGTTTGTTTTTATTTTGTTTACATTCGTTCCGTTGTGTGTATGAGTGTGTGCGATTGTATTTCACCGTTTTTCTCTCATTTCTTATTGTTTAACTAAGTGTGTGTTTTGCAAAAACAATATTTAGTGAGTCGCTAAACATACGCCTGATATTAGTCTCTCATTAGAAGTTGTTACGGTTAATACGTGTGCGGGTGTTTTCTCATAGATATTGTTAATGCTGTTCTAAAAGAAGAATAGAAATGAAGAAAAAAGACTCTAACATAAAAAGCATAAGAAGAAGAAAAGAATATAAAATGGCTAGAAAACAACAACTAATAAATATTTAAAGAATAACTAAAATATGATTAAGAAAAAACTAAAAGAAATTTAATAATATATAATAAAGATATCGATAATATGTAATGAAATTGTGAGAAAAGAAAAGGTTAAGCAAAGAGTAACAAAAGAAGAAGTGTGATGAAAAGAAAAATCACGGTTTTATTACAGGCAGTGGCAACAACAAACACAACAACAATTGCAATGTGAAAAAAGTCATAATAAAAATAATATTGATGGCAAAAAATTAATTTTGTTTTCTTGTTTTTTTTTGTGCAAACATGTTAATGCATGCGAAATATAAAGTAAAAATAAAAATAAATTTACAACAACAACAACTACAGTTAATACGAAATACAAGAAAAATGTGAAATTAAACAAAAATTAATTTGAAGAAAAAGGAAAAATTTAAGAAATTCAATTAAAAAAGAAGGCAAGAAAATGAAGTGAAAAAATAAATTAAAACAAAAGTTAAAGAAAAAAGAAAAAAATGAAGTGTAATAAACAACTAAAACAAATGTTTATAAAACAACAACAAAATGTGCAATAAATTGAAAATTTAAGCACAAAATTTCACAACAACAAAAGAGTGCAAATCAAAACGAGTGTACAAAAGACGTTAAAAAGTGTTTAAAATGAAATTGGAAAAAGCAAAAAGAAAATAAAAAATTCCATTAAAAAAAGTAATTGTAAAATTTCGTTAAAAAAAGAAGAATTAACAACAAATTCTGTGTTTTTTATAATTTATTACAAACACACACACACACACACACAATCAAAATAAAAACAACAAAAAAACAGGCACAACAAAGAAAGGAAGAAGCAAGAAAAAAACTGCAAATTTTATTTTAAGGTATGTCTACTCTTCATTATGATGTTTTTTAATCTCTGGCTCTCTTTCTGTGTTTTTTCCACTGTATTCTCTTTTTTTCAAACTACTCTTTGGCCTTTAGTTTTTATATTGTGTAGAGTATTAAACACACCAAGAAACATATGAAATATATGCCCCGTTTTAGATGGCCCAACGTCATCGTCGTCATATCAACATCATCATCATCAACCCAATGTCAGAAACAATAAACTCCCTTTTGCTAAAATACACCACTACTATCATCACTACCTCTCGCTCTCTCGCTTTCATTGTATCACTACCTCCCCCCACTTAAACACACACTGCATTAGCTACAACAAAACTTTAATAATAAGAACATCATCATCACCATTATCATGCTTTTGCCTATCCATAAAAGTAATTGAACAAGGGAGGCTTAGCGCAGTGCAAGAGAAAAAGAAAACAAAAACAAAACATGCAGAAAAGAAAACAAAGCCAAAGACAAGGTTTTTAATTTGTAGACAGACAACGACTTTTTTGTTGTTGTTGTTGTTGTTGTTGTTGTTGTTCGTCTTTTAATGCAAGTAACATTTAACAATTTAAACGAAAAAAAACAAACGCAGCAGCAATAACAGTGGCAACATTAAGCATAAAAACACATCACTTATCAAGGCTGCCAATTTAGCTGTTATTTTTTCCTTTATACCAATTGAAGAAAAAGGGGTTTTTATGTTTAATTTGTTATTTAATTAAAAGTGAAGTGAAGATATTAAAGCTTTTATAATAAAAAGTATTTGAAAATAAGTTTAAAGTGAAAATAAATGAGAAAAACAATTAAAACAATGCTGTGGATATAATATTCTACCAAAATTTCAGTACTGATATTTTGCAAGGTACCTACAGTTATGGAAAAAATTCTACATACAACCTACCATTTTAAACTTCAATAGAACTAGTCGTGATAGCAGAAAAAAATTTTAGTAATGTCTTAAACCAGTAGCTGAGGAAGAAACAAGTTTCAAAATAATAATTTGCAGTCATCAGCGGGAAAGAGGCTTACGGCGATGGTAGATCTTAAAATTAACAATAAATTAAAGAAAAAAAAGAAAATCTTATCGAGAAATAGTGAAGTGAATACTACTTAACTCAAGAGTGTTCAAAGTTGAGGCACCATTTTAATTTTAATAAAAAAATACTTTTTCAGATATGAAAAATATATTTACAAATAAGTTCCAGTTAAAAATGAAAAATTATGTCGGTCAGTGACCCTCCCCCTCCTACTGGCTCGGCAGGCTCCCAATCTTTTACCGATATTATCAACCATGTTTTTCAATAAACTGTTGTCAATGGTTGATACCTGCTCGATAATGTTGGCTTTAAGCTCTTAAACTGTTGTGGGATTATGGCTGTACACTTTCGATTTCAAAAAACCCCACACAAAAAATTTAAAGTTGTAATTTTCACGATCTTGGTAGCCAATTTACTACTCCTCTATGAGAAATAATGTGATTTGCGAACTTTTCTTTCAAAAAAATTCATAGTTTCTCTTGCTATGTGACAAGTGGCACTAATCTGTTGAAACCACATATTCTCCACATCTAAATCATCAATTTTCCGCAACAAAAAAATTTCGGATCATCTCTCTGTAGCGATTTTTATTGACCGTAATCGCATTACCATTTTCGTTTTCAAAAAAATATGATCCAATGATAACTCCGGACCACAAACCACTCCAAACCGTAACTTTTTGTGCATGCAATGGTTGCTCTAAGATAATCTTTGATTCTCTTTACCCCAAATGCTGCAATTCTGCTTGTTGACGTAGCCATTAAAAAAATGTTTTCGCCGGTGAAGATTATTTTGCTAAAAAAAAAATACGAATTTTCTTTTTGTTTTTCGATGGCCCAAGAAACGATTTGCCGACTTTGATCTTAAATGGAGATCACGATGCAAAATGTTGAATAATGTGGATCGTTTGATGTTTAATTGCGAACGATGACGAATGGTTGTTTTTGGATCTACTTCAACACTACGTTGATAAATTCTGTTTCTGTTATCATGAATGGATCCAGTTTCTTCTAATTTCGCAATTAGCTTGATGACACGATTTGTTAATTATTTTTTTCCTAATTACATCTTGAAAATTGTTGCCATTTTCATAAAATGTTTTAATAATAACAACACGATGTTCCTTCGTTCAGCATTCTATATTAACCAACCGAAATGTATTAAGGGTGTGAAGTTAGCTTCGTAAGTTAAATTCTTTTTTTAACATTTTTGTAATTTTAACAGTCACTGTTATTTAACATGAAAAAGTGTGAAGTTAGCTTCGTAAGTTATATTCTTTTTTCAATAACAGTAGAAATAAAAGAATTTATTTAATTTAATTTATTTTTGCAAAAAAGAATTTAACTTTACGAAACCACATTTTTTTAGGTGTTATATTTTAATATGAAAGATAATTAAAAAACATTAAAATCTAAAAAAGTAATGTGAATTAAGAAATTCTAAAATATTTACTAAAGAAAATGTAAAATATTTATTGTTATTGTACAAATTGTAGTTTTATAAAAGCATACAGTAATATAAAATAAATTTATTTGGCCATAGACACATAAGATATTAGAAAAATCGGGTAAAAGATAAAATTCTGGGGGAATCGGACCTATTTGGGTGGAAAGGTATTCCATCAAGGAATTCACGAGTTTTTACCCCATGACCCAAAAGTCCTTGTGGACCGAGATATACTCCGTTGAAAAAGGCCATATTTGGCCATAGACACATAAGATATTAGAAAAATCGGGTAAAAGATAAAATTCTGGGGGAATCGGACCTATTTGGGTGGAAAGGTATTCCATCAAGGAATTCACGAGTTTTTACCCCATGACCCAAAAGTCCTGGTGGACCGAGATATACCCCGTTGAAAAAGGCCATATTTGGCCATAGACACATAAGATATTCGAAAAATTAAAATATAACACCTAAAAAAATTTGGCTTCGTAAAGTTAAATTCTTTTTTGCAATGTTAAATTCTTTTATTTCTACTGTTATTGAAAAAAGAATATAACTTACGAAGCTAACTTCACACTTTTTCATGTTAAATAACAGTGGCTGTTAAAATTACTAAAATGTTAAAAAAAGAATTTAACTTACGAAGCTATCTTCACACCCTTTGAAAACACCAATGGTACCGTAGATATGTTAAGCCACGATCTGGAAAATCTAAATGTGTTCTTAAAGAAGTCCATCGAAATTCATAAATAAGTTCCCCAAAAATTATCGGAGTACCTTGTTTCGCCAAGAACCGTAAGAAAAGTTTTACATAACAATAGCTTTAAAAGTAGAACAGCATGCAAAATGCCTCTTGTTTTAGCTAAACCTCCTCAATTTTGGTCGGGCTTCGCTAAATCATATTTAGAGAAAGGAAATCCGAAGTGGAAAGCTTGGCCTGGCAACGCAATGATCCCCAGCTTACCTACTGTTATCAGATGCTTACCGAATTGACCACTTTTGGGACGTTTTGAAAAAATTGGTGAGATAATATGATATCAGATGTCGTGAAACCTTAAAAACTGCCTTAACTCTGATAATTTGGCGATGTCCTTGCCATGATGTCTTCAAGCATTAATTGAGGCCTAAAGTAACCGAAATAAATATTTGAAAATGATTATAAAGTCAATGCTTCAACGTCAATTCTTCAAAATGTTGTTGTTGTTGTATCAGAGTGACATGTATGGATGTTGCTGGGTTGACGATCCTAGGTTAGAACCGATCGCCGTGGTAATGTCAAAAGGTGGTCCTTAAATGCTAATAATGTTTCGTAAATTTGGCAATATTCTCTCGTACACAAATATCTTATTAGCTTAGACACAAAATTTTATGAATTTTTAGAAAAAAAATAAGAAATGTTATGGCTCTTAATCGAGCTGTTTAAATAAACCATGGACATTCGCTGTCAAAGGGACCAAACGTCGTATGCTTTCTTCACAATATCAATTTTTATTTTTTTTGACTTATAACTACCTTGGGTGTTCTCTAGTTCTACGGAAATTCTTCGGTCCTTTGCATTTGGCGATGATACCAACCATGAGCTATAAGAGCTATACAACGAAATGGACGTTGCTTAGCGACCCGCCTGCACTAGCTCCGACATATTCAAATGGCTAAAGATGCTCCACCTATTTGATACGAAAGTCAAAGGATGTCGTCGTACTTTTATCTGCGTAGGTGTGACCAAGGAGATGTATAGCATCCTCTTGCTGTTACCACCGCTCGTTTACATCTTTGTTTTCAAACTTTGGCCACAGAAAGAAAGTCCATTAACATCATCCTTATTTAAGAACCTTTTTTTTTCAATGAGACCAGCACTCAGGGGATAACCTCTACTCATGCAGTGCATTGTGCTGGTACTAGGAAAATAGGTTGTGGAAAGGAGGATAGATAGAGTAGTGTCTGTGGACTTTCGATTTAAATTTACTCATGTCCTGCGAATGTCTTGTAGGAAGATTGTTTCACAAACGAATAGTGCGACCAAAGAACGAATTCTCCCTATAATACGTTGTGCGATTTACTGGACAATCAACTACAAAGGAATGTGCTCTACGAGAAATACGAGTATTACGTAAAAATATATGATTACTAGGAATTAGTTCCTTAATTTCGTCAGAACACATTCCGTTATAGTACCGATAGACGCCACATAGCGACGGTGCTCTAATGAATCGATAGAGTTGGCCACCCTACCGTCATTAATAAGAACTTTCGCCCTCTCCTGTGCGCGGGCGAGAAGCTCCAAAATAGAGTGAAGTAATTCTTACACCATCTTAAAAAGCCGAGACACTTGAATGCTTCTTTCGACACTCGACACGCTGTTCGCGCAACTACACTCAGAGATTTTCGACAGTTCGCTTGTAAGTGTGTCATTCATATACAGCCTTTTCACCCGAATTTCCAAAAGGCTCGGCCTACGACTAAAAGAATATCAATAACAAATGTGGCTGTCATCTGCAAAAGAGTAGGTAAGATTAGAAGTGAGAAATAGAAAGTCGTTAAGAAATATTATAAATGAAGTTGGAGAAAGAACAGGGCCTTGCGGTACCCCTGAATTTATCCTGAACTCGTCGGATGAAATCCTATCTATAACCACTCTTAAAGTGCGATTTCTGAGAAAGCTCGATATGAATCGAGAGAAGTGACTACCGACACCAAAGGCAATAAGTTTGGATATGAAAGCCCCGTGGCAGACTCTGTCAAACGCCTTGGAAATATCCAAGGCCACAACCTTACTCTCACCAAATCCATAAATGGACCTGTTCCACTCTTCAGAGAGTAACGCCAGCAGATCACCAGTAGAGCGACCTTTACGGAAACCATATTGGCGATCGCTCAGCAAATTGTTGGACTCTAAATATTTCACAAGGTGATGATTAATCATACTTTCCATAACTTTGGAAAGTGCGGAACAAACTGCTATTGGGCGGTAGTTTTCAGGGTTACTAGCCTCACCCTTTTTAGAGATTGGCATTACATTGGCAATCTTCCAGCAAAATGGAAAAATAACCGCACGATAAGACGCGCTGAAAAGATTAGCCAATGGACGCGCAAGCGACGAAGAGCACTGCTTCAGGACCAGCGCTGAAATGCCATCTGCCCCAGGAGACATATTAACGTCGAGGTTTGCAAGAACCTTTTTTACCGCACGGGCTCGAAAGAATATACTAGGCACAGTCACTGAGACTCTTTCAAGTTTGGTCAGTGGTTCAACGCTCTCTGGCAAGTTCGAATTACCTGCAAACATTTCAGTCAGAAGGTTTACCTTATCACCCGGGTTAGTGAACGTTTAATCATCCTTTATAAGGACATTAAGCCTTTTAATGAATGACCAAAAGCTGTTACTACTCCGCGGATTAAAAACCTTTGAGCAACTACTTGGTTTCTGTAGTTGAAGCTCAAATCTCGTGAACACGGTAAAAGTTTAGAAATTTTGGCCTCAGAAAGCCGGTTTACAACCCTCTATACCAAAAACTTCTTGAATGCTAAATAGTGGCTGAGATTTAAAACTAAAACGAAAGAAGAGCGAAAAACGCTAGGAATTTGGATGGTCTCATATCTGAAGTTTGAATCACAATATGATATGCATAATAGGATATGCACTAGAATGGCAGGAGTTAATATAGTCCACGATTTTGAACTAAGATAGAAAATTTTGTCCAAGCATTGGTACTCACATATGATTTATATCATGCATGAGGCACTATGGGTTAGTATTCCCATGATTTAGGCACCACAAAGTCATACCGCAGCGTAGGCACTCATGAAAAAGTATGTGTCTACTGCATCTTGCCGGTAACGCTATCCCCACATTATTTTGAATAGAGTATTGAGTGTTCGAAAACGTCCAGTTACAAATTGTCGGTAGACGGCTTTAAAATAATACTAATTGCATCTGGCAACACTACAGCCTGTTTGAAAATCATCTTTAATTTAAGCTTCATTTAAGATACTATTAAAATTGCATTCGCTATTTTTTGCTTTTCTATTGTAGAAAAAATTTATAAAGTTTACGGAGACAATACTGTTACTTGGAAATCAGCAGCTAATTGATTTGCTTGTTTTCGATGCGATATTAAAGTTGTTAAAGTTGCACCATTTTCTTGACCACCAATCGTTAATAGTGTCGATGAAATCATGACACAAGCTGAGCAAGACCGGCATATACAGTTCATCACCAAACAGTTCTCAACTATTGGAATAACCGATTTTTTTTTTAATTTGTACAGTATCTCTCTATATTTCTGAAAGAACTGGTCGGTGCTACGTCCATACAAAGAAAATATGTATTCATTTATATTTTCAAAATGGTAACAGAAAAAGTCTTTAAATCTGGCCTAAATAAATTCATAGTCAATACAAATCTTCAGTCAATCTGGACAAGTGATAGTGGTACCTTCCATACGGAGAACGGTTACAGCTAAAGTTTCAGAATTTGGTTTGATTAAATCCTTAGCTAATAAGAACCATCAGTCAAAAACTCGACGGAATTGGACAAAAAGGCGTGGTACCTCCCATTCAAAGTAAATATAGAAATTTTTATATCTCTAGAACGGTAATAGTAGAAGTTTCTAAAGTAGGTTCAAACAAAGTGGTGAACAATTCACATCGTCAGCCAGTAACTGGGTAAATTAGATAAGTGTGCGTGCGCCTTCCATTCATAATAAATGTTGCATTTTGTATAGCGTGGGCCAATTAAATTTAAAACAAAAACGGTTTGAAATTTTGTCAATTTTTTGTTGTTGTTGTGGAGTAATTTTTTCCGGTAAGAAGTGAAATATTATTTCATTCATATGGCTGCCGCACCTGGCCCCACAGTACCCCATTCGATCTGATCAATTTTCGAGCACTTTTTCGAATGTATGTGTATCACGAATGTTGGCCTTCAAATGATCAATTGTCTCTAGTTTGTCGGCATAACACTTGTCTTTAACGGCGCCCGACGGAGAATAGTCCAACGGTGCCAAATCGCAGCTTCTTGGCGGCCAACTGACACCACATTTTTGGCTAATTAAACGGCCGTCAAACATTTGACGCAAGAAATTAGTTATGGCATGAGATGTGTGACAAGATGCACCATCCTGTTGAAACCAAACATCGTTAACATCAATACCATGAAGAGCAGGCAAAAAAAAAAATAATGGTTGTGCCGTCCTCATTTTCAAAGAAATATGGGCCAATGATGCCTCCGCTTGTGAGCGGATCAAATCACCTTTCAATTTCCGACCAATTATCTTTGTTTTTTAAATAAATTTCCAGTAAATCCCAACGTGGCTCAAGCGTAAATCGTTTCATTTCGTTCAGTAAAGATAATATACCGAATTGTGTGACATATTTGTTTGAAGACTGATTCTACAGTATCTTTTGGACTATCTCAAATGTTTGGATTTGGACTGGAAGAGAAAAAAGTGGAAAAAAAGTAAAAAATTTAACTGAAATGGCATTTAAGATAATAAAGATGGGAGTAGCGAAGCACGCCGGGTTTTAGCTAGTTTGCAAATAAAAGTGAATCACGTATGACAATAAAGTATTAATAACAACAAGATTGAACAAACAGTTCCATTTAAGTGGACATAATTGATTAACAGAAAAGGTGCAGTGTTCTATCATGACATCACCAGACCTACATATCTTTTATGAATCGGAAAAAACTGAAAAAGTTTGACTGGGAAGTTTTGATAGATCCACCATATAGCTCGTGTTATTGTTGTTAATTTTAAGTCCGTAAATGCTCGCAAAACGTAATTGGATCAGTCTTTTCCTCGGAAAGCCGAAAAGTTGTATATGATAGAATATTCCCAAAACGGCACATACCTATGTATTTGACTTAATAAAGCTCGTTTTAAATACCATATAGGAACAAAATGGTTCTTTGGTTTCGGCAAATCTTTAAAAGACATCTTTGAACACCCTGTGCAATGAAAGTAAATTATTATGAAATACAGTATGCAAAACTCATATTCGTACTCCCGATAAAAATAGCTTTCTTTGAAACTTCCATAATACACATTTAAGGTGCAATTTATGCCAACAGCTGTTTGGCTGCAATAGTTAGTCCTTATTTGGATGTTGAATTCCATTTGAAACTGCACTGCAACATTGACTTTTCGCACCTTGAATCACTTTATTTAAGCTCGTAACAAACAGCGTCAATAATGAAAATCTACTTTTCACAATTAGCACAAGGTTTTATCGAGAAAACCCTTGAACTCTTTATTTTAAATATATTTTTGCGGGCCAAGACACTCTTTATTATTTTAACTCCCCTTTCATACAAAACACTGTGACTTTTCCTAGTGATTTATTTTTTAAGGCTTACACCCTAAAAGAAATCCGTAAAATACTCTTTCTAATGATAACCATTGACTTACTTTTATACTATAAGTCTATAGCATACGATGTTACCAATCACATTGCAATAATAGTCTCGCATAATTAAGAAACCCTATTTCCTTATCATTAACCCTTAACTTATGTCTTTGTCTTCATTGTTTTTCTTTTTTCTAAATTATTCTAAAATATTTCATATATCGTGTACTAAATGCAGACTTTCCCTTTTGTTTTCATCGTTTGTTTCTATGATGCAAGCCAATAACAAAAACGAAAGAAAAAACCTGCAAAACATCTCTTGCTTAGAATACACACATACACACACATGCAGTAAAAATGAAAGAAAAATAAACTTTAAATTCCAACAACAGCAACCAACCACATAAAAATAATTCTACAGACACAGATATTTAAAATAAAGAACACATTCACACATAAAAAGAAATCATATTAAAAGAAAAACTTAAAAAAAAAAACAATAACAACAACTACACATAGTATTTAAAAAACGACTGACTAAATTAAACACACATGCATACGAATATATTTACGAGTGTGTACTCACATGTTTTTTTTCTCTTTTAATCGTATAAGTAAAAACAAAAAAGGCAACAAAAACTACAGTACACACACACACACACACATGCATGCATAAATTCAACCAAGCATGCATAAAAAGAACAACAATTTATATTATTTAAAATAGACAGCAAAGTAGTCAGCCGACTTGCCAACCAATGAACCCCACCAACAAAAAATCAAAACAATGTTTTTTTGAACTTAAAAAAAAAACGCAAGAGAGTTGCCAATTTAAGTACAATCTAGCCAAACGCGGGTAAGTAAAGATGGAATATAATATGCGAATAGAGAAGTTTTTTAAAAGAAAAAACGGTTGACGGCAATTCAATAAAAACTTACAAAATTAAAAAATTAATAAATATGAGCTACTCGATACATAGCATAGTTGGCAGTTTTCCCAATTGTTGAATTTTAAGAGCTTTTATAGTTTCATCACTATGGGTCCAGGGTTTGGCCTAAAGCAATAAATAATATTAAAATTGCCAGTAAATTTCGGTCGTTCAAATGTTTCGTTAGATCTAATTGTTGTATTGATTTACATATGGCGAAAGTAAGATTCTTGTTAAATATTCTATGGAAATTCCATAAATTTGACCATAAGTAATAGGTCACATAATGTCCTAAGAGCGCAAGCGATTCGTTGCATTTTAAAAAGATTAAACTATAATGGCCGCCCGCAGCTTGCATGGACACTTGTGAGAAGTCCAGAACATACTAGATATTCTGCAAGTACTAATATTACAACATCTGCGTTGCACCCTGCTCAACACGCACTCTGTCAATTTCGATATGTCTCCATTCATCAACAAAGTCATTCCCTCGAATATCCCCATGACTCGAAATCCACTTCTGTGCGAATCGTTATCGAAAATTGAGTCAGTGAGTGAATGCAGCTGCAGAGACATTCCGACCTAACGACGTTGGAACTGAGACCGTCTTTCGACTTAAGACTGTCCACGTAGATATTAATATCCGAAGGTTCAAGATCTAGTTCCCGAATACACCTAGCGCGGCCTTATCAATAGCATAAATCTCGGTAAATCTCAGTAATCGGGCAGTCTGACAGAAACCGAGAGGACAAGTTCATCAGACCAGTCTCTTGGATCTCCAGTCCACAACAAGCTAAATATTCATAAGAAAAGAAGAAAACATGACTACAATAGCCATCAGTATCGAGGAAAACTCATAAGAAAAAGAGTAGCCACTACATTAATATATGTGTGTGACTGCAAGACAACACCATAAGTTAGCTAATTTAGTGTATAAAGTGCATATTAGAGGACTGGTTTATTGCCCACAAATCTTCGTTTATAAAAAGAGCGATTTTTAACTTAATGGCTGTGTTAACTAGAACTCTATTTGAGAAAACAAAATGCACATGTACTCGATGAATCAGATTCGCGTTAGGAGCTGCTCTTCTCTTGTATTTTCACACGTACGTAGTCACACGCATAGACATCACAAAAAGAAGCAAAAAATAAGCAAAGAAAAGTAAAGAGAAAACAAGTGGAGAGAGATTTCAAATTACTACCATAATTGTAAAATGCATTAATATTAGTTTGCCGAACACTGATTTACATCACGCATGATGTAGATCACTCTGAGAGAGTAATTTTCGTGTTCTCACTATCACAACTACACTTTACTTTTGTACATGCCTGACATAGATTGACTGTTGAGATCCATTTATATTAGCGACAGTGAAGAATCTTTGCTATAGCTCGCCTACCATGAAACTTAACTTGACTTAACTAGAAAGGTGTGAACGATCCACCCCCATTTTCTTTTCCTTATCTGTTTCAGTATTGGTTCCACAGTTCTGTGTTACTTATGGTGTCAAGACAGAATATTCAGCATATAAATCTGAGGCACCTGTTAATGAAAACCTGGAGCTGACCTGATTTAACACATGAGTTGAATATTCTGAGCTTAGTTTATCTGGATGCATGTGAGCTTCTCCATACTGACTGCAGTCGTCCGAATGTCGCTATCACTTTATTGATCCTGTTGTCTACGTCTATTTCTGCGCCGTCGTTTCTAGTCTCATTGTATTTCCTAGATAGTATGTGTATTCTCCAGGCCTTGGATCTCTTGATATTTATCCAAGTCCAGCATTGTGAACCAATTTTTCTAGGTCCTTTAGTTTCGACTGCATATTGCAAACCGTATGCGAGAGTAGAAAATTGTTATTCGCATAGACAAATCTTCGATTTGGCGTGAGAGATTCCATGTTATTCCTCTTCTCTTTGCACAGAGCAACATTATGGCATCCAGCACGATGGAGAATAGCTGAGGCGATAGTGGGCATCCGTTGATTATAAACCTTAACTTCTGTTAAAAATTTTTTTTTTTTTTTATGTCCGCCGAGTCCTTAGTTTAAACTAATAACTGCCTAATGACTAGCCCGCTAAATTTGATTAAATAACAGGGCTTTACTCATTAATTCTATAAGAAACATAAAAAAACACAAAAACGCCCAGACTTATGGTAAGCAATACCACACTTCTACGTTAGAAAAATACACAAAAAAACATAAGCCAGTTTTTTTTTTCAGTTAGCAACAGCACCAGTATTATGCATTAGCCACCAATTTACAGATTTGCCATCCTGCTACTAAGAACTAAAGAAACCCATGACGAAGTAGATACAAGACTGATGAAACTTTATCTCTAAAAAATCTAAAGCTTATCAGAACTGTTTCGGTAATTGAAAAAAGCATTCGCAAAAGTATATCATTAATTAGTTTTAAACGAGGTAAAAAAGTCATTTACGTTTGAAAGGTTTATTGAGATTCTAACAGGATTGCCATACCTCATACAATCTTTAAAACGGACGCACCCAAACAGTTGCGTTTCCTACATTCAAAGCAACTAATATTCCTGTAAAAGCCTAACAGAAATGCTAGCCCGTAATATTTTTGAAGTCTCTTTATAAGTAATCACACCACAGATGATTTATTTTGAGCTCGCCTAAAGCTGGACAGTTAAAAAAAAATATGTTGCAGCGTTTTCTTTTTATACTGACGCTGCGTACTTTAAAGGAGTTAAAGAGTCACCTAATACAGCATGGTATTTTCAAAGGCTAACCTCAGAGCGAAAACACAGTTCACCTTTTTTCTACATCCAAACTAAATAGCATTCATGTGAAAGCCTAATAGCTTTCGCGGAACTCGTCGGATTTTTATTGGGCCTAAGTCATTTTACAGTTTCCCAGTGAGATACGGAAAGGGAAGAAGTATTAACTCCTGGCCTAAGAGAGAATTTGTTTGATTTTGGAGGAGAGACGAAAAGATTTATTTCGCTGTTTTCCGCTATATTTAGCAAGCTATTGCTGCTCAATAGAAGTGAGCTCAGGCTACGAACGGGTCTATTAACGGATCATTGTGGTCTTAGATGCTATCCGTTTTAGGAATATTGAGGCTGAGCGGTATAGGTTATGCCAAGACATCTAAACACGTATTTTGGGGAAGCCCAGCTACTTCGGGTCAGAGGATGAGTCCCTGCACGGCTTATGTCGAGACATTTAAACACGTACTTTGGCTCAGAGGGTAAGGTTCCTCGGTAATGCTGTGATAATTCCAAACAGGATTACTGACTAAGTTGATTTGTGTCGAATTTGTGTCAGTGCTTGTAAGTTTGTTGATCTGCGCTTAGCAAACATAGCAAGTGTATTATAAATCATACTTGTGTTAGACATTTGCAAGATATTCACTATGAATACGGCCGTCAAAAACCTTCGATATTTTCCAGAGGCATTCCATAAGACGTTTCACTTCATTAGTTCTCAAGAATCTAAAAGATCTGCAAGTAGCTAAAGTATTTCAATCAAAGTAATGTTGATATTCTGCTTGCAACCCTAGCACGATTCGCTATCAGCTATTTCATAACCATGACTACCTGTATGCAATGGAGTCTAATTAAGCTCTGTGCCGGTCGCCGTCGTTTTAATAGCTTTAAGTACCTGAGTATAGGTATTACTATGAATCTAGTGCCTTATTAGCCGCATTCAGATTATCGCCAACAATGTCTATCTGCTTTGGGTGACTGATATGTTACGATCTTAACTCTGCAACTCTGCTTATACTGTAGGTCTTAACATGAAGAAGAACAAAAAAGTTGAAAAGTCGCATAAACTCGGTGATTGGAGAAATACTCTGTGATTCACAGAACATTCGAGCACATATCTGTATCAGTCTGTATGTCCAGGGATCTAAATAAGCGTTGTGCCCGAATAAGTTAAGTTGCTTATTCTTATTTTGATCCCAGTGCCTTCCTCGATCGAATTTTGGCAATATTTTGGCCATCCATGATCTACAGTTACAGTTACATTCATAAAACAAACTATAATGGATCCTCAGGAGGAAATGAAGATGGATTGGGCATTCGTTTTGAAAATCAGGTGGTGACACGACTAGGACGAACATAAATGGAACCCGTAGTGGGTAGAAAACAAGATCGACTAGTGCTCACACCTGGAGACGGAGGTACAACATACAACATGTGCTGGAATCAACTCAACTAATTAGTATTGGATAGATATAGTTTAGTGTAACGAATTTGTAATTTCCCTATTATTTGTCATTATTTAATTAGGTCGGAGGGGCCCAACTGGCCATGGCACCGCGACCTAAAAAGTATCTCTTGTGACAAACACCCCACGGTCATATCCGCCAGCGCATCTACCGTAAAAAGCAGTAAAAATCCCATTGTATCAATACCCAGTTTGCAGAAGAATAAGCTCTACCTTACGTATGAAGGCCACAATATCCCTAATGGGTAGCCGAGGAATCTGTTAAGGCCCAATAAAGGGCTCCATACAAGTTCGTTTTCGAATGTTTGTCAAAGCAACACATTAATCCGCGCACAGATGGAAATTGCCTGAATTCACGTCTGAAAAACACTTGATCACTTGCCATTGAGTCCAAAAATCCCCGATTGTCGGAGTTGACACAAACAGTAGCTTAAGGTGGGGAATGCGCCCCAGGCTGGTCATGTGACTCCTGTGGTTCACTGAGTTGAGAATTTCCCTCGCGTCCGTAATCTGAGAGACCATGTGGTTAAAGATTTCATAATGAAAATATTCAGAGAACTTCATGCATCAAGCTTTATGCATCTATAAATGCAAAGTTTTTGTTCAGCCTTTGGCTACCATACAATCGATGCTTAGGAAACTATCGGCCTAACAATCATGGTATATAACCAATAAATGAATCTAGAGTTAAGACCCCAGGTCCTGCATTTAAGTGCCCGTTCCAATTCATTCTACTGTCGATGGTAACTCAGTAATTTCACCTCATTAATAAAAGTGACTTCTTCGCAACCGCGCTATCGTCGCAAATATCCATCTTCATTGTGTAGCTATGTTTCGCTATTTATAATGCAGTTGTTCTTATACTATAGGCCTCATCATGAAGAACACCACAAAACCATAAAACCCTTGAAATGCCCAATAAACTCGATTGTTGAAAGAATATTTGTGAATGCTCCAGCACCCATACCTGTGTCAGCTTTGGATTTATTTGTAAAGAACTTGACAGCAGGTGTTCGTTCACAGACGAGAAAATAATTGATGAATTCTTGAAAAATCTGGCAACTAACCGACCATAATATTAATATTTTTTGCGTCTGCTTCTTCTGTCTGTATAAAATATATGCAAAAATATTTTTAAGAAAAAAATAAGAAAAAATTAAATAAAATCTACAAAAGAAATCTTAAATGCAAGTACAACCGACAAGAATGTAAACGTGGTGTGTACTTTACTACTCTAGCATACACATCATGTTTTTTTTTTCTTTTTTTCTAAATGCCTTCGTGTCCATATAACCCACTAACCGGTTCCAGTGTAACAAATCGGCGTATGTTCGTACATTTGCAATGTCGTTTTACTTTTTTGTGTTTTTTTTTTCTTTTTGTTTTTATCTAGACAGTCGGCCACATAATCTGCAAGTCAGTTAACTAAACCAGCCATGCAACCATGCAGCCATGCAGCCATCCAGCTAGCGTACATTTGAACTAAACGTCCACTATTCAGGCAAGCAAGCAAGCAGGCATATTGTCAAGAGTAGTGCAGGAGAAGATGATTTCAATGATTTTGTTTTCAATTTGATGACTTGGTTTGGTTGTTGTTGAGCAACTTGTTTATTGTTGCTAATGTGTTGTTGTTGTTCTTGTTCTTGACGTTGGTTTCTGTCTTTTTTTGTTTCTGTATATTTTTCAAGTACTTTTTTTAAGTATTTTACGGCTATTGTTTAGATTTTTTTATTTATTTTAGACACAAATATGCGCTTGACTTCTTTGCCATTTTAAGTCCTTTCAAGGACTAAATTTACTTTAAACTTGATTTTATACCTGTTCTGTTTCTCATTAAATAGTAAGGAAAACGAAATTACACGATTTATCGTAGAGGTGTTATTGAAATGAAAAATTTTCGAGGAAATTCTTAAACGAATTATTATTAATTATTAAAAATACAGTCGAACTTCTGTAATTAAAACTTCTATTACTTGATTTTCTCTAAGTATCTTTGGGAAAAATTCTATCTGGTTATGCTTCTTTAACTTGAACTTTCATAACATGAATTCCTCCATAACTTAAAGAAAAACAGTAGTACAACGTTTCTATAATTTGAATTTTCTTTTTTGCTGGCAAAAATGACCGAATTAGCCGCTAATAGTGAATATACGTTCTTTTCAACTTAATTTGCTTTAAAAATCGCAACTTTTTATGCAAAATTACATTAAATTGCCAACACTGAAATTTACACATACATAAGGGAGTAAGTACTATTGGGTTTATATTTCGGTAAAGTCCCTAAATAAAATTCATGTGTTTACGTACAAATTTCTTTGAACGAATTAAAAAGAAAGAACAAACAGTATTATAATAAAGTAGAATGGCACCGACACGTAATTTAACAGTTAAAGAAAAGCTCAAATTAATAAAAGCAATAGGCAGTGGATCAAGGAAAAAAGACGTGGCGTTTCAACGAATACGGTTTTTATTATTTTAAAAAATAGGGAATAAACCAAGATACAACAAGAGACCGCAATATGCCGATATCTGAAGGAATATTAAAGGTCAAAGCCATGGAGTATGCAAAGGAACTCAAGGTAACTTTAAATCAAGCAACGGTTGGCTGGATAAATGGAAGATAGGTATGCAAAGATAATGTGAGGGAAAAAAGTAAATATTAAGTAGCCATATATGCTATTTGTTGTTTTTTAGACATGGTGTTTGTTACAAAAAAGCTTGTGGCGAAGGCAATGATATTTTCGAGGAATACTGCCAGAAATGAAAACCGATATTTTACCTTCTTTGTTGGAAAAGTACATTTAAAGTGGCATTTTCAATACAGATAAGACTGGGTTGTTTTACAAATGTTTTCCTGACAAAACACTAACAATCAGAAATGAACAATGTCATGGAGGAAAATATGGGAAGGAGCGTGTGACAGTAACGTTGGCAGCAAATATGAATGGAACAGAAAAAATTACAATTTTAATAATAGGAAAAAGTAAGAAGTCAAGTCGCTACCCGTCGATTATAAAAGTAACAAACGGGCTTAGATGACAAGCCAAATTTTTGAAGAATGGATGGTGAAGTTAGATATTCTTTGTAGATAATTGCCCTTCACACCCTAAAGATATACAAAATAAATTAAAACCTATTGAACTGGCATTTTTTCCACCAAATACGACATCAAAATTACAACCTCTTGACCAGGGAATAATTCGATGTCTGAAAGCTCATTATCAAAACAACGAAGATATTTCAAAAGATAAATATGAAGCCTGGCTACAATTGATTGAAGTATAATCTATAAGTTTTACTGTTCAAGCCTTTTTGGACATCAATAATGAATTGATTACTTCTAAATTTCCTACTGATGAACATATTATTGAAGAATATGTCGTCGAATCAGAATCGCACTTTGGAGAAATAGTAGACAGCGATGGGAACGAAGTTGAGGAAACAGTTAGACTACCGTCCAGACAAGTTCTAAACGATTCATCTAAGACTTTAAATGTATTCTTAAATACAAATGAAAACGCAAAAGATGACCACTATAAAGCACTACACAAATTAGAATCACTTTTTGCTTTGCTCAAAGCAAATGTGAACAATTTAGTTTAAGGATTTAATTCAACATTACATTTTGGTATCGGCTTAGACATCTAAGCAAAACACTCAAAAACTGAATGCCTCTCTTCATCACTGTTTTAAAAAAGCTTTTGGTTTACCACAATCAGCACCTACTGATTCCCTCAGGATTAAGACTAGATCCTCAAGTTTTCAATCGGTGCTAGAAGATATATCGGTCAAGCTCTCTCTGCTAAGTCGATCAACGTCGCAGAGGAGGCGTAAATCAATATTTGGAATTACATAAATTTGACATCATCAAAATGTTTATTAAAACTATAATAAACCTGCCTATTAAAATCAAACAATATCCCGGTTGCGAAGTCATAGTGAATCGACGTGACAAACGCTGACAATTGTAAATCATCGATGACTGACGATGAATTTTCTTTGGTGTCACACATTACTTCTTAACGTAATTGTCCAAATTGTCATAGATAAGACGTTCATGTATTAGTGAGTACTAACATTAGTGCTTTATTCGTTAACAAAGAGGTGTAACAAACAAAATCCCGCATCGTTTAGCATGTAGTCGACTCATGGTAGACAATGTCGCTAAATTTTAGCTTTCTTTTGTATGGTAACCTTACAATGAAGTTGTCATACATAACTTCCTTTGTTTAGTGCGATTCTCACGAGAATTCATCAGTGAAATTTTTAATTTACTATAATTTCAGCCTCAGCGGGCGACTGGGCAGTGGTGCGTTCAAATGTAGATCACTCAAAAGTCCTGAAAAGTTTGGAAGAATTTGGGAGAGTTGACTACACAGCACCATACTATGACTTCTCAATGAAGTTATGGATCACGATTCCGGACAGGAAAGAATGGATGAATGGTGTAATGCACCTCTGAGCAGACCTTTGCGGATGGCTCCAAGTTGAATGGAGCGGTGGGTGGGGGTATTTTTTCGGAGTCGGTGAATATACACTCAATCTATAATGTTACCGGACCACTGTAGCGTTTTTCGTGCAGAGGGCAGTGTCTCCAGGAGCGATATTAGCATACTTTCGGATAGCCAGGCGGCTATGAAAGCTCTGAGATCTCACGTGTTGACCTGAGCGGTATATATGGGTACCGGGTCATAGTGATATTCTGGAGAACTGTAGAGCTGACGAACTGGCCAGGCATGGCACCACTATCGAACTTACAAACGAATTTTCTACGTTGGACCTTATAAGCTCATCATTCACAATGACACAATAAACTCCATCAACTACACTTGGGTAGCTTCGGAGACGGGCAATATGGCTCTGCAAATCTTGCCAAAACTGGATCTCTAGCGCACAAAAGATCTTACCAATCTCCAAAGAAGCAGACTCAGCGTAGTTGAGGGTGTCATTACTTTGCATTGTATCTGGTGGGCCATCTATCGGTTTAAATTTGAACCACGTTTATTTCGAATACTTATGTCATTCTATTCTGTCACAAAATTCAGTATATTATCTCCACTGAACGAAAAAAATTGATTTACGCTTAAGCAAAAATTCAAAAATCATCTTTTTGAATGAAGCACATTTTCATCTTGGTGGGTGCGTTAATAAGCAAGATTGCCGTATTTGGAGCTCAGAAAACCCAATCGTTGTCTTAGAGAAACCAATGCACTCATTACGAGTGACTGTTTGATGCGGCGGAGGCATCATTGTAGCGCGGAGGCATCATTGGCCCATATTTCTTTGAAATGAGGACGGCGCAACTATTACGGTCAATAGAGATACCTATCGCACCACTATAACCGATTTTTTGTGCCCGCTTTTCATGGCATTGATGTGAACGATGTTTAGTTTCAACAGGATGGTGCAATTTGCCACACATCGTACGCCACAATCGATTTATTGCCTCAAACATTTGATGGCCCTTTAATTAGCCTAAATGATAATGTCAATTGGCCTCCAAGAAGCTGCAATTTGACACCGTTGGACTATTTTCTGTTGGGCGCAGCTAAAAAAAAGTGTTATGCCGACAAACCAGAGACAATTGAGCATTCGAAGACCAACATTCCTGATGCCATTGCTGAGATACGAACTCATATACTCGAAAAAGTTCTCGAAAATTGGTTCGATCGAGTGGGGTACCGTGAGGCCAGCCGCGACAGCCATATGAATGAAATAATATTTCATTTCTAACCGGAACAATTGTACTTCACCACAACGGCTTAGACTGAGTCACCTGTGGCCAATGATTTCTGCAGAATGCTCTGGGATGAAGAGGAGGAGAAAACAATTCTTCATCACTGTGCACATGCCCGGCGTTATAGGGCAAGAGAAAGAGTCACCAAGGCTTGTACCATGCGACTGACCTCACAGAGCTTCAGGATACAGACACTGGGAAGCTTAGCAGTTTTATTATGAGTTCCGGATGGTTCGGGTGTATGGGGATGACGATCCATTGTGGTATCACAACGAGTTATTTCTTGGTCTACGTGTGTCCTTTGGGGGCTGGGGCAGCCACTTCTACCTATATACCTATAATTTCATACAAATTTCGACTTGATACTGATTTTGTGGCAATGATACCTCCATGAAAACATCACAGTGATAATGTCGCCCAAATACTCCACCAGGATGCAAGTTCAGCTTAAATCAAATGTGATTGTACCAACAAATAGCAGAATAAATCTCGATGCAAAACTTTACGTATTCAAGAAATCTGAAACCAGTCCGGAACGATATAATTCTATGCTTGCTGAGCAAAAAAATCAAAATATTACCTGATGTACACCATGATAGTACCTTACTGTGGGTTTCATCCTAAATACGAGGCAATGAACATGTCGAATATCTTGTTTAAAATTAATTTTTTTCCTTATAGGAACTACAGAACATAATAATAAATATGCATTGCGCCTAAGGATCTCCTTTGGAAGCAACTATTGTAATTTTGAATGTTGGTCAAAAATCTTCTAAAATAACTTTTCACTCCAGGAACTAATGAGTATAAAGCATCTGGTCCCAAATGCGCTGCCTTCCTAATGAACACCAGCAGAGCTTGAACCATAATGGTGGATATGTTACCCAATGAGACCCTATGTCTTCCTAAACATTTCCATCTAAACCTATCAAGGACCCCCGCATTCACACAATATGTGATCCGCTATCTCTATAAGGAGTTTCAAGTCCGACCTGTCATACATTGACCTTAAGGCAGCTTGGCTGTCAGATAATACATTAATGGTCTTACCTTTGAGCCCACTGTCTAGGCTATATACATATATTTACTAGAAGCACTTCTGGGATTGAAAAAGACGTCGTCAAAAAGTTCTTTACGACCTTTACTTTCTAAAAAAAATTTGTACTTGTACTCTAATAGAATAAATTGCATTAAAAAAATACAGAAATACATACGTATGTATATAAAAAATATGATGCACAAGACTTTATACTTTCCCCTTAAGATAACATTTAAAATCAATTGAACGCATTAATAATGAAGAGAGAAAAAGAAGAGATCGACGCCGTCTGTTCTAAACACTTGAGACTTTGACTTTGACAATGTAAAATGGCAAGAAATGCATTTGGAAAATGGCGAAGAAGATGCTAAAAAACGAAGAAGAAAAACAAAAACAAGCATATGCATACATACAAACACACACACACATTAAAAAATGAAGTAATAAAAATAGAAACGAAATTTAAAAAAATAATACAAATTACAACAAAAACAAGATTTGCAGTGGAATTGTACGTAAACTAGAACTACACTTTGCACGAATAGAACTGGTTGGTTGGTTGATCAGCAGAAAGCAAAAGGAAATACGACAAGACAACCATTATTATGGCAGACAACAGCAACAACAATTGTATCACTGTTTCTATATAGTTTTTTTCTGCTTTTTTACTTTATTATTTAACTTTAGTTTTTGCCATTTATTTTTGCCTATAAATTTATTTAAAAAAAAAAAAAAAAAAAAAAAAAAACTTGTAGTCAGCAAATGTTTTGTTGTGTTGTAGTTAAAGTCTCGGCGCTTCTATTACAACACACGTTTTATAGATATGTATGTATGCATGGGAGGAGAGCGAAAAGTTTTCGTCGCCACAGTTTTTATTAATGGCTGCAGTCAGTCGCTTGCCGTCAACGTCGTTGAAAGGGAAAACATCGAAACTCAATTTTTTTTAAATCTCAATCGTCCGATGCATTTTATCTGTGTTTTTCCTTTTTTTCAATTTTCTTGTTTTATTTGTTTTTCCTATTTTTGAAATGCCTCTCTTGTATTTTATAGCTGCGAAGCATAAAAAAGAGAGCTTTTTATGTGGGAAAGTATACATGTACATATGCGTACGTTTACTTATATAATGGTGTGTTAGTAATTGCATTTTTAAAATATTTTATGTTTCTGGTTTTTGATTTTTTTTTCTTTAACAATTTTTTTTAATGTCATTTATGCTCTTGACATCAAACATTTGCAACTTTTTGATTGCTCTCTTTAGCTCTCTCTATGTTCTTGCTCTCTCTCTCTCTTTCTTGTATTTTCTTCTTCTTTTTCATTTTTATTTGCAAATTGCAATATATATAGCAGTTGGTATTGTTGTTGCCGTTGGCAATTTACGTCATTAGGCCTTTATGCTTTTATCCAAACGCCCCTATGCTTTTAGGAAAATATCAATGCGTGTAGAGAGTGCAAGTGCATGCAATTATTTTGTAAAACATTAAACAGCTGGGGTTGCCGTATTTTACAACGCACTTTCTGCATAACTTTAAAAGGGAAAGTGGTAAGTAGTCGTAAAGGAAGATACAAAAGATTAAAGGGAATTAATTTAAAACCCCATATGGGCTTATCAGATATTGATTGAGCTAAACGATACTATCGCTAGTTTTAATTTTCTCATCCAAGTTTTAATCGGTACCATAACATTTTTATTATTGTCTCTGTGGTGGTGTTTTAAGCAGTCTTTGCTAAAGTTTCAACTCATTTTCAACGCCTTTACACATAAGTAACCTTCATTAGTGGTTTTGATCAATGTTACCAACGCTTTATATTTAACGTCGTAGGGTTTCAGTCGTTCGATAGTTGTTTTTGCCACTTATTGTACGATAGGACGCATTTTGTTATTTGCATAATAGCGGCATCCAGTGTAAGACGGCCTATCATACAGTCCAATCTCACTCCTATCACCTGTCGCGAAGACTCTAAGCGTTTCTCCTCCCCCAGCTGTCGTGTAACCTAACAGCAGCTCGTCATCAGCAATTTCCGGAAAATAGCAAGCTCTACCAGGGCATTAACCGCCATCATCACTTAGATATCACAGAGCTTTAGCCACCCATGTGAAAGGACCATTGTAGTAACGTTTGACAGTCAGATATGCCACACTTTTGTAATATATCCTGCAATCTACGCTGCCTAGCAAATACCATGAGATGGATTGCCAATGATCTGAGTGGCCGTCAGTCGTTCGTAGAGATCAGAGACTAGCGCTCATAACCATGTAGAGTGAAAAAAGTACATCATGGCAGAATTCTATGACCGATTTCGTTTAATTTAATTTCTACAAACTTCCTACTTCTGTCTGTCTTTACTAGGAGTGGATCTGATCCCCTAACCGAATGACTGTACCATCAGGTCGAAGGGCCACAATGTAGATGAATTATGCGTTCTGATGAAAGGTTATTTCGACAAAATACATCAGTTCTTCACTGCGCGCAAGCTACAGCTATCACCAACCAGGCCCTTGCAAACTCTTCACTACCTGGATGAATTAATTAAATTTGGTGCTTGGTGTCGTAGTCGGTGGGGTGCGCATTTCACCCAAATATTTAGGGGGTCACCTTTAAAAGTCGATTTAATTCCCCAGCTCAAACCACTACAGTCACGTACAAATTGCGAAGTAACATAAAATCCTTAAAGCCTTTACCGGCATCAATGGGGACATTGATAAAAAAGCCTTATTAACTACATATGACATTATTGTTCAGTCAGTGTAATTATGACGCTTCAATGATGTCGCCTTCGCTTAGTGATACCCATTTGTGGAGCGTCCAAAGCTGCTAAAACACAACTTACAAATCACTTCTGATCACCACCTATGCAAGGAAACGAAGATTCTCGGAACTAAAGAACACAAGAGTTATTCTAACTTTAACATCATGGTGTATCGTGGGCAGATAGGTTCCAAAACGTAACGAAACACTTAAAGTCGAAAAAGATTTAGCAATTGAGTCTTCGGCAAGCATTCATAAGTTGACCGCCAGTTTTATGTGCTTAACACTTTTCGGTTGTATTCCCTAAGATAATATCAAAATCAACTCACGAATTCAAGGCCGAAATGCACCTACTTTAAAGCTTAGGATTATGGGGAACTCACAGTGTCTTCTTCAAAACTTATATCCATAGAGCGAAACGTTCGAAGTTGTAAAGAAAAAACTTTGCTGACGTAATCATGTAATACCGAGAATTCATCAACCAACCGCAACTTAATTATTGACAATTATCTTACGGCCCACTATTACAAAGTTTGTTCAAAGAGAAGAGGCATTAAATAGAGTCTCTCACGCCAACTCAAGGATTTGGGCTATAGCGGATGACTTTCGTCTACTCTAGCATAAGATCTCCAATATACAGTTGAAAATAGAGGACTTCGAAAGATTAGCTTGCAGTGTCGTATTTAAATTAAGTATAAAGAAAACTGGGGCTAATCTACTTAGCCTTAGCTTCTGCTATCTTGCAAATACCATGACTATAAATGGCGGCGCAGAAACAGCCGCAGACAACAGGCTCAATAGAGCGTGAGTGGCATTGTAGCGTCTGCAGTCATTATGGAGGAGATCACATATATCCAGACGAACTAAGCTCATTATGTTCAACTCATGTGTTAAATCAGTTCTACTGTGTATGGCAGTGAAACCAGGCTTGTATTTAATAAAATCACGTGGAAGCCTCAGAATTATATGCGGAATATTCTCGCCTAACACTATAAGTAACACAGATCTGTGTAGCCTGACTAATAGGGAACCCATACTGAAACAGATAAGGAAAAAAAATGGGGGTGGATCGGTCACACAATTCGAAAAAGTCCCGGTAGTATTACCAGAATGTCACTCGAGTGGAATCCTCACGGCTTGAAAAAAACGTGGTTGACCAAGAAATACCTGTGGACGCACAATTATCCACGAACTAAGACGGAACAATATAACTTGACAAACCTAGTGAAGCTATAGCATCCATCCAAAAAGTGAAGCAATGCCCAAAGTTGTCAAAAAAAATAAATAACTTGATCATATAACCAATTAGTCGGCGCTATTATGTAACAGAATACATATACAGTCATATGAAAAATAATAGTGATACTTATACAAACATAGTTAAAAATCCAACTCTGTTTTAATTTTAAAATATTTATCAAAAAGATCTTAGACTACCTTGATCAAAAAGTTTCCGGAATAACCCCCGTGTTGCGGTTCCATCGTTCCGATTTGAGTTATTTTTTTTTGTTAAATTGGTACATCTGTTGTTGATAGTCCCGCTAAATTTGATTGTGTCATAGTTTGACACGTAACCTACATACATCGTAGCTACGTAAGTAACCAAGGTACATCTATCTCTATGTGTGTTGACGATTTTTTACAATTTTGACCGTGTTGAGGTCACGGAAGACATGATTTCGAGGCTGAATCCGATTCCACATTCACCAAAGAATCATTATTGGAGACGAAACGTGGGTTTATGAGTACGACACGCAATCCAGACATCAGACAATTGAATGGCGTTCACCATATCAGCCGAGATGAAAAAAACGTCGTTTTCCGTCAAAAAAGAAGGCAATGCTCACTGTTTTTATAGATTACAACGGTGTAGCTCATAATGAATTTTTGCCTGAAGGCCAGACAGTAAACAAAGAGTATTATTTGAGCGTTATGAGACGTTTGCATGACGCAATCTGCCGAAAGAGACCAGAATTGTGAGCAGAAGACTCGAGTATTTTGCACCATTATAACGCGCCGTCGCACAGTGCCATCATTATTCGAAATTTTTTGATGAAAAATTCAACAAATGCCATCCAACAGCCACCGAATTCACCTGATTAGGCTCCCTGTGACTTCTTTCTCCTCAATCGAGTTAAAAAACCATTACGGGGAACACGTTTCAGCAGCCGTTTCTAAAATTATAAAAAAACGCCAACACACATAGAGATAGATGTGCTCTTCGCTACGTAGCTTTTGCAAATACCAAGATTTAGTGGGAATATCAAAAAAAAAAAAAAAAAATCAAATCGGAACGATGGGATCGCCACACGGGGGATATTTCTGAAAATTTTTGATCAAGGTAGTATTCGCGGTTCGGATATCGCTGTCGCAAAGAACCTTTATTTGAGTGAACAAATTCTGTAACGTTTCTCAGTTGTAGATCATTTTTCTCTTAAGCTCTTAAAGAAAACCGCAATGTATCCCTATTATTTTTCATATATTTGTAACATACAGTGACCTGAAAAAGTATAACATAACTTAAATCTATAATACCATACTTTTTGTTGTATGGTACTCGTATTATAGGTACGTACACATGCCCTCTTTCTCCAAAGCTAGTTTGATGTCAATACAACAACAACGACAGTAATAGCTGCAAAAAGTGTTGGTCAAAACAAATGTTACAATTTTGTGCACGTACCTGTAATACCATACCACAAAAATACTTAGTTTATTTAAACTTAAAAAATACAGGGGCGTTGAAATGGAAAGTATTAGGTCATGTTACGATTTTGCACGTCACTGTATATTCCGTAGTGACTTATAAAGCCCTTAGTTTACTCTAAAAGACGTTTTCAAGACCAAAATGCATCGCATTTTCAGACCTAGGCATGTCGCTTAAAGCACTCTTTTGCATGCCCATAGCGGTATTTATTTTACATTTTTTTTTTTTTAATGAATGTAGATTTTTACTCATGTATGTATGCAACGATGTTAAATTTCTTTATATCGTATTCCCTTTTAATTCCTTTTTTAATTTATGATATGTGTTTAAACTATTATTCAATAAATAATAAAATTAAAAGAAATGTGTGACATATTTCACAATAAGTGATTTATTAATTATTACAATCTGGCAACTTCAACAACATCAATAATGTGTGGGTCCCAGCCTGATTGACTGGGGGTAAAGTCACAAAATATGTATGAGTGTGTGCGTGTGTGTATGCATGTGTATGTGTTTATGCAATTTACATGAAAAAAACCTCAAGTGTATTTGTACATGTTCTCTTTTATTCTCTTTTCATTTGAACGTATGCACTAAGTTAATTTTTGTTATTGTTTTAATTTTTATTACTGACAGACTGACAGTCTGACTTTTTTTTATTTTAAACTGCTGTCTGTCAGTTAAAGAAAAAACAAAAACAAACACGAATGACAAGAAAAAAAATATATGCGACAAAAACAAAAACAACAACGACACAACCACAGAAATACTACATTTTATTGTAAGAATGAACTTTATCTTACCCAACAATAACCACGAAGATTACAACGACAATTAACGAATACATCAACGACTGCACTAAAAGTAACAAGAAGAAGAAGAAGAAGAAGAAGAAGAGGAAGCAGCATGCATCAACAATGATGATGGTATGCAGTGTACTGACTGCAAGCTGTTGTGCAGAAAGAAATAAAACGATTGAATGCATGAATACGATAAGTGCATGCATGCAAAATAATAACAAAATTATTGTTATTTTTGTTGTTGTTGTTGTTATGCTGGCTTTTATGACTGCATAGATGCATATGTATGAGTTTCTTCTTTCGGTCTTATTTTACTTTCATAGAAGGGGGCTGTTTTTTCTTCTTCTTTTTTATTTCTGTATTTATCTTTGCATACGAATTCCTAACCTACACCACATAAAAAATGTTGCGTCTCTCACTCTCTTTTAATACATTTTATTTTTTTGTTGTTCGATTTTTTTCAGTGTTTTTTTCTTCTTATTCGCTTGAATATTTACAATAATAATAATAATGGTTGCATTTTAAATAGGGTGATAACAAAGAAAACAAAAAAAAAAGACTTTAATAATAAATAAACAAATCAGTTTAATATAAACACTAACTAACACACATACAAATGAATACTCTAACTAAGACTAGATAAGAAAGGGAGAGTCGTTATGAAATTAAACTACTTTAGTCAATACGAACAACTACTCTATCCAACTAGTGACGCCAAATAGCAATAATCAGTAGTAAAAAATGGAAAAAAAAGGAAAAGCGATTCTTTTTTTCTTACTCAATTTTATTATTTGTTATTATAGTTGCTGTTGTTTAATTTTGTACATTCTTTACAGGCAGATAAAATGTAAAAGAATGGACGCATTGAGATAAGAATAGAGCTGTGTAAAGATAAAAATTTCATACTCGGTACATACATAGATATGTACTTATACAATAAGTACTGCACTGTGGGTTTATGTAGAATATAGCATGTTATGCTATAGCATATTATGCTATATTCGCACGAGACTTCGGATTACTTCGCTCTTTGTTTGTATTATTTATATGGATTATCAGATTCGCACCACATATTTTTAGCTGCAAGCAAATGAAATCAATGCAGCGAGCGGCAATTATTTTGTTTGTTTACTTTTTTTGTGTATACTATTTCTTGTTTATTCTTCGTGCTTGACAGTATACTTTAGGGAGGTGAATTTAATAAATTTGCAATATTAAATCTGTAGTAAAAACATTTTAAATAAGGGCTTCAAAGTATGCCAAACTTATTTGATCTAAGTTTTATAAAAGTCAGAGATGACATTGATTTTAAATTAATACACAGGGTAATCGGAATACCTAGAATTACTTACAAATTAAGTGATTCTCTCCCAAAATTTTGTATGGAAATTTTTGTCGTCCTAATCTATATTTAGGTTTTTCTGTATTTTTTTATTCCTCAAATATTTCAATTGGGAGCATAGGGCTTCAATAAAAATTTTCCTTCTTTCTCTATTCTGAAAACAAATTTTAATTTCCTCCCATGATTTATTATTATTTGAAAACTTTTGTAGCATCGTTCGGCACTATGTACTCATTAGGCGTCCTCGGCGACGACTATCCTGAGGGTTCCACTCCACCGTTTTTCTAGATATGTTTGAAGAGGATTTTCTAATGGTATGTCCTACCCACTTCCATGTAATGAAAATTCGCTGACCTTGCTTTTCCGAGTCTCTTAGATATATCATCGTCTGTCCCAAAACCAATTCAATTGTAATAAAAACGGATATTTGCTATTAATGAGCATTGCCTTTGTTTCCAATATTGAATTCTAGGCCCACATTCCTAGCCAACTCGGCAAACTGATTGATCTTATCTTGCATATCGCTCAGCCCATGCGATATGAGGTAAATGCCGGTCAATGTCCCATTGAATTCCCCTATTGTTCTTGCATAGCTCAAGCATGGCCTCGTCAAGGACAATTTCTAATAAAAGCGGCGTTAAAGGGCATCCATGCCTCACGCCTAAATTAGTTGAAAATGGCTCGTATTTCGCTATCTTCGTATACGTTCTGTCTTAGTTCCTGGATAATTTTGCGTCTCCAGGTGTTTCTTTTGCGACCACGATCTCTTCAGTTTGAGGCTTCCACTCGAGCTTCATTCTAATGATACTGTCAGAATTGTTTCAGATGGTGTGGACACTTATATTTCCTATTCTTGGTTTTCTTCAGTATGAGGACATAGCAACAACGGTAGAATATGCATCAGGCCAGAATATTATGAAAAAACTACATCAGACGTTTGATTGTCTCTCAAATCGAAGCTGTAATAGGAACAAACAAGTTGCTAATCGTAAGGATATGTATACTACTAACGAACAATGACGTACACCCGCAGAGATGCAGACAGCATTTCAACGAAATTAGCAACGTCATCAACTGAGAACAACCAAATGGATCAGAACAGTTGAATGGAAAATAACTTAAGAATACCGTGCAATCCTCCCGAATGGAAATTGAAAATAGGAAGGCGGTAGGTGAAGACAGATTATCAGCGGAAATTCTGCGGGTTGACATTTAAACACACAATACCAAAAACCACTTTTACAGCCTCACATCACATCAGTACTACCTCCAACATGGAAGAAGGTTATTATTGTAAAGTTACCAAAAAAGTGGCGAATTGAATAACTGCAACAACAACCGGAGAGGAATTACTCTGATTAACACCCTATACAAGATACTCGCAGTCATAAGCAGAAGGCTTCAAAGCGAAATCTATAACATATTGCGAGGCGAAGAAGCATTCTTTCGACCAAATAGAAGCTGCATAAATAAATCTAACGATCCACGCATTATCATAGAGAAATCTCTGGAAAGGTGTACCTTCTGTATCTACTGTTCATTGACTTCAAGAAAGCATTTGATACCATCAGATGGACTGCAATATGAAAAGCATGAGATGAAAAGGAGTACCAGGAGTACCAGAAAAAAATTCGAATAATTAGAGCGATGTACGAGGATGTAGAATTCTCAGTTCTTCACAAAACGAAAAACAGTCAAACAATATACAACAATGTTGGAATAAAACAACGATGCCAACTATCACCTCATGTATTCACCATCCTGCTGGATGACATAATAAGCGAAGTCTGTTCAAAAAGAAGAGAATCAACATTGGTGAAATCATCAATAAACTGTGTGCAAGACCTCTTTAACCTCTTCTACGTCCTACGTGGCACGGTCTTTACATAATTCACTAATTATCAATTTGTCACTGATCCCAATTTGTCACCCTTATCCCAGTTCCCAGTTCCCAGTTCCCAGTGACATAAAAGCGTATCCTTCAATCGAATGCTATAGGTTTATGAAGTACTAAATTATAGACTAGCTAGCAATTTAAACAGCGGCCTTGGTTTTGCTGAACTGGCTTTCGGCGGACCAAATGGCCAAGAACATTGCTATTACATCTGCGATAAAGCTGAAGATGACAAGAACATGTTTGGCAGGATTCATGAACATGCGGCCTTGCTGGACAGTGAGTTCTCTGTGAGTATCTTATCAGAATCATGCTTTATGCCTGTGTTATGTTGAAGTGTACACGGACGAATCAAACTCTTTCAGGGTAGTCGGAGGTGAAGCCTTTATTCCCGCATATGGAAAGAGAATCTCTCTAGACTTCCGCACTACTGCAATATTCTACAGGTAGAGGTACGGCGATTAAGAGAGCAGTGGACTGGATGACGTACTACAGGGTATTTAACTTGAATATCCGCAGCCAGATATCGTTGTTGGTTGTGCATCTTTAAATTTGATAATAAGACAATCAGATCTGGAGATTATGAGGGTAAAGTGTCGCTCTGACACCCAGGGGAACTGTTTGTCCCATAGACTGGTTAGGGATTGCACTCTTCTGAGCGATGGGGGGATACCAATTTCCTCTTTCAGACTACTAATTCCGCGATACTTGTCGAGCGAGGCAAGGCAACGGTAACAAAATAAGTGCCTTGTCGCGAGGCAAAACTCCTATACGATCGAGCTCGATCGGAGTCTATTATAGGGATGTCGCAACATTGGCTAGGCATTTGAGGTTCTATTATCACTGAGCACTCGGTAGCTGGTGCGCATGTACGTAGACTTGTTTTTCTCTTAAATGAGTACTGTAAAATGAGAAAGAGGAGGGGAATGAGAAAGAGCAGTTTCCCAGGTCATCTTCTTTCGTACATGCGTCTGATTGGTTGTTTTCGGCACTGGACACGGACCTGTAGATTAACCGGGGTTGGGTTAGGTTTGGTTACGTGGGCCACTCGCGAAAGGCAGGACGTGGAAGAGTCCCAAAAAGATCCCTACCTGGTACCCTTGACGAAGACAATCAACTTCGATATTGATACATCCCTAAAAAAGTCCAGATCATGGAAATGACATGTACCCAAGTACTTTAGCCGAAGCGAGACAGTCACAGCGAAGGTATTGCTCCGATTCTTCCTTCTCTTCATCCTGACAGGTCTATAGTAGTCATATCCCATGTGCTCTGACTTGCGAGCTATCATACCTGGATACCACATGCATCTTTTTCTGAATACGTGTCTGGTTATTTATCGGAGGTAACGAATATAATGCCCATTGGTATCGTTTTGACTCTATTTCCTTGTTCACGTTTTACTACCTACTTATCTTTTCCATTTTTCATTTGAAACTTCTCAGTAGGCTCAACCATTTATTTTTTCCTATCTTTAAATAATCAACAGCATTTTCATCTAACCAGATCTATTTTTTGTAAAAATATTAAAAAAAAAAAATTAAAAACTCGCCTCATTCTGCTAGTTATTTTACAGAAAGCCGTGGAATTGTTAGATATCTAACCACCCTTTCAAAAAAAAAAAAAAAAAAAAAAAAAAAAAAAAAAAAAAAAAATACGAGCATCAAACGTGAATTCATTTAGAAAGCGTAACATTTTTAAATAACTTTTTGGGAAATAGTCGGCAATACTTTGTTTAAACCCCGGGACACGTTTTTTTTTTTTCTAAACTTCAATTCCACTTTTTATGTTCTCCTTTCATTATGTTTCTTACCCACTGTGCATTCTATTGTTTTGAATAAGGGTTCTTCTTCTACTCTATTCCCAGACATACGAGAAAATGACGACGAAGACAAACAAATTACCCAGAATGTTTGAAAGGTTCTTACATATTTCTCTATTTTATTTCTTCCTCTTCCTTTATTTGTACTCCTCAGTTATGCTTTCCCTCTCTTACGTTTCCTGTAAGTTATTAATGTACTTACTTCACATAATAAGAAATGAAAAAGCGCTCGTATTTAAACGATAACGAATATTATGGAAATATTGAAAACGATGACTGTAAATACGACAATGGCTTGATTTAAAAGTTACTGTTATCATATCTATATGTTGATGTTCTTGTTGTTGCTGTTTTAACTTAAGCTCTCCCTATTATTGTTATTATTAATGTAGTATTTTTGTTGTTGTTGTTATTTTATGCCATGACGTCTGTCTAAAAAGGGAGTAGAAAATATGCGCAGACATTGACTCTGTTATTTTATTTATCTACACAAATCCACTGAGAACAAAATAATAATAAAACAAGAACTAACGCTCTCTCACTCATTCACATCCATATATACACGCACACATACACCGGTATTTTTATCAAATATTCGACAATATCATCTCTATTGCCGTAGGTTCGGATAAAGTTCTTCGGTGTTGCTGTTATTGTTGTTGGTTTATGTTCATTTTAACAAATTATTGTTAATTTTCTCATACTTCATCAACTTGTTTGTTTTCATTTTGTGGTTTCCTCTTTTGGATTGTGCTTCTTTGATTAATTTTTTTTGTTATTTTCATTTTTTTCGTTGATTTCGTAATGTTTTAATTGTTTTAAAAAACAAAATTAATAATTTGTAGCAAAAAAGACTAAACTTAAGAATTCAGTGTTATTTTCATACTCTGGCAACGCTATAAGTAGAGATGGTGGTGGTTCATTGTTTGTTAACGGTGATGAAACCCACAAAAAATAGTAATAAAATTAATTCATTGATTACAGAGTGCACTTAGCACTGTGCTCCTCCTTTCTAAAGGAAAAAATAAGATTATATAGGTCACCAAGGTTGGCCAACTGCGAAATCTAAAAAGACGAAAGGCTGCAAAGGACAAGACTAAGGCGCAAAGGTTTTGTTTACTTTAGCTCCTTGAAGGAAAATTCGTTAAGTGGCATAAACTTTTCCTTTTTATCTTGGGATATGGTAACAGTTCTTATAGGAAAATTGCACGTTTGATTAGTTTGATTTCTCTGCAGAATCTTTTAAATTGCAGTGCAAAGAATTCTCGTCGATGAGCACTTGTCTTCTTATGAAGTCGTTGGTAATTATAATCTTGACATTGGTCCCATATCCACACCCTTCTAATAATGAAATTTGCTCTCTCCCTCTGTAAAATCTATGGAATAGAACGGCAAAGGTTTATCGATGACCGTAGCTTACTCTTTAGATTTAATCAATCAATCAAATACGGCATTAGCGCTTACTTCCTCGCAATGTTGTGGGCAATCATAATATCGATAATGGTCCCATATCCAAGCACTAACGATATTCCGAATCAAGAGATGTGATTTAATCTTATTTTGAAAACGTATTATTGACACAGGATCCACAACTTGCAAAAAAAAAAATAGTATTAAGTACTTAGAAACACGTTTGATATATTGTATGTTATGATCCACCAGGTATCATTAATAGGGTCATAAAAAAGAATCCAACGATTTGCTAAATCGTCAGTACTGCCGCTCTATTGGAGATCTGCTGGCGTTGCTCTCCAAGAGATGAAACAAATCCTTTCATGTTTTCGTCGAGAGCAAAGTTGTTTCTTCTGCCAAAGCACACATCCAAAGGCCGTAGACGGTTCTTTGACCACCATCCCGACTCATTTTGAATTCTCTTGGCGATAAACTTTGGCGCCGAACATGCCGCCACCCTTATCGCAAAAATGTGAAGCTTTGTAAAACCAATCAAGGCTTCAAAGCCGCTGTTAGACATGTTCTCATTGCTCCAGTTATACCGATGCAGGCGAGTCCCTATACCCTGCATAATTTATTCATGGTGGTAGCTTCCTCAGCCTTTCTCTACTATGCTATCACCGCCTAAGAATTAATGGCCCAAATAATAGCAGCATATATCCATAGTGACATTCTCGGCGGAAGAGCCGCTATCTTACCGTAGGAGGAGCGACATGCCCAAAAAGTCCTTATCACCTCGTCTCCAGAATAACATTACGAGCTTTAGTATATATATTTACTCCCGTTGTGCCAATGTGGAACATTGGCCGTAACAAATAAATTGCAATCATGTCTGTCTAGAGCTAACATATTAATCTTCTTCCTAGATTTCGTTATTGTCGTTATGCGGCATCTAATTGTCTTCTCCAAGTATGGGCGAGCCCTCCCCTTCTACAGTAACCTTGTCAGATCTGTTGCTATAGGCGTTTGCTCTGTCTCTGACCACAAATCGATGTTGGATATTGTTCTCGGCCAGTAGATGCTCACTATTCTTCTCAAGCATCTGTTAATAAAGACCTGAATTGCGTTGAGATCATGTGGGATCACGAATCGCATCCATACAACAAAGCTGATTTTACATTCGAGTTGAAGATTGCCATTTTAGTCTACCTCGATATGTGTACAGAGTTCCATACGGGATTCAGGAGCCCAAATGTGTGTTTAGCACTGCAAATACGGTTGGCAACGTCCGTAGAGGAGCCTCCTTTGTTGTCAATGATGCTTCTTAGATAGCAGACGTTACTAGCATCTCCGACAAGTAAGCCGTTAATTAAGAATGGGTGGCTATGATCTGTATTTAATTTACATTTCATCATCCTAAATTATTGAAAAAGGTCACGCCACCATACGTACTAATTCTGGCATTCTGTGAATTTTGTTCCCAAAGTTCCCAAAACTGATAAGGTATTTAAAAGAAGGGGAGATACTACTACAGCTACAGTACTGCATCGCTAAAGCAGTTCAATGCTAGAGCAATCATTTCAAATCAATAGTAGTAAGAGGACTGGGGAAGTGTATCGTATACAATGAAAGGGAGACAAAACCACTTATCTTTTTAATTAAGTTTAGGATCCCTAAGCACTTGTTGTTGTTCTCTGTTGTATGCGGTATTGGAATTCATAGAACACATGGTATAGTGTTCTATTAAACATTTTTGATTAATTTATTTAAATTATCAATAAATACTACGTACATATGTATGTATAATTGTAAACAAAATAAAAAAATTTTATTTAATTTTATTTAATAATTAAAAAACAAAGAAAATAAAATTCGAATTAAATATTTTAAAATAGAAATACACATCACGTGAATAGAATGAGAATGAAATCGCATTTGAAAGTGTAAAATGCAAAAGTCAATAAACTTTTAAAGCCGGAAATAAATAATTTATTGCGCCTTTTTTAATTGCTTAAATTAAAAACCAAAACAAATTTTAATAAAATTTGAACAGAGAATTGTTTTTTCAATAAAGTCTTCTTATTTACACGCTTACTTTCGACGTATGAATGACACTGAGAACTCAAACCTTGCGGAATATATTATTTTATAATAAACATCTCCCTGAATGAGATAGCGAGGCATTCGAGACTGTTGTCTTTAATTGGGTTTCTGAATTTATCAGTATTATCACTTCACCAGATCCGAAAGATCTTTTTAGGCTACTATAGTCAGCGATAGGAAAGTTGATACGATCGTACTTTTTTTGATACTACTTAACTTCAATAAATAGCGTAGTACTCCCCTAACAGATTTGATACTCCACAAATATTTCACTATTTCTTATTATTTATGACATAGCGAGACATTCAACGGATATGCAGGCAGATAACGTTTTGGTTCCGAACGGATCAATTGGAAACATTGGTACTCCTCTCAAACAGAGAGTTGGTGTCACTTCAATTTCGCCGAACAGCGAATGGACGATGGGGAAATGAACTCACCTGCTAATAGAAGAATTTGTTTACACTTAGGTTACCGGAGAATGGGGCAGCTGTTGGTAGGAATCTCTTATGGATTTATACTGATCATTCGGCTATTGGCAGACATGCTCAAAGGATGAGAATTCCATATAAAGATTTTTGCACAAGTTGCAATGATGAAGAGAAGTAGGAATCTACGGATTATCTTTGCCACTGCCCAGAACTCGACGATTTTAGGCTTTCTGAGCCTGTTCGGAGAAAATTCGACAATAAGCACCATCTTCCAACGAACTATTTGGACAAAATCCTTGCCTTCACTAGGGCGACTAAATGGCTAACTCTTGTCAGACAGAAACTATGAGGACCATGGCGCGGTAATGGACACATGGTAACACAGCTGAACGTATAAGTCGGAAATTGACAGCAACTCATGAAATGATCTTTTTGTTTTCTAAAGTTTGTTACTCTTGTTGTCCAAAAAGTACTCTCTAAAAATTGTTTTTGATACCCAAACGAAAATTCCATTTCCCATCACTGACTATAGTCACTAGGGTGCTCCTTATATGTATGAGCCCTTTTTTTCTTTTTTTTTGTAAATTTTGGCTCTCAGCTCACCCTAGAAATGTTAGCTGTGCAAAGAAATACATTGTGGAAAATGATAGGCTGACTTTGCAAAACAAAATGGCAAGTACATATAGGGTGCTTTTTACAGCTATACAAGTTTAAATCATAATAAGACAAAGAAATATGTTTTTAATATCAATGAAACGGGCTTTGGTGAATAGAAAATTTTTCGAAATTAATGTTCAAATATGATTTCGGCCATGTGACCACCATGGCTGGCCAAAACAGGTCACAATCTGGTACACCAATTTACACAAACATCGCAGCATATGCGGCCAAAGACTCTTCGAATGTTGATTCCCAGCTGTTCAGTTCTCTCTGGTTTATCAACGTAGACAACTGACTTTACATAACCCGAAAGAAAATGATCCAATAGGGTTAAATCACATGATTTTGGTTGCCAATTAGTTGGACCATTACGTGAAATTACTCTTTCATCAAAAGTTTTTTGAGTAAATCAATTGCAGCTCACGCTGTGTGGCATGTGGCTCCATCCTGTTGCAACCACATGTCAGCTGTATTAATTCTAGCTAATTAGGAACAAACAAATTTCTAATAATGTACCTCTACCGTCAACCATTGACAGTACATTCTAATCGTCATCGTTTTTAAAGACATATGGAGCGATTATTCAAAAACGATGATGTTTGCTTTATGGGACCTATGGCTCCGTCATCTCATAAAGCGCACCACACAGTAAATTTTCTTTGGATGTAATGGTGCTTCGACAAAAGCTTGTGGATTATATTTCTATTCAACCATAAATGAGCTTCATCGGCGAATAAAATTTTTAATTTTGAAGTTTGACGAACAGAACCATTATTTTAATAAGAAATTCAATAATTTGCCGGCGTTAACCCGATGTAAGCCTATCCTTGATGAAATGTAAAGCCAAACTAAACAAAAAGCAACTATCAGCTGTTAAATCAGTTGTCATATAAAGCAGTGTTGCCAATTAAAAATACTCCCGATATAAAGCACACCCTATTGTAGGCGGATGCGACACTGCGTTCCCTGCTACAATCTGCCTAAAACGTAGTTACCGTGCAGCTTCGCATTTCCAAAAATAAGTAGTACCCTAATAGTCAATAAATATAAACCATATGATCACTTCTACGGAATCTTCAATAAGATCGCGACTGAATATGATGCCCAGTTAACCACAATCGTCCGCTTGTATGTTACTATTCCACTCAATTGTTCTCCGATTAGAATAGGCCCATGGCCGAAAGCCATGTTCAAATATCAAGTACTACGCTCTCTGAATGAAGTCGAATAAAACCTCAATAGGAACAGATGTGATTAACCAGGAATTCAATTGCTCCCAACTAAAAACGTGCAACACTCCTGGTCAGCGCAATACCTGTGCCCTGTGGTTCCATCCTCCTTCGGACAGAGTCAGTAGTCCTTCTCATCCAGGAGACGTAATCTATCAAGATGATATTTTAGTACTGTCTTTATAGAAAACCTACCTGGGATCTGTAAATTGAAAATATGTGGCAGCTTTCTTCCTTAAAAGTTTCGTTTTATAAGGTTGCCATATCTTTATGTCTCTTGTGTGACTGATTTTGCTTTGCTTAAATGTTTTTTTCATAATAGAATAGTCTCCAGAATAGCATACCACCTGTACCCTGTACCCTGTTCGTCGACTTCAAGAAAGCCTTCGATACCATCAAACGGACTGCTATATAGAAAGCATTGAGATGAAAAGTACTACCCTAGAAAACAATCCGAATAATACGAGCAATGTACGGGTATGCAGAACTTTCTGTTTTTCACAATGGCTGCATTAGTCAAGCGTTCCATACTAACGCTGGAGTAATGCAAGGATGTGCGCTTTTACCTCTACTATTCACCAGCGTATTGGATGAGAGAGATCATGAGCGAAGTCTGTTCACAGAGAAGTGGTATAGCATGGAATCTTTCACAACAACTCGAGGAATTGGATTATGACGATGATATTTGTCTACTATCACACAAGATCTTCAACATGCAGTCAACATTAGCAGACCTGGAAAGACTAGAACGCTATATTGAGGTAAATAACAAGAAAGCCAAATCATGAGAATAAATAACAATGGCACAGAAAACATCATACTATAGGGCCAACCAATTGGGTATAGCTTCTGCTATCTGCGAAGCACAATGGCAACAAACGGCGGTGCAAAAACAGGTTTAACTACAGGTTCAACAAATCAAGAGCGGCATTCAGGCGGCTGCAGTCAATATGGAGAAGATCATATCTAGGCAAACCAAGCTCAGAATATTCAGCTCATGTGTTTACCGTCAATTCTGTTGTACGGCAAAAAGCCTTGGTTAATATAAAATAGAAATATGAAAATTAATAATGGAATATAATGTCGAGCAAATGTCCACCCCTAGCACGTCGACAGACGTCCGCTCTTTTCACAAAATTTTGAACACATTTTTCAACAAAACCACCTTTAGTGATGAGGCCAATTTTCATTTAAACGGTTATGCAAACGAACAAAATTGTCGCATATGGGGCTCACAAAATCCACAAACAGTCCTCGAAAAACCATTACATCCAAATAAAGTGACATATGGTGCGGTTTACGGTTAGGCGTCATCATAGGCCTGTATTTTTTTGAAAGTGAGCAAGGAAACGCCGTCAGCGTAGATTCTCTGCGCTACCAAACCATAATAACCAATTGTTTGTGGCCAGAATTGGCTAATGTTGACATCAGTGACCTTTGGTTTCAGCAGGACAACGCCAGAAGCCACACAGCCAACCAAACAATTCAGTTACTGCATGAGAAATTTCCCAGTCGGGTTATTTTCTCTAGGGCCATTTGAAAGACTGGATTTACGTGAACAAACCCCAAACAACTGACAGTCTGCAAATGAAATTCGGCGCTGCATTGACGAGATAAGCGAAACTTTGTTACAAAATGAGGTTCAAATATTTTTCACAAACAGAAGAATAGAAGAAGGGCTAGAGGTGGACATTTGCCCGATATCACAATCCATTATAAATTCCCATATTTCTATTTTATCTTGGTATGAATAAAACTGAATTTGTCACAAAAAAATTTGTTTTTAGCCAATTTACTTCCTAACCTCACATTTACCAACCCTTTACTTCAAGAATGGCACTTGAGTGGCAACCTCAAGGGCTAAGGAATCACTGTCGACCAAGAAATACCTAGCTGACGCACAACTATCCGAAAACTATGGCTAAACGATCTTACATGGCAAGCGGCAAAGACAACGGCAGCAAACCGTGTAAAATGTAAATCCTTTGTGGAAACGTCCTATGCTCCCAAGAGGTGTAACGGAAAAAATGTATTGAAAAAAACTTAAACAATTTATCAGAGTTTTCTGTCACATTTTTTGTTGTTGTTCTTTTTATTTTGCCGGCGTAACTAAAAAGAAAATGATAAAAATAAACAAAAAATTAAGCGCTCACGTTCCAAATGCAAATAAATAAAAAAATCCACACGCTCCCTTTGCACACTTCTGTGTATATTTTGTTGCAAAAAATGACTTACTATACAACAATATTTTTAATATTTTTTTTTATAAACACAATTATATATTTATTTTTTGTTTTTATTTATTTATTTATACAATTTGATTGTGATCGTTTTAAACACCAAAAAAGTAAATAAAATCCGGTTTTCTTCATCATCATCATTATCATCATCATCCTAATCAGGCAGTGGTGTATGTAGTACCCACATGCATACACACCCGAGCAACATAAATAAGCTGATTAAATAATAAATTGTTTTTATTTTTTTGTTATTTTTTGAGGCCCATAAACCCACTTTTGCGATTTCAATTTCGGTAGAGGCTTAAAAAAAACTAAATAAACAATTAAAACAGAGAAAAAGAGTAAAAGAAAGAATTTAAAGAAAATAAATAAATAAAAATAAATGATCTTTCTCTTGTTAGCTGAATAAGTAAATAATGAATGAGAATTCATATACCAATTCACCACCATGTCTGTGCAGTAGCAGTAAATAGTTATGAGTGGTAAGTGGTCCTGTGGCGCAATGGATAACGCGTCTGACTACGGATCAGAAGATTCCAGGTTCGACTCCTGGCAGGATCGGGTTTAATTTTTTTTATTTTTATTATTGACAGTAGTAAATGGATTGCTTAAAAACTAATAGTTCAGCTTATAACTGCTGTCAATAGTAATAACGGCATAATTATAAGCCGACTTTGCAAATAATATGCGAAGTTTGCTTAAGAAATGAGTAGACTATTTAAATTTCATTGGATACCTGCAGTCTATGAGCACAATGGACATCTGTTTACTTTCGGTGTGGGGTGCGTAAACACCGCCTTTTGACCTACAGTCTGTTTTCTTTTTTTAACTTTATGGCGAGTATATTTCAGATACGAGAACATGACAATCTTAAAAATTTTCAACGGGCTTGGAAATCTGCTTGACTGTACAAAACTGAACACAATAAATTTGCATGTATTTTGTTGGAAAAAATGGATTGAAATACTCTAAAGCGCTTGACATATCACAGGATCCACTGTAAATACAAAAGATAAGGTTTTTAAGTTCCATGTGTAAGATTTCCTAAGAAGTTCTGGACCTTCAGCAGTTGAAAAAAACGCTTAATAATTAAAGAAATTTATGTTGGAATATCGTCAATTCAATATTGGCATGAACAAACTCTATATTTTATCTCGCAATCCCTCTATTATCTCAATTTAAATAATTTTAAATAAAAAAATGCGCAAAAAAGTTCCGCCCCCGGGTGGGCTCGAACCACCAACCTTTCGGTTAACAGCCGAACGCGCTAGCCAATTGCGCCACGGAGGCCATGGCCAGATGCTGCACTAGTTTGATTAAAAGTAATTAAATGGAGTATTCACATCTTCAAGGGTGTTTTAAAATTGAACATTTTTACGCTTATTTTTAAATTCATCAAGCTACTTGCACAAGTATAAAACTTGTGTAATACAACAGCAGAAAGTTATAAGCAGGGAAACCAGAAATATGCAACGGCATGTTTTTTCTCATGCAACCAATAAAATTAGATGTAAGATATTTATCCGTTTCATGGATTTTTATGAATTTTGGCATCGATTTATTAGTACATATTTCTGCATATTTTGTTCATAACAGTATTTTTTGCATATTTCAGTTTTAAGAGCATAATTTTGACATTTTCTTAAGTATTTCAAAAGCATTTTAAACCTTTTGGCGTATATTTTAATATTTTGTGCTGCAAATTATTTTTACAGCGAACACAATATTTTTCTTTTAAATTCTGACCAAGCCATAGCTTTTCCGTACCATCTGTTAGTGAATATTTCAAGTGGAATTTTTAAACACAAAACGAACAAGAAAATTTTTACACGATTCGTTAAAGATATGAAGATATCAAATAAAACTGACAACATGTACAACAGCGGCTTTGGAAGCTCTGATTGGTTTGACACCACTTCACATCTACACCTTGATCAAAAAATTCCCGGAATAAACCCCCTGTGGCGGTCCCATCGTTCCGATTTGAATTTTTTTTTTGTTAAATTTTTGAAATTTTTTGACAAAAAAAAATTCAACAAATACCATCCAACAGCCACCGAATGCACCTGATTTGGCTCTCAGTGACTTCTTTCTGTTCAATCGAGTTAAAAACCCACTACGGGGAACGCGTTTCATCAGCCGAGAGGAAATAATGGAAAAATCGCAGGAAGCAATGATGGACATACCGAAAACCGAATATAAAAAAATGTTTCGAGGATTGGTTCAAGCGCTGGCATAAGTATGTTGCAATCGATTGGGATTAATTTGAAGGGCACTATATATAGATTTTATTTATCTAAATCTTGAATTTTTAATTTTCTGAATAAATTCCGGGATCTTTTTTATCAAGGGTTATATAAAGAGGGTTAAGGGTTATATAAAGCATGTTCGGCGGCACTTCGCACGAATTGTATAACATCTAGACTGGGCAAATATTGCTGCGATACGTTGTGAAAGTTTTCGCTTAGAAATAGAGTCCAGATATTTTGCTTTACTGGGCACTGAAATATATGGTAACGAAACAGCGGATGCATGGCTAGGAAAGGTTCCGTAACATCCTATATTGGTTCGGGACCTGCCTTTGCGGTACCATTTACTACAATCCTCAGTCTAATCAAGAATTGGCAAATTGCCAGATACCTCGAACACTGGAATGCTCAAAGGGAACTTCGTCACTCTATGGCAGAGATCAACCCTCAGTTTGAGCGGCGTTTTGGGGTTCTCAAGTATGGTAGCTCGAATTGTAGACTGTCAGGGGCACAATAGATCCTAAGGGTCGCAAGAGTGCCTGTTTAGAATAATAATAATATTGAAAGATAATGAAATAAAATCTGAATTTTACTATTGCCAGCTTGACATGAGACTTGCGATAAGCGATGCTATGTTATTAGCGAAAAGTTTTCAAAACAAAAATATTTATTAAACAATCGTAAATTAAAAAGAATGTTCGCAATATTGAACTATTAGCGAAGGAAAATATAAATGATATTAAGCTTTTGTTTGCTTTTAATAGTCATTTTCGAATGTTTTATCAGAGAAACTTTGCCAAACTTTCGAAGGTGACGTTATTATCCAATGTCGCGGTCAATCGGGTAGTGACAGCATATTACTGGCTTCCCTGGTTATAATACAAGTCGCTTGTACCATCTCTTGCGCAAAGATTTTATATCATGCTTGTGCAAATATACAAGCGTAGTCATCTAAATAATGTTTAACGCATTTTAAATTATAGTTTTGTAAATGTTGTTTTTCTTTACTTTATTTTTTAAGGCCCTTTTTTAACCCTCACGTTCTCTTCCTCTTTCCTAACTCTCAATCTCTCACTTTCTGTATTTTATTCATAAAATATTACAAAATATTTGTATGTATAATTGTTGTACATTCACCATAAGTGAAATAAATTTTATTTTCACTTACATTACCTTTTTTTTCTAACATGAAATATAATTGCTGCCAGAAAATAGACATGTTTACATTGGTAAGTATGCATATGAATTTCTTAAAAAGAGAGAGACAGAGAGAGAGTAAAAACTTATTTGTGGTGTGTATGAAAATTTATTTTCTACTACCATAAGTTCAATCTTAAAGTTGAAGGTCAGTAAATGTTTTATGTCATTCAACTTGTCTTCTTCGTTTTTTTCAAATACAATAATAATACTATAGTAGTTGTTGTTGCTATTTTACTTACATGCCTATCTTTACTTGCATTTAAAAATCGTGACGTTTCTTGTTGTCTCTCTCGTATGCTTTTTTAGAAAAACAAATTATTAGTTGTGCGGGCTAAAGCCGTAGAATATCAAAGTGTAAGTAGTCTTTAAATAGCTAAAGCTAAACAAAGACAATTATTTGTACTCAGTTTGTTAAAAAAACAACAATAACAAAAAACAAGAAATTACATCGATTTGAGAAATCGCTTTTTTACAAAAAGAAGAGAGAGAAAATGAAAATATGAGAGTAAAATTAAACCACAAAAAAGAAATCAAATGTAAAAAAATTATGTGTTATGTGTTATGTGTGTGTGTGGATTTTCATTGATTAAAATGTAAAATTTACATTGTAAATACATACAATACGTACATGTGTACGTACATACGTACTCGTATAACTGCAGGCCAACCAGTATATTCATACATAAAAGAGGTGCGGTTTTTTTCTATTGTTTTTGTTTTTGCATACTGCAGTAATACCAACAATTCTATTAAATACTAAATAGCATGCATTGTTTTGCACAAACTCTTAATTAACAACTCAATGTCAAAATATCAAAGTAACAACAAATCACATAACAACAACTATAACAAAATAAACTTCCTTTAGTAGCCATACACACATACTTATGTATGTACATTTACATATGTATGTATGTACATTAGTGCAAATTACAATAACAAATTTCTCACCATATAAAAATTGCATTCATTACATGTGGATATGCAAGTAGAGGTGTGTAAATTACATTGTATATCTTTTTTTTTTTAATCTGGCCATATTAGAAGTTCTCATTAAAATAACGCCTGCGCTCTTTAATTATATACCATACACAAACACACAATTACAAATAAAGAGCAATCAAAAACGTTAGAAAGTAAGGGAAACTGTAAAACTGCAACTGTAAAAAAAGAATTGTTTTTGCTGAATGTTCTCTTTTAAAGTGTTGGTAAACGTGTTTTTAATGTTAATTTTTTTTTATTATTTTAGAGTTAAGCTGTTAAGAGTTATTGAAATACAAAAGAATTTCATAAAATGTGTTTAATGCATTAAAATGCGTTATTTATAATTTTATTAATAAATTATAGACAATTTGAATTTGTTCTAAAAATATTTCTTAATGAAAGGTAGTGCTGCCAATATTGTGTATACTAAACCACTGTACTGTGGTAACTGTGGTAAGAGTTGATAGAAAAAGAACAAAAAAAAGTGTGAAAACAAAAACGTGGAGATGGTGTTTTAAAAGCCGTGATGTCTTGACTAGATTTTCTTTTGTATATCGTAGATAGGTTTGCCAGACAGACTTGATTTGCAAGAATTTTTACAGCTTGTCAAGTATCAAGAATAAACATGGTTTGCCACAAACAAACACATTATTTTTAAGTCTTCTTTACACAAAGTTATGTAAAAAGCTATCTAACATTTTAGCGAATTAATAATGTAAAGCCTTTTAAGTGTATTTGTTTCCAAGTTTAGTTTATCGAAAAAATTTATAATTAAATTTTTGAAATAGGAGTTCGAAAAAGTTCGTTTAAATATTTGACTCAGAATTAAACACCTTTTTCTTGGGATAAAGCCATTATTTCACCAGTGTGGAACTTCTGAGCTTTCTGAGCGAAAACTTTTCCAATTATGTTGTGCAGGAATTTAAATTTACAACATTAAGATAGTTCTGTAGAGATCGAAACAAATGATAATCAGAAGGTGCAAGGTATGGGCTATATAATAGATGCACCAAAACTTCCCAGCCAAGTCCTTTCACCTTTTCCGTTAATCAAATCTGGCCATTTTAAATGAATTTCTTGCTTCAATTTCATTGTTCATTGGCTGTAAAGATGAGAATCAATCATTTGACCAGGATGTAGCAACTCATAATGAAAACGCAGCATTACCGTTCCTGAAGACAATCCTCGCTTTGCCACCGTCTGCGCATCTTCACCTTGTTTCGTCCATGATCTTTTTTTGCAAATTATTGTCGTATGTTATCCAGTTTTCATTGCCTATAATCATTCGAAACCACTGATCAAGCTATAGTATAGCATCATGAATAAATATTACCAGAGATATTACATTTTAGAGCCATCTACCGACAATTTGGAACCCAGATTTTTTTCTATAAATATCAAAAATTTTACAATTTTGAATCTGGCAACCACAATCGTAGAACAAAAACAATTTGCATACGTATTTCTTAGTCTCTCTCCTTAACCGTCAAATTAAGTAAAAGAAGATATGGACATGACGGCATATACTGCATGGAATATGAGAATAATATAATTTTATTTTTAATTCTAACAAATTTGCTCAGTAATTCACACACATTGAAGTTTGGTTACCGAGCAAAAATGTACTCACGTAACATTCACACCGCGTTGGAAGTTATGCCCCCTTTTCGAATAAACAACCAAATTGTACTCTAGAGATATGATGTTAAATATTTGGGAATACATCTTCACCGCCGGCTGCTATGGAAATTCCACATATGTAGATGCTAAATTAACACAAATGAAATTGAAGGCAATACAAATAAATTGGTTTATTAACAGATATTCGGTCATTAGCTTGGACCGCAGGCTGCTTTATTATATTGGGATTTTGAAGGCAATCTGGTGCTCGGTGTACAGTTATGGGTCACTGCCTCAGCTTCCAACATTGAACGTATTTTAAGGCGACAACATAAAATATTGCGACTGATAATAAATGCTCCTTGGTTCATAAAAAATTTAAACATCCATAAAGATCTGAACATACCTATGGTTAGAGAGGAAATCGTGAGGTGTGCTGAGACGTACGTATATGAAGAAGCTAGAGGTTCAGCCTAATCCACTAGCCTCTGTAATCTTGAGCGATGCTGGTCACATCCGATTATGGAGGAGAGACAAAGTGGATCTCATACGAAGAAGAGTGAGAACAATGTAATTCAACTTCCATAGCGCTGGCTAGACCGTAACCGTATTAGCATAATGGTAGGTTAGGTTAAAAACTGGCATCTGGTCCTAGGACCAGGCTTTCATACTGAACCTGAAAAGAGACAAATCAGTACTATGTACCCATCAAGTCTAAGCTGGCATAGATAATGAAACGACCGATAGAACTCACCAGAATTTTCAGCAGTAATACGGAATTCATAAGGTTCCTTCCCAGTATCCTCGATTGGCCCAGACATTCCAGGGCAAGCTACACAATTTTGAACAATTATGCCCAAGATAAACCGCATGTCTGCCTACTAGACAATGTCCAGAGAGTAAAGTCACCACAGTCGAAATCTTTAGTTTTGGCAGGTTCACTAGCTGACTAGCATAATAGAAGAATTTGTATAATTTTTAAGATTTGTTAGCTCACATTACGGAAAGAATCCAATTGTAATAAAATTTAAAAAATACATGCAGCAACTGTGTTCCACAAAAGGACAAAGCAAAAATGCACTGTCTTCGATAGGACACACACATTTAATTTTAAACTGTATAACGAGAAATTAAAAAACAAAATAAATAAAATAACAAATAAAAGTAAAACAAAAAACTTAGCTCGCCCCCGGGTGGGCTCGAACCACCAACCTTTCGGTTAACAGCCGAACGCGCTAGCCGATTGCGCCACGGAGGCGACGTGGACATTCACACCAAAGTTGGTTTTTGTATATAACAATGTGCATCTTTTTATATTTTCCAATAGACAGAGTTTGACAGAAGAAAAGCTCTTTTATAAAACACACAAAGTGTTGCCATAGCCTAATAAATGATATACGAATTTTTTTATTTTCAAATTTATTAAAATGTACTTAAATTAATCTCTTTTGAAATATAACGTTGTATTTTAGCGGTTATAAAGCATAGCTAAAACATTTTGTAATTTAACTGCTTATTATTCAATACCATCACGGGTTACAACGATTCCAAAACCGTCGTAGTGCTAATAGCTTACATAGTTTGTGTGCTTGAATATGGTGTGGTCTTGTCTATTCCAGTTTTTTTTTTTTGATTAATATATTAGTTGTTTTTGGATAAACCAATGTTATATATTTATTATTAATTTTAAAAAAAAGTATTTGCGGGGGCTTGAACCACCAACCTCTCAGTTAATAGCCAACCGCGCTAGCCAATTCCACCACGAAAGCAATCTGTGCGAAGCTCGCATATGCTCTATTTCAATATACTCCAACATATTTATAAGTGTGTATGTTTATTATATTTGATTTTAATGAGATTGTTATGATTGGAGTATACTAGTTAAAAACTACAACTGTAAAAACATATTGTTAGCGATTTGTACTCGTAGCGTTTTTTTTTTAAATACATTTTAATAAAGTGTTTGCAGTTTTTACAAGAATACAATTAATTAAAACTAAGTTTAAAAATCATTGAGTGATACCTAAAACTCAACTTAATTGTTTTATAATACCAAGAACATTAATCTGGTATAGACGCTGTGTGCATATGCAATAGACGTCTAAAAACGCGAACTTTTAGACCTGTATTCGCATCTATAATTTTTTCAAATTGAGTTCAAAGTCTAAACGGAAAATTTTTATTTTTTCATCTTAATCGATGGCCTCCGTGGCGCAATTGGTTAGCGCGTTCGGCTGTTAACCGAAAGGTTGGTGGTTCGAGCCCACCCGGGGGCGCAAGCACCAATCGCCCGCTGTAAATTTTTTTAATTACAATTTTATTTTACTTTATAGAACGTTTATAAATGAATGAAATTTAGGCCACTATTTCGCATATAGAAAGAGTTTGTTATGACAAACTGAGTACATTTTTGAACGAACGGCGGCTTCATAGTTGTAAAAGGTATTCAAAAAATTTTTCGTTACATCTCAATGATTTATTTCTGATTTAAAAACAGTAGAAATTTTTTTTACCCATTAAACCGGTAAAGACCGAAAAAGACGGACATTTTATTAAAATAAAAAAATATAAAAACAAAAAAATTGCTGCGCCCCCGGGTGGGCTCGAACCACCAACCTTTCGGTTAACAGCCGAACGCGCTAGCCAATTGCGCCACGGAGGCTATGGATTTGCCATCAACTAAATATTTCTTAATACGATAAGCTTAAGAATATTCTTCAATTTTTGTTTGTGTTTAGTTTTTAACGAAATAAAATAATTTGTGTTTTTGGTTTCTAACAACCTTGACTTGTGAGATTTACAAAACGGTCAGTAGACGTTAGCACAAGTACATAAATACTTTGACATTCAACCCTTGTTGTTGTCTCAATGTTTCTCTTTTCTCCCTCTCTCACTCAATAATTGTCTGTGCTAGCCTTTGGTTATGAGAAAAACTGGGTCATTTTATTATGCCTTGCAAAGGCATTCAAACTGAGATTAACTTTTTAGGACTTAAAAATTGATTTTCATAAAAAGGTCTTAAAACAACACAACAACAATATAAAAAACTGGAACTCTTATAACTGTTGTTTAATATTTAAAAATAATTTCAATCTTTTTCAATTTTTTTCTTTCTAATATTTTTCTCTTTTTCTCTTTGTTGTTATTTCAGGTTGACGGCTATTTTTAATGAACTATTAAATGCCATCGTTGTATGCTATCTGGTGGTGTCTGTTGTTGTGCTTTATTGTTGGCATCATTAACTTGTTGTTGTTGATATTCTACGTAAATTTAAAGCACAAAATTGGGTCACTTGCATCATACACTACAAGGTTAAAGTGCATTTTTTACAACAAAACCAACAAGAACAACAACAACAACAGCAATAGTCAGGAGAAAGTTATTACAAAAAAACCGTTATTTATGCTCTTCCTCTTTCTCTGTGCGTTGTTATACACCAATACCATAATACATAGCAGCTGGAGAAATAAAAATGTAGTCTTTATAACAGTTAATTAAAAATAAACAAAAAAGCTTATTTTGCTCTCTCACCTTAACTGTAAGTCTCTCTAATCGAAAGCAAAAAAAAAAAAAAAAATAATATAATAATAAATAAATAAAGAAAAATAAAAAACATAAGCTCTGCTTAATACTAAAGAGACTTGAAGGAGACTTAAGTAACGTGTTTTAAATCTTTTGTTTGTTGAAGGTTTGTTGGAGTATGAATTTATCACCGATAATGTACCGGGCAAATCATGTTCAAGGACAAAAACTGCCTGTGGCAAATGAACGACAGCAACAGCCACAGCAACAACAAATTATACCCAGTCATATATTATTACAACAACAATTGGATGCAGCCACAATAGCCGCGGCAGCTGCTGCAGCAGCAGCCAACTCTTCTACAACTGCTGGAACTAACAACAACAACAACAACAACGGTGGTGATCATGTTTTTCTCCATAATTTTACAACAACCGACACCGAAAATGCCATACCTTTAACAGCCAGACAACAACATGGCAACTCGAGCGCCACCACTGCATCTTTACTACACATACAGCAGCAGCAGCAGCAACAATCAACACGTCATTCGAATAACAATAGCATTCTCATCACCACCGCTACGGGAGGCAATAGTGGTGTTGGCAACACTGTTGTAATACAACCCTCCTCTTCAGCTACCTCTTCTTCGGTGGTTGTTGATGCCTTAACTAGTACTTCCGTTGAAGAGAATTTAAAACTTTTAAAGACTGCCATTAAATCGGAACCTTTACAACATGACATTTCGTGTTCTGTCTCACCCTCCATTACTATTTCTAAAACCTCCTCCGCCGCCGCCGCTATCACTTCTAGAAACAACAACAATCACCACCTTCATAGCTCATCTGCCTCGTTAACCTCGAATAATAATCTCCATAAAGATGATATAATTAACTTAGCCGCCTGTAGTGCTTTAGCTAATGTTGTCATACCTGCCGCCTCTTTAAATTCACCCTCATCTGCAGCCTTGTCTACATCTTCCACAGTCTCAACAGCTACAGCGGTGAAAGTCAATGCTTTAAAGAATGCCATAACACAAGTTGTGGCCTTAAGTGGCAATAATAGCAGCACTGCTACTGTTTCTGCAGTTAGCGGCAGTGGTAGTGGCAATACTGTACTCATAGCAGGCACTTCTACGGGTAGTAGTGTTGGTGTTGGCGTTGGTGGTGGCAATGGCAACACTGGTGAATCTTCGAATGGTAGCAGTCTGGTGTTTGTGCCATCGAAAAGGGCGCGCATGGAATTGTAAGTATAACTTAAATATATTCTCTAGTACAGTAAAGTATTTGTATCCAAGCTATTGAGGTTTCTATAAAACTTAACGTGCAAAATAGAAGGAAAAATAAGAATGACCAATTGATAGTGAGAACTATAACTCTGCTTTGCTGCTGATGGTTTTTTATACTAAAAAAAGTTCAAATAGGATTTAATACAAATTGATTTTTCAGTTTGGGATATTTACCTTTATCCAATGGTCAGGTCTGTTGGTGAAAGTTTGATTCTTTAAAACTATATCAATGCAAGGCTAGGATAGCGGAATGTAAACTACAACTACAATACTCAACTATAGTCCACAAATTAAAAATATTTGGCAAAACAGATGCATTAGACACACCTTCTATCGCCTAAATTTTTTCCACATTCCCAAGCCTTTAACAGAACCAACACTCCATGAAAGTCTATCAGGAATATGATGTGCGAGTATGTATATGTATACAAATATAATTATTCCTTTTATTTTGAAAAGCAAAAGGATGATAGGGCCGTTCCAATTTTCTCTATTTTATGCCCAATGTTTAATTTGATTCCAACTTAAGTATAGGATTGCTGCTTCAATTTCAATTTGTGCAGATGTGCGATAGGTGTCCTACTGTGTCGACTGTCCTACAGATTATCCGCGTCTGTGGCTTGTATGACAACATCATACGAGTACGCTGGTTTTTTCAGAGTACGGCCAATCTATTCGCATTTAGGTCTTCTTCTAGATATCACACAATCATACAAGTACGGACTTTACATTGGAGTTGAAAAGTCTAAATTTGATTTTCTCGAGAAAAACTTTGATCTCCATAATTGAAAATGCCAAAAACTTTACCTGTCTCTGTGGGACGTACCAGTCTTGTCGATGGCGGAACCTAGGTAACAAAATCAGTCGACTTGTTCTACCATTTCGTTGTTAATATAGAACCTATCAATGTTTTCTGTGTTAAGCCATATTTTTCAGCCTAGTCGGGATGCTGTTTCTTGAAGTAGGCTCAGTTTGGGCTGCATTTCAGCAAAAGTGTGGGAAAAAAGGCAACACACCGAACACGTGCCTTTATGACTATCCTGTCGTTTATTGAACATTAATGAAGTACGCGACCAGTTGCATTTGAGTCCTTATAAAAGATAATATTTTGGCGGCCACACACAGTCCAATATGATTTATGGTGTTATTGTCTAACGGGGGGACACACCAACGATACGACACGGCTGTACTACAGGGATACGTCCTATGTACATGCTGCTTAGGGGGATATAAGGAGAACACGAAACATCTTTTGGAGTGCCCGGCTTTGGCTGGACTTAGGTTCAGGGTATCACAATGGGCTCTATCGAGTCGAACTGTGTTTAAACTAATCTACTTCCATAACCCCGAGCTAATTGATAAAAATATTGTTCTTCTCTGTATGGAGAGTGCTTGTACATAATGTTTGTTCACTTACGGCGGAAAATGAGCGTATTGAGTAGTAAAATACACGCCATAGTTTAAATTGTTTCCCTTATCTTTTAGTTGTTTCGTGATGTTCCAGCCGCTTTGTTTTTAACAAGTCTCTTCATAGTTCGGTATAGATCCCTATTGCGGTGGATCTCTACGACTGCCTTCGTTAAGCAGATTTTTATATACTCGTAGTTATTTCAGCTTAAGAATTTTTCAATAATTTAAAGGCGTAATGGTCTCAGACTTCCTTTTATACTCTTGTTTCTAATTCTAATTTCTGCTTTATTTTATTTATTTAATTTTTTCAGAAGAGAAGAATGGATATCTACACCTAGTCCCGGCAGTGTACCCAGCACAGCACCATTAAGTCCATCTTCACAATCGCAAAATCATATGTATGGCGCTAATATGTCAAATGGTTATGCTTCACCCATGTCAGCGGGCAGTTATGATCCGTTTAGTCCAAATGGCAAAACAGGTGAGTTATCTTTAAGAACTTTTATACTTGGGATGCATAATTTTGTTAGAAGCTTCGATAGCTGCTACATTTTTTGTATCTTTTAAGAAAATCTTAAATCTTTTAGAGTCACATAATCATCATTTTTGTCTACAAGCTGCTGATTTTAAACAACGGTTACAGTTATAAAATATATTAGGGTTACAGTTTATCAAGCTTTCTATTTACAGGAATTTATATCGCTTTATTTATTTATAGCAGTAGCATATCATTTAAATAGTCATCTACGTCTTCTCTCGAGCAGTGTCTTTAATATGTTCTAAGTTATTTCTTTGCCATAGCCCCTTAGATAAAAATCGAGCAGTGTCAAGTCGAATAAACGCGGGGTCCTATTATTGAAATTTTGCCGCAATATGCTCTCACTCAATTTCTGGTATTTCTTAACGACTTTATTCTTCTTACTTCTAATACTATCTACTCTTTCGCAGATGACAGTTGCGTTTGTCACTCGTATGCCTTTTGTACATTGAGTAGGAAAGGCAGAATATGAAGCGTTTTGGCGAAAATCTCCGGGTGGGGTCGTGCGAATAGAATCGATTTAAATGCACAGACGTGGTGTTTTCGTGTCGTCTTTAACTACAGGTAATGTAGATATTCACAAAACAGATGCTCATGATGTTCTGGGCATGAGGATTCGTTGTCATATCCGATGGAACGATCACATTTTCCGAGAGGCGATAGAAGTATTCAAGTGCCTCTATTTTTTTTAAGGCGGTGCAAAAAATACATACTTCACTTTCATCTGTCCTTTTAATTTTTACACGACCTATATCCGACCCAAAATGGAATACAATTCTTATGTATAGGCGGGTTCTTCAAAGTCATTTTTGGAGCTTCTCGAACACGTACGTACAGCATCGCCGCAATGTGACTTGTGTTTTACTGTTCTATCGATACTATAACGGAATGTGTTCTGACGAAATAAAGAAATTAATTTCTAATAATAACATATTTTCACGTAATAACCTTTTTTGCCGTAGAGCTCATCTCTGTAATTGATTGTCTAACGAATCGTACAACGCATTATAGAGAAAATCCGGCCTTTGAATGCACTGTTTGCGTGTAGAACGATCTTCCAGCGAAAGTTTTTCCTGTCACATACGATATGGATAAATTTAAATCGAACGTCCACACACACTGCTCCCTCTATCCTCCATCACACCGTCTATTTTCCTAGCATAAGTTAAAAAAATATGCTCTAGTTGCGATGTTTTTATTTTAATATATTGCTACGTTTTAGCCTTTTTAAAACGTTTGAGTTCGTTTATTTGAGTTAAAATAAAATAAAACTCTATTTTTATTTTGGTTGTTTTACTATCTGTCTCTTTTTATTAATTCCACTGTACTTTAATACACTATGTCTTAATAGACCAAAATCGCATTTACAACACTTTTTTTTAAACAGACTCTATTTCTTGACAGCCAATTGAAAACTAACTAACTCACCAGACGCAATTCGCCGCCTTTTATAATGTTTCATCTTAGCTTAGAATGTTCTAGTACGGACACGAATCTTCGATTTTTCGCCGTTAATCCAAATGTTCTAAAGTAACACAAAAAGTAACAGATCCATACGCTTGACAGCACACTTAATTAGAGCAGGTAATTTTATAAGTTTTTAAACCTTGACACAAGCTAATACGTTTGTTAGCTAAAAGCTCATAATAACCTCTGACGTGGTGAATTTTGTCTAGCATTTTCATTTTCGTAACAATAAGAAGCGTAGCGTCGATGTTAGTTTTGTCTTCGTTTCGGGCATGATGATACCAGAGTTAGGTTTTAGGTAGGTTTGTTAAGGGTGTAACATTTAGCATTAAAATTGTGTATTCTGTGTTACGTGGCCGTTAGCTATAATAAGACCTTTCTGCTTCTTAACATCTCCGCCCAGGTGAGAATGATCTCTTTCAAGAAACTAATTATATTTTACGAATGTTAAACTTTCTGCTAAGGTTTTCAGCGGTCAAAAAATTGCGTTATTTCTAGCATTATACAGTGAATCACAGTGAAAAGTATCCACATGAGTCTCCTATATTAAAAATGCGATTGTTAATAGTTAATTAATGAATTAAATTTTATTCTTTTTTATATTTTAGTATTAACATCTTAACTTAAAATTAATGAAATAAAATTAGCAAAATTCATTAAAATTCAGATAAAAAAAAATAATAATTGTTAAACAACACAATATCTACCTCACAGTGAAAATTATCCACCTGGCAACACTTACAATTTTATAACGGTTAACAGTTAATTTTGTTATGAAATTACAAGCACAATATTGCATCGTGGGTTTTTACACTTTACGCGTACTAAGTTTGCCAGTTGAGAGGACAAATTTTCGAATGAAGACCATGGGACGCCATACAATGATTGCCGAAAATTAGTTATTCATCATGCTGAACTGGGAAAATCTCAACGGAAAATAGCAGAAATACTCAATATTACTCGATCTTCTGTCCATTGAGACATAAAACTGAGAATCAGATCTGCAAAAAGCCGAAAAAGAGCGAAAAAAAATTTTCACTGAAAGAGACCCGAAGCATAGTGCACCAAAACTTGCTGATATCGCAGAGAAATATCTTAAAAAAATGTGTAACCCCGAGACCATTAGGAGAATATTGCGTAAGCATGGTCTTCATGGTAGAGTTGCATTGAAAAAACCATTCATAAGTCCCAAAAACCACCAAATTCGATTGGAGTTCGTTCAGGAACACGAAAAAGAGGATTTTGAATTTTGAAAGACCGTTATTTTTGCCGATGAAAGCAAATTTAACATGTTTGGGTCGGATAGACCAAATAAGGTATGGCGTGGAGCAAATACGGCCTTGGACCCTAAACACACAATTCCAACCGTAAAGCACGGAGGAGGGTCCGTTATGGTATGGGGTTGTATGAGTGCTGCCGGTGTAGAAAATCTGGTCTTTATCGAAGGAGTCATGGATAAGATGAGTTATTTAAACATTTTGAAAGATAATTTAAAATGTAGCGCTGAAAAATTGGGATTGGGGACAACATTCCATTTTTACCAAAATAATGACCCCAAGCACAAATCACACAGTGTTCGAGAATGAATGCTTTATAACTGTCCAAAAGTGATTCAAACACCTCCCCAATTCGCGGATTTAATGTCATAACATCTCAAGCATAGGAACTCTGAAAAATGCTTTACAAGAAGAATGGGGAAAAATTTAAAGTTCTCACACGGAATACTTAGTTAAATCTATGCCAAAAAGGCTCAAAGCTGTAAAGGATAACAAAGGATATCATACCAAGTATTAAACCTAAGAAAATCCTTTTTTTTAAATAAAACTTTTATCGTGAATACTTTTCACTGTGGAGTAGAAATTGTGTCGTTTAACAATTATATTTTTATTTTTTTTTTTATCTGAATTTAAATAAATTTGCTAATTTTATTTAATTAATTTTAAGTTAAGATTATAATGCTAAAATATAAAAAAGAATAAAATCTAATTCATTAATTAACTATCAACAATCGCATTTTTAATATAGGAGACTCATGTGGATACTTTTCACTGTGATTCACTGTACGTCTTAAACAGAAGTAAGCCCCAGATGGAAGAGAAAAACAGATTTAGATGCCTAATTTAGTTGATCAAGATGAAATAATATTTCTGGCTTCGTGTTTATGCCTTCCAGCCAATTATCTGCTTAAGACCACCGAAGAAAGCATTTTTAAGCGTTGCAGCAATAATCTGCAACAGACCGACAAAAAAATTAACATTTTTTTTAACTTGCTTATGTATTATGTCATGGCAAATCCTGCATTAGTAGCTTGGTGGCCTTGATAAAATTGCACTGTTTAAAATATAATGATAAAAAAAATATTTAAAATTAAAAAAAAACTTTAATCTCCCCGACGGGGAATTGAACCCCGGTCTCCCGCGTGACAGGCGGGGATACTAACCACTATACTATCGAGGATGTTAACCATTGATCGATTATTCATAAACATAAAACACATTTCGGTATCGCAACAGTAAAAAACTTTTTCTCTTAATAGAGAAGTTAAATAATTAAACAACAGAGGTCGCTTATAAAAGTAATAAAAGCTTTTTGTTTTCGAATAAAAAGCTTTTTGCAATAACTTTTCTCGCTGTTTAACAAAGCAATAAAAAGCAAAGCTTTTTTAAGTAAATAAACAAAACAAGATGCTTGTATGTGTTAGTTGGCTGGTGTACATGATGTTTATGTTTCTGCAGAGTCAGTGGTTCAACACCCACAGGATAAAGACCTTTTTAGGAATTCACAAAGAAAAAAAAAAAAAAAACGAAATTGAGCACAAAACTTTTTCGTACATCTACGAAAATTTTCGTCAAGGACGATTTTTTATTTTTGAAACAAAGAAAGTCTAGGCTGTTATTAATGAAAAACAAGAACACAAACACTATACAGAACTTTTGTTGCTTCGTATGTTTACAAATGTGTGGGTGTTATGGCAGATATGAGTGTGTATACATAACGGTTATATACTCTTACATATACTTTCTCTCTGTATGTTTTATATTTCAAGCTTAACCGAATGAAAAGCAAAAAATAAGTTGAAGGTCACCAGACAGACGTTGTCGTCGTCGTCTACGTCGTCTTCGTCTTCGTCGTTATTGTCTGCCATCTTGTTGTGTCTATGCCAACAAATTAATTGTTGTTGTTGTTGTTGTTGTTGTTGTTGTTGTTTTTGTGTTTGTTTTTGTTTTTGTTTTAGGTAGACAGGGTGTGAGATTGGGAGAGAAAATATACCAACCAAAAAAAGAATAAACACGATGTGCCATACATTTATCTCAATAAAGCAGCAGAGAGGAAAGGGCATTAATAAATTCTCCACCCCCACTCTTTTGAGATTTTCCATAAAAGTATTATTATTGTCTGTTTGTTAATGTGTCTGCGTAATTTGTGAGAATTGGTGTTTTGTAACAAAAGCAAACAACAGATTTGGTGCAGTATTACTTTACTTAGGCGCTCTCTTTCTCCTGCTTTCTGTCTCTTTTCCCTGATTTTTTTCTTATTTGTTGTGAACAAGGATGAAAATGATTTTTTTATTCCTTTCTATTTGTATTTAATGTTGCTTACAACCCCTACACCATCATCTGTGGGGAGTATGTCAAGGGTTTGTAATTCTAAAAAAAAAAACAGTATCGTACCTGTAAATTGAAAGATTTAAGATTTTTCATCTTTTAGTCCATGTGTTAAAACAACTTTGTAATGAAACCTTTAAAAAGTCGGCTGACTTTTGTATCTCTGAGTCTATTACATCTTTAAATTCCGCTGACATTTATTAACTAGGGTCGATGAATTTATAGCGGAAAGCATCGTAACGGAGATATATTTCTTCATTGACAACAAAACGGTGATAAAGAAACTAAACTCTTTTATTAGAAGCAATGGATCTAAACTTAGATATCAGGGTTTAGTTTGAATAAAGTTTAAATTCCTTGACGTACAAATCTTTATAGGAATTAGACGGCTTATGCTTTAGTGATGGTCATAAGTCTTTTAGACAAGTGGTCTTCAAAGAAAAGGGCATCAAGGTAGCGTACCACAACTACCTGCTTCAAGCTCCTTATGACCCGTATATTAACTGAAGGTCTAAATTCTTGTTAAGACGCTGCGTATTGGTCGAGCATATAGATTTGAAACGAAATTATTTCTTTCTGAAGCTCCGGGAAGAAAAGGAATTAGTGCAACAACTTAGCTATGGTCATTATTCAGAGAACTCGAAAATATTGCTTCTGTTGTAGGCAAGATACGCTGATAGAGCTTTACTAAGGCTAAAGATGGGCTATCTGTGTAACTAACTCGCTCCAAAGCTTCGGCGGCTAATACTTTAAAATTTCTAAATGGTTTTATTAGAAAAGCTTTTTCGTTCTTTTGAAAGCACAGAATACGGAAATAGTTGGCTGTGCACTTGTTTTAAGGGCTTAACCGGTCTTCTAAACTTATCTAAGGTGCACATTTAAGTTTAATTTGAATAGGTTAACTTAAATAAGTTTTTCCATGTAAAGGATGGTCCAACCATAGTGCATGATGTTAATTGTTAGTCACACCTTAACGTCAAGTTTTTTGCTCAACTTAATTATACATTTCTTTGTTTCAATGCTTGACTAATTCAACTATGGAGAAGTACACTATTGAACAGCACGTTAAAATTGTTGAAGGCTTTTATGAAAATGGGCGTTTAAAACAAAATGCAATTCGTGAACTCCGTGATTTTTTTGGTCAGCATAATCGACCGAATGTGTCACAATCGGAAGAATTGCGCGCAAATTTCAGCAAATCAGGTCTGTAGGAAATGTGGAAGTACCTATGCATACTCGTTCTGCGGAAAACATTTCTGTTGTTTGCGATAATGTGTCAGAAGAGCCGTCAATCTCGACTCATCGTCGTGCCCAACAATTAAACATCTCACGAACATTACTGATGTGTATTTTGAATAAAGATTTGAATTTACAGGCTTACAAGGTTCAATTGACTCAAGAGCTGAAGCCTACTGAACATTTCACGTATCAATTGGTTAGTTCAACAGACATAAGTGAATGGTGACTACAAAGAAAATCATCTTCGGCGACGCGTACTCTTTCACCTCAGTGGATTCGTTAACAAGCAGAATTACCACATTTGGGCAAATGAGAATCCACGAGGGATTGTTGAAAAGCCGATGCATCCACAAAGAGTAACTGGTTGGTGCGGCTTATGAACTGGCGGCGTCATCGGGCCGTATATCTTCGAAAGTGAGTTCGGTAAAGCTGCATAACAATCGATAGTACTATCGATAGTATCGATAGTTTTGTTTTTGGCTGAACATCGATAGCTTTTTTGCACTATTGATACTATCGTAAGTACGGAGGCCCTTAAGTGCCGTCAAAATCACATTTGCAAAAATTTTATATTTACATGTAGGGACACAATTTAACCGTTTCTTAAATTTTTATTTATTAAAGTCAAATAAAGTATGAATTGTAACTAAAATATATTCATACATTCGATTTTACATTTGACCCAAACAAATGAATCTCCATTTCGTCAGACCGTAGCATGTTGTTCTAACTATTACAGTGCAGGTGTTGCTTCCCATTAGTCTCATTTTTGAGGCTTTTTGATGACTTGAAGGGCTTAATCTTTGAAGTACGAATTTAAAGTTTATCAAAACTGACAGTTGTTGCATTAATGGCTTTAGTTTTGAAGCACTTCATGGTCTGAATAATTTTCGCTATATACTCGTATAGAGATTGCCTTTCCATCAAAAAACTTCAATACATCGAATTTTATGACATACTGGAAAAAATAAAGGGTCCCTTTTATTTGTCTCAACACTGTATATTTAATTTTAATCTATCCCTTTCACATTTTAATGTTGTTGCCACAAGAATCCGATAGTATCGATAGTATCGATAGTTTTTTTTTGCAAACTAACGAAACTTTCGAATGGGCCGACTATCGATAGTTTTGCAGCTCTAGAGTTCGGCCAAGCAGTTACCGTGAATGGTGTTTGCTATCGCGAGATAACGGACTTCTTGAGGCCAGAAATTGGGGACAGGGACCTGGACGATATGTGGTTCCAACAGGATAATGTCATTTATCACACAGCCAACGAAACATTCACCCTTATTCCAGTTGTCGGCGTCAATGCCGCCGTCATTTTTGAGACAATATCACTTTGTTTCAACGCCGATAGCAATTTCTCATTCTATAAGAAAATGACGGCGACCTTGACTATTTATTGATTATGTCAACAAAGCAAATACACTTCTCTAAATATTTTAATCAGCTGTGTGGATTGATTGTTATTTAAAAAAAATTTTTTTTTAAGTTTTTATTTTTTTTGTGAAATAAATTCAGACACTTTATGTGGGTAGGTGTGTATGCGTGTGTTTTGTTTCTATTTTCAATTTTCAATTTTTATGTATTTCACGTGACTACTCTTTTTTGGTTCTCTTAAATCGAATTGGTGTATTTGTTGTTTTGCTGATTTTCATATATTTATTCCTCCCTTACAAGGTGTTAAAGGTGGAACTGTTCCTGGCATTGTGATGGATGTTAAGTCTTCACTAACTTCCATAGAGCGCACGATTTCAAGGTTTTCTATTTGCATAGAAGGCACATTTTGAGGAATTTCCACTTCTGCCTCCATTGATTTATTAGGAATATTTTTTATCGAACCTCCCAGAACATCTCCCTCAGGGTATAATTGTTTTTGAAAATGCAGCAGACTTGCAACAGCTTCCTCTAACGCGCTAAAAGTAAACTGCTTAAATATCCCTCCGCCCGTTTTCGACCATTTTCTTCTTAACTTTAAACTTCAAGTCTCGCCAAACCTATTAACAAATTTAATTTTTTATTGAACTATTTAAGCTTAATATTTCATACCTTTTGCCATCCATCTCCAGATCTTATCGGCGGGCCAAGAGAATTTAATGACTTGCCAACATCTTCTCACTGTTCTTTAAAATTTAAAATTACTGGGAAAAGTGGCTCTGCGAAATCCCACTGTAACAGAAGGATTCTTCTGCAATTCCTCCACTAATTTTTCAAACTGGGTTGTGGTTGTTATTTTAAATTTTCCGGTTTTTTCCATTTTTTGCTTTAAATCAACCGAAGTCGTTACCAAAAATGGTGACGACAAAATCAAAGTCGTTTAAACACAATAACGTCGTCACATTTTCTTGTAGAATGCAAAATATATTTTAACAGTCATCGATAATCTTCGATAACGACAACAAGAATTACAATTTGAAGTAAACAACTCAAATTCATGTCGTTTTGTTTCGACGCCGACAATCGGAATAAGGGTGATTGGCCCTTTTACTCGAGAAATTCAATGGCCGTGTTATCTCATGTCGTAGCGATGTTAATTGGCCGCCACGATCATGTGATTTGACACTGTTGGACTTCTTTCTTTGGGGATATTTACAAGAAAATATGCATGTCAATAAGCCAAAAATAATTCAAGAGCTAAAGGATGCGATAATTCGGCACATTAACGATATTGAACCTCAATTATGTCTTAGAGTCATTGAAAATATGGACCAACAGATAGAGGTATGTCACCGAAGCCTTGTCGAGCATTTGGCCGTTATTTCGTTTCACACATAATCATCATAGATCTTTCTATCATAATAAAAAATATTAAAATAATTCTCTGAAAACTTTTTCTTTTATTTATAATTAACATCGTGCGTTTTGGTTGGACCACCCTTTGGTTGCAAGGCACACTGACTTTTGTAAAAGTTGGTTCTTCATTTCAAGTGTTGAATAAATAGTCGACGCCTTTGCTTACTAAATGCTAGGTTAGATAAACTGGATGGGGAATCAATACAGTTTGTCACAGCACTTGATGAAAATCCTTGTCATGGTGTTGTTGTGATAACTCATTAGCATTAGTCCCAATTTGTGGAAATTTACTTTAAAAAAAAATCTGTTCGCGAAGTTCATATCAAAGAATTGTGTTTAGTGGTAAAGGTCATTTCGAGTTAAATGGCTACTTCAATAAGCAAAACTGCATTTGAAGCAAAAACAATCCTCAAACCGTTAACCAAACAACATTAAATGCATTAAAATTTAACGCTTGGTGCGATATACACGCTGGAAGCATCATCGATCCTTGTTTCTTTCGAAAAGAACAAGGAACTGCCGCTACGGTAAATGGCGGGAGTTATCGAGCCATGCTATTAATTGTTTCCAAAAATTAATCTGCTACACATTAACGATATTTTGTTTCAAGAAGACGGCGCAACTTGCCATACAGCGCGTTTGAAGGTCGATTTATGGCAAAATAAATTCGGTAACAACTTTCTAGAAGTGGTGTCCTGTTCACTGGCCCCTTGTACGTATGATTTAATGCCTCTGGATTACTTTTTATGGGGCTATGTTAAGTCATTGTTTTATGTCGACAAACCAGCAACTATGGAAGCATTGGAAGCCAATTTTTAAGCCTTCATTGACGCCATACGGTTAGATTTATTGGAAAAAGTAATCAAAAATTTGACTGATCGAATGAACTATATAACTCGTAGCCGCAGTGGATAATACATATGCCGGAAATCATATTAAAAAAATGTTTTTTTTCCGTCACTCCTCTAGGGCGCATATTGGCTTTTCACAAAGCATCCATTACTTTGTTTAAGTTTCAGTAATAAAGTTGACTTTCAAGCTAAGTAGATGATTAATCTACTGTAGCTCGCCTTATATGATTGTCTGCAGTGGTGAATTTTCTTGCTAAAGGGTGGCAATCCTTACTTAGCTTTGTAATTTTTTCCCAGTGAAAAAATTAATGCCATAAAATTATCTACCAGATTAGAATGGAAAAATTTCATTCCAACAATATTTCTGCTTGTATTGTCATTTTAAGTTATCAAGCTGTTTTTCTAGTATATAACAAATTCTGAACTGGACTTGGGCGGGGATCAAACACATTCTAAGAAGGGAAATTTCGACCGTATCTGCAACATTCTTTGAAAGATTGTGCACACTGTCCAATTTTAAGGAACGCGATAGCTCCAAGTCCCGATAACACCCCTTCGGAGCTTGTAATATATGGTGGACAGTCTATTGCTAAGGCTTTAAGACATATAAACAGAAAAGTATGGGAACAACAATCCATTCCGAAATGCTATAATACCGAAAAAGGGTAAGCTATGTGATAACGCTGCTGAATGAAATTAGCAAAATGTTAGTTATAGATACTAAATCGTATGTCGCCAACAGTGGAAACAATTCTCCGAAATGAACAGGCAGTATTTACGTTGGGAAGGTCAAGTGCAGTCCACATAAATATGGCGCGAATCATTACACAGCAATCGATTGAATACAACAGCAGCTTATATCTTCTCTATGTTGATTTTAAAAGACCTTTCGATACCGTATATAGACCAGTGCTATGGAATGCGCTAAGCAACAAGGGCATGCCGCCGAAAATTGTATACCTAATCCTCAAACTGTATGCGGATGCAAAGAACGGAGTACGCTACAGAGGAGAGCACAGTTGTGAAACTTGGTTGTGGCTTGTTTTCAATATTATTTTAACTGCTTATAGACTATGTGGTCTAGAATAAATGCGCCGGGGCACCATATGACATGATTTAGACTATGCAGACGATATTTGTTTGTTCACTTATCGTTTTAAGGTGTTATCCAAGGGATAACACACCACCACCCACACTTGGGGGGAAGACAATCCAGGTTGTAAACGTTTTTGATATCTGGGCGGTAGCAGAGATTAAGACGGAGGTTCTTATGCAGATATTGCATTTCAATCTCTGCACAAAATATGGAATTCCAACAACGTGTTGACTAATACAAAATGGAAAATCTTTAATAGCAGCCTCAAACCAATACCTTCGTATGGTTATACCACCTAGAGCTTAACCCAAAATTCCCTAGGAAGAATGAAAACGTTCTACAATAGGTGCTTGAAAGTACTTTCGTTGGCTAACCATAGACAAAAACCGCAGATTTTGATTGCCATATATTGAGAAGGCCATCTGGTGATATTGCAAGCGCAGCATAACATAGTACCAAATAAAGATCTTGTTTGGGCCTTTGTCCAGAATGAAGATTTAATTTTAAGTTTCGATTGGCATACACAATCGACGCATTAATCCATTAATACGATATTGAAACTAACTAAACTGGAGCTTGCGTTGAAAACGGTTTCGATTATCGTTAGTTTTTGCTTACTAGTACGAGTAGCTTGTTTAGCTGAAATAGATGAATAACCCGTGTTGTTCCCATCCTAATAACTTGAACGGCAAAGCCTTAGCTTAGCCAGATTCTCTTCAGATTTGTTCGATCGAACAAAAATTAATTTTTTTCCAGTTCTGCTTAATATGGGCCTATATTTGAACCTGCTCAAGCCTTGTATAATAATATAATGTAGGGTATCAGATAATTTGACTTGATTGCCTATAATTCTTTTACCTTTCTTTTATAAAGTGAGTTTTTTACAGAGGTATAGAACTTTAAGTTGGCATTACTTTTCAAGATGGCGACCGATTTAACAGCTGTCAAGTTATTTATTCTCAGTTTCGTTTGGCAATTCATCATGAACACACTCACGCCTGAACAACGCTTGCAAATAGTGCAATTTTATTTCGAAAATAATGGTTATGTGCGGAAAACGTATCGCGCACTACGTTCAGTTAATTCGATTAACCATTAAACGCTTTCGCACCACGTTTACTCTTATTGATAACTCTCATCCCCAAAGACGCTGTACGGTGTGTACAGCTATTGCTGCTGTAGAGCGTAGCATTGAGGAAGACCCGAATGAGTCCATCCGCCATCGACCACAGGAATTGGATCTGTGTCCATCCACTTTATGGAAGATTTTGCGGAAGTATCTTGGTTTGCCTGCTTACAAAATCCAACTCGTGCAAGAATTGAAGCCAAAAGATCATCAAGTAAGGCGTAGATTCGTCGAATGGGCCCAAAACGAGATTACCGTTGCTCCCGATTTTCATAAGCGAATTTTGTTTAGCGATGAAGCGCACTTCTGGTTGGATGGCTACGTCACCAAACGAAACTGCCGCATTTGGAGTGAAGGTAATCCTCACGTGTATGTAGAAACACCGAAAACATCCAGAAAAACTGACTGTTTGGTGCGCTTTATGGGCTGGTGGTCTCATTGGTCCGTACTTTTTCAGAAAACGATGGTGGCCAGAACATTACCATCAATGGTGATCGGTATAGAACCATGATTACTAACTTTTTCATTCCTGAATTGAATAACCATAATGTCCAGGAGATTTGGTTTCAACAAGACGGCGCAACATATCACACAGCTCGTGCCACAATAGATTTATTGAAAGACATGTTTGGTGACCGCCTAATTTCACGTTTTGGACATGTGAATTGGCCTTCAAGATCTTGTGATTTAACACCGCTAGACTACTTTCTGCGTGGCTATGTAAAGTCAGTGGTCTATGCGGTAAAGCCACAAACGCTTGACCATTTGGAAGACAACATTCGCCGAGTTATTACCTATATACGGCCAGAAATGTAGGAATAAGTCATCGAAAATTAGACGTCCAGATTAGACAACATCCGCACCAGCTGTGGCGGTCATATGCCAGAAATCATATTTAAAATGTAATGTCACAAGATTATCTTTCGGATAAATAAAATTCATGTCAATCGAATAATCCATCGTTGTTTTATTGCGACTTAAAGTTCTATACCTCTATAAAAAACACCCGTTATATATCATATTTTTGTTGTAGAAATTGTGGTCTGTATATTTATTTTTATTGTAAATGTTTTTTTTCTTTTGTTTGTTTTATTGTTACTGTCACTGTTGCTGTTTTCGTTTTTTTTTTTTTGTGTAATTCGCCCACGTTACAGACTTACAATGTTGCTGTGTATGTTTTGTTTTTCATCTCTTTTCTTTATTTGGCTTAGGATTCTGTTGCCTGTCTGATGTTTTTATTTTTGTTTTTTTTTTATGATTTTTGTTGTTGTATTCGACAATTTAATAGGTTTTCGGTGTGCTGCTCCAATAAAATACGTACACGCGTAGGATATTTTTTGTTTCTTTTCTGTTTTACTAACCAATACACACATATGTGTCTGTATATAATTTTTATAGACTTTTTGTGAGTGGCTGTGTGTGTGTGTGTCTGTCAGTGCATGTATTTGTTAATTTTTATATTTGTATGTCTATATGTGTTTGTGTGCCACTTGTATGTGTGAAGAAATAAATTGATTTTTAAAAATAAATCGCTTTAAATTGGAAATTATTTACAAAGTTATTAGAAAAAGGGACTATTTGTTGCAATTTAGTGGTTATTCATAGAAATGACATTCTATTTCTGTTCGAAGGGAATTAAAATTTCCTTAATGCTATAAATTTCTATATATTTCTTTAAAAAAGGACTGAAAAGAAAGGAAAACTTTTAAGCAAAACAATAGTGTGAGATCACTGGTAACAAAATAACAAAAAAAGGATTTCTTTGTGATAATGCATTAGCATTTTTGAAATGTTTAGAGCAAAACTTTAGTATTTTGAACGGTATTTCGTGTCGAATTGAAAGATAAGAACTACAGCGAGTAAATATTAGTTTTTGAGAATTTAAAAGAATTACCAGAAAATGGTAATTTCTAAACATTTTTAACACTTCTGTACAGATGTTTAATTTATAAGTTGATCCAAGTAGCCACTCAACAAAAGCATCAACTAAAACCATCTCGAGTAATACCACAACACTTGTAACCATATGTCACTAATAGTTCCTTACACCCAGTTCGTGTAATTGAGTTACCTTACCTGTAAATTTTTTCTTCTCAGCGGTGTTATATATAAACCAGCTACCGAAAACACTGTGAAGCTACATAGGAGTTGTCGCTTATCACTACAGCTATGAAACTGATCGTTACTGATCATTATTTGATACACAGAATAAAGCCTATTTGCTGAGAGTAGTATTGCCTCCTTTGGAGTCACCACAGTATCCCTAAGCAGGGTTGGCAAAAATCCGGGTTTTATTGGAGTTTTTGATCGATGTTTTTTGCTTGTTTATACAATCACGTTATTTTAGTATTTATGATGCAATTTTGCACTCTTGGTGGGATCAAGGCGTCATTATGTACTATGAGCTGCTAAAACTGGGTGATCGAAGCAGACACAATTACTTCATTTGAATGGTGCTTTAACAACCTGTTTGTTAAACATTCGCTTTAAGTGCAATTTACCTCGTTCTACGGTTAAAAAAATGTGGATTCTACATTTTCAGAAACTATCTAGGACGTGTAAGGAGATACGAGTTTTTCTTTTAAGATGTCACCGTGTATCACTGCCTTTGAAGAAATACAAAATCGGCTTCAAAGTTTGAGCGCCCTAAAAGACGAGAAGTTTTTCTGAGACGGGATTTGGAAATTGGCTTAGAAGTGAAGAAAAGATGTAAACATTGACTTGATAAAGTTGTTATTTCATTATCTGCTTAAGCTCAAAAACGGAACAAATAAATTTGCAGTCCAAATACGTAAATTACACCTATTTTTGTTGTAAATAAACTACGAAAACTTTTAAATAAAAAAAACCCGGGTGGGTTTTTTTTACATATAATACCCAGTGGGTTGCCAACCATGTCCCCAAGAAACTTCAGTCTCTTGGCCAAAATAGCTGGGCACTCACAGCGCAAGTGTTCAAATGTCTCTGCATATGTAGTGTACAACCTACACCGATCATCCTCAAGATTTCCCTAAATACACTTATCGTATCTAGGATGCTCGGTAACTTAACCCCTGTAGTATCCTGAGTCTCTTATATAGTCTTCTGAAGTCTTCTTATTGAGTCTCTTATATAGTCTTCTGGATCTATCGATAGTAAGCGAAATAAGCCTCACCTGTATCGTACCAGAGAGACTTCGCCAAAACCCAGCAGTCCACTCTCCCATTTGCATATCCTACATCAAAAAATGGCTCAGGCCTATTGAAATCCTGTTTCCAGGGTGACCTTGGGATGAGAGACAACCTTAAATTACTCAGACAATCGTGTAGTACTGTAGATTTTCTAGTTCCTTCCAAACGTATTCCCGTTGTAATACGTTGATCGCCTATTTATAATCTACAGAAATGGCTTCCATGCATCGTTGTTGTATTCCCATTCAGCGGGCAGGTCCCTCCCACTGTGGCGCCTGTTAGAAATTTAGTAAGTCTTATGTTATATTCAAGCCATGCTTTGAGTTTCTGCAAGAATCAATGCCCTTCACCTAGAATATGCTCCTCCAAAGTAGTAGTGAAGAATGCCTACTTTATTGGTACCTATTGGGGTCGCCACTAGATAAAATTCACATGAGGCACAATCCTCATTCATTTCCATAAAAGCCATAGACTCGAGGCTTAGAGCGTTCAATGTACTATAGTACATCCTGTATTTAGTCACTAGTCGATAGACTAGTTAAGGTCAAGATCGGAACTGCAGTACTCGACGGTGACATGTAGTCCACTCTAGTCGTTCATATTCCCGAAGTTGATAGTCTCACCGCGCTCCCATCCATTGTAGCAAGGATAAGCATGCCGATTGTGTGTAGATGCAATCTAACGGTAGTGATTTATTAAGTCACTTGTCAGCATACCAACGCAGCGAAAGTGAATATAGGCCTAATTATAGGCGTGCACGTTAAGAGTACTAAGTTCAGAGTGGAGATCTGTGCGATTGCCACTCTCTTCGAATTCTTCTTTTTTCAGTTAAAAGCCGTTCGACATCGACAGAATAATTTAGTTAAAGTCTAGTTTGTAGGGCAATACAACTAAGCTGACATTTCGATAGTTTTTAAATAAGATCCTTAAGTTCGGAAGTCATGAAATTTTGCATTATAAAGCCTGTTATCTTACTGCATATTTCGACAGTTGAATTTCATTGCTATGTTAACATTGACAGCTGCGTGGTTCTTATACAGATTTCCAGGAGTTACCTTTCCCACCTCCGGCAAAGAACTCACTTCCAAACATTTCATAATTTTAACAATATTTTATGTAAAATGAATCATACCACTCCTTTAGGGCTAGAACGACGCTCCTGTTTTTAATAATTAATTGGAATTAATTTAATAGAAGTTTGTGGGAACTACAGAGAGGTACGACGTCTGGAAGTTTTTTCTCTTTTGGTGGCCAAAATTCAACAACAAAAATTGTGTTAAAAGCACCACAACAAAGGGTCTGAACATAAATTCGTCAAGTTAAATACGTCCTACACGAAAAATAAATACGTTCCACATACAAGCAAAAATTACCCTCAGACAAAAAAAACTATTTTTTTTCAAATAAAATAAAAAGAGAATTATTGGAACACTTTTGTTCTTTGAAAATATGCATCACTTCCAAATAAATGCCCATCAGCCAGAGTTAACTTTAGGCCCATTTTACCAGTACTAAGCCTCGATATTAATAGGGAAGATATGTATGGGGCTTTAGGGTATCACGAGTAGATTCAATCAGTATATAGGCTGTGCCCGAAAAGAAGAATTTTGGAACACTTTTGTGTTTTGAAAATATTCAACCTTCGCTAATGAATACACATCAGCCGGAGTCAACTTTAGGCCCATTTTATCGGTACTAAACCTCGATATGAATGGGGAAGACATATACGGGGCTTTAGGGTACCACGAATAGATTCAATCGGTATGTAGGTTGTGTACGAAAAAAAGAGTTTTTGGAAAACATTTGTTCTTTGAAAATACGCATCACTTCCAAATTAATGCCTATCAGCCAGAGTCAACTTTAGACCCATTTTACCGATACTAATCCTCGATATGAATGGACCGAAAGTTGACTCTGGCTGATAGACATTCATTTTGGAATGTTGCATATTTTCAAAGTACAAAAATGTTTCAAAAATGATCTTTTTCGGGCAAAGCGTATATACCGATTGAATCTACTCGTGGTACCCTAAAGCCCCACACTTGTCTTCCCCATTCATATCGAGGCTTAGTATCGGTAAAATGGGCCTAAATTGATTCTGGCTGATGGCCATTTATGTGGGAATGTTGCTATTTTCAAAGGACAAAAGTGTTTCAAAAATTATCTTTTTTGGGCGCAGCGTATATACCGATTGAATCTACTCGTAATACCGCATAAAGCCCCACACTTGTCTTCCCCATTCATATCGAGGCTTAGTATCGGTAAAATGGGCCTAAATTGATTCTGGCTGATGGGCATTTATTTGGGAATGTTGCCTATTTTCAAAGGAGAAAAGTGTTCTAACAATTCTCTTTTTCGGGCACAGTCCATATACCGATTGAATCTATTCGTGATACCCTAAAGCTCCACGCGTTCATATTGAGGCTTAGTATCGGTAGAATGGGCCTAAATTTGACTCTGGCTGGTGGGCATTCATTTTGGAATGTTGCATATTTTCAAAGGACAAGAGTGTTCCAAAAATTATCTTTTTCGGGTATAGCGTATATACCGATTGAATCTACTCATGATACCCTAAAGCCCCATATATGTCTTCCCCCATTCATATTGAGGCTTAGTATCGATAAAATGGGCCTAAAGCTGACTCTGGCTGATGGACATTTATTTGGGAATGTCGCATATTTTCAAAGAACAAAAGTGTTTCAAAAATTATAATTTTCGCGCACAGCGTATATACCGATTGAATCTACTCGTGATACCCTAAAGCCACATATATGTCTTGCACATTTTGATTAAAAATATTTTTGTTTTAATGTTAAAAGTTTTCATTTTTCTTAATTTTATTAAAAAAAAATAGTTTTTTGTCTGAGGGAAATTTTTGCTTGTATGTGTAACATATTTATTTTTTGTGTGGGACGTATTTAACTTGACGAATTTATCTTCACACCTTTACCACAACAATAGCAATAAAGCTGTTAAGAAGGTGGTTGCGGTGGGAAGAGGCGGAGGGGGGAAAGAGTTAAGAAGAAACTGAAATAAAATATTAAATAACACTTTTGTTGTTGGGCTTTCTTTAGAAAAATATGAAATTTGTTTTCTTGTTTATGGTTTTTTTTTTTTGGATCGATATTGGGAATCTAAAATTACATTTGCATACGAAATAACGATAAAGAAAGAAGAAGAAAAAGTATTGCGTGTATACTGAAGTGCGTTTGTGTGTTCGTTTTTGAAATATTTAACAGATAATTAGATACTTTGCCTGTTTTTTCTGTTTTTTTTTTTTTTGTTTTTTTTTGTAATTTTAATGTCTTTGTCTAGACAGGGTGAATGTTATCCAAATTTAAGGTGCGTATGATGAGTATACGAGACACGCACTACTCATCAAACCAACAAACAAATGCTTGAACAAGCAAAATTAGTTTGAAACAAAGAAAAAAAGAGAAGAAATATATGAAAATACCGCCAAAGAAGGATAACAAGCATTTTGTTAAACAATTTATGGCTCAAAACTCAACTTTTAGCATTTCTACGCCTTGAGGTTAAATTTCTTTTCAACAGAAAATATGTTTTTATTACAAAAAAAAAAATAACATTCTTGAGATGATGTATTGCGTACTCACATACATACATACATTCATACTATCCTTAGATATTTTCTTAAGGACTTGATTAAAATATTATTTCCTTTTGCTTTTAGAAAGAAGACAGTAACAGAAAACGATGAATTTGGGAGAAATAACAAAAAAAATTTTCTAAAACACATGTCCTTCAGCGTGTCCCTCTGCTAACTGTTGACAACTGAAATTTATGTTTGAATTTAAAATTTAGAGCCTGTCTCCTACAAAAGCCAATTAAATCGATATGATACAGGGTGTTTAGATAGAAATAATAGTTCTTCTAATTTCTGGCAGCTGCTAAAATTTATTCACTAGTGTTACTCGCTGAATCTACTAAACAATTATCGAACCTAATCTTCTCTATGGAGCGGTATTTTCATGAATAGTCCTTGATAAATATTTGCAAAGCCAGACTACCTGATAAATTATAGATGCGTTGCTTACCAACCCTATATGGGACCTTCTTGTTAGGCTTAGCTGGCTTCTATTCGTTATACTTGCCAGACTTTAAGCGGTGGCACTAAGTGCCCTGTCACGTTGCACATTATTCCCTCAGAGCTCCCTCTATCGTTTCTGAGAGACCACGGGTTCTAGGCGATATTTTCTCATCTAGACCGGAACTGTGTAGGGTATTCCACACTGAGATTTAGGCACTAGTTGTCCTCGCTGATTCGCAGGAAGGCTCTAAATTTGAGTATAGGGTGGGCAGTGGAATTCTATCCTACAGTCTTAACCTTAGAGTGTCTCATCGTCTGTCTCATAGACAGACTTAACTTGCTGCGAAGTTGATCCGGAATAGTGGGTCTCTTGCTACTTACTTTCATATATAACTTTTCTGATAGCCAGGCGGCGGTCTAATCTTTTTCGGATGAAACATTCAGTTATAGGCTGGTTACGGACCGTCGTAATGATCACGTCAGTTTTGAGCCCATCTTATGTGGATTCCTGGTTACAGAGACATCCAAAATAATTATGTTGCTGATGAGCTTGCTAGGGCGAACACATTTCTACCGGACATCCATAAACATCTGATTGTGCTGATATCCTGATCTGTACGAACAGTCAGTTTGCAGTCAGGGCGCTCTCCGGTGTCTGCTTGACATCGCGACTGGTATGTGAAAGCCGGACATTTTTAAACGAGATGGCGTTGAATTCAGACCTTAGGGAATTGTGTGACGGACGAACTAGCAAGAAAAGGCTCTATCCTTGGCAACGAAAAGATTGACCATCTCTATTTAGTTGCAGACAAATACGTTGGGAGAATGAACACATCTGCTCTATATCAAGACAAATCTGGCTCCTATACGATCAGGCTCGTTGGGAGTCTACCATGGGGGCCCTGCGACAGAGGCTGCGAATCCTGGTGGTTGTCATTACTGGGCACTGGGTGGCTAGTGCGCATGCTAGGAGTAGAAGTTGTCAAGATGATGGACAAGAGGAGACTGTCGAACATTTTATATGTCAGTGTCCGAATCTTTCGGATATTAGGACTGTTTTCCTTGTGCAGTCCATGCCATATCGGACCTAGCTGATGTGGATCTCAGCGGGCTTTCTTCATTTGTGTCTAGTTGGTTCGTTTCGGGCCGGCGTTCGGACATGTAACTGTGTTTGGAGGCTACCCTCTATGGACATTACAATGGGATCAATATTGGACTCAAGTGAGCTGGATCAGAGTCTGTCTACCCGTTGTAACTAACTATTGGATACTGACAGGAAAAATTTTGCTTTACTGCTAGACTTGCTTGGCTTAGTCTGAATAGGAAGCTTACCAATATGCTGTTTAAACTTGAATGTGGGAACATCTTCTCTACTGTACCACATATCTTTGAGCAAAATAAGAGTTGAAGGTTGGTTTCTTAGTTAACAAGTTGGCTTTCCAACCTACCTTGCTAGACTGATGAATAACACATGTTTTTGGCGTTGTGCTGAAATGATTCCTGTGAAAGTCCGTCAGCCCCTCTTTCGCCATCTCATTCCCCTTGTGCCCTCGTTTCCCTATTATGAGTAGTTAGGTTGTTATGCGTATTGCTAGGACGGAAATACACAACTGCTAAGGACCTTAAGGACGGATTAACTGTCCGAGAATATTTTGATGCCTACAGTTGTGGTGTGCTTACTGAAAGTTATCAAGGCAAGTAAACCCAGTGCCTCGCAAGTCCATGTATCGTTTTGAAACCATTCGTATACCACTTTTGTGAATCACTTTGTGACTTGCTTGGGTCTGCACCTCAATCTTAACTTGTCGCAAGATGATCCTATTACTTACTTACTTAGGTGGTCACAGGCGTTCGCTCCAGTAGCTGAACATAGAAGAGATCTTCAGGCGTTACGGTTTTCCGCACTACTTCTCCAATTTCTGACACCAAGTTTCTTGATGTCTTCCTCTACTTGATCCTTCCATCGGTGTTTCGTGATCAAATGACCTCTTTGCTGGAGCATGTCCATTCACAACATGCCCTAGTAATCGTTGCAATTTATTACAATTCATACGACATCGTTGTTCTCCGCCAACGCAGATGAGATCATTAATTTTACGAAGAATTTTTCTCTCGAATACTCCAAGTATGGATGCTGCTTTCGCAAGCACCCATGCTTCAGAACTATATAACAGCATGGGTAGTATCAGTGTCTTGTATAATGTAATCTTCGTTCGTTGAAAGGTGACTTTGTTTTTAAACAGCTTGTTTAATCCAAAATAACATCTATTCGCCAGTATTGTTCTCCTTTTTATCTCCAAACTGATGTTGTTTATTTTGTTTATGGCCGAGCCAAGGAAGATAGATTCGCTGAGTATCTCAAAATTGTAGTTTCCAACTTACACTGTGTGCCCTATTCTACTGGACATTTTGTGCGTTGGTACCATCAACTTCGTTCAATCAAGTATCTCAAAATTGTAGTTTCCAACTTACACTGTGTGCCCTATTCTACTGGACATTTTGTGCGTTGGTACCATCAACTTCGTTCAATCTCCGCTTACTACCAGACCCAATTTAGCAGATTTTTTTTCTCGACTTTTTGAAAAGTGCCATTAACTCCTCGCAATGCTCGACCCATGATGTCGATGTCGTCGGCATATGCGAGTAGCGTGTGTTGTCTGGTGTAAAGTGTGCCAGCTACATTTACTCCGGCGTCACGTATAACCTTTTCCAGCAAGATGTTAAAAAGATTACACGATAGACTTCCTCTCTGTCTGAAACTTCGCTTGGTACTGAATGGCTCGAGGATCTTCTTTTCTATATTAACGGAGGATTGCGTATCAGCTACTGTCATCAAAGTCGTATTAATTTTGCAGGGATACCTAACTCAGATATGGCTTGGAACACCTTTGAACGTATAGGGTTGTCAGAAGTTGCCCTGTAGTCGATAAATAGATGGTAGTTGTCGTTCTGCTTTTTGCGTCTTTTCAAGAATTTGGCATGGCCAGGTCCTAAGCCGCACTGATATGACCCAATTATCTTGTTGAATTTAGGCAGAGTACGCTCGATAAAATTTTATACGCGATGGGAAGAATATTTATTCCACATACTGTCTTGTCTTCTTTTTAGGCACAGGACATAATATGCTAAGGTTCCAATCGTCGGGCATGCGTTGTTCTAGCCAGATTAAGCAAATAAGTTGATGTATATACTCTATCGGCGTGTGGCCTTCGGTTTTAAATAGTTCTGCCGGTAAGCCATCGGCTCCTGCTCTCTTGTGAGTCTTAAGACACGTTATTGCCATTTTGACCTCGATCTGGCTAGGCGGTATACACTAAATGCCATCATCTGGGATTGGTTCCGGGGAGTCCTCCTCGACGTCATCATTGGACACCAACAGCCTCAGCATATTAGTCCTATCTGTCACCAGATTAACTTCTTTATCTCTGCAGGAGGATATGCCTGTACCATCAGTGTGATGTTTTATTCTCTGATATAATTTTTGGACATCATTCCGGCTCCTGTACATCTCGATTCGCTGCTCACACTCAATCCATACCATTTCTCTTTTCTTCCTGTGGAACAGATGTTTCTCCTTTTCTCCTGATATATTACCCTTTTCGCTTGTTGCGTTGCTACTGACTGTATGGTTGCCCTGTGTGCTGCATTCTTCGCTTCAGTAGCATTACGAGACTTCTGGTCGTTTCATGGGTTCCTTGGATGATCAACTACTTCCTGAAAAACTGTGCATAGGATCAATGTGATTACCTGCAAAGCCTCGTTAAGCGATGTTAGGTGCAGAAGAGCCTCATTGCCCATTGTTGGAGGTAGATTTTATTGCCTTTGCCAGTCTCTGCAATAAACAAAGCCTAGTGTACCATATGGTGTCGTAAGTCTGAGAATTTGGAAACTAAAGCTACTACAGTCTGCACAGGATTATCCAAAGTTAAATTTCGGCAAAGAAAACGATGATGTATATATAAAGCACGGAAAATATATGGTTCTGTCAGAGAAGCTGACTGAACCTTTAGAATCAGATAACAACAATGGGTAATAACATTATCTAAAGCGCAATGATAAGATAATAGCAGAAAAGAATCGTCATGAGCATGAATATGAAAAACTAGGAAAAAAGAACTGGGGGTCTTCCTCTATAAAATGGATGGATAGTTTAAAGGAAGATCTCGTCAAAATAGGAGTCATTGCTAGATGCAGCAATTGATAGACAGGATATTGTGAAACAGGCTTTGGTTCTTCATGGACTGCGTATAAAGCCGTTTATCCTCACTTGCGTCAGTTGTCATCTCATTATTTGACAGAAGTTGATCGTATGATCTGTTTAGAAATCTAAACAGTTTCATCTCGTTACACGTTGCTATCAAAGTCAAAACTTTTAAAAATTTTTTGTACAAATTGCTTGAACAAACACTTGTGCAAATTTTTTGTTTAAAGTTTCCAAATACACAATGCAAATCCTTCAGAAAAACTTATATGACAAGTCCCTTGTACAATGAATGTCATATGTCATTATAGCATTTACAAAACCCTAATTCGTTTATGCACAACTATAAGAGAAATACACGCTTTGATTAATTTTTCTTTGTCTCTCTCTCTCTTTTACACATTATGAAATTTATTGTTGTTGATAATTTTTTCCTAATTTTTGTGTGTCGTCTTCTCATTTAATGCTTGTTTTTCTTACGGTCGGTTTCTTTACCCATTTTAGGGTAATTATCATTCTATCGACGACCGTCGTAGTTATAGGGTATAAAATATCAAATTATACACAACAACAACGAAATTAGAGTAATAAAACAAAAAACACACACCCGAAAAACAACAATAAAAGAGCACAACTTGTTTGTGCAGTTTGTTTAAGGCTGCTTTTTTTAAATGCTGTTTTTAAAACAACAACAACAACAACAATAGCACTCTGAATAACACAAAAACAAAACATGTGCCGGTGTTAACCTTGATCTTGAATTTGGAAAAAAAAGAAACACGAACAAACAATCAAAAAATACACGAATGCACACACAGCATAAGCAGCAAAAAAAAGAAGGAAAATGAAACAAAAATAAATAAATTTTTTCGGGTATAATCAAACTCTGTTGTCGTCGTGCGTACATGTACGATACATGTACGATATATTTACATGCAGGTTTAAATTATTGACACACACTTGCACACATACATTATTCTCTTTTACTTTTACTACTAGTTAAGGCAATGGTTTGCTACTCTAATAATTCTACTTGTTGTAATCGGCTTTTGGACTTTAAAACAGCAACAATAACAACAATATTAACTGCAGCTTTAAAAAAAACACCAACAACAGCTGCTTTTTTCTTGTTGGAAAGAAAGAAAAAAAAAACAACAAACACACTTTAATTGTTTAAGGGTTAAAAATACAGCCGGTGTTCAAAGTTTTTGTTTTTTCTTTTAGTTGTTGTTGTTGTTGTCATATATAAATATAGCAGCACGATACTGATGTGTGTATTTGTGGAAGAAAACAAGAACAAACAACAACAAAGATTGCATTTATTGTATTATTATGAAATTAAAACATACCTGGAATAATCATATATAGGCCAAATGCCATTATTCTTAAAAAACTAATTTGTTTTTTTGCTACTCTTTTCTTTCTCTCTTTTAAAACCAGTTTTATTTTGTTTTGATAATTTACCCAAATTTGTTGTCCTTGAAATGTACACACACAAAAAAGCATGCAAAATATCAACAATAAAAAAGCTTTAGTTTTAGTAGTGCCTTTTCCTCCATTCAAATATTTGAATGCAATTGTTGTTTTTACTTTATCGCCATTACTATTGTTATTATTGCCAGTTGTTGGTTTTTCTTTATTACTTTGGGAACAAATAACCTTTAAAAGTTTAATTGTTTCTCGGTTTGTTTTTTTTTTCTTATTTGCTTTGGCTATAGTTTAGTTTTGTTATTTCTCTTTTTAAACTTGACATATTAATAACTTCCTTTTATTGAATATGTTCTTAAATAAGAACAATGCACACACGCACACTCACATGCTATACTTGGACAATTACGTGTGTGGTTCATGCATCCATATGTTGTTTTCTTTTTTCTTTTAATCTATTTATGCATCTTAAATGCTTATAGTTGTTGTTTACTTGTGTCTCAACGGCGAATTGCTTTTAATGTGAACAGTAAAAAATCGGTATTTATGCACAGTAAGAAATAAGTTCTGTGCAATTAATCAAAGAGTATATAATGGGTCTCGATTTTTTAGGTTGATTTCATCATTACTCGTTGTTCGAAAAATATGGTATATATTTGCAACGAGATTTATTACACCAAATAGGTGCCGCTTTTATCTATAATTTTTTGTCGTTTTTGGAGTAAAGCCATTATTTCATTAGCGTAAAACTTCTTGCTTGGCGCTTTGCAGGCCTCTGCGGCATTTAAACTTACACTATTAAGTTAGTTCTGCTGAGATCGAAACAAATGATAACCTAAAAGTGTAAGGTCCGGGCTATATGATGGATGAAAACTTTTCAGTCAAGCTCTCACAGTTTCTGCGTTGTCATAATATAACACAATACGTTTTCTGTAGATCAATTGTGGTCGTTTAAATTGAATTTCTTGCTTCAATCCCCTTAATTATTGGCTGTAGAGATGAGAATCAATCGTTTGAACAGGTGGTACTCGTAGCAGCTCATATATGACGGAAATTTTATTTAAATGCTAGTTTTCGAAATAATGGCGATTTTGTAAATAAGTGATCCATTCCAAAAATCATTTTTTTTTGTTTGCAGTCCACAATGGATCCAAGCTTTTTATACACTGAATGAAAGGTCTTCGCTAGAACTTTTATTTCATATCCATATTGACATGTTTACTGTTAAAAATTCCTGGATATATCTCGGTAAAATGTTGGAACTAATAGACCTATTTCTCGAGAACTAAGCTTTGCCGCTCCAAAATTCTTATATAGCTGATCTTAGAATACCTTATTTAAGTAGTATTAATGCGACCACGGTTGCTTGTCATCCAGGTATTTATATCTAAACCAAATCAAATGTTCAACTTTGACCCTGAATTCCTTAATAAGTATTTAATTAATATTAATGAAATCAAAACGAAGTAAAGCTTCACTTGTTATCTGTGCATTAAAAAAAAGAATTACTAAAATATACTATCGGTTCAAAAGTACACTAACATAAAAAAATAAACACACAGTTGACAATAACCAATTCGAATACGGGCAAAATTAAACATCGGAAAAATGAAGGACTGTTTCATTCTTAGCGGAGAATTTAATTATGTGCCCTACCATCGGCAATAGTGCTTTCCCTTCCCCTCATTATTCCTTCCCAAACCTTTGGGTACGAACCACTTGGAGGGGTTGCAGTTGGATTATTCAGTAGTGAGGGTATAACACTGACTGTTGAATAATCAACCAGCAGTAACCCATTTCCTTGTCTTACGCATCCAGAGGGGGGTTGTTTGATTTTTGTTTACTCGTGGTTAATTTTTACATATATTTTTTCTTTTATTTGGTTGAATTTACATAATGGCAGGACGCTTTAGGATTGATTTCTGCAATGTGCGTGGGCTACGGGCGAACTTTTTCTCCGTGTATGCGCACATCTGTCTCCATCGCCTTATGTAAGACCCAGGTTTCTGAAAATGCTGATCCACAGGATTTTCATATCCCTGGGTATCACCTTCTGTCTCTTTTTAATTTTCATAGGGGTCTTGCTATGTACATTCGCAATGAAGTTGTGTACTAATATCAGCAACCTCTTGGCATGTATGATGCGGAATTTAACTGTCTATGGGTTAAGTCCAGAATCTGGGCACATCTTTTGCACTTCGGGTTTTTGTATAGAAGCCCAAACGCGGGAAGAGAGGTTACCATATCTGGTTTCGACTCTCTTTCCGACTCAATATCGAGTATCCATTTGAATTATCCGAACAGTGAAATTGTTGTTGCTGGTGATTTGAATGTTCATAATTCGTCTTGGTTACGCCATTCAGGCCGTACAACTCCAGAAGGCCAATACGTTGAGTTATTTGCCGCGCACAATCACCTTGCGCAATTAGTGAATGAACCGTATGTAGATGGGTACCAGAACAATACCCTCGACCTTTTCCTCACTACACACCCTGAAAAGTATGTAGTTGAGGTTCTTGCACCCCTCGGAAATTCGGATCATTGCACAGTTTCTGACTCATTCTCGTCCACCGCTCTTCGCAAGGTTCCACCCATGGCTAAGGAACGCTCTATTTTTAACTACGAGGATACTCCTCGAGGATGCTCGAGAATGCTCAACGATTTTTTGGGCATTTTAATTGGAAGCTTTGTTTCCTTGACTCAAACCTTGGTAGAAATAGTGGTGAATATAATAAGACTAGGGATGGATATTTTCATCCCATCCAAAAAGCTTTCGATTAAACCTAGAAACAAATCTTGGTTTAATCTGACGTGTAAATTGGCAGTCAGATCCGGAGAGGAAGCGTTCAGGAATTGGCGCAATAACAAATGTGCCCATACTGATTTGCTAGGCAAACGGGCGAGATCTTCATGTGCCGCATAAAGCACGAAAAGGCTTTATACGAGCAGCGCCTTCGTGTTAAAGTTCTTAATTTTCCGCGGGGAAGTAAAAACTTTTGGTCATTCGTTAAAAGGCTGAGGAACAACGCTAGTTCGGTTCCTGCTCTCTTAAAGAACCCGATTGAAAAGGCAAACCTTTTGACCGAAATGTTTGCAAGTAATTCTCACTTGCCGGAGAGCGTTCAACCACTGCCCGAACTTCAAAGAGTATCAGTAACTATGCCTAGTATATTCTTTCGAGCTAGTGCAAGTCTTCTGGGCCGGATGGCATACCGGAACTGGTCCTGAAGCAGTGCTCTTTGACGCTTGCGCGTCCATTAGCTCACCTTTTCAGTGCGTCATATCGCGCCGGTATTTTTACATCTTGCTGGAAGGTTGCTAATGTAACGCCAATCCCCAAAAAGGGAGAGGCTAGTAAGACTAAAAACTACCGGCCAATAGCAGTTTGTTCCGCACTCTCCAAGGTTGTGGGATATCTGGAGTTCAACGATTTACTTAGCGATCGTCAGTACGGTTTCCGAAAGGGCCGTTCTACTGGTGACCTGCTGGAGTTGCTCTCGGAGAAGTGGAACAAGTCCATTCATGGTTTTGGCGAGAATAAGGTTGTGGCTCTGGATATCTCAAAGGCGTTTGATAGAGTTTGGCACAAGGCTCTCATTTCGAAACTTAATGCTTTTGGTGTCGGTAGTCACTTCTCTCGATTTATATCGAGTTTTCTCAGAGATCGCTCTATAAGAGTGCTTATAGATGGGGTCTCATCCGACGAGTTCAGGGTAAACTCAGGGGTACCGCAAGGCTCTGTTTTTTCTCCTACTCTTTTTCTAATATTTCTTAACGACTTTCTTCTTCTCACTTCTAATCCTATCTACTCTTTTGCGGATGACACTAACATTTGTCACTCACATTCTTTTGATCGTAGACCGAGCCTTTTGGAGGTTGTGGTAAGAGGGATGAATATGAACGTCACACTCACAAGTGACCTGGTGAAGGTCTCCGAGTGGGGTCGCGCGAGCAGGGTCGATTTTAATGCACGTAAGACTCAATGTTGTTTTTTAACACACAGGCGTGGTGGTGTGCTATCATCTGTGTCGATGGGTAATAGGGATATTGAGGAATCAGATGCTCTTGATGTTCTGGGCATGAGAATTCACTGTGACGTTCATTGGTATGATCACATATTTCAAGTGTCGAAAGAAGCATTCAAGTGCCTTGGTTTTTTGAGACGGTGCAAGAAATACTTCACTCCATCTGATCTCCTTAATATTTACAGACCTATATCCGACCCAAAATGGAATACAACTCTCATGTATTGGCCGGTGCTTCAAAGTCTATTTTGGAGCTACTCGACCGCGTACAGGAGAGGGCGAAGATGCTCATCAATGATGTTAGGGTAGCCAACTCTATCGATTCATTGTAGCACCGTCGCAATGTGGCGTGTGTTTCATTGTTCTATCGGTACTATAACGGAATGTTACAGAATTTTGGCCAATGAAAAGTTATTTTCAGCCATTGTGCGACGTACATTTTCAACATTAAAATTATCAGATCAAAGACGAATAAACCATTTCGTGCCATTATTCTAGTTACAGCATCGTCTCCGTAAACTTCACAAATTTTATCAGCTGCCTGCTAGGTATTTTTACCACGTCTATATGGGCAAGTAAAATATGACGATAATTTCTCGAATTCATATTAATTTTCAAACGTAGATAACTTTTCACAGAATAAGGCGATTTTGGGGGTAGCGTGGTGTAGTGGTTAGAACGCACGCATAACAACACAAACGACCCCGGTTCGAACCCCAGCGGAGGACATGACGAAGAAAAAATTTAATTGTGGTTTCGAATGTTTAATAACAAAAAAGGCTTCAACTTCCCTCTAGACAACTCCATCTAAAAAAAAAAAACAATAAAGAAAAAATCCCCCTGGCCCTTCTCGCAGCAGTGGCTAACCATATTGTCCATTCCCACTGGGTTTAATTTACTAGTAGGATGGAGTCAAAGCTCATTTGAGCACACGTGGCGGCCCGTTGTGATAACACATGAGACATAGTCTAAGATCTGATAAGAAAGCCGAAATTCACTCTACATTCACACAATCTGTGTTCCGCCATCTCTAAAGCTTGTCAGGAAGCACAGTAACGACCCGTGACTGCCATACTTTTCAGTTGTGTTCTCAGTCCGTAATAACCCGTAAGAAAATCCAACAGAAGTTTCAAGTCCGGCCTGCCATTATTGAGAACCTCAGAGCAGCGCTTAAATTGAGGACTGATCACCGCCACAGAGAAGCGAAGTCCGCCTTTGATTATTCCGGTGTTCCAAGCATCCGGCAAGTTCCCAATCCTTGATTAAATTGAGGATGGTAGTAAGTGGTGCCGCACAGTAACCAATATAGAGTGTCTTGGAACCATTCCTAGCCAATGCATCCGCTGTTTCGTTACCAGCTATTTTACAGTGTAGGTACCCAAAACGTCTGCAGCTTATTCCTAAGCGAAAGCCTTTGCAATGTATCGTAGCAATATTTGACCAGTCTAGATACCAAATATACGATGTAAAAATGTTTTCTTTTTATGACGTTTTAGCTGCGTTTTGGAACTTGCATAATCGTCTTCAAACTTTGTACGGCTTCAACTCGCGAGTAATATCTAATTTTCTTGTTTTTGAATGAACCTGCTGCTTGCAAACATTTTGAAATTGCTGCCTAAGTAGCTTCTAATGATTTTGGATGTTCTTCATGGAGAAGTAATGCCTCAAATTCATCATCTTCGAATTTTTCTCGTTGAACAGCTTGTGCTCAGTCTTCTATCTCTCGCATACTTAGCAATTAATAGAAGCTTTGGTCAGCAATTGATGTGCTTTAGCTGGGAATGTTCGTTTTTTTATAAAGGGTCCGCCATCTAACGTTTTTTTTTCAACTAGTGCTTATTTCGTGAATGGTAACACTTAGCTCATGTCTGATTTGATAAATAATTAGTTTTATCCTTCCGCTGAACGATTATGGTTGTGTACACGATTGAACTTCGCTTCGCTAAGTGGGCCTGCGATCGACCGACGGAAGATGCCGATTTTGCCAAAAAAAAATCATGTTTTCAGATGAAGCTCATTTTGATCTTGGCGGGTATGTAAATAAGCAAAATTGTCGCATTTGGGGCACAAAAAAACCGCACGCATACATTGAAAAGCCGATACACCCAAGACGAGTCACTGTTTGGTGCGGATTTTGGTCCAGAGGCATAATTGGGTAATTTTTCATCAAAAATGAGCAAGGAGTGGCCGTTACAGTCAATGGCGATCGTTATAGGGCCATGTTGAACGAATTTTTGTTCACAAAAATTGAAGAGGAGGATATTAGCAACATTTGGTTTCAACAGGACGGCGCTACGTGCCATACAGCCGAAGCTACACCCGATGTTTTGCGCCTTGTTTTTGAAGATCGCATTATCAGCCGCAGAGCTGATGTCGTTTGGCCACCTCAGAGCTGCGATTTGACACCGTTGGACTATTATTTGTGGGGTGCCGTCAAAGATAAGTGTTACGCCAACAAGCCAGAGACAATTGACGCTTTAAAGGACAATCTTCGATAAGCCATTGGTGAAATACAGCTGCACACAATCGACAATGTGCTTAAAAATTGGACAGATCGTGTAGGCTACTGCATGGCCAGCCGAGGCAGCCATTTGAATGAAATTATTTTCCATTATTACCAAAAAAAAAAAAAAATTGTCACATAAATCATTAAAAACAAAAACCAGGAGTAGTTATTGAAGTTTTTAGCGTGTTTTGTTTCATATTTTTTAGCAGTTAAGTGTACTTTAACGTTTTTCGTTTAATAATTTTTATTTATTTAAGCGTTTTTTTTTTATACACTACTGTGTGTTATATTTAAACAGTTTTTTAAATTCTTTTTAAAACAATTTGATTAATTTGGGCTTTTTTCTGTATTTTGTAAATGTATATTATTTGTGGTTGTTTTGTTGTTCATTAGAATTTTTTTTGTTTCTCTTGTTTGCTATTGATAATGAATTTTTGTTTTCACTTTTTTTAAATTTATTTTACAATCATTTTTTATATTATTTTATTGCCTGAAATGATTGCACATTTGATTTCCCTCGCCCTCTTTAAGTAAGCCCACATAAACACACGTACACATACTCATAAACATGCTTAAGCCCAACGCCTGTTGTCGAAAAATTGCAAACGAAATAATTTGTGTATAAAAAACGGCTGTTTTTTAATTCTCTTTCTCTGTGTAGAGTAAATATTGCAAAAAAAAAAGCGAAATTATCACATGACCTTGAATGCGGTTGCTTCACTTTTTTTTCATTAATTCTTTCTTTTTTATTTATTTATTATTACTTATTTTTTATTTATTTATACACACAATTTGTTTTTATTACGCTGTTCGTATGTTTGTTGGTTAAAGATGATAAAGAGAGTTTTTTAAAAAAAAGAAAAAGAAAACAAAAAAGAAGGGTAAGTGGGCATTAGAAAGAGGAGAACAGCATACAACAGAGTGCATAAAAAAATGCAAAAAAAATATAATAACGCAAACAGTAAAGAAAAAAGAAATTATAAATGCAAAACAAAAAAAAAACAACAACAAGATTTATAAGCAAAAAACACGAAAACATCAACAACAACAACAACAACAACAAAACGATATCATCATCGGCATCTATAATATCAACAGTAAAATAATATTAGCGTTTCTATGTGTGTGTGTGTGTGCGTATGTGTATTAAATTTAAGTGAAATTGAAGCAAAAAAATAAAATAAAGAGTAAAGAGTGCGTATATAGAAAAACAATTTTCATGCAGTAATTTATAAAAACAACAACTACTTGTTACAATTTTCTCATGAAACAACAAAACAAAACAAAACATATGAGAAAATAACTCTTTATTAAAATCAGCAATAGTAGAAAGAGAAAGCTTTGTGTGTTGATGTCATATTATGTTTATAAGTCTATACAGTATTGGACAAAACATATGCATCAGCTTGCACTTACTATCATCCAAATTTTAATTTGATTTATTTATTTATAACATTAATATCCTCCTTTTACTAAGAAAATTTCTAACAGTAAAAATGTATTTTAAAGTTACAAAACCGCTATTTACCATGCGTCAAAACAATAGCACGAAATAGTTGGATAGTTAAGTAAGCAATGACAAAAATCGTTCAATTACAAAAACGAACATTTCACCATTAGAAGAATAATTCGAGAATATTTAAACGTCTTTATAAACGTATAGAATCTATTAAACTCTGTCCCTAGCCAACAACATTTTGTAATAATCTACAAAAATGGCTAACAGTAATTAGCAATTAGAAGAAAAAAAAAAAATAATGAATGATTATATTAAAGATGGTGTGCCGCTGTGGTCCAATCAGAAAGTCGTCGGTTTAATACCAGGCCAGACCATCTTAAAAAAGAAAAAAGTTTTTCGACAGCGGTATCACCTCATAACATTAGCTAGTAACTGGTTATGAGCTATTGGAAACTTCTCTAAATGCATTTGCCGTTCGGAGCCTGTAGGTCCCTTTCAATGACTTTAAAAATAGTATCGGGTGCAGTTCATTGACTGAAAGAAGTCCACATGTTCCTTCATGGAATGTTATGGGATAATATTAAAGATGAACCGGTAACCTCAGTCGCAAACAAATTTGGAATTCCCCACACAAGATTATTTACCGTATTTATAAGCCGTTTCCGTTTATCAGGCTCATTGACAACCATATTCTGAGGTGGTATTAGCCCTAAAAACCAGCAAATTGAACGACCAGGCGATACTCAGTTAAATAAAAAGGGAAGGTCTTTTACAAATCAATTAAAATTAAATGTTTTGATTAGATGCATCCGAGCGCCATTTGTAGACGGTGGATTAGTATAATGTCGAAGTGCAAAAAGACCATTTACTTACTACTGTCAAAAAAAGATTGGCCAGAATTGAATTTACAAAGGAGCAAGTAAACTTTGATATACTTTTAATGGAAGATCGTACTCTTTTCTGATGAATCTAAGTTTAATGTGAGACCCTCTTTTGGATTTAGCCTGTTAAGCAGAATAAAAAGGACGACGTCTTAATCCTCAGTGAAACATAATGAAGAAAGTGTTTTAGTCTGGAAATGCATTTCTGGCAATGGAATTGGGCCAATATACAAAATAAAGACTGTAATAGATCCATTCGCCTACAACGATATTCGCCTGGAAAACATATTGATATCGTATGCCGAGGAGACATTTCCACTTGATTGGAGTACAACAATCCAAAATGCATAGATAAATAAGTGAAAGAGCGCTTTCTAAAGCAAACAAATCAACGCTTTGATATGTCTGGGGCAATCGCTAGATCTTAAAACAAATCGCGTTAATTGTAGAAATAAGAACGAACTTTATTGACAAGTGGAAATTGCATTGAATTAAATTGCTGGTGAAACATTATCGAATCTAATCGAGTCTATAACATGAATATGTAGGGGTTAGGCTACTAAATATTAGTAAAATTAATATTTTAAGTAAATTTATTAAAGACGTGCTTATGTTTTGTCGTGTGTGCCGCTGTGGTATGGTAGGTCAATAACAGGCCAGACCATCTTAAAAAGAAAAAAAAAGTTTTTTTCGACAGCGGTATCACTTCATAACAAAAGCTAGTAACTGGTTATGAGCATAAATACTATTCAAAACTTCGTTAAACTGTTGGTCCCTTTCAATGAGTTTAAAAATAGAATCGGGTGCAGTTCATTGACTGAGAGAAGCCCCCATGTTCCTTCATGGAATGTTATGGTATTAATATATATATGTTTTGTCCCATTCAAAAAAAACAGTGTACAACGTATAAAACGATTTTTTCTAAGTTAAATAGGAATATTAATTGTTTTTTTAATTTTTAGTGAGTGTTGATGTTTAACTTTAGTTTAAAAATAGTTTAAATAGCTTAAAATCCAAAAGTGTTTGCTTTTGTTATTGAAACATTCTGTATTAACCAGAAGTTCGTGCATATGTTTTGTCCGATACTGTATGTATATGCATTTTCTTTTTTTTCTCCTTTTTTTGTTTAATGAGTTTTAACTGTTAATTATTTTGCGTGCACTGTTTTGTTTTATATTTTTCTGCGTATGTGTGTGTATGCAAAAAAAAAATGAAAACCATGCCTTTGTACGATAAACTTTGCAATTGTTTTTACTACAGCTGCTGCTGCTGCTGCTGCTGCTGCTGCTGCTGTTGCTGTTGTTGTATGTTTTCATTTAAAACAAAGTTAAAAGGTCACTGCTTGCATTCAAGGCCAATTATATAAAAACAAAAACAAAAATATAAAACTCTAATGAAAGATTTTTACTTACATACAGATGTACACACACACACACACATAACTACATACACAGAAGATAATAATGCAAATAATAATAATAACAGCAGCAGCGAAAATCAGCAACAAAAAACATTAAAAATATTATTAATTTCTGTATACAGGGAAAGAAGCATGTATTTAAAAAATAATTAATATTTTTATTGACAACTTGATTTTGTTGTAAGTATGTATGTATGTATGTATGCAAATCCATGATAAATTTCGATAAAATTGTGTTATAATTGCTTAAACCAGTCTTAATTCTTGTTAAGTAACTGTAATTACAAAATATGTACATATGTATGTATGTATGTAATCGTAAAAGAGAATAGCGATGAAGGGTACGACATAACGTATGAGTAATGAAAACATCACATATAAATCATAATTCGCATATAAAATAAAGGGAATAAATTTCCTCATAATTAATCGTAATAAGAGAGAAAAATATAGGAACAAATAACGGTATTTATTTATCAAGGTTTTGATATTACACAGTACTTACTATGTTGGCGGTTAATACAGTACAGTACTGATAGAACAGGATACAATATTTTAATAATATTTGTCTTATAAAAATCAAGTTTTTGCTTAAATTAAATACAGCTACACACACGTAAAATGGCACACACAGCAAACCTGTCAAAAATATACTTTAGGTCGCCAAATACTGTAAAAGCTTGGTTAAATTTATGAACTATTTTTATTATACAATACCTTTATTTCTTAAACAAATATAAAGGATATAAGAAAAAAAATCAATCAGTTCCGAAATAAAACATCAAAATTAGACATTTTATTAGCCCAAAATGGGACACTGTATTTTTCGTATGAATTTTTTGAAATAAATATATTTTTATTACTTGGAACACCTTCCATTACTTGCAATCACAGCTGGATGACATCGTAGTACATTTTCAAACGAGATTCTACAAACTTCGGCTTCAATATAGTACATTCTTCTGCTAAGACTTTCTTTAGGGTAAATATCCTTGATGACCTTTGCTTGGTTACTTTTATTTAAATTTTTGCCCACAAATGTTGGATAATATTTAAATATGGAGACTGAGGAGAATTCTCAATTTCGTGCAATCCAAAACTTATGCTTGAAGTCATTGTTCTGGTAGAATACAAAGTTGTCCTTGTTTCCCAGATTTTTTGCACTTTTCTTAACTGTTACTGTTAGATTATCAATATTATACTTAGCATTCATTATTCCATGTACAAAATGTATTTTGCCAACCCCAGATGCAGACTTTCAGCCTTCTGTCATAAGGGAACAACCACAGTGTTTGACGGTTATTTTAATATTCTGTAGGAATAGCGAAATTGTTTATGTACCTCTAGCTTATGATCTGAATTACATTTTTTCTACCAAACGGAAACAGATTTGCTTAATTTAAACCTCGTGCTGAGCTTCAAGAGAAGGTACATATCGTTCATTTTCTGTAGTGGTTTCATAACTTATAAAACAACATTTAAAGTCAAGAATTAAAAAGTGAGATCATATATGTGGTTACCTATCATCTGCAGTTACAATAATATTGATCGTTTAACAATCGAGGAACGCGTAAAAATTTTTAACTATAACTTACTATTGTACAAAAGTGGTGATTCAAACGTGGTCACTGATTATTGATTTTTTGAACAAAATTTTCTTTAGCGATGAAGCTTATTTCTCACTCGGTAGTTACATCAACAAACAAAATTGTCGTATAAGGGGTTCCAAGAACTCAGAAGTGATTGCGAAAAAGCCTGAAAAAGTGAGTGTTTGATGTGGATTATGGTATAGAGTTATCATTGGGTCGTTTTTTTAATCAAAACTAACGCCAAATCAACAATTACCGTCAATTTAAAGTGCTATGGTCTTATGATAACCGACTTTTTTTGGCCTGAAATTGAAAATTATGAAGTGGACACAATATGTGGTTTCAACAAGACCTTGCCACGGGTCCTACAACACAACCATTTTACACTTTATGATGCTCATAATTCTCGGTTTGACGACGTCAATTGGTCATAAAGATCATACAATTTGATCGCCCGTAATGTGCGGAAAAGTGACCGAAAACTACGAATAAAAGGATCGTCAGCAGCAACGAATCTAGAAGAGGTCATTTAACCCTCAAATGCACAAGCAAAAAATATGTGTTTTCCAATTTTAATTTTTACTGCAGTGTTGTTGTGGAATAAAACAAAATGCATCATTAAAATTGTATTCAGCAAATCTGTGGAATGTATGGCTTCGAGTGAAAGCACTCTCTCTGTAAATAATGGCCACGTCCGAGCATTGTAATGAAATAAATTTTTCGACGAAATCATAGATTCATGTGTGACTATTTTTGAAACCGAAAATGGGTTACCCTTTACAATTCATGAATTCATTTAAAATGTCTACCACTTGGCAATGCCAGTTCTCATTTACATGTGTAACGAAATTTCAACTTTCGGAAAACTGGTTTCGATATAGCACGAACAAGGTAATCGTATTATACGAGGGACAACTGTATGTGCATAATGTTTTTTTTCCAGGAATAAGATTTTAAATTAAAGAAAAAATAAAGTTATTCTCTCCTTTTTCTCATACTCATATAACTCATATCTTCCTTTCTTTGCGCTTGAAAATTTCCCTTTTAAACTTAAGCCACCTAAACGTATGATTCATGAAGCAATAAACAAAGATGATGTAGTCCCGTTTTCAAAATAATTTACTACTGCGCATGTACATTAGTACGTCACGAAAGGCCAAACTGCTTGTACGTATGTAAGAATCTTTGTACAATACAGTGCACTCGTGATAACGTCAAGTAATTAAAAACGCGGGTGTTAACGTTTATCAGATTGTTGACGTTAATGAATTTAGAAATTTAATTTAAAATAAATCAAAAATATATCAAAAAAAAAAAAAAAAAAACAGAAACAGGCTTCTAACGAAAACAAACAATACAATACATGTGTATCTAAATTTTTGAACTAGTTATAAGGGGAATCCCCAAAATCCGGAACTGCACAGTGGCGAGAAGATACATTGAATTTTTTTCATAATATTGTCTAAAACTTAACACCAAGTTTAAATACTAGTGAATTTCTTTTTATTAACATTTCTTATTCCTCTACTGATTGTTTAAAATCAAAAAGTCGAACTATTTTTGTTAAGTTTTCTGGGTTTTACTGCGCTTTTAATTCAAACTTCAATGGTATTCAGCCAGTTGTGCTCGCCACTGTATGTATGTGTTTTACTGTTACTGAAGCTAAAAGTTTGTTTTATTTACTGTTGATTTTTAGAGCTTTGTGGTTTGGTTGAAGTTTTAGAGTAGACAATGCTAAAAAAGGGGGTGCTATTTCGGGATGTTGACGAAAGCAAGTGTCGACGTTATGCCGAGTTCACTGTACATGTACATATCACTTTTACTTTGAAAAGAAAACCGAGGGGTCACTTTCTGCGTCACGCACACTCTTTTGGGAGAGAGAAAAACCGGCGCAACGCGTAAAGTGGGTGATACATTGGCAAACATTTGTTTGCAAACATCGCAAATAACCAATTGCATACACGGATAACTTACATCTCCATGTACGCGAAACAAATGTTTGCAAACATCGCAAATAGCCAATCGCATACATGGATAACTTACTTCGATTGGCTATTTGCGATGTTTGCAAATATTTGTTTCGCATACATGGAGAAGTAAGTTATCCATGTATGCAAACAAATGTTTGCCAATGTATCACATTTGTAAGAAATAAGTTATCCATGTATGCGATTGGCTATTCGCGCTGTTTGCAAACAAATGTTTGCCAATGTATCACCCCCTTAATACATTTATTCACTCATGTGTATGAGCAATATGTATGTGTCATAATTAATCTTAACAGCAGAGAAAAAGATGGAGAATATGTGTGATTTTCCAATTTTTCTATCGTTTAGTCTCGATGGAATTCAATAATTTTAATTCTAATGCTAGATACACACTTTGCAACATGTTTACGAAACCGGGCTTGTTTCGTTGTTGTTTACAAAGTGTGCAATCGTGTATAGGTTTCATTTCGTGTTGCATTCGTGGTTTCAAAAATATCAAAATATTTACGCATAACGCTCATGCTTTTTATTCTCACTCTCTCGAGTAGTAGTTCTTAAAATTTTCCTGTATACTTTAGTCACTAAAACGTGTGTATGTGTATAAGAGGAGTAAAATGAAGAAATTCTTACTCATGCTCTACATATCTCTTTCTGCAGATACAGATCAAAACAGAAAAAAAACAGAATTAGTAAAATTTCCCTTTAACTGGAACAAGAATAAAACAAATATACATTTTTCTTATTGATTTTTTTCATTAATACATTTTTTTATTTTTTTCTCTATTTGTTAATTTTTTATATATCAAATTCCATTTTTTTTGTGTGTGTTTTTTTTAATAAATTATTTCTCTTAACAGATGTGCTTTCAAAAAATACCTGGTTTTGGTTTTGGTTTTGGTATAAACAAATTTTCTGTATCCCACTTCAAATTAATTTTTGTAAATATTTTTTTTTTTTTATTTACTTTCCGGTGAATAATAATTTATTATTATTTTTATCACAAGAGTATGAAACAATTTTTATTTATTTATTTGTCAGACATTAGTATGTCTTCAGTTGTAATCAAAAAATTGTTTTTTCTTTTCTTCGTTTAACAAAGAAAAGTTTTTTTTTTCTCTTTACTTTTGTTCGACAATAATAATGTCTGGCAATGAGATACAAAAAAGTAGCAGTGAAAACATTAATAGGAATAATAATTTTTTTGTTTCATACCTACATTTTTGTGGTCATATGAAAGAGCATCGTAATCTGCCAACACAGTTTTATGTGACGAAAGACTATTTACGAACAGGGGACATCGAGTAAAAATAATAAATCTATTGAAGGAAAGCTTAAGTCCATTTAAGCTACTCTTTCATATCGATGCTGATATGTTGGTTTGCAAGCTATTAAGCAAATTACATAGAAGATGGTATCAACGTGTACAAAAACATGGAACCTTGTCAGCCGTACAAGTTTCTCAATGTCATCTAATAAAGTAATAGCTAGGGCGTTGCTGTAATCACTGAGTAGAAATAGTCCTGTAACGCTTGGGCCATCTATCGGCTTAAATTTGAACCAGCGGTTATTACAAATCTGGCAATACTTATGTCATTCTAGTCTGTCACAAAATTCAGCATATTATCTCCACTGAACGAAATAAATCGATTTACGCTTAAGCAACGTTGGGATTTATTGGAAATTTGTTTTCAAAACAAAGACAACTTTTCTAAAATTGCACGAAAATGTCGTACAAAATTTGGTGGCGGAGAAGGACCAAGAGTGCCCGGTATACGCAGAGACGTAAGCGTGCTCGTACAGTGTGTACATTCGAAAATATAAAAACTGTGGCTGAGAGTGTGCACGAGAATCCATCAACATCAACTCGTCATCGTGCTCAAGAATTGAACATATCACGCGCCAGTTTACGTCGAATTTTGCGAAAATATCTTGTTACGATGTCATACAAAGTTTATTGGTTCAAAACTTGTAGCCATCTGAACATCCGCCTCGTTTTCGCTTCGCTAGATGGACTAACGAGAAGTTGCAAAAAAAAAAACAAAAAATTCTTCTCGGATGAAGCTCATTTTCATCTTGGTGGATACGTTAATAAGCAAAATTGCCGTGTTTTTGTGGCCCAGAAAACCAAAACGTGGTCTTACAGAAGCCAGTGCACCCATAACGAGTGACTGTTTGGTGCGGCTTGTGAAGCGGAGGCATCATTTCTTTGAAAATGAGGACGGCGCAACCATTACGGTCAATGGAGGCACCTACCGCACCATGATAACCGATTTTTTTGTGCGCGCTCCTCATGGCATTGATGTGAACGATGTTCGGTTTCAACAGGATGGTGCGCAACTTGCCACACATTTCATGCCACAATGGATTTATTTCATCAAACGTTTGATGGCCGTTTAATTAGCCGAAATGGTGATGTCAGTTGGCCGCCAAGAAGCTGCGATTTGACACTGTTGAACAATTTTCTGTGGGGTGCCGTTAAAGACAACTGTTATGCCGACAAACCACATACAATTGAGCATTTGAAGCCCAACATTTGTGATGGCATGGTCGAGATATGACTCCATGCACTCGAAAAAGTACCCGAAAATTTGTCCGATCGAATGGTGTACTGTACACAGTACCCGCGGCAGCCATATGAATGAAATAATATTTCATTTCTAACCGGAATAATTGTACTTCACAACAAAAAAAAAAAATAATTTGCCAAAATTTCAAACTGTTTTTGTTTTTTTTTTTGCATTTTAAACTTTTCAATGGCCCACCCGATACATGAACTGATATAACGTGTCTTTCAGTAGGGTACGTTCAAAATCTTTCTACCGAGAGATCTATTTGTAGTGTAGTGGATAAATGTGAATCCGCTGGTTCAGTAAACAATGATCCAAAACTCGTAAGATGATGAAATGTAAGATCTGCCGAAAATCTTACTGCTGTACTTAAGGGTGTGCTGGAGAATCCGAGGCAGTCGTTTTCAGTGAATTTTATATCGGAAGTTGGGTCTGCAACCGTACAAAATTCAGTTGATTCAGGAAGTGAAGGTAAAAGATAATGGACAACACCGAGAGTTCGCTGAATGGGCCCTGGAGCACTGAAACTAACCCTAATTTTCCTCAAAAATCATCTTTAGCCACGAAGCCAATTTCTGAATGAATGGGTACACACAATGTGTACAAACAGAATTGTCGAATTTGAAATCATACCACAACCCACATGAGATCTAAAAGCATCTAATGCATCGTGTAAAACTCACTGTTTGTTGTGATTTAGGGCTGACGGTGTCATCGGTTTATATTTCGGTAACAACGACGTTGGCTAGGTAATCATCATTAACGGCGTGCGCTATATGTCAATGATCAGCAACTTCTTTTGACCTGAATTGGGTGGTATGTATATCAACGATATGCGGTAGGGCTCTACGTACCACACTGATCATGGCACATTGTACAGTCTGCACGAACGAATTGAGAGCATGGTCATCTCAGGTTTTGACCTCGTTAGATTATTTCTTGTGAAGTTTTAAAGTCGTAGTCGCATATGCGAACAAGCCATAAATTGCAGCGGCTCTCAAAGCCGACATAACCCATTCCGTCGCCTAAATTAAGTCTAATGTATGCGTTAGATTCATAGAAAATTAGAAATATGAAATATCGACGATGTTATGCTCTGACTGTTTGGCGAACACGGAAGCCCGCTTGTTTTTGTTGCGCGTGATCGTCCCTGTGGGATAAACAAAGGGTAGAGTTGGCTACCTGGCTAAAAAGTAATTTGATCGGCTTTGGAGGAATGAGGTATGAGACAGACAAGGAGGTTTATTTCGCTTTATTCCAATAGATCCAGAAGTCTTTTGCTACTTAATAAGAGCGAGCTAAGAGTACTATCGGGTTTATTTATCGGGCACTGTGGTCTAAGATACCATTTTTTTTTTTTGGAAATGATGATCAGTGTAGGGCTCTGCTCGACCAGAGCTGAAAAAATTGAATGTGTACTGTGTTAGTCTCGAGCTTTTCGGCCGAAATGATGAGGTTCCTTGGAGATGCTGTGATGACTCCGAAAGAAGTATTGCTTCTCTCATCCAATACGATTACTGGCTTTATTTGCAGCCTTAATCTGATGTGGTGAACTTATGCGGCTGCACAGAATATTCTTTGGGTCGAGGTGTTTTATGGCCCTAACCAACATACAATAACATGCATAATGACATTGCAAGGGCTTTCAAATGAATAAAAAATTTGTTTGACACACACTTTGTTTTATATAAATTTAAATATAGAAAGTGCTTAATGAAAGACCCTTTACTTTATAGTTAACATACATATGCCATATATGTATAAAAAAATAAATCATTTTCAAATTTCTAATAGTAGTGTCTGCTTACCAATAACAATTTTGCATTTTATAACAGTTGATTTTTTCTCTCTGTGTAAATGAAGTACCTTGGAACGTATAAAGTATTTTGAGGAAAATTTAAAGGTTCTATTAAATAAAATAAAACTGAAGAAGAAAAACTTACGCATAATTCTACTTAAAACTCACTTAAATATTGAAATGGCGAGAGGGAGAGAATATATCTCCGTTATTTACTGTACTACTGAATATTATTGCTTGAGTGTAGGTACTAATTTTTTAATAAAGTTAAGATCTAAGTTGTACAAATTTTGTATAATTATGTTTGTAGGTCAAGGGTGGCTAGAGAGACAACAGCATTTATAGTAGTAGTAGTAGTAGTAGTAGTAGTAGTAGTAGTAGTAGTAGAGTAGTAGTTGTAAATTTTTGAAATGTACGTTGAAGAAAAAAAAATCAACAAAGTAAACAACAAAACAAATAAATAATTTTAATAAGCAAAGTGACATACATACACGAGCTTTCATCAAACGCTTTCACACAACTGAATGAAATTGTTGTTTAGTTGTTATGCTCTGTTACTACATATAGGGAGGGAGACGATTATACTTGTGCAGGTAGGTACTCATATGTTCATATATACTTGCAAGCGAAGATATTACAGCGAATATACTCTTCTTGCATTCCCACTTTTTATATAGTAAATGAGTCACTTAATTGTTTATAAATTATTTTCTGTATGTGTTGGTACACTATTGGACAAAATAAAGTGCAAATTACCTTTGTTATATATGTCATCATAGAAAAAAAGAGCCAAAAAACTCAATATTATTGTTAAAAAATTAATTGAATTTATTAATTTCGCTTACATTTCAGTGTAAAAAAATGTAAAAACTTAAATATTTTAATTAAACTTTTTCAGTAAAATAACATAAATTAAAATGCTCCCTGCCACCGGTGGGACAAAATCAAGAGCAAATGCAAAATCTTGGAGTATAACCACAGAAATATGTCGAATATTATAATAATCAGTAATTAGTCCCTTCCCCCTTATTAAATATGACCTCACAAAATATTTTAGTCTTTTAGTCTTTGAGAAAATTGTCAAAAAAAACCATTTTCTCACACATCTCCAGAGGACATCAAAGTGAAGCCGTTGTCGAAAACTATTAGGCATCTGTTAGTATTAAAATGGAAAATGAAATGCAATACAAAGAATTGTCCAAAAAAGGAATATATTCAATATCAGAGCCGAAAACAGTTTCAAGTTTTAAAAACGTCTGAGAGAAAGCTCTAGACTACAAAGCGTCAAGATGATCGTATAATAATCCTTGCAAAATATAATCACCCTTATTCCAGTTGTCGGCGTCAACGTCGCCGTCATTTTTGAGACAATATCACTTTGTTTCAACGCCGATAGCAATTTATCATTTAATAAGAAAATGACGGCGACCTTGATTATTTAACGATTATGTCAACAAATCGAATACACTTCTCTAAATATTTTAATCAGCTGTAAGGATTGATTGTTATTTTATAACTTTGTGAAATAAATTCAGACTCAAGTGGAGACGAAAAAACAATAAAAAAAAATCTTATATGAACGCAAGCTTCTGAGACAGACATGTAATATATTCAACCTACCGGACAGCAAGTAAGAAACAATTTCAGTGTATTACTTTAATGATTGTATGTATAAACGTATAACTTATTTCTTTGAAAGGTTTGAATAGGTCTTAAATATATTAATTAAACTTTTTCAGCAAGGAAACATATATTAAAATACTGCCTGCCAACGGTTGGACAAAATCAAGTGCAAAAGCAAAATCGTGGATGATAAATGCAGAAATATGAAGGGATATTATATTAATTAATTCATTTAGGTATACTTGAAGTCAAGTTTATCAAGAATTTTTATAGAAATTTCTCTCAATTCGGCATGCATTTCAAAATGTTTAATGTTAATCCGATATTCCATTGGAGTAGGTCTTATACGGCGTTCAGGTCGGTGTTTTGAGCCGGTCATTCCACTGTTTCGATATAGTTTTCTTGAAAGTCGTTCTTTGCGACTTTGTGTCGTTATCTTGTTGGAATATAAAGTACCACAAGCCCAGGACCATATCCATACTCTTAGCTCTTCAAGAAAGAAAACCTACTCTACACTGTTAGACTTCCTCTAACATGTTTTTTTGTTTAGATCAGGGTTGGCAAAATTCCGGGTTTAAAAAAAAACCCAACCCACTGGGCCTTATTGTGTTTTTTGATGGTTTTTTTTTTTTTTTTTTTTTTTGGTTTTATAAATGCTTCCATATTTCTTTAAAGTTGAAAATATTTTTTGTTTATAAAATGACGTTGTTTTAGTATTTATAATGCATTTTTGCACTCTTGGTGGAATCAAGGCGTTATTGTGTACTATGTGCTAAAACTGGCTGATCGAAGCGGACTACAATTACTTCGTTTGAATCGTGCGTTATGAGAAAAACGGCCGGAATATAAAGCCGAAATATGTCGCAAAAGTTTCGAAACAATTATTAGAAACGGTTAAATGCCGCACTTGCCGTATTCTCCGAACATTGCTCAGTCAGCTGTTGTGACGGATACACAACACTTTATACAGTTTTTCTTTACATGGCATATCACTATAATGTATTGTATTATGGACCATTTCGCTTTAAGCACAATTTAACACGTTCCACGGTTAAAAAAAAGTGGATTCTCAGATTTTTAAAAAAAGTAGTTAGGAAAGTAAACGCAACACATATTAATCTCGTTTAAAGACATTTCGACTTACAGCACAGTCTACATTTTCAGAAACTATCTAGGGCGTATAAGGAGATATGAGTTTATCTTTTAACATGTCACCGAATCATTTTCTTTGAAGAAATACAAAATCGGCTTCAAAGTTAGAGCGCCTTAAAGGACGAGAAGTTTTTCTAAGACGGGATTTGGAAATTGGCTCAGAAGTGGAGAAAAGATATAAGCAGTGATTTGATAAATTTGTTATTTCATTATCTGTTTGAGGTCAAAAACAGAACAAATTAATTTGTAGTCCCAATACGTAAATTACACATACGAAAACCTTTAAATAAAAAACTTGCCCGGGTTTTTTGAAATATAAATAATACCCAATAAAACCCGAGTGGGCTGCCAATTCTGGTTTAGATTCAATGTGTTTAGATTTAAATTTTTTGAGGGCTCACACTGTGCTGTTTTAACATGTTTCGAAATTCTTTTGGGTTTATATTTCGCTAAAAGATCTAAATCTTCTCCGTATTGTGTACATGACGGTACACTTACATTAAGTTCTTCCACAACATCAATAGAAGAAGAAAATAGTCATTCACCCTTATTCCAAATGTCGACGTCGAAACAAAACGACATGATTTTGAGTTGTTTACTTTAAATTGTAATTCTTGTTGTCGTTATCGAAGATTATCGATGACTGTTAAAATATATTTTGCATTCTACAAGAAAATGTGACGACGTTATTGTGTTTAAACGACTTTGATTTTGTCGTCACCATTTTTTGTGACGAGTTCGGTTGATTTAAAGCAAAAAATGGAAAAAACCCAGTTTGAAAAATTAGTGCAGGAATTGCAGAAGAATCTTTCTCTTGCACTGGAATTTCGCCTTAAAGTATTAATAAAAGAAAAAGAGCTTGAACTGCTTCGTAAACATCTTGATGAATAATATATTTCAAAAATAATTTTTATTTTTCCATATTTTAATTAAACTTCGGTTTATACGGTTTCTTATTTCAAATGCTTCATTATCGTCAGTGATATCTGCGTCGCAAACTTCACTTTCAGTTTGACTAATCTCAGCAGTGCTTACATCTTCATTTGTTGAATTTAAGCCATATTCTATGCATATGTTGTGCAGTACAATTAGCAATTTTTGTGGCTTTTATTGGTTTATAATGAAGCTGGCGCGCTCCAACAAGACAGCAAAATCGGTTTTTTAAGGCGCCAATTGTTCTCTCTACTATGTTTCTGGCTCTGGTATGCTTTACATAGAAAACAGCCTCAACACTTCCCTCAGAAGTAGATCAATATGGCGTCATCAGATACGGTTTTAGGGGATAACCTGCATCACCTGTTAAAAAATCGTACATTATTAAACAAAACTTTAATGCATAGGTAATAGTATTATACCTACAAGCCATGAATTACGTTCACCAGTAGTATACCTTTCTTGTAATATTCTCTTGACGTGACTAACATTCCAGATCAAATAATCGTGAGCGGAGCCAGCATATCGTGCATCTAGAAACCGTATCCGCATTTTGTGATCACAAATCTACTTTTAAGTTAAGTCTGAGTACAAAATACAATAAAATATTTAGCAAACTTAGAACCATAGCATTTAAACTAAAAAATCCTTTGCGACTTAAATACAAATGCTGCTCTTCTTTCATCGACACATCCAATAACGCCAGGAAAACCAGTTTTTTTCAAAAAATGTTAATTTAACTTCATTTTTCTCAACTTCTGTCATTTCAAATTGAACCCACTGCCGACAAACTGTCGTTTCCAAGGCATCCAGTGTTTCCGACGAAATTTTAGAAAATATTGGTTGCGATAGCCAAATTGAAATCGTTACCAACACCTTGTTGGTATGACCTTGTGCCCTTGGTTGTCTTGGAAGTGAATGTAGATCTTACTCCGCTTTTTAAATTTGGTGTTATTGCTTCTAAGACATAATTAAAAGCAGTCTTATTTAATCTAAAATAGCTTTCAAACCTTTCAAAGAAATAAGTTATACGTTTATACAATCATTAAAGTAATTCACTGAAATTGCTTCTTACTTCCTGTCCGGTAGGTTGAATTTATTACATTTCTGTCTCAGAAGCTTGCGTTTGTATAAAGGGTCCGCTATCTAACGTTTTTTTTCAAGTAGTGCTTATTTCGTGAATGGTAACACTTAGCTCAAGTCTGATTCGACTTCCGCTGAACGAATATGGTTGTGTATACGCTTGAACAACGCTGGGAAATATTGCGACATTACTTTGAAAATCATGGTAATGTTGCAGAATGTGTGCGAAAATTGCGTGCGGATTTTGGAAGAAGAGAAGCACCGTCAGCTCCGTATGTAAACAAGCAATATTGTCGCATTTGGGGCACAGAAAACCCGCACGCATACATTGGAAAGCCGATACACCCAAGACGAGTCACTGTTTTTGAAGCTCGCATTATCAGCCGCAGAGCTGATGTCGTTTGGCCACCTCGGGGCTGCGATTTGACACCGTTGGACTATTATTTGTGGGGTGCCGTCAAAGATAAGTGTTACGCCAACAAGCCAGAGACAATTGACGCTTTAAAGGACAATATTCGTGAAGCCATACCAGCTGCACACAACCGATAATGTGCTTAAAAATTGGACCGATCGTGTAGGCTACTGCATGGCCAGCCGAGGCAGCCATTTGAATGAAATTATTGTACTTTCAAATAAAAAAAGAAATTTGAGAAAATATTCAGTAGTTTTTTTATAGCATTAAAAAAAAAAAAAAATTATTTGGTGCACCCTTTATAAGATTTTGTTTTATTGTTTTGTTCTCCACTTGAGTCTGAATTTATTTCACAAACAAAAAACATTTTTAGGTTTAAAAATTTTTTTTAAGTTTTAAAATAACAATCAATCCACACAGCTGATTAAAATATTTAGAGAAGTGTATTTGATTTGTTGACATAATCGATAAATAATCAAGGTCGCTGTCATTTTCTTATAAAATGATAAATTGCTATCGGCGTTGAAACAAAGTGATATTGTGTCAAAAATGACGGCGACATTGACGCCGACAACTGGAATAAGGATGATTATATTTTGCAAGGATTATTATACGATCATCTTGACGCTTTGTAGTCTAGAGCTTTCTCTCAGACATTTTTAAAACTTGAAACTGTTTTCGGCTCTGATATTGAATATATTCCTTTTTTGGACAATCTTTGTATTGCATTTCATTTTCCATTTTAATACTAACAGATGCCTAATAGTTTTCGACAACGGCTTCAGTTTGATGTCCTCTGGAGATGTCTGAGAAAATGTTTTTTTTTTTTTGACAATTTTCTCAAAGACTAAAAGACTAAAATATTTTGTGAGGCCATATTTAATAAGGGAGGAAGGGACTAATTACTGATTATTATAATATTCGACATATTTTTGAGGTTATACTCCAAGATTTTGCATTAGCACTTTATTTTGTCCCACCGTTGGCAGGGAGCATTTTAATTTGTGTTATTTTACTGAAAAAGTTTAATTAAAATATTTAAGTTTTTACATTTTTTTACACTGAAATGTAAGCGAAATTAATAAATTCAATTAATTTTTTAACAATAATATTGAGTTTTTTGGCTCTTTTTTTCTATGATGACATATATAACAAAGGTAATATGCACTTTATTTTGTCCAATAGTGTATTTAGATATCATTGATGATTAAATTATTTTAAATAAAATAATGGTAATGTCTACACATTTTTTTATTTGATTGTGTTAGCAGATGTCTCTGACCTGATTTGATTTATTAAAAATATTCGCAAGCGAAAAACGTAGAACAACAAAAAAATTTTAAATAACAAACAACAGCAACAAAATTAAAGCAAAAAATTAAAATATAAAAAATACCTTCAATTGAGAGTTGCAATCATCAAATGAAATTGAAATCAATTTCTCTTATTTTATACTTAAACACATGCAAACATACATGCATATGTACATACACTTTCTGTACGAATACGTACAATATACCACCATGTTTTTTTATGTATTTTTGTTTGTTTTTTGTTTCTGTTTTCTAATTGGGTTAAATTAATCATTTGGTTTTTGCGTTTTTATACTTCAATACGCTCTTTCAGTTAAAATACTCTGTTGCTTCAAATGCAATAATGACACTCTTCTGTTTTTTGTTCTGCCGAAAATAATATAATCGAGATAAATAACAGAGAGAGGCACACAAACACACACACACACACACACATACGTACGTACTTTCAATTATTGTTTTTTTCCCAAAATAAAGAACAAAGACTAATTGTAGGCTTTTTTGTTTGTTTGTTTGGATAACGAAGTATAAAGAGTGTGTGTATGTGTGCTAGAGAGTGTGTTAAAGAGGTTGTGGTGGGAGTTGGGAATAGAACTTCTAGAAAAATTATAAAAGTCTAAGAAAAAAATGCCTACAACTGCTATACATATGTATGTGAGTGTGTAAATTCTCTTAGAAAAATAATTTTCCTTTATTACAGGAAATTTATAATCTTTAACGGCATTAAAGCTTCTGTAAGGGAATATCTTTTTTGCTCATAAAATTTACTACATACATATACGAGTATAAAGTTCACTTACGAAGAAGAAAAGGTTATATTTTGAAACAATTTACAGCTAAGCCAAGTCGAATTTAGACCAAATTCAGACCAGATACATATGTACTTTGCTGTATTAATACTATTTTTGGGCTTTTCATACATAGAGGGATATGTTCCCCGTTACTCATCTTGGGAGCATATGGCTTTCCACAAAGCATCCATTGTATTGTTTCAGTTTCATTAATCAGTTTTTTTTTCGAGTTGAAGAGATGTGTAGTTGTGAAGATCCTAGCTGACTGATGGTGGTGATCCTTACTTAGTATTGCCATTTTTCCCACACTAGGTGGAGTTTTCTCCTGATTATTCGTCAGATGTGATGTTGATGCAGTTGAATTTTTTCTCGACGTGCTCTCTGCTGGGGTTTCGAACCTCGGCGACTTTTATCATATGCGGGCACTCTAACCACTACATCAGGCCACCCATACATGGTTATCCAAATTTAAATAAAACAGACATAAAGCTATGATTTCGATTAAACTTTTATTACATTATTAACTGTATGAAATACAATGTCATTTAAATGACCACCTCTGTCGTGGTTGCACATGTTGGTTTTTTCAAATGCTCCAACGTTAGCGGATTATCCGCGTAGAAGTAGTCTTTGATGTAACCTCACTAAAAAGTCTAAGTCGCATTTTCGTGGTATCCAATCGAGAAATTACGGCCATAGCACTCTGAATTGACGGTAACGATTCTTGCAGGGTTATTTTCGAAAAAATACGCACCAAACAATCACTTTCTCCGGAAACAATGGCTTTTACACAATCAGTTGTGGGTACTTCGAGGCCATATGCTACAATTGTGCTGGTTGACGTAACCACCGCATGAAAAATTTTGTTTGAAAAATCAGCATTCAAAGCCTGTTGCTAAAACACCCATGTGTGTATGGCTAGCAGGCTTTTATTGTTGCGTTAGTACGACTTTTTATGGATGAAGGCGCAAATCCAAATGAAAAATACGCTATAATAAGTCGTAAAATACATTCAATTGCTGAAAATGCCGTAGAATTAACAGAAGCGATATATTCGGCAGTGCGTACATTGAGATGATGCTCAGTTCTGACCACATTTGTAATGCTTCCAGTCTTTTCAAATTTCTTTATAATCTTGTTAATTCCTTGCGATAGTGATGACCATAATAACCCCGTAATACGGGAAAGGTAGTCACGTTTGATAAACCATTTTCACAGTAGGTTAAGTAGGTTACAGGAGTCGTCCGAGTATAGCGAGAATACTCTGAGGCCCTATGATAAAGGACTCAAAGTCAGAGACGACAAAGATCATGTCAGGCCCTTCTTAAACTTGAATGTGCAAATCACTTGTTTCTCGCAATAGCCAACCGATACCTCTAACAAAATTAACCAGATTTGTCAGGTATATATCCCTAATACAATCCAGATCATGGAAGATACGCGTATCAAGATGCCTTAGTCTAAATTCCCGTAGGTCGGGACAGTCAAAAAGAAGGTGTTGTACCAATCCTATCCTACATATGTCCAATCATATGGTGCTCAGTAATTATTCCTGTAAGGAGAGTCCTGGTCCTTTCCACTGACAAACAAGGCCAGAGCATCCTGAATATTCTGTAGTATTAGACCATCTGCGTTCCACATTGGACAAAGCTCACTGTGCAAGAGTCACCTTAATATATGACCCTCTAATTGAGTATTTATCAGCAAACTTATTCCCTCGAATGTCCCCATATCAGTACGGCACGGTTTAACGAGGAGATAATCCAACTGAGAGCATCGATCGGACCAAGACTTGGCACGAGCTGTAGTTCCCTAGCGGCCTGGAAGACAGGGTACTCCGAAAGATGCCGAGAGACCAAGTTCATCACAGTAAAATTCCGATCCCACGCCCGCCTGATCTAATCTATAGGCATCGCGTAGACCCGAAGAAAATAGATCCCGCAGTCCCATCGTCCCTACTAAATATTTTAATCCCATAGGACTACTTACTGACTTTGCAGTGAAATTAAACTAATTTTACGCGTTTTTTGGTGGTTAAACGAGACATATTCGTAAATGGTAAACCATTTACTAAATTAGTAACAATAATGGTTTCGAAACCACTAAATGGAGAATCCGATATTATTAAAAAAAATGATAATAAATAATTTTAGTTTTATTAGGCATATCATTAGGCTGAAATTAATATTCTCCCTTTTCAAATTATTTTCACATACTTAATTATCTTTCAAATTCTAGCACACAAGCTCTCTTTCTTATCATTTATCTTAATATCATAAATATTCTTTACGTTTTCCTTTTATACATAATAAATTGTTATAATATTCAACAGACAACTGTAAAATTCTACCCTTTCACTTATACATACCTATTATCAACAAATACCACTATTTAAGTGCTGCCAATAAGGTTATTAATAACAATAACATCAGTTTCGATTTAATTAAAAATGCCTTTCTAATGCCTAATAACTACAGTCAATTTATTCTCATCTTATGCTTAAAATATCAACAATAACATCACTCATACATACGTGCGTATTCTTTCTTTTTACGTACGCACGCACGCACTTTAAGGCAGCAAATACTTATAAAACACACATAAATTTGTATGCATTTGTGTGTGTGTGTGTGTGTGTGTGTGTGCATGAGTGAGTTTATTCCCTAAAACATAACCTACCACCACCATCCTGACCCACCACAATCTATTTCTTAGTCTACCCCACCTCCCCAGTATGTTTTTGCACTAAACATTGTTGTTGGCTTTTTCATTTTGCTAAAATTGTGGTACTAAAAAAATCAATGTTAATGTGCCGTCTTTGTTGTTGTTTGAATTGTGTTGTGTTTACCCGTTTGTTGTGGTTTTTGTTTTGGTATTGTAGTCGTGATGGTGGTGGTGGTGGTTTGTTCTGTCTATTACTTTTCTAGTTCATTAACTCGTAAGAATTGTTTTTGCTTTCTATTTATAAAAAATTAAATGGTTTTTTTATTATTTTTTTGCTAAAATTTTGCGATAACGCACGAACGTGTGCGTATTTCTTTCTGTGTTGTTCTAATTTTTTATTTTGCTTTATGGTGTCTATGACACAGAAACACTCCTCTTTTCTTACGGAGAGCGTAACAAAAAAAAATTAAAAAAAATAAATAAATAAACTCAAATATTTGTTGTATTTTATACCATCAACGTCTGGCGAAAACTAAAAAGAAAAAAATCCAGACAAATTGTCTGGTGGTTTTAAACAAATAATTAAAAACTAAATTTGCATAGCAATTTCATTGTTTTAATTATATTTTTTTGTAATTTTTTTTTTTTACTTTTAGACTAATTTTCGTGTACTAAAAAGAGAATGAATTGTGTATACGTCGTTGTCGTATACGGTTAGAAATTGTTCAAGGACTTTGGTTACCAGCATAAAATGAAACTTTCAACGCGTTTTCAATATCAAAGCAATAAATTAAAACTTTTAAAATCAAGGTTGATAGTAAAATAGAACAAAAATTACATTTAATTTGCAAAAATGTTGGCTTAAAACGTCACGAGGTAGCGTTGATAGGACATTAGTAATGAGGTGCGTTTGCTGGCTATCATAATAGAAGTTTTTCAAAATTAAAATTTTTGAATTTTTCATAAATTTATTTATTTTCGCCAACAAAAGGTTTTACTGACGGGTGTTTATTTGCTACTTGGTCTTCCACAGTACACATTTTCAGTGTAAAAAAAAATTCGTGACATGTGGTAGTGCAAGAAATGCTTTGTAAAGTTTAATATTTCACCATAAATAGAGCTAAAAACAAACAAGGCTTTGCAAATCATTGGATTTTATTATCAAAATTAACTTTAACGACTAAGCTCTCTTTTTAGGCTCAATCAGAAAGCCAACAAATAGAATTGACGAATTTTCTGTAAAGAGCAACCAATACACTCTGAAAGATATACTGTTTAGTGCCGCTTATGAGCCGACGACATCATTAGACCGTACTTCTTCAATAACGATGACAAGCGCAACGTTCTAATCAGCATTATCAAAAGCTTTGAAGAGAAAATCATTATTTGGCAAAAAAATCATATTTTTTGTGTTCAAACATTTTATTACAAAAACCTAAAAGTAATAACAATTAATTTAATAAAAGAAAAAAACAAAAAAAAACATTTATAGGGCGATTTCTTTGCTAAAATGATTCGTGATATACCATGAATAGACTAACAACGTTGGCAAATCTTTGAATTTTATAATCAAAATTCGTGCTGTTTGAAGAATGTGTTTCGTATTAAAATATTATCTTAAGCGACCACGCTCATTTTTGCCTCAATGGGTACGTGATAGAGCTGCAAAACAATCGATAGTACTATCGATAGTATCGATAGTTTTGTTTTTGGCTGACCATCGATAGTATTTTTTCACTATCGATACTATCGTTAAATTTTAAAAGTAAATATGGAGGTCACTTAATGTACATAGTCAAAGTCCCATTTGCAAGAATTTGTTCGATGCAGGTTGTTAGACGTCTGTCACATTTTATAGTTACATAGGGACACAGTTTAACAGTTTCTTAAATTTCTATTTATTAAACTCAAAGTATGAATTGTAACTAAAATATGTTCGTACATACGAGTTTGCATTGGTTCCAAACAAATTAATCTTCATTTCGTCAAACCATAGCATGCTGTTCTAACTATTAAGTGGCAGCTGTTGTTTCCTTTTGCTGCGAAATGATACATTTCGAGGACTCTTACCTGTAAGTCTAGTTTCCATAAGAATAAATTAATCTTTGAAGTACGAATTAAAAGTTTATCAAAACTGACAGTTGTTCTACGCTTTCTTTTCATAGTCTCTGCACTTTACTACTTCACTTCACTACTTTAGTTTTGGAGCAATGGTCTGAAAAATTTTCGCTATATGTGGGGTTACTCTTCCATCAAAATCTAATACATCATATGACATACTGGACAAAAATAAAGTGTCCCCATTATTTGTTTTTATTATTATTCTTTCCCTTCCATTTAAATTCTAATATTGTTGACACAAGTAGCACTCAAAAGAATCCGACAGTATCGATAGTGTTGATAGTTTTTTTTTTTTTGCAAACTATCGAAACTATCGAGTGGGTCGACTATCGATAGTTTTGCAGCTCTAGTACGTGAACAAACAAAATTATCGCATTTAGTGTGAAAAGAGCTCAAGAGATTGATGCGGCTTGTGGGCTAGCATGGGACCGTACTACTTGAAGAACGATGAAAATTGTAGACTCTTGTTTACAGACAAGTCAGCCACAACTTCAATTGAAAAAATTATTTATATCAGACTTGAAGTTGACAGGTGTGCCATCTACGGCGTAGCCTCGGGCAAGATTTAAGAAAAAATCGCCGCGAACAAATATTACACACATTTTTGCAAATTTTCCGGTGTTTTAAATGTAATCTAATTCGATATTTAGTTTCATTTATATGGACTTTTGTGAGTATTCGACTGATGAAAACTAAAACCTTTGCCAAAATTAGTAATTTTTGAGACTTTTGACTAAAAAAAATCAGGTAAAAGATAAAATTCTGGGGGAATCGAGTATCTAATGTATCTATTACAAAATATGGCCTTTTTCAAAGGGGCTTATCTCGGTCCATAAGAACTTTTGGGACATGAGGTAAAAACTCGTGAAATCCTTGATGGAATACCTTTTCACCCCAATAGGTTCGATTCCCCCAGAATTTTATCTTTTACCCGATTTTTCGAGTATCTAATGTGTCTATTACCAAATCTGGCCTTTTTAAACGGGTTATATCTCAGTCCACAAGAACTTCTGGATCATGGAGTAAAAACTCTTGAATTCTTTGATGGAATACCTGTCCACCCCAAGTGGTCCGATTCCCCCAGAACTTTATCTTTTACCCGATTTTTCGAATAGTTAATGTGTCTATGGACAAATATGGCCTTTTTCAACGGGGTATATCTCGGTCCACAAGGACTTTTGGATCATGGGGTAAAACTCGTGAAATCCTTGATGAAATGCATTTCCAGCCCAATAGGTCCGATTCCCCCAGAATTTTATCTTTTACCCGATTTTTCGAATAATTAATGTGTCTATGGACAAATATGGCCTTATTCAGCGGGGTATATCTCGGTCCACAAGGACTTTTGGATCATGGAGTAAAAACTCGTGAATTCCTTGTTGGAATACCTTTCCAGCCCAATAGGTCTGACTCCCCCAGAATTTTATCTTTTACCCGATTTTTCGAGTATCTAATGTGTCTATTACCAAATCTGGCCTTTTTCAACGGGGTATATCTCGGTCCACAAGAACTTTTGGATCATGGGGTAAAAACTCGTGAATTCCTTGATGGAATACCTTTACATCCCAGTACAATTTGTACAATAACAATAAATGTTTTCCATTTCCTATAGTAAATATTTTAGAATTTCTTCATTCACATTACTTTTTTAGATTTCAATGTTTTTTTTAATTATCTTGCAAATTAAAATAAAGGGTCCGCCAAATAAATTATATGTTTTTTTTGCTATAATGAAAAAACTACTGAATATTTTCTCAAATTTCTTTTTTTATTTGAAAGTACAATCCTTCCGGTTAATAATGGAAAATAATTTCATTCAAATGGCTGCCTCGGCTGGCCATGCAGTAGCCTACACGATCGGTCCAATTCTTAAGCACATTATCGATTGTGTGCAACTGTATTTCACCAATGGCCTCACGAATATTGTCCTTTAAAGCGTCAATTGTCTCTGGCTTGTTGGCGTAACACTTATCTTTGACGGCACCCCACAAATAATAGTCCAACGGTGTCAAATCGCAGCTCCGAGGTGGCCAAACGACATTAGCTCTGCGGCTTATAATACGATCTTCAAAAACAGGGCGCAAAACATCGAGTGTAGCTTCGGCTGTGTGGCAGGTAGCGCCGTCCTGTTGAAACAAAATGTTGCTAAAATCCTCCTCTTCAATTTTTGTGAACAAAAATTCGTTCAACATGGCCCGATAACGATCGCCATTGACTGTAACGGCCACTCCTTGCTCATTTTCGAAGAAAAATGGCCCAATTATGCCTCTGGACCAAAATCTGCACCAAACAGTGACTCGTCTTGGGTGTATCGGCTTTTCAATGTATGCGTGCGGGTTTTCTGTGCCCCAAATGCGACAATTTTGCTTGTTTACATACCCGCCAAGATCAAAATGAGCTTCATCTGAAAAGATGATTTTTTTTTGGCAAAATCGGCATCTTCTGTAAGTCAATCGCAGGCCCACTTAGCGAAGCGAAGTTCAAGCGTATACACAACCATATTCGTTTAGCGAAAGGATAAAACTAATTATCTGTCAAATCAGACATGAGCTAAGTGTTACCATTCAAAAAAAAACCAGTTCAAAAAAAAAACGTTAGATGGCGGACCCTTTATAACACCTAAAAAAATTTGGCTTCGTAAAGTTAAATTCTTTTATTTCTACTGTTATTGAAAGAAGAATATAACTTACGAAGCTAACTTCACACTTTTTCATGTTAAATAACAGTGACTGTTAAAATTACAAAAATGTTAAAAAAAGAATTTAACTTACGAAGCTAACTTCACACCCTTATATATTATTTATAATTTTTAAAGGATCAAGACAAGACAGCTCTTATTAAACAAAATCGTTAAAACTACATCGAAGTCAAAATTTCTTCATATTCAATACCTTTGATTTTATAGTCTTCACAATGTCTTCATCTCAAGCAGTTTCATTGAAAGTACAGGGTGAAAGAGAATAGATCTTTTATTGATAAATGTTTTATTTAATGTCGGCAATTATGTATGGAAGACAATATCAGATAAATGCCCGCCTCTGTTAGCCTCACAAATGCGAGCCCTTTTGAGCACATTTTTCATCACATTCTCACACATTTCACGCGAATCACGAATATTTTGTTTGAGTTGCTGCTACAGCGTTTCGGGTTTGTTTGCATAAACCTTGCTTTTGAGATATCCTCACAAAAAGAAGTCCGGAGCAGTCAAATCAGGCGACCATTGAGGCCAATCAACATCACCATTCCTTGAAATAATTTGTTGGGGAAAGAGGTCTCGTAGTAATTTCATTGTAATCCTGGCTATATGCAATGTGGCACCGTCTCGTTGAAACCACATGTTAGTCAAGCCCAAAGCGTGCAGTTGTGGCGTTAAAAAGTTTTCAATCATATCACGATATCGCTACCCATTGACAGTTACCGTTACGCCTTTTTCAGTTTGCACATCAGACTGTCACTTTTAATGGATGCAAAAGTGACTGATGAATAATTTGAGGGTATTCCATTGCCCAAAACCGACTACTCTGCTTACTCACATAACCATTCCAATGAAAATGTGCCTCGTCACTCATTATGATTTTTTCATGAAAATCGGCGTTGTCAAGGGCGAGCTGTAACATCCTATTGGCGGCGGCATAAATGGTCTTCTGGAAGAAGCTCTTGTGTCAACTAAATCTTAAATGGAAACAAATACAAATCTTTGTGCAAAATTGTGACCAAAGTTGTTCTTTGAAGACCAAGCTCCTGAGTACGGCGTCGAATTGTGGTTGATGGATTGTTTTGAACACTTTCTTGAACAGCAGTAATGTTCACAGCCGATCTTGCAGTACGTTGTGGTCCATGCTTGGGCCTATCAGCTACAGTCCCTCTTTCTTCGAAATCATTCACTACACGATAAATAGTGCGTCTTGTTGGCACTTTGTTTCTCCCAAAAATTTCACGTAACTTTCTCATCGTCACAATAACCGATGATTGATTTTGATAAAATGTTTTAACGATTAAAACACGTTGGTTTACTGAATATTTTTTCATAATAAATTTGCCACGTCTCTACTTCACGACTGCCAAATATGAACTGTCAAAACTAATGTTTCCCTACATGGCGGCAAAACAAAGTAGTATACCTTCCTTGTGGGTACCCTGTAGAAGCAGCTTTACTCAAAACCAATCGACAGTAGTCCAGTTATTTAAAAAAGTGGGCGTAAAGTTGCATAATATACAGCTGCACCGGTGGCATAAATTTCGGACTCAATTTCGTGGTTATATATACATGATCGTGGAAATGACACCATGGGTTCCCTAGTTCTACCCAGACTGTTTACAGTGATATACGGATGGATCTAAAATGGATGGGCGAGTGAAATAGCGTTTTCCAGGCGGGCTACTTCTATCAGTGCGCGGTTTGACATAGAGCGTGGACTCAGAATAGTTTCTATTAATATAAATTCCGATTGTCAAGCGGCACTAGGGTAGAGCCGCAAAACAATCGATAGTACTATCGATAGTACGATAGTTTTGTTTTTGGTTGACCATCGATAGTTTTTTTTCACTATCGATACTATCGTCAAATTCTAAGAGTAAGTACGGAGGCCACTAAATGTAGTCAAGGTCACATTTGCAAAAAATTTTTTCGCGTAGATTGTTAGCCGTCTGTAAACTTTTATAGTTACATAGGGACACAGTTTAACAGCTTTTTAAATTTCTATTTACGAAACTCATATGAAGTATGAATTGTAACTAAAATATGTTCGTACATACGATTTTGCCTTTAACCCAAGCAAATTAATCATCGTTTCATCAGACCATAGCTTGTTGTTTTAACTATTACGGTGCACGTTTTGCTATCGTTTGCTGAGAAACGATACATTTCGAGGACTCTTACCCATAAATCTAGCTTCTTCCATAAGGTTTTTTCTTATTGTGCGACTTGAAATAGGAGAATCAGTTCCTTTTTGGGGCTTTTTGATGACTTGAAGAGATTAATCTTTGAAGTATGAATGCGATAGTATCGATAGTTTTTTTTTTTTACAAACTATGGAAACTATCGAGTGAGCCGAATGTCGATAGTTTTGCAGCTCTGCACTAGTGGCCATTTCTTCGAAGTATATAGACTCGAGTCTTTATACTCACGATTGTTAACACAGTAGAATTGAGCAACAGGGTAATTTGTTGGGTCCCTGGACATACTTGTGCTATGGGGAATGAGATTGCTGGCGAATTGGCAAGGCGGTGCACGGAGCCGTACTGTGGTATTAGCTGGTCCACGGCCAGGGGGAAAATTGGTGAATGGGGGTATTAATTCCTCTAGTCATATTGGCTACAAACCCTGGTCTGAGGCAGGCGAATCGGCTAATGAGACCCGTCACCTACAAGAGGAAATTGCACCACATGGAAAAGTCAACTATGAGAAGATTTATTAACTTCCTGACGGACCACTACTCTCTTAAATATCACCTCTTCAATCTCAATGTGGTACCTGGTTTGGAGTGTCGCCTGTGCAGGAAGAAAGAGGAGACGACACAGCATGTTCTCTGTGAATGCGTTCCTTTGACAAACACTCGAAAACGAACTTCTTTTATGGAGCTCTTTATTGGGCCTGAACAGATTCGTCAACTAACCATTGGCGATATTGATATATTCATACACAATATAGAGGATATTTTCCTGTAGATTGTTCCGACTGATGCTTTCGCACCGATAAGGCAGTCATCCACCCAGAGGTGTTGACTCAATGTGATTTTTACTACAGCCGGCTATTGCACTGGATCGCACTAGATCGCATGGCCAGTTAGGCCTCTCCGCCCAATTTAATTTATTAGAGTTGCACAATCAGTAACTGGTATGAACATACAAAACTTTACTAAATTATTGAGCTGCCTTGTAGATAGAAGGCGGGATTTTTCTAATATCCCATATCATATACTGGGTTTTAAATTAAATCCAAGGTCATACAGCATAAGTTAATAGTTTTGAAATAGCCCAAGTGCTGGAATGATTGAATATTTTTATTTTTTTTTTTACAGATAAGCAGTCACATAGACTCTATTTCTCGTTTTGCTTATCCCCACAACTACTAGAATTTGGCCATTTGCCCGATCATGCAAGGTTATGTCCTACTTGCTAAGCTTGCATTTCATACAATATTTAAAAAAAGCAACTACAACAACAACACTAAATAATAACCTTGACCAGCTTTCAATTGCTACTACTATTATACTATTTTTCTAACTACATTTCTAACATCTGTTATAATTAAAAAAATATTTCAAATATTTCTTATTGCAATAAAAAACAAAAATCAAACGTCACTCTCATGAAAAAAATGTGACGATAAGCTCCTATAAATCAAGAAAAACACACACACATTCTCTTATCACACCATACTATACGCCGTTTGTTAGAACACAAGGTTTGATAATGAAACGTAGGAATACTTCTAAAATTTCTTACTTTGTTTAACACACACACACACACACACACACACACACACACACACACACACACACACACACGTATGTACACACTGTAAACAAAAATTTAATCATATATATAAAGATAAAGAAGAAGACGCTTTTTAGATAACGGTTTAGTTTGTGTAGATTAAATATAGAATTTATAGGTGAAAACTATTGAATAAGAAAAAAAAAAATTATAGAAATGCTGACGCTAAAATGTCGTTGACGTTTTACCAAACGAAAACGAAATTAAAAACAAAATACAATGCGAGTCATAGTCACACTTAACGTTGGAGGAGGCAGTAAGAAGTAGTGGCTATAATAATAACAATGACAACAACAATGATAATAATAAATAAATTCGTATATAAAAATATAAATAAATTGGGGTCAGGGTTCCCCCACATAGAACTTAAACGAGAAAAAAAAGTAAATAAAAGCCGAAACGAAATGAAATGAAAACGAAAAGTAGAACACACACATATGCACACACTACATACGTTTTGTTATTTTTACGTGTGTATAGTTAAGGTTGCTGTTGTTGTCGCTGTTGATGTTTGTTTAGCTTTAAGTATTCCCTGACGTATTTGTGTCAGTGCCTTTTCGAGAAGTTATTGGGTGTTGTTGTGTCTGTCGTTTACTGGAAATACTAGAATTTTTTTCTTTCTTTCCAACAAACACTTGTTTATACACTTGCACTTATTTTCTCTATGTCTCTCTCTCTAGCGCGCTCTCTCTTTCATTGACTCAGTAAAATATTAAAATACACACAAGCACACTTACTCTTATTTTTGGAGATATTCATATACAGAAAAAAAAAATAAATTAAATCATATTTTATTTTATTTGTATTTTTAATTTATATATTATGAATTTCTAAAAGGTAAATCAAACAGTAATAAGAAGTAGAAAAAGCAAAAAAAAAAACCGAATGCACGAGACAATGACCCTCTTTTTGCCCTGCCCCACACCTTAGCACATGAAATTATAAATTCATTTAATCATCACATTAATTTTTAATAAAAAACACAGGCTGATTCAAAAAATAAAAAAATAAAACAAATACTTGTTTATTTTAAAAACACTGGGTTGACTAATGGAAAATTTGTCTGTAATTTTGAAAACGGAGTAAAGCGATAAAAAAAAATTCTAGACTTTATCTAGCCGGAAAATCTAGCTATTTATTTCCTTCCTAGCCATTTCTTATTTTAATTTTTTTAACATTTTTTTATAGCAATTGTTCGGGGTTCTCTTTAAATTTTGATAATTTGATTTTGTCCTCAGGTTATCTCCGGACATCCTATGCAGGATTAAAATCTTCGCTTGTCGTTCTTACCCAACAAAAGTTTGGACTGTCTCAGACCTGTACGGCCAGAGAAGGATGCCCTCCTCCTATTATCCTCGTTTCTGTTAAGTATGCCCTTCCAGGCCCCCCTTCCTAGTTCACAAAAGGGTTCTGGCCCCAAAAGTGGAGTACAAGCTCCCTTTCTGGCCTCTTCATTGGCCCTTTCATTCCCCGGAATTTCACATGACTCGGTACCCAGCATAAGCCGACCCTATTGTCCTTGGCCAACTGGTTTAGTTTACCAAGAATACCCTGACTAGTCCTGAGTCAACCTCATATGAGCCAAGTGCTCGAATGGCCTGACTATAAGATAGAATGACTATGTCCTGTCCTCTATAATTCCTCTCCAGGTTAAATTGCATAAGCTTCCGCCTGAAACATGCTTGCAAGGTTGCGAATTTTCTCTCCTAGGACCAAATATTTCCACGCCTCTATCACTATCTGTCTATGATCCATCCGTGTACCACAGAATGGTCTCTTCTCGAAAGGAGTATGCAGCCTCCAAACCCTTCCACTCACTCCTATTACTCCGTCTTGCCCCGCAGCATTTGCCAAAGCCATAGAGTTTCCTGATCCTGTCCACAGGACAGTCAAATAGGGAATAATCGACCACTCGGCTAACCAGGTTAATCTCGTACTCAACTCATCTCGCATTATCCTTGTCTCTAGGTCTCTAGGGCTCTATTTCTCACTGCCAAGTGCAGCGGGCAATAGAACCAATAAAACCTCGAGTGTAGCTGTGGGACAAATTCTAATTGACCCAGTTATGCTTATGCACACTAATCGCTGTAGCTTCTTTAGGTCTGTCTGCGTTGTTCCTAAACTCGTTCTTACCGCCCATGCAACGGCCCAAAATATCTCACAATGAGTCTGACCATCATGGTATACATCCAGTATAATATTCTGGGGTTACAGCCCCATGATCTTCCTACAAGCTTTCTGCACACCATAAGCGCATGCGTGTCATTTTTTGAGACAGACTCCACTTGAGTTTTCCACATCAGTTTATTATCCAGTATTATTACTGGATATTTAACCTCCGTCCTTAGTGGTATTTCCTCACCCATTTTAATAGTGAATCATGGTCGTCCCACACCACCGATTCACTATTCTAAGTCCCCTCTGTATGATTTCACACAAAGTATCTTCGAACCTTTATCTTCTATCAGAACAATATTGTCTGCGTAGCCTTGGCAGTCAAAGCCCGCTATAGATAGTTCATAAAAGTTCATCAACAACTAGACTCCACATTAAGAGCGATAGCAGTCCTCCTTGTGGGCAACCTCTAGTAGTGCTAACACTTATATTAACGTTTCCGTGCGGAAACTAGTGCACGCAGATCTAGTATGAAGGACTTCTATCATCTATCTAGATATAGTATGGTCCACTCCCCTTCCTACTAGCGCCTTCTCTGTAACTTCATGTGAAGTGTTATCACAGGCCCCTTATTTGTATAGGAAAGCAGATACAGCAATCTCCTTGTCCTCAAAGGATTTCTGTATACTACCTGTCCCATCGTTTCGATTTGAGATTTTTTTTTTTTTTTTTTGTTAGGTTGGTACATCTGTTGTTGATATTCCCGATAAATCTTAGCGTCATGGCTTGACATTTGCAAAAGCTATATAGCCAAGAGTACATCGCACCTACTGGTGCCACAAACCGCCTTGCGAGCCCTCTCAGCCAAGTTGGCTTTCCAACTTAACTTGGGTTCAAGAAAGAGGCTCAGTTATTTAACAGTAGACTGGAAAGGATATCCATAAAAGGAAGTTCATCAGGATTTTTTAGTGCGTACATCGTATGCATAAGGCATTAGTCTGACCAGACTTATGTGTATTTTCTATAAAAAATGCTCCTTTTTTATATCTTACTGTTTAACCCTTATATGACCGATAAGGCGCTCGGGGGGACCCATTGCGTTTTGAAATTTTTTTTGTGGAAGTTGATAAGCGACGTACTAGAAACTTCTTTAGAGCTCCTAGCTTTTAATATTTTATTAGTTTTCATCTTTAAGAATAATTAATACACCTTTAACTGTTCGACAAGGTACCCGGGTACTTTTATAAATTTTTTTGACAAAAAAGCCAGTCTCGCATACTGTTTCTCAGTTTTATTATAAATTATATGGGCAAAAGGTAACAAAAATTCATTTACACACATACGGTTCAAGGTATTTTGTTCAACACTTGTTTCAGACCCTTTTCAGGGTATAATCTCTATTGCCGTTCGAGTACAAGGTTTTTGCAACCAATTTTGCTTGTTCATGTATCCTTCGTCGCTGAATACAATTTTTCGATAAAAAAGTGCATCTTCATCCAACTTTGCCAGCGCCCATTCACCAAAAGCTAGCCGTTGTGCTAGGTTGTGTGGCTGCAATTCTTGCACCAGCTGTATTTTAAAAGATTTTACACCCAAATCCTTCCACAACATTTTCCACGTAGTCGAGTAATAGGATTCCAATTGCTGGGAACGGCGCCGAAAAGATAATTCACGGTCATCAACAACACTAGCGGAGACAGCTGCGATATTTTCCTCTGTCCGCTCTCTACGTATGCGTGTTGGAGGCTTAATGCCCAATAATGTAAATTTATAATAAAATGCAATAATCTGCAAGCGTTGTTCGTTTGTTAGTCAAACTGAACATGTTTGACAGTAACATATTAGACAAAAACAGCTAAGCTGCTGAAAACGGTGTTGCCAAAAAGAAAGTTGCTAAAGAATCACCTGATAGATGGATTGCCATGGTGCTATTAAATCCCTGTAAACTGGGAGTTAATCTTCCCCCTTATGTATCCCACAGGGACACGAAAAAATGACTATGGCCGCTGCGGGTTGTAACGTTCGCCAAATAGTCAGGCCTTTCATTCCCAGGAGACCCTCATGGCAACATATAATAATTTTTCCCAACAAGGGGATCATCCTCATGTGCCCCATCATGTCGTCAGTTTTCAAACCGGAGACACTAGGCAGTCTAGAGCACTTTTACATACTTCCTTCATCATGGGGATCGACCCAATGGTAAGAAGAAGAAGAATTACTAAGAATTACTTTCAAATTAGGGAGATCGATTATTCGACTTTTTTCGAATAATTCGAAAAGTAGCAATTTTTTAAAAATCGGTTTTCGGTTAATAATTATTAAGATAACCGGTTAGCCGGTTCTTTTATTTAAATAAAATTGTTCTTAATTCTTGAAGCACAAAGATGGATCACATCGTTTTAAAAATACTAACGGAGAGTTTAAAATTGAAGTGGCACTCAATACTAACAATAATGCTAACAAATCTCATAAGAACTATACTAAAAAGGTATGCGGAAGCCATAAAAACCAAAGTTCATTACACAAAGTAACTGCTTAAGTTGAAACTGAAAATTTTCAACAACGATATCACCGCATAACATTAGCTTCTGGTTATGTGTATTAACGCTGTGAAAAACTTCACTAACTAATATATCGGCGTTTGTAGGTCGCTTTCAATGAGTCTAGTCGATCATACTCCATATATAAAAATCAATATTTATTTACAGCAGATGAGAGAAAGTTATTGTTGCTCAAGTGTGCATATCTTTTTCGATCTACCTTGGTTTTCACGTTCTTTGTGAGACGTTCAAGGTTGTCATATATACAAAAATAATGAGTAAATTTATACAAATAGTTAAGCAATGAGCATATTTGCAATAACAAATATACGAAAAGTATTAATATTTAAATTAACCGATTATTCGTGTTAAACCTATTTATTCGGTATTCGAAAAGACTAAAAATACCGGCTAAAACCGGTCGGATAATAACCTTCCGATCTCCCTAGTTTAAATGATCTGAAATTTCCGTGGGAAAATTTCGGCATCCATCTACGAAGATAAATGTCAAGATAAGACCCGTACGGGACTTAACTGCAGCTGCTGGCTGTTCAACTAAATCAGAAGATTTTCACTTAAAACCCTGCCACAAAACAAACCTTGTACAACCTACAGTTTGTAAAAAAAATCTTTTCAAAGTAGGAAAAAAATAAAAGTCTTATTTTCATTTGAGAATTCCAACAACAAATTTTTAACATGATATTTATTTTTAAGGCACATCCTGCTAATGTACCTCTTAAAGGCTTCTAGACATCATAACTTTAAAAATGGACCCACACATTACAACGCTTTGCTGTAAAAAGTGTGTTCTAAAATAAGAAATTATTGGAATTTCTTGGAATTCGGGTCTTTTATGATAAAAGTTTGGGTTTTTTATGAATGTATCGTATGTAAAAGACGTCGCATAAAAAATTGGACAAACGTGCAACAAGTGACTCTATAACGGGTCCGCCATCTAACGTGTTTTTTTCAACTAATGCTTATTTCGTGAATGGTAACACTTAGCTCATGTCTGATTTGACAGGTAATTATTTTTATTCGCTGAACGAATATGGTTGTGTATACGCTTTTTTCGCTTCACTAAGTGGGCCTGTGATCGACTTACAAAAGATGCCAATTTTGCCAAAAAATCATCTTTTCAGATGAAGCTCGTTTTGATCTTGGCGGGTATGTGAACAAGCAAAATTGTCACATTTGGGGCACAGAAAACCCGGACGCATACATTGAAAAGCCGATACACCCAAGACGAGTCACTGTTTGGTACTGATTTTGGTCCAGAGGCATAATTGGGCCATTTTTCTTCGAAAATGAGCAAGGAGTGGCCATTACAGTCAATGGCGATCGTTATCGGGCCATGTTGAACGAATTTTTGTTCACAAAAACTGAAGAGAAGGATATTAGCAACATTTGGCTTCAACAGGACGGCGCTACGTGCCACACAGCCGAAGTTACTCTCGTTGTTTTGCGCCCTGTTAAAAAAAAAAATTATTATTTGGCGGACCCTATATTTAAATTTTAACATTCAGGTAATACGAGTCTCAAAAGGTTGGGGTATAATCATTGTTTTAAAGGCAAAACAACTAGAAAATTTCCTAATTTTGCACACGATCATATTCCGCGCTGAAAAAGTATGAAGACTCTTGTTATAAAGGCACCAGATAAACAAAAAAGGATGTACTATGAGCCGCAATCCAGCATAAGGGATTTAGTTTGTTCAGTGGAAATTGATTATGGTGAAGCACATCACATGAAACCATACGAAATCGAGTATAAAAACACAAATTTTCCTCTCCAGTGCCCAGGCAAAAAAAAAAAAAAGCTTACTGGTAAAAATATTAAAAAAAGATTTAGATTTCCAGCAGAAAGACTTAAAAGAGTTTACTAAAAACCTACGATAGCACTAGAAAATGAAAATATAATTCTTATCTGGAGTATGTAGACTCCAGATTAAGCCAGCAGTTGACTGTATTTAGATACAAAACGCCACAGAATTATTAAACTGCTCTCCTCGTAAATATGAACCTAAACATTATTCAATTATTCATTTATTCAAAAGTAAAGGCTTTAAAAAAGTATATATTTCAGTAGCAAAGACGAATTGCACTTTAGTTTTGTTTCAAATGAAATTTTCTACAAACATGTGCTCGAAATATCTTATTTTCACCACTCAAACCCCCTCAACACACGCTTAGCTTGCAAAAAACTTGATTTTTTTTTTTTGTCCTCAGGTTTCTCGTTGCTGTATTAGCCGGTATGCGATTAAATACAGCAATGGCCGTTGACATTTAAATCGTACATACCTTTGCACACACTGGCTTGTTTCCCCTCCCTCCCCCTCTCGTGTTTGACGCTAACACTTGTGTTAGACTGATTTTATTTAACAAAAATTTGTTTGATTTGTCTGTCTGGTCTAATAAATATTGCATTGCGCATTTGATTTGCAAAAAAAGTCATTTGTTTTCTTTTTTAATGAATCAAATTATTTGCACAAATACAACAACAACAGTGAAATTGAAACAAAACACAAGCACAAAGATATGCATTTTTGTTTTTCAATTAATCACATGTGTGTTTATGTGTGTTTGTGTGCATGTTTGTCGCTGCTGCTCTAATGTTAAAATTTCACCACCTTTTACGTTTCACCTCATCGCTGTGGCCTATTTTCTCTGTTTTGTTGTATATTTCAATGGTACGACGCGAGTAAGTTTATGCAGCGCTGAAGATGAATGTGCACAACAACGACACAACGGCAACCACTACTACTACTACGGCTACAATGATAAGTTTATTGAACCGATTTTTATTTGAATTTGTAGTTTAGCTTTGAATGAAAAATTCAAAATTTAATTAAAAAATAAATAAAATTAATTTAAAAAAAAAAATATGTAAATAAATTTTGAAAAAGAAAAAATGCTTAATGCTTGTAATAGAATTATGAATAGTGTGCTCTGTCGTCTACCCGGCATTTGCTAATATAATTATTTAATTTATAATTCGAAAAGTATAAAAAAATAATTAAATTTAAAATGCCATCTCATTATAAGTAGTTTTTTGTCTGTAGTGCTGATTTTGTAGTGGTTTTCTAATCATTTTAAAAAATAATTTAAAAAAAAAACAATTTTAAAGGTTACTTAGCTTAACTTCCGTTAAAGAATATTTTGTACTCTATACTACTGCATATTACGTTTGACATAAGATTTGTTACTTCTTCTTAGTTTTAGTTTTGTCTCCAGTCTTTCTACTTCTTCCAACTTCTTGGGTCACCAGTCCCAAACTACGTGGTGTTCAAATGATAGCAGTAGCCACCCAGGGGATGGCCCCTACTCATGCAAGCAGGTTGTGGGAAGGAGGACAGAGGGAGTAGTGTTTATGGACGTTAGACTTAAATCTACTCATGTCGTAAGTGGCACGAAATACTACTTTCACTGGAAGATTGTTCTACAACCGAACAATGCGACCAAAGAACGAATTCTCCCTGTAATGCATTGTGCGATTCACTGGACAATCAACTATTTACAAAGGGATGCGCTGTACGAGAAATACGAGTACTACGTAAAAATATATGATTTCTATGAATGAATTTCTTAATTACCGTCATCTTCGCCCTCTCCTATAAAATTTTCAGTATCATAACAGCTTGGCATAACAACACAAACGACCCAGGTTCGACCTCCAGCTGAAGACATGACGGAGAAAAAATTTTATTGTGGTTTTGAATGTTTAATAATAAAAAAAAGGCTTCAACTTCTTCCCTCCAGACAACTCCGTCTAAAAAAAATTAAGCAAAAAGTCTTCCTGACCCTTCTCGCATATCCCTGGCGATGATGACAAACATCAGACGAATGATCAGAAAAAACACGCCACCTACTGGGAAAAAATTACAATGCTAAAGTAAAGATCACCACCAATTAGCAAGGATCTTCGCCACTACAAAAAAAAAAATATATGGAGGAAGCTACAGTGGATTAATCATCTAGCTTAGCATCTTAGCTGGTAATATCAAAATGATTACTGGAACTGAAACTAAGCAATATATGCTTTGTGGAAAGCCAATATGCCTCCCTAGAGGAGTGATGGATAGAAAAAAAGCTATTAATCAATTATTTTTAATTTATGCAGTTCCCATTTCCTTCTATTGTCTTAAAAATACGGAATAGCATCGCACTTACTAAATTGTCTAGAACGTTGAAGCGGATTTCGCGCCAGCTGTTGCAAATTGCCACTTTCATCTTTTGTCCGGTACTGTTTGTTGTCTGCATAAGCATTACGCACAAGCAGTCCCCACAAATTTTCCATGGGGTTTAAGTCGGGGGAACGTGCTCCTCGAGCCATTGCCTGGTCGACTTGCTGACAAGAATTGCTGTGTTATCTTGCTGAAAGGTGAAAGGAAAGGGAAATTTTTTTATTTTGCTCGAATAAGTTTTTGGCTGTGCGTTGATAGCTCTTAGAATTGTGCTTTTTTAAGCTTTTAATTTCAATTCCTCTTCTATTGTTACCGCACTTTTCATGGAATTCAAGGCCTTTCGTGAAATTAGCCGAGTTTCACGGGCAGTCAGGACCTTTGGACGACCCGTGCTTTTTAATTTTCCATAATTTTCTCTGTTTTTGAGAAAATTTTGCACTACACCCCTGCTCATGAAGTGCCACAATTTGTCCTTCTTCATAAGGTGACAGAAGTTTCCCACGACCCATACCCCGCAAATATTATTTAAATTATAAATTATTAAAAAAATAATAATAATAACAAATGTGATACCTTCTGATTAGATTAATTGCTTATTAATCACTGACCTTATCATTTTGAAGCATTGAATTTTGCACTTATTTACATAAATTTAAAAAAACATAATTAACGGTACATCTCTAAGAGCAAAACCGGATAATTATTCACTTATTTGAACGTAGATTTTTATTTATTTATTTTTTTTTTTTTTTTGATATTAAGGTGACCTTATCATATTGAAGCACACTTTATACGCTAATAACTTGAAACTTTTGATTATCAAAGAAGTTATTTAAAATGTAGTTAAATGAGTTAATAAGAAAATATATCATAATCTTGTCTAATTTTAAAATTATAGCAATTTGAAGTTTCATTCGACTTTAATATCACTCGACTTCTGCTTACAGAACATACCTTAATGTATATGATGGTGTATTTTTAGTTCAAGCATAACACAACAGATTGGTATACATAAATGATGATATGAAACTATGTTCGAGTAGTACACATAGTTTCCTCCGACAAGCTTGGCACTCGGCTTGGAAGCAGGTTTCGAGTACGCTGAATCAGGTGGTGTTAACCGCTTTTTTGGGTTAGCTCTTGTTTTCGAGATATATCGTTATTTGAAAATGAAGGAGATTGGATGACATATACCTATATTCGTGTAACTCAAAAAAGTTAAGTTTATTGATAAAATAAAAAACGAAACTATACGATAAAATTACTTTCAAGCAGATATGTATATAACTTACGTACTTAATTAGTAAGAGATATGATCCCACTGTTCTTAAATTAAAAAGATTGAAAATAATAAACTAAAATGTTAAGAATCTTAAACAAAAAACTTCACAACTGCTCAACGCTTAAAAAAACTGCGAAATACAGATAAATCTGCAAATTTGGCAACACTGGGGTGAATAGATATGTGGATAGTTGTATGGGTGGATTAAGTAGATGGTTGGATGTGTGATGTGTGAATGATTGAATGATTTGGGATGTGGTGGTTTCTTTCCGTTACTTCTCTAGGAAGCATAGGTTTTTCTTGCACGGCTTGCTGCCGTTGTCTTTGCATCTTCCCATTTATGATTGTTTTGCTTTAGTTCTTGACTAATTGTGCGTTGCCAGGTGTTTGTCTGTCGGCCGTGGTTCCTTGGTAATACTACTGGAATTTTGATTTTAGGTATGGCCGATCTATCTCCACTTTTTTTGCTTCAGTATGAGCTCTTCATATGTCAACATCCATAGATCGAGGTTGCTTATGGTGTTAGGCCAGAATATCTTGCAGCTTTGGCGTGATACAAGCCAGGTTTTACTACCGTACAATAGAGTTGACTTTTTACATGAGTTGAATATTCTGAGCTTGTTTTGCCCGGATAGGTATAAGCTTCGCTATACTGACTGTAGTCGTCCGAATGTCGCTCTTGCTTTGTTGAGCCTGTTGTTAACGTCTGTTTCTGCACCACCGATTATTTCCATTTTAGTGTTTATTCTCAAAGATCTTGGTTTTCTTTATATTTATCTCTAGTCCAACTATCTTTCTAGGCCCTCCAGCTGCGACTACATATTGGAGATCTAATGCGAAAGTAGACAAATGGCATTCACATAGTCGAAATCTTCGAGTTGGAGCGAAAGACTCCATGTTATATCTCTTTTCTGCGAACAGACTTTGCTCATGATCTTTTTAGTACGATGCTGAATAGTAGAGGTGAAAGTGGATGGGGTGTAAATAATGTAAAGTAAAATAAATTATAAAATTAAGCTATGGGAAGTCCTAGGAAGAAGGGAGCTGCCTCTTGGCCTAGTCTAAGGGAATCAAGTTGGTTTATCTCTTGGAAAAATTAAATACGTGAACCTTTTGTGAGGACCTTGGTTATACTCTGGGCATAAATCCGTTGACGCGAGAATAATTTTGGCCCGATAGCTGTTTCATATCCCGCTTAATCCTGATTTGGGTTGCGCCCTGGTTCTAGTCTGTCCATAACGATATTTGAAGAGTGGTCATCCAACACGAGGTTTGGCCCATTGCAGTTGATGACCTCGTCCACAGCGATTTGATATATGGTTCTGGACATTAGCAATTGAGGTGGCCGTCCAAGAACGAGGTGTTTAATACCAATGCCCCTATGGATATGGCAGGAAGAAGTGTTAGCCAGTGCAATGTTATTATTGGGGTGGAAGCATTATATTAAAAATTGCTTCGATAGTACCTCATTGTGGGTCTTCACTGTAAATTTTTTGCTTTCGTGTGAATGTGGTCTATCATCATCATCTGTATACAACAGGTGGCCGTCTGTAACACATAAGCTTTGCACCTCAGAAAGGAGGTCTAGAAAGGATGGTAGAATGGTATATTTGAGGATGGCAGTGCTTTGTAGGTGATTTTCGCCATGTAGCGCCTGCAAGCGCCATCAAGATCTTTCTAGTAGCATATGGATTCCGTGCTAAGCCAAACAAGCCAATTTCTGATACCCTGTTCTGAAGTGTAGCGTATTCCAGTAAGGGCGTTGTGCATCGATCGAAACAGATTGTAGCCATAAAAAGCAAGGGAAAACTGCCTATCCACTGTTTTCCAAATAGTTTTTGACCGGTTTTGCATCATATGGCCGAGCGTTGTCATGATGGAAGATTATGATCTCGTGTCTGGTCGAATATTCTGGTCGTTTTTCGTTAATTGCACTCTTCAAACGAATCAATTGTGTTCGGTACATGTCCCCTGTGATCGTCTGACCCGATTTCAACAGCTCATAATACAAAACACCGTTTTGATCCCACCAAATATAGAGCGTACCTTAGCGTCATGGACATTCGGCTTCGGCGTTGATGTGGTTAATTGTCCGGCAAGAGCTTGGGGTTATCGTAATGTATACATTTTTCATTACCAGTAACAATACGATGAAAAAATGACTTCTTTTTGTAGCGTTCAAGCATCATTTTCGACATGCATAATCGCATGCTTCCAAATCCTATTCTTCAAACATTTTCGGCTGACCAGGCCTCTCAATGTCTTCTGTGCCGAGATCACCACTTTCGCTGAAGTCATCGTTCACAAATTTTTTGAGTTGGTGCATGTTGACTGTAAGCTTCTACCAACAATCGATAACTTTCAGCAGCCGTTTCCTTCAGATGAAAGATGGTTGTCAGACTTCCCTGCTAAACATCTTTGTTTAGGCACAAAATTCGACACTATTATAGCGATTGAAAAGTATATGTTTACACTTTGGCGTCTATCGAATACTGAATTATAGTATAATGACAGATGTTTACCCTCAAAAATACCATATTTGTTATTATTGACACAAACCATATGTGGTAGTTATACCATATGTTGTCCAAATCGGACATTATTAACTTGTATACCCAATATTAATAAATTTTCGCAATCAAATACTACAAGCTACGAACATATCTTGATTTCTTCCAATGCGTGGTTGTGCCTCTAGATATTTCCAAGCGTTTGATGGAGTTTGGCTTGAGGAGCTCATACTGAAACTTATTGCTTTTGGTGTCGGTAGGCACTTTTGCTTTATATCAAGCTATCTCAGACATCGCTCTATAAGAGTGGTTATAGATGAGATCTCATCACAAGGTTCTGTTCTTTCTTCCACTGCTACTTACTTCCAATCCTATCTACTCTTTCGATCGCCGGCTAAACATTTTAGGGATTGGGGCGAAAAGGCGGAATATGAGTGACACACTCACAAGCGACCTGAAAAAAATCTCCGAGTGATGGTGCCAACAGGGTAGATTTTAATGCTCGCAAGACCCAATGTTGTTTCTTAATGCCTAGACGTGGTGGTGTGTAGATGTTGAGGAATCTGATCCTCTTAATGTCTGGGCATGAGAATACACTGTAATGTTCGGTGGAACGATCATATTTTTCGAGTGTCAAACGAAGCATTCAAGTGACTCGGTGTTTTGAAAAGGTATAGGATACACTTTTATTACACCTGGCCTTCTTAATTTTTATAAGACCGAACTAGAATGGAATACAACTCTCATGTATAGGCCGGTGCTTCAAAGTCTATTTTGGGACTTCTCGTCGGCGTACAGGAGAGGGCGAATATGATTTTTAATGACGGTAAGGTATCCAATTATATTGATCCGTTAGAGCATCATCGCAATGTTATGTGCTTAATTGTTCTATCGATACTATAACGGAATGTGGATCTACTGTGCTCCTTCCGGCTGATAGCTTGTTCAGCAGATCTGCTGCCTTCCTAATGAACACCAACAGATCTGAAACCATAATGGTGGGCATATCACCCAGTGAGACCCTATGTATCCTTAAACATTTCCATTTTAACGTATTAAAAAACCCACATTCACACAATATGTGTTCCACTGTCTACAAAGCCTCTGAGCACAATCTACAAACATTCACATCTGTGACAGCCATCCTCTTCAGATGTGCTCTTAGTCTACAATCTACAAACATTCACATCTGTGACAGCCATCCTCTTCAGATGTGCTCTAAGTCTACAGTGGCCCGTAAGAAACTGCCTGACATACTTAAGAACCCAGAGCGAAGCCCAAATCGCAGACCGATCGCCGCCCTAGAGTGGCATAGTCCCCTTTGAGTGTTTTGAGTGTTTCAAGCATCTGGCAGTTTTCCAATTCTTGATTAGATTAAGGATGATAGCACCACTTAGCTGCACAGCAAGGTTTCGGACCGATATAGTGTGTCTTAAAACCTTTTCTGGCCAATGCATCCGCTAATTCATTACTATCTCTCCCACAGTATCCCGGTAACGAAAATAACCGGATCTTATTTCCAAGCGAAACTTTTGCAACGTATCGTAGCCATATTTGACCAGTCTAGATGTCATACCATTTGAGCCAAGTTCCGTTAAGACAGCTTGGCTGTCAGAGAATATATTAATGGTCTTAGCTGAGCTGCCTGGGGCCCACTATCTACATTGTCCTCCGCACATATGACAGTGGCCATTATCTCAGCCTGGAAGACACTCTGCGATCTTCCCAGTGGTATCGACAAGTTTCGTTTGGATCCACGAACACCAGCACTGACACAATCATTTATATGGAGCCATCAGTATACCAGTTTAGATCAAACTCACTCGTAACTTCTATTAGACCAATAATCCCTGTCCGAGAATTCAACCCTGCTCCTCCTGCCAAAGCACAGATCCAAAGGTATAATATTCAGGACCGAAAATAGTTCTCCGATCACCCTGCGTAGAATGAACAGGCTTCACAGCGAATTTCGGGGTTTCTTTGGCGAAAATCTTTGTCGGCGAACATTCCGCCACCCTCATCACATATATGTGAAGCGGTTTCAAAACAATCAAGGCTATGTTAGACATATTCTCATTGCCACAGTTATACAGAGGCCGGCGAGTCTCTATATTCTGCCTAATGTATTCATGTTGGTGATTGATGATGATTTCTCAGCCTTTTTTTACTAAACTATCGCCGCATAAGTGATAATGGCCACAATAATAGCGGTACATATCCATAGCGGCACTCTCGGCGAAAGACTCCATGTCATACCGTAGGAGGAGAGACTTGCCAGGAGAGTCTTTTTTATTTTTCTCCGTCACTCCTTTAGGGAGTATATTTGCTTTCCACAAAACATTCTTTTCATTAATCAAGTCGATTTTTCAAGTAGATGATTAATCCACTGTAGGCCCCTCCATATCGATTGTGTAGTGGTGAATATCCTTGCTAATTGGTGGTGATCTTTACTTTAGCATTGTAATTTTTTTTCCAGTAGGTAGCTTCCTATCCAAAATGACACCTAAATACTTATGAGATCACACGCTGTACTTCCCATATACTGTTATATTGAGGTCATCAGCATAACCAATTGCCATCAACTACTACCATCAATAACAATGGAAAAATTACTGCACCCTGAGGGCACCCTGCTCCGAAGCATGGAACTGATCTAAGCTATTATTAACTTATCCAACCAACCAGTTCGTTCCAACGGCCTAGCAATGGAGTCAGAACAGTAACATAATAATCATAATAATTTTCATGCAGTGCTCGCTTTTTCGGTAGAGCGCATATCTTTAATGTTGATTGTGCAATGAATTGCACAACGCATATATGAGAGAATTCGTTCTTTAGCGAAAGTTTTTCCTGCCACTTGCATTATGTATAAAATCCTTCTATCCTTCCTCCCACAACCCATTTTCCTAATACTAGTCATCCCCAGAGTGCTGGCTTCAAATGAAAAAAAAAAAAGATAAAAACCAAAAACCTAAACTGAAAAGATGAAAAGAAATCAATAAATCGTTGCTTTTGGTTGTAATGCTATAAACACATCCAAAGCTACCGACCATCGACTACAAGCTGTCAAAAATACAATACATGCGTGCATATGAGAACAATTATTTTAGCGGCAACACGGCTACCGACTAGACGACTACCGTTGTAATCCGAAGCCAACTCAGGCTACTTTATATTTTTCTTGGCGGCAACAAACAATTTAGTGCTGTCAACACAATAAGATGCATGTAATAGGAGTTTTTAAAACGCTATGCGTGAAATATATACATTAAAAACGCGAAAAAAATATATGTGGCACCACTGAAAAACGAGTAATCATATGTTCATTTGTTTACATTTATTTTGTAGCGGTAGTCGTTAAAATAATTAAGTAGCTGGTTACTTGACCAGCGTCTTTTTTTTTTTTTTTTTTTTTGATGGCCGATAGCCTTGAATTATAAACACATTCACAAGAAGACATATTTTTATACAGGGATTTTTCAAAAACAGCAGAAGTTGGCACCATAATCTTGCTTACTCTGCACATATACAACTTCAATCCATATTTTGGCTGCAATATTGGCTCTGCGCTTGCGCACTTCAGCAGTGATCCGTGATTATATGACACAGAAGTGATCTTCTTCATTTTATATGTATACTTGCAATTTACCTCCGACTGATAAATGCCTTGGTTTGACCAGCTATTAGATTTTCATTCAATTTGTACAAATATTTGAGCACATTTTTCTAGTGAGTTATTAATTGTTCTTTGTGAACCTAAAATTATTTAATTATAACTGAATCACAAATTTACACCTGAACATTAATCAAACTTTATCTCTTATTTTCTTTTTAGGTAAATAATAAACAAATTGAAATATTACACTGATAAGTGGTAAGTTCTTAAGGTATATTAAGTCAGGAAAAAATATTTATTTATCATTCAATTAATATTAATTAACCTCAATAAATTGTGTAATTAGGGCTCTGAAAAAATAAATTATTTGAATCGCCTTCGCAGTACGGTCCTAACACTTCCAAATTGGAAATTTGATTTTGAAGTGAAGTTGGTTGTAAAATAATTTACTGTCACTCCTCATATTGGCTTTGCACCAAGCATCCATTGCTTTGTTTCAGTTTCATTAATCAAGTTGATTTTTTCGAGCTAAGTAGGTGATTAATCTCTCCATATGATTGTATAGTGGTGAAAATCCTTCCTAAGTAGTAGTGTTGATCTAAACTTAGCATTGTAATTTTTTCTCCAGTAAGTGGCGTCTTCTCCTAACCATTCGTCTGATGTTTTTCATCGCCGAGGTAAGCTAGAAGGTCAGGAGGACTCATTCTTTGTTTTTTAGATGGAGTTGTCTGGAGGGAAGTGGAAGTCTCTTTTATTAAATACTCGTAACCACAATTAAATTTTTTTTGCGCCATGTCCTCTGCTGCTCGAACCTGGGCCACTTGCGCTGTTATGCGTGCGCTCTAATCACAACCCGGCACCCCTGCAAAATAACTATTTGTGTTAAAAAATAATGGCACTTTAGCTACCTCTTATTAGGCTAATATAGATACTCGATTGTAACTGATTGTAGCGTCAAAGATAGCAGCTTGACAAAATGGGACTTGCTGCACTGATTTAAGTTGATGGTCAACTCTAGCACACTAATCACTCACTTTGCACGAAGAACGTGTGGTAAGGTATCTGCACTGGTTTTACTTAATGTTCGCCTAGCCCATCCTATCTGCGAATATGTATATATTTTTACGAAAATAAAATAGGATACACCACATGAGTGCCTTTAAAACTCTATTGTGGGATTTTGGTCTATTGGTTTGTACCAAGGCTGTCAATGTGTTACCCTGGCAATGCTGTACTTATTTGTGTATTTGGCAACATTGCCAACTTGGCCGTCTTTAGGTAACACGTTCTCACATTTTTAAAGTTATCGGAAGACTAGGAGATTTGAGAGGGTTTAAGACTCTTCCAAAACTTTCTAAATTGTATGCACTTATGTGTATAAGGGACGCTGTTCTGCCTACGTCAATTAGTTATAGTTTGGCAGTAATTGCGTAATTTAAAAGTCATAAAGTAAAGTCGTGTTAAGACGTAAAAGTAAAAAGACGACGTAAAAAGTAAAAGTGTGGAAATGAAAAGAACTGTATAAAACATTGAATTCGCTGCATATATTTTATTTTAAAAGAACTCAAACGTTTTAAATAAAGGTTAAAACGTAACAATATATATATTCCGCATTGCGTCTAAGGCAAGTTTTAATTTTAAATCAGCATTATTTTTGGAAATCCAAAGGTGATTTGAAAATAATTTGCATTTTATTTTCACATATACATTCGATCCATATTTTAAGAACGTAACACAGCCATACTTAGCAATAGGAAATGTAGTTCTACCACCATGGAACACAAAAACTTTTTCTTCTAACACACTTACAAAAGCCGTGAGAGAAGAAATGCAATCGGTAAACATATTAAAATGCTATGCCTTCGCGCACAACACACTTCTTTAGATCGGCTAGTAAACGCAGTGCACGCAAGGACAAACGTACTTGGATAAACAATAAAGCCACAGACGTCGGCGGCTGCCGACATAAATCGTAGTGGAGATCTCTACAATCTCGTCAAGAAGCTTACCGGCAAAGTTAATGTATCTGAAAAACCACTCAGAAATCATGATGGCCTACTCATGACGTCTAATGGCGAACAGTGTGATCTATGGGCCGAGTATTATTGCTATCCCTGAGGCAAAATTATGACGAGTCTACGAGTATATGTGACTACGCCACCCATGAAGATATACAAAATATATCCACCACCACCCAAACAGTAGCTGACATTATAGTTGCCATTAAGACGCTGAAAAACAACAAAAGTCCGGGAAATGATAACAAATCTCCGAAACTTCTCAAAGTAGATTCTGAAACTAACTAACAAATCCTTTTTCCTTTAATAGAGGATATCTGGATGAATAAAAGTGTACCTGAAGAGCACAAAGATGGCATAATAATAAAGTTGCCAAAAAATGGCGACCTAACTAACCGTAACAACTGGCGACGTCCAAACAAATCATGTAGTGATCATGTCGATATACTCAATATAATAATGGAACAGTCAGTCGAATGACGGTCTCCTCTATATCTAATATTCATTGACTTTGAAAAAGCATTCGATCACAATGTCATTTGGCAGTCCCTCCAATGTAAAGGTGTCACACGGAAAATAATTCGACTCACTAGAAGCATGTATGTTGGTGCAAATTGTCGTATTCAGCATGAGGGCAAACTGAGCAGAAAAATTATTGTTGGTACATTTCAACAACCAGTTATCACTCATCCTTCAGAAACCCGGTCTCTACAACATAGTTTTAGAATTGCGTAGCTATGTGGTGGAATCTGCTCCTTTAGGTTTCGCCTGAAGCAGAGAAAGTATACGAAAGTTTCAGCATCCTCCACACTTGGCGAACAATTATCAGATACCAGACAGCCTCCTCCTCTATATTGCTTTTGCTCTCATCACAGAGTGCCCGCTTAAATGTACACCACTCTTTCAAACCTCGAACTACTCCATTTCTAAAATTCACTTGTCCTATCATCATCAGGGTTTCGCCATAGTGTCCTTGTGGTCCTATCCACTGGTTCGTGTAGTCGACCAACGACCATCTAGCTCATTAATTTTTCTCCACCATTGCTGCCTCCAGCGGCTTTGCTCTACCCAGATCCGACTCAACAAGCGTTTCCCTCAGATAGCGAGGTTGTTGCCCACTTCATTGCTCATTATCTCGGAGTATCCCAGCACCCTTTTACAGTTTGGCATTGTTAGCGGTTGACTTTATCGGCCATTATAGCCTTAATTTCAATCGGGCTGTCGGTAAATGTTTTTGCCTTCATTGGCCCCAAATCGAATTGATGGTCATATTGTGCAGAAGGCGGAAAAAGATCTCAATATCTGGGTTCTCCATGTATTTAACCAATTAACTTTCTAAGTAAGCCAACTCGACGAAGTCGCTTTTGGTGTAGATATTACCAAGCAGATTTTAATCTCTAGTGTATTTTAACAGATACACAAGTTTAAATCATAATTAAACAAATAAATATATTTTAATATCAATGAAACGGTTTTATTGGATAGCAAATGTTATGACTTTAATGTTTAAATATGATTTCGGTCAAGTGGCGACCACAACTGACGCGTTTAACCAGTGACGCGAACACCAGTGTACACAAAATTGTCGCATCATATGCAGCCGTATTTCACCAATAACTCCTCGAATGTTGATTTCCCTTCCAAGTGTTCAATTGTCTCTTGTTTATTGACGTAAACAAGTGACTTTACATAACCCCAAAGAAAATAATCCACTAGGGTTAAATCATACGTTCTTGATGACTAATTAATTAAACCATTTTGTGAAATTACTTTTTCATCAAAAGTTTCTTTGAGTAAATAAATTGAAGCTCGCACTGTGTGGCATGTGGCTCCGTACTGTACGTTCACCGTTGACATTAATTTTCTTACCATGTCAGCTCATAAAGCGCACCAAACTTTTATTTTCTGTGGTTGTAATGGTGTGGATTATGCTCACTTTTAGTGCGACTATTCTGCTTATTTACGTACCAATTCATCAAAGAACTAAATTTAGAATTTTGATTGACGGCAAGAACCATTATTTTGAAAAAAAAAAAAAAACAAATGTCAATAATTTGCCAGCGTTGCTCTGGTGTAAGCCTATCCATAATGAAATGTTAAGTGAAACTAAACAAACAGCTATCAGCTGTTAGATCGATTGTCAAATAAAGCAGTGTTGCCAACTCAAAGCTATGAATCTCTAAAAAAACACCCGATAGATATTACTGTGCTTAAGGTGTTAATAAAAGTCAGTCCTCTTGTTCAAAGTATAGAGGTGGTATTTTTTATCAGTTAGTTACGACTGTCAAACAAAAAAAAATAATAATAATAATTTCAACTACACGCCTATCGTTGGTTATAAAGTTCAATTATTCAATAGATTTCTTTAAATAGTTACTATGATACACTTCTTCCCATCTATGGCTTTTGCTGAAGACTGACTTTATAAATTATTTATGTCTTATATGCTGCTTTATGCCATTATTAATCACTGAAACCTATTCTTACTGTACTTTTCACACACATAGTAAAAAAAAGTTGGCAACGCGAATATTTTGTTGCTTCTATATAAAAACAAATATTTGTAACTCTTTTTTTTACAAAAAAAAATGTTACGCTTTGATGTTCTTTCTAAAAAAATGCACATATATGTGCAAGTGTAGTAGTAAACAAGACATCGTAAATTTGCATTATTTCATATTATTTTTTCAAATTTATTCCCTTGCAAAGAAAAAAAATAGGCTCCAAATGTTTTTTTTTGTTTTTTTTTTTTGTTTTGTTTTTGTTTGGAGGCCATTTAAAACTCACACACAAAAAAGACTTGCTATATCAAACAGCTTTCATATATAACACATACATACCATATAGTACATGCTCTTCCCTAATACTCCTTTACTTTTTAAAGACTTCTATTCTATTTTATTGAAATCCTTTGTTTGTGTCACAACATTGAACCAAAAAAAAAAAAAAAAACAAGTTTAGCACAAATGGTATCCATATTGCTAAAAACAGACAGCAACAATAAAAACATTGTTTAGTGGAGACTTAAAAAGAGAACGTGAGTTTTGGTGTTAGTGTTAGTTATTGCATTTGCTATAAGCAGTATTAGTTTGAGGGCTGAGGAGGAGTGCCAAAGCTTTTTGGCTTTATTAGTAGCATTAGTTGTTGCTGTTGTTATTTTTAGTTTAGTAGTCAATGTTCCAGACTCGTTCACTGGATTTGTGTGCCTTCGCATAAATTGTCTGCAGTTTTTTTTTCATTTGTTTGCTTTTCTTTTCGCCTTTTTTTATTGCTGTTTTTGTCCATTCGTTTAGTCAGTCACTCAGTCAGTTAAACAACAGCCATGTGAAAACTAATGTCAACCATACATACATACATATATACAAAAGCTGAAGAAGATAAAAAAATTACAAATAAAGTAAAAGCAAAAACAAAAAATACTCGTTACACTGGCTGTGCGGTGGTTGATGTGCACAATCATGGTTATATTGTGTGGGCATTTATATTGGCAAGAAAATAACACTGCGAGAAATTAATCGAAATAAAAAGTAATTATTAATGTTAAAGACAAATTTGTGCTTTCAATTTAAAGAATTTGGTTAAAACAAATAAAATATCTAATTTTTAATTAAAAAAAAAAATGTTACAATTTTAAGACTTTAAACGGATTTTGTAACAAAATGTGGTTTTGTGTTTTTAATAACTTATGCGGCGTTTTGAAGGTTAAATACCTGCCATTTAGTCTCACTTCGTGAGGCAACGAAACTTATCCTGAATATTTATTATCGATTTCAAGGTACGAGAGACGGTTTGTTTTATTCAGAAGTCTGGGATTTCACAAGTTGACCTCTAGAACAGTTAGTGACTGCCGCAGATCTCTCCACTAGATGTTTGAGCAGTATAACATTCATATCATACGGGTACCGGGTCACAGTGATATTCCAGGGAACTGCAGGGCTGATGAATTGTCCAGGCATGGCACAACCGTCGAACTAACGAGCGAGTTTTCCATGTTGTGAATTCGATTGAGAAATTAAAAGCTTAGGATATACAATGAGGTAATAGACCACTCCGAATAGACAGTTTCAGAAACGGGCAATATACGAGGGTGGATTGATATTGAAGCTACCTAAGTGGGAAAAAACTTTTTTTTTTCAAAAACCATTCATTTCTCAACATAGTCTCCTTTTAGCTCAATACACTTAGTAAGACGATTTTCCAACTTTTTTATACCATCTGAATAATACGATTTTGGTAACTCCTCAAAATACGCATTAGTTTCGGCAATCACTTCTTCGTTTGAGATGAATCTTTTTCCTGCGAGCCATTTTTTCAAGTTTGGAAACAGGAAAAAGTCACTAGGGGCTAAATCCGGACTATAAGGTGGATGATCAACCAATTCGAAGTGGATCTAATGCTGTGTGAACCGGTGCGTTGTCTTGAAGAAAGAGCATTTTTTTCTTGTTTAAATGTGGTCGTTTTTCCTTGATTGCATCAACCAATTAATCCAATAATGCACGATAATACTCTCCTGTGATTGTAGATCCCTTTTCGAGATAATCGATGAGCAATATTCCGTGTGCATCCCAAAATACAGTGGTCATAACCTTGCCAGCCGATTTCGCTGTCTTCGCCTTCTTCGGAGCACTTCCACCAGCTTCCACCCATTGCTCCGATTGATTTTTGGTTTCAGGTGTGTAGTGGTGGACCCAAGTTTCATCAGTAGTTATTAATCTACGCCAAAAATCAGCAGAATTATGCTTTATCATGTCCAAACACCGCTGTGAAGTGATCTGTCGAACTCGTTTTTGTTCAACACTGAGGAAACGCGGCACCCATCTTGCCGATAGCTTTTTCAAATAGCTTTTGCAAATGTTCATGCAAAATGTTGAACACACGTATATATATTATGTTTACTATTTCAGCAATCTCACGTATTTTGACCCGGTGATCATTCATAATGATATCGAGGATCTTGATATTTTCTTCAGTAACCACCTCTTTTCGCCTTCCTGTTGATGGTATTGTTGCAGTGCTTGTTCGGCCCCGTTTAAATTCAGCAATCCAATATTTTACCATATAATCTGACGGAGCAGATTCGCCGTAATGTTTATCAAGCTATTCTTTTGTCTCTTTCGTCGTTTTGTCTTTCAAATACTACACGAAATTCACTTTTTTCCATTTTCCAAAAAACACAAAAGTTGCTTACTTCAAACGACTACAACAAATAAACTAATCGATGAATTTGGCTAAAATTTTAACAGCTGACGTTTGACAGATCGTAATTACTAAGAAAGAAAAAGTTTTTGTGTTTGTGCTGTCATCTAGCGCTAGATAGCTTCAATGTCAATTCGCCCTCGTAGCGCGGCAAATCTAGCCGAATGAAAAGTCTGCTTAATCTCTAAAGAAGCACACCTAACATCGTAGCCTCTGTCGTTACTGGCATTGGACTAAGTCAGAGAGGATGATGATCCATTGTGGTATTACAGCGGACTACTCTGGCCTACGTGTGTGCCTACTTTGAGCACAGCTACCTCTACCTGCCTACTTAAGTAGAAATTTAAAAACATTTAAAATCAACAGGACTCATCCAATCCCTGCCTATTAGCCAAATCATTATAAAAACCAAATAATCATATTTGATGAGACTAGAAGAATCTCATTTATTATGAGCATCCAAAATACGAGCAGACGAGTAGAGAAAACCTGTACCGAAAACAATTGACGTGTTTTTGAGCACGCCTTGGCCAAAAACGGAACAAAATTTGTAGCGGTAATATTCTATTTTGATAATGCCCTGCCCATCTGCCTTATAATCCAGACCTTGCACCAGATTGGCAGATTGCTAGATATGCTATAGTAAACGCCTAAGATTTCTCAGTCTTTTTAGTATTGTGACATTTCAATGCATAACTTACTTTATTTGTGTTGTCATGAGAATTCATCAATGAAATTTTTCATTTACGATAATTTGATACAAATTTCGACTTGATACTGTTATTGTGATGATGATTCATCGATGAAAATATCATGGTGACAATGTCGCTCAAATATCGGATGGGTCATTTAAAAATTTAAGTTCAAAAATGCAATAAAACAAAAACGGTTTGAAATTTTGCCAAATTTATTTATTTTGTTATGAAGTACAATTGTTTCAGTTAGAAATGAAATATTATTTAATTTATATGACTGCCGTGGCTGGCCTCAAAGTACCCCATTTGATTGAACCAATTTTCGATAACATTTTCGAGTGTATGGGGTCGTATCTAGGCAATGCCATCACAAATGTTGGCCTTCATATGCTCAATTATAACTGGTTTGTCGGCATAACACTTCTCTTTAACGGTGCCCCATAGAAAATAGTCCAACGATATCAAATCATAGCTTCTTGGCGGGCCACTTGATATCACCCTTTCGGCTAATTAAACGGCCATCAAACATTTGACGCAATTAGTCGATTGTGGCATGAGATGTGTGGCTAGTTGCACCATCCTGTTAAAACCAAACATCGTTTACACCAATAACATGAAAAGCGGGCACAAAAAATCGGTTATCATGGTGCTATAGGTGTCTCCATTGACCGTCCTCATTTTCAAAGAAATATCGGCCAATGATGCCTCCTTTCCACAATCCGTTCCAAACAGTCATTCGTAATGGGTGCATTGGCTTCTCTAAGACCACGTTTGGGTTTCCTGAGCCCCAAATACGGCTATTTTGCTTATTAACATACCCACTAAGATAAAAATGAGCTTCATGCGAAAAGATGATTTTTTTTGGCAAAATACGCACCATCGTGCAATTTCTGGTTGGCTCTCTGGCGAAGCGAAAACGAAGCGAATGATCATGCGGCTTCAACTCTTGAACCAATTGAACTTTATAAGGCATCATACCGAGATCTTTCCGTAAGATTCGATGCAAACTGGTAAAATGTTCAATTCTTGAGTATGATTACGAGTTGATGTTGATCGATTCTCACGCACACTGCCCGAGCGCGCTTACGTCTTGGCACATCAACAATGAAACCAGTTTCACGAACTTTAGCAATAAACTTGCGTATACCGGGCATTGTCTTTGTTTTGGAAATAAATTTACGATAAATCCCAACGATGCTTAAGCGTAAATCGATTCATTTCGTTCAGTGGAGATAATATACTGAATTTTCTGGCAGAATAGAATGACAGAAGTATTGCCAGATTCGACATTAACACTGGTTAAAATATACATCGATAGATGGCCCACCCGAGACAATTTTTATTTGCCTTGTAATTCGTTGAGTACACAAATTTTCTACAGTGTATGATATTTCTGTACATAGACAATTTGAAACCTACACACTTATGCATACTATATGATACTCGTATGTGTGTATATTTGCCGATGGGCTCTCTTTTATTTTTTGTTGCTGAAAATTGAAAGAAAATAATAACAAACAAAAACAAAAACAAAAACAAAAGAGATATTGCTTACATTGTATTGAATCTAGGGATAGATACATGCTTTTAAAATAAATAAAATGCAATAGCAATAACAACATGTTGTACATATGTTTTTCCATGCATCTAAATACATATTTTGCACCATTAAAATGCATATATACATACGTATACAATATGTATACAATATATATGTATATCATGTCTGTACATACATGCATACATGTGAAATCATCAGAGTGTCTGTCTACTCGTTTATATTTTGATTTTTCTTTTAAAACGTTTTTTCTATGTTTTCCTTTTCTTTTTGCTAAGATTGTTATTGGTTTTGTTGCTTTCGTTGCTATTTTTTTATGAATTCTTGTTTTATTAATAGCCCGCAGTTGTATTTTTGTTTTTGCTGGTGTAGTTTTTATATTTTGTTCTTTGATACAGACAACAGATCCTCTTTTTTTAATGTGTGTGCATGTATGTGTTATTTTTATTATTGCTCTCTTTTTCTTGCATTCTATTATAGTTTGTTGTTGTTGTTATTGATTCCTCTTATATATAGACGATTGGTATTAGGTGTACATATGGCGTTTGAATAGATGATGGTAACACTGACAAAAGAACAGTCTGATTCAAATTGACTCAAAATCACTTTCTAAATCGAGTAAATGCATGTAAGTAGTTCTCTCTGCCTATATAAACTTCAGTTCTCTGTTTTAAAATATAATTCGATGAAAATTTTTTATTATTGTCTTATGATTTAAAAACAAGTTTAACTTTTACAAACTACAACTAGCCTACATGAAGGGCTATACTGTATTTGTATGTAACTCTTTGGAAAATAATTCAGACTAATTAATTTAATGCGAATAAGCCACGTCCGTTTATTTTGTTCTAAACCTTCCAAAGGTGGTTGCAATTTTGAAGTTAAATCGTTGAAATTAATCAAAGGGCTTGCTAGTGGTCAAAGAACATTAATTATTGTTTTTATATACAATTCGTCCTATATTTTGGGTATTTTAAATACTCCTCGAAAAGTATATTTCTTAACCGACCTCCCAGAAAAAACTCTTATTTATACGAAACTTGGTATAGAAAAAGCTTATTTATGCCTTAACAATTGTACCAAATTTTTAAAAAAAGGAAGCAAATTGGACCCTGGCTGCTAAAAATGTAAAAATCAGTAACTCTGTGGCGTATTTAAGCGACATCGTCACTATATAGTAATATTGTCACATATTAACCTTTTTAAAACGTTTGAGTTCGTTTAAATTGCGTTAAAATAAAATAAACACCGCTTTATTGTTGTTACAGTTTTATTTATTTACTGCACTATAACGTTTATACAGTTTATCTTAATACAACAACTTAATATTCGCTTATGCAACACTTTTATTTCCGCTTAACCACGTTTTTATCTTATGCCAGCAAAACGATAGCTAAACTACGTAGGCAAAGCTGTCTCCTTATATACCTAATTGCCTACAGTTTGGAAAATTCCGGGAATACCTCAAATGATCTCATATCCTCTATCCGTTAATTTTAAACATGTAAGATTGGGATGATCTAATTGACAGTGCTGCCATATACACAAATAAGTATGGCATTGACAGGCTGACACAAATATACCAAAATTCTACAATTTAGGCGTTTTTCTTCTCGTAACAGAATTTTCATCGATGAATCAGACTGACTCAGTATAAAATCGAAATTTGTATGAAAATATCGTAAATGAAAAGTTTTGACAGCGTATTTTATAATCGTGTTATTTGCGGGCGTCTTGGAACTACCTGTCGAAGAATCGAGTTTTCCTTCCTGCAAAATTACACCAATCTTATGAATATATTTTAGATGGTTAATAAGTAGGCTTGAAAAAAACCCAACCCACCAGGTTTTAGAGGGTTTTTTGGGTTTTATAAATGCTTACATATTTCGTTCAAGTCGATAATATTGTTTGTTTGTTTATACAATCCCACTGTTTTAGAATTTATAACTCAATTTTGCACTCTTGGTGGGATCAAGGCGTCATTGTGTATTATGAGCTGCTAAAACTGGGTGATCGAAGCAGACTGCAAGTACTCGTTTGAATCATGCATTATGAGAAAAACGCCCGGAATGTAAAGGCAGAGATGATTAAGTTATTCTTTTGCGTGATAACACCCGACCTCATGTCGCAAAAGTTTCAAAACAATTATTAGAAACGATCAAATGGCGCATTCATCGTATTCTCCGAACATTGTGGGCTTTCTTAATGGTCTGTTCCCTTTAAGCGCATATTACCTCATTCTACGGTTAAAAAAACTTGGTTTTATTGTTTTTTTAGAATCTATTTAGGCCGTATAAAGAATTATGAGTTTGTCGTTTAACTCGTCACCGAACCATTTCATTTGAACGAATACAAAATCGGCTTCAAAGTTGGAGCGCCTTAAAAGACGAGAAGTTTCTCTGAGTAGGGATTTGGATATTGGATCAAAGGTGGGGAAAGAATGTAAGCAGTGATTTGAATAATTTGTTATTTCATTATATTTTTGAGCTCAAAATAAACAAATAAATTTGTAGTCCCAATACGTAAATTACACTAATTTTTGTTAAAAAAAAACTTTAAATAAAAAACCCAATAAAACCCGGATGGATTTAATGTCGTTACCCAGTGGGTTCCAACCCTTTTAATAAGTCCCGGTGTCCAAATACTTTTTCAGATTAGTATTTCAGCACACTTATTACATCTTATACAGCTTATCCTTTATATCGCGTTCGAAATATTTCCACACTTCTAGGGACGTCTTTGTATGTAAGTATTTAATAGTTTAAATCATTTCACAACAATTGCCTTTTTTACACTGTCAACTTAATACTTTCTGGTAGTAGGTATGTAATTACGATTGTAATTTTTTAGTTTTCAATTTTTTTTTTTCGACAAGTACGTTTTATATTTATTTAAACAGTTCCAAGGACCTGATCATCATTCTTCATACATTCAAAATTAATATTCATACACAGAAAATGAGAAAAGGTTAACCTTGCTCAAGTGTGTATATCTTATTCATTCTACCATGGTTTTGACGTTTGAGGTTGTCATATAAGACGTTATACATACATAAGTACATGTATTCTGTCATAAGACGTTTTATATTAAACTTAGAAAAATACTTAAATTATGAGCATATTTGTAATAAAAATAAATAAAAACGTATAAAAATTATACATATTTAAATTAACTGGTTATTCGTGTTAATAATAACCGATTTATTTGATATTCGAAAAATGGGCATTTTAAAAATACCGTATTCGACAAATTAAAAAAAAAACTGCTTCAAACCGATCGAATTATAACCGTTCGATATCCTTAGTCACTATACTAAAGAAAGCTGAAATTCGACTATGTGCTTATTCTGTCTCCCCATTAACGAATAAAGCACCAATTATTCACGACAATATTGTCCGTTAGTACTCAATTATAAATGAACACCAGCAAAACTAAAGCAACTTCTGTCATCGATCAAAAATCTTGTATGAGATCAAAGAAAATTCATCATCAGTCATTGACATTTTACCATTGTCAGCGTGTGTCACGATTATACATTATGACGGGCGAAGCAGGCTAATATTTTAGAAAATTTTGAGCGTTTATTGTATAACATTGGTATATACCATAAAAATTATCTGATAGTATTGGTCACCTCTAACAATGACCTTTTCCCATCTTTCTGGCAAGATTTTACGATAAAAAATTGCTTAATTTTTCAGTCAAGAACGAATCAAGTCAATGAAGAATAGCCTGTTCAAAAGTGAAGCGCATTCCAATAAGGGCTTTCTGCATCGATTGCAACAAATGGTAAGTAGGCGGTTGAGGCAAAAATAGCCTTGAAACACACGTACGAACAGAAATTTTTTGGCCAATGCTCACTTGTGTTCGGTAGAGGTCCCCTCTGGTCACCTGGCATGATTTCTGTTGCTCGTAATAAATAGGGATCTCATAGTACATCTAAATCAGCGTACTGCAAAATTATGCAACTGGATCTTACAATTGTGTGGGTAATTTCAGAACACCCTGCTAGAAAAAATTACATTTGTTTTCTTATACTGTTTACATTGGAAAGAGTGCTTCCAAATCTAAAGTGTACATATTTAAAAATACATTTTTAAAAGCAAAAACAACAGAATAACAAAAAAAAAATTTAAAAAAAAAACATTAAAGAAAACAATAACAAAAAAATTGTGAAAAACCCCAAAATGTAAAATAAATCAAACATGTTAAACAAAATGTTTAATAACATCAGCAATTAAACATTTTTTCTCTCGGTATTTTTTCATTTATTATCCCTTTATTCCTCTCCGCTTATTTTTTGCCTGTGTATATGAGTTTTTTACGCGTGAAAACAAAAGAGAAAATTTACTCGGAGTGATGTTTTGCCACACTCTACCCTAAATACATATATACTAAGCATTAGCTTTATGCCATAGTACTGATTCGGATTGTAACAATGGATCTTCTGTTATCATGCGATGCAAAAATTTCTTCTTTTTATGCCGTCTAAATAGCATTTGGAAACATTCGAAATCGTTTTTCATTGCCTTCGACTTCAACTCGTGTGGTACCCAAATTCCTTGATTTTAGTTGCAAACATTTTGAAATTACTGCTTGAGTAGCGACAATGATTTTACCATCGGTAGTGAATTCCATGCGTTTCATAATTGGCTGTCATTTAATGTTTGGCCGAAAATTAGTAAAAGACAAGACAATTTGTCTTTAGAAGAAATCTTTTCAAGATGAGGCTTATGTGTGAAATTTTTTGTGAATTACGACCATCCTCATAGAAAATTTTTGTGTAAAAATCGCCTATAATTAACGATGAAATTTAGTTTTAAAACAAACCTTTATCTCCTGAATGAAAGCAATCAGTTAATCATTTAACAAAAAAGTGTATTATAGTGCAGGGTAACATAAAGTCAAATTCTAACAACCATTAAACTTGTTGCAATTCTCTACTCAATTAGTGTTTAAATTGAATTTTATCATACCTGTTAAGCATATTGGCAACTTTAAAACACGCTGCCAGTAACGCTAGTTAGATTATAGTTTGTTTTTGTTGTGAATGTATGTGTGTATTGAATTTTTGCTGCAAATGCATTGTCTTTCCTAAAAAAAGTGGACCACTTGTTGTAGTTTTTTTTTTTTTTTTTTTTTTGAAACTAAAAATTTTCAAACTTTTCAAAAATTTACTTAAAAAAACGTATTTTTCTAAACAAAATATTTTATTCTAATATTATGTACTTCTAAAAGTTTATATGTATGTATGTACGTATGTGTGTGCATGTGTTTATGTTTGTAATTGACATTGACTTTTGAAAAATCAAAAATTCCTTAATATTCACAATCAAAAAAAAAACGTCATTTGATATGTTTTTATTGCATATAACGCCAGCAGCTAAAAAGCAGCACTGATATTATGACTACAAACACACAGAATATAAACACCACAGCCATCCATTGTATTGCAATTTAAGAAACGACAGCAAAAAAGAATACTTGCTCAAAAACAACACTACACAGCACTAACACACACTCTCTAGCACAATTAATCATGTTCTTATTTTATTCGTCGTATAAACGACACACTCTTACACGTACGAATAATACTTTTACATTTTAATTGAAATTCTATTCTTTATTTTCTTTTTTCTTTCACTCTACCCGTGTAAACACACACATAATTTCCTATACAAACATATATTGTTGTTGTTATTGCTTACAATTTTATCAGCAATACACACGACAATATAATACTTTGTATATATTTTATTGTATACAGCGGCAGCAGCAGCCGCAGCAGCAACAGCAACAATCATCTTGTCTCGTCTTATTGCATTAATAACGACAACTTGCACTTTTCCCCCAGCTTTCCCTTTGTACATAGCATTTTTTTATAATGATATTATAACGACAACAACAACAATGTTAAGTGTGTGCAGTCAAGAGTCAGTCATTCAGTTACTCAGTCAGTTGGCCAGTCAGTTAAATTCGTTTTTCCTTTTTTTTCTTTTTCTTTATTTCATTTCGTTACGAATCGTGTTTTTAATGTTTTTAGTTGGAGCTCTCTCTCTCTCTCTCTTTTTTTTGTCAGCTTAGTTTATGGGAGTAACAAAAAAAGTATGCGCCATGAAATTACATGCAATCATTACAGTGTAACTGTGCTGACCATTAAATAAATATGGAAAAAACGCATAATTTGAGTTAAAAGAAGAATCAAAGCGCTGTTTACAAGTGTCTATGTTTTGTTCGCAAATTTTCCTCCTCTGAAAAACGTTCTCTAACTTTTTACTTGCACCCAAAATGGTGTTTATGAATGAGAATTGTACATGTGCAGTTTTGTACTCTCTGTATATACACGTAGTTTTAGATTTGCTTGATCTCTTTGTTTGTTCATTATAAAATTGTTAGAATAAATGAGAGACTTATTGTAAATTACAAAATTTCTCTTTACGTATTCTAGTCACAATGCATTTCAGTGGAAAATTATTTCAATGCAAATGTAAACATTTTGAAAAAAACCGGTGTGGGAAAAGCTTTTTTATTATTAAGTCTTAGAGAGAGTGAGAGAGAGCATATTTTATGTTTGCGTAAGAGTATGTGTGTGCGGCGCGCATATAAAAGTTCATGTTTATATTTTCATACACTTGAACTTGTTCACATTCTAAGCTTGAATTTTTGTTGTTGTTGCTGTGACACTGAAGTTTTAGTATTTTGTAAGTTTTTCTGTCCAGAGAGTCTCTTTTGTGTAATTAATGTTATTTTATTCGTGAGTGTGTGCATTACTTAAATGGTTCTATTTAAAGCTTTCATCATGTCTGCTCAATAGCTTTGTTGTTGCCCTGCGTCTGGCAATAGGTTTGTCGTCTGGTTTGAAATTCTTTGTCAATCAATTATTTGCAATTATCGCCAATATGGCTGGCATATAAAATTTTCATTTATTATGTTAGTGTTGCAATTTAAAAAAAGTGTTACTGTTATTGTAGTGCTGGAAGAATATAAAATAAGTAATATTATTTTATATAAATAAAAATAAAGTAATAAGTAATAATTTATATATTTTTATAAACATTTTTTTAATTATTATATATTCTGGGTATTTTGGCGATTTCTTTAATTGCTTTTTGAAAATTTCCTAAATTATTAAAACTCAAACCCAATCCAACACACTACTACAGTGTTAAGCATAAGAAATAGATATGTAAGTTCATGTATACATACAGTATTGGACAAAAGATATACACTAGCTTGCACTTACTATCATATATCTTCATAACATAGAAAAGCTCAATTACAATTTAATTTGATTTATTAATTTATAACTATAATATCCTCTTTTCACTAAGAAAAGACAAAAACAAAGAAAAACAAATTTGTAACAGTAAAAATGTATGTTAAAGTTACAAAACAAAAATCGTTCAATAACAAAAACAATAATTTTACCATTAGAGAAAATTTTAACGTCTTTATAATCGAACCGAATCTGTTAAACTCTGCCTCTAGCCAACAATATTTTGCAATATTCTACAAAAATGGCTAACAGTAATTAGCAATTAGAAGAAACAATAATTAATGATTATAATAGAGATGAATCAGTGACATCAATCGCAAATAAATTTGGAATTCAACACAGTATTATTTGCCCCATTATAGACCGTTTCCGTTCATCAGGCTCATTGACAACCATACACAGAGGTAGTAGATCCCTTAAAACCAGCAAACGGAACGACCAGGTGATACTCCGTTTAATAAAAAAGTATGTTTTTATATCAGAAAGGTCTGTTAAAACTCAATAAAATTTAATATTTCGATAAGATGCATCCAAACACGATCTGTAGACGGTGGATTAGTATCATATCAAAGTGCAAAAAGGCATTTACTACTGCCAAAAACAGATTGATCCGAATTGAGTTTACAAAGGAGCAAGTAAACTTAGGTATGATTTTAATAGAAGACCGTACACTATTTTGATGAATCTAAGTTGAATGTGGGAAGTTCTTATGGGTTTAGTATGTTAAGCTGAATAAAAACAACAGCGTATTAATCCTGGGTTTACCAAAGACACGATTAAACATAAAGAAGGAAGTGTTTTAGTCTGATAATGCATTTCTGGCCATGCATTTTAGCCGATACACAAAATGAAGGGTGTAATGGTTCGGTTTGTTTACAAGGATATCCTGGAGCACATACTGATACCGCTTGCAGAGGAGAGAATGTCACTTTATTGGAGATATCAATGAGACAACAATCCAAAATGCACAGATAAATGAATGAAAGAGTGCTTTATAAGGAAATAAATCAACGTTTTGAAATGTCTAGCGCAGTCGCCAGATCTCAATCCCCAAAAAGCTGTGGAATATTTTAGATCTCAAAATAAATAAGGACAAACTTTATTGACAAGTGGAAATTGCATTGAATGAAATTTCTGGTGAAACATTATCGAATCTAATCGAGTCAATGACATGAATATGTAAAGAACTTTCAAAAAATAATGTCTATACAACTTAATATTGGTAAAATTGTTATTTAAAGTGAATTTATTGCTTTCAACGAAAAAACATATTTTTTCTTCGTTAAATAAGAATTTTCTTTGTTTTTTTTTATTTTTTAGTGAGATTTGATAATTGAATTTATATATAAATAAAATAGTATTAACCAGAAATTTGTATTAACCAGAAATTCGTGCCAATATTTTGTCCAACACTGTACATTGTTTCTTCTATCTGTTTTACTTTCGTGTTACACTTGCATTCACTACTTTCAATGAGAGGGAGAGTGGTAGTACATGTTCTAATCGCAGACCTTGTGCTCTTTACCAAACATATCCACACTAATACATGCAAGCAGTAGAATACATTTTCTAAACGAAAATACAACACATACACACACATAAATGTGGTAGCTATGAAAATCTAAAATTGCATCGGTATTTTTCATTCATTATTACGAGAAAAAGAGAGAGAGAAAACGAAATGCTTCAAAAAAATTTCTGTATTTAATAACAACAACAAGTATAACTACAAAACAATGACAATGTCATGTTTTATTCATCTTCGTTTTAACACTCTCTTGCCGGTATATAGTATACCTGGTTTAGTACTCTCACAAAGAAAATAGCTACACACACACACATACATGAGGGAACACTAAAACAAAAAATAAATAAAAACACGAAAATCCAAAACAGAGACTGACTAAAGTTGATTTAAATTGTAAAAGAAAAAATACAAAAAAGAAGAAAAGAGAATAGGTTCGAAGAAGAGGAGAAGGTAAACATGTTAATACAGGCATCACTCTAATATTACGACTAATTGACTCCGTGTTGTTCGATAAAACTAAAATATTAATAAGTATGTAAAAACAAAGTAATTCTTGTATTTATCCCGTTACTTAGAGTATAAAGCAATGGCCAGCATAGCTGCTGGTGGGAACCAAACATCTCCCGCATCCTTATACGTATTCATACGAACGACAGCAAAATTCACACAAGAGATTAGAAAATTCATTTAATAGCTCGCCACAATGATGGGAAGTGTGATTTTCGTTCGGTATTAAAAAAAGTTTTTGAATGTAATTTTTTGATAACAAACTTCATAAGTCCGTTTATTTCTAACGGATTTTCAAAAGCAAAGTGGCATTTTATTGCTAACTATACATCGGTAAGGTCAGGTTAATTTCGTAACAAGCACTGAACGCTGGAATCGTCGTGTTCTTGACAGTGGCATAGGTATTCCGTAGACTCTTCCTTCTCTTCCTCTTTATCATTGCAACAGAACTTCAGTTGCGTTGCCGAACGATAATTAGAAATTTGTAGTTGCCTAAACAGCAATTGGAATTAATAGGCTTTTAGTTGCCAGTTGCCATATGTAATGCAATTTTTGGCAACTGGCAACGCAACCAAAGTTCTGTTGCCATCCATAATCGACCCATTAATAAAAGCGAAACATACAATTTATTAACGTGGCTATTCTCGACTTCTTGCATTTCCAGCAGCGTGCTATTAGAGGGATGCCTTTATTATATTTTCTGGATCTTTATTTGCTGATTTTTCTTCGTCTCTCTCTTTCTATCTGAAAGATAGAGTCTATCTACCTATGCGGCGTTTAAAGGTGTATGTGGGTTAGTCATGCTAAAAACTTTAATAAGAGCACTAGTGTGTTATGTTTACATTTATTTGTGTTGTTGACTTTGATTTTAAATAAGAGATGTACGTGTTTCGTTACCATTACGTTTCTTTGTACAACAATCTTGTTTTCAACACATATTGTTGGTCATGCAGAAAGCTCTTAAAAAGAGAATAAATAAGAGCTTTTTAAAGTGGGTAATCTTTTTTAAGAGTTTAACTAATGAGCTTGGAGATTCAGTGTTTTTTTGTTATTACACTGTAGCGTAGAAAACAGGTAGAGTAAGTTAAAATGCGGATTTATTTAGAATCCAAAAAAAAAAAGTGTAAAATAGAATCCAAGATATAACAATGTTTTTTATAGTTGGTTATCCATATCGATAACCATGGTCTAATGATTATAAGGTTTGCACAATAGTGTGGTGAATAAATGTGACGTCACGTGTAGTCGGTTGTATTTTGTCGTATAAGCAATATTATTTGGAATTTTTTTTTCAATATGTATTATGGATTTAAAAAAACGACCACGCGTGACGTCAATATAAACAAATATGGTAATAGTATTGAATTGGATAGGGAATGGAAACCTTGTGTGGTAACCAATTCTTACAATCCATTTCTTAATATACAAGTTAATAATGTCGATTTGGACAACATATGGCATAACTATCACATATGGCTTGTGTCAATAATAACAAATATGATATATTGGAGGGTAAACATCTATCATTATAATTCAGTATTCGATACACGCCAAAGTGTAAGCACACATTTTTTTCAATCGATATAATAATATTGATTTTGTGCCTAAAAAAGATGTTTTGCGAGGAAGTCTGATAACCTCCTCTAATTTGAAGAAAACAGCTGCTGCTGGAAGTTATCGATTATTAGTAGAAACTTACGGTCAATATGCACCAACTCAAAAAACTCGTGAACGATGGTTTGAGCGATTCACAAATAGTGATTTCGACGCAGCAGACATTGAGAGGCCTGGTCAGCTGAAGAAGTTTGAAGAATAGGAATTGGAAGTATTACTCGGCGAAGATTGTTGTCAAACGCAAGAAGAACTTGCATTATCATTGGAAGTCACACAACAAGCCATTTCCCTACGTTTAAAAGCTTTGGAATTCATTCAGAAGCAAGGAAATTAAGTCCCATATGAATTGAAGCCGTGAAACGCTGTGAGGCGATTTTGCAGGTCGGAAACGATGCTTGAATGCTACAAAAAGAAGTCACTTTTGCGTCGTATTGCTACTGGTGATGAAAAATGAATTCATTGCGATAACCCCAACTGCAAAAAGCCATATATGTATAAAACCCGCCCAACCAGCCGAATCAACGCCGAAGCCGTATATCTATGACGCCAAGGTAATGCTCTGTATTTGGTGGGATCAGAAGGGTGTTTTGTGTTATGAGCTGTTGAAATCGGTTCAACGATTAAGAGGGACCTGTACCGAACACAATTGATTTGGTTGAAGAGTGCAATCAATAAAGAACGACCAGAATATTCGACCAGACACGAGGCCATTATCTTCCATCATGACAACGTTCGGCCACATGTTGCAAGTTCGGTAAAAAACTATTTAGAAACCAGTGGATGGGTATTTTTGATTCATCCGCCTTCTAGACCAGACCTTGCCACTTGCATTTTTTAAGCAAAAAAATCGTCATTATTAACTTGTATACCCAATATAACATTTTGTTTAATATGCTTGTTTAATATGCTTTTGTTTAAGCTGCTTGTTTTCGCAATTTTATCAACTATTTTTATTAACATAACTGTGATAAAAACCAACTGCTTACATATGAAAGCAAACTAAAAATCTCTTAAATTATCGATAGTACGCTTAATATAATGTGTAAGAGCATTAGCAGACAGAAGCAGAGAGAGAATACATATTAATGAATTGAATTGTATGTGTCAGTAGCAAGTGTGTGTGAGTTTTTGTTTCGGTTTATTTCGTTTCACTAACGTATCTTTACGATGTTTTAATATTTTTGGTTTCTCATCTTTTTTTTCTTTTCTTTTTTTTTGAATGATTAACATTGTTGATATTTTTTGTGTAGTACGTACGACTATACTTGTTGTTGTTGGTTTCATTATTGTTTGTATATACACCAGTGAACGTGAACTCAGGACTCTGGCAATGACTGACAAATCATTGATTTAGTATTTGTTTGGACATCGTCGCTAGTGGAGTATTAAAACGCGGCGTAAACGACGTAGCGTGTTTTTAAAGTGAAGAAGAGAAGAAAATATACATATATATGAAAAGTTGTTGTTATTTTTGTATAGAAATACTTTTTTTATTATTTAACGCAAAGAAATCAAAACACATGAAATTTCTTTATACAAAAACACACATGTTCAAGAGAAGACGTGCATTGAAAATAAAGTTTTACGTGAATTTTACGGATAAAAAACAAAATAAATCAAAATCAGGGGTTTCATTATTTTTTTTGTTACGGAATAAAAAAGAAATCTCATTGATTTGTGTCCATTAAAAAATAAATAAAATAAAAAAATGTTTATAAAAAATTTTTATCCAAAAGGAAGAGAGAACGTACGTGCATATTTAATTATCATTAAGATGTGAAAATAAAAGAATTAAGAAAATTTTTGGATTTCGAAAAAATTTAAGATTTAATTAAAAAATATTTTAAAAATGTATGAAAAAAAATATTTTATAAAAAATGAATATGTAAATATATAATTTTGATAGTTTTAAGAAAGTTTTAAGCAAAAACAAACCACAATAAAATTTCCTTAAAATTCTTTTGCTGTTCTAAACAATTATAAACAAAACAAATCATATCCTTCGTTAACTTCATTGTAGCCGTGTAATAATAACAACAACAGCAGCAGCAATAACTACATTAACAATAATAATAAAACAACTTGATTTGTTGATCATTATTGTACAGACATTCAATTGTAAATGAATGTCTTCTTCTTCGTTCCCTACTTTTCTGATATTTTATATTTGTTTTTGTTTTCCTATTAAGAAAAGGAGAGTGTGAGTGCAACAACAACAACAACGTGCAAGAGCATTTGTGTAAAACGCGAATTTATATCTGTATATGTAAACGAGACTGGCCGCCTTTGTTCGGTGTTGTTCTAACTTCGTTTTTGTTATTATTGACTTAAAAACATCAACAACAACAACAATAGCAAGAGCAACACTAAAAATTTAAACCAAGAAACACGAAGATTGTTTTTTTTTAATAAAAAAGAAAATAAAACGCATAAGAAAGAGTGTGCATGTGTGCGTGTGTGTGCGTTAAAGTAAATCCTCAAGGAATCTTAAACGTCTGCAGATAAATAATTTTATGTGTCTGGGCTTGTTAAAAGAAAAATATCAACAAGAAGAAAAAATAAAGAAAATAAGTAAAACAAAAAATAAGAAGCAGAATAAAAACAAGAAAAATACCTTAAAAATTTACACACACTCACTAACCTACCTACTACTTGTCTGTATTTAACAGACAAGGTCTTTATCTTTCTCTCTCTCTCACTCTCTCTCAATATATGATGTATTTTTTAAGCTGTTGTCACTTTGCAGTAAACTTTTAATAACAGTGTTGTTTTGTTACTTTGCATTGTTAACTTTACGTAGTTCTGAGTAACAACTTTTGTGTAATAAACCGTGAAAAAAGCTATAAAAATTGAAAATAGAAAAGTGCAAAAATTACCTTTAAAAATTTACCTTTTTAAAACAACCTGTTGATTTTTAATATAAAATAATAATAAATAAAATTTATAATATGTAACCCTAACCGTGTTGACCTGCTTAAATGTGATAAAAAAAGAAAACAACCAAAATTGGTAAAAAAAAAACACACACAAAAAAAAACAAACTCTAACTCAACTCAAATACCTGTCAAATGGATTAACAAAAACCCTTTTTTTAGTTAAATATTAAAAAAAAAAAACAAAATATTAATCCTCACTCTCTACCCTTAAACGGATACCTTATTAACAACCTCAAGCCTTCAAACAATTCAAAGGTGAATATAAAAAAAGTAATTATTTTTTGTTTGAAAAAAAAAAACAAAACAAATCAGCCACAAATTACTCAAAATGATGAAATTTTTGTTTAAATTTTATTTAAAAAACAATTTAGATTTTTACACGATTGTTTGATATGTATTTGCAAGTTTATAGGTATTTTTATGCGTGAACTTATCGGCCACCAAATTAGCTTGTTTACTTAACGGCCCTATGGCCATTTGTGATATCCCTAAAGTATTTTCTAATGCAAACTCTGAGTTACACATATAAAAAGGCCGAGCGCCCTACAAATTGAAATTGAAAACCGAACAGTACTTTCGAAAAATTTAAACAGGTTCGTTAATGTCACAATTCCAAAGTAGTTCAGGTCATTAAAGAACCCTGTACCAAGAAATCTTAATCAATGTTCCTTTAAATCGTACATGGCCAGCTACACTCAGGTGTATTAGAGCTATCTGCTCTGTATATGTATACAACTGAACAAAAACGATAATATTCAACAAAAAGTAACAAATAAACAACAATTTCATTCAGTTGTGTGATAGCTTTTGATGAAAGCAACTTAATTCGTTAACGGAGAGGTGTAGCAGATAAAATTCTGCATCGTTCTGCATATAGTCGATTCATAGTAAACAATCATACATAATAAATTTTAGCATGTGGTTGACTCATAAGAGACAATGTCGCAAAATTTCAGCTTTTTTAATATGATGACATTACAATGAAGTCGTTATATTTAATTTCCGCCGGTAAACGATTTATTTGTTGCTAGATAATCGACTTAAATTAGATGTGACTTAATATAATGTCATACCACAACCATAGTGGACACAAACAAAATTCAATTGATCGTTTACCACTTTATGTTATATCGCAACTAATCGAACATAGTGTTGCCCATAAGGTCTGTTCATTTCATTGGAACTATGGCGTTACGTTAAGTCACTTTTAATTGAGGCACAGCCAGCCTTCTTTGCTGCAATTTTACTGCTTGATCTTTAGACTCTGACCAACATAGCGAGCTCAAACTTTTCTTTTATGTACCTTTTTATATTCGAAACGAATTTTATAAGACCAAATATGTATCGGTTTCGTGGTAAAACCATTATTACATCAGTGCGGAACTTCTGAGTTTTCTGAGCGAAAAACTAATACGTTTGCGTTTTGCAGATCTTTATGGAATTTAAATGTACAGCATTAAGAGATTTCTGCAAGATTGAAACAAATAAGAATGTAAACATGCAAAGTCCAGTTTATGTTGATGCTGGTGGAGCTTAAACTACTTTTGTGCATAATCCGAACAAATACACTGTCTCTGCTGTTTCTTTTGATATAACAATGCTTAGATCACAGTTACCAAATAATTTTAAAAAATCGTTGGTGTTCTAATGACAAAAAGAAAGAGCAATTACATACTCTTTTGGGCGACCTAAACTATCGGGTGTTTTTTTACAGTTACACAAGCTTAAATCAAAATAAAATAAAGAAATATATTTTTAATGTCAATGAACTGGGTTTTGTTGAATGGAAAATTTGATGAAATTAATGTTTATATATGATTTTGGCCATGTGGCCGGCTGGGCATAGAAAGCGCATTCTGGAACATCAATATTCGCAAACTTTTCGCAGCATATGCGGCCGTATTTCGCTAATAGCTCTTTGAATGTTCATTTCCTCCAGGTGTTCAATTATCAAATATTATAATCCACTGGAGTTAAATTACACGATCTTGGTGGCCAATTAATTTGACCGTTACGTGAAATTACTCTTTTATCAAAAGTTTAACAAAAGTTTCAATAGTAACGTGCTTTCTTATTTATGTACCTATTCAACCGCAAATGGGCTCATCGGAGTACAAAATTTTGAATCGCGAACAGACCATTATTTTGATGAATAATTTCAACAAATTTCCAGCGTTACTTTGGTGTAAAGTTATCCATAGTAAAATGTTATACCAAACTTAAGAAAAGACAACACTCAGCTGTTAAATCGGCTGTTCAATAAATCAGTGTTGCCAACTCAAAATTCTAAACCTTAAAAAAACATATATCAATCGTTATTTGTGCTGAAAAGACCAAAACCGAAGTTTGTTCTCATCGCTCTTTGTCTCTGGCATGTTGTAATTGATCCAAAATAGTGTAAAAGCTTCTTCGGTTTACACTTGAAAATCTCCAAATACTTATTTGAAGTGGTGACATTGAGCCATCGCTTGGATAAATTTTTTTTTCTATTGCCTTTCATTTAATAAAATTCCACTGAATTTTAAGGCTTTTTCTAGCCTTACCGAAAAAGCCAGGAGCGTAGAGCCCAGTAAGCGATAATAGCCAATAGGAGCAGTGATGCTACATCGATACGAGGGCAATTGGAAATGTTCTTAGCCTAACAATTAATACAAGAGTTAAATTATTAAATTTTTTATTTTTTTTGTCAATATAATCTCCTAAAACTTCAACACACTTAGTCCAACGTTTTTCTAGCAATTCTATACCTTGACTAAAATAATTTTCCTGAAGCTCTTCAAAATAATCGCTTACAGCTGCCATTGCATCTTTACTCGAGATAAAACGTTTGTCAGTAAGTCAGAGGGAGCTAATTCAGAAGAATAAGATGATTGGTCAAGCAATTCGTACTACAATTCGTTGCATTTAGCCATTATTAAAACACTATTGTGGGGTGGTGCGTTGTCTTGATGAAAAATTATTTTTTTGTATTGTAAGCCAAGTCGTCTTTCTCTAGTTTTCAAATTCAATTGATCCAAAAGGTTACAATAATATTCCGAATTTATTATTTTACCTGTTTGAATATAGTCGATCAATAAAATATAGGGTGGGCCATTTAAAAGCTTAAATTTAAAAATACATTAAAACGAAAACGGTTTGAAATTTTTCTAAATTTATTTATTTATTTTTTTAGCTGCGTAATCAAATTTCCGAGAACTTTTTCGAGTGTATGTGTATGTTAGTTTGTCGGCATAACACTTGTCTTTAACGGCGCCCCAACAGAAAATCGGTTATCATGGTGCGATAGGTGCCTCCATTGACCGTAATGGTTGCGCCGTCCTCATTTTCAAAGAAATATGGACCAATGATGCCTCTGCTCTATAAGCCGTACCAAACAGTCACTCGTAATGGGTACATTGGCTTCTGTAGGACCACGTTTGGGTTTTCTGAGCCCCAAATACGGCAATTTCGCTTATTAACGTACCCACCAAAATGAAAATGAGCTTCATGCGTAAAGATGATTTTAAATGATGATAAATCCCAATAAATCCCAACGTTGCTCAAGCGTAAATCAATTCATTTCGTCCAGTGGACATAATATACGGAATTTTGTGGAAGAATAGAATGACATAAGTATTGCCAGATTCGAAATAACCGCTGGTTCAAATTTAAACTTTTAAATTTCCAACCCTATAGTTATGCTGGAAATACAAATATATCACTAGATTATTGAACTACCCTCGTATTCTAGTTGGGAATGTAGTATTTTCTACTGTTTTGAAGCTGCGGTTGTTATTTCGCGTTGCCAAATGTTGACAATATTTTTATTAAATTTATAAAATAATTGTTTTTTTTATTTTCTTTTAAATTTAAAGCTTCAGCCATTTTTTATTTTGATTTCGTTTTTAACAAACTTTACAAAATTTAATCTTGTTTTACTATAGTAGCCTTAGATTTATCAGATTATTTTGTGTGTTTTTGTCGTTATCTTTTATTGCGTTTTAATTTTTATTCAATTTTTTTCACGAATTGCCAAAATTTTGTTTTTGATTAAATCATTTTGGACTGTAAAATGGGTATAAAAAAATTAGTCGTAATTGGCAATGCGATAATGACAAATATAAGAGACACACACACAGAGAGACAGAAAAAACAAAAACACCAGATACTCGTCGTACATCTTTAACAGGCAGAATCATGTTTTAAAAAAGCAAATGTAGTTTTTTTTATATAAAATAAATTTGTATTCCACAAAACAATGAACAAATAAATAAAATTAAATGGCTTTTTAATTACTCATAAGAAGAGTGTTGCCAGACCTTTGTAACACACAATTTTTTTAATAATTTACTGTTTTTTGTTTAATTTTTAAAACGAATTTTATTTATTTGTTTTCCTTCGAAAATTGGCCACACCCTCTGTTAGCCTTGTCTCAATAAAGAAGACCACACCAAACCAAACCAAACCTTTTCTTATCTTATTTATGGCGGTGGTTTTTTTACTCCAAAACGACATCCTTATTTATATGAAAACAACAGATTTATAAGCTTTTAAAAACATGAGTAATTTAAGTAAAGTTATTAAGAAAAGAAAAAAAACATAAATTTTAAAATCATTATCAAATTGGCAACAGAAAAAGCAAATATTTTTCCTTTAAAACTGCACCATTATAAATTGCATGGAATTTATCATTCCTGCTAGAAAGGAGTCACAGCCACAGCGGCACACCACACCCATAAGAATGTCAGCTTTGCTGCCACAAAAATGCTTTTCTATAAAGAATTTAAAAGAAATGGCGCAAATCAGGAAAAATTTACAAAAATAATTATTTAAGCGAAAACCGATTACTTAAGTCCTACTTCTAACACTAAAATACATCCCTATAACATATTTAAAAGTTTAAGCAAAGATTATTACTTGTAATTAGTATTCAGGAAAAAGTAACCGGCAACCATTACTACGATTACTTAAGCCTTACTTTGAAAGCTAAACATCTTCTCTTTAAACTTTCTAACTATTACAGTAAAGATTTTATAACTGGTATCTTGTTATTTATGACGAATACCGATTACTTAGACCTTACTTTTAATGAAGAAGTCATCTTCATCATAAAATATGTAACTTTTAAAGTAAAGATTTATAACTTGTTTTTAGGGAAAAGTAAACGGCAACCATTATGACGAATACTTATTACTTAAGCCTTACTTTTAACGCTAAAAGACATCTCTCTAAACTTTCTAGCTATTAAAGTGAAAATTTAACATTTCCGACTTCTTATTAGGGAAAGATAACTGGCAACATTATGACGAATACTGATTACTTAAGCCTGACTTTTAACGCTAAAAGACATCTCTCTAAACTTTCTAGCTATTAAAGTGAAAAATTAATATGGTTAACCTGTTTTTAGAGAAAAATAACCGGCAACGATTACAACGATTACCGATTTGTAATATTTAAGGCATTTCTATAAGCTTTCTAAATATTAAAGTAATGATTTAAAATTTCTAATTTGTTTTTAGGGAAAAATAACCGTCAACCATTACAACGATTACCGGTTAACTTAAGCCTTACTTTTAATTCTAAAAGATATTAATAAAGAATTTATGATCGTTAAAGTGAAAACTTATAAATAATCACTTATTTTTAGAGAAAAGTAACCGGTAGCCATGGAAGTGAATACAAACCTCTAAATTCTTACTTTTAATGCTGTAGAACATAACTTTAAACTTTCTTAACTTTAAAGCTAAGATGGTAATTTCTTTTTAAAGAAAAGTAACCGGTAACAATTTTTATCTTAAATAAAATTATAACTTTAGAAATCTTTAATGAATATTTTGTTCTTATTTCCTACTAAAACAACAATATACGAGGGCGGATTGATATTGAAGCTACCTAAGTAGGAACAAAACATTTTTTTTTTCAAAAACCATTCATTTCTCAACATACTCGTGGTCTCCTTTTAGCTCAATACACTTAGTAAGATGATTTTCCAATTTTTTTATACCATCTGAATAATATGATTTTGGGACTCCTCAAAATACGCATTAGTTCCGGCAATCACTTCTTCGTTTGAAATGAATCTTTTTCCTGCGAGCTATTTTTTAAAGTTTGGAAGCAGGTAAAAGTAACTAGGGGCTAAATCTGGACTATAAGGTGGATGATCAACCAATTCGAAGTGGATTTCTCGTAGTTTTAGCATAGTATCTAATGCTGTGTGAACCGGTGCGTTGTCTTGAAGAAAGAGCACTTTTTTCTTGTTTAAGTGTAGTCGTTTTTCCTTGATTGCATCAACCAATTGATCCAATAATGCACGATAATACTCTTCTGTGATTGTGGATCCCTTTTCAAGATAATCGATGAGCAATATTCCATGTGCATCTCAAAATACAATGGCCACAACCTTGCCAGCCGATTTCGCTGTCTTCGCCTTCTTCGGAGCACTTCCACCAGCTTCCACCCATTGCTTCGATTGATTTTTGGTTTCAGGTGTGTAGTGGTGGACCCACATTTCATCAACAGTTTTTAATCTACGCCAAAAATCAGCAAGATCATGCTTTATCATGTCCAAACACCGCTGTGAAGTGATCTGTCGAACTCGCAAACGCAGCACCCATCCTGCTGATAGCTTTTTCATATGCAAATGTTCATGCAAAATTTTGAACACACGTTCATATGATTTCAGTGATCATTCATAACGATATCGAGGATTTTCTTGATATTTTCTTCAATAACCACCTCTTTTGGCCTGTTGATGGTATTGTTGTTCGGCCCCGTTTAAATTCAGCAATCCAATATTTTACCATATAATCTGACGGAGCAGATTCGCCGTAATGTTTATCAAGCTTTTCTTTTGTCTCTTTCGCCGTTTTGTCTTTCAAATAATAGTGTTTAATCACTACACGAAATTCACTTTTTTCCATTTTCCAAGAAACACAAAAGTTGCTTACTTCAAACGACTACAACAAATAAACTAATCGATGAATTTGGCTAGAATTTTAACAGCTGATATTTGACAGATCGTAATTTCTAAGAAAGAAAAAGGCTTTGTATTTGTGCTGCCATCTAGCGCTAGGTAGCTTCAGTGTCAATCCGCTCTCGTATAATACTTTTCAGTTTTTTTTTTTTTAATTAAAAAATACTTTTTAAAACCAAAAGTAATCGATATTTGTATGAAAAAAATATATATTTATTTTAAATATTACATACAAAATTCTTACTTTTCAATGATAAATTAGAAATGTATATAAAATTAAATAAAAAACAAATTAAAAGAAATAAGTAACCGTTTTTTATGAAGCAAACATTTTAACTTAAACAGCCTTAGAACAACTTTCTTTGCATTTAGATTCAAAATAAAAATAAATTTAAAAGAAATATTAAATAAGAGTTAATCGAGTAACCACTCTTTTCGTAAATGGAAATTTTTGATCCCGAAAGGCTTTAAATCTCTACTTTTTAATTCAGGAAGGAAGACATATATAGTTGTGAAAAAGAAAGTGTATAAGATTTAAACGAATTAAATTTGTGCCCTCAATTTAATAGACCACAGTAACCGGTTCATCATCTGACATGCATGTAATAAACACTACCCAGTGATTGAAAATTTTACCCCCATAATCATAAAAAACAAAATTTATTTGAAATAGATTTTAAGAAAACTTTTTATAAAAAGTTTGAAATAAATTTTTCACAATGGACCTACATATGTATGTCTGGTATCTGGGTGGAGTGCGTAAGAACTGCCTATTCTACCTTTCAACCTTCAAATACAGCATTTAAAACTCGTTTTAAGTTTTATGAATATGGGGGTTGAACTACAAAAATTTTAAAATTTTATTCAAATAAAATATAAATTTTTTTTTAAAGTAATCCAATACTAGTTTATATTTTCATGATTTTTAAGTATTTTAAATTTGTTAACATTTTAATTTATGTACTTAACCTAAAATTGTGCTTTTTATTTAAAATAACCGGTTACTTATGCATATGCAATACAACTTTTTAAGATTTCAATGTGAAGTTTATAAATCAAAAGTCATGTGTTGCTAATGGGATATTTCTTGTTCTTCTCTTCTTACACTCCAAAAATAACGAATTTCTCTGCTAAATGGTAGTTTTTCATCTTCTTCTTCTGTTTAATTCTTAACGAAAACAGCAATAATAACTGCCAAAAACAATAGCAACAAAACAACAACTACAACATTAACAGCAACGCATATACAACAACACAGGTGACAATGACCCCACCAACCATTATTAATTATATTGCGCTTAGGTAGTTTTATTGTTATTGTTGTTTTGTTTTTTATTATTGCGATTTGTCATCATCATCAACACCATACTCTTCTCATACTCAAAATTGTTATTAAAACAACAACTACATACCAACGAACTTATGCACTTAAATTGTTTTTGGTTTTTTGGTGTTTCAAAACAACAAATATTTGATTATATTTTATTTTATTTAAATGCGGTTTTTTTTTTGGGGGGGGGGGGGGGTATTAATGTTAATGCATGTGTATTGTGTGTGTGTGTTTGTGTGTTTTTTGGAAATGCGTCATTTGAATGTTTTATTCTTGATTGCAAAAATGCCTGTTTTTTCGCCGCCGCCGTCACTGCTGCTACTCTCGCTTCCTCTGCGGCTCTTTAACTTTTTATGCATTAAATATAAGTGTTGTGTGTGTGTATTTGAGTGTTTTTTTGTCCTCTCAGACTTCGTTGCTTTTGTTTTAACATATAAAAGCAAAATTGTCTAAAAATTAAATATTTTTTGTGCATTTTTTCCGTTTTTTTCGGTTTTTTTTTTTTTTTTGCTCTTTAATTAACAAATCAAGGTCGGTCAGTGTTATAGATAAAGCTGTGAAGTAGCAGTGAAAATAAAAAAATAAAAAAAAACAAATAAAACAAAACGCGTGTTAATCATTAAATTTCTTAATAATTCTGTAAATTTCTTTTGTTTGCAATTTGTTTAAAGCAATAATACAGCAATAAAATTTAATTCACTAGTAGGTATGTAAACACATGTTGTATGCAATTGCCGACTGACATTAGTTGATATTGTTTGTTGCTTTATCTTGCTATGTGTGAAAGAAACAGATAAAAAATATTAAAACAGTTCTATGCGAGTGTTCAGCATATTTTTTTCTACACACACACATGTTTGTGCATGTCAAAAATTATAATGAAAATGAAAAACATTTAAAACAATAACAAAGTAATGTCATTCAACTGTAACTCACATGTATGCATATGTAGTTTATCCACACACATATATGTACATTTATTTACACTCATGAGCCAGTATAACTACGCCATTTTTTTTTAACCAAACGTTTAATAAATCACTTTCTTATTTTTCAATGTTTGTGTGTCTTAAAAACAAATATTGTGTTGTTTTTTTTAAATTTATTTTAACATTTTGTATTGTTTTTGTAATTGTTTACAAATTAACGCAATTGATTTAATTTACCGTTATAACAAAAAAATATTGAGAGCAAACAAATAATCTCTCCAACTGCATACATACATATGTATGTATGTATTTGACTTTGTTACTTCTTAAGCAGTGCTGTTACAAATTAAGTACAGAGATGCAATAATTAGTACTTTTTCTTAAATGGGGCACTTTTAGGTATTAAATCGATGAAAAATTACTTTTAATAAAAAATAAATATGTTTTCAATAACTTTTATATTTAGAATCCTAGATGTTATCAATCATATTCAACTACCACTAAACAAATATCTAAACATTTGCTAAGAACTCGTTTATGACCACCCAAATGCCTTGAAACTCTTTGCTTTATAAGCAGATATGGTGCTTACATATACAAGATCAATGAAGGAGACCTATATATGTAAATATAATGTTTTAGAACAACTTTTTCGCTGAGGGTTTTTGGATTCTCTAAACTAACCTACGCTATAGGTTAACCAGATGTTCGAAGAACTTTGTTCACAAATTGTTGTTGCACGGCTCTAAAATTTAATATCTTTGGTAACGTCAATTGCATCAGGCAAAATTAAAGCTTGTTTGAAAGGGTTCGTTGTAGGCTTCACTTTGTTAGAAGAAAGGAAAAGGTGAAAAGGTATCCACGTTTAAAAAATTGGTAAAAATTCAGAACATCATCGTCATATTTGGCTTTTCTATTATAAAAAATGTCACCTGCTAGTGAAAAAAATTTGTAAAATTTATTGAAACGATGCTGTAATTAGAAAACTATAGTAGCGAAATTTTTTTTCGTTTTTGATATGATGATCTGATTGTGATATTAAAAATGCACCTCCTCTAGTCGAGTAAACACTAAACAAGTCGATTTGCGATTTACTGCCAAAAAACATAACGAAATCGAACCATTTATGAAGCGAATAAACATGCAATCACCAATAATAAATCACGTACGTCAATAATATGCCCACGTAGAAAATATGAAGCTTTGCAAACGGTAACAAAATCAGGATTGACACCATAAAAGATAATGCTGGTGGGATTGAAAGGGAATTGTTCATTATAAGCTTTTACGACCTGATCAAACGTTTGATTCTGACCTCTACTGTCAATAGTTAAAGAGATTGTAGCAAGCAATTCAATTAAAACGCCCAGAAAACACCAGACCACGTATAAAATGACGACACGGCAGGAACTGAGAGTGTTTTGATACATCCACCATATAGCTCGGATCTTGTACTTTCAAACTATTATTTGTTACGATAAATTTAAATAAATAAATAAATAAATTTAAATTCCACCTTCAAAACGTGTTTGGATCATTTTTTTGCTGAAAAAACGTAGAAGTTTAGCAATGGCTTTAACCTAAAAATGCCAAAAGGCATTTTTTTTGTTCAATAAATCTCGTTTCAAATATAAGAACAAGTAGTTAATTTTTGGTCGAATTTGTAAGCGAAATTTTTCGAACACATCCTATAGGTATGTCGCTTAGCAGAAAATAATCGAGAAATGTCAAATCGCATAAGATTACTTCTATCAATTATAAAATTTAAAATTTTGTGCATGCAGTATTGTTGAACCTACAACTAAGAAATATCGCTGTTGTTCTGTTCTGGCTACAAACAGTTGGTAAATATCGCTAAAAGTACCTTTAAAAATATTTAACCGCATCCGCATAATGTTGGATTGTATTCGCTTCAAATACTGTACTGATACCAGTAACTGATAAACATAAATTAGAGCGTTGGGCAACTTCACTTTTTAATGTGTTGATAAAATTGGATTTTTCATTTGTAAAGTTTTGACGCCTCGCTATTATGATTTGCTTCATACAATTTTAATGGTCATGAGAATTTTTGACAGCTAGGCAATGCTTAGCGCACTTATTTCGGTTTGGTTGTAAGCGGAAGCGACGAGATAAAAAGCAATTTAAGCGAACTCTCGGCGTTAGCTTTTATTCATGTGTTGACACACATTTTTATATGTTATCCCAATACCAACCACAAAGTAGCCCAAGTTGCCCCAATGGCTATACATTATTTGTCTAACCGATGTCAAAATTATATTCATGGACCTTTTTTTGGCACTTGTCTTCCTATTCAACTTTGCTTAGTTGATGGCTTATGGTTTACCTAAGAATTAAAGCTTTGACGCAGTGCACACTCACAAGTTCCGATTAACAAATGTTCGACAAGCAAATTAGCGGCGTTGTATATGTACGCCTGGACTTAATTAGAACGACAACACAATCCTTTATATCTAAACCCAAAATAAGACGTGCTACCTCTCTGGATATAATTTATTCATCTGACTGAAGCCGAAATGATATTTATATATATATTTTTCTTTTTAATACTGATCACACTACGGCGTCTACATTGTTCTCAAATAATGCTAAAGAGGTGCTTCTTGAAGTTATAAAATTAACGTTGCACATCTTTTTTAAATGCTGTAGCGACAATGGGTATGTTTTCAACATTTCTCTTTATAAAACTGAAAAATAACTAATGCACGTTTACAACTGAGCCTAAATATCGATTTCCTCACGTTCGGTTAATTTAAAATACAGCGTGTCGAAATGGCAAGCATTTAGTTAATATTACTGACAGCTGGATATCACTGGCAATTTTGTACAGCTGCTGTTACAAATGGAAAACTATCATTGTTGCCCGGTCTTTCTGCATACATTTCTGCTATATGCGAAATGCATTAAAGTATTTAGAACGGAGTGCCTATTGAACAAAATATGTAATTTTATGTGCTATTTAGGCTACTAAATGTAGGGTATACATACGAGTAATGTATAAACAATTTTACTTTATGGACATAAATACACACATAACTAGTATTGCCGCCATATGTAAACACTTAAACATTTAAAAAAATTTTGTTTAAATAAAGAGAAATTTAAAATACCAAAATAAACAAATATGTTATAAGAAGAATTATGTATAAGTTAAAAATAGAATTTAGATAAAAACTAACAAAAAACTTCTGAGTGTAAGTTACACGCACGCATATCCACATACATATGTACCTACACATATATTCACTATCGCTTACAAATGCACACACATGTACACATTAAATAATTTCACACAATAATTTAACAAAAATAAAGAAATAAAAGATAGACAGCAGGCGGACGAGTGGACAGACAAAAAACAACAGGAAGAATACCACACACACTCACACACACACACAAGAAAATAGTAAACAAATAGTTAAACAGACACGAAAACAATAAAACATACTTCGTTTTTACATTTTACAAAAACGACAACAGAAAAACATAGCATGTAAATAATATTGTATTGTAAGTAAAAGAAGAACAAGAATACGAAATAGTAAACGAAGTCAACAAAAAAAAGAGCGGAGTAAGAATAAGAATAACAATACAAATCAATATGAAAGTTTTTATGTTAATAAAACACTAATACTAATGCATATGAATATGTAAACACTCACTTAAGCAACCATTGCTGCTTAACAGCGAAGTAACCGAACAGTAGTACGAGTAGTAGTAGTAGAAGAATAGTAATACAGAGTAGCAAGCATTAGTAATAGAGTATGACAATGTGGCCATAATCTTCATGATGATGGTCATTAACAACAACATGATTGTTGTTTTTAATAATTAACGCTATGCAGCAGCGACAAATGACAAACATTTTTTTGGCAGCCAACCAAAAAGAAAAAATTTAGTTTTTTGGTAAGAATTTAAACGCAAATATTATTTTTTTTATACACAAAAAATAAATAGAAAAAATGAAGACAAGCATTAGAATAAAATAGACAAAAAAAACAACAACAACAACAACAACAACTTCAATTAATTTTGCTTTTTAAACAAGTTTTTCAGGCGGCAAATCACGTCACGTCAGGTTGCGTTCTACTCTCTATAGTTGACTTGTTAAGTTTAAAAAAAGCTATTAGCCAACAAAAACAACAACAAGTACAACAATCATAGTAAACATGTTAACCATTGAATAATAAAGGGGGTCTATAATTGTATATAAATTTGCTCGATCCTCTCTCTCCCTCTCTCTCTCTCTCTCTCTCTCTCTCTCTATCTCTCTCTCTTTCAGCTCTGCTACTGATTTTAATAATTTTTTTTTACTTTTCTGCCTTTTGTTCAAAATAAAATTAATGGTTTTAATATACATATACAGACATACATACAAACTTGTCTAGAATTGTTAAGACAACAAAAAAAAGGTTAAATTTTTTTAATGATGAATTGAATTCAAGAAAAAACAAAAACAAAAAAACAAGTCAGACTAAAATTCTTTATACAAAAACAAACTTGAACCTGAGTCCAAAAGTTGACATTACAAAAAAATGTTTTAAAGGAAAAAAGAAAAATTAATAATCGCACAGAATAAATTAAAAAAAAGTTTAAAAGATATTTCAAATTAAAAATAAATTAATGTTGTTTCAATATTTTACCAAAAGTTAAACGCCATGACTTAATTACAAAAGAGACACAGTTATTTAATAACAATTCAATGCTTAATTGGTCAATAATTTTTATTTTCAAATCCTCCTCAGTTCTGTAAAGCTATCCTTGGGCTTTTTCTTCATAAATTTTGCTTGACATATAACCCGAAAAGTTTTCCAGTGCATTCAAATCGTGATTACATGCAATCCATTCCATAAGTGGTTTGTTGTGGTTTTGAAACATTCCATTTCGTGCACTTTTTAGAATTCTTGCGTTATCCTGTTGAAAAATGCTGTCTTTTTCTGTATTATCAAACCAAAATGAAACGAAAGCATCATCTAACAATTCCGTGTATATTCTTGAATTAATTTTGTGAATTTTGGAAGTCCCTATTGGAAGACACGTTATTATAAATGTACATTCACACTATTCCTGCAATCAGCTTTCACTATAGAATACTTAACTTGTGTACTTACTTAAATGGCTATATAATATCGTTAAGATCAGTAGCCTAACCAAGAATATTGTTCCAAGCACGGCGATCTAATGCTATTCTTTCCAGTTTCAAACGCCATTAGAAAGATCTTATTCTGCTTGGTCTTTCACCGGAGTTTTTGTTTTAGCCTTCTGCATCTTCCTTCTGGATCAGAATCGAAAGATTTCCTTGCTGGAACATTTTCGTTCATGATTTCATGCATTACAAACGTAAAATTTCACGATACTTTTTGTTTATGCAGACCGTCCCAAATATATTACGAAGTATTTTCCTCTCAAACTTATTCTGTTTTCGTCAATACGTGATATAAAAGTACTGGTAGTATCAGCGTTTTATGGACTTTAATTTTCGTTCGTCGAGATAGATATACACATATAACCAATGGTTCTTCGTTTTATCTCTAAGATATTTCGATTCTCTTTCTTGTGTAGTACGCACAATGCTAACCAGTCACTTTTTCCGGATACAATGGCTTTATACAATAACTTCTGGGTTTTCCAAACCACATATATGCTACAATTTTCCTTGTTGAAGTAACCACCGAGTAAGAAATGTTGTTGTTGGTATTGTTGTAACAGATTGACCTGAAAATACAAGAATATATATTTTATTATTATTTATTTCCTTCCTCCTCTTCTTCGCCTTCGTCTTCATGCCCTATCCTAAGGCTCAGGAATAGAGGCACTTCCCTTGGGTTCGTTCAGTGATCTGGGGACCACAGTTGTCGGATTTGGACTTCAAATGTTGGGAATATTGTCGTCAATGCCAGACCAGTATGAGTATGTGCACTGACCTGATTTTAGTTGTGCTAGGGCTTTGGTCTCTCTGAAAAAATCTCTTTTGTTGTCTGCCACGGGGGAAGAATACTCTCTAAATACTCCTTCAACCATATTGCGATTAATGTCCCTCAAAGATGGTTTATATGCGCCAAGATCTAACAGGACTCTCAGATATCGTTGCATCCTCCTTACATTCCTAACTGTCAGCAACTTCGCTTCCTCATGTAGTGCTGTTCTCGTGTTTCCCCAACGTAGCCTATTATGGTTCTTAGTGCTGCGTTGGCATCTCAGTAGATATCCCCATTTTACTGGGCTCACGCGGGCGCTATGTTGTTTACCACTGACGAGTGAGAAATGAGGTTCATCGCTAAAGAAAATTTTGCTCAGAGTTCAACCGCGTTTGTATGACCACTTCCTTAGCAGGTTTTACCTGTTTTTGACACTTGAAATCTCTAAAGGGATAAACCGATGGCATGTGTTTTCTGATGTAAATTGTAACTATTAATCACAGCATCACGAAGAATTTTCCGCCAGAATATGTTAAATATATCACATGCTAGGCTATCGCCTTGTCTGATAGGTCCTTCCCAATTTTAACCGATGATCTTGTGTTGGTGGTTAAAGTCATTCTGCATAATCTAATAAGTTTCTGGAAGAGCACAGACCTGGCGCACAGATCTGTAAAAGATAGCTTTGAAGTCGATAAACAGGTGGCCAGTATCGTTTTGCTTATCCTAAGTCTTCTTCAGGCTTAATAACGTCTAATTATATCGCTGATGTCGCTTTATTTCAGCTTTCTTTAGAATAGAGATATTACGATGACATAGTCATACATAAATCCTTTTATTCGCATTGTGGTCACGAAGATTCATCAATGAATTCTTTATTTACAATGACAATGTCGCAATATTTCAGCTTTCTTTACTATCGTGACATTACGATGACATAGTCACACATATTAGTTTTATTAGTGTTGTTTTCATGAGGTCATTTACGATAATTTCATACAAATTTCAACTTGATACACATTCTGTAACGATGATTCATGGATGAAAATATCATAGTGACAATGCAACATTATATCAACTGTCAAATGTCAGAGGTCTATATTGGAAGACGCGTTAAATTAAATTTCTATTTCCACAATCAGCTTTCCCTATATGATACTTATAACAATATTTTTTCTTTAATTTTGACTGACTGACCTGATTATGATGTATGCAAATTAAAATTGGGTAAAAAATAATTTACATCAAACAAAGTTTTAAAGCAAAAATTGTTGAGAAGCATTTTTTATAGTAATTAATTTAATTTTGCCATAAGAATGCCTACTACAACGACTAAAAGTTAAAAATCTACTTCAAGTTTATTTTAAACGCTTTTGCCATCATAATTTCTTTTAGTGTATCGGTATAATGTTTTCATCAAAACCCCGTTATTTTAGCGAGTGTAAGGAGAAAGTATAAGATAGTGTGTTGTAGTGTTGTTAGGATATTCTTCAATTGTAAACAAATATATTTCTCCCCCTCTCTCTCTCTCTTTCTTTCTTATACTGTCTCAACTTTTTTGTATGCTTGTGAGAATTCGCAAAAAGTTCTTTGTTTTCCAAATAATTGTTTTTATTCTGTCTTAATGCCAGTGATTTTGTATGTTTTAAGTGTTTCAGTATGCGTGGTGTGTGTGTGTGTGTACATTATTAATAAATTAACTTTCAAATCTCTTACCTATACCAACCAGCATAAGTGGTGTGGTGTGGTGGGTATATTTTGTTTTTGTGTAGATATTTATCTTAATTTAATAATTATTTTGTGGTGTAGGGGTTATTAAATAGTCGTGCTTGTTGACGTTTATAACTTTCTTATTTGTGTCCATTGTGTGTAATTTAAGAGTTTTTTTTTTTTTTGTTTAAGTCGCGTTTTTTTCAATAAAGAATTTCAATCTCAGTTATCATGCTTTAAAAAAGTGTTATCGTTGTGTTGTGCTATTGTGTGTGTATTATATTGACTGTTTTTTTTGTGTTATTGTTTCGCGTATGTGCGATACCAAATATTAAAGTTTAACCTGTTTTGTTTTTAATATAAAAAAGACTGGTTTAAAGCGCACACACTCACACATACACAGATTGAATATTTTTTTTATTGATTCTTGTTGTTGAAAAATAAAACTTTTTTGTTCTTGTTGTTGTTAGCATTGTTAAATAAAAAAAATGTTAAAAATCAAAAAGAAAAAAATGTTGCCGTTGCTGAACTTAATCATCATTATTAAACAACAACATCATTATGATATTCTTGAAAAAGGCAAAAACAGAAAATTAAATGGAATATTTCTTTCAAAATATTTCAAATTTTTTTGAGTAATTTGTGGCCAGAAATTGTCAAATTTTTTAAAAATTTATTTTATTAAAACCAGGTTTTCTCAAACCCTTTACAGAACTTAAAAAAACTTAAAAAAAAAACAAAAAAAAAACAATAACAAAACTTAAAATTAACTTTTTAAGCAAAGGAAGTTTTAAAGTTTTGCTTCTAAAGAATAACTTATACACACAGCCGGTTACAAATGATGAAACGACGTTGGTCGAATAATGGCGGTTTTACCGCTTTAAAAATGTTAGAAGAATCCTCCTCAGAAGTAACATCATCATCAAATGGTCTCGTTTTATCATCGGATATAAATATGTCACCCTCCTCTTTGGATTCACCAGTCTATGGTGATCAGGATATGTGGCTGTGCAATGATGCAGCCGCCTATAATAATACACATCAGCATAGTGTTATTACTTCATTACAAGGTTGCACCTCCTCCTTACCTGCCCAAACCACTATAATACCATTGACAGCATTACCAAACAATAATAACAACAGTAATACAAATAATAACAGTAATTCAGTCATAAATGGTAATCAAAATTATACAAATGGTTCGTTAAATACAAACTTAAACAACTCTAGCAGCAATAGCAATAACATGGGAGGAGCTGGTAGTGTTGTACCAGGTATGACTTCTTTAAATAGCGGCGGCAGCGGTGGCGTCATTGGTCAAGTAAATAACCATAGCCATTTGCACCACAATAGCAACAGTAACCACAGTAACAGTAGTACAACACACCATACAAATGGTCACATGGGCTTAGGAGGAGGTGGTGGCGGTGGTGGTGGTGGCAATATTAATGCTCCAAATATTGTTACCAACGCTCAGCAATTATCTTCGTTACAAGCACAAGCTCACAATGGTCAAGTTATACATGCCAACATAGGCATACACAGTATCATCAGTAATGGCTTAAATCATCATCACCATCATCATATGAACAACAGTATGTTGCAGCAACAACAACAGTTACTTCATACACCACGTTCCGAATCGGCAAATTCCATATCATCAGGTAAGTTTTTAAGAAAAACGAGATTTCTTTAAGATTTCGCGATTTCCTTCTAACAGTCCCTGTTAGAAAGGGAAATTTTTATAAAAAAAAAACTATAAAAGTAGAAATATTCAGATACTACAATAAGAGTCCCTGAACTGGTAAAACTAGGACTAGATAATTTGCCATAACTTAAGACACTTTACATGACACAAATGTCCATTTGACTATTTCTGGAAAGTTGAGTTAATACTTAAACTTTCCATGAAGAGTTTTTCGCAACTTTGTAACTTTTAAACATTCCAATACGTTAAAAGATCATTATTATTTTCTTTATCATACCGACCAGACACTATTGGTGGACTCTGCTGCGGTTCATAGGATCTATTTTGCAACTTCCGGTGTATAGTTTGCTTAGCAGATACGTTGCTTTCCTAATGCACACCAGCAGATCTCAAACCATAATGGTGGATAGATATGTCATTCAGTGAGAGCCTACGTCTACCTGTCAAGAACCCCATATATGCACAACATGTATTCCGCTAACTCTGATGCCTGCGAGTCAGTCTACAAACATCCACGTCCAAACTGTGAACTAATCGCCACCCTAGGGTGGCGAAATCCTCTTTGAGCATTGCAGTGTTCTAAGCATCAGGTAAAATTTCGGTCTTTGTATAGATTGATATTGGCAGTAAGTGGTACTGCACAGCAAGGTGTCCGACCGATGTAGGGTCTAATGGAACTTTTTCTGGCCAATGCATTCGCTACTTCATTACCATCTATCCCACAGTACCCACACTGGACCCTATTTCCAAGCTAAAGCTTTTGCACCGAATCGTTTCAAGGTTTAGCCAGGTTGTCAGAGAATATGTTAATGGTTTCATGAACTTTGGCAATTAATTTGGAGCCATTTTTATACTAATTAAGATCAAACTCACTCCGAAGTAAGGCTCATTAAAACAGCAATCCCGGTCCGTGAATTCAAATCTGAATCTCTTGCCAAAGCATGAATCTGTGCATAATATCCATGACCGAAGATGCTTCTCCGACCACTCTGCGTAAAATGGACAGACTGTCGGACGAATTTTTGATCCCTCAGCACATAGATGTGAAGCGGTGTCAAACCAAAGCACGTTAAAAGAGGCTGTTTATGAAACATATGTCAAGAAATTAGGACTTTAATAATCTTCTAGAATCGCAGTTGACTATTTTTAAGTCAATGAGTTTATCCCTTACCATTCCAAAAAGGATACTAATGTGAAGGCATATGGATCCAAAATGATATTCGCAGATCATAATAGACAATTTCTCGAAAGAAAGAACTTCAGACAAGGTTAAGACATTTACAAATTTTTCCATCTTACAATACGCCTTCAATGTCGATAATCTGAGGGAAATCAGATTCCAAATCCAAAAAATGTTCATGGCTTTGGTACATTTGATCATTTCCACGCTAAAAGTCGTCTTTTATGAAGCAAATGTATAAAAAATTGGATCCTAATTAATCATCTATTCTAATTGACAATTTTTGAAACAGCGAGGCTACCTCGAAAGGAATATACATCCTTAACAATCGATTAGGATCCTAGTCGATTATTCGTGGAAAGATAAGTCTACTATCATACAAATTCCACACCATTCAAACATCAAGCTTCTTTGTGTATCCATCTTTCTTCAAATGGTTGATAACTGTTTAATGATGAATGCCTAGATCCCTGCAACGTTCGCGCTGCATTTGTACCTGTCTTGCTCAATGTATCTTTAACATCAAAATTTGTAGACCAAGAAATAACAAATGCTGCTTTTCTATTTACAGCATTGTCTCCTTAAACTTCACAAATTTTTAAAGCAGCTTGCTTTTTTATCGGGTGTTTGAAACGGGCTTTGTTGGATAGAAAATTTTATGAAATTAATTTTTTAATAGGATTTTGGCCATGTGGCCGCCGCGGCTGTCGCTTAGAAGGCGCAATCTGCAACACCAATTTTCACAAACTTTTCGTAGCATATGCGGTCGTATTTCGCCAATAATTCTTCGAATGTTGTTTTCCAAATATTCAATTGTCTCTGGTTTATCGATGTTGACATGTGACTACATAATCCTAAAGAAAATAATCCATTTGAACGAAATAATAATCACACGAAATTATTCTTTCTGAAAAGCTTCTTTGAGTAAATCAATTGCAGCGCTCGCTGTATGGCATGTGGCTCCGTCTTGGTGGAAGCACATGTCAGCAAGATCAATGCCAGCTAATTGAGGTACGAAAGAATTTCTAATCAGGTCACCATTGACAGTAACTTTCTGACCATAATCATTTTTGTAGACGTATGGACCAATGACTCCACTAGCACATTAAGCGCACCAAACAGTTATTTTCTGCAAATGTAATGGTGTTTCGATAAAAGCTTGTGGATTATCCTCATTCGATATTCGCTAGATCTGCTTATTTAAGTATCAGTTCATTTAAAAGTTAGCTTAATCGGAGAACAAAATTTTGAATTTTGAAGTTTGACGAACAGAACCATTATTTTGATAAAAAAAAAAATTTCAACAATTTGCTAGCAATGCTCTGGTAGATGTCTATCCATAATAAAATGTCAAACCAAACAAAAAGCAACTATCAGCTGTTAAATCGGTTGTCAAATAAAGCAGTGTGGTCAACTCAAAGTTATAAACCTTTAAAAAAAACACACGATATTAGAGATCATGAAAATATGACGGTAATGTTTCAACTTTTCACAAAACGTAGACGTAGTCTTCACAACGTAGACAACTTTTCACAGAAAAATACGATTTTAATAATATCTTCTAACAAGATGCAGCTTAAAAAAATTGTGCAAATTAGTGTAGCTTTTAAACAAGGTATTGTGTTGCCGGATGCAATTAATATTACGGGAGCCAACTACCGACAATTAACCGTAACCGAATTCAACCCTGCACCCAATATTATCCCTGGTTAAGGAGAATCTGGTTTCCAAATGAGTAAGAATTTGGTTTTCAATTATTTAGGAATTTGTAGCATAAATAGTTTTTTTTTATTACAATCAATTGATTTCTGTCCAATATGTAAGAAATGTTGAGAAACTTAAGAAGTTTCCATAAATTCGGCAGTTAAACGTTAATTTGCTCAAAATTTGGTTAAAAAAGGCAATCCTAAGATTTGTTTTTAAATGTTGCAACTACATTTTACTCTTAATTTGAAAATATAAAATTAAAAGCCTTGGCATTATTAAGGCTTTTATTTTTTGGTTTTGATTCAATTTCCGACATTCTACTCTAAATTCATTCGCTTTTTATAATTTCACAAAACAGTCTGCATTTCCTTTAGTTTTCCTACGTTTAGCCTTAAAACTCATTTGCTTTTATTGATTCCTCTGATGACATTTAACTGACCTTGATTTTCCTTAAAAACCTTGACCAACTGCAATATGTACTTTACCTAGTTTTCCAAGTACGACTCTTTTTTTTCTTATTACTCACTATGTACCAGATACATACAGAAGACACATTGTAGAAGAGGCAAAATTTAGGCCAGGGTCATGATATGTATAATACAAATTTAGAGCACATACACTCTCTATGTATGTATGCATGTATACATATGGACACAGAAGAAAAAAATAATTTACTATTTGTTGATAAAATAAATAACACATTCAGCAAAAATTTAATGTTTATTAATAAAAAAATATAATTTATAACTTAGTAGTAATTAAAATCAACTGTGAGTGCAAAAAAAAAACTCCCAATTTAACTTACCTTGTCCTCTGTAGTGTGATGACAATGATGCCAACTTACGTCAGGTCAAATATTACCCTCGTAACCTAAATTCATTAAGGAGACACAAACACACATACACAGCAACAAGCAAAAATATAAACAAAACTCACACATACACACGAGTAGGCATAAAAATAAATTTTTGTAAGAGAGACACCGAGGGTGTGTGTGTTTGTGTGTAAAAAAATATTTTTTGGTGCATATACAAAATACATGCATTGATAAACTGTTTTGTTTGTTTGTTGTTTTTCGTTTCTACTTCTTCTTTTTCGTGTTTTGCATTTGTTGTAAATGTGTAATTCAATGCAATGCGAAACAGAGGTAATGTGTGCATGTGCAACAAATTCGTATACATTGTCACGAAGTGTAATCGTTTAAATAAAAAAATAAACGAACAAGCGGTCAAAGTCATCATATGTTTGAACGAAAACACAAAATGTGTTAATGCTTATTGTTATTGTTTTTGTTTCTATATGAAGGACATTTTGTGTGTATATTTTATTTAATATAGCAAATTTAGTAAGCAGAGTTGTTGTAGTGAAATAATGCACAGAATTATTAAGGGAATTGAAAAACTGCAGTTGATTTTCTATGTAAAGTAAAGGTTATGAACAAATAATTGTTATTAAATCTGATTATACAGTTTTTTAACGAATTGTTTCTACCAAACAAACAAAAAATGTAAGAAACTGCCTGTGCCTCTATCGTATAGTACCAACCAAGAGGTTGTGATTGCAATCCCAGGACAGCTAATCGAAGAATTTTTCAACAGCTGCATCACCTCATAACATTAGATAGCGATTGGTTATGAGTACGAGTATGTATCTCACATTCAAGTCCACTTTCAAATCATTTTCTTAACAAAACGTTTGAATTTCGCTATGGAAACAAAAAAAAAAAAGAATCGTTTTGCAAGTTTGTGTTTAGGTTTGTCAAACTGCTTGCACAAGTCTTACGATCAATTTCACAAAAATGTGCAAAGTTATTATTTTACTTGTGACTTTTCGTTATTCTACAGTTTTGAAAATTAAAAAGTTTGACAAGCCGCTTGTCAAGTCCTTTGTTAAATTCATTTGTAAAAAATTTTAATTGTTTTTTTATATATTTTTAATTTGTGTATAGTGTTTAGAACAAATATATTATTTGAAAATTAAAACTATTGTTTTTGAAAATGACTTCAAAAATCTGTGTTCTTTTTGTACAAATTTATTCAAACTTGTAAATAAGTTTGACAAGCTGCTTGTTTGGCCTTTTTGTTGCCAATCATTATTCATTATCATTATATAAATCGTTATTACCGTTATTATAAAAACTGTTTTTTGTTCTTCTCTCTTACATTGACGTTTAAACAATATTTTTTTGCAACAACAATAATTATACTTACGAGTGTATATGTACATCTATTCGTATGTAGGTATCACAAATCGTAGAAATCTAAGCGAACAAGCGGTCAAAGTCTTTTTGTATATGCTTGTACGTATGTGTGTAAATGCTTGATTCGTATTTTTAGAATTAAACGAAATATGCATGCGTAATTATTGTATTTGTTGTTGTTTTTTTATTTTTCTATTTACTTTGCATGAAGGACATTCTCTGCACTTGAGTTGATTGAATTTTTTTGTTTTTGTACATGTTACTGTTGTTTTGTGTGTTTTTGTTTTACATTGCAAAACGAAGATATCCGCACGCATATCTTGCACATGTTTAAGCATTTTTTTAATAAGTAGAACATTTTTTAAGAAGTAATAAAAATGTTTTTAATTGTAATTTGAAGAGAAAGTAAATTCTTAATAACATAACATTGCTTTTATTTTTCTAGCTGTTTTACTTTTTCCCTTGACATTTTCCATTTTATTTGATATCAACTTTTATGCATAATTATGCAGATTTCTTTAAACGTGTGAATTTTATGACGTATTGACGTTTGTGTGCATTAACCTAAATGCTATTGTAGTTTTTGCATTTAGAAAATATTGAAAAAAAAAATAATTTGTTTATTGTTTATTTTATAATTAATACACATTACGTTTGCATTATTAAACGATTATTTAACGGGGTGGACGAACTATTTACCTCCAACAACACTATTTTATTTTTGTTTTATTAATTCGCTGAAAAAAAATAATAAGAATTAAACAGCGAAATTTAGTTTGTTTTTGCTATTGTTTTTTTTAAATTTTATTTTTATAATTTTTTCTAGTAGTCATTGCACTCTCATGCACATGTTTTTTATTGTACACTTTCGTTCATTATTTACTATTTCAATGGCTTGTTTGCAAAATTATTCTATAAAAGCAGATAATACAAAGAATTAAATATTAAAGTAAAAAAAGAAAATAATTTTCATAACAAATAATATAAATTGTAGATAAAAATTAATAGAAAAAATCCGTTTGTGTATTTTTGCTAATCAATATTTTTAATGCTAAATTTTCTGCAATGTTTGCATTTGTAACGATTACACTCTTTTTATTTACATATTGTATTATTTGTTATAAACAGTGGAATATTTAACATTCCCATGCCTGCTATTTACAGTCAAGACCATTCAGTTTAGATGAGTGTGTTGTGTTTTTTTTTTTTTTTTTTTTTTTAGCTATACGAGCTACGGCTAGGGAATCTTCAAAAGATATTGGTAGTCCGGACTAACCAATATGCACGATTCGCGACAAGTCTTACTATCTGGCTTGTCATGCGCCTACGTACTAAACCCCATCCACGTTCGTAATCCTTCCATCCATTTCCTCCCCCGGGACCACTATCAAGTATTACTTCAGGGGAGTGGTGATTCAGCGAATGCTGCTTTCCCTTTCCGCAGATCTTGCCATCTCGGCCAATCTCTGACGCACCAAAATTTCCTTTGCGAAAACGCACACCAAGTCCCAATTCCTGGCTGAGGTCAGCATTAGTCCAACGATGTTGTTCGGCACAATCCGGGATCGAATCGCCGTTTCCAAGGAACGCCTTTGATCTTCATACCGCGGGCAGTCAAAGAAAACATGACCCGCGGTTTCGGTCACATTCGGACAATCCGGGCACACATCATCGTCGTCGTGCCCATATTTAAAAAGGTAGGCCCTAAAGCATCCATGACCGCTCAACAACTGAGTCAGGTAATAATTTATCTGCCCGTGACTCCTTCCTACCCAATCAGCTACGCTCGGTATGAGCGTGTGGGTCCATCTTCCCCTCAAGGAGTTATCCCAATCACGTTGCCACCTTTCCATAGCACCTTCCTCCAGTCGGCCCACGTTTACCGACCCTGATCTTTTCGCAGCATGCTTCTTTCCTTCAACATCCGACACCAGCTGCAGTGGCATCAGTCCCGCAATAACAAAAGCCGCGTCAGTGGATACCGTGCGGAAGGCAGAGGCGACCCTGAGCGCACATCTTCTATAGGCTGCATCAATACCCATCCTATATGTTCTCCTAAGCATGGCCTCAGCCCATATGGGTGCCGCGTATAGGGCAATCGATCTTACCACACTAGTAAGCAACAGCCTCCTCTCCTGTCTAGGGCCGCCTATGTTTGGCATTATCCGTGCAAGTGCACAAGCTGTGAGTGCACATTTCCCACCGACATACTTTAGGTGCTCCCTAAATGTGAGTCTGTTGTCGATCATGATCCCCAAGTATCTGATCGCTTGTCTAGAGGCTATCCGCTGGTCACCAACCGTTATAGTTATAAACTCCATTTTCTTTCTACTGCTTACCAGTAGAACCTCAGTTTTGTGATCCGCAAGTTTGAGACCTGCGCTCACAATCCAGCCTCTGACCACAGCAACTGCAACATTGCAAGCTCTTTCCAGTTTGTCGAGATGTTTTCCCCTTATCACCAAGGCAATATCATCTGCGAAGCCAATGATTTGCGCTCCCCTTGGGAGTTCGAGCCTTAGCACACCATCATACATAATATTCCAGAGTATAGGGCCTAAAACTGAGCCCTGCGGTACTCCAGCCGATACTACATATGATTTCCTGCCATCAGACGTGTCGTACAAGAGGACTCTGTCCCTGAGGTAATCGGCAATCAGCTCGATCAGGTATTTCGGCACGTTCTTCTCATCGAGTGCAGCCAACGTGGCATCCCAGTCCGCAGAGTTAAACGCGTTCTTAACATCCAAGGTGATGATAACACAGTATTCCTTATCACCTTCAAGCCAGCGGTCTCCACTGATGGCATCTTTCGCCATGTTCACAACTCTCTCTATGGCATCAACTGTAGAGCGTGCCTTTCGGAAGCCAAATTGGCGGTCCGATAAACCCGATCCATTCAAGGCCGTCTCCAATCTCCTGTAGATTATCTTCTCCAGCAATTTGCCGGCTGTGTCAATCATACAGAGTGGGCGATATCCGGATGCATCCTGTCTGCCATTGCCCTTCGGGATGAGCACCAGCCTTTGCCTTTTCCAGATCCTAGGGAATGTCCTCTCCTTGATACAAGCATCGAACACTTTCCTAAACATCTCCGCCTTGCTCTCAATAGCCGTCCTTAATGCAATATTCGGGATTCCATCAACTCCTGGTGCCTTTTTCAGCCTAATATCCTTACACACTGCCTCAAATTCCTGGCTGCTAACCCCCGGAATTTCAAGGTGGGGTGGTCCTTCTTGTACAGAGTAGGTTATTTCGGCCCTACGCGGGAAAAGTCCTTCGACAATTGATTCCAGTCTGGACGCAGATGTCGTAGGTGGTGGTCGAAAACTATTCAGTTTCCTCATCACAACTTTATATCCCGTACCCCAAGGGTTGTTCTCTACTTCGTAACACATCTCCCTATAGCATCTTCTCTTGCTTTGCGCAATGGCCCTTTTCAAGCAGGATCTTAACGTTCTGTAGTCCTCTTGAAGTTCTGTAAAGTTGTCACGACCTCTCGCCCTCTGGCATACCCGCCGTGCATGGTTACACCTACGCCTTATCTCAGCTATTTCTGCATTCCACCAGTATACATTCCTTCTGCCAGGTCTATGGAAATTTCTTACCATGGATGCATCGCAAGCGTCCGTGACCCGCCGCATCAGTTCAGCTGCCATATCGTTCGCGCCTCCAGTCAGCTGGCTGTCCTCCATCGCAAAAACAAAAACAAAGGCCTCCTTATCAAAGGTGGAATCCCTCCATCGGGGACCGGGAGGGACCACAGGTAAAGTTGGGCCGGTGGAACGTTCGCGTATCTCAAAGATAATAGCGTGGTGGTCGCTGTGTGTGTATATGTCAGATACGCTCCAGTCAGTCGAGATTGCCAGGGCTTCGCTGACGAATGTCAGGTCTATCCTGGAGCTTCTTCCGTTCCTCGAGAATGTATCCCTTTGACCGCAGTTCAGCAACACCACATCCAGTGCTGCAAATGTCTGCAGTAAACACTCTCCCCTCGGGTTCGTGTAGACTGAACCCCATTCAACTGCCCATGCATTAAAATCCCCAGCGATAACCACAGGCCGTAGATCCTTGGCCCTGTTGACAAGGTCATCCAGTCTGATGCCATACTCCTCGATCGACAAGCCCGGGGGAAAGTAGCAGCTAAAGAAGTGCACTCCACCAACAGTACCCCCAACAAAACACTCCCTACTACTATCAACATTCTCCAAGGGGAAGTTACCACAAGACCATATCGAAGCCTTGTTGCACCCACTGTTAGCCCAGCGGGGATTCTCTGGTACTCTATAATGTTCACTCAACAATGCCAGGTCTATCTTCTGGTCTCTCACAGTCTGCCCCAGGATATCCTGCGCGGCTTCGCAGTGGTTCAGATTCAGCTGAAGGATTCTCATTTCCGCTGACTTAGTAGCTTCCGGCGGGCCGACAGATAGTTGGGGCATTTAGGCCCCCCCGTGATGTGTCTGGCATCAGTATTCGGACGGCCCCTACAGAGTAGACATAGTGGGTCACCCTGGCAGGTTCTAGCGAAGTGATCCTGTCCGCCGCACTTGTAGCAACTTCCGGACCAATCTTTCTCACCTCGGCACTCTCTGGCCACATGCCCAAAGTCAAGACACCTGAAGCATCTTTTTGGAACTACCTTTCTACGTAGACGGCAAACTGTCCACCCAACACGCAGTTTGCCTACCTCCTCTGCCCTATAAGCCTGTCTCACTGGAATTGAAATAATAGCCGTTCGCGTACCTCCAGGAACACTTCTTATAGTCTTGAGCGCAGAAGCCTCCAATTCGCCTATTTGCTCCTTCCATGCATTTATTATCTCGTCTTCCGTAGTTATTTCATCTAGGTACCTTAGCTCGAAGGTTACCTCCCGAGTAAGTGTCCTAATCTCAACATCCTCCGATAGCACATTCTTCAATTTAGACCGATGCAACTCGGCCGTCATCTCGGAAGACCTTTTAAATTCGAGGAGAATTTCTCCCCTCTGTGTCTTCTTAACCAGGTGAACATCATCGCCAACTGTTTTAAGCTCAGGGGCGCCTCTCACTTTTCTAAGCAAATCCGCGTAGGATTGCTTTTCCGTGGGCTTAATTATTACCACATCTGGTCTGTGTTTCCTGCGCTTTTTTGTTTGGATAATCCACTCGTTAGGCCTCTGATTGCCCCCATCTTGACTGGACTGCCCATCCACAATGCGGTTCGGTCCATCCACCCTGATGGCATCAGTAGTCTTAGCAGGTACCTTATTCAGGTCTTTCGATGTCCCATTAGTTTTCTTCTCCGAGCGACCAGGCTTAGTCTTTTTAGGCGGAGTTCTCCTGCCACTCTCAGTCTCCTCCCTTGTTCTTTTCGACGTGGTTGTTAATGATTCCATTTGAATCGTCTGCGTACATCTGTCATTAGTTCTGACCTTATTCGCCGTTGATTGGGATTTACTCCTAGCTGCCTGCTGGTATAGAGACGATATTAAGGCCACTAGATCGCGCATTGGTTGATGTATGGATCGCCTTCCTCCTCCCATCATCTCCTGCAGTTCCACGATTTTCTCCCCGAGCTTGGAGAACACCTCGATGCCCCCTTTAGGGTCCGCCAAGTTATCCGTAGACGTGCTATCGGTTAGGGACGGTGGAGATGATCTAGATCTCACACCTGCTCCAGTTGGCGTTGCCTTTTCCGGTGTTCGCGCGAGTCTTGAAGCGCGCTGGAAGGGGTTTCTCGTCATGAAACCATCTAAGCTTGTAGCATTATCTGATACAGCAGCCAAGTTCGCCACCACCGTATCATTGCAGTCATTGGATATCGACGGCCGGGAGCCTGCTTGCTCACCCCGCAAAACCGCCGGCACTGGGCTCATTACACCCTGCACCGTAACTTTATTCCTTAAAGAACTTTCCATTGTTGTTTTATTGTTCTGGGATCCTACCCATATCATTTTATACCTACTGACAGGTTCTTAACCAGCCGCTCCTAACATGGAGGCAGACGCTGCCTAGAAAGCCGCTCAATCTGAGTCAGACGCTACCAGGATTTTCGATGTCGACACTTAATCAATGGGCGGCATCAATCGCCCAGTCACAGAAACTTCACTGAGCCAAATAACCTTTTAAGTTAAGGTCTCCATTTCTGCCGCTATTGGTCGGGGACTGCTTATTTAATATTCGCAGCTAACCCACATATCTGTGGGCCATTCAGCTATCCGCCACCTTGCTGACCCCCACAGTAGCCTACGCTCAGCCCTGTGATGAGTGTGTTGTGTGTGTGTGTGTGTGTGTGTGTGTATGGGTAGTGTATTTTGTGTAAACATGCCTGCATGCAGGCCTTTACCATTTTTATGCATTTTATTATACCACCATGTTCTTCCTTTTCTTAATTTTATTCTTTTTTCACATGCATACCGTACTTACTTACACACACGCACACATACACATACTAATTAAATGTATGTCTGTAGAAAAGTATGCATGAACTTGTAATATCTGATTATAGGCGACATTTGCAATTGAATTTAAAGTTCTTTGTTATTGTTGTTGTTTCGAGTTGTGTGTGCAAGACAAGCGAAACTGATGTTTGAACTGCAACTACAAAAAAGCTTTACAAAAACAATAACAACAACATCTGCATCATCATCATCATCAGCAACAGCAGCAGTTGGTTGTTTTTATTATATTATATTGTTTTTGCTGTTTGTTTTTTTACTTCTTGTTGGTGTAATGAAAACAAAAAACAAAAAAAAGACAGAGAAAACTAAAGTAAAAATAATAATAAAATTCCACAAAACCTACCCCAAGAATTTTTTAGTTGCTTCATAAAATTTTATTTTTATATATTTATAGTCTCTTTATTATGTCACTTATTGTTGTTGTTATTGTTGTCGTTGTCGCCGTACATAAAATGTAAGTGCAGTGTGCGATAAGTGCACATGCATATAGAACAAGAATAATAAGAAAAATAAGAACAAGAATCAATATGCATTTCAGTGTTAAAAAAGTAGGTACATACATGCATGTGCATGTATACATATGCAAGTTGTGTTGATTGACTGTGGCTATTGTGTGTGTGTGTGTGTATTGTATGTGTTTATAGAGAAAGAAAGAGAGATAGAGGGGCTTAAAATGAAATTTTACAAAGGAAACTGAGACGTATTCTTCTCTCATGCGTAAATGCATACTCGTTTGCAGTATGTTTTCTAGACGTGTTTTTTTGCATGACAATACCGACTAGTACAATAATAATTAACAAGATTATGGTGAGAATAAAAGAAAATAAAGAAGAAAATATGGAAAAATTAAATAAAACGATCATTTGTCATCTTCTAAATAATATGCGTAGCATTTGTTTCCATTTTTTTTTATGAGATAAGTAAAATGGAAAACATGCACAAAAACACTGCTGCCAACCTTAACATACACTAAGAAAAATTTTCTTTTTGATAATTTTTAACCGGTTGGGTTTTTGAAAATTCGAAAAACAAAAGAAAAATTTGTTAAAAATGATTGAAATATTTATTTGAGGCAATAAATTCATAAATGTCTACCACTTACTTTTTAAAGGCCGTAGGTGGCTCTTCTTTGAGCTTCAATTTTGTCATACTTTTTACGGCATTTCAGAATTCTGCTGGCTAGTTGCTGTATACGAAATACTTCACGTATCCCCACAAAAAATTGTCCAAAAGGGTCAAATCCTTTGGTCTTGGCGGGCAATGGATTGTTTTAAAACGTGAGATTAATTGCTCGTCTCTCAATATCTTCATCGTATCGTGCCGTGCGGCACTTTGCATCGTCTTGTTGAAAACACATGCCAACAAGTTTAATTCTTCCACTTTCAACAAAAACAAGAAAACCTAATATTTGCACGGGATCTTCTTACTCCATTGTCTACAACGCTACGATTTTCATCATTCTTGCAGTCCAATGATAACGCCGGCCTACAAACCCTACCAAATAGTGCATCCTTCAGGATGTATTAGCGAATCTTGAACTGCCTCTGACTGTACTTCACACTAAATTCGGCAGTTTTGTTTGTTGACGTACCCATTGACACAAAAATAAGCGTTGTCGCTGGAGATAGTTTTTCGATGGAGAAACACATTTTTCACACAACACGAATATTGATGATACAATTCAATGCTTTGCCAGTGTTGTACGTTTCTTAGTCTTTTCATGGTTAAATGTCAAATCTTACTGAGCATTTTTGGCTTTGTCACATGTCACAAATCCATTGTAATACTAAAAAAAATTTGCGCTGAAAATTCAAATAGCAAATAAATCACCCATTATTTTTTACTTCCGTTTCCCTACCACTAAACTAGATCAGAAGGTAGTTTTTAATTGCATGTCGACAAGATTAAAAATTCATAAAATACCATGTTTTCTGTTAAAGGGGAGTATAAAGCACGGTTCTGAATGTTAAGAACTTACTATTACGACCTACTAGGTCTAATATTTACCATACAACATTACATCAAACATATTCCGATGATAGAAAGTTAGATACCGTATCTGAAAGAATATATTCTAACCTGTATTTTGTTTATGATGTTCTTTTAAACGATTTACTTAGTTTATTAGCTAGTAATTACAATGCCAACAAGTCATATCCAATTGACCTTGATGCCTCTTTTCTGATTAATTAAGATTTTACATACGATTTTTTGTTTATGTGTAAAAGATCCCTTTTTTAATCGCCCATTGCAATTCAAAAGAAAACGTTCTGCTTTACTCCCACTCCCACTTTATGTAACTCTGTCTTACTTGTTAAAGATAAAAAACAGTTACTTATTTCAACTACTCTCTGCCTACACTATTATCATACACACACACATATACTCTCTTTATTGATCATAAGCCACTTTCTCTTATAAGTGGTTTTGCTAAAAAAAAGATTGTTTCTTGTCTACCTATTAAAAAAATAAAACAAAAGTAACAATTACAACAATAATATACAACGAAAAACGGGTTTTTGTTAGCAACATACACACAAAGAAGTGACGTTTATTCTTAAGCCTTAAATGATTGTTTAATTTTTGTTTTTATATTCTTTTTCTTTCTTTCTAACCAAAATAACTTTCATTCGCATTTCTTTTCATTTCATTTTGACTTTTAACTCTCACTCACTACCAATTTACCAATAGTTACACACATACACATATTCACGGTCTTCCAATCACTTCATTTACTTGATTTTTGTTCTTTTTAATGTCTTTCTTATTAATATTTATTGCCTGTGTGTGTGTGTGTGTGTGTGTGTGTGGTTCAATAAGAGTGTAGCCATTTTTTTATTGTTGTTCATCTGTGGTGTAAATGTAATATCACTTTCTTCTTGTTTATAATGTACATGTATGTGTTTTTGCTTTCTATCAAAAATCTTGTCTTGTTGTTACTATAATCACATTTACTTATAAACCCCATACTCTTTCTCTTTCTTTTAAATCTAGACATACACGTATACACATGAGTACTTACTTGTGGTGGCATATGGTGGCGGCGGCTGGCTGTATGAACAAAATATTATTTACCTTTTTAATTTTCTTACTTGATTATGTTGTTGTAGTTTCTTTTTCTTAATGCATGACTCTGTTTCGGGTATGGTAACAAATCATGCCATCACCACGACGTATGTACATACCATAAATATACAACTCGGCGAAGTTCGGTGTCGACGGCATTTACAGTACATTTTCTTTAACATTCAATGATGTTTCAATGTTAGTCGGTTGTTTGGTTGGTTGGTTGTTTGTTTGTTTGTTGTTGTTGTTTTACTAGTTTTTTTCTTTTACAAAAACTAGTTTTTCTTTATTTTATTTTGTACAATAATTTTTCTTGTTGTTGCTTGACTTAATAGTAAATGGTTGTCGTTGTGGGTTAAAACGTGCTGTGCTCTTTACTTGAGAGAAAGTTGATCATTTTTTCTTTTGGTTGCTTTAAATGTTGTTCTTGTCTCAGTTTGCTTCTTCTTGCTATAATTTCTTTTTCATTTCTTGGGATTTGAGCTGTTATGATTTGAGGTTAGTTTTTTTTTTTTCGATAAAAAAAGATGAAAAGGGAAATACAAAAACAAGAACAAAATGCTTGCGTGCTTAAACAAAAATTTTATTATTTTTATCATCATATTTGCTTACAGTGAGGGGCATATTAAAAGTAGTGTTAAATATAATCTTATAACACTTTATAACACTTTGACCTTGTTATTTTGTTAGGTATTACGTCTTACTTTGTTTACATTTCCTTTGAAGCGTAAAGTTTAAACAGCGTTTTGTTAGCAACAAGCTAAAACATTCATCTTTATGATTCAAGAAGTTTTGAATAACTATTGGAGATATTTTGAGTATAAAATTATTAATTTCGGTTTATAATTCAGTGAATAGGTCTATATATAAATTTAAAAATAGGAGATGGATTTCAAATTAGCACACGCCAATATTTGTCGAACTGGTAACATTTGATTTGTCACTTACAGTGATTGCTATAGAAGCTCGTTCCAAAATGACATTTCTACACCTACTAAAACACTGTTCTCTTACGTATCAGGTACAGATTACTGCAATTGTATGATACTTTTACAAATGTGTAAACATTAAATATTTTGTATTAGATCATCACATACATGAATAACAATCTGTTGCTATTGTTTTTTACTTCGCTGTTTATTAATTGTTTCCTTGTTACGTTACTTATGCTTTTTCCCAATGATTTGATGGTTTTTTGTAATTGTTGTTATTTGTATGAAAACATGTAATTTTCCATCGACATTTGAATTGAGTTTCTTAAGCAAGTTCCGTAAGAACAAAAGTATTATTCTGTAAAGGTCATAATATTTTAAATTCAAGACTTCTGCTTTAATTCTATGCTTTCTTAAAAACAGTAAGAAACATATTTAATAGTGACCTAAACTATATTATTTAGCTCTTCTGGTTATGGGTCGAGCACCATCATTAATGTAATGTAAAAGGTTAGTCTATATTTCATTAAAAATTTGTATATCATTATCGATTTTGGCTTAATTTAGTCCAAATTTCATTATATTTTGACAAAATCTGGTAGTCTTCACAAGAAATTCTAAAATTTGGATTAAAGTTCATAAGACTACTGAGCAAAGTTCAAAAGTTATATAAAAACTCTAAACACTTGCTTCTGGAATGTCTCGCGCTATCGATTGATCGAGACTGAGGTTAAGAGTCCTGGGAATGCACCATATGGACCCCGATCGCTGCTGGAAGTATCGGTGGTTTGTCTCGGTCGCTTCGTTATCGAAGCCGGTTTTGACTAGGTATTCATTTAAGCCAGATTTTATTTTTTTCGGGGCTATTATAATGCGCGGTATAACAATGGGCCCGTTTGACGTAAGTGGGCTGGTCCTAGAACCGGCAGCCTTTTTTACCTAACCTAACCTATATAAAAACTTAACCGAACCCAGCTTCAAGGCAAATTGCAGATTTTTTGTAAGAATTATAGCAAAAAGGGTGCTTTTTTCTGATATAAACTTCAATGGGATGTGCCCTACATCTAATTCCAGCTAAAAATAATACGGGATTTTTCCTTAACAAAATTTTTCATATTTCCAATTTTTTGAAAATTTTTGGGCGTTGATACAATTTACAATTTATCATATAGTAAATTTATTCAAAATTATAACTTTTTCGCATCTCTGCTCTGAAGTTAAGAGTATATTACTTGAATCGCAACAAATGGTATTCGGACGGGTTGAGATCTAAAGTGAACGACGGGTGAGTCAAAACTTTGCAATCACAATTAGGTAAATTGGTTTTAAAACCTGCCGATCATTGGCGTCTATTCTAAATGTTTCAAACGAATAAACTGTGTTTTGCTACAGGTCCTCTGTGAGTGAATCGGCCGATTTCAGAAACCAATAACAGCAAATACCAAACATAAATCAGCTTTTCCGTTAATTCGGCTGGTTGGTTGGACTTTACATATGCTTTCTTGTGCCCCCAGGTTGTACAATTTATTGGTCGGCCTGAGTGGTCTTTGCTTTCCGTGTGACCACACAAATCACATATCGCACTTTAAAATCGCAATCAATATGCTTCAGGTGTTCTCTTTTTCTAATTGATTAAGTAAAAGTATTTTATTTCCTGTTTATTTCAACTATCCAGCGATTTAAAAAAGTTAATCAAATTATGTGATTTTTTATTTTCTAAAGCAATATTAGATTTTAACAAGTTTTTGCTAACAAAACGGTATTAAAACTTCGCGCCTTAGAGAAAAATATAAACAAACTGACGAGTGTTGATTACACTTAAAGAAATTTACAAGGTCAGAGTATTAAATAAAAACCAATGTTGGCAATAAACCGTTTTCCAAGAAATGTTTATGCATTTTTATAGAAATCATACATACACATATGTATGTATAAAAACAAATATGAAAAAGTATACAATTGTTAATAATATTCTCATAAAACTTGCTGAAAGGTGTTATTTTACATTTACAACAACAATAACAACAATATTTGACATAAAAATGCAAAACAAAAAGAAAAAATATTCGTCTTTTTATACTTAAACTTGAACCAAAAATATTTGCTTTTTGCTTTAAATGGCATTTTAAAACTGTTATACTAAACGATTACTAGATGGACATATTTACTGTTATATACAGTAAATACACATTTATGCAATTTTTAGAATTATTATTATATTTTTTAAAATTTATTTCATTACTGTTGCTGCCATAGAAGTTTTTCCAAGAAAGAACAAATTTTTATTTATGTTGTTGCTACTTTGCATTGGATTTTGTGTCATTAACCTATAAAACGTGTGCTAATAGTTTAGTGTTATACACTTGCATTGCATTATTTGTTTACTCTTACTCTTTCTCACTCTTGCCACCTCTCTCTTATTTATTACCATTTAATTTCTATAATGCACTCATCTAACGTCAGTGTTGCTGTTATACATTGTAAAAGAAGAAGCAATATTTATTTTGAATTTATAATACAACAACAACAACAATTATATATATACGTAATTTAAAATACAAAGTATTACACTTTATATTCTCAGAGCACTTAATATTTGTATTACGTTAGTAACTGTAAAGATGTATAAAAGATAAGAAGAAAAAAAGTATAAATGTTTTTGTAGTGGGAGAAGATGTTGAGTGTGTTGGGGGAGGTGGCGGGGTGGTGGTGGTGTTGTTGTTTAGACTCGTGCTCATCATAATGTTTATTGAGTAATAACAGCAATTACAACAATATTTTGTATGTGTGTGGCTAAATGCAAAAAGGGAAGTATTTACCTCGTGTCTTACATTTTGTCTTAAGTATGTATACTACCCTTTACCGTTATATCTTAGGAGAAATGCTTTAAAAGGTTTTTCTCTTTGAGTGTGTTTCGTTTCGTTTTTTTTTCTTCTAGCTGTTGACTATAAGTTACACTAAAATATGTAAGTAAACTTACACCTGAAAAGTGTTGGTTACACCATCACCAAGTAAAATAAGAATAAATAAGGCGTTTTAGTTAAAATATTGATATATCGTTAAAATTAATTACATATAACATAATATTTAAAATTAATTAATTCAATAATAGTACTTACATTATTACAATTTTCTTAGTTTGAGTCCAGAACTCATGCAGTGCATTGTATTGGCACTAGAAAAATGGGTTGTGGGAAGGAGGAAAAAGAGAGTATTTTTAATAAATTGCGTCGGGGAGGACCAACTGTCCATGGACTGCGACCTAGAAAGATCTCTAGTGCTAAACACTCCGGGGTCAGACCTTCCAGCGCAATAGACGACGGCGGTAGAAACCCCCCCATCGTGTCAATATCCCTGGGCGGATGACTGTCCGATCAGTCTGAAAACGCCAAACTGAACAGTCTTCAGAATGATACCCTATATCTTGTGTATGAAGACAGCAATATCACTAATGGGTAGCCGACTTACCTGTTCAGGCCCAATAAAGATTTCCATAAAAGTTCGCTCCGAATGTTTGCTAAAGTAACATATTCACAAAGAATAGACTCCGTCATCTCTTCCTCCCGACAAAGGCGACACTCCGAACCAAGTACCACATTGAGGCTGAATAGGTAATACCTAAGATAGTAATGGCCGTCAGGAAGCCAATAAGTCTTCTAATAGTTGTCTTGTACATGTGACGCAAATCGCTATTATAGGCGAAGAATCTCATTAGCCGTTTCCCCTGCCTCAAATCCGGGCATTGTACCCAAATGACGAGCGTAGTTCATTTGTCGATCTTCCCACCTGGCCGTGGATTAGCTAATACCACAGTACGGCCCTGGTCTCACGAAACCAGTGGCTGAGCCCCGCCTTGCTAGTTCGTCATAAAACCAATGTGTCCAGGGACCCAACAAAGCGTTACCCTGTTCCCCAAGGCTAATGTGTTGGCATTCGTGTAGCACTCGAGTACCAGTCTCGAGTTGAACCCGCCAGATAATAGTGTTTATGGACGTTCGTTTTAAATTTTCTCATGTCGTAAATGACAGGGAAGACTTTCGCAGAAAGATCGTTCCACAGACACACCGTACGTCTGTGTAAGGATCTAAGAAAAACGAATTCTCTATATTATGCGTTGTCCGACTTAAAAGGATGCGCTCCACGAGTACTATGTCAAATGAGTAATGAGTACTATGTCAAAAAATGTGATTGTTATGAACCAATTTCCTTATGTCGTCAGAGCACATTCCGTTATGGTATTGATAGAACAATGAAACACACGCTACATTGCTATGATGCTCTAAAGAATCGATAGAATTGTCATAAATAGGTATTTTCGCGCTCTCCTGTACACGGTCGAGTATCCCCAAATTACACTTTGAAGCACCGGCCCCATCCTTGAGAGTTGTATTCAATCTTAGATCTGATATAGGTCTTGTAAATATTAATCAGATGAAATGAAGTACTTCCTATAACGCTTCAAAAAACCGATACACTTGAATGCTTTCTTCGACACTTGAAAAATGTGATGGTTCCACCAAACGTCACAGTTAATTATCATGCCCAAAACATCAAAAGCATCTGGCTTCCCAATACCTACATTACCCATGGTCTCAGATGAGAGCACATCACCACGTCTGTGACAGAAAACTACATTTCGTCTTGCACTCATTAAAATCGATCCTGTTCGCATGACACAAAGATTTTCGTCAAGTTGATTGGGAGTGTGTCATTCATATTCCGCCTTTTCGCCTCAATTTCGGCTTACCATCAAGGAAATATTAATGACAAATGTTGCTGTCATCCGCGAAAGAGTAGATTGGATTGGAAATGAGGGGAAGAAAATCGGTAAGAATTATTAGGAACAGAGTGGGAGAAAGAACAGATCCTTGCTGTACCCCTCAATGAACACTGAACTCGTCGGATGAGAACCCATCTATAACCACTCTTATAAAACGATCTCCGAGAAAGCTCGATATAAATCTAACGAAGTGACTACTGGTACCAGAAGCTATAAATTTCGACACTAACGCCTTATGCCAAACTCCATCAAATTCCTTAAATATATCCAGAGCCACAACTACATTCCTTAGCGATTTGAAATTTTACAACGGTTGTTTTATTTTTAGCTATAACTGTACAATTTCCCTTAATTGTATATTGCAATCATTTCTATTTCATTTATTCTGTTGTAATTTTAATATTCTCTACACTGGCATTTCCACGCCGTTTTACCCTTTCTCTCTCTCACTCTCTCTCTCTCCAAATGCATTTTCTGTATGAGTTTGTATTACAAGTACGTGTAATATGCACACACATTTCAACAAATGTGCAGCAGTTGAACATGAAATGCATGTGGCATTTTGTTTACTTTTCTTATTATTTATTGTATTTGTAGAGTATTTTTGTATATCAATAGTACTCACCACTACCTTTAAAAAAATTTTATTAAGCAAAAAAATAAAAATAAAAATAAAAAGAGTGAATTATTTTTCTTTAATCTATAAGTAAATAATGAAATACAAAAATAATTTTAAATACAATGTTGTTGAAAAGTATTTACACTCTTGTCAGGTTTTATTTTTCCACACTTATTTTTTTTTGCTTTGTTTTGTTTACGTGTTAAAAACAAAATTGTATAATATTTTTTTTTGTAACTTTGTTGGAAAATATCAAGTTTAAAAAAAATATATATTTATTGTTATACAAAATGTAAAAATATTTTATATAAAGTATATGAATTTATTTGTATGTGTGTATGTACGTTGAAATAAATTTTTAATATATTTTTCCTTTTTTTAATTCTATTTTCAGGTATGCTTTAATTTTGTATAATGAAAAATGTTCTAAATATTATATGAAAAAAAAAGAAATAACAATAAAATCGAATATAAAAGCTGGGTAAGCATTTAATGGTTATTGTAGTATTGCAATAAAACAACAAACAATTTTATACAGACAATAATTATTGCAATTATTTAATAATGTTTTTCCTCATTAAACACTTTTGTTTAATTTTATATTAAAAAAAAAAAAATACAATAAATAGTTGTTGAACTCACCTAGACCTAGATTTTATGGTTTGCTTAAGCTTTCGCTATTTAACGTGACATTAATTTTTGTTATTATTAAAATTTCTCATTAATTTCCATAATTTTTATTGAAAAGATATATGTTTTTATCCGTAGAATGTTGTGATCAAGAAATATCTGGATTTTTACCGGAAAGAAGTCATTTGCTTCTGGGACTGATAACTTATCAAATTAATTGTTAATAATTTACAAATCAGTTTAAATCTACAGGCCAGAATTAACTTTTTCGGGCTTTGACGCTGCAATAAGTTACTTTAATATAGGGTGCGGCAAACGTCTTAGTGAATCATCGTGACAAAAGCTAAATCTGATTACATGATGATGGTGTATTAGACATTATTCTGGACCATTTAGCATTTAGTCGACTTATAACAGACAATGTCGCTAAATTTCAGTATTTAGTCGACTCATAACAGACAGTGTAGCTAAATTTTTAGCTTTCTTTTGTATGGTGACCTTACAGTAAAGTGGTCAGACATTTTCTTTGTTTGTGTCATTGTAACGAGAATTAATCAATGAAATTTTTTATTTACGATAATTTTATATCGTACAAATTACGACTTTTGATACCGTTCTTGTGATGATGATTAATCGAAGAAAATATCGTAGTGATAATGTCGCTTAATTATATCATTGTTTAAAATCGTTAACGTTCTGTAATGAATAATAATATTCATTTAGTTTGTTTTTAAGAAACCCCTTAAATAGAAATAAAAATAGTGATAAAAACAATAGACTGATCTGAAAGTAACTAGAGTGTTATAAGTTTTCTACAATGGCAGTTGTTTTGCAACCAACTTCACTTCATAGTACGCTGTAAATATCAAATCTTTCAATAAATACGCGCTATTTGTGTTTGTCTTATACATTTGTGTTTGGAATGAGAATCTTAAACAGTCTTAGATAACGCTTGCCGAGCCAGATTTATGTTGATCCGTTGTTCTAAGGTGAAGAATAATGACTGAAGCTTGGATTTTTCGTATCAAGTAATATAAATAGTAGTTAGAGAAGGAAATTTCTAGGTTACATAGCGTGTGGGGAAAAACTTACAAATGTTTCCAATGTTTTTTTTTACTGCTTTCACAACATTAAAACAAGTACACGATGTTAAACGTTTTCTTAAAGTGGACTGATTTTGTATATGCGTTACAGCTCTATTATAATTTTATCCGGCCTTAATTGCATATAATAAACGACAAGCCTTGATTCCACTCAATATAGATCGCTACTACGTGACAAGAGTTTTTCAACTTTGATGTCTCTAAGCTTTAGATTATCCGGCTTGAATTGCTTAACAAAAACAATATCCGTAAACTAAAATTAGCAACAAAGTACCACTTTGAAACCACGTTCAAGACTAAAGGTAATGAACCACCTAAAAGATTACAGCCATCTTTATCTGCTTATAAAATGGTAAACATCAAGGCATCGTATGCCCGACAGATCTATACATTCACAGAGAAAGTGAATGATTGTCTCCCTCTTAGTGGTGCTTTTGTAGGTTCTGAAGTGAAGGTTGAAGGGCAAGCCTATTTTTTCAACACCACAGCGTCCTCAAGGTAGCATAAAAGGAGATGGAACTCCACTTATTCTGTGCCCTTTAACGGAAGAAACTGTAGATTCCTCCTTGACTACCGTCATAAAACAGCAGTTGTTAGAGTAAGAGGTGATAGATTCAACATCCAATTAGGCACTCCTAGCAAATTTATTAGCCTTTTTATAACCGAACCTGGACACAGGCACCCCAAATCTAGGAATTCGTGCATGTATCACCAATGAACTTTATTAGCTTTTTACATTGGAGAACTAAAACAGAGTTGCTAATACAAGATACCGGGGTCATGATAGCAGCCAGATTCTCAGAGAAAAAAATTCTGAATCTACCAACAGACTCCCGTTCTCTCAGCATCTTACAAGCCTATATAATCGCAAAAACTAGAGGTGAAAAATGTCAGAGGTCTCCGGTGGAAAACGAAAGCCAGTTTGTGTTTAGTCAAGTACGTCGTCAATAGAGACGGACGCCCAAAAATATTACCGTGACAGTTAGAAATGGCCTTTAGAAGCGCTCTCCACCGTTTCGTGTTTTGCGCCTAACGCAATAAAATGTGGAGATCAATAGGTAGTAAGTGCAGAATGATGTTAAGGCAGCACTGCAAACTAATCTTAGTTAATTTCCAACATTACCTTGTCACAATGAATTTTTGGCTTTATCGTTCATTTTCCTGGTTGGCCGGATTTAATATCCATACGGTTTTTGGACATACAAAAACGCCTTAGGACCTTTCTAGACTTCAGTTCGTGTGGCCAAAATTACAAAATCCCTTCTTTTCTTGTGACAGCCACTTTATTTGTCTCAGGATCGTTGTATAACTTCTAATAATAATGCCTTGATCAGGCAAAACGTTCAACAATTTGAAGCTATTTCTATGACAAAGCTTAACATACACAAAGTAATTGCTATTTAAAAATGCTTAGAATCACTAAAACAAGTTTCATCACCTAAAAGAGCCATTCCCAGTCTAATCATATTCCATTACTTTTAGTAGTATTTAGAAATGCAAGAAATAAAGTAAAACATCTTAAGTGTTCCTCTTTATTTATTTTTTTATTAGAAAACGAAAGTCTACTGACAGCACTTTCACGTGACATACACACACATTATTATCTAAATGAATCACAAATTTCTATCAAAACTTTTTAGTATTAAACGCTTACAAGCCATATACATACATTAAATTCTTTTCAGTGTATTTATAAGAATAATTTTATATTGTTATGTTTTACAATACGGCATCACCCGCCATAACCAAATCCTTTCTCACTCAATCTCTCACTTTACCTTGTAAAAATGTTTTGTTTCAATTGAACTTCGTCAGTGCGATGTGGTAGTAGATATAAACAATAATAAATAGTTTTTCTCTTTATTTATTGTTGTTTTAAAATCTATTTTTAAACAACAAAAAATAAATAAATAAAAAACGTCGTACGCTGTTCTAAACATGTTTCTGCTTAAGACATAAAAGCCAGACAACAACAATAATACACATAAATGTTCTAATTTTTATTTATTTATATTTGTTTTTGTTTTCGTTTAGTTTTTTTTATAATTTCAAGATTGTGTATATGTTTTTTGTTTGTTTTTTTTTTTAATATGGTAACAATAACAAAAAGTAGGACATATTGATATCATTGATATGATTATTGTAGACACCAACACATTGGTTAGAGGTAGAGAGTGAAAAAGAGCAATTGCTGTCCCCATAACGGTAGTAATTGAAAGAGTAATTTAATAGAATTAATAGGTCATATTATTGTTTTTGCTTTTCATGTTTGTGAGTGTGTGTGTGAGTGGGTTTAAGGGAAATTTTCTTGTACTCTTTAGAAAGTAAGAGATTAAATTGGATAACATTTATTGTTTTTTTTTTTTTTCTAATAGAAAATAAATTCTGCTCTATTTTTCCTCTTCCGCTAAATAAGTGAATATGTGTGTATAAGTTGTTCACACTGGCTTCGTTTAATTGACTTGTTATTATATACATAAAATATTCACTCATAAACCTTAATTGAGCAATTAAGAAATTTTAAGCATTTACACTGAACATGGTGTATTTGAAAAACTTTAAATAAAAATACTGGAAATAAATTAATAGAATCTTGGCTTATGTGGTCACTAATAGTTACTGTGACTGTCAAGTATTACTCTTGTCCACCATTCTGAAAATTGCCGCACACACCAAAAACCGCACGATGTCTGGAATACATCAAACCCACTCCGTCAGGTTGAAATATGTGGATAGATCATCTGCAGGATATCAAGGAAATGTCACATAGCAACTACACACCGAAGGCCTTACGCCGACGAATCTAAATATGGGGCTTTTTGTCTAAATATTAAATTATTTTAGAGCCCTAAAGCTCACAGTACTGCTGGTAATCTTTTAAAATAATACTATACTGAAAATACCACTAAAATAAAGCGTGCCCTTGATAAACTAAAACATAAAATTTTTTCTACTGATAACACTAAGAAACGATAATAATGCATTTATTTTTTATTATACATTTTCTTAATGGAAAAATTCTTTTAATAACCAAAATTTAATTTAAATTTTTTTGCTGTTGTGTTATCATTTATATTTTAAAGTGTTTTTGCTTTCATTATTTGCTTTTTGTTATAAAACGTCACAATTTTTTGTTTTTGTTACTTTGTGTAGTATATTTATCAGTAAATATTTTAGTTCTCCTTATTATAACGTAAGAGTAGTGGGTGTTTTGTTTAGTTGTTATTTTTTGTATAAATAAATTATATTGCAACACTCTTAGCTTTTTTCGTTTTTAGGTCAAAACGAAAAACTAAAGTATGATTACTTTACGTTTTAAATGTTCTACATCACATATTGACAATCTCACGCAGTAAAGAATTCACCTACATTTTAATATAAGCATTGTACAAAAACAACAAAACGACCAACACATTTAATAAATTTTCTCTTACTCTCGCCATCATAAATGATCTCTGGTCTAGAACTAGACTTCTATACTAAAAAAAAGTATTAACAGTAGGAGAAAACAAAATTCACCGTTCATTTGCATGTGTTTGTTGGTATGTGTATGGTAATTTTTTAAAAAAGGAGTGTTTTTGTTTTTTATTTATTTTCTTATTGTAGGTAAGAATGAGTATGTGGGGGTCGTAGAGAGAGTGAGAGAGCACCCAAATTCATGTTCACTAAACTCGTGCCGAAATACGAAAGTAACTACAACAACTATTTACAAGCAATTGAAATAAAATCAAACACAAATATAGGGTCCGCCAAATTAAATTTTTTTTTGAAAATGCTATAAAAAAACTACTGAATATTTTCTCAAATTTCTTTTTTTATTTGAAAGTATAATCCTTCCGGTTAATAATGGAAATTAATTTCATTCAAATGGCTGCCTCAGATGGCCATGCAGTAGCCTACACGATCAATCCAATTTTTAAGCACATTATCGATTGTGTGCAGCTGTATTTCACCAATGGCTTCACGAATATTGTTCTTTTAAGCGTCAATTGTCTCTGGCTTGTTGGCGTAACACTTATCTTTGACGGCATCCCACAAATAATAGTCCAACGGTGTCAAATCGCAGCTACGTGGTCGCCAAACGACATCAGCTCTGCGGCTGATAATGCGATCTTTAAAAACAGGGCGCAAAACATCGAGTATAGCTTCCTCCTCTTCAATTTTTTTGAACAAAAATTCGTTCAACATGGCCCGATAACGATAGCCATTGCTCATTTTCGAAGAAAAATGGCCCAATTATGCCTCTAGACCAAAATCCGCACCAAACAGTGACTCGCCTTGGTTGTATCGGCTTTTCAATGTATGCGTGTGGGTTTTCTGTGCCCCAAATGCGACAATTTTGCTTGTTTACATAGCCGCCAACATCAAAATTAGCTTCATCTGAAATGATGATTTTTGATTCTGCAACATTACCATGATTTTCAAAGTAATGTCGCAATATTTACCAGCGTTGTTCAAGCGTATACGTAACCATATTCGTTCAGCGGAAGGATAAAACTAATTATCTGTCAAATCAGACATGAGCTAAGTGTTACCATTCACGAAATAAGCACTAGTTGAAAAAAACGTTGGATGGCGGACCCTTTAAAAAATAAAAAAAATGATAAAAACATGTAGAAAAAAAATTGGGGTCATTGCGCAATCAATATACAACATTCTTATAAGCATACAATCACACTACTACACTCATACAAACAAATATAGAAATAGAGAGCCATTAGTCAATATTTTTTTCAATTAAATGTCAAAAGCTTTAGAAAATTTAGAAAAAAAAATTTGGTTTTTTTATGAGAGAGAAAGAAAAAAACTAGATGAGTTTAAAATTTGTATTGCATTTAACGGAAATACACATGCATATAGAGAAAGAGAGAGGGAGCGAAAGGAAGATACAGATCAAATAAATACTTAAATGTTCTAATAAAAAATCAAATATGTACGTATGTATGTAGTTGGCAACGCATTTCTTTGAAAACTAAATGCTTGCATTTTTACTTTTACACATACACGTGCTTTTATTTATATGTGTGCATACATTATACATGGATATAATTTTATAGAAAAAAGTGTTGATATTAGCAAAACGTTTGAATAGTCACGTGTTAAATAGTTATCGGTTAACAAATAGAAGAAAGTAAAAAAAAATAATAAAAAGTATTTAAATAGTTTCAAATGTTAATAATAGATTATACTGAAAACAATTTTAATTGTTAATAATTTCTGATAAAAAGTAATAAGAAAATAGTTTTGTTATGAAGCAATTTCATAATTTAGTGAGTACATTTTTGGTTAAAAGCTGTCTTCTTTAAGATTTTTACGCTCATCAAATGACAAAATTTACCATCAAGTTATTTCTTTAAATTTAGAAACAGGGGATGGTCTTTAATAGCTTGAAGTGAAGAGTATACTTAAAGGAGTTAAAGTTGACAACCAAAGTTATGGATTCTTGTCAAAATGTCTGAATTTTTTTTTTTTTTTTCAAAGAAACAGCTAAATAATATCTACCGGTAATCGGTTTAATCTTTTCAAGTTAATCCATAAAATAAAACCGCGTATTTTGTAAAAAAAAAACAGTGGCCATAACCTTGATGGACGATATACCCATCTTTGTATTCTTTTAACCATAGAAATCCACTGTTTTGATTGTCCTTTGATCGCTGGATCTATGTTGTGTTGGATACATGTTTCGTCAACAGTTACAAAACGACTGAATCACGTCAAATGTTCCTTTGAGACATTCACGCAGTAGTATTTCAGCCTGGGTATCTTATCGCATGTACTTATAACCTTTTCACATCCAAATAATCTTACCATGACGGCCTTTCTTCGCAAACTGAACGTTTTCATTTGTGCTGGTACAAATACAGAATTCGGTAACCACCATGAGAGCAATAACTTGTGCTAGTAATTTTTCATAAATATGCCGAGAGTGTGTGCCACTCTGCACACGCCATTGCACATTTCGGTGATGAAGGAGACATGTAAAAGTGATAGTAGATTGCCTGGTGTCTCCAGTTGGTGAGTGGTTAGTGCTTCACATGAGAATTTTGCGTCTATTTAATGGTGATACCCTCTGGTTGGAATAAATGTTTAGATGACATCCATTATTATGCTGGGAGGAGCTTTAAAGTCCTTATACCCAAAAGAAATTTATGGTTGCAGAAAACGAGGTGGCGTAACATCGCGCAACAGGTTGGTACACTAGTGGGTTAAAACAGACTTGATTTTCAACGGGCTTTGCCTAAAAGCAAATACTCTTCGGAGACTTACTCCATCTTTACTTGCGTTAGGCAATATTTGAGGATAAAGTCGAAGAGTTTGAGTTTTTATGTAATATCGCATAGTCAGGCGGCCTTGGGAGCTTTGTCATTCTTTTAGCTTAGATTGAAGGTTTTTGTGTTTTTGTTGAACTTATGGGGTTGCACAAAAGATCCTTTGGATCGCGGTGTTTTTTGACACTAACTGACATAACATAGCGTTACTCAAAATTTGTTTACATTTTTTGGATCAAAAAACCAGAAGTGTAAGTTTTATAAGGCTTTTGTCTTAAGCTGATTAGTTTTCTTGCTAAAAACTAATTATTTAAGGCTACAACTACAGCAAAAATTTTTTAGAAACATACATTTTTTTATATTTTGTTGAAATTGATGAATTTATAATAAATTATTTAATTCATCTAACTGATAATCATAATCATATAGTCTACATGTATTACATTAATGAATTCAGCTGAATTGTAAAATTTATGCTAAAATTGTTGAAAAATATTAAAATATATGATTTTATACGGTATTTTTCTTATTCAGCTGGCTGAATTGTAAAATTTATACTGAAATTATTGAAAATCTTTAAAATATATGATTTTATAAGTTGATTTTTCAACTCAGCTGACTAAATAACAACAACTGACTGAATAACAACAACAATGTTATAACAATGTTATAAAAAAAATTGTTTTTGAAACATTAATCATGTGGTATGTCTCTGTGGAATTTTTTAATATATATTTCCTATTTGTTTTTAAAATTATTGATTATTTCTTTTTTATGGGTATCTTCTTTCAAAGTTGATATAGTAAAAAAGCCAAATTTGTGTTTTTTAATAAAAAAATAATTTTTTTAGAAAATGAATTAAAACTATAGCTAAGAAAACTGGTTTAACATTTTTATAAAATAGATTTTAATTCTTATTTCCGCAAACCTTTTTACGTAGTTTTTTTTTTTTTTTTGTTGTTTTCAAATCTCTTAGTCTTTTTTGGCGGCAATATACACAAAAACCATCTATTTTAACCTTCAAAAGATTTGCAAAAAAACGAAATAAAATAAAAAAAAATTAAAATAAAGTTCATGAACTTTTAAGTTTCCTTTTGTTGTAGTTATAGTTGTAGCTCTTGGTCTTGGTTTTCTGCACAAGAAAAACGTAAAATCAATGAAAAACAAAAAAGTTAGAAAAACAAACACAGCACGAGTAACTCAAATGGAAAAACAAATGTAGTTGGAGAAGTGACGCTGTATTTAAGCGTAAAATAATAAAATTAAATTCAAGTTCAGGGTTACCATTAAAATATGTTTTAAAAAAAATACAACAGATTTTGGTTGGTTTTATTTGAAGAATAATTTTTTTTTATTAAACTGAACTTAAGCCTTTGGTTACTGCTAGAAATTGTGTGATCTTTACATGCATTAAGTAAACCCATATACAAACTTAAATGGAATATGTCAACGCTGCTTATTATTGAGGGACAATACAAATTTATGCGAATGACTTGGTAGCACTTTTATTAGATGTATAACTTAGAAAACAAGATTTTTTGGTGTATATTGTGAAATATAGAAGCAAAATTTATTCAAAATATTGGCCATATTAAAATATGACCTTTTCCATTTTTCTAAATATGCATATAGACGCCGTGCTAATTTTTCGAGAGTGTTTCAGTCAGCAATCGATATGCAAATCGCATAAGAAAAGCAATAAAAAACTTTGTGGTTTAACACTGTTTCGTTTAATGATCTGATTTAACAAATAAAGATTTATTTATCCTCCAAAATGCCGTATAAGTTATTGAAAACACAACTGCTTGTAAAAGTTATGTCATCCGTTGTAATTTAAATAATTTTATATTATAAACCCAATAAGTGTATTGCAGTTTAAAGTTCTGTTAAGATCGCTTTATAGCTGCAATGATTTCAGTGGGTTCATAATTGCCATAGCTTCTATATAATTATTTAATTGTGAATTCTAATATATATGAAATATGTATTACTGTGTTAAACGATTTTCCTACTTTTTTTTACATATTTTTAAATAAAATACATATAGTCTTACTGGTCTTAGTTTTTTGTTTGTTAAGCAAAGTATGTCGCTTAACGCGTTTATTGTGTTCTACTTTTTACTCTTGTTTTAATTTTATAAACCAAATTAATGGGTCAACATTACATTGCTTTTACGCACTAAAGTCAAGTCACTAATAAATAGTGACTGACCAATAACAATAATAAATATTCGTATTATTTTTGTATATTTAGGACACTTTTAACAGCTTCAATATTAACGTTTAATAGTATGTGTGTGTGTGTGTGTGTGTATGTGGGAGAGAGAGAAAGAGAAAGAAAGATAGAGTTGAGTAATGTGTTTTTTGGTTAATGTGTAATTAAAACACAATTGTGAGGGGTTGTAAAAACCGCATTAACTTTCCCTATAACTGTATTGTTTTTCTATTTTTTTTTTCGCTATTTACCACAAATTCGTCCAGTATTAGACTTTAACTCACCACTAATACCACCAACACCACTCCAATAAACACTTACTTTTTAACTCTACAATATCCAAAGAAAACATTATAGAAAATAACAACAATTTCTACGTTTGGTTAACATTAAATAGAGCGATCAATACAAAATATAGAAGGTTTTTGTTTTTGTTGTTTCTTTTTTTCTTAATGGATTGGCAATATTTCCATAAACATTACGAGCGAATTTAATTGACAGTTTTTGTTCTAAGCAATGGGTGATTTTCCATTAGAGAGAAAAATAAAAAAGAAATAAATTTGAATAAAAACAGGAAATATTCTAGACTTAAAAAATAAATTTAAAAGAAATATAGTATATATGTATTTGTGTATTTATGCAAAATACATATTAAATTTATTAGGGCCAGCTAGCAAATTTCATCAAATAAAAAAACGATAATCAACTCTTTGATTCCAAGGTTTTAATTGGAATTTTTAAGAAGTCTAGAAGAGCTCAGTTAAAAAACTAAGGTATTGCTGCGATCTCAAATATCTATTGTGCCAAGCATTCTTTGTTCAGAACCGCTATTGCACGTAATGCAAAGAGCGGTAATCACTCAGAAAAAAGTCCACTTACTCCTCCATCAAGTCAATAATCATGGGAGGGTGACCGTCCGCTCGGTCCCGAACAGTCTCCAAAAGAATACCCTTAACTTTCCGTCTGAGGACCATAATATCCACAAATGGGTGGCCGACAAATTTGTTCAGGCTCAATAAAAAGCTCCATAAACGTTCTCCTACGAATGTTTTCCAAATCAATACATTTACAGTAAAGTGTGTCATTAGCCGCTTCGCCTCACCCAAACACGGACATTGTGCGAAGAATGTTGTCATAACCGAATATCTAAGATTTATTAGCAATTAGAGCTGCTAGAGCAAACACCACTGATCATTTTTATTGACTATTACTCTGGTCTAAATTCAACAGTTGCGAAATAACATGCACAGCTTACACATATCTCACACCGTGAACGGTTAAAAAAATAAAATAACGCGATCGTACACACGTCTCATGCCTAAAATAACCCATAACAATTGCCTGGCACTAGCCACTTGAAATAATTTGTATGTTCACTCAGCATTTTCTTTAATAATGAATTAATAACAACTCTCTGTTTTGTGCTAACGCCTTCACTTTTTTCAACTTTTTCCGCAACCGTTCAATTCGGCCTTAATTTGTCGTCTCCATGTATGGGCTGGGAGTCCTCTTCTTCTGCTCTCCTATGAATTCTAATCTCTAGCAATTCCAAGAGCTGCCAGCGTAACGATCCGGAAAGTTATGAGCCAGAAGACAGATGTCATCTGCATAATTGATGTCGTTCAGCCGGCTTTACAATCTCCATGTTATCTCTCTGTCGTTGAAGAGGGCTTGCTCAAGGATCATCTCAGAACTATATTAACTATGAGTTAGTGATTCCTTAATAAAAATTTTTTCAAGCCTAAAATAACCTAAAACGGTGGAATGATATGATCTAACAAAGATAAAGACGGCATTAGAAACCTTTTTTATGACTCCTGTAAGTCAGGCCTCAAGAAGGTGAGATTCGTTAATGGCGTCTAATCAGTCTCTGTAAACATTTTATATTTAATTGAATATGGCATCACCTTTTTGTATTATTTTAGAGGTTTAATTAAGCGTCAAAGGTATCTGAAGCAAAAACTCACTTAAACGCATGAATTATAAAATCAACGTAAATTAGAGCGTAAAGCTTAGTGATGAAACAGAATACGTCCACAATTTCAAGTAAAACCGTTGTCAAAAAAAGATGGCCCACAATAAAATCGACAGCGGCAACTTTAAATTCTGTCAATTTCCCTTTATTATGTTTGTTTTGCTTTTTGTTTTTATTTTTTTCACTGAAAGTGGGGTAACACCACATACAAATTGTGAGAGCACAATTGGGAGAGTAAGAAAAAACTCTGTCAAAATAAAAGAGATTCTATCTCAGACTGTTTTTGCCGACAATTTTTTATGTCATTTTGTATGGAAAAAAATCGTCAATCCCCAATTCTGTTTCATCTCTTAACTTTGTTAAGCGCCTAGCTGTGACAGTTTAATAAGTTAGCAACCAATACTTTGTTATCAGCTTGAAAGTTAAATGTTAAAGTCTACTAAAGAGAAAATAGAGAATCGCTAATTTAGTTTCAAAGTAGCCAAAGTTTCATTACTTTTCCATAATGACAGTTATTTTGCAACCAACTTCACTTCTTAACGCGCCGTCAAAATCAAATGATCCATATGAAAAGCGTTGAAACCGATTATTTGGCATTCTGTTTTACATTTTGTACGAACATAAAAATTTCTGACAACTAAATAACGCTTGATATGTATGCTGATTGAAACTAAATTCAATTAATTAATGACCTATAAGAAAAAGGTGCTGCCAACTTGTCATTATGGTAACCGCTTTATGTACATATAGCATATTGTAGTGTGTTAATGAAACAGTAACCAATAATTAATAAATCATTTATAATATTTTATTTAACACCCTCAACATTAAAAAAAAAGAAAAAAATATTCGCGTAGCAAAACTGCTGCTGCTGTTGGTATATCTTTAATATTCAAGGTAGTGGGGCATGTTTTTTTATATTTTTTCGGTTTGTTTTTTGTTCATTTTTTATACAATTTTGCACGAATACTTTTTTATTTATATTCTGTCTTTTTTATTTGTTGCCTTTATTTAATTTTTTTTTTTTGTTTGCAAGTGTGTACTTGAAATTTTCAAATTAATTGTCAAAAAAATCAACAACTGAAATGTACTTGAAATTTAATTTAATTTTTTTCGCGTTTTTCTCTGTGTTTTTAATTTTCAATTATTCTCATAATGAATGCATTGTACAATATAATGGTTAAATATTTTTTTTAATTTTTAACAATAATCATAGTGTTTTGTTACTTATATTTTTGGTTACAATTTTGTTTGTTTTTTTTTTTTGCAAACTAATGTTTATTTCTTTTTACCATATCAATTATTGTTTAATGGTAGGAAAAAAATAGCAAAATATTTTTTTATAATTTTTGGTAACAAAAATACTTATAATAATTCAATGTTAAGTTATAAACAATTAATAGCTTTATTATAAATATTCCATAACATAAATTAACGCACGAATTTCAAATAATTTCTCTTATATTTATACACCGTCATTAACAGAAGGTCAAATGGCGTCACTGAAATTTGTTTTCTTAAAAATGACCCTTAGGCTAGAATGTAAATATATTTTATTTTCGTTTTTAACAAAAAAACATTTTATTTCTCTTAAAAACACACAACTCTTCAATTTAAAGAGAAAAGAAAAAAAAAACATTACTTTGGCAGCACTTTTCAACAAACATCCCTGTTTTTAAACAGTAAAAACCATTAGGAACTATGTGTGGTGAATAAATTTTTAATGGTTTATTGTTGTTTATAATCCTAATGCTAAATAATGCAGAGATTGGTATATTAATTGTTTCGCAATCACCCCCCTACTACCTTTTAGAATGCGTTTAAAGTTTTGCTACACAGCACATAACCTTGAAAGAAAGATAACAGTGTGGCTTTTAATGTTTCTTTTGTGTATGAAGCCTAGTATGGCATAATAAAACGTCGTTTATACTTGAAAGTCAAGTCATAGGCCCTTATCGTCTTAGTACTCGTTGTAATATTCTGCAGTTTTTGTAATAGATTAAAGAATAATGTAATTATGTGATTGCAGTTACGCAGTTTGACGGCTGTATAGGCACAGCAGATCTTCATTTTTTTATTGTGATTTTCCATGAGCCAACTTAAATCAGAACTCTAAGTTTAAACAAGAATAAATTAAAAATTCTTAAGAAATTAGATAGCATTTGTTCTTGTTTAAAAATGATGCAATTTTACAATTTAGTATTATCGATAACAATTAAGGCTGTTAAAAACACCAAAACTTACAACTCATCTACTAAAATTTCACTTCAACTGACTTGAGCTTTTTTTAACGCCAAATCTAGTGATAGTCCGGCGAGTGTCATACCCACCACATAGCTCTTTTTGTTAGAAACCAATATTGAATCTGTTCTGTTTTACAATTTACAGAGTAAAGAATGTAAATAGTACTCTCGCCAAGACCTTGCTGCTCATATCATCCTTCTTTGTTTTCTTCAGTTTATTTCTATTTGAACTTTGATGTGTTCTTCTGAATCTTTGTTTTTCCATAGTTACAAAAAGTGAAAACCAATTAGAACATTGCCAAACACTTCTTGGGCTTAAGTAATCACGGCACCAATTGTGGAAACAGCTTTTTAATAACAATATTATTACAAAAATCAGGTCGGACACCCCTGCGTTTATTACATTGCTAAAATAAATAAACAAAAGGCACAAAAATAACTACGTGTCTAAGTACAAGTTAAGGATTTCGTCAAAGGGTTTAATAAAAAACAAAACGTTTGGCAGACCTCAACGGCGGTCTGCACAATATATAATTAGAATTAAACACTTGATTTACTTTAATAATTTAAATTTATTTCTTATTTAATTTTTAATTAATTTAATTAACAAAATTCAATTTGAATTGACCAAATTTAATTTACAAAACTTAATTTATGATTTGCAACTGTCTTCGTTGACTCCGTGGCTAGGACTGCCCATTCAAACTCCATTCCGCTGGGTGCTCAATTTATGGGGTCACGTTGCAACAACACACGCGAGCTGATGAAGCTAAATTATTTTTACTGCTGGTAAGCTAAATGTAATTGTGCGATTATGGAAATATATGAAAGAGCTTACGCAGCTATATTTGCCTGGCTGGCAGTGTTACCACTGCTGTTAACTTACAGATAATTAAATTGACAACAACAACACAGATAAAAATGTTTACAACTAAAAACATACGGCAACAATAAAATGACGCCGAAAAGAAAACAAGTAACAGACAATAATAAAAAACAACAAACAACAAGGGCTTGAAGAAGCAGGTGTTTACATTTGCATGGGTACATAAGAACTAAAAAGAAAATAAAAGAAATATCGAGAGGTTCGAGAGCTTTCGAAGTATTGTTTGTTCAGCCATATAAAAAGCACATCGCTGCGAACAATAATCTGTTGTTTATGTGTGGTAAACTCAGCTTGAAGAGAGTCTGACAAGTTGAAATGGAGTAAAAACCAGTTTAGTTGGAGCTAACTCAGTAAAGACGATCAGATTAGAAGATCTTTTGGTAGAAATCTGTCGAGTAATTGTTGTTATTTACAAAATAATAAATAGAGAGAAAAATTAGGAATAGAAATTGTTATTGCTTGTAAAAAGGTTAAAAGCAGTGGTGTACAAAACTGTGTAAATAGAGGACTTTAATTAAAACTTAACTTTAATTATTTTATTTTAACTACAATCTACGAACGTGTTTTAAAAGGTAAAAACGTAACAATATATTTATGCAAAATGGAATGTTAGTGCTCGGCTGAGATGCTTATATTCTTGGTCACCTCACGCCCTTTTGTACTACGATGGTTCAATATCATTTAATATAATATATTAACTATGTTATGGACAAGTTATACAAAATTTAATCTATCCGCTCAGTTACGAAGCTGCAGGCACTCATTTACCGATAATTTATTATTATTCCATGAAGACATTAACGGTTAGCGTCATTTGTGCTGGTACAACCACAATGGAACTCAGTAAAACACGCTTTAAACATTGAAATTTATTGTGCTGTATAAGCACGCATAAGAACTTGTGCAAAAATAGAAAATTTTTAACTTTCTTTCAATTGTGATGAATAGAAGCAGAGGCTGCGTTAAGTTGAAATGTTTTAACAAGCTTTTTATTTAAAATGAGAGTTGGTAGTTCTACAAACACTTGCGCAAAAGCTTGTGGAAAGATCTTACTAAAAATTTACACTTTCTTTCATTTGCGATCACTGGAAGTTTTAAAGATTAAAAGTAGCTATTTAATTGCAGACTGCATTGAATTTTAGTGCTTAAACAAGTTCTTAATATAAAATGGTGGTTTATTTATTGTGTTTGTACAAACATTTGCACAATTGTTTGTGCAAAAACCAAAAATTTTCTCTTTTTTCTATTTGCGAAAATGAAATTGTTAAAGGCGTAAAAATGATTATTAAAGTGCAGACTGTTGTACGTTTAAATGCTTGTGTAACCTTTTCATGCAGTTTTTTATGCTTGTACAAACGGGTTGCCCAAGCCTTTATGTGAAAATCTAAAAATTTTGATTTTCCTTCATTTGTGGTGAATAGAAGTGTAGGATGCGGTGATTTTAAATGCCTATACAAACTTGTCATATGAAATGGAGGTTCGTTTTTTGTGTTTGTACGAACATTTGTACAAATGCTTGTGCAAAAGTCTAATAAATTGTCACTTTCTTTTATTTGTTAAGAATGAAAGTGTTGCGGTGAGTTTAAATACTGCGTTTTAAGCAGTGGAAATGAGTTTTTTCGGTTTGTACAAACTCTTGAACGAAGTCCTACAAAACTGAAATGTTTTTCATTTTATACAAAAATCATACGTAGGTATGTATGTATGTAGTTGTATAAGGGCTGCAAAACGCTTCAATATTTCTGTTTGTGTTTACACAAAATAATCACATGTACACAACCAGTCACCTAATAGTGTACCGTTGCCTTACGTTTATACAATATTTCCGAGCGCATTATACGTACACACAAACTTTTGTTGCTCAACTTCTAAAAAATTCTCTTTCAGGGTATATTGTTGTGTTAAGTAAAAGTGATTACTTAGTGGAGAGTAAATAATATGGTTGTGCTTGTACAAAAAGCTGCACAAACATTTGTGCAAATATATGAAATTTTTAAACATTTCCTTTTTTCTTTTTTAAAAAATTATTAAAAATATTACATGTTGATGCTCAGCTTAGAATCGGTAAGTACTTGCAAAAACAAGATCTTTTGTTTTAATTGTTTTAAAATACTACGAACTTGGAACTGTTCTAAGCGTAGTGTGCATTTCCAAGCAATTTATTTAAAGCAAATTTGTTTTAAAATTACAGTTTTTTAAAGTATTTTTGCCTGTATGTGTTAATTGCCTTCTTAAGTATATTTTTAGTAAATTTTGGTCTTTAGTAGAAGTATTACAACATAAGCTTTGTATGCATTCAGAATTTTCAATAATTTAATGAAAAAAGTTTTTTGTTTTTTATTAGTATCCATTCCTAGAATTGTGTTGTACGCCTGACTCAAGTGTTGTAATTAAAATGCCTAATTTGTATAAAAGAAAAGGTGAATTTTATTTGTAAAGCAAATGTATGCGATTAAAAGTTCAAAGTGTTTGAAGTAAATTGCACAAAAATTGTTTTAATTTATTTAAAATAGAATTAATATTTTTTAAGAATTTTGTTGAAATTGAGGAAGTAAGTAAAGTATTGCTTAAGCAAATGGTATTTCATTAGGGGTTTCCTGTGCTTAATTTGAAATAAAACAAATTGTGTGTAAGATTTCCTTGAAATTTGTATTTTTGTTTGAAAGGCCTATCAAGGCCATTATGTATAGAATATATTGTCAAACTTTCCATTACTCTGCCGCATATATCAGGCTAAGTCTGAACGAAGGCTTGTGTTATGTTGCCTTTGAAGAGCTCTTTGGTTTGTGGCCTATTCGCATAGACCTGCGATTTAAGAATATCCTACAAGAATAAGTTATATGGAGACTGTTCATATCATTTACACGTACGATGAACATGTTCGTCCTTAATTCGCTCGTGGAAAATGACTTATCTGGCATGAGCTCTATGGCACGCAGTGCCGTTCTATCAAAACCATATATCGTTTGTGTCCGTATCACTCAATTAAGATCAGAAGATTGCTGAAAATAATTCCATTTTAACGAGACTTCGTGTTACTTCGTTAGTTGTTTGAATTACTTATACGTATAACCCCATTTACAACTTAATTCTATTTATTATTTTGTTACTTGCCAATAGTGTTTCCATAATTTTTTTGTTAGAAAAACGGAAAATTTGGAAGAAAAAAGTGATTTTCAAGAAAACTACACATTTAAAAAAGTAAAAAAAAAAACATTAACTTGTATGTTCTGTACACTGAAAACGAATGAATTTGAAATCGAGTAAATTTTCAAAATCAAAACTCAAATGCGCCAATTATTTTAAACATTTGATAATCAAGGAGGTTATATGAAAGGTAATTAAGTGAATTAATATGAAAAAATAACAAACTCTTATCTGATTTATAGGTAGTTTTAGTTTCATTCGATTTCAATTTCAAATTAAATGTGATACCCTTAAATGATATTATATAATGAAACTGTGCTCGAATTTGACACTTTTTTTTGACAAGCGTGGCATCCGGCTAGTAAACCGGATTTAAGTACGCTAAATCCAGTGGTGCTAATCGTTTTTTTAGCTTAGCTCTTGTTATCCCGATATGCCTTTATTTCGAAAGTGGAGGATGTTGCACAGCATTTATTAGCGTAACTAAAAAACAGTTTAGTTTATTGAATAAATTAAAAAAACGGAATTCCGCAATTAAATTTTATAAGTAAGGCTATAACTTTTTTTAATATTCACTATTTTATTAGTACGTACCATATTACTTACCACGCATGTACTGTGATCTCACTGTTCTTTTGAAAAAAAAAAAAAATTATCTTTATAAAACGACAGCAAAAAAAAAAATCGCAACTTTCTTAGACCGAAATGTAAGTATCACACATTGTGTGAAAGAAAAACGAACAATTGCATTGTTATTCTTCATCAAATGATTAGGAAATTAGATAAACACATTTAGCATGGACTCTAAATTTTCTTTAATTTGGGTGATACGCTCTTAAAATGTTGTATGGTAAATTATTTAATTCGGACCATAATTGGGGGTTGAATTATGTATGTGAGCGCAATACGAAAAAGCGCTGTCGTGTGCCATGTTCACACGTCAGTTTTTTTTAATCAATTTTATCATCTGCGTGGACTGGTTGATGTACTACGGGGTATATGACAGTGATATCCGGATCTGTACGGACAGTCAGACTTCGTTCAGGGCGCTCTCCGGTGTCTACTCGACATCGCGACTGGTGTGTGAATGCCGGGCATCTCTCAAAGAGATGGCGAGACATTCACACCTGGAGATTATCTGGGTAAGGGGTCACTCGGACACCCGGGGGAACTGTGTGGCGGACGGACTTGCGAGCGCCGGCTCTCTCCTCAGAAATGCGGAGATTGACCACTCAGTTGGGATGCCACTCTCCTCTTGCAGACTTGTGGTCATGCGGTACATGTTGGGTAGGGCACAGCTACGGTGGGATGATGAACCCACGTGCTCTGTATCAAGGCAAATCTGGCCCCTATATGATCGAGCTCGCTTGGAGTCTATTATAGGAGTGCCGCGACTTAGGCTGCCAACTCTTGTGGCTGTGATTACTGGGCACTGGGTGGCTGGTGCGCACGCTAGGAGATTGGGGCTGCCGTTCAATGACTATTGTAGGGGTTGTCAGGATGAGGAGGAAGAAGAGACTGTCGAGCACTTCCTATACCAGTGCCGGAGTCTTTCGGACATTAGGACTGCTTTCCTTGGCAGTCCGTTTCTGGATGGCTTGTCGGATCTGGCAGGTGTGAATATCGGCAAAATCTCTTCTCTTGTACATACGTCTGGTTGGTTTGGATCGCACCGGGAAGCAGACATAGAGGTTGTCCACTTGCTGGATTACTGATGGTTATCACACTGGGATCAACACTGGACCCAGGTCTGCTGGACGTGTCTGGCTACTCGTCGTAACTAACTAACTAACTAACTATCATTTGCGCGTGCTGTTCAACTCTATATCCATGCATGGTGATTTGACAAAAAAAAAAAAAAAATACTGAATAAATGGCAGCCAATTCAGCATATGTAACTAAAACGATACGACCTCTGCCAAAGTTCGGAAGTGTCTATTGAAAGACACTTTATTTAATTATATCTTTCCGATATAAATTAACAGTATTAAGAAACAAAATACTGACTTGGTGGTTCTATTGCAATAATTATTTCTATTGTAGCATGAACTTAAAATTAGATTTTATGTTTTTTTTTTCATTTTTTTAATATAAATTTTAACCTTGACTTCAGTTTAAGATCAATGAACGTTTTAGCAAAAATACAAATATAAAAAAGTAAAAAAATAAATGTTTTTATTATTAAAATTAGTTGGAAAACATAAAAACGAAAAACCAAAAGAGAAAGAAATCTCCATTAAAAAAAAATTTAAGTCTGAGTAAATTAAGTTTAAATACGAGCACTACCATCACACGCACTCTATTGTTACCTGCGATGACGACGACGTCGTAAGTCAAGAAAAACAATTTGATTTTAACATGGCCAACAGAAACAAATTTTGTGAAAAAAAATTATTTTTATACGACGTGCTGGCTGGTCTGGCCTATTGTTTGGTTATTCAATTTGGGGGGAAAAAAAAATTACGAAAAAAGTGATGGTGCGTGCGTGTTATTTGCTATAATTTTTTAAGCCCAGTTTTTTGTACTTATTAAATTTATTTATATGTTATCTTTCTCTCATAATTATTTTTTGTTGTTATTGTTCTGCTTCAGCAAAAATAAGGAGAAAAAAAAAACAAAATAAGTCAACAAAAAAAAATGGAAATAAAACAATAGAAATATAATTTCATTTGTTTATCAAAGAACAATAATATAAAATTTTGTTGTTGTTTTCTTTAATTTTAATATAAACAAAGTTTGTTGCCTAAATCTTTTATTATTAAACTATTATTTAAAATACGATTTCCATTTTTATTTCTTTTTATGAATAATTCGTATTATTTTAACAAATTTTTATTATTTTTTTTGTTTTTTTTTTTTTTTTTTGTTTGCGTACATATAAGTTCTTATATTCTGGCAATCTTACAAAAGGTAATGCCAAGTTTGTGCCATAAGAATAGGTAAACAAAAGTGAAGTACGTATGTAGTTGTATATGAGCGGCTGAACGCTACAATATTTGTATTTATGTTTACACAATATATTCACACGCACACAACAACAAATGACAGACACTTAATAGTGTACCATTGCCTTGCGTATATACATTTTTTCCTTTGTTTCTCAACTCCATATCAATTCTAATTCGAAGCTGGCTTCACGTTCACATAGGGAATACCGTTTAACCCTTTTGCTGTCAATGCCATATGAATCTATTTCTTTTGGCAAGTAAAGTCTGTATACTGTTATATGTAAGTGTAATGGAAGTAAGGCAGGGTGTTAAGCATTGTCAAGACAAGAATACTCGTTGTTTTGAAACTCTTGCTTGCTTTTAAAAACGAGTATGAGTGAAATTTTGTCCACCCTTTTACCATTCTTTTTCACAAACTCAAGAGCTGCAAAACACAGTGTCTTTCAGACTGCCATCATGGCACTTAAATCATGCTCGATCAGGACTAAGACCGGACCTAATAACCATAAATTTCGTACTGTCGCCACCTTGGAAGGTTTTTTGCTGGCGAACTCTGATACATCAAGCCAAGATGTAGAGTTTAAAGCTCCATTTGGCCGATAAACTTCTCTCCATGAGTTAGTCAGAATTGAGGATGGCTCAGGGCGTTATAGCGGACCATTACGACATATGTTCAATGGCAGAATAGCGTCACCGATTACGTATTACTATGAAATGAATTCGATCGTGTTCTTCTAACGTATTACTGCCCTAGACTTTCTGACAGAAGTCACCAACTGTTAGTTGGACATACGATTCAAGCTTCCAAGAGCCCTCAATTGCTCTGCCATAAGGCCTGGACCCGAGTAGCTTTTAGACCTTCTCTTATTGAACTTGCCACATTTTGTCGGCTGTTCTCTTTTCACTTTCTCTCGTTCTTTCTCTCTCTTTTATCTTTTTTCCGTTTCTTTCTCAGGATGGACACAATAGACCACATAGTCTCCGAGTGTTGCAAACATCGCTTTATTCTAGTGGTTGCACATCTTTGAACCTACTACATAATTTTTAACTAGTATTGGAACAGGTGGACACGAGTTGTGTTTTGCACAATGCTCACTTTAAACGAATCATTTATGTCGGTAGAGATCTCCTGTGATCTTCTGTCCAAATATCAGCATCAAATGATGTGTATTACTTTGGCGACATAGGCATTCGTTTTTGGCGTTAAATCGTTTGGATGATCGAGTTTCATATACGATTTCTCGTCTTCGAGTTGTCGTTATCGTTGTTGTTGTTGTTGTTTTTCATCGTTAGTAGCGGTTCTATGCAAAAGTAAATTATTTTTATGGTCTTCGGTCACTATTTAAGACATGCAAAATCGCCTTACAATGTCTTTCGGTTTTAACTCGCTTTTCTTTATTTTTGGATAAATTCTGCTGCTTGTAAACGTTGTGAAATTGCTGCTTGAGTGTGGCTTTCAATGATTTTGCAAGTTCTCACAGAGTTTGACAATTAATTATCTTCTATGAAATTGTTGAACTGTGTTTGTCAAACCTAACCCCTCTGAACCACACATACTATCTTTTGCTCATCGAAATTAAGGGAATCGAGATTTAAATGTAGATTAGTTCGTGCAAAAATAGAATATCATTCCGTTTAGTCATGAATCAAAATTCAATTTAGTAAACTCTCCTTTTGCCTGGCAAAAGGCTCGATCTACGCAATTATAAAAATAATTCTTAGCATGGGGAGGCAACGTTATGATGTGAACTTGCTTATCTGCAAATTTAATTTAAAATTTTTACAAAATTAATGGCATAAAAGGACTGATTTATGTACAAATACATTTCAGAATCAAAAGTGATTCCATATGCTGAGTGGCATATATGTCACTTCGATGGGTATTTCAACACGATAATGACCCGAAACTCACATTGTAGTTGATCAAAGAGTTTATAGAAAAGGATAGTACTAAAGTTGAACCTCATTGAAAATCTCTGGGAATATTAAAGGGTGAACATTTTAGGGAAACGATTCAAAGATCGGAGTGATCATTTTGAAAATCTAGAAACCATGCCGCGCAGAGGTGCCGAAGTTGTAAAGAAATAAAGGTATACACTCGAAATATTAATTTGTTGCTTTTATTTTGCACACTTTTATATGAAAACCTGAATTGTTGTCGTTGATACTTAAAGAAAGAACAAAAAAAAAACGGCTGTTCATTAGCTGTCTTTATGAAAACACTTATGCAGTTCATTTAGCGCAGCCAAATGTGCAGATTTATCTGTATTTTGCACTTTTTCTAAGCATTGAGCAGCTTTAAAGCTTTTTTTGTTTAAGAAATAAGTTTTTCCGTAAATTGTGTAAATTATACAGTTTTTAACATTTTACATTTTTTACTTTCAATTTTTTTATTTTAATTACAATTTCACCTCACTTGCGTTGTAAAACTGTGGTGAAGTTTACATTTGCGTTTTCAAAATCAGCTACGTAATTACTTCTTTTTTTGACAACTGATCACAAAGAAAAAGAGAATTCACACAGTATTGATACATACAGAGAAAAAGTTGTGTTTTTCTAAGCAGGCTCTTTAGCACAGTGTTGTGCAAAAGTAAAAATGTAGTTGTATTAGTGAGAACATGAAAATTACTCTCTCAAAGAGAGTAAAGTTGATGTTTTAAATGTGCATATGTGCACTTGGCGCTGTTTCAGTGACAACCAAAAGCAAAAGCGAAAGAATCCTTTTTTAAATTATTTGCTTGTGTCTTAACAAAAATTTGCAAACATTTACCATACATGTGCATTCGTCGCTGTCTCTTTGACGACTAAAGCAAAAGCGTAAGAATACGTGTGAGTTGATCGGGGACTGCTTTAGATATACGCTATAAACTTTTTATTGTATCAAATTACTTACCATGGAAGTACATATGTACGTATGAGTGATATATCTGCTTCACTAATAAAATATCATTCATACCTACGTACATATAACAGGTCACCCAATAAGTCCGAAGAATAAGTAAGAAAAAAACAAAATTTTGACAAAAGTCGGTTTTATTATTCAACATAGTTGCCGTCGAGGGCGATACAATGGGCATTTTCCAACTCTTCGATACCACTTTAATAGCACGATTTCTCTTTTTCGTTAAAATTGGCCTCAATTTCAGCGATTACTTGATCATTGGACTAAAATTTCTTTTTAACAATTATTCTATTGTGATCTGAAAACAGAAAAAAGTCGCTGGGGGCTAAATCTGGAGAAAGCAGTGGGTAGGTTATCAATTCGAAGCCCAATTCATTTAATTTTGCCATAGTTCTCATCGATTTGTGAAACGATTTGTGAGCTCACGTGTCAATCACTGTAAACTTAATGTTCGTATAAAACGGTAAGAACATTACCATCTGGACCTTCCAATCTCAGCTAGCTCGTGCACCTTCAATTTGTGGACTTTTTTTAATGTTTTCTGGAATAACAGCCACATTTGGGCTTCCACTGTGCTCTGCATCATTTGTGTTGGTACGACCATGTTTAAATTCAGCAAACCATTTTTCTACCATTTGTATCGATGGAGCAGAGTTCGGATAATGTTTATCAAGGCATTGATTGGTTTCCACTGTATTTTTTTTCTCTTTTTTTTATCAAAAAGCAATGATTTATCAAAACTCGAAATTTACTTTTTGCTTTTTTTTTTCAATAACAAAAGTTGCTTCACACAAAATGCTAGAACATACGAATCAATAGTCAGGTTGCTGTCAAATTTATACACCTATCGTTTGAAGGTTAGTACTAAATAAAAATCATATGGGCAAAATTCTAGTAACGTCATCTATGTGTCCTTCTTCGGACTTATTAAGTGACCTAATATATGTATGTACATACGTAATAATAGGTTTTCACTGTTTTTTTGCCGAAAGAAACTGATTTATAGTACTAAAACGACTGCGCACATTAAATAAAAGTTGTTTCTTTACTTAAATGTATTATTTATTTATTGCAGAATTTTCGTTTTTCAGTTTATTCAATAAACTAAACCGTTTTTGGGTTATACATGTTGTGCAATCTGCTTCATAACGGGATTAAAGTTTTATGTCGAAAACAAGAGCTAACCTAAAAAAGCGGTTAGCAACACTGGATTCAGCGTACTCGAATCCGTTTTACCCGCCGGGTGCCTCGCTTGTCGGCAAAAAGAAGTATCAAAATCGAGCACAGTGTGTTATACTTGAATTAAAAAAAAAAACAATACTGTGAAATAAATTATCGAGTATTTTCCGTAAACCGAAATCGAGACTTCAAATTACCCTAATTTTCAATTTAGACAACATTTTTATATTTTTTCTTATTAATTCATTTAATACCTTTCTAATAACTTCTTTGATTTGCAAAAGTTTTAAACAACACTGGTCTACAAAACACAATTATTTTCGGGCCTTTAAAACTATATGGAATATAATGATTTTGATGCTCTCAATTCAAATCCGTTTTCAGTTTTTATTCGTCGGGCTCAAGTTTTTATGGGCGTGGCATATTTTTCGGCTAAAATATGTTAGTTATGTCAATATAATTTCATCACAACTTGAAAACGACTTGACCGTTTTTAATCCAAGTATAAAGTCGAAACAACTGATCGAACGAATTGTCATTTGGTATTATGGAGCACATTCGTTGAAGAAAGACAATTAAAAACATAAAATTAACGAAAATAATTCATTTAGTAGTATTGGGTCCACCAAAACAAAACAAAAGTTACAAATATTTAAATTTTCAACAATTTTTTCATTTGATTTGAAGCGTCGAAATCAAAATTGTGTTCGTGAAAAAATTCGATGCACAACGAAAGTTTTGACAGTGATACCAACTTGTAATACAAATGTTACATTCGATTATTGATATTCGACTATCGATATTCGATAGCCAACGAATATCGACAATGATACCAACTTGTAATAAATATGTTACATTCGATTATTGATATTCGATAGCCAACGAATATCGACAATCGAATGTAACATTTGTATCACAAGTTGGTATCATTATTATTTTATTGGTATATTATCATATCGATAGTCGAATATCAATAATCGAATGCAAGTAATAATAGGGGCTAAGAGGCTTTTTTTTGCTGCAGACCAGTTAAATTTACTCAATTTCAATTTCACTCGTTTTCGGTTTACAGCCCTATATGAATATTATCTTACTTTTTTTAGGGACTATATGCAGTTTTTGCACTTGAAAATCAAAAAAAACGCTGAGCCAACTACACAACGACAATTGCAATTGCTATGGCCGATGGATTTAAAGCTTAATAAAAATTAATTGTTTTTTTTTATAAATGAAAAAAAGATCCCTTTTTAAATATATTTTCTTAAAAAAACTCAACACTGGTCACCCTCCATTTAACAATAAAATAAAATTTGTGTCCATTTGTTAATATAAAACATCTGTATTTCAACAGAAATACTTTATACATACGAGGGCGGATTGACATTGAAGCTACCTAGCGCTAGATGGCAGCACAAACACAAAAACTTTTTCTTTCTTAGAAATTACGATCTGTCAAACGTCAGCTGTTAAAGTTTTAGCCAAATTTAGCGCTTAGTTTATTTGTTGTAGTCGTTTGAAGTAAGCAACTTTTGTGTTTCTTGGAAAATGGAATAAAGTGAATTTCGTGTATTCGTGTAAACACTATTATTTGAAAGGCAAAACGGCGAAAGAGAAAAGAAAAGCTTGATAAACATTACAGCGAATCTGCTCCGTCAGATTAAATGGTAAAATATTGGATTGCTGAATTTAAACGGGGCCGAACAAGCACTGCAACAATACCATTAACAGGAAGGCCAAAAGAAGTGGTTACTGAAGAAAATATCAAGAAAATCCTCGATATCGTTATGAATGATTGCCGGGTCAAAATCCGTGAGATTGCTGAAATGGTAAACATATCATATGAACGTGTGTTCAACGTTTTGCATGAACATTTGCATATGAAAAACCTATCGGCAAGATGGGTGTCGCGTTTGCTCACTGTCGCGTTTGCTCAGTGTTTGGACATGATAAAGCATAATCCTGCTGATTTTTGGCGTAGATTAAAAACTGTTGATGAAACGTGGGTCCACCACTACACACCTGAAACCAAAAACCAATCGAAGCAATGGGTGGAAGCTGGTGAAAGTGCTCCGAAGAAGGCGAAGACAGCGACTGGCCACTGTATTTTGCGATGCACACGGAATATTGCTGATCGATTATCTTGTAAAGGGATCCACAATCACAGGAGAGTATTATCGTGCATTATTGGATCAATTGGTTGATGCAATCAAGGAAAAACGACCACATTTAAATAAGAAAGAAGTGCTCTTTCTTTAAGACAATGCATCGGTTCACACAGCATTAGATACGATGCTAAAACTACGAGAAATCCCCTTCGGGTTAGTTGATCATACACCTTATAGTCCAGATTTAGCCCCTAGTGACTTTTTCCTGTTTCCAAACTTGAAAAAATGGCTCGCAGGAAAAAGATTCATCTCAAACGAAAAAGTGATTGCCGAAACTAATGCGTATTTTGAGGAGTTACAAAATCGTATTATTCAGATGGTATAAAAAAGTTGGAAAATCGTCTTACTATTGAGCTAAAAGGAGATTTTGTTGAGAAATTTATGGTTTTTGAACAAAAAAAATGTTTTTTTCCTACTTAGGTAGCTTCAATATCAATCCGCCCTCGTACATACTTACACTCTATTTTCCATTAACTTGGAAAATTTCATAAAACTTTTTAAAAAATTCAAAAAATCTCACTTAATAAAAAAGGCGCAATAAACACTTTCTTTATTTCGTGTCAGTAATAAAAAAATGTTGCCAGATCAATAAAAACTGAAGTATCACATTATTAAAAGAAATAAACATATATTTAAATTTAATAATAAAAAATCAATAAAAAACTGAAACGAAATCAGTCAGTCAACACACCCATAAACAAACAAACAAACAAATAAAATTAAATATAAATTTGAGAATCCATTAAACTTACTGACATGAATAATAATTTTGAACCAAAAAACAAACAAAAAAAACAAAATATCAACTGTATAAAGTGAAAATCAAAAAAAAAAATTAAAGAATAAATTCCCAACAGTGTAAGAGAAAAAACGCACTTTAAACGATAAATGTACATATGCGATACAACAGCATGAGTTGATAATTTTTTAAAAAATTTTTTTTTGCAATTACAATACAAACAAGTAATAAGACCTAGACCTACCTTTTGATTGTTATTTTTAAATTCATTTCATTTCGCATATCGTTTTAACCTTGTTTAAGCAAAAAAAAAAAAAAAATGCGCAAATACTTAAAAAACAACACAACACACACATATTATGCATAAATCGTAGATAAAAAAATACAAAAACAAAAAAAATAATTCGCTTTAAGTGCAAAAAAATCGTGATTTTGATTTTTTCAGTTATTTATTTATTTATTTATTTTTTTTTTTTTTGTAATTGACTCGAAAAACAAAATTAAAACAATTCAAGAGAAATTCCGCCTAAATTGTGCAATACACTTCTGCAAATGACCTTAATGGCAACGCAAACATATATGCTTAAGGGCCTGTAAAGAGATATGGTAACACTTCCAACACATAATAATACAAAAATTGGTTAAATCTAAAGTAGATCTCTTTTAAGCCTTTAAGTGAATACTTCTTTTTGTTCTGCTCTTTAAAATGAACTTATTCGCAAGAACAGTGCAGGGACTACAGCTTAAACAAACTTCATTATTTATTTTTATACCTGGTGAACTTAAAGGTCGTTTGAACTAGTTCCCATGTAGTTCTCATATGTATATAAATTTTTAAGTCTGTCTTATTTGTTGAGATGCACTCAACCCTAAAATTATTATTCTATTATATTCTAAATGTTCTAAGCACGTTGAATTAAATGACGTTTATAGGCGTCCATTGCGTGTGCTTGCAGGTGCACACGACGTCAATTTTTTTATGTCATAGTCAAAATCGTTACTCCATTGAAGCTTCTATGAGACACAAAGAAAATGCAGTCCCCTCTACCCGTTAAGTTCACCGAGTGCATTCTCCAACTATCCCGATCGTGTGCCAGGTGTTCAGCCTGTGACTACATCATCCATCCATCCAGAGACAGGTATCAGTAACGTCTTCGTTGACCCACTCAAAGCGTAGCCAATCTATTCCGAACATCCGCGGCGCACTTCCCGCCCGATGGCCCTGCATTACACACATAGAGTGATTTGAGGTTGCTTTCCTGTCGGGGCTAAAAGTATGCCTCTACTTTGCCAAGTGTTGAGACCGTTTATGATTTAGAATGTGATATATAGCATGTACAAATGAATTTTTATGTACGTTTTTAGTTGATTACAGAAAAAAAGAGTTTAGTACAATCGGACCGAAAAAAAGTACACTTTTTCATAGAAGTTGGTACAATTTGAAAATCTTATTTCGCATCCCTGATCTGACATCAGCTTAAATGAGAGACTAAGTTAATTTGAAAACATTTTTTGTTTACCAATTCTCTTTTTAAAAACAACGCATTGCCAATTATTTGTAATTTATTCATTAAATTTGTTTATCATAGTGAATTATCGTGACAAACACTGGCAAACGGTCGTCAATGTCTGACAATGAATTTTCTTTGGCGTCATACATGACTTTTTAAAGTAATTGTCCAGGCGTCCGTATATTAATGAGTCCTAACAGATAATATCATCGAAAATAATTAGTGCTTTATTCGTTAACGGGTAGGTGTAGTAGACAAAATTCTGCATCGTTCAGCGTGTAGCAATCTTGCTAAAATTCAGCATGTAGTCGACTCATAACAGACAATGTCGCCAAATTTCAGCACGCAGTCGAATCAAGACAGACAATATCGGTAAATATAAGCACGTAGTCGAATCATAACAGACAATATCGCTAAATTATAGCAAGCAGTTGACTCACAACAGACAATGTCGCAAAATTTCAGCAAATTGTTCATAGACGACAATAGTTGATAGTGCCTTACAGGCGTCCGTGTATTAATGAGCCCTAACAGAAAATATCATCGAGAATCATTAGTGCTTTATTCGGTAACGGGTAGGTGTAGCAGACAAAATCCGGCATCGTTTAGCATGTAATCGAATAATAACAGACAATGTGGCTAAAATTCAGCATGTATTGGATTAATAACAGACAATGTCGCAAAATTTCAGTTTTCTTTAGTAAAGTGACATTACAATGAAGTTATCATACATAATTCCCTTTGATTGTGTCCTTGTCACGAGAATTTATTAATGAAATTTTTCATTTACGTTAATTTCATACAAATTTCGACTTGTTTCAGATTCAGTATCTGTGTCGCTGATTCATCGTGACAATGTCGCTCAAATACGCCACCTGGTATTTTGTATTTTTGTTTTTATTTAATTGTTGTCATATAAGAGTACTATTTTAAGTGCGAATTTGCATAAATAAAGTTACCGTACCTTTTCAAATACAACTTTGAAATAATAACACTAAGCGTGTGTTACCTTAAAGTGATGTATGTGTATGTGTGTAATAAATTTGATTAATTATTTTTTTGCCATCCTTTTAATTAAAAATTCATATTTTTGTTGTTTTTCGTTTTTAATCTATTCTAGAATTTTGCATAACTACGCGATTATTATTTTTTATTTTAATATTAAAATGAGCAACAGGCCTTCATATGTAAAAATATAACATTATTAAACAATTAAACTAATTTTTGTATTTTTGTATTTTTTTTATAAACTTAACCATCCATACCAGCAGTTTACCTTATAGGCCTTAAAGAACATACAAAAAAAATATAAAAAAATAAAGTGTGTGAAGTTAGCTCTCAAAGTTATATTCCAATTTTTCTGTTAACGCGGCTTCTCTGTAAATTAACATTGCACTGTTAAGTTAACAGAGTTAAATTTTTTGAAAGAATACAATATTTTTAAAGAAAAATTAGTAAATTTATTGTTCAAAGTAACAAATTTTTATGTAAATTTTTTAAAATTTTTAAAAATTAAATAAATAGTTTCAGATGGAGGCGTAAAACAGCAAAATTGTACATTTATAAAAATACGCACTCGGGTATTTTTTAAATTTGAAAAAAGTGCCCTAGGAGTGCGAGGGTGGGGCAATGGCAACTATTGGGATTTATTAACAAGGCATCAAGGATTCCTGTCCACTTTACCGCATGTCCATAACCGTTACTGATTTTTAAATATAGCGTCTTAAAGTTAGCCAATATTCGGATATTCGACTATGGCCATTTTTTGAATTTGAAAAAGGTGTCCTAGGAGTGCGAGGGTGGGGCAACGGCGACTATTAGGATTTATTGATAAGGCATCAAGGATTCCTGTGCACTTTACCGCATGTCCATAACCGTTACTGATTTTTAGATATAGCGTCTTAAAGTTAGCCAATATTCGGATATTCGACTATGGCCATTTTTTGAATTTGAAAAAAGTGTTCTAGGAGTGCGAGGGTGGGGCAATGGTGACTATTAGGATTTATTAACAAGGCATCCAGGATTCCTGTCCACTTTACCGCATGTCCATAACCGTTACCGATTTTTAGATATAGCGCCTTAAATTTAGCCAATATTCGGAAATTCGAATATGGCCATTTTTTAAATTTGAAAAAAGTGTTCTAGGAGTGCGAGGGTGGGGCAATGGTGACTATTAGGATTTACTAACAAGGCATCCATGATTCCTGTCCACTTTACCGCATGTCCATAACCGTTACCGATTTTTAGATATAGCGCCTTAAATTTAGCCAATATTCGGAAATTCGAATATGGCCATTTTTTAAATTTGAAAAAAGTGTTCTAGGAGTGCGAGGGTGGGGCAATGGTGACTATTAGGATTTACTAACAAGGCATCCATGATTCCTGTCCACTTTACCGCATGTCCATAACCGTTACCGATTTTTAGATATAGCGCCTTAAATTTAGCCAATATTCGGAAATTCGAATATGGCCATTTTTTAAATTTGAAAAAAGTGTTCTAGGAGTGCGAGGGTGGGGCAATGGTGACTATTAGGATTTACTAACAAGGCATCCATGATTCCTGTCCACTTTACCGCATGTCCATAACCGTTACCGATTTTTAGATATAGCGCCTTAAATTTAGCCAATATTCGGAAATTCGAATATGGCCATTTTTTAAATTTGAAAAAAGTGTTCTAGGAGTGCGAGGGTGGGGCAATGGTGACAATTAGGATTTACTAACAAGGCATCCATGATTCCTGTCCACTTTACCGCATGTCCATAACCGTTACCGATTTTTAGATATAGCGCCTTAAATTTAGCCAATATTCGGAAATTCGAATATGGCCATTTTTTAAATTTGAAAAAAGTGTTCTAGGAGTGCGAGGGTGGGGCAATGGTGACTATTAGGATTTACTAACAAGGCATCCATGATTCCTGTCCACTTTACCGCATGTCCATAACCGTTACCGATTTTTAGATATAGCGCCTTAAATTTAGCCAATATTCGGAAATTCGAATATGGCCATTTTTTAAATTTGAAAAAAGTGTTCTAGGAGTGCGAGGGTGGGGCAATGGTGACTATTAGGATTTACTAACAAGGCACCCATGATTCCTGTCCACTTTACCGCATGTCCATAACCGTTACCGATTTTTAGATATAGCGCCTTAAATTTAGCCAATATTCGGAAATTCGAATATGGCCATTTTTTAAATTTGAAAAAAGTGTTCTAGGAGTGCGAGGGTGGGGCAATGGTGACTATTAGGATTTACTAACAAGGCATCCATGATTCCTGTCCACTTTACCGCATGTCCATAACCGTTACCGATTTTTAGATATAGCGCCTTAAATTTAGCCAATATTCGGAAATTCGAATATGGCCATTTTTTAAATTTGAAAAAAGTGTTCTAGGAGTGCGAGGGTGGGGCAATGGTGACTATTAGGATTTACTAACAAGGCATCCATGATTCCTGTCCACTTTACCGCATGTCCATAACCGTTACCGATTTTTAGATATAGCGCCTTAAATTTAGCCAATATTCGGAAATTCGAATATGGCCATTTTTTAAATTTGAAAAAAGTGTTCTAGGAGTGCGAGGGTGGGGCAATGGTGACTATTAGGATTTACTAACAAGGCATCCATGATTCCTGTCCACTTTACCGCATGTCCATAACCGTTACCGATTTTTAGATATAGCGCCTTAAATTTAGCCAATATTCGGAAATTCGAATATGGCCATTTTTTAAATTTGAAAAAAGTGTTCTAGGAGTGCGAGGGTGGGGCAATGGTGACAATTAGGATTTACTAACAAGGCATCCATGATTCCTGTCCACTTTACCGCATGTCCATAACCGTTACCGATTTTTAGATATAGCGCCTTAAATTTAGCCAATATTCGGAAATTCGAATATGGCCATTTTTTAAATTTGAAAAAAGTGTTCTAGGAGTGCGAGGGTGGGGCAATGGTGACTATTAGGATTTACTAACAAGGCATCCATGATTCCTGTCCACTTTACCGCATGTCCATAACCGTTACCGATTTTTAGATATAGCGCCTTAAATTTAGCCAATATTCGGAAATTCGAATATGGCCATTTTTTAAATTTGAAAAAAGTGTTCTAGGAGTGCGAGGGTGGGGCAATGGTGACTATTAGGATTTACTAACAAGGCATCCATGATTCCTGTCCACTTTACCGCATGTCCATAACCGTTACCGATTTTTAGATATAGCGCCTTAAATTTAGCCAATATTCGGAAATTCGAATATGGCCATTTTTTAAATTTGAAAAAAGTGTTCTAGGAGTGCGAGGGTGGGGCAATGGTGACAATTAGGATTTACTAACAAGGCATCCATGATTCCTGTCCACTTTACCGCATGTCCATAACCGTTACCGATTTTTAGATATAGCGCCTTAAATTTAGCCAATATTCAGAAATTCGAATATGGCCATTTTTTAAATTTGAAAAAAGTGTTCTAGGAGTGCGAGGGTGGGGCAATGGTGACTATTAGGATTTACTAACAAGGCATCCATGATTCCTGTCCACTTTACCGCATGTCCATAACCGTTACCGATTTTTAGATATAGCGCCTTAAATTTAGCCAATATTCGGAAATTCGAATATGGCCATTTTTTAAATTTGAAAAAAGTGTTCTAGGAGTGCGAGGGTGGGGCAATGGTGACTATTAGGATTTACTAACAAGGCACCCATGATTCCTGTCCACTTTACCGCATGTCCATAACCGTTACCGATTTTTAGATATAGCGCCTTAAATTTAGCCAATATTCGGAAATTCGAATATGGCCATTTTTTAAATTTGAAAAAAGTGTCCTAGAAGTGCGAGGGTGGGGCAACGGCGACTATTAGGATTTATTGATAAGGCATCAGGGATTCCTGTCCACTTTACCGCATGTCCATAACCGTTACCGATTTTTAGATATAGCGCCTTAAATTTAGCCAATATTCGGAAATTCGAATATGGCCATTTTTTAAATTTGAAAAAAGTGTTCTAGGAGTGCGAGGGTGGGGCAATGGTGACTATTAGGATTTACTAACAAGGCATCCATGATTCCTGTCCACTTTACCGCATGTCCATAACCGTTACCGATTTTTAGATATAGCGCCTTAAATTTAGCCAATATTCGGAAATTCGAATATGGCCATTTTTTAAATTTGAAAAAAGTGTTCTAGGAGTGCGAGGGTGGGGCAATGGTGACTATTAGGATTTACTAACAAGGCATCCATGATTCCCGTCCACTTTACCGCATGTCCATAACCGTTACCGATTTTTAGATATAGCGTCTTAAATTTAGCCAATATTCGGAAATTCGAATATGGCCATTTTTTAAATTTGAAAAAAGTGTCCTATAAGTGCGAGGGTGGGGCAACGGCGACTATTAGGATTTATTGATAAGGCATCAGGGATTCCTGTCCACTTTACCGCATGTCCATAACCGTTACCGATTTTTAGATATAGCGTCTTAAATTTAGCCAATATTCGGAAATTCGAATATGGCCATTTTTTAAATTTGAAAAAAGTGTCCTATAAGTGCGAGGGTGGGGCAACGGCGACTATTAGGATTTATTGATAAGGCATCAGGGATTCCTGTCCACTTTACCGCATGTCCATAACCGTTACCGATTTTTAGATATAGCGCCTTAAATTTAGCCAATATTCGGAAATTCGAATATGGCCATTTTTTAAATTTGAAAAAAGTGTCCTAGAAGTGCGAGGGTGGGGCAACGGCGACTATTAGGATTTATTGATAAGGCATCAGGGATTCCTGTCCACTTTACCGCATGTCCATAACCGTTACCGATTTTTAGATATAGCGCCTTAAATTTAGCCAATATTCGGAAATTCGAATATGGCCATTTTTTAAATTTGAAAAAAGTGTTCTAGGAGTGCGAGGGTGGGGCAATGGTAACTATTAGGATTTACTAACAAGGCATTCATGATTCCTGTCCACTTTACCGCATGTCCATAACCGTTACCGATTTTTAGATATAGCGCCTTAAATTTAGCCAATATTCGGAAATTCGAATATGGCCATTTTTTAAATTTGAAAAAAGTGTTCTAGGAGTGCGAGGGTGGGGCAATGGTGACTATTAGGATTTACTAACAAGGCATCCATGATTCCTGTCCACTTTACCGCATGTCCATAACCGTTACCGATTTTTAGATATAGCGCCTTAAATTTAGCCAATATTCGGAAATTCGAATATGGCCATTTTTTAAATTTGAAAAAAGTGTTCTAGGAGTGCGAGGGTGGGGCAATGGTGACAATTAGGATTTACTAACAAGGCATCCATGATTCCTGTCCACTTTACCGCATGTCCATAACCGTTACCGATTTTTAGATATAGCGCCTTAAATTTAGCCAATATTCGGAAATTCGAATATGGCCATTTTTTAAATTTGAAAAAAGTGTTCTAGGAGTGCGAGGGTGGGGCAATGGTGACTATTAGGATTTACTAACAAGGCATCCATGATTCCTGTCCACTTTACCGCATGTCCATAACCGTTACCGATTTTTAGATATAGCGCCTTAAATTTAGCCAATATTCGGAAATTCGAATATGGCCATTTTTTAAATTTGAAAAAAGTGTTCTAGGAGTGCGAGGGTGGGGCAATGGTGACTATTAGGATTTACTAACAAGGCACCCATGATTCCTGTCCACTTTACCGCATGTCCATAACCGTTACCGATTTTTAGATATAGCGCCTTAAATTTAGCCAATATTCGGAAATTCGAATATGGCCATTTTTTAAATTTGAAAAAAGTGTTCTAGGAGTGCGAGGGTGGGGCAATGGTGACTATTAGGATTTACTAACAAGGCATCCATGATTCCTGTCCACTTTACCGCATGTCCATAACCGTTACCGATTTTTAGATATAGCGCCTTAAATTTAGCCAATATTCGGAAATTCGAATATGGCCATTTTTTAAATTTGAAAAAAGTGTTCTAGGAGTGCGAGGGTGGGGCAATGGTGACTATTAGGATTTACTAACAAGGCATCCATGATTCCTGTCCACTTTACCGCATGTCCATAACCGTTACCGATTTTTAGATATAGCGCCTTAAATTTAGCCAATATTCGGAAATTCGAATATGGCCATTTTTTAAATTTGAAAAAAGTGTTCTAGGAGTGCGAGGGTGGGGCAATGGTGACTATTAGGATTTACTAACAAGGCATCCATGATTCCTGTCCACTTTACCGCATGTCCATAACCGTTACCGATTTTTAGATATAGCGCCTTAAATTTAGCCAATATTCGGAAATTCGAATATGGCCATTTTTTAAATTTGAAAAAAGTGTTCTAGGAGTGCGAGGGTGGGGCAATGGTGACTATTAGGATTTACTAACAATGCACCCATGATTCCTGTCCACTTTACCGCATGTCCATAACCGTTACCGATTTTTAGATATAGCGCCTTAAATTTAGCCAATATTCGGAAATTCGAATATGGCCATTTTTTAAATTTGAAAAAAGTGTTCTAGGAGTGCGAGGGTGGGGCAATGGTGACTATTAGGATTTACTAACAAGGCATCCATGATTCCTGTCCACTTTACCGCATGTCCATAACCGTTACCGATTTTTAGATATAGCGCCTTAAATTTAGCCAATATTCGGAAATTCGAATATGGCCATTTTTTAAATTTGAAAAAAGTGTTCTAGGAGTGCGAGGGTGGGGCAATGGTGACTATTAGGATTTACTAACAAGGCATCCATGATTCCCGTCCACTTTACCGCATGTCCATAACCGTTACCGATTTTTAGATATAGCGTCTTAAATTTAGCCAATATTCGGAAATTCGAATATGGCCATTTTTTAAATTTGAAAAAAGTGTCCTATAAGTGCGAGGGTGGGGCAACGGCGACTATTAGGATTTATTGATAAGGCATCAGGGATTCCTGTCCACTTTACCGCATGTCCATAACCGTTACCGATTTTTAGATATAGCGTCTTAAATTTAGCCAATATTCGGAAATTCGAATATGGCCATTTTTTAAATTTGAAAAAAGTGTCCTATAAGTGCGAGGGTGGGGCAACGGCGACTATTAGGGTTTATTGATAAGGCATCAGGGATTCCTGTCCACTTTACCGCATGTCCATAACCGTTACCGATTTTTAGATATAGCGCCTTAAATTTAGCCAATATTCGGAAATTCGAATATGGCCATTTTTTAAATTTGAAAAAAGTGTCCTAGAAGTGCGAGGGTGGGGCAACGGCGACTATTAGGATTTATTGATAAGGCATCAGGGATTCCTGTCCACTTTACCGCATGTCCATAACCGTTACCGATTTTTAGATATAGCGCCTTAAATTTAGCCAATATTCGGAAATTCGAATATGGCCATTTTTTAAATTTGAAAAAAGTGTTCTAGGAGTGCGAGGGTGGGGCAATGGTGACTATTAGGATTTACTAACAAGGCATTCATGATTCCTGTCCACTTTACCGCATGTCCATAACCATCACCAATTTTGAGATACAGAGTCCTGAAATTGACGTTATCTCAAAAATATTATCTACTTGATTACTTTTTATATACTAGATAATTTTAGTCCGTTCAAGATTTGAACCCAGGATGCTTTAATTTTCAATGTGCAATATAAAAAATATTCATATCATTAATTTTGAGATATTTTATGTTCCGAGTTCAATCCCCGCCAGAGATAAAGTTTATAATTTTAATATTTTTTTTATTTTTTTATATCCTCTATTGATGGCTGCTGCTTAATTTTGGTACATAGGCGGGCTATTGTAACATTTTTGTTACAGTAGATATGTTGGCTGTTAAATGCGACTGTTTAGCTTTTGACAAAACGCATAAAAAGCACTGCAATAATATGTGTTGTCATAGCGCATATGGTAAAGCGTTTTGACTTTTATTTGTATTCGCAGTACAAGGTTTCGAGTTCAATCCTGCGCTCAGTCGCATTTTTTATTATTATTTATTTTATTTTTATTTAGTGGCTTTTTTCACTTAAATAAATAGGTAAATATTTTTTTTGTTTCTGTACGAAAATTCGGCAATTTGCTGGATAATGATGGATTAGGTTTTTTGAAGCTGTAATTAATATATTATTTAAGCTGTAATTGATGCCAATGTTGGCCTTACAAAATATAGAATATCTTGCAACTCAATATTTATTTATTTATTTATTATTTTTTTTAGTATGCATTTACTTGACAACAAAATTCTACTTTCTTTTTTTATCTTATTTTTGAATTAAAATTTATTGTTTATTATTTTTTACTGTTATTTGTTAGCCAATTTCTAGTAGATGAAATTAAATCAACAAAAAAAATTCTAAAAGTAATAGAAAAATCCTATTCTTTTCAAGCTAAAAGTCAAACCCGATTCTTTTTTCATTGTGTAAAAAGATTTTCTTGACAAACGGCTTATGTATGGATTCTTGCGGGGTTCACCGTTTTTTAATTTGAAGCAGTTATAAATTTCTATTACCGCTCTGTCACGGGACTGAACACGTCTAAACTAAAGTAGGTAACAGCAACAACGATAGTGCTTGCAACTTGCATTTGTTCGTAATAGAACGGTCCGAGTTCGATTCCCAGGCTGGCGAGAAAAGTATAGAGTAGGCAATTTTTTTTTTAATTCGATGGCGTTAAACCTAAATTAAAAAAATACAACAAATATTTTTGCTCCAGGCAGGGTTTGAATCCGGCACTTTAATTCCAAATACATACATATATTACACTCATATCTATTAAGTGTAGACAATTTACATTAAAATGATGGATTACTCACATATCTACTACAGAATGCATTATCATTTCCAGCAAATTGCCGAATTTTCGTACGAGGCCTGACGGGAGGCTTAATTCTGGTGCCACGGGTGTCGGGAGCCCGAGGAATTTCGGTTCCTGCCCGACTATGGTGAGGCCCCCTTTGTGGGAGCAACGTGGTGGCTGTGGTTTAAACCCAAATCGCGGGGAGAGCTATGCTGGCTCGGTGTGGAGTTACATTTTTAACCGGGTGCCGTGACCCATAGATCGGTAGGAGTTTAGATAGTCTCCGGCACCTTACCAAGGTGTGAGGTCATGTCCAAATAACATGGCTTTAAATTGGTACCCACTGGTGATTTTGATCATAGGTGGGGGCGTTGGTGGACGCATTGTATTCACTCGTGCTTTGGCACCGTGAGGTAACGTCCTAGGGCAGGTACTCACGTTAAACCACTGACTTAATATAAATTTAAATTTGCTGGAAATGATAATGCATTCTGTAGTAGATATGTGAGTAATCCATCATTTTAATGTAAATTGTCTACACTTAATAGATATGAGTGTAATATATGTATGTATTTGGAATTAAAGTGCCGGATTCAAACCCTGCCTGGAGCAAAAATATTTGTTGTATTTTTTTAATTTAGGTTTAACGCCATCGAATTAAAAAAAAAAAATTGCCTACTCTATACTTTTCTCGCCAGCCTGGGAATCGAACTCGGACCGTTCTATTACGAACAAATGCAAGTTGCAAGCACTATTGTTGTTGCTGTTACCTACTTTAGTTTAGACGTGTTCAGCCCCGTGACAGAGAGGTAATAGAAATTTATAACTGCTTCAAATTAAAAAACGGTGAACCCCGCAAGAAAATCTTTTTACACAATGAAAAAAAAATCGGGTTTGACTTTTAGCTTGAAAAGAATAGGATTTTTCTATTACTTTTAGAATTTTTTTTGTTGATTTAATTTCATCTACTAGAAATTGGCTAACAAATAACAGTAAAAAATAATAAACAATAAATTTTAATTCAAAAATAAGATAAAAAAGAAAGTAGAATTTTGTTGTCAAGTAAATGCATACTAGAAAAAATAATAAATAAATAAATATTGAGTTGCAAGATATTCTATATTTTGTAAGGCCAACATTGGCATCAATTACAGCTTAAATAATATATTAATTACAGCTTCAAAAAACCTAATCCATCATTATCCAGCAAATTGCCGAATTTTCGTACAGAAACAAAAAAATATTTACCTATTTATTTAAGTGAAAAAAGCCACTAAATAAAAATAAAATAAATAATAATAAAAAATGCGACTGAGCGCAGGATTGAACTCGAAACCTTGTACTGCGAATACAAATAAAAGTCAAAACGCTTTACCATATGCGCTATGACAACACATATTATTGCAGTGCTTTTTATGCGTTTTGTCAAAAGCTAAACAGTCGCATTTAACAGCCAACATATCTACTGTAACAAAAATGTTACAATAGCCCGCCTATGTACCAAAATTAAGCAGCAGCCATCAATAGAGGATATAAAAAAATAAAAAAAATATTAAAATTATAAACTTTATCTCTGGCGGGGATTGAACTCGGAACATAAAATATCTCAAAATTAATGATATGAATATTTTTTATATTGCACATTGAAAATTAAAGCATCCTGGGTTCAAATCTTGAACGGACTAAAATTATCTAGTATATAAAAAGTAATCAAGTAGATAATATTTTTGAGATAACGTCAATTTCAGGACTCTGTATCTCAAAATTGGTGATGGTTATGGACATGCGGTAAAGTGGACAGGAATCATGGATGCCTTGTTAGTAAATTCTAATAGTCACCATTGCCCCACCCTCGCACTCCTAGAACACTTTTTTCAAATTTAAAAAATGGCCATATTCGAATTTCCGAATATTGGCTAAATTTAAGGCGCTATATCTAAAAATCGGTAACGGTTATGGACATGCGGTAAAGTGGACAGGAATCATGGATGCCTTGTTAGTAAATCCTAATAGTCACCATTGCCCCACCCTCGCACTCCTAGAACACTTTTTTCAAATTTAAAAACTGGCCATATTCGAATTTCCGAATATTGGCTAAATTTAAGGCGCTATATCTAAAAATCGGTAACGGTTATGGACATGCGGTAAAGTGGACAGGAATCATGGATGCCTTGTTAGTAAATCCTAATAGTCACCATTGCCCCACCCTCGCACTCCTAGAACACTTTTTTCAAATTTAAAAAATGGCCATATTCGAATTTCCGAATATTGGCTAAATTTAAGGCGCTATATCTAAAAATCGGTAACGGTTATGGACATGCGGTAAAGTGGACAGGAATCATGGATGCCTTGTTAGTAAATCCTAATAGTCACCATTGCCCCACCCTCGCACTCCTAGAACACTTTTTTCAAATTTAAAAAATGGCCATATTCGAATTTCCGAATATTGGCTAAATTTAAGGCGCTATATCTAAAAATCGGTAACGGTTATGGACATGCGGTAAAGTGGACAGGAATCATGGATGCCTTGTTAGTAAATCCTAATAGTCACCATTGCCCCACCCTCGCACTCCTAGAACACTTTTTTCAAATTTAAAAAATGGCCATATTCGAATTTCCGAATATTGGCTAAATTTAAGGCGCTATATCTAAAAATCGGTAACGGTTATGGACATGCGGTAAAGTGGACAGGAATCACGGATGCCTTGTTAGTAAATCCTAATAGTCACCATTGCCCCACCCTCGCACTCCTAGAACACTTTTTTCAAATTTAAAAAATGGCCATATTCGAATTTCCGAATATTGGCTAAATTTAAGGCGCTATATCTAAAAATCGGTAACGGTTATGGACATGCGGTAAAGTGGACAGGAATCATGGATGCCTTGTTAGTAAATCCTAATAGTCACCATTGCCCCACCCTAGCACTCCTAGAACACTTTTTTCAAATTTAAAAAATGGCCATATTCGAATTTCCGAATATTGGCTAAATTTAAGGCGCTATATCTAAAAATCGGTAACGGTTATGGACATGCGGTAAAGTGGACAGGAATCATGGATGCCTTGTTAGTAAATCCTAATAGTCACCATTGCCCCACCCTCGCACTCCTAGAACACTTTTTTCAAATTTAAAAAATGGCCATATTCGAATTTCCGAATATTGGCTAAATTTAAGGCGCTATATCTAAAAATCGGTAACGGTTATGGACATGCGGTAAAGTGGACAGGAATCATGGATGCCTTGTTAGTAAATCCTAATAGTCACCATTGCCCCACCCTCGCACTCCTAGAACACTTTTTTCAAATTTAAAAAATGGCCATATTCGAATTTCCGAATATTGGCTAAATTTAAGGCGCTATATCTAAAAATCGGTAACGGTTATGGACATGCGGTAAAGTGGACAGGAATCATGGATGCCTTGTTAGTAAATCCTAATAGTCACCATTGCCCCACCCTCGCACTCCTAGAACACTTTTTTCAAATTTAAAAAATGGCCATATTCGAATTTCCGAATATTGGCTAAATTTAAGGCGCTATATCTAAAAATCGGTAACGGTTATGGACATGCGGTAAAGTGGACAGGAATCATGGATGCCTTGTTAGTAAATCCTAATAGTAACCATTGCCCCACCCTCGCACTCCTAGAACACTTTATTCAAATTTAAAAAATGGCCATATTCGAATTTCCGAATATTGGCTAAATTTAAGGCGCTATATCTAAAAATCGGTAACGGTTATGGACATGCGGTAAAGTGGACAGGAATCGTGGATGCCTTGTTAGTAAATCCTAATAGTAACCATTGCCCCACCCTCGCACTCCTAGAACACTTTTTTCAAATTTAAAAAATGGCCATATTCGAATTTCCGAATATTGGCTAAATTTAAGGCGCTATATCTAAAAATCGGTAACGGTTATGGACATGCGGTAAAGTGGACAGGAATCATGGATGCCTTGTTAGTAAATCCTAATAGTCACCATTGCCCCACCCTCGCACTCCTAGAACACTTTTTTCAAATTTAAAAACTGGCCATATTCGAATTTCCGAATATTGGCTAAATTTAAGGCGCTATATCTAAAAATCGGTAACGGTTATGGACATGCGGTAAAGTGGACAGGAATCATGGATGCCTTGTTAGTAAATCCTAATAGTCACCATTGCCCCACCCTCGCACTCCTAGAACACTTTTTTCAAATTTAAAAAATGGCCATATTCGAATTTCCGAATATTGGCTAAATTTAAGGCGCTATATCTAAAAATCGGTAACGGTTATGGACATGCGGTAAAGTGGACAGGAATCATGGATGCCTTGTTAGTAAATCCTAATAGTCACCATTGCCCCACCCTCGCACTCCTAGAACACTTTTTTCAAATTTAAAAAATGGCCATATTCGAATTTCCGAATATTGGCTAAATTTAAGGCGCTATATCTAAAAATCGGTAACGGTTATGGACATGCGGTAAAGTGGACAGGAATCATGGATGCCTTGTTAGTAAATCCTAATAGTCACCATTGCCCCACCCTCGCACTCCTAGAACACTTTTTTCAAATTTAAAAAATGGCCATATTCGAATTTCCGAATATTGGCTAAATTTAAGGCGCTATATCTAAAAATCGGTAACGGTTATGGACATGCGGTAAAGTGGACAGGAATCATGGATGCCTTGTTAGTAAATCCTAATAGTCACCATTGCCCCACCCTCGCACTCCTAGAACACTTTTTTCAAATTTAAAAAATGGCCATATTCGAATTTCCGAATATTGGCTAAATTTAAGGCGCTATATCTAAAAATCGGTAACGGTTATGGACATGCGGTAAAGTGGACAGGAATCATGGATGCCTTGTTAGTAAATCCTAATAGTCACCATTGCCCCACCCTAGCACTCCTAGAACACTTTTTTCAAATTTAAAAAATGGCCATATTCGAATTTCCGAATATTGGCTAAATTTAAGGCGCTATATCTAAAAATCGGTAACGGTTATGGACATGCGGTAAAGTGGACAGGAATCATGGATGCCTTGTTAGTAAATCCTAATAGTCACCATTGCCCCACCCTCGCACTCCTAGAACACTTTTTTCAAATTTAAAAAATGGCCATATTCGAATTTCCGAATATTGGCTAAATTTAAGGCGCTATATCTAAAAATCGGTAACGGTTATGGACATGCGGTAAAGTGGACAGGAATCATGGATGCCTTGTTAGTAAATCCTAATAGTCACCATTGCCCCACCCTCGCACTCCTAGAACACTTTTTTCAAATTTAAAAAATGGCCATATTCGAATTTCCGAATATTGGCTAAATTTAAGGCGCTATATCTAAAAATCGGTAACGGTTATGGACATGCGGTAAAGTGGACAGGAATCATGGATGCCTTGTTAGTAAATCCTAATAGTCACCATTGCCCCACCCTCGCACTCCTAGAACACTTTTTTCAAATTTAAAAAATGGCCATATTCGAATTTCCGAATATTGGCTAAATTTAAGGCGCTATATCTAAAAATCGGTAACGGTTATGGACATGCGGTAAAGTGGACAGGAATCATGGATGCCTTGTTAGTAAATCCTAATAGTAACCATTGCCCCACCCTCGCACTCCTAGAACACTTTATTCAAATTTAAAAAATGGCCATATTCGAATTTCCGAATATTGGCTAAATTTAAGGCGCTATATCTAAAAATCGGTAACGGTTATGGACATGCGGTAAAGTGGACAGGAATCGTGGATGCCTTGTTAGTAAATCCTAATAGTAACCATTGCCCCACCCTCGCACTCCTAGAACACTTTTTTCAAATTTAAAAAATGGCCATATTCGAATTTCCGAATATTGGCTAAATTTAAGGCGCTATATCTAAAAATCGGTAACGGTTATGGACATGCGGTAAAGTGGACAGGAATCATGGATGCCTTGTTAGTAAATCCTAATAGTCACCATTGCCCCACCCTCGCACTCCTAGAACACTTTTTTCAAATTTAAAAAATGGCCATATTCGAATTTCCGAATATTGGCTAAATTTAAGGCGCTATATCTAAAAATCGGTAACGGTTATGGACATGCGGTAAAGTGGACAGGAATCATGGATGCCTTGTTAGTAAATCCTAATAGTCACCATTGCCCCACCCTCGCACTCCTAGAACACTTTTTTCAAATTCAAAAAAATGGCCATATTCGAATTTCCGAATATTGGCTAAATTTAAGGCGCTATATCTAAAAATCGGTAACGGTTATGGACATGCGGTAAAGTGGACAGGAATCATGGATGCCTTGTTAGTAAATCCTAATAGTCACCATTGCCCCACCCTCGCACTCCTAGAACACTTTTTTCAAATTTAAAAAATGGCCATATTCGAATTTCCGAATATTGGCTAAATTTAAGGCGCTATATCTAAAAATCGGTAACGGTTATGGACATGCGGTAAAGTGGACAGGAATCATGGATGCCTTGTTAGTAAATCCTAATAGTCACCATTGCCCCACCCTCGCACTCCTAGAACACTTTTTTCAAATTTAAAAAATGGCCATATTCGAATTTCCGAATATTGGCTAAATTTAAGGCGCTATATCTAAAAATCGGTAACGGTTATGGACATGCGGTAAAGTGGACAGGAATCATGGATGCCTTGTTAGTAAATCCTAATAGTCACCATTGCCCCACCCTCGCACTCCTAGAACACTTTTTTCAAATTTAAAAAATGGCCATATTCGAATTTCCGAATATTGGCTAAATTTAAGGCGCTATATCTAAAAATCGGTAACGGTTATGGACATGCGGTAAAGTGGACAGGAATCATGGATGCCTTGTTAGTAAATCCTAATAGTCACCATTGCCCCACCCTCGCACTCCTAGAACACTTTTTTCAAATTTAAAAAATGGCCATATTCGAATTTCCGAATATTGGCTAAATTTAAGACGCTATATCTAAAAATCGGTAACGGTTATGGACATGCGGTAAAGTGGACAGGAATCATGGATGCCTTGTTAGTAAATCCCAATAGTTGCCATTGCCCCACCCTGGCACTGCTAGGGCACTTTTTTCAAATTTAAAAAATACCCGAGTGCGTATTTTTATAAATGTACAATTTTGTTGTTTTACGCCTCCATCTGAAACTATTTATTTAATTTTTAAAAATTTTAAAAAATGTACATAAAAATTTGTTACTTTGAACAATAAATTTACTAATTTTTCTTTAAAAATATTGTATTCTTTCAAAAAATTTAACTCTGTTAACTTAACAGTGCAATGTTAATTTACAGAGAAGCCGCATTAACAGAAAAATTGGAATATAACTTTGAGAGCTAACTTCACACACTTATATTCCTCGATGTTGCACAGGCTTTTGACAAAGTCTGGTACGAAGGTCTTATCTAAAAGCTCAAAACGATGGTCTCATACCAATTTACCGAGCTTTTGGAATCGCACTTTCAAGACAGCTACTTCAGAGTAAGGCAAAATCAAGCATTCCCAAGTATTAAAGAAATTGAAGTAGGCGTACCACACACGACAGACATACCAGTTTCAAAAACATAGAAGTAGCTGACGACACTTGTATGGCACAAACGAGAATATTACTATCAAAAACCTGCAGCGGTAGATAATGTTGTCGCTTGGACAGAGAACTGGAATATCAAGTTAAATGAAAGCAAGTCTGTTCATATTGATATTACAAATAAGAAAATAAGCTACAAACCACTGAAAATATCCTCCATTACCGTTCCATATAGTAGCTCTGCAAAATACTTGGGTATGACATTAGATACTAAGCTCAAATGGAAAGGGCACGTTAAAATAAAAACAGCCGATATCAGCATAAGAGTTAATAAACTTTAATGGTTGATTGGAAGAAAATCCAAATTATTCTTGGATAACAAATTATTAATACACAACAAAGTGATCGAACCAGTGTGGACTTACGGTATACAACTGTGGGCATGTATCGCTAAATGCAACATTTAAATTATACATCGCCTGCAGAATAATAGCCCTGACAGACATGTGGTTTATATACCGTGGTATGTATACTACGGTTTCTGATACTATATTAGGGCGACAGATATGTAGTATACTGACTACTATTTTTTGTTAACTGAAATGCAAAAAGGTCTATCATCACTTATTATTTTATTGTTTATTATTATAATAAGAAGAATTGTATTGTTACTATAAATATGATGATGAAAAACAACAAAGACATTTGAATGTCATAGTTTAATCAAAACTTCTTGTTAGATGAGGTCTAATATGTTTAACTTGTTAAAAAATCAAAAATCATTTGATGTTATGCGCTTTTCAACTTCTCTAATGAAGATGTTACTCTTGGAAATAGAAGATTACAAACTTCGTTGCTTTAATGAGCTTGATTTTTTTTTTCTTTTTTTTTTGGTTGTTAAGCCCTTTTGCATTTCTGGTGAAAATATACTGCAGCCATTTTTTAAAATAAAAATGAAAAATTAATTGTCATTTAGACAATATGAAAACTATGTATTCCTACAACCTTAAATATTTATTTACTCGAATTTTTTATTTTCCTAAAATTGTTTTGATTATAATGTCGTTTTTTATTTGTTTTAAGTAATAAAGTAACAGCCGTATAAAAAAATATTATTTAAATAATGATTTTATTAAAAAATATTGGTTTTAAAAAACGTAATTTTAAAGTATGAACGAAAAGTGAACTTACATACTGTATTTCCAACTGGATTTATGCCCGGGTTTCCCATTTCTTACCGAACGGAGCTGTGTTAAGTGAGCAGTAATAATATACTACATTTATACCACGTTCATTTTCATAGTATACGAACCAGCTTTAAATTACAATGTTTATGGTTTAATTGTAGTATAGGTTGACAGACATGTAGTATACTATGTTAGTATAGTATAATATACAAATCTTATGCCTTTTAGCGCTATTAGGTGCATTATTATATAGTAGACGCTCCTTGGTATATACGGAATAACGATCTGCACAGAGATTTGTCGGTTAAAACAGTTGGTGATACAATTTCAATTTTGGCAACTAAGCATGAAAGGAGACTAAAATACCACGTAAATCCTGAGGGCATTAAACTTAGTGAAGCAACCTATACAAGAATTCTTCGCTGAATCAAGCCCATTGATCTGATTATTTATTTATTTATTTTTTTGTTACTTTCTGAATATATTGTTACGTTTTAACCTTTTTAAAACGTTCGAGTTTATTTAAATTGCGTTTAAAATAAAATAAACACCGTTTTTATTTGCTTGTTTTCCTGTTATCTTTTATTTACTACACAATAACTTTTATACAGACAACAACAACTTAATATTCACTATACATCACTTTTATTTCCGGTTTAACACGTCTATATCTTACGACAGCCAAATGATAACTAAGTGACATGTAGGTAAAACAGCTCTTTCTATACCTAATTGTCTGCATTTTGGAAGGTTCAGGAAATATCGATCATCCTTTATTTCCATATCCGCTAAATCAAATGTAACGTAAAGACATTCGATGTGTCAGTGTTGCGAGTTTTACAAAATGTGAGAACTTGACAATCGGATAATAAACGTACATGATGATAATTGAATGATACAAGTAGACAACTAACCAAGGCTGTAGGCATATCAGTCAAGCATGTGCAGCACATTTAATATTGTATAAATATTTGGGTAAGTTATTGGATCGATGGGAACCAAGACTGCCCTCACTCACGTATGAACAATTAAAAGTGTTTGGTTATATTCGGACACAATTTCAATGAATTTTTGGCATTGTTTCGTAACTGATGACGAAACATTGATTCATATAAATTCATCAAAGATTAAAGAACAACAGCGGTTTTTTTTTTGTCGAACGAACACTAAAGAAGGCTTAGATGGTTTTGTGAGTCAACAAAGCATTCGATTTCATTTAAATGGATTATATTGAAAAATTCATACGATTGCCTAGGAATATTTAAAGCTTTGGAGTAAAAACGATTTTATCAAACCAAAATAGGACACGGCCACATACGTGCGTTGCAAAAAACTTCACTTACAAATTTGCGGTAGATGGCACTGAAATGTATTATCTATGATAATGTTAATTACATTAGACAACACCATAGCTTGTTCGAAAAGTTGCTCGTTTTCAGTCAGATAATTTTGATGTTAAAATAACACATCGCTCTGGTCTAGCAATCAATAGTCGATAGAAAAAATTGAGAAATATTTGTGTTTTACTGCTAAAACGGAATGAAATAGATTTATATCTGAAGCGAATAAATACAAGCGTGAAAAGTGGTTCACGTACGACAATAATGTGCGGAAAAGAATATGGATGAATATGATGGAGCATACAGTGGCAAAGCCAGATTTGACACCAACCTGTTCAAGCGATGGTTTCGGTTTCTGCTGTCAACAATTAACTAGATTGAAGCAAGCAATTCAATAAAAATGCCCGGAATTTGTCAACAGAAAAGATGTTGTGTTCAATAATGAGAGATCACACACATCTTTGATAATACTGCAGATACTTGGCAAAACGACAAATGAAGCTCGTTTCATATATCGGCAAATTTATAAGAGCTTTAGAATTTTATTGAAAAAAAAGCATTAAGTTTGAGAAATGTATGAAATCTTTGTTTGAGTTGATAGAACGATCTATATAACTTAATGTTGAAAGATGTTTTCATTTATATGTTGAACGCGGCTACACCTCTAAGGGTTCATATGCTGGGTCCAATTTTGGCATACTCTCTCCAATATATTGGCCGATGTCTCATGAATAAATTCTTCAATATTGGCTTTCAGTGTGTCAACAGTTGCGGGCTTATTCCTATAGACATGAGCTTAAACAAAGCGGCACAAAAAATAATATAAAGGCATTAAATCGTACGATCTAGGTTGCCAATTGACCGGTCTCAAACGTGAAATAAGCTGTTCACCGAACTCGACCCTCAATTGGACATTCTTTCGCGTGGTGTGTGGCTAGAGACAGCGTCTTCTTTAAACCACATGTCAGCCAAGTCCGGATCTTACATTTTGGTCAAAAAAATTGTGTAATCATCACACGGCAGCGCCCGCCATTCACAGTAACGCTTCTGCCTTCATCGTCTTGATGCCACCGGCCCATAATCCATACCAAAAAGAGAATTTTTCGGTATGTATTTTCAGTTTTTGCAATGCTTCTGGCTGCGCTACTCACCAAATATGGTAATTTTGCTTGTTCACGTATGCATTCAACCAGAAAAGAGCTTCGTTGCAGAACACAATTTTCCGATAAAAAAAGCATCCATTTTGATAATAATATTCAATAATGTGCAAGCGTTGTTCGCGTGTAAGTCGATTTATAGATAAATTTTAGACCAAACTGAACATGTCACACAGTAACATGTTACACGAAAACAGCTGAGTTGTCAAAAACAGTGTTGCCAAAAAGAAAGTGGCTAAAAATTACCCGATGTGAGAAAAAGGTGTTTCATTTATGGTCAAATTTGGAAACGAACGTTTTCGAACACCTGTCATAAAGAATTTTTTGAACAGCAAAGAGTTCTGTTCAATCTAAGAGATCTGACTACCTTGAGATAACTTATTATTTGAAGGGAACAAATGAAAACTTGCATGTTAAAAAATGCAATTTTTTGAAACAAAAAAAATCACATTGTAAACAAACTACTCTCGTATATCTTGAATTTTAATATATATATTTTTTAATAGAAATCATAGAAATCTTAATTAAACTGTCTATTCTTTTTTTATAACTATAAAAATTTACAATGTTTTTCAAAAAATTGAAAATTCCAGTGTTTGCTATTTTTTAACAGCGATTTTTTGTGTTCACAAAAACTAAACAAAGCAACGAAAATATAGACCAAAAAAAAGAGAAAAAAAAAAATCCAACCCCCCTGAGTTTATTACAATGATTTTGCTTTACACAGATTTTTTTTTCGTCTTAAAACATTTCCCGTTGCCATTTTATAGTTATAGTTGTTGTTGTTACTGTTGTTGTTTGCCGATTTGTTACCAACACTATTGTTGTTGTTATAGTTGTTGGAGTACTTGTGGTCGCTATTGTTTATTATACTAGTAATTTTTTTAGCTTTTTTTTTCTATTCTTACCATAATTTATGTTGACTGTTTACTATTATTATCTGTAGTTTTTTTTAATAGAAAGAAGAAAAAAAAGCCACAAAAAAATTTCATTATATTGTTGTAGTAGTTGTTAGCTCTATGGCAACAACAATAACGTGTCCTTTAAAAAAAAAAAGAATTCAAAAACAACAAGAGCAAATCAGTAGAAAACAACACACAAACACACCAAAAGTAGAAAAAAATGGGATAAAAACAAGATGAAATTGTTATAAAATTGTGTTCTTTTTAAGGCAGCAATTGTTCTATGTTCTATGCATTATTGTTTATTGTATAGTTGTTGTTCACGTTGTTGTTGTTGATTTTTTGTTTTTGTTTTGTTTTCTTCCTTATTTTAACAATGCTTTTGTTTTCTTAACGGTTGGTGGTTGTATTAGTTGTACGAGAGCAATGATTTTTTTTTTTTTTGTATATCAAAAAGGATACGAGTTTCTTTTTTAGGGTAAAGGAGCACAGCCCCATTGTTCGTACATTGACTCTTTTTGGTACTCCATCTTTATAATAGAGGGTTTCCGGTATTTTGTAATTGTGTCAATAATTTTAACAAAAACTTTGAGAGTTAGGAATAATTAAAAACAATGGCATCGATTAAAATTGTAAAAAATTTGAAATTATTATAGCCTACTTTAAGGCAATTAAAAAATGTTTACCCCTTTTAAATTTCTGTTAAATAAAATCTCTCTTCCCACATAAACCCTTGGACTTATTTAGCAATATTATTATTAACTTATTCGCCCAATAAGTTGGCCCAGTTTTTTTACTGCTTTATAAAGGCTAACTGGAGCAAAATAATCTTTGTGGGTTTTGTAAGCTGCTGGTGTAGGGAGACAACTTAAATATAATAATAACAACAGCAACTATACAACAACAACTATCATAACTGCAACAACAATAAAATGACAAACTCCAGTCGTTGTCGTTATCGGTAGAAAAAAGAACAACAACAACAATAGCAATAAAATTATTTGCTGTTCATCAATTTCATCGAATTAATGATGTGTACCATGAGCTGAATGTTTCTTGGGTAATAATCGCTTTTCACTTCATTTAGTTTTCGATACAACATTTTCTATAAACATTTTAAAAAGTGTATATATACAGCTATACAAAAACAACAAGAACAACAACAATAACAACTATAACTGCTAACTACAACTATAATATTATTATATATGTACTTATAAACCAAGTTTCAGTTATCAGAAAGTAGTGTTGTACATGGTATGGGGGAGGTCACATACATTTTCTGGTCAGTTTAGAAAACGAAACAAGAGAATACGGTGGTTATTGTAAGCAGTAAAAAGGGTCAGTTTAGTGGCTGACTACAAAAAGATGTGTTGATAATGCTGTAAAGGTCATTTAAAGAGATATTTAATGTAATTAAAAAGGGTATATAATCCAAGAAAAACTAAGTAAACGTATTTAAAAAAAGTGTATGTGAACATCTCAACAAGAGAAAAAATGTAAAGAAATCCACAAAAAGATATAGGGTTATATTCTTAACTATTAACGAAATGATGCCTACTTAAAGGGGTTTAAAGAGGCTAAAATAAATAATAAATAAGCAGAAAAGTTGAAACGTTTAAACTATTCATTTTTGTGTTAATTTAAAGCAATTAAGCTTCACTCGAAATGCAAGCAATATTTACAATATAAAATTCAAAATAAATGCTGCCTAACATCAGGGCTTTCAGGTGGGGTATTATGATTATGGAGTGTTATACAGTTTCGCTCTAAGTTATACTGCGTTTTTGTCAATAATAATATTTTACATCAAATGAATGATTTTGAAAAACTTCTTGTGACCGGCAAATAGTTTTCTATTGTGCGTGTTAAAAATAAAACACGTATCAGGAAAGTTTTCCTTCGAAAATACCTTATATTGACTACGAAAACATTCACACGAGCTCCAAAGAATAGCGCCAACGATGACATCGATTTACTTTAAATGGGTTTCCCTAAGGGCATATAATGTAAATTTGATTGCCAAGTAGAAATCAAAGTTTAATTTAATGTCCTCTTAAAATTAATAACACTGCTCAACAAAACAAAAAAATTTGTCTGTTTCTGTATCAAATTGACGCGTATTTCTTTAAATATGGCAACAGTTTTTCTCCAACAGATTTTGTTTTTGAGTTATAGCAACTACCCTCATTTACTTTTTTTACTTAGATTTTCGTGTTTTCTTTGACACTAAAATATATATATTTTTTGATGATTTAGATATGGCTTCATTAAGATGTTGTGAGCTTAATCCAAAATGTTTTTGGTATATTTGTGTTGAAAAATATTAAAAAACTATATAAAAATTTGTGAAAATTTGTGAGTTATAGCAACTACCCTCATTTACTTTTTTTACTTAGATTTTCGTGTTTTCTTTGACACTAAAATATATATATTTTTTGATGATTTAGATATGGCTTCATTAAGATGTTGTGAGCTTAATCCAAAATGTTTTTGGTATATTTGTGTTGAAAAATATTAAAAAACTATATAAAAATTTGTGAAAACTGCGTTTTATCAATAAAACTGCATAATCAGGGCAAGGTATGGGTATTTTTAATGGGCCACAGACTATGCGGTTTGTAAAATATCGTAATTTTCTAAAATCAATGACTGAAGCCGAATCCAGAGCTTGGTATACATATTTTTTTATGAGTAATTTCCTCAAGCTTATTGAGTACATGCTTTCGGACTTGCAACATGAGCGTAAAACTCAACTTCCTGCAAATCTGGATGATTTTAGCGAGAAGCAGGGTAAAAGATTTCATCAGGATCTTCGGACAAGGGATGAGCGTTATCAGGGAAAGTGTGACTCACATATGATGCCAGGCTACTGCTGGAGTATTTAACGAGATCTACCTAAAGTTATTCATTCAAGGAAATCCTATAAAAGATCATTTGATAGTATTCAGTAGAAATTTTAAACTGCATATTTAGTAATAAAAAGCTGTTAGAAATCTTCGAGTAGTTTTTTCAGAGTCAAGGCCATAGAGATACCCAATAACAAAAAAAAAAAAAAAAACAAAAATAAAAGAATCAAAATCTGTGTTGACCAGTGTAAGCGAAAGGTAAGATTATAAATTTTAAAAATCAAAATTGCACACAAACTTTGAGGGATAAAAAATTCCTGGTATAACTGTATTGTAACTGAGGAAAATTTTCTTGAAATGCATTAGTTAATCATTAATCATGAACTTAACGTTATTTTTTAAAAAACATCTTCGATTGTCTTCATAAAATCAAGCACAATTGTATGCTCATGCTGGTTAAGGCCAAAATTCGACCCAAAAGATCTTTTGTGCAGCACCATACGTTCACCATATTAGATTGAGGCTGCGAGTAAAGTCAGTAATCTAATTTGGTGAAAGAAGCAATACCACTTTTGGAATCGGTATAGCATCTCCTATGATCGAAAAATTTGGACACTCACACAGTATATGTTGATATATTTCAGCACAGGTCATGCAAAACTTACACCGATCATCCTCAACATTTCACAAAACTGATGGTATCTAAGACCATATTGCCCGGTAAATAGACTAGTTAGTATCCTGAGCCCACTCTTATTGAGCAGCAATAGCCTTCTGGATCTACTGAGAGAAATCAAAATAATCCTAGCGAATTCCTCCAGAAGCCCAAGAGCCAATTCTCCTCTCTCTGTTTCCCACAGGGACAATGAGAAATGTCCCAGGCCCAATAAAAACCCGCCGGGTTCCTCAGTTCTACAAACAGTCAGACCTTTCATTCCCTCAGACGCAAATGAAAATGACGCAAACTTCCGCCAGAAAAATCGAAGGGCATTTGCCCATCAGCAAAGCTTTTTGGAAATTGGGACCAACCACACCAGCTCCAGTCTGTCTAAATCTATCGATGAACTAATCCTGGTCTGCGATGTTACATCATCACAATTTGTTGAACCATAAAGTTTTTGCTGGTATAGGGCTCCCAAAGTTCCTGCCCAACATTAAAGTTTAAGTCAAAAACCTAGAATGATCTACTGGCCTTTAGTAACGATAATGAAATCAATACTGAGTTATGCTACCTAAGCCTCGTGAATTAGAAGGGAGCAGGTCAATACGAGGGCTCTGCTGGATAGGGTATAGACCCTTTACTTCTGTTTCAAACACGGGTGTGATGAAGACCTTCCCCATATATCCTGCACACACATCTCTTACACATCTGAGTGATGGAGGAGGCATGCTCTTAGACAGCCTGGTGTCCCCAATTTGAAAGCTAACGATATGGCGCCTATTTAATGGCGATCCCTTTTTTGCAATGAATGATAGCACAATTGTAAAAAAAGGTATAAAATATTTTCTTGAAAGAACTTTGCCTTAATTTTATTCAAATCGATTGCATACTTTAAAGTTTACTTTACTAAAAATTTTTATAAAGCATATATAAGGGCAAAAAAATAAACTGGTCTTAAAAACTTTAAAGTTTAAAAATTTGGTAAGTTTTGAATGTATGCCATCTTCTTTTAATCTTTTGAAGTTGTTTTTCTTATTTCCTAACACAACTAATTTTTGAGGAATAAGGATTCAAACTGTTATTATTTTATTAAATAAATTTGGCAAAACGATTTTGTTTCAAAACAAAATTTAAGAAAAAATAAGATTTTCTTTTATTTTATGCAAAATCTTAAGCGAGTTTAATCCCCAAAACTTGACGTTTTGTTTCATTCAAGACAAAAAAGGACCAACAAAACCTAACCGCCATAAAAAAGTCGTCAGCATTCTCAAATAGAATGACTGCTTAATAAGTAAAACGCAAAGAATCAGTCAGTCAGTTAGTGAATAATTTTTTTCTGCATTTACAAGGCACTGAATATAAAATCTAAGGAAAGAAAAAGAGAAATATTAAGGCTTAGAATTTTGCTTTTCATACTTTTGTATCGGCCAAAAGAGATAAGTAGCTACTTAACAAAACCGTAGGCTATACAAGGCAAAGCCAACCAAAGAAAATCGTTAGACGGACAAACCACGTAATCTAAAGCAGAAAAAAAGATAAAGGGAAAATGAATTCTTTTTTTTTGCCTATTTTAAGTTAGAGCTCTAAGCCTACTTAAAATAAAAGACTACTTTGCACAGAGATTGTGTGGCTGAGCATTGACGTTGTTTCTCAGCCATTTAACGTTAAGCAGAAAACCGATTAGGAAACCAAACAACTATTTAAAGGAAAATGTTTATCTATATTCGCATTTTCTCTTTTATTTTTATTTAATTTCTTCTCTTCACTGTTATTATTGCTGAGTATAAACAGTTTTTTCATTTCACCACAAAATCGAAAAATTTTAGATGTTCGGAAATAAAATCCTCAAAGGAAATGTTTTGTTTTAGAAAATCCAGTAAAAAAAAGTAATGAACATTTTTAACAGTAACCTTCAAAGAATAAAATAAACTTAAACCTCAAAAGTAGTATTATTAGCAAAAAAAAAGATTGGTTCCATTTGTAAAAATTTATGAAAAAAATGGCTTAAAAACAAATATTTTTAGCGTATGTTTTAAACAAAATTTTATTAAAATCATTTCAGGCTGCTGTTTTCAGAAAAATATATACCACCTTTTACTAATTAAAGCATACTTTAGGGATAAGTTACAAAAAGAAAATCATAACCTATTTTAGGGTTATTTTTTTACTAAAATGGCAAATGAACTGAAAATATTAAATATATTTAATCATGTAAAGGGGTTGTGACACTGCGGTATAGTAGGTAAGACTCCCGTCGACCAATCAAGGGGTCCTCGGTTTAACCCAAGTAAGACCATCTGACAATTTGAAACAGCAGTATCACCTCATAACTGGTTATGAGTATTTAAGCTATGACAAACTTGTCTAATTACTGCATCTGCCATTCGGAGCCAGCGTTAGACTGTAGTTCCCTTTTATTAAGTCTACAAACGGAATCAGGCGCAGCTCGCTGATTGAGAGATATACCACTGGTTTCACTTAGGATGTCGCGGGAATTATGTGTGTATATATGTAAAGGGGATAAGATAAAACAAAACATATTGAATATTTGAGGGATTGGTTAATATTAGTTGCAATTTTAAAAAGCAATATATACATGCATATGTATAAAGCAGATCAAAAGGCGCATTAACCATAGTAAATCCATAAATTATTGCCTATCTTAGGAGGTTATTTACTTTCGTAGTAAAAAACTAGTGTTAATTACTCTTTCACTGTAAGGTCATAAAAAGCTAATATTTTCTTAATGCATAAATCTATAAAAAGCATTAATATTGCAAATACCTTTCCTATAAAATATGCTACAATTTGTTGTAATTAGCTTAATAACATTAACAACATAGACAAATTTTTAGCTATAAAGCTAAATACATACTTTTAAATCAAAGAAAAACCTTGGTGCTTGTAACTTGTTTCATTGTTGCCAACAGAATTATACTACACTTTTTTCATTTTTTTTTCTTTTAAATAGTGGCGATGAAAATCTCTTTTCACCACCTTCGGCAATATTTTTCCTAACATGAGCTAAACACATGCTACAGCAAAACAAAAAAATCGTTACCATCAAAGGTGATTAATAACTCTGCCAACGACTTTTAGCTAATAAGATTGATTTGAAAATTTTGCCTTAGTTTTCAGCAAACGATATCTGCTCAGTCAGTTACTCTTTTTTTATTAAGTATACTTTTAGGTGTTGTTTATTACCCGGCAATCCAAAAAGAAAAAGGGAAAGAAAGAGAAATTGAGAAAATGAGATGAAACTTAAACATGTAATACACAGTTTGGGCTGCTAAGTAACTTGATTAATTACTTAATATTGATTTTCTCTAACCCCACCCCTCTGTTTTGCCAACAAAACATCCAAAGATACTTTCTTCTTAGAGTTGTACAGCTTTTGTTGCCATAGCCATGACTCACTATGAAATATAAGCATATTTGTTAGCGAAGGCAATATCGCAAAAAAAATGTAAAAAATACTGTTTTATAGCCAGACATTTATTAATTACATTGAGTCGCTTATCTAATTAGAAAAGCAGGGATAATAAGCGCAAATTTATACCTTCTCTATAATATAAACTCTGCACTTTTTTGTTCATACTTTATGAGATTTCCGAAAAGAGATTTTTTTTACTTGATATTGGTTTTATTACTTCAAGGTAGATAAACAACAAATGGAGAGTTGTTAAGGAAAATCAACAGCAGCGTCAGCATTAGCAACTCTCTATAATAAATATTTTTAAGATAAAACAAAAAAAAAAAAACCAAAAAAAAAATGATGGAAAATTTGTTAAGCAATTTATCACCGTTTGATGGGAGAATGAAAAATGGAGTTTCAAGAGAAAAGTTCGAAATGGATTATTTAAATTTATGAATTTAAATAAATAATTAAATTTCCAAAAGAGTTTCTGTCTAAAAACAATACCTAAAAATAGGCATTACTTCTATAGTATTTTAGTTGTAGGTAACTAAGTAGTAACATAAATGTTATTTTACATACATATATGCATAATTATTTTCAATTTGATTAAAATAGTTGCTAACAAAAACACAATTGAATAACTTGTTATGGCAGATTAAGTATAAAACTTTTTTTCATAAAAAAATAACTTAACACGTACGCGAATGTGAATGCTAAGCATTAATTTTCATGGCAACGCAGAATAACGTGAATGCTATAATATTAAAAAAATTAAAAATTATTATTTTCAATATAATTTTACAATTGTTTATGTAATTAACAAACTTATATACCTTGGTAATTATAATACCTGTTAAGGTGTAAACTAACTGATTCCTAAGGTTTTTTTGTATTATCTTATCTTACGAAATAAGCCTAGTATTGTGTTCAAGATTTCGTGCGAAATGAATTAGAACATAGTCTTCTATTATATGGCTAATAAAAGCTAATCCCATAGAGTGGTCAGAAAATGTTAATCTTATCGTTGTTATAGTGCTTTTTAAACACAGAAAATTTTTTTTAATTATGAAAAAATTTTACCGCACTGGGTCAACTTGAAAAAACCAAAACTGCTCACAATATAGTTTAAAACCTTTTAAGTTTTTATAGAACTTATATCAATACATAAATAAAAATATTGTTATAAAAATATTCATTATTAATATATATGTAAAAATATTTATATCCCTACTGAATATTATCTGGTATGTTGTTGGAAAAAACATATGGTTTTTCTTTACAAATGACAAATTTTGTGAAATTGCTAAATGACTACACTGTTGCATGTCAATTTTTTCGTACGAAAAAAAAGTTGCATAACATTTTTCACAAATTTAGACAGAGTACTACGCTATACTTTTAATCAAATTTCGGAAAAAACACCCAATTTCAAAATAAAATGACTGTCATGCTATGCACTTTTTTGAAATTTTTATTGTCAACGAATATGTGAAAAACCTAAAGGAGTTTAAAAAATTAATTTTGTCTTATTTAACTTTAATATGTGCTTAAAATGTGCTACATTTATAACATATAATTATTGTAGAAATAACATAAAGAAATAATTTTATTAGTTCTAAAGCTTTTTTTTTACAATGAATAGATCCTAATTAAAGTTCTCATTATAAACCTCAAATTATGCAACACTCAACTCACTGAAAAATTTATTGAAGAAAATTACAATTATATATTTCAAAAACAAGGTTACCTAAATACAGTATATATCATTCAAAAAGATTGTTCGTCGTTTTTCTAAATTTGACAATAAATCTAATATCTCTTAAGTTATTAAGTGTAAGTGCATGAAAGTTCAAAAAACAGTTTTTTTATCCAAAAAATTTCAAAAACAAATTTTTGTTAAACCTCGTGGTGCCTACCCACGTTTTTCTACTTCATTCTATTTTTTTGCACAATGTTACTTAGAAATTTGTCTGAGTAGACAGGTCTAGATGGCAGGTGAAATTATAAGTGCAAAATCTAAAAACCAATCGAACCAATCGAACCAATCGAACCCACAACTAAAGCTTTTACTGAAGTTAACATATTTTTATGACTAAAAATAAGAAAGATACGGAGAAAAATTATTTTTTTTAAATAAATATTCAGTAAAGTAAACACCTCCCTCTCTAAGTATGATTTTGGCTTAAATGAACACAGAACAATTTCCTAGGCTTTTAGACCTGCTTTTGTTATACTTTATTTTCGACCTTTTCAATGCAAGCAGCAACTAATATACTGTTAGGATAATAAAAATTCCTAAATTGTAGGATTTTGGTATATTTTGTGTCACCCTGTCAATGCTATACTTATTTGTGTATCTGGCAGCACTGCCAATTAAATCATCTCTGGGTAACACAATCTTACATGTTTAAAATTAACGGATAGAGGATATGAGACCATTTGAGACATTTCCGTATAAACGAATATTAAGTATTGTATTAAAACAAACACTATAAAAGTTATAGTGGAATAAATAAAAACTGTAAAACAACAAAATAAAGCATTCTAAATATCTTCGTAGACAATACACATCATCAGTCTTAAAATTGGCGAAATTGAATAAGTGATTGTAGCACCTCCAATACAAATTAAATATTGATATTTGTATATCTTGGGAACGGTTAGAATGGCCTATATGATTTGGTACTCAATACAGATCACTAATGTTAATGCATTCCTTTAAAATTTATTTATGAGGAATACATTATATAGGTATACTACACAAAGGCTCCTAGCAACGCGGGGAGGTTTACTCTAGTAGCTTTATAAATCTTGTTCATTATTGATAAAAAATGTTTACTTTAGTTTTTTATTTTTGGCCTATGGCAGGAACCACAGTATACTGTCGAATTAATTATCTGACTCGAAAAAGTCAACTCTAGCGTCCCGTGGGCAGAGAACGCTTCCAAACCGTCAAAAAAATTTTGGCAAAATTTCATTGGAAAAATAGCTAGGTTTCTTCCGTAAGTTTATCCATCAGCAGTTTTTCCAACGAAATATCGTGGAGGGTTATTAGAAGTTTTTATATTTCCTGTCGTAAATAAAAACTGCTGAAAGAACTATTGAGACTTCAATATTGCTCTTGAGTGTATACTTGAATTATATTTGTGTTTCAGAAGATCATACTTAGTACGGGACTCAAATATTGATTATTCAACTCAATTGTTTGTTTTTTCCAATGGAACTATTTTTTCTTAACAAATATAACATTTAAATTTATATTATTTTTAAACAATACTTCACTTAAAAGTATGCCTTTATTTGGCTAATTTACAAATCTGAATAGGTTTTTAAAGAGAATTACATCTTTTTGAAACTGAAGAACTCTTTTTTGGCGACATTTAATAAGTACCTACATATTTGTGTCAATATCAGAAAAAACAAAAAATTTCTCTTAAATTAGAATAACTTTTAACTTCAAATAAACAGCCTAAATATATGACACATTTTGACACTAATCATTGAAATTAGTTTAACGTTATCTTTATTGTTATTACATATTTTTAATAATCTCTGTCCTTGAAATTTCAATAACTTGAAATGCTTTAATTTTTTCATTTGAGCTAAGTTTATTGCCTTCATTAGCTCTTGCCAAGGCCTCAGTAATAATTTTATAACATAACAATGCCTATAACAAAATGGCTTTTTTTTCTTATGGCATCGAAATTTTGTGGTATTCAGCACTTTTTCAATAGAAATTCCTATTTTCCTGTTTTCTATGGTTATTATAAAATCTATAGAGACTGCCTTGTTACGTACTCTGTTTCACCAGAAATCCTCTGTTTTGTAAGAAAAAAGAAAAAGTGAAAGAATTGTTTGTATTTGAAGAAAGAAAAATATGGAGTGTGTAAATGAAGATTTTTTTTTTATTTTTTTTTTTTTTTGTATATGTCGGAAGAACATATTTGACTTCCGTTAGCATTTTGTCAATAAAAAGCAAATTGGCACTTTGTATGCGAAAAAAAAACTTTTTAGTAAGAAGCTAATGATTGTCTATAAACGATTTTTTCCTTTAAAAGAGACTTAAATGATACGAAAAAGGCATATGTTTAGCAAATGCAAAAAGGGAATACATACAGACAAGCAAATATGTAACAAGTTTCTAAACAATATATATAAGCCTTTCAACATATACTTATTAAAAGGCATTTTAAGATAAAGTTACCTTTTTTTACTTTAACGGAAGCATGGGTTGGTCGCACACGCATATGCTAAACTTTCAAGCCTAAATGTATGCAATAAAAATATTTTGTGAATTTCTTTGTGTCAAAAAGCAACATCAAATGCTAAGGACTTGTTATCAAACATGTAATAAGTAAAATTAAGTATTATTTTTCCTTTCTATTACAAAATGTCTATTTATATGCCATAACTTCCACTCAATTGATTTGTTATATCAAATATCTACTCAAGTGTATGTATGTTAAAAAAATGATATCAACAACAATAATAATCACAATTGTCACAATTACATTCAACATTTCCATTTTCATAATAATTTTCAAATGTCTATGCGTCTGCTGTTCAAGAACAACTTTTATATTTTATTCTAATGGATGTTGGGGGAAGGGGTTAACAAAAATGTGACATTTTTATTCCTTTTGTTTGAATTGTATTTAATGTGTTATGAACGAATATTATTTTCCAAATCATTGTGTTTTTCTATTTACTTATAACACTTGAAGCACTCACAATGCCAACCACATACTCGTTTAGAAAGAAATTATTTTCTTTCTTAAGACATTTCAAAAATACATAAAACCAGTCACCCTTAAAAATAAATATTGAATATGAATAGTAGAGAAAAAAAAACTATTTTTACTGCTTAATTTAGAATACTAAAGAAATAAATGAAATGTTTTAGGGCAATAATAGAAATATTATGGAATAAATAAGAAGAAATCATAATGAAAAGCTATAGTTTTCTGTTATATTTTAACTACATAAAAAATAATAGTAATAAACTTGCCTTAGGTTAGTTCTTAATACATAGTATTTATATTATATACTACATCTTAGTCTGCCATGTTTGTATTCTATTTTTTTAATAATTATTATTCTAATTCTATAACTAATACTTTCCATAATAATTTAAAAAATACTATAAAAATTAGAAACTGTGTTGAGTTCAACAAAAATATAAAGCATACTTTTGGAAAACAAAATTAATATAAAGCCTGTAGCTTATTTTTAGGATAAAGAAGCAAATGATAAACAAAATCAAGGACTTTTTTATTTTTACTACAGTGCTTAATAGTTCTAGCAAAGGATAGTTCAAATGGGGTACGAGCTGCAAGTATTTTCTGTGTCAACATTTTAATAAATGGTTTGCTGCAATTAGATTTAGGAAACTCAAAGAGGTCGGCAATTAAACAGATTATTGGCCACTAAAGTCACCACTAAGCTCATTAGAAGCTAACGATTTCAGAAATTCTTAAAATTAAATGAATATTTCAGAAAAAAGGATGACATAATTTCATTTCAAACTAAAGTCCTTATTTAAGTTTAATTAAGTGTATTTTTTCAGGATATTTGTTGTCATACTCTTTAGAAACTAAACCTGGAAGTAGGCTTTAATTCTACTGCTTGAAACTATACAGTATTTTTAAAATTGTCATATAAATGTGTTTATTTATGTTATTTAATTTGTTTATTGTCATTCGTACATTACTTTACTTTTATCAAATAAAATTTTTGGAGATTTAATTTGTTGTCAAATTTCTTTAAACAAAAAGGCCACTTTAGGTGTCTATTAAAATTTCCAAAATTTCTGAATCCTTAATTTAGGAAAATTTTCAATTAACAAAAATTCACTTTTAGTTTTATCTACTTGTCGCCTATACATAATCCTAATACAGGCTAATTTACGGGCACTACTTCAAACATTTTTGTAGTGTTTTGGGTAGCATTCAAAAGAAAATAAATTCCATTGAAATGTATCATTAGTTGTTGCAAAAAAAGAGCGAAAAAAATCTGTTTTACTAAAGCAACACAACTTACCTTGATCAGCCACATTAATAACGCCATCCTGGGCAACCGCAATTGCTGAAATTGCCTGAAAACGTGCATTTGATGACAATAGGGTTTCAGCATTACTCAATGTACCATCATCGTTCAATGTACCAGCCGATGAACCCAATGTAGAGCCTAAACCACCAACTGTTGTTGCTTTAGCACCCAACAAAACGGTTGTTGTTGTCGTAGGTCCTGTAGACATAAGACTACCCGATACAATGCCAGCTAATCCAGGAGATGAGGCGGGTGCGCACATACAGCCACCATTGTTAATGGCTGTAGTAGACGACGACGATGATGATGATGTTGACGACGCACTGTTGCCATTGAAACCGCCATTTCCGTTTCCGCTGAATGCATTACTACCCGATGGTGTTGTAGGAGTTGTGCCACCATTATTACGTGAAGGATTCGTTGTTGTTGAATAGGCACCACCACCACTAATGCCATTGCCAGAGCCATGCAGGGCTGAACCTAAGCCGGATGTTGAAGCATTGAGGCCAGCACCATTTGTACAGTCACATGTTAAGGCTCTGTGTGAGTGTGTGTGTGCGAAAGAGTATAATAAAGAGAGAGTTTTGTAATAGTATTAGTTTAATTTCAAACATTCAACATACAATAGAAATCGTTGTTGCAAACAACAAACCAACAAAATACTTAGTGAACAAGATGAGTTTAGATTAAAATAAATTGAATTTTAAATCGTAAATGTTATATATCCGTTTCAACCGAAAATAAATACCAAAAAAACAAGAAACTTTGCTAAACTTTCTATCTAAACGGATATATTTTGTAAAAAAAATATAACAATAACAAAATATATATATACATATATATTATTTTTATAACAATTTTATAAAAATTGTTTTTAAAGCGAAAAACATAAAAACAAGTTAATGGCTGATGTTTTTTTTTTTTTTTGTTTTATCGTACACAAAAAATAAAACAATGATAACCTTTGTGGTTTTAACCAAGTATTTTTTAAAACAGTTTTGTCTAACGAAAAAAAAAAGAAAAATAAAAAAATAAACTTTTTTCCAGCAAAATGCTTTAGAGATATTTTTTTTTTTTTTGTTACGGAAATTGTAGTATTTTAGATCTCCACAAAAAAGGATAAAAGCAAAGTCTGTTTAAGCAGCTACATTCTGCTTTATAAAAACAATTCTGGCTTTTTGCGAATATTTTTGTGGCCAACAAAGAACATCGCTGTAAAGCTGTAAAAAAGGTTGTTAATGACAACAGACAAACTTAGAAAACTACACTTTAACAGCCAAAACAAATTTAGCACTTTCAGCATCGTGATCATATGCATCAACATAGACTACTGGCCCAAAAATGAGATACAATATAAGTCTGTTTTTTATTTATTAAAATAAAATGAAATTATATAAAGTAGACTGGAAGTTTCTGTTTTAAGATTATCAGCAAACAAGCGAAAACCGAACTGTTCTACAAAATTAAGCAAATATTTAAAATGTTTTCTAACATTGGGATGTTAATGGATTAAAGCTCGTAATTTAGAAAAACAGATATTTAAAGGGTAGGCAAATTTGAGGTTATGAAGTAAATTGGCTTAAAAACACATCTTTTTATTGACAAATTGAGTTTTATTCATACCAATGTAAAAAAGAAATATGGGAAGTATTAATGGAATATGATGTCGGGCAAATGTCCACCTCTAGCACGTCGGCAGACGTCCGCTCTTTTCACAAAATTTTCGTTTATCTCGCCAATGCAGCTATGTATAGATCTATGATGTAACAAATTTTTTATAATTTTTACCTTAACTACTAGTGTAGTGTATTTTACACCATCGATTTTCGATAGATAGTTAAAAAAGGTAAATACAAATTTATTCATATATTCCTTATTGAAATATCAAATAATTTTCAAAAAATGTTTACAAATATAAAAACAAATAATCGTATATGTACGAGTATATAAAACTGAATGTGTGTTTGTATGTTTTTGTAAGCAAAACCAATTTTCCTGAAATTTTTGCAATGTTCTTTAGAAAGAACATCTTAAATGTTTAAACTTGGACTGGAAGCGTGTAAAATGCGAAAAAAGTTTAAAATAATAATTTAAACATGTTGGGTTTTAACTAGATATAGTATAAAATGACAAATATATTTAACAATTGTTGCCAGTCTTTTAAGGATAAAAACACATAAGCAAAAAAACGTTGAAATGGCCAAAGTTGTTTTACCGGATAGGTAGAGATACATAACTGTTAGGTACCAACATAAACAGATATCTCTTTGTAGAAATAATGGGCATAAATCGATTTAAAAACAAAAAAATTATAATTCCCAAACTAATAACTTTCAATGAAGCATTGTCTACTTAACTGTTTTCTATTACTAAACTACTGTCGTATTTTGAGCAAGTTGCGTCTATTAAACTAGTTGGATTGTCAACAATGGATCTATTCAGTTCTGCCGGCGTATGACACTATATTATCTGAGCGAGGAAAATGGTGACAATCTACATAAGTAATTGAGTTAAACACTATTCTATTAAATCATAGAAGCAGCTACGTCCTTTTTCATTTAACCTTCAATGGGTTAAAGGAAATAAGCCAGTGATAAGTTAATAAATAGTAATTTGTTTTAATTCCAATACATTAATAAAGAAGTTGTTGTAATTTAGGTTTTCTGTAAAGTATTATATTTTTTAGTTTTTTTTTTCTTGCATCCAGTAAGGGATATGTTGGAGCTTCATCACATCCATTAAAAGCTTATCTCGTGGATTGAATATTGGATAGGGTTTTATTTCTTCTGACTTGTGAATAGTTCTTTTTCCATAATGTACAGATTTTGCTATTATTTAACTCTTTAGAAACATCATATTGAATGAAAAATAGCGTAAATATATAAAAATATAATGTAGACCTTGTATCCACTTTGTAGTTGTCCGCAAAATATTATTCAGAAGGTATTAATCAGCTTGATTCAGGCTTGTGTATCGACAGAGTTCTGATACCTATAATTTTTTTTAGAATATGTTATCGGGATTGCTTTTAAATGCTTTCCTGATGCTTTTAGTCTCTATTGCTTAGAAAATATAGTGATAATATATAGTAATCAACGATGAGAAGCGCACATCAAAATAATGGACGATTTATTTTGCTGTTTGTTTTTTCAAAGTAAATTTTGTCAGTGTAGAAAAAGCTTCGAGAAATGTGGCAATGCCAAAAATGCTGAGCAAGATTTGCACTTTAACCATTAATAGACTTAAAAACGAACAACGCTTGCAAATCATTGAATTTTATTATCAGAATTCATGCTGTGAAACCATTTTATGGTCGTCACAATCAACACACCGTCTAGGTGCGGCAACATACAGAATTGCCGAATTTAGTGTAAAAAGCAGTCAGAGGCAGTTGAAGAGCTACCTGAAAGGAGCTTTGTCTTTGCTTTCTACTTCTTCCAAAATGATTACCGATTTTTCTATCATTGCAAAGTAGAAGAACTGGTCTTGGTTGTCATGTGGTTTCAACAAGACGGTGCCACATGTCACACGCCAAGCGATACCATGAACCTATTGAGAGGCAAGTTTGTTAAACAATAAATTTCACGTCTTGTAGCAGTCCATTGGCAGTCAAGATATTGCGATTAGAGCTCACTAGACTATTTTTTGTGAGGATACGTGTACAGGGAAAAGCCAGCCACAATTCCAGTCTTAGAAGTCAACATTACCACTGCCAAAATGCTGGAAGAAGTATGTCGCGTAGCCGCAGGCAACATTTATATGAAATAATCTTTAAAAAGCATAGCAACACAAGCGACACAGTGGCAGGTCATGCCCCAGCATAGGGCATGACGACAAAACTAAAATTGTGGTTTCGAGTGTTTTATAAAGACAGCTCCATCTAAAAAATAGAGACAAAGCGGCCACTCTGACCTTCCAGCTTACCTCTAACAGTGAAGATATACATCAGATGAATGATCAGAAAAAAACAACCATCTACTTAAAAAAAAAAAAAATTACAATACTAAAGTAAAGATCACCACCAATTTGCAAGGATATCCACCACAACAGAATCAATCAAATGGAGGGGGCTACAGTGGATTAATCATCTACTTAGCTTGGAAAAAAATCAACTAGATTAACGAAACTAAAACAAAGCAATGGATGTTTTGTAAAAAGCCAATATGTTCCCTAGAGGATTGACGGAGCAAACAAAATCTGTAAAAAGTAAATGACTGGCCTTCATTTATCTCTCTAAGTACACATATATGTATGTATTTCATTCACTCTTTCAAATTTTCTGCTTTTTTTTAATTTTCAAAACCCAAAAGACTAAAAAATCAGCCATTATCATTTTCAAACGGTTAAGTTCGGTGTGATCAGCATATTAAAAAGCGTGGATATTTCTCGAGGTGTTGACCTTGTGACATGATTGTTCATTTACGAAAAGTGGAAATGCTTAAATCGACGGAAGATCTAGGCATTTCAAGCGAGCGGATACATCACGGTTTGCATTATTTTTAGTTTTGTGTACGCATACTTTTGCGTATGTAAAAAATTGTCGTACTATTGTTTTAAGGTTGTCATTGTCAAACTACGCAAATGCAAAAAACTACCGTTACTCCTGAGCATCGCAATCAGACCTTAAAGTATACTAAATAGTCTGTACGCATGCTTATGCGACCTAGTATATATACATTAGGGTTATGCGTTTTTGAATTTTATTGAAAATATCAAATTTTAACTACTTCATCCAAAAAGACCCAAAAAAAAAGATATTAAGAACCGCTATTTTACTTTTTCGCTGCTGTTAAAAAAGTTTCCGCAGCAAACGAGTTGAAATTTGGTCCACAAATTTTTTATTGAATTTAATTATTTCTTCGAATTTTTATACAAATTAAGTATTAAACAATACTTTTAACTCAGAAGCATTTATGTTCTTTGTCAGTTAATATACAATAATTCCTGGTTTCGTCGATATTTGGCTTTATATTAAAAATTCATCAAAATGTCAGTCAAAAAAAGTAGCAAAACTGTGCAAATATAAAAGCTTCGTTAAACAAAATTCCAAACCTAAAAATTATCATTGGTAGATTTAATAGATTAATACTCACAGAAAAGTCTAAAGTTGAAAGATATAAAACCATTTAAAAAGAACTATTTTATTCATGGAATAAGCTCAAAGTGCTAAATATTGCAATAACATCTGTACAGCGGAAAGTAAAACAGTTAGTTCGAACCAAAAGTTTTTAAAAGGACCTAAAGCTTACAGTTTTTACAGAAGTTTTGCGTAACTCTAATTCGGTTTAAACATTCGTTTACGATATAGATGACAACTTTAAGTATAGGATTTATTTCAAGATGAAAAAGTTGGAGGTTTCTGTAAAAGCTGCCACACCATTGGTTATAAACTTAAATGTAAGAACTTCAAAAGCATCTAAGATCTGCAATCATTGGCTAAGTCAGGCGTTAATATTTGAATGCCATCACAAACAACTATTTACGGAGCTGTAAAAAAATCTGCTGAAGAAATAGAAACTGTATACTAAAATTTATAGAAAAATGAAAACTGGTACCTCCATTTTGATGGAAAGAAATTGATGGTGAAGAAATAAAGGTAATTGTATTGAAATATGAGACAAAAAAAGTTAAGAGATGTATGTGTTCTTGTTCTTAAAAATGATAAAGCCTCAACATATTTAATGGTATATCTCTAAAAGCAAAACCGGCTTATTATTCACTTATTTGAACGTATTATTTTATTTAATAAGGTGAACATATGTAACATTTTATAGTTTGGATGAATTGAGCAAATATTAAGGGGACTTCATCATTTTGAAGCACACCTTATGGTTTTCAGACGACTGTTTTCGCGAAGATAATTTTGAATTATTAAGTTTATCTTTATCGCAATTTAAAAAAGCCAAAGATTATTTTCTAAGGCGTTGGGTTAAAGAGGACTCGAAAATAGCAAATCAGCAGCGCACACAACATTTGCGCAGAACGTGCTATAAAAGTAGTTCAAGACATTTATCCCTTTTGCAATAATACTCACACTAAATCTTGAATTTATATCATATAACAAATAAAAAATAAGCAATCATGCCTCGTATAATATGCAATAAACAAATAATACACAATAAACAAAAAATTTTTAAAAATAAGAAAAAAATTGGAAAAAATATTTGTGAGCTTCTAGATATTGCAGTTGATGCAGAAAGTTTTCTTTTTGTCAAAATGACCCGCAAACATGATTTTTATTATTAACTTAATATTGTCTCTCACGTGGTGATTGGTAAATTTTTTTTAAAAATTAACGCATTAACGCATTGTACATATTAAAGAAAAATATGCTTTTTATCAAGACAATATATGACAATACATGTATACGAGTGTATCCACTATAGTAAAGGTCCATTAATTGAGCTACAAAATGGAAAAAAGTTTAGCATATCGCCAAGATTTAAAATCATTACCTGGAGAAAAAAAATTTCTTGATTTTAAACAGAGGTTATTATTGAAACAAATGTCTATGTGCAGGTTTGTAAAAATTTTTTTATTTGGAGACTATAATATACATATAACATATTATAAAAAAAGTAATAAACTTTTGAGATTAGGGGTATCTATTTATTCCTTTATAGTACTGTAGTATTTAAATTATTTAAGAACTTTTAATTATTTTTTATCTTCAAAAATAAAAAGGGACACGTCTATCCCATTTCAGCTTAATTCTTTCGCCAACTGTTAAGGTTCGTAGTATTTGTATTATTTAGGAATAAAGTTCTTAAATACTACTGTTTATCAACCCAGTTTTCGTTAGGGTTTTTTTTTGTTCCAAGCTTTAAAAGAGGCTTTTTGGGAGGCACCAAACAAGAAACTAAACAACTTGGCAAACATCAAGCGACAGATTAAAAAATATCATCATACTTTTCATTCATTTTCATTATACAGTCTTTCCATTTTTTTTCTTGTGGAGCCTTTAAATGGCATAAAAACCGGCCACCACGTAGACATTTTCAGCATATACGCCATATGAAAGCCACACGTAGTAAAAGGCAAGTAAATGAAAATGTCTGTTGTATAGAGAAAACAAAATAAGAGATACGACAAGTGAACACCGCCAGTACCATCAGTATGAACAAAAGTGACAAAAAAATTAATGCAAAATATGGCAGCGAAAAAAAGACAACAAAAAAATGTTGAAAAACGTTTGTCTAGAACACAAACAGACATCGTAGAGTAGGAACAAAATTTTTAGTTGAGACAAACAAAAAATGGCTACGAGATGATATTTTTTCGCAGATATAACTAAATGTCATGCTCACTACTCTACTGGTAGAAAATACACAAAAATAATGAAAAAAGCATGACAATGTTGCCAACTGATAATACAGATGATACGGAATGACTATTTTGGTTCTTTTTTTTGGCCCAAATAGCTTTTTGTAAAAAATTTCTGTAGCTCTTTCTCCCTCAGTTTTTGAAGACAGCTTCGTTATGAGTTTGCAAGGTACATATAGAAGGCTCCTCATTTATAGTCAAGCATTTGTTGCATGATACGAATATGTACACCAGTATCCTGATGATGCACTCACTCACTGATAGTTTGTTTGCATCTGCATTTTTAGTATTTGTTTTGTATGGGTCTGAGCTGTATAGTACAGCTTCGACTTAAAACACTATTTTCTATATGGTGAGTGTGTGTGTGTATGCGAGTAGATTTTTATGACAAAAAATGGAATGAGATGACGGTTTTTGTTTTGATGATTATGATATTTTTTCTTCTCTACTAAAATTTGTATTTTGCTGTTATTGTCACAAGGCATATTTACAACAACGGCGTTAGCAGTAGCAACAAAATTGCCTGGTTCGTTGTTGCATTTGCCGCTGCTGAACAAACAGAAAATGTTGCTGATAAAAACATTGTCATTTACGCGAAATTTTCCATAATTTTTTTTTAAGGATTTTTCTTGTAGTTATTGGTGGTTGCAAAATAATGTTCACAAAATTATGATGTAGAAAGAGTTGTTAGCTAGAAAAGGACGTTGACATGCCTTAGAAAAAAAGGCAAAAGAGACCAGCAGCCGTTTTATTTCTTTGTAACTATTATAGCAATTGTTGAAGAAAACTGACAGCTGCAAGGGGATATTATAAGTGGCTGAGATTTTAATTAAAAGTAAAATTACAGACAAATGTAGTAATATTTGACATACTAACGCCTAAGAACGAAAAAAAGGTGAACAGACAGCATACTTCTTTCTTCCTTTTTCTTTAATTTCTTGAAATTGTAAAACTTTTTTAGTACCGGAAATTTCTTAATAAATTTTAAATCACTTGTAACAAGTATGATTCATACAACAAAGGAGGCAGTAGAAGAAAGTAAATTTGATAATAATTCGTCTCAATGATAGAGGCTTGGTACGAGTAACTCCGATTTTTACAAAAAAATTTTTTGGCTAAGCAACAGTTAAAAAATCATTAAAAAGTTTTTCATTTACTTTCGTAGTATCAGTTTTTAGGAGGTGAACTTGCATATAAACGCTTAAAAATTAAGGGAATAAAAAAGTCTTGTTTTAATGCTGGTGTCGTTAGGATTCAAATTTTATTTTGTTTACGCAACAACCATCTAAATATTATAGAAAGTAGTCTGATTTAGCAGAGACCAATACTTTTTACATAAGATTTTATTCATATAGTTGATGAAGCTAACCATGTTTGTACAGTTGTCAAGACAACAAATAAATAATAGTTTCAAAAACCAATCTTTGCATGAGTTAACAACAACAATCTTATTATCTTTAAATTTTTGACTTGTTGGAACGCACTGTTGGACATTTTGTGAACAAACATCATCAAAGAAATTTTTCACCAAAATTTTAAATAGGTTTGTTTCATTCCTATTTTGAAATTGAGAATGTCCTTAAGCTTCAAAAAATGACCATACTTTAGTACCTGAATCCTACGTATACCCCTAGAAATATCAAGATTGGCACATATTTTAAATGTGTTCTTGATATATAATTTAGTCTTCATGGGTCTCTGCAATACTCGTTTTCTCGGAAGCGACGATCTCTTCGCAATTAGCAATAATAGTCTGCTATACTCAAGTAGACCCATTGAATACCTAAATGCAGATGGAGTTGAAATTCTTTTATCCAAGACCTAAACAAATGAATTTATGCACTGCGGGCATGTTTCGACAGAATTATTATGGTCCGCGCTGTGAACTTGACTGTTATCCAATGCATGAAATATAATGTTGATAGTCAAATGTCTACGATAATTGTGTAAGTGAACCGTGAGTGACTGCAACATTCAGTTGAGTTTTGACAATCCTCAGTGTAAATAAAGGGTGGTCCAACTATAATGCACGATGTTAATTGTGAGTCAAACCTTAAAGTTAAATTTTTTGCCCATTTTATTTTGGCATTTCTTTTTTCAGTGTTGATTTCTTCTTTCTTTCTTTTTTCACAATTGAGCAGCGCATTAAGATTGCTAAAGCCTTTTACGAAAAGAGGCGTTCAAATCAAAATGCAAATTTCAACAAATCGGGTCTGTAGAAAATGTGGAAACACTTGTGCATGGTCGCCCAGTTCGTTATGGACTGGCGTACTTTTTCGAAAATGAGTTCGACCAAGCAGTTATCGGGAATGGTGTTCGCTGTCGTGAGATGATAATAGACTTCCTGTAGCCAGAAATTGAACATATAGACCTGGACGATATGTGGTTCCAACAGGATAGTGCCATTTGTAACACAGCCAACGAAACAATGGCTCTTTCGTGCAAGAAGATCAATGGCCGTGTTATATCATGGCGACCAATTAACATCGCCACGATCATGTGATTTGACACTGTTGGACTTCTTTCTTTGGGGATATTTAAAAAAAAATGTACGTCAAGAATAATTAAGAGTCAAAGGATGAGATAATTCGGCATATTAACGACATTGAACCACAATTATGTATCAGAATCTTTGAAAATATAGTCCGACGGATAGAGGTATCCCACCGAAGACGTGACGAGCATTTGGCCGATATTTTGTATTGCACATAATATTCATGATCATTCTACCATAACAAACAATATTAAGATAAATAATATTAAGATAATTCTTTGAAAACTTTTTGTTTTATTTACAATTAACATCGTGCTTTTTGGTTGGACAACCCTATAGGCATGGTGTTAGAAGTATGACACAGAATAGGTAATCTACATCAAAATCTGTATTAAAAACCCCTCGTCGTCCATGGGATCATTGTTATTATTTATTTAGTTGAACTTTCTCTGTCAAGTTAGAAATACTACACAGAGATTCTCCAGCTGGCTCCGTCCTGCTCCATATGACGTATCTGTGACCTGGATAGACCTTTAGGTGATCCTCTGGCGACTCAAATTACGCTTTCCCTGAGGGTAAGCTGGTTTTTGCAATGTCTCCAATGTTTTTGAGAAGGGTAAGATCTTGTACATTTACTATTACAATTTTTCTTCGCAATTGGTTTCAGGTTGCTAATTGATAGAAAGTCGGTATTAGGTATGCGTTGGGCCAGAATATTATATTTATCTCTCTCAGATATTTGCTTATAAACAGCAGCAGTTTCTCTGTACCGGAGTTAGTTAATACCTTCCATGATTCGTTACCATAGAGAAGAGGTAATGAGAACGCTCTGATTGTTTTTTTTTTATATATGTAAATAATTTGATTTAAGGAACGAATTCAGTAGATCTACGAAATTACGATATTTGATGTAAAATAACATGTTTGTTTACTTGACGCCAGCAATCTGGAGATGAGTCCTACTCATGCAGTGCATCGTTCATATACGATCGCTGAGCTCAAGAGTTGTATACTTGAGAATTGTATTTTATTTTACATTGAATATTAATGTCTGATGGGGTAAAGTTTTTTTTGTACCGTTTCAAAAACCAAATCATTTGAATGATCATCGCAATGAATTCTCATGCCAAAAAAATCAAAAGCACATGCGTTCACAATATTTATATTATTTATCAACACAGATGACTCAATATTATTATCACCACCACACCCATATTGCACTTAAATCTTTGGGAGTTACGGCTATATTATTGCAATATTGCGGACAATTTTAAGCCTCTAAAGACCAGTTGGCATTGCGATAATCAATCACGCCTATCATGAAGAACATGGGAAATTTCTATCCTCATGAAATTTTCATTCCCCTTTTTCTTCTCTTTTCACAAGCTATCATTTTACTTTGTATGTTAACATAAATTTGTGAATTTTTATTAAAAAGTAAAATGTTTACACAAAAATTATCACAATTAAATGGTAAAATTGAAGAAAAATAAATTAAAAGGAAAACAAATTCCCGCAAAGCAATAGCCACGCAAAGAATTGCACAAATAAAAGCTGAAAGAAAAGAAACATAACAAACGTGTGCTTTTATTCAGCAAGAAGGATGTCAAGAAACTGGTGACTCCGGCCAAACAGTAACTATTTAAAAATAACTTAAACACTAAAAAGATGGCATACCCATCTAACAACTTCTATCAAATGAAATTAAAAATCAACAAAACAAAATCCTAAGTGGGAGCGATGAAGAGCGAGATTAGGATTTAATGCCATATTCGGTAGAAGTTATGAATCCCAGGAGGGCGTCGATGCTGTTGTTGTAAATATATATTTTTTTATTTTGTTTGGGAGTGAATTTTAAAATTCAGCCAACACGTCTCTCACTATACAGGAAATAAATCTTTCACTCTATATTTTATAGCGAATTCTATAAATTATTATATTTTGTACTTTATTTACATTTCTAGTCCTAAAAGAACTTAATAAAAACTTTAGTTATCTAATTAAAAGGAATTGTAACTTAAATGATAAATGCAATGCTCTACTTTCACTATCAGGGCTATCATTCCCCACTGAATAATCAGAAAAGGCGGAAACATTTCATGGGAAAATTATTCATGATTGCAACTGTGGGAAATGGGAAAACATTTCGAGGGAAAAATTATTCACAATACGCGTGAATATGTGTAAATCTAACAATCGAAATATGTAGTTCCAAATAATAATACATATACACGTATATTTTATTTGTTTTTTTTTTATAATATCATAAGAGCATAGCGTTAATACACTTTCCTCTATTTTCCAATAAATCATTTCCACAATTTAGTATTGTAGTTACGCCTTAAAATACAACAATTTTTGCTGGAACTATTTATTCATTTAAGCGCTTAAAATTTGTTAAAAAAAATGTTAAATAATTCCATTTTTAATTTGTGTTAAGTACCAATTTTAAAATTAATTATAATTTTGCTATTTAAAGATTTAATAACATCATGAGTTTTATTATCGCCATTTTGTGTTTCTGTTAAAAATAATTAAAACGCTTGTTTAAAAACGAAAAGAGAGAAAAAAAAATGTGAAGAAATTAATAAAACTGCTAAATTGAATTGTTATGGCACTGACCCAATTAATTGATTGCAATAATGGCGAAAAAAAATTAAAACAAATGAGCATAAAACAAAAAAAAAAAAAACAAAATTAAAAGCAAAAGAGAGTATTAATGATAATCAACAAACAAATTTAAATGAAATATTATGGAACCTATGATATAAATTACCAAGAAGGCTTTAACTAACAAACACATTGACATATTTGCAGTTTGAATACTTAAAATGTATCTTATATACTTACCCGGCATTTTCTTGTTTCCCAGCAAAATATCTCATATTACCCGAGGTGTCTACAACACGTACGGAATTCACTCTTCTTGAATCACTATCGGCTATATAGAGATCACCGAATGGTGAGAAGGCCATGGCTAATACTGTACCTAAAACATTATCTGCAGTTTTATTAGCTTTATCCTGACCACTGTTGCTGCAATGTAGGGGAGTGCCAGCCACTACCCTTATCTTCATATCTGATGTTAAACGCAATACTAAACGATCATCTATAAAATGTAAAGAACCATCGAGGGGACTTAAAGCCAAACCGGTGGGCCATTGTAATTGAGCTTGATTAGCCATTAAAGTGCCCGAGCAGGGTGCGGGACTCCAGTGATTATGATGGCCATGATGGCCTATTAAAGTGTGTATTACACCTTTAGGATCCACAGCCCTTATATTAGTGCCATCAGCTATATACATTGTTCTATCTGCAGCTATGGCCAAGCCTTTAGGATGTGATAGTCTGGCCTGTAAAGCAGGACCACCATCACCACAATTACCCTCATCACCAGGTATGCATCTCTGGCCTGAACCTACCACGGGCTCACTATTAATAGCGGGATCCTTGACTTTGTCCAGTCTTAATAAACGTAAAATTTGATGTCGTTCCGGATCGGATATATACAAATGGCCATCAGCTGGAGAAACAGCCAAATAATATTGATAAGACACCTGGGTAGTGCTAAGCTGTAGTATAGTGTAAACCTTCCCATCGGGAGTAATACGACGCACCAAGTTAAAATCACCCACATATAAACTGCCATCAGGTCCTGAGGCCAAGGCAATGGGGGTTAATAACTTGGCATCTTTGGCTATGCCATTGCAATGATCTGGACAATTTAAGGGCCTCTGCAAGCCTGTACCCATAACAACTTTCACGGTGCGGGGATATTCCTTCATATGTAAAGTGCTTCCATCACCTTTTTGTAAAATGCCTTCATGGAAGTTGTAATGATGATGAATATCCAAGCCCCAACCTCCTATATCGGATATGTCTACATCATAACCCTGTAGTTTGGCAGTTTGAGTAATCCATACTGGTGTTTCACAGGTTGAATGCTGATAACCCACAGAAATACGTGCTATAGTAACACCATAAACTTTTTGCCTATAAACATTACGTTTATTCCAGGCAAAAGTGTGTATAAGATTGGGATCTGCCTCATAGGTTTTAACATGCAACGAACCCTCAATTTCCACACCCACATGGACGTGGGTCAAGGTCTTGGGTATCTTTTCCGAAGTTAGACGCATACGTACTATACTAAGATAACCAGAAGCCTGCGAAGATTGATAGGTGAGATGTAGATCAGAGCCGGGTATTTGTATAGACTCTTGGACAATCTGTAACGAAAAAAAAAACAAATAATAAATGTAATTTGAAAAAATATTTTAATTTCTTAATTTAATGTTTTTCTAGCCCTTTTTTTCTGTAGGTCAATGGTTCCCTAGACTGTAATTTTAATTTAATGAAAGTAAAACTATAATATACAAAATCTCATTCCCTTAGCAGCAGCTTATAAAATGTACTGCAACAGGACTGGAGCGACAAAAAAAAAAAAAAAAAACTGTGTTTAAAGTGAGCCATAAGGTAAATAGTAATTTAATTAAAATGTTCACAAAGTTGCAGATGGTGTCAGTTAAAGGTAAAATGCCATACAACCAGCAACACTACTATTAATAGGTACTACGAGTGTACAATAAGTTAAGAGGACAAGTATGATACCCTCCACTGAGCCACTATGTTACAGTAACTGTAGAAACCTGCATGACTTACAACTTTGGCATAAATAATGCAAAAATATATTATAATGGCAGGAACAAAACAAAAAATACAAAAATAAGCTTAAACTGAAGCACAAGAGAAAACAAAAACCTGGAAAAGCTTAGCATAAAGACAGGGAGCTGTAATAGAAAATAATAAGAAATGCCACTATTAAGGTGAATAAAAAGATACTAAAAGAGTACAGCAAGACAAAACATGAAAGAGCAGTTTAATAGCTGTACCAGCAAGAGCAAGAGTATTAAAATATTACGTGAACAAAACTATAGTATACATTTAGGAGCTGCATGTTAAAAAAACCTATTAAAAAGCAAAACTAAACACTAAAGGCCAACATGAAGATTTATTAAAAGGACCCCAAGGTACTATTTCTTTTATTAAGGAACATGTGCCTGCTACCTATCATTAAGAGTACTAAAAAAAAGAGAAGGCAAAACGTGAGCAAAATAAAGGTTAAATCCGTTTTTTATACACACTAACATTAAATTAATTACATATTTTAGACAAATTTAAAACAAAGTAAAAAAAATATCACACTTTTATTTTACATTTTACATACTCGTCTTAACGCCATTAATCATACGCACCTGTGTTTCAGCAAATATAACACGTTTACCCGGCATAGCACCTATACCATTTGGCATCCATGTGCTTATTAACTGAGGCTTTAGTTCCTCATGGTCATGTTCCATACATATTTTGTGACTATCCGTAACTGGCTCATCATTAAAATGATATAATATAGAATTCAGGAAAGTTAAGGCCGGATTTAAAGGTGCCACTCTGGAAAATTAAAAAAAAAATTATTTTAGTTGTTATTTTTATAAAACAAAATTAAATAAACGGACTTTATATTTCTACTGGCACTTTCATCATCATCGCTTAACTGCATTTGTACGGGCGGCAATACTACTATACGATTCCAGGGCACAAATACGGTACGTGTTAAGGGACGGAATGGTGAACGTTGGAACTGTAGAGTAACAGCACCACCACCATTAACCAAAACATCGAACCTAAATTAAAAAAGGGAAATTTTTTTAAGTTAATTTAATGTAATTTTATAGTGAAACTCACAAAATTTTTATAAAAATTGTTATATAATTTTAGGGATTTAATAAAATATCTTAATAAACATCTTACGTGAAACTGAATTATAATTATATTATTGTTATATTTTAACATTAAAGTTGTATTTTTTTAACTATGAATATAATACAAAAAGCTATTTTGTGAGAATATGTTAAAATTGGCATTCCTTCCATCTTGTATTTAAAAAAGAAAAGTATACATGAAGGCGTAAATAAAAATTACTGAAATTTTACATTTTTAAGATACTAAAATAATAATTTCATTTCAAAATTAAAGAATAGATATGCAAATACGGTTTCTATCGATCTTTTATTAAGTACACAACATTTTCTAATTTTATTTATTGCTGTCAGTAATATCGCATACTGTCTGCCAGGCTTAAATCACAGCCATTCAAATGTGTACAAAGATCAATGTGAACAATGGGCTCTAAAGTAAAGGCATTAATATATGAGACTGGTCAAATATTGCTACGATACGTTGCAGAGGCTGGCACTTAGGAATAGGGTCCAGTTGTTTAGGGTACTTTGACACTATGCGATAAGTAGTAACGAAATAGCGGATGTATTAGCTAAAAAATGTTCCGTGACACCTTATATTGGTGCGGCACCGCTTACTACTATCCTCAATCTAACCAAGGATTAGAAAATTATCAGATGCTTGGAACACTGGAATGCTCAAAAGAGACTTCGCTACTCTAGGTCGTCGCTTGAGGTACTCAAGTATGGCAAGCCAGACTTAAAACTCCTAACGTAGTTTCTTACTGGCCATTGTGGACTAAGAGCGCAACTGAAGAGAATGGTGGTCACAGATGTGGATATTTGTGGGCTGTGCTTACATCTGCTGAACAAACTGCATATCGGAAAGGGTACAACATATCCTATGGCTGGCAGTGTCCTTAAAGAGTGCCTGGTCAGAATTGTAATGATGATAATAACCAATTTCTGGCATACAATTAAACCAACTATGAAAAATACTTTTCAATTGTGTATGTGATATGTATGTAAGTACATTTAAGCATCGTATACAAAATTTTAATTCTAGTTCTCCCTAAAAACTCAATAAAACGTTATTACATTGACTGTATTTTTCTATATAACAATTAAAAGGAAAAATCATAACAATTTGGATATACAAATAGAAAAATCTCGTCGAAACATAAACCAAATAAAGATGAAGTAGAATGAAACGGTAAAAGGCGTGTATAAGAGACTCATTTATTTGTTATTGGTATATGTACATACGTTTATATACTGCCACACTAACACTGCTCGTAGAACTGAAAATTTTCTTGTATTATATCTTATATGTAAAATGAAATTAGTTGCCTTTTTTATATTTTCAATGGTGTTTTGTCAAGAAATTTATATTGTTCTTTAACTAAAGGTTATGGTTATACCTTTTATTGTTTAAATTTTGAAAACGTAAGCTACAAGATTTGTTCTTTCGGTTATCGATTTAATATACCAAAAGTAATGGTTAAAAAAAGTTTTATGTGAAACCAAAAATGGTATACAAAATTTGTACACATGTACGAGTGTGTATATCCTTTAGTTTGAATTTCTCAAATTTACCATAAGTTTAATTATCATTTTATTAAAAAAAACGCTTTTGTAGCAGAAATTTAGAAATATTTCGATTTCACGTTTTAGATTTAATTTAATTTTTTGTTTAAATCAATTTGACATTTTTTCTTTTGTATTTTTGTAAATGTAACAGATACAATAAAATATTTTTTACAACCAATTTCCCCAATTTATTTCTTTTATCTTGTATTTCATTGTAATCATGTAAAATCGTGTAAATAAAAAAAATTGTTTTCAGAAAGCAATTCACAAATGCAATCGGATACGAATTTTGCATATTTGTTCTTTGTTAAAATATTTTGTTAAAAATGATAATTATAGCTTTAGCTTTAATCTGAAAAACAACCACTTAAATTAATTTATTTTATCAATAATAAACTAATATTTTATTCGAGGCTCTAATACATACATATCTGTGTCGATATGGTAGAGTAGCTTAAGTCGACTTAAGACATTCGTACTTAACGTTACAGTTTTATAGATATAATTAAGGACAAAATAGGAAGAATGGAACATCTAATATGATTAAAGTTTTTTCGATAAAAGTGTATTCTGCTAGATTTCTTCTGAGGTTGTCTCTAGATACGATAAATCTGTGTCGGTATATAAGAAAGTCTTAAGTCGACATTAGCTACTCTTTCAAATCGACACAAATATGTTTAAGCTGTCTTATATGTAAAACGGCTGTCTTATAGGAGGGTAGGAGTCTATGATAAGCAAAGGCTTTTTACCACTATACCAAATATACAAAGGGCGTTGTTTTTAGGCAACGATAGATGACATCACCATCATTAATCCTACGCCTGCCTCAGTAAATGGATTACATGCTTAGTTGGAAGACAATCTATTTAAATATGCTTACAAATAAACTGATAAAAGTTAAAGATGCTTTTTGGAAGCTACATGTAAGTTCCCAAGAGGAGTTGGAGAAAAAGTATATATATTCTAACTATTGTCCCTGATTTCTTAAATAGACTCTTGTTGGACTTATCACAATGTTGGTGGTGGTGGTTACCTATCCCTAGGTGGTCTTTTGTCTTGACCAGAGGAACGAAGCTTCGACTTATAATCAGTAGTTTAAATTCTGGTACTGCTTACACTGGGAGCTTTCGTGACATTCTATATTGTTCTAGAACCTTATTGTGCGGCACCACTTACTACACTCTTCAATCTAATCAAGGATTGGAAAATTACCAGATGCTTGGAACACTGGACTCAAAGAGGACTTCGGTACTCTATGGCGGCGATCAGTACGCAGTGTGAGCGTCGTATAGCAGGTTGGAAACTCCTTACGGAATATTTTATGGGACATTGTGTGCTGAGGGCACATCTTAATAGAATGGCGAACATGGATGTAGATGTTTGTAGACTGTGCTATTGATAGGTTTAGATGCAGATGTTTGTGAAGGCATAGTGTCTCATTGGAGGACATACCCATCATTAGGGTTTCAGATCTGGTAGTGTTCATTAGGAAGGCAACAGATTTGTTAAACAAACTGTAGACCGGAAGGGCCACAGTGTTATACAAGAGTGCCTGGTCATAATAATTATAATATTACACTGAGGATGCTATGAACTTCGACTTCTACCCAATGTTTAGATGCGGCTGCCTTAGAACTAATTTTGCCAATGGTGAAGCGCAGGCTTAGATTGTCTTTAATTCTAGAGAATACTTGCTCTAGAAATGGTTTTTTTATATTTGGTTTTCCTTTACAAATTTTAAACTAAACATGTGAAAACTTCTTTAGCTTGCAAGGTAGAAAGCAGGAAACAAAGATAATATTTGGTCAAGCTTAGTCTTCTTCTCAACAAGATGAAGTCTTATATGAGTATACACGCACAATACACATAGTGCAGCAGCATGTCTACTTTGTATAAATAGGCTACAAATGGTGGTATAACCACGGCAAACTGTGTACATGGAATAATCTGTTGATAAATACTGTCTATTACTTTTTAAGAAATTTTTGAAAATCTAAGCTTGGACTCAACAGAAAAATATGTTTTATAATACGGTTTAAGATTGATTTTCTTTAAAAATGGACTTTCTAGCCAAATTTTTTTATAACTCGGTTTTTCTTAATTGTTTTCGACCTGTTTCATTTTCTGGTTTCTATCACATTAATTTCTTTTATTTGAAATTGTTTTTAATTTGTGCCCAACTTTATTTTTACTTTTTTTTAAATTAAATTTTCTGTTTGTTGCAATTGTTAAAAAACAGAAAAATAGATTTATATTTTTCTAGCGAACTGTTATTATTTTTATATCCACGATGAGCTATAATTCTTCATTAGCCTAGTGCCTTAAATCCAAGCCATCCGGCAACTCATACCCCATAGAGAAAATACTTTATGTTACTTTTTTTTGCTGTGTATTGCTATAATAAACACAGAGAAATATATAAATATATTGTTATTGTTGTTGCTGTTTCTACTGTTGTTGTTAGTGTATGGTTTTGGTTGTTGGGTTGATTATTATACATGTTAACATTGCAGTGTATTTGCGTGTTGTCTGTTGCTCTATATATTTTCTCACACAAACATGCAAACACGTACAGAAGCGAGAGTAGCTGTTATTTTTGCATATTTTAAGGATATATGTATTTATGCATGTGTGTGTGTATCTGTATGCATATTTTGCCTTTGAGCATATATGTATGTATGCATATTTAAAATAAAAATAAAGCAAAAGATAAAAAAATAAATATATTTTTTTATTATTGCATATTGTTTTGTATGAATGAATATTCTCTTATAGCCAGACATTTGTATTCCTACAAAATACAAACGTATATACCTATATACATATACATACATACTTACATAAAGTATAGTGCCATAGCCAATATGTGTATTTTTGTATGGAAGTTTATAATAATTTTATGCAACAAAAACAATATAAACACAAAACTATACTTGTATATTCGTACATAAAATAAAAATATAATGGAAAAATTTTACAACAAAAAAAAAATATATATATATAAACCAAAAAGAAAAGAGACACACAATTGTAACAATATGGCATTTCCTTTTTATTATCTTATATGTTTGTATTTGTGTCGTTGTATGTGTGTGTGTATATGCCATGTGAAATTATATACATAGTTTGCTACACCGCCTGTATTTATGCTAAAGTCATAAACTTTTACATTTTAAGCATGATTAAAGCTTCAACACAATACCCTGTGTATAGACCAAAACAAAATCCAGCCATTTATATAGTATGTATAGAGAAAGTGTTTAATAATAACAATAAAAACAATGAATATATTTAAGACCAGCAAAAAAAATTATTATAATTTTAAGCTCTGCTATACAATGTCCAAATGTGTAATAAAAACTTATAATTATATCTGTATCTGTGTATGTGTTTGACTGCGTATATGTATGGTATGTTGATATACCACATAGTGAAAAAGGAAACTATTGTTTTCTGATAAATTGCGTGAGCTTTTATTGTTCACTTATTTTGTAGTAAATATATATAAAGTTATAAATTCATATAAAGCTTTACTAAACGACTATTGAACACAATAAGACAATAGCTTAACAATATTTTCAACGAAAGACCAACAAATGTAATTTATAAATATTAATTGATAAATTACTAAAAATTGTGTTGAAGGTTTTAAGTGGAAAAATAATTTAAATCTTAAACTGAAAGTGAATATAATAAAGAAAATATTTTGCTACGCTTATTTGTAAAGCCTGCTTGTATGCTAACATAATGTGTCTATATAAAGTTGGTACTATCGTTCATAAACGTTAGTGTAAACAACTAAATTAGTTTGTGTACTGACTAAATTCCTTCGTCGTTTAGTGGTCAAAACATACATGTTTCACGTTGTTTGTGCATTTTTGTAACTTAAGATAAAAAACCTCTACGACAATTAAATTTTCGTTAAATTTGCATAAAACAAAAATTTTCTTGATCATATTTCAATCGGCTGTCTATCAAAGAAATTAAGATTTTTTTTTTTGTTTTTGGGTTTTAGGTTAACATTTCATTTTTAATGCTGATTGCAGACTCTTTGTCTGAAAACTCAATAAAATATTTAGAAAAGTATTTGGTTTCAATGTTATTTAAAAAACTAAGAATATTTAAAGTATCATATCTTTCTTTTAATAAAGAATAGTAACATATTACTCATGCAATTTTCTCCTTTTTTGGCAATAATGTCTATATGAATCCTGGTTTTAAATCGTTAAAGCTAACTTTGTTTGTTTAAATAATAGTGAAATAACTTAATAAGAAATATGCCTACATTTCCGAGCATCAGTTCATGTAAAATTTACTTAGAATACTTTTTAGGGCATAAATATACCTAACGTTTGCATACATACAAATATATATACATTTGATTGGACTTTATTTTCCAAAATCAAAATTTGTTCAAGGAGGGAACCTTTTCAAATGTTATTAAAATGATATTCTAATTTAAGCACTGGTCTCATTGTGGTTGAACTTTATACCTAGAAGTTAGACTGGTCCTTATATAACACAAACCTTTTTTTTAACGTTTTCCTCACGGTTTTCAACAGGATGTTACAGATTAACAGGTATGGGTATATATCACTCAGAATAAGATGTTTTTTACATAAATCGGTCCATTATGGTATCAATATTGTAAAATTTTCCTTCTTCATTTGCTGAAAAGCAAGTCCACACCCTAATATTACATCTCCCAAGCTAAAACCTCTTTTGCAAGTACATGGATCGAGTTTTTTTGCAAGACATACACAGTGTTTACATTCCATAAAAATTTATTTAATTGATTTTGATTCGTTACTAACCAGAACAGTTTTCCAATTTTGTGTGGACACATTTTTTTGTTGTGAGTCCATGTATTTGAAACGAATTTATTAAAATTAGCAATAGTTCGAACGATCATAAAGAATACAAGAAGATTATTATAACTATTATGTTTGGTTTTTATAATCCTTAAAGTATGCAAAACTTACTTCATATTACACCTTTAATTAGGCAATATTACACAATTTTAAGATATTACCTAAAAGTATGCAACGTTACCTACATTTTTTTAACTACACGGATTTGTATGTCTTTTATTTGTGATACAAGGTTTATGTTTAAAATTTTAGAATATAACAAGAGTTATTATTAAAGTCTGTAGTTTATATAAACAGGTCTACTTTCTTAAATTTCTATTTAAATTTCTATATTTAATAGCATACTCTTGGAATCTCTCATCATTTAAGCGCTTCTTTCATAATCGCTTGCCACAAATTATTTTTTTATTATAAAAAAAATTCTTTCATCTTCATATTGTATTTGACTGAAAATACTTTTCATAATTAAATATCTTTAAGCATTTATATACTCGTACTAAGAAGTTATTTTTCTTTTCTTTTATAAATTGTTTTTTTTCTTTTTCTAAAAAATTTCCACAGAGCTTGTACATGGAAATATATTTTCTATAATTCTTTCATTATTTCCTTTTTATGTTTTCGTGAGTTGTTCTATTTAAGCTCTACAATAGCACTTTAATGAAATATTGTTAACGTGGTGTTTTTTAAATACAATATAAAAAAAATTGAAAAAAAATAAAGTTTTCATAATCGTTTTGTTGCGGTTTTTAACGTCTTGTTGTTTTATTTATTAAAAAATGCTATTTTTGCAGCAACGCTCACATGCTGGCTTTTTTATAGAGAAAAATTAAAAGAAAGAAAACAAGGCAGGATAACGTTAGAGTGCAGAATGTCGAAATGAAAACTTTTATTTTTAAGTAACATTATCAGTATATTTGCTGGAATTTATGAGAATAAATATCAATTCTGTGTTTCTGGTAGTTATGCCCTTTTTCATTTTCAAAAAAAAAAAATAAATAAATAAATAAAATAAAATCGAGATCAATTAAAAAGTTGTATATTTTTCCTGTACATTATTAGATATTAAAATACAATATGTGTGTAAATGCAATGCACAGCGAAGCAAAATCTAAAATTATAAATTTTAAACTAATTAAAGAGTAAATGGATTGGTGGTTAAAGGAACCATGTAATAATATAAAACCTTAAAATCTATCATATGTTAATACAATATAAAACTCACCATCCTCCTTGCCGTGTCAATGTAAATCCAAATCTTGAATCTCTATCCACCGATACTCGTATGCCAACAATACCCAAGCCTTGAGGCGTTATCACTTGACCTCGCATTACCGATACACGGCTAAAGTGTTAAAAGTATATTTTATTTTTTTGGGAAAGGAAAAATTGGAAAAAAATTTTATATTAATTTAATCTCATTAATTATAAAAAAATTAGCATTTTAAACAGTTTATTCTTTTTAATGAAAATGATGCTTTCAAAAAGTTTAATGATTTTTTTTGAATGCTTGTTCTTCTATAATTATTTTAAAAAAATTTTAACTAATTATATAATTATTAATTATTTTTTTGTATATAATTTTTATAAAACAAAACGAAACTCTAAATGAATGCAATTAATTTATTTGTATTTTTGATTGCCAGTTATCATTTAAAAAATCATTTTTGTGGTGGATTTATATACAGTAAAGTAAAAAACAGGGGTGATTTTTTAACAATATTTAACTATGCTCTTAAAAATATGTAAAAATATGAGAAAATTGTTTAATGAAAATAGTTTGGTATTTCAAATTAAAAATTAGAACAGGTTTGAATTTCTAAATTTTAGCCAAAAAAATGTAACGATAAAATCAAAAACAAACAAGTAAAATTATTGCCTACTTTCAGAAAAATTATCGTAAAATTGTTTTATCATAACTTTAGGATTACACTTGCCATAAAATTTAAAAAAATTAATGCCTACTTTTATGGTAAGGTTATTTGTTTTATTATTCGATATAAAATCATTTTCGATCGCGTAAACTACAATTTAGCATCAAATAAAAAAATTAAGTAGTCATCCCGAACTTTTTCATAAATCCCTTAAGCAATTTAATTTTTAGAAAATAATCTGAAAGCGCTTTTTATATAACTTAGTATATATAATATATGGTAATTTCATAAAAAATTAAATAAATGAAATCCAGGCTTCCTGAATAGCGAAAAATGAAACAATTTTAGTCTGTTGTGAGGTTCGTATTTTTTTTAATTAAAATACAATACAAAAAAAAAAAAAAAATACAAGCATTAAATTTCCTACAGTTAAATATTCTCCTTGATTACTAAAATCTGTAAGACACAAGCTGATAATTGTTGTGTGCTTATATTGCCTTTTGTTCTTAAAAATTATCACCTAAACTATCGAAAAAAGTATAACAAAAATTACAACTGCTTTGTGAATAACAACCGGCAAGTTACTGATACCTTTCAAACAAATCGGAAGCTATATATAATGTCATATGAACACATGTTAAATTTCATTTAGATCTGTCAATTATTCGTATAGTAACAGGTGTTCAAAAAAAAAAAAAAAAATGCTGCAGTGATTTTTTTATAATGGACAAATTAGAAATTTGTGGTGTGATTACATATTTGCATAAGAAAGGTTTATCGGGACAAAAATTCATATATGATGAATATGTTAGGTGAAAGTGGTATAGATATCTAATATATTCGAGTGCATGTGCTCTCTGCAAGATGGTTGCAGCATTTGTAAGCAGTTGACCAAAAATGCATTCGAATGAAAATTTCTCAAACCTGTTTGGATCGATTTAAGCGAAATCAAATGGATTTTAAGCATCGTTTCATAACGGTTGATGAAACATGGGCCCATCGCTATACACCAGAGGTATTAAAAGAATCCATACAATGAACTGAAGCTAGTGGAAGTGCACTAAATAAGGCAAAAACCGTTCAATCGGCTGGTAAGGTCATGACAACGGCTTTCTGGGATTACGAAGGTATTTTATTGGTCAAATATCTTCAAAAAGGTAAAACAATAACAATTGAGTTTGAAAATTCGAAATATCTCTACCTGTACCCAAATCTAAAAAATTCATTACTAGATTCACGATTACTGTACACGATTATTTTGAGGAGCTTCAGGATATTGATTCTAATCAGGGGTCAAAATTGCTTGAAAAACGTTGAATTAAATGTATCGAAGTTTCAGAAGATCATATTGAGAAATTATATAATTTTAATAATCTAGCTCTAAGAAGATTTCGCACTGCCCTCGTACATCTATTTGATCCTTATTTATTTGAAATGAAGAAGGAACTGTCGTTACGGTAAAAGGCGAGCGCTATTAAGCCATACTGTTTGAATATTTGTTTCCAAAAATTCCTCGGCTAAACAGTAAAAAGAATACATTCAAAAAAAAGTATTCATTTTTAAGTATTTTAAACTTTTTCATTTTCAGAATTCAGAAAAACTTTACAATCAATTGATATTCCTTTGCGGATATCTGAACAAATAGCTTCAAATTAATTTTACATCCAGTTAAAGAAATCAGTCGTTATATACATGTATGTATATAACAAAGATAACTTTTGAGATATCTTTCATATTTTTAGAATACATTTTGTGAAAAAGAGTACGTATACTCTTTAAAAGAACACGTGTGGAATCCCTACATCAACGGCGCAAATTGCCATGCAGTGCTCTTAGTAATCGAATTGTTTCAATTTCGTGACGGCTTTCTTTCCAAACGTGGTCATGATCACTGGCCCCCTCGTTCATGCGATTTAATGGCTATGGATTACTCTTAATGGTGCTATGTTAAGTCATTGGTTTATGCCAACGAAATAGTAGCTCTTGAAATATTATAAGCCGATAATCAAGCTACTATTGGTGCCATATGGGACAGATTTATTGGAAAAAGTTGTCAAAGTTTTAGCTGACAGAATGAACCATGTACCTTGTAGCCGGAGCGGACATTTACCGAAAGTCACATTTGAAAAATAAATTCCATGAAATTATCTACCAGATTATAAAAAAAATGCATTCCAACAATATTTATAGCTTGTATTTTAAGTTTTTAAGCTGTTAGAAAAACGCTTTACTATATTTATCGGCAGTGCAAAAACTAGAGTTCGAATCTTTACTGGCCCTCTTATAAAAACTAAGAGTTTGATTTTATATAACAAATGGAAATTATAAGTATAATAATTTTAGGCACTAAAGAAATATTGCCCAATTTTAGTTGATTTTCTTAAAAACAGTTAATCATCTAATTTTTTATAGGAAATACGCTACAGTTATATTACAAAGTATTTTTTTTATTGTAAAAATAATGCATAAATTTACAGTGATAACGTTCATTAAACAATTTTCTTTAGTTCTGTAAAACAAAAATTGTAATAATGTAACTAAATTCATGCAAAACTCTTATTTATAATATTCATATGTAAAAAAAATTATCGTTTCTAAACACCCTAAGGGCTTTTATTAATAAATTATATAAAAAAATTATATCTTTTTATACAACTAATAGATTAAGAATAATTTTTTTCTTTGAAATATTTTTTATTTATTTAAGTGTTAACATAAGTCGTGATTAACTCCAATGAAATTAATTTTTCAATTTACCAACTATGAAATAAAAAATTTTTTAACAAGAAATGTGACATTTTTACAGATAAATTTTTTTATTGGATTATTTTTTAACACCTTAAAATATTTAATTTAAAAAATAAAATATATATGTACATATGTATTTTTGTAACCTACTTTAAACACGTACCATTGGCGGGTCATAAAAGTTTGAGCACGTAGAAAATTATGTTAAAGAAAAAACCAAAAACTTAAGTTAATAAAATGAAAAAGAAAAACCGAATTCATGAAAAACATGTCTTGCAAACTATAAAAAAATATAAAAATTTAATAATTTTTTTTAATGGAAAAACAACCACAAAATTTGTAAACTTAATTTTTTGACGAAAAAAGAAAAACACATAAAATTTCGTTAAATTCGTTAGCATAATTTCAGGGGTGATACCGAATGTCTAATAGTTGTAGTTCTTTTTAATAAACATAACATATTGCCTATAAATAGGCTTACATTTTACAATTTATCATAATTTATTTAACAAATTTAGCGGCAATTTTCTTAATGCCTCAAGTGTCTTATAATGCTCACACTGAAAAATTACATTTTACGCCATTTACAACATTTCCATATTTTTAGTGGACATTTAGAGCAGAGTACCCCACTATATTTTCAAAATAATGGAGAAAGAATTTGAGTTCTAAGACCATGAGTTTTATTTGTATGTTTATAACTATTTTATGAACCAAAAGATTACACTAGTACACATTTAATAAGAATTTGTTCCTAAAAATATGCTTAATTTTTTCTTTTCGCAGTTTTTTATTTTCATAATTTTCTTGTTATGTAAACAGTGAAATAGTTTTTTGATCACTTATCCACCATCTTCGCCCCGCTGCCTGCTTATTTTGTGTAAATAAAACTTATTTTTATTACATATTTTTCTAAATGTGTTGTAAGCTCTCTTTTGTTAGCAATAAAAATAAGAAATAATATATAAGAATCCTCATCAAAGTTTCATGCTTTAATACACTCTAGTTTCATAATTTCCACATTCGAACGCTTGGCTGCTTTAAGTCTATGTGTTTGAATAAACGTAAGCATTTCTTTTATTTTCTTGTCGTTTCTTATTTTTTTATTTTAATGCGTCCAAAAACATATGTAATACTCCCTAGCATATGCTACATTTAATAAAAATATATATATGAAACAAGTTTAATGCCAAAGGAAACACAAAAAAACGGAGGAAAAGTGGTAAAAGAGAATTTTTTATGTGTTTATATGCGGCCATATTTTGCGGCTTTACTGGTTGACACAATTTTGTCATGATGCTTTGAAATCAAATGTTTTTTTTAGCTTCTTTTCATTTATTAGTTTTTTCCCTTTAGCCAGCATACAGAGACGTTTTGATGGAAGAGTTGGTTTGGCAACTCGTAAAAATACAGCCACAAAATATGCTTTTTATATGAAGAATATTTTTTTTGCCTGACATGTATGAGAGTACAAGTCATATTTAGAGATATTAAGGAGCATAGGAAAGTATAAAGATATTATTGAAACTTTGCCAAGATAGAATTTTAGTTTATTTAAAGGAAGACTAAACTTATGGGGAAATTATGGTTATTTGAACATATTTTAAGGAGTTAAATAAAAACTTACTTTAGCAAAACCTTTTACTTGCTAGTGTGGTATATTTTAAGGAGTTCTGCATTTGCAAAGTAACATATTTTAAATTCGATTTTATTTTGTCGGTTTTAACTAGTAAACATCTCTAATGCAGTGTGTGGATTGATTTAGGTTACAGGTTTGAGTAACTTGAGACAGTTAACACTGTGTTTATGATATCGTCGTTATGGTAAATTATTATTAAATCATTATTAGTAAGATATTTTTTTCGTAGGTCTTAATCGTAACTTAAAATAAACAGCTTACTACAGTATACATTAGTAATAAAAAATAGTTCAAGTCAGTCTGTACTTATCAATAATTATCACGATGCGACAAAAAATAACGTAGTTTAAAAACCTAGGAAATTATACTACTTTTCTGACAGGCGCTATAACGAAAAACAATGACCTGTTTTTAAAATTTTCGAAACACCTCCAAAATCTCGAGTTATGATTAAAAAACCGGTTTTTTGGAGATTCATGTACTTATAAGCTAATAACTTAGCTGAACATTATCCGATTTTAAGTTTCTTTTCAGAATCGGAAAGAAACAAGCTTTTTAAATTAATCTTTAGAATTTGGTCGTATTTCGAAAAAAAAAACATATTTTTCGCCCAATTTCTTCCGCACTATCCAAGTTTAGATGAGTTTTTGCGCACTATTTTATGTGGGAATCGTGCTATTTATGAATGAATTAAGGACTTATATTAAGTTATGAATAAAATAATACTTATGGTTAAAAAATTCCTGGGAAATTGATGGCAATTTTAAATTTTGTACTAAAACAACTCATGAGAAAATCATAAAATTGAACTTCTCCGCTTTGAAACCCCCAAATGGTAAACCTAAAACTATTCTTATAACGAAACTGAGAGAAAAGTAATTAAGGATTATTGTCTACTTTAATTAAGTTTCACACTTGTAGTATTTGATCGTCTAATCCATAGCAGCCATAATATTTTTTACACTTTAACATGTTCGAAAGCAAAAGAGCACTAAGGAAAAATTATTGAATTAATGCCATAAAATTATAGACATTAATCACAAACCATTTTGTAATTAGGTAAAAAGCTCTAATAAGTACAATTCGCATTAAAAGTACAAAAGAAGTAGAAAAAGTTGAAAGAAAAAAACGAAAATGTGCAAAAAAAATTTATCCTTTTAAATGAAAAACACATACACTCTAGTACTTTATACACTTAACACCAGTCTAAAGATGTAAACTCGGGCTATAGCTAGAAAACAATGTAATAAGAATGTTATTTAATAGAGAAGAGAAAATAATAAATAGAGAAAATAATAAAAACTAATGAAGAAAAACTGGAAAAAGGGAAGTCTTAGAAATATTAAACCTCATTCATGCTACTACTACACAAATACAATAAAAAAAGGTAAAAAAAAATTGGCATCAAGGTATGATGAAGAAAGGAAAAATTTAAGTAAAGTTCTGCTATTAAGGACTAGCATTTCTTTTATTAAAGTATAGTTTTAAGCTGAGAAACAATCCTGTAATTAGATATTCCTTAAACATATTACTTAAACGCCTTAGCATATGCAACTCTTTAGAACAATTCTAGACATTTATTTAAAGCATTGTTACCTTAACAAAATCTCACATTAAAATACTTAAAACATTTTTATAAATAATTTTTGTTTACCATTCTGAATTTTGAACTGCTAACTGATAAAAACAAAAAGGGTCCGCCATCTAACGTTTTCGCGCTTATTTCGTGAATGGTAACACTTAGCTCATGGCTGATTTGACAGATAATTAGTTTTATCCTTCCGCTGAACGAATATGGTTGTGTATACGCTTGAACAACGCTGGGAATCTGAGCTTGCGATAGACTTACAGATGATGCCGATTTTGCCAAAAAAATTATCTTTTCAGATGAAGCTAATTTTGATCTTAGAGGGTATGTAAACAAGCAAAATTGTCGCATTTGGGGCACAGAAAACCCGCACGCATACATTTAAAAGCCGATACACTCAAGACGAGTCACTGTTTGGTGCGGATTTTGGTCCAGAGGCATAATTAGGCCATTTTTCTTCGAAAATGAGCAAGGAGTGGCCGTTACAGTCAATGGCGATCGTTATCGGGCCATGTTGAACGAATGTTTGTTCACAAAAATTGAAGAGGAGGATATTAGCAACTTTAGTTTTAACAGGACGGCGCTACTTGCCACACAGCCGAAGCTCCACTCGATGTTTTGCGCCCTGTTTTTGAAGATTGCATTATCAGCAGTAGAGCTGATGTCGTTTGGCCACCTCGGAACTGCGATTTGACACCGTTGGACTATTATTTGTGGGGTGCCGTCAAAGATAAGTGTTAAGCCTACAAGTCAGAGACAATTGACGCTTTAAAGGACAATATTCGTGAAGCCATTGGTGATACAGCTGCACACAATCTATAATGTGTTTAAAAATTGGACCGATCGTGTAGGCTACTGCGTGGCCAGCCGAGGCAGCCAGTATATTTAATTTTTTTTTTTTAACAAAATACGTATTATTATCCCTGTGAAGATGCTTCTATTACTAATAACTAGTTAAGCTTTTTCTTTGTTTAATTTTCATTAACACATTCGTGGACACCAACAATTTCAAAAAGGTACATAGCATGACACTCATTTTATTTGTATATTGAGCGTTTTTTCACGAAATTTTATTAAAAGTATTTCGTAGGATACTACGAAAGCACCTTAGGAATCAGTAAGCCCACGCCTTAACACGTATTATAATAACCAAATTATATAAATTATATAAAATTATTAATTATATAATTAATTATAAAATTAAACTCAAAGTAATAATTTTTAATTTTTTTGAATGCTATAGCATTCACGTCCATAAACGTTTTAAACTATATTCTTTTCTTATAAATCTTCTCCCTCAAATACATAAAAATTTAATTCAAATTAATATTTTGTTAATTAAATAAATATATACTTTTCCGTTTACTATTTTGCAATTTTTATTATAATATTTGATTACTTTTGAAATGCAGGTTCCTTCATAAACAACTTTATTCGCGTAACAAAAATTCTCTTATTTCTTTAATTGTTAATTGTATTATAAAAACGAACATATATTCTCATACATTATAATACAATAATTACGATTTTGAAACCATGTTAATATTATTTTCTCTTAAAAGAATTCTTTCAAGGGTATACAATATTTTTTAAACTATTTCTCACAAACAAAACTTTATAATTTGTTATCCAGCAGATAAACACACACAAGCACATTTAAATTCTTCAGATAAAAAAGGGAAAATCCCAAACCGTAAACGTAAAATGTGTTAGTGTTACAAAAGCAACCAAGAAAATTGTATTAAAAATTAGAAAGAAAGAAAAAAATATAAATCGAAGAAAACTTTGCAATTTATGTTATGGTGGCTCATAGCTGAAAAGCATCATATTTCATATGTGCACTCGTCGTACCAGCATATTCTGCTCTAAAACCATGCTGAACTCTAAGAGCATTTAGAATTTACCTTGGCTTAGAAAAAAAAAAAAAAAAAAAAAAATGGTAACATACGAGTATGAAAAGAGGAGAATAAGAGCAAGCAAAAGATACCATAATAAATTGAAAATTAGTTGCACTTTTGTTTTGGAAAACATATTTCTGTTGCAAATTGTTGCGTGCTTAGTTTTTTACATTCTCTAAGATAATGGAAACCTATGATGCTATTTCTCTTATATGATAGCAAAATGGTTTTTAGTATTAATATGATTATTTGCTAGGTATGTAGTGTATTTTTTTTAAGTAGATGGCCATATGTTTAGAAGCAAAAAGTTAAGAAATTTGACTTTAATTTATGAAAGGCTTTCAAAAGCAATGTCAATGCCACCACAAGTTCCCAAGTAAAAATTTAATCATAAAGCATTAAGTATACACCAGGGCAAAGGATAGTACCAAGGTTAAAGTTTAATCTGTGTCCGAATTATCGCATTCGGTATCGAATCGTTTTGATCGAATAAATTGGTTTTAGGATTACGGCATTCTATATCGAGTCTACGATCGAGTATATTCTCTTAAACATTGTTCGACAATAAAATTGCTATCGTAAATAAACAAAATATGTTTTATTCATAGCGAATTCAACGAAAAATTGTGAAAAATTAATGTTTTATTTATTTGCAATTTAAAATACAATTAATTAATTTTAAATTTTTAGTATAAGTTTAAAAAATATAAACTTAAACCAAAAAAAAAAAAAAAATATGTCTTCTGATTCTGATGAATACAAATAAATCAAAATAAATAATTTTTAATTCATACTCTATGCAATACAGCCTTTAATTTATAAAAGTATAAACTCCTATCAATGTTAATATTGTTCTTTTTTATAAATAATTTTGTTTTGTACATAATTTACCTTAACATATGTTGTGATTTATTTCAAATTTGATTAATTCATTCAGAATAAGCAAGAAATTTCGATACCATAGCAATCGAATGCGGTAATCAAGAAACTTGATACGAATAATATTTCGTATTACTATCGTATCGAATAATATTTCGATTATTACGAATAATATTTCGATACGATAGTACATTCGATATCGAATGCCGTGATTGAGCAAAAATGTTATTTATATTTCGGATACTTATTTACCACTTTTTATCCACTTTTAATGCAAAAAATTAAGAGAAATTTAATATTCTAAATGCTTGCGTACTTTAAGAGGGCCTATGTAAAAACAGAATATTTTTAAAAATAATTTACCAAGAGGAAAATATCAAATTTCTAATTTTTGACATTAAAGCATATATTAGGGCAATTAAGGAGTAAGCAGAAACCTTTAGTAATATTAAAGTTTATATCTTAAATTTAAAGTTTTTGATTTAAGCTTAAAATATTTGCTAAATAATAATTAACTTTAATCTTACTTTGCAGGAATTTAATTTGCAACACCTTAGCATACTTCTAGGAAATGTTACAATTTGTAAGTAGATATAAAGCACACTTAAATCTATATTATTGCAATTGAACTAAAACAAATTTTTCAGGGTTGGAAGTTACAAATTAATATACTTCTGAAATTTAATTTAAGTCATTATAAACCTTGTAGTATACTCGACTAATTTCCTGTTACAACCATTTTTTAACAAAATTTTTTGAGGCTAATTTGAAATACAATAAATGCAAAAGTGGATATTATCCACTATAGCAACAAATTTAGTAATTAAATTGGCACAAAATATAAATGGTCCTCTGTAACAGTGAATATGCATACGCCATTACTATTGACTTAAAGTTCTCCTTATAAGTAATCATAAAGTAGATATTATTTACTATTGAAAATTGTTAGTTCCGTAGGCTTGTAATCATTTGTCTTCAGGAAGAAACGTTTTTATTGAATGCCCACTATAAAGCATAAAATCTAAATGGAAACTTTTATAGAACTACAGCAACAAATTACCTCAAAAAATAGCATGCTATTGTGTTACTGCAAAGTAAACTCACAAGAAACAAAGCAAAAATCTAAAGAACATTTTGTTGTAACGCTGAAAAGTATGCAATGCATTTTTTATAAACATTTTTTTGTATGTTGCCTTTTATGTTCTTTGTTCCATTATTTCATTTCTTTATTTTTGTTTTTAGCAACCGTTTCTGTTAGATATTCATTACATTTGTGTAAAAATGTAAACACATGCATATACGCACACACATGTTTCATATTTCAATGTATTTTATGTTGAAAAAACCATACAAATATGAGTGTAGTATACAAAGGTATGTAATTTTACATATGTATGTAAAACAAGTACATTTATATGTACATAGATGTGTATGCATGTATGTAGATACATGTATATACAATATATGGCGACGACTGCAAGCCAAATGTAACCAAGTAATGGTTGCAGCATTTAATTCATGTCGTAACATGTTGCCATAAGTAAGAAACAAAAAACAGATGAAAAAATGAAGGAAAAAAGAAATTAAGCCTTATTTTAAATTTATTTCTTTAATACTATGCTACTACATCTTGACAAGCTGTAGGTCCTTTTTTATTTGTTACAGCTAACAAGCTTTTATTCATTAAAGATACTGAGAGGCAGAGAAAAAAGTTCGTTTAAAAATTGACCCACATTTTATACATATGTTATACATAGTCATAGCAAAATTGGCTCCTACTGTAGTTATAAACAAGGTAATAGAGTTATCGATAAATCTTCATAAAGTCTTTATTTTTCAGAACTTACATATATACATATATATATATGTATTTCCAAATTTGAATGCTTACTTAAGATGTCTCTTTCCTAATGTTTTATATTAAAATGATAACTGTTGCTTGCATCATTCTTTTTCTGAAATTAACGACAGCCTCGATAACGCCAGACATTCCAGTTACCACCTCCTTCTCACAGCAATAGTTGCACAAGAAAATATCTGTGCCTATCTATTAAAGCTCTTAAAATATAGATGACAAGTAAAGATAGGCACACCAACACTTATAACAATATTTAGCTTTTAGGAAAGCTCTCTGTCCTGAATGATTCAGACTTCTCCACTAAGTCTCAGTACGGCTCTATTGAGCACTGACACCCCAAATTCAAGTATTCTCTGCTTTCTAGTAAACAAAACCAACTCCGTTTTAGAAGCAGCCAAAGAAAGCCTGTTCAGAACTGATCATTTCTTCACCTTCTTCACTGACCGAGTAATAATAACAAGGTCATCCGCATATGCAGCAATTTGGCATCTCTCGCGCGTTATTCTACTATCACTGTTATAAGCCATAGTAAAGGATAAAGTACCCCAATTTGAGGTCCCATTCTTGTTGATGGTGTCTTTCTCCAGTAATCTCCACAATATACCCTTCACACCAAATTTTGCAAAGCCTTCACCTCTGCGCTAGTAAGAATATTATTGTGCAGAAAGAATTCAATCTTTTTCACAGGAGCAAACAGTCAAATTAATATGTCAATAGCTAAAAAAAATTTTAGCGCATGTACTTCAAATCAAGTCTTAAAATATGATCTTAGGGAATTGTTATCTCTGAAATATGTTCTCATTACATCAGTAGACATTGATGTTTTAAAGTATAAAAGTTTGCAAGTGATACTATTTTTCTGATAAACACTATTAAGTAGAACAAGGACTTGTACCTGAAATTTTCGAAACACCTCCAAAATCTCGAGTTACGAGTAAAAAACCGGTTTATCAGACCTTCAAGCAATTTAGACTTAGCCAATTATTAACATATTAAGATTTAAGTCTCTCCTAGGATTTGGAAAGAAGAAGAATAGACCTTTTAAATGATATTGTTACGTTTTAACATTTTTAAGGCGTTAGAGTTCTTTTGAATTGCGTCAAAATAAAATAAACAACACTTTGTTCTTGTTTTTTTTTTCTTAATAAACCTTCCCCGTACTGACGGCAAATTTGTGTTTAGCGATGAGTTTCATTTTAAGCAAAAACGGATCCTACATCCTAAAATAAAGCTCGCATTGGTGAAGATCATTACTGCACCGTGATCAATGATTTTTTAGTTTAAGAATATGGATGCCATTGATCCGAGCGAAATGTGGTTTCACTAGAATGATGCTACATGTGATAGCACGACCACAATCATTTACTTATTAAAATCAAAATTAGGTAAAAAATTAGGTTGATTTTGAAAAATGGACCTATTAATTGACCTCCAATGTCATCTGATTTGATACCTCTCGACTATTTCCTGTGGGACCACATAAAATATGGTATTTGCTGTTACACCAGCAATACTTGATGTATTGGAAGCCAACATTAGACATCCGCTGCCTCTGGGTTTCGAACGATAGCTAGTCTGGCAACATTAGTCGTTGATTTTTTCATTTACGTTATCCGACTACAATATAAAATGGTTGATGTTGTGTTAATACCCACACATTGGCATTGTTAGTTGTTCTGGGCCAAAATATTCGAAAAATGTTGCGCAGGCATTTATTCAATAAAATATGCATTTAGTAAGAGGGATTTTCGATCTTCTCGGGATAGACATTAATTTTTAAGCAGTGTTTAAAATGCCAAATGACTACCTACCTCTGTCCATTCGCTTAAATATATCATTTTTGAATACAGTAATATAATAATTAAGTAACAAAACGTTTCTATTGTCTCTGTTGTTGAGTCTGAAAATTAATTTGTGACAGTACGCTAAATGCTTAAGAGTTGTTTTGTGTAGTGGTTAGAGTCTTTGTTCTAATTAAGATACTGTTTGTCAACAGCGACAAACATCACACGAATGATTAGGAGAAACCGCCACAGATTGAGGAAGAATAGCAATACTAAGTAAGAATTCCCACTACCATTAAGCAAAGATCTTCACTGCTAAAAGCTGAAAATATTGACATTGAAAAAGAACAATCAGAGGCTTTTGAGTCTTTATGCGGTACCTACCAATTTATATTCTTTTATAAAACAAACAATTTATAGTCTTTTATAAACAACTAGAACACAACCACAATATAACCTTTGAATAGACTGAATTTGGTGCTTCGAAAATTTTTTGCGGTTTCTAAAACTAAAAAATGAGTGAAAGAACTACTACATGTTATGACAAAGAAGGCAAAGAACTGCATCAGTGATACTACATTGCTAATACCGTTCTAGGCAATATTAAAAAATTTTAATCATAAGAGCCCCGTGTGTGTAAAGAATGAGACAACACAGATTTTGGAGAATACGAACATATATTGTTCTCTTCTTTTTTTCATTAAAAAGTTTAACTTTAAAAAATCCATTTGGGATTGTATCTCAGGTTGCAGTTATTTTACTCTCTTGTTTTATGCGTTTTTTTTCAATTATTAATTTACTATGGAAAGACCCATATACAGTAGCAGTATGCATTAACTTGCCATCTGTATAAGTTTTTCATAAACAGAAACCAAGTTGTCTCTCTGGTGTACTCATATGTATTTCGTTACATATTTATTACACAAACACTCTTACAACTGAAAAAATTGCTTATTTTTTATTAAAAAATATATGTTTCGTCTTACTTTCAACGTATTATTATGTTATTTTTGTTTTTTTTTCGTATTTTTCAAATAACCATATAAAAAACACGTATAGTATGTGTGATGTTTGTCTCCCCTGATATATGCAACTATTTATTTGTACCGTGTTTTTAAATGTATATTCGCTTTACTCGCATACATACACACTCGTACTCATACATTATTTTATAACTTAGTGTATGTAAAAGAATATTTATATATACAACATATGGTTAAACTTACATACATATTGTATGTGTATACTTTTAAATATTTCTTACTTTCTTTACGCTTTACTTGTTAGCTCCTAAATAAATATTTCACATATTTTCATACTCGTATTTTCATTTTATTTCCATTTTTTTCTCTTTGCAATGCATACTTGCTGTATAGAAACATACATTCTCGGTCTTTTGCGTTTCTTTATTTTCTTGTAGATAAAACAAAAAATATTTCTCTCTGTAGTTATTTGTAGCTACTGACGACCGATAACAGCTGATGATATATATTTATAAGTTACCCTACTAAATATGCAAATTATTTCTTTTCTTTTAAAATGGGATTAGTTTATTTAAAAGGAAAACTTTTTCTCATTTTTTTTTTCTAACATAAATTCTATTTGATAATATTTTTATTACAAATCTTTTGTTAAAATTTTAAAATATTTTCTTTAAAAAGTTATTAATTTGTTTTTGACAAAGTTTTTGTTTTCTGTCATAAATTCCAATAAATATTAAAAAGAAGTTATAAGCACCCTGTATGTTAAAAATACATTACTCGTATATAATATATTTTTCATAAAAGTATATAAAAAGCTTATTTATATTTATACAATATGTAACTGGGTAATGCAAGCTAATATTTACTTGTGCTTGTTGTAATAAATTTGTTTTAGCATAATATATAAAGCTTATCATCTCTTCGCATTCCTTGAATGGCTCTTTAGCTTTTATGTTTTTTATTAAAATGAATTGTTCATAAAAAAGCAAATATATATTAAAATTTTTTTAGGAAAGCAACTATTACGTAGTATTGATATTTCAAGAGTTGTACAGTGCATTCGAGATAAAGTCAGCTAATTAAAACCGCGAGTGATGACGTTTATGAATGTAGAAAATCAATAAAAAATAGTGATGGTGTAGTTTAAAGCATTTTTATTGTTTATAAGCTAAAACCAGACAAAGCAAATCAAAAGAAGCAAAAAAGGTCTCCAACGCGAACAAAAAATCAACCGAACTAAGAAAGACAATAAAATTGCACTTCTTTTTTATAATAGTTATAAGGGGAATCCCCAAATTCTGGACTAATTTTGTTAAATAAATGTTTGTACGCACATATGTATGTGTTTTAACAATTACTGAAGCTAAAATTTTGGTTTATTAGAGTTGATGTTTTAGAGCTTTATGGTTTATAGACGTTTTAGAGTAGACCATGTTAGCAAACAAAGGGTTGATGTTTCGAAGTGTTGACGAAAACGAGTGTTTACGTTATCTCGAGTGCACTGTTTTAATAAAAGAAACATACGTCACATTGCAACGATGCTCTAATGAATCGATAGAGTTGGCGACCCTACCGTAATTAATAAGAACCCTCGCCCTCTCCTGCACGCGGTCGAGAAGCTCCAAAATAGACTTTGTAGCACCGGCCCATACACGAGAGTTGTATTCCAATTTGGGTCGTATGTAGGTTTTATAAATATTAAGGAGAGGATGAAGTGAAGCAATTCTTACATAGCCTTAAAAAGCCGAGGCAATTAAATGCTTCTTTCGACACTCGAAAATGTGATCATTCCAATGAACGTCACAGTGAATTCTCATACCCAGAACATCAAAAGCATCTGATTCCTCAATAACTACAGTACCAATAGATACAGATGACAACACTCCACCACGTCTGTGTGTCCAAAAAAAAAACATTGGGTCTTGCGCGCATTAAAGTCGACCCTGTTCGCGCGACCCTATTCAGAGATTTTCGTCAGGTCGCTTGTAACCATGTCGTTCATATTCTGCCTTTACGCCCCAATCTCCAAAAGGTTCGGCCTACGATCAAAAGAATATGAATGACAAATGTTGCTGTCATCTGCAAAAGAGTAAATAGGATTGAAAGTGAGAAAAAGAAAGTCGTTAAAAAAAAATATTAGAAATAGAGTTGGAAAAGAACAGAGCCTTGCGGTACCCCTAAATTTATCCTGAACTAGTCGGACGAGAACCAATCTATAACCACACTTATAGTGCGATTTCTCAGAAAGCTCGATATAAATCGAGAGAAGTGCTTACCGACATCAAAAGCAATAACTTTGGATATGAGAGCCTAGTGCCAAACTGTGTCAAACTCTAGACCGACCTTTACGGAAACCATATTGTGGATCGCTCACCAAATTGTTGGACTCAAAATATTTCACAAAATGATGATTAATCATACTCTCAATAACTTTGGGAAGTGACGAATAAATTGTTATTGAGCGGTAGTTTTCAGGGTTACTAGTCTCACCCTTTTTAGGGATTGGCGTTACATTGACAGCCTTCCAGCAAAATGGAAAAACACCCGCACGGCAAGATATTTGAATTCTAGATCCGTACTAGAGACTCCTTGGGTTCTATACCGATGGCTACAAAATGCTTGGCAATGTGGGTTGTGGTATATACATGGGGGCTCTAATATTAAACTGTATTTAAAGTTGCCTGATCGCTGCAAAAATATTAGATTTTCCCAGAAAATTTTCTGATTTACTCGGACAGACAAGCTGAAATCCCGTCTCTTACAAGCATCATATCGACGTCTGTCCTTGTACATGAATGCCGGACTGTTCTCATCGAAATCTCGGATCATTCAAAGGGTTTTTCACATGGGTTTCGGGATACAGATGTCGTAGAAAATTACGTTACTGATGAACTGACTAGAACGGATACAAAACTCAAAATTTTCGAACGTGAACCTAACATTGGTGTTCTGAATGCCTTCCCTGCTCCGCGACGCTGAATTTTGTTGGCAGCATCTGGGCATGTGTGGTATTGCATAGTCTCTGCTGGACCGACCTGGATAATAAGAAAACTAAATGAATTCTTTCCTTGAATCGCATGTTCATCAATTGCAATATTGTAGTTCTTTGATTTTAATTCTAATTTCTGTAGATATATGAAAAAAATTTTTAACGTTGTTGCATATTAAATTAATAGTTGTACATGTTGTTTTATGTTCAACATTGTTGTCCGTGTTAACATAAAATAATGCATATTAATTTTAACCTTTTTCGCAGTTAAATTAAAATGATTCAATGTTAATTTTACATTGTTTTTTAGTTTTATATTATTTCATCGCAGTATGTCTTAATTTTTTTTGTATATTTATTTTTATTTATTTTGTTCATTTGTTTTTTTTTAAATTTTATTTTCACCAAGTTTTTATTTTTAAAATTTTGAAGTTAATGAATTAATAAAAAATAAAAAAAATATTTTGATTTTTAACGAAACAACTCATCTAAAGCAAGGGTGACCATAAAGGAAATATGTTGTGTAGTAGAGTTAGTGCATTTTTGCTATGTGCATTGAAGAGGAAAACTAAAAAGGTAAACAAGAACAAGACAAACAATTTTTAAAAGCAAAGCGACATACGTCCACTTCCATTCGCATCTATTCCACAACTAACCAAATTCTTTTATTTTATTTATTATCTTTTTGTTATCCGCTCATGTACGTTCGGTTGTATACAAATACGCTGTAGATAATTCTCAGCCAGATAAGGCTCAAAAGAGCTTATCTGCTCAACTATAATCTAAAGAGTTACATACATATGTGTATGTGGACCATATAATCCATATCCGAAAATTTGGGGAAATAAAAACGTGTATGTGTCGAACATAAATATTCATTTATTGTATAAGCTCCATGTATGTGTGTATGTATATGTACATACTTTATATTTTTATGTACATATATGTCCATATATCCTAAAATTCCTTATATGGATATGATTCATATATAATAAGTTTAGCATAATGTAGGAATGTAGAAATCATTTCAAATTAAAATAAAATTTCATAATAAATATTTCAACATGTTTTCAAGTTATTTTCAGAGTATATTAAACATTAATTTTGTACTAATTCAACAAGAAACTAATGTTATTTTACCTTTTCACAATATTGATTAAATAGGGATTTCACATTATTCAACATGATTTCCAGTTGTTATTACATGAAACGATAGAGAAGCCAAATCATTATTAAAAAATATTGAATCAAACTTGTTTTAATTGATTTTGCAATGATTTTTTTCTGTGTGTAAAAGAAATCTTAGGCCAAATTATATTTTATTCAACCATAATTTCTGTCTCTAGGTAAATATTTTTCCACAATATAGGCGACTCAAAAGGACTTTTTTCAAACTGGATGCATAGCAGAATTGGAATATATATTTTTCTTGGGAATATACCGTCATTTCCTCAGGTTTTCTAGATAGAAGTATAAGGTGATATTAAATAATACGCCTTTGTCACCGCTAATTCTTGGTCAGACAATATGTTAAAGGCTGCATTTACTTGACTTGTTAGTATAGTTAGCAGAGCTGCTAACCGTCTAGGTCAATATTTTTCTTACCTGTCATAAATATATACAATCAGAAGTTAAACAATAGTAATTTTTGGGTCCTTCGACTCCTAAGAAACTTTGAGTACAATAGCATATTTAGTGAAGTTTGGCACAAAATTAATTCTTTGTTCGATTTGAAAAAATAAAAAAAATTCAAAAAAAATTTGATTTCATTTTGAAATTTGTCTATAATTAACTCAAGGTGCTATGAATATTTTTATACTAAAGAAAGGACAAGACTGAGCATTCAGCCGGGTTTAAGGTATCGCTCGTAATCCACAAAAAATGTCAAATATTGCACTATAACTGTCATTTAGCCGTTGCACGTTCGTAAGTGTTAGGCAACTAATATGCCACAATCGTAACTCTAGAAAGTTTGAATGTTTAATTAAACTGCCAGAAAGTTAACAAATCCTTTTCACCTAGTTTAGTCCGACCTTTTCTAATAAACAATGTTGTAAAACAGAAATAACTAAGGATTTAACTTTTCATGACAAAACATTTTTTAGTACAAAAAGAAAAGACCAGAATATAATTGAGTAAGAAGCTGATCTAAGGTACAATGTTAAGTGAAAATGTAATCATCATTGTAGGAATAGATAAGTCTGTAGTCTAATGAAGCTTGACCACTTAAAAATTGCATGTTTTTCTTTTTTTAATTCTTTTCTTTTTAATTTTAATTTTTTATGCAAAGTTGTAAATTTTGAATAGTTTTCTAATGTTTTTCAGCAATAGAAAATATTAAAAGTATCAACACTTTGAATATAAAACAATGCATTTTATGCAAACTTTGCAGTTTTTTCTTTTTTGTTCTACTCCATCCATCTCACAAGATCTATTGTTTAACACAACAAACAATAGAAAGCCAACATTAAATTGCATTTTAAAAAGGATGAGTGGGTGGTTAAGTGACTAAAATAATGTCAACAACTAAATTTAAAAACCATTAGAACTGTGTTTTACCAATAAGAATATCGTCATAGAGAAGTTAAAAAGTGAAACATAATGTTAAAGAAATTTCACCGTTTAGTAAAAAAAAATACTTTGAAAATATACATATTATACATCAAGTACAATATTACACATTCGCTAACTTTTTCAGCGTTTTTTATTTACAGCAGCGAATTTATAATTACTGAGTATATAGGTTTCACAAAAATATATAAATTTTATTCAAATTTTTTACAAAATGTTCATTTCTCGCTTGGTGCTAAGTTATAGCCGCTCTTTAGCTTTTTATTAATGAGTAAAATCTCATTGTTAAAAGAAAACTGAAAAATTAGTTGTGGCATACTGCGCACAAGATTTAAGTGGACTTGTTCTCTCCCATAAAGCAATTACTTAATCCTGTTAGTGTAACGTATTGTTTGTTACCACTAAAAATTTTGCGAACCATAGTATCCCATTAGATTTTGATCGGGTGAATAAGTTTTCCCTTATATTTGGGGTATAATTTTTGAGTCAACCACAGTAATGCGAAAGTTGGTATAAGTGTACTTTTTAAGTTCCATACAATAGCATCCCAATGATTAGCACTATTTCAAAAATCCACATTCGCATCAAAATATAATAAAAGCAAAATAGAGGACTGCTTCGACAATTTAATCCAAAAGAGTCATAAAGTATCCTTTTAGATTTAGATCTCATCAACTAAAAGTCTTTTGTCTACCTTTTGAAATTAAACATTATTTGTTAAGATTATTTACATCAAGTGCATAATTCAAATAGGCTTTCAGTACCCTTTTTTAGTTTTTTACACACATACATATGTATTTATGTATATATAAATTAAAATTGGAACTAAAAAAATATATAAAAAATATTTAGTACAACATGGCTGAAAAAAGTACACTTTTTGATGAAAGTTAGTACAATGTCTAAAATCTTATATCCATCCCTGCTTCACCAACATACGCGTTTGGTTACTGTTGTGAACAGAGGCATTATCCTGCTGTAAGATCATATATTTTACTTAATTTTTTTATCTCATCAGAACTAAACGTTCAATTTTTCTCACTATTTTTCCTAACAAAAATTCGACGGAAGTTAAATTATGGTTTGGAAGCAAATATACGACATTCGCAAAAAAGTCGAAAACTTTAGTTGTTTTCAGCAACGATTATGTAATTCACTACGTACACTTTAGCGATAATCGACAATTCTATTTTTCGATTGGCAACTCCGTCAAAAAAAGAGAAAAGCGCAGAGAAGAATTGAAGAAAAATAAACTAATTTTGAGCAGTGTTGCCAACTTAGCTCCCTTCGCGCTATATTTAGTACGTTTCGACTACCGAAAAGTCGCATTTTTTCTCTTTAGCACTTTTTTCAAAAAACGCACTAGGTTAGCGCTTTTATAAGTTATAATAAATTCAATAAACTCATTAATTCATATAAACTATTGACCTAAAATGCTTCATGCTGTAAGAATTACGTAATTCCAGATAATATTTCTGAAAAAATGAATGAGAATAGTGTTTCTGAAACGTATCTCAAATATGAGAGCCCATTTTTCAAGACTTATAAGTCATTTTCGAAGAAAGCTAAAAATTTTAAGTATTTAATTAAAATACTAAACTTGTTATTTGTTATTACACCTTTAAATATCCCAAAGGGATCACAGAGCCAAAACGAATTCTGATACCAAGAGAGGCTATGGGCTTTTCTTTCGATCTGTCATCCTAGTAATGGGCTTGCCTTCCGATTCTTCTGTTTATCTGCGAGTTCCATTCCATGGGTAGTTTTTTAGTTGTAGTTTAGTTTCCTTAAAGTGTGCCCAGTCCATTTCATTCATTGCAAAAATTTGGTGTGATCTGGTTTCTGGCCAGAAAATTTAAAAAATCTACCGTAGGCAGTGGTTTATAAATGCCTGAATGGAGAGAACGCCCTAAACAATCGGTTGGACTAAATAGGTCTAATCTGTTCTGAATATCAGTGCTGGAACCTCCGGACGTCGTGAAGACGGGACATCTCGCAAATTTCTGATTTCGTTGTGTTATTCTTATAATTTTGAATTTGAAAATTTTTATCCGTAAGCTCAGTCTGCATGCTTCTGACTGTATAGTCAAGTTTTCATTGCATTTCGCAATGTCTGTTAGCAAAGAGATAGATATCATCTGAGTAATCTGGGTCTTACAACTTTGTGTTAAGTCCCAAGGTTATACCACGTTGCAACATATAATCGAGTACAACGTTAAACAGCAGTGAAGAAAGAACACAACCTTGCATAACACCAGCAGCAAAAAATTAGGAAAAAGTTTTTAAATTCTTCTTTTGTTCTTAATCGTTGTTAATTTAATTTTTTATCGTTCAAATTATTAAAAATTCTTTGTAAAAGTGGAAATTTTCATAGTAAAAATAGTAAAAATAGTAAATAGTAAAAATTGTTTCTTTACGATTTCAGTATATTTTTTGACTTTAAATATTATTAACGCTTTTTACAGTGCGTTTGGATTACAAATGGTTACATAAATTATAATTTAGTGCTTTTTAACGCCTTTTGAACACTAGGTCTGCGCGTTTTGATCATAAAAAGTTGGCAACACTGATTTTGAGGCAGAAAAGTTGATAAGTTGGGAGAAATTTGTATTTATTAATTTTATTTATGCCTACAATTTCTTTTACTCATTACGACTACCACTGCTTCCAAAAGAAGTCACGCCACAGCCGAACAACCAAATCAACTTGATGATAATCGAACAATTTTTCGATTTAATACACAACACCAAAATGTTTCTTGTTAGCTTACGACAAGAGCTGGCATTACCTATAGCGAGAATATTATAAATAATAGTTACTGAATAACAAAATCGACAATTCTGTCGTTTACTGTTGAAAGCAATGCGATTGTCGTAAAAAAATGTTAGCGGTTTGGATAGTCCGATAGGCTCTCTTAGAAAAGCGAATTTTTTAAATAAGTACGAAATGTGAATGTAGCTGTAAAGTGGGATATTTTCAGAGTCTTTATTGAGTAATATATCGCGGTCTATTAACTGTTAAATGAATCTAATCTAACCTAAATCTTTTTAGTTACAAAATTGCAAAATCGAGCACTATTTGTCCTAAGATAAAATTGTTATGTTTTTTTGTCAACCTTTTTCACAAAAAGCTTTTAAAATGATAAAAAAGAGGATAAAAGTTGCATTAGTTTTTGTCCGTTTTGTTAACGATTTTAATCGAAATCTTCCAATATATAACTATGATTTAAATAGCATATATAAGACTTTTTTTTTGATGCGTTAACATTGACAGTTTTTTACAAGTTGTTTTACACAAAAAGTAAATAAAATGCATAAAAAATACGCTTTTAATCTTTCGAATAAAGCCAATATCATGGCAATCATTTAACCATTGAGCATTTCTCCCCTATATATTTTAAATGCATTTACTTTACGGACAAAAAAAATAATGTACAAAAGTAATTTAAAACCTTTTTTTATATATAAAACAAGATTAAAATTTTATGATTAAAATTATTACATTTTATAAGGTCAATTACTTTAAAGCAATAACAACAATTTTAACAATAAATGGTACGTGCTATTTAGCACTTTGCAAAATATAGTGTAACAGTAAAAACAAATAAAACAAAACAACGATAGATGTATTAGTGTATAGTAAAATGAAAAATTATTTTTTAGCAACGCATACACAGAGAGAAACCAACATTTTAAATACTTCGTTCTTATTTTCACTTGTGGTTGGGTAATAGAGAAAGCAAATATTCAAAAAACCAAACACGTTTTATGAAAAATTGGTAACACATTTACACCCGCAAGTACATACGTATGTATTATTGCAATACTCATACATAATTCAAAGAAAATGGAGACACACATACACATCCATAACATAGCAGTAATTATGTTAGTATATGTTTAACCATATACACACATATTTTAGTGTATATGGTTCACAATTTTATAAGCTTTTGTATGCGTGTGTAACAAAGTGCATTTCACAAAAGAACTGTAAGACAAAGCAAAAAAATATTTGACATACAAATGCATGTAAATAAAATTGCATGTTTAAACCCCCCCCCCCTAAAAAAAAAAAAAAATTTTCTTTTCTTGTGTTGCGACTTTCATATACTTTTTTTTTTTTAAATAAAAATGCACTTTGTGATATAAAAGAGAAAAAAAATTCTTTTGTCTTTTGTGTTATACCCTACGTTATTAGTTGTTGACTTGTACTTATATTTATACATTTTTAATGAAAAACAGCAAAACTTCATACATGCTCATGGATGATAGTTTTAAAAGGTGGGTTCTTAACTCTTCGTTTATTAATTTTGCCAAAAGTATTCATTTTGAACTAATACTTAGAGATATAAAGCTGCTAGCAAACAAGAGTAAAATTTTGTTTATAAGTAGCAAGTAAGTTTTTAACTGTTTTAAGTAAACCTTATCCTCTATTTACTCCCCTAAGAAGCATAGAACATAGGGCTATTCAACAAAATTCCATTTTGTCTTTTCCCATGACTTGTTTAATTTTTCTAATCCTATCAGAGTTGTTCGTGGCTGTATTGTTCTTGGTCGTCCACGATTTCTACTTTACTGCGGATTCCACTTCAATGCCACTCTCCATATACATATGTACTTAGGTTTCGTTTGCAAGGGGAGTGACCAATCTAACGCCATTTTCTTCTTATTATTTGCTTGTGGCGGCTCGTTGATTTTATAAAGAAGATACGCATTCGAGATGGCAATCGGCCAAAATATTTAACATATAATACAGGATCTTTCTTATGCTGATTTGCAAAGCTTTAAGTTGTTAAAAGGATGTGGTTTCCTCTAACTCAACTTAAGAAACGTCGTGACCAAATAAGTACTAAAACTGATAGAGTTCGTTGAGCTATCTTAAGGCCTACTTCGATACGTTACTGGTTTAATGGACTAAGATTCCTTATTAAATTCATATGTTTGGTCGTTTGAAGGATTTTGTATCGAAATTCTTGATTTTTGTTCTAATAAAATACAAGTTGGTTTGGTATGGTGCACTAAATGCAGATCCTGAGTATAGTTTGTAAATTTTACCAGTTTTGAGTAAATCTACATATGCAGACTTAATTAGACTGACTTATTTTCTTCTATTTACTCCCCTAAGAAGCATAGAGCATAGGGCTGTTCCACAAATTTCCATTTTGTCTTTTCCCATGACTTGTTTAATTTTTCTAGTTCTATCAGAGTTGTTCGTGTCTGTATTGTTCTTGGTCGTCCACGTTTTCTATTTCGCTGCGAATAATACTTCAATGTTTCAGATGCGACCAATCCATCCCTATTTTTTTCTTCTTATTTGCTTTATAGTTGGTGTATCGTTGATTTTATTAAAAAACATCAGCATTCGAGATGGTAATTGGCCAAAATATTCGTCATAGAACACAGAAGCTTGCTTATACTGATACGAAGCTGTAATTTGTTAAAAGGCTGTGGTTTTCCTTTAACTTAACTTAGAAAACATCGTGACGATATAAGTAGATAAACTTCGCTGGGCTATTTTAAGGTCTATTTCGACATGATACTGGTTTAGTAGACTAAGATTTGTTCTTAGATGCATATGTTAGCCCGTTTGAAGGATTTATATCGAAATATTCTGATTTTTGTTCTAATAAGATACAATAGAAGTGTAGTAGTAGTGTATGAGTGTAGTTTGGAAATATAATATTATTTGTTTGTGAAAGTAAATCAATACTAACAAAAGCTTTTCGAATTTTGATCTTGGTTTTTTTATATTGCCATTAGACGGTATTGATACCTATATATTACTGAGCAGGGGGCGGCGTGGAGTAGTGGTTAGAGCGCACGCATAGCAATACAAACGACCCAGATTCGAGCCCCAACATAGGACATCACGAAAAAAAATTTTATTGTGGTTTCGAATGTTTAATAAAGTAGCCTTAACTTCCCTCCAGACAACTCCATCTAAAAAATAAAGAAGAAGCTCCCTTACCTTCCCGCATACCTCTGGCGATGATGACAAACATCAGACAAATGATCAGGAAAACACGCCACCTACTGGGAAAAAATTACAATGCTAAATTAAAGATCACCACCAATTAGCAAGGATCTTCACCACTACACAAAAATCATATGGAGGAAGCCACAGCGGATTAATCATCTACTTAGCTTGAGAGATCACATTAATTAAAGAAACTGAAACTGAAAGAAGTCATGGATGCTTTGTGAAAAGCGCATATGCTCCCTAGAGGAGTGACGGAAAAAAAAAAATATATATATATTATTGAGCAATACTTCTAAAATGTTATACTGATTTGAAAATGAGCAAAATATTTCTACCTAATTAGTATTCACTTACAAATGTTGAATATTTTCAAAGAACTAAAGTATTCCAACACTTCTCTTTTTGGACACAACCTATGTATATACCAACTGAGTCTACTTGTGATACCCTAAAGCCACATACATGTTTTCCCATATTTATATCGAGGCTTTTTACCGGTAGAATGGACCTAAAGTTGGCTTCAATCTTCGTAAGTTCTGTCCACTATTTGCTATTTATTTTTTATTATTTACAAATTTTTAAGTTTATATAATTTACAACCCGTTTCACGATGTCAAAAGAAAACCCCTTTTTGTTTCACCATCTCTAATTTTTATGAACAGTCACTCGAACCACGAGCCGAATGAAAACGTAAGCTTTTTCATACAAAATTCTGTTTCACTATTTCGAACGTGTTGTCTATAATACAAACACAAACATCCAAATCGGTCACTGCCTGTTTTGTTTTCGTATTAAATTAATTTTTTATTATTTATAAAACAAGCAATTAGATTTATACATATGCAATTATCTTTTATTTTTTGTATAAATTATTGGCAATTATTATTTACTATCTCTTGCTTAACTTCTTCTTCTGCAACTTCTACAATTTTTTTTAAACGTATCCAAGAAATCTAATAAGAAAAACATATATTGGTAATGCTTTTGAAATTGTTTATAGTTTGTATATTTACATACTTACTGGTTCGCTTAGGCCTCGTAGTTAAACACTGTCCTGATACACCAAGAAACGAAATGCAACGCCTGGTAATAGATAAAATGGCCATTATCGCGAAAAACATTTTACGTGAAATCTGTTGCCTTTTCATCAAATTCTGATCGGAATTTTAAAATGTTTTTGTATTTGTAAGCTATTTTGTTGAATTTTTCACCTTTTTTTTGTTCATTGAAAAAAATTCATGAGAAAATTTGTTTGCCTTTTTTCACAAAAGGGTTGTTCATAGTTTTATATTTTATATTAATAAATTTTAATTTATTTTGTTTTGTGTTTACTTTTATTTTTTACTTTTGTTTTTTAATTTTCTTTAATATTCATTACAAAGTTGTATCCATCCTTGAATAAATTAATAGAAATTTAAAAAGAAATTTTAAAAATTTGGAAATTTACGATCTGGTAATTAAATTACAAAATTGACACACGTAAGTACGGAAAAAAGAAAGCTTTCGAAATAAAGAAAACCAATATATTCGGATTCGAGCGACTTGCATTCGTTGGGTTAGATTTCGATATCGTGAAACAGGCTATTAATTACGGATAAAAATTTGTATTTTTTGTCCGAGGGAAATTTTTGCTTGTATGTGGAACTTATTTATTTTTCGTGTAGCATGTATTTAGCTTGACGAATTTATCTTCACACCCCTAAATTGACAACACTTCGCTATGAATGTTTGATGCATTATACTGATCGTGATAAAAATATATTTAAAAAATTGTTGTTCACAAAGGCAAATATTCTTGGAAATATTTTGGAAAACCACAAACTTTTTGTTTTAAAATGGGGCTGCTTATATCTAGAACCTCTTATATCAAAAATTTTTATTTTGTGTAGGAAATTGAATAGACGATACAGGTAGTACATAAATCTATGCAGTGTTACTGCGGCTGATTCGCTAGAGTTAAAAAATAAAAAACAAAACACTAATTCATCGTTGATCTATAAAAAAAAAATAAGTACACTTTTATGCCAATGGTATTTATTTTAAAATTTTATAGTTTTTTTGATAGCAATTATTTACATATACTTACGTATAAGAAAATAAAAAACTCTAGTTTCTGGCACTATTAACGCCACAGAAGTGTCTCTATAGTATATGCATACTTGTTAATTTGAAAAGCTATGTTTTTGATTCCACATATTTTATCATTAGAGGTGGTCTTTACCTTACAAAAATGTGAGCTTTCTTTACCTTGCTATTAATGTTTTAAAATAAAAATGGAAAAATTAATAAACAAATAATTGGTGACATTTGTGAATGCATTTTGTATTTAAAAATTGTTTCAAAAATTCTACTAATGTTTTATACGTACATAGTACATACTTATACATATGATGGCGAATAAAACGGATAGTTTTTTTATTGGTTTATAGCTAAATTATACACACAATTGAAACACATGACATTTGCGCGCATTTCCTTTTTATTGTTTTTTCTTCCGAGTAAAATATAAAATAAATGTAATAAAATGTATTTCGCTTTTATTGTAAGTGCCAGCAATATAAAGCAAAATCTTTTACAAACACCAAGAAATAGCAACGTAAAACGTAAACAAACTTAAAAATAAAGTTACCAGATATCCAGAGGGCTAATTCCGGCATTCATATACGAACGAATTCTTATTCGAACGAACGAGCATTTTGAGCATTTGGAATTCTCTTATTCGATCACAAGAAAAATGAATCGAAATTTCTAATGATAGCTTCCGATAACGAACAATAATTCGAACCTAAGCTGGAGAGTTGTTACTTGTAAGAAAATACACAAAAAAGTAATTTTTTACACAAAGAATTTAATTAAAAAAGAAAGTTGCAAATTTAATATATTTAGCATTTTTTGGTCCAAGGTATAAAAAGTAATTCTATGCAAAAGGAAATACTTTGGAACTGGAAAAGTAAACAGACTCACCAAAGAAATGTTATGCCAAATAATTCTCAAGAAAGGAAGGAAGGCCTAACAAATTTTGTAAGCACCTTACCCTTAAATCCTAAAGTACACTAACAAAACATTTCAATTTGTAGCGCAAGGTGACATACGAAGAAAAAATATTTTTTCTTATTTTTAGAAATAATTTTTTTGTGTGCCAAATGAAATCAAGTTTTTTGTAATTAGAGAGAAAATTTTGACTACAGCAAGTTTAGAAGTATCCGTCGAGGGTCTAAGAAATTTTAAAAGTTTTCGATTGATTTTGCGAACAAAAATGGAAGATCTATCTCAACATAATTTAAAAAATCCAAAAAAGAAAAAAAACAATTTTATTTTAATCTTCGTGAGGCACTATAACTACTACACCACGCCACTGACTTATTTAAAAAAAATTTAATTTGTTTGTTTTCTGCCCAGAAAAGCAGATGCGATTTGACACTGTTGAACTATTTTTTTGGGCGCCATTAAAGACAAGTGTTATGCCGATAAACCAACATTCGTAATACCATTGCCGAGATATGACCATATACGCTCAAAATAGTTCTCGACAATTTGTCCGATCGAATGGGGTACTGTGAGGCCTGCCGCGGTAGCCATGTGAACGAAATGATATTTCATTTCTAACCGGAATAATTGTACTACACAATTTAATTTGGCAAAATTTCATACCGTTTTTGTTTTATTGAATTTTTAAATTTAAACTTTTATGGCCCATCCGACATAAAAATGAATGAAAGTTTGCTTTTTAATGTAAAGTTAACGCCATTCATGATCACACGAGACTTCCAATCACTGTTCGTAGTTTGAATTACTTATACAAATTATACGTGTAAATGGCATCATTATAATAAGTTGGTTTGGAAGAAGGAATTAAGAAAAAGGTTAAAAAAATACTATATCTCAGAAATAGTGTATATAATATATATTTATATATTTTCCACAAATAGAAAAACAAGAAAAAGGAATCAACCTCAATCAATTGTTTTGTTTACATAATTTAATTTGTTTATGTTATTTGTTTTGGAGTTTTTATTCTTGACAGCTTGTGATGACAAAAAACGCGAAAAATTAGAGATCACATTGATTTTTAGTAGGGAAAGGATAACTCAAAATGAATTGCATCAATTTGGGTAAATCGTTCTCAAAAATTTTAATGAAATTCGGCTTATAATTGGCGGCTGAATTATGAATAAGAAAGAGAATTATAAAATTACGCAGTCGCCGGTGAACAGATTTTCTTGAAATTTTTACAGCTACACTTTCAAATTTGGTAATTCCACGCCCATACAACGTAAATATTTACTTATCCACTTGCAAATCTTTCAAATGATAACAGTAAAAGCTTTTTCAACATCAACACAAATCGTTAGTTAAAAAGTAGAGAGATTAGATGAGTGAGTTTTTGAGAAAGTAACGGTTTAAGTTTCTAAATTTGAACCAAGTGACTTCGTGGATAATAATAATAATGAGCGACAACATTGTTAGTGATATTCATTGTTGCCTTGACCTGGCTAGGCGTGTTTCAAGCGGTTATTCTAATTTTAAGGTTTTGGCCCAAAATACGAGAATAATATGCGTCAAGGCGAAACAGTAAATGATTGACTTGTTAGTTTGAGATTAAGAGCAAAGTTAATGCAAAAAATAAATAAATAAAAAAGTGTAAATTAAATGCAAGCCGAAAATGGATTAACTTTTTCTTTGAAAATCAAATAATGTCGCATCTATGTCAATAATATTCAAAACTTCGTTACATATGTGGCATGCAGTTAGGGTTGCCAGATTCAGCATAGCAAAATTCTTGACATTAATAGAAACAATCTTGATTTTGAAAAAAATCTTGGCAGTAAAAAATAAATATTTTTGAAAACTTTAAGTTACAAATTGCCGGTAGATGATTTTAAAATGTAATATCTCTGGCTAGCTAGTTTGATACGTCCGAATGATTGCAGGCGATGAAAAGTGGCCCATGTACGACAATGATGTAAATATATCACGGACCAAGCTAGGTGAACCTGCGCAGAAGGTTACAAAGCCGGGATGAACACCCAGAAAGGTAATGCCGTGTGTCTGGTGGCATTGGAAGGGAGTTGTTTAATATGAGCTTCTAAAACCTGTACGAACGATTGATTCTGATCTCAGTTTTCAACAATTATAGAAGATTAACACAACCATATCAATTAAAACGACCAGCAGTGACCAACTGAAAAGAAGCCAGACTACACATTTTAATTTCGTAGTGGCCTGCAAAAGGCAATTCTGTTTTTCGATCAGAATTTCTACACTCATGCATTTATGGCACATATTTGGTTTAATGAAGCTCGTTTCAAGTATAAAAAAGTGTCAAATTTGTAGACGAACTTTAAAAAAAAATTAAATTAAAAAAATAAGTAAATTGAAGAAAATTTAATTATAAGTTTTTGGAATAAACTAAACTAGGAAACAAATACACTTAAAACGCTTTACGTTATTAATTCACTAAAGAAAACTGAAAAAAATTGTGGTTTAAAAAATTTTGAGAGACTCTAATTTATCTTGACTCTTGACAAGCTGTAAAAATTCTTGTAAATCAAGCGCAAGCAAGGCTATCTGGCAACCCAACCACAAACATATTGTTACGTTTTAACCTTTTTGAGTTTGTTTAAATTGCGTTAAAATAAAATAAACTCCACATTTGTTGTTGTTACAATTTTATTTATTTCACTATTTGTCACACTATGTCTTAATACAGCAAATTCGCTTATACAACACTTTTTTATTTACGCCTGAACGCGACTTTACTTATTGACAGCCAAATGAAACTCACCAATCGCAATACGCCATTGTTGTATAGTATTTCATTGTTAGTTTCGGATGTTCTAGTACAGACACAAATCTTCGATCTAGCTACGTGAATTCAAATGGTGTAAAATTATAAACACAAAAAGAAATTGAACTGGCAAAACCGTTGGACATGCGGATGGTAGCAACCTTAATTAGTACATGTAATTATGGCAATTATTAAGCCTTGACACAAGCCAATAAAATTTATAGTTAAAATCTCATAATAAGTCCCTGATGTGTTGAATTTTGTCTTCAGCATTTTCATTTTCGTAACAATATTTTTATTTTAGACTTTCGGTCAAAAAATTTAAGTTAATATTACACTACACTGCGGATCATTGATCTTAATAGAGTCTTACGAATCGCATGAAACTTAGATCAATAAATATCCAGCCTTACTGCATAATTTGAACGCTGCTACAGAATTATTAATCACAAGAAACTTTTTCAATAAAATTCTATAATTAATTGTAATTAATTTTTTTTAAAGAAAATTGTTGTTTAAGTCCTGATACTTTAGAGAAATATTTTCGCAATGAAATAATCCTCCTCCCAATATCTTTTTACCTTAAAAACTATTTTAGTTATTTTTTTTATTGCTTAAGTACTTAAAAAAATTAACTATAAATACGTAAAAGCTTTGGCTATACCAAACAAAAAAAAAAAAAAAAAAAAACTAATAATAATAATAATAATAAATAATGGTAAAAATTCCTAAAGAAAATACCCAGCAAACTATAAAATCATGATGTATATTAAATAAAAATTTTGGCTAAAATTTTTCTGCTTAAAACCATAATAAAATAAATTGTTGTGAAGAATTTAAACCAAATAATCTATAAAAAAATTGCAAAAAGCCTGCAGCCTGTATTTCATTCTTGGTTGTAAAATTTTATATATTTTTTCTCCAAAACTATTTATGCAATGCAGACATTGAAAGTAAAATATTTATTAAAAAAGTAAAATAGAAAAGTAAAAAACACACATATGTAAACTATTTAGTTTAAAGATCTTAGGCAAACAAACAAACAAAAATATAAAGAAATATTAAAGTTATTTTCTCCAACAAAGTATTTTCTAAAGCATACTTTTAGATGTTTCAATAAATTATAAACTCAATGGTCTAGCCTTTTGCTTCTGTAGTGTGTCGTCGTTGTATGTATTTACAAAAATTAATAATTCCCTAGAAGTATTAAATTTAATTGGAAAATTTAATCACATTATTGTCTCTATCTTATCATTAAATATATGTATATATAATTTTTGTTGTAGTTGTCATTATACATTATTAGTCTTTTACATGTAGAGTGTTGCTCACTCGTCTACTTGTAATCTTGTTAGTATGGTTTACTACGAACATGTAATAGCAATTAATTTCCGACACATTAATTATAAAAGATTAACATGATGAGATAATATAGTTTTAGTTTAATAAACTGTAAAAGAGACACTTTAACAAATGGATATGGTAAAGAAATAGAGAGTGAGAGTACTAAAAGCGAAAAGACTAAATAACCACCCATTTGAGGTAAAATTGTGAAGGCATTACAATTTTATTGGTGGTAAAGTGAAAAGTGAAGTATATTAAGGGTATGACTGCAAGAAAAGTGTTTCTTTAATAAAATATCCAAAATAGTATTGAATTACTCATATACGTTGGTCAGAATAAATTTTTGTTTAATCTTCATATCAAAACTCTAAAAAATATGCATACATTCATACATATCATTTATTATTTATCTTCCAAAAAATATGTAGTAAATTTTTCTGAAACACCAAAAAATATGTCATACATTTATTACTTTTAAACCCAAAAAAATATGTAGTAATAAATTTAGAAAAATGTTCTAAAGCAAGGTTGGTTACTTCAATTAAGATAAAACAATATTTCAGAATAAGATCTATACCATCCAATTCAGCTAAATCGGTTCTCTCTGAATTTTTTCTGTGATTATACTCGTCGCTTTAAGAGGGGAAAACTCTGAAAAAGGAGGAAAAAATAAATGAGTATACTGTTTGAAAAAAAGACTGTATTCATTGATCCAATAATGTATAGGTTTCTGAGAGTAATTTAGTGCAGAGAAGAGAGGCAAAGTTAGAACTCATATGTAGACCCTTTTACTTATGAGTAATTCTTTATGGTTAACAATGTTCGTGATGATATAGTTATAAAGATTTTTTTTAAATCGAAAAATTAGTGAGTAATATTCCAATATCGGAGTTTTGCTTGGGTTTGTCAAATGTAGTATTCTCAAAATTTTTTCAGAAGAAGGTCATGTAGATCGCTACACTTGTATAACTTTTTAACGGAAACACAGTACGCACTTTATAGCCCATAATAGATGAGATTTATAGCTGAGCATGTGATTCATTTTCAATGACTATTGTCACAGTTGTAGTAAAAGGTAAAATGGAGAAATTGTTTTTCAACTTCTGTGTGAATGTTCGGCTCTAGTTGTCAAAATACAACAGCCTTGCTGAGCAGTCGAAGTCCAGACTCAGTGACCTACTGAGATATTTTACGATTACAGGCTGAATCTTATACAACATTGATGTACATTACGGTACATCTAGCGAGTGATATGTTATTGCGTTAAACGAAGTCCTTTCGCCTTCCTTGCTCATAGTGAACTACCACAAAAACAAAACCTAACCAACTATGCCTGTAAAATTTTTAATATTAATCACTTCAATGATTGTGTAATTTAGCACAGAGTAGTTGAATTTGAATGATGTGTAATTACTTATACTACGAGCATGAGCAGCGCAAAACGATTCGTTGCTGAACTCTGCTACCAAATATCAACTTATTTATTAAGATAATTTTTTTAAATTTTGTTTTGCTCTTAAGACTTAGTAGTTTCATCTGTGCAAGATGGCTTAGGTATGGTGCTAAGAATATGTTCGAATTCTATTAAAATTTGTACTGAACTGATTCAATTTTGCATGTGTAAATTAAGACACAATATTTATCCGTATTAAGAATCCGGTTGATAGTTAGTTTCACCGTAAGTTTTGTAAAATACCTAATGATTTAAATTAATGTTATGAATTTTTAAGCCCACTTCTGTAGATTTATTTCTTTAAAAAAATAAAAATATAAAAAGTTTTACTTTAAATTTGCTATAATTTGATCAATATTTCTATACTCAAAATATGATGCTTTTTTTCATTAAATTTTTCCCAGTAATAAACAGTTTTTTCTTGAATTTACCTCAAAATTTGCATCAAATTTTCTCCATCATTTTTCTTAAAATTTAGGAGGAGAAAAAAAAAATACGGAAAAATAAACTTTTTTTCATTAACATTTTTATTATTTCCGTTGAACAAAAACTTTAGTTTTCAAAAACAATTTCTCGTACATAAAACTCATTTTTTAAGTAAAACAATAATAGTTTTTCCCTTTTTTCTTACGCTATTACATATACAACAGCAATAACTAAAGAACTTTAAAGAAACAATAAACTTTATCTGGCAACATGAAAATATTCATAAAATTTATTCTTTTACCCAACAAATGACATTAAATAAACAAAATGCAGTTTTATTATAATAAAAAAAAAAAAAATAAAAGGAAAAGAAAATTGCTAAAAAGCCAGATAGCAAAACGAGGTAAAGGAAAGAAAATCTAAAATATTACCAAAAAAAAAAAAAAAAATAAATAAATAAATAAAAAATAGAAAAAAATGCTTCTTAGCATAGTAATGACAAAATGCGCCTTTGCTTAGGCTGAAAGCAGAAAAAAATAGTTTTTTAAGCAAATGTGACGCCCATGAAGTTTTTCAACGAAAAACTTTTTTTACCTTCGTAAGAATTTTGGTGTAGTCAACGTAAAAGTAACTTTATTTTTAACTTTTTCTTTAGAAAATTAGAACAAAAATAAATTTTCCACAGTTTTTTTTAGCTACAGCAGAAATTTGTTTTTTTTTTTCTTTTGTTATATAAGAAACTACTTTATTGTCTATTTTGGTTTTTTGAATTTTATTTTTATCGGATGTACTTGCACTATAAATTTGATTCTTTTCAGAAAAAGGCGTTTTTAAATAAAGTCCGCCTTTTTTATGTTAAAAATAATAATACATAAACAAAAGCAAAATTTTAGTAATTTTGTAATTTAAATTTTGAGTCATTTTGTAATTTGCATGAATCACCCGCAGTTTGCGAGGACAGTAGTGGTCTTATAGCCCATTGAGAAAGAACTCGAAAACTGAGCAAGGACCTAAAGTAAAAGACGAGAGAGATTTCGTCAAGCCCTCCCTAAGCCAGAATATACAAATCACGTAGTTCACACTATAAAAAACGGTATCCCTGACAAAATCGACCAGTTTCCTCAATGATATATCCTTGTGAGAGTTCAGATCATGGAAGATCCAATGAAGAAGTTATACCGATTCCGCCTTCTCATCCTGACAACCTCTATACCTAACCTATACGCCCAAACACATATGAAATCAGTAATTATGTCTAGTAATTATACCCGCTAGAAGTCTAATCGGCTACCTCCCAAAAGTCAGGGAAGTACTTTTCACTGACAGGGAAGGTCAAAGAATCCTCGATATGTAATACATCAAGTAATAATATAATACCACCTGTGTTCAATATTGCTCACCGCTCACTTATCTATCAATTTCGATCACACCCCCAAAGGGACATGTACAGGATATGATGAAAGGATAAAAGGATACATTTATCTGACTGATTTAAAAGAAAAAGTCAAACTTTTTCTTTTCCTCGATCTACCTACTCAAATAATGATTTTTATCATTCCATATAAACAGCACATTTCAGTACCATTGCCCACTCCATCATAAGATATTAAGAACTATTTACACCATTGCTGCGCATTAATTACTAAAATTCATCTTTTTATTTATTTATCCAGCCTATCGATCAGGTAATTTTTTAAATATTTTTCAAAATACATTTAAATAATTGTTAACTTAGCGAATAAAATGCGGTATTCTAAAGTAGGTTCAATAAGAGAAAAGTTGATGTTGAATTCAATACACATTCTTCGAAACGACTCACAACTTGCGTAAGTAATATCTCGTTAGACGAGTTTAAATTATGAACTTCAATTTAACAAGTAGAACCTCGAAATTAATAATATCGCTTATAATAAAATTTGTGAAAGAAAAACTCAAAAACATTTGTTTGCTCTCAAGAGTTGAAAGTTTAATAAGTGCAAGAAGGCGTTTTAAGTAAATGGTAGTTTCCGAACGATTTAATCTCTCTAAAACACTTAGCCAGTGCTTAAACACTAGGCTATCCTGGCCAAGGATTTATCTCTCTAAAACTTAGATCACACTATTTTAGAAAATGCCACAATATGACATAATTTTTATTATGTTTCATTGTCGCAAAATATAAAAATATACCAATTCGATAGAGTAACGTCCAGTAATGTCCAAAGTTTTTTATTTACTTATTTTAGCAGGGGTAAGACACCTTCGTACTAAACCGGACCAACTGGCAACCTCATAATATTGCTAGCGACAGGCTATAAGTATTTATGAAAAACTTCTCTAACTAATACATCAGCCGTTCGTAGCCAGACTTAAACTGTAGATCCCTTTCAATGGGTGCAGCCCATTGATTAAGACAAGTCCCCCTTGTTCCTATTGAGATGTATTCGAAATTATGTATGTGTATAGGTATGTATGTATTTTAGCAGCAAAAAAAAAAAATACAAATTCTTACAATTAAGAGCGGAGTGGTTAAGGCCATATGCTCAGTGTAATACAACAGAGTCGCTGTTGGAGAAATCGAATCATTAGATCTCTAGGGCACTTTAATGCTTAAAATTATGGAAATATTCTACTCTAATGGTTATGCGAGTCCTTTTTTTATATAAAGTTTCTTCTTTAAAATGTTTCAGCTAGCAAAACAGCATTACATTACATGTAAGCCATCTATGTCACTTACGATAAGGCGTTTGAGCGTTTATAAGCTCTATCATTTTCACAATCTAACGATCTATATGAATAACACCTTAAGATGTCCTAATACTTAAGCTCCAAAGACAGACATATTAGCAAAACAACTAGCGAAAATGGAGCTGGGATGTATGGATGGGAATGTTTACGTGGAATATGCGATGGCTTTTTTAAAAAAATTTGTTGAGCCCAGGCGTATTTATCGTTAAGTAGCGAGAAAAGCTTAAAAACGACTGCAAGAAGTAGTTTTTTAAGAATAGTTTTTCACTGGAGTAATTCACGACATAAGAATATCATGAGGGCATTTAAGGGCTTGAATTCTCAAAAATGACTTCTTAATTAACTCCAAGGCCTATCTTATCTGCACGAATTAAGGCTGAACTACTAAAGTAGTAGTCAAATAGCTCAGTGGACTTCATATTTTAATATTTATCTTTTGTATCAAAATTTGTAAATAAATAATTTTTCTACATATTATGATCGATAAATTTGTAGCTCTCCTACAGCAAACATTGATATTATATCGTAATGTGTACTTTTCATTGCTCTAAATAGAAATGTTATGACAAAAATACAACAAATGCAAACAAAAAATCTTTGAATATACTCGTACATTACACTTTTATTTAAATTCTGAAAATATTTAATTTATTAAAATAAAACACTGACGCGTATGAATAATATGGTTTAAAATAATTATAATAATATAGCTCATACACCACACTGTCTTAAAATAGTGTAATATTTTCTAACTTGAAGCCACTAAACTATAACGTGTTAACTTAGAGCCAGTTTTTGAGTTTGAGATTAACGATTAAATTAACTTTAATCTTTGATTTCAGTTTTTAATTTAACATGATGTAAATATAAATCGTTATTTTAAGCCGCCGATGATGATGGATTAATTTTAATGCAGAATTATCAAAATATACACCTGTTTTATAAACAGCTGGTAAAAGTATTATGTATGTATTTATATGAATAAAAAATAAGAAAAACAAACAAAATTGATATTTCAAGTGGTGATGCAAATTTAAGTGATCTGGAAGTATTTGTAAACATAAATAAAACAATGAAAAGGAAGCCAAGAACAATTAATCATTTTAATTTGCATAACAACACAGAATTTATGCATAGATTTCGGTTGTACAGAAGCTAATTGTTCTGAAAACGTATAACATTTGTATAACATATAATGCCGCTTTTGTTGTTCGGTATGGTAGTGTTTCAGTACTTAATCTGCCACCCAAAAACATAATATTCATAATCTTAAGATTTGTTAACTAAATCTTAAACTTAAGTTTAATTTCAAAATCAAAAAGTAGCTCTTAGCGTTTCTGGTTTATAAATTTTTAGAGAACAACCATATTAAACAAAAATAAGCGTTTTTGATCTGCCAAGGAGGCGTCGAATTGAGTATGCTTTTTATAACTTTAAATATCGTTTTATCCCAGGTACAAGAACATAAGTAGTACAAGGTAGTACAAGAACAGACCAATTGTTTCAAAAATATAAAAAATAATATACTTGATTACATCAAGAAATGTATTGCCTTTCCTTTAATAATGGCAATAAAACAGGAAATTTAAAGGAAGTATACCAGTTTGCTTTAATTTTCTTATTCTTTGCTAATCCTTTTTTCCCTGAATTCTTTTATTCTCGGCTATTATTTGCTAAACTATAAAATGCACTTTTACCACATCTTTTGAACACAACAACAGCTACGAGTACTTCAATAGTTTCACTTTTTTCTCCAGTACTTAAATGAACTTCTTGAGAGTGAAGCAAAAGAAAAGCTTCATAAAAGAAAATTATATTAAAATACAAAGTCAGAGCGTGTAGTAATAACAAAAAAAAAAAAAAAAAAAAAAAAAAAAAAAAAAAAAAAACAGGGGACTAAACAGAAAATGAAAGGAAAGCAATGCTTTTGTTGTATTGTTTTTAACAAAAAGAGGAACTTTATACTACAATACATTGCCCAATATAAAAATAATTTTTTTATTTCAAATTTCAAAAGGAAAAGTTTTATAGAAAATTCTTTATGCATAATGAAAAACAAATATATTGGAGAAAATCACTCTCAAACTGGTGTTGCATATCGTTCAGATATAGCGCAACTTACGTATCTGCTACATTTTGCTACATCACAATAAAAAATGACATAAAGGTGACATTTGTTGTATTTACTTATATATATTTGCAATACCAAAAACAATTACAGACAAGTGATGAGATATTATCGATGACACTATCGAAAGTATTGATATTAAACAAATATCGAAAATATAGAAAGCTATGTAAACTATCGATACCCTATATATTTCCGGAACATTACTGTGCAGCAACACTTACTACCATTCCCAATATAATTAAGGATTAGGAAATAGGGCAGACCGGACTTGAAACTTCTAACGGAGTTTCCTATGGGCCATTGTAGAGTGAGAGCGCATCTAAAGAGTATGTCGGTCACAGATGTGGATGTTTGTAGACTGTGCTTAAAGGCATCAGATACAGCGGAACATATATTGAGTGAATATGGCTTAGATGGAAATATTTAAGAAGACATAGTAGGTCATTGGGTGACAAATCCACCATTATGGTTTCATGTCTGCTGGTATTCTATGCTATAAAATAATTTTTAAAAAAATTACACAAAATTGGCACCTAATGACATTTGTATGAAAACACAAAAATTTTTGATTTATAGTATGTTAGCACGGTATCCAACCAAGTGGCTCATGGTTGGCTGTCTGAATCAGAATTGCAAACCATACTATTTGGTTCTTGTTTCATTAATTTAGAGAGTTTAACTTTAAATACTAGAGCAAAAACAGAAAAAAGAGGCTATTTCCATACGAGAAGCAAACATCTGCAATGGTTGCAAATCTTGTGTATCCGCAATTTAAGAAATCAGCAATTTTAGAACCTCCGTAAATGAAAATAGTGCGCAGAAATATTTAACAGATGAAGTTTCTTCACAGAATATAACAATAACCTGTTAGGCTGGCTTGATGTTTGAACTATGTTGAGATGGTTAGCTTGAAAAACGCGAATGTCATCTGGAAGTAAAGGACTGCTATCGTTTCATCAAGAAACACAAACTCCTGTTATGCGCACATCTATAACACAAGCAATTATTTGCGTAAGACTGACTATACATTGAAAACTTGATAAACAACAAATCAACCAACATAATGTCTTTTTAGGTAAATAAATAATGTTATTTTCAATCTCTACCAAAACTGGCTTGAAGGCATATAACTGTTTTTTTAAAAAACCCAACCCACCGGGTTTTATTGAGTTTTTTGACGGGTTTTTTTTTTGGGTTTTATTGGGTTTTATAAATGCTTCCAAATTTCGTCCAGTTCGACAATATTTTTTGTTTGTTGGTACAATGGAGTTGTTTTACTATATACAATGCAATGTTTCAATCTTAGTGAGATCAAGGCGGCATTGTGTACTATGAGCTGCTAAAACTCGGTGATCAGAGCAGACTGCAATTAGTTCATTTGAACCATATATTGTGAAAAAACGGCCGGAGTATAAAGACAAACAGACAAATAAAGTTTTCCTTTTGAATAACAATGCTGTCACGAGTCGCAAAAGTTGCCAAACAATTGTTAAAAACAATCAAGTGCTGCATCCGCCGTATTCTCCAAACATTACTCATTCCGACTATTGGCTATTTCAACGGATACAATATCTTTTGGCATGTCACGGAATAACTTTTTTTGAAGATATATAAAATCGGCTTCGAAGTGGTTCGCCTTAAAAGACGAGAAGTTTTTCTCAGACTGAATTCAGACATTGGATCAGAGGTGGGAGTGATTTCATACATTTTTATTTTGGTAAATTTGTTAATTCATTATCTTTTTTGAGCAAAAAATGTACCGAATTAATTAGTACGTAAATTTTAATTATTTTTGTTCTAAATAAACTACGAAAACCTTTTATTTAAAAAACCCCCCGGGTTTTTTTTGAATATAAAACCAAATAAAACGCGGTGGGGTTTATTCGCACTTTTTTTCGTAATAGCGGCCCACTATCTTACGATTTATCGTTTGCTTGGCTTTACATTTCAAACGTAATTCAAATTAAAAAAGTTCATTGCCATGATTTCATTCCACAACTAAATCGCCAATGTACAAAAAAACGCTTAAATGTAGAAATTTTACATTGAAAAGTAACTGTGGTACCACTGGAACTTGACAGTACAAAATATAAACTAATTAAAATATTGTATTAAAAATCCGTATTCGTACAACCTTAAAAATTTATTGATTTGAAATTTGTTATTATTTAAAAAAATTATGTTTTAAACACCCTCTTCTACTTGTTAAAAAAATGCGTATTGTGTTTTAAATAATATATCATTTTAAATTGTTTTTTTTTTATTAAAAAATGTTTTTTGAAAATGTGTACGAATATTGATTTTTCATACTGTAAATAAATTAATAAAGAAACGAGGAAAAAATAACATTGATGAAAATAACTTGTATTTTTTTTTTGCAATTGTGGCTACAGCCGAAGCCTTTAGAGGAACAACATAACTAGCCACGAAACGAGGCACAGGAAAAACATTCCAGTGAGAATTTCTCAACACAAACAACAATAAAAACAAGAGGGTAATTTTGAGATTTGTGTTCGTATGAATATCAAAAAAACGATATAGTGAGACGCAGTTTTGTATGTAAATGATTACGTTATCGTTCGCATTCATTCTCTTTCGGCTAGAAAGTATTAGTGTGCCGACATCGTTCGACATCGTGGGCCAGGCTTTTAATTTCTGTTATTTCAGTGCCTTCTGAAAAAAACTTTTCAGCTGCCGCTAGTAGTATCGATATTATAGAGAATAAGGCATATATACATATATTAACGGAATATATCGATAATGATTACTATCGATAGTTTGCCATCACTATTGCAAACTAGACATCTTAATAGTTTGCAATACTTAAGCAGCTGTGCATTTTGTTTTATTGTATACATACCAAAAACAACCAAACATTTAAACAAAGGATATGTGGTTTAATAAAATTTTTATTTTTTGTTTTTAATTTAAAATCTTTTTTATTTTTTAAATTGTTTTCCAAAGAAAATCAGCACACTGTGTTATTCGTTTAAATCAATAATTTTATTTATCACGGTTAATCTTTAGAAAACTCTATTTCTGTAATCCACTTAATGGTAAAATATATTTATGTTCCATTTTCTATTTTTCCACCGATTTATAGCCTTTTCTCTAATATTTAAGCTTAATTTATGAACTCAAATGAATTTTACAACAAAAATAGCCAAACCAACTAAAAGCCATTTAACAATAAACCAATATATTTTTAAATTTGATTAGTGATCGCTGAAAAAATCAAAAACCATAGAATCATATTATATGTACAGTGCAGTAAAAACCTCCATACACACTTAAACACATTAATTTTTTTTTTCAATAATTTCAAATTTAACGTTTTTACACTATAAATCTTATTAGAAATAAATTGGAAATTTCAAAACAACACATGCACACACACTTTCACCTAAAACACCAGCAAAAACAAGAACAATAATGAGAGCAACAGCATAAACTATTGGAAAAACTAATGAAAACAAATAGCAGCCACACATACTCACATACATATATCTAAACATATGTCAGTTTATTATAGAGCTACAACTATAAATAATTATTTATAACACTCTCACTCTCTTTTTATCTCTATTTATATGTATTTAAAAAATTTATGTGTGTGTAACATGGTTCAACATGAGTAAAGAAGAAAGCAACTAGAAAGAGAGAGAGTGTGTGTATAACAAGTAAATTTCTAAACAATAGTAGCCTTACAGACATTAAATGAAAACGAATGTAAATTATGTTATAAAACTTTTTGTGTGTTAGTAAGTACATAAATACATATGTGAGAGCTTGTATATGACACATTACTAACACAAAGATAAAGGCTTAGAGATTAACGTTGAGCCAGTAATATTCTGTTACAAACGAGTAGTAGATACATACACATCACCATCACCATTACGCATTATATCTGGCATATTCATTTAAATATGAATGAGAACAGTTGGTGTAAGCTGTGCTGCATAATTTTGAATGCTATTTTAAGTTGAAGCAACGCAAATAGTAGTGACCATTCATTACACAAATAATGTTACACTAGGCTTGAACATATGTTTACAACTGTATTGTATTTGTTAGCTCGCTTTAGGCAAAAAGCTAGAAATTATTAGCGATTTTTTTAAGTCGATAATAGAGGCATAAATGAATTTTTTGTTTAGCAAATTTTGTTGACAAATGGAAATTAATACTCTAAAACGCTAGATAGACTGTTTTAAATGCATTGATGGACATTCCTAGCACCAGGTTTCAAGACAATGAGCTCAGTTGTGTCCTTGTTGGTTATAAAATCAATATATGAAAAATGTTTGAGGACTACTTCGCAACGATGCTGCCAGGATTGTTTGTAATAAAGCTCCATATGGATTTAACCCTTTCCCTCCCTATAATATGTAAAAATTTCAGCCATTAAAAACTCTAACATACAATGAGTAAAGTGATTTTAGGTGGGCTACACTGATTTCCTAGATTTTAAGGAGTGTCTAAACATACGGCTGCTTAGCCGCCACGAACTGTTATGTACAATGTGTCATCTTTTTATGTTCTTAAAATTAACTTACAACACGACGCTCAAATTGTAGGATATTAAAACAGTCTCTACTGTAGTAGAAACCAAAGCTGCAATATATACATTAGGGTTGTCCTTATTTTTCGATAATCGTTACTCCCCTTGAAAAGGTTTGTTATAGTTTAAAAATATGGTGTGAAAATTATTATCACGATTGAGCAAGGTTAGAACTTGATGCATCTCACTTGCAAACTTTAAAAATATAATTTCTTTGTTTATAAGAATTCAATTTTTTCACATAATCATGTTTGAATGTATAGTACGTACATAAATAACTGAAAATTAATAAAAAAAAGACACAGAAATGTTATTTTTATTAGTTTGCAAATTATTTTATTTCAAAAAAGCGGTCAAGCTGAGAGGCGATGAGCCACGCCTTTACTTTTTTCAACGACAGTAACTTTTTGTATAACGTAATTTGACACAAAACACGGTCTCTAACTTGAAAAAAAAACCTTTTTCTTACAACTACAGACCACCCTTATATACATAGTTTAACTACCTTTTCTGACGTACCATCGAAGACAGGCTGCAATGTAATGTTCAATGTGGACAAACAGCATCTCCTAGCAGTTTAGAAACAAACTACAATAATCACTTTTAATCCCCAAAGAAATCTATGAGATCAGATATCTAAAGTATTTTTATTTAGAACATAAGACCGCCCAGCGTCACATACAACATATCTAACACTTATGCGCAAATAGACTATAAAATATCATCTGCTAGCGATTTAGACACAAACTACAGTTACCACTTTCTCTCTAACGGACCCTATCAGATCAGATACCTATAATCTATTTTTCTATGATAACATAACATAACAATAACAACAACTATTATACTCAAACACAAAGTATGATGGGTTAACAAGATTATATCGAAGCCCCAGCAAAAGCAAAAATGCAGTTCTAAGTTACAAAGTCTAATTCAAGATCGATTTAACATTAAATTTTTCTTACTTTTCGTGTACCGGAAAGTCTCATAAAAAATGGCTAAAAAATGGAATATGGCTGAAAGGAAGGATTACCACAAATTGTTGTCACAATTTAATGGGCCGTTTCTGACAACACACTAAATAATAAAGAGACAATTGATCAGTTTTGCCAAAAATAATGCATATTATGCTGTCAAAATTAAATGTCAACGACCACAATCAACAATTTAATTTTACTTCAAATACCATATTCACTGGCTTTGTCCTTTGTCCCTGTGATTTTAGTTCTCTTAAAAAGCCAGAGAAATAGAAAAAGAAGGATACTTGTAAAAGCTGACGATATAAAGTCTTTTAAAGACTTAAAAGCTCTATTAAGAAATATTTTTCAGGTCATTTTCAAGAAATGACAAAAAGGTCTTCTTCATTTCTGACGGAGATGATTTGTTACAAAAAGTGCTGTTTAAATTGCTGTATTTTGCGATGGCGGAAGAAATGCTTAAAAGTAATTTGAAAGCGATTTTACCTATTTTTTTCGTTAAGCCTAGGATGTCCAACTAGATCTGGCTAGCCCATTTTTGACTAATGCTCAATATCTTTTTTTTAGTTAAGTTAGAAAGAAAAAAAGACAATGAATTCTACCACTGAAGTATTCTCAAGCGAAAGAAATTTCCTTTTTTTAAATAGTGCGCTAAATGCACCCTTGTGATCTGGCTCGACCACAAATTATTTTACTACGATTTATATGATTTTACCACGTAAACACTCATCTAAAACGCCAAGAATTATTAAATCAGTAGCCATAGATAATTAATGCTTGTTACTAACGCAGAGTAATCATATACCCCAGATCCAAATTTGATGGTAGATGTCCAGATTCTTCCTTATCGCTGACGTACTAGGTTAAGCCGGTATACTCAGTTAAAAACTAGTCAAATATAGTATGTCATAAAAGTACGATGGTTATGTGCCTCATAAATAAATTATGCATTAAGAGATCAAATTTATACATGTAAGAGCTCTCATGGTATACCGGAGTTAAAATAAGAGTTGTGGAACGAGTTGTGATAAACTTGGCTCAAAAGTACTTTCATACAATTATAACTGCAGAATATGAATCAGATATAGCAACGAGCCAAACATTGTCAAAAAATCTAACCAAATTATTGACTACAACCAAAATGAAGCAGGAGTAGGTATAATGGTATCGAGATATCTGCAAGTGTGAAACAAACCATTAGCCTTTGGCTATGTTTTTCAATATGCTGGACATATTAGGGTCGGCTGCATTTATTATTTATGAAGAGATGGTAAGAACAAGGCAAACGTACCGCCGCCGCAGCTACCTTATTGAATTATGAAATTAGTTGGTATGGCTACATATGGAATTTCGTGCTTCTAATGCTTATATATTGCATTATCCGCATATCAGAACTGCTATGGCACAGTATAATGTATTTGTAAGTATCATACATTTGTATGTAAGAAAAAACAAAATTAAAAAAGTTAATTTAAATAATTTTTTTCTTGTGGTCTGGTCTAGGGTTAAGCTCGTTATGTACCCAAATCTGCATTCAAATCTCATTTAATAAAAAACAAAAAATTTAACAATTAGCTTTCTGGGCGACCGTCTTGGCGACCGTCCACCTTCGAAAGTGCTTTGAGTATGTTGCGAACTTAGTCCAAACCCAACAGAGCAAAAAACATGATTTTTTGAAACTGCAGATTTAATTAATTAATAGTAACAACAATATGCCCACACTTCTAATTGTAACGATTAATTAAATTGTGCTTAAAACAGACTAAAACTGAATTTAATAGCAGTAGAAATAATTCAGTGGGTTTTATAAAACGTAAACGCACCCACATATTCAAGAAAACTCTTGTCATATTTATGCAGCCATGCTGCTACAACCAACAAAATCATCAGCTATTATGGATGCAACAGAAGAAAAATAAAAAAAAGAAGAAAAAGACTACTTGAACTCGTACATTGCATTTTATTGTGTCAGTTGTGCTAACGATAGAAAATAAATTGCACAATTTTATTTGCATTTGTTTACTCGTATATACGGTTCTAATACAATAACAAAAATACAACAACTATAAACATAACAGCAGAGTAGAAACAAGACAGCTTTGCTGCAACACAAGTTAATATATGGAAGGAAAAAAATATGCTGCATGCATTTTTATAAAAAGAAAAAATGTAGCACCATTTCGAAAAAAAATATTGAATTTATAAAGAAACATGGTTTTAAGATGTGCTAAGAGCAATGTGGATAAACATTGTTAAAGATTTCCCTTAAGGATACGTAAGAAAATTTTTGAAAATAATATCTGACATTATTATTAGAAATATTTTTAAAACTTTACATCTTAAAAATTCATTGAAATGAAAATAAATATTGTATATACATATGTAGGTATTTTTCAGATCTTAATATGCGCTAAATATTTCATACAATGCAGTGTTATCAAAAATTAAATGGTACTTCAACAAGAAAATGAAATGCAAAATGTTTAGACCTCAAAATGAGTACACCCAATCCTGTTTTTATACGATTTTCTAATAACACCGTCCAGAAAAATAATTTGATTCAGTTTTTATACGATTAAAAAAAAAAAACACGTTCTAGACAAAAAACGGATTCTGTTTTACATGATTTTATTTGATTTAACACGGTTTAAAAAAGCTACTCGATTGAAATTTCAAAGAAAATTTCAAAAAAGAAAAATATATATATTATATTTATATTTATTATTATTATATTAATTTGAGATTTGAATTGCCTTCTGTTTTTATAAAAGTAACCAAATGTACATACAAACTAAATTTGGTTTTTATAAAAACCCTCATAAAAGTTCTTTTTGGGTTTCATTAATCAGTTTATTATATCAATTTCAAGTACTAAAGCTCGTCTCCATGTGATTGTGTAGTGGTGAACATCATTGTTGAGTCGTGGTAATGGTTTTTACTTATGTTGTTTTCTTTTCTTCAAAGAAAGTATCACACTGTTAAAAGGTGCATTAAAAATGGCTATCCAACCTCAAATAATGTAATTTTTTATTTGAGAAGAACATGACACAAATATTAGGAAGGGCTATGCCTTCTGTTTACCAGTTAATAAAACAATTTGTTTTGCAAAATAGAAAAGATGACGAAGATGAATCTAACAACTGATTTATTTCAATTTTCGCAATGCAGCAATATTCATATTTAGATTTTTTCAAAAAAACAAAAGTTTTCTAGATTTGAAATATGTAAGTATGTATCTTTTGTTTTGTTTTCAATAAAATATATAAATATGAAAAAGGTCCTGCCAGATTGCTAATTTTCCGAATTTACATTTTGACCGCTTTTTTATAACAAAAATATTTTTTTACATTCAAGTACTCCACAAAACAATAAAAAAATTAAACTTAAAATTGGATAACGATATCAGACGAATTTTTCAAGCTTCATCTGGTAGCCCTATAAATAAACAAAAGTCATAGGCTTTACAGGGTATTATCAGCACTCTCGATTTATACAGGGCATAAAATGCACCCCTATTGGAAAGTGTGAGAGAGCGAAACATTCTTAAGAAACAAAATTGAATTTTTTTGAAATGAAATGCACATTTTTTGGTAGAAAAGAAAATACCATTAGCATTGCTATTTTTCCCTAGTAGGTAGTGTTTTGTTCCTAAATGTTCGTCTGAAACTGGAATTTTAGGCGGCTCTCTTTGGTTTAAGACTCTTAATTATCATAACCTCTGCTGGGGATTCGAATCTGGGCCGTTTGTGTTGATAATAAAATGTTGGTAAAATGTTTTATATATATATCCAAAACATTGTTGAATACATTTTTCACTCAAATAACAAATTCATTAAAAGAATTGTTGGGTACTAAAGAAGTACTAATTAGGTTGTATTTTTAGTAAAATAAAATAATTTTATATACATCAACATATGTAAAGATAATGGTAAAATGTACCTCAAAATTCAAAAAGTACTGCGTCCACACATATTAGTTTGTCTTTGACAGTCACTGAAGTAAGACAACTGAGTCAATTTAAAAATTGAATTCATTTATTTTCGTATCCTAATTGTTTTTTTTTTTTTTTTGTAACTCCTCTTATGGCATATTGCTACCAAGTAAGTGATCGGTCTACTGGAGCAGCTGTCTATGAGAAATGTGGATGCTGCTATCTGTCTATCTACACAGTTGTCTACAAAGTTCTCTCTATATTAGGTGTAGTGGTTCGGAGCCTTGCTGTTATTGCTCATCATACACTCCTGCTTCTTTCCCCGAGAGCTGACATTGTTTAACCCTTTCGGTGAGCTTTTTTAGTTGATGTTCGTTTTCTTTTTCCTTCGGAGAGACAGAAATTCAGGGGATTTGATGGATCCTCTAAAGGAGAAATAAAGCCACTTATTAATTTAAAATCTAAAGTCGCGATGAAAATTTATTTGCCTGAGGTTTGAACCTAGGCTTCTTGTGCTATATGGAACCATTTTTACCATTAGACAACGCCACAATGCCACACCGCTGATTATATATTATTTTTAACATAAGACTTGAATAAGTCTTAGCACCATCAATTCCCATGGATAAAATCTATTATCTGACTTCAGTTCCTATTCCAATGGCACTAAATATTTAACTCGCCCAAATGAGGTTATCACGCCACAGTAAAACGGTAATGTCTATGGAGTAGTAGTGAGCGTTTGGAGTCAAAAATTTAGTTATTCAACTAAGAGGTTAAATAACGTTTTTCATAATGTTCGAATACGAAAATGTTATCATCGAGATGGTTGCGGCGGTTGTTGAAACTCTACATAACGTAGAGACAAGTTTTTTCATACACAACAGAACGATCACAAAAGGAAGTTTCTCCAGGCGTATATCAAAGAAACTGAATCTGTTGATCAATGTGGTTTTGGTCGCAAAACTTTGAAATGCACATTGTGTCGCTCACATTGATTACTTTGAAAAGCGTAACATTGGATAAGACATGGATTCATTACAATTTATTTGGATCAAGGAACGATAAAACGACAGTAACTTGTAAGACAACAACATCATGGGTACGGATTTTTCTCTCGATGCACATATTGTATTCACATTATTAAATTGAAAAAGTTTAATCTCCACTAACGACGTAAAAATTGTTATTCATTCAAGATAATGCATGGGTGCAGGCGGTACGAGATATTAACTCAACTAGCAAAGTTTCCAGATTTAGCACTTGTAGCTATTGCCTGTTTTAAAGTATAAACAAAGGGCTAGCTGGTAAGAGAGTTAGGACAAATGAAATGGTTATTGAAACATTGTGTTCAATTATAAAGACTTATACAAAATTAGACTAAATGTATCCACCTGGTAGAAAAGTATGTTGAAAAACAAAACGATTTCTTTTAGAGTGCCTCCTAAAACTTTATTAGCTATACCGCTTGTAACAATTAGAATGCAACTTAAAATTATATTTTAATTCAAAGAAAATAAAAACGTTCGCCTAAAACTCTTCACTCTCACACTATGGTAATAGCAGCTAAGACCTGTGAGTAGAATGCTGTAGAAAATTACAAAATTCATTGAGATGTACTCGTTATGGGAAGTATAATCGGCAATTGATTAGTACCTGGCTCGATACAATGAATACAAAATAAGTTGTTAAGATGTGAGAAAACACATTATAATACGTATAAATGTGGTTACTATTCCATAGTTTTTATGAATAGAACTATTTTTTTGTAATTCTTCTTCACTTTTAACGTTTTTATAAACACCACGAATGAAGAAGGATAGATATTTGTTGCAAGGAAACAGTGTATTTTATTAATCCAGTAGCTCCGTTATATATTCTAGTTTTTACTCTACATTTTCAAATGCCATGTGTTTTATTTGTAGTGTGTGTGTTTAAGTGTGTGTCATTGGATTTGTTTGTCTGTTTGGTGGATATAGACAAACAATAAAAAATAGAAAAACAATGAGAAAAAATGGCACAAATAGTACAAATCTAATGCTTGATAGAGCCTGGCACCAAAAACCATTATATTCTATAGATATAAGCACTTGAATACACACACGCAAGCACTTGTTAATACACACATATACATAAATGCATGCATAGATAGAAACGAATACAAATAAAACACATACAGATTAACGATGTTAGCCTAGAGAAAAAAAGAAACGGGAAAATGAAAAGACTTAAAACCGATTAATGATGAAAAATTTGAATTCTTTCTATGGTATTCGAGTTAAATAACACCATTTTCCCCATATTTTACATACAAATGGATATGTGGCTTTTAGACAAATAGAAAATATAGGTTGTATTGGGGGCATTGTATGCGAGGCAAATTTCGTATTTTGAAAAATATATATAACTATGGCAACAAAATAATGCTCTAAAATGTATTTCTGTATACACATACATACGTATATGTAGGTATGTATATAAGTGTATGCATATAACGAATGTAGGGAATGGTAACACTGTGCATCTAAAAGCCACTTGATTCGCTTTTAATCTAGTTTGTAATTATTTAGAAAATATTTTATTTTATTTTTTTTAGTTTACACATATACATACATACATATATACATATATACATTATTAGTTATGGTTTTTTCACTTTAGCGACAATTGTTTTAGACAAAACAAGTTGATATAGAAATAAAAATTCACAACATTTTATATATTTCCACTTTTGCTGTATATATTTTTTTTTTGCCAAGCAATAGAAAAATGTTTAAAAAATCAAGTTAAGCACGTTTTACCAATATTCAAACACACTCATCCAAATGCAATTTAGCCATTACTAAAGGGGTTATTCTAATTTTTTTTTTCAGTTTGCAAATACATATAGAAATATATGTTACTATATAAGTGCATGTCTGCTTAGTGTACATGCAAATGTGTTACTGTTTTATATATACATACGAGTACATACATACATACATACATACATACGTAATATAAAAATTCCAAATTGCTAGGGCGTTATTCTATGCGAATGTATGTGACTGCTCGCTCACTCCTTAGCACATTTAGATTTGTTTACGTTTAAGGTGTTTTTTTCAATTTTTTTTCATTTTATTTTAAAGGGAAACGGAAATGTTTTTTAAAATAAACGCTTAAAAACACTTATGCCCAATGATGTGGCAGTTAAATTTTTGTATATCGTCATATTTTTTTCGCTTTATTTTCCGATATTTTATTTTTTTATTTTATAACAATAAAAATTTTGTTATAACCATTTAAAGTATTTTTTAGATATATTTTATATTTTATTTTTCTAAAATCTTGAAAATGCTAATGGTATTTTCGTTGGAGAGTAATAGGAAGTTTACATTTTTTCTTCCCAACATATATCAAATGTTGTTAAATTTTTATCAAACTATTCCAAAATTAATTGCCTATAAATTTTTCTTTTCAACAGTGGCTGGTTTTGTAATTTATTTTTAAACAGAAACTTTTAATACGGATTTAATTAACTGAAAAAAGGCAATAAATTGGAAGTCAGTAGGGATTTTTTAAGAAGCAAGTTCTATTGAAAATTATTTATTGTATGAATATAAGGTTTACACTAATTTTTTAAGTGTTTTATATCATCAACTTAGTCGCTTTTTAAATATCAAAAACACACATAAGAAAAAATGTACCTGTACCTGCTAACAAAATAATATTAAAGAAAATATAATAATTTGATGATTTCTAGACGCTTAAGGCCACTTTAATTTGTTCAAAGGCAACAAAACTAAATGTCAGACAAGTCGATTTCTGCAGGCAACGAATAGGATGCCAGCTAGCTTTGTCATGTAGGAAATATAATCTCAAAAATTGGTAGTGTGTCAAACATTCGCCCGACCAAGAAATGTATGGGAAGAGTAGGATGGACATATTCAAGATTTCGAAACATAGAACGCTGCCTTCCGAGACATCCAGAAGATCCAAATACTGGTCAATCAATATGTGCCAAGGATTTTGTGAGTCTTTCGTCCAAGGATCATTTCTGACAACGGACTGTGGATGCAATCTAACCAGCAACTTATGTCAACAGAGATTAAAAAATTGTAGGAAATGAAATAGAACGAAAAAAACCAGGCTTTCGAACAAGGGGACGGTCATCATATATTTGAAAAGGAAAATTGAAGCGGTAATAGGAACAATCGCCCTATGCTGGGGAGAAGTAATAATAGTGGCATAGAACAGATTCATTTTTATGCGATTTGTTGATTTTATATACTCTTTTTAGAATCGACGGAAAATATATATAGTATCGGGTCCGCCATCTAACGTTTTTTTTTTTTCAACTAGTGCTTGTTTCGTGAATGGTAACACTTAGCTCATGTCTGATTTGACAAATAATTAGTTTTATCCTTCCGCTGAACGAATATGGTTTTGTATACGCTTGAACAACGCTGGGAATTTCTGTTCATAAAAACTGAAGAGGAGGAAATTAGCAACATTTGGTTTCAACAGGACGGTGCTATGTGAGCCGAAGCTACACTCGATGTCTTGCGCCCTGTTTTTGAAGATCACATTATCAGCCGCAGAGCTGATGTCGTTGGACTATTATTTGTAGGGTGCCGTCAAAGATAAGTGTTACGCCAACAAGCCAGAGGCAATTGACGCTTTAAAGGACAAATTTCGTGAAGCCATTGGTGAAATACAGCTGCACACAATCGATAATGTGCTTAAAAATTGGATCGATCGTGTGGACCAGCCGAGGCACTCGCAATTTTTATTGGAATCTACAAAGTTACACAAATTATGATTCATCACCACACTGTGAAGTACTGAAAGTCTACTAAGCAATCGTTAGTGCAGTTTCTGCAAGAAATAGAAGTGAAACAGATGCATGCATGGATTTGACGGCAGTATGATTGTAATTTTGAGTATTTTCAATGCGTTTGATAGAGTTTGCAGAACTCTATCGACTTATTACGATATTGTCATATAATGGTGTGCGTTTAATTATTTTGCGGATACTAACGAAATAGGGAATTTTTTTTTCCTAACGAAGCTATGTTCTTACACAGTAATAGTATTTTCCGTAAAGCAAACAATCGTATATTCTATTTGTAGTTGATTGACCCTATTCGTTAGCAGGACTATCTTCTCAAAATAGCTCCTCTGTGCCCTAAGATATAATAAAATTCATATCAAGTGTTCATAAACAGTACAAGCTCCATGCACTGGGTGATGATGACGATGACTATAATTACTAGTTAAAAAAGTCAATTAACATTAAAGCATTTTGCCAATGTCATCAAAATATCTACAAAAAGTGTCGGCAATCATAAAAGTAGTATAACTTCCCAGGTATTTCAACTGCACTTTTTTTCGAATAGTGTTATCTGTATATATAAGAATACGTTTTCCTATGTTCGTCATCTTATAACTCGAGAACCACTCAACTGACTTAAAAGCCAACACATGGAAAGGTCTATTTTCTCACTGGGATGAGGTGCTTATAAAAATATTTGTTTGTCTATATCTTCTCTAAATTTAGTTTTGTTGTCCATACAAATTATCAGCCAAAAAGCGGGTGGAAACAGATAAGTGACTTGGTACCTCCAATACAATGTAAATATTGATTCATATCTTGAGAATGGTAAGAGGAGAAGTTTCTGAATTTGGTCTCTGTTACTTAGGAGTTAATACAAATCATCAGTTAGAAAATGGGCGTAATTGGACAAGTTGGTATAATGCCTCCCACACATAATACTGATTTTTGCATATCTTGAACGGTAAAAGAGAATTTGATCTAAACGACTCGCCAGCCAATACAATTCATAAGTTGAAAGTGGGAGGAATTGGATATATGGGAGTAACATTTGCCATACATAGCAACTGTTTCTTGTTTTATTACTTGAGAACGGTAATAGTAAAAGTTCTTAATTGCGTGTCAACAACTTCTTAGACAGGAATCATCATCAGTCAATAACTGGGCAGGGTTGGCAAACCTCTGGGTAACCCAGTTAAACCCTCCCGCGTTTTATATTTTAAAAAACCCGTGTGGGTTTTTTCTTAAAAGCTTTTCGTAGTTTATTTACAACAAAAATAATTAAAATTTCCGTATTAAGATTACAAACTATATTGGCCTGTTGCTTAGCTCAAAAAAGGTAATAAATTAACAAATTTGTCGAAACAAATATTTATCACATTACTGCTTACATCTTTTTCCCACCTCTGAGCCAATGTTCGAATCACGTCTCAGAAAAATTCCACTTTGAAACCGATTTTATACTTCTTCAAAAGAAGATATTGTATCCGTCGAAAGAGCCAATAGTCAGAATAAAAAATGTATGGAAAATACGGCATTTGATCATTTCTAACAATTGGCAAAGTTTGCGATGTGACCCCGTGTGTTGTCATGCGAAAGGAAACTTTATCGCTCTGTCAGTCTGTCTTTATATTCCAGCCGTTTGTTTTATAATACACGGTTCAAACGAAATAATTGTAATATGCCCCGATTAACGAATTTTGGCAGCTCATAGTACGCAATACCGCCTTGATACCACCAAAAGTTCAAAATTGCATTACCTATACTTTTTCCCACCTCTGAGCCAATGTTCGAATCACGTCTCAGAAAAATTCCACTTTGAAACCGATTTTATACTTCTTCAAAAGAAGATATTGTATCCGTCGAAAGAGCCAATAGTCAGAATAAAAAATGTATGGAAAATACGGCATTTGATCATTTCTAACAATTGGCAAAGTTTGCGATGTGACCCCGTGTGTTGTCATGCGAAAGGAAACTTTATCGCTCTGTCAGTCTGTCTTTATATTCCAGCCGTTTGTTTTATAATACACGGTTCAAACGAAATAATTGTAATATGCCCCGATTAACGAATTTTGGCAGCTCATAGTACGCAATACCGCCTTGATACCACCAAAAGTTCAAAATTGCATTACCTATACTTTTTCCCACCTCTGAGCCAATGTTCGAATCACGTCTCAGAAAAATTCCACTTTGAAACCGATTTTATACTTCTTCAAAAGAAGATATTGTATCCGTCGAAAGAGCCAATAGTCAGAATAAAAAATGTATGGAAAATACGGCATTTGATCATTTCTAACAATTGGCAAAGTTTGCGATGTGACCCCGTGTGTTGTCATGCGAAAGGAAACTTTATCGCTCTGTCAGTCTGTCTTTATATTCCAGCCGTTTGTTTTATAATACACGGTTCAAACGAAATAATTGTAATATGCCCCGATTAACGAATTTTGGCAGCTCATAGTACGCAATACCGCCTTGATACCACCAAAAGTTCAAAATTGCATTACCTATACTAAAACAACGCGATTGTACTAACAAACAAGAAATATTTTCGAATCGAAGGAATAAAACCCAAAAAACCCATCAGGAAAACTAATAAAAGCCGGTGGGTTGGGTTGGATTTTTGTCAACTCTGTAACTGAGCGAGATTAAATAAAGCACACCGGGTAAAAGATTTTTATTATGTATTATTATTGAAATAAAAGTTTTGTTGTGAGAAATACATTTTATAGGTATACAACACAAAGGCTCCCAGCAACGCGGGATTATTCTTCATAATCAATCAGAAATTCGATTTTAAATTGTTGGGTAACTTAAGGCTGATAGGAGTTCATATGACGATATGTACATATTTTGTATTGTTTTGGTGATGTTCGATACATACATGGTATGTATATACGTAAATGACAATATATTTTTGCTTTTTAATATTTTGTTTAAAAACGTTTTAGTTTAAGGGCGTTTCGTATAAAAGAATAATTTCTACAAAAGCCGTAAAAAAACTGAAATACATTACATACATACATGTGTATTCCCAAAACAAAAAATCTATAGCTAATAGTACCAATTACGAATAATTGGAAAAAAGGACAAAATAAAATTAATAAAATGCAAATTTCACAATTTGCATATGTGTTAATTGAATAGAATGACATCTGCATAAATTGATACCAAAGGCCAGTTTAGAACCTAATCAAATTATCAAATTCCTAATAAATTTTAAAGCTCCAGAAAACAAAAATGTTGTGGTTTATGTAAAATATTATTATACATACTTAAATACTCATACACAACGTACAATACCATTCGTGTGATTGATATTTATTTATATTGTAAAAATAAATTTATATCTATTTAATTTATTTATTTTATTTTTTCTTTAATCAATTTTTATAAATATGCATGTATATGCATATACGTGCAAACTAGTATATAAATAAAAGCTGATTAGTACTTAAAATTTGTTATTATTTATGCAAAATGAACAACTGCATGCATATATTCTATACCAATCAGAGAGACGGGAGAGAGTACGGCTTACGAAACATACTCGTACATGTATGTATATATTTATTTATTTTCAATGCATTTATGCATAATAAGTGTATTTAATATCTCTTTATGTTATTTTATTTTAGTTTATTTTACTTCGCATGTATTTATTTATCACATTTTATGCCATCAATATTAATATATGTTAATTTATAATTTTTGATTTATTTTAAGGATTATAAAGCGTTTCTGGTTTTTTTTTATTTAATTTTTTTATTCCAAATTTCATCTTTTTCAACACATAAAATTTATTATAAATTTTATCTATATTTTTGGTTATTTTATATCGAAAAAAAAGAAAATAAAAACATGTAGAAATAAATAATTTTTGGTCATAAATATGCATATCGATAAGATGCAGCCGCCTGGGCCATATGAAACAATGCATAGGCTTATGACCTATAAAATTTATGCATACATGTATGCAATTTTCAAATGTAAAATTGCAAAAATTTTTAATTTTTCCAAAGAATAATGGAAAAGTGATTAAAATATATATTTTGTGTAACGAAAATAATTTTTTAATTTGTTCAAAATGACATAAAATTTTAGAGTCTGTTAGAAGGAAATTGCTTCCCATATCTCTAATGAGAAATCCATATATTTTTATCCATATATTTTTGTTAAACAATAGAGAAGATCAAAAAGCAATCAAAAACACTTTACTTTAAATATATTATCTTACTATATGTATGTTTGTCATTATCATCATTCCGATCAGGAATTCTTGCAGGGCACTGCGACAAGAGGTACAATAGACCCTGAGACTTGGGATGTACAGTTTCTTAAGCAGATCTGATGGCTACCTAATGAACACTAGCATAGCTGAAACTACATGTATACATTATATTATCTAAAGCAAATTAACTCTTTCTATTGTCATCGTAGAAATTTCAAAGCGATGCTATTTCCGTTGACTATTATCTAATTTTAGCATCTTCTTATAAATATATGGTATACAAATTAGCGTGTATTTGTATGTATGTTTGTTGGTTTGTTTGTGCCTTATGGATAGCTAAATGGCTGATCAGTTTCTTTAAATTTTAACAGTATCCCTGTGTATGTCTGGAAGGAACTATAGGCTGTACAAATTTCGAAAATTCCACCTGGGCGGTGCCACGTATATCGCACACTGAATCATGAACAGTTACAACTCAAAATTTGTAAATGCTCAGACCAGGCAAAAAACAGTTTCTAACAACGTGGTTGTTATTATATAGTCAAATTGAGTTCCACAATTTACTTAATTTTTGTTTAATTTTGTGCAATAATTTTGCAACTAAAGGGTAATTTTGAGTTGTGGCTGTTTAGTTGAAAATGTAATTGAATTTTTTCTATTGGGTATTGGATATAATAAAAAATTGTGCCTTTTTAACAAGAACTATGTTTTGACGAACATAACACAACTCGAAAAAATACTGTTTATGTGAAAGAAATCACAACTAGAAATAGTACTCTTTAGTTTATAATGTACAAGCCTCACAAGTAAAATAAAAACAGACATACAAATATTTTCTCATGTTAGGGAGATAGTGATGTAAACGAAACTTTCGTGATCGTTAGAGATTTGATCTGTGAATTTCCAAAATCCTTTGCAATTTGTACCCACTGTGGTATTTAAAGAGCAATACGACAAAAAAGTTAATGATCGTGCCCAAAATGATTTCGTTGGTGAATTGTATACCTATGCCACGCATTTGTGCCGATCGCAACTCGGCTGTAAGCATTGCTGCCACTACTCCTTTAATGGATCTTTTGGTCTTTGTCTTTATCAAGCTTTTCGTTGAGAAAACAAAAACTACAAAAAAAACTTTCGCTTACGAAATAATTTAAATTTTCCATTATTATTTTTATTGAATACTTATTATTCGTTATTCAATTTTTATGTAAAAAAATTTGAATTTTATGATTAATTTTGAGTTGTGACTGTTCATGATTTAGTATATATATTTGTAATCTATTTCAGTAACATTCTCTAAATTTGGCCCAAATAGATTCACAATCATCTGAATTTGGTCTGAATGACTTCGTAGTCAATACAGATCATCAGGCAAAAAAAGGGCGAAATTGGACAAGAGGGCATGGTACCCCAAATACAAACTATTGAAATATTGATTTCATTATACCTCGAAAACTGTTGAAGCAAAATTTTAAGTATCCCGTCTCAATGACTTTATACTCAGTAGAAGTCATCCGTCAAAAAGTTGGCGGAATTGGACAAGTGGGTGTAGCACCTCCTATACAAACTTAATTTTGATATCTGTATATGTTGAGAACGGTAAAAGCAAAAGCTTCTAAATTCGGTCTGAATGACTTCATAATCAATTCAAGTCATTGTGTTCATTACATCTTAAGGATAGTTAAGGCTAAAGTTTCAGTATTTGGTCTGAATGGCTTCACTTGTCAAAAAGTGGGCAGAGCTGGACAAGTTGGGGTGGTATCTCCTATACAAAGTAAATATTGATCTTAGTATATCTAAAAGCAATTAATGTGGCCTGAATGATTTCGTAATCATTATAAATTATAAGGCAAAAAGTGGACATGGTACCTGCAACACAAAGTAAATATCAATTTTTCTATATCTTGAGAACGGCAATAGTAGAAGTTTCTAAATTGGGTTCAAACAGCGTTGTAAACAATACACACCTTTAGTCAGTAACTGGGCGAGATTAGATAAGTGGGAGTGGAACTTTCCGTTCATAATAAATACTGAATTTTGTATATGTTGAGAACGACAACTATAACGCTTTGTTATCTATCCAAATCAGCCAAAAATCGGGAATTACAGAAAGCACACTGGACAAAATCTAATGGATGTGAATCTTAACAATGTGTGAAGTTTTGTTTTATTTGATTGCGTATTTTAATTTTTACAAGAAGTTCAATTCAAAACATGCACTTGATTTTAATCCCCACTGTGTGCTTGTATACTAAACAGGATTTTCAAATCAAATCACGTAATTGAGAGAGAAAATTAAGTCATTTTTTCATTGTGTAAAATTAATTGAATAATATTGGGTGCTCGGCTTAGTTCGGCTACAGATTGTCGTTAGACAGCTCTAAAATGTAATATCAATTGAATTAGGTAACACAAAGCTTCTTTGAAAGGCGATATCTTAAGCATCACTTTGCTAGAAGCATTATTAAAATTGCATTATTTTATGAAAAGTTATCTACGTTTAAAAATGGGTGAAAATTCGAAACATTTATATTATAGGAAAGTTAAGAATGAGTCGCAGGGTGCTACAAAATACTGAAGTTTACGGTGACGATGCAGTACCTGGAAACAACAGCAACGAAATGATAATTTTGATTTTAAAGATGCATCTCGGTCTGGTCAAACAAACACTAAAAAAGTCAATGAAATCATGGAGAAAAATTTAGAAGCCTGGACGTTACTAGGAAACTAGGTACTTATCACCAAAGGAGTTATTAATTATTTGAAGAAAGTTGGATACACAAAGAATCTGCCACATGAATTATTAATGAAAATTTAAAGGACCAAATTTCCATTTGCGATTAACTGCTAAAAAGGAACGAAATCGATCCACTTCTGAAGCGGATGATTACGGGCTACTAATCAAGCGTCATAGACGGTGGCAAAACCAGAATGGACACCAAAAAAAAATAATGCTGTCTGTCTGGCGTGATTGAACAGAAATTGTTATTACAAGCATTTAAAACCCAGTAAAACGATTAATTCTAATCATTACAAGCAATTGAATTAAAATGCCCAGAATTGTGCAGTAGAAAAGGTATTGCTTTCTATCATAATCAAGTCAGACCACGTTCATTTTTGATGGCCTGGCAGAAACTAATAGAGCTTGGCTTGGTAAATTCTAATGCATTTACTATAAAGGCCTGACATTGCACCTTCATATCATAAATTGATTTGTAAATTTAAGTTCTGTAGAGGCCTGTAAAATGCAATAGAACCAATATTTCGCTTAATAACCGCAAAAGTTCAACACTGATGGAATAATGGCTTTACCTTAAAAATTGCAAACGGTTGTCTAGTAAAATGGCACATAATTGGGTAAAATTCGTCTGAAATATAAGAAAAAGGTGTGCAATTTTTGAAATTAACCCAATTTTCGAAATTAACCCAACACCCAATGTTGGATGTTCAGTAATTGAATGCTAGAAGTAGCTGAGGCTGTGAAAATATGAACTGTGCCAGCGTATCACAATTTTTATAAATATTTAGATATGAAAAAGCTATCCACTTGATGGGTATTGCACTTGATTTTTGGTCTCTTTAAAAGTGTGTTAGATATGGTGAGTTGGTTCGTTTTTAGAAAAACCTTCGTATATTATTTGCTGTTTTTTAATTAATTCAAAATAAGAATGTATTGATTTTAAGGGCAGGGCAAGCTAATATATTTTTTGTACTTTCACTCAACGGAAACTAGATAGTGTCTAAGCTTGATGAATTATCTAGATCAAAACTACTGAGAAATCTCACGACTACTGGCTAACACTATAACGAAATCTTTTCCGTGAGTAGAGAGCTACCAAGAAAATCAACCAACACTCGTTAGTACAAATGAGCAATTTTGTAATGCAAATTATGATTTGTTTTTATAAATCAATAAATGGCTACGCCAATAAGCCCACCAATATGCACACAATCTGATAGATATGCTTTGCAACAATTTTTTGTATTTTAAATACATCAAATACACCAATGTAACATATAAAATATACGGGCTATTGCATGTAAAAAAGGAAACTAAGAATTTAAAAGCACAACTGACATAAACTCATAAAAGAGTAAAATATACAGTGATTTTATTAATGTATTTTATCTAAACGCTATATAACTTTAAAAGCTTTTATTTTGAAATTCCGTTAATTTCTAATGGACTAAACCACTTTTCTAATAACTTGTAGACGTATGAGTTTGAAAAAATTTTGTTGAGCTTAAAAGTGCATATTATTTTATCCATTTTTGATTACATACATTACACCATTCCCTTCTCACTTCACTTAACCTTATCTATGCATATATTTATTTATTTATTAAATAATTTATTATTTTATATAAATTTCGTTATATTTATGTATCTACAATGTTCTTGGCAACACATGTAATTATGTTAAAGTCATAAATTTATGTCATTTAAAAACATTAAAAATAACAACAACCATTTGTGATAAAATAATGAAAAAAATAATATTGAACAATCATGTGTGTTAAATGCAAAACCTCAAATCAATTAAAAATTTAAAATTATGAATCATTTTCAATTTAAAATTATACAATTTTTGTAAAAAGTGTGGTGGCCATAACAAATACATACATACATACGAGTACAAATTTGTATAATATGTTTTTATAATTATTTTTACTTTTTTTATTTGAAATTGTTTGTAAATTGTCAATAGAGTTCATTAACGTGAAAAAGAGTAAAAAACGTAAACAATTTAAGCAATATTTAAAATGTAATTTTTGTTTAATTTTTTTAGCTTTTTGTTCTTATATAAAAGTACTTTAAAAAACGACATCAATTAAATGGTTAATTAATATTATTATTTTATTTTATTTATAAATACTTTTTTTGTTTATTTCGCAAATATGTTTTTAAACATTTTTATTGGTTAATTATGATTAAAAATATCTATTAAAAAAGAATTTTTTTTAAATTCTATAAATTCTATAAAATTTTTTTTTTAATAATAATTTTGTAACCAACAATGGGCCTAAAAATTTTAAAATGTGTTGATTTCCAGCATATCAATAAATAGACGCCACCATAACTTGGGTAGTCTGGTACCCGAGTATGTAAAGAAAAACCCAGGTATTTAAGAGGAAACCTGGTTGCTGCCCAACATATAAGGACGAGGCTATTTAGAGCTGATCTGCTTATTTTGTCTAGTAGAGTCTTAGATAGTTCTCTGTCACTGATCAAGAAGAGGGCACGTACTCCAAGTAAAATAGCTCCTAATTGCAATTGTGATATCTCTATGGACTTTTTGGATGCCGGAGGTCCCAAAAACCTTCTAGAGGCGAACATCATAGTAAATCATTGCGTAACGCTAACAATGGTAAATCGTCGATGACTGACGATGAATTTTCATTGCTGTCATACATCATTCATTACATCCACCTCTTTTTCAGTTAGTGCTAATCTTTAAAAGACAGCACTTAAGATTGCATAATATTCTATTAATTAGTTTGTGAGTTATTAAGCTAAGAGTGGCCATACTTTTGTTATTTTTAAAATAATGGATCAAAAACAATTTCGTGTTTAAATTCTACAGTGCTTCTGGATGGGAAAAATGCCGTTTAAGCGAAGCAATGGCTTGTTATGTGGACTAGCCTTCATCAGAAACAACAATAAAACGTTGGTCTGCTGACTTCAAATGTGATCGTGGAGATACAGATGATGCAGAACGTAGTGGAAGTCCAAATGAGGCGGTAACGCCAGAAGGCATCAAATAATAAATGAATAGAGCTAATTTGAAAAAAAATGTGTTTTCTTTCTCGGGACTTTTTAGCCCATGTGTTAATTGTCAAAATTTTCAACAGAATTTGATTTTACTTTGCAGGCATCCGTGTATTAGTGATTCAATTTCGATAATATCATCCACAATCATTAGTAAATAGGAGGTTTAGCAGGCAAAATCGTGCATTTTTCAGCTTGTAGTCGACTCACTAGACCATACCACTCGTCAAAAATATCGTAATGTAGACCAATTTTGTATTAGATCCAGCATAGGATATTTCAGTAGGTTTTTGAGTCTAGGCCCTTTTAAAATTATTGGCGTATTTTTAACAAAAATATAAACTTTAAAATTAAATAGAACAAAATCGTCTTGAAAAACTATTAACTTTGATATAAATTAATTAAATTTTTTTAAAGCATTTTTCAGGATTCAGATGCACGTTTCATATATATCATACATACATATATTTGTGTCGATATGGAAGAATAGCTTAAGTCACAAAATTATGTTTTGAGATATTTCCAATTTTGTGTAATTTTTATCTTAATTGTTTTTTCCAGAACAAAACTATAACTTAATATATTGGTAACAACCTTATTAAGCAGATAATGTAAAAGTCTTAAAAATTGGTAAACAGAGAGCGTACAAAACCTTTTATAACTTAAGCTATTTTTTGATACAAAGTCTTGCGTTTTACTGAGCCTTAAGTATACTTAAGCTCTTTTATTGAAATAATATCTACGTATGTATTACATAATTTTAAAATGTTCTGACAAATTCAATATCGTTCCAAAAAACTTAAGCTAAAAAGTAAACGCGCATAAAATTGGCAAAAAGAAAGATTTTAAGAAATGGATTAAATACAATTATGCATCTTGAGTTCTATAAAGCACTAAAGCATAAGCTCAACTTGGGCTTATGTCGACTTAAGCTACTCTTCCATGTTGCCACAAATATTAAAACCTAAAAACTGTATGAGAATAATATTTTGATTAAAACCCATAAGCCTTGGATTGAAAAAAAAGGAAACATGTTATATACTTAAATTTAAAGATCAAGCTTTGCTAATAAAATAAAATTTATTGAGAACATTTTTTAAATAAAAATCTGTAAAAATGTCACACTCTTTTATAATTATTTTTTGTTTTTAATGTTTTTAAATTAAAAATATCACTAATTATAAATATATATATATATATATATATATATATATATATATATATAAAATAAAAAACGTGTTTTTCTATACATATACATTAAAACTTGTAAATTTAAATTTTTATGTTATATAATAGAATTTAATTTTAATGTTTTTAATATTTTATTTTTATTTTTGCGGTAGGAAGAGAGAGAGAACATGTAAACAAATGATTAGACGCAGACAAAAGGAAAACATTTTTTTAGGGATATTTTAGGGGATAAAGGTAGTAAGGGATAAAACATATAGGGATTCTTTTCTTTTTTGTATTATATTTTATATTATATTTTTGTAATAGGATGAAAAAATTCTTTTTTTTTTTTTCTTTAAGTAAAATTGTCAACATGTTTTTGTTTTATTCAGAGACTTAAAACTTAAAACTTAAATAAAAAATTTAAAACAAATTTAAACCGAAAAAAAATACAATTATTCGAAAAAATAATAATCATAATTAATCTGTTTGTTTATCTTCTATGAAATTCGTATTTATAAAAAGCAAAATTAAATAAATAATATATCAAAATCATAGTAAATAAATAATTAATAAATCATTCATTAATAAAGTGATTATTTATGGAGTTTTTTTTCGATTTTTTTAAATTTATAATACATATGTATATAGATTATGTGAACTTTTTTGTTGTTGTAATAATGTTAAAAAAAATAAAATTTAATTAAAAAAATATAAGAACAAATAAAAACGTATATTTTTAAATTAAATTATATTCAAATGTATGTATTATAGAGTAAATAAGAGATTTATTTATTTGTGTTTATTTTTTAAATAATTTTTGTCCGAGTATTTCTGTGTTAGTATTTCCTTTTAATTTTATGTAAAAAAATTATTGTAAATAAAAAATATATAAATAATTAAATAAAAGTTTTTAAAGAAATTAGACTTTAATAAATAATAAAAACTAAATACACATATACACGTACACATAAAACACATACTTTTTATAATAATAATAATAATAATTATAATAAATAACTAACAGTGTTTTTATTAAAAAAATGTTTTTTTTTTTCGTTGTGTATGATGGAAAATTTATGTTTATATTTTTAATGAGATTTTAGTGAGTCGGAGGAATGAATTATTTTACAATAAATATTAAGATATTTGTAAAAGGGAGGTAGTAAAATAATTAAAAAGAAAAACTATTTATGAGAATAAGTTTTCATATTTGTAAGAAGATGCGATATGAGATGCAAATGCTATGACATTTTAAGGAAAAACACAGAATTTTGTTTTATGTTTTTGTTTATTAGTAAAGCTATTCATTTGAAGGAAAAATAGTCCAATTATTGGTTTGATAAATTGCGAACTTTATAAAATATTTTTACAGCTTTCTAAATTATTTATTTAGTATAAGTACTGTACACTTACTACTACTTTAGGTTTAGTGAAGTGTACAGTATTACCTAACTACTTTTTTTCGTTTTGTGTTAATAAAGTTTTAAATATTCCATTACAATCTTGTTAGATTATGTCTAGCAATGCTAATAGATTTTATGCATTTGCAGTTAGTTTGGAATACTGTACACTAACTACTACTTTCCGTATAGTGCAGTGTACAGAGTAGTACACTAACTGCTATTTAACGTTTTGTGTTAATAAATTATTAAAATCTTGTTAGAATAGGACTAGCAATCCTAATAGATTTTATTAAATGACAGTTCGATTGAAACATATATGTATATGTATGTAGAAAATAATAATTATTAATATTTATCACCAATTTTCAGTATGATTTCTGCAGGAGTTGCTCTACTGATATCCTGTTAGCGTGTTTTTTCGAGAAACAGGCTTTGACGCAGGGCACTTAAATTGAAAATTTTAGTTTTTAGTGTATACACTTTTGGATAGTCTGGTGCATGGTACTTCTGGTACTCTACTGGTACCACAGGCATTCAACTCTTCATTCTTTGGACAGTAGTGGTGGTTTTAGTTGTAACGTTTTTTTTTGTATTTTTTACCTTTTGACTGTGTAAGCGCCATATAACAGGATAGGGATGATTAATATTTTATATTAAGTGAGTGTGGTTCAACGAGAGAGAGAGAGATATCTTCTATATTGAATACTGCGCCCACAGTAGCAACAGTTGGCAAGAGTGATTCTTCGTTTAAGCACCAGATCTGACGTGATTCATGGTGTCAATGCTGGTACCAAGAGAGACAAAGTACTTTACCACTTCAAAATTGCGGTCTCCAACAGTAACGTTCCGCCCAAAATGCGAAGACTCTTTGTTTGTTGCCAGTTTGGCCATTTGGCCACAGACGTATTTCAGCAGCATGGCGATCTTGTAGAAAATTATACTTTGGCATTTCAACCCGACGCACAGTGGTATATTGGTAGCAAAAAGGAAAATTTTTTGACAATTGCTTTTTGAAAGTCTAATGATGCTGTTCTATAGAGAAGTGTTTGACAAAACAAAAAAACAAAAAAAATACATAATTTGTTTTAACAAAAAGTAATATTTTATTACTGTTAATGCCACGTAAATATTGTTACACGAAAACTGATCAAAAAAATTTATGCAACTCAGTAGTTTATGTGTGAAACATATTCTCACCGATAATATTTAGTGCTGAAGATAAAAATTATTATTAAATTGCATATGTAGTTAAGTAGATATGAGGGATTATTTTCCAAAAAATAAGTTAGCTCCGGCTACCACCATCCTCCTACTGGTACCAAATGAAGGGTGAGAGTTTATTCTCTCAGCTTAAACAAACAAATCTACCGACTTTCACAGATCGCTATATAAATTTTCGCTTGGATAGGACAAATTGTATGCAAAAAAGTCGAATTGTATTGCATGGATGGAGGTCGATGGGCGTAGCCAGTATTGAAGAAATTTGGAATATATCTTTTGCTCATTCTAGAAAAGGTGTATGACAAATTTGAACATTTTAGCTTGATAAGAAAAATTCAACCCAAAAAAAAAAAAAAATCGTTTTGAGCTGTACCGACCGACTCAGAGAGGTTCTTCTCAATTCTGAAGAAGATTTATGTGGCACTCAAAGACATACTGCATAGCAGTATAAGCTTATCGAGGATATCCGTACTGTCAAAGGCGACTTTATAATCGACGAAGAGGCGAGTCGATGTTTTCCAGAGTTTCACATATTGCGAAGATCTAGTCGATGGTGGATATACCAGGCCTGAAACCGCACTGATAATGACCGTTTAGCTTGTTGACGATGGGCTTCAATCTCTCGCGCAGTACGCTTGATAAAACCTGTCTCAAACTCTTAACTTTTTTACCATCTTTAATATTCTTAGGCGCTGGAGCATATAAAATGTTGCCATAAATAATGCGAATTGTTTTCTTTACTGATACTTTTCATTTTATTAATTTATTGATTAGCTATTATATATATTTTATGCCTTTAACGCCACAAATATCTATGTTTTTCCTTAAAGATATACATGTGTATATTTTTATTTTTAAATGAAAATGTGTGTTTTTGTGATTTTTTTAAATTTTCATTTCTCTTACAAAACTTTCGTATTCCTTCTAACTTACCAAGGTGTAAATGAGCTCCAGAAGAGACTTATTTTGATTTAAGGAAATTACATTGTAATTTTGTTAGCAATTAATTTAATGCATTGATATGCACATTTATTAATAATTAAAGAATTTTGTTTTATTATTATTAATTTGTGGTATTTTATTTTGATTTATTTGTTTTAGTAGTTGTTGGTTGGACATCACAGCATTACAAATGAAGGACAATACACATGTTAAGACAGGACAAGTACATTTAAAATAAACGATTTAAAAAAGAAGACAGAAACAAATACAAAAAAAAAATATTTTTTATAATTTTTTTTAGTTTTTAGTTAGCAAAAAACAATTACATTTAAAATAGAAAATGAAAGTGAAAATTATTGAAATATAATGCTTTAAAAAATAAAATAAAATTTAAAAAAAAAAACAGTCAACATTTGACACAATTTTGGTTTTAACTTTTTGTATTAATTAATATACACACACATACATAGTCCATAATATAATTTTGTTATCCTTTTAAAAGGATTCTTTCTTTTGTTATTAATTTACTAAATATTGTTCATTAGCTTGTGTTAGTATTATTACCTTATAATAAATCATATTATATATATTGTTGTTTTTTTGCGATATATATATTTTTTAATAAATATAAATAAACTAAATAGATTAAAAACAACTAAAAAATTTTAGACACGCACAAGTAATTTTAGAAAAAATAATAATAAAAATAAATATGTAAATATTTATAAAATATTATTATAATAAATTAAAAATTAATAGACTTTTTATAAATTAATATATTCCATATGAAATATAATGAAAATATACTATATGTGTATATTTTTTTTTTATTTTCATAAAATATTTCGTTACAATAACTGAATGTAAATATGTAATTAAACAATAAAAATATAAATTATATAAAATAGTTATATAAACAGTGGAAATTTCTTAAAACATTTTTTAAGTAAATTATTGATCTTCTTAAAAAACTATTTGACTTTATTATTAAAATGCCAAAACTATGGTTATACACGTGCATAAGATGCCAAACGTTATGATCCTCATGTCAGAAATAGTCGATAAAATGAGAGGAATAATATGTGACGATCAAAGAATGAAAATCAGGGAGGTAGCTAAAGACACCTCAACTAAGCAGCTACATCACCACTATCAGATACCCGATACAAGGATTTCGTTTTTAATATAACTATTAAATAAGATTTGTTCCATAATAAAACTGCGCTAGCTTGCAGAGAATGGATATCAGAAAGGAGTGGCTAAAGATTACGGAGTAAGAAAGGCATAATCAACTTTCTAGGTACTGTCACAAGTATTTGTTGTTTTGAAACACAATTTTTTGTCAAGTGAATATCTTATCCAACCAAAGAAGCGAATAAAGTAACAGCCATTGAGTTTTATCGCAAGTTTGGAAAGCTTGGTGTTGCGGGATGTAATTATGGAATGTACGTCAATACTTAAGCCCTAAAGGGCTTTTCATTATTTTCATCCTGTACAGGCAATTTTGCAGGACACTGCGCCTCATGGGATATATTGTGTGCCTTCTGGGACTGCCTTTACAATGAATACCAGCAGATCTTAAATCATTATGGTGGATATATCTCCCTATATCTGCTTAAGATTATCTAAACCTGTCCAGAACCCAACATTCACACAACTTGTGCTCCGTCTTCTCTGATGCTGAGCATAGTCTACAAACATGGACATCCGCGAATGCCATCTTCTTCTAATGCGCTCTTAGTCCACAATGGCCCGTAAGAAATTCTGATAGAAGTTTCAAGTCCGGCCTGCCATACTTGAGAACCTCAGAGCAACGAAAAAATTGCGGACCGATCGTCGCTTTAGCGTGCCTAACTTCCTTTAGAGCGTACCAGTGTTCCAAGCATCTGGCAATTTCCCAATCTTTAATCAGATGGAGAACATTGGTAAGCGAAGTTCCAAACCAATGTAGGGTGTCGAGGAACCTTTGCTATCCAATGTACCCAAAACACTTGGACGTTGCTGATAAACGCAAGCCTTTGCTACATATCGTAGTAAGATTCGACCAGTCTAGATGTCACTAAAGGATTTTTAGGAAAAGGGAAAATATTTTGAGCGAAATATTTTCATGATAAGCGTGAACGCTAATTTTTTTTAAATTCTTCGAGCATATGGCTTGCCACAAAGTATCCAATTGCCTTGTTTCAGTTTTATTAATCAATCCTTGCTTAGTGTTGGTGATGAACCTTACTTAGCATTTCAATCTTGTCCGTTTTAGGTTTCTCTTGATCAGAGCTAAGCTGAAATGTCAGTGGGCTTAGTTTAGATGGATTTGTCAGGAAGGGAGTAGAAGTCTCGTAATTAAACATTCCAAACTGCTTCTCTGCTGGCCGTTTTAACCTGTGCCGTTTGTATTGTATGCAGTCACTACAGTTACTACATCCCGCCACTTTCTAACGTTAATTTAACCAGGCTAAAGAGGCTTTGACAACCTACGAAATCCTGAATGAAGTTGTAGATGTCATTCACATCAAAAGCTTGAAAGGCATAAAATGATTACAGCGCATATTATTCAGAGCATTTGACGGGACTTGAGATGGTTATAAAACAAAGACTATAACAAATGTATGAATTAATGCTTAATGTATGCTTAACATTAAATATCTGTCGATTTTCAAATCCATTTATATATATTATACATTTTTTTGTAAGTTTATTTGTTTATTTGTTTGCGTATTTCTCACTCAACCAAGTGTAGATATATCTACCTAGCGAAAGTGTTGTAGACTTAAGTCATATGAGAAATAATTTTGTTTATTCAGTTTGTTCATCACGCGTAAGCGACTTGATCTATTGTGTTAAAATTTGGAGCACAGGTATACAATATAAATCCAGATCCACATCTTTTTATAAAATTGGAACAAGTGCACGTTAAAATCGGGGAAAAATGTTTTCTTCTGGAATATTTCGCATTGTTAGTTTGCTTACATAAGAATGTGTTATACAAAATTATATTTTCAATAGTTGTACTTTAGGGAAATAATAAGGGGTAAAAGAAGAATTTTTGGTTCACAATCTATTTCTACGAAACACACAGTTATTACGATATATCTTGGGAACTATAAAAGACAGACTTTAATCTTTTCACAAGCTATTCTATTATGAAGTTGCACATTAAGTTAAAAACTTAAATTCACAGGAAGAGCGGGCATAGCACTTCCCATAAAAAATAATATTTATGATCGTACATCTAAATAAATCTATTAACAAAAGACGTCAAAACTCGTCCGATTAAGACCGTGACTTAAGGGAATTTATCTTCAATTTATAATTTACATATTTGTAGACTTTCGGTCAACACCGGATGAGTAAATCTATTATTGCATAAAGAAATATGATTAAGAAGAGATTGTATTGTCATTATGGCAAACATCTATTGTGAACGCGCGAAAAAAAGAATTTGAATTATCAAAATGCCTTAAGATTTTTATATTTTATAGAAGAAATATATAAAACTATTTATTGCTTGAAGTCGATAGGTTCTTTATTAAGTATTTACGCGAGAAATGGATTAAAGAATGAAATAATCGGTAAACTATAGAGGAAAAAATTTCCACTGTTATAGCTTACAACCATGTTTTTTTATTTTATTTGTTTTTAATTATAATTAACTTAAAACAACAACAAAAAAGTTTACCAAAGAAATGAAAAGTACAAACAGAAACTGGCCTTAAGATAGACAAATTTAAAGTAAAAAAACCAAAATAAGCAAATAAAAATTAAATAAAATTTTGTCTTAATTTCAAATAAAAAAGAAAAATAAATGTTTCAATAAAAAATATTAATACTGTGATATTTTTTTTAAATTTTTTTATTCATTTATTATTATTATTATTTTTTTTTTTTTGGCTTGAGATGATAAATTTGTTTTATACTCTATGTTGTTTTCAGCATAATAATGATTCAAAAATTTCTTTTATTAATTGATCGGTTTTTATTATTTTATATAAGTTCAGTTGTTATTTTTGTATTATATATTTTTCATAGGGTAAAGACGAACACAAGGAGGTAAAACACTAGACAACACACATACTCAATGAGGTGCTATCATTATTTTCGCTTTGGACGTTTTACTTTTGTTTTGTTTTTTTTTTGTTATTTTCAAAGTAAAAGACAAATTTTTGTAAAATAAATTTATAAAAACTTAAATATTAAAATAAAATATAAAAATAATTGAATTTTTAATAAAATATTTCAACGAAAAAGTTTTGCTTTTTTAACTGTTTTAGTTTTTTTTATTAAGAAACCCTACAAAGTTAGGCAAGAAAAGAAAAAGCTCAAACCAAAAATTTTATTTTTTATTTTTTGTATTTTTTTTCTGTTAAGTTAAAATAATAAAAAATTAAGAAAAAAAAAAATAAAAGAAAAAATAAACAAATTTGAGGATAGTTTTTATTTTTTTGCTTAAAAGAAAATTAAGGATTTTTTTGCAGAATTCTAAGAAAAAACGAAATTATATATTCCAACGCATAAATGATAGACTCATTGAGGGGACTTGGTTAAGGATTATAAAGGATATTGTAGGGGTTTTTTTTTCTTTTTTTCACTATGCTTTTTTATACTTTTGTGTTTTCTTTTTGACATTCAAAATTAAATAAAAAAAATAAACTTAATAATTTATATCAAAAGCATAAAATGTTATTCTTTTTTGTAGTTTTTAAATAAAATACTTAGTTTTGAATATAAAGTCAGTTCTTTATAATCGGTAATAGCTTTTTGTTTTAGAATAAATTAAGAAAACAAAAAAATATATATAAATATTTGAGCTTTTTCTCTTCATTGCACCAGTTAAAATAATTGAAAAAAATGGTTTATTTTTTGTTGAATTAAAAAAAAAAAATCAAAAATATTTTTTGATATGTTAATAAACCAGGCCCTAAAACCTATAATTTTATTTTTATGACACTAACATGGTGCATTCATTAAAATCAAAATTGTTTAAAATAATAACAAACATACTTTAAAAACTAAAAAACACTAACTGAAAGCCTTTTTTTTGTTTTTGTATATATTAAAAAATAATAAATTTTTCTATTTAAAAATATTATTTTTTTAATAAATTCTTAATTTCATTTATATATAAAATAAATATATAAAACAAGATATCATATTATGGCAACAATCATGTACTTACTTTTCACTATACTCATCCATGTGGGCATATGATTGCACCGAATTCTCTTCAATCAAAAACTTGACACGTTGATAGAATGAGGCCGTTACGGAGGGTGGTTGTTTGCGCAAAAGTACTTCTACTGGGTCATTAGAGGATAAACACATTATATGCTCAGAGCAAGCGGGATGAGAACAACATTCACTGTCCGAACAATCTGTCATGCCATCTTAAAGAATAAAATAAATGAAAATAATTAAATATTAAGTTAAAGCATATGGACAAAAATTACGAAAAAAACACGCCATTTAGGTCATATACGAGGAGTACTATTTATATTTCAGTCAGAAGGTCAGAAAGTCACGAAGTCTGCGGGGTAATTCATTAAACCAACCGCCGGAGACGTAACATTCTTAATCATGGTAATGAAATCTCTCACACATCTCGTCAAACAGGTGAATTTTTGAGCAGTCAAAACATAGAATTGATGTCTCATCCTCCGTACAGTCCTGATTTGATAGCCAATGACTTTTTCTTGTTCCCGAAAATCAAAGGTAAACTGCGTGGTCAACGATATACGAGCGCCGAAGAAGCAGTTGAAGCATTCAAAAACCATGTTTTGGCGGTGTCTCAAGAGAAATGGAAAAACTGTTTTTAGAAATAGTTTGGACGAAAGTGTATGGATTATCAAGTGGAATATTTTGAAAAACAATAAAGCCATTTTCATTTAAAAATATTTGTTATTATTTGCTATTCCCGAAGTATAAATAGTACCCCTCGTATCTGTGATATAAAATAATATGCAATTTATTTTCCTTTAAATGAATATTAAGCCCAAAATCCTGCTATTTCCTAATTTTTTTTATTTTTATACTTTAAACTACGATTTATAGCCGGAGTACATTTGGATTTGAACTGAATAATTTATGTTCTTTAGTTTTTATTAATTTGTTTAAAATTAAGCTTTTAGTTCTTATTTTTTACAAACCCAACACCTTAATGCTTTGCTAAAACACTGTCATTGTCATAATCTTTTAATTTTAACCTAAAACATTAAAAGATTTTTATTAAAAAAAATGCTCTGAACACAAACTGTCTCTCAAAATAACAGCCACCCACAATACCAACTATTGCATAAACGTTTTTATTGTTTTCCTGTATGAAACCACCATCATCTTTTAGCTTTTTTCCTACCCATCAGCTGTTATTGTTATTCAAAGGTGTTATTTATAGTATCAAGTAATCTTTTTTTTTTAGTGGATTTTTATTTATAATTTTTACTTTTTTTCTTATTTCGCTTGTCAATTTTTAAATCCCCAAACTGTTACAATTTACTTGCATATATTTATTACAGCATCTACAGCAAAACTGCTGTTAGAAGTTCATCTACAAAGTAGCAAATACATGATTTAAAAATTAAAAGGAGAAGAACCTGGCTAAAATTTATACACCACGTCTTTAGTTATTTTGCTAAGATTTATGTGGAAATCACTGCAAAATTTAATTTTATTTAAAATATTTTTATAGAGGTTTTACTGTATTTTTTTAGTGTAATCAAGTACCTCTCCTATAACTATGCTTCATAACATTAACCTTAACTATGTTTTAAAGAAATGAAGTATTACAGCAACACTACAATCCCCTTTTTTTGCTTCCTCTTTAAACACACATACTATTACGCACTCTTTACTTATTCACATAATTCTCTGATATTTTTTGTATATGCGAGAGCACGTATAACAGTAAAACATGAGTTAAATGTTAACCCTTTGAGTATATGTTCAACAACCAAGCAAGGAACAGAGAAGAAGGAAATAATAGCATATATTATAGTGCATGCTATTATACAAATATTACTTCACTTTTCTTTTAAAATTTCTTTTTTTAAAAAAAGTTTTTTGTTTGCTAATATCAGCCATACAAAACAAGTTATACAAAATTTAATTTCCAACTTCTTTACTTTAAGTGGCTAATATGGGATAAACGGAGAATATTGAATTCGTAGTTCATTCCTACGAAACAAGGAATTATAACTCCTAAGATAGAGCTGCACATGGTTTTCTATTATTACACGGTTCTCGCCTGTCTACACATATCTAAGAGAGCAATGGTCTGACAAGAAGCCGTGACTTATAGGTCGTCTTGCCCATGTGGTGCAACTCCCTATTATAGGTGAAGGGTCTCATTAGCCACTTTGTCTGCTTTCGATTCGGGCATTTGTAGCCAGTATGCCGAGCGTAGCCCATGCTCCCATTCGTCGGTTTTTCGCCCGGCCGTGGACCAGCTAATACCACAGTACAGTTCTGGTCCCACGAAACCAGTGAACGAGCCCCGCCTTGCTAGTTCATCAGCGAACTCGTGTCCCAGAATACCAGCATGCCCAAGGACCCAACAAAACGTTACCCGGTTGCTCAATGTCAGTTTGTCTCGAGTCTATATACTCCAAAGAAAGGGCCCTTAGTGCTGCCTGATTATCGGAGTATATACGAATAGAAGCGCCCCTGATTCAACGTTCTGCATCAGTACGTGCATAGCCTGAATCTCAGCCATTTTCCCCATGGGTTTCCATTTAACTATTATTAAAATACACATTAAATTTTTCTCAGTTGAGTCTAGCACTCCAGGTTTGCCCCTTACTCATTCAGTGTATTGTGATGGTCCTGGGAAAATAGGTTAAGGAAAGGAGGAGGGAAATACTGCTTATGGATGTTCGATTTATTCGTGTCGTATATGGCACGGAAAACAATCGCAGGAAGATTGTTCCAAAAACGAACGATACGACTAAAGAACGAATTATATTTATAATGTGTTGTGGTATTAACTGGAGAATCAACCACAAAGAGAGAATCGCCACATTTCGACGATACTATAGTCATTAATGATGCCCTTTTCAGGTCCAAAATAGACGTTGAAGCACCGGTCCATACATGAGAGTTGTATTCCAGTTTGTGTCGAATATAGGTTGTGTAATAATTGAGAAGGTCAGATGGGGTAAAGTATTCCTTGTACCGTGCTCTCTTCAACACTCGGCAAATGTGATTATTCCAGCGGACATCACAATGAATCCTCATGCTCCGAACATCAAGATTATAAGTTAAAAAATTAACCCCACAGGAGTATTGAACAAGGCACCTCCCATAATAAACAATATTTATTATCGTACAACTCAATAAATATATAATCGGGAGACTTCAGACGTCGTCTTAGACTTTTCTTTATACAAATAGGTGATACAAAAACGGAGAGGATCGGTACAAAGTAATACACACAGAAAATATAAAAAGACTTAAACCCAATATTTTAAAAACTTTAAATTGAATGCTTGTAGGAAGTTTTACTACGCTTCTTTATAGTTGCGTTCAAAAATGTTAATATTGAACGCATATTTGGTTTTTGAGTATGAGCGTTCAGCAATTAAATATGAAATTAAAATTCTACTCAACATAAAAAGTATGCTTTTCTATATGTGGATTGAACATTTTGATCAGATTTTTTTTAAGTTTTTTCTAACCTTAGTCCTGAATTATCACTCAGAAATATATGAAATATTTAGTCAATTGTGTCATACAAAAAGTAAAATATTTCGTTCGATATGATTAGGAAAAAAAAAAAAAATTCCTGAACGTATCGTTCAAAAAACTTGAATAAAACTTAGTAAAAATACTTTTATAAAATGTATGTATTTTTTTTTAATACATACAGTCATATTAACACAAACATCACAAACTACCCAGCAAACAATTTTACAAGTGTTGTAATAAAATTAGTATATGGCTTTACATGAATATACACTTTTTTCTTCAAACCAAACCTATTGTAAAGTTTCTGTTTTACTTGAAAAGGAAACAAATTATATATTGTACATAAATATACATATGTATCAATATAGACGAACAATAATTCCGATTTCTATCAGAAAAGAATTTTTTGTTTGTGAAATGTTTGTTGGGTAGTTCATAGATTTTTTGCAGTCATATTGAATGACATACATATATACATAATATGTATGAGGAAGTTTTTAAAATGTAAAATTAAATTTGTAATTTCTTTTACCGAAGTGGAAAGGTAAGTTATTTGCGTTTTGTTTAAAACTAAAAAAAAAAAATAAAATAATTTATGCACATATTGTTGTTTCAGAAGCAGAATTTGAATATCGACACGTAAAATATTAAAATGAACCTGAATAATAGCAGAATTGCATAAAAAAGCTCTCAAATGAGAGTAAAACAGTATTGTTAAGAAAAAATCATTGCTTCTATGACCGTTCTTAACTCAATTCAGCTTTGTAGTTTAAAGTTGGATTCACCCATTCGGCTGCGACAGAAAATTTGTTCGTTCAACCATTTTGTTATATGCAATTACCATACTGCACAGTGAACTAATCTTCAGACAATCAAACTGATTTGAACACCGCAATATGGGCTTTTACTGTATTTTTTTCTATAAAAACATTGCATTAGTGTCTGCATATGTACACATGCATATGTATGTGTGAATGTTACCTATGTACATACATATTGTTACAAAAATAAGGTTGGACACCTCAGCGTTTATTACATCGCTAAAATAAATAAACAAAAGCTGTAAGAACAACTATACTTGCTGTTTACAAATAACTAAATCTAAAACAACAAACATTAGCAAAAATAAAGTGTATAAAAATAACACGGCAACAACAATAAATTAGCAGCAAAGAAAACAAGTAACAATAAATATATGCTAAGAGCTGAAAGAGGTAGATGCTTACATACACATGGCTACAAGAGAACTTAAAAGAATTTAAGAAAAAGAAATGGAATCTACCTGAAATATCGAGAGGTTTGAGAGCTTTCGATGTGTTGTTTATTCAGCCATATAAAAAGCACATCGATGCGAATAGCAATCAGTTTATTTGGTGTAAACTCAGCGAATGTGTTATTGGTTTGAACTCAGTGTGAGAGAGTTTAGTGTGGTGAAACTCTGGTTGAAGAGGTTGTGATCGAACATAAGTTATAACTACGAGCGTTTATCCTAATAATGCTGTTGTTAAATATGTATATACATATGTATTTATGTCTTCCGTGATAGCTGTGACCTCCGCCATTAATTTGATTTATGGTTCGAAACTTAAAGGAAGATGTTTGTGTCTGGGTTCTTAATGTGCATAAATTCTCAATCCCTTTACACCTCTCTACTCAGATACAACGCTATAGCAATTTATCTAAACAGGATGTATGTGGTCGAACTCCATCGTCTACGTACATATTGTACTTGTAACTCTAAAGTGAGTCAACTCAAAATTTCAAATTTGGAAAAAAATGGTAGAAACATTATTAATTTTTCCAAGCATTTTTGTAATAAATTTTATCCATTTTACACGTTCTGCCATAAAATTTCTATTAAGACAAATTTTGTTATGAAGCCTTATACTATAGTTATGCGTGTATTAATTTTTTTTTTAAATTTTTCTAGTGCTACTTTTTTACTCTTTACTATATGTCTAGCATAAAAATATATACGGGTAAACACACCTTGAAAGGATAAAGGATCTGTACATATATGCTTATATTACCTGTGCAATTTAACATATTTTTTATATATGCTTACTTTCCAGTTAAGAGACAACAAAAATAAACATTAACTGAAGCACTTTACCTGATACGAGTAGTATGCTGGGGAATATTGTTATACTTTTCCTTTTTACAGGCGAGTTATATAAAATAAAACAAAATTAAATAAAAACACAGAAAATGCCTCAATATTGTCACAACTCTTCAATAATAAAAGAAATAGACGCTGATAAAAAAAAACAACAGTACAAAAACAACAAAAAAAGAGTTTAAAATGCCCTACAGTATAAAATAAGAATTAGTAGACTGTTACAGAAAAATTTAAAATTTTAAAGACAATTTTTTTTCTTATAAAAAGATTTAACTGATGAGTGTAAAACAGTCAATTATTCTAGTTAAAGAAAACTGAAACTACTTTTTGTCAGAATCTGCCGAGTTCAGAGGAATTAAAAGAAATTAAGGTCAAATAGATTTTAGATTATAATTAAATTTGTCTGACATACATCTGGAAAATAGAAAAGAAAGGGGGAAAAAATTTCTAGTCACACGTTAAGATTTTTTCCTAATTCGCTCTCGCATTCATAATTCAGCTCCCAATTATGAGCCCATGTAAATTTAAAGAAAATAACCTAAATTCTAAGTAATTCCGTTTCAATTAACCTGTCGCATAATTTACAGGTAAATACAGTGGTGATTATTTCATATAACAATTGTTGACGGTCAATTCACATATATTCCAATGTTCTTGCTCTTAGGCGTCAATTTTTATACCAAATATTAAGATTTTTATATTTTTAATAGAAAATAAATTCATTCAGATACTAGCAATTCTAATTACCCATTCAAATCAACTCTCCAAGAGCAACTTTCACTTATACTTTTGTGATTGTTATTCCAAAAAGCTTTATGAGAAGTAGTGTCACATATAGTCGATGTGTAACTTTAATAACTTCTTTACTTGTTATAACTTTACCAAGCAGCTCAATAACTTCTCAAGTAGCTACTGTAGAGCTCGACAAAAAAATGACATGTGTTTACAAAACCACTTTAAATACAAAATATCTGAAACGAACGTTCTTCTCAGTTTATACACACTTTGGCGTTGTGTTTATATTTTTTCAAAATATTTTGTAGAAAAAAAATCAAAGAAAACAAAAACACTTCATGAAAAGGTAAGAAGGAATTTTTTTTAAATAAGTGCTTGTACACTAAAAAAAAAATATTTCAAAAATGAATCAAAAAAAGATAATCTTAAGGAAAAGAGTTGTTGTCATTGCTATTTTAAATAAAAAACATTTAAAAAAATTCGTAAATGAATATGTTTTGTATTTGCTTCCACTTAAAAATTGTTGATTTTTTCTCCGGATTTTTCTTAGTTGACTTACCTAACGCACTACTGACGCTTAAGATTATTTTTGATTTTTTTTTACTTCTAAGTTGATTTCAAATTTTCATTGATTTCCTTTACATTTTACTTTATCTTTCTTTGATTTGTTAACACTTCTTCTTTAAAAAGAAAAAAGATGGCAAAAAGCTTTTAACACCTTTAACAATTTGCTTCGTAATGCAAACATGTATGAGACCCTATACATATATGTAATCATTTCTATGTTTCTAGAAAAAAATGACATAAATTATTTAAAAGGGAGAAAAGTATTAGCTTCAAAAACACAACTAGATAACCTCATTTTTATAACAAAAAAAAGTAAACATATTAATAATAAAAAAAAGTAAAAAAATCAGACGTTTGTAAATTATATTAATAGTTCACGTTCATTAAAAAATAATTTTTAAAACTTCTTTTAAAACAATATTTTAGGTTACGTGATCATTGGTAACATTCTGCTTTAACGAATCTTTAGATATACGTACTCATGAAAAAGCCCCCATAACTGCCTATGAGAAAAAAAGATTTCTGGTGAGTACAATACCTCCTCTTGAATCGTCTGACTTGAAGCTTTGTTAATAGTCATAGCGAAAGAAACTTTTATAGTGAATTGTTTTCTAATCATTCGACGTATGCCTATAGTTTTATCGGAATGAGTAATTTTTACAGTGATGATGTACTCACCCAATTGTGTTACGATTCACCCTGCACCATTTATTAATTCCTGCTTAGCATTCAGATTTCTAATTAATATTATAATTGCATTTTTATTAAAAACATTTCATGATCTGGTAAGCCGGATAGGTCTACTGGTTTTAAAAATTCTGAGCATTGCCTATTTCCCTCTGTTGACCACATTCAGAACTAAAATAAATCTCTTCCTCTCCAATTAACAAATTAATTTTGACCTTGAATAAGTTTGCGAAATATTTTGTTTATTGATTTGTCTGCAGTTAAGATTCTCTGGTATGAATTATATCATAACTTCAATAACAAATCTTTTGGATTTTGATTGCTTCGTTCGCTTGAGTTCTTAAATTACCATTATCCAATATGTATTTCTATTTAATACCATAGAGGCTATATTTTAACAGTATTTTCAACAATAACTGCTTTATTATGTTGTCTGGCAACGGGTAACACCTGACGAAAGTCTCTACCAAATTTATTTAATTATTTGTTCTACGGCTGCAACTCATTGACTTGGAGAAATCCACATGTTTCATGTTCAATTCATGAAGTAACATGGGGACTTCTCTCTGTCAATGTGTTACACTCGATTTCAGTTTTAGACTCACTAAAAGGGACCTAGAGTTTAACGCCGGCTCCGAACGGCAAGTGCATTAGATAAGTTTTCAATAGTAGTAATACTCATAATCAGTCACTAGCTAGTGTTATGAGGTAATACCGCTGTTGAAAAACTTTCTTTTTAAGATGGTCTGGGCTGGTATTGAACCGAGAACTTTCTGGTTAGTAGGTGGTTATCTTACCTACCATACCGTAGCAGCATATAGAAGACTATTATAAATAATATCGTATAAAATGCGATCGACAACGCTTGGTGCACGTTTGGACACTATTGAAATTTCATTCAAAATGATGAGAATTTTAAAATAGAGTTGCGAATGCTTTATATGAGAGCGATTCCATAAAAGTGAATATAATTTTCGTCCCTCTTGAGGAAAATCGGCTCAATGCCGGTCCACGCAACTAGAATTAAATTTGACATCATCTGACGGCCCTGTATTACCACAATTGATAAATCAAACAATATATTGCCGACCACATGCAATGGTAAGAATCATAATTGCAATAGTCAAAAACACATTTGCTAAATAATATAAATACATATGCGATTCAAGCAATCGAAATATGTTTTGCGATAATGTACGTTAAATTTTTATGTTTAGCTTACAATCTAACAACTTCTAAGCATGATTTATCTACTATGATCATGAACGTTACGTCGTTATCTATGAAATAACAACAGAAGTTTGTAGTAGTTTAACAAGAATTACTTTGATAAAAAGTGCAACCTTATAAAAAAAAAGTTTTAAATTGACGCTCAGTTTTTCCATCAAAAACATGAAAAATGGGACATCGTTATGTAATTCAATGCTTTCATTTGATATATCGACATGACCTATGCTGAGAATTTACGTTGATATTCACAAAACGAATCAACATGCAGGATAAACTGAATAGCTTGCGAATATGTTTTGAAAAATACCAGTTGCGCATCAATACTAATAAAACAAAAGCCAACTCATGCACTGATCACATCTTCCTCAATGATAAATACAGATACATACCGTGGCAGCCAAATCACACCAGATGGCGTCGCCAAAGCGGATATCGAGGCTTGCATATGCAAGCAATCACAGTTCGAATATTCGATGCGAATGTAAAGTTTGTATTCCTTTATGTAGAAGTGAAACTTGTGAAAGCTTGAAGCTTGTGTCAGTAGAGAGAACGAAAAAATTACAATATTGTGTGTATATAATGTCCCCACAAATGGATTTCCAACTCAGAGCTTCACAGAAGAGGCAGACAAACACCCATTGCCCTGGAAAAATGATTACGAAAATGGTACTGGACTGGGCACACATTGAGGAAGCTGAAAAACAATTTCTCAAGATAAGCTTTCAACTGGAGTCCCTATAGAAAGCGAAACGGCTGTCGACCGAGAGATACAAGGCGTAGATACCTTTTGAACGAGGTAATGCCTGCTAATGAGGAATTAAGTTGTACGCAGATCAAAGGTCTAGCTAAGGATCGTGGTAAATTTAAGAAATTTTGTACTACACAATGCGTCACTTAGTGGCGCTAAAGCAATTGATAATGATAAATTTCAGCACAATCGGTATTAAAACTGAAATAAATTCTACTCTGGAGGAGTCTGCACCTTCGTTTACGGCTATAAATTATTGGGTGGAAAAGATGATTTGATACCGTATAGGGTGGGCTATTTAAAAGTTTAAATTTAAAAATGCAATCAAACCAAAACGGTTTGAAATTTTGCTAAATTTATTTTTTTTGTTGTGAAGTACAATTGTTTCGGTTAGAAATGAAATATTATTCCATTCATATGGCTGCCGCGGCTGACCTCACAGTACCCCATTCAATCGGACCAATTTTCGTGAACTTTTCCGAGGGTATGAGGTCGTATCTCAGCAATGGCTTCACGAACCTTGGGCTTCACATGCTCAATTGTCTCTAGTTTGTTGGCATAACACTTGTTTTTAACGGCTCCCCACAGAAAATAGTCCAACGGTATCAAATCGCAGTTTCTTGGCGGCCAACTGACATCACCATTTCGGCTAATTAAACGGCCATCAAACGTTTGACGCAATAAATCGATTGTGGCATAAGATGTGTGGCAAGTTGCACCATTCTTTTGAAACCAAACATCATTCACATCAATACCATGAAGAGCGGGCACAAAAAGTGGCTTATCATGGTGCAATAGGTGTCTCCACTGACCGTAATGGTTGCGAAATATTAAATATGGGCCAATGATGCCTCCGCTCCACAGGCCGCACAAAATAGTCAATGCATTGCATTGGATTCTGTAGGACCACGTTTGGGTTTTCTGAGCCCCAAATACGACAATTTATCTCATTAACGTACCCACCAAGATCATTTTTTTTAATTTTTTGGCGATTTCCGATCAATTGTCTTTATTTTGGAAATAAATTTCCAATAAATCCCAATGTTGCTCATTCATTTCGTTCAGTCATGAATTTTGTGACATAATAGTGTGACATAAGTATTGCCAGATTCGAAATAACCGCTGGTTCGAATTTAATACAATAGATAGCCCACCCGATACGAACTGTCAAGTTGAGCACACAAAAATGGCTAAGAAAGTATAGAAAATGGTTTTGGATGATTGGCGGTTAGAGGTACGTGAACGAGATGAAATGACAAGCATGTCAAAAAGTTCTATTCGTCACAAATTGACCAAAAAATTAGAGATAAGAAAGCTATTTGGGAGTTGGGTGCCACATATTGTTGCCGGATTCAACATTGTAAAATTCTTGGCATTTACAGAAAAAATTATATTTTTGAACAAAAATATTGGTGTTCGAAAAACTTCGGTTACAAATTTTCGGTATATGACTCTAAAATGAAATAACTCTGGTAATATTAATTGCATAAGGCAATACTGTAGCATGTTTCAAAGATGACATTTGAAGCTTTATTTCGTTAAAAGATATTATTGAAATCCCATTATTCTACGAAAAGTTATCTACATTTAAAAATGAGTGAATTTTCGGAACATTACCCTGTTATTTGGCTGTTTTTTTACAGAGAAGGTAAGAATGCGTCACAGGCTCCCAAAAAACAATTAGTGAAGCTTCGGGAGACGATTCTGAAACTAGAAAAACAGCAGCGAAATGGTTTGGTCGTTTATATCTGATAATTTTTATGTTAAAGGTGCACCTCTCTGATCGACCAATCACTAAAAAAAGCAACGTAGAAAGAATTTAGAATGGCCGGCTTTTAAGCAGTTGTGGACTTTTCTAGTGAACTAGGCATTCATCACTAAACAGTAATCAACCATTTGAAGAAAGCTGGATGCGCAAAGAAGCTCGATGTTTGGGTGCCACACATGAATTCGTGAAAAATTCAATGGACCGAATTTCTACTTGCGATTCACTGTTAAATCGAAATGAAATTGAACCGTCTTAGAATTTAGAAAGTGGATCACGTGCAACAATAATATGCAAAAATATTATGGACGAAGCAAGGTAAAGCTGCACAGGTGGTGCCAAAGCCATGATTAACACAAAGAAAAGTAATGTTGTGTGCCTGGTTGGATTGGAATAGATTTACTTATTATGAGAATCAAAACCTGGCCAAATGATTGATTCTGACTTCTACTGTTAATAATTACCAAGATTTAAGCAAGAAATTCAATTAAAATAACCAAAACTGATTAACTGAAAAGGTGTTGTGATACATTATGACAATGCTAAACTAAAATGAAGGAACTTGGCTGAGAAGTTTTGATGCATTCACCATATAGTCCTCACAACTTAAGATTCTCATTTGTTTCGATCTCTGCAGATAAACTAAACTAGAAAAGTAATACTCTTAAAACACTGTACGTTGTTAATTCATTAAAATATTCAATAGCATTGTAAAGATGTGTTTGGCGGCAATAAATAGCAGAGCTATAGTGTCGATTCGCAACCATGGTTCCACTACCACTTTACATCTGAGACAAAGGAACAAATAAAGCAGTGGATTGGATTGGAAGAATCGTGTCCAAAACAGACGAAGATTGTTAAACTACAGATAAGTTCAATGCGTCTGTTTTTGAGATACACTTAGCAAAAAGCAAAAACAATCAACGGTGAGTACTGTAATATCTATTTGCAGTGTTAGAATAATGAAATTAAGGAAAAAAGAGCCGCATTTATAAAAAGAAAAATGTTGTTTTATCAAGATAATGCTTTAGTTCACACATCTACAATTGCTATAGAAAAATTAATGAATTTAAAGTCCGAATTGATTCATAACGCACTTTATTTGCTAGATTTAGTTGGATTATTTCTATTGCAAATTCGAAAAAAAAATATTCGGCGGTAAAAGATTTATCAAGAATGAAACGGAAAAGTCTGCGGTTGATAGCTGTTTTAAAGAGCTAAACAGTTCATAATTTAATCAAGCTATCAAAGATATTGAAAAAGTATATCGAGCTAAGAAGAGATTATGTTGAGAAATAAAACAAATTTTTCCCAAATTTCTTGTATCATCTTTATTAGTTTGGCTAATTTTGGGACCGCTCTCGTATTACACTAGATTTCAATTGAACTAAAAATTGATTAAACATCTCTGAAACAACTGTGTTTTTCTTTTATAAGAAAATATCGATTATACTCTTTATACATTGAAATATAAAATATTCTTCCATTTTCTTTATACTTTATTAAGAATTTTTCTTTTTTCATTTTACTTACCACCATCATTATCAATATTATCTTTGCAATTCATTTCCAATGCAATTGAACAATCTGTACCAGCCCAACCTTCAATGCAATCACAACGATATTCACCATTTTCCAAAGTGCATTGACCATGACGTGAGCAACCATTTTCGCAACCAGCTGTAAATTAAAAAAAAAGAAAAAGAAAAAAAATTATATTTTTTTATTTTAAAAAAGGCCATATTACACAAAAAACAAAAAAAAAACAAAAAAATCATTCATAATTAATGAAAATCAAGGTTCAATGATTTAAAGCAGAACAGCACTATTTATACCCACAAATACACACGAAGGCATGAAATAAGAATAAAGGACAAATACACACACACACACACACATACACATAGAATAATCATATAAATGATTAAAGAGTTTCAGAACATTTTCGTTTTCAATTTTTTTTTTTTCTTAAAATTAAATTTATTTCTCTTATTTATTGAAAATGGTTCACATAAACATAAAAGCTTATGGGCATAATTTAAAAAACAGAAAATTAAAATATATGTATGTACCATATATAAAAATTAACATTTCATTATCTCTCTTTTAATATATCCGTATGTTTTTGAATTATTAAATGGAAATGTATTAAAAAAAGCCACGAAGACGGAGAGAGAAAGATGAGAGCTTCATTAAGAAGTTATTCATTTAAAATGAATAATTTTTCTTTCATATATTAATGAGACTTGCAGGACAGAAAGGCGCGAAAAGAACTTAATGCTGTGTAAAGGAATTCATTATTATGAAAACTTTTAAAGACTTAGCAGGAACTTTTAAAGCTGGAAACATATAAAGCTTTTAATAAGTTTGTGGTGGAGAATATTCATTTAATCATTTTAATAAACCTTAAAATAAAACTTTAAAGTTTAACCAAAGCTTATCAAATTTAAGGTTTTAACGCTATTCTTCTTTTAATTATTTTTTTTTTTTTTTTTTTTTGTAACCATCATACAATGCAGACATTATTAGGTTTTCTTTTCGTTCTCATGCAGAAGGGGCCAGGGGTAAGACCATCAATATATTCTCTGACAGCCAAGTAGCTTTAGCCCTCTCTACAACAAATCCGCAGTTAAGTTGAAAATGGAAAAACCAGTGTGTTTTGCTTGTGCATTTATGGTTAAGGGCACTCGGCTCGATACGCTGAGGAATAGGTACCTAGACACTGTGGAGTAAGTGGCAACGAAACAGCGGATGCATTGACTATAAAAAGTTCCGTGATACCTTATATTGGTCCAGAGCCCTCTGTGTGGCAACTATTATCCTCAACTATTATCCTCAATCTAATCAAGGATTGGAAAACTGCTAGATGTAAGGTCGCAATTTGTGCTGCTGTAGTAGTTCCAAGAGGTCCTCGGTTCAATCCCAGATCAGACCGTCTGTCAATTTTCAACAGCGGTATCACCTCTTAACATTACTAGCGAGTGGTTATAAGTATTAACGCTATGAAAAACTCTAACTAATAATAATAATAATAAACAAGTTAATTGTTAGTGGTTTGGCTTAGGTGATGGACATTAAAAAAAAACATCGATATTTTTTTTGGATAAAATGCATCGCAAAGCTATATCTATGTTGTATCGATTTGTCACAAAATATACTGATGTTTTCTTTGCATCGTTTGTAGGTTCAAATTTCTATTACATTAAAAAAATACAATGGTATGGTTACGAGAAGTTTAACTACATTTTATATATAAAATAATCAGTATATACATATCGTGGGTCTCATACAAAAAGGCTCTAAGTCGAATTTGTTTGAAATTAAGTTTTTTTTGGTGATTTCAATACATTGCACACACATATGTTACACCTTGTCACAACTTCTATGAACTTCAAATTAGGGCCTTTCTACATGAGACTAACGATATGTATATCCCACAATTTTTTTTCGAATTAAAAGTTTGGCTAATATTTTGCCAAATAGTCTGCCTGACAGAGCGGATGTTCCCAACATAGTCAGTTACTTAAAGGCGATCTTAAATATGGTCATTTCCACCGAAATGTAACGCAAGATCAATTTTTACATATATATTCAAATCACTCATTTTTTCTCCTTTTTTGTAAAGGTAGAGCTATATTCAGTAATAAAATCAGAACAATATAGTTTTGGAACCTGTGTTTTGTAGCCATTCCAAATTTTCTTTTAGTTTTCCGACAAAAGTCCTCAAATAAATTGAAAGTTCAATATATCTTCCGAATTTGTTATTTTTCCAAGTCCAATGTACCACTTTGTAATGGTTAGTCAATAACGAAAATATATTTTCACTTTTATTAGACTTCTCTAAAATATATATATATATATATATATATATATATATATATATATATATATATATATATATATATGTAAATCTTTTTTAATTTATATATTTTTGGGGAAAAGTCCACACCAAAAATTAAAAAATAAAATACATAAAAGATATGAAGTATAAAGTACGACGAATTCTATGTGCCTTGACTTTAAACCGAAAACACGTGTTTTGTTTATGGGTTTTAGTAATAATTTTTTAGTGGTATTACTCCTAAAATACTGAACCGATTTATATAAAATTAACACTTTGCACTTCTGTAAGGGAAATGCTTAAAAACCACATAGAATGTATAATATACATATATATTTCCAAAATCGGTACTACAGTACAGGCGTAAAAGGGATTACAAAAAACGTGTTTGCATATATATTATATACAGGGTGAGCAAATTTGAAGTTAGGAAGTAAATTGGCAGTCAAATGATGAAATGTCAAGAATTGAGCTGTCAACCTTTGACAGGTATTTAGTAAAAAAAATGGGACATTTTAACTATGGAACGCTACACTCTTGAGCAAAGAATTTAAATTGTGAAAATTTACTATCAAAATGGTGAAAATTTTACTCTATCACTCCGTAAAATTCGAGCAGCTTTTCTTGTAATCAGGCTCCCTCTGAAATAGCTGTGCGTAATTTAATTACTAAATTCAAGGCTTCCGCTACTGTTGCTGACAAAATATTAAAACAACACTCTCGTAGTGGTCGTAGTGATGCAAATAAACCGCATGTTGAAAACGAGTCTGGAACATCAACTCGTAGACGTTCGCAACAATTGTGCATCATCAGAGGAACTTTGCGCTACATTTTGCATAAAGATCTTCATCTAAACCCTTATAAAGTTAACTCGTTCAGGCAGCCGCCCATTGTTTGCGTCGAGCGTTTGTGATTTGGCTGTTTGAAAAACAGAATGAAAACAACGCTTTTTTAAATAAAATCATTTTAGTGATGAGGCTCATTTTCAATTAGGCGGTTATGTAAACAAACAAAATTATCGCTCATCGGGCTCACAAAATCCACAAACAGTCCTCGAAAAACCATTACATCCAAAGAAAGTAACTGTATGGAGCGGTCTGTAGTTAAGCGGCATCATCGGCCCGTATTTTTTCTAAAATGACTCCGTCGCTAAGAATTCTCTGCGCTACCAAACCACGGTAACCAATTTTTTGTGGCCATAATTGGCTAATGTTGACATCAGTGACCTTTGGTTTCAGCAGGGCGGCACCACAAGCCACACAGCCAGCCCACCAATTCAGTTATTGCATGAGAAATGTCCCCGTCGCGTAATTTCTCGATTTGGCGATGTCAATTGGCTGGATCGTTCTTGTGATTAAATGCCGCTGGATTATTTTATCTGGGGCCATCTGAGAGACCGGGCACGTGAACAAACCACAAACAACTGATGCTCTGAAAGATTAAATTCGAGGCTGCATTGACGAGATAAGCAAAGCTTTGTTTTTTTTATGTGTAAAGAGCGGACATCTGCCGATGTGCTAGAGGTGGACATTTGCCCGACATTATATTCCATTAATAATTCCCATATTTCTATTTTATATTGGTATGAATGAAACTGAATTTGTCAAAGCCAATTTACTTCCTAACCTCAAATTTGTACATTTGTAGATGCCTTTATATACATATGTAGATGCGCTTAACGTTTAAAAAAACTCACAAAAGATTTTTCTTTTGTCTTCCGAAATTTTTTCCTAGAACAAAAACCATTAAAATATAAATCTCAAATCTCTCTCTCAATAGAAAATTTATTTATTATTATACCTCTGGCAACATTATTCTTTGGTTATTTCAAATAAACGAGCAACAAAAATTATAGACTGATAATTTATTTGTTGCTTCGATCTCAAATTGTTGTTTGTTATTGTGGTATAAAAAAGTTGATAATGATATTTGTATTGAATTTTTACTTCGATGCATCAAATAAAATCCTTCATGTTGATCAATAAAAGAAACATTGAATTGTATCGATGTATCAATGAATTAAGTCGAGTGTTTTTAAATCATCGATTTATATCGTCCACCACTAGTTTGGCTATTAATTTAGTGTTTCTTATAATCGGTCAGTATTTTGGAGCAAATCAGGTTCCACTTTAAATAAACTTTATATTTTAATAACAAAGGTTAAAGAAATATAAAATTTTAATTCTACCGACGAGTTGAAGTTTGTTGCCAGTATATCATAGCACAATTTTAATTTGTTGTCTCTTATGAATTGGCATTATGATAACTTATCCTTTTACCTAATGTTGCTTGTAGCCACTTCTAGTAAAATTGGACTTTTGGAGACTCATCACACCTTAGTTTTGAAATATATTAGCAGCTGAGAGCTAACTTTACTAGGTAATTGTATAGCTAAAAAAGACCTTCGCCATCTGAACAGTGATTTAATACTGTTATCAAGGGAACTGGTCTCTAATTAATGCTGAGGTTTTGTTGCTAAATAGTGGGGAGAAGCTATTCACTCCATGTGGAGTAGCATTGCAACCAAAGTTCCAGAATAGTTTTTTTAATGTTATTATCCTTTGGCAAAAAGTAGCTTCTACACCCAGGCAGAGCATCTTTTAATCGCAACTTTGTATTTTTAATAGTAGACAGTCCAAAGAAATTGACAGACACATTATCTTAATGTTGAAATGCAGATGAGAATGAAATGAAATGATAGCGTTGTTTGTGATTCATTTTTTAAAAACAAAGTCATTAGAAACAGTATAGTGGACTTTATCTCTTCAAGCTTTTACTGCATTGCAAATAACAAAGACACATACAAAATCGAAGATTTGCAACAATTAAAAGAAAACAAATACTGTACTGCAGAAAAGGCGCATGGTTATATAAAAAAGGACTGATCAGAAGTGCTTCGAAGTTAAGAAGAGGAAGAGTTGGCAGCTGTTTGTTTTATTTACAACAGGTTACTTCAAATTCCAACATAACCAAAACTAGCTATGTATGTATATCCATAATGGCGTTAATACTAAAAGCATATATTGTAAGCAATGAGAAGAGAAACTTACAAATTTTATTTTTCGATAAACTCTTTCCATAAAACCGATATTTATCGATTAATACAAAATTGATGAAATATGTTGGCAGACATTTTGTAGACAACATATGAATATATATATGTATGGTATATAAAAAAATGTTACAATAAATTCATGTATACAATTTATATATAAAATAAAAGTTGTATTGAGAGTAGAATATAAAATGAAAAAAAAAACAGGAAATGTGTAATATATCAAAAAAATTGAACATATGCATAGTAACATCTATAATATATTGAAAAAAATCTCTCTTTTATTTATAATGCATATATTATATGCAAATATTACGTATAATTTAGTGTTACCAAATAATAAGAATATATAGCAGAATAAAAAAATACTGCATAGTTGAACAGATAGCTTTCTTGAGCCTTATCTGACTGAGAATTATTTAAACAAACGAATGAAAATAAGAAGATAACAACAGGATAATAAATAAAGAAACAAATATTATTTAGTTGTGGAAAAGATGTCAACATGAGCAGACATATGTTGCTTTCTTTTTAAAAATTGTCTGTTTGTGTTGTTGTTTACCTTTTTAGTTTTTCTCTTTTCTATGCACACTGCAAAAATTCATTAACACTTCCACACCACCTTGCTCTAGTGGAATAATCATCTATTTAACTTGAAAAATCAATTTGATTAAACCTTTCAGTTATTCTTGCCATATGGCATAGTCACATTTCAGCTTCATTTTTAAACAGAAAACTTATTGATGCTACTTTTTTATATTTTTGGATTTTTTGTAATGGGTTTTTGTAAAAAATTTATGAAAAAATTTTCGATGAGTGAGGCCAGTACATTGTGAGGATTAAAGCTAAATAAAATGCATTTTTTGCCATATGACATAATGCCCAAAAATCACTTTTGGAAACAGAATTTAAATAAATTACTTTTGATTATTTATAACGTAGGCTTAAACAGAAAAAGTACCGAAAGGGTTATGAAAATAAAATAACGCAATTGATAGCTTTGTGGAAAACTAATATGCTCCCTAAAAGAGTGACGTGGAAATAAAAGATGTCTTCTTTAAAATCCAATAATTTCTTCCTAATTTGGGCACCCTATAAGTTGTAGACAAAAAGTTGTCATAAAAACTTTGTTTTTTACTTACTATTTGTAACTATTTATAGCAAAAATTTCTATAAATATTTTCAATAATGTTGACGTGTGCAAAACCAATAAAACTTCCGCTATTTTTGGTTTAAAATTCTATTTTTTCTTTTTTAGTCGCAATTCAAAAAGTAGACAAACAGCTCTGGCAATTTTGAAAACAATTTAACGACTTTTCTATTTATATGCCATTCCTTTTTGTTCTTGACGGCTGTATGTAATTTTAGCATTGAAAACATGTTCAATAGTAATATTTCCTTTAGATAATGTTTTTACTGGCTTCTCTTAAAATGTCTAAAGTAGTTGCATGTTTACATATATCGATAGAAATAAACATAAAAAGACGACAAACAATTTAAGACTTCCTTAGAAAATATTACTAATAAAAAATCGAATAAATGAGAGTGTAGTTATAAAAAGAGAATGGGTGTGTGTGAAGCATTATGAAGAAGAAGAAAGTGCAAGGACCTCAACTACATACTTTTCGGGGTGTGTAGTGACGAAAAGGTCGAGGGTGTTAATTTGGTGTCCATCTGCACACGATTTTTTTCAGCATTTTTAGAAACCTGGGTCTCACATAAGGCGAAAACATCCGGCCTTTAGAGACAAATGTGCGCATATACAGAAAAGAAGTCCGCCCGAAGCCGCCACACATTGCAGTAATCAGTCCAGAACGACTTACCATTACATAAATTAAAGCATGAGATAAGGCAATACTAAATAAAAGCCATAGACAAATGAGAATCGAACAACCGACCTTCGTATGCGGACAATAGGGAAGTGGGTTGCTGGGTTGATTATTCACCTTCGCTAATAAATTATCCAGCAACAACCCCTCCAAGTGGTTCGCACCTAAGTTTTAGTAGGCAATAAAGGAAAAGAGGGAAAACAAAAACACCGATATATTCAATATGTTTATCTATTTAAGTGTCAGGTGTTTATTTTTTTACCATAGTGTTCATTATGATTTAAACTTGTGTAAATGAAAAGAAAACATCCTCTATGAAGGATTTTATCATGAAAACTCACATGCTAAGTTTAGAGGCTTACATTTTTTTTTATAATAAAGAAAACACTTTCTTTTTTTGTTCAGATCTAGCTTTATTCATCAATGTAATCTCCATCAAGGGCAATGCAATCATTCCAGCGCCGCTCTAACATTTCAATACCACTTTTGTAGAACGATTTATCTTTTGTCTCAAAATAGGCCTCAGTTTCAGCGATAACCTCTTCACATTCGTGTAAAATTTCTTACCTCCGAGCATTTTTTTGAGGTCTGCGAACAGCCAGTAGTCACTAGTAGCCAAATTTGGTGAATACGGTGGATGTGGGAGCAATTCGAAGTTTAATTTATGTAGTTTTGCCATTGTTTCAGAATCACTAACACGTTCTTGTTTTTGATCAATAGTGAACAAACGCAGCACCCGCACTGAATAGTGCTTTCGCATAGTCAAATGCTCATGCAATATAAACAAACACGTTCTTTTGATATAACTTACGAAATTTCACTTTTCGATCATTCAAAACGATTTTAGTGGATTTTTTTTATGTTTTCTGGTGTTACCGTCCACTGCGTTCTCCATCATTGGTGTAGCTACGATCACGTTTGAAGTTAGCAAACCAACGTTTTATTGTTGTATTGGATAAAGCGGAGTCCACATATCACTTTTCAAGCCATTGCTTTGCTTGAACGTTATTTTTTACCATCAAGAAAGCAGTGTAGAATTACAACACGAAATTGGTTTTGATCCATTGTTCTGAAAATAGCAAAAGTAGCGTCTCTTGTACCACACTAACTCACAAACTAATTAATACACTATGATGAAATTTTAACAGCAGTCTTTTGAAGGTTATCACTAACTGAACAAAGGTTATCACGAACTGCAATAAAACTGGCGCCAGCTGTTCTTTAGACCCATGTGTTCAGTATATAAAGAAGACTATTTTGTTTATCCAAAAATGCATGCTGCATTATCAACCGTCTCATTAGAAGTAATTTAGTAACTCATTTCAATATATTGAAATGTTTATTTCTCTTGGGAGCATCTTTGTATTGTTTCAGTTTCTCTGTAATCATGTTTGTCTAGTATAGAAAAATAAATAGATGCTGCCATCTGTACATTTGGCGTGGTGTTGGTTTGGAGCCTTGATGTAGCAGTTCATCATAAATTCCTATATCTAAAATTTTTCTCCAAACGGTGGCGTTTCTGAACCATTCCGATAACGTTTAACGATATTTTTTTTTTCGCCCCAAGGGAGGTCTTGAATGGACCGCGATATAAATTTTTCTTGTTCTCGCTGAGATTTGAACCTAGGCTATTTGTATTGTATGCTAGCACTTTAACCACAACACTACCACTAATTTTGTAAAAATCTTTTTTAGCAAAATAATGACAAACTTTTTTTTAGCTCTAAGGACTTCCCTATTAAAATTAAGTGACAGTTAAGATAAATAACAACCAGAAACAAGAAGTCAAATTTATAAGCTATTGCAAAAGAAAAAAAAATAAGAATATTGTCTGCTTTGAAAATAAAAATGAAATAAAATATAAAAGCGTTCTAAAAAAAGAAAAAGGAAAACTCTCTAAACGAGCCTTATTATAGCAGGCTTTCTATAGAAATAATATAAGAAAAAGAAAAAGAAGACAATTTTTCAGTTAAAAGGCAGGAAGTTAAAAAGATAAAAATTTTTCTCGTAAATTGCTTTTACACATACAACAATACAAACTCCACTGTATATATGCGCCTCTCTGTTTATATAAATTTGTATATACATGACACATGTCACAATGACATTTAAAAATGCTAGCAAAGCTCCAAATAGTATGCTATACAATTGTTTTCTATTTGTTTTCAGTTTATATTTGTTGTTTAAGAGTGTAGATATTTGCACAACATTTTGTCCCCGTAACTAATTTCTCGTTTTTACTGTAAAATAAATAAAAATTAAATAAATGTTGGCAAAATTAGATAGGGTAATACAAAGCTAAAGGTGCTGCGGAAATTTTTCTAGCTTAAATATTAACATCAATTCACGTTGGTTGCATGTTTGTCTCTACATGACAATGACGATGATGATGATGCTGCTGCTGTTGTAAAGGTAACAATGATGCTGTTTTATAGCTTTTGCTCCTGTTGCTGTTGATAATAATAATTGTAGTGATGATGACTTTTGTTAACAAATACATATACATTGTATATACATGTGTACATATTATACATATTGTATGAATGTATTTAGCTTTGAGCCATACTTCCTGTCTAGTTTTTTTCTTTTTTTGTAAACACACTTTGCAGGCACAAAAAAGGTATTTGTAGCATAATTTCAGGCATGTTATTTTTCATATACAAGTAGTAAGTGTGCATATTTTCCAAATAAAGATGACATTGAAGTTAAACTAATGTCTAGTACGTCTATGAAAGTTATATATCTTATGTTAAATTGTTTTTTTTTATATTTTACGTTTGCCTTATGTTCTCTCTTCAAGTATCCCCCCCTTTTATTATGTTAATTTCTTTTTCCTCACTACTAACTGAACTACTTTGACTATTTCTTTTTAATATTTGTGCATGTCTTAACATGTCACATTATTTGCAAATATTTAGGAATATGTTGGAAGATACAGCAAACATTAAGACGATATATATTAAAGATATGTAAAGAGAAGGCAAGAAGGAATTTTTAAATTGAAAAACAATTTATATGTAGCATATGTGTAAATACGACATGCTGGCGAAAAGTATGTATACTAACAAGTTTCTCAACATGTGTGGAAATGTAAAAAGAAGCCTTATTATTACAATATGAAAAAGCTAAAGGGCTTTTAGTAGGAAGGTGTTGAAATATTTAAAATTTTTTTAAAAAAATATATAACAAAAGTGTAGCATACTTTAAAGATTGATAGGAATTATACGTTGGAATATTATTAATTTTCTAACAAAGAATTTTAAGTTGCCACTATATTAACTTGGCTATGAGGCTGAAAAATATAACTAACAAAAGAAATTTAAATTAAGTTTTTCTGTAGTATATGTGCAGAGCACAGATAATTTAAATTTTTTTAGACTAATTTTAGGAAAAAAATGTATTAAAGTTAATATTTAAACTACACTTTGAGTAGTTAAAATTTTATTAAAAAATCTCTTGCATTTTTTGAAAACATTAGGCATATTTAAAGGAGAAATGGCTGTATAAATATAACAAAACGTACAGTTTCTTTTTTAGTATTCTACATTTAGCTTAGAAAAAATTTTTTTACTTTTAAAAATCTTTTCTAAATACATTTTTAGCACATTTAAGTTTCAACGTTGAGAATTGCTGTTCTCCCGATAAAATTTTTTTCTTTCATGTAAATTTGCGATTTTATTAAATTTTTTTCGTATCTATCAATTTCATTACCAATTGTCTGAAAAGTTTAAATTCGATTTTGTTTATATTTAAAAAAAAAGACAAAAAAATCATCAGCAACAAAATTGATATTCTCAATGTGCTGCTCAGTGCCGATATTAAACGAAAATCAAACTATTGGTTTCCTCTTTGTTGCTGTTGTTGTTAAATATTTTGTTTTAAAACTTCAATTTAAAAAGTTTTGCTCACAACTAATACATACTTTTAAGGATTTTATTTTTTTTACAATATAAAGTGCTGTTCCCTTTTATTGTTGTTGTTATATCTATTTATACTTACGTAATGTACAGTGTCTGCCATTCCAGCCTTGTGAGCATACACATGTGCCATTTTTACATTGGCCATGTTCAGAACATCTAGCATCGCATGGCAACTGATCACATAAGTTACCGGTCCAGCCGGGATTACAACGGCATTTTCCCGATTCACAGACTCCATTAGGACCGCAATCTAAACTGCAGACAGCTGGAAAAGAAAATAAAATACAAATCATAAGACATGTTGTCAAAAGCTAAACGGTTTTTCGTAACATAATTTTTGGGTTGAATATTGAAACTTTTGAATAAGAACATGTTTGTCTACTTTTTAGGTTTGTTAGCAATATCTTTGATATATTTACATTCTTCTTCAATGAGGCACACTATAGGGCGTCTATTTTTCAAATGTTATAAGCTATATTTTTGAAAAAAAAAAAAAAAATAGTTCTTTCGAATGCGTGACATATTTGGATCCAATAATACAATAATGTATTAAAAAGTGCTACATACTTTAAGGGAATAAATTTGATAATTGTAATTCAAAACTGTAAATTTGTTTACAGCCTTTAAATATATGATTAATAAGTTTTAATTCTTAAATGTTAAACATATTTTTCCTGCATATTACAAATTGAAAAATTTCTCATGGAGATATTAGGATCATATATATATTTTTTTTTGAATATCTTTCATTACTCAAAATGTATTTTTATTGCAATACCAATAGGGTACTTAAAAATTCTGAACTCTCGATAATTCCGTATAATAAATCATGTAATAACATGTTGAAATAATATTGTGTTATTATTTAATTATTTTTGTATAAAAAGACAAATAATCTAAATTTAAAAGTATAGTTAAAGGTTGGCATTAGAAGATTGCATATTGTTGATATAAAAAAGTAAATGAATATTTTTTATAATTTTAACTATTAGCATATATTTTAATTTTCTCTGCATATTTTTAGGCCCTTAAGAGCACTAAATTCACATTATTTTCCCATATTGATAAGGGTGTACAGAATGTCAAATAAGAAAATACAATTTCTATTACGACTCAAGTGCCAATAATTTATTTTTTTCCCGTTTTACTATTCCAATAAATTCTAGTTGCACAAAATCCCTTAAGCTTAAGGCTTTACAAACGTTAGCACACTTTAAGGCTAAATGTCATTACCAACACCTATACACCTATGTGAAGAGAAAAACTATAAAAAAATATTAAAAACAAAAACAAAATGAACAGCGGATGAATATAAATTGTAATTTCCTATATAGATATATGCATACAAATTTAAATAAGAACAAGAGTAAAGCTAAATCGAAAGAAAATGTAAAGTGAAATAATATTTCACTAAAGTCTAAATGTCAGCACTACAACAAAGCAACAATTTAATAGATTATATGGGCAAAAAAAATGTCTTACGGGCTTTTAGAGAGCAGGCTGATATAAATTTAAATTAATTTTTTTTTTTCTATTTTAAAAATTAAGCTCAAGCTGGTAAAATTATTGAGGCATTTAAAATTAAATTGAAATACAATTTATTTAAGAAAAAGAGAGAGAGAAAAGTTTTTCTTTTTTTTACTTTTAATATAAGAAACCATTGTCTGCTCTGCTGAGTATATGTATAAGAGCATGTTTTATACAATTTATTATAGAATTAATGAAGTCTATATGTCTGCGTATCTGTCTGTCTGCTAGTCTGTATGAAAATATCTTTTTAAACAGCCAGCCAGCCAAGATAATGTATGGCGGTTAACAAATATGATATACGAGCATATGAAATTTTATGTGAAGTAAAATATGAGCGGTAAGAAAAAAAAATCAAAAACAAAAATTTATATTAAGAAAAATTATATGCGTTGTCATGACTAAAAGTTTATAAAGTATTTGCTGTGTGTAATAGCTCGAGTTGAAGAGTATATTGCAAAATGAAATTCTAACTTAAAAAAAAAAGAAATAAAAAATTAAATTTTAAGAAAAAAATATTTCTTTTTTTTAACCCTTTAATATGCATTTTGTTCCAACCGCACTATAACAACTCTTTATTTTAATCTATAAACTGTTCTCTTGCTCCTCCTATTTCTAGTTTCTAATACCCGTAAAAAAAGAACAGCCCTATTAAAATCATATTATTTTGTTACTTTCGACAAAATAGCGTTTAAATTTTTGCCAATTGAACAAAGCCAACAACTAGCTGGCTTATGCTTCACTATCCTTTTCACTCTCTTCCAAAAAATAATAGAATTTCTATCTCTTCTCACATATACAACAAAATATTGCTTTTTATAACGTTCGTGCAACATATTGACTAAAGCTTTGGTTGAAAGTAGTTGTGGTGGTTACAAGGAAGTCGATGATATAAAGCATAGTCATAAAATATTGAACTAAAAGCCACAAGGCATATCCATATACAAGTGAATGCACAAAAACTTGCAATACAGTTTGGGAAATATAGCGCCAAGAAAAAAAAGATTATATATCGACTACATGGATTTTGCAAACAGAACGCTCTGCTAGTATTTGATGACGAGTAATACGTTGATAAAATTTAGGTGCATTTGGCAAAAAAAAAACAAAAAATACACCATCTACAATAACAACACCGTACAACAATATTTAGCTAAGGGAATTGAAACGAATTTTCTACTTTTAAGAAGACATAAAATCACATTTCGCTGGGTATTGTTTTTTTCACAACCACCGATGTATTTTGGTATCATCAGAAATGCATCATGTATCATAAAAAAACTCTCTAAGCACAAACATGGCAGCACACATACAACCCGCACACAGACAGCAACCTAAACCTAAGCATCCCCACCTTGCCCACTTAACCGCAGTACATGAGTGAAGTAGGTGTAACAGTGGTTGTAATAGATTTTGTGTACATGTATACGAGACAATTATTGACAATACAGTGAGCACTAAAATAAAAGAAACAGTGGAGTAAACCTGGAAAAAGAAAACATGTTTTTAGTTTCAAAATTGATTTAAACTTTAAAAGCTTTATTTTTTGCTGCATACATATAGGCATACAAAATTTCAAATTTTACTTTAGAGTAGCGATGCCATTTATGTTCAGTATTTTTAATGTTGGTTGTAAAATGGACATTTTATGAAGTATCTTTTTATTCTCTTTACTTATGTATAGCTTCTGTAAAAAAAAACGATGCTAACAAAGCTCTTTTCCCACTTTAGCTATATACTTAATTTAAAAAGAAGTATAACGTACTCGCTGCAATATGGAAATGTGGAAAAAAATATAGTATAACATACTTCCCGTATATAAAAGTATAAAAAAATATAGCATACTTTTGCCACCTATTTGTATAAAAGGTAAAACTAAAGGATATTTTTAGGGTGACTTCAAATTGGTCATGAGCTTTTCATACTTTTCAACAATTGTTTATAATCAATTCACATGTATTCTTACGGTCTTGCTTTTAGTCGCCACTGAAACAGCTATGAGTGAATATGCGTAGCGGGTGTAGGCTAGTTTTTTAATATTTATTTGAAACTGTATTATTTATTTATTTTTTCCGATAATATTTGAATTTGTATACCAAATATTAAGATTTTTATATTTTTAATAAAAAATAAATTTATGCAGATACTAATAATCCTAATTACCAGTGTCGCCACCTTGTGTGTAATTACACATATTGTGTGTAATTCTTCATTTTGTGTGTAGCATATAAGTAATTAGTTTTGCGTGTAATTTGTATGTAATTTTACTTTCTGTTCTACCGTTTTCTTTAATCGCTATATTTTGAATTTTGTGAAATTTGACATACGAAATTTTCTAATTTGCAAAAAAACCGAACTTAATCATAAAAATACAAATATAACTACTTAAGCATAAAGGATAGTTTGAGATACAGTCTTAAATAGCTGGCTACGACAATTCACAGTTTTTATGGTACAGTGGACGAAAATGTTTATCTCAATATTCGAAAAGAAAATATGAAGCAAAGTGCAGAGAAAAAGTGTATCTCAAGCAATATTTCATTCTACCAAGGCAATGATCCCAAGCAAAAAACATCGGATAATGTAAAGGTTTACTTGATCCGTAGCTGACACCCGCTCAGGGCTCAGATAATGTAACTGATGATCTTTAAAGGAATTGGCTAGCAGAGTTCATCAGTTAAAGCTTAACACCCTAGTTCAGCTTAAGACGACATTATCAGAAGTATAGAACTCCATTGAGACGGAAGAATGCTAAAATTTATTAAATTAAAATCCTAGGTGCTTACTGACTGTTCTGGATTACAAAGAATATGTAAACTATCACTAATTGCTTGATTATTGCGTTGTTCAATTATGCACTAAGCCAAAAAAAAGATTGTTTTTGTATTTCTGATGAAACTTACCGTTAATATTGGATCAAATTATGGTTTTGCTATTATTCATTTAGAATCATATTTGATGTACAAAATATATGTATATATTTGACCACAAAAAATCTATACATTTATTTCTAAAAATATGTTGTCCGATTGAAGTCCCTTTATGTATCTAATATTTATAAAAACAGGATTTTTTGTGCACTTATGATGCCAGCTGTGTGTGTAATTCACAATGCTGTTGGTCTCAACACTGCTAGTTGCCTATTCAACACAATACTCAGAGAGAAATTTGTATGTTCTCACTAATACAACTTCATTTTTATTTTTGAAAAACACCGCTTTAAATTAAGATAATATTCATATATTTTTAAAATTAAAACTATTTCCAGTGTTATATAAAAGGTTTCTGTCTTCACTAATTTTCTTCTACCACTTTTTTTTTTCGTTGTTCACTTTTATGTTCCTTTAATTTTTATTTAAAAACCATATAAGCTATTTAGAAAATTATTCATTTATAAAGGATTTTCTTGCCTTTTTTAATGTCTCGCATCCATATCCTTTTATGCCATAAGAGTTGTTGAGGCAGCAAAAAGTCTTATCGCTTTTTGTATTAAGACTACTTCATATAAAAAAGCGTTACACACTTGAATAAATTAATGAAAACAAAAGAGAATGTAAAAAAAGGATGCAGTTTGAAGATTTTTTCTTGGTAATACATATTGAAAATGTGGGATACACAAGCGAAACAAGCGAAACAAGCGAAAAGGTTCTTTCCTTGTCTTTTAGCAGATCTGCTTAACAAAAGCAAACCTATAGAACTAGCGCGCGAACTTAAAGAACATATTGATCTTAGATACTTTTAACATACCTCTACTGATCAGTGTAAGTTCTGCACAATGTGTGCTGAGACATCTGAACATGTACTGAGTGCCATACTAACTCGGTTCACAGGAAAAGATGGATTTCATCTTTTCTCGTTTGTTCGTAGCCTCGGATTAAGATGGAGAGCGTGTAAGACTGCACAAAATATACACTGGCGCGCAGAGCGCTTGGACTAGTGAAATAAGTATCACAAGCAGCGACAGTATTCTTCTAATACAAAAGAGAGCAATTAGTCTTAACTGAAGGAACTAGCTATCATCAGACTTTCTGACAAAACATCCAGCAGCACTTCCGGCAGTAAGTTGAAGGGCCATCAGTTGATGGATACTGTGTAACTATGGTAACGCTAGTATTTTAACATAATAAATTTCTATAGGATGTGCCTCCTATTGGCTTAAAATTGAGCCAGTGGTTATTTCAATTCCGGCAGTACTTATGTCATTCTATTCTGTCAAAAAATTCAGTATATTATTTCTACTTAACGAAATGAATCGATTTACGCTTGAGCAACGTTGGGGTTTATTGGAAATCTATTTCCAAAACAAAGAGAATTGGTAGGAAATTGCTTGAAAATGTTGAACAAAATTTTGTAGCTCCTTTTCATCTTTGTGGGTACATTAATAAGCAAAATTGCCGTATTTGAGGCTCAGAAAACCCAAACGTGGTCTTACAGAAGCCAATGCAACCATTACGAGTGACTGTTTGCGGCTTGTAGAGCGGAGGCCATGATTGGCCAATATTTCTTTGAAAATAAGGACGGCGCAACCATTACTGCCAAAGGGGATACCTATCGCACCATGATAACCGATTTTTTTATGCCCGTTCTTCATGATATTGATCTGAACAATGTTTGGTTTCAACAGAATGGTGCAACTCACTCCACAATCGATTTATTACGTCAAACGTTTGATCGCTCTTTAATTAACCGAGATAGTGATGTCAGTTGACCGAAAAGAAGCTGCGATTTGACACCGTGGCGCTATATGCCAACAAACCAGAGACAATTTAGCATTTGAAGGCCAACATTCGTAAAGCCATTGCCGATATACGACCCCATGCACTCGAAAAAATTGTCGAAAATTGGTCCAATCGAATGGGGTGCTGTGAGGACAGCCGCGGCAGCCATATTAATGAAGTAATATTTCATTTCTAACCGGAAGAATTGTACTTCACAACAAAAAAACTAATTTGACAAAATTTCAAGCCGTTTGCATTTTGAATTTAAACTTTTAAATGACCCACCCGGGACATTGAATATGCGATACCGAAAGCCTCTTTTGCCGGTTAAAGATCGATTTACTATAGAGGTCATTGATCAAAATATGACGATAGCGTTCGGTGATGATTTAACAAAGAATGAAGACTTTTGACTATTGTATGTTTTCGTAACAGCTTAGTATCATAATATTGCGAAAGGTTTTATACTACAGACCGAGATTATATTTTTGGCAAACATGTTCAGTTTAATATATTATTTAACCATGAATCGAATTACAAACGAACAACGCTTCACTTTGTTATAAAAATTCATGCTCGGTTAAGAAAATGCATCGTGCACTAGTACAATTTTATGGTCAGCTCATTTCTGGTTGAATGGATACATGAACGAGCAAAATTACCGTATTTGGTGTAAACAGCAGTCAGAAGCATTGCAAGAACTGCCTTTAGACTATTTTTTTAGGGCTATGTTAAGGATCATGTCTGTAAGGACAAGCCCGCAACGGTTGACGCTCTGGAAGCTAATATAGAAGAATTTATTCGTGAGACTTGAAGAGAGTATGAGGCGTAGTCCCGGTCAACATTTATATGAAATCATATTTAAACATTGAATTATATACATAGATCGTTCCATAGACTCAAATAAAGATTTCATACATTTTACTAAAAAGAGTAATCAACATCTTGTCCATCAATGCTTGGCATGAGATCCTGTTCAGAACAAAACTAAAAAACATTACCTAAGTATTCGGCTGTGGTGTGGTAGATTAGATGCCCGCATACCAACCAAGAGGTCCTGCGATATCGCCTCATAACATTGCCAGCGACTGCTTACAATTATTACGCTGTCGAAAACTTCTCACTTTAAACTGCAGGTCCCTTTCAATGCATCTAAAAATATAATCGGATACTGCTCACTGACTCAGAGAAGTCCGCCTTGTTTGAATTAGGATATTGCGCAAGTTATGTGTGTATGTATGTATTTATTAAGGTGTTCCAAAAATTATGAACCCGAGATTATAAATATTTTAATAATTTTGCTAATTATTTTCACTCTTAAGATTAATGCTCCCGACAAATTTATTTGTCGTTTTTTATAATTAATTTTCAGCTTATTAAGCCATAACATATCAGAGTTAATATCCCATCTGGGCATTAGTTGATGAACAAAAGTGATTCCCTAAGGATACTAATCTATTGTTGAAAAAAATATATTCTTTTGAGAATAAGAAAATAATCAAAAGCCAACATATATTAAGAAATAATTGCAAGTGGCGTGTTGAACAAAAGCATCGTTCACCTTTTCCTTTTTCTATAAGATGTTTAACATTTTGCTAAATAAGACGAACGTTGGAAAAAAATTAAAAAATAAATAAATCTGAATAAACTATAAAAGCAAGAGGAAGTGTTGACAACAACGACAGTGGAACCAAATATTAAAAAAAATAAAATAAAATAAAAAATTCAAATTTTATTTCAAAAAATTTGTGCTTAAAAAATCTCAAATAGAACATTTTAAGTATAAATTCAAGAAAAATATTTTTTAATATTTCAACATTTTTAGAAGCTATTAAAATATTTCCAGCTTAGTTGAGCACAGTGCAGTGATAAATTTTTCTTTTAACTTGTCTTTCATTTTTATTTTTGTGACAACATTATATTGAGCTTTACTTGTAGATTCTTATCTTTAGAAAATTATTTTATCGTCTTAATAGTGCAACTATATAGACGTAAGTATTGTCTGTTCTTTTTTGTTTTTTGTTTTGTTTTCTCTTTTTTGCTTCTTATTAAAACTATACGTACATACAGGTGAATCCCTTTAAGCTTAGTAAAGGAACAAAAAAGAGAAAATGTAGAAAAGAACGAATATAGACTAAAGTATATTAGTCTTAAGAAATATGAGGGCTTTTGTCTGTGTTTAATGTACATAACCTATTAAGAAAAAAGCTAAATACCAGTATTTTCTACACCTACTGACTCTTTTGTAATATTCTTTATATAGTTTTGTTCTTTATATTTAGCAAAAATTATAAAAAAAAATCATTATGTATATTTCTATCATATGCTTAATGTATCAGGTATAAAACTCAATCATTGATTTTTTTACGTATCAAACCATTCTGATCTCTTACATATAATATTCCTGAGCTTTAGTTATTTATAATCGTCTACATACGAGTATGTGTAATAGAGTACCTTAAGATATGCTATAGAATTTAATTTATTTTTTACTGGCTTAAGCAATTCAGTATATGTGGGTTTGCTTCAGTGTTCTTTGAATGTGTGCATGTTTTTTAAAGATAATCATATTCAGTCAGGTTGACTGGCGCCTGTGTTATGTTTTCCACTTCCATTTCTTTAGTTTTTTAGTTAGTTTTTTTATGCGAGCAAAGAAACCTAGTATCACCAAAGTTTTAGTAAAGGTTAAGCCTTCAATAAATTTCTATTTAGAGAACAATTTTTTTTTTATTCAAACGTTAATGTGGCAAACAAAAGTATCACAAATTTTTAATAAAAGTAATATATTTTATCTTATATTTTCCGAAAAAGAAACCTTTCATTGTCTTACCCTGTTTTACCCTGCTAAACTTTCTAAACTTTGTATTTGCCATATGATTTTTAAGCACATAAATGCACATCCTATATGTAAGGGTTAATGTACTTTCAATCTGTTCTTATATTGACGTAGTTCAGATTTCTACTATCATTGACTATATTAGTTATTGAGTTGTGAATATGGAGATGAACTTTTTAGGTTTTTTTTTAATATTAAATTTAGAAAAATAAATCAATATTTAAAAAAAGTATTTAGTTGAAGGAAGTTAAGAAACTTTAAGTTTTGTTGTAGGAAATAAAATAGACAAAATATAGACATGACATATAAAAGGTGCTAGGCAAGGTTTAAATGTTAAATACATACTCGTACATATATAACATAACTCAAAGAGTAAATAGATTTTTAGTGAAAGCAAGCTACACAAGCTGCAAAATTTCTTTTAATTAAATTTATATAAAATATTTCCAAATAAAGTAATAGGAGAATAAAAAAATATTTTAAAAATAATAAGCCTGTTTAGTGATGTTTAGGAGCCACTTGTTTTTTCTCATTTCTCACTATAGCAAGCACCCATGAGTGTGGCTACGAGCTGCTAAGGTATTCAATATACTTTTCAGACTCAGCCCTCGTGACTGTTTCTTATTTTTGTATTTATAATAGTTGCTGGGTGGAAAGATGCGTGGATCACACGAAAAGGGCATAATTGATAAAGGACTTCTAATTTAAGGTTCTCTAGAGGTATTTTGACTTAAAGGAAACAAACAAACAGAGGAACAAGTATCAAATATGTGTATGTATTGAGCTTCTAGGATACTGTTGAAAACATGCTGTTTTCTTGATATATATACTACTTCTACTATTGCGAAAATTTAGTCCAGCCAGTGCGTGATAAATATCAATGGTTCGTGGAATTAGCTTGGCATTATTCTCACTCTTCTTCTTATGAGTTTCGCAAAGTCTCTTGTTCTTAATCGGACGGGACCAACATCATTTAAGTTTGCACGGGCTAATGTATTGGGGTGGATTTCTAACATCTTCAAATCTCATCTGACCAAATCTCAGTTCATCTCGTCTCAGCATTACTCTCTATTTCCTCTTTAACCATAGCCGCATTCAGGTCTATACAAATGTTCGAATTTCTTATATACATTTTGTAGCATTTGAATACAATTATTGCTAGAAGTTGGGGCAGGGATCTATAACTGTAATCTATGCTGTACTCAACAGCACCAGATTATCTTCAAAATCACATTATAAAGAAGGAGCTTGTAATTCAAGCTAAGAAACGAATTTCTATTAGTAAGCCAATTTTTTTTTCTGTATCGTCTTCAATTTCATTAGCGTCAACTTAGCATCTATGTGGATTTTACATGTTAGCCGGCAATCAAGATTAATTCGCAAATATTTAACCTCAGAACTCTGGGGGATATTTTAATTGTTTATTCGAACATATTGGCATGACTATGCAGACCTTAACCTTAATTTTAGATAGCACCAATCAGGCTCTCAACTATGCCACACGATCATTCAAATACATGTATGCTTTCTGCGAGTCTTCATGGATGCTTGAGATAGCTGTATTATCGGCGAATGTTGAGGTATGGTAACAATTGTATGTTGGCATATCAGAGGTATATAACTGATATAGCATAGGTCCAAAGATACTTTCTTGGGATACTCCGGCCTTAGTAGTCTGAGATTCACTTAAGTTATCGCCTTTCTTAAACTCAAACTTAAGTTGAATTAAACCTTCTTGTAATATGTTGCAGACGTTTGTTGCAGAATTTTGTCTGAGTCTATATATCAAGCCTTCATGTTAATGAAACGAAGATAAATAGAGCGGAGCAGTATTTTTTCCTCAATGGCCCTTCTTATAGTACTTACCAGTCTATGTGTTTGTTCGATTGTGCTGTGTTTGTTTCTAAATGCAAAATGATGATTTGGAATACACTCCCTTTCACTCAGTAATAGATGAAACAACAGGCTTAATTGCCTCTATGAATCTACCTTTGTATGATCCATTTTAGGTTTCGATATCATAATGACAAGTGAAATTTTACATACTTGTGGTTAATATTCTAGTCGCAAAACAGCATTAAATCAGCTCCGGGTGCCTTCTTCAGGTTTCGATCGGTTTATTACAAAATAGGCACATATGTTTTAACTAAATTGTCAAAAACCTTTGACACTGCCCGCTCTTCTCAGCATTATGACCAAGAACTAAAATAAAAAAATCTCTAAATTTGCAAATAACTGTAAGTAAGTTTTGCTTTGCCTTAGTTGACCAAAAGCTCTGTACAAATTTTAAAACCTTAAATGACATTTTCATCGAATATTAAGTATTATTATTTTTATTATTATTATTACTGTTAAAACAAATTGCAATCAAAGCTTAAATATAATAATCAAATATATTTGGCATTGAACAAGAACCCATTCATATTGAATTTATAAAAAAAGCTCTTCCCTTTGGCAATGTATATTTGCTTAAATTGATTATTTTATAACAAAATAATGCAAGGGAATATAATATTTTAATATTCTTTTAATTTAATTTTATTTTTTATCAACATTTTCAAAGAAGTACTTATCGTATGAGTGATATTTTTTTATATGATTTACATTTGATATCAATTATACGTCATAGAAACTAAAAAAATTATTGAGAGCATACTTAAGAGAATTATATACGTATACTTTAAAATATTAAATTAAAAAACAGTACACTCATATCAAGAAATAAATCAATATCAAGAAATAAATTCGAAGGTAATTAATATGTTGGCAAAGAAATTTAAGATAAATATGTTGAATTAAATCTTGAAATATATAAAATGAGTTTTAATATTCAAATTAAAAGGAAATTGATTTCAAGTAAGTAATTTCTTAAACTTAAAACAAGCTATTGTATATTAACGAAAACACCCATAGGTAAGTCAAACTCTGAACTGCTAATAATTTTTTTTAACAAGTTTTAGTACGATTTTAAATTGTGAAAATACTTTCTTAAATTAAGAACTTCTTTGACGAAATTCTTATTAATTACCTAGGCTTGTTTTTGATTAAGATAAGATTAACGAATATAAAGTGAAGCAAAGCATTTGAGCCAACAATATCATTGATTCATATATCGTTAAAACTGAATAAAGAGAGTAAATAGAAACATATTATTAAACAGTATTTTATTAAAAATGTTAGCAAAAGACTTAAAAAAATTTGCTATGAATTATAAATCAATTCCATTTTTAGTTATTGCTTCCAAACATTCTGGTATAATTTTAAAGTTTTATTGTTTTTGTTTTATTTTAATTGTTATAATAAAAAATTAAACTTCCTTTGACCCATAAAACTACTTTCTTCTAATAAACAAAATATTGTGAAAATAAAAATGTTTCTTTTTGTGTGTGTGCTTATTTCCCCCAACTACAATAAATTTAAATTTGCTTTAACCAAATGTGCGAGCTAATAAAAATTTGGATTAAAAACAAACAAACAAAAAAAAAACAACAAATTAAAACAAAAATAAATAAAAATATTTTTGTCTTCAACTCGAAAAGGTTATTTTAAGTCCACTTATAGCTTAAATAACTAACTCTCCACAGCATCCAATGAACACGATTTTTCATCGTTGTTGCTGGTGCTATTATTGCTACTTTTTCTATACTATTTGTGGAAAACATATACATATAGCTGAAGATGAGAAAAAAGTATATTTTTCCACTTAACCTGATTTTGTAACAATCTAAAAATAAACAACATACGGAGCGAAAAATAAAATAAACAGAAAAAAAAAACAAAAAACAATATCAAATTGCTTGCTACACTACTACCCACTATACTCGTATATGAAAAACTGTTTAGGAAAAAACAAAATATTATTGAAAAACTATATATGTATGTGAAATATAAAACAACAACAGCATTGCAAAATTGAAAAAAAGAAACTTTATAATAAAAATTGCAAAATTTAATAACAACTCAACAATGTTGAGTACTTTTAACCCAAAACAAGAAGCAACCAACACTATGCCAACCAACCAGCTTAAAACAAACGAAAAAAAGGAGTGCAAAACAAAAAAATATCACAAACTCAACAACACTGTACACAGCTCTATATGGTTACAAATAAATTACAAAAATCTAAGCTAAAAAAAACTATCCAACACATGCACACAAACAAACTTATAAAACATTCAAAAACATCACACAAAATACATGCAAACAAACATTAAGGCAAATACTTGCATATGTGCAGAGTAGTGATGGTGGTGGTGTGGTATGATACATGTATCAGACTATAAGTGAAAAAATTTTTTGTCGGTTAAGCACGACTTACTAATGCCACGATATTCATCAGGGCTAGGAAAAGTATTGATATAACCACTATCAGTATAGTACCTAAAGCATAAAGTATCGTAGCACACATATGGTAGTTGTTAACATATATGGTAGTTGTTCCTAAGAAACCAGTTGCTAATATAGCATAAATTATACTTAATGCACCAAAAGCTTCCTTTTTTTCCTAATTCTGAACTAATAATATGAGAAATTATATCAAATCCAGGAAGGATTAAAATATAAACTTATGGGTGACCAAAAAATCAAAATGCTGATAAAAAATAGGATCACATCTATCTGCGGGATCAAAAAAAAGTATTAAGATCTCGATCTTTTAGAACTATGGTAATTGTTCCGGCTAATACGAGTAGGGAAAGAAGTAGTAAAGCAGTTATTACTACGGATCAAACAAATAAAGGTATTCGATCAAATATGATTCCTGTAGATCGTATATTGATAACTAAAATAGATGAAATTCCACCTAAATGAAGAGAGAAAATTGCTAAGCCAACAGAAGCTCCTCCATGAGCAATGTTGGATGATAGAGAGGGATAGACATTTCATTCAGTTTCAGCTCCATTTTCTTCTATACTACTCACTAATAGTAATGTTAATACAGGGGGAGTAATCAGAAACTTATATTGTTTATTCACGGGAATGCCATCATGCTCCTAACATAAGAGGAACTAATCAATTTCCAAATCTTCCATACACACGTATGGTAGTTGCTCTAAGAGTTGGTGTAAAATAAGCAAATCCGATTTGGTACTGGTTTCATTTAATCTAAGAAAAACATTAGGTGTAAGAGCTTCACATCCGACTTAATTTAAGAGTTATAACCTCGACAAAAACTATAAAATAACCCATCTAAATACTAATCAAAATGATAATCTGTGTCGACGAAGCCACCTTAAGGTTGTAATATGTAAGTGGGTATTGAAAAAGTATAAAGTTAGCTTGGAATGTGTTGGTACTAAATTTTAAGTTTAAAAATTTTGTTGTATTCCAACTAATTACGCCATAACGTCGAATGTAATATCCTGTTTGTTTTGTGTTAAAAAAAAACTTGTGCTTGAAGAATTTCACAGCAGTTCTTTAGTTTCAAGGATACCCTCCTGTCAGTAGCCTTAAAAAGCTACCAGCCTCCTCTTTATTATTACTAGAGTTATTCATACAGATAACAATTCCAAGAGTACATAAACTTTGATTATAGCAAGTATGGATATGACAACGAAAAGTCTCTTGTTTTAGATTCACCTATTGAAACCAAAATTAGTTGTAATATTATTTAACATGGTTGTCTGTACTATATTTATAGCAGCTACGTTCTTCAGATTGAAAAATATTCCCTTTATATGCTGTGGCAGTGCAACAATAGAAGGGAACTACCGAAGGGAAGACTGGGGCTGCAAATGCTAATAATATTCTGTCTAAATAGAAAACAAAGCTTATGTCTCTTACTACAGATACAGTGAGTCCCTTAGGATCCTGATTTCTATCCAATCGTTGAGTGAGGCCTATCGCAGGAAAAAGATATTACCATAAAATATATTGGTGTAGCAAAAGTTAAGCACTAAGCAAGAAAGGGGCAACTACTAGGAAGTATAGCCATAAGCTGCAATTAGAGTGTCTCCTATAGTATGGACCTTATAGCGCTTACATACGAAAGCGTTGTATCGTATGAATAGTACTGTGTTCAACTGTATGGAGTAAGCGTCTTAGAGTTGTCAATATAGATCTAGATTCAGATCGTTTTATTGCCGAACCTAATTACTAAGGTTGAAGAATATTTTAAATGTGATTCTGTTGTTAATAAGGGTATAAAGTAAGCAGTAGTCGAATTTAAAAACAAATTATTTTACTGTCTGTAAAAAGGGTAATGAATCTAAATGGTGCTGAAATTAAATTTTGAAGTGGGTCATTATGAAAATTTGGTTATCTCTTCAAAAAATGACTGACTTTTTTAAATTTTGGGCATAAATTTGCTTACTAAACTTTACTTTTTCTCCGCCACTCCTCTAGGGAACATATTGGCTTTCAAAAAGCATCCCATCCATTGCTTTGTTTCAGTTTCATTTATCAAGTTGATTTTTCAAGCTGAGTAGATGATTAATCCACTGCAGCTTCCTCCTTATGATTGTGCAGTGGTGAATATCCTTGCTAATAGGTGGTGATCTTTACTTTAGAATTATATTTTTTTTCCCAGCAGGAGTTGTTTGGAGGGAACTTGAATATTTTTTTTATCAAAAACTCGAAAAAGCAATTAAATAAATAAAATATTTCATCATGTCAGCTGCTGTGGCTTGAATCTGGATCGCTTGTATTGTTATGCGTGCACTTTAACCACTACACCATCCCACCCCATTACTATACAATCAATAATGAGTAATTTGGATGCTTCATCAAGTTCCTTAAAATATAAGCCGCTTTTATAGAATGTAACCTGCTTCAAAGGCTTATAGTTTAGATATTAGAAAGTCGGTGTAAGTTATGTAGTTTCTTAATAAACCAAAATACCTCTATGTACGGTATAACTGTACAATATACCACAACCTCTAACAACATGTTGAAAGTTTAGCAACGCGAAATAAAAATTGTACCAAATACTGCGTTATTGCACACACACAAAAAAAAATACTCAAACTAAACACAACTCCAATAGGTTTACTCATACTAAAAACAAAAAAAAGAAAGAGATGCCATAGAGGTCTAAAAACATATACAATTACACTCAAGGTGTATTGTATGAAGCATATGAAACTAGAAAAAAAAATTAAACTTAAACAACAAGTAAAGCAAAATACCCTTAAAAGCCTAAGAAATGAAAAAAATACTACAATTGAAACAGTATATTTCACTACAGCATACGTTGCTCAGGGTGTACGTACTACCTACATGTACATATGTGAATAAGATGAAGTACCAACAATTTAATAAAACTATATGAAATTATACCTTTTTTATATATGCAACATATATATACATTTGTATGTATGTACGTTACAACACATGTGCCACATTAAGTTGCGATAACTAACCATCGTGTAGTCGTTGTGGAGTTAGCAAAGCATAAGCGCGTACCATGTTACGACCATGACCAACCCTCATGTCAACGTGGTCGTCATGGGCCACATGCCAACAACAGTTGAAATAAAATATAAAAAAAATCTTCAAGAAATAAACAAATAAAATAAAAAGTTTGAAGCGACTTGAAGAACGACTACAAATAAAGCGTAGAATTAGAAATTAAATGTGCAATACTTTTCTACACGTTGTATGAGTAATATAACATATAATAAGAAAATATTACTCATACGTCTGCAGTATGAAGATAGATGGCAACAAATAATTTGTTTTGATCAAAACGTTTTTGGAAAAACCTCCTCGTTCCGATTTGAGTTTTTTTGCTATTGTTGATATCTGTTGTTGATATTCCCGCTAACTCGTAGCGTCATAGCTTGACATTTGCAAAAGCTACGTAGCCAAGAGTAAATCTATCTCTATGTGTGTTGGCGATATTTTACAAATTTAGAAATGGATTTAAATGTAAACATTCATTAAATAGATCATTACTGGAGACGAGACTTGGATTTATGAGTGCGACACGAAACTCAGACATCAGGCAAGTGAATGGCGTTCACCAAATGAGCCGAGATCAAAAAAACACGGTTTTTTCAGTCAAAAAAGGAGGCAATGACCACGGTTATTATTCGAAATTTTTTGGCGAAACCGCAGCCACAGAATTCACTTGACTTGGCTCCGTGTGACTTCTTTCTGTTCAATCGAGTTAAAACAAAATTGCAGCACGTACTGAAGAACATACCGAAAACCAAATATAAAAATGCAAATGTCAAGCTAATGCGCTAAGATTTAGCGAGAATATCAGCAACAGATGTACCAACTTGACAAAAGAAAAAAAACCTCAAATCGGAACGATGGTACTGCCACACGGGGGTTATTCCGGGAACTTTTTGATCAAGGTGGAAATTAAAGCATTATCTTAAAATTTTAATGCGATTGATTTTAGAGGGTACTTTTTTTAGTTAAAAATTGCCTTCATTGAACCAAAATGTACTTAAAGTGGCTCAATTTGCCATTTTTAACACATAAGCAACAGGTTAAAGTGTTACCTTTTAGTAGAGTGTTTTTTAAAATTGACAACAATACAACGAGTATATAAGCGCCCATTTGGCCTCTACCATAATAAACAGTCAACCACTATTTGGAAATAGTAACCCCAATTTTTAAGAATTATCTTAACCTGTGCTACACTACTAGAAGCAAGCATTGCTTGCCTCCATCCTAAGGCAGTAAAGCATTTCAATGCGATATTGTTGTAAACTACATCCACTAAACTATATCCACATTAAAGGACACAAGCTACTAGATGAAAACTACAGTCCCTGGGCCTTTAAATCATCCAAGGCTTTATGTGGTACTAGAAATATATATCTGGTTAATGCTACCTTTTCTCTAATTCAGGCACCAATCTTTCCATAGGTAAATAATCATAATCTGTCTACCCACAATTTGGCACCTCAAATCTATGTTATAGTTTGGTATTAGATAGTTCATTTAAGCCTCCATGGTTAGCTGTGTAACTAGAAAATATTTAAAAATATCATAGAAATATTAGTTATCAGCGTTCTTTCAGTAAAATGGTTTAACTAAAAAAGCAGAGTTCAGTGTACACTGTACATATCTAGGTCACTAATCAAATTTTATTTACTGGGAATTACAAAAGACGTTGTCCAATAAGAAACAGGGTTGCAATAACTGGTTTAATAGGTGGACATATGTATGTATTAGTTTAAGTAGGCATAGTACTGAATCTGTGTTTGAGTTTTCTACTCGTGTGGAAATGTTAGAGAAAATACAAAAAAAGTATCATTAAATACCAATTTCTATGATCGATAGTTTGGTAAACAAATAAAAACTATTATTCGTATAGCAATATCGGATCTTAAAACACTTTAAAAACTAAAGAACATCTATTACTTTATCTATTATAGTTTTAGATCTAACACTTCGAAAATTAATGACATAGGTAGGGAAACTCAATTTGCTGATTTAGCAAATATCAGGAGGCGAACGTTTATAAAGCCATTTATTGGACCTGAACAGATTGCTCGGTGAACAATAGGGGGTATTGTGGTCTTCATATGGAAAGTTGAGAGTAATCTTCTAGATACTACTAAGGTTGGTGTTTTCAGACCTAGCGGACAGTTATCCGCCCATAGAATTTAATTCGATGGAGGGTGGCTACCACCCATTGCAGCTAGTGAATTTCCGAACCGGACCAGTTAATTAAGACTCATGGCATATAGGCAAAGGAAAATAAGAATTGTTGTAATATGTTTTGTGACTTGCACATCCCGTTAAAATTTATGCAAATTCATCGATCATGTGTCTTAACACTTGCCGACTATTTTCTCCGAAGCAAATTTAAATCGTTTTTATTTTCTAACAAGTCAACCACATCAGGCACAAATGATTAATAAAAACAGCTTTAAACACAGCTTCTAGAGCTAGACTGGCTACCTGAACGATAAGCTTTTCAAAGATTAATAACATAAATAAACATGCCCAAAAAGTTGTCATAGCAACATACATTTATAAAAACAAAGTTGCTGGTTATGCGAGTATGATGCATTAAATTCTTGGCACATTTGTTATGCACAAGCGTTTTATTTTACAATGCCCACATATACTCGTAAAACCTATTCCTATAGTTTACCATTTTATTTACTCTTCTTTTTTCTCATTTTTCTGCATACTTTTTTATTTTTATTACATAGTTGACTTTTAGGCGCGACAAATATTATTATATACTTTTAGGCATACAAAACATTAGGGAATTGCTTTATAAAACCCTATATACATATGTATATTTGAACGTTTTTTTCTACGACAGAAGAAAAAAACTCGAAAATATTTTTGTTGGGTTTTTATTGTAGTAAATAAAAAATTAAATTTTGTATTAGCTGCAGGAGACCCCACAATAGCAGCAATGTGGGGTTAATAATAAAGTAAACAAAAATTAATTTTATTTTTATATGAATTATGGGGATAGAATTTTTGAATATATAGTTTATTTTACAATTTTTATGTATCGCAAGGGAGTTCCATAATAAAATGAAAAAAAGGAATATTAAAGAAATTGTGAAATATTTTGCAAATGCTGGAAAAACATGGAATTTTTTAAATTATAAAAAATGCAATTTCACTTAAAGAGATAATTAAAGCATTACTTTAATGCTGTTAATTGCAACACTCATAGATTTTGATTATCTTTTGCTTTTAAATAAATATTCAAATAAAATTTAAAATATTTGCAGAAATCATAGGAAACTACAAAATTTGTCATTACAGTGGTCCCCAAAATAGTCAGCCTGATGTATAGATGGAAGCAATAGTTTGAATAAAATGTTTTGATAAAAACTGGCAACCATATTAAAATGTTTCTAGATTCAATGACTTTTTTTAGCTTTTACGTGTATAAAATGTGGGGCTGCGGAGTTTAAAGGGAGGCGTAAGAGTAGCTCAGGCAAAAAGCACAGTGGTCGACAAATTGAGATTTCCACGTCAGAAACGGTTAAGAAAATCCACAAAATACCATTGATGGGTATCAAAAGATATACGAAACACTTAATACAGAATCGTAAGTAAGGAGCTATCAACAAATCATGGGATGAAGCAAAATTATTATCTAACAATAGATTAGGTTAGAGCGCCATGTTGAGGCCGTACACAATTTTACGTTTTTACCTTTTAAAAACGCTTATTAAATAAGTTTGTAGATTGTAGTTAAAATTTAACAAATTTTTCTTTTGGTTTGGTTGTGCCCCACTGCTTGTAACAATTTTTTTAATTTTTTAATTTTTATAACAATTTTTATTCTTAATTGCTCTCTCTTTCTCTTGTTACAACTTTGTAAGCAACAACAATAGCTCTACAGATCTTTCTACCTAAAGATCTTTTAAGCCGATCGATCACGACCTTTTCAGCCAGAGTTTAGCCACACTTAACTCTCTTTACACTGAGTTTAAACCAATAACCTCTACCCGCTGTATTTACTTCACTTAAATTTTGTACTTAAAACATGTACAAGTAGTTTACACCAACAAACACTCATCACGCTGAGTTTACATCAAATAAGCTGGCTGCTGACTACACAACAGTGTTGTCAGTAAATTTTTGAAAAATACCTACGCTTACTAATAAAAATCCGATTTTCTTCTACACGCTAAAAATATTTCCCCTACGAAAATCCCTTTTAATTACTAAAATGAAAGAAAAATCAACAGTCGTATCCATAGAAATATCTTATTATGGGTTTTATATTCAAATTAGTTAATACACATGCAGGCAACAATTGCTAAACTCAGTTGAGATAATTTCAAAACTTATATTAAAATATAAAATAGTAGCGTACATATCTGAACAATTAAAAGTATAAAAATCAAGCATATTAAATGAAAATAATTTCTACTTTTAATTATAAATATTTACTACTTGTCCAATACCATGTTCAGACAATATAAATATTTACTACTTGTCCAATACCATGTACAGACATCGATTTTAATTGAGTCAATTAATTTATAATTGAGTTTACAAAATTGGTGTTCACATACAGCGCAATTAAGTTTGTTCAATTAGCATTTGACAGCAGAAAATACTAAGGCAGATTTGTACGTGAAAACTTAAATTAGGGGATTTGAAACAAAGTAATAAAATAAATGATAAAACTTTAACTTTAAAAAGAGTGTTAAGTTGAAGGAAAAAAATTCAAATTCAATGCACAAAATTTTTGTTTACTTTAATTATAAATATTTACTACCTGTCCAATACCATGTTCAGACATCGATTTTAATTGAGTCAATTAATTTAAAAATTGAGTTTACGAAATTGGTGTTCACATATAGCGCAATTAAGTTTGTTCAATTAGCATTTGACAGCAGAAAATACTAAGGCAGATTTGTACGTGAAAACTTAAATTAGGGGATTTGAAACAAAGTAATAAAATAAATGATAAAACTTTAACTTTAAAAAGAGTGTTAAGTTGAAGGAAAAAAATTAAAATTCAATGCACAAAGTTTTTGTTTACTTTTTCATTTTTGTAATATATACTTCATATGACACTGTACAGTGTTCGAAGTCCGAGTTTATGCAACACAAAAAATGTAAAATGTAAAAATATAAATAAAATCCCGTTTTTTTATTGTTTAAAATCGTAGAAAAATATTGTTTTGTTATTATTTTGTAAAAGATTAATGATTTATAAAAATATAATTTGAAAATTCGTATGAATGGATATTTGAATATAATTGTAACTTCTCACTGAACATAATTCATGCAAAGTTGTCATTAGTCATTTTGCATACGCTACACAGGAGGGCGTTTTAAATTTAACTCAATTAATTTTTCATTTATGTACTAATTTAGCAATTTTCATAATTGTACTATTGTGTGGTAAACTAAGCTCAATTAAAAGCCTAATTGCTTAAAATGTCTTAATTTGCAATTAAAGCTTATGATATGGTGCTTTCCAAGGAATCCTTCTATTTAGAATCGTTGTTCATTTAGAAGAGAATTGATCTTAACTGAGTTAAAGACTCCTCTTATTTTAGGAGCAGACCTAAGCCATAATACTCCCTCCATTATGCTTTGCAGTATGCTGAACTAAATCAAGCCTGCCGTGGTCTGATCATAGAAACTCAACGAAAATATAACTGAATGTAGTTTTTTTAAACTGAATTTCGTAAAACGATACCTTCTTAACGGTGTCGTCAACTTTATAAATCACGACTACTCTGTTTTCTCTAAGTAATACGTACACTTTTATTTAAGCGATTTTATGGAAATTACAGTTTTATAAGCGTTTTGCACAATAAAATATTAAAAATAAATTTGTTTGCATTTATTTCAAATATTAAGCAAAATTAAGCGAAACCTACATGTAGAAATTTTCCCCTACTTCTGACACTGGAGTAAAGAATATTCCGAAAGCTCTCGAACCTCTCAATATTTCAGATATATTATATTTCTTTAGTTTTCTTTCTTTTTAGTTTTTGTAAAGCAGTTTAATGTCAAACAACTTGTTCATTTCAGTGCTTTTTGTGTTGTTGTTTCTTATTTGTTTTATTTGTAAACAACTACATATGTAGTTGTTTTTGGGGCTCTTGTTTATTTTGTAGTAATGTAAGAAACGACAGTGGTTCTCAAGCTTGATTTTCGCAACAATATGTATGGTCCTTCGAGGAATACATAAAGATAAAAATCAATGCTACAGTTTCAAACATATCTTTTACCACCTTCCACTTGAGAGGTTAAACTATTGATTTTATAAAATTTTAAACATCAGAAAAGTTTAACATACTTTACATATGCAAAAGTTTTAACGTTTCAAAACACCTTATGATTTAGTTTATCTGATTTATAGATTTTTTTTTACAAAATTTCCCATTGTGTGGTTTTCTTTTTTTCCCCTGTTTACAACCAGTATAAAATAAATTCCTTTAGATTCTTAAAAAAATTTCAAACTTTACAAACTCAAAACCATAAACGACTTTAAACAAATATTTTTAGCATTTGCCAGAAACCACATGTTCAACTCTGATTATTGTGTGGTTTTGTAACCAATATATTTTCTCGATTTCATTTGTTCAGATAATAAATTAATTAAATATTTCTACATACCAACAAACACATAAAAATATATTTTATTGTTGTAATATCTACAAAAACGAAACAAAGAAAATAACTAAAAAACAAGAAAAAATATGTAGACAAGCATTTAAATGAAAATCTATAGAAAATAATAAATATTATTATGATTGTCTTGTTTGTGAATTATATTATTAAGGAATGTTTAATTATTTAAACGTTTACAGCCTTAAAGTATGTTTTTAACTTTATATATGTATACATATGTATATGAGTGCTGGTGAGTTTATTATAATATTTTGGTATTTTAATGTAAATTACTTTAAAAATTTTAAGAAAACAAGAATAGTAGAGTGTACACTAATTAAACAGATGTAATGTAATAATATTTTGCTAGAACCACACATGTTTTGCTAAAGAACAACAACATTATTATGTCTAAGAATTTTAGCATAATTTCCGGCTCAATAATAAATATGCACATGTGTGCTAGTATGTGTTTAATGCATTACAACGAATGATTTAATTTATGGAAGTTTTGTTAATATAGACAAAACAAATAAACTAGTAAACAAAACAATTTCCCTTTAATTTGTTGTTTTGCTCTTCAAAGCTTTCCTTTTTTGTTCTTCAATACTGGTTATAATTTAAATTTATAATTGCATATAGTAAGGCCGGAGGAGGTGAGAAAATTTATTATTAAAAAATGTTTTTCTTATAACATAATTAAAATTAATTTTCTCTCTATAGAAATTCAATTTATTCAATTGACAGCAATTTTAATTAGATTTTCCTTTAAAATTTTTGAATAATTGCCCACTAAACATTTAAGTTTGCCTAGCTATATACTACAACACATAGTAAACTTAAACAAACCCTGAAGTTATGCTTTAATATTATATTTTAATTTACGCTTTTATAAGTATAATTAATATTCGTTATTTAAATTAATATGGGAAATTTTCAATTAAGAAAGACACACAAACTTACCTTGTGAACAATCTGGTCCAGTCCAGTGTCTTTCACATACACATTGTCCCGTCTCTAAATCATAAGTACCATGCTCTGAACAACCGGGTAAACATTGATAGACTTGCTGATCAATGGTACCACAATCCTCACCCTGCCAGCCAGCTTTACAATAACACTGACCAGCCACACAGGTGCCATGACTCGAACACAATGGATCCAAACAATCATCTGCAGTTTAATATAAATGGGAAAGGGAACAAAGAGTAAGAAAAACAAACCGGAACAAGTGTTAGTAAATTTTCAAATTATATACACATACATACAACATATAATATAACACACAAAAACATACCTATTCACAACACTTATATATGAATAAAAACAGACCATTAGCATGTTAGACACGTTTAAAAAAGGTCATTAAAATGTATACATGTGATGGTAATGGTTTAGTATGGAGAAGAATAAAAAGAAAAAAAAAATTATGATAAGCATTCAAAAAGCGAAACGTTTATGGCCAGAAGTTTAAGACTTGTTTAAGAATTGTTAATGGCCATATGTTCTTTTTTATATTTTTTATTGGAGAAAAAGTTTTTTCTTTGCTGTTAAGAAACATTTAACATCCTTGTAATAACAAGTCTGCAAAAACGAAACGTTAAGAGTTGTATAATAAAAAAGCAAAACTTTATGGCAAAAGAACAAAAACACTGGCAAGAGGTTAGAATGAAAGAAATAAAATATGTATTGGCAGCATAATCATCACATAATATAATTGATACTGGTAAGCAACGAACTAGGAAATGCCCTTATAAAATCTAAAAATAGTTTGAAACTGAAATAAAAAATTTTAAATACCTATTTGTCGTATTCATGGTCGTATAATACCAATTTTAATAACAACCCGTCAAAATTTTGAATTAAAACTGATCATATATAATATCACGATTTGTCATTATTAAGTACAGAGTTTAATAAAAATGTCCTACTTTTTCTATAAACTTGGGTCTAGCAACAATGTTGAGCAGCATATACATATATCTATCGCTATGAAAAAAAACGTAACCACTATTTTATACAAACATTTTATAGAAAAATTTTATTTTGAGTCAGCGTTTCTTATACAATTATTTAAAAATAAATATTAGTGCCAAAAAATATTTAGATTCTTAAATTACTTAATTCAAAAAAATTAATTATAAAAGAACAAATACTTCTAAAAAATAGTGGTCACGTTTTTTTTCATCAAATATTTGACAAATGTGACCGTAGCTTTATTAAATCGTTTAACTTATATTCTTGTGTATTGTTTCTGACAACATCTTCATCCATTTTCTGATGAAGCTAAGTGGTAACTGCCGCAAAGAACACAACTATTAGCCAACAGATGATGCTTGTACAAGGGTAAAAGAAGCTTCAAAAGGCTTAATAGCATTCCATGTTTTAAAGGTTGTTAAGAAACACATTTGTTAAAAAAAATGTTTGAAGCTTATGTTTCAGCAACAATGTTCCTAGTACTGATTTCTATGACATGTAAAATATTAAATCAAAACTATACGCATCTTATGCAGTGTAATCGTTTCGAACACTAGCAGCATGTCAAATTAATTCAAAAGTAAAGCCAAGCAAAAGTTAATCTCTTAACAAGCTAATAAATATTTTTAAACATATATATTAGCAACATGAAGATTGTTTTGGACTGCATGACATTCCCCAGTGAACTTGGCTTTCAAAACAGGGTTACTCTATCTTGGGACCCTAATCATCCTAAAATTAAAAGTCCTAACTGTTAAGCTTAAGACAAAATCCGCCAGGTTTTTATTGGGCCGGAATACCTGTGGACTACACAAGGAAGATTGTTGGCACCTGGGCTGAGAGGGAGTTTACTCAGTTTTAGTGGAGTGCCACCGGTATAAGACAGGCAGGGAGGTTTATATTACTTTCACCCGAAAGAACTAAAAGGCTATTGCTGCTCAATAAGAGCAGGCTCTATTTATCGGGCAATGTGATCTTGAATGCCATCAGCGTATTTGGTAAATGTTGAGTATGAAGGTGTAGGTTCTGCACGACTTACGCAAAAAAACAAACACATAGATGAGGTTTCTGAGGGATATTATGGTGACTTTAAAAGACGTAATTTTACTCTCAAGAAATATAATTACTAACTTTAATCGTAATTTTGAATCTGATGTGGCGAACTTATGAGGCTCTACAAAAGATTCTTCAGGTAAAGTTGTGTTTTAGCCTGGATCAGCATAACATTGTAATAAAAAAAAACAAAACTCTATGTTTTCTTATAAAAGTTTTCAACGTAATAAGTAATATTTTTATCAAAACGATAAACGAAAACAAATTAGCTATAGGTTATAATTCCTTGCGAAGGAAGTGGTGCTCATGTTTTGTAGTTGGAAAAATTATGACAAGAATTACATTTCGCAACAAGAGTACAAATGTTTCTCTACATAGTTTATTGCTGAGTACTGCTACGTTATATTAGATATCGGAGTATATATGTATAATTCTTGATAGAAGTTTTTCTAATCACGTTTTAATATGTTTTGATATACAGTATGTGGAAAAAGTAAGTTGTCAAAGCAAACCTTGATTTTTAAAGTGATCTCTGAATCTTCCTTTGTTGTCTTTTAGTTATGTTTTTACATATTTTTATCGTAATGCTAATAAAAACACGCGTTTTTTGGTGCGATTTGGTTAAACAATGTATAGCTTCGGGCGTGACGTTACAAAAATAGGTTGTCAGCTAAGATTTAAAACTGTTGTTATATGAAAAACTCAAATCAAGTAAGAAATATATTATGGAGAGATACAATTAAATTTAAAGTATTTATTTATAAGTAAAATTAGTCGTTTAAAAAAAAAGATCTTGATATTTTTTAAATAGCATATATGTGTTTTCTCCTCGGATATTTTTAAAACAATTTAAAAGTGGTTAAATTAGACAATTGAAGGACAAAGAGAAAATGGTACCTGAGCTCTATAAAACAGCCTCTGAAAAAACTAATGTGTAAATTTGACTAATTTTCAATGCTGACCATTCGAATCAACGCCAAAGTCTTAGGACCAGTTTTTAAATGACGACAAAAAGGTGCCTTAGATCTATACAATACGTTTTCGGTTGTGTCAAATCTATAAACAAAGTCCGGTTACGGGTAAAATTGCTTATATAAGCAAGACAAACAAATGAAAAAATTAATATTTTATAAGGAACACATTGGACTTGTATATTCTTGCGGACGGCTTGCATGCAAGTGTACTCTACCCACCTTTTAAGTCGTTAGAAAGTGTCCAAATGATTTGGGTATTCTTATCGGCGAGTGGTAAAGGTAGTATAGTTCTTTTGAAAGGGAGATTAATTGCAGCTGTCTCCCTAAAAATTCTAGAAGAAACTGCAATAGCAGAAGGTAGACGACTAATAAGGAACAACTTCAACCTGTACAGGACAATGCACCAATCAGCACTGCAAAAATGATTAAATATTATTTGAGAAGATAAATTATTAATGCTCTAAAGTTGACTCCGCAGAGCATAGAAAAGTGCTTTGGGAGGTCCAAATTTTTCAGCATATGGCTCAAAACCTAGAAGATATGAAAGATTGTATCTTTTGATATTCGATAATTTTTTGCGGGATAGGTGTTTTAAGTCCGTGGACTCTGTAAAACACAGACTGAGCAATGTGTTAACTTAAACTTTTGGGTATCGCGGATACTAATATTTATGGTATAGTTTTGTTTCTTTTTCAAAACTAAAATATGATTTGTTTTTGTTATAAAATGTATTTTAGTTTAAAGCTACGATGTATGTAAATGACACAAATTAAGAAAAAAAAAATTTTAACACTAAAATAAAATTTATTGTGCACCATTACTGAAACGTTGGTTTCTATAACTTATTTTGCCCAGCCACTGTATGTTATAAAGCTAATACGTTGCTTAATCGTTACTTTATTGAACTCCTTATTATATCAAATATTTAAAACATTTAAAATTTTCTTTGCTTAAACTGTAAAAGCTTTTACATATTATTTGAAAACTAAATGGGATTTCTTCCCAGCTTAAAGGTGAAAAATAATAGCATTCGTAAAAAAAAAAACTGTTGTTTACTTCCTTTAATATTTATTTACAAATCCTTTTATGCAAGTGTGAGATTGTGTATGTTATTTGTGTTTTCTTTTCACCATAAAATAGAATTTAGAAAACAAAAAAACAAGAAAGAAAAAAGTCTTTTAACTTACGTTGATCACAAAAAGGTCCCTTCCAGCCACGTTCACAATGGCATTCACCTTCAATGCAACGGCCATGACTTGAACAATTTGGTACCTCACATTCTCCTACGGGTATATCACATTCAGAACCCTTCCAACCTTCTTCGCAATGGCATACACCACCACCGTAATGACCATGAGCTGAACATAAAACTGGACAGACGCCTGTAATAAAAAGAAAACGAAAAAAAAGGAAAAATAAATGGTCAGAAAGAAATGTAGAGAAAAACAAGGTTTTATTTTACAGGTTTGTTTGTTATTTAAGAGTATATTTCTACGTTTATATACATATGTTTATAAACATATAAATGAAAAAATTTATAAAAAAGTAAGTATGTGTTTTTCAGTGTCCTTTTTCTTTCAAGTTTTTCTTGGATATTTCTTTTGAGGTGTCAAAGAAAAAAAAAGTATAAGAAAAACACCAGGTGATGATGACATGTTTTGTTTATTTTTCGGTAAATTGTTTGTTTTCTCTTAAAACTTTTCTTTTTTCTAGTGATAGTTTTTTTCTTTTGAAGCCAAAATAAAGAGTTGAAAACACATGATAAATAATGTGCTTTAAATTTGTATTTACTTTAAGTAAATTAAGAAAATCGAAAAGCTTTACTTTGAATGTTTTGATTTTGTAGAAGTAATACTCACTTTTTGAACAATCTGAACCCTGATAGCCATCGATGCAATCACATTTGCCTAAATAACAGCTGCCACGGCCAGAGCAATCATTGGGACAAGTAGTGCTAACGCCTTCAGCTTCCTCTACTATTAAGGTGGCCGAGTGTGATACCAATTCATCATTGTAGACGGATATAAACCATAAGCCAGTATCTAAGTATTGCAATAGAGAAACATTCACCATCATAGTGTCCATATCTAAGGCGGGCAAACCACCTTCCATGCCAGCAGCCGAACGTTTTTTACGTCTTTCTTGTTGTTGTTGTTGCGGTGAGTAACGATATCTGATATGTTTGGCGATATCTAGAGGAGTTTCTACATCTCCCGCATATTCAAATGAATTATCAAACGAATCATTGTCAATATTTTCCACATCCTCCTCGTCATCGTTATCCTCATTATCATCATCACCGTCGTCGTCGTTGTCGTTGTCACTGCCAATGAAATACTGTTGGTTGGCTAGACGCTGCAATTGTTCAGCCGACATATCGAGTAATATATCACCGGTATCTTCCATATCTTTGCGATGATAGAGAGTATCATTAGCTGTGACAACACTGCGTCTATGTCTCAAATGACTGTCCAGACGACCTCCCTTAATAAATTCAACAAAATCATATTGTGTTACTGATGGTGCAACATTGCGTCGCGAATAAACAGCAAAATTTGCACCCCATGGCAATGTAAAATTAAAACGCACAAACGCGGGATGTTTATTGCGAAATTCCAAAGTCCAAAATTGATAAGCTGGTATATTGGCATGGTATAATTCATTGAAATCCTTTAGTTCGACAACCTGTGGCCACTTAAGCAATGGCTGATGATGATGATTCTGTTGCTGTTGTTGCTGAGCTGTATACGACTGGTCTTGCAGATGGGAAGTGGCATCTTGGCCCAATACACTAACACCACCACCATTAGCTAAACCCATGCCTGTACCACCCATGTTTGTATTAATGCCCAAATTCAATTGTTGATTAATAGTATGTGGCTGTTGTTGTTGCAACAACAGCTGCTGTTGATGTTGCAATTGCAAAGAGGGTGCCAAATTTTGAAAACCACCAATACCACCACCACCATTTGTACTGGAGCTATGATCCGAGGTACTGGTTTGTATTGATTCCTCCGTCGGATACGCTGTAGGCTGTAAGCTATTGCCATTGTGTAGGTTTGTTTTCGCATTGCCATGTAAATCATGTGGTTGAGACTTAACATCTTGGACTAGGATGCAATTTGTTGTATCCATATTGGGTTTCATAGAGCTTACAGCTGCAAATACAAAAGAGAAAAGAGAAAAGAGAAAAAGAGAAAAAAAATTATAAAACATTTTCAAAAACCAAAAATTCTGCCGACTTAACAATATTTCCAAAACAAAACACAAAATAATCTTAAATTATAATGATAGAGAGTAGCAAAAACCAAAATTTTGCTTATCGTAGAAAATATTATTAACATATGCTAATGGGTTTTTACTCCAGTCTGAGTATGTGCCAAGCAATTTGGTAGTAGTAGTCATACAAGTGGCAATGGCAAAAAATAATCAATGTTTAGTTATAGGGAAGGGGTTTCTATAAAACCATAGCAAATTTTCAGGCTCATAAATCATGGCAAAGCAAAAAGCATACAGTTTAGAGCTAAAATGTGTTAAGCTACGAAAAAAAAGTATGCAGTAAACGTGCACTTCAAATGCGCCAAAATGTAGGCAACACATTTGGTTTGTATTTCATTTTTCTTTCCTTATTTTTTAGAAATTTGCAAACTTTGCCAATAAATGTTAAAGACATTCAATACTAAATGATAGCCACAAAGTTTTTTTTTCATCTCATACTCTTACAATTTCGTTGCTGCTGAAATCAAGCACGTATTGTGTAATTGGCCAAAAATGAAGAGAAAAAAAACGTAAAAAATAATAGAAAAAAGTTGAAAAACTACAGAAGAAAATTGCCTGGAAGATCAATAAAAAAAAGTTTTTTTTTCTTATTTCTTTTGTTTCTCGTTTGCCATAATCTTTTAAATGTATAGCACCATTACAAAATCATTTCTATTCTTTTTGGTTTTTCTAACATAAATCATAATTTTTTCCAGCCATGTTTTGCTAAAGTTATTGATATAAATTTTGCAATTTTTATCAAAAATTTTAATTCACTTTTTTTTAGTTTTTTGGTACAAAGAGAGATGAAGACCAGAAGAAGATATTTTATCATCATTTGCTTTTTAGCTCCTGTTTTTAGCTTTCTGATAATAACCACTTGTGCCTTTTTAGCCATAATTTATTAAACCTCTTCTAGTCATTTTGCATAAATAATTTATGATATGGCTCTAACAAACTCGAGCATTCGTATGTAATAAAATTTATGGATTTTTGTATGTATTTGCTTCAACTGTTAAGCAGTAAATTTTTTTAGATGTTATTGACAGGCCAAAGACCTCAATCATATTGAAATTAAACAGATAAAAAAATTAATGCTTAAAAAAAAATTTGCTATATCAGCATACCTTTTATTGAGCATATCAGCAACATGTTGCAGAGAACTATAGCATCATTTAAAGATGCACAGGCTGTAAATACACTTTTAAATGTCAAACAAGAAATGGTAAAAACAAGGCGTTATGTACCATAACAAAGTCTCATATACCACTCGCTGCTCCGGGCTGAAGCATTATATAAGGCTTTGCTCAAATATTGGCAACAAAAGCAGCAATCGTACACCATATCGTATTTATAGTTTTTCAGGTAATCAGATATTGATGGAGTTTACTTAGAAAGCCTGTATTATCTAAAAGCTTTTCCTTCTTAATTTCTTTTTTTTTCAGCATGTTACCAGCAACATGTTTACATATCCTTGTAATATTTTAAGAATTAATAATTATTTAATTCTTAATTTTTTGCTATTTCATGCTATTATTCAGTTAATGCTTTGTTTTGTTAAAAAATTTACTTCGTATAATGTTTCCTCTTTATATTTCTTTAGTGTACCTTAAAATGGAAAATTTTTAGAAAATTTTTTATTTAATAAACCCTTTAATGAAATATACTCCTAAGACATAAGAAGACTAACTTCTGTATAAAAGAGTTTTCTTTTTAACTTTCTTATTTTAGCAGAATAAAGAAAATGTTCAAAGTAAAATGCATAGAAATATATTAAGCAAATATAGCCGGAGAACAAACAAAAGCGTAGAAGACGCCGCAATGGTAGAAAAAAAATCTTCCTACCGCAACAACTTCTTATACTGTTTTTAATACACTTAACTTTATATAAATATTTAAAAGTTATTTTTAGTTGTGTCCTTAAGCGTTAGTTGACTGGTGGTTCCCAGAAGATTAAAAAGTATAAACCCGTCGTTGTTGTCTACTTCAATCACTAATGCCATAGTGCAGATATATAATGTTTGGTGCAGGATCTGATTTCTTTTCTTTACATTATTTTTTTTTAAGTCTTAACCACAACAGACATACATAATGCGGGTTGTTTATTTTGTTGTTAAAAAAGAAATGAAATTTCTAAAGAAAATGTTGTAAATAAACATTAACACTTAGAAATGAAAATCAAACATTTACTGCAAGGACTTGTAACAATTGTTGCTGTTGTTGTCGTTACAGGACACCATATGCTATTTATGTTTGATTGTGATTTAAAAAAAAAAAAAAAAAAAACTCTAGAAATGTGGTTGTTTAACATTTTGCACATAAAAGAAGAATTACAGCCACAATTTAAGTGTTAAAGTGTAAACATAGCAGTTCTAGGGTCAACAGTCTATATATAGGGGCTAAAAAAATTTAATGTATTTGAACTATTGGATTTTGTGTGAAGAAAATGTACACAAAAAACAAAAAATTAAGTTTGGCAACATACACTTTTTTCATGTGTGGGGAAATATATTTTAGTACACATGTTGCTTGAAATTAAAAAAATTAAATATTATTTACACTTTAAGGCAAAAGCAACGTTTTTCGATTTTTATTTTTTACTTTTAATACTTATAAAGCAAGTCAATCTATTATCAAAAGTTTTTTTTTTATATTTATAAAAGGTTACATGCCATGGATTTTGAAGTGTCTCAGATGTTTATAAAGGAAAAGTTTATAATAAAAAATCTAGGACGTGTTTTTATACGAAATCGAATAAATATTAATATTTTTCACTTTCACACCAAAAAGTAGAGCAGCATTGATGTGTCTAAAAATATATATATATTTTTTTTTTTTTTTGTATAACAGTAACACTTCAAAGGAGAAACGATAAATTATAATTGTTTGTGGGTCAAATTTTATTTGTGAAAAGTTTTGATTTATGGTATAAAAACAAAACTTAAAAAAAAAATTACTATTGGGTTTAGCATTATATTGAAAAATTATTTGCAACATGTTAATGAATATTTTTTTTTTTTTTAATCGATTAGAAATTTCAATGAACTTTTTATTCACGATTTTGATGAATAATGCATTAAATTTTCAACATAAAAAATGTTGAAAAGAAAAAATTATTTTACATATACAAATGGTTCACGTTATTATTAGCATTGTTTAGATACATTAAAATTTAGATTTAAAAAATTCATTTTGCAGCAATATTGTTTTTATTAGATCAATGGTGCGTTCGAATTCATAGATTTTGTCAGAAATTGTTTTAATCTTAAAGAAGCGTTTGTAACTTTAGTGTGTAAAGTATCTAGGACTTTTCACCCTTTCGTCACGCAGGACGCTAATAAGAATATTTTAACAACATATTTAATAACAAGTATACCATGTAACACGCACCCAATTAAAACTTAATCGGTACTTATGAGGTGTATAATATCGATCAATTTTGACTTTTTTAAACATTGAAATAATTTTTAAGAGCGTTCTAAAAATGTAATTTGTTAGCAATATGTTGCTAGCTAACTGAGCTGTACGCGTAATAATTATTTGGTAACTTGTTGAAAGAAGATTTCTTGTAAGAACCCACATTGTATCAAAAACAACGCTGGTTGCACCTAAAATGCAAGATAGAGCCATCACGAGTATTCCTATAAAGTACTATACCAAAAACCTACATACACTGAGAGTAAAATTTAACTTAATATGGATATTGATATTAATTAAATCTGAAAATACACGTTCAATAACAACACACTTTATTAAATGAGCGGTATAAGATGCTCGAATTATACATCTCAACGGATGGATGTTTTAAAAAATGTTTTTTTCCAAAAATCACTGCGTACTTTCGATTACCAATTTAATTAACCTTCACGCAGCAACAAATTTTGACCTGATGTTAGAAAAATTTTGTAATATCCTTGGTGGTAGTAGGATTGGCAAAAACTCGGGTTTAAATAAAAAACAGCCAGGTTTTATTGGGTTTTTGATGGGTTTTTCTGGGTTTTCGACAATAGTTTTGTTTGTTAGTATAATTACGTTGTTCTAATATTTATAATTTAATTTTGCATTGTGTGGCATTGTGTACTATGAGCAACGACCCGGTATTCGGAGCAGATTGCAATTACTTCGGTTGAACCGTGCATTGTGAGAAAAACGGCCAGAATATAAAGACAGACAGACAGACATACATATATAGTTTTCCTTTTGCATGATTACACTTGGTCTCTGGTAGCAAAGTAGCTAAACAAACGATCAAATTCTCCAAACATAGCTCCTTTTCACTATTGGATATCTATTACAATACGTAAATTTTTATTTTCTGTTGTCGTAAATAAACAACAAACCTTTGAATAAAAAAAATTTTTAAATATAAAACACAATAAAATCCGGATTGCTTTAAGTGTGTTACCGGGTGGGTGTTAAGCCCGGGTGGGTTTAATTGTGTTACCCAGTTGGTTGCCAACCCTGGTTAAACCAAAGTTAGACCAAAAAATTTGTTACAGGTAACATACACACATAATACCCACGACATTTAAATAGGTTGGTCGGCGGGTATTTTACCCACCATACTATAGCGACACATTTCAGAGAACAACTGTGTAAAAGTTCAGGCCATAATTTACATGACATTAACAAAATAAAAACTTTTGTCCAAATTTATCTTTAGTATTCATTTTTCCTCACAATTAAGATTTTCTATACACCGATTTAAATAAAAATATATACTTTTTTAAATTCAAGTTTCTCATGTAAATATTATTTTATATAATTTTTTAGAATTTTAATTATCAAAAAGAATTTTAATTATACGTTATTTATGAACTTTTTTATTACTAATTAATATTAAAAAAAAAACAACTCACAATAAGCTTTAGATAAATTTTAATTTTAAATCATAAAAATTACCTTAATTATTCAAACAATTAAAACCTTATTTAATATATGAAAAATGTTTAATATTTAAACATAAATTAAAAAATGCGAAAAACACAATAATTCATTATGAGAAAAATTCCACACCAAAATAGGAGATAAAGCGAAAAACTATATCATAATTATATTAGACTTAATGATTTTTGCCAATTAAATTTAATTAAAGAACATTTTCATATTCATTAAATTATGTATATATTTTTTTTCGTGTTTTAATTTTCCAACATGAGTCTGTCAGAAAATGAATAAAAAGGGATATAAAAGCAACCCTTCTATCTATGCGTATGTAAAAAGGGGAAAAAATCAGCCACATACGATACCACAAACTACAATCATTATCAACAATTTAAACAATAAAACTATAGGCTGAAGTGACAGAAAAAAAGGTAGAAATCAAACAAAAATACAATTCAGTTCTTTCCAATATGTTTACTATATTAGCCCCTTTTTAAAAGAATCCTCCTTCAAATAAGAGCTATTAAACGCCATATCTTGTTTGTGTGTGTGTGGGGTGAAGGGGGAATATTGACATATCCTAACAATATAATGACACTCCTGCTTTTATTCAATTAAATTTTGTGGCTTTTTGTCGCTCCGGAAAATTGCTGAGGAAAACCACAAAAGACTAAAGTTTTACACATCATTCTACTCCTTCCCCCCACACACACACTGTTTTTAATAGGAAAGTTTATCATAAGGGCTGTTTATTTATATTACTTTTGTTTTCAAGGAATTTTCATTAAAAGTTTTTCTGTTTTTTTTCCACTTTTGTTCTTCTACAGCAATTATAGATGATCATCGATACAATCAAATGACCTCAAAATAGTTGTCGAAAAACAAAAAGAAATCATTAGAGAAAATTAAGTTTTTTGTTTTTGCCTCTTGAGCAGGTATTTTTATAGATTAAGTTTTATTTGGGTGCGTGTTACATGTGACACTTTATATGCTATGAAAAAGTATGGATACTGTAAGTGTCTTGAAGGGTAAGGGTGGAAAAGTTGTAAGTTCCACATACTAAAGAAAATATTACACTTTACCTCATTTAAGTAACCACGGTTTCGCTAGGGTTAAAACTAATTATTGTCAGCCACATATACGAGGGCAGTTCGAAATGTTCTTATCCTAACAATGAAAAACAAGAGATATATTATGAAAATTATTTTATTTTTCAATATAATCTCCTGAAACTTCAATCTGTGATTCGATGTAAGACGTTTGCCAGCAAGGAATTTCCTTAGATTCTGTACTTCAATTCGTTGAATTTTGCGATTTGTAAAACACTCTTGTGGGATGGTGCGTTGCCTTGATGAAAAATTATTTTTTTTGTGTTGTAAACCATAGTCGTTTTTCTCGAATTTTCAAGTTAAATTGATCCAAAATATTACAATAATATTTCGATTTTATTGTTTTACCTTTTTGAAGATAGTCGATCAATAAGATATCTTTGCAATCCCAGAAAACCGTTGCTATGACCTTACCAGCTGATTGAATTATTTTTGCCTTCTTTGGTGCAGTTTTATCAGCTTCAGTCCATTGTTTGGATTGTTTTTTTGTCTTTGCTGTATAGTGATAGATCCATGTTTCATCAACAGTTATAAAACGACGCTTAAAATTAATTCTATTTCGCTTAAATCGATCTAAACAAGCTTGAGTGACTTTCATTCGAATGCATTTTTCATCAACTGTTAACAATTGCGATATCCATCTTGCGGAAAGCATTTTCATATATTATTCTTGATGCAAAATCAAATGCACTCCATCATTTGAAATGTCTTTGGCATTACCTATTTCCCTCAATTTCACTTGTCGATTGTCTTATACCATATTTTACACTTTAGCTTGGCGCACTTTTTGGCCGTCTACTTCGTTGTTTATTTCAATGCTTGTACGACCACGATTAAATTCAGCAATTTTTTACTGTTGCGTTTGTAGAGGCATTTCCGCCTAACACATTCACCATATAATTATGAATTTCTAGTCCCGATAAACCTTTCTTACGTAAATATTAATCACACCACGAATTTCTAATTTTTCCAATTATAAAAAAATCTCTAAAGCGCCTTTTTTGAACAAATGAGTTGACAGTTCTAAATGAAATTTAACATGATTTGTGCTGTTTTTTATACCGCCATTGCTATGACAGGCTAAGTTAAAATATTTCTAATTACTTCAAACTATTTAAAAAATATTACTGAAAGAATATGTGAATTTTTTAAGCAAGGAATGTTACTAAAGGTTATTACGAATCTAAACTATGTTTGTACACATATGAAGTATTTTTATTTTAAAAAATTTTTTTGGAATTTCTAATGTTGATATGTAAGTTTGAAATTGATTCCTAATATATTTAATAGATCTTAAAAACACTCTCATAGTTTTTTGTGTATCTAAGCAATGTTGCAAAACCTTTTTTCTTCATCCTATATTAGCTATGTTTCTTAAGCTGTCGAAATTTTTTACAGTACAGGCAAATAGCATATGGTAAGCATATTCAGAAAAAATAAAAATATTAAAAAGTGGTATAGATTTCTTTTAAAACAGTCCTAAGTATCCCGTTACTAGAACAACTTTAGAAGGCATGTAAGAAATAGTGCGAATTAATTTAAAACTAATTCTTGAAAAATATTTATGAAATATTAGTATAATCTCCAATTTCTATTAATATACATGTATATAAACAATGTTGCACAATAATTTCTGAAGTATATACATTTTCAGAAATATATATACTCATTAATTATATGAGGGGTCTATAATTAAAGTCATTTTTCTTTGACTACTTTTTCGCCTCTGCCTCATACCACAGCTGTAATAATACATATGAAATATTTGTGTCTAATAAGTTCTCTATATACATTTAAACTAATTAGTTTTAATTGTAATTGAAAAACATCATTAAATGCTTGTGTGTTTTCACATTGTTGTTTCTAATGAAGTTTCTTTGCTTTTCTGCTCTAGTCGTATGTTTGGAAATAAATTTTGGAAAATATTTCATTTCGTATTCTGTATTTCTGTATTGTTTGTTTGCTTAATGGCATTGAGTATTGATTTGACCCAAATTACGTTTTTGAATTTTGAGGAAAAAGTTTCGTCTGTTATTGTTTTTTTTTTTCTGTGCTTTTTATTTCAATATCAATAAAAAGGTATTAAATCTAATATGGAAAAAAATGAGGGGAGAAAAATAACGAACAAAAGAAACTTAAACTCAGTGTAAAGAAATTGTTTAGTTGGAAATTTTTTGTAACAAATAGAAAGAAGAAACTAAAATGATATTTTACTTTAAGGGTGTGCAAGTGAAATGCGTACACAAGTAAATTTAGAAATGACAAAAGAAATTTCAACAAGTTAACTTGAAGGACAAGTAAAATTGGAAATTTGTTTTTGAAAAGCAAAGACAGGGTGTGTATTAAAGACATGATTTCTCTGAAAATATTTTACTTTAAAGAATGAAAAAAAAGAAAAGATAAAATCTTAAAACAATGAAACGTTTTTGAATATATTTATCATAAAAAAAATGATAATAATTGCTCATTATAAATTTGAAATTAGAGAACGAAGAGAAGAAGAGTTATAGTTCGCAGAAAAAATTTTATAAGGCATAGTACACCCAGTAATTGGTTATAATATTCCCTTTAAAACAATACCCTCATTTGTAATTAACCCTTTTTAAAGCTTTTTTAATCATCAATGCATTCTTTATTATCAATTTTTTCTTGCGTAGCTTTGAACTTTGTATCTTTTTAGTCGTTGTAGATCTCTGTTCTTTAATGGATCTTGGAAACAAAAAGTAGAAAATTATTACAAAAACTTGGTACATACAGCGACGTGCAAAAGTGTAACATGATTTAATACTTTCCATTTCAACACTATGTATTTCTTAAATTTAAGTGAATTAAGTATTTTTATTGTATGAAATTATAAGTACACTCTGAAACTGGTTTGATGCCAACACAACAACAACGACGGTAGTAGCAGCAAACAGTGTAAATAAAAACAAGTGTTAGAATGTCAGACTTGGATACTTAGCGAGCAGTGATCTGACATGAATCCATAAATTTTCGATCGAATTTATATCCGGAAATTGTGGATGACATTTTATATAACTTACCACTGTCCTTTTAAGCCAGTTTTCAACAATGTGTACAATGTATTTTGGGTCATTTGCTTGGTGGAAAGTTACTTTTTCAGCAGCAAAAACCACTTTTTCTACTACACCTGGCAGATTTTGTTGCAGAATCGACCGGTACTATTATTTACATATTGTACCATCTATCCTTTCCAATGAGCCAACACCATTTCTCGAAATGCAATCCCAAACCATTATGGATGTTTATCACAATATCACAACACTGGATTAGAAATTCTAGAAATTCTCATCAGAGTGTTGGTTTTTCGTATATTATATGATAGCCATGTTTTCGTCGAGATACTTAAAAGCCATAAACATCGCCTAACCTCCCACACCAGAGTAAGGACCCGTGCATATTGAGATTTGGTTAAATAAGTTCACAGATGTCTTATGCACAAAAAATTTAATAAACTTTATTAGGTTATTGCAAAAGTTTTAGCGGTTTTTTATCTTTAATTGGTGTTGACATGTGTTTTAAATGAACACATGTTTTAAAGATGACATTTCGATTACATTTTTGGTAGAGACAGTTTTTTTAATAGTCGGTGAAAATGCTGTGAATAAACACCGTACCCAGGCGTGGTTTTCACCATTCTGTTTCAGAAATTTCAATGCAAAAGAGTTAGTGATTAAAAAACACAATTATCAAATGAGCTGACACAACCATGCGAATTGATATACACTTAATTCTACTGCTCAAAGTTAAGCCATTTAAACGAAGCAATCAAGAAAGGTTGACCGTATTGGATGTCAGAAAAGACTTGTATTATTTTATGCCAGGCCACACATATTTGATCTATCGCCAAAGGTAGACTACACATGGCAAGTAAGCTTTTTTGTACTCAACGAAAAGCCTGAACTTTGCACCTTATGACTTTTTAGGTGGTAAACAATTTGCTAAACAAGGAGTCACTGAAAATCCCTTGGCTCAAGGTACACGAAAGCAATAGATCGTCAATTATAATGGTTATGAACAGGGAAACCAGAAACATGCTCTTAAAAAAGTGTCTTATGCGCATAAAATATGCAGTACAAATCCTAAAATATGGTCTAAATATTTAAAAATATACTCTAAAAAACAACATTTTTTTATTTATTTATAGAAGATAATAAAAATACAAAAACTGATACAACAGAATAAAAAACAAAAAATTATACGTTAATTTCTAAGGTGATGTGAATACAGAATTCAAAATTTTTTGTAAAATAAAGCAGAATATTTTACTGGTATATATTTGTTGGTGCAATAAACAACAACATGTTGACTATAATTTTCAAATGTAAAGAGTAGTTTATTACATCTGGACAAACTTTTATACATTCACTGAAAATGATATTTCAATGCTAACGGATGTAATGGGGTCAAATCCTTAAGATAATATGTTATTTCAGAACTTGATTTAAAAAAGATGCGCTGAGATTTTCTATTAGATATTAGCGTTGTAATTGATGGCCGCAAGCCAAGTTCTCCAAAGAGTTATAACGGGTTCGGTCTGCAACGGAAGGTCTGGATACATTTCTTTAAAAATTTCAATTCTACTTAAATCTTTCAAGGACACTTGCCTTACGAAATAAATTTTCGTATTGATCTGTATACGTTCGCATAAGCGATACAGCACATGAGTATTGCATATGGTAGTGCAATTATATATGGCAGTGCGACTGGCACAAATATCAAAATCAAGTTTTCATTTAAATTTGCTGCCAATATTTTTAATGGATTGTCAAAATGTTATGAAATTGTGAAATGATTGATTTTGTACAAAACAAGTGATTTAATTATGATTTCCTGGGTTCATACTTCTTCGAAAAAATTGTGACAATCATATGTGGCATCAATTGTTTTATCTACTAAAATCCATAGATTGCGTATGTCATCTAAACACTTTTGGTAAATATTTCTGACATACAAACATATTTTAATTGTTCAACGCTTTTTAAACGCTCTTTATAGATTGTATATTTTTCCAAAAATTGTTTAAGATCCTAGTAAGCGGTAATAAATTTAACTGAGAAATAGATGGCGCAATAAGCTTCATTTGTCCGATAATTCAAAAATGGCTTAACCTAGTCAGAACTTTAAACAAAATTTTTGTTTTCGCTGTAAAAATATTTTAGAGCACAAATAATCTAAATATGTATGAGCATAAAAGGTTTAAATTACTCTTTAAGAACAAAAAAAAAAAAATGTCAAAAATATGCTCTTAAAACTGTAATATAAAAAAAATGCCGCTATGAGCAAAATATGCAAAAAAAAAATGCACCAACAAATCACAGCGAAATTGCATAAAATTCATGAAACGGATAGATATCTTACATCCGACTTAAATGGTTGCATGAAAAAGTGCATGCAATTGCATATTTCTGGTTTCCCTGGTTATAATAATACAAATGTTATTATAATGTCATAAATAGCCAGATATTGTGTTGTATAAAATTATTATCTTTTTTAAGTCTGCCATTAAATTATTTTAAAAATTTTAATTTTATTAAATTTGTTTTCAGCTTGAATTTCATTTTTTTAACTTTAACGTTATTAACTCTTCAAACAAAAAACAAAAAAAAAACTTAAATAATTGCTATAATAATTACTTTTAAAGTTTTTTCGTTATTAATCCTTAAGGATTTTTCTAACAAAATTTTAATTTTTGTTGCTTTTCCATCATTATTATTTTTATGATTTTAGTCTACGAGAAAGCAAATGGAAGAAATTATATTAAAAAAAATCATAATATTTTTCTATATTATCGGATTTAAGTTTATTTTTCTCTTTTTTTAAATATTTTTTATATCTTTCTTTTTCTATATTTTTTTCTGCTTTCTTGTCTTTTATTACCAACAGCTAGTCTAGAGTATTAAAACTTTAAATCCTTTCATACAAATCCTTAAACTAAGCATTATTATTGAAGTGCTTTTATTACTTTATTCTATTCTCTTCTATTTTACTTCACTTTCGCATTTAACTCCTATTTACAAAGACTTTGCACATTGTGTTTTTATGAACCAGGCTTTTAATATTTTTTTTTTTGCATGCACAGGCATGGGTGTCTCCTGAAGAAGTATGAAGGAGAGTAGAATTTGACCATTTAACTTTAAACATTCATAAATTGCATATTTCATGTTCAAAAAAAAGCAATAACGTTTATGGAGAAAACAAATAAGAAAAGAAGTGTCAAAGGAGTCATGTTTAAAGGAAATTGTATTTGGCGTAGATTATTCACACTTAATCTGTCCTTCTTGTTCTCACACTCTCTCTCTCTCTCTCCCTCTCCACTTACTTTCTTTGTAGGACGTAAAAGGAAATGGTCGTTTAAGGGCTACAAACAGTCAATAGTTGCTACAGCTACAATAGCAGCAGTTGAAAGTCCTTGGGCAATCATAGCAGTGTTAAATATTGATGCCATTATTGTTGTATTATATCCCTATTTGCTCCGTTCATAATAAGAAAGTGAAAAGTTCTTGTTGAAGTACAGGAAATGGTGTTTTGTATGATCCCTGCAATAAGAAAAATAGACGAATATATTTTTTGTTTCTTAACAATTCTTTGAATTTCCTGACATTTTTATTGGAAACTACTTAGTTTTCATTTTAAAATAATAAAAAAAAATTTAAAAAAATATTGAAGCGCTGAAAACTTTGACATCATAAATTTATAAGAGTATACATCCATATCTTCTCGTATTTCTTTTATTTTTTTATTATTATTTTTTATTTTATTTGTATTTTTATTTAACAATATTTTAACTTTCTACCCGGATCACAAACAAAATAAGTATTAATGTTCTTATTGTTTAAAATTCTAAAGTTTTTCTTCTTCTAATACTTACTTCACTGCTTTTGTAAAAAAAGAAAACGCTATAAAACTAAAGCCTAGAAAGTGCTAAGAGTAATAAAGTTTTTTTTTTATATTTTTTATGGAGGACTTAAAACGCAGCTCAAAAAATAAAAGTAAAGATCTAAGAAAAAAGTCCTTTTTTCTGCTTCGCTTTTTGTTTGTGAAATGTTTTGAAGGATGCATTTATAAAGCAGCCATTTTCGAAAAGTTTTTCTTCTTTTTTTCTACAGCGTTGAAAAGTTTTTTTCTTGATGTTTTTCTATTTTATATACATTGTCTTGTCCGTAATCGATGCTTAATATTGTTAAAAAAAAAGCACAAAATTTCTTATAAAATTCGCCTTCAGATATAACAACTTACTAGAGGTGTCATAAAAAATATATGTACGTCTGAAATAAATATCCTTTAACTAAATAAAACTAAGAACTACTATATGCTGAAAGTAAAGGGCAAAGTTTGAAAAGTACATATGATTTAAGTAATAACTGCAAAAAATTTTACAAAAAGGTGTTACACTTTCAAATTTAAGTCCCTGCCTACCAACGCCTATTAAGAAATTTCATCCTAAAACAGCGAATGTAAGACACACTTAAACTCTAAAGTTTAATAAAAGAAGTCTAAATACGATATTCAATAATAGTTTCAAGTATCCCGTTTGTTTATGATAGAAACAGAGAAAGTTTATCTAATATTTTTTTAACTTAAATACAATGCTTCCAATGATAGGTTACTGGATATTTTTGGCATCGCTTGCATTTACCTAGTGAGCTCAAATCCTGATTGAGGTCGAGGAGTGACTATAAATCATATTCACCATAGTGCGAGAATGAAATAATTTATTTTTTATAGACTACCCAGGGTTATATATATAGTTCCTAGCATTTGAGATGCTTAGAACTTGGCGCTCATGGCTTACCGAAGGAGTATCGCACTTCCCCTAACAGTAACCCGTCTTTAAGGGACTTCATCGTTTGACGTACTTAGCACTTAACATTAAAACAATAAATTCTTCTACGATCTGGCACTTGCCGAAGAATCGTATTAAATCACTTTACGCAGCTTCCACTGCGGTTAGTATGAGATATACAAGAAGGCTCAATCAAAACTCATTATACTTTTTTTTAGCTTTTTAAGCTCCGACTACTCTTTATTGCTCTGTTAAGACTATTCAATACCACCGCCAAATATACAAAATTTTGCATTCTTTCTATTTAACTGTCTAGTTTTGAGCGATTAGATTTGTATAAAGAGTCCTAAGAGTACGCAATAAAATAATACATATTTATCATGGCTTTTGTTTATTTATTTATTTTTTTTCATTCGGAGTTTTCCCGAGCCTTTTCCTTTCAATAAAAATTTATCGATTTGTGTACATAGCCTTCTAAAAAAAACACTTTTCATAATAGCATACAAAGGGATCAGAATGACATTCATATTATATAAACTGCGGAATATATTTATTGTAGTACCCAGGTACTTCCTTAATGGTGTGTTATAAAAATACCGCTACCGTTAACGTGGCATTACCAAAAAACATAAATAAATTTAATTTTAAAAAGAATAGAGTGAAAGAAGTTCTCAAGAAGTTTTGACTTTTTAGCTCCGTCTAGGAGACGTATGATTTTAGTATCCTATTAAGAACATAACAAAGCTAAACATTTTTATAAGTGACTAAAGTAAACCCTCCCGCGTTGCTGGGAGCCTGCCTGTACTTGCTTTTTGACTGATGTGGATAGATATCGAAGTTATAACTATTACCGTTCCCCACACATGCTAAATTATATATTTTTTTAAACTGATAGTTTGAATTAACCTCCAAGTTATTTAGAAACTTCAACTCTAAACATTCTCAAGATATACAAATATCAATATCGACTGGGCCGATTTCGTGCAAACTTCACATCAACCATCTACAGACCATCGTCAACGTACATTGGAATTGGTTGACCCGTTTCCGCAGTTAATGGTGACATCAAAGTGTACACTTTATATATATATATATATATATATATATATATATATATATATATATATATATATATATATATAGTTAGTATATATAGTATATAGTAGTATATATAGTATATATAGTATATATAGTATATATAGTATATATATATATATATATATATAGTTATTAAGATCAAAGGACTTCAAAGCAAGTAAAAAAAGATTAAAAAAGTAGATCTTTTTTAAATTCATCTAGGTATCAAAAAAACTTTAATTTTGAGTCATTATTTGCAAGTGTTGCACACTGGTTTTTGATGTTCTCTAGATATAGGGGTTTAACAAATGTCACAAAACGTATTTTAATTTCGTTAAGTTTTCTAAGGACAATATCATCTTTTTGTAGAAACAGGATGTTATCTAAGTCTTTTCTGGCCGCATCAATTACTACATTTTGAAAGTTTTCTCGCAATAATTTTGAGAAAGATGGAATTTCAAGCCGCATTTGCATTAGCGACTTGAAGTCTTTTGATTAGTAGAAATTGCTCTCCAAATATATATGTTGCCGAATTCTTACTAGCAGTGCCTCTTGTTATTTCTCAAAGTAGTTTCATAGAACTGTATTATGCTGTCAAAAGTCGTAGCGGCTGGAACAGGTACATTGACTTCGACAATTTCTATTATTCGGTCAAATTTTGTAATAATAATTTAAGTAATTTTGTTTGGGCTTATATTTTTATTGGCCTCCTCAATTTGTATATTATCGTCTTATACATCACTCTGACATCATCATTCATTATTAAATTCTCTATTCCACTTACAGTTTGAGATACACTGAGTCATATAAATTACTCTGTAACAAGTCAGCAGTTTGCTTATCTAATACTGGCTTGAATGCCTTTACTCCAACAAGTATTGGAAACAAATGTTCGAAAAACGAACTAAAAATTTCAAGGAAAATAAGAACACAAAAGATAACCATACGTCTCCTAGATGTGCTATTTCTCAGAAATAAAATCAGCTTATCCCACAAGAGGTATGACCGCTAGAAAGCTGTTAATAATGGCTGAGAATACTAAGCATAACAACTTTTTCTCATAACAAACGACAGAGATGTAGTAAAAAATTAAAATTGTTTGATAGACGTACGTTGTCTTTCTATTAGATACGTGGGTACCCAATAACCAGTGAGATAGTGTACAGTGCTGGCATGGAAACAGAGGCTATACTATTGTCTCTTACACTGTACCGAATAGATAACTCCACTAGTAATAATTAGGATTTGATGGTCTACTAGAGAAAGTATGTGAAAATTTGGAGAAAAATAAAATTTCTTTAAGTTTGTTTTCTTATATCATAATTATAGATATAGTTTCTTTTACATACAGTATTTCCACTTAACCTTCGCTTTGCCAATACCCACCCAGTTGACCATTTCGTAAAATTATAAAGTTTTTTGTATAAAGACATATTTTTTCTGGTACCACGGAGTTAGTTACAACCGATTTTTATTGTACTTTGGGAGAACTTAAAGCTGTATATACATGTATAAATACAAAAATATAAATATACGTATGTAACAAACTCTTGTTCATAGGCAAAAAGGATATGTATAAAGGTACAGTACCACCAGGGTGGGTATAAAGTAAGCGAAACGGAACCTTTCTCTATCTCTACTTTTTATGAACAGTGAAACGAACGCCGAGTCGAATGAAAACGTAAGCTACGAAGTTACATACACATTTGCTATCGTGCATTAATATATTTTTTTTATTTACACAGCAGAATGCTCCACCACAAGAAAAAAACGACAATACGATCTAACAAAACACAACTTTCTGAAACTGCCAAAAAGTGAAGGACTATTGATAAATCCATTTTATATAAAAAATTGAATATTTAATAAAGAATAATAATAATATTTTTATTTTCACTTTATATTCATAAAAACATGCACACAATTTGTTTTGATTTTTTATTGTTATTTTTTAAATCATTGCAAGCAAGGCGAATTCAATAAGGTGGCCCTAATTTACTACGTGAGCAACAGCTGATACATTCGCGTATGTCAAAAGACACAAACATTCTGTATTTTGTTGACAACAAATATTTTTGATCCTACAGCTTTTTGTTTACTACAGTGTTGCATTATATTGACACACCGAAATATTGTTTTACAGTGTTGTATTCATTTTGAATTTAAGGCCATCTTATTAAATTCGCCTTGATTGCAAGTGTACATTATTGAACAGGGTTGCATTTGTTTACGAGTACTTTAGTAGGCTTGGGTAGTTCCCGAACGACCTAGTCCAAATGAACAGTCACACAAGTAAGCTAAGAGAATCGGTCATTACAATGAGTCTTTTTGCTCCGTAGTTCGTTCGATCGTTTGTTTTTTAATTTTTTTTTTTTCGTACATGATTCTTTTTCGTTCATTATTCTCTTTAGTTCGTGTAACTTTTTTTCATGGTATATAAAAAGAATATGCGTTGATAGTGCCACTCTGAAAATAACATATACAATCAGTGCTGCCAGACAATGAGTTCTACTGGCTCTGTAGTTCATGTTTTTTTTGTTTATGTTTAATATGTGTTGTAGCAATCTGAATATGTAAATTAGGCAGGCAAAAGAAATATGAATATATTATCTTAAAAAATATATTATCAATTTTTCTCTTTGTAAATAAATAAACAATTGAAAACTCTTATAAAAAAGTTATAAAACAAACACAATCGATTTTGCTCTGTTTTTTATTTTTTCATTTAAAATATATCTTGTCTCGCTGACTTCAATTTTTTAAAGAATATAAAAGTGGAAAATCAAATTGGTACATAGAACAATATCACATTAATTTTGAGCTTCAGTTAAAGAAATAGTTAATTCAATGACATTTATGCAAAAATCAGTTAAAGCCCTGGTAATAAAATAAAAAAAATTGCCTGGAATGCTAGTGTACATTTGCAAATTTGCGACAAATAACCTTTTGAAATTTACCTGCAATAACATGTTATTGCAAATTCTTAATTATCAAAATAAAAAAATAAAACCCTTAAAAATAACCGGAATAAAATGTTATTTTAAAAATTATCTGAAAAAATATGCACTATATGTGTGCAATTTTTGAAATTTTTTTTAAATTTGAAAAATGAATCATTAGTTAAAGTAGGTTGTGGGAACGGTTGTGGCCATGATGAAATTATATAAGTTGAAGTTGTTTGTCCGGCTGATTGCTTTTTGCGTTCAAATGCCGTCGAAAGTTTTTCTTGCGCAGCAGAGACTTATTAAAAAGAATAATCCAAGGAAATCGTTAAACTATATATGCAAAAAACATGCTACAAAACGCATTATAAAATAATATATTTATAATTATGTGAAATATTCAATGTTTATAATTGAAAAACATCCAGAAAACGAAATATTTGAATATTAAAATTTTCAACGAAATTATAATAATAAATGTGAAATCGACTGAGTACTGAAAACTAAGAAAAAAATCATCCGACATCACTTTATTTTTTTTTTTTTTTTTAATACGTAAGAAAGAGACGTAAACAAACGTATGTACAGCGATAGAAAACAAACAGGGTTGTGAAACCCAAAATGATTTTCTTTCGCATACCTTTCTTCGTATGGGCAAATTTTCACTCGCTATCGTGATTCCTATAGTATCTTATTACAACTCTAGAATTATGCTTACTATTGGCTTTTTAAGTGATAAGACTTTTTTATCTTATATATAAAAGCAGTTTCTTTATTAGAAAATTTTTATTCACAAAAAACTCTTTCTTCAATGCCATTACAAAGCCTTCTGTAATTGAGATCTCCTATATTTATCTTCCCAGACATTCTTATTAAAGAATTAAAATGTTGTGGTTAACTAAGCAACTTCTATTCCAAGTAAATAATTTTCTAAATAATTACTCAAAGTTAGTTTTACTCTTAACATAAGTATTCAACAGAATATAACAAGTAAAATATTACAATATACATAGATATTTTATCTATCCAATGAAATTATTTAATTTGGAAATTCCTGTCAATTTCTAATAAAATTAAGACATTTATGTGTTAATATTTTGAAAGCAAAAATTTATAAAATTCTTAAAAGATATTACTGAGCAAATGTTCGATTAATAGTAATATATAAACAGGCACTTTGCTTCATCTATGGCTAAAGGCCTTTTAATTGGTTAACCAAATGTTTGTACAATAATTACAAAATGTTTTAAATTTTATTTACAATATGTACTACCGATAAATACGGGTTCAAGACGTTATGCTTTGTGTGTGCGTGTGCAAAATTAGTATTTGTCTTGTCCAAATATTAAGTGCTAAAGGCAAATAGTTTTAATGGTTTTACGACTTAAAGTTTATTCTCAGTTCGAAAACAAAATGTGTATAAACATGTCATTAAATTAAAAATATTAAACTGAGATTTGTCTTCAAATGTATATAAGGAAGTTAAGTTTTAATTAAAATGGATACTTAGAAGGAAAATAAGCAAATAAATTCATTAATAAAGTAAATGCAAATAAAATTTTTAAATTGAAAATCCCCTAAAATAGGCAATATATATAGTTTGAAAGCGCCTAATGTATGCAGCATTATTTATAGTATACGGTACTTAATTACTATATAAAACAGTCTGTAGAACATTTTAAACGGGGGAAGTAAAATACCGCGTTACACCAAAACGATTATTAAAAAAAATTATTTTCAGCATGTATTACTGTGGAGAAAATTTCCCAAATGTACAGACTGTCAATTGAAAACATGTTTAAAAGCAATTAAATCAAAATTTAATTTCCAAATAAAATGCCACTATAAAACGTGTGCAATTTCAAAAAAATTTAAACGTGAAGGACATTAAAAGCAACACCCCAAAAATAAAAAATAAAACACCATTAAAATAAAGAAATGGTGCAAAAATATTTTCAGCACACCTAAAAATATGCAATATATTTCTAACAACATACATCCGTGTATACATACAGAGCACGAAGAGTGCGTAGTTCTATATAGAGGAGAAGAGCTTGAGTATGAAGAAGGAATATAAAGAAATAAAAAGACTTCATACAGAAACAAAATAAAAAGAAAACTTCTTCTATTTTACTCCACTATAAAAAATAAAAGCCAACAATTTCGATTGTACTTTTTTTTAGATATTGACCACATGCATACAATGACCAAAAAAGAGAAGCAAGGAAAATAACAGTAAAATCTTGAAAATACGAACGTTGTATTTTATAGAACTTTCAAGCTTTAATAGTAGCAGCTATTTTCCTAGATGGGATATTTAATTTCTTTGTTTGTCGCTATAGCTTGTTGTATTCACTTTTGTATTGAGTCATATACTTATAGATACGTTTGTAGGGTCCGTAAATATTTCTCAGTGTGTGAGTTTAATTTGAAAAAAAGCCACAAAAGAATGCAATTTAAGCAAGTTTTTTTCCTTTTTTATTGCGTCACTGCCCTTCCCCTTCTCTGATATTGTTATTTAGGTATTGTTTAACATATTTTCTATACATTTTTTTTATTTTGTAGTTGTTGTAAATATAGATGCCACATATCGGTTTACTGCTACATATACGTACATGTTTTTAGCAAACATTGTGATTTTATTTTTAAAGTTTTTTATTTTTTTTATATAAAATCCATTTTATTTTCTTTTGAATTGTTTCATTCAATATTCGGTTCGAAACAATTGAACACAAAATATCTGTTACTCACTGGTCTTCGTTTTATTACAAACGATTTTTTTCTAAAAGCTTTAACATACATATGTTTGAGAATTTTAAGTTTACGATTTTAATTTTAATTTAATTTTTAAATAGAAGATCTTTTGTGGAATTATAATATTAAAGGCCCCAGATGCATATACTTGTAATTTAAAATAAATATTGATACTATAATGGAAAATGTTCTTTAACAAAATAAATAAAATTCATTGGATTTTATTTATCTTTTAAATTGCAATCTGCAATTCTGTAAGTAAATCTGCTAACTGCTGCATATTTATACTTAATTTTATTTTAACCCTTTATTGCCCGACGGTACTTACTAGTACCGTTACTTATTGTACAAGTATAATTTTGTGATGTATGATCATCAGATCAATAAAGTACCGTATTTTCTTCCAATATCAATAACATTTTTTAGCCATTTTTAATCCTGTTGCTTAAACGATTAGTTATCCTCCAACAGTTCTAGTGCTTAGAGGTCTTCTGGATTTTGGCTTTCGCTTAAATTTAGATATTGTTACAAAAGTAAAAATACGAAACTGCATTGTGGGATTTTGGTATATGTCAATCTGGCAGCACTGCCACATCGTCTATCTCTAGGTTACATTTGAATTAACGGATATGGAAATAGAAGATGGTCGATATTTCCTGAACCTTCTAAAATGCACGCAATTAGGTATATAAAGGGCTGTTTTACCTACACTTAAGTTAGTTATCATTTGGCTGTCAATAAATAAAGTCTGTTTAGGCGCAAATAAAAAGTGTTGTAAAAGTTAATTTTCTGTATTACAGTTACAGTGAAATTAATAAAAAAAAGAAGACAAATTGCAAAAAAAAAATAATAAAGGAGTAGTGTTTTATTTTATATTAATGCATTATAAACGAACTAGAAGGTTAAAACGTAACAATATTATTTAAAATCAAAGAATGTGGATATAAAAACACATACTTAATTTTATTTAAATTGTGATTTGATGTTGCTCTAAATGACTTATGGGGGCCTAGGACTATTTTATAGACATTACCACAATTACAAAATAACCGTACCATCAAACAGAATTCAAATTTTAGATAAGAACTAAGTTAAGGCACAAATACTGTCTAAAAGTGACTGTTTATTTAATTTTAAAGCATTTGATCCAAAAATATTAATTATAGACTTATGGAACTAAACATCATTTGCTCAGGTCTCTTTCGTCCGAAAGCCAGAAAAACTTTACAAGCAAAAATTTTAGGCCAACCTTAAACCCAGGCGGTATATCTGTGATGGTATGGTGTTGCATGATGGCTAAAGGAGTTGGAGCAATTCTGACAAAAGTTATACGGTGAAGTTTTAGAGACAGTTCGAACACTTGAAACTTATAAAAATTCCAATATGCAGATGCCACGTATTGTTTTTCAACATGACTATGACTACAAATTTAATCTCCTAGCTGACACAAAAATAGATTAATTAATTAAGAGCTACAATGTTTTCGATTGGCCGACCCAGAGGCCTAGTTTTAATCATATCGAACTCCTTACAATGTGCGATGTGAGTGGCATGGTATTGAGTTTAGTGACTACTAGAAATTCTGATATTACCGTAGAAATTCTGATATTTCCAAGCAACACGAAGGTAAATCTAAACACAATATTAGAACGAGACTATAATTTAGGTGATTACAAGTTCTATTTGTTAATTTTTCATATAGTTTTTTAAAAAAATTTTATCGCAAATAATATATTTTTTATATTTTTTATGGAATCTTGTATTAAATTTTATTTTTAAAGCCTACTAAAAGGGTAAAGAATATTTGCTGGTAAAAAGATTCACTAAAATAAACAAAAAAAATTAAGAACAGAATTGAATTAAAAACACATGTTACTGTATATCGTCTTAAAGCCCTTAATATTTTTTTCATTATTGAAAAAGAAACAAAAACCCTTAAAGTATGTAAGATTTTATGTAACTATAAATAATTTTATAAGAAATCCAATTTAAAATTTTTGTTGTTAAAAAAAAGCAACATTAATATGAGAATTTTTAATAAAATTGAACAAACCTTTAATTAAAAATCCCATATAAATACACATACACATAGACAATAACAACAACAAGATAAACCATATATGGTAGACAAATATTTATAACATTTATAGTTGTATAACCCCTACAAGTTGCCATCACCATATGGACAGACACGAACGGAAAGAATATCTATACAATTTAATCACTGTTGAAAAGAAAGTTTTGATAAAAAAAAATTTCATCGAAAAAAGAAAAAAGTTGTATGAAATTCGTTAGACTGTAACGGTTGGAAGTATTTTTGTTTCTTCTTGGTAAAACAACCTACAAAACCACAGTGAAAAACGCCCAAGAAACCAGTGCGTAAGTGAATGAGCCAGAATGAAATCACAAACGACAATACGGGGTAGATAAGAGAGCACTGTGTGTGATAACGGTTGATCAAGGGATTAAGTTCCTTTAACCTATACACCACTACAGACTAAACTACTACAATACACACAGCCAACAATATTGTCGTACAAACATTGGAAGTTTTGTGTTTCGGAGATGTATTTGTGTGTACGTATAAGTGTTATAGAAAAAGTGTGGCTGCTAGAGTGCTTTTAGCGTTTAAAAACTAAAGTTTCATCATTTCATTTCTAATTAAGCGACAGTAATTTTTATCATTGTTATTTTTCAAATGCCACTAGCGCGTATGCAAGAGTTTGTCATCGTTATTGTTTTTCTTTTTTTTTCTATTTTTGCACATCACCATCATCATTATAAGCAACGTAGTTGTTTTACCACCATTACTCGTATATATACATATATATATATATATATATATATATATATATATATATATATATATATATATAGATATATATATATATATATATATATATATATATATATATATAGTATATAGTATATTTTTATTCTCATTTCATTAGTTCGTTCAGTCACTCACTTGGTGGTTTTTTGTTTCAATTATATTTTTTTTCTTTTTCATTTATTCTTTTGCAGTAGAAGATACTTTTGGGTTCAAAAACTGTAAAACAGAATAACAGAACTGCGACACAAAGCAACACCAACAAATTAAGGCACAAAAGACAAAGTTTTAATTGAATTTAAATTGCAACATCATAGTACAACACACGAAAAAAAATTGATAAAAAAACATTAAAAAATTATATCAAATTAAGTAGAAAAAAAGGAAAAATAATACAAAAAAGTATTATTAGCGCATCAAATAAGAAAAATAGTTCAAATGAAGCGTAAGACTCAACAAAATTTTTTTCTTTAAATTTCGTTATTTACAAATATTGTATAAAATTGTATAATAAATGTTTACATAACTTCCAAAAATATGGTGACCAAAATTTTGAAATTATTTATATTTTAAATTTTGATTATTTTCACTAACGCCTTAAAATATGCTATTTGTATAAAAAATCAAAATTATTTTTACAGAGAATTATATGACAACACTACTTTTAAAATTGTTTAATGATATTTTGAATTCAGTTCTATAAATATGCTACAAATTTCAATAACAATTTATTTTAGGAATATAATGGTAATTAACGATTGAATTTTCGCATTAATTTTACAAATATGATGGAAAACAATTACAAAATTCAAAGAAAGACAGTCCTTTCGTGCATTTGGTAAGAATAAGGTTGTGACTCTGGATATTTCCACGGCATTTGGAAAAGTTTGACACGAGGCGCTCATAACGAAAGTTATTTTTCTGGTGTCGGTAGTCGCTTCTCTTGACTTATATTGTGATCTCTAAAAAATCGCACTATAGGAGTGGTGGATGGTACCTCGTCCGGCGAGCTTATGATTAATTCAGAAGTACCGCATGTCACTGTTCTTTCTCCCACTTTATTTCTAATATATCTCAATGTCGTTCTTCTTCTTACTTCCCATCCTGTTGACTCTTTCGCAAATGGCAGCAAGATTTGTCATTCATATTTCTTTGATCGCAGACCAGGGTCTTGGAGATTGGGACGAAAAGGCGGAATTTGAATAATACGGTTACAAGTGGCCTAGCGAAATTTTCGAGTCGATTTTAATTCGCGCGGAACTCAACGACTCACAGGCGTGGTGGTGGTGATAGTGCCAAATCATATATTTCAATGGGTAATGTAAATATTTTGTTGGTTAGAGTTAGAGAGGAAATAAAGGAACTTATTCCTTATAATCACATATTCTTACACAGTACCCATATTTTTCGCTGAGCGCAAGTAGTAAATTGATTGTCCAGTGAATAGCACATCCGATTATGGGGAGAACATCTCCTTTAGTCGCACTGTTTGTTTGCGGAATAATCTTCCCACTGAAGTCTTCCCTATCACTGACAACGTGGGTAAATTCAAATCGAACGACCATGAACACTACTCTATCTCCTTCTTCCTTTTCACAAACTATTTTGCTATTATTAGTACAATGCACTGCATCATTAGAGGTGTTGTGGTCTCAAATGAAAAAAGCCCCCTTAAAACACGCAATAAAATTGGTATAAATTTCCTTACTACATGAATTACAATTTGCTTTATTAACACTTAGAAAGCCAAAAGAATCTGTTTTTGTTGGTGATACCTTTAAAAAAAAAATTTAATAATAACAAACCCCCTTTTAATAGATATTAGATCTTTCCAAATCCCTAAAATATGCAAATTTTTAGTTTTTTTCGAGTAAATTTAAAGAAGTGTATGTTTCTTGCGTTATACACTATATATTTTTAGATGCTGATATAATAGTATAGGCATGTATGCTAATTTTTTTTAAGTTTACTAATATTATTACTATTTTTGCATATAATTTTTTAATAATTTGTTAAGTAGAGCAAGGCTTAAAAATATACTATACAATGCAAACAAAATCCCTTGAAGGTATACATTATTTCAATTTAAAACGTTATATTTTCTCGTGTGCCAAAAACTAAGCTTTAAAAGGAGTAAAGTAAAGTAAAGTAGTAAATTGAATTTATTATTGCATATTTAATACTTTATGATTAAAACTACAAAATATGTATACATATATATCCGCTATTTCTCTTTTTGTTTCTTTATCTTCGTATATTTTTGAATAAATTTAGATAACAAAAAACCTTTTTATCTATATATAAAGAAGAAGTGTACACTTTGATGACACCACTAACTGTGAAAACAGTTCGACCAATTTCAACCATCTGTGGATGATTTATGTGAAGTTTGCACGAAATCGACCCAGTGGTTCCGGAGATATGGCATTTATATTTTCCTATATATTTCTATACAAATATGAACAAAATGACGTCCATTGTCCATATTCTGATTTTTATTATCACTTGAAAAGTTGCAAATCATGTATCGTAATGCCTTTTGTGTACAATGACATTCGGTAATATTGATTGAGAATGGTTAGAATGGAAGGTTCTGAATTTGTTATAAATGACTTCTTAAATAATAAAAACCATCAGTTAAGAAGTGGACGGAATTTGATAAATGGGCATGGTACCTCTATTCAAGAAAATATTGAATTTGAAATTTTGTAACAGTTGAAACTTCGTTATCTATCAGTGTCAGTGTGTCTATCAGTGTTCAGTGTGTCGCCATTTTTAGTCCGATCATAACATTTTGTATACCGGTGTACATAGCTCTGTAAGGGTTACATTTTTATCTTTAATAGCTGTTTTATAACACGTCAAATTCTAGTCATGACTTTTAAAAACGTTAAATATTTCTAAATGAAAATAATGCAGTGTTTTAATCATAAACTAAAAAGTTATACTTAACGTGTTTTGGGATAAATGAACACTTTTAGCAAAAATGCTGTTTTCTCATATTTGACAATTTAAATTAAATAATAAAAACTAACTTGAATATATACATATTTATATAATAAAAAATGCATTTCAAAGCGTGTAACATATTTTTATATTTAATATTAATATTTTTATATTTTTTTATACTTAAAGACAAATTATCAAAATAAAAATTTACATACAAGTAGTTTTAAGAGTTAATTGTGATTGTGGAAAAATACAGAAATTCCAATACTAAGTAAAACCTCTATCAGAAAATTGTTAGTAAATCTTTTGCATTATTATTTAATCCATGCAAATATATTGATAATAATTTGGTTCAATACCAAAATTCATCTCATGAAATAATTGAAATTGATACATTCACCTGGTATGTATAAATGTGTAAGCATATCTAAAAATTACTTTATAATAGAAAGGAAGATATTTTTTTATAATTTCCATGTTTTTGTCAAAATACTGAACGTTTCGTACGGGTTGTTAGTGAATCCGCTAATAAGGTTGTAGGAGCAAGGCGCATGTGGTATATATTTGGTAAAATAAGAAGTCGCAAGCATTATAGCAACCTCAACTCACCACAAAATTTTTCTCAAAATTTTTCTGAAATGTATTTTTTCTATGGTGCCGTAAATATTATGTCAACTCCATCACTTTTTGCCAAAAATGTTACCATATATCAAAACACTTTTAAGAATTTTTTAACTCCTATAACTTTTTTGTTTATGAATACAAATAAATAGCTTCAACGCAAAACTTTCATCAAAAAACACTGCTTTATTTTCGTTTAGAAATATTTAACATTAGGGTGGGTACGAACCGAGTTTTTAAAAGTCGTGACTAGAATTTGACGTGGTAGTAAAAAACTATTAAAGACAGAAATATTAAAACCAGTGACATGAACACCGCTATATAAATGTTATGATCGGACTAAAAATGGCGACACAGTGAACAAAATACTAAAAGGGCGGTATTTGTTTGTAGGCGTGGTACAAAAAAAAAATAAACTATTTAGGCACAACTTTTTTTTGTATGGAAGGCGAACCACTCTATTGCCCACCATATAGAAATATATACAGTGGTAGAAGAAAAAATAGGGACACACCAGCCAATTAATTTTCTTTTCGTCAGACCATACTCGTAGCATGTTGTTCTACTTATTACGATGCAGATGTTGCTTGGCATAGTCCAAGCTAGTATTCCGTTTGCTAAGAAGAGATACTCTTTATTTAATAAACCATCAATAACATACTTCAAATTTTATGACATATTATTGAAAAAAAAGAAAGTTTCCTTATTATTTCTTCCACCACTGTATATACATATATATATATATGTATATTGTGTGGCCATTTAGTAAGAGAATATATAAAGCGAAGAAATAATTGTTTGCTAAATTAAATTCTTAAGTTTTCCGCTCCATTTTACTGTAATTTTTTAGTTTTTATTTTATAGTTAGTTAGGCAGCCATAAATACTTCTATAGTTTTATTTGGAAAATAAAAAAAAAAAAAAAAATTTCAGCAGAAAAAAGCCCCATAGTTACACAAAAAGATTACCAAGAAATCATATAAAATTCAAATGCAGAATACCCAACCTCTTCGATTCTTTTCTTTCTCCTAACAATATAAAAATGTTATGTATTAAAAAGGATTTTGAAAGCAAATAATAATTTTTGTTTTAGTTATTCGTACTTTTTTCCTTTTGCACTCTATGTGCTTTCTTGTTTTTCCTTGAAGATATTACTCTTATGTTTGGCTAGAACAATAGATTCAAATTAAAAAGACTGACTAGAAAACAAAAGAAAAGAAAGAGAAAAGCAAGAAAAAAATAATAATAATTACCATGAAATGTAGCACAAGTATATAATTTTGTTTTATTTTTAGTTTTTTTGATTTCTTTTTCCGAAGCCAAAGGAAATAAAAAATATAAAAAAATTGAAAATCCTTATACTAAAAAGAATTTATTATAAATCCGAGTGGTGTGATAAGATTAGAATTGAAATCAAAAATTAAAACTAGAAATAATTGTATAATCAAACAATGCTAAAAGTTTTTTTTAGTCTAAGTTAAGCCTTTAAGTAGGCTATAACATATAATGTTGCTTTCATTTTCATTGTTTTACAAAGACAGTTTTTGCTAAGCCAACAATATTAAAAGAAATCTTATTATTCTGATAATTAAAGAACCTACAAATAGCCTTAAAATATGTTTTAGTTTATTTAAGCTTACAGCGCCTTGGACATTTTCTTTTGCCAAAAAAATCAAGGTTATTATACAATAATGGGAGCTTAACTAAATAAAAAAAAAATAATTATAATTTGGAAAAAACAATTTTTTACAATTTTTGTGATCTTATTTTCGAAATTCCTTGTATTCCAGGAATTATCAGTAAAAAAAATATTTTATTGCCTGCTGTTAGTGATCTTTGTATCTACATTCCATGTTTTAATCCAAGGCTTTCACATATTTTTCATGAATTCTACTCTAAATCAAATTCAATATAATGTTTAATGGCATTTTTAAGCCTATGGTTAAAAGTATACTACTTTCTGGCTTATCAAGTCATTTTTTTTTTTTTTTTTGTTTTAATAGAGCTGAAGGAGCTTGTGAGCGATATCAACACCTGTAGTAAAGTAGTCAGTGTGCACTTGCTAGTCGTATTACGTAAGATATTGTTAGCCAACTTCAAATACAAGATATCTAAAGTAATATATTCATAAGATGCTCAAAAGTTATTATCTAATGAACACTTTAGAGATCTACTTGTTACATAGGATATTATTCAGTTTCTAAACAGCTGAATGTCAAGTCCATGAGACAGTTTATGTTAGGTAAAATCCATATAAAATGTGATTTTTTTTTTAACAGGGACCTGTTGGACATGCTAAAATTACAAATGATTCGAATTATTTTAAAAAAGTTTTTATTATTATGATGAAGGTTGTTGCGTTATAAATTTGTTTACAATATAATATATACTTAAAAAAAAAGAAAAACCTGAAGTATATTATTAGCGGTATACAGTCCTCAAATAGGCACACATTCATTTTCATATAGTATATGTATATAGACTGCTTTTATCCAGTGTGAATTATATAATTCCCGCTATTTAGCTGATGTGGATAGATAACGAAGCATTAGTAGTTGCCTTTATCTAAATAAATAAAATCCAATATTTAGTATGTGTGAAAGGTGCCACGGCCACTTATCCAAACTCGCCAAGTTACTGACTGATGATGTGTTTTGTTTACGACGCTGTTTAAACCTAATTTAGAAATTTTTACTATTTCCGTTCTCAAGATATACAAAAATTAATATTAAATTTATATGGGTGGTACCACGCCCACTTGTCCAATTCCTCCCATTCTATTACTGATGATATGATTTGACATTCAGACCAAATTCAAGATATACAGAAATCAAAATTTAGTTTTAGTTCTTCCAGCCCGCTTTTTGAATTTTGATTTGCATTGACTATGAAGTCATTCAGACCAAATATTAAAACTTTAACTTAAAATGTTCTCAATATATAATGAAATCAATGTTTAGTTTGTCCAATTCCGCCCATTTTTTTCCTGATGATTTATATTGACTAAGAAGTCACTCAGACCAAATTCAGAAACTTTTGCTTTGCTTTGAAGATATACAGAAATCAATATTTAATTTGTATGGGAGGTACCATGCTCACTTGTCTAATCCCGCTCACTTTTTGACTGATGATTTTCCTTGACTATGAATCTATTTGTGCCAAATTTAGAGAATTTTTCTGTTACCATATTGAAGATATAAACAAATAAATATACACAAATAAATATACACTTTGTAAATGCGTGTGGCATCGCCCGGTTGGAATTTTTAAGATTTGTGGATTTAGTTCCTTTAGATCCAGACATAGAGAAAGATACTGTAAAAATTTCAAGAAAATCGGCTTAGCCGTCTATAAGGCACAAACGAACAAATATACAATACAACAAGAACACGTTATTTTATAGTATGGTTTAGTAAATTGTCATATGTGTTTGCGTATAATATAATTTAAAATTGAAAATTTAAAAATTAATTAATTAATTTCAGAAAATATATTAAATTAAAAAAAGTATTATATGTATTTTAAGAAATTGTGTTTAGAAAGCAACATTTAAGACAAATATAATAAAAAAATTATGTATGCAATATTGAGCAAGTAGTGTTATATCAAAAATTATGTTTAGTAACTATAGTCGATATTGAAGTCTGTATTAAAAATTTGAAGGATATTTGAGGCTTAAAGTATAAAATTTGCAACACTTCGGCTTAAAAATATTATTTCCTTTTCTCGTGTTGAAAAAATCATATTCCATATTTTACTTAAATCTTTAAATATTCAATTTAAATTCCAATCCAAATTCTTAAAGCTCACTTTTGATAAATTTTAATCTTACTCTTCATCTTTTTTTCTACTTTTCTAAATCCTGACTGCAAGTAGATATTGTGCCTCAAAATTAATTCCTTATTGTTAATTTACTCTATTCAAATCTGTGTGAAAGAGAGTGGGTGGAGAACTAAGTCAAAAAGACGAAAACGAAAAAGAAAAAAGTTTTTCTTAATTTGTTACGGTATTTAAATGCTCTAATTCCCAATGCAATTTTCACACTTGTATTACTAACAGTTGCCGCAAAAAATCTCTGTAGTATACACTTAGGCTTTTACATAAAGAGAATAGAATTTTATATGGACGAAAAAAAAGAAATCCTTTTTAGGTTGTTTTGCAACAGAAAACTAACAACAAAAACAAGTACTGCAGCCTAAAAGTATACTCAACACAGTCATTTATATTTAAATACGAATTTAAAGGCCTGCTGGAATAGCAGAGCAAAAAAAAAAACAGAAATAAAAAAATTCTTTAGAAAACATGAAATGAAAATGAACATCATGAATGCAACCGCATGTTGTAGCTGTTGCAAATAGATAACAAACAAACAAAAAAGAAGAAATTGCATATAATGTGTCACATTCCATTCTAGACACAAAAATACAGAAAAATATTAAAACCTCTCAACCAAAACACTCCTAAGACTAGGCAACAAAAAATACGTTTTCTTTTTAAATTTGATTTTTCTCTCTTCCCTATCTACTTTACTTGTTAAAGAAACACGTTGTGCATACGTTTTAATTTTATGCCTTTAAACTTCATCTCATACAAACGCTGTATGATGAGAGTCTTTGCTAATGCTCTAAACAATTTCTATTTCCATTTTCATTACCATTACGAACATACAAACAACAAAAACAGCCAAAGCTAAAACAGGAATTTGGGAAAGAAATAGTCAAAAAAAAAAAAAACTCTAAACTGACTTTAGAAAATGTCTCCAAAGGACTTTAGTTTAACCAGATGACGACAACAAATGCCATGTGGCTTTTAGCCAAGAAAAATAGAATATTTTCGAAATTGTTAGAAATATGAATGCTGTTTCTCTATATGTGCATACATCTGTAAGTGAGATTGTATGCAAATATCTAACAGAAAGCCATTGCTTTGTAAAGCTCCACTATCTCTTTCTATGATTCTGTGAACTAAAAATTTAAATGCTATAAAAGCTAAAAATGTCTATTATACCCATATTTGAATAGTTTTTACACCCTACACTTTTTTGCTAAAATAAAAAATTACAAATAAAAGAAAAAATATATTTTTATTTTTATTTGTATTAAAATTGCATTAAAGTCTCAGTTTTTTTCCAAGTTAGCGTTTTTTCCTATATTGATAGTGTCAAGTCTTGATTTTCATTTTATTTTCACTGCCTTGACTGTTGACATTATCCTATGCTGACAGCCTGTGTTGTCATTGCAAATGCTAGAATGTTGGAGTATTTGTGAGTGTGTCTATGTGTTTTGTTTGTCATTAGTTTCGTCTGCTTAAATGTCAACAATTTTGTCTGCAATTACTCGTTTCTCTGTAATTTGTAGTGCCTTCATATGGGGGTACAGACAACGCTTCAGTTTTCTACATTACGAATGGTATGCGTTGCAAAAAAAAAAAAAAAAAAAAAAAAAACTACAGAAAAGAAACTACTTTAAAATCTCTAGGTTTCTCTTAAATTAAAAAAAAAAAAATTATGAAACTGTAGAGTTTTACTCTGCAGTAGAAAAGTTCAATTGAAATGAAAGTTATCTGCTATAAACAAAGTTGGAGAGCAGTTTGCTAAACAATAAGGAATTTTAAATAAAATATTTTTTAGGAAAAACACGTGTTTTATTCACATCGTGTTTCGCAGGTTCCATACATTTAGTCACTTGCTCTAAATCAATATTCAATCTGTAAGAAAGATCTGAATAATAGTTATCAGAGATCGTTTTACCCTTTAAACTAGTCAATAATACGGCTTGCATTTCAAAAATTTTGGTCATGATCTTTTCGCTCAGCAGATCCACCTTTGATTTCCTTAGTGGGCTTTCACTCGAAAAACTCATTGTTTTAAATATGCGTTAAGATTTGGTGTGTTGTAATGGATCCATGTTTGATTTTCAGTCAAAAACTAAAAAACGCCGTAAAAACTCGTTCGTGATCACAGGGTTGTTGTTCTTATGTTCGTATGTGAGCAACTGCACCACTCTGAAAGCTTTTCATATTTAAATATCGGGTGATCTTTTAGGAGCTTTCGGATTTGATTTTAAAAAATACATAAAATTTTATGTGAGTCGATAGAATGATCTATATAATTCAATGTTTAAAAATGATTTCATGTAAATTTTGACCGCGGTTACGCCTCAAATGTTTCATACGCTAAGTCCATATTTGGCATACTCTCTCCAACATATCGGTCGGTATCTCACGAATAAATTCTTCAATATTGGCTTCCAGTGCGTCAACCGTTGCGGGCTTGTCCCCATATACATGCGCCTTAAATAACTCCACAAAATTAGTCTAAAGGTGTTAAGTCGCATACTTTATGTGGCTAATTGGCCGGTCCCAAACGTATAATAAATAAACTCTTCATCGGACTCGCCCCTAAATTGGGCCATTGCTTTGCGTGTTGTGTGGCATGTGGCACCGTCTTGTTGAAACCACATGTCAGCTAAGTCCAGCTCTGCCATTTTGCGTAAAAAAAATTGTAATCATCGCACAATAGCGCTAGCCATTCACAGTAACGTTCCTGCCTTCGTCGCCTTTGAAAAAGTATTGGCAGTGCAATGCTTCTGCCTGCTCCTCACTCCAAATACTGCAATTTTGCTTGTTCTCTAGAAATGATCTGACCATGAAATGAAAGAAGTGTACTATGCACTTTCGTAATCGAGCATGAATGTGATAATAAAATTCAATAACCTGCAAACGTTGTTCGTTTGTAAGTCGATATATGGTTATATTATAGACTAAACTGTACATATTTGACAGTAACACGATAGTTACACGAAAACTGCTGGAATGCCAAAACCGGTGTTTCCAAAAAGAAAGTTGCTAAAAAAAATCAACCGATATTTAATATATCTCTATCATGATAATTCCTTTGGGCGAATTGAGCTCAACAACAATAAAACTAAAAAAATTGTTTTCTAATCCATTAAACTTTTATTTGTGGAGCCAATACACTCGCGTCTAGATAATGGGCTCCAATCTATGACATGCTCTACGATATTATGTTCACGTAAAATGTGACCGCCACCACTCCACTGACTTTTTGGATTTCATGTGGAATTGATATTTGATTAATTTCCTACCAGCGATGCCGATTTTAAATTGTGTTTGTCCAGTATATGCGCAGAATCTATCTTAAACAATTGTGTACAAATACTTGTGTGGGTGGCGTGCACTTCGAGTGCCTCAAGTGTCACATGAATAAAACAAAAATCACGTTTGCATTGAATATTTTCAATTTCGTTCGTCTTGACATACATGCTGAGTTCTATACTATTTAAACTGACATTATTCATGGCGTCCTTTTTTCTGCGATATCTCCAGCCTTGGATCCGCAAGTACGTTGTCCAGATAGTAGCCGTCCTGACAAGCAGCCGGAAAATTGTTGAGAAGATGAAAGTGGTCGTTGGAGAGACTATAACTGGATCGAAGACGACCACAAAATATTTGGGTGTGATGATTGACGACAGATTGAATTTCAAGGAGTACATAAGATTTGTCATTAGAAGGCGTCTGCGACTCAAGCTGCACTGGCAAGAATAATGCCAAATATTAGAGGACCGGGACTACTAAAAGGAGGTTGATATCGTCGGTCGTAACATCGGTAATGTTACACGTCTGCCCAATATGGTCGGAGGCACGATCCGAGAGGATGACAAAAAAAACTGTCCTCAGTTTATCGACTGAGCGCGATTAGATTGATAAGCGGCTTTAGGACTATATCTGATGACTCGGCATTGGTATTGGCGAAGGCAATCCCGATAGACATATTGGATGAGATGTAGTTCCGCAGTCCTGAGGACTCACGACGGGTTGCGGCTATCAAAAGGAAGGAACCGTGGGCTTCCTTATGCAAATGGCAGTCGCGGTGGGAGTGCACTTTGAAGAAATGATGGACATTTTGTCTTGTACCTGCTATAACACCTTTGAAAGAAGCGACAAAATTCAGCCAAATTTTTATATAACCCAGTTCTTATCCGGTTAGGGTTGCTTTGTGAAGTATTTGCATAAATTTGGTCATGTCGGATCTCCTACATGCCCAAATTGTGTCAATAAGAATGCAGAGCATGTGATATTGAGGTGTCTGAGATTCATGGAGCCCTGAGAAATGGATGCTAGTCCACGCCAGTTGTTCGGTGAGTCGATTGTTTCCGAACGGGCACGTGGGTGTATCTATGCAGGAACACCGAAGGTTGGAGAGACAAAGGAACGGGCTGAGCGATTGACTTTGATGTAGAGACACATTAACGCTAATCAGACCTTCGCGAAGTAATACCTAGCGGCAGTCCCGCGAAGTGAGAGTGGTTGAATATAGTAGAGGGTGGGATTCAGTACATAGGCACAAGCAACGGCGAATTGTGTATGCTTATGCCGAGGAACATTGGTATCTTTTGAAGATAACCACCTCCTGCCATGACAAAAATATATATATATATATATATATATATATATATATATATACGAGTATATATATACGAGTATATATATATATTATATATATATATATATATATATATATATATATATATATATATACAAACAAACATAATTCCCGCGACATCCTAAGTGAAACACACCAGTCGCTTGCTAATGTTATGAGGTGATAAAGCTGTTGTTGAAAATTGTCAGATAGTCTGACTTGGTTGTCGGCGGGTGTCTTGGCCACCATACCACAGCGTTAAACAAAATTATAAGTGAGCATAGAGATATCGTCAGCGTAGCCGAAGTACTGCTAATTGCTGGTAATTATTACGTCGAGTACACAGTTAAAAATAATAGAAGATAATACGAAGCCTTGCCTCATATCGCAAAATGTCTTTGGGTGTCAACAGCCTTTTCAAAATCTATATACATATGTCAGGTAGAATATCAATCTTCGCTCAACAGACTGTTCGATGATCAGTCTTAGGCTGTTAATATAGTCAACACATGAACTTCGAAACTGACGTGTACCCTTTTGAATTTGGGCGCATGCCTGATTGACGATTTTTGTTTTGTTCAAAAGGATTATTCTTTTCCAAAGTCTTCAATCGGTTATACCGTCCTTTTTCCGTTTGTTGACTATAAATTTCTTGTCTCCAGAACTGAGCATTAACTGGAGCGAAATTTTTGAGCTCTTTATTATGTCTGTCTTTAACATCTCTGGAGAAATATTGTCTCTGCTAGGCGACTTATTGTCCTTAAAAGATCTAAATGCCTCACAAACATCGCTGATATACGTATATGTAGGGATTTTAAATTCCTTTACTGCGTAGTTTATCAGCATACTGACAGAATTGTTATCAATATAAAGCTGATAAAAATCAAAGCTCTTAAGTCCTTTTTAAAGTGGGTCAAAGCCTGCATTGACTGAACACAAAATTATGAAATTTTTGATACCATTACGAACTAAAACCATTATGAACTGATAAAGCCAATATTGGCTAATAGAAAAAAGAGCTTTTTTCTCATCTTAACAACGTTATCTCACTCACATCTTTGGTGACTTTTCAAAAATATTTCATTGTGAAGTTCCATTGCACCTACCATCGTATAGCCGGAACGTTGTACCGTATCACTACTTTTTTATTCGTTATTTGCAGAACCCTGTTCAGGGTGAAACGTTAATCAAACGCTATTACATATATAATAGTCTAAGGGTGTTAAATCGCACGATATAGGCGGACAATTGACCGACCACAAAAACGAAATAAAACTTTTCACCGAATGTATCTATTCAACCTGAAATGAGCTTCGTCGCTGAACACCATATTCTGATAGGAATACATTTCAGCCGAAATTTTGATAATAAAAATCAATGATCTGTTGCAAGCATTTTTCGTTTATAAGGCGATTCATGGGTGAATTGAAGACTAAACTGAACGTGTTTGGCAGTAACATGTTACATGAAAACATCTGAGCTGCCAAAAACAGTGCTGCCAAAAATAAAGTTGCTAAAATATCGCCCGATATAAAACAAACAGAATAATGAAAAAAGGTCATAGATAATATTGGTACAATCGATTATCAATAAAAAAAATAACAAAAAGAACCCCGAAACTACTGTATGACCTAATATTAGCGAAATTCTTTAGAATTTGTTAAAAAATAATGCTATTTATGTATTCCCCGAAAAATTTCATAAAAAAATAGCCTTAAAATATTTTAAATATTTAAATTGCAAAAAAGTTTGCTGTTAAATCCTTTTAAGATTCACATAACACAGGATTTATGTGACATGTTTTGTTTAAATTAAGTGACTTTTAAAAAAAATGTTTTTACACCACTTCAATTAACTATTAAATTTAAAAATAATATATTTAAAAAAATACATTTTAATGTTACTTTTTTCTTTCACATAAAAATGAAAAAGTTTATAATTAAAAAAAAAAAGTTAAAATGTTTATATGTTGCAACCAATTAAGTTAAAAAAAGTTATTGAAGCATGTTTAAATTCAATTTCACAGTTTAATAATTTTTTTTTCGGTTTCTCTCTCTAGGATACATTTTCAACTAGTTTTTTACTGCAAATGATGGCAAGATATTAAAAATAAAAAATACAAAAAAATGTATAACAATTTCTATAATGAAATAGTTCTGTCGTTGTAAATGTTCAGATCATTATGCTTATTTTTTATTTTTTTGTAATTGTTGTTATTGTTACAGTAACTGCCAATGCTACTGTTAAATATAGTAAATTAATACGTTCCAATTACTACAATAAATTTAAATAAATCCTGTGCAAAAAGCATTCTTTTTTCATTGCATTGTGCTGCTTATGCAGTGTTCTTCAGTGCTGCGTTATTTTTTTCGTTTTATTTTTATTTTTTGCAATCAGTAGTCTTAGTATGAGTGACTGAACGAGAGTGTATTTGAGTTATTGGCCAACAACATTCATTAACAATTCACATGACACAGCCACATTATGCACTTGTGTCATCAATTTTACAAAGTGACTTAAAAATTGTATAAATGTATGGGTATATAATGTACATATATACTACACTAGTACATAACTATCTATGTAAGTTTGAGGGTATTTGTATGTGTATGTGTGTATATAAAATAAAAATTAGGTCAACTACTACTACTACTACCACACAGTTACAGCTGGTGTGTGGTAACAACTATTTGATTGCTATAAATGCAAGTGTTTTAAAAGTGTTTGTGTATGTATGTATGAAGTATAGGAGAAAATATCAGATACTTTGTTAAATAAATAATATACAAAACAAAAACAAAAAACAAAACACATATAAACAATAGTAGTAAAAGTATAAGAGAAGTATTATTTTCTTCTTTCACTTTTTTCCCCCTCCTACTTACACTGACCATTTCAATAGAGCCAACGACAAGAAACAACAAGATCGAAACAGCAAATGCAAAATGCTTATTGTACGCAACAATTTCCAAACAATAAAGAAAAATAAATTGCAACTTACAAGTGGCATTGTGGCATTTAAAAACCTTCATTTGTACAACGTAGTAGTATAATACTTGCAACTGTTGTTTGTGTTTTTAAATGCTGCTGCATAACAGCCAACCATCCAACCATCCACCCACCACCACCTTAATGTTGCATAAACCACTGCAAATGTCACATCGTTTATGTTATATAGGAATAAGGGAGGAAGACGACTCGTTTGTAAATTGAGTACTTTCGTATTGACTAGTGGTCATAGTGATACTCTGCTTGCTGGTGGTGTTTATTTCAATTGAGAAAATTTTGTATTACAAATAACAACGAGAATTGTTTGACTTTGACTTTACTTTCTAGGTATTTAGTTTAAATCCTTGAGCCTATTTGGCTTATAAATACTATTGTTGACTGACTGATTGACTACCTCATACTATAAGGAGATGTTATGGAAGTGGTAGCAAACAACATTGGGGTTTAGTCATAGAAAACTAATGGGCTTTTTATATATCAGCCATTCATGTTACTTTCTCGGTAATAGTTAGTGACAATCATAAAACAACAAACAAAAAGTATCATTAAAATTAAATTGCATACAAAGTATTTTTGTTATTTCTAGAAATCGTGCCACATAATATTTTGTTTTGGCATTTAAGAAAACCACGTAATAAATTGCACATATTTTAATAACTTTAAAAAAAAACTTCTTAACCCTTTTGCTGCCAAGCTCAGATAATATGAAACTATTTAATTGCTAAAAGTAGCTTGTAAAGAGTAATTTTCTTACTGTTAGGATTTTCAGTGTAAAAAAATATTCGTGACATGTGACCATGAATAGACTAACAAACTAACAACGCTTCAAAATCATTGAATCTCATTAACAAAATTCGTGCTCTATTAGAAAAGCAACGAAACTCAATTTTGACCAAATGGGTATGCGTACAAAACGGAATAACCGATTTTGGTATGAAGAGCAGTCAGAAGCAGTTTAAGAGCTGCCAATACAGCCTGGAAGTTGATGCACTATTTTATGCGGTTTGTAGGCTTGCGGTATCATTGGACCTTACGCCTTTAAGAACGATGAAAACTGCAACGTTACAGACGAAAAAGCAATGTACCGTGCGATGATTACCGATTCTGTTTGGCCAAATGAAAGAATTGAACTTGGCTGAAAGACGGCGCTACATTCCACAAGGCAGGCGTTATCATGAACCTAATGAGAGGTGGGTTTGGTGAGCATTTATTGTCACGTTCTGGAGCAGTCCAGTACCCGACGAAAACATGCAATTCGACTGCACTAGACTATTTTTTGCCAGCCACAATCACAGTATTCAAAGAACATTACAGCTACCGGCGACTTACGGATGGAAAAATTTGAAAGGGAAGGTGTGACGAAGAGAATTTGTTGGAAATTTATCACTAAAAAACTCAATTTCGAAAAAATGCAAGTTAGAGTTTTTTATATGAGACCAACGATATGCATGTTTGATTTGAATTGATTAAAATTGATGAGGCATGAGTCTTATGCTATATTATACAGTTAAAAGAAATTTTCTTGCTTGAAATATAGCAAATATACCATCAAAATATGGAGGTAGCGTGGTGTAGTGATTAAAGTGCTTGCAAATTTCAGCAACACAGGTTCGAATCTCCGTTTGTGGTTCGGACAGTTTTCTTTATTTAGGTACCGTATTTTAAATAATTATGAACTTCGATCCAAAAAGGTTAGGCAACGTTACACAGTTCGTCCTTCCGATTGAATTAACAAAAATAGAAGGTTTGTTGTAGATAAATGAAGTTTCGTACAGACAATTATTAGAGCAAAGAGAAGATAGGTATATGCAAGATTTTAATAAAATAGGACAACGGACACACCCACCGCCAACATATATTTAAATAAAAAAGCGTATCTTAGAGTTAATTTTTATATTTAAATTTTTGGCACAGAGGTGTGTTAGTTACTGACAAAATTCCAAATAACAAAATTCCAACAAAATTAAAAATGTATAGTAATCAGGCGATAATTCGATGCTGTACTTCAAATTTGGATTTTGAATTATAATTTTAATAATTTCTGGGTTTTTATGTCGCAGATAAATTGATCTAAACTATACTTAATTTTTTATTTGCCTTAAGCTACTTAAAATCAGTAAAATTTATAAAAAATTCTCTAAATTATAATTTTGAAAATTTTAAAATTTTTTAAGTTCTAGGACAAAGTAGGTTCTAATATTTTTTATTTGATAGAACATAGTAATATTGTTTCATAAATATAAATAAATAAACTCCCTCAAATTTTAATAAATTTAACATTTTTATGGAAATAAGTGCGTTTTTCAAAGCAGGAAAGAAAAACAAAAAAATACAACTTTTTTCCTATTTTGTTTATAATATTGTAGAGTAATTAAAAATTACAAAAATCCTAAAATCCAATTTTTTAAATAGTATTTTTTTATTATAAATTTGTTGAGTTTTGCCCCCTCTTGCGACAATATGGAGAAGTAACCAAAAAAATTGTTCAGTATTATACTCAGGCGATAATTAGCTATCAAGAAATATATATATATATATATATATATATATATATATATATATATATACATATATATTATAAATATATATATTATAAATATCCGGCTCTCTGGATAAAGAATAAAAATATAGGAATCTATGATAAGCGAAGAATTCCTACTACACCGTATACATAAAGCAAGTACATTGGTGTACTGATTATCTGAAAGACAATAAGTAAAAATGTCAACTTAATTAATAACTTAGTGTTTAAACCGTGGTGTAGAGTAATACAAAAATCGGTATTGAATGACTGATTTCTTTTATTTGTTAATTTGAAAGTTATCTAGTTAAAATCCAGTTTTTGCTACACTACTTAACTGTAAGGAACTTTTGCGTTAGTTTTTATTTGGATATTTTTTTTACATACATATCTAAAGATGATTAATTTTTTGTTGTTTAATCTCTTTTGTATCATACACATATGTATTACATATTCGCAAAAATCAGGTTGGGCACCCCTGTCGTATATTACATTGCTAAAAAGAACAAACAAAAGCCACAAAAACAACTACACATGCTGTTTACAAATAAAAAAATCGACAATAACAACATTAGAAGAAGTGTAGTAAATAAAAATAAACGGCAACAGCAAAAACAGGCAGAAAAGAAAACAAGTAGCAGACAAATTTCAAATATCAGAATAAACAATAACAGGAAATATCGAGAGGTTCGACAGCCTCCGAAATACTGTTTACTCAGCCATATAAAAAGCACATCGATGACGACAGCAGTCAGTTTAAGTGATGTTAACTAAGCGAACGAGTCTAATTGGTTTGGAGTCAGCGTTAAGAGAGTTTAGTGTGGTTAAACTCTGGTTGAAAATAATTTAAGTTTTAATCAGACTTAAGTTGTAATAACGTTCGTGTTGGATAATCGTTAGGTAGAAAGATCTGCCAAGTAATTGTTGTTGGTTACAAGGTGATAAAAAGAAACAGTAATAAGGAATAGAAATTGTTATTGCTCGTGAAAAGTTTAAGAGCAGTGGTGCCCAAAACTATGTAATTGAAGGATTTAAATTAATAACTAAACAAAAAACAATTTATTTTAACTACAATTACTAATTCACAATTAAACATTTTTGAAAGGTTAAAACGTACCAATATGTACGAATTTGTGATTTTCAGTATAATTTTATTTTAAAATGTAAACTACTTTCTGTAATAAAGTATGTACATACAACGTATGTACGTATCTTCTAATACCATGACCTCTTTTTTATTTTATATTTAACAAAACTCATAATTTCATTTTAATTAACATAAATTAATTATTTTTATAATTTCCCTTAACGCTCTCAAGGTCTCAATCTTAAATCCCTGGCGAATTAACATTAGCAGTTAACCATTTCTGGTTTGGTAAAAAGGAATATGGTAAAAAAATAGAAATATGACAATTTTTAAAACAAGACAAACAGGAAAAAACAACAGTTACAAGTTTAAGTGGGTGAGTGAGTAAAAGAGTGAGCAAGCGGAGGTTAATGTGATTATAAAGTTACAATCTACACAATTTCGTCATTATTTTTTTTTCAACAGAATTGTTTTTTTTTTCATTTTTTTGCACAATTTCTATCTGCGTAGCTATGGAGATGGTTATAATGTTGTCTATGTAACTGTATATACTGTATGTATCAGCGTGTTTGTGTGTATTTATGTATTGCAATATGCGCAATGCAGTAGTTATCGGAAATGGGTTAATCGATTTTTAAGAGGATCGCTCGTTATGCTCTGTTTCATTTTTGTCATAGTAATTCAGAGAGAAAGAGATATAAGCTTCAATACACGCACACACACATACACAAGTACTTATTTCTCTATAAGATATGCACTTACACTTACATTTAGACAATTACATTAACATCCTGGACCATAGTAGCATTTGTTAAAAATGTTGATTATGTTTTGTAAAGCAGCATCAGTATTTGTTTATGTGCTACAGTGTTAATATTTATTTGTAAGTGTACGTGTGTATGTGGACATATATGCATGTAACTATTCGTTTGTATTAAATGTCTATGTCTGTATTTGAGTTTTAGTTTGAATTTATTTTGTCCTGTCTGTCTTTCTGTCTAATTGTATATTATTTTCTGTTGTCATCTCTGATATTTTCCAGTATATATGTTCGTATGTATACTATATATGTATAAAAATGATGTTGATATATTTGTTTATTTGTGTGTCAGTGTGTATAAGCTACCAGATGTGTCATTTGATAATGCCAAAGTAGAACAAGATAAAAAAAATATTGTTTAGAAATAGAAAAATCATTTGTATTAAGTAATCATTGAGTTGTTGTTTTGTTTGAATTAATTTTCCTGATTTTCTATTTTTCTAACATTTTTTTTCTTTGCTATAGCCTGCTGTTGTCATTTACTGATTTACAAAAGTATATTTCTCTCAGTGAGTTTAAGTGATTTAAAAGTTTTTTCATAAAGAAAAAAAAAATGATGACAAAGGTTGCTCTGGCTTTATGGTACTCTATACCGCGTAGTGTTAAAACAACATTTTAAAGCTTAAGGCCAAGTCCTAAAAGTATTTATGAGATAAAACATGGCTTTATTTCATATTTGACTTAGATTGTATAAAAAAAACTGAATTTGAATTAATTTTCAAAGCAGGCTGTTCTTACGCAAAACACCTGTTATCTTTTTATAAGCCATTACCCTCTTAAACCATCAAAGAACGTTGATCATTGAAGAAAATATCATTGACTGACAATCATTGCTGGCTGAAACATTGCTAAGAAAATCAGTTGTGCAGAGATTGTTTACCGTTCTTAGTGCCACTATAATACAATAAAAACTCACTAATTCAGTACCTACATATCTTTTCCTTCACAAGGCTCGAATACATTTTCTGTGACCCACCTACCGTCGGGTTATCTGCTGCCTACATAGAAATGAATGAAGGAAATGAATCTTTAAGGTCTGGTCAGTGATTATGCGCGACATATAAGGAGTCCTACGCTGGCTATGGCCTAAATTCCAACAAGAGCTTATTTATTGAAAGTGATATAACTAACGTTGCTAATAATTAGTCTAAGTTTTGGTAGTCATCAACCACTGAGCAAAAGGTGGGTAGAGCCAGGGTTTTATCAAAACACTTTCATTTATGCACTACGTTAAGAATGTTATATTATTACCCCACAATGGCAATACTCTTTCTGTGATCAACATGCTGCTCGAAAAAAAAAATAGATAAATATTAGCAGCGTATGGTTTTAACATGATTTCACAAAACCATAAAATACTACTATATCTGAAACGTTTCCGAGCCTGTAAAGAGCGTTTTCCCCATCGTCTTAATTTATCTTACCCACGTTTTAGTAGCACGTCCTCTTCTTCGGTTGTGCTATAGTTTTTAATATCGTTAAGCAATCTTCGAAGGCTGGGAGGTTTCGCTGTCACATATTGTTGCATATTGTATTTTGCATATTGTTTGCAATAGGCTGACTATTGATATAACTCTTAGACAGAAGATCCTCAAAATGCCTTGGGAATATTGATTTATAAAGGCTTGAGACTGTTTGTATTTGGGTGCAATGTTGCACGTCTGCCTACCATATAGAAATGTAGTTTTATATTAGGATATAAATGACTTGTCTTGATCAACAGAAAGTTTAACAAACTTGTAAGCTTATTTGATGGTGCTTTACGATATTTATTTATTTATTATTCCAGACATTTACTCCTGAATTCGCAGATTGCAGTTAAAATAAAATAAGTCTCGTATTTAATTTTTAATTAATAATTATTTATTTAATACAGTTTTGTGTTCCTCTGCTCGTACCTTTTCTGCTTACAACTTTGTAAACAACAACAATTACTTGACAGATCTTTCTACATAAAGATCTTCCAACCCGATCGCTGTTACAACTTAGGTTTGATCACAACCAGAGGCTATGAGTTTACTTATAAATTGATTGCAGTCCGCATAGCTGTGCGTTTTATATGGGTGATTAAACAATACTTCGAATTTTAGGTAGATTACATTTCTTTCCTTTAATTTGTTTTTAGTTCTTATGAGGCAGAGCGAATGTAAAAATATACTTCTTTTTGTTCTTGTTGGTTTATTGTTATTTGTTACTATTTGTTACCTGTTTAATTTTCTGCCTGTTTTGTTGTTGTTAACGTTTATTTTTATTTGCTACATTTCTACTTATACTGTTGTTGTCGGTTTCGTTATTTGTAAACAGCGCGTATAGTTGTTGTGTAGTTGAAATGATTATGAGTTGATCAATATCATTAAAGCTAATGATTTACATACTTCGGCACAAATCTAATAAAATATCATAAATATCTATGATAATATATGTAAAAGATAACAAAATTAGTTTCTCGTCAAAAGTGTACCTTTTACGGCAACTTTTATTCTTCCTTTACATGCAATTTCTTTTCCATCAAACATTGACAGAAATCTCTCTCTCACTCCCTCTCTTACCATACTTTTAATAAAGACATATCTTTTTAAATGTTGTTGTGCTTGTTTTAAGTATTTCTTCTCTGTTTTGAAATGCATTCTTATGGATGCAATAAAATCTCAAGTAAATTTATATTGTTGTTGCAGATTTTATTTCCGTTGTTATTATCCTTGTTTTCCTTATTTCTGTGTCAATTTGTGGTTTCAACTATTGAAGAATATGCTTCATTTTAGTTGAAAAAACATCTCTTCTTCGAATTACTTTTATTTTTATTTTTTTTTTTTAATTAAAAATGTTTTTTCTTTTATAAAGATAAAGTGCATGTGAGGATATTTTTAACTATGGACACTTGTTCACATAAGAGAAGACACAGAGCAAGAGGTTCATTGTAAGTTTACTGTGTTATCAAGCAATCGAGGTTAATGGAAAAGCGAATTTTCAGAAACATTATTGGTTTTATTTCTTCTTTCATTGACATTTTAAGAGTAATTTGATTTTTATTAAATTTAAGGTTTTTTAAAGAATAAATAAAATTTTTGGTTTGAGGGAAGTAAATTTAAATTTTGTTTTAAATTATCTTATATTTTGCTTTAAATTTTTTCAACTGTATTTATTTAGTAGACAGAAAAAAATACGTTGTAGAAAACTGAAGAAATATGTAGTTTTTCTGAACATTTATTACATTTTCTGCACCCTGAATGGTTGTAGTAGAAAATTTAATAAGGCGTTCAGTTTTGAGTGAAACGTACAATTAGTTTGCAACTATGTAGAGTTAAACTTGTCTAAAAGTGAACGTGAGTTCAGAAATTTACTACGTTCTTTCAGTTTTAGTATTACTAATGGTATGTTCAGTAAATAAAAATGCGTATTTAGTTTACGTAAACTAAACATATATTCGAAAATTACCTATGCGCGTTCAATATCTTTACCATTAAATGCGAGCATCTGATACATTTAGTGAAAGAAATTTTTATTATTTTTTATTTTTTAGTTAAAAAAATTATTTTGCTATATTTTATTATATGTATTTTATTATATGTATAACGTTTTGCTTCAAAACAGAATTCTGTTCTCGAATAAATTTCTTTTATTGCTTCATCTCACTTAACTCGATTCTTGCTTCTAAAGAAACAATATATAAATTAATTACGTTTAAATAGTTTTAAACAAAGCACAAATAGTTACCTATTAACTCCTTCAATAACTGCAAACATAAAAATGATTATGTACTCGTATGATATTCACACATAAAAAATTATCAAATACCCAATAAACATTTGTCTAACAAAAACAGTATCCTGATAGAAATCGAAATTATTATTAGTCTGTACCATATATGTACGATATATAATTGTCTCTTCTTTCTCGAATATAGCGGAAACTGTGTTTCGTTTGAAAGTTGGTACCACTAATCACGAAAAGTAAAACGACGAACTCAATTTTGTTTTTGTGCAATATGAAATGTTCATTTATACTTTAAAGCAAACAGAAATTGTTATGCGAAAAATAAGCAATAAAATCCGTTTATTCAAGTAAATTAACATCTTTTATGTCAATTTAAGAATATATATTCGTATTAAGGTAGGATCACACGATTGTCGTAATGCACCAATAATTAGTGGCTCATACGGCAACTCACAATATTATTGTTTTTATTTATCCCAATCAAACGCAACCCTGGCGCGATAATCGTATGAAAGCTTTATCGAGAATCATGGGCCAATCTATTTTTCAAAAATACACCAATATTTATTGTATTCTTGTGTGGCAATTGAAGAAGACAATAATCACCGATTTTTTTTTTTTTTTAATTGTTTATACGGTATTTATAATTTTCATCCCTTAAAATATGCATTCTTTAAATTATTTATATGTAAGTCACATCGCAAACTTCCCCCAATTCTTTTTTTCATTATATTTACTTTTTTTTTATCAAGCAGACACCTTATAATCAAAGTCGATGCAATTTTAATTTTTTAGAGAACAAATCATCTTTGCTTTAGAGAACTAAATATAATTTGTATTTATATTCCAATTTAAATAAATAAATATTTTAGTGAATAATTTTTTTTTTAATTTATTGAAATGTTTGCTCATATGCACTATCAATGGCCCTTCTTTTGAGCCAATCTCTGACCCACACTTCTTTTAATTTTTTTTTTTTTTGTATTTATTTTTATTTATTTGTTCATTAAATGACCTTCATATAAATAAAGAACGAACCATTTTAAACACAAAAAAATAAATTTAATTTACCACAACAGCAGATTCACAGAGTTGCCGTAAATTAAAACAATCGTGTGACAGCGTTGGGACAATTATTATCAACACATCGTTTTGCGCCATCTTGTAACAATAAATTTGGTATAAAATAAGACAATCGTGTGGATACAAAAATTTTAATTGGGAAAATTTTATTATTGTGCGCTAATTTGTCACATTAAAATTGGTATCAGATTGGCAATCCCAGCCTTAGTTCCTAAACTCTCTTCTCAGTCCTGGGATTATCGGCACATTTGTCCCTAAAGATTTTTACTAATCTACTTATCTTTTTTCTTTTTGGTGATGTTTTAAATAGCTCTTAATACCTTACAAAATATTTTCAAATTTTCAAAATCTTTTGTATACCAGTTTTTTGCACATATGTAGCATTCGTTTGAAGAAAAAGGGTTATGTATGTATGTTTATGTAAATCCCTATATTAGTTCTAATTAAAGAAATTGTAAAATTGTTTGTTGGGTAACTTTTGAAATGTGTGTTATTGTGATAAAAAAATAGTTAAATTTGATAAAAAGTATTTGTACGATGTTGCCTTCAGCTCGAACGCTTTGAACAAAACATTTATCATTTTCTACGAAAAAAGTTGACTAAATATTTCATTCAGTTTTTCTGAATGCCAATTTAGGACAAAGGTTAGAAGAACCATAAAAAGTTCTAAAAAAGGCGTTCAATAGACATATGGAGGAATTTACTTCTTTCGTTCAGTCAAATATTAAATACATTACTGAACGCTTATATTCAAAAACTAAATATGCGTTTGGTGTTATAAATTTTGAACGAAACTCTGAAAGAACGTAGTAAATCTGCCTATAAATTTTTTGAATATTATATTTAACACATTTTGTTTTTTCTGTGTATTTTTTTTCTGTTTTTTTTTAATGTCCTCGGGCTTCCTTAGTCATAAATATATTATTTTTTATAACGAGTTGGCTGTAATTTTTTATTTTTTTTTGCCTTCTAAGAAAATAAACTTTATTCGTAACATTTAACTGTTAGATTATTCTCTTATTTGCATATGTAAAATCTTAAGCTGGTACTTAAACAGTTCAATTTTTGTTTAACCTGATTCTGAGTTTATTTTTTTACATTTTTTTAATAACATTTTGTTCATCATTTACAAAAATTTAATAAAAATCAACTAAATTAACTTACAATGGCATTTACACCTGAACGAAATCTCGTCAATTAGATTTGAAATCTTGTACAAAATCTAATGCGTTTACATTAGACTTTTTGACGTTTAACGAGACTTCGTTTCGTTTAAAATAAATTTGTAATTAAATTTATTTTATATTTTTATTTTGTCATTTTTTCTTGAACAGTGATGTATTTTTTAATATTTAGAGTACAAGAATTCTAGTTGAAATCTAATAGATTTTGATCGAAATCTCGTAAGTAGTAGATATCGTTCAGGTGTATATTGGCTATAAACATATTTTGGGATGGAAATAAAAAACTTGTAAAATTATTTTAACCTTGCAGAGATGGACTTGATGTAGATATATGGGAGAGGTATTTCGTCTCCATAATTCCCGGAGCCAGTAATAGTAAGACTTGTTAGTCTCCGTATCTTGTTTAAAATAAAATATTTGGTACGAGTATTGTTTGGGAGGGGTATATATACACACATATCTATCATTGTGTCGAGACTAAGTAGTTTGAAAAATGTAACTCTTGGAGCCAGTAATAGTAGGACATGCTTGTCTCTGTACTCTGTGTACTTTATGAAAAATTATAAAGACTAGTATACTTTGCGGCTGACATAATCAGCCGCGTTCTAACATCTTCAATTTATTTTTATTATGTACTTATGTATGTTTTTATACAGAATTGTGTTTAAATAATAATTTTTCCAAAAATTTCTCCTTTAAATCTTATGCTCATGACAGGGTAACCAGGTACCTTTTCGTATTTTAATTGCGGTTTTCTTGGTATACAGAATTCCTAGACGCTTGAAACTTTCTGAGATCTCTTAACTTTTGTTTATACTCAATTTTTTATATTGACGACATTTGTGTCTCAGCTCGGGAGGAGGTGGTAGATCAATTTATATTTTACACCCTTACAAAATATATGAAAACATGTGAATTCATGTGTTCTAATTTAGCTTTATAGTTTTTTTTCACTGTAAGGTGTAATAAACTTAACGTCTGGGCAAGTTGCAGAGAAGTGAAAAAATTATCTGTAGTTATATTTCTGCCAGAGTTTTTCTATAGACTGACTAGTTCTAACACTACTTTTTCGCCAACCTTTCTTTGGTGATCCCCCATCTACTGGCTTATCCATATAAATTTGGCTTTTGAGAGGGTACGAATTTCTCGTGTCACGAGCACTAAAGATTTTAATCTCATACTTTTTTGGCTTAGATGTAATGTATTGTGTGAACTGAGTACGTCCTCTATACCCAAACAATTATTCATCAACGGTAATACTCTCGCGTGGCTTGTAACTTTTAAATAAATTCTCATTAGGCGCGGTCCAAATGTCTCTAATTGCAGCACATTTCTCAATTTCAACACGTCTTGCTAGAATTTTTCCTTTTCTATTACTTTAAAGAAAATTATGTCACACGCCCCTTTGGACAAAATATTTTTAAATACAACCTTAAAAATATTGTATTTATATTTAAGCCAGGATCCACAACGTTGGCGCAAAATATTTCTGCGTAGGGTCTGGGATTCTCTATATGGTTTAAGGCGCCAAATCGCTGCACCCTTACCACAAAGTTGATTGTTAGTTTCATGCTCTTCATGATCATCAGTATCGTATGTGTCCTTATCAGATTATATATATCTCTCTTGCTCTGCATCAGATGTGTCCGAAGCTACATCTCCAATTACTGAATCTCCGTATTTGAATTTATGTTACGCTAAACAAAAACATTTTTTGCGTTTTAACATGCAGCTTTCATATAACAGGTCCGCCATTCAACGTTCTTTTTTTTCGATTATTTTGTAAATGGTAACACTTATCTCATGTCTGATTTGACCGATAATTAGTTTTATCCTTCCGCTGAACGAATATTGTTGTGTATACTCTTTTTTCGCTTCGCTAAGTGGGCCTGCGATCGACTTACAGAAGATGCCGATTTTGCCAAAAAAAATCATCTTTTCAGATGAAGCTCATTTTGATCTTGGCGGGTATGTAAACAAGCAAAATTGTCGCATTTGGGGCACAGAAAAGCAGCACGCCTACATTGAAAATCCGATACACCCAAGACGAGTCACTGTTTGGTGCGGATTTTGGTCCAGAGGCATAGTTGGGCCAGTTTTCTTCGAAAATGAGCAAGGAGTGGCAGTTACAGTCAGTGGCGATCGTTATCGGGCCATGTTAAACGAATATTTGTTCACAAAAATTGAATGGAGGATATTAGCAACATTTGGTTTCAACAGGACGGCGCTACGTGCCACACAGCCGGAGCTACACTCGATGTTTTCGTCCGGTTTTTGAAGACATTATCAGCCGCAGAGCTGCTGTCGTTTGGCCACCTCGGAGCTGCGATTTGACACCGTTGGACTATTATTTGTGGCAAGCCAGAGACAATTGACGCTTTAAAGGACAATATTCGTGGAGCCATTGTTGAAATACAGCTGCATACAATCGATAATGTGCTTAAAAATTGGACCGATCGTGTAGGCTACTGCATGTCCAGCCGAGGCAGCCATTTGAATGAAATTATTTTCCATTATTAACCGGAAGGATTGTACTTTCAAAAAAAAAAAAAGAAAAATTTGAGAAAATATTCAGTAGTTTTTTTTATAGCATTTTCAAAAAAAAAAAATTATTTGGCGGACCCTTTAGTTTACTACTGCCAACATTCGTTTTTAATTTACTACAGTTGAATAAATCTTTTTGTTCCGAAAATTCTTCGCTAATAGAGAACCATCGCTTATTGTAAATCTCAGGCGGGTACAAACAGGCTTGCAACACTACGAATGTAGCGGTGATTAATTCGATTTTCATCATAATCTCTAGGTTCTTGCAATTATTATAATTTACTGAAATCGTAATAATTCCGATTTTATTATAACAAACTTTAAATTATATCATCTAATTATATAGCATTTTAAATGCTGATGTTTGTCTATAGTCTTATACAAAAGTAGATTTTTTTCAAAATAAACAATTTTTACCAGTAGCATTTCGACGAGTTTAAATTATACAAAAATATATATATATATATATATATATATATATATATATATATATATATATATATATATATATATATATATATATATATACATATATATACCATATATACATATATATACCATATATACATATATATATATATATATACCATATAAAGAGCCAACTACGTGACTTTTTCCCTAATTTCTTTTAAACCAATAAACCAAACTTTATAGCAAAACAGAAACTTATTTACGAGATCTTAACTGAGCTATAAAATATACGCTTACTAGAGTACATATTGGGTTAAAAAAAAGTATGTAAAACTCTGATACACCCACCGTTTTAATGCGTAAAGCAGAAAAAGATAGAAAGAGAGAATGAGAAAAATTATAAATAGTAAAATTATAAAAACATAAATTACACTTACGAACATAATTCCTATTCACAGTTACACATGTACATACATATAAATACTATGTACATAGAACTCTCGTTTCTGTATACAGTTACAAAATGACACAAAGTCATCCTCAACTTTTATTTACATTCACATAAAGTGCTGTGTAATAGTACCCTACATAACCGTAGGTTCTTTTTGAATACGCAGTTAATTTTTAATTATAGACGATTTGTTTTTTAAGTTCCCAGTTTATTTGCACCGATCTTCTGTGTTATGATGACACACAGGTGCCGGGCTAATATTCACCGATCTTTTGTGTTATGATGACACACAGGTGCCGGGCTAATATTCACCGATCTTTTGTGTTATGATGACACACAGGTGCCGGGCTAATGTTCACAATTTCAAATTTCTGAGTACAGCATTATTTTTATTAAGTCTTACTGACTGCTGAAAAAATCAAAGAATTAGCAAACAATTTTACAACAAAAAATAATGTGTACAAATAATGTGTTCCAGCAGGGTATCATGAAGGATGGGAGGAAGATAAAGACAAAACTTGTTCTATACGTTTCAGCTCATTAACGACTAAAGAAAGCTTTAAACAAATTTAGAAAATTGTTTTACTGAACCGCCAAAGTAAAATTTTATAAGTCTTTTGATAGTCACCTTGTGTCGATTGTGCCCTGCAGTTTGTGAGATGAGACGGGTATCACAGAATTTCGTATCGAAATTATATTAATTTCGTTCAGAGGAACTGTGGCATTAGCACATACTATTAAACGCTATAAATGATTATCGTGTTTTGCATAAAAGGTTTATTATAAATAATGGACGATAAAATCAATGACCGAAGATAAAAAATCATGGTTTTACATACGGGCATGGTATAGTGGTTAAAAAGCTTGCATACAAAACCTAGCAGCTCAGATTCGAATCCCGGCGATTAAGAACATTTTCAATAAAGTTTCGAATTCTAAATAAATCAGTATATTCTATTCCCCTCACGCTCCAGGAAGGAAAAACACCAATTAGACATCATCATAGAAACTCCAGACAATGCTACTTCTTGGTGAAAAAAGAAAAAAAGTGAAGCAGGAAGATTCCACATCACTACTCTCATTACAAAAATGACAATTTTTTTAGCCAATGACAGATTGCAGCACCATTATCCATTCTAGACCTGCTAGTTTATAGGTTGCTGCTTTTAGAAGAATACATAGAAGAATAAAAGTTTTAAATTGTGGAAAACAACTAATGATTTTTCTGTTATATAAATAGATCTATAGTTGTTTCTGATTAATGATGCTTTTTAAATACCACAAAATCACATTCCCCAAACCTAAAAACATGAATGAAAATTTCCAAGGATTTAAGAGATAACAATTTTATTGCTCCAACAGTTTAAAACTTTAGTTAAAAGAGCTGATCCGAAATGGAGAAATAATTAAGAAAAATATAATTCTCAAATCAGAATCTTTTTTTAAGACAAACTTGACATATGCGGTCATTCAATAAACCGTATAAGAAATAATTTTATGAAATTTTGCACATTGGCTTCCCATGGCTGAAAAGCATGCTTTGTTAGTTATAATAAAAATCGGAGTATAACTTCGGCTATTTATTGCATAACAAAACTTTCGATAGAATTCACAACTCTTAAATAAATTCTTACAAAAATCAGGTTTGGCATCCCTGTCGTTTATTGCATTTCTAAAAAAAAAGAAAGCCGTAGAAACAATTAACGTGCTGCTTACATATAACCAATCCGACAACAACAACATAAGCAGAAATTAGTAAATAAAAATAAACGGCAACAACAAAACAGACAGAAAAGAAAACAAATAACAAACAAAAACAAAACAGTAAGAATTTAAAAAAGTAGATGTTTACATTCGCAAGGATTCATAAGAACCAAAAAGAAAAGTCAAGGAAAGAATCGAGATGTTCGAGAGCTTTTGAATTATTGTTTACTCAGCCATATAAAAAGCACATCGATGTGGACAGCAATCAGTTTATGTGTAAACACAGTGTGACAAGTTTAAGTGAAGGAAACTCAGCGAGTAGAGTTTATTGGTTTGAACTCGGTGTGAAGAGAGTTTATAAGAAGTAAACTTGTGAAGTAGAAACCAGTTTAGTTCAATCTAACTCAGTAAAAAGAGTTAAGTGTGGATAACCTCAGGTTGAAAAGGTTGTGATCGAGCCTAAGTTGCAACAACGATCGAGTTGGAAAATCTTTAGAAAAAAGATCTGTCGAGTAATTGTTGTTGTTGTAAACAGAGAGAGAGAGTTATTAAAAATAGAAATTGTTATTGCTTGTGAAAAGGTTATGAGCAGTGGAACACAAAACTGTGTTAAATAAATGATTTTTATTAAAAACCAAACACAAATTTATTTTCATTTTAACTGCAATCCACGAAGTTATAAATAAACGTTTTTAACGTAACATAGATGCCTTGAAAGTTTCACAAAGTTTTGGATATTGGATAGTAATTGACCCTAGCTTCCATCAAAGCTTTTAGAAAAGACAGAATAAGCAATAAATACAAAACTTTTAATTTTTCGTGAAAATTGTTCAAAAAATTTCCACAGTGGACCTCTTCGTAGTCTCTGATTGGGGTGTGTAAGCAACTCCTTTTCAACCTAACCTTGTTTCAAAAATAGTAGAATGATTGATTTACGTCTCTTTCGTTTCGATTAAAATACATTTTCATAACGATATCTTCAAGTATTGAGCGCATTCATTGTATCATGAGTAAGCTTGATGGTTCAGTCTCTATGACAGTCACTGAGGGTCCTTTACTTTATATTTAATTTTTCAATAGTATATTGTGCTTTAGGGTATCCTCTGTCGTGTTGGTTATACTAACTAAAACTTGCATATATTTTTATATTTTATTATTTAAAAACAGATAATTTTTGTTTTTTTTTTTGTTATAAAGTTAAAAGAAAAACAAATTTTAAGCAAAACAAAACTTTTACTTTGAAAAAGTTTATGGTTTTCCTTTCCTTCGTACACAAAAAAAAGGAAAATGAAAAACGGGTTGTTAAAAGGTAAGAAAACACAGCAACAAAACGTCTTGACATCATTTTATTTATTAGCAAATGGCCTTTAACATGAGCAAAATTATAAGGGAAAACAGAGCCTCTAAGAAAAAAAAAAAGATTTAAATATTCTTAAGAACTCTGGAAAATTTATTTTAAAATTTTCTTGGCCTAAATAATTTTTCCTGCAAGAGACAATGTGACAGCTTATGGAAGGTAAGAAAGAGTTGCTAATATTGTTGCTTCTACTCTTTTTCCCCCTATTTTATTTTGTCTTTGCACTGTTTAAAGTTTAAACTCTAAAGTTGTTAATAATGTTGGCTAAGGTTGATGTGGCTTGGTTTTGTTTTCTCTTATATTCACTTTTTTAGGATAACAAAGTATAGAAGGGTATCTGTGTGTATATGTGGCATGCCACCATAACGTAAACACTATAATTAGTTAAAGAGATTCATTTTATGTTTTTGAAAAATATCAAGCAAAACATAAACTTTCTTTTAAGGTAATTTATGTTGTTTTGTGAAATTTTAAAAGAAAGGGAAGAGTTTTAAAAATCATTTCAATGCTGTTACGTTCGTAAAGAATATAAAAACGAGTATTTTTTGAACTCAAATAAATTTAAAGAAATTCTTTTTCTGAAAATTGTCTTATTTATTTATATTTTTTGTTTTTATTTGTTGAAAAGAAAACGAAAAATGTTTCATGCTGTTTAAAGTAAAATCCTTAAAAAGTTAAGTCTTCCAGTACAAAAAAAAGTTAAAAAAATGTTTCCTATTCTTAGAAAAAGTTTGTTATTCTTATGCCAGTTTCTGTAAAAGAATAAAGTTTTAATGAAATAAATAAAAATGGCGCAAATACAATGATTTAAAAAAGTTTAAAATATTTAATTAGTTCTGTGAAGGCTAATAAATATTTTACTCCATCATAAAGGGTGGTCCAACCATAATGCGCGATGTTAATTGTGAGTCACAGCTTAACGTCAAATTTTTTGCCCAACTTAATAAGACATTTCTTTGTTTCAGTGTTTAACAAATTTAAACATGAAGAGGTACACAACTGAGCAGTGCGCTAAGATTGTTGAAGCCATTTACGAAGATGGGCGTTCAAACCAACATGATTTTGTGCACTTCGTGATTATTTTGGTCATCATAATAGGAAGATTGTGCTGGTTTGTAGGATCATACTCGCCTAGTTCGTTCTGAGGAAAACATTGCTGTTGTTCGCGATAGTGTTGCAGAAGAGCCATGAATCTCCACTCGTCGTTGTGCCCATCAATTGGACATATCACGAACATCATTGATGCAAATTTTGAATAAAAATTTGATTTCGCTTACAAGGTTCAATTTACTCAACAGCTGAAGCCTACTGACTATTTTAACCGTCGCCAAAAATCATCCTCAGTGACGAGGCACGCATTTACCTCAGTGGATTCGTTAACAAGCATTTGGGCAAATGAGGATCAACGAGTTATTGTTGTAAGACCGACGCAGAGTGACTGTTTAGTATGGCTTTTGGGCTGATGGCGTCATCTGGTCGTACTTCTTCGAAAATGAAGTCGGTCAAGCATTTACAATGAATGGTGTTCGATTTCGGACTTCTTATAGCCAATAATTGAGGATATGAACCTGGACGATATATACTTCTAAGAGGGTGGTGCCACTTGCCACACAGTAAACGAAACAATGGCTCTGTCTTCTCCTTCTTTTCTCATGTCGTGGCGATGTTAATTAGTCGCCTCGATCATATGACTTGACACCATTGGACTTCTTTCTTTGGGGATATTTAAAAGAAAAAGTGTACGTCAATAACCCAAGAACAATTCAAGAGTAAAGGATAAGATAATTCGGCACATTAACGCCACTGAACCTCAATTATGTCTGAGATTCATTAAAAATGTAGACCTACGCACTGTGGATTTAATACTTAAAGTGGGAACCAATTCGGGGAAAATTTCTCGAAACTAAATTCAATGTACTTCGATCTATTTTAGTTAGAAATACATAAATAAATAGTTTTTATGCATACTTTAGTGGACATTTTTAGTTTTCTTATCTTTCTTTATTCTTATTTTCTCAAATATTTTATTTTTCTCTTAATAAAAATAATATGATAGACTTTGTTCAGTATCATCGGACAACAGCAACATCATTATCGTCGTCATCATCATCACTATATTGATGGTTTTCTGCATTTGTTCAAATGTTAATAAGCTTAACGCTTTTTGTGGAAAGCTATTACTGGTGTGTGCTTTTCACATCACAGTCTTGACTTTTGATAGGCAAAACTATGATATGGAAATAAATAAATAAGATTAAGAAGTCTTGTATCAAACTACATAAACATAGCCTGAGATTGTTAACTGAGGTTTTGACCGGGAATTGAAGACTCAATAAGTTTTTGAGTTTTAGAGATGGTACCTAGACTATTATCAATTAGTGGGTAGAGTGCTAACACTACTGGCACCAACCAACATCTCAAAGGTTTTAGGTCGACGAGGTTAAGAGAGGTATTATAGGCAAACCTTTTATTAGTCGAGGTACCTTTACAATAATAATAATAATAGGTTTACACAAAACTTGATGTAAAGTCTTAAATTGAGTTTTTGAACAGTAAAAACTTATAAAGCACATCAAACACTTCCCTAAATCTGCAACGCACAAATAGATCATGTTAACGTCTCAAATATTTGTTTTTTAATTTTTTTATTCCAAAATATTTCCCATATAACATCCATTAAATTTTTTCAATCTGCTTCATCTCTTTTCTTAAATTTAATCTTCCGTCACTTGAAGTAAGAAGAGAAAAGCTCTAAAAATATTTTTTAATTTAAAAAAGTTAGAAAAAAAACTTTTTCAAATAAGTTTTACTAACAAAACAAATTTCGGGTTTTTCAACAAGAGCGTATTTGAATAACATGAGAGTTTCGGCATTTTACTAATTGTTCGAGATAATTTGGTCTATAGACTTAACTCGACGTATTGGTAGCCTGTTTATGTGAAAGTTTATCGCCGAAACCAACTGCAGTCCTAAAGAAAAATATCCGAATTTTTCAATCTCATAATTGGGGCTAAGCATCTTGCAACGACATCTTTTAATATTTTGCATAAAGATTTGGGTTTTAAATCTAACATAATGCAACTTATGAATAAATTGAAGACAACCGACCGACCATTCATTTCGCTTTTTTTACTTTGTTTTTTAAAACGCGAAGTTCTTATCAAAAAACCCTTTTTTAACATTAACAGCAGTATCATATTAAGCAAATTAAAGAGAGAGATAAAGAGGGATAGCCAAGGAAAAAAGGAAATTCTGTAACCCTTTGAAATTCTTTAATAAAAACAATGAAAAAGAAAAACATATCTAACAAAACAACAACAAGCACAATTGAAGTCATAAAACTTTTTTTACTCATTTATTTTATTGTTTCTCTGAAAAAAACATTCTGTGCTTCAAAAAAGAAACACGAGAGTGAGATGCCTTCTTCCTCTTTTTTATCATAAAGAAATAAATTATAAAACCGGAGTATGAAACAAAACGAAACTCTTTTTTTGAAATTTGTTGCTTGTTGTTTTTGCTTTTAGGCAATTTAAAATATAATTGTATTGCAAAATGTTCTCAAATAAAGATAAATTGCGTAATTTAATATGCCAAAGTTTTTCTTCTACATTGTGAGTGAGAGTGTTGCTCTTCTCTATGATATTATTAATGGTTTTGTTGTTTCTGTTGTTGCTATTCTTAGGGATATCATTTATTGGTCTCATAATAATTAAAGTTGAGTTGGTTGTCTTATTTTACACTTTCGAGATATTTGTTTGTATGTGCGCGAGTCCTTTATTTGTTAACACACTCTTTCATTTGTGTATGCATCTATGTGTGCATATAGAAAGCTTTTGTTATTATTTTTTTTAAACTATTTCGAAAACATTTATTTCGAAAAGATTCAGAAAGAATATAAAACTCGACTTTTTTTTAAAAAAATTTTAGACATTTTTCCAAATTTCAAAACATGAGTAATGGGAATAGAACTGGGTGTTTTAGAGATACATGCAGAGAAGAAGAAAATTATATTTATAAGGATCTAATGGATTGTTGCGTTATTTGTCAACTGACAGTATTAAGAAATATTTGTATGAACACACAAATATAAATCTTGTTTAGACAAGTGTCACCAAAACACAAAGCAATTTTAAGAACAATAATAATATTCTTTGAAAAAGGTATCAACAATTAAATGTGTGTGTATAATATGTGAAATCAAAAACAGATTTAATTAAACATATGCGTTTTCCGGCCCCCATATTCATAAAATTTAAAATCAGTTTGAAATGTATTTTAATTCCTACAAAATTTTCTTAAAAAAAAAAAAACATTTTATATTTTTATGAATATGAAGGTAAGATGTTTTTAAAGCAGAATATTTTAAAGACAAAAGATTTTTAAGAGAAGATTATTAAAATCTGAAGATATTAAAATACGTTTTGTATAACATTGAAACAAAGCATATTTTTGGGAATTCCAAACGAACTTCATTTATTTTTATGTTTTCTTGCTTTCCTACTCTAATGGAATGTTTTCTTCCTTTCCTACTCTAATATTTTAGGTCTTGCATTAATACAATTTTTGCAAAGAAAAGCCAACTTTTAGGAACATATGAACATACATTGAATTTCTGAATAATTACTGAATTGGTATTGAGACTGGAATTAAATTTTTTCTAATTTATTAATAATAGAGAATTTTCATTCGTAAATCAATATGGAACATTCGACCCCAGATGCGGTGGCCGCAAGTTTCATTTCATTTTCTTTTCTCGCCCTTACCCGACCGTGGAGAGCTTGACTTCAGTGCGTAGAGACACGTACACACTACAGTTCAAACTACAGCGTTTATAAACAAGTAAGTTTTGGCAACGAGAAACGAATCAGCAACAGAATGTAGGAAGTGTTATCAGGCCCAACCCTAGCCACCTTATCTATCAACATAATTTCACTGTAATCCATGTTAACAGAATAATAAAAACTGTTTTCGCATATTCTAAAATTGACCTGGCAAGTTAAAGGTATAACTGCCTAGTAACATAAGGATCAGAAAACTTCCTTGACCATGTCTTCAAAAAACCAAGAACAGCCCGAGCATTATTGGTCGTCATACTAATATGATCAAGAAATAACAGCTTTCTGTCCAATAAAACATTCAGATCAAGAAAAGTCTAACGAATCCCAGTCAATCGTATACCTAAAAGAATTGTCATTCTTGCGGAAAAAAATCATATGTTTACCCATTAACAAAAACATCAATAGTTTGTTGCAGAACAGTCTGCCTATAAATATCATTACAAGCAGTAAATAATTTAACATCATCAGCATACATGAGAACACTACAGTCAAAAAATAAACCAGGAATGTCATTAAGGAATAACAAGAACAAAAGCTGAGCCAAATGACTACCCTGAGGATCTCCGGCAAATACATACACCGTCTTGGACAATGCATTTCGAAACAAAACTTTATGAGTTCTAATGAATCAATATCCTATGATCAACTCTATCAAAAGGCTTACCAAAATCGTTATAAATACCATCAGTTCGAGCACCATCGACAAAGCCCCTAAAAACTCTCGTATAAATTCAAGGAGATTAGTTACGGTAGACCTACCATTTAAAAAACCATACTAAAAGGGTGTTATCAAAGATTTCGTATGAAAAGATAGATAATCAAACACCAGCTTCTTCATTAGCTTAGAAGTAGTACTATCGATATGTTCAATCTACTACCCGACTAATGTAAAGGAATAATAAACCACCTTTTCAAAATAAAAGGAAAGTGATCTATTTCCAAAAGCTTGTTAAGGATAAACGTCAAAGTACTGCTCAAAACAATAGCACAGCACCTCAGGACAGAGGTTGGAACCTGATCAGGCCCTGACAAGTGTGTAGATTTTAGCCTAGAAAAAGACTCGTGAGTATGAATAAGACACAAAATTTGGATACGAAAAATTATCGCCCGAATCCGAGGCTGAGTCCAATTTCCTTTACAAGGGACTGAAAGAACATGATCGGAAGACGAATCTCCTTCTTGGAAGGAAACGTAGATAATTTGCATTTAACACGTAGATAATTTGCGTTTAACAGAAACAAAGTCATAAAAAGACTTCAGATTAGCAACAAAATAACAAAAATGATTCGTCATACTAAATTCAGCCCGAGCTCTCGAGTAGAGTATATAATCAGTACTAGACCCAGATTTTGCAAACTTCTTAAACAATCGCAAGTTCCTATTTCTCAGTCTCGTTAAACTAGCTGTATTCCATGGAGGCCCAGAACGGTCCAAACGGCGGTAAACAAGTGGAACACACTCATCAAAGCATTGAAATAATACCAAATAATCGTATCAAGGAAAGAAGAGTCACATGGCGGTGAGCTGATTAAAGAAAGCCAATCGACTGAAGAAAGCAATGTAGTCAAGCGACCAAAATCAGTATGACTAAAATCAATCCAAATGACGCCTTATATCCAATGAACGTTTCACACTGGGTGATAAAGATAAACAAAAATGATACCTACAGAGACAGATATTGAATCTACACGAAATAAGGAAGAAATACTTGGATCCTCAATGAATATTAAATCCAAAATCCTACAGAGTTCAATACATAATTCATCTAAAAAAGACCAAGATCAGATATTGTGGACAGAATTTCACCATAAAACTCAATAACTAATGGTACATAAATAATAATTGTACAAACATATAATCAATAAGCTGGACGCGATTCTATTTTTAGACTCATTGAAAAGGACCTACTCCGAACGTCAGATGGATTGATTTCTTATTGTTATACTCATACCAGTCGCTGGGAAATGTCATGAGGTGCCGCCGCTGTTGAAAACTGTTTAGATGGTCTAACCTGATCTTGAACCCACGATTTCTTGTTTGATAGGCGGATGCCTAATCTACCACACCACAGCGTCACACTTTTTTATTATAAACAATGGGAAACGTTGCAACAACAAGCTAAAAGCGTTGCTAAGTACACGGTGAGATACAATGAGTATACGCTGGATCCGGTTCTGTTTCAGAAAGCTCTTTTTCATATCTCTCATTCAAACATTGAAAGAGTACTTAAAATTTTGCAACTGGTGAATCATACAAGCTGTCAAGAAACAGTGTAAGCACTAGATACCAACCACAATGCAGTTCGAAATCAAAAAAGGTTGCCTACTCGAAGAAGCTCGATGTTTGGGTGACGCATGACTTAATTCTATGATTAGCTAATAATCATTAGTAAAACGCTGCTGCAGGAGAACATAATCAAACCATTTTTAAAGTGCTCCACTTTTGGCTATGAAAAATGCATTAAAGACGAGAATATAAAACAAAAAAAGTCACCCAATAATACAATATTTTAATTAAAAAGTTTCCCCAGAAAAACAGAGCGACAAAGACAGAATAATAGAATTTTACTGGTATTTTAAAACATTTTTAAAACTCGTAACGTATTTTGTTTAACTTCAAATCAAATTTTGAATAAAACAAGGCCTACTTTTAAAGGTTTATCAAGCCTTGCATTTTGTCTATAACATGTTATAGAAGATATTGTTTTCATACTCTCACATTTCTATTCTTAAGGTAACATATAGGCTTTAAGATCTATAGCCTTTTCTGAGGCTATATATCCGATATTTTATTAACAAGAATATAAATCTTAAAGCTATTACACTGTATATGCTACGTTTTTGTATATGTTCATAATATTTTTCATTATACGGCCATATTATGAAACGTTAAACGTTTCTTATTGACCATTTTGCTGCCATTATTAAACATTTTACACCAAAAAAGTGAAACAGTTTTATTAGTGTGTGTGCAGCAAAAATTAAATTGAAATTAATATTTAACCATAATGAAGAATAAAAAAGCTATACAGAAGAAAAAATACCCAACATGCAACAAACATGTTGGAAGTTAAATGCTGCTTTTTAATATGAATAAAATAAACCAGTCTACTGTGCAAAAGAAGTGAAGTTAACAATTTTGGCACCAAAAACAAATCATGATACATATAAAGTAACTCCCACATAATTTTAACAAATTTTATGACAAAAACTTATGCAACACTATGGCAAGGCATAATCAAAAAAATAAGAAGAAATATAAAAACTTTTCTTTATGAAACCTAAGCCACAGTCTGAGACAATGCAAATGGGGTTGGAGGTAAAGGTCTGGCTGTTTTGTATAATCAAAAAAGGAAGAACAAAAAAAAAAGCAGTCAACAGAAATAATTTTTGGCTAAAATAAATATAAAATAAAAATGAAACAGCTCTTTTAAATGCTGCTGCCATATATCTTTGTTGTTGTATTTGTTTCTCTTTTTTTTCTGTCTTTGTTAAGTGAATTTGGTGTCTGTTTTGGGTGTTGGTTCAACTTGTCTATTTATGATACTCTCTCTCCATATACATTTTTTTTGTTTATTTTTATTTTTAAATGGCTGGTAATGGTGGTGGTGTTGTTGTAATTGCTTTGACTTGGAAAGCTGTAAATCACAGCACAAGACTCAACATACCGCAACAACATGTATGCCAAGAACAACAATAACAACAATACTAACAATAATAAAAACGGCACAAAAACACCAACACCAGAATACAATAGTTAAAAGCCTTGAAAAAATAAGGAAAAAGGAGCAAGAGAGCAGTTACCCCAAGTATGAGTATTTGTAGTATATGGCTGTGTGTGAAAATAGAAAAAGAAAGAAACACATACATGCACACAGACATACATATGGGGTTGATAATAAATTGTTAAATATCCCAGGACACCATCTCCTTTTCGCTTTTATTTATTCTCTTTTTTTCATTTGAGTGACTGAATATCAACAACATTAAGCAACATTTTAAGAAATCTTTTATTTATCAACTGGAGGAAAAATAAAATACAAAGAAGGAGGAAAAATACGAAGTACAAATTCTCAAGACATTTTTATATGTTTTTTTTTTTTTATACACAAATACATTAATACTGTATCTTAAGAGAATTTCTAATATATGAAGAAACACTTTTCATTTCGAAATCGTTAGACAATATATTAAAATAATCATCATCTTGGTAACATAAAAGAAAATTAAAAAATAATTGGTAACATAATACTTTATATAGAAAATTTCTTTATTTAGATCCTTAAAAGAGAAATTTAAAAATCTATTGCTTCATCCTTTTAGTAGGAAAATAAAAACTTTAATCGAAAGTATTTATTGCAAGAAAAAAATTTACATAGAAATGTATGTGAAAATGTCGCAGACTTCAGGGAATTTATAATTAAAAATTAATTTTTCTTTAAGAAACTATCGGGTGTTTTATGAGAGGTTCATAACTTTAACAGCTGATAGTCGTTTTTTGTTTAGCTTGGTTTGACATTTCATTACGATTAGATTTACACAAGCAACGCTTGCAAATTGTTGACATTTTTTATTAAAATCGTCAAACGTCAAATCTTTGTTCTTCGATGAAGCCCATTTTGGTTGAATGGCTGGTACGTAAAGAAGCAGAATTGTCGCATTTGGAGTGAGGATAATACAAGTTTTTGTCGCAAAATTATGATATCTATAGTGCACTTTATTCGCCGGTAAAGTCATTGGTCCGTATGTCTTCAAAAAGATGATGGTCTGAATATTACTGTCAATGGTGAACGTTAAAGGGATATGATTTAACATTTTTTCGTACCTCAATTGCTGGCATTAATCTTGCTGACATGTGGTTCCAACAGAACGGAGCCATAAGCCACATAGCGCGCGCTATAATGGATTTACGGAAAGAAGCTTTTGATGAAAGAGTAATTTCACGAATTAGTCCAATTAATTGGCCAGCAAGATCGTGTGATTTAACACCATTGAAGTATTTTCTTTGTGGTTCTGTAAAGTCACTTGTCTACGTCCATAAACAAAGAGCCAATTGAACATTTGGAAATCAACATACGAAGAGTTATTGGCGAATTACGCTTGATTATACTGTACGCGTCAGCCGAGGCGATATCATATTTAACTTCTTCAATTGGTATTAAAAATGTAGTTTTACGACATCGCTAAAATAAATAAACAGAAGGTACAAAAACAACTACGTGCCTGTGTACAGTTAATTAAATCGACAACAACAAAAATAGGCAGAAGAGAAAAACAAATAGCAGACAATAACAAACAACAAGAATTAAAAGAAGTAGATGCATACATACTGCATAAGAACTAAAAAGAAAATAAAGGAAAGAAATGAAATCTATCTGAAATACCGATAGGTTCGAAAGCTTTCGAAGTGTTGTTTACTCAGCCATAAAAAAAGCACTTCAATGCTGACAGCAATCAGTTTATTGAGGTAAACTCAGCGAGTACAGTTTTTTAGTTTGAACTCGAGTTTTAACGACCAGTTTAGTTGGAACTAACTCAGTAAAAGGATTTAAGTGTGGATAAGCTCTGGTTGAAAAGGTTGTGATCGAACCTAAGTTGTAATAACGATCGAGTTGGAAAATCTTTAGGAAGAAAGATCTATCGAGTAATTGTAAAAAACGGAGTAATTAAGAATAGTAATTGTTATTGCTTGTGAAAAGGTTACAAGCAGTGGAACACAAAACTGTTGTTGAATAAAAAATTATTAATTAAAAACCAAACACAATGTTTCTTATTTTAACTGAAATATACAAACTCATATATACACTTTTTTAAAAGGTAAAAGCCTAACAGTATATTTTTTGTTTTATTCTGATTTAAACTTGTGTAACTTTAAAGGAAATACCCGGCATGTACATATGTATATGCATTTATTTAGCAATAAAATGTTTAAAAAATGCTACAAAATAATTGTAAACGTAGAGTATTCTTAATTGTTTGCCTACTTTAGAGGGTTTTTATTTCTTCAATTTATAACATTATTTAAAGGGTATTTGTATTAAGAAATCATAACTAAAAAATTGAAATTCTAAATTCCTTTCAAAGGAATTTGAAGAAAATAAGAACCTAAGTAATACAACCCCATATGGGTTCGATTCACAACATAGCAAATGCAATTTTTTGAGTATAGATAATAAATAATTAATAATTTACAATTGACTTTTTTCTAAATTCGCTTTGAGATCTGATCTCAACAGATTGAAAGATTCGAACCCAGAACTCCGTCAAAAATAAATAATCATAATTAATAATCTTTAGACGCATAAAATAAATTGGAAAGCGAAAATTAATAGGAATCAAATAAATGCATGAAACTAAAATCAAATTAACAATTTGGAGAGCAATTTAAAAGTCTAAAGAACAAAACGCCGATTGTCCTTGGCGTAATAAATGATAGGTTATACTGAACCAATATGTAATGCGCTATATTACGTGAGATCAGAACGGGTTCATCTATTATATGAGATTAAAAATTTAAGTAGATATGTAATGTATATAATTGATTCACCTGATAATTTTCAAAATAATTACCTATTTGGACAATGTTCAGTTGAACAATGTGAAGTTGATCTTATTGGAAAACACTAGATTTAAAGTTGTGTCCTCTCATCATATAGACCAGATACCAACCCTTCTGCTTGTTACATGTTACGATTACTAGATGGAACGACTTAAAACGAAATATGATGGAAAATGATTATTAGATCTAAATATATTTTCAGACCTGTCAATTTGCTGACAACGGTTATACAAGGGAAAATTGCCCCTACAATGTATGTTGTCAGTTCACAAGGCTGCAAGTCATTCATCAAAAAATCAAGTAATTCTTCCATGTACATATGTTTCTTCTGGCAAAGATGTCGTTGTCAGATGTCAAAAATTCATTCAATTCATTCAATTTTTCTAACAATATTGCTAGTTCTGACAATTGTCTAAACAGGACTATAAAATTTTCAAAATTTCAAGGCTTTCTTAAGATTTTTACTTCCAGAGATTTACCTTTTTAGCGATAGCTTAAATAATTGTCATTTTATCGAGGCTTATTGGGATCATATATTAATTAAGTGATTTTTTTTTTTAATTTCAACCTAAACTCCTTAGCTTACATTAAAGCTGAACTAAAATATAGATCTTAAAAGATTTTCTAAAACTTTTCTTATTTACAAAATATATAGTCTACATTTAGTTCAGTTAATGTCATAATTATTTTGCTTAGGACCAGAATCTAAAATTGCTACCTTGTGGTGAGAATAAATAAAATGTAAATAAATTATATACATATTTACTTTAAATTACAATGCAATTACAAATTACATTATAATTATAATGAGCGAAAAAAGTAAGATATTATGCTCAGTGTATTGAAACAGACCAAAGCTTCTTATTCCACTAGCCTACTGGTGCATTGAAATGTGTTGTAACAAAAACAAAAATACCTAAAAAGAAAATACACCGCGTTAGTGCCTTTGGAATTGTATTGTGGGATTTTGGTCTATTGGTTTGTGTCAAAGTTGTTAAAGTGTTACCCTGGCAATGCCGTACCGATTTATGTATTTGACGGCATTGCCAATTCGACCATCTTTTGGTAACACAATCTCACATATTTAAAATTAACGGACATAAAATAGATGATTTGAGAGCTTTTGAGACATTTCCGGAAGTTTCCAAACTGTATGCAGTTAGGTATATAAGGAGGCTGCTTTGCCTACGTTGATGGAGTTATCGTTTTGCAGTCATAAAATAAAGTCGTGTTTAGGTGTAAATAAAAGCGCTATAAGCAAATGTTAAGTGGAAGATAAATAAGTCGCTGTATTAAGACAAAGTGTTTAAAGTAAAAGTTAGGATATAAAAACTGTAACTCAAAAGCAACAACGCGGTATTTATTTTATTTGGACGCAATTAAGAAGACCTCAAATACTTTAAAAAGGTTAAAACGTAACAGTATTTTATGGTGCCCGTATATAGTACAAAAAATATTCCATATTTTATATAATTTTGACATACTTTATATCTCGATAGTGCAAGTGAAGTAGTGTTCCAAAGTATCTTCTATATGTCCACATTTTCACAAGCTTTCAATTCTACTTCAATTATTTTAAACTACCAACATATGGAGAAAACAGAAACAAAACTACCTAAAAACTTTGCCCCCTAATGTATGCTTTTTTGTACATGCACATATATAGTATATATAATATATCTTTTAATAATGTGTATGTTTATCAACCAACATACATACATACATACATATGTATATACCTAAACATATAAAATTTTTTTGGTTGCATTTGCTAAATTTTTGAGTTTTGCTTTTAAAATTTATTATTTTTTTGTCACACCAAAAAAACTTTAACACTCCCTCCTCCCTACTACTACTTTCCCTATCTGCTTCTTTGATGGTGTTGCTGTTAGTAACTTGCTTTTAACAACTACCAGCAGTTTGTTTGTTAATGAAATTGTTTTTTCTTTTCCTTCCTTCTATCTTCTGTTATTTGGGGTTAATTGTCTAGTCTTTTGTAAATGTTGTTGTTGTTTTTTGGGGCACTGCTATTGCACCCTTTTCAAAAATGCCACATAGTAATTTTGAATATGTTCGTTTTTTCTTGGGTTTCATGTTTTTTGTTTGTTCTTTCTGAAATATTATATTAAATCAGTTCAGACATGCGGGTACACACAGACAAAATACTCGTTTAGTCATTAATTTATTTATGCTTTGTTTTTACAAACAACTACAACAACAACAACAATAACAGCATAACATTATGTTTTAACATTTTAATATATAGTTTAAATACTTTAAATATGGTAAAGGAGAAAGAACAAAATCATGAGCATTTACTGGTAAATTAAGTATTGTCTTGGCAACACCGATATAGTGAAAACGAATTTGAAAAAGCGATAATAATTACTGAAAATTTTGGTAAGATAATATATACAATATACAATTCGATTTCAAAGATAGAATTTTTGAAAAACAAAAAAATAAATAAAAAGAAACTCTGGTTTCAAATGATCACATATAAGAGAGATTACATCTTTAGCACAGGCAGTACTTTAGTTTATTGCTCATGTAAGAAACTAAAAATTAGTTAAATATTTTATACAATACTGAGAGAATGCTGTGACTGAATACCAAACTCAGGTTTGTTGTGTCGGCTGAAGCAGTAGGCAGAAAATATTAAAATAGGCTGGCTACTTAGCTCGATACTCTTGATTGAATTCTAATCAATAAAATGTCGTTGAATTAACAACGGCATTTGGATTACACTTAAATAGTTGGTGCACAGACTAGGCCATAATAATAAATGAAAAATCCCTAAAACAACGTACTCCACTACATCTACTGCATTGTAAATTTCCAAAAAATCTTCGATACCACTAAACGAACTGTAGAAGAAAAGAAGTACGTGCAATACAGGAGGATGCAGAACTCTTATTTTTTTTTTAGAACGGAAGCACTAGTGAATCATTTATGCCAACGTTAAAGTAAAGCAAAGTTGTCCTCTATCACTTCAACGCTTCACCAACGTGCTGGATGAAATATCAGAGAGATGGGAAGTTACATTGAACCACTTACGCGAACTCGATTATGCGGATGATATTTGTCCATTCTCGCACAAGACCTCCAAAATGCAAGCAAAATAAGAAGATCTGTATAGATATCGGTCTTGAAATAAATATCAAAATAACTAAAGCTATGATAATGAAAAAGACAAACTAGTTGATTACGTAGATTGCATATGCTATCTAGTCAGTATGTTGACAACAAATGGCGGCGCAGATATAGCAAATTGAGTAGCAAATTGAGTTTAATGGTACTGCTTTGTGGAAGCCATATGGAAAAAACGCGTTTGGTGGGACTGTAAGGAATTTACCAATTTTCAATTTTTATCTCTACTGTTCATATCTTCACCTTAGGGCTATGAAACAATAAAAAATATTTGTATTCCATTATGATAATTTCTGTCACACGATTTTTTGATAACCTCTTGGCAAAATTTTTCACCAGTGAGCTATCAAACTTCTACAGCAATGGCATTATAAAGTCGCTCAAAAATTGCCAAAGGCCATATATAATATTGGCAAACTGTCCCTGATTCAATTGATTTTGTATGAGAGAGAACCTTCTGTTCATCTTGACTTTCAATGTTCCAAGTTTTTGACTGATAAGAAAGCATCAATCAAAATCACTTCACCAGTTTATGTCACTTAAGTGGCGGTTGATAGCGTTACAAACATATATTTTAGCACAAAAATATGTTTAAATTGAAGTTTTCTTTAGAAGGTTATAATTTCTATTTTTTTCATTATCTTAAAATGCAATAAATATTTTACTACATTTCTAAAGCCTTTTGAAGCAGAAATTATGAATAAATGTTAAGTAAGTCTTAGCTTAGATACTTAATGATGTATTATGATTCCAAAATAAAATTACACAAATTTTATAAATCTTAGCATATTTAAAGGGTACCTTAACATACCGTACAAAACTTACACTTCAGACTTAAAACGTATAACTTTCAAACCAAATTAAAGAAAATAAGATTCCTGTATACACTTTTCAAGCTTTAAAACAAGTTTGCAAAAAATTCTGCGATCTACATATATGTATATTTCCGAACACTTTTTCCGGCTTTAAACTAATACCACTGTGCATGTCTTAATTATTTGTGTAAAAATAAATTAAATTTATAAATAATTCTTACAGAAATTATTTAAAAAATTTTCATTGTTGCAGAATTTATACAAAATTCTTGAAAAAAATGCTCGCTCTTGTATATATTATAATATTAAATCCTTTAAATTACAAAATAGCTTACCAGGAACTAATTTTTTCTATCTCCTTTATTTACATATACCCACTCTCTCTATTTATAAGCTGATTATGAAAGAAAAAAATTGTAGTTTTCTATTTATTTTGTTAATGAGAATTTCTGTTTATGTCTTTTTCTTATTTTTAAAAGTTTACTTAAGTCTTAGCCTGGCTATTAAATAAACTTGAATACTAATCCATATATACCATATGCAGAGATAACACACGTAACGTTGGTTCATTCCTTTTAATACTCGTTCACTAATGCGATCTAATTTGACTTTGTTTTAAGGAGGAAAATTAAAAGGAAAGAGAAAAAGAAAAAAAAAACGCCAACGGTAAATACGAAATACGTTAGTTTTCAAAAACACCTCATGACCTCATGTCTAAACCATAAAAAAGGTTAAAACTTTTAACAGAAATAGTTCAACTTAAGCCGCAAAAATGGTATGAAGTGTAGGTGAGTAAAAAAATTAATTCATGTATACACACATACATAGATAGGTATTATGTTTGTATATAGTTTACATATACATACTCGTACATTCTTTTATGATAATGATTCAGAAAAAAAAGTAAAATAAAAAAGAAAACAAAATGTACATGAGTTGGTACTCATAGTTAACACGTAGTAGTTCTCGTATAAAATTTGCTGCACCACTACTGCTATTAATGCGTTATAATATGTATGAGTATGTGTATTTGGCATAATGTTTACATTACATTGGGCTTAATATGCCCTTTACACATACTACTTACTTAGTTACACTTATAATACACACAAACAAAAATGGTAAAAAAGAAAAATGAAAAAAAATGAATACAAACGCCTACCCAGCAAGCAATTGTGCTGAAAAGTGTTATTCGGCTTTAACGCAAGTTAAATCTACTGACAATCGCAAATCTACTGACAATCGCACATGGCAATCGCAAATGTTAATCAGAAAAACATCTTATAAACCTCCAGCCGAAAGGAGTAAATCAAAGAATTTGTGTCTAATTGCTAAATGTTAAACTCTAAACTGTAAGATTTATCATATTTATCATCATGAAGAACATTCGCTTCATAATCACTTTTAAATTTAGAAAATCGAAGCTTTTTTTTATTAATTAAAATTTTTTTATTTCAAATTGAAAGATTTGAGTATTTATTTTCGTTGTCACCCTGTGAGGTACATAACAACTCTAATAAACTTGGCGTTAATAACAGGTTTACTCTGTGTTTGGTCCCTGGTCATAAGGGCCATCCTGGAAACAAAAGGGCTGACTATTTAGTGAACAGGGAAGCTCGTCGGGTTTTTACTGGGTTTGAGCCAGTTTTCAGTGTCGTTGTGGAGTACGCAAGGTGGAGATTGGCTCCTAGGATTAGAGAGAAGTCGCTCGGTTTTGGAAGATACTTCCGTTATAAGACTGACGAGCATATTTAATTCGCTTTTTCCCGGTTAATGAAAAAGACTTTTGCTGCTCGATAAAAGCGAACTCATTATACTAACGGGTCTATTTATCGGGCATACCATTAATGATTTTGGGGAATGTTATGTATGATCGGTGTATGCACGATTTATGACGAGTAATCTGAGCACGCACTTTGTGAATGCTTAGCTATATCTGCTCAGAGGATGCTGTGATGGCTCCAAAAGAGGTATTTCTTCTGTCACCAAGTAAGATTCTGCCTTTATACACAGCCTCAATCTAATTTGATGAATTTATGGGGTTGCAGAAAAGATCTTTTGGGTCACTATGCGTTTTGACCAACACAATATGACATATTTCAAATTAAACTTCCAATAAAAATAACCAAAATGCTTGAGAATTTATTAATAAACAGCCATAGTTAGAATACTTCATTAAAAACTGATAAACGTTAAAACGGAAATCGTCGAAATATTATCAATAAGGCTGCAGCTGAAAATTCTCACCAATATAGCCGAATATATATTTTCAAATTGCTATATTTTAGTAGTACAACTGCTTTTTAAGCATCGCTCAAGAACTATAGGATTACGTTTGTGTTGGTAAAGATTGGCTTAAAACAGTGGGTCATATCTAACTTCAAATAATGAATCTATGGCTTTAATAACGAATTAGATTCCGATCTTACTATTTATTGAACAAAAACTTGAAAAGCATGAGTAGTTTACTCGTACATAAAATGCAAAGATTTGGTTCAGGATTTTCATTGATTACCATATCGTATTCACAAGGAGTTCTTCGATCAGGTTTATCTGATTACCTCGTAATCCACCGAAATTAAGAAAAAAACACAATTTAAAGCTTTCGGCTAACGATAATGCGCCAATTAATTTATTTTTTGGTATAAGAATAATGCTTTAGCTTTCGTAAGAGGATTAACGATTTCTATCATCGATTTCTGCAATATACTATAGCATAATTTGATGCATTTCGGTCAGCTAAAAACAAATAAATATGAAGAATTCACATGAAATGCTTTTGCAATCAATGAAAATATTATATTATGTTATGAATTATAGACATCTCAAAAATTGTACATTTTGGAATAAAGCCTTTGTAAAATTTCTTATTTTTTTCTTAAGTTAACTTAAGTTGTTTAAATCGTGTGAAATTACATGAAAATAATAAAATAACTGTCACTATATACAAGTCTTTCAAAAGTTATTTAAGCAATTAAACTCTATTTTGAGAGTTGTGAATGAGAAGTTCTTGTATACACACATTATAGATTTAAAACGTATGAGTTCATTTAAATTGCGTTTAATAAAATAAATAACACGAATTTGTTGTTTTAATTTACTGTTTCTTTTTATTTCCACACTTTTACTTTATACAGTAACTTGTTTATATTTGTGCAGTATCCAACTTATTTATCTAACACTTCATACACAAATTTACTCAACACTTTTACGAATGCCTTAACACGACTTTAATATTTAACTTTTAAACTATAACTGACTGCACTAAGCATAGGTCGCCGCCCTTTATATAGAATTGGTACTAATTTCGAATGTTCAATTCAATGTCCGTTAATTTAAAATGCAAGAACATAATACACAGAAATTGAATACACAATTGTTTACATTGTTAATAACACAGATAATTACGGCATTGCCAGGATGATACGTTGACAGCCTTGACATAAACCAATAGACTAAAATTTCACAATGAAGTTTTATAGCTCCAAAAGTATTGTTGTTGTTGTATATTTTTATTAGGCATTTGTATTTTTGTAACAATATTTTATAATTTCTGTTTATTTCCAAAGACTTTATATGATATACGCCTTATTGGGTTTTATACACTATTGGCTTTACACAAAAAAGTATGATTTTTGGATAGAATTTTAAAATAGTAAGACCAATTGAAAATATTCATTGCTTATCCTAGGCAACCTATCGTAATCAAATAGACCTTAAGTCTTACAATTACTGTGTTTTGGAAGACAAGGTAAGATATTCCCATTCAAATGATTGCAGGGTAACAGCAAATTATTATAAAATAGTTATACCTGAGAGTAATATCATATATACATACTAAAGTATGTAAATACATATGTCAGTATGTTTAAATGTGTTTAGTTGTTAGAAAATTAATCCTATATTTAACAAGACTTTTATATAAAAGTTCATGTATAGACATGAATGTGTACTATGCGTATATAAAAGTATTTATAAAAATTTATTATAATTTTTTACAATGTTTGTTAAAAAAAACCTGTTTCATAAAATTACCTTTTTTCTTCATAAATATTTATCATTATGCATACGTTTAATGAAATAAATATGAAATAAGAACAAAAATGAAATAAGAATTATGCAGATTTGAAGCCGGTAATGGATTTTAAAATTTTTTTATTTTCTATAGATATAGTTTTATAGATATTTTTTCCTTCGTTACTCCTTCAAGGAGCATATTGGCTTTAAAGAAAGCAACCATTGCTTTGTTTCAATTTCATTAATCAAGTAGATGATTAATTCACTGTAGTCCCCTCCATATGATTGTGTAGTGGTGACTACTTTTGCTAATTGGTGGTGATCTTTAATTTGGCATTATAATTTTTTCTTGGTAGGTGGCATCTTTTCCTGATCATTCGTCTGATGTTTGTTATCATCGCTAGAGGTTAGCTGGAAGGTCTGGGGGGCTTCTTCTTTATTTTTTGGATGGAGTTGTCTGACAGGAAGTTGAAGCCTCTTAATCAAGCGCTGCACAGAAAAAAATATTGCTTAAATTGTACCCTTTTTTAAAATAGTAGTTTTTTACAGTTTTTTTTTATAGCAAGCAGCACTGGTTTTTTTAAAAATTTAAAAGAAAAAAATTGACAAACAGTCTGAATATTCCAAATTCGTTGCAAATGTGTAGTTATACATTTCTCTAAAATATAGACAAATATTTGTTTATAGAGGTATAGGAGAGCAATTCCATATTTTGGTGGTGTGACCACTTTCCTTCCAAGCAATTCAAAATGGTGATTTTGTAACATTCCATTTTCTCAAATCGGGTGATTTTTCCAGACATACCACTATAATGTCTTTAAACAAGACCCCTTGGGCAAGCATTTGTATTTAATGGTATCTGGGAGCTGCTTCATATTTTCTCGAAATGTCCACCTTTCCTCTGAAGGTATTTTAAATTTTATATGTAGTCACAGTTAACATCTGAACGGTACTCTGTTGATGCAAAATTTGAGCTTCTTAAAAATATATGGTTGGTGTCTTGACTTTTGAAATTCGAATTTGACTTCACACACATTTATTTATTTTATCAGGAATTTCATACAAACGGAAAGCGGGATAAAATTTACAACAAATTAGTGCACTCAAAGCGGCTCTCAAAAGATGCTTTAAAAAAAGCAGACAATATTACCACACAAAATGTTGCAGAAAGTAAGTAAACTTTTTATAATTTGTCATATATGTATTACATTGCATATGTTTTGCATATTTTGATATAGAATCTAAGAAAAACTACAAATTGGTTTTGAAGTATCTCAAAAGTGATAAAGTTACTACTAAAGAGTTTGATCCTTATTGGCGTAAGTGTGCGCTATATAGATTTAAACAAAAAATTGACAAAAATTACCAAACAATATACTTAGAGGATCAAAAAGAAGGTTGTTAGAAATGACATTTGAATTTAATAAATATTTTGTTTATTTCTGTTAATTTTTTCTTCCAAATTAACAAATATAATTAAACAATTTATTTGTAGAATCAAGCAAAAGTATGTTAGATAAATAATGTCTTCTGAATTCAATTAATTTTAAATAACTTTTTTGTTTAATAACATTAATAATTTAATTGAAAATGCTTTATTTGATTTTACGATTTCGATGATACGTACCATTTTAATTAAAATTTTATTTGATTTTCTGAATTTCTTTTATGAATTTGATATTTAATTATTTCTGTATGGAAACCACAATTAAATTTTTTCGTCATGTGCTCTCCACCCCCAGTTCTATAGACAGTTCTCTTTAATATTTTTATAAAAGTTCGTTTTCTTATTTTAATTTCAACTGAGAACATCGGCAGAATTAAATACTAATATTATTATTGAAATAAAATTATATAATAATGGTATAGACATACCTGCAAAATATGCCAACATGGCTGTTAGGACGACTGATATTAAAATTAAGGCGATACTCAAACATTTCCAGGAACAACGATGCTGACAGCGTTTATCTATGTGAAACCTGAAATGGAAAAAGTTGTATCAAAAAAATTAATTTATAATAATTTTAGAAAAATATAAATAGTTAGGAAAAGTAAAAACGCTAACCTTTTCAAACCTGCTAACATTCTTTAAAATTAAGAGACATTAGGTAAATTTATCTCATATAGGGTCCGCCAAATAAATTTTTTTTTAAATATGCTATAAAAAAAACTACTGAATATTTTTCCAAATTTCTTTTTTATTTGAAAGTACAGTCATTCCGATTAATAATGGAAAATAATTTCATTCAAATGTCTGCCTCGGCTGGCCATACAGTAGCTTACACGATCGGTCCAATTTTTAAGCACATTATCGATTGTGTGCAGCTGTATTTCACCAATGGCTTCACGAATATTGTCCTTTAAAGCGTCAATTGTTTCTGGCTTGTTGACGTAACACTTATCTTTGACGGCACCCCACAAAAAATAGTCCAACGGTGTCAAATCGCAGTTCCGAGGTGGTCAAACGACATTAGCTCTGCGGCTGATAATGCGATCTTCAAAACCAGGGCGCAAAACCTCGAGTGTAGCTTCGGCTGTGTGGCACGTAGCGCCGTCCTGTTGAAACCAAATGTTGCTAATATCCTGCTCTTCAATTTTTGTGAACAAAAATTCGTTCAACATGGCTCGATAACGATCGCCATTGACTGAAACCGCCACTCCTTGCTCATTTTCAAAGAAAAATGGTCCAATTATGCCTCTGGACCAAAATTCACACCAAACAGTGACTCGTCTTGGGTGTATCGGCTTTTCACTGCATGCGTGCGGGCTTTATGTGCCCCAAATGCGACAATTTTGCTTGTCTACATACCCACCAACATCAAAATGAGCTTCATCTGAAAAGATGATTTTTTATTCTGCAACATTACTATGATTTTCAAAGTAATGTCGTAATATTTCCCAGCGTTGTTCAAGCGTATACACAACCATATTCATTCAGTGGAAGGATAAAGCTAATTATCTGTCATATCAGACATGAGCTAAGTGTTACCATTCACGAAATAAAAAGTTAGATGGCGTACCCTTTATCATGTATCAAGAGAGCTGTCTGAAATCCGTGTAGCTAAAGTAAGGGTTTGCCTGGAAATAACTAAATAACTTGGCTTAAGATGCAGAAGAGTCATAACGTACATACAAAATTTTTAAAGCAATATTAAATAGTTAACCAGGTTTGCAAACCACTTCCGAAGAGAATGGTAGAATTGTCAACTAGCTTGCTAGATGCAGACTAGGGTGCAGCACTATTCCTCCATGTTATTAAGAGAGACGAATGCACAAAATCTGTATAACTGCATGCATACTACACTCTGCTAGACAGTATAGCTCAATCATATCCGTCCCATGTGGCGTGGTAGGGAACCACTGCGGCCATAGACAAGTTCAAGAACAACAAGTCCTAAGGAATGGACAACTTTCATCTTGAGCTACTTAAGGCAGCATTGTTAGCGAGCACCAAGCTCCCGCCCAACTCTACCATGTACAGGAGTCCTGACACTTGAATCAGTTATGTGAGGAACTCATGCGATCATAAACACTCCGGAAAAAAATTTAGCTGATACATCTCAAAAGTTATATTTATCTTTCAAATTATAAACACATCTCTTTCAAAAACCATGATTTTATTTACATACGCCATGTGCAGAGCACATAAACAGTTTTCAAATACTAATTCACTAGTCGGTTGAGTGGTGCTCGGCAATTTAACTGGCTTTTATTGATCCCAGAAAGACTTTCAGTTTCTATGAATGCATTGCATTCACTGTACACAAATGTGAGCTGTCGTATCTCACATGACGACGTTGGCTAAACCCTATCAAAGCAAGTGTTAGACAACGTGAAAATTAATATAATATCCAGATCGTATATAAAGTCTACACTTTCGTATGTCATCGAGCCATGACGCATTTTGAAAATATTTTGGTCAGACACAACATCTAACCATACCTTATGGCAAAAAATACATCAAGTTCTACTAATAATGGAAAAAAGGACTTATATGGTACTTCCTATAAAAACCCAATAACGAAATTATGAAAATATCTCAGAAGAATTGGAAAAGCATTCCATTAGGGAGATCGAACGATTATTATTCGACCGGTTTTATCCGGCTTTTCACACAGTACGTGAAATCCATGGTAGATTGAAAAAGATATGCACACTTGAGCAACAATAACTTTTTCTCATTTTCTGTAAATAAATATTAATTTTTTATATATGGAGAATGATGATCAACTAGACTCATTGAAAGCGACCTACAATCGCCGGCTCGGAGCGGCAGATGTTGTGAGTTAATACCGCTGTAGAATATTGACAGATGGTGTGGCCAGAAATTGAATTGAGAACATCTTGGTTGGTAGGCGGGTGTCTTACCTAACATACCACAGTGGCACACACTATTAAACACGTGGTGCATGCCTTTATGCTTCTACATATGATCTCTGAAGTGCGAAAATATCTGGAAATCGATGGAAAAGATAAGTCTAGATATATTGAGTGTGCTTAAATACTGAGCTGAAAAGGCTTCAAAAGACCTTTACTATGACTGTAAGATTGACATTATTGCGCAGCAAGGAAATCTAGATTCTATACCAAGTAATCTCTCAGCGTTGGCAAATAAAACTCTTATAAATTTCGTTATAAAAACTGAATCACTCGATAAAATATTAGAACGTTGTGTTGTCGAGGAGGAAATGTCCGTTAAGGCCCTAAAAAGCCGAACGTTGTTTTAGCATACCTATTTGCTAGAAACTACAACATGGAACAAAAATTTATCAACTTTTGCTAATGCAACAAGAATTGAGAAGAATTTTATTTTAATAAAGGAACCAGTTAAAGGGTAATTTGATTGATTTTTAACCGAAAACCGGTTTCTTAAATTGTTACTTTTCGAATTATTTGATAACCGGTTTTTGAAAAAAGTCTAATAATCGATCTCCCTACAGTCCATACAGGTGGAGAAAGAAGTTGCCTTCCATAAGACCTCTCGAAACCAGATATAAACATTATCTTTAGACAGATACAGCTGCAAGGAATTTGCTATGGCCTTATAATACCCTGGTGGATCATTAAAATAATTGAAAATATTTCTACTTATTTTTCAAAATAAGATTTAAAGTTTAAGTAAGATTTATATGATTTACTAACAATTCAACCACCATTTTTCGCAATGGTTAAAAACATACAGCTTAAAACACTTGCAGCTGAAATTTCACTTAATTTGGTTTTTAAATAAATTTTTGAAATACAATTACTGCGCCGTCTTTTGTAAAATGTAAATAAAGTGTTAAAAACAATAAATATAAATTATTTATGAGCCTAAAATATAGCAAAAGTAAATAAATAGAAATAATTTAAAGTGTCATTGAAAAAATACTGTTTATAGTCCAACAAAAATAAATACGGAAGTGAAAAGTGTTGTTGCTATATTGTTGACACAAATGAAAAGCAAATAAACAGCGACAACAACAGAAATAGGAAAACAAATATTCAAACAGCAAACACAGAAAATAAAAATGCATCATCACACCTTTAAAAGTAATTGCCATAATTCAAATTGCGACACAAGCGTAGCAACAACATTTGCTGACCAAAAAACCAAAAAAAAAAAAATTCAAGCACCTAGTGTATGTGTTGTGAAATAGAAAAAAAAAACAATTTTTTTTTCCTTAACACCTTCACTTGGTGTCGTCTAATGAAGCTTTTCACTTTAACTAATGGGTAATAATTTTTATTTTCTTGCCTTAATGTAATGGGTGATGTGTATGTGTGTGTGTGTGTATTTAAGCTTGAAGGCAAGGTAGCTTCACAAGTGTTCTTGACAATTTTACACCAGCTACTCATCATCAGTTTAGTAAAGTAGAGAGGCAACAAATTTACACTCACACCTCTTCTTATTTGGCTTTTGTGGCAGGCCAAAGAAGAAATAAGAGAAAAAAATTGCTTAAAAAAGCAATTATTCATTCTAAGTAACAACAACATATTGCCTTAACATATAATCACCACTTATATATTATACATGCAACAGAAATAACAACAACAACATTAACAACAAAGACAGATGCAACTCCTTCCTGGTCTTCTAGAAAATATAAAAAAACAATGTTTCTCTGTTTTATCATCTCATATGCAGGAATACTTTACTTTTCGTATACCCTGTGTGTAAAAGCAAATGAGAAAGAACAACGAATGGTAGAAATAATGAAGAAATTTGAATTCAGTGTAAATTTATGCCAAAAATTAACCATAAGCAAGCAAGGAAGCCAAACAATAGAGAGCAGAATGTTAGCATGGTTTTAAATGGTTAAGACTGCTACTTATATATATTTCGTAAATTATGCAGCAATGCTTATTATTTTGAAAAAGAAATTTAAAAAAAAGTTTGAAATATTATTGCGTCCAGAAGCAATTACGAAATTACACCACTTTTTATTTCTCATTAGTCTAATAGTTAGTTTTTGACAACCATTAATATTAGAAGATAGGATAATAATAGTGTAAGCATCTAAAGCAAATCATTGAATGGAATAAATTTCGTTTAAATATTTAAGTGACCTTCACTGTAAAATTATAAACATATTTCGACATAACTCCCTCATACGTAGACTTACACTACCACATTTACATGTTAAAAGGTAACTATTTTTTAAACTGTGATTTAGTGGTGCCAACATTTGGAGTATAAAACTTTAATATTTTTAAGAAGAACTAAAAGGGTTAAATTAATTAAAATCTGCTTTTGAGATAAAAAAGTTTTTAAAATTGTAAAAGTGAATGGAACGTCTGGAGGAGTTTGAAGCGTTTTAATTATTTAAAATCCGAAATGCACGTTAACAACAGGCTCAGTTAAGCGAGAGAGGCATTAGAAGAACTACAATCAGTATGGTACTGAAGTTTGTGCTTTGGAATCATATGTATGCAGCATAGCCTGGCCTAACAAAATCTGGAAACAACAGCGGCAAACAGCGTAAGATTTAGATAATAGCTGTAATGGAAAAACATAAATGCGAAATTGTTGGAAAAATTTTAATTTTATTATGAAACATTGGTATAACATATTAGCCAATTTTTACTAAGATCGTTCTCTCCCATCTTTCTGGCAACATATGTATGAATTTTGCGCCAGGAACGAACTAACAAATGAATTGTTCTGAAGTGAATCATATATCAAGGGAAGTTTTTTGCATCTATCTAACAAATGTCTGTCGCTCTTGTTTAGTAGAATTCCGTGGATATTAGGTCACAATTATGACTATTCTGGTGCAGAGGCTAGCCTGTCTTGCAATCGTCGATGCCATGCGCTCCGCTCCTCAGGCCAGTCTGGAGACAATGCTGAGTATACCACGCCTTGATATTTTTGTCAAATATGTCTCTGCAAAGTCTGCACTCGGATGGCACGTTCGCATTGTACCATCTACAGAAAGTGGGCGGACCGATTTGAAGCAGGATACCTTCTAAGGATAAGTGGGCTGCAGAAACTGTCCTTCGTGATGACACAGTCGCGGTCTATACTGATGGCTCGAAGACGGAAACACGGGTATAGGATCAGATTTCTACTCTGATGATCAGGTTGCTCTCAGATTATCCGACGATTGCACTGTTTCTCAGGCAGAGATTTACGTTACGTATTATTTAAATTTGAATATTCCTCTTCGTTGTTCAAGAAATTATGAATTTTTCAATATTAAATATTATACGTCTAATTCTGCAAACTTTGTTCAATTTCATAGAATTTTCAATGAAATTAATTTGTTATTCCAAGTAACTGATTTGAATTAAAATGTAGTTATTGGAAAAAGAGATATTATCGTATATTTAAAATATTTTAGCTATGGGTCGATTATGGATGGCAATTGAACTTTAGTTGCGTTGCCAGTTGGCAAAAATTGCATTACGTATGACAACTAGCAACTAACAAAATCTATTAATTTCATTTGCCACTTAGGCAACTACAAAAATCTAGTTGCCGTTCGCCAACGCAACTGAAGCTCGGTTGCCATCAATAATCGACCGATTAATAAAGCATTCTTCTAATTTGTATTTCGTCACCTAAAACGCAAACGGCCCTATCTAACATTTTGAAAATTTTACAGGAGAGGCAAAAAACTAATTAAAATAAAAAGTATAGTTTTAATCAGCGAGATTTTTACCAATATTTGAGATACAATTTTTATATTTTGTTTCATTAACCAATATCGCGATTTGACAACTGACAATGTTATGTATTATTTACGTTTGCCATATAATCGCTTTTGTAGATAGGGCCGTTTGTTTTTTGGTAGTAAAATCGCTAAGTTTAGTCGGAAGAGTCCAAATTTATTTGTGGGCCTTTGTTTTGATGAAATACCTCAGAATTAATGAAAAAGTCGATTTTGAATATTTTGTTAGTTAGGGCCGTTTGCATTTTAGGTGACGATTTGTATTTAGAGTGTGTACGGATTAATACCATAGACTTATATTGAATAACGTAAAAAAATAAGAAAGGATAAAAAAATATAGGGGCGCTAGGCATATCCCGGAACAAAATTCCTTTGTCTCAAGGCATATTAGGATCTATGTAGACAATATCGCTGTAATCAGTAACTTCAACTCGTGTGTGATTAAATCGAAATATCTCCTCAGCTGCATTCGCTCACTAGCCCGGCTGGAGCGGAATCATGTCGAACTAGTGTGGGTTTCGAGATATTCGGGCATCCGAAGGAATGAAATTGATGATGAGTGCGCTACTAGAAGAACTTCTCTGTCCCTCGTGCAGTGACATGTGCATGCACCTCTATGTTCGTTGTCGAGTTTGATAGATAGGTGGGCACTGAGCAAGATGGAAAACAGTTGGACCAATATCACCACTTGTGGAGTATCCAGAATGCTTTGGCCATATCTTTCTATGGAAAGAACTAGGTCTCTTCTAAGATTTGGAAAGGATCAACCGGGTTTTTTTCTGACATAATTACCGGGCAGTGTAGGATAGGCCGCATATCAGAGTGCATGGGACGCCCTGGTCATAGCTACTGTAGGAGCTGTCAAGATGAGGAGGAGAATAAATCGGTGCAATACCTTCTCTGTGACAGTCCCGCTCTATGGGAGCTTAGGCTAAGCTCCATGATCTGGATTGTCTGAGGGATGTGTCACTATTGTAACTGATTGCCTTCTTTAAGGGTACCAGTTGGCTCAAGTGAGGGAATTGAAATTTTTTTGGATCTTTAGGTAAGGATTTTTTTTGGACTCTCCCATGTAAGCTCGTAAAGCGCGAGCGACCATATAACGTACTCTAACCTAAACAAATTTTAGTCGGACGAACTAAGATCTCGCTTTTAAGACGCGAGAGTAAACATTTCCAAATAACTGTTTTCTAAATAGTTTTTAACCAATCTTTGCAATATCTGGCCGAGAATTGTCATGATGAAATATTACGGCTTCATGTGTTGTCGCACATTTTGGGTATTTTTTTGGCCAATACTAGTTTCAAACGAATTAATTATATCCGATGCAGGTTTCCTGTGACACGATTTCACTTCCTTTTTGGCGAACTCGAACTCGGCTTCAAAGCGTGTGAAACCTATTCTGCTTACTTTTTAGTTAATCTTGTGGTCTACTTGCTGCTTATGTGATCAAACAGGTTAACTATCGAATAACGACATACCATGTGAATTTTTCGATAAAGAATGTCATAATTTCCAACTAAAATTAAATTGAATTAAAGTAACACGTTATCAAAAGCGATGATTAGAAGCCTATTTGCGAACGCTTTGAAAGGAAGTTGGCTCCCAATGATTTTGGAAATTCTTGAATTTGAAAACAACCAACTTAGAGTAATGCCCCCACTTCATCAACTTCAAATTTTTTAGCTGAACCTTTCAGTTCGGTTTTTTTCGAAATCACCACTTCCGAAATATAGGAACCATCTCTAACACGTTTATATCGAAACATATTTAGGATAAACTTTTCGTCTGCTTTGGTGGCAGCACATAATAATCTATAAGAGATTTTCTACATATCAAATAACAGTAAATCAGTTTTTGGGTAGAAACATTTGTAAAGAAACTTAGTCCAAAAAATATTGATAAATTTTTTAATGTAGACAATAATTTAGATATTTCAGGTTTAAAGAAAATTAGCACAAAGTTAATAAGGATATGGTAATTAATAAACCTGTCTGTCCTTATGTTTTGCTTCCGAACTGTCTTGGCGGAAACTGTGACAAACAACCGGGATAGCTTCAATTATAAAAAAATTTAATGCAGCGAATTTGTAATGCAGTCAATTTGTAAAACCTTTAAGCCATTTTATATCATAATAATCAAAGAAAAAACTTAAATGTGTTGTAGGGTATTACACTACACACTGCTTTTAGTTTTATTTAGTTGAGTGTGTGTTGACTGTGTGTTTAGTTCTTAAAATGCTTTGGTAAGCATTTCATTAAAAGATGGAAGGAATACAAAATAGAGTAACAACAACAATAACAATAACAACAAGTATTAATGAAAACTAAAAATTGCTGATATTTAAAGTCAGTTGTTTATGATACTGCTGTCATGGTTACTTTCAAAAAAGTGTGATTTTTTTAAAGGCTTGTCTGAGCAGAAACCGCCTACTCTTGGTATCTCTACATTAAAGCTGTTTTTTTTTCTTCTGCAGACAAATGTTTTTCATTCAATTTTATTTAAAAGTAAAATTGATTGGATTTTTTTTTTCTCTTTTATTATAAACGCTTAGCAATTCATTGTTGTTGTATTTTATATTTATAATGACAATAGTCGTTATAATGACATAAATTGCCTGTAAAATGTCTTTTTTTAACATTTAATGAAGACATTAAATTAAACGGGGTGTTTAATTGAGAAAGAAGAAACAAGGAAATAAAAAAAAATTAATTGAAACTCTTAATGTCTTCTGCGGATACGTGTTATAAAGGTGTGACAAACAATAATGTTAAAAAAAAATCCAGACATTAATTCATTGTTTACAAATAATTTTTATTTTTTCGTCAAAACGAGCAAGGGCAGTTCGATCAATTTTCGTCCTTTAGTGTAAAAAATTACTTTCTTCGCCAAAAAAAGGTTTCTATGTGCTTTAGTCGCGGAAGCGTGCCTCTTAACAAAGTCTTATAATCTTACTTTCCTGAACTGAAAGCATTCAGTTGAGAAAATTTTGTCGAATTGTTCTAGTATTGGATTACGGAAATGTGGCTGGACCGGATACAATTTCATTACTTACGGGCCGCTTTTTGCATTATATTGCCTACCTTTAAATTAAGATTTATGACACAAGTCTCTTAAGCTTAAGAGGGTTTGTGAGAGAAATTATCGCAAAGTGAGTACTCTTTTTTACAAACTAGTACGAAAAAACTTATTTTGAAGCAGCTGATGAAAATGTATTAACATGCGTTTATGAAGCTGATTAATGATTAATATGTTTGAAAAGCAATGTTTTCAGGTTTCTGCACAAATAATTATTCACTGGTAAAACTTCTTACAACTTCTAAAAAAAACGCTAAATAAATGTCCAGCTGCACGCCGGGACCGAGGAAGTTATTTTTCCACATTGACCCTTGTCTTAATCTCCATATGTTTAGACCACTATTTTGCTAATAAATTTATTCTCTTAAAGTCTTCAAAGTGGTTGTCTGAGCAAAAAAGTCACCATACAGACATGTTTTTAAATTTGTCAACATGTAATAATCGGAAGGAGAAAAAGCTAGCAGGCAATAGCACAATTCATAGGTTTTTGTTTTAGTGACTTGCATACATGTTTTTTTGTGAATTATTTTGATTAAAGAAGAACTTTGTTTTGCTTCAAATCAATACTAATACTTTTTACACGTTTTAATTGTTTTAAGAATATCGATGTTATCGATGCAACGAGCATTGCACATATCTGTGGTTGTGACGTTTTCATCTTAACCTTTTTTGGTGAGCTATGTCCCCAAGAAATTGTTCTTTGTTTTTTTTTTTTTTTTGAGTTGTTGTGACAGATTTTTGATTCATTGCCAGTTACAAAGTGGTGCAATTACTCGCCAAAACTGCGTCTTACCATCATCTAAAACTTTTTTCAAGTGGTTATATGCTTGTGTTTAAAATTGAATATGCACAACTGTGACATTTACTAAGCGTCTAGCTTTTTCACATCCAAAAAATTATAAGAAGTGTGATGTAATCACTAGGCGTAGAAGCCTACAGTATCTCGCATCTCACCTACTGCAGGTCTCCAATCGCCTAATATATACAATCGGTTTTACAGATTAAATCTTAACTAAAAACCTTATTGGAAAGCATAATCAAGTCTATTTTGATTTGGTAAAGTCATTTTTAACCAAAATTAGCACACAAAATTGATTTGCCTCTATTACCAGCAGCTTGCTTCTGACTAGATGGTAAAGTCCAAAAATAGATAAAAGAAACAAAATAAAATCATTGTTGCTATTCATTATCGGAACTTCAAGATTATCATGGGTGCCACTAAATGGTTTCTGATCCCTTCATAAGACTGAATCGAAAATAATCGCATTTGCAGAACGTCTCATGGTCAAAATTTTTGAAGCAACTATTACATGGCAAGAGTCGTCTGAAATGTGTTTAACAATCTCTTAAATTTCTTACATAAAACTTAAATTGATGTTTAATAAAACTAATTTATTTTGTAGAAGACTTATTTTTATCTAAAAATCTCTGTTTCAAAAGGATCACAAAAAATCCAATTTTACAAAAACAAAAAATTATTTGTTTTGTTTTTTATTTTTATAATAAAAACCTCTATAAAAAATTTAATTAAATTAACACACATGACCATTATATTCTTAACAATCTACAAGAAAAAACTTTACTCACAAGCACTTTTTTGCCACAAAGAAAAGAGAGAAAATAAAAAAGTGCAGTATTATATTTTCCTTTTTTCCATTGAAAAAAAAAAGAACAAACATTTTGTTAAATGTGTCAACACACACTGTTTAAATGCTTTTTCTTATTTAATTCACCTCACGTATGGATGTGAGGTATATCTGTATATGTACTAACATTTCTAGCTGGTCTGCTGTATGTGTGTAGTTTTACAGGTATTTGTGTAAACATTTTGATATTAAACAAATATATATACAAAGCAATGTCGTCATGTTTCTGAAACAAAACAGGCCTCTTTCATTCTGTTTAACATGGTCACTCATTTTAATTTTAATTTTTTCTGTTTTTTCTATTATCTCAACAGCCTTTTTAATTTAAAATGTACGTATATTGTATACGAATATGTACATATGTACATATGTATATATACTTATATAACATAGAACACAAACAGCAACCCGGTAAACACAGTTTAAGCGCCACAAGCATATAAACGGAGTTGTTTATATCGAAATTAAAAAACGGTACAAGGATAGTCTAAATGTATTAAAAAAGAAAACAAGAAACTGAATAAATATGAATTAAATAAAAACAGCAAAGCAAATCTAGTAGGAAATTACTAAAATATTTAAGTCAGACTATTATTCAATAAGTTTAACTACTGTCTGTCAGAAATTAAACTATTATTTGTTTTTAAGTTTTTAGTACGTTTTGACGAACAACCATTAACGAACTGAGGGAACAAAATTTTGTTCAGAGATAGTTTAGTGAATATGTATGAACCAGCACGGCTGTTGAATGTGGATTAAAACCAATGTTATCATCGTTTCATATATATTTTCTTAGATGTGGTAAGAGCCGCCGTTACAATAAAGGCTAACCATTATTGTTCAAAAATCAATAAGAAAGAGGTCAACAAATGTATTCGTTATGATTTATATTGGATCTTCAAAGCCAACTAATCTTTTGGTATATTACGACCAGTGTGAAAATCGGCTGCTATAAAAAAAACAATGGACTCAGATGAAGAACTTCCGCCTACGATCAGAACTGAGTCCTGCAATATAACATAACGCAATACCACGCCTCCAGTTATTCATTAATCGTTGTCTTCGAACGATAGTGGAAATTGTTTGCTAAACACCACCACGAATACCAACCTGTGGCAACAATCAAACCAACGTCCAATTCACATGGAGATTCTCGATTGCAAATGGTGCTAAACTGCTCAAACGCTTCGAAGACCACGTGAAGATAATGGTCGCCCTCTACTAAAGCGACAAATTGAACTTGAAATCAAGCAAACCGATCGGAGATTGAGAGAAGTCAAATATATTGCACCAAACAGGACCAAATGAATGGAGTTTATTGAGGCCATTTGTTTCTTCTAGAAACGAATACCATTTACACGTTTGCAAACACTGCTGCCTGACAATTTACTGTCAATTTGACGATTTTTGTCATAAAAAAATTTAGAAGTGTAGTTGAATTATTCAAGGAAGGAGTGGTGGTGTGGTATAGTATCGAGTGACTTTTTAGAAGCTTTCGAATTTGAGCTAAAAAAAAACAAATACGGCAGCTATCACACGAATAAATTCTTCAATATTGTCTTTCAGTGCGTCAACCGTTATGGGCTTGTCACTATAGACTTAAGACTTAACATAGTCTAAAGGTGTTAAATCGCACGATCTAGGCGGCCAATTTATTGGCACCAAACGTCAAAGAAACTGTTCATCGAACATGTCAGCCTAGTCCGGCTCTTCCATTTTGTGCAAAAAAAAAAAATTGTAATCATAGCACGGTAGCATTCGCCATTCACAGTAACGTTCCTGCTTTCGTCGTCTTTAAAAAAGTACGGTCCAAACAGAGCAACCAAACAGTGCAATTTTCGGGATGCATTGGCAGTTCTTGCAATGCTTCTGGCTGCACTTCACTCCAAATACTGCAATTGTTCTTATTCACGTTCCATTCAACCGGAAATGAGCTGACCATCAAATGGAAGGTCTGCACTAAGCACTTTCTTAATCGAGCATGAATCTTGATAATAAAATTCAATAATCTGCAAGCGTTGTTCGTTTATAAGTCGATTCATGGTTAAATTATAGACCAAACATAACAGTAACGAGTTATACAAAAACAGCTGAGCTGCCAAATACAGTGTTGCAAAAAAAAAGTTGCTAAAAATTCACCCGATATTTAGAGTGCCTTCATGCGCAAGCAGCCTAAGTTCGAATCCCCAGCAGAGGTCATGATTTATTTTCAAACAAAGCTCTTAGGCTGATAATCTTTTGTTGAGATTGATGAACTTATGTCACTGAAAGGCATAAAAACAAATTACGAATTATTTAAAGTATGATATTAATCTTCCTGACTATTTTCGTAGTCTCTAAGACTGACGCATTACTTTCTCGTTCATCACTTTGAAACAAAAAACGGGAACTCCCTCATTCTCTTGGTGCGACAAGTGTGTTTAAACTGAAGTGACGTATTAGTGCTGGCTAATCAATTTGTCTGTGAGACAAACTTATAGTTGGGTGTGACATTTTTATCAGGTAAGTTAGTTACTGGAGAACTCGTTACAGCTGTAAAAATTGTTTCAAGTATTATTTTCTGGCACACGCTGTAATGGTTTGTGCAGATTGCGGCGAAAGCTTTAACAACTATTGAATTTGAAAAAAACTTACCTCAAAATGAAGCATACATTTAAAGATTTATGGAATAACAATTTTTATTGTTTCTTTTTATGTCTTTTGAATTCATCTTAGTTTTTTTGTTTACTTTTAAGATATATACACTTAAGTTATATTTCTTGAATTGAATTAACTTTTTTTACCTTTGTGTTTGGCCTGAGTTCGAAAATGTACAAATGTTGTGATAAAATACAAACTGAGCTAGAAAAAAGTTTGATGTATTTTTTTTTTCCTATGGTTACTTCATTTTTTTCTGTTAAATATGATTCACTTATAATTTTTGAATATCTTAATAATCTTAATCCCTGGAAGCAAAAGAGTAAATTCGGTCTGATAGACCGAAAAATGCAAATGTGTTTAAAAAAAACGAAAATAGTCAGTAAAGTTAAATTTTACTGACTTATAGTGGGTTTGCAAAATTGGACTTTAATAAACCATCAAACGTAGTCTGTTTGGTTTGTCGACTTGTACGTCATATTTCAATCGACCTCACTTTTATGCATTATTTTATTTATTTTATTCAATTCAATACTAATTTGATAATCCGAAAAGTATTGCAACTAAGTGTCTTCGACTGTTTATCGCAAATAAATTAGACGTCTCCTTATTAGATTATCACCGAATTACTAAACTGATTTTGAGGACGAGTTCATAGCCATGATTTTGTGTAATTAGTAAGGATATTAGGTATTATGAATCCTAGCTCAGCCAAATTTATGATTTAAAACGAATATCCAATAAAGACTTCGCAGAACTAAAGTCCAAAACTTATCGTAGTAAGCGAATAATGAAAAACAAAAACGGGCATAAAAACAAGAATCTCTCTTTCAATATCTTCTCAATAACTTTAAGATTTTCAAATAAAAGATTGTTTTGCCATATTTAGAAAATAAGCAAATATTTAGTAATTGGTATGCAAAGCATACCTTTCATTAAGAACTTTTTTTCTGTGCTCAATTCTAAGATAAGCCTCATTTAACTTTGGCAACAGTTTTTCAACAATAATTTACAATATTTTCATTCTTAGGCTTCCCACTCCTCCAACTTATTCCCAAAAGATTACAAAACAAGAAAATTATACAAGATACAGTAGTTGTGTTAGAATTATTGTTTTGTTGTTAAGCCCCCAGTTAATCCAATTGCGTTTTTTGGCTTGCCATAAAACAAAAACAAAAACAAAACAAAATATTTAAAACAACAACATCTACAAAATGAAACATTATAAACTTAAAAAAAAAAAAATAAAAAAACAATAAATCGTTTGCGATTTGTTAAAGAGGAACACCTACTCCCACACGTACGATTTAAAAAAAGTAGAATTGGATCCATATAACCATTACAAATTCTTGTTTAAAGATTTGTTCTCTTTCAGCTTGAATGCTTCTGCTTTAGAAGAACAATAACAACTATTTACATGGAACAATACAAGAAGTGCATTTAAAGTAATATCGTTAGTATAGACCAATTTTTCTTGCAACATTTTTTTTTCTTACTTTCTCTTCAACAAAAGTTTTTTAAGTGGAACAACAACTTCAACAAAACTGAGTGAATGAGTGTTAAGGAAAAATCATCATCATTATCATCATCATTTTGTTAAACATAAACGTGAAATCTCTTAACTGAATTTTATTTTATTTTTATTTTTTTTTCTTCAAAGCCATTTACTTAAAAACCCAAATAAGGAGAGATGAACCCAAGAAGAGCAAGAAAACGCGAATTACAAATGAATGGTAAAGGCTGCAAACATGACTTCACCCATAAGTAGAAGAATAGAAAAAATATAGAGGAGGATGACAGTTAAAAAATGACAGTGTCTACCACGCTTGCGTGTTTTCCTTCATTGTTATTGAAAGTGTCATAAAGAAGATGCTCTTTCGTGATAGTTAAACTAGAAAAAACGTGAAAAAAAACTGCAGCAAAGATACACTCTCACATATTCTAAATAAATCCTTTCTTCCTCCTACTCTTAAGCAATCAGCATGAAATTTATTTATACTTTCTTGCTTGCACTTAACGACAGTAACCTAAAAGTATACTTTCATTAGAAAAATCATACTTTCAAACTAAAATTCTTAAAAAAGTAAACACTCTGTAAAATCTCTGCATGAGCATGCAAATAATACAGCACCAAAACGAAGGTGCAAATTTCGTGTAAAAATTGGTAGACAGAAGACAACCTGGAAAAATAATGATGATGATTTGTTCGTGAAAGAACTAAAGCACACGTTTTATGTTTAACCAAGAAAAATTGTTGCAAAACGAGTGACGATGAGCAAAAAGTTAAAAAAATGCACAAAAACGAAAACCATCTTTTCTAACAACTAAAACGAAGGAAAATTATAAGTGAAAAGTGTTATAAGCCTTGAAGAGAAAAATTATATATGTGAGTGGTGTGGGTTCTTTATTCTTTTTACATACAACGCCTTTACCACCGCCATCACCGCCATCACTAACAACAACTGCAGCATGTTGTTAACAAAAGAAAATCTTGAGAAAATTAATTTCTAACACTTTTTCATTTTCAAGTTTATTAAATGAAAAAATATGGAAAATTATGGCATAAAATAATACCAAAGAGAAGAAATTCTGTTTCCTTTATATAAATTTAATCTTCTATGGCAAATACTCATCAAGTGTGGTCATTAGGAAAATTAATGTCTATGAAAAAAAAAGAGTGGGTGGCTGGAAATTCAAAACTGGGATATTGAATATACGTGGGATACTATTTATATTTCGGGAACTGGCAACATTGATTTCAATAACTATAATCTGGCAATACCATAATAAATTTTGACATTTTTAAGTGTAAACGTACTTTCAACGTTTTAACGAATAAGTGCTATTTGTTCTGTTTACAGTGGGTTAAGAAAATCAATTTGGCCCAAGAATGTAAATTTCAGCGCAAAGTTTTCGTTGGATTATCTTTCACAACTTTCGACGCGGATTTTCTTAACAAGAATGTGCCAATGAATTCTGTTCTTTTTATGATGATAAAGCACTATCAAAAACACCGTATATCGCTGGTATAGTGAATTCAATCGTGGTAGTAGTTCGGTCGCCGACGAATTGCGTTAAGGTCGTTTAAAATCGGTTGTTGTGCCACAAATCATCGATGCAGTGCATGAACTGATAATACAAGATCGTCATGTGACATATTGTGAGATAGAGGCATCCTTGTGCATTAGTTCCACTTTAATACATACGATTTTGCATGATCACTAATTTGTAAGAAAAAATTTGTTTTCGCTGGACATCTCATAATTTATCAATCGCTCAAAAAAAGCTCGCGTCGATTACTGTAAGGATATGATTAAAAAATTCGACCGTGGTGCTTCAAAAGACGTGCATAAAATCGTAGCAGGTGACGTATCATGGATATATGCGCATGAGACGGAAACAAACAGCAATCGACCGTATGTGTATTCCAAGATGAGCTAAGTCCAACAAAAGTTGTTCGTGGAAAAAGCACAGTGAAGCAAATCGTTGTCTGATTCTTCGGCCGAACGGGTCACGTGGCAATTGTTCCGCTTGATCAACATATGACGGTCAATTCTAAATGGTACACCACCATTTGTTTACCGGACGTGTTCGGAGAAATTCGTGTAAAGCCAACCGCCAAAGACGAATCATTCTCCATCATTACAATGCGAGCTCTCACACATCTCGTCAAGCAGGTGAATTTTCGAGCTGTCAAAACATCGAATTGACATCTAATCCTTCGTACAGTCCTGATTTATCACCCAAAGGTAAACTGCGTGGTCAACGATTAACAATTACCGAAGAAGAAGTTGAAGAGGAATCAAAGAACTGCTTTGAGAAATGATTTAAACGAATGCAAAAGTGTAGTGATCATCAAGGGGAATATTTGAAAAATTAAAAAAAATGTGCTATTATTTGGTATTCCCGAAATATAAATAGTACCCCTCGTATTTTTACTTCAATGGGTTCACTTTTTTACAATTATTTAGCCAAAAAAAGACTAAAAACGTTAAGTTTTTAATTTTCAGGTCTTAAATGTCTACAAAGAAAAAATATTTTGTTGCCTGCTCGCTTCCATCTTATCAAGCAAGAGTTTACCAGAAATTTATTAATTTTTTTATTGGTTTAATAGTAAGTCAATTTTGTTAAATTTCTTAAGTGGGCTACTTTAATGAAGTACTCTAGAGTTGTAACACTAAAAAGACGACATATATGACTCATTTGCATATCTGACTGCTAATATTTTTTATCAATGATTTTTCTGAATTATTACTTTTTGTCTTTTATTAAAATTGCATCAAATTCAAGTGTCCCAAGCGCATATAAATAGCACAGCTATCTAAAAAGAAGAATAGAGATCATTTGACTGGTTTGCATATTTGGCCGCCAACATATATCAGTTATCCAACAGCAGTGTTTCATATATCATATCCTATGGTTCCTGGTAGAAATAAGGTCGCAACAAACTCCTTTCGTTCCGTCCTGTTTGTTGCATTATATTTGATTTCTCTCCAGACTCCATCGGTTTGGTTGATTTCAAGCTCAATTTGTCACCTTTATGTATGCAGTAAGCGACCATTATTGTTCATTTTTTCCAAATTAAGTGCAATACCCTTCGAAGACAACGATTGATGAATATCTTGATTCAAGAGTCACTAACATCTTACGACTCGATATAATATATCTTGAATTTGGTGTCGTTATGGGCGTTGCAGTTACCTTACATCTGTCAATGTCTCTCCAGAGATTTGAGTTTAGCAGGCACATTATGATAGCTGTGTGCGAGGATGCAAAAATTAGCGGTATATTCCAAACTCTCCAAGTATTGGTTAAATTTCTATTCTATGCTCCTGTTGATTATTGTAGCACTGCGAACCATAACATTAAGAACTATATTAAAGAGTAGCAGGGTTAATACATATTCCTGAAGGATTAAAATTACCACACAGAAGCTATTACTCAGTATACCATTATGACTGACACGGGATTTACATGATTTATTTGCTTGTATAACTTTTTTGGAACGTAACTACTGCATTGTAAAAAGAGTAATTCCCTTCCAATTAATTTTTTTTATTAAATTTTTAATTGAAAAAACTATTTTTTAATTCAAATAGTAAATTTTTTGCCACTAAAATTAATTTAAAATTAGTAGGGTCCCGTCTTTCGAGCTATGTCAATTAAGATGCACTGACACCATCATTCATTGCAACAAAAATTTAATAATTTGAGTTTCTTGATTAATTATTTTTTTGATCTAAAAATCCATTATATGCATTTTTATTTCATATAGTCGAATATGCGCATAACCGTGTGACCACTTCAGTGTTGGAGAGTTCTGCGTTTTTCAATCGTAATTTAAAGAAGTCCTTGCATTTTTCATTTAAAAGGTCTAAGTCAAAAGCTAAGCTAGACTCTTCCATAGAGGGAGTCTGGATCCTTGTGTAGTATAAAATATTGGCTTGCAGAGTTTTAATGACGCCATAGGGTAGAGTAGCTATGTTTCCCATCAATAAAGCTGAATGAGACACATATAGGTCCATCACTTCACACCTGAGTAAAAGGCACAGTCAAAGTAGTAAACAGGGGACAATACACATTGTCCAAAGAAGAAAAACACTGTTCCGTTTGCAAAGCATTGATACAATCCCAAAACCGAATATAAAAATGTAAATGTCAAGCTATGACGCTAAGATCTAGCGGGAATATCAACAACAGATGTACCAACTTAACTTAAAAAATAAAATAAAACTCAAATCGTAAAAAGTGTTGAGTATTTGTGTGTTAAGCGAGTATTAAGTACAAGATAAATAATCTGTATACTTAGAATTGTATAAGTGAAAGTTAAACAAATAAGTGCATAAAGTAAAACAACAACAGACGTGTTAATTTTTTATTTTAACGCAATTAAAGAGAACTCAAACGTTTTTAAGAAGTTAAAACGTAAATGTTTTTTGTGTTTTACTTTAAATTAAAGTTCAAAAGATCTTTTAAAAGAATTCTATACCGCATTCCACATTTTAATGAATGAATATTCAACAGCAGTCCTTAAGGGAATATTTTTCGTGTGCATTTTTTCATATGGGTAAGTAGTACGGCACCTTTTGCTTAAATTTTTATAAATATTTTATTTAAAATAATTTTTCTTTTTTTTCGAAAAAGCAATAAAAATAAAATCTCATACAAGTGTCTATGAAGCTTGTACGATTTTATTTTATTAATAATATTTATTTAATAAATAATATTAAATGTCAACTAGTTGACATTTTTTGACTTTTAATTTGTTCTATGATTTATTTATGTATATACATAACTTGGCTATGTAGTGAATGAATATTGGTAAATATTAACACTTTAGGCTTTTTGTTAAAATAAAAACAGTAAAGGTATTTTTTATTTTTAAATAAAACAATAACATAAATAACAAACACAAAAACAACAACAAAAAGTATTAAAAAAATATTATTACATGGAAATAATTTATGAATGCAAAATAAAAATGTATTGTCGTAAAAACATATAAAAAAAAAAATTGAATAAAAAAAAGTATTGCATACCTGGAAGGAGAATATGGTGAATAGTGTGGTGCATGCGCTGAATGTGAATTACGCAATGGAAATTGTGGCATAACCAACGGTTGTGAACCGCTCATCTGGCAGTGAGGCCCATTAGGACCATTCATAGTACCGGGTATGCTACCACCAGGTATACCTCCACCTCCACCGCCACCGCCGCCACCACCACCACCACGATCATGGCCACCGTGACCGCCAATTGTGTTATTACCCGTTGACATACTTTGTGGCATTTGTTGTTGGTGTTGTGGCATAGGACCCAATCTAGAAAAGAACAGAAAAAAAATAAGTTTATTAAAAAATATATTTTTTAAATACTACATATACATATTTATACGTATGTGTGTGCTTTTGTATGTAATATTTACGTTACAAATTTATGTATGTATGTATCTTTAAACAATGTATGTATCTTTAAACAATGTCGCGTCATATGCTATTGAATTATGTATATTGTCAATATGAATGCCTTTTTGTGTGTATTAAAAACAATTCTTGCATACTTACAGGCATTGTAATATTGTACGACTATGTGTTTGTTAATGTACGTGTCATATGATCATATGTGTAAGTATAAGTTAAAATGAAATTAAATTTATTTTTATTTTTATACTCTGATATGTAAATACTGTTAAACGGAAATTTTAAATTAAAAAACATAAATCAATAGTTCCAAGTGGTAAATATTTTCCAGCCATTCCATTATATATGTAACCCCTAAAAGTTGGTTTTATGTATAGTTAAATAATTTAAAAGTAAACAGACAATAAAAAATTTTATTTTCTGTATTTTATTTATATTTGCTTGAACTTCATATGTGTAGGTATATGTTAATGTGTATAAAAAAATATTATTTACTGTAACTGTAAAGTGCTAGTATTATCGAATGTAACATTTAACGGATATAAGCCTACAGGCTTTTATACTAAATATACTCTGCCATACACTTGTATGATGAGTATGTATAAACGATAAGTGTTCGTTATTTTTTTCTCGTTTTGTATTTTTGTCGTTATTTTTTCTGTGTATTGGATTTCCTGTGGGAAATTTATTAATGCATGACTATGTTTGTTAATAGCAAGTTAACAATATGAGAATTGAAATTATTGTTAATAAAATATTATATGGCCTTAATGTGAAATTGAAACACAAAAAAAAATAAAGAAAATATATTGTGAAAAATGAAATGATATTACGCCTAAAAGTATACTTTAATTTTTTATACCTATGTCATAATTTATAACAAAATTTAAATAAAAATTTGTCTATAATTTATAACAACGCCATTTTTTAAATAATAACTTTATGCAAATATTGAAAAAATAATAAATCTCTGTAGTATCAAATCCATTAAAATTGGTAAATAGTTTTTAATTTTTTATGCCATTGAAATCTAAAGTAAGTGCTTTAATTTTGAAAATATACTACAAAAAAAATTATTTTTTTTTTACTTCAACATTTTTTAAAGCCTAAGGGTATAGATATAGCCTACTTGCATATAGATTAATTTCATATTTTGTAAGCAAAATATACTTTAATTATTAGTAATTAAGCCTTTAAGTATGCAAGATATTTTTTTTAATTAAATTTTATTATAGTATAAAACAGTTTCTTTTTAGCGTTTTTAAAATATTTTAAAGTTCTAAAAGTCTTAAGTATTATCAAAAAACATGTATTTTCATACATGTCTCCCTTAAAATGTACTTTAATTACACAAAAACTTTTCTCTTTAAGCTTTAGTATGTTATTGACATCGTGGAAAACCACGGAAACATTAAAAAATTTCCCTTAAATATAGTAGAGGTTTCATAAAACAGGACAATAACTAGAGAACTTCAGCTGACCAAGCAAAACCCATAATATGTATAATTTTTCTCTTTCTCTAACTTTATACACATACATACATACATGTATACTAAGCACATACCAGTTCAGCTCTTTTTTATAAAATATATTTTAGCTTATACTCGCATTCTACAAATATAATGTATTTTTACTACGATTTCCATTGTAACTGCATAAATATCTATATTTATGCTCTTATAAGAAGGGACAATTCTATATATGTACATGCGTATGTAAAGATAAGATGGGAGAAAAAAAGAAAGTTGGCTTTATAAAGAATAGAGACAGTACAAAAGCCAGAGTTTATGGTTGAACAACTTAATTTAAATTGCTTTAATCTATTTTGTTGTTGCTAATAAATCACTAAAATATGTAGACAGATACTTGCTTTCATAGTCGTCTCTTTCCTGCTCTCTTTGACACACACCCTCATTCAAAAATTAGTTTTAAAACTTCTACTTACAATCATAATAACGACTGACTTCCCACTAAACTTCAAAACTTGTTATAAATTTTAATGTTTTGTTATAATAAAATATATAAACATATATATATATATATATATATATATATATATATATATATATATATATAATAAAATATATAAACACATTTTAACACACACACACACTCAAAATACTCACAACAGTCGCTTTATATATTATCTAACTTCACACACATACGTATGTGTATAATCGAAATTTTGCGTAATGTCTGTTGGGCTTATTTATACACATACTTATACATATGTATTTACATATATACATATGTACGTATATATAATATAAATATGTGCGTATGTTTTTTATTTAAAAGTCTAGCCATCTAAATTATGTGCCTGTTTATTGACCATTACCCATTTCATTGCATATTTTTAGGCATAAATACAATGTTTTTTCATTTATTTTTATGTAAAATTCTTTCTATGTATATTAAGTTCTACAATAAATATGCGTCTGCTTTGGTATTTATCTAGAGAATTACACTTTTTTCAAATAAAAAATTTAGACAAAAACTATAAATTTGGAAAATAGGAAATGACTTTTAATATGTCATAAAGAGCTTTTAGATACAACCTTTGCTTAATAGTCAATTAACTAAGATATGAAAAAATTTTTTTTATAAAATTCGTTTTTAAATTTAAAATTTTTAATTAAGTTGTAAATCTTACACTACTAAATATAATCTGCAGAGATTTTATATGGTATCAATTATAAAGTTTTATAATTCTCATTAAGTTTATAATTACTTCTGCATAAGGTGGCTAGGTGAGAACGATAGAAGGAAAAAGTTTTAAGGGAACAAACACTATACATGCTATTTTTTGCACAACAGCGGAACAAGAGGTTGAAGTTATGGCCGCATGCTTTCGGAGAACGATCTTCCCATGTGAATTAAGTGTATGTGTGAATCACACGACAACATCGATTTTGCATATTTCACTTAGAAGGAAATCGCGAAACGGATCAATATCATTAAGAGAAACAACGCTCAGGTGCTGATGATACCGCTGTAGAGCAAATAAAGTGCAACCCACTTGCGAGTGCTCGAATACTATTCCTAAATATTCGAACTTATTGGGAGAGCAAGAAATTGTCCAATCAACTGGTTGAGAGTGTTATTATAAATATAACAAAAAAGGGCGACCTAACAGACCCCAATAACTGACGTGGCAACACCCTTCTCTGCGTAGTTAATAATAATTGCCAAAAGTATTCCCAAAAGAGTGACAGGTGTAGGATTAAATAAAGCAAATTGTTAAATAGAGCGATAAAAGTTGGAACTGGTGTTCCGCAAGGCTGTGTCCGGCCAAAACTACTGTTTGATATAGTTTTCGACACGATTTTTGAAAAATCCATTCATAACGACAGAGGTATAGCGAGGGAGTTAAAAAGTGATATGTATGTCTTTTGACTTACAGTTTCCAGGATTTTACATAAATCTACGGAGTTTAAGACTGGCGGCGGAAGCAGCTTGTTCTCAAGATTAATGTGGCAAAAACGAAAACTGTTCGTTTTAAGGTCTCGTTCCAGGAAAAATACGCAATTAGTACGGACATAGAAAATGTCGGCCAATTATACTATCCTCGGAGCATAATAACCACAGACGGAGGGACGGGTAAGGATGTAGATAATCGTCGTTTCAGATCCATCTGAAACTCGTTCTTCTTATCTCTGTGTATGAAAATGTCAGTTTTCAATGCGAATATAAAATCCACTCTTCTCTACGGTTGCGAAACTTGGAACGCTATGAAAAGTGATATGGGAAAGACGCAAGTATTCGTGAAACGTTGCCTTTGCAATATTTTTCGTATATTCTAGCCATGAACTATTTCCAAACATATGCTCTAGCGAGCAAAATAAGGTGTAAATGGTGCTGGATTGCACATACCCCTAGAAGGCCACCGAATGATATCACCAGAAATGCCATAAATTGAAGCCCGCAAAGGCACAGAAGAAGTGGCCATTCTGCTCACACATGGAGAAGACAGAGTGATACTGACGAAAACAGCTGTGGAAAGATAGAGAGTTGTTCAAAAAATTTTCTAAGGAACGGGAAATTATGAATATTATGCTATTGTTTATGAAATATAACATTGAATAGGATAATATAACAAGTTATATTAAGTATGTTATTCCGGCTATAGGTTGCCTAAGATGGCGGCTTTTTAGCGTTGACTAAGGGCTCACAACCTTATTCTCGGAAAATTATATAAAAATTATTGTAAATTATCTTAGTAGCCTATATTTACCTTTACAACTACAAGCGTCTAACGTTACAATATCGATAATAAGGCTCCATCGTAAGGACCAAAACGTTTTGTTGCCTTCCTAAGAAATTTTTGTTAAATATAGTTATGGAAATAATAATAGGGACATATTGCGTTTTTCCTTAAGAGCTGAAAAGAAATTTTTTTGTTTAAATAACGGTTCTATACGTCGGCACACAATTTATAAGATCTTTTTGATAAATGTTTAAATATTCAAACAGAGTTGTGTTTTTAACTATTTTGATATAAGTTTCCCTATTATTTTTCAAATGACTGTATGTAAAATGTACTTTAGCAAAGAGCTAAGATAACAGGTTTCTGTGACATGATTTAAGCGATTTTGCAGATCAATTTTATTGAAAAAAATGATAAATGTCGTATGTAGATAATTGGAAAGAAAATGTTCTGTTATGCTTAATTTTAAGAAAAATATATTCTGCTTTTACTTGTAGTACAAAGAAACACAATAATGATTGTGCTGACAAAAAGGTCACTAACAAAAAATTATCAAAGGATACGTAACACTAGAACGATACAATTTTAAGGATGCTCTATAAAAGTTGAAGTAAAAATTTTAATAATATCAGCATATTTCTAAGAGTTAAAGATACTTTTTACTGATTCTTTTTCACATGAAAGAGATTTTCTTTTAAAGACCAAACAAATATAAATTTTTAAACTTCCTTACCCTTGTGTACTGACTACATTAAGGGCTTCGTCTTATTGTTAAAAAAGGACGTTTTATTATATTTAAGATGTTTTCGCTTAAGTCAATAACAATTGCTTATTTTAAATTTTGCTTTGATGTTTTGGTGTTTTTTAATTCTGCTATTTATTGTATCGGTTTTTATTCAGGTTTTGTCATCTGTTTTTTGTAATATTAAACGTTTTTATAAAACGTATAATATTGCCTAGTTTAGGGCTGCTTAATTAATTTATTCTGTTATCTGTATATAGGAAAACGTTAACCTTAAACCTTTTTGGTTTTTTGTGCTTTTCTCATTTGGAATAATGGAAGAAGGACGCAAACACACACATTTCACTAACAACCTACACGTGCTTGCCTTTAGGCCTCTTATACACACACTAACCATAAAATATTCCATCAACATTTTAAACACACGTTAACACACACAGAAACAAACAAGAATAAAGAAAGCTAAATGAAAATGGGGAAAAAAATGAAATCACCACAAATTTTCACCAACATTTCAATTTGATAACGATTTTCCACGGTAAATATTTATAGACTATTACGTGCTTCTACGAAAAAAATGAGAGAGACAGTCCCACAAATCTTTAACCAATGCTGCTGATAAAAGCAAAAACAGAGACGTAGTAAAACTAAAATCAACTGGAAACAAGATTTTTGATTTAAAACTGTTTTTATTGTTCCAAACCCTTTCGTTTTGTTCACCAGCCTTTGGCAGTTATTTAAACGACGCTGTATTGCTTTTAATTTAATATATTTTATTGCATACCGTTTAGGCGTTAAGAATTATTTCATAGTATATGTATGGGAGTATTTGTTTGTTTTTCTCTATGCGTGTGTTTAGTAGTTTTGGTTTTGTATTTACTTTTTTTCTTTTTGTTTGTATTGCCAAAATGCGTGCGTGTATGGGTGCGTATAAACAATGAAGCCATATCGTTTCATTTACTCAAGCCAAAAATAATCAATTATTTACGCATATTTGATTTTGGCTTGTTATGTGTGTTAAACATATACCAGCAGTCAGTAGCTCTTTCTCTCTCCTTTCTGATAGACTTAAAGCCTATTGAGTCCTCTAGAGTCTCAAAGCATTAGAAATATACGAGCGGACACAAAAATAACGCAGAATGGAGTGTGCAAAATTATCATGATTGTTAAGAAGTAGAAATCCCTTAAGTTGAATGTACATTAAATTTATTATTGGATTTGTTAATAATATTTATTTATTTATTTCTTTAAGATTAAACTTAAAAAATAATAATTTACATAATTTAATAACACAGACGAAACCTTATCACGAAAATGAAATAAACCTTAAAAAGCCTACAATACAGTCCGATTGATTGATTGTTAAAACTTTTCCTTAGTGAAAACAGAAGCAAAGTATTGCAGTTCCCTCAAAGAAATCTAAAGGTAAATAAGGCGATATTTTTCAAAAAAGAAGGTTAGAAATAAAACGTACTTCTCATTGAACAGCTTTACAACATAATCCGTTATAAGGGACCTCCTCAGTCTCCGCAGCATCGTGGATATATTTCCTCTATATAGGGAAATAGATAGACACATAGACATTCTATGTGTCTAACAACCACAACTTGGATTTCCTGAAGGTGTTACTAAATAGTACCATTGTACCTAAAATTAACTCTTTGATGTCCAAAAGTTATCCACTATCACTCTGATGGCTGAAATGTAAAACCTTGTATTTAACAAGAGCTCAAAAGGGAAAATGGGACACTTTTAATTCTCTTTTCTCTTGTCTCTTTTATAAAAAATAATTTTTTGACTGGCATAGTGGAATTGAAGAGGGTAAATTATCCTTTGTCAAGAAAATGATAAGAATATGGGTTATAAGAAGCAGCGAATAGTTATCGATGCTTCTATCAACCGAGATATCCTGAGCTCATCTGACAATTTATAACGATATAACCACATAACATTAGCTAGCGAATGGTTACGAGTATTAGGCTATGAAAAATTAACCCTAACTAATGCATCTGTTGTTCGGAGTCTGTTAACTGTAGTTGCATTTAATTGAGTCTAAAAAATTGTGAGAAGTACCTAAACTAGAATTATACTGGTATGTGTCTCCTTTTTGATATTCCTTCTTTTCTTTTCAAAAGTCACAATGAGAATGTTAATTTTGATAATCTAATGAAATTAATATTCAATATCAGTTTCCCTTAACGTATTCAAACCACAGATGGTAACAGCTTCTTAAAAAGTATCGTATATGTATCTGGCTGCTTCTGAGTTATATAAATGAAGTTTTAATACAATACTAAATCATTTATTACCAATACTGCCATATATAATTCTCTTATGACTATAATGCTAATATATATCCTGAAAGTATGCAAAAAATTAATACTATATTTCTTAAATAATAACTCCTAAAATTATACCTATTTTGTATATAAAAAATATTTATAAAAAGAAAGTATTCAAATGTTTTAAGTGTCCAACTTGATTTGGTAACACCAATTAATATTCAAAAAATATTATATTTAAACTTTCTTTGTTTCGGCATTACAGACTAGTGTTGGAGATCAAATAAGTTTTTTCTTTGTATGAATTCATTTAAGCATATATGCCTTAACACACAAAGACATGCATTAAAAAAATGAAATAAAATAAAATTAAATTGCTACCACTAACAAGGGTTTAGCTGCTAAAAAAAAGATACATATACAAACAAGTACATAGCAAAAAGCGTCATCATTATCATTTTTTTTTTTTTTTTATATGTTAAACGAATATGTAAAAATTGTTGCAATGATGTTCTGTAAAGTGGAAAAATGTGCACAAAACTTTTTTCATATAAAATTTTTTGTGTATTTTTTACAAATAAATTTATAACGGTTACATATATTTTGTTTGTTATGTGGTGAAGAAAGGGGAACATCGCCCAAATACCCCTCAGACATGTGTATGTTTCATGATGTTTGCATAAAAATTAAATTATATTAAATAATACATATATCATCGCAATGAAGGCTATAAAGGAAAAAAACAAAATTCATATGCCAGAAAAAAAACATGAATAGATATGATACTTGAAATGTTGGCAACGCCGTACTATAGCATTCAGCAAACAAACAAAAAAAAAATTGTTTTTCAACTTCAAAAAGTTCTTTTATAGTAGTTTTTTGTACATTTTTAATGCCATTTTCTTTTTCTTTTTGTTGCCGCTAATAGGACGTTAGTCGGGCTGATTATGTTGTTTGTAGTTGTCTGAATTGGTCTGGCATATTATCTTTTATGTATGCTAATGTAATAACTACAAAGAGGAAAACAAAACTAAGAAATAAATGAATTGAAAATTGGCGGTATATTTTTGTTTTTGTACTTCTTCGCATCTTCATATAAAATTCTTTATTTTTTCCTCTTATATTTTTAATTTCATCAGCAAATATGATAATTATTTAAAATTGTATAATGCACAAGAAAAAAGGCATTGCATACTTTAAAGAGAACATTATACTTATTATTGTTAGCATATTTTAAGGACCATATTTGCAGTAATTGGTTGAAAAACAAAGTTATAAAAAGAATTCCAAAAGAAATTGCAAATGCAATGCAATAATTTCTGAAAATAGAGTTCAATAATTTATAAGAAACGAATAAAGTAAAAATAATTTTATAAAATGCTAAGAAGACCCATTACTTACTTCTTGCAAAAAAATAGGTTCGAAATATAAAACAGTTAAGCAATGTTGGAAGTCAGATAATTTTAAAATATTTTATACATAAGCGCAGAAAAAAATAATTCCATTTTTGTTTTAAACTTATGTTTGATAAACATAAAACCATTTAAGATCTTGTAATAAAATATTTTTTATTTTATCTTCCAAAAAGATATTGAGAAAAGGTATAAAACTATAAATTAATTTTTTGCGAATGCCTTTTACATATCACTTAGTTTATCTTAAGAAATCACTCCATCTCTCCATATGTTTACAAATACATTTCTATAACTACTGACAATCCTTATCATTAAAAAATAATAATAATACAATTTAGCAATTTAAAATATGCTTCAAAAGATTTATGAAAAAAGGCTAAAGCCTAAACAAGCAACGACGTATTAAAAAAAAAATATTATTGCCAACTTAGCCAGAAATTTAAATGCTGTCTTTACAAAAATGAAAGATATAATAATAAAGTGCTCAAAAAATAGTAAAATTACACAAAAAGTGGTAAATAAAACGGCGAAAATCATTTAACGAATTTATAAAAATGTTTATACAGAAAAATCGTAGCATACCTTAAAAGATGCCAATTGTTAAATTAAGGCAAAATTACATGAAAAACTTAATACTTCCAACGACTAAGCATAAGAAAAATATCTTTGGAAAAACAAAATCGTAACCTGCTTTTATGTTAATAACTATTTTTATTATATTCAAAATGTAAACGCATATCATAGCATACTTTCGGGTAGTAAATCCCTATTAAAGACTTCCCTACAAGAGAATTCTGGTCTAATGGACCAGACGTTCCTGGCAATGTCCTTCTAGTGGCGGGAAGTGGTATGTATGTACATAAGGCGTTTTGATATTAGACTGTCTTACAGGCTGCTAGGACCCTGCAGTATATTTTAGACGGAGGTTATGGCAACACTGAAGACTATGCAATGGTTGTTGAGTGTTAGGAACTACCTAAAAATCATTTGATTTACTTGAACAGCCAAGTTGCAGGTAGTTATTTCCTTTAAAAGGGCCATCTCTGTCTTATCGTGGAAATTTTGAATTATTCGATTGGATTGATAAGATGACAAAAAGTCTTTTTTCTACTGGTCATCAATCGCACTATTGTGGTTCTCACTGGCCATTGTCCAAATAATAAATAAAATATTGAAAAATATTTTTTTGGTTTTTTTTACAATGTTTTCAAAATATATTCATAATTTATTTGTTTTTATATTTTTAATTTGCTAAAGGTTCCATGAGATAAACTCACCCTTTTTTGCTGAAATTCAGAGCATACATACATATGTATGTAGTAAATGGCAAATTTGCCATATTTCCTTAACCACAACTGTTTGTATAGTATTTATAGAGTAAGTACTTCACCTTCACTTGACTTCGTGTAAATTACTTTTATTTTATCTGTTGCCACTCGTTCATTCAATCTCAATTCTCATTTATTATAAAATTTCTAATTTTAATCCTAAGAGTATGCTATTTTTTTACTTTTTCCAAATACATCCTTTACATTTTGTATTTAAAATTCTGTAATTTCAAGGAAATCAGTTTCTCGAAATAAGCAACTTTTTCCACTTGAGTTTAATTTTATCTTAAAATCGTTTAATAATCACGATAAATACCTACCCCTCACATGAGCAATACAAGTATTTATGCTTGAATTTTTTTTGTGATTTTTTTTTTCTCTACGTCTTCCTTAATATTGCAAAAATTGTATTTAAAATGTCTGCTGCTGGTATAATTTTGCCTCAAGAAAAAAATTTAAAAAATATTGTATTTTGACTGAATTTTGACTAATAACACCCTGAGGGACCTCAGCCAGGAATTATGTTTAAAAAATATTTAAATCCATACACAATGGTAAAATACGTTGTGCAAGAGTGTGTAGGTAAATATGCGTGTGTGTTTATAGTATATGGCGTAAATGATCAAAGCATTTTTATAAATAAATATTCTATAGAGCGAGAGCGAGTGTATATGAATATGGGGGACTGTGTGTTAAATATTATCAAGGATATTTATTTTTTCAATTTTGTTATTCGTAGGTAAGAAAAAGATACGTCACTTCTTTTATTGCTTCAAAAAGGGGAAATTTCGCAATTTTTTTATATTTAAACGTTTATTGTATGTCTTTTAGGTTATGGGAGAAATGGTAGAATAATTTATAGCAAAGGTTTGAGCTTCAAAATCTATGTTCGTGTATAATTTTAATGGTTGTATACCAAAAGTAGCGATTATCATATTGGCAAACGATTTTCTTTGGCGTGGGGGGCTTGTTTTTTCCTTCCACTCCAATTTTATTGTTTTATCTTAGCGTGCGGTTGTTAGTTTGTTTTCCTTCCGCTACCGTTTTTTATTTATTTAGGAAGTTATTTATAATGAATATGTTAAATATTTAAATTTGTGATAGAGAGGAAAAGGGAAAAAGTGTATTTACATACATATGTATCTATTTTAAATGTTCCAAAATGTGTCAAAGAATTTTTTAATTTTTTAATAATAAATTTTCAATACCTATGGTAAATTTTTAAACGCTAAATATGTGTGTATACATACATATACATGCATGATCTCATGTTGAAGGGTCCTAACTTGTACATTTTTCGAAATTAAATTTTTTAGTGAACCCAATACATATTAGACAAATACACCTCTTCACACCCTCTCCTGTAAATTTAAAATTTTTATTTAGGGCTTTTCTACAGTAGACCAACGATGTGTATATACATCAGATTTGTAGAAAAAATAAGGAAAACTAACATCAGGGTTAGAAGTGTTTTTTTACACAAATTCGCTCAAACTTTTATTAAAAAATTGAACATAGTGCTTGAAACACTATTATGTATGTATATTGACAATTAAATTCAGGATTATAACCGCAAAGCGTAGTAGGCTTTAAAAAAATACAAATAAGTATCAACCCGCCACTGAAGAATTTGCTGACATCTGGGTTAGGTCGTAATATTTTTTATTGTTTTTGTAATGCTAAAAGCATTAGACTTATGTAATCGAAACCTACCACACATTGTGCAGAAAAATCATCGTATGACCATCGCTTTGATATTTGATAGCCAAATGGACTGAAGCGTTAGTATGACGTTATGAATTTGAAAGCAAAGTTGTGTCAAAAGATTTACCAAAGTCGGCTGAAAAAAGTACTTTCAAAGAATAAAGATGTACAGTGACTGCCAAGTTGGAGATTTCGCATTAAAAAAATAACTTGTCAAAACGTCTTCGAAGAAAAATCGTGGTCTTAAATGTATGGAAATAATCAATTAAATCTGCGAGCTTATAGTTACGTTTTTAATACAAAATTGATATGAGATGTCGTATTTGTACGCAGAACGGATCACAGGTAGCGGAAAGTAAATGACTTTCAGACATTACGACCTACTGTGAATAAATGTTTTTCCACAAATTAACAATCAGTTGATTTTAGACAAGGTGAGTGTGTGCCTTTTAATCTGTACCCCAAACTAATCTATCTTAACATTACACAGTGGTTTCACTTATATGGAGTGGGCGCCCAAAAATTCTTCCAGTTAGAATATCAATATAAAGCATTATTCACTGGGTTATACAATTGTGGAAATGTTTTTTTTTATTAAACTAGGTGCGGTTGGCATCTAAATACACCCCCAAAACACCTACTTCTTCTCCTTGAAAGAAAAAAACGTGAGAAAGTTAGTAAGCAATTTGTTTGATCTAAAAATAAATTTAAAAATGCTAGAAAATCAAAAACAGATGACAAAATTTTTGCTTGCACTATATACAGTTGCTTACTAAAAATCCAATTGACCGGGCCAATTGTCAACAGATTTCTAAAAACAAAGTTGCATTTTATTCACAAATAAATATACTCCATTACTAAAACTCATAAATAGCTCGGTTACTGTATAAGATGCGTGTAAAAACATCTTTAAAGTTGAGCTATATTCCTCAAGGTTACCTAAATACAGTATATCATTCCAAAGGTCTGTTCATCGTCTTTCTAAATTGGATGAGAAACCGTAGTCGCTTAATATTCAAGTAAGTTATTAGCATATAAGTGCATGAAGGTCAAAAATTGATTTTTTTTAACCCGTAGCTAAAGATTTTTGAGAAGTTACGAAAATTTCTAAATCAGATTCTTGTTGTACTTGATAGCACCTATCAGAAAAATGGTATCTACTAAACTCTATTTATTCGCATAGTGTTTTTTGAAATTGGTCTCAAAACCAAGGAGATCGCTTTGATCTGTGGAAGATAACACAAAAAGTGGCATTACGTGGCAACTGAAATTAATTGTATAGAATCTCAAAACACTGACTAATAATAATAAAAAAGCCCGATTGGTGGAATCTGAATTTAACATAAGTATATTCACAAGTAACAAAAATAAATGGCACGGGGAAAAACCAATTTTTTTTTTAAATAAATATTCAACAAGCCAATGAGAACAATATACTTTTTAAATAAAGTGAACACCTCCATCTTCAAGAATGATACGAATACGAAGAATACCAAGCTACTTTCTATGGTTTTAACTTGTTTATCGACCATTTTACACTGCAAGCAGCAACTGATAATATGCTCTCTCTTCTGAGGCTATTTTTAACGGGAACGGTAGAAATGAAACAAAAACGAATATAACTTTATAAAGCTACTATCTGGAAATAGTCTTATTCGATGAACAAATTTCTACCTAGATTTTTTATTTTTGGCCTATGGTAGGAACAATTGTGCATTGCGTAGCATCTGTTCTCCTAGTTGGTGCTCTTATTAGGGGACATGTGTACTTACTTTAAGCAGTTAAAAATATAAAATATTAATAATCACTCTGACTGGAATACAGCAGATCATCCACTTATTTATACAAGATTTCACGATTAACAAAAAATAGGAGTAAACAATCCGATTTATTGAACTATGCTTTTTATACAATCTATATATGGTCAGTATGTACATACATCGAAAGGTTTAATTATAAAAACTTCAAATATGCTGTGTTACATTGTAATAGATCATAGGCTGTAATAAAATTTGACCAGATTGTAGGTTCCTTCGAAGAGATAATTTCAAATATTATGAGTTAGGTGTGATTACATTACATATTGAAAACTATAATTATACTGCTTGTTCTATGGGATCAATAAAAAAATTATATTTGAAATTTAAAATTTACGTTTTCATTTGTTATTCAGTAATCTATTTATAGGGTGATTTTTTAGCAATTTTATTTTTGCCAACATTATTTTTGTGCAGCTCAGCTGTGTTCGCGTAACATGTAACTGTCAAACATGTTCAATTTGGTTCAATTTATTCATAATTTTATTTTACGAGAACAAGCAAAATTGCCGTATTTGGCTTGCAGAGCAGCTAGAAGCATGACAAGTACTACCAATGCATCCCGAAAACTGCACTTTTTGGTGTGGATTATGGGCCGGTGACCTCATTGGACCGTATTTTTTCAAAGAAAACGAAGGCATCAACGTTACTGTGAATGGCGAATGCTACCGTGCAATGATTACAATTTTTATTTATTTTTTTTTTGTCCAAAATGGAAAACCTGAACTTGGCTGACATGTGATTTCAACAAGACGGTGCCACATGCAACACAGTAAGCGAAACAATAGCCCAATTGAGAGGCGAGTTCGGTGAACAGCTTATTTTACGTTTGGGGCCGGACAATTAGCCGCCTAGATCGTGCGATTTACGCCTATAGATTATTTTTTTGTGGGGCTATGTTAAGGCGCTTGTCTATAAAAACAAACCCGCGACGGTTGGTGCACTGGAAGCCAATATTTAAGAACTTTTTTGTAAGACACCCTCCCAGATGTTGGAGTTGGTATACTTAAATTGGAGTCAGCGTGTAAACCATTTAAGGCGTAGCCGCGGTCAACATTTACATGAACTCATCTATAAATATTGAATTATTTAGATCGTTCTATCGACTCAAAGTTTTCATAAATTTCTCTAAATTTTATGACATTTTTTATACCAAATCCGATAGCGCAAAAAAATCACCCTATATTAACAGAAAAATATTATTTTTATTTAAAAGAAGGTCACTGAAATTAAATATGTAGAAGTTTCGAGTTTCGGTTTTCGAATATGTGATATTTTTATTTTTCTTAGAATACGGAACAGATTTGTTTTACATTTTTAATGATTTTTGGACAATTTTTTATTTCAATATTTTCTTTAAAAAACAGTTAAGAAAAATTGTTTTATTAAAGAATTTCTTTTCAATACAAATTTATATATATAAAAAAAGTAATTTTATTTTTATTTCCTTTTTTAGAATTTTTTTTATTTTGTTTACAAAAAGTTTATAATTTATAGCCAAAACAATTTAAACTTTTTAGAACATAACAATTATCTTAATCGAATCTTAAGCTTTTTTAAGGTAAATATCCGCAATTATTTTATGAAATTAAGGAAATTGCAATAAAAACTTGCCAAGAGTTAACTCAAAATAAAAACAATAAAATTTTTAAATTTATGTGTTCTAATAACAGTAAGTAAAACAACAATTACATGGCATGCTCTTAAAGAATAAGAAAAACAATTATTATTTCCTTTTAAACAGGTGTTAAGTTTTTTTCTTATTTTTCTTTTTGGTTATATTCTTAATATCAGTTATTCCCTATATATTTTTGTTTTGTTTTTTTACCTTAAAATTAAAATTCTTTTTATATCAACCGCCATAACAGTTTCTAAAGTAAATTTGTTTTTGTCTATGGGTCAATAAATTTTGTTAACGACCAAAAAATATTTGTTTTCATTTTGTTACTGTGACAGCAATCAGACAAATTGCTGTTCTAAGACATGTAAATTAGATGTTTTTTTGTTATTTATTTCTCAATATCAAGTGTCAGTTGGATAATAAATATTTGACGTTAATTATGCATTAAACGAAATGCATTTGTGAGGCAAACCATATCAGACTGCAATGGAATAAGAAAAAACTGTTAAAGAATTAATAAAACAAGTCATGCACGCCTACAGTACATATCACTGTCACTTGGAAAATATGGTTTCAAAACTTTTTAATTATAATTTTACATCTAAAGGTTCAATTAGACTTAAAACTAATATACATATCGCCGTAGCCATAACGTAAGCATATTTTACTTTCATCGCTTGTTGAGGTTTTTATAGTGTTTGTTGTAAAGTTTTTAGAGAATTATCTTAATATTTTTTATTATGATAGAACGATTAATGAAAATTATGTGTGAAACAAGATATTGGCCAAGTGCTCGCCACGGCTTCAATGGCATACTTCTCTCCGTCAGTTCATATTTTCAATGACTTTGAGATATAATTGGAGTTCAATGTCGTTAATGTACCACTACATATCATCCAGGTCCATATCCTCAATTTCTGCCCACGAAGAGTTCGTTATCATCCCGCGATAGCGAACACAATTCACGGTAACTCTTTGGTCGACATTATTTTCGAAGAAGTACGGCCCGATGACGTCGCAGCCCAGAGCGAATTGGACGAGTATGCACAGGTGTTTCCACATTTCTTACAGACTCAGCTTGCTGAAACTTGCGCACAATTCTCCCGATTATGGAGACATTTGGTCAATTACATTAACCAAAGAAGTCATGAAGTGCACAAAATGCATTTTGATTTGAACGCTCATTTTCGTAAAAGGCTTCAACAATCTTATCGCGCTGCTCAATTATGTACCACTCCATAGTTAAATTTGTCAAACACTAGAACAAAGAAATGTCAAATTAGGTTGGGCAAAAAACTTGACGTTAAGGTGTGACACTTAACATCCTAAATAGAAATTTGATTGAAATCGGGTGGTTTTTTTAAAGGTTCATAACTTTTAATTGGCAGCACTGTTTTATTTGACCGATTTAACAGCTGATAGTTGCTTTTTGTTTAGCTTGGTTTGACTTTTCATTATGGATAGACTCACAATGCCTCTAATTCGGCGAATCGGCTGAAGCACAAATTGATATTGATATTGATATTGAATTTACATTCAAAATGTTGTTCCCCGATGAAGTTTGGTTCAGTTTTATCGAAACACCATGACGTCAAGATTGTGTGATCTAACCGCAGTGGCTCATTTTCTTTGGGGTTATGTAAAATCACTTGTCTACGTCGATAAGCCAGAGACAATTTCACACATGGAAGTCAACATTCAAAAAGTTATTGCCGAAATATGGCCGCATATGCTGCGAAAAGTTTGTGAAAATTAGTGTTCCAGATTGCGCGTTGGACGCGCCAACCATTTATACACTAATGTCGCAAAATCTTCTGTCCACAAAGTCCGTTTCATTCATATCAAAAATATATATCTTTGTTTTAATATGATTTGAACTTGTGTAAATGTAAAAAACCTTTAATACTTATAGTTACGTTTATGGCTATAGCGTTATGCTATAACACCATTAATTGCAGTGTAGCTTGTAAGGTTGGCTTTCAAAAAATGTTTGCGGTTGTAGCTATGGCGTTATGTTAAGTCACGTCTAATTTAACCCTCAATTCTCTCCTTTTCTTCCCTCAAGTCTTTCCTTTTCTCTTTTACAGAGCATTTAAAGGTCACACAAAAAAAATCATTTTCAATAAAATCTCTTATACTATTTCTACTAATTCGGAAACAATAGCAATTGAAAAAATTCTCGTAACAATAGCTACCTACCTCAGAAGCAATAATAAGAAGCAGATGTTTTTTCTAAATTACACTTATCCCTAATATTCCAGAAGAAATTAATGTTTGTCTATCAAGAAACCTTTCATATTCTTTTATTCGATATTTTGAATTATAAATATTCTAAATTATGTGGAGAATGCCTTTATTTGGTATTTTGCTAATATTTTAAATACTTCACAGTCATGGTCGGGTAATGGTATTATATTTCTCTGAACTTTAAGAATCTTTTCTAGTCGGTCTTCAAATTAATAAACTTTAAAAATTTATAGTTTTTTCTATAGTTCCTAATCTAAGCAATAATTCAGTATACCAAAAATATGGTAACTTAAGTTTTAAGACTAGCTAACAGGACATAGTTTTTCTAAGTTTAATATTTATACGTTTAAAACTAAGCTGTCAAAATATACACAAACTTTTGCTATTTTAGCAAATTTTCGCCGTATGCTTGAACGTCAGCTAAACTTCCAATGCTCTGGAAAATTAAAAAATCATAGAAAAGTATGGACGTAGAATTGAATAGCGAAGAAAGTACAGTATTAAATACACTTTTCTTATTAGATTAGATTCCGACATCGTTAAGTAGTCGCACTTACTTGATTTCTTTTACGTGGAATTCAAAATGTTGGTTAAATATCGATTTAACCTGTCATCACATGAACAATTTCTTGACGCAGGAAGTCTGATTGTTGAAATTAAATGGAAGATAATCGAAGGGTGCTTAAGATCAATTGTTTGATGCTATTTTTATCTCTCAGTCGAGCTGCTTATAAGACTTACTCTTTATAGTTCACCCAAAGAGTTATGAAATAGCTATCATGAATAGCACCTGATTGGTTAGAGAAGGACCATATAGACCTCGTACTAGATTCCTGCCCAGTGAGTAGGTGTGAATTTTCGGCCAATGCACCCAAAATTGAGATTATTTTAGACATATTACCAATCCTCTAGCAATTTGGATATTTTTTGTGTTAAAAGCTTTGCGAGCATTTTTAGACGCATTATATTTATACACTGCGCTGCATCGTGTCAGGCTACGTGAGATGTTGACTTTTTATGGAAATGGCGTTTTTTTAGAATTTAAAATTTTCATGATTTATTTTTTATTCATACAGCAACACTATTGAAACATGTTTCGTTAAACAAAAATTTTAGAAAGAAACATCTCATTTTAAGTTGTTTCAGTTTTACTCATCTTGTGAACCCTCAGGAATGAAGTGTTTTCTCTCTTTATCCGATTTAACTGTCAAAATAGCCATTGCTAACAAACAAAAAATAAACATTTCAGTAAAAAAAAAAAAACACAAAATGTAGGAAAAAAATGATTAAAAACAAATTTGAAAAATTTGCTTTTTGCACTTAAAAGGTCAAAATTAGTTTTAAAAACCAATTTTTGTTGAGCTGACATGAGTATGTTTATGCCTGTATAATTTACAATGTTGTGCGTTTGAATTGCGTAAGTGTCATTTAAACACCTTTATTCACAATCGTAATTGGAAGAACGAATCGAGTAGTAGGTTTCATTGTAGTGATGTGCTATAACTGTGTTGATCCAAGAGCTGGTTTTGCGAAATAGCATTAAAAATCTTTCTTAAATTATTAGTGCCAGAAACAATACATTTTTTAGTTTAATTAAATTTCTATTTACGCTTATGAATACCTATTTTACATTAAAAAGCTTTTGTTCAAACAAATTTTACTTACTTTACTTTTTTGTCTTAAAATATTATTTAAAACTTCTACACAATTTTTATTCAAATAAAAGAAATATTCATTCTGTTATTTAATTTTCTTTTATAAACTCAATTTAAAAACAATTAGAATTATTTGATATAAGCGTTTATTAACCCATAATTAAATTGTCTTCTTTTTCAAAAACTTGAACAATAAAAATTTTAAGAGCGTTCAGTAGACAAATGAATAACAGTTTCAAAACTATCAACAAAAACACATACACGAAGTTGAAAAAATGAAAAAAAAAAAACAACAAAGCAGTCGATATCAAAAACTCAACTTAATTATAGACACACCTTAAGGCAACCACCGCATTTAAAAACACTTCTACAAATACTATCATTGTTCTACCTTTGCCAATACTAAATGCACTGCTACTACAACCACCATCAGCATCATCAACATTAGTATCATAAGCATTCATTGCCTCTAATATCGAATGTCCCTTTTGTGTGAGAAACAACGAACGAGGAGTAAAATAAACAAAAAACAAAGAAAAGGTAGTAATAGTTGCATATACTCAGAGTATAAAGGAGCATAAATACAATAGATGAATATGTATAAGGAAAAATATGAATGCTTTTCATGCCTGTGTGAGTGAGTAAAAGAAACTGTGTACGAGAGAAGAGTTTCTTTTTTGTTGTTGCCGAATCTCCTTATTCTCCTTTTGCATGTTATTGTTTTGCAGCTGCTTATTATACCTCTATTTTAACAGGATAGTAATACATACATACATATTAATATTGAATATAAGAGTGTGCATTTAAGTGTAAGTGTTCATTGCAAAGAGTGTGTATTTTGATTATCTTTGTTTGCACTTTTTTTTGTTACTTCACATGATCAACAGTTTTTATTCCTTTACAGATTCATATCTTGCGGAAATTCTTTCCTTAAAAAAAATAAGTAAAAATAATCACTTTTTCTGTAGAGCCACCATAAAGGCTCGTATTCAAAAATTTTCAGTTTCTTGTAGGATGAAGATGCTGTTCTCTCTCTTGTACTTTTATTTTTTAAAGTTCATTCATTTGTAAAATTTTTACTAAAAATTGTATGGTTGGCGATGTGCACTCATGCTCATTTATAAAACAACTAAAAGAGATATATATGTGCAAAGTAAAAAGGAAACATGAGTTTTGGAGCAGCAAGCAAATTTTTAACATATACTCCTAAAACAGAGATTATTATCTTGCTACCTGCATAAATTTGATTTGAAGACAACGGAAAAGTTTGTGGCAAAAATAAACAACAACAAAACAATTGAGACGAATTTTGTTTTATCATTAAAACTTAAGAAGTAGTAAGTAACACAGTAGGTTGTGTAAAAAAATAACTTTCTGAAATTTATAAAATATCGAAGTAGGTAGTATTCGGTCATCTTGTTGAAAATATTATCCCGGTGGCATATTTGAGCGACACTGTCACTATAATACTTTTACCGATGAATTATCGTCACAAATTCTGTCATATCAAGTGAAAATTCGTGTGATATCATAAACGAAAACCTTCTTTGGTGAATGCTTGTGACAATGACAAAAAGGAAGTTATATATGCAACGTTTTTGAATGTTACCACATTAAAGAATAATGAAATTTGGCGACATTTTTCGTTATGAGTCGACTTCATGCTTCAATTTAGCGACATTGTCTTTTATGAGTCGACTTCATGCTGAAATTTTGCGATATTGGCTGTTATGAGTCCACTACATACTAGAGTATCCAATTATTCTACTTTTACTTTTATTTGAGTAAGAAATCCATCGAATTTAAACTTCTAAAATTGCTCGATTAATGGAGCAAGATTTTCAAACTGTTCGATAACTCAAAAAACTTGAACAATTAAAAAATTATTCAAAAACATTAATCCAATGAAAAAAAAACAAACATGTTTATTTGTTTTTATACTTTTCCTATTTAAGAACGAGAACGATTTTTTTAATTTTCTTTTGAGTCCAGCACTCAAGAGATGACTCCTACTCATGTAGTACAATGTGCTGGTATTAAGAAAATAGGTTATGTAAAGGAGGATAGAGAGCGTAGTATTCATAGATGTTTGGTTTATATTTATTTATGTCGTAAGTGGCAGGGAAAACTGTCGAGGGAAGATCATTCCACAGACGAACGGCGCGGCAAATAAACGAATGTTTTCTATTATGTGTTGTGCGAGAAAAACTAATACTACAGGAAAACATGTGATTATTAGGAATTAATGCGCTTGTTTCGTCAGAGCACATTCCGTTATAGTACTGATAGAACAATGAGACACACACCGCATTGCGACGAAGCTCTAACGAATCGATAGAGTTGACTATTCTACCGTCATTAATGAGTATCTTCGCCTCTCTATACACGGTACAGAAGATACAAAATAGACTTAGAACTTTATTCTATTTTAGTTGTATTCAATTTTAGGTCTTGTAAAAACTAAGGAGATCAGATGAAGTGAAGTATTTCTTGCACTGTCTTAATGCTTGAATGCTTCTTCTTCGACACATGAGATATGTGATTGTTCCAATGAATATCACAGTGAATTCTCTTGCCCACAACATCAAGAGCATCTGATTTCCCAACATCTACATTACCCATAGACAGTAAATCACCACGTTTGAGTGTTAAAAAACAACATTGACTCTTGCTTGCAATAAAATCGAGACAGTTCGCACGACTCCACTCGGAGATTTTCGCCAAATCGCTTACGAGTGTGTCGTTCATATTCGTCCTTTTTGCCACAATCATCAAAACGCTAGAATATGAAGGACAAATATTGTTGTCATCTGCGGAAGAGTAGATCGGATTGAGTGTAAGCAGATGAAAGTCGTTAAGAAATATTATAAATAGCGTAGGAGCAAGAACAGAGCCTTGTGGTGAGAAAAAATTGCATTAAATAAGTTTTTCTGATCTTTCTTTGTCTTATATATATACATAAAATCGTCTACTTTGCTGATACTTTTTGTATTAGATTTTTTTTAAATTGCAATACTTTGTAATGTTTTCTTGAGTTCGTCTAGAAGATTATTTTCGTTTAGATCCACATTTTCTTCTTAACAATCATCGTGTAGTTCATTTTGGTCAGGTTCAATATTAAACAATCGATCGTATGATTTAATGGCAAGATTTTTTTTTATATTCCAAATCTTATATACAAAAATTGCTCGACCAATTGACATCCATTGTTCGTGTTATTTGCTAGTCGAAATTGTTCTTCGATTAATCGAACAACGATTTTTCGAGTGGATACTCTACTACATACTGAACGATGCAGAATTTTGTCTGCTATACTCTCCGCTAACGAATAAAGATCAATGATTTTCGATATTGTCTTTTAGAACTTACTAATACATGGACGCCACCAAGACAAAATCAACTTCTGTCATCTTGAAAATTTGGATAATTACTTTAATAACTCATATTTTCGAAGATTTTTATTTACAGAAAATCACTTTTTTTTAGTGTTTGCTTTAAATCTGAATGTTTTAGCAACAAGCATGAATAGATTTGATTGATTGGTGATACCTCTGCCGGTAGATCGCTGTCGTCATATCCGACAAGTGAGCTACTGAGCGTGTATATATCATGTCCTATGGTTCCTAAAAGGAATAAAAACCGTTTAGTGCAATATGTTTGGTTTCTCTTCAGCTTCGCCCGGCATTTCGGCTTTAATTTGTCGCCTCCAAGTATGCTGTATGCTTTGCGAGTTTTTTTCACCTGATTGCAGTCAATGGCAGTTTTTACTATGTCTTCATGTCTTCGATCGAAAATTGGACGTTGATCCGATTGTTTCCACAGGTTGGTATTTTAAAAGGTGTTTGGCCATATATTTCCAAGATCGTTCGAGGACAACGATTGATACTCAGATACCGTTGGCATTGCGTATTGTTATAATCGCCAACGTCTTCCAACTGAATTTTTCCACCCTGAGCCCTTATCCTGCATTTGGATCTTCATATATAGTGGAACAAAGGGGACTTCTCTTAATCAATGAGCTGCACACGATCCTATTTTTAGACTCATTGAAAGGGACATAGAGTCTAACACCGGCTCCGAATGGCATAAGTATTATTTAGAGAAGTTTTTCATAGTGTAAATAATCATAACCAGTCGCTAACAAAGTTATGTAGTGGTCAGATGGTCTGTCAAGGGGTAGAAACGAGAACCTCTTAGTTGGTTGGAGGGTGTCTCACGTACCATACTACACACCAGTTGCATCTTCACTCTCCAGAAATTTAAGTTTAGCGGACATGTGTCGATAGCGGTATGCTAAGAGGCAAATAACGACGGCGTATTCCAAACTAAGTGTTTGTTAAATACCTATCTTTAGCACCTGTTAACAGAAACGAGCACGAGCATGTACCAGTTTAAACAGTCTATTTAGAGGTGTTCTAGTTTCTTCACAAGGAATCGTCTCTAGATAGAATTGTTCCTTTTTATAGACCATATGCCATTAATGAAATAATACCAAGAGTTCCTGAAACTGACAGGAAGATGCCCGGTACATTGCATCAAACACATTTTAACGAGACAGCTACATACATAGTATGGGCTTTCGAACTCACACTGTAAATGCATTACTTTTGTCGGGATTAGTTATATGTTGTGGGGATTGGCATTTTTTGTTTATTTACTTTTTTTGTGTAAAGAAACACCCTTTTCGTTTATCGTTTTTGGTTTTTTCGATAATACGGGAGTACATAACAGGCCTATTGTGACTAGGGTGAGACTTGACACAGCATAGATAGATACTCCTATCATTTTAACACAACCTAGCATATTATAAAGTTAACTGTTTTAAACTTAACCAACTGATCAGAAAAACTTTTCAATTCAAATGCAAGGCGGTCGCCTTCCGTTACTGTGTTTGTATAAATTCTGTAAACAGATTATAATAAAAAAATTGCAATTTCGATTTAAATGGGCCAACTGTTTTGTGTACCACATTTAGGGGAAATAAAATTAATACTTTTCTTCCTTGCAATTTATTTTCACTATCATTTATCATTTGAAATCCTATATTTAGAAGAATTTTCTACTTACAGAGTAAAAACCTTTATTCAAAAAGCATATGCCCTAAATCATACCAATTATGTACGAAAAAAAAAATCAAATAACTGCCGGGCCCTGTCTCGTATTTTGGCAATTGAGAAGGGTAAATTTGTCATTAATTTATTTTAAAGACATTTGTCAGTTAAAAACAATTTGTTTCTCAAACTTTTTGCTATTCCTGCTATAACAAATAAAAAAATAAAAGACCTTTAAAACGCTCTAGGCTTAAAGGGTTAAATTTTATTTTGCAACAACAAAAATCCAAGGGAAATATGTACCCTTAACAGAAATTAAGTGTATTGATATCAATTGTTATTGATAACAGATTTTATGTTAACGATTTGGCTCATATGAGAGACAAAGTATTGAATTAAATTTATAAATAAATTCGTATTCAGTATGTGATTAAACTAAAATTAAAGATGTTATAGGATAAAGTTGATGAAAGAAAATCCATAAAAAAGTTCAAAATTTAAACATGAATAGAAAAAGAATTTATAAAGAATTTAAAATATTTTTTGTTTAATGTTTTCGCAAAAGAAACATTTTAAGAAAATTTATTTTTGAATTTCTTTTTTACTTAGCATTCTAATTAAACTGAATACTTAGAAAATTCTTCAAGAAAAACTATGGAAACTTATTACGGCCATTATATAAAAGCCAAAATATTGCTTCAAGGCTACTATTTAATGCCTCACATTGTCTTCTTTTTAATACACAATTTTTGGTGTTACCTTTCCCTTCTCTTTACCAAAAAAGTGAACTTTTGCCTTTTTAATACAAAAAGCAAAACGCTTATTGTATAACGAACTCTATATACAAAAAATGTTTTATTTAAAGAGAAAAAATGAAAAAAAAGAATTTTAACGAATTTCGTACAATAAAATTGTTTTATAAAATTTACATACACCCTCCTTCTGGCTTAAGAATACAAGAATAGAACTTTGCATTGTATACATCCACCTATTGAAAGATATTTATTTTTTTTAATTAAATCTATAGAATTCATAGAATTGTTTAATAAAATCAGGACCATGAATGGTTTTCTCTTTTGGAACAAATAATAAAACAATTAAACCATTTTGGGAGTAGAAGGTATTTTCAGTGGAGTTTTAAAAGCGCGAGCTACAAACTACGCCTTATTTTTTAAAAAGAAGACGTTTGTAAAATAAAAAATGATTTTTTGTAAGACAATTCTTCTTTTTTTAATTTTAAAAAATTTTGAGTCGAAGTTTCAAAATTTGCTTATAACTTCTCTGAAGTAAAAGAAACTTAAAGAAAATGAACAAAATATACAATTTAAGCCAATTAAGAGTATCTTATTAGTAAAAACTTATCCACCTTTATGTTCCCATCTAAGTGTATTTTAAGTTTTTTGTAAAGAAAACTGATAATACTCTTACGATGTTAGTGGTGGTTTATAAGGTTGATGTCTTAGATGAGCCAACTGCCATGATTTGCTTGGACAAATTATAAGTGTTAATATCAAAATGCATACGCATTAACCGAGCCAGTCAATAAGTGTTTGAGGATGCAGAAAAATAAGATGAAATCGATCATGGCTAGTGCCAAGTAAAGGTGTTGGATGCTTTTTCCGAAGCAAAGATTTTGGGAGGCATCGAATTTTTACAAGATATGTAAAGCGAATCCGCTATAATAATTCAAAAATCAAAACATCATATATTAACTTTGGCCACACAGAGAATTGGAAACATAGTCAAGTTTCCATTACAGCAAACAAATATTCAAATTAAAACTTGCTAAAATAATCATAGGAGATCTAAATCACACATTATTGATTCGTTAACCAAAAAAAAAAAAAAAAAAAAAAAAAAAAAAAAAAAAAAAACGGCTCATGGATGTCAAGCAGTGCAATAATATTCTTTAAGACGCAGGTGACTTCCAGAATAAAACTAGCGGCCCATAGGTAGAGTAGCGCTGATATGAAATATTTGCGAAGTGTGGCCGGAAAGACAATAGAAGACAGACTAAAAAACGAAACTATAGGAGGACATCTAAGAATTGAACCTTTACTAACGAATTTATAGCGTGCCAAACTTAGATGGTACGGCATGTTGCCAGGATGCCGCACTTTCGTTTTCGAGGCAACGTCTGAAGATTCAACAGAAAGTGGGCGAAGAAGAATAACGTGGGAAGTCTCGATAGACAATAACTTCAAGGAAAATAGCGTAGACAGAAGAACAGCTAAAATAACAGTACAAGATAGACAGAAAAAAAAACCTTTACATTGAAATGTAGATGAGGTTCAGAATAAGTTAGTAAAATGCAATTTCCGATGAAAAATTTTTACATTTGATTAATCCATTTCACTCTAGAATCATAGCATTTGAAATTATATTTTGATTTTTAAATAAAGGGTGGTCCAGCCATAATGCACGCTATCAATTTTGGGTTACACCTTAAGTCAAGTTTTTGCCCAACTTAATATGACATTTCTTTGTTTCAGTGTTTGACAAATTCAACCATTGAGAGGTGCACAATTGAGTAGCGCGTTGTTACAAAAATGGTCGTTCAAATCAAAATGCATTTCATGCACTTCATGCACTTCATGATTTGTTTGGTCAGCATAATCGACCAAATGTGTTACACAATCGGTAGAATTGTGCGCAAATTTCCAAGAGTAATTGTTGAAAAACCGATGCTTCCATGAGAGATGACCGTTTGATGAGGTTTATGGTCTAGCGGCGTCATCGGAACGTACTTCTTCGAAAAGGAGATCGGCCAAGCAGTTACCGTGAATGGTTTTCGTTATCGCGAGGGATGATAACAGACTTCTTGTAGCCAGAAATTGAGAATATGGACATGGACTTATTGTTTTAGGGATATTTAAAATAAAAAGTGTATGTCGATATGCCAAGAACAATCCAAGAGCTAAAGGATGAGATAATTCAGTGCACTAACGACATTGAACTTCAATTATATCTCAGAGTCATTGAAAATATGAACTGACGGATAGAGGTATACCATTGAAGCCAGGGCGAGCATTTGGTCGTTTTTTTTTTACACATACTTGTCATAGAGCCTTCTATTATAAAAAAATATTAAAATAATTCTCTAAAAACTTTTTGTTTTATTTACAATTAACTTCGTGCTCCCTCATCGACCACTCTTTATAACCAAAAAAATTTGTTTCCCTTTACTCCTCTTGGGAGTATTTGCGTATTTGCTTTGTTTTAGTTTATGTGTAATCATCAGTTTACCAGATGATCAGATAGTTGTAGCAGGTCTAGGATAAATCTTGATGCTGCCATCGGTCGTTGCCTAGAAACAACATCCTTTGTGTATTTGGTGCAGAAGCGAGTAGTCTGCTTAAAATTTTTTTCATTTTTTTCCCGAAAGGTGCCGTCGCCTGTCTTTTCTATTATGTTTTTTATATGATGTTGTCCATGCTTTATTTCAGATCGATTAGAGTAACAGGTTTCTATGTCATATCCGAGTTATATGAAAAATGACAAAAAATTCTGGATTAATTAAGCTTAGTGCGGACAAATTTTGGTTAAATTTGGTATCAGTTCGTTAGCGTCGGTTTGATGCCTTCCTATAAGATTTGGATGTAGTAATCTTGTTATAAAAAACATTGTTACATTACAATCTCGATTTTTGATATCAGTATACAGTTTTTTTTATAAACGGTTCCAGTTTACCGCTCTTTAGAGGTTTAAACATGAAATTTTTTGTGTATATTTTTTTGCATATAATCGTATTATTTGCAAAAGCAACAAACCCATATAAAATATCTCTCTAACAATGTATTGCCAAAAAAAGCCAAAAAATAATTCTATAACAAAATAAAGAAAAATAAATTAATTTGTCCGTAGACAAAAACAAGCAACAATAGCGACTTCAGCTACAGCAACAAAAAATCTTTATACAAAATATATACCCTGGAGTATTGTTAGCGTTTACATTTGCTTATTTACAAAAAAAAAAAAAAAAATTGTTGCTGTTGTTATTCCACTTTTTAATATTTATACCCTACACCCACATTGGTAAAATAAAACAGATACGACTCCATGTAGCTTATTCGTGAAATACTTAAAGTGTGTAGCTAAATATAAAAGAGCCTATATACCGGGTGATTTTTTAAGAGCTTTCTGATTTGCTTTCAAAAAAATAAACACATAAAATTTAGAGAAATTTATGAAATCTTTGCGTCGATAGAACAATCTGTAAATGTTGACCGCGGCTACGCCTCAGAGGTTCAATTTTAGCATACTCTCTCCAACATGTCGGTCGATACCTCACGTAAAAATTCTTCAATATTGGTGTCAAGTTCGTCAACCGTTGAAGGCTTGTCCCTATAGAAATGAGCCTTAGCATAGTCCCAAAAAATAGTCTAAAGGCGTTAAATCGCATGATCTAGGCAGCCAATTTATCCGGTAAAAGCGTAAAATAAACTTTTTAGAGAACTCGCCTCTCAATTGGGCCATTGTCCCGCGTGCTATGTAGCATGTGGCACCGTCTTGTTGAAACCACATATCAACCAAGTCCAGCTCTTCATTTTTGGCAGACAAAATTTGTAACCATCTCACGGTACCGCTCACAATTCACAGTAACGTTCCTGCCTTCGTCGTCTTTGAAATTGTACGATCCAATGATGCCACCGGCCTATAATCCACACCAAACAGTGCATTTTTTGGGATGAATTGGCAGTTTTTGCAATACTTCTGTGTGCTTTTCAACCAGAAATTAGTTTCGTCGCTAAACACAATTTTCCGATAAAAAGTTTCTTAACCCAGCATTAATTTTGATAAAAAAAATCTGCAAGCGTTGTTCCTTTGTATGACGATTCACAGTTAAATTATAGATCAAACTGAACATGTTGTTACAAGAAAATAGCTGAGCTGCCAAACACAGTTGCTAAAAGAAAGTTGCTAATCAACCACCCGATATAACTACATAGCTTATTTGTAAAATTTGTTAAAAATTGAAATTTGGATCTGTTTAATAAACTGGCTATATAATTACTGTTGGCCTCTAGAGCCAATTAGGATTGGAATACTAAACACCTCGAATGTATGCAATGTTGACAAACTAATTTTTACATCAGATTTTCGGTCATTATTTGCTGTCTACTACCTAACGTACATATTCGAGGGCACCTTAACTTTTAAGACATGTCCCTGTTAACTGAGCCGTTGTTTACCGATGTGTCTAACTCCATAGATATTGGCTCAAAACTCATACAGTTTGAAAACATTTGATGCCTGTATGTAGAGGCCTACATACTTAACGAGCTTTGAGGAATCGAAATTCATGCTATTTTTAGTCACCAACACTATGGCAACGTTTTACGTAATTCCCTATACAAACTTTTTAAAGTGAATTGCCGAAATTGTAGTAATTCAATATAGAATCTTAAATTAACGTGATCTCTAGCATTTTTCGGGTGGGCAAACACGTTGAATTGTTTTTCTCTTATTAAAAAACAGTAAATAAAAATGAAGAGTAAATAATAAAACAAATTACAAAGGTGCCATGTAAACGGTATTATTCGTATAAATAATTAAAACAGCAAAAAAAGTAATTCGAAGGCTCGTGTGGACATGCTATTATATGGCCAAAATCGGCCTTAAATTAGTCCTTATAACCGTGTAACACTTTTACTTCAATTCTTTAATAAATGGAAATTTGTTGAGATTGGTGGGTGTTGTGGTTAGCGGTATCAAAGAATCGGGCTTGACTAACTTCAATTAAGTTTTAATAATGCATAAAATTCTCATATAAAAAGAACAATAACAGCAATTACGCGCAAAGGTAATTGATATTCAAAAATATACCAACAATTGTAAAGGCTTTGGTTCTATATTTTCATTTTTTTTATAATACCGGACTACAGTGTTCGGTTTACAACCAACTTAAATTAGAATATTTTTTTTATTGCGTCTCTCATGGTAGCGAGGCAAATATTGAACAAAAAATTGTATTTTTAGCGTATTTTGTGGCTTAACACTGATAATGGCATTTCAAAGTGGACGCATAATTTTAAAGCTCTAAAGTATTTTACATATACAATTTCCATTTTTTCTTCCTTCTTTGTTGGAGGTGGAGAGCTTATACTGTGGTTTGGAATAAATAGATAAACCAGGATGTTTGGAAGAAGTAAACAAACAGCAGCCTTGTTAACTTTGTTTCCTTACAATAGCAACAGGACCACATACATACATACATACATTCATTTAAAATTTTATAAAAACAAAGCTAAGGTTAGACAACAGTGTTAAAATATCTTTTGAAAAGAAGTCTGTTGAGATTTAAATTCGATTTACGAGGGTGGTTTTGTTGATTTTAAATATTTTAATGTTAGTCGTCGTGGTAGTTGTTAATGTGTACATAATTGTTCAATAAAGTTTTCTGCACATACAGACATTCTTCTATATTATTTGCTTATATTACAGCATGCTTTTAGGTTTATCGGAGTAGCTTTATAGTCTTTGTCGAGTTGTTTATTTTTAAATTCTATTTTTCTTTTTTTTGTACTTTCTTAAGACAACAAGTCCTTGTTTTTTATGTTATTTAAACAACACGTTTAAGAATATTTAATAAGCTGCTTTATTTTAAGAAAACAAATACAAAAAATAAAAACCAAGTAAAATTAGTTAAGTGGAACATGATCGACTATCACACGCTCTACATTCCTATATTATTATTGTGTAGAATAGTGGGACTTTAAACAATAAAGTGACTTGTGCGATCTTCACTCGCCAACATTTTTTCGTAATTCGCTTGCTCATTCAATTATAAGCCTAATTACATATTTTCATACAAAATTTAGAGAGAGAAACATTCCAATTTTAAGTAATTCAATTGCTATTACCTTGCGTATTACTTTAGGATCAATGTCATCTGTAATATTTATCAAATTTAAATCATAAGGATTTGACATACTTTTCAGCTCTTAATTAATATATTTTTATTACAGATTTAACAATGCTAATTCATTAAATTGACCTCCCTAACGTATGCTATAAGCACAAAAAATAAATAAAAAATAACAAAAAACAAAACGTAAACAAACAAAACAATGGCTCGCTGCATCGATTTCATTTGCTAACACCTAAAACAAAATTCCGTGCGACTGCTATAATCCAAATAAGTAATACAAAGAGAGTGCGAAGTAAACGAAGTCTTGTGCGAACATAGCATTAGACGAATACATTTTTAAATCTTACTTTTTATTATTTACCATCACCATTATCTCCTCTGTGTTTGGTAAACCGTGAGCTATTATGCCTTAATTGTGTGCTGTTGCACAAAAACGAAAAAGATAACCATCAACAACCGACCATAAAAATAATTTTGATACCACGAGCACCGGAAAACCCAGATAGTTCTTCCGGCGATTGTATAGGAACCTTTATTAAGTAAGCCAGGAGACTGCGGTTTGAACCAAAAGTTGCATTACAACCTATACTGCTAATATCAAAGCTGAGACTAAGATATTCCTTCAGGAGAAGATATTAAGCCTACACAAATGTATTAAAAACTGCTGTTAAGAGGAAAGAACCTGAAGGACCGGTTGTTGGGTAAAAATTTCTATAACAGCTGACTTATGTTATGAGATGATCTTTACTCAATTTGTGAAAATAATAAAATAAATTCGTAAACATATTTTCCTTAAACAAACATACGAAAATTCTCATTTGAAAACAACGCTTTCTCTTTTCCAATAACCTATTAAGCCTTGAACACAAAATACCTTCTGCAACCTGTAAGGTGGTCATACAAAAAGGTTCTCCTCTTATATACGTTTTATAGATAAATTTCGATAAAGTTCTCATTTACATAAAAAAATTAACTCTCTTTCTCTACCTCCCTCTCTTTTCATCATACTTTGCTTTTGTAAATGTTGAAAAATTGATTTTAAATTCAACAACAGTTACACTGCAAAGACAACAAAAACCCATAGACAAGTGTTGGTAATTGTTAAATTTAAAAAACTTTTACCTTAAAAACCGTTTACTAACGAGGGTAAATAATTAGGGTCAGTGTTTTTCTTTCTTTAAGGTAATTAGTTTTTAAATAAGCATTTATTTTACTTTAAGGCAAACAAAACAAAATGAAACTGAAATTTTATTCAGTTTTTCAACCAACATAAATTAATATTCTATACAATATATTTTTGCATTTTTTGGCAGGGAGGGAGGGTGAATAAGGAAAGAAAAATAATTAGAATTATTTTTGTTTTATGTTAAGAGAAAGTAAAAACTAATTAAAATAGAAATGTTTTAAAGTATCTTAAAAAATAGAATATTAAATATTTAAAAAGAAGGATACTCTTAGGGCGCAGTCTTAAATTTTTTTATGTGGTATTTAAAGTTTTATAAAAACACTGTGAATACTAAAAAATAAATATTTAGTTTGAAAAGGAAATTTTTAATATTTTAAAGGAGAACTTTTGTTGCATACTTTATGAAAGGAAGACTTTGGTTGCATACTTTAGGTAACGTTTACATTTTTTTAGGAATTGCAAACGTTCAAGTGCACTATTTAAACTACATACAGACTTTGAACATTTTGGCAACTGTTTGATTTATAGAGCAAAAATTTTCATTGTAAAACCACTCCCGATAAATGTTATCTGTCTATAGACTATTGTACAGATTAGATAAGACTGCGTTGTTCTTACTGCTTCTGAGAACAATCTAATTGAGTTTTACGAACAAATAAAGGCTTGATAAATTTTGTGCGGACTAAGCACCATCAATATCATTGATTGGTGATATGGTTACAAATGACGTTTAATTCGCCCAAAAAATGGATCTCAAGCAGAAACAATTGATAAAATAAAACAACCTTTTTAAAAGAGTATACTAATTTATGCTGATGATATCTTAATTAAAGGGATACATCATATTTGGTATAAATATTTGATTGTGAGTTACTACTTTAAAAAAGTACTCGGAAATGCTTAGGTAAACTTTAAAGGTTTTTTTGCGCTGTTTTATAACTGCGAACGAAATATTGCTCCTTTCTAAGGCTCGGTTACATACAAATCGGGCAGCAGCTGACTATAAGCGTATAGTTTGGTCAGACGAATCAATATTTATCAATATTGCTGGTGTTACCTCGTAGTGACCATGCTTTAGACAAAAGATTGAATGACGAAATTTTATTTCGACTTGTTTCATATTAAACTGAATTCAGCGGGCTGACTTAATTAGGGTATTTTGGGGGGCCCTGCGGAGGTCTTCAAAGTGTTCTTTCATTTCTGGCCACCTGTCATTGCTGCGAAGTGTATGGCCTTTACTGATAAGTATAAGAGAATCTGGTCTTAGAATCTCTCACTATGCGGGATATGCCGGTATCTGGGACAGGTCGAAGTAATACCGAGTAAAATGGATTATTACATCAAATCTGTAATTTTATTGGCTAAATTTAGGACGTTTATTCATAGTAGAGTGTCATGGCGGTTGTAACTGGAGGGAGACATGAGAAGTTTGCGATTCAACACTGATGGTTCTCGGATGAACAATAAAGTGGGGTATGGTATTTTCTCACAGAACCTTAATATTAGAGTCTCGAATTGACTTCCTGATCATTACAGCGACTTTCCGGCGGAGATAACGGCCATCCAGGAACTCGCTAATTAGATTGTCAGATACATAACTCGATTAGGAGGGTAAGTATATATAAATACTGATTGTCAGGCGGCAATCGTGTCTCTGAAGTGTATTTTCGCTAAGCCCCTGATGAAATGGAAATGCCACTCATTGCTATTGGTTATAGCGAAATTTTTTGATATCAGGCTCATAAGGCTAGCGTGACAGAGCATGATAGCCAAGTTTCTTCCGGCGAAAAAGAGCAGCGTATTTCCAAACGGTGATCCAAACAAAAAGCACGATATTAATTGTTAACAAAACAAAACATTTTCAGAAAATTATCTAAATATTTTTTAATATGATAGAAGGATCTATGAAAAAAATCGGTGAAACAAAATATCGGCCAAATACTCGCCACGGCTTCGATGACATACCTTTATCCTGCCCGTATTTTCAACTGACTGAGAAATAATTGAGGTTAAGTGTCGTTAATGTGCCGAGTTATCTTATCCTTTAGCTCTTGAATTGTTTTTGGCTTACTTACGTACAATTTTACTTTTAAATGTCTCCAGAAAAGGAAGTCCAACAGTCTCAAGTCACATGATCGTTGAATTTCTCACGTAAAAGAATCGTTTTTTCGTTGGCTGTGTGGCAAGTGGCACCATCCTGTTGAAACTACATACCGTCCATGGACCTGGACCTGCTTAATTTCTAGCCACAAGGAGGTCGTTATCATCGCTCGCGATAACGAACACCATTCACGGTAACTGCTTGGCCGACCTCAAGTTTTCAACTGCAATGTTTTCCGCAGAACGAACTGCGTGAGCAAGCACAGGTGTTTACATTTCCTACAGACACGGTTTGCTAAAATTTGCGCACAGTTCTCCCAATTGTGGACATATTTAATCGATTATGCTGACAAAAAAATCACAAAGTGAGCTAAATGCCCATTTTCGTTAAAGACTTTAACAATCTTAACGCGTTGCTTAACTTGACGTTAAAGTGTGACTCACAATTAACATCGTGCATTATAGTTGAGCTTCCTATACTTGTTATCCATATAATCAGAAGTTAGGAACAGATCTCCTCCTGTAGGCAGGTAAAAGAGAGTTGTGGCCTGTTGTTGATCGGAGAAGATTTGATTGATTGGTACCTACCAATAAAGAGAATTTCCACTGTGGTGGGTGTGATTTCTGATCAATATATAGTAAGAAGACATGCGATCTATTGGGTATGCTGTGTCAACGTTCTACAGCTACCGCTGTAAGAAAGAGGTGGTTACTTCTAAACATTAGATCCGGAAATGTTCGCCAATAAATAGCGCAGATTAAGGGTGCTGGGAGGGGGGTACCTTGTGGACACTTAGGTGATCCGGCTTGGATCAGCACAGTTAGTTCAAGATTTACTCTACTGCAAATTTCAGCATATCCATCTATAATATAGTGAAAATGGCATTTATCTACAAAACGATAACCACAGATATATACTTGGTTGAATTATCAGGTCCCTTGAGCTTCGAATTGTTAACAGTGCTTTAAATGAAGCCAAATTGACTACTAAAGAACAAAGGTTTTTTTATTTTTTTAATAACTTTTAAAATCATTATGGACTAGATCAGAATGTACAAAACCATAGTAAATAAATTCATTTATGAAATAATTTTTTTTACTCACATGGTGAATGCTGCAACAGTGTATTGGAGCATGTTCTTTCTCTGTTCTTTCTCCAACTCTAGTTCTAATATTTCCTAACGACTTTCTTTTTCTCACTTCTAATCCTATCTACTCTTTTGTAGATGACAGCAACATTTGCCATTCATATTCTTTTGATCGTAGGCCGAGCCTTTTGGAGATTGGGGCGAAAAAGCAAAATATGAACGACACGCTTACAAGTGACCTGACGAAAATCTCTGAGTGGGGTCGCACAACAGGGTCGACTTTAATGCGCGCATGACCCAATGTTGTTTTCTGACACAGACGTGGTGGTGTGTTGTCATCTGTATCTATGGGTAATGTAGATATTCAGGAATCAGATGCCCTTGATGTTCTGGGCATGAGAATTAACTGTCACGTTCGTTGGAAAGCGCACATATTTCGAGTGTCGAAAGAAGCATTCAAGTGGCTCGGCTTTTTAAGACGGTGTAAGAATTACTTCATTCCATCTGATCTCCTTAATGTTTACAAGACCTATATCCAACCCAAATTGGAACAGAACTCTCATGTATGAGCCGGTGCTTCAAAGTCTGTTTTGTCGAAGGTCGAAGGTTCTTATTAATGACGGTAGGGTAGCCAACTCTATCGATTCATTAGAGCATTGTCGCAATGTGGCGTGTGTTTCGTTGTTTTGTCGGTACTATAACGGAATGTGTTCTGACGAAATTAAGGAACTAACGCACTGTTCGTTTGTGGAACAATCTTCCTGCGAATGTCTTCCCTACCACATACGACATTAGCAAAATCAAATCGAACGTCTATAAACACTACTCACTCTATCTTCCTTCCCACAACCTATTTTCCTAGTACCTGCACAATGCACTGCATGAGTAGAGGTTACCCCTGAATGCTGGTCTCAAACAAAAAAAAAAAAGAATAAACAACTTAATGAATATCTGATAATGAATATGCGAGTGAATAACAGCAGTGATTTTTAATAAATCAGAATTTAACATTTAATTGTGTAAATATTATTATTATATTAATTCCGATAACATTCCATGAAGGAACATGAGGACTTATCTCAGTCCAATGAGCTGCACCCGATTCTATTTTTAAACTCATTGGAGGGGATCTACAGTTTAACGCCGGCTCCGAACGCCAAATACATTTAGAGAAGTTTCAATAGTAGTGATACTCATAACCAGTTCCTAGCTAATGTTATGAGGTGATACCGCTGTCGAAAAACTTTTTTATCTTGTTTTAAGATGGTCTGATCTGGTATTAAAGCGACGACCTTCTGGTTGGTAGGCGGGTATCTTACCTACCATACCACAGCGATACATTGTGTATATACATATATTTAACAGTTTTTTATTTTATTTTTTTGTCTAAAACCTGACAAGCCTATTGCTCTCAGAGTCAACGTTCACTATTTAATTCATGCTTTAAATCCTATTTTGTGATTATTTCGTCATAGTTTCATATTTTTCTAAAGATTAATTTTCATGCTCTGTAATTTAAAGCAATTAGTAGCGCCCAATAATTATGCCAGGCCAAAAAAACTAAAGAAATAAATTATAATAAATATTGAAAAATAATCCAGCTAAAAAGAAAAATAGAAAAATATTAAATATCCACCATAAAGTTTCATTTTACCAAAATGCAAAAAATAACCACCACTTTGCCTAATAGCAAAAAATATATATAAAATCAGTATCTGAAAAAAATTGTATTGCTAATGGCATATTTATAGATTAAATTGTAAAACTAAACTGGCAAAAATATTGTGAAAGATTTTGACTTTTTTCGCTCGCAATCCACCGCAATAGGAAACCAAGTGGTTGCTATGAAACGCATACTCTTTTCTTTAATAGAAAGGGTAGTGGTGGTGGTAGTGCTGGTGGTGGTTTCGTATCCTTCTTTCCAACTAGATTTTTGCTAATAAAGATCATAAGATAAATAATTTTTATGTTAAGAAAGAAAAAAAAAAAAAAATATTTGTATAAACTTAAACCTAATGAATTAACCCTTAATAATTTACTCTCATATAGCGACTATCGTATTGAAACGCCTTTGATGTCATTACTGATTGAGTTTTCTCGTTTAATTTTTTGGTCTCTTTTTTATTTCTTAAAAATTCGATTTATTTTTGAAAACAAAGTGAGAGAAATATGAAAAATAAAAACTGAGATTGCATTTCATCTTTTGCCATTAAAATTTGGTGACAAGCAGATGGATGGTTAGTGCCTTCCATATACACACATATATAAAAAAAAACAAATCTTGTAGCATATCGAAAGGGTGCTTTGCTTTGTAATCTTTTGTAACTGTTACTGTTGCCAATACACAGTTTGTTATTTGTAAAAGTACTTACTTTACTTGTTTCCCCATTCACGTGCTGCTATCAAAATTTAAAAAAAAACCTGCAATATTTTATTTTATTTCGTTTTTCTTTTCTTGTCTTTTACTACATGCTGTGTTACGAAAATTGATTTTTTATTAAATATATATCGACTGCGTGGCAGGCGGAGTTTTAATTTATGGTTTTTCAATATGATTTTTTAACATTTTTGATGGCTATTGTTCGATTTTTGCCATTATTAGCTAAGCCAGTTTAATTGTAAAGATTTTTAAATTATTGGCAAAAAGAATTAGCAGGCGTGTTTCAAACTAAAATTCAATTTAAGGGTTTATGCTCTCATACTTCATACAGCCTATGTGTTGCGGATAAATGTTCCAATTTTGATTACTTCTTAATAGGGGTGTTAAGAATAAGAAATAGTGAATAAATAAATTCAGAATTTTTTAGAAAAAGGGGAATTAAATTTTCATACGAAAGTTAATTTCGAAATAATTTTGCTTAAGGCAAGAAATTTTATGTAAAATAATATAGTTAATTAGGTAATTAATGTTGCAAACTTTTATAAGAACTACCTAAAGCCCGACGTGCTTCGCTACCCTCATCCTAATATGTATCCTAAATGTTATTTTAGTTATTTTGTTACCTTTTTTCACCTTTTGTTCCCTCCGTTTCAAGTCCAAACATTTAAGATAGCCTATAGTTCCTTCCAGCAAAACGCATTTATTTTTGTATATAAGATACATATCGCACTTGGTTAACAAAAGGGGAATTAACTCAAAATTTTTTAAATTTCAATTCAATTTTGCAAGTAATCAACTAACAATATCAATATCTATCTACTGTAAAAATTTCAACGTATTCCGATTACTCTTTCATATCGAAAACCACATTTGAGACCGTTTTCGTGGTAGTATAGTGACTAGCTAGTTAAGACAAAAGTGGAAATAGAAATGTATCGTATATTTTCATAGGAAAGGTATTATTTGTTTGCTTACTATGATGTATTCGGATTTTCAAATTCTCTTAAAATGTAACCACAAACAGTTTTTCACCTCTACTGAAAAATTTTGAAATTTTGAGTTAATACCCACTTGTTGATCAAGTGCGATATATAGATAGCTTTTATCCAGCATGTTTCAGCAATACCCGCTTTTTGGCTAATATGGATAGATAACACTGCTTTAATTGTTGCCGTTTTCGACATATACAAAATTTTTTATTTAGTGTGAATAGAGGGCACACACCCAATTAACTAATTCTCCCAATTACTGGCTTGTAATGTGCATTGTTCACAGCTTTGTTTGAATCTAAATTAGAAACTTCAATTATTGCCGTTCTCAAGATATACAAAAATTAGTATTTTTTTGTATGGGGGGTACAACGCCCAATTGTGCAAATCCGCCCACTATTTGACTGCTGATTTCTGCTGGATATAAAGTCATTGAGACTAAATTCTGAAACTTTAGCTCTAACCGTTTTCAAAATATACAGAAAGCAATATTTGGTATGGGTGGGAGCTTCCACACCCTCTTTTCCTATTCAGCGCATTTTCTGACTGATGGTTTGTATTTACTTTAAAGCCATTCAGACGAAATTCAGAAGCTTTTGCTTTTACCGTTTTCCCAAGTTATAAAGAAATCAATATTTAGTTTGTATGAGAAGTACGCGCCCACTTGTCCCATTGCGCCTAGTTTTTGACTGAATTTTTGCATTGACTGTAAAGTCAATCAGACCAAATTCTAAGACTTTAGCTTTAACCGTTCTCAATATTTAAAGAAATCAATATTTAATTTGTATTAGAGGTACCCCGCCCACTTGTCCAAATGCGCTCAATTTTTGACTGATTATTTGCATTGGCTATGAATTTAGTCGGTCAAAAATCTGAAACTTTAGCTGAAACAGTTCTCAAAATATATTAAGATCATTATTAACTTTGTATGGGAGCTACCACGCCCAATTCCTCCCACTTTTTGACTGCTTTTGACTGTTGAAACATACGAACACACATTCATTTTTATATAAGAGACATATATACATAGAGTGAGGAGCACAAATGAATGCGAATAGTCATAATGAGGCAAATTAAAAAAGTTTTGTTGCTTATATAATACTTCCCATTACATTTCATGGAGGAACAGTTGACGAGCTGCCCCCGATTCTATTTTTAGACCCATTGAAAGAGACCTGTAGTTTAACGCCGTCGCCCAACGGCAAATGCATTAGAGAAATTTTCTATAGTAGTAATACTCATAACCAATTACTTACTAATATTATGGGTTAATACCGAAGTAGAATAATTTCTTTCTTTTTTTCAAATGGTCTGGCTTGGGATTAAACCGAGGACATCTTAGTTAGTAGGTGGGTGTCTGGCTTTGTATTTTATATTTAATTCTAAAAAACGTTAAACCATACGAAACATTCTAAAAAAAAAACAAAAAAAGTAGGACCTTCGGAAAGTTGCGTAAAGCAATTTCTATATTGACATATTTTCCACGAATTTATGTATGACTTTATTTAGAATCACTTGCCGCAAACGTTTTTTCACGTTTAACAATGCACTCTCAATCCGGTTGATTGTCAAACGTTATCTGAACATCTAAGTCGCAAAATTACCAGAATTATCAGTCCCAAAACTAGCCGGTCTATCATGATCGTAGCTTAAAATAAATTACTTTGGTGAAAAGTGGCAACTTTATAAAAAAATATGTTTTATGTTTGAAGGCTCCAGTGTTGTTTATGGAACATGTAAAAATTTGAATCAACACAAAGCAATGAATAACAAAGCCGAGGTAGAATTTTTAAAGATTTAGATTATTTTGTTCCTTTACGACTTTAAACCATTGAGCGGTAGAGAGAGCGGCCAATACAAAAACCATAGTAGTCGACTAATTGATGTATCCACGCTAGAAACAGTTAAGAAAATTTTCGAAATGGTTTTAGGTGATCGTCGGCTGAAGATGCATGAGCTAAATAAAATAATAGGCAAAAAATGCTAGACATCGCATAATGACCGAAATTTTTATATAAGAAAGCTCTGTGGAATACGAGCAACAAATATAGCCGTAAGGAAATTTCAATAGTCAAACAATTTTACCGTTTGTCATAATTTCGCTACAATTAAACGCATTTTTCGCGTAGATTCTTAGCCATGGACCAGTTAGGAGTCCACCAATTAACAACGGGAAGAATAGACACTCAAAGCAGTGAAGTGGATTGGAAGAATCTTGTCCAAAGAAGAGGAAATAAGTTCTATCTGCTGGCAAGGTCATGGCGTCTTTTAATAGTTATCTTCAAAAACTAAAAACAACAATCGACTTCTACGACTTATTGATAAAATTAAGAAAAAGGAATACAGTTGACAAGGAAGGTGTTGTTTCATCAAGACAATGCACCAAATCTATTGTGATGGCCAAAATCGATGTATTTAAGTTAAAACTGCTTCATCATGCATTTTATTTACCAAATTTCACTTTTCGGTGATGCATTATGAGATTGGTGGAAATTATAAGAAGCTATATAGCTCTTACTATAAACACACTTCCAAGGGTATTGAACATCGATGTGAAAAGTGTATCGATCTAAAATGAGATTATTGAGAAGATTCTTAAGAAAAAAAGAAAGTGTTTCCCCATTTCTTTGTGTTCTTTGTTAAGTTGGCTAATTTTGTGGTAAAAATAAAATTAATTTTATTTCGAAAAATAGTTTTAGATCAGTGCAAGTCTATCTTGGATTGAAATTATAATTTGGTCAAAAGTATTATGTTAAAATTTAGCTCCAGTTGCCGTATGGTGAAGCAATGTGACCGTTTGATATCACGTCTGAAGATGGTTTTTATGTTTGGTGTGAAACTAGAGATCAATAATAGCACATGAAGTAGCATCTTGCTGTTTGAAACACGTACAGACTGCGAAAAACCAAAACATGTTATAGCTTATAGTGACATGTTCACTGGTCAAAATAGAAGAATAAAGCTGGTCAAGGTATTTTAAAGAATAAAAATGTTAAGTTCATGAAATAAAACTCGACAATTTTTTCAATTTAACCTCTGTAGAGAGCGGTTGTAAAAAGAAAGAAAAATATCAATCGATATTGAACAGGTTTAATATATGCCGGATCAAAGTTACACGGTATGTACTACATAAAATCTTTTACAAAACTTTGGTAGATCGAGTTACTGAATAAAAAATTATCGATTTATTACCACAGCAAAGAACGCCAAGTATTTCAAAAATATAATTTTACCCATTAGGTATAAAAAAGATTTTCAATGGATTTTAAAAACCGAAGACTCAGTTCATTAATAACTAATCATAGTTTCTTAATTAATTCGTATTAAAACACAGATTTTTTAATGTTATTTAAATGATATATATCATTTAAAAAGTATAGGTTTCTCTTCTTTCCAAATCAGCTTGTAAATTTATAAATTTGTAATTGTATGGAAGTATGAAAAATCGGTTTTTTACCCGTAACTCAAGTAGAAAAGTAGTTTAACTTTCTAGGTATTTTAACTTCGTTCTCTTTTGTTGCATCGTGTAATATTTTGTTTTTATATTAAATGAAAAATAAATTTTAAACTAAAACTTTTAAAAATAAGTCAAGTCCATTTAGTTATAAAAATGTTCTTCCGCTTTTAATCAGCACCGTAAGCACTATTGGATTATAAATGTACTTTCTCTAGGACTACAAAATAATAAAGGATAATATCTATTAACTCTTACCAATATTTATAAATTTAATGAAATACAAAAAACTGGACTTGCACCACTTTAGCTCTTGTCTAAGCAGGTTTTGTATGATATGAGTAACCCTGCTTATAAGTAAAGTATGCGTTAAAGATTTTAGCTGAAATTCTATGAAAAAAAAAAAAAATTAATTTTCTGTTATTGCATAAGGAAACATTTATGAAAAATAAACTACACTTTTTTGAAAAGTCATAGTAAGAACAGAAAAATATTCATATTATTAAGAAGGCCTCATTCACGCTGCTTTTAGTCAAAGATACCCATTCAAGGGAAAAAATGCTAACTTTAAATAACTTTAGAAAAAAATTTTGATTTTCAATTCTCAAAAATAATTCTTAGTAGGTATGCTTGTGGCTGAATTTTCAAAAAAAAAAAAAATAAATAAATAAATAAAATTCCTCAAATAGTGCAAACAAAAATATTCTTGTAAGACCAACCCAATGAAAAATTAAAAAAAAATTCTAAGAATTGAATTGTTGTTGAAAAATTTTATTATTATAAAGGAAAAAATTGTAATGTGTTCTGTATACAACTTTTTTTTAATTTAATTTGATTCCATATGTTAAAATTATGTTATTAATTTCTGGCTTTGTAAGTTTTAATGAAAGTCATTTCTCCATTTAATAACTTTACTTCAACTTTAAATTATTCAAATATTCAGAGTCTTTAATATGAACAGGAAACTTAATGAATCTCAAACCAGTTTCAAAGTAAAGCATTAGGGATATTGTTTGAATAGTAAGGGAGACGTCTAAATTTAGCTGAACGTATGGCGGTATTGATATTGGCTTTTATTGTATACAATTTAACGTAATACAACCATTTGTCATACAATTATGGCAGTTAAACATTTCCCAAAAGACTATTACACATATACACACTCCTACTCTTATAGACTTCATAACCCATTCCCTCTCTTTTTTTCGTTCTCCCCTTTAACTTACACGTAATTCAACCCATTTCTATAAGTGCTTTTCTCGTGAGGCGAAAAGGCTTTTTGCATAAACAGGATATAAAATTTATTCATTTGTTAAAAATGACTACAAAAAAAGTTTGATTTTTTTTGTTTTGCCGAAAACGCAGGGAAAGTAGCGTAAAATTTCCTTTTATTAAATTTTCCGTTTAAATTTAAAATATTTAAATTTTCTGCGGTAGCAAGAAATTATGAATTTAAATTCGGGCAAGGTTTACGGCGAGTGTAAAGGCAAGCAAAGAAAGTGGTTGCGTGTAAGAGTAAGGAAATCAGCTTGATTGTGATTGCTCTTACGCTTGAGCACTTCAATGTTTGCCAAATACCATTTTGTATTTGGTTATCTGGGTGTGCCTCACGCCACCTCATGCTTTACCACCTATTTTCCCCTACATTTTCTGTGGTTTTTAAAGCTCTAAAATAGAAAAATGCTTTCATGTTTTAATGCTGAAAACGTCAAAATGACTCCGTAGAGTTCTATTACACACCGAATGCTTCCTGACTTCCTTGTTACAATTGTTTTTTTTGCTACCGCTTTTTTGTTGTTGTTATATTTATACAGCTTCCTTTTACGCGGTATTTTTGTTTTTGTTTTTTTTTTGTTTTTGCTCCACCAACCAAACTTTCCTGCCACTGAAACCTAACAATGTTTCATAAAAATAAATTGAAAAACAGAAAGAAGCGCAAATAAAAGAAGTGGACGAACGGAGCAACCGACCGGCACAAATAAAATTGAAAAAAGCGGAATTTTAATGATTAAAGTTGTTGGTTTAGGAAGTTATGGTGCTTCGCTTTTACCCTCTGCAAAGAGCATAAAATTGAACTCTTTGGCTCCTAGGCTCCTAGAAATATGCAAATATTCATAGAAAAAATTTACATGACTAGTAAGATTAAGAGTTCTGTTTCTATATATATTTTTTTTCACTTCCCTTTGTTTGCATTTGTCTCTATGTTCTTACACTCCTTCTACATCTCTCTCTATCTCCGTTTGCCTTGAAGTTGAGTATTTAAAAATATGAATTCATTTGGCAAAAAAAAAAAACAAAAAAAAAACATCCAAATATTGAATATGGGTCAAGAAGATGTTTCAACTTGAAATGTATTTGTAATTCTAAAATTAAGGGAAGAAAACGTATAACATAGATGCTAAGTGTAATGGCTTCAAATTAAAACTTAGATTTGATTTTTTCAAACGTTTTTTTCTTTGGTCTTATGTAGAGCATAGTTTTCAGGGATTAATTAAAAAATTGTAGGGGGCCAACAACTTTGGTATCTTTTTAATGGGTATAAGAGAAAAGGAAATTAAAAAGATATGTTTTTTTATTTCCAAAGGGTTTTAGAAAACTTTTAAAAACTAAAAAAAAAAAAAAAAATTTTCATAAGAATATTGCAATTATCTGCTAAGTAACTTTATAATCAGAGGATAAGAAATTTAAATAAAATTTTTAGAGATAATATTTTATATATATTTTCTATTAATAACATTCATTTAAAATATTTAATTTTAAATTAAAAATTTTTTAATTGGGAAGACAACAATAATTTCAAGTTAAATCTCCTAACAAATTGTTTAAGTTTTATTTATGTAAAAACGTTTTTCTCGTTTTAATTATATTCAATACCAATACAACTGAAAATTATATTCTAGTTATTAGAAGTGAAGTGACAGTGAACATATGCTGCTGTAGGGCTGTTACAAAGCTCTGCTTATTAACCGGTATCGAAAATATGACTTTTACACTAACAGACTAGGGCACTATCTACGTGTCTACGGAGGCAACCTCTTTTGCTTAAAGCTTTTTAAATTTGCATCTCTTTTATAAAAATCAATTTAATGTTTATTTACTGGAGTAGTTTATTTCTACACCTTAGGTTCATCTCCAAAGGTAGATAGAGCTGCATATCTTAAGGTGGTCTTGTATGTAGGAATCGATAAGTATCTGCTTCACAGAAAACGGAAATAGATTGGTAACACTTTGAAAAAAGGCAACGGGGTTATGCAACACTTAATTAAATAAGTGATGTCCAGGGAAACCAGAAATATGCTCTTAAAAAAGTGTTTTATGCGCATATTAAGTTTAAAAATATGCTCTAAAAAACAAAAATGTCTTCTTTGTTAATATAAAAAACGTGTTTCTTCAACAACTGAATATCCTAACAATAAAACATAATAAGTTAAAAATTGTACTAACCAAACATCTAACCAAACGTTTATACACTAAAAATGCCAATGCCTACTGATATGAAGGGGTATATTTCAAGGATAACATTTCCTTAAGATCATATTTTAAAACCAGATTTGAAGAAGATGTATATTGGCATATACATTTTAAATGCTTTGTTAATGCATAATACGTTTTGGATCATTCAGTTTTGTATTACAACCTTCCATCTTACCAATATTCTGAACCGTCTCAGTTAATATGTCATACCGGTCAACTGATATTATAGACAGTTTTGCAGATTTTTAAATAATTTTTCAATGAAACCGAAGTTTACAGTAATAAATATTAGTTCACTTTTTATATTTATATTTTTTTAGTCCATCGATTACCATTTACGCACTATTTAATGCGCTTAAAACTTCTAAGATCTTTTTATAATTGTAAGCGTAGTAATTGATGACCACAAGGCAAGTTCCCTAACGAGGTTACAACTGGTTCGGAAGGACTGGACACATTTCTTTAAAAGTTTCAAATCTATTTGTTGCCTTCAAGGACATTTTATTTATATTTGCAATTGCTTTGTTCAAATTTTCGTGTTGATCTGCAGCACTTACGCATAAGCAATGCATGTAATATGCGTTAATTTAGTGTAAGACTAAACAACCTTTTCCCCACTAGACATCCTGAAAGGTATGTAGTTGAGGTCCTTGCACCCCTCGGATAGTCGGATCACTGTACCATTTCTGCCTCTTTCCCGTTCTCCACTCTTCACAATGCTTCACATATAGCTACGAAGTGCTTGGTTTTCAATTACGGGAAACCTCGTTGGGCTTAGCTTAACGATTTCTATGGGCATTTCAACTGGAAAAGAGGCTTAAGAACAACGCTAGATCGGTTCCAGTCCTTATAAAGGATGACCAAGCATTCACTAACCCGGTTGAAAAAGCAAACTTCTTCAATTAAAGGCTACCCCGTTGCTGGGATTATTTGTGTTCTATACCTATAGAATGTATTCCTCATAAGAAAAATGTAACGAAATGCATTAAAACTAATGATTTGTTTTGAGTATCAGTTAATTTAGACCAAGTTCAGAAACTGCCATTCTGATTGTTCTCTAGATCACATTCCCGCAAAGAGCAACTCTTTTCTTCTGTTGTCACACGTACGTACTCACACGCACAGGCAAAAAATAAGTAAAAAATAAACAGAGAGAACTAAAGAGAAAACTAATGGAAAAATACAGTGCAAAATGGTCTGAGTAAGAGCTCTCAAATGACTATCACAATTGTAAAATGCGTTAATATTAGCTTGCCGACGCTGCTCTAGATATAAAAAAATCATATTTACTTATTCAATTTTTCCCATATTTCAATTTTTTTTTCAGCTATTTTTTATTTCAACTATTGACCACGACGTAATTTAGACCAAAGTCAGAACCTTCCACTATTACCGTTCCAAAAATATACATAAATTAATATTTAGTTTGTATGGGGGGTACCACGCCTATTTGTCCAATTCCGCCAACTTTTTGACTGATGATTTGCATTGACTATGAAATTCTTCAGACCAAATACTGCAACTTTAGCTTCAATCGTTCTCAGGATATAATGAAATAAATATTTAGTTTGTATGGGAGGTACCACGCCCACGTATGCAATTCTGTCCACTTTTTGCTTCATAATTTGTATTAACTATGAAGTCATTCAAACCAAATTCAAAAGATTTTACTTTAACCGTTCGTATGGGAGGTAACCACGCCCAATTGTGTAATAAAACTCTTTTTTTGTCTGAAGTCTTGACTCGACTATGAATCTATTTGGGCTAAATTTAAAGAATCTTTCTGCTACCATTTAGAAGATATAGAAAAATAGACATACAGAGAGGTACTGCAAAAATTTCAAAAAAATCGGTTCAGCGGCTTATCCGTCTATAAATCACAAACAAACAAACCAACAAACAAACATAAATAGAAACACACATTCACTTTTATATATGTATGTGTACATTAGCTCACATAAAGTTTTAATGCTGAAACAAATTTTGTTTTCAGGTAAAACTTATGTAATACAAAGGGGTTCACTCTGACATGAATAACTCGCCAACCAATGGACCTGCAAAAACATAAAGACCTTGGTATTGAATTCACCTTTCGTTTGAAAACTTACAAAATAAAATCAGTTGGCGCATTTCAGAGAACACCAATTATAACGAATTTTATAGCCATCTTTTATATATATATATGTAGATTTGACAGACTAGAGTATGTGATGATAATCGAATCCACGACCTCTCAGACTGATAGAATATCATATTAACCTTTAGCCTAAGAGGGCAGCCAGAATCACAATCAAATTAAGCTGGCTTCTTCCATCGATATAGGGAGACTACCCAACTTTAGTCTTACTTGAGCTCTAGAGTTCACTACCAAAACCTTTCTTAATTTCGTGTTTCACAAGTAAATTATTAGATAGTTTAAGTTATAAATGTGGTTTTCTTGTGACATAAAATAATAGTTCAAAAACACCAGGTAGTGGTGATTATGATATTCTCTTAGATCAGCTAAGTAATAAGCTCTCTCAAAAGCTGCCAGCGTTTTGCAGGCCGCATTTGTGGCAATAGATATATCGAGCAGTAAATCCTATATGAAAGTGGGCTATGTAGCTGATATATCTATACATGTTTGTAGAGAGACGTGCGTTGCTGAAGACATATGAGAGATAGATAGGTAACTGTTTAGCGAATACAAATGCAGATATCGGTATTTCCTAATCTCAATTACAATTAAGATTAGTTTCCTTTTCTATATTATATTCAAGACATACTTTATATTATTGTCCCGAATTAGAGAACATGAGATTCATATTGCTGAGGTTAGTTGTTCGAAAATCTAATTTTTATAAATATATAAAAATGTTATAATTTTATTGTGTAATGCTTTCGTTTTAATAAGTTTTTCAATCATAATTTTCAAATTATACAATATTTTAATACGTTTTTCGTATAAATATAAATTAGATTGTTAATTATTTTCATTCTTTAAAACGTGCTAAATATTTAATTTTCATTTAGAAAAAAAATTTGTTGTTTTCATTCAATTACGCAATTTTTGTTATCCTTGTTGGTGCTGTTGCTTTATATATTTGTAGCCGTTGTTGTTGTGTTCGTTGTTGTTGTTGTTATGCTCATTTCTTTTCAATTTATTCATTGACCCAGTTAAAAAGTTTTTTTAGCAGTTGAAAAGAGAAAAACTATTCCTTTAAATATGGTTTTCCTTTTTTAATGGTTTTCTTTTTATGCATTTCGACCGCTTTTCTTTCTAAAATCGCACACACTCACACACATTGACTTAAAATATAACGCATTTTTACTAACACTAATGAATTAGCTAAAATTTAAACATGACTTTACTCCGGTATATGGAGTTTTGTATTTTTTTCTAGAATTTTGTCCTGGAAATGTTTTCGAAAATATAAATTTAATTAACAATATACTCTAGGAATTGTTGTCTACTTTTATATGTTTGTAAACGTGTATGTGTGTGTATATTAGAAACACAATACAAATACAAATTACGTGAAGAGCGCTACTGTAAAAACCTGAATTAAAAAACTGTTACACATATCTCTCTCTCACACACACACACATAAGTGCATATACATGCTTATGCTCTTGGCATTTTATTTACTCATTTATATATATTTATTAACAAAAAGAAAAGAGAAAAGGAAAAGTAACAACAAATAAACATTTATAATTATAATGCAATAACTGTTACCAAACCAGTATACAATGTTAGCATTACTGTAGAGAGAAGAAACAAAAAAATAAAATAAAAAGTATAAAAATACTGCATGAACACTTGAATATAATTTTGTTGTGTTTTTTTGTGTTGGTAACTAATGAAAAATAATTGCAGAACGCCCACATAATCAAGCTCACATTTTTCTCTAGTATACCCGTAAGTGTACAGTGTTTATAAAAGTGCAGTAAAAATATTTTGAATGAATTCATGAAATAGAGGAATATTTTCTTTACCACTCAAATATTGATCTTAAAAGAAATTTTGTCAAATAACTAAGGCGACTTTTTGAAATCTTTAACAGATTTTTCTTACTTTGTGTTAATAGTATACCTTTCCGTCGATGTATACGATAGATACATTCTGAAAAGTCATGCAAATCGCGGATAGAAATTATTCATACGAAAAATCGTGTAAATTGAAAAAATATTGAAATTTTTCAAAAATGACTTTCGAAATGTTTTTACAAAGCCAGTGAGTAAAAACAGTTGTTGTTATGCAGGACTTTTTATTGGTTGTGGAGTAAACGGTTAAGCTTTCTTTATTTACTCCTTTAAATGCGCGCGGAGTTTCTGCTTTATTTGTAACTAGTGGTTTCATTATGTAATCTCCAGAGACATTGGAACCGAATAGAAATATTTTTCTATCTTTTGGATTAGGTGTGTATAACTTGCCACCCGAATCTTATCAACTGAAAGTTATATTTGAATTAACACAATTTTAGTTAAAAAGCATGTATGTGGGTATATATACTGTGAGCTTTACCATAGCACCAATAAATGTTATAATTCCCTCAATTTCCATCTGATTTCAAAAATTAAACATTATTTTATTCATTGATAAACACACTACCTTAATAAATCCAAAATTAGGTCGATTCCTATATAAAATAGCGTTTAAAACAGTTTCTAAACATGGAAAATTTTGAATGAATTGGATAAAAATGAAAAAAAATTTCTTGAGAAATATATACAGATCCCTTAAGTTACTTAAGCATATACACCGTTTTTCTTCTTTCAAAATCCGCTTAAAATTGGTTAATATTCAGGTCAGTTATTAGCTTTTAATGACATAAAGGTTCGAAAAGCGAGGTTTTACACGTAACTTAACGTTCTGGAGGTGTTTCGAATATCTCAAAATTAGATTGTTGTTGTACTTGATAGCACCTATTGGTACTACTTCCCAGGTATTTCTACGCCATTCTTTTTGTAGTATAGGTTTCTTCTTATACCCTTTTTTTGATGCGTAAAAATTAGAGTACCTTTCGTTTTTGCCGTATAACTTGTTGTATTTCAATAATTTTATAAAAATTCAAACACAGTTTTAAAAAGGTATAATAAGTTTAAATTCATCGTATTTTAAGAGACTGAAATAAAGTCTAAATTCTAGGGAATAGGGTTGAACACTTTTTTTAATTATCGTGCAAATAGAGGTCATTTCTAAATATTACTATTTACACGAAATCCAAAAAAATCGTGTAAAAGTGAAATTGTGAGGGATAGGTGTATGCTTATCAGGAAGTACATATATATATATATATATATATATATATATATCCATACATATATATACATACATACATATATATATGTATATATACATACATACATACATATATATATATAAAATACATATATATATATATATATATATATATATACACATATGTATACATTCTTGCGCAAAATTTGCCATGTGAGTAATATCGATGTTGGTAAAGTCCAGAAATTCGGATCTTCTTTAGTGCTGAGACTCACGACTGTTATTTTTTTATTTAAACGACCCTACGAAACATGCACTGATGTTGGCATATTATGCAGTGAGCCAATCGACTTAAATTTATCAATTGAATTTATTACAGCGGTCAAGATATACGATGATCTTAAAACAATTTTAGTGCTGAGCAGCACTGCAAATGTTTTGAGCCAAATTCTGGTACAAAATAAAAATAAAAAACAGCGAGAAGATGAGCCCAACCTCTTTGCGATAACCCCATCGCATAAAATACTAATTTTCACTGAGAAGCCTTGACCGGAAATTCTAATTCAAAATCTGTCAGATGTTTAAATATTTATTGCAGTTTTCTTTGCTTACAATATTGTGTATAGCGGAACGCTTGTGAAATGTATGTAATGTTAAAGAACTGCAAGTGCTTATGGAAAAATACTTGTTCACTAATTTGATTTGGTTAATTTCTTTCCAAAGATAATCACTAAAATCACGCCCCAGCGACTATATTTAGTGAATTTTGTTTGGTTCTAAAATAAGCTCAATAAAGGAGGAATATTTGTAATTATTATGGAGGCAAACAAATAACTTAAAGTAACTTTCAGTAGAGCTTCGTGAAATAGAACACTTAGAAGAAGGAGTATATATTAATATCAGTTTCTTCTTTTGGAATTTAGTGACGTATATCTTGTATATCATTTGAAAGGTTTTTGTTTCTTCTTTTCATTTCAGTTGATGTTCTGCTGAGTTAACGGATGAGGAATGTGTAAGGTAAGAAAAACTGTACCCCAAGGTTTTACAAGTGCTTATTAAATTTACAAAACAAATTCCTGTCGTACTTGATAATATCTACCAAAAGAAAGTAGACGTGTAGTGTCTACTTTTCTTGTGTTTTGGCAACAAATACCACATAGTTTAGAGAATCGAATTTTAACATCGGGCTTGTACGAGTTGGTTAGTTTAAGAACATTATATTGTGACAAATATTACAATCAAGAGGTGTCAGAAGTAGAAGTATATAATTTTTTTTTCACAACTTTGAATATTGCATCATTTGTATGAAATTTAGCACTGTAGATCATTTGTATTAAAGCTGCGGGACGTTGGCCACAAAAAGTTGGTTTACACTGCACTACACCGGTGGGGTTTTAGAAGAAATTTTGCTAGATATTGACACTTTAACTAATCCGAATCAAAAAACAGTCTATCCAAATTTTCAAGAAGTGGGGTTTATCAGAGTGGGCTTAAGCTGCGTATTTTTAAATGTTCCAATATTTTGCTAAAAAATGTCAACTATTTTTAAACATTGAGTTTACGCTTATCAAATAAATTCTACAACTAAGTGTGATCGATAACTTGGGCAGTCACGAATATATAATAATTGCTGTTATATCGTCAACGTATACAAAACACAACAAAATCCAATTGATTCAACTAAAAGTTTTATAATCGTTTATGTTCCTTTTCGCCTTATGAACCAGTCAATCTTAAAATAAAATTTCATGAAAAAAAAAATTTCTTTTTCAAGCTGTACTTTTTTTATTACCCACTGTACATTATGACACTTGGTTTGGTACCATATTAGTACTTATATGCTTATTTTTCTTTTATTGTTATTGTGGCAAATGTCAAGTATTAAACATTAAACAGGACTTAAGTATGCATGTGTAGGTTCTTCATGCATGTACTTCTCGTATTGTATGTAATTTGTTGTTTGTTCCTTTTTTCTTTTCGTTTTTTGCTTTCATTATTACTATTTCTTATGCTCACGAAGCATTAAACAATAACAAAAAGGGAATTAGAAATTACATTATTTAAAAACACTCTTATACTACACACATATGTACATAAAAGCGGCATTAAGTTTAGTGCAGGGGTGCGCAAAAAGAGAGAAACACTTAAAATGATAAATACACTGAATTTAAAACGCTGTAAAAAGTAAGTTTTCATACATAGTATAAACATGCATACTATTATGTATCTTATTATTAACCCTTCTCGGTGTATAAATCGAAATTTTAGCTCTCTTCAAAATCTCTTAAAATTAAAAAAAACACAAACGTCGTTGACGACTAACAAGCCTTTGAAATATTTTTGTGCCTCACACACATATTTTTTTGTTATAATTGTGGTTGACGTTTGAAATAATGTTAACAAAGTGTAGGAATTTTTCTTATACAAGATTTTTTAGCAATGTTAATTTATTCCAATTTTTTAAGCTTTTTATAGAGAAATAAAACAAAACCAATTTTTTTGGGCATTATAATAACAATATAAATAAAAACTGTATGATATTTAAGTTAAAAGAGTATGTAATAAAGGTTAGCAATACAGTTGATCTTGGCACATTTTTGGTAAATTTTTGGTAGCATTTTTATTTTAGCAACCCTGGCTATAGTACTCGCGAAGAGAATAAATAAATAGTCGAAAAACTTCGTAACCTGAACAATATGGATGAGCGTCACTGGTTTAGCGAGACAGACTGAGAGAGAGAGAGAGAGAGAGAGAAACTGTATGTGTAAAAGGAATTACAAAATAAACGTTAACAATTGCATACATGTTTGATTACACTCATACACAACATGTAAAAACAATAAAAATAAATGTCAAAAATAACAACAGCAACAACAACAACAACAAAAAATAAAAGTACATTTTTTAACATAAATACACAGAAACATAAAAAACGAGTAACAAAATCATAACAAATACTGTCGTAAAACGTATTACAATTTGAGTAAGAAAACATCATATTCTTTGAAAGAGTGAGCGAGAAGGAACAACCTCATTTATGAGAGCACCAGTTATGTTTTATGCAAGAACACTCTCATTATGGTCTCATGATTTTAACATTTATAGCCTTGGTTTTATGACAATATGTGGTGGTGAGGCGATATTATAAATCCGTGATTTTTTTAAAGAATATTTTGGTTTTATACGAGTAACTGATAAACATAAGTTTAGAGCCTAACGTTTATGAGTGCATTTGTGTGTATGTAACAAATAAAAGTTTACTTTTAGGCTGATTCTTCATCTTTGGTGGTCATTTTTTTAAGGAACATACTCGTACCAGTTAAAATTAAAAGAAAATATGTTTATATCTTCACGTGTCATTAACCTCAGTTTTTTGTATCTTTTTGTAATTTTGCTAAAATGAGTTATATTTCTGTTTTTAGATTTATTAACACTTCAATATATCAAATTACTGTTAAATTTGTTGACTGTGGTTTTAAATTTCTTTGTGGCGTATTCATATAAAACATAAAAATTAAAACAATAAAATAAATCATTCTTAATTCTGCTATAAATTAAAATCTGCCACAATGGGCAACAACGTTCATTAAAAAAGATAAGTCAGTTGGTAAGTCAAAATTGACCATCTTAGAGAAAAATCAAGATTTGTTAAGAAAGGCGACTTTCAAAGGTGGTTCTTTCTTTACTATAAAATGCATGCATATCATATATGTCAAAGTTTTTTTTTTTTCAATCTCAAAGCACTTCTGTAAGGAGCTTTAAGCTCTTTTAAATATGCAGTCTTTGTCTTTTCAACAGCTGTGATTCATAGTACTAACATACGGGTATGTTCTGTAAACCGAAATCAAGTGAAATTGAAAACGAATGAAATTTCAAATTGCAATAATATTTAAATCTGACAAGATTTTGATACCTTTTTTTTTATTAAATTGCTTAATTATACTTAAAATAACTTCTTGGTTAACAAAACTCTAAAATAATTCTTACGTTTAGGTTCTATTTGCCTTCGAAAGTTTACTCGATTTCAATTTCACTCGCTTTAGGTTTATAGAACATACCCGATAGTGTCTATTTAGCAGGAAAAAGTCGATCTGAGTCAAGTGTGAGGTGTCTATTTTGGAAAAAACAAACCTATTCAACGGTGATGAATGGAACGAAAGACTCCGGAGCCATGGTTTTATAATTATTATTAATATGAATTATAGTTCCGGCCATCTGTTTTATTAAATAACCCATGATCGGTAAAAGATCCTTTAACCCGCCACCGGAGCCTCTTGTGTATTATCTGATGGCTTCAGGAGCTAAGGTATGATTAGATAAGGTGTGTATTTTGATGGAGACGTAATTTTATGAAAACAAAAGCCTCCTTAGTATTATGTCACTGTCATTCATCTACCAGCATTTATCTGTGCAATTGAACCAAAAAATAAATGCTGCATAATACTTTTATAAAAAGGAATAGATGATCTTCATACTACAACAACAAACACGGGCAAGCCGTTGTCTTTGGTTTAACTACTGTGCACAGAATATGGTATAATAAAAAGTATGTACACCTGCCATATTACATATACATACTAATGTATTTAAATGCTATATTTTTCTAGCCGCAAACCCGAAAAATAGATCAATCATATTCAAAATACCCGTAGATCAACAAGTGTGAAGTTTTCTAAAAAGCGATATGTAAGTACAGGCTATGAGATTATTCGTTAATTGACGAGAATTCTTTAACATTTCATTGATAGATTTTAGGCTCATCAGTTTGCGTGCACGCCCAATACGATCATATAAAATTGTGCTTGCTGTCAAGGAGCACTAAAGGTTAAACGCTTTTGTTCGGGGCACTCGCATAGTAAGTTGAAGACAGTCTTTTCCTCTGAACCACAGTTCTTGCATAAATCATGCGAAGAAATTCGTAGTCTATTCGCAATGGCCCGTGAGAATCGCAACTGTGCGATGATTGACCATACAATTTAGGAAAAGAAGACGTTTAGTTCTCTCCTTAGTTAGGCCGATCAAGTAGAGTCAAACAATACCGCATACATCGGCCGTAGAATATGCACCCGAACCGAGGCAATCGGAACCAATATGTTCAGTTCCCGTTCGAAAATTACCCGTTCTAGCCACACCATCAGCAAAGCAATAGACTCCGAATGGTCTGAGATTTCCCTTCATGGACAAGGATACACGTCGAAGTGGCGCTTGTAAGGGATTTGATTACAGCCTAGCTGTTCAAATAAATCAGAAGATGTTCAGGGAAAATTTTGTCACTCAACAAGCATTGCACAGCCTTTCGTATGGCCGTGACCTCCGGCTAAAATACACTACAAGGGTCAGGCAACCTGTAAGACAGTCTAATGTGTTTTTTTAACAAATTATTTATAAAAATATATAATATACTCGTATGCATATATATTCTAAAAACTTTTAAAACTGATATAAGTTTTAAACGAATCTGGCCAATTACTAATAAACCAATTTGACCACTTGGGATTTATGAATTGCTCTATGCGCCACTTTTTTATACAATTTATTTTGTTTTTGTTTCTTTTCAGACATTTATTCAGCACTTGATATAACAATGAATCTTACTTTTGACGCTTATAATGGACAAATAATTAATTAATATTTTTGTTTTGTTTTATTTCATTACACTATGAAATATAAGATTTACCTTTAACAACTTAAAACGTATAAACGATTTTTTATTTTTTTTTTCTTAATGCGTTCAAGTGGATAAAAGCATACAGACTTACATACTTATTTATTTCTTAAGAAAAATATCTTAAAAAAAATTATAAAAATCAAGTGTAAAAACTGAAACAAAATAAAGATGCAAAAGCCAATTAAAATGCTTTATTGGTTATAATTTAGTGCTGAGTGATAAAAAGCATATCCAGTATTCACACAATTTAATATATAAACACACAGGCAATATAAACATATTTTGTATTTAAACAGTGTCATCATCGTCATCATCATCATCATGATTGAAGACATTAACACATAAAGCTTTTAACTTTCAACTCATTTGGTAGACTCATACGAATAACAAGAAAACACAAGCAAAAAGGACACATTAATCCCTCTTATATTTTAATCATATACTTATGTATATACTTATACAAACATACATATTATCTTCTATAACACATATGTATATACACGTATATTGAAACTGTTTGAAGCTTAAGCTCATTTGCTTGTTATTGTTTTTCTCGCATAATCATACAACAGAGAAATATTTCTTTACTTTATGTTCTCTCTCTATTAATGGATATGGATATGTATGTATATAGTATATCTGCATGTGTGAGTTTATAGCAAAGTTGTTAATACTAATGACATTTTGTCATTGATTTCTTGTAACGATACGTTTGTTGCTGTTTCTGTATTTTTTATATGAGAATATGTCCCAATGTACTTATATAAACAATAATATTGAAGAGGCAGAACATCAAAAGTATGAAATCATTATAAAATATATATATACCATATATCGACAAGGAAAATATTAAAAAAATAATAAATAAAACCGAAAAAACATATACCATAAATACCTTTTCGTTTGAATTTTGTTTAACATAAATGTTTTAAAAAGTTCTATTATATTAAAGCTTACCTGAAAAGAAAACAAAAGTATATAAAAATTAATAATGATTATATTAAATTATATTAATTATTATTTAAAATAATATCGGGTGGTTTTTTAAGAGCTATCGGACTGATTTGAAAAAAACACATAAAACTTTACGAAAATGTGATATAAACTTTTTACTGAACTCGCCTTTCAATTGGGCAATTGTTTCGTGTGCTGGTGGCATGTGGCATGTTATGAACCAACTTTTTTAGACCATAATCTGCCGGTATTGTAATTCTTGTATTACTGCAGTTAAAGCTATTACTGCAGTTTAAATGCTATAATGTTGTTTGGTCGGCGTTTAGCTACTTTGAAAAAAAACCCCAAATTTTTAATTAGCTTTAAGTCGGGAGTTTGTGTAGAAGTGTCTATAACTTTACCGCAGTCGTACAGAACCTACATTGCACTATATGCGAATTATTCTTAAAATCGTTGTCCTGCTAATATCTAAATTGTGCTAGGAAAAAAAAATAATCAAGCTTATAATAAGCTTACTTTTGCAATAGTTTCTTTAGCTTAGGAATATAACCAAATACTAACTGCACACTGAACTACGAGAGTTACTTATTTAGTCAGAATTTTATTTACTTTTTTTGTTATTTAATAAAATATTATATTATTAAATTATTTATGTTATTTTTTTAGAAACATATTTTTTGTGGGACTCTTGCTTATTGTTTGTAAATTGAAAGCAAGATTTTGTGCTCTTTACAAAATACAGCATCTGAAGAAACTGAAAAAGTTAATTAACACTAACACGTCTTTACAATCTATGAAATATTAACTTATTGTAGGTCTATCTGTATTCAGGCTCCGCTCACGTTTTTCTCTGCTAATGAGTTCGCTGCGGATAATTTAAGTTTTGATAACTTACAGAAGAATTAATCGTTTAGTCAGCAAATGTCATAGAAATAATATCACTAATAGTCAATTTAAAAAAGTGTTCGTTTACTTCGTTCCACCAAATACAGTAAGATACATAATGAACATATTCTGCAACTTACAATGATGGCTGGCACAGTTAAAAAAAAAAAAACAATATCCACTAAATATTAAATACGTATGTTATTCGAAACCTACTTTCATAACAGGAAGATTAAAAATATGTCAACTTTCAAGTTTACACGCATAAAAGTTGCGACCTTTTACTCTCGGTCTCAGAAATGGTATCGATCGGAAAACCCTATGCAGACGGTACTTATTCAAGGAGCACTATTGTTATGCTTCACGGGTTGTGACAAAGACGAATTTGTTTAACCGTTTATTTCTGGTGGCAACTAAAGTGTGTTGTCCCAATTCTAGCAAAAGCAGGGCATGTACAGATAATGTTTTCAAAAGTCAAAGGGATTCTTATTTACCCTACATTAATTAGATTTTATGTAACCCGTCTTACATAGCTATGCATTTAATACCGAAGGTCTCGGTCTTACTCATTTACTCTGACTTGGATCAGAAAGTATCTTGGTTGGTAAACAAATTTTAATTACTTTTAATTTTGTGACGAAGACTCTTATTGCAGATTTTCCAAAATAAATCAAGCAGTGAATTCTAAACATATAACAGATACAAAAATGCAAGGTAATTTCGGTGGCATATCAACAGACGCCAACAGACATAACAGTGGTTCGAAACAATGCCATTAAAAATAGACTGATTATGGTAATCTTAAGAACAGAATATCATATTATGAATCAGATACAGTCAAGAAAACCGATACTTAATTGGAATACATATGATTTCACGATTAAAGAAGGCTTTTTCATAACACGATATGCCATTAGTAAAGATAGAAGCAAATAATTTTTTATAATTTCTCGGCTTCATTGTATGCTATCAGAAGATAGAAATATTTTAGAAAAAAGTAGATATAAAGTTATTTGATACGTTTTATTTAGGTACTTAAGCTTAAGACAATTGCTTCCGAACGCCAGTTAAAAGATAAAATGCATAATTTGTTAGAGTAACCGGACTTAATCATCTTACTAAATCAACTTGTTCGTCGTCTATTTAGAAGTTTCCTGACTGCATATAGGAATAGACAAAGGAATTTATTGTAGACAGTACTGTATTGTAATATTATAACATAATATGACTTCCTTCAAATAATTGCTTATATTTTTGTAACAATCACTTCCCCTTGAACGCGAAGAGAGTGGAACATATGTAGAAAATAATTCCTGTAAAAGTTATTGCTATTTCTTTCAATTGAATTCAAATCAAATAACTATAAGGTACTATTTCCTGCATTTTTCTATTTGTAACTTATAATCCTAGTTTTACATGAAAGAGAGCCATCTCCTCATTGTTGATCACCCAAATGATGTTAAAAATTTACCTAAAAGTATGTTAAAAATTTTAAATCTTCTAACAAATCTTTTAAACAATCTAGGCTTAGGCTTTCACCGTATTATGTAACCAAAACATAAGTAAGTTATTAAAATCGTTAAAAATGTCTTGAACAATTGTAGCCGAAACGTATGCTTTAAATTTATGAACTTCGTTTTACATCACCATATGCAAATATTATGTTGTATGTGAGTTAATGATGGTAACACCTGAAAATATATTTTCTTTTTAAATTAGACTTATTTTCATCTTAGTTCAGATTACACCCAAAAGAATTCATTCTTTCAAATATAGTCACCATGATAAGGCAGCATATAAGAGTTTTAAAGGATCCTTATAGAGACAAAGTTGTGTATATTTTTGTTTTTATATTTTTTGTTTGCCTCTTAATTTTTTTGTTCTCCTTTTTTTACATTTTTCTTGAAATTGTTGATAAGCAAATTGAATGCAGATTTTTTCTGTTGTTGACGCCGTTGTTCTTATTATTGTTGCTTTTGTTCATGTTGTTGTTGTTGTTACTTTACGTTACTAATAAATAACAATGATTGTCTTTTCTTTTTCAGACTTCTCTTTTCCTCATGCCAATCTTGACTGGCTGGCTGGCTTGATGTTGTTGCCATTTTTTATTGCCGCTGCTGTTTTCTTTTTGTGTGTTGTATTCGTGTATTGTTAACATTAACGATTTTGTCCTTTTCATTCATTTGTTGTTTCTTTTATAGTTATGCTGTGTGTTGGTTCTACTACTCCCTTTTCTAAATAAAAAAAAAAAAAAACAGCTCCTCTACTGATTGTCACATTTTCTGTAGAGTTCAATTCGTTTGGTTTTGCCTGTTGTGACTGTGATTGTGATTGGTATTGTGACACTGGCTCTGGTTCTGACTTAAAAGTAAATATTTCGAGAAGTAAGTAGTAGTAGTAGTTCAGTAAAGTCTGGTTGGTCTACGTACACGACAAAAGCATTTTATCGTTAAAGTCTCTAGAGTCTTTGTGCCAAATTGCTTAACATTAGTCACACTCAAAGGTATCCTCCATTAAAATGTGTCGATATTACAATTTTCGTTTGTGCTAAAGTCTTTTGTTGTTTGTTGTTGGGTTATTTCCATGTTCTAGGGATATTTGTTGGATTGTCATACAGTTTTTATCGTGCTGGTGCTGTTATTGTTGTTATAATGGGCCTTTTTTGTGATTTGTTCTCATACAGTTTTTTTATTTTTATTTTGCAATTTTTAATGGAATCCATATAATTTTTGTTTATTCTTTTCTTTTACAAGAGCTTGAAATATTTGTTGCCGTTTTTTATTTTTCTAGGGAATTTGGGAATATTATATTCTTGTTATATTGTCATTGTCATCGTTGGCAATATTGTATTTGTTTTGGTTACCAACTACAATGCCAGGGAAAATTGTTTCTTTACGCAAAAAGATACGAAATTGTCAACATAAAAAATTTGTTTTTCTTTTCAACATAAAGGTTAAGTGACTAAAGCACAAACACTCAATTTTCCATTTAAGCGTTGTGCGTGTGAGAGTGTGTTAGATCTAACAAAGCGATTTTCTTTCAGATTTAAGAAGAAGGAGGTGGTTGACTGGCAATTGGTAGAAATCAATTGGGCAATTATAAGTTCTAAGAAAAATTAAATAAAATAAGGAATAGAAAGAAGGGAAAATATAAAAAATTGGAGTTTATAATCAAAAGTAAATTTTAAGCCAAAACACTACATACTTTAAACATATGCATAAGCTGATATAGAAGCATTTTTGAAATTTAATAAACGGAATTGCTTACTCTAAAAAAATATAAGAATTTATAAAGAGCGGGTTCAAATTTTTAGTATATTTTTAGGAAAACGGGAAAAAATTATTATAAAATCACTAAAATTTTGTAAAAGTTAAAAAAGTTGTGATAATATTTCTGTAGCGATATGAAATCGATACAATTTATCATATTTACAGAAAATTTTAACAAAATACATTTCGTTTGGTAAAACCCAAGAAGTGTTCGATCTTGCCTTCATCGTATATTGCCTTTCATCATATAATTCTTTGTCGGTAAGCAAGAACAGCTTAAGTTGACTTAAGATTCAGCAGGCATATAAGTTAAAACATGGTTTAATTATTTTTAGTGTTAATTGATTTAAATTGATTTAAATTAAGGCATCATACTTCGTTTTGTAATACCTTTAAAGAAAAATGTGTAGCATAGTATCAGGCAAATTCAATATTTAAGTAATAGTATTTTCACAACTAAGTACGAATTTTAACGAAGATTACAATTGGATGTATTTTTATTGCCTTGACATTGATGCAAGCGTTTAATTGTATGCTATTTAGTATATTTATATGTATCTAGGTTACGCAGTTGATTGCGTGACATTACTCCGCTTAATTGCCTTTTTACACTGCCTACTAGAACAAATATATTTAAGGTCTGTTGTTTTATTTTGTTCTCCGTCACTCCTCTAAGGAGCATATTGACTTCTCACAAAGCATTCATTGCTTTGTCAGTTTCATTAATCAAGTTCATTCTTAAGCTAAGTAGATGATAATCTACTGTAGCTCGCCACCATGTAATTGTGTAGTGGTGAAGATCCTTGCAAAGTAATGGTCGTGATTCTTATTAGCGTTGTAATTTTTTCCAGTAGGTGGCGTTTTCTCCTGATCATTCGTATGATGTTCGTCATCATCGCCAGAAGTTATCTGGAAGGTCAGGAGCTTCATTAGATGGATTTGTCTGGAGGGTAGTTTAAGCCCCTTTACTAAAAACTCGAAACCGAAATTAAATGTTTTCGTCATTTTCTCTGCTGGGAATTCGAACCTTGGGCGCTTATATTGCGTGCGTGCACTACACCACCACCCGTTTAAGCTCTACCACGCAATATATTATTCGCCCTATCCGATAATGCCAGAAAGGTCAGATTACAAATCCATACGAAGAAGACCAAAGTAGTGAGTTAGATAGGCACTAGCAACACCTTGCCACTTATATTTGAAGAACAGATAAGCAGGATGTAGATGTTTTCTCTTATCTGGGCAGTACAGTGGTTCTTATGCATCTACTACGGATCGAAGAAACAAAGTCCGAAATGCATTTCACTCTTCGCATAGAGTATGGATGCAAAATTGAAAATGTTGGAGGTGCTATACCAAAATTCCCGAAGAATACTGCAAATGTTGCACAAAAAAAGGAATGTAAAGAAAAATCTTATTTTTTGTCCCAATCGGGTCACATATTATTTCGATGGCTAACAGTAGACCAATTCAATACGAAATCGCCAGACGTCAATGGATAAAATATGATGTACTGAAATTTTTTGATGGAAGAGTAATCCTCATATATAGAGAAAAGTGTTCAGACCATGAAGTGTTCTAAAACTAAAGTAATTAATTCGATCCAGTGAAGGAAAACTGCAGAGACTATGGGAAGAAAGCGTCGGTTTTGATTAAGTTTTAATTCATACTTTAAAGATTAATCCCTTCAAGTCATCAAAAAGCCTCAACAATTAGTTTATTGCTCCTGTTTCAAGTCACATAACAAACAGTAAACTTATAGAAGCTAGACTTATGGGAGATAGTCCTCGAAATATATTATTTCTCAGCAAATGGAAGCAACACCTGCAATGTAATAGTTAGTACAACATGCTATCGCCTGACAAAACGAAGATTAGTTTATTTGTGTCAATTGCAAGATAGTATGTACGAACATATTTTAGATAAATTCGTACTTTATTTGAGTGTAATAAACAAAAACTGAAGAAATTGTTAAACTGTGTTCCTATTATTTTTTTCGGCACTATAAATCCTTGCAAGTGGTGAAAAACGAAGGTTCATCTCATAACATTTCATGGAACCAAGTGAAGAACGACTAAACTGGAAAGAATGCGTTAAACAAATTAATTCTGTCCTTTTTGCATTGCAATATGTGAAACAGTATGTTAACTAAGAGAAACAAAAGAAATATTACAAAAAGCAAAGGAAAAGAGAGACAAGCTATGTGTTAAAGTCGAAAAAGACAGATTCCCCAAAAGAAAAATCTAACACGGCTTTAATATTGGCTGGACTTAGGTCCTTCCAATAAAAGTCACTTTCAAAATATTTTTCCTCAAATATTAATTCTTGTTTTTCTAAAGTAGTTTTGCTAAAAACTTAAAAACATCTCCTAAATGTTTTTTCCTTTTTTTAAGTCATTAATTATCGACTAAAATAAATTCTTTATAAATTATTCATACTTTATGAGAAATTTCAAAAAAATTTTAATTTATGTCCAAAATTCTCATACATGTAAAAACATTTAAAGGCCATAAAACAAAAACTCATTTAGATTATAATGCAAAGCCGTTAAAATTAAGACTATTATAATTATTCATAATGTCGATACACACAGTTTTAATGACAAAATAAAAAAAAAACTAAAAAAGCAAAAGGGAACGAATAAAAGAATGTTAACAGCATCACTTAAGTAAATATTCATTTTCAACACAACAAACGAGGAAAAAAACCACTTGTAGAGAACAAGAAAATAAAATAAAAATCTATAAAAACAGTATTAATTTTTTTAATCACTTCGTCAACATGATTTATGTATTAATTAACCCTTAAAAGGCACAGGAAATAAATCTGTTTTTTAAACAGATTTCAAGTAAGAAAGTTGTATGTAAGTTTCATTAAAAAATAACCATACAATTCCGATAATGTAAATTAAAAATAAAGAGAAACCTAAAAGTATGCATTATATGAAAAAAACGAACTCTCAAGAACTTTGTGAAAAATTATGCAGTTACATTTATCAGTAGAACACCTAAAAACACACTTTAATTTTTTCTTTTGTAAACTCCTTAAAATATGCCCTCTTTTTTGTGTGTCCTTAATTTTATAATAATATATTATATTAAAATCCGTAATACATAATTTATAGCCATTCTTAAATTTTGTCCAGAAAGAAAAAACAAAATTCTTCATTTTTTTCTATTCTGCTACTTTTATTTTACTTTCCTTTTTTCTTTTTCTTCATATATAAACAGTTTAATTTAAATACTTTCAAATCTCTTTTAGTCTTCTTTTATTTTCTACCTCAAAGGACTACTAACAAATACTCTCTTTATATATTAAAAATGTAAATTAAAGGTATCTAAACTAAATAAAAATGAGGGCAACCTACAATATAAAATTATAACTTTGCGAGTACAAAAAAATTAAAGAAAATATATAAAAGAAATGAAAATAAAATATAAGGAAAGTAAATAATTTATGTAAAGCTCTGATGGTCATTGTTTATTTTTTGAAGAGAATAATTTTTACTTTTTTTCTTGCAAGTTTTATTTTATTTTTTTAAATTTTGTAATATTAATGTAATTTGGATAAAAGAAAGTTACGAGGAAAAATAAATAAAGAGATATAACAAAAATATAAAAGAAATATTCAAGGACTCGGAAAATGTTAAGATAGATTTACAAAATTTTAAAAAGGAAGGATGTTACCGCTATAGCAGAAGGATGAAATTTCTTTCAAATTATAGTTCCGCATTTAAAAACTAGCACTATCAATTGCATTGTCAATTTATGGGCATATGTATAACGGAACGTGTGATTTATTTACTCACAGCTATGTCGTAGGTAGTTCATTCTCGATCTTCAATTTTGGCATCAATTTTGCGGTATTTTGACAATTCTTTCACAATACAACTTTAATGTTGTCTTCCAGAACTAGAATTGTGGCTGGTTTGTTCCTATACACGAAAAACTTAACGTATCCCCTCCACCAAAAGTAGTTAATTAGGAACAAATCGCATGATCTTGGCGGTCAATGGACTACTGCAAAACTTAAGTTTAATTGTTCACCAAACTTGCCTCTTAAAAGGCTTATGGTGTAGCATGCCGTGTAACATGTGGGACCGTTTTGTTTAAATTTTATGTCAACAAGTCCAATTCAATAACTTCAGACAAAAAATTCAGTAATCATCGCAGCGTACATTATTTCATTGACTGCAATGTTGCGATTTGAATCGTTCTTATAGAGGTACGGTCCAATGATGACGTCGCGCAACAAACAATGCACCTATCAGGGTGCATTGGCAGCTATCATCGCTGAGGGTAATTTCTTGGTAGAAACACATTCCTCACACATTAAAACTTTTAAAAATAAAATTCAAAGATTTGCAAGCATTGTTCGTTTGTTAGTATTCATGCTGAAATGGCGAACTTTACTGAGCATTTGTTACAAATTTTATTTACGTTGATAAATTTAACACTGAAAAACCTAAATATTTAAACCAAATAATTAAAAAAAAAAATGCAGAAATAAAGCAAAATGTTTGATTTATTGCCAGACTTTTACTGATTGCAATGGGCGAAAAATTTGCCACGCCCATAAAAAAAATTGGACCCGACGGAAAAAAACCATATAGTTTTATTTAAAGGCTTTTTTGCTGTAGACCAGTGTTATTTTCTGCTATTATGTAGGCACAGAATACTACGAGTTCTTTCTAAAAAGTCACATGACTTTTGCAAGCGGGCTTTAAAAAAAACGACCTAGAATTTGGTAATAATAATTACCGTAATTTTTCTATCAAAAAATTGTACCTGTGCTCACTCAACGTTGCTTGCTAAATAACTATTGCCCAAAGCACAAGTTTGTCCATCAGCTACTTTTTTTTGTTTTCAAAATTAAATACGCCCATAAGAGAATTTTTTGCAAATGAAAAGATAAAAACTTTATAGATATAGATCCTTAAGGCCATCATGCAAAAAATTCTTATCAGAATTACTTTAAGAATTGATAAAAGCCTTGACACAGTTTTTACATTTTATTTTGTTCAGCAGGCAAGCACAATTCTCATTAATGTCATTTTCTTTAGTTGTTCTGAGCTAGCAACGTTTTTTATTTTAAAACATTTAAAATATTTTTTCAAAAATATGTATGGTTGCTTTTTTAATCAAATATTTAAAAATTAATGGATACTTTTAGGCAAATATAGGTTTATTAAATTAATATCTACATTATATTGTATTGATACATTAGGTTATAAATTATTTAAAAAATGTTTTTTCCTTGTTTGCGTTTTTTATTTATTCTCATATGTATATTTAACCGTTTAAAATTAGGCTATAGATTATTTAACATTGATGCCTGTACGTAGGCCATACATTTTTAATTGTGTCTAAATTAGTGAATATTAAAAATAAATTTAATAAAAATATTTTAGTAAAAATAATTCTAAAATATTTGTTAAAAAAAAAACAATTTTTTGGTAAACTAAAGCAATATCCTTTCTCTTTAAAGAAGAAAGCTTATCATTCTTTAAAAATATATTTATAACATATACGAAACTTATACTGTAGCTCTGGGGAAAACTTCTAGCATAATAACATAATTATGTCTAATAAAGTTTTCAAAAAGAGAAATATCAAATTTCAGAAAACATACAAACAGTCAGACTAGACTTAATCATGTTAAAATAAAACTTTATTAAATTCATTTCTATTTTTAATAAAAAAAAATTGCTCACGTCTTATTTACGCCAAGTCTGCCTACAATAGACAATTAACGAAATTACTTTTAAGAGAAAAGAAAAAAAATCGTATTAAATTTCAGTTACAGCCACATGAACGCATAATAAATTTCTTATTCACCTTAAATGTCAACTACACTGACACAATTATATGGTACGTTTTTTTTTTTTTTTTTTTTTGGGGAAACTTTTTTATTTTCTGTTGCCTTGTTGCCATACATCCACATTTGACATTACAAATGTCAACAGCATATATAACCAAATGTCGGAATGAAAAATTTCTAAAAGAAAGAGCGTGTAGGTGGCAGAGTTGGGTGGATGTGTCAGTGAGAGTGTAATGTGATACTAAAGCGAAAAAAGAATTGGAAAATTTTTGTTATTCAAAACATGGCAAATGCCAACAAAAGAATAACGTCAAGCTATGCCTGTATATGAATACTGTGGTGAGCGAGTATATGACAATGAGTTAGACATTTTTGTATCTATGCTGTAATTCCTGTTTTCAACACTAACTCATATAGTGTTGTTGTTGTTGAATGAGTATAATCAAGGAAATTTTCAATTTTCAAACATGGCGGCAGTCTTGTCATCATTATCATCATCATTATGCTTCTTGAAAATGATATAAGAATAGAATATATGTGTGTGTGAGTGTATGTGCATAAAAACCAAAGACTAAGTAGGTCGTTTTCTAAAAGAACGTCAAATAGAGAGAGATATAGAGACAGGGAACGAGTGTGAAGAGAACACCCTTAACATATGCTATGATCCATAGCATCATCATCATTTACACTGCTGGAATCTTTAGCTGCTGTGTTCTACACTTTTCTGTGTATGTGAGTGTCATACAATTTTGCTTCCTTGCTTTTTAAGCCTGTAAATGTCTGTTTGTGGCCCAATGGCCTTGTGGAGAAAAAATTACACTCTGTTGACATCTTTCTTTGTTTTTTTATCCTATTTTTGCGTGACATTATCTTAATTTTGTTGTTATTCTTATGCTTTCTCTTACTTTTATATTAGAAATCGTTTCCTATGCCTTTTGCATACTCGCATATGTATCCATTTCATTTTCAATTCCGAATGTTCATCATTATCATAATGACTGTAATTATGATTTGACATTTGATAAAAGAATTTTGCCATAATTTCTTCTTTTTTTCTTTATAATAACAAATGACACAGAAAACAAAAAATCTTTTTATAAGTAGCTAAGTTTAAAAGAAATTTTCAACAAATGTATCATTAAGGTTTTTGTCCACGAAGAAAAAAAATTCTAATTAATAAAATCTTATGATCTGTATGAGTTAGCATAGCAGTCATTAGTTTAGGCATACTTTCAGGTTAAATTCGAAAGAAAATAAAAACTAAACAAAATTTTTGTGCCTACTTAAAGGCACTTAGAAAAATATGACTACATGTATGGAAAATTTAAGGACCAATTCTATTTTCCTTTTATTTCATTAAGAATCATAAGCTTAGATTTGCTTTCAAGATCTAAAACAATTAAAATGAAAAATAGTTAATTTTTTATTGCCTACCTTTGGGCACCAAACAAAAGAACACACATTGTTATAAAACTAAACAGAGTTGCATTAATTATGTTTTAAAAATATTTTTAATTTAGTTTGAATTAATTTCTAAAGTCTTTAAAGAGGACTTTAAAACATATTTTTTTCCGAAAGAGCGTTTTATTTCTCATTAATCTCACTCTTATTTTTCAATTCCTCGAAATAATAAGATATCTTAGGGTCGTAACTTAGAAATTTGTTTCAATTATAACCACCCATTCGTTTAACCTAAAACTCTTACCACAAAACTATTTTCATATGTATAAATTTTACATAGTTAGAGGGACTAAATCTATGGATTTATAGATTTTTGCTATATCGACTACACACTTGTTTTCTTCACTAGATAGCTTCACTTTTAATAAAAACTAATATTTTTTCTCTTTACTCCTTTTGGAAGCATATGGTTGCCACAAATTATTTCCACCTAACACGGTGCGCCTTTTGCCTCTTCCCATGTTAAATGATTCTGTCTTCGTTCCTGGATAACTGTGCGTCTCCAGATGTTCCTGGCTCGACCACGATTTATTGAGCCTTGAGGATTTTACTCAAGTGACATTCTGGTCATACTATCAGGACTTTTCAAATAATTTAACCGATCCATCCTCATTTCTTTTTCCATATTTGTTTGAGTATGGGTTCTCCAGAACTCATGTTCTACTGCTCGACCTGAATATGTTGCGTATGAGTCTGATCATGTTTCCCGTGCTAGTATTGTTAATCTCATGGCCGTGGTTTTCTTGATATTCGAAATCTTACGCAAGAGTAGACAAATATCATCCGCATAATTCTAACCTTTGAGTTTATCCCGCTTATCTTTGAACATACATTGTTCATTGTGTCATTCAGCACGCTGATAAACAAGTGAGGTGATAGTGGGCATCCTTGTTTGACATCCCTGTTCTCAAACGTTTTGCTGTCCTCAATAGTATTTGTGATGTTACTAATTTCATTGAAATGTTCTCTTCATCTCTGTATGTGCATCATTGTTCGTTATTAGTGTACCATTCGATCAGTAACTGTTTGGCTCATACTGCACTTTCGATTAGTGAGATAGTTAATCGTCTGGTGTAGTTTTCTTTTAATATTTAATTTGTTTAAAAAACTAAATAATTCTCAGAAATAGTAATTGGCTTATCATTTTGAAGGTTTTCAATGTTTCTTTTCCTGTTAGCCGACTAACCCACCTAAGACTTCTTTGGTGAACGCTGAGCCTAAGACTACTTTTGTTGCCTTTTGGTACCTGAGGTATTGCCATTGATCTATTTCAAGTTCTAAATTCGAAAATGATACAAAAACTCTCTTCTAGATTTTTTCCCTATAGCCTACTGATCTCTTTCTGGTATCCTAAACATTTGGCGTCATTTGTGCAAGTACGACAAAAATGGAACTTAGTAAAAATCACTTCCTTTACTTTAAAATTGACTTTGTGAAGTCCTCATAGGGTTTTCAAGCGTTTCTTAAGGCTCGGTTGGCGTTTAAATACAGGTTGTTCACTTTCAATGGATTAAAATCTGACAACAGTATGGCAATGATTGGTACGGTTTTGCACTAAAAGTTCTAATATAGAAAAAAAAGTGATTACGTATAGTATTTTAAGGTTAATACCCAATAAAAGCAAAATAAAACATTTTCTTTTCTTTATAAAGATGTAAGGTTCGGTAATTTTAAGATCGTTAACATAAAAAACTTTGCGTTAACATAAAATCTGCTTGATTTTCTTCTCGGTTTGCGTTGTTGGAGCATTCAAATAAAAAAGCAACAAAATTTGTTGCCTACATTAAGGCGAAATTTATATGTATGTATGCATGTCTATTTCTATCTTTCCTTAGTCTTTAAATATTTAACAACTACGCTGTCTGAGGCCACCTTTCAAAAAATCATTTACCTTAAATAATTTATTTCTTCATTTTCACTTTAGCAATTATTATCAAAGAAGGCCAAAACCATAAACAATGTTTCCTGTTGTCCTATCTATTATTTAAGTTTAATTGCATGTTGTGTTTTTTTCTAAGAAGTCCCTATGCTTAACAGATAAGAACAATGTTGAGAAAGACAGGTGAAAACATATTTAAGAGATCCGTTTTTATTATTTCTGCTTTCTTTTATAGGTTTACGTAAGTGAAAGCTTTTTTATAGCACCCTAAAACTGTGCTTTATTTTGTTTAAAATATAATAAATTCATTTTTTCTTTTTCTCTTTTTGTTTTGTTTTGCTAAAAAACAAGACAATAGCAGTTAAAGAAGTTTAAGAGGCGGTTGTAGGTGGCGCCATGTTATTGTATTTTATTTTGGGTTGGTCGTTGGTCAAAAGAACAGGTTATTTGTTAAAATTAATGGTTTATTGATTACCTTTCTTAGTGTGAATGTCCTGTTTCCTAAATTGTACATTATAAATTATTTGAAAGGGCTTTTTATTGAAGATTGATATGTCTGTTAAGCAAGTGAAGCCTTTAGTTTAGTTTTCCATGGGAACCTATGTTTTTTTTTAGTTTTATTTTTAATATAATTTCTTAGCAAATAAAAAGCTTGGAGGCATTTTCATAATTATGCTTTATGCTTTTGAAAATGAATACAACTTCATCTAAACTCACAAAAGAACTACATATTCCTAGGCTTACAAGCCTCATAAACTCCGTACATACGTACTTAGTGCAAATTTTGTTTATAACAACTGTATATACATTCAAATGACTAACTTAACTGTACGTCTTAGACACTATAGTTGCATGTGTGGTTACTGGTTAACAGCTTAACTGTGTTAAAACAAAGTCAAGTTATTTGTGGTTGTAAACATGTTACACACACACTTCCACACCTACAATTACAAGCATACATCGAAACGATATCTTGTCCTTAAATGAATTATTATCCCAAAATTCTAGTTATGGCCAGTTACCCCTTACCTTTTAAATAATATCTTTATATTTTAACGCAATTGGCTTTAATGTAAATACCTATGTTTATACTACGAGTAGTAGTATACAGCCTAGGTATAGGTAACATTAATTAGACTTATCTTAAGTGGTTTATGAAATTCTATGGTTATGGAAATGAGTTATGATTTGTTATTACTGCCACTGCCAATGCTGTTTACCGGAACCATTTTCCTTAAGTAGCGTTTAAGATGGTTATGCGTAATGTAGTTAAGTCTAAAAACTTTTTTCTATGAATGCATTTTGGTTGAAACTATATTTGCATATGACAAAATAAGATGGTTTAGTGGTCAGGTATTTCGTTCGTTTGATATTAGTTTATTAAGAAATAGTTTTTAAAGTGATTTATGTTGCATAAACAATGTTATTGAAATTGTTTAACTGGTTTCTATAATTTATTCAATATACTTCAGAGAAGTGAAAAACAGTTGAAATAAAATATTTATAATTTATATATATTAACTTTTACATTATAAAATTGCCTAGAAATAAGCTTAGACTAATCAATAAGCTAAGAATAGAAAAAAAGTTATGAAGAAGCCGAAAAGTGGGCTTTGAAAAAAGTAATTAATCAGCCTAAAAGCAGGTCAAGCAAGTTAATATTTATATTTAAGCGAACTTACAGATTTTTTTTTTAAACTTTATATTTCATTTACTTTTTTACATAAAGAAATTAAAGAACCAGCCTAAAAATCGAGAATAAAAAACACTAGGATGTATACCATGATGGTCAGACCGATTACGAAATATGGTGCTGTTGCATGGGCGGTAAGATTGAGATTGGAAACAAGCCAGGCAGAGCTTATCCGACAGCTGCACTTGAGATTCTATTGGACCTAAGTCCGTTGCATTTAGCACTGAAAAATAGCTATGGTTCATGACGAGGATAATAAGAGATGAGTTTGGCACGAGGCTGTGCGGGGATCCGCTGGGTAGGGACAATAAAGTCAGCTTATGGGAATTCCGGAGAATGAAAGGGCCGATGAACTGGCCATTAATTAAGTTTCCACTCCACTGGTGAAGCCAGAATCCTTTTTTGGTCTGGGAAGGGAGGCTTGGAAGGGCATACTGGAAAAAATGAGAATAATGATAGGCTGGTACTCTTCTCTAGCCGTACGAGTCTAAGACAATCTTAACTTTGGTTGGATAACTATAACAGGAGAAGATTTGAATCCTACATAGGAATGTCCAGAGACAACTTTTGACCGGTCATTGCAGGCAGGTTCAATGGATATTTTGTTAAAATGGGATTAGTATCAAGCCCGGTGTACAGATTCTGTGATGAGGAAATCGAATCGCCAGAACACATACTGTGTACACACACAGGAAGTACCTGGTAGGGAGTTATCGCGGTTGGTATCAACCGACAACCTGAATTTGCTCAGACCGACTTGGCGGCGAGAGATATATACCACAATGATAATCGTAATAACTTAATACTATAAACACATATGTAGAAAATTCCCTGAGGAAGGAACCAGCTAAAGTAACTTTAAGGAATGCTTTAGTCTAAAGGGTCTAATTAACATGTATTACGTTAATTAGTTCATAATCTCGAAAGTATGCCCCACTTAAATAGGTATAAGTCTTAATCTGCCTATAAATAGGCAGTTACTCTTTGCTATTTGTCAAATAGAGAAAACTTTCTAAAGTCAGAAGCCCAAAATAAATTTGAATTATTTCAAAGTATCTAAATACGTATGCATGTATATTTAAAAACAAATATGTATATTTTTTTAGATTTATTTAGTTCAATTACATCACACAATTTATAGACTATAGACTATTTTTATGTGTTCTTCCTAAGAAAAACTGTTGTAATATAACAGCAAACCTATAAATACCATTCATTGAATCATTATTAAATGTCACTTTGATAAAGATTTTTTCGCCTTTTTTTCCTTTCTTTATAGTTATTGTATAGTTTCGTTCTAACTTCCTATTAAACTTCCTTCAATTGTAATCAGTTTTATTTCTTCTCTTACGCCAAAAAGTTTTCTCCATTTTTTTGTCGTTTTTCCTCTTTGAAGTTCAACAAACATTTGCCATTATTGATGACCAATGGGAAACATTTTAATGTAACAATTGTCCGAAAAAAAAACTAAAACTAGATTTTTTCATCCTTTTCAATTTTTTTATGCCTAGAAGTATGTAGCTCGTGTGTGCATGAATTTGTGTGCAAGTAATGTTTTATGTCATCCTTTTCCTTATTGTCTTTAACCATTTCATTTAGTCATACAAGCGTTCATGACTTTATGTTTTGAGGTTGTGTCTTTTATTTGTATTTTTCTGTGTTTTTTATTTTTCATTTTCCACTGCCAGAAATGACCATAGAATACATCTATTTCTGTTTGCTATTATTTTTGATGGTGCACGTTTTTGCAACGTGCTGTGTATCCAATGTTTATTTCTTTTATTTTTATTTTCAAATTTCTTCTTTTTTTATTTTAGTTTCTTATTATAGTTGGTTTTCATTGTTCATTTTCAATTTAGTGAGTAAAGAACGTCAGCCAGCACTCTGGCTTTCATTGTCTTTTACACTCCTAAAAATTGTTAAGGGGCAAAGAGGTAAAAACTAACTGTAAGTAATGTACGTGTAAGTGTATCTGGCTGTGTGTGTGTGTGTCCATTTTTGCTGAGATTTTAAGTTTGAAATATTTCTTGGTCTTTGCAGCGATTTGTTGTCTTTGGCATCATTTATGCCTAGACGACATTGGTCATCACTCATTTGTATGCTTTGGGATTTAGAGTTTAATGTTCTGTTTACCTCCATAGAGTAGTAAGAAGTCCAGTATGAAACTACTAAACACAATACAATAGAACTTTCACAAAAAATTAAAACGTTTCGTTTTGGGTCAACATGATAAGAAAACATTTCCTTTAGGTTTTCATAACATCAAATATTAACAATAAAAAAGAGTAATTTTAAAAAATAAGAAATTTTGTTATAATTTTTTGTTTTTAATTTGTTTGTTTACGTATTAAATAAAATAGACATTTAAAGCAAAAAAATATATTTGAAGTGATTAAGATGTAAACGAAAAGCAGCCTATATTTGTCAGTTATTTAGTTATCCCTTAAGTAGGCAAGAAATTCGTGAATACTTAGAAGTATGCAGTACTTCTGAAAATTTTTTTAATGTTTTTAAATAAAAAAACTTTTTTTTTAAATATAAATCGGCAAGAAGGAAACTTACAATAAGAGAAAGTGCTATTGACTCAAGACAATACACCAGTTCATATGTCGATTGTTGCGATAGCCAAAATCATTAAACCAATATTGAAATTGCTCCATTACTCACCTTATTTGCCATATTTACCTCCCTCGTATAATTTTCTGTTTCCAAACTTGAAAAAATGACTGTTAAAAGAATTTAAAGTCAATGAACGGGTAAATTCTTCAGTTGATAATAATTTTAAGTAGACAGACAGTCTTTACTTTAAACAGGGTATTAGGTTAGGTTAGGTTAGGTTAAATTATATCGATAGAAAGGTCCAGCTAGGCTATCAAAAGTCAAGGATAAGGTGCTCCCGAATGTCCCCACCCTAATCTCGGCATAAGCAGGGCATATACCAAGAAAGAGTCTACAAATTTCCTACATACCCTACTATTATCAGCTTCAACAAAGCCCATTTTTTATAGCTGTGCTACCTCTACTGGAAATGTACGCTAGTCTCCGTAACTCGCACCTGGTCAATTTGTGCAGCTCACCCACTCTATTCCCATCAGGTTTTCCCTTTGGAGCCCTTATGGCCATGACTACTGTATCATTCGCTTGAAGAAACACATGAGTCCTTCTAACCAATTGACTCGATTGACTCCGCTTTTTCGCTTCTAGCGGCTTGGCAGTATCCAAATTTGATATGAAGGATATTAATTATCTTTTAGTATTTTAATTATCGCTAAATAAAACATACTGACCTAAAAGAAGATTATGTTGAGAAATAAAGACAATTTTTCTCCAATTTGGTTATTTACTTTGGTTAATTGTGGCGCCAATTTCCTAAGCTTAACTATGTGTCCACGTTTGGCGGATGCTCAGATTCAATTTGAATCAGCTTTTGCGCCATTTTTCTAACTGTAAATCAGACACGAACCAGATACCAGAGCAGAGCTCAAGAAGCAATCAAAATAGTCGGTTTATAGGCCAAATATACCAAACAAGCAACAAACAGAACTAAAAGTATCATGGGCACTAATTTGTTGGAAGCGCACGGTATTATTTACAATTACCTAGCGCTTCTATACAGATTTGGTACGAATTTGAAACAAAAAAAAAAAAAAAAAAAAACAAAAAAAAACTCAACTAGTGAAGAAAAATGTGCTGCTGTCATTATAGAAAAAGCTCATGATCAAGGCCAGCGACAGGCAAATTTATACCACTGAATTTTACAATTGTGTGAGTAATTTGAGAATCTGCCTCTTAGGTCACACAACAAAAAAAAAACAATTTTTTTTACAAATGGTTGTGTACGCATCTTAAGTTCACGTAATCAAAATAAAGAACAGAAAACAACGATAGCAATAACAAAACACAACAAAGTAATGAAGAAAAAATACCAAAATTACAAAAAATATAACGAAAAACAACAAAAACAATTACTAAAATAACAAAGAAAACCAACAACAAAAAACAATTAGGAAAATAACCAAATTATGAAAAATTGAAAATACAGTAATAAAAATGTTTAATAACATCATCAATTAAACATTATTTCTCTCTCTATAATGTTCCACTTATTTACTCTTTATCTTTCGCCGACAAAATTAGCTAGGAGCACTATTTTGCCTGTCGCTAATCTAAGCAACGAGCTATTAATTCTATTCAGCATACCCGATTCCATTGCAACTTTTCCTGTTTCCTGTTTATAAATTTAAAATAATGGCTGGGTGATAAGCAATTTAAAGACGTCGTTAAAACAAACGCCTATTTAAAGGCCTTAAGATATCTTATTATGTGAATGGAATGAAAAATGTATAAAAAATCTGGAATCAATCTATGAAGTTAGATGAGAACTTTATCGATAAATAAAACGACGTTTTACCGAAAAATAAAAACAGAATTAGGAAAAACATATATGAAGGGTTGCTCCAAGCTAGCATAAAATATACATATTTCATTTCTTATAAATGTATAAAAACACAAAAAATAAAATTTTTTAATATTTTTTTTTTGTATTTTAGTTTTCTTTTAATATTTAAAAAGTTTAAAAAAAGAATTTCTTTTCTCTGTTTAATTTCCGCCTTATTTATATCGTTTAATTTTGAAAGCAAAGGAAGAATGCAAAAATATTTGTTCTTTTGATTTTTTTTAAGTCATCATTGTTGCCGCTAATGTTGTCTTTCTTGTTGCTATTGTTGTTATAACTTCATACATTGTTTATTGTGTGTCATGCCTAAATTTGGAGAACATACATACGAGTGAAGTACAATCGTCGTGCATGTTAAATCCCATTGGTGAATTCAACCATTCATGTTGAATTTGTATGAAAATTGTTTTCTTGTTGTTTTAGTTATTGTCACAAATCTCAGCCATTTGTAAGGATGTTTCCTGTCATTTGTATTTAGTTTAACTAAATTTTGTTTCTAACTTTTGGGAGAATCATTTCTTAGTTTCTGCCTGTTTTTTTAACTGGTTTTCTATATGAATTTTATGTCATTTTTTTCTTTCTTCGGATTTGTTAGCTAATCTCTTAGATATTCTATGCTTGGTTTGTCTACGGCCGAATATATTTATATCATTTATTGCATTTTATTTATTTTGTTATGCTTGATTCGGTACTTTTTTTTATTTACAAACACTATCGCAGGGAATTGTTACTTTCAAAGAAAACGAGGAAATAAAATTTGATTTTGTTATGCTTAAGAACAAATATCATTGAAATTATGCCTTTAATCATAGGGGAAATTAAGCAGACACAAATTTTTATTAAAAATTTAAAATGTAAGAAGAAACAGATAAAAAGGAGAATAAAGTTGTTAAAAAAATAAAATAGAGTTAAACTCTATTTAAAAAATCTTTACGACTAAGCCAATTATGAATTAATATTCATTAAGACAAAAGCCTTCTTGGATAAAATTTCATCATAGATAAACCCTGGCTGAGTGTAATAAAAAAGCTGTAAATAATATTTTTATTACAACTTTGGTAAAACATAGACCAACTTTTACCCAATGAAGTACAAAGTTATATGCAAGCACAGGTGTTTTTGGGTATAGAAGTACATTTCTAGAAGCAGTTATGTACTACATATGTATGTATGAATCAGGAAGTTTTAAATAAATATGGCGCTCAAAATACATATTAATACAATGCATCGACCAAAGTCTTTATGTGTTGCGACAATACGATTAAGCCAATGCGAAGGCACTTATTTGAATATAATTCCTCTCTTATGTCAAGGCACCTGTTTGCATAACACATTCATACCGAGGCCTTGCTATGGCTGCGGTTTGAATTTACGCTCAACAAAGCTTACTTACTTTGTCTGATATCTGAAGTTTGCTTCTAGTTAAACTTTGTTTGGCCAAAGTTGTTTGTGATAGGACGTTTCAAAGCAACACACAAAACTACTCCCAAAAACTTAGGTAACAAACTATAGCTATAAACAGTGGCGGAAAGCCTGCGATTAGTGGTACCGAATGAGCACCTACAAATCTTATTTGTTGGTACACAAACAGTTAAGTAGGGTCGAAGAAACTGACCCTTTTGTTTTACAATCTACAAAGCTTGATTTTGTGAGCAAGTACGCTGATTATTTACAGGGGTCGATCACCCTTCAGAACTCCACTAAAATCGGTCACATTCCTCTTCAAGATACTATCCATTGTTTTTAAGTTTCTTAAGTCATTGCAATACGAACACGTTGGCAATGTACACCACCAAGGCAGGTATGAGTTTATGCCATAAAGTTAGTTTTGTGGGCACAAATTATCTTTTAAATGATGTGCTTCACTTTGATTACCGAACAGATGTAGAATGATTAATTTCAAATCTAATTTTGAGCCGATCAGCATATCTATTTCTAGCAGATTCAACCCCGCAAAATAATAGCTAATAAAACTTTTAAATTTCGTTCCCATGTAAAACCTTTAGTTATGCTGTAAAATGCTTCACATATAACCGTTAATAAAACTGTTACTATCTAAATTAAAATAGATCTTAAGTTATTTCTAAATTTTTTCGATTTAACAATTTGTTTTTTAAACAAAAATTATGTTCTTCGAATTTCTATCATTTTCTTCCCATCCACTTTAGCTTGCCTGTAGCTAAAGTTCTTAATTTTTCGTCTCCAAAATATATTTATCCATAATCTACTTAACAGTAAATATAATATACGTTTAAATTCATTTAATTTCTGCTGAGCTTGCAACAGCAACAACAACAATAATGAAAATCTTATAACAATAACAGTAGACAGCAGCAGCAAGTAATTCTACCGAAAACACAAAAACAACTACAAAACGTTTCTGGCAACCAAATGTTTAAATCTCATTGAAAGTATTTTGCAACCAAAAAAAGCAACAACAACAACAACAACAAAAATGTAAAAAAGCAAAAGCATTGCCACAAAGATAATAAATAACTTTGAATACGACCGGCTTAATTAAATAAGCTTTGCAAACAGATTTTAACAGATTTCAACACTACATTTCTTTTGCCAGAAAAAAAAACAAATAAAATAAAAAATATAAAAAAGTGAAAAAGCATTGAGAGAGATAGAGAGAAAAAGTACAGTTAAAAACAATATCTGTTAGAGAGAAATTTGTGAAACTGTTTAGTGGTAAAAGAGGGTGTTGCATTCCTTCCTTTTTTTCTTTTTATTGAAGGAAGAAGTTTATTTTAAAAGACAAACGCTTTTTATAACCACAATAGAAAATAAATTTAAACGACAAATATTCCAGTGTTAAGCTGTAAAATGGCTTAAGAGGCAAATTTTGTATAGTGAAAATTTGGAACAAAGATATAAGAAAATATACAAAAACTTTCCCAACGAGACCCCAAAACCGACTCTTGTTTTGTGCATTAAAGTTTTTTTTATATCCTAGGCGTTGTGACATTAGTAGTTATGTCAAAAAAGGTATAGTATTGAGAGGTATTGTATTACAAAGGCACAAAATAACTTTGTTCTAAAGTTTGTTAAAAATGAATTCTCTAATATAGTTGACAGATTAGCCCTACTTACTGAGGTAAGCTAACTTAAAATTGGTAACTCCTTATACTTTTTTGGTATTTCTTCTTTATAAGAAAATTCTTAGTTCTTAAGTCAACCCTGCTTTCAACGACAACAACATCAGTCGTTCGTATTCATGTGATCATAGATCAAGTCTATTAAAGGTTTCGAAGTAACAGTATGATACGAATGACACTCAAACGCTTAACCTGTTTGCAGTAAAATTAATGAAATTTCGTTTTAGATCCCTTTTCACTATAACACTGACTAATACAACAATGCTTTTTAGCTTTAAACGAAATCTTTACTAAACACTGGCAGACATTAAGGCATTTAGACTCTAGTATTACATAAAAAGGAAATATTTTTGGAACTTCAACATTAATATCTGGGCAAATACGAGATTATTTTACTATATTGCAAAAGAAATGATGCAAATTATTTTTGATTGTTTTTGGAAGAGATTTGCAACTTAAATTGTTTTTGAAGCAAAAAAAAAAGAAAAGGAAAATTATCTTAAAGGACAACAAAAATATTTTTAGTAAAGCTATTTCGGAAAATATATTTGCAAATATGTAGTGTGAAATGTGTAGTGTGAGTGAAATAAACTTTGTTTGTGGTAACAATTTGAAAGTAGATAATATGTATGTATTGGTATATACAAAAAAACTGAATTTTGTATAGAAAAATAATTCAGCCTAAAAAGATGCTTTTAAATGGGGTAAATGAAATCAACTGCATGCTACTCATTTACAAACTCTTCTAATTTTTTTATTTCCAAGAAATTGCTACTACTACATATGCTAGCGTGTTTGTATGTATTTCTAAACATGGCTTAATGCAAATGCAAAACTTCTGGCAATTGTATGCCTGCAAAAGACATTCGTATATGTCTTGGTTTCCTAGGTACTCCCTCATTGTCTATTTGTTTCTATTGCTGGCTTTTGGATTCTTCGTAATTTTTGGCTAAATGCCAGTATTTTTTTTTGTGCAAGCTAACAAATAGAAAACGAAAAAAAAAAACTGAGAGCACAAAACAAATTTCTAAATCACAAACCAAAACATTTGTTTGTGTTATCTGTCTGGAAATCTTCAAACCATAAAATAGAACAGAACTTTCATATTCCAGAGCAAATATCTAGCATGAAACCAACATGCACAAGGAATCATATCAGTTTATAGCATATCTGTAGCAAGCGCAAACATACGCTGTTACAAGCATTTTGACTTACAATTGTTAAAGCATTTGGCTTGTTGTTGTTTGTCATCAGCAGAGAAACCAGAAATATGCTCTTAGAAAAGTGTTTTATGTGCATAAAATATGAACTAAATATCCAAAAATATGATCTAAAAATTTTAAAATATGCTCTAACACCAACAATCTATTCAGTGTTAATAAAAAAGTTTAATTTCACGATTCAATATTGTTTGTAAACATACATATATAAAATCCAAAAAGCCACAGGCTACATAAAATTCAAAATTGACTATTGATTGCTTATGATTCACCTGTTTGGAGTACAACGATCTTCTCAATAATACTCTAAGCTTAACATAATTTTTTTAAAGTTATCTGCTTTTCCTGAAAAGTTTTTAAGCTTTTTTAATTTCATATGACGATATATTAAAAGTAAAATATACATATTTTTTAATTTTTAGATGCCATGTGACAACAACAAAACCTTAAGTAAAATTTTATTTTATTTGAGCATACCTCTCAACTAATGTTAAGCTATTGGTTTGTAGTTTTTTAATAAAATTTTCAATGAAACCGAAGTTTGAAGCAATAAAAATCAGTTCACATTTTATATTCAAATTTTTTAGTTCATCTATAGCCTGCTTAATGTGTAGAGTCTCAACAGTAGTCTCAAGCAGTATTTAATGCACTACGAACATTTAGGTTTTTTCTATAATAGTGGGAGTAGTAATTGATGGCCGCAAGTAAAGTTCCGCCAACGAGTTATAGCTGATACTTTTCTTTTAAAATGTTTAACTTATTTGCAGCTTTCAATAACACTATCGATGCATTTGCAATGATTTTCCATTAATTACTTTGGCATAAATGATGCATACCATGAGCACGCTTTCTGATCTTACTTTTAAGATCCTGATAACCGGTAATAAAATTTATTTATAATTTAAAGAAGTCATGATTTGGTCAGAACTTAAAACAAAAATTTTGTTTTCGCTAAAAAATATTTTAGAGTACAAAAAACCAAAATATGTTCAAAAAATATTTAAAAATACTCCTTAAATACGAAAAAAAATGTTGGAAAATATGTTATTAAAACTCAAATATGTACAAAAATTCTATTATGAGCAAAATAAGCAAAAAATATGATCTAACAAATCGATGCCAAAATTCATGAAACTGACAAATATCTTAGTTAAGGCGTGATTGGTTGCATGAGCAAAAAACATTCAATTGCATATTTCTGGTTTCCCTGGTCATCAGTTTAGGTCTACACTCATAAAATTGCTCAAAAAATGTTAATAATTGCTTGGTATGTTTAGAGGGAATAACAGAAATGAAAACAATACTAATGAAATATTTTTTTTTTAAGGAACGGCCTTCTTAATTTTGTAATAATTTTCTATTAAATTTACAGCAATTTAAAAACTATTATTTCTGTTTGTAATTAACATTAAACCTGCGCAAAATATTTCAAAATACCTCCAGGGTTAAAAAACCTTGAATAGAACTTCGCAATATATGCGAAATATTTTTAATAAATAGCCCTAAGATATGTTAAATTTCAAATATTTCCGTTTGTCAAACTTTAGATATCAACAGAATTTTTCATAAATAAATAAGAAAGTAAATAAAATTTAACTTTTATATTAAATCTTATTTTTAATTATAACGCCTTAATGTAGGCAAAAGTATTTGCAAGCCAAGAATAATTTCTTTAGTTGCTGCGTTAGCATGTATTTTAAACACTTTCAGTAAAAAATATTCTGCGCAAGCATATATTTAAAACAATTTTTAAACATCTTTAGTAAAAAGTGTTGTATTTTTAATTTAATTTGTTTTATCAACATTTCATAAAAAATTTTACTTCAACCCAATTAACGGCAACAATTTTTTACGACTTGTAACCTTTAAACTTTAACAAAATCTTTACAAATCATGGTTGAAACAACTTTTCTACATAGGCTTGAAAAATTTGAAAAATAAACTTATGTGACAGCTTTATAGTATGCTTTACTTTCTCGAAAACTTTTTTTTAGCCAATTTATTTGTGTACAAGGTTTATTTTTGTTCTCGCAAGGCGGAAAAGTTGAAACAGTTAGTTTTTATAAGTCAGTCATGGTTATTATGTGTGCTCCACGGTAAGGTAATTATAAAGGATTGTTTAGCTTGTCCTATCTTTTAATAAATAAAACTATTTTGTGTTAAACTCTGAAACCATAAAAATTAATAATACGCTTCAGGAACACTGCCAAATTTTGGACATATAGTATGTACGAGTATATTTAAACAATTATATTTTAAGAACGTTTTAAAAGCCATTGTTCTTTTTATCATTCAACTCATTTTCTTAGTCAAGAAATCAAATCAAATATATTGATTTTTATTGAAAGAAATTGTCCTTTACAAAAGATTAGTTTGCCTTCTATGATGCCTGGTATGGCAAATTTTCCTGTTTCTTTGATACACGTTAATGGTATTGCTTACGACGTTATATTTGTTGTTTCAATATGATGGTGTTATGTGCCATATAGTCTATAACACTGTGATATTATAAAGACTCCAAAATTACACGAACTCAACCTTTTTGTTGGGGGTGGTACGTTAAGTCTTTGTACTAAGTTAGTTTCACTAATTATGCTTCTAAATCATAAAAAAACTGTAGCGCTTAAAATTAATGAAGTTAAGCTAGAAGTTTTTAACATATTAGTTAATAATCCGACTACCACATAATATTAAAGAGAAATTAAGATTTTGTTATTGCTCTTTTCCAAACTAAAGTTCAGACAACTTTAAAAAAAGCCTTATTAAAAAAGTCTAATGTCGAGTGTAAAGCTGGCGGGAAGGGCTAGCTTACGATAATAATTGAACAAATTATACTCTAAGAAGAGCCAAAGTCTGATAGCTATTTTAAGAAGTTAGATAGTTCTTGCTATAAACAGAAGTTTCCGAAAAGCACTTGGAAAAGTATATCGAGCTCAAAAAAATATTTGAAAATAAAGAATTTTTTCCCTAGTTTGTGCAATTTTTTATTTCTTAGGTGCATTTGGAATGAAATCACAACGTCTAGTATTGTAAAAAAAATTAGTGAACAAATATACATAATGAAAAACGTCATTCGTCTTTATATTAATTTTTACATAAAAAATTATTTATTGAAGATTTTCATTTCATACAATTAAAAAATTAAAAATGCAGTGTTAAGCTAATGCCATACAAATTTTGTTTTTTATAAATTAAAAATATTGTTTTATAATTAAAGACACATCAGAGGTATTTTTTAATATTTTTATATAAAAATGTTTATTCTAAATAAAGTATTAAATTATCGAAAGATGACTTACCTTTGAGTGTAAACAACAAGAGTGTTGCTTCAAATATGAACTTTCTTCAATTGAATTTATATGTTTATTACACAACCTAACCGATCTCGTGTTTAAATTATAATATTTGTAATTATTGTAATGGTAACCGTACTAAGCAACTATCGGAACAATTGAGTTTCTTCTTCTTTATTTCACTTATAAATAAGATGGATTAAAAATAATTGTATTTTATTAATTACAAATGCAAAAAAAAAACAATATTATTATTACATAAACCAGCGTAGCGTTGACTGTCGGATGGCGCTGACGCTGAAGTGACATACCCAAATAAGAGCGTTAACGTTGTGCCGTAAATAGTAATCTCAACTTAAGTTTTCAGGAAACTAAACAAAATAAAAACTTAATGGTGATTTAATAGCTAAATGTGATGTGAAAATAGCTAATTGACATTACTTTAATATATAAAAATAATAATCCATTAAAAAAAACAACACTGTCAGTTTTGTGAATCTACCAAAATCAGATTTTCCAATTACAAGACGTTGATGCCGCGCTATTTGAGTTTGCTTCATACAATATGTATGTACATGAGAGTTTTCAATAGATAAAAAACGCTCAACGCTCTAATTTAAGTTTGACTGAAAGGGTACGCTACACTGATCAAAAAAACCATAATAAGCACAAAAAAAATTTTTTTTTTTAACTTCATCGCAATTTACGTACTTTTGTTCATATATTTGCAACATTAATTTTAACATTTTAAACTTTGAAATTGAAACACTTTATGCAGTATTTTATTAAATAAGATATTAAATTTTAATATTTTACACTTTCCACCAACCGATGCTGATAATTGCGACAGAAAACTAAGTTTTAATACAGAGAATATGTAAACAATTGGCTTTAAGCCAGTTTTACCAAATCTATCTGCACCCATTTCGCATAACTATCTTTTTTTTGTTAAAATTTTATGAGTAATTTGCCATACGAGGTCTTTATGACAGAAGTTGAGGAAGGTATAGATGGAATTGACATCTTTAACGGCTGCAGCCATATAAAAGTGAAGACTTTACATACGGTTCAATAATTTTAATTTTCGTGAAATGTGTCGAGAGTGCCATATGTGGCTTAGTAGAATAAGCTTAAGTTCATTCTGCTAATGATAATGCTACGACAACATTGGTACACAGCCATATTTTCATATTAGAGAATTTGAATATCATTGTTTTTTCTTCGCTGAGGTTTTCGTTCTAATCTATAGGAAGTTGACTAATAACTGTAAACAATATTGTTATCATTTTACTGATAACCTTTTAAACGTAGATTACTGACAGGGATACCTTTGTGTGGTTGCGTTATTACCTTATACCCTCGCAGGTTTTTGTTGAAGAACTTGATGGGATTATTGGAATTTTACCAGCCGCAGATATCAATAGGGCAAGCGATGATCTTTATTCAGCTCTTCGAGGAAATTACTTACAGCTATCCATTATACTAAGCAGCGCTAAGTCGCGATATATTTCATCAAATACTATGTGTAGTACTTTTTAGTAATTCCCTTACAGTATTTGCGCGTTTTCATACAGCCATATTCTAAATATCCGCGATAGGATAATAAATAAATGGAAATAAACGTAATAAGAGATAATTTTTATACGTCACTTGCTTTGTCCAATGATCTTCAAGTTAGAGTCTAGTCGGTACTCTGGGACAAAAAAAAAACAGATTTCAAAAGAGCTACTGCCAAACCCAAAAGATGATAAAGGTACACCCAGATAAGGTTTCAACAAACGCGGAACTCTTTTGTCTAAAAACTAAAAATATGGAGAGCGTATACTTTCTGTCAACAATGCATTATATTCAAGAGAAGCCAGTTCTAATGAAAAAAGAATAGATAAATGACTTTTACAATCAAACAAATGACGGAATAGCTGTTATGGACCAGATGGTATCCAAATACTTACAGCATTAAACCACAAAACAAACAAACGTTATTGTTGTTGTTTTTTTTTAAAGATTGAAGTGCTCCATTGGGTACACTTGGCGCTTTTAGTAGTTCAAAAACAGAAGAATGCGTAAAAAGAGTTAAAACTTACTACAAGACTAACGATGATCCAATGTGGCCCCTGATTAGACTTGACAACCCAGATGTGATTGTGGTAAAGCTATTGCATCCGGAAAAAGTGACTGTTTGCTAGGCATTATTAGGATCTAAAGGTGTCATTGGTCCGTAGTTTTTCGAAAATGATGCTGGAAGAACAATTACCGTCAATTCATAGCTCTATGGCCGTACGGTAAACGACTTTTTTTGGTCTACAATTGAAGATTATGAACTGGACACTATGTGGTTTCAACAAAACGATGCCACGAGCAACACGACACTACCGATTTTGGCTCAATTGCATGAGAAATTTCCCGGTCACGTAATTCCTTGATTTAGCGACGCTACTTGCTCACCAAGATCATGCGATTTGACGCCGTCAGAACTTTTTTGTGGCTACGTTAAACCCTGTCTACGTGGATACTCCTCTCAAGCTAGAGCATTTAAAAACAAAATCTGTCAAGTTGTTGCCGAGATACCGCCCGAAATGTGCAAAAAGTGGTCAAGAACCACTCAAAGAAATGGCCTGATGCAACCAATAAGGAGAAGGAAGTTATTTAAATGACACTCTATTTCGTACATAATGGCAAGGTTCAAGCATTAATATGAAATAACAATTTCAATTAAATCAATGGTTTATATATATTTTATTTAACTTTGCTTTTGAAACCAGGTTAAATCGCACTTAATTAAAATGTACTGCAAATAAGAATTGATATTAAAGCTTTAAAAGATTTTTTGAAATAAAATATACTATATGAAGATATTTGTACTTTATGTTTTTTTAATTTAAAAATTTTGTTTCCTTCCAAATAACCTACATTTTCTTTAGACTGCTCGCGTTCTCAAAATTTATTACATTTTGTAGAAATCCCTTGTGACCTCTTAAAATGTGCAATTAAATAGTACAAATTGTACAAATTTTCTACCATTCTTCGCCATAGCTGCTGCTGTATTTTCAGTCAACGCCACAAATAGTAACTAAAGTAAAAAAGAGTTTTTTAATGCCACTTTATTTAGCAACTACTGGTAAACCGTAACAAATTTGTATGCATTTAATACATAACAAATACCAATAACAACAGTAATACTAACACTACAAAGAGTTGCAACAATAACTAAATAAATTACAAAACATTACGATTCAATAGTAAATGCCTTAGTATAGACAAAAAAAAAAAGTGGAATAGACTCCCTCCCAGTAACAATTTCAGCAGCTAAAAGCAACGACAACCACAGATTAGCTTTACTTTTTCGAGGAATTTTAAATGCAGAGAAGAAAAAAAAGTTAAAACAATTTCTACGAATACAAAGTATTTATTAGGGGCACACACAATAAACAGCAACAAAAGTACAAAGAATATGCATTGCAATGCGGTTAAGCCATTACCAAAAACCCCTTACAATATGCAATAAAATAGATGTATGTGGGTGCGTGTGTGTAAGTGCAAATGTTTTATTTAAAATATAAGAAATAATACCACAAAGAGCATTTTAGAGAGCGAGAGAGAGAGAGATAGGGAGTGAGTCTAAGAGTATAAGTAGAGATATTTGTAATTTGAAAAACATATGTTTACATATACAGATAAAAGCTAAACAAATACCGTTTTTTTTTGGCTCAAAAGGGAAGGTCTGCCAATAGATAAATTTTCCTTGAAAATTACAAAACACTGTTTCTATTTTTAGCATACTTTCTCTGCAGTTCGACACGCTTTTCTTTTACTTGTAATTCACTCTTATTTAAGCTGACTACTCTACTATTCTATGCAAAGCTTAAAAAGGATTCCTATGTATTGGTTTGTATATACGCTTATAAGTCCCTGTATATACACACTTATGTGGTATATTTATAGAAATACACAAAAGAGGGCATAAGATATACATACGTATACTTAAAATAAGAAACTCTTAACATTTTTTCTCTTGTTTTAAATGTACTTCAAGTTCATTACAAGTTTTTAAGCAGTTTAGCGGTTAAATAACAAACTTTTTTCAGCTGCTGCTGCTCTCTCTCCCTTCCTTTTGGTTATAAGACTTTCTCACCATGCAACCTTTATATTTTCAGTTTTATAATTTACCTATCAAAGTGTGGGTGGGTGTATGTGTGTATAAGTGTATTTGTATTTATATGTGGCATTTTAGTAAATATTTGTTGTTGATGTTAAGGTTTTTTGTTTCTTTACAAGAAGCAGGTATTTTGCTTTTATTTTTGAGTACTTATACGGGCTTGAATTAAGTGTGTGTATTTAGAAGTAAAAAAAGAAACATAATTTTTTTTACTCTACTAAATATATAACATATATATGTGTGTATGCACATATATATTTTCATGTGTTTGTTAACTATACATGAGTATACGGGTGTAATTTGGGTACATAATTAACAGCCTATATTAAATAGCAATTAATTTTCAGAGAAAAATTTGAAGTATATTTAAAGAATATGTTTATTTCAATAAATAATCTATGACATACACTAAGGCTGAATCAAGGAAGTTAATAAAGCATACTTTTTTGTTAAAAAAAAATGGAATTACATTTTTAATATCAAAATTTAAGATTTTCTTTTCTAAACAAAAACGATTTAATATGGTCTTTTAGTAAAGCTAAGAGCTTGAAAGGCTTTCAAATACGTGCAAGGTTTGCCTGTTACTATAATCATTCGAATGCCTATAGATATAAAGTGATAACTGTTTTATTTTCAAAATCTAAACGATGATTTATTTGTACTTCAATTTGTTATAATTTTTGGCAAATGACTATGACTGAAGACTAAATCAGAACCTTGGTACTGTTGAAAATAGGCAGACTGATCTTGGAACAAAGTATGGCTTTTGGTTATACAGAATTTTGACCAAAAAAGAAATTATTAAAACGAGCAAAGGCTTGGGTTTTGGTATCTTTCAGACCGCCCGACAACCTCACTTTTTACAAAAAGAGGTCTATGTAATAGACAGGGAGGGCCAATAGAAATCATTCAAGGGAATACGATTGTGACCATAATACTGGGTTTTGATTAGACTGGTTTTTGATTAGGTTGAATTAATGAGCATGCTATGGTTGCATATATTTATTTGTGTAGGTCTTTTTCCTATCCTGGATTGTATCTAAGATAGGCCGCTAACGAATTATTAATTAATTAATTATCTCTGAGTGAAATCGTTAATGTGCAGGCGATGCACAAGGTTTCAACAGAACATAATATAACTGGAGTTTTTAACTTTGCTTTAACTGGAGCTGTTTCATGGTATCCATGATCGAGCGTTTTATCATCTTTTTAGTATTTTCATTGTGAGTTTTTCAAGTCAATATTAAAAAAAAATTTTGAGTAATTGGTGGTATTAACTAATTAAGGCATTAACAGGAAGAGCTATGTATATAATAGATATTGTTTTTAAAACATAACTGTCATATGGCAGAAGCGTAATGAAGAATTTGTTCTACAAGCACTAAAGAAACGGTTAAGCATGGAGGCTTATCCAGTGATGGAATGACCGCCTTAAATGTTGGGAATCTTCATTTCATAGAAGGTACTATAGATAAAGCTAATAGACTTGACATTTTGAAGATTAATGTAAAGGAAAGTGCACGCATATTGCGTATTAATGATAATTTTAAATTTTATTAGGCCAATGAAGCATAGCATATATCACTTATAGTGAAAAATTGGCTGTTACACAATTTCTCAAAATACTTGAAAGAGCTTCTGCAAATTCCCGAACTAAATATTATTGAGTTTTTGTGAGATAAGCTTGAGCTCGAATGCAAAATCCTTTGCGTACCAATAAAGAACAATTATAAGTCGCATTTAAAGAAGAATGGTGCCAGATAAGTCCTAATGTGTGAAAAAAATTAGTTGAAATCATCCCAAGGAGACTGTTATCTGTGGAAAACCGAAAAGGTTGTGCAAGAAAATAATAATTTTTATTTTAAAATAAGATATGAGCCTACCCGACTTACAATGTTAGCACAAATTCGGTGTTTCTTACTTTGGTTTGGTTTACAAAATTGTATTGTTTTTATATGTTGTTGTTACTTAAAAAGTTCCTTATTAAATATATGTAATTTAAAAAAAAGAAAAAAGTCAAATTTATTTCGTGACGTTTACTTAACATTTTTGTTAAAAGTTGCCCGACTATCAGAGTGAGCCACTGTATGTTTACTCGGAAGAAAAAAATTAAGGCAAATTTTAGTGATAAGCTCTAAAAATGCTAAAACTTCATTAAATCAGCAATCTTAAAGATTCTTTTAAATTGTTCAAGCAATGACGAAAACGGAAAAATTTCTTTTCAATGCCAATGTAAACATTTCCCTCTTGATTAATCATGTTTCAACTTTTGAACGCCGACCACCCAACATGTGCCAAAAAAAACTGCAGGCAGTCAGCCTACCAATCATATGCAGCCACCCAGACAACACACACTTAGAACCTAACAAAGCAAAGAAATCTAAATTAAAAACGAAAAAACAAACAGGCCCGACTAACAACCACGCAATTTCATAGTGGATTGTAGACTTTAGACAGAGAGTTCATGTCAAGAAATGTCTGAAACTACGTGCAGAACACAAAAAACGTGATAACCTTCCAGCAATAGTAACGCTCTAAGAGACGGTTCTGAACAAATACAAAAAAAAAAAAAAAACAGCAACTGACGTAGGATAAAAAAATCGCAAATTAAAGGCATCAAAATGAAGCATAAGCAGAAACAAAAATCAAAAAATCAATTTTCAATAAATGCTGTAATAAAGAAAACTCTGGCAAAGCATAATCCAACAGTAAGACAGATTTTAATTTGTCAGAAAAAATATACACAAATAAATTAGCTTCAGTATAGTAAACAGTATTTAAATTATAAACTTTTTCAAATTTTTTCCAAAATATAAACAGTGAAAATGAGTTGAAAAATTTCGACTAAAAAAGGGCCATTAAACAATTTACAGTTTTTTTTTAATTCAATTTTCTTTGTTCATATCTTGCATTAACTTATCATTGCGTTTTTCTTTCGCCACCACGTTTGGAGTTTTCACTTCACTTTTTATCTTCTTTAATTTCATTTTTTTTTTGCTCTTTTAAAGTGTCTAGTTTGTTAACATTCTTCCACTTTTTTGCTTTAAAACATTTATAGAGTGATTGATTACATTACAATCGATATTTTGTTGTACTCGTATGTAAAATATTTGGCAAGGGTGTGTATGTGCTGATTGGTAATATTGCACAGATTTCAGCAGCTTAAAAATTTTTTTTGAAATGTTTCGAACAGATGGTGTTGGTACAAGATTTGTTTAATCTCAATGTTCATATTATAAATTTAAAATTTGATTTTTACTTTAAATGTTTTTTTTTAGCCTTATAGAAGAACCTTAAAGTATGCACAAAATTAAGTAAATTTATTACAAGTACACAAACGTATTTTGTACTTGTACACCGTAAAGTATGCTATAAAATTGCATTAAATAACACCTAAATTTATGCCTTTTTTGTACTAAATATTTTGAAGCAAACGTTTTGATTGCTACCTTAAAACTATGCTACATGCACATTTTTTAGAATAGATGCTTGTTTTTATAATAAACTCTATGTTCGATTGAAATATCCCACCACCTAGCTCTTTCGTTAAATTTTGGAATAGGATATATTCAAAAGTGGCAGAGTGTATACTGAAGGTAGGGTAGCGAGAATCATTTATTATACTCAGGTATTTTGTTAAACGTAAGACGTTTTGTTTTTTTACAAGATGAGATCAATCTGTTAAATTTGTTAAAAATTCAGAATTGTAATTGTTTTACACTTTTTCAGTGAATAGCATCGCATGACAGACTGTGTTAAGTTTATTGAATGTTCACCCAAATAGATCCAGATTTGATTATTTTTGGCCTCTGATGTCTTGTGGTGGAGTCATGTTTTGTGCACAGATATAAACTACCTTAAAAATACTACTTTGAAGTAATCAAATGTAAGGCTATGTCCAAGCGATTCATTAGAATCAGACCAATATTGTACATATGTTTTATCTGACAATGCTTTCACTGACAATGTTGAAAATCAAAAATTTTAAGTTCATATGGTTGTAAGACATTTCCTGTAAATTTTTCTGACAATATTGCTAGATCTGACAATCGTCTAAATATTTCGTTTGGATAATCAGGCAAAATATATTTTACCTATTTAAGTATTTATCAAGGCTATAATTGGTCTCGAAATGCATTTTTTACTAAACTCTACAGTAGTTTAGTAATAAGCAGTGTTTTTTTGGCTTGTAAAGGGTGTTTTTTATAGAGGTATATAACTTTGAAATGGAATGAAACAAAGATGAATTTTTTTAAATTGACATGAAATTTAATTTATTCAAAAGATAATCTTTTGGCATAATAATTTAAATATGACTTCTGGTACATGACTCGCACATAGTCTAATCTGGAGGTCCAATTTTCGATGACTTTTTGCAGCATCGATAACGTAGCGAATGTTGTCCTCCAAGTGGTTAATCGTTTCGGATTTATTGGCGTAGACTAGCGACTTCATAAATTCCCACAGAAATTCCGTCAGAAAATAGTCTAGCGGCGTTAAATCGCACAATCTTGGAGGTTAATTCATGGGTCCGAAACGTGAAACTATGCAGTTACCAAACGTTTACTTCAATAAATCAATGTGGCACGAGCTGTGTGACATGTAGTGCCGTCCTGTTGAGACCACAGCTCATGCACATCATAGTTGTTCAATTGATGAACGAAAAAGTCAGTAATCATGGCTCTATAGCGGTCACCGTTGACAGTAACGTTCTGACCAGCATTATAAAGCACACCAAACAGTCAGTATTTCTGGATGTAACGTTGTCTCAACATACACTTGATGATTGTCATCACTCCAAATACGCCAGTTCTGTTTATTGACGTATTCATTCAAACAAAAGTGTGCTTCATCGCTAAAAAAATGCTTGATATGTATTTCGAACAGTACCATGATTTTCAAAATAAATTTGCACAATTTGGAAACGTTTTTCAGTCTATTCATGTTGAAATGCCAAACCAAACTAAACATAAATCACTTGACAGCTAACAAAATGGCCGACAGTTAAAAAAGTGTTGCTTACTTAAAGTTTTATACCTCTATAAAAAACATTTGGTAGATCTTACGTTAAGAACAACGCTAAGTTGTTTTAATCTCTATACTGTAATCCATGAACAATATTATACTCCAGAAACGTAAATTGTACAAATTTTTTGCTTAAATTATTTTAATCTGATCGACAAACTAACAAAAAAAAAAAACTGGTCTTTAATGGTAAAACTTTTTAACGAGCCCAGTGGACTTGACAACAAGCAAAATTGTAGAATATGGAATAAAAAACTAGAAGTTAATGAAATGCATCCACAAAAATTGACTGTTGGATTTTGTTTGTTAGAAAATAACAGTAATTTTTACATATTTCTTTCGACTGGAGTTAAAAGCTGCCAAGTTAGCCGGAAAGGGAGAGCTTCAATGATACCACGTTAGGAATTTCTGTGAAGGGAGGCGTCTACAGAGAAGGAGGAAGAACGGGAGGCGTATTCTCTTTTCTGGCAAAACGGGTTGAGACAGTACAAACCTTTATTGGGTGACTACGATAGGAAGAGGTTTAAGTTTTGTATCAGGCTTACTAACAACGAAAAGGATTGAGACTTAGTGAACATTTGGAAATTACATATGTGAGTAATTTAAAATACAAAGTGCAGATTTAGTGAACAGGAAACGGAATCACCAGAGTACGTACCTGGTAATTGTGAGGGATTTAGTCATTTTAAAAAAAGGCACATATGAGTAGGAAGTTACCATTAATGGCATCAACTGATATCCTGAAGTTTATCAGATCAACGGGGCTGGGAGCAATACTAAATATATTGAGAGTGAGTTCATGTTCTCAAAAAACAATGGTGAATACCTACCATGCATCTCCCTAAACCGTTCCGTTCTCACTAGATCCGTTGCTTTGGATTTACGGTTAGACCATATGTTATGCAAAAGCACCATAATTTTTAAGCAACTTGAGATTAACTTAACTCGTGCTATTTGATCAAAAATACTCAAATTAGTACAAAATTTGACTGAAAAATGTCGTATAATTCTTAAAATGTCTATATAATTAATAGGTTGACACATTTCTTTGTACCGCTTTTACGCATATAATAAAAGCTTTGGAGGAAGGAATGGCGATTATTGAAGTTGTAGTCCTATTCGGAGCACACAAATCAACTGTTAGTCCAATTTTCTCAAAATTTTACTTTTCTGGAAGCGAAAAACTAGGAAGTGTTCGCCAAAGAATAAATACTGCTTGTCAGGACCAAGAGATGCTAAGGCCAACAAAAAATGATTCACGAAAGACGGCAGTAGATGTTGCTAGTTAGGCAAAAACAGAAATTGGCGTCCAATTTAGCGCATATACCGCTAGACGCAGCTTAAATGAAGTCAACTCATTTGCTGGACCTCTCTGTAAAAAGCCACTAATAAGCAGAGTTAATAAAAGAAGGCGTTTTGACTTTGCAGAATGTCACTTAAACTAGATAACAGAGAATTTGGATAAGGTGCTTCTGCTGAACGAATATGGTTGTGCATATGCTTGAACAAGGCTGGGAATCTAGGCCTGCGATCGACTTACAGAAGATGCCGATTTTGCCAAAAAAAATCATCTTTTCAGATGAAGCTCATTTTGATCTTGGCGGGTATGTAAACAAGCAAAATTGTCGCATTTGGGGCACAGAATACCGCCAGGCATACATTGAAAAACCGATACACCCAAGACAAATAACTGTTTGGTGCGGATTTTGGTCCAGAGGCATAATTGGGCCATTTTTCTTCAAAAATGAGCAAGGAGTGGCCGTTAAAGTCAATGACGATCGTTATCGGGCCATGTTAACGAATTTTTGTTCACAAAAATTTAAGAGGAGGATATTAGCAACATTTGGTTTCAACAGGACGGCGCTACGTGCCACACAGCCGAAGCCATACTCGATGTTTTGCGCCCTGTTTTTGAAGATCGCATTATCAGCCGCAGAGCTGATGTCGCTTGGCCACCTCAGCGATTTGACACCGTTGGACTATTATTTGTGGGGTGCCGTCAAAGATAAGTGTTACGCCAACAAGCCAAAGACAATTGACGCTTTAAAGGACAATATTCGTGAAGCCATTGGTGAAATACAGCTGCACACAATCGATAATGTGCTTAAAAATTGGACCGATCGTGTAGGCTACTGCGTGGCCAGCCAAGGCAGCCATTTGAATGAAATTATGTTCCATTATTAAATATTCAGTAGTTTTTTTTTATAGCATATTCAAAAAAAAAAAATTATTTGGCGGACCCTTTATATATAATATATTTGAAATCTATTTAAAGAAAATTTTGTATAAAAAATTTGAAATAAAATGCATTTAATACTTATATTAAATGTTATTATACGAGTACATACATAAAATATAAATGTTAGATCCCAGAATGCGGCTGATTGTGTCAGTCGTTATGTACATTAGTAAAAATAGTTTGTTGTTAAATTTTAAAGTATTCTATACAAGATAACCTATATTGATGCTACAATATAAAACGGTTTTAATCGAGTTTATTGAACTTTTCACTAGTTATTTCGTGTGTGTTGTATTCACTCTCATATCCTTAACGACGTTATTGTTTTCCTAGTAGACTTGTTGAGAAATCACTTCAAACTGCTTCAATTAGTGGTCCTTTGTAATAAATTTCTTTGAGAAACCCAACTTAGTATATTTTATTTATTGGTCTGTTTCTATAATAATTTATAAATATTGATTATACTGCTTTGCTTTTTCTGTTTTCCGAACCCTTCACAACAATTACACTGGTCAACAGCAAAAAAGTCTTTAAATAAAACTATGTCGAATATAATCATTTTGATGCGCTGAATTCAAATCCGTTTTCAGTTTTTTTCCATCGAGCTCAATTTTTTTTTATGGACATGGCTAATTTTCGCCTAGAAAATGGTAGTTTTATCAATATATCATAATTTGAACAACTTTTAAAGCAAGTACCAGCAAATGCTTAAAATCAAAATTTTCTATAAAAGACCTGAACAATTTTATTTATTTTTTGTTTGTTTGTATTTTCAACAGTTTCTGAGTTAATCATAACTAAGTTGCGAAATTATTGAATTTTTTTTTTTCAAAAAGTCATAACAAATTTTTCAGACTGTACATGTTAAGCACTCAAATTAAAACTTAAAATATTGAGAATAAAATAAGCTATAAATCATGAAAATCGATTAACTAGTGCTGATTTTATTCAAAATTAAAAGCATGTTTCTAACTTTGGCCAAAATTAGAGAAAAAAAATTTTCATGCAGAATTAGTGGAATTTTTTTTTCTTTTGTTTCCAAAAAATTATAAAAAAATTCCTAGAATATAAATTTTACATTTAAAGCATTTAAATGAAAGCCAGATATGTCGAAAGTGAAATAACCAAAAGACAAATATTGGCTGCCAAAAATATATTGTAATACTTGTGCAAGAGTTTTGAGGTTGGCTTGACGGCAATAGTAAGATCATGCCATTTATGAAAACCATGATATGGAGTGAACCACAAAATCATGAACATGATTGTTACTTCTGCATGAAAGCTATTCGTGGATTTACAAGACAATACAAGCACGAAATCATATATCCGAACATTTGATCTGACCGGCAATCAGTTCTTCAAAACAATAATGTTTCTTTACATATACATACATATATATTTTTTCCTACCAGACATTTCCGTTGATTATTTTTGTGTGTTGCATAATTACACATATTTGTCTAAGTTAGGTACCTTTATTTATAAGGTATTTTACTTGCAACATATCTGGCTTTCATTCAAATGCTTTTATTATTAATATTATTTATTTATTTATTTATTTATTTACTAAAAAAAAACTTAGTAAGTAAATAAATTTTTTTATATTTCTAGTAGAATTTTTGAGTTACTATCATAATGATATTACAGCAAAAAAAAAAATATATACTCTAAGAATCTTTTTATAACTTTTTGAAAATAAAAAAATGCCACTATTTTTGCAGGAAATTTGTTCGCTAGTTTTGGTCAAAGTCAGGTACCTGGATTTAATTTTGAATAAAATCAGCAATAGCTAACCGATTTTCACGATGTATAGTTTATTTTATTCTTAACATTTTAAGCTTTAATTTAAGTATTTAAAATGTAAAATTTTTATTCTGAAAAATTGTTTGACTTTTTTATACAAAAAAAAAAAAAAAAAAAATTGGTCTAATTTTGCACGAAAAAAAATTTTTTTTTTCGCAATTAAGTTATGAATATCTTCGAAACTACTTAAAATACAAAGAGAATGATATTTAGGTGATGTTTAGGAAATTTTGTTCCTAAATATTTGCTGGTGTTTCCATTAAAATCAGTCAAGTCGTTTTCAAGTTATGATGAAATATATTGACATAACTACCATATTTCAGGCGAAAAATTTGCCACGCCCATAAAAAAATTTGAGCCCGATGGAAAAAACTGAAATCAGAATTGAACTCAGCGCGTCAAAATCACTTTATTCCATATAGTTTTATTGAAAGGCAATGAAGTTTTTTGTTTTTTGTAGACCAGTGTTATTAATTGTTTTTCCTTACTTGCCAATACGATATTTTTCCCTTAATTTTATTTCCATTTTTATTTTATGCAAATAAATAAGCGAAAGCATATATTGTACTAAAAAGGTGTGTGATAACATCCATTTAATTGTTACAAGTGTTTTTCTATTTTTTCCTTGAAGTGTATGTGTTTATAAATAACAGTTAAGGTTTATGTATGAATGCAAAAGAAAAAAAATCAGGAAAAGAGTGCTTATTTGTTATAGACACTTCAAATAAACAGAAGTGTTAGTTAATATATACATACATACATACTTACAACATTTATTGAGGGTACAAAAATTAAGGAGAGAGAGAGAGAGAGAGAGAGTGGCAAAATAAAAATGAAAATAAGAGTCATACACATACACAAATATATCTAAAACCAAAACTCAATCTACCGTATTTTAAGCCAATGCTACATGTTTACACACACATACACAACATTCACATATGCAGTTAAACTCTTGTATTTATTGTGTGATTTTCTCTTATTTGAGGTGGTCTATGTTTCCTGTTTTACTGACGTCTGTATAATTGTAACGCTAGTTATTGCATTGGGAAAGGTTCTGTAATTGATTGTGTTAGTGTGAGTATGTGACTATATATGTTTTTAAATTGTTGAAGTTGAGTTTGTATTGTGATTGGTATGATTGATTGTATGCTAAATGCAAGTGTTTGCTTTTAAAATTGAAATTTTATGTTTGTTTTCCCTTAAAAAAAAGAGAAAAAATTGTTTGCAATTTGAAATGGTTGTAGATTTCGACAGAAGCTATTTCTTCCTATTTTGTAGTCTACATCTAAGGGATTTCTTTTATTATATTTTTTTCTCTATTCTCTTCATACGAAAAGTAATTGAAATTAAATTTTATTAAAATAAATTTTTAAAGCATTTGTTTGATTTCAAAAACAAAAATTTTTTCTTGTAATATAATAATTTATTAGCATACCAATGCTCTTACCAGTATTTGTTAAAACTATTGCCAAATAAATAGAGCTTACCTGTAAAGATATAAAAAAATATAAAAATTTAATTAAAATAAAGCATTTCTGAGTATAAAAAAGATAACAATGGTAATAACAATTATTTAAACATTTTGTATGAAAAATAAAGTTTTGTATAAAATTACAGTGCTTTATAAAAGTATTTTACAAAATAAGTAAGTAAACTACGGTCCATCAAAAGCGGCTAACTATTACTCTATTTAAGCAAAAACTTTGGAGAAACACATTTTAAGGATATTTTAAGCAGCAGCTAAAAGGGCTGAATCGATTCTATGGAAATTGTTGCAGTATCTCTTTATATGTCCAGAAGAAACTCTAGGCTATATAAAAATTAAAAATTCTTTCTGGGTAGTGTCACGCTTATACAAAGTGTATATTTATTTGTCTATATCTTCAAAATTACAACAGAAAGATTATCTAAATTTGGCCAAAATAAATTCATAGTCAAGGCATCATCAGTCAAAAAGTGGGCGGGATGAGACAAGTAGACGTGGTACTCGTACCTCTCATACAAAGGAATTACTGACTTTAGTATATCTTGAGAACAGTTACAGTTAAAGTTTCAGAATTTGATCTGACTGACTTCATAGTCAATATGACTATCATCAGGCTAAGGAATTAAACAAGTGGGAGTGTTACCACCCACACAAATTTAATATTGATTTCATCATATCTTGAGAACGGATAAGGCAAAAGGTTTTGATTATGTTTTGAATTACTTCATAGCCAAAAAAATCATTAGGCCAAAAGTGGGCGTGGTATCCTCCATATAAAGTAAATAGTTTTTGTATATCTTAAGATCGGCATCATCAGTCAAAAAGTGGGCGGGATTAGACAAGTAGACGTGGTACTCGTACCTCTCATACAAAGGAATTACTGACTTTAGTATATCTTGAGAACAGTTACAGCTAAAGTTTCAGAATTTGATCTGACTGACTTCATAGTCAATATGACTATCATCAGGCTAAGGAATTAAACAAGTGGGATTGTTACCACCCACACAAATTTAATATTGATTTCATCATATCTTGAGAACGGATAAGGCAAAAGGTTTTGATTTTGTTTTGAATTACTTCATAGCCAAAAAAATCATTAGGCCAAAAGTGGGCGTGGTATCCTCCATATAAAGTAAATAATTTTTGTATATCTTAAGATCGGCAATAGTAGAATTTTCTAATTTAGGTTCAAACACTTGAACCATACATATATTCAGTCGGTAACTTGGCAGGATTGGATAAGTAGGCGTGTGTTTCTGCAAGAAACAAATGAATGGATTTTGACTGGAAGTGAACAAAATGCGGATAAAGGGTAAAAAAATGAAACTAAGATAGCATTGCAGATAATAATTATTCTGAGGGTAGCGAAGCACACCAGGTTTTAGATAGTATATTCATAAACACATAGTATATTCATAAAATACACAGAGTTTAAAAAATAAAGTGAAATAAAGCGCACGTAAAGCTATAATTTCGATCAAACTGACATTTCATTATAATTCTTGAACATAGCCATTATGTACAAAATACAATTTTCTTTAAATGAATTCCATTAGATTAGATCAGTAGGCGATCCATTAGATGTAGTTCGCAACCAATTTTACGCACATTTCAGGCGGTATCTTAGCGATACCCTTACGAATGCTTATTTTCAATTGCTCCAACCTAAGAGAATTATACGCGTAGATGTAGTTTTTGACGAAGCCACACAAAATAAAGTCTATCAGCGTCAAATCGCCTGATCCTGGTGGCCAACTGACTTGGCCAAATCGAGGAATTACGAGAAAATTTCTCATGCAATAAAGCCAAAGTTGGTTGTGCGGCACCCTGTTGTTAAAACCGCATATCGTCCAGTTAATATTCTTCAATTCCAAAAGTCGGTTATCATACGGCCAATGATACTACCAGACCATAATGCGTACCAAACAGTAACTTTTTGCGGATGCATTGGCTTTTTCAAAATCGCTTCTGGGTTTTCTGAGCCTTATATGTAACAATTTTGCTTGCGGATGTAACCACCGAGTGAGAAATGGCTTTCATCGCTAAAGAAAATTTGTTCGATAAATAAAAAATCAGGGATCATGTTCAAATCATCACATTTGTAGAAGTTTTAACTATTTTTGACCGTTCTTCGGTTATCAAACGATCAATATTCGTAAATGGCAAACCATTCACTAAATAATTGACGCTTCAGATGGCACATATTTAAGAGCTGACAGCCTTGTAAAACGGAAGTTTTGAAGCCACTACACGGACAAAATGATTAATTTTAAGTCACCTTTAAAACCATAAAGTTATATAAACATAAGCCTTAAAGTATGCTTCTCTGAGAATTTTTTCAAAAGCATAAAAATATAATTTAATTTATAATATATATAAATATTTAATTTAATTTCTTTTTACTTTTTCTTACTACACAATATTTACTTTTGCAATATTTACTTTACAAAGAAATAACATTTTCTTACTGAGTTTGTGCAAAATGAAAAAAATTAAAAACTTTTTTCTTTTTTGCAGTAAAACAATGTTTGCGGAGAAGAAACAACTTTAGCAAAATTTAAAAATATAAATAAAATAAAAAAATATTTTTTTTGAGAAAAAAAAATTAAAGTTTTTCTTGTTACAGTTACTCTTAGTATACAGAAGGCAAACGTTACAACATTTTGTTTATAAAGGATGTTGCACAAGAGCACAACACAAAACAAAAGTTTATCTTTAACTTAAAAAATAAAATAAAAAGAAAATTGTTTATAAAAACATAAAATAATAAAAACCCATTAGAGTAGAAACTATTTATTAAAATATAAACAAAATATTCTCATTTCATATTGTAGTAAAAATATTTTTTATATTAAAAAACGAAAATTCTTTTCTTTTACTAAACGAAATAGTTTTGCAAAATACTTATCTCTTTTCTATAAAAGAGAAGGAGAAAAACAAAGTAAATTTATAATGAAATTATTATTAAAAACAAAGAAAGTAACAGAAATTGTATTGACAACTTGCTTTTGGGAATATAAAACAAAAGTTAGAAAGACAGGTTATCTTTACACTTGTGGTGTGAGAAGAGGTAAAGGAGTTTAAGCGTCACATACTGATAGAAAATATAAGTTCATATATTACTTAGAATTGACAAACATTGGCAGCGCTGACGTTATGCCTATAGTAACGGAACCCCTAGCAAGAAGGCAGATAATTGACGCTATTAAATAATTTTAATGGGAAATCAGTTGTAGGGGTTGCACTATTTTTCTATTACTATTATACAAAAAGGCATTGGATTCCATTTAACCAGAATGTATATGGGCTGAATTGGGCAACATTGACGTGTCATCGAAAATAATTTCAATCATACGCTGCAGTTAAGTCTATTTTCAATGCACTGTTAGGCATGAACCCTTTACAACCATATTAGGTGTTCGGCAATGGTGCACTCTATCACCACTCTTCTTTCTGATGGTGTTACGGTACTCTGTGGATGGTGATAGTGTATTGTGTGATGGTATTGCGAACCCTCGAAGCCAAACCGGAGGGTGGAATCTCTGGATTACGCAGATGATACGTGCGAAATATCTCTTTGTTTTAGTTATATGTAAAATAAACTTAATGACCTTGTAACAGAATTCGGCCGAAGTTGGTCTGAAACTCAACTCGGCGAAAACAAGGAAAATGTAAATTAGCACCACATCAACGGAACAATTTAACCTAATCGACACACATATTCAAAGAGTTAATATCTTCCAGTACCTTGGAAGCTACGTCTCTGAGCAAGGTGGCACCATGAAGGATATAGAAAGCAGGATGAGAAAAGCTTTAGGGGTATTTATCCAATTGCATAAATTTAGAAATATGCATAAATATGGCAGTGTAAAAACGAAATTACATGTTGTAACGAAAATAAAAATGTTTAAAAGAGAAGATACACCAACATCAGTATATTTAAAATTTTATTGTGTGATTTTAGTCTATTGGTTTGTGTCAAGGCCGTCGTTAATGTATCACTCTGGCAATGCCGTAATTATTTCTGTTATTAACGTCAGTCAGTTGTAATTTAACAGTCAGTCATGTTAAAGCGTAACTAAAAGTGTTGAGTGAATGTGTGTATTAAGTGCAAGATAAGTAAGTTGGATACTGTAGAAATATAAAAAAGGACTGTAAATAAAACAACAACTATGTGTTACATATTTTATTTAACGCAATTTAACCGAATTCAAACTTTTTAAAATGGCTTAAACATAACAATATTTTTATATTTTTACAAACTGCGGTCTATCCGTGCTGGTTTAAAAAAAACGAACGAACGACTATGATTGTGAACGGAGCTTAAAGACATAAATATCGAAATTCGTAGAAGAATACATGCCATAATGCCTTAGTATACAACCTCCAGGGAAGTAGAAAGCGAAGAAAGACCTGCAGGCAACATTGGAAGACACCAATCCCACAATCTTGGGAGAACATATAAAAACATTGATGAACATTGGTCAGAAAGTGCTTTAGATCCACAAGCATGGAAACTGCTTATAGATATCCTATTACCCAGTATAGAGGCAGCCCGTAATCTCTTTACGACGAGCAAGGCTTTTTATTATTATTGTTGTATGAATTACTAAGTTCTCTTTAGAGAAAGTTAAAATCTCTTCAAACCTCTAACAAACAAAGCAGGCAATATAATCAAAACTGGAAATTTATGCTCAAAACTAAGCTTTTAAAATAAAAGAACTTGACCGCTGTTAGCTTTTATCCGAATTTCTCAGATTAGAAAACGATAAATAACATCTTGTGGGAGTACTTTATATAGCACACCAGTTTCAAGTTTTCAAAAATGTTATCATAGGTGAGTTGGGAGAGTATGGATAGTAGTAACCATCATATCATGATTATAATTTTATATGATTTTTTTTCCTTTTCATTTACGTTTTAACGTTGAGTATTTTACATTAAATTTTGATCTCTTTTATATGACTTTAAAAACAATTTTTTGTTTGTTTGCTTTTTCCTTAAATTTATTTTTAAGTTTTATGACCAGAAAACAGCAATTCATGAATTAAATAGGCCTCATGCTTCAATCGTTTTTATTGCTGCTGCTATTGTATATTTTTTAAGCTTTAAAATTAATTTATTTTCCTCTTTTCTCTACATCAAGAAGAAAGACAAGATTCGTCAATAAATTTGAAAGTCTATTAAAAATTTTTGTGGTCTTTTTCATCATATAATACTTCTATGAAAAGACCGTATAAATTTCTAATCAAGTCATTTCCAGCAATATCAAATGCAAAGCAAAAACAACAATAACAAAAACAAAATAATAAAAATCAAGGCGTTAAATAAAAATAAACAATTTTTTTTTTTTTTTTTTTGATTTTTGATAGACAACAATTTTGGTTTTTATGATCTTTTTGAAGAGATGTGTCTAAAGAAGAAAAAAAAATTAACAAAAAAAAATGTCATAAAACTAAGCAAAGATTCTATCAAAAACATTAAACCACAAAACTCAATCATTGAAAATCGATTTTTATTTTTCCATTATTTTTTTCTTCTACTCTTGATTATCAAATAAAACAAATAAAAATAAAAAAACGTAGAAATAAGAGGGCCGCCATAAAATGTTACAAGAAATCTAAAAGTATAAAAGTTAATTATCACAGTAATAAACGCACCAAAAAATAAGGAAAAATAATGAGGAAATATTTGGTTATATTGTTGTTTTTGTTTACTTAGGACATTTGGTGTTTAATAATAATTGTTTGGGGCTTTTGTTAATATTATTTTTTACATTAAGAGAAATCACTCATTTGCTTGGAAATTAGTTTTTCTTTTATTTTTTAGTTTCTATTTTTTAAACATCAAAGTTTTGTTTATTCCCCACTAATTATTCCATTTCAAGGCTGTCTTCTGTCAACCACTGAAGTAGTCAACATGTGTCTTTTACTTCGTGTAAATGACGTTGCTTTTCCTTTTGTCTAATTATAGTTGATGTTGTTTTGTAAGTGCCTTTGACAATTAGTTGCTCCAAAAAATTTGGTATACATATTTCTGTTGACAAATGTCAACAAATTGTTTGGCTAATTCACTTCTTTTTCTAAAACTATTTCGGGCAATACTATATTGAAAGTGATGTGAAAGAAAGTTCCTATCAGTTGAGTCCGACTATGTAATACCGTTAAGTACAATGTTGTTTGTGATATGTTTGGTTTAAATGCGTTACAAGGATAGTCACGGTCTTACTAAGTCTTTTACAATCACAAGTCTTAGTCTTCCATATAAAATACTGCTAAAAAAATTAATTATATCAAATGATGTGTTAATAGATTTTCCTATTTATCATTGAGAATTACTACTAATTTGGAGTATGCTTCAAATTGTTCGTTTTTTTTTAGATCCTTTTAGTAAATTTGACAAATTGCCATAAATAACATTTCATTTTCCTTGCTTCAGTTTCTTTATAACCATTTCTGTCTTCCAGCTAATCAGGCGATAGGCTTACTATAGCGTGTGTCTGGGATAGATGTCAAAGAGCCAAAGGTTGGGCCATTGTAAAACCACAAGCATATGAGCTAATTCGCAGAAAAAACAGTCTCCTGGGGAACCATTTTGACTCCTCGCTATCGCGGTAACCTTTATTTTGGGTAATTCAGTCAAAGATGAAAAGAAATAAAAGGCAACAAGCCTCTGTAGTCTAGTGCAAGTACTGGGCATTGACACATGAGGTAAAAGACAATGGCCCGTAAGAACTCACGATTCCTGTTCGAAAACTGCGAGCTCCGTACCTGCCATAGCCAGTTTATCAGTGAAGCAATTTCTGACGCCCAGAACTTATATGAAAATTACTCTCGTATGATTTGAGACCGGACAGGTACTCAAGGGCGAGTTTTACTACTCACTTTACCGAGAGACTTAAAAGCATCAAAAGGCAAGCACTTTTCCACGCCTTCGGGAAATAGCTCTCTTTGATGCACCTACCGTAGACGGCCTCCAGGTATTAAGGGATTTCCTTCTAGATGTTTTTACACATCTCTCCAGATAACCTGTCCAACCCTGGCGAACTACTCCTAACCCGACACACACAGTCTTCTACTTATAATCTCTCCAAGTTAGGAGGATCAGTTATCTCTTCGGGAGGAGGAGGTTAACCAATTGACTCCACACTTGGAAAGAACATCCATTTGACCCTCCTGGGCTTCGCAACCCGAGCTCGACCCAGCAACGCATCATTCAACGCAGATGCCGACCTTTCTATCATAGCATTCTCGTCGTCAATTTTCAGTAGCCTGAAGTCATCAACTGGCACCTATGACTATGCCTCCCTAACACAACTCAGATAAAAGTCCCAGTTAATGTCCCGAGTTCGCCATCGTTTAAAGCCATCAGTCTTCCGAGTACGTTGTGAGATTATGGTCACTTATCCCCCAATCGTCACACACCCTTCACCTAAAGTCAAAAGGCCATTGGTCCATCGAAAGTGTATAACTTATTCGGCTCGTTCACTACGTTCAAATCTTTCGAAAGCAAATAATCACTAAGCATATCTCCTCGTATGAGGTTCGGATGGCCAGACTCGAGCCATCTTGCTAGAGTGGCATACGGACGATTGCAGTCAATATTGAGGAGCTCACATATAACCAGACAGACTAAGCTCAGAATATTCAACTCATGTCTTAAATCAATTCTGCTGTATGGCAGTGATACCTGCCTTATATCGAATAACATCACGCATAAACTGATCAACAAGTGCCTCAGAATCATATGCGGAATATTGTTACGAAAATAAACAATGCCTAAAGAAGATACAAAAACACCACTGCATTTAAAACTGTATTGTTTGATTCTAGTCTGTTGGTTTGTGTCAAGGCTTTGAATGTGACAGCTTGGTAATGCCATGCGTATTGAACGGTGTTACTGTACCGATTTTGAGTGTAACATTTGAATTAACAGAAATGAATCGAATGTTGAACAAGAACATTCGGAAGTAGCGTCAACTGCATATAAAAGGCGATGCAATATACATACAGTTAGTTCGTTTATAGTTTAGTAGTCAGTGTCTAAAGTTGTAAGACATAAAGTCGTGTTAAGGCATAAAATAAAAGTGTTGAGTAATTTGTGTATCTAGTTGAAGTTGCTGTATAAAGTAAAAGTGTACTAAGAGCTGTATAAAAGAACACATTCGTGTAGTTGTTTTATTTAACGCAATTTAAAAAGAACTCAAATATTTTTAGAAGGTTGAAGCGTAACAATATTCTGGCCTAACATCATAAGTAACACAGAACTGTGGAACATCATTAATGAGGAATCCATACTGAAACAGATATGGAAAAGAAAATAGTATGGATCGTTTAGACCATTCCAAAAAGTCCTGATAGTTGCACTAGTATGTCATTAGAGTGGAATCCTCTAGGCTTAAGAAATCGTGGTCTACCAAGAAGCACCTGGAGACTCACAATGCTCCATGAATTAAGACAGAACAATCTTATATGTGAAGTAGCAAAATCAACGTCGTCGAGCCGTGTTAGATGGAGGTGCTTTGTGGAGGCCAGATGCTTCCAAAAGGAGTAACGGTGTGGGTAAATAGACGACAGAATATACTTAGAAGTGATGCTCCAAGTAAATCAGAAGATTTTCAGGCAATATCCTGCTTTTCCTACCACAGCCTACCTTGCCTAGCATTATGGATCCGTCGGTATATATCGCAGGAACCTCTGGCATTTTAAACACCTTGTCGAATGTGTCTGTGGACCCCAAGCATCGTGTTCATAGTCCAGATTGGACCAAGAGTTGCATTTATCATTACTGCCATCAGCTTAGCACTCTGCTTCAATGGAAGGTGGTTGGAAAGCCAGTTAAGTATAGAAAATATGCTTTAATTGGAGTGAAGCAGAGTGCATTAGTGATCGGGACAGCTGCATGACCGCAGAGCCTGCAATGACACTAATAAACATTGTTAATCAAACGCGGGCACCGTAAAGAGCCCTAGGAGGTGTTGGCAGGTGTAAGCTCCTAAATCATGTCTACGGCACGCTTACAGGTGTAAAGCGCTTTAGTCATCTTCTTAACTTACTTTATTTGTTTTTAGGGTATTACCAAATCGTAGACACACAAGGCATATGATGGTATAGGGTATATTTATTTAAGAACATTTCCGAAATAATTAATATACGTACGTTACATTCATGTTTGGAAAATTTTTCTTTTTTGTTATAAGCAAACGAACTTTATCTTCAATTTTGTGTTGGTTTTCCCTTATAACTTGAACCTTAAAAGAAAAACTCATTAAGAATTTATTAACACATGTTACTATGACCATAAAAAGTTTTATAATGCTGCTTTTTCTATCTAAGAAAAATAATTGTTTATCTCCAGAAAAAAAAAAAATAAATATTAATAATAATATAATATTGCTTTTAATGTCTTAACGGATTATCTGTAATTTGATTAAATCTTAGTTATTAAGAACCATAAAAAAATTAATAAAAAATAACCGCCACCAGCATATGTTAGCAGTTATTTGTTGGGGCCGACCATTCAATAAAAAACAAATTAAAAAACCTAGAGTTGTACAACCATTTCTGTTAATAAAAAATTACTTTTTAATAAAGTATTTGTATTTGATTTTTATTATATCAAAATCCATAGGCGGCCATATTTTCTAGCAGACGATTGTCTTAAAATGATTTTTTGGTTATAAGCTTTTAAAGCAAAATTATATAATTTCTTACTGAAAAGATAAGAGAGCAACACTTAGAAGTTTGTATGGAAACTGTGTAAAATAATATGTACTAAGTATTGATTTAAGAATTATTTTAATCGTCTTTGTTCTTCTTTTGCTCAGACATGTCACGTAAACAAAAAAACGCATTAGTTTTCTCCCAACTACCAAATCATTACCATATTCATTTATTTCCAAGATATTATCAAGAGCGTAAATGGCTAATAACTTAATTGGCATTAAGCATGTTCACAGCTCGTTAAAAACAAAAAGAAATAAAACTGTAATATTCAAAATATAAAACCTAAACTTAAATTACAAGTAGAAACATTTTAATTGTCACAAATAAATTAGAACTTAACCCGTGTTCATGCGATATGAACAATTATTGTTTAAATAGTCCAATATATATTTTAAGTAGTGCAGAATAGGTGTTTTAAATGTAGTAAAGAGCTGGTAACATTTTTATAACAAAACAGCAAAGAAACCCGGTAGTGAATGTTACAGTAAATCCTTGTAATAAACACTGAAAATGGTAAATCAACAATAGCTGACGATGAACTTCCTTTGGTATCATACATAGCTTTTTAAGGTAATTGTCGAAATTTTCATAGATGACCGAAGTTGATTTTGTCATGCAGGTGGCCGTTAGTGAGTCATAACTTTATTCATTAATGGAGAAGTGAAGCAGATAAAATCCTGCATCGTTTAGCATATAGTTGACTCATAGCAGACGTTGTCGCTATATTTTAGATTTTTTTTTTTTGTATGTTTACATTAAAATGAAGTCATACATAACTCCCTTTGCTTGTGTCATTGTCTCGAGGATTCATTAATGAAATTTTTTGCAAATTTCAACTTGATACTGATATTGTGACGATGGTTTATTGACAAAAATATTATAGTGACAATGTCGTTCAAATACGCCCCCGGAAAACTGAGAAAAAGATTGTAGTGTTTCAGAACACTTAGAATATTAGCAATGACATACATAAGTTAAGTTTATTCTAAAGACTGTAAGAACATTTTTTCACAGGCTGATACTACAATTGAAGATTTGAAGTAAATGGCAATAGCGCATCGTTCGATTACTGTTAAAAAAAAAGACATGCATTTATATACTGATGTGTCGAACATACTATGCACATCGGTGAAATTTGTTCCGAAATTACTTAATTTTTGACCAAAATAACCATAGCATTAGTATCGATAATGTACTGTTAAAACGCGAAAGTGATGGTCCAATATTAAACAGAATTTTTATCTTAACAAAAAGCACCCTAAAGAATCACTAAAAGCCGCAAAAACCATTAAAATGTTAGCAGATATGAAGTAAATTTAAATAAAACGGCAAAAAACAAAAACTAACAGAAAGGAAAACAAGTAACAGACAACAACAAACTACAACAAATACTAAGAGCTGAAGGAAATAGTTACATTCGCATGGCTACATAAGAACAAAAAGAAAGTAAAGGAAAGAAATGGAATCTACCTGAAATATCGAGAGGTTCGAGAGCTTTCGAATATTTGTTTACTAAGCCATATCGATGCGAACACCAATAAGCTTATTCGGTGTAAACTCAGCGAACGAGTTATTGGTTTGAACTCAGTGTAAAGAGAGTTTAGTGTGGTTAAACTCTGGTTAAAGAGGTTGTCAAATAACCTAAGTTGTAACAACGATCGGGTTGGAAGATCTTTAAGTATAAAGATCTGTCAAATAACTGTTGTTTACAAAGTTGTCAACAGAAATAATAATTAAGAATATAAATTATTATTGTTTGTAAAAAGGTTACAAGCAGTGATGCACAAAACTGGTAAAGGATTTCGATTAAAAACTGAACACAAGATATATTTTATTTTAACTACAATCTACGAACTCATAAATACACGTTTTTAAAAAGGTAAAAACGTAACAATATTCTATAATTTAGTTGCTAACAAAAAGGTAGTGTGATCTACTGTAATCGCATTTACTGTTGAATTTTCGAAAACTAAAAATGCTTCAAATTCAGCTTCAGACCGCATATTGAAGCAAACAATTACACTTTCAGCATACAACAGCTTCTCAATAATTGCTCTGGATTTTTTGGAAGTCCAAATGCTGGCAGTTTTACTTGTTGACCTATTCACGTAATTTAAATTGGCCTTTAACTGCGGATTGATTTTGAATAAATTCAACAAATATAGCAAATGATAGGCCGACATTAGTTAATAAACCGGCTGCACCTTGTAAGACTAAAGGGCCTAAAAATGTAAGAAAGTCGGCAGCTTAAAAACCAAACAAAAATTTTTGTGAACATCTCGAAATTGACAAATTCGGATATTTTTTAATGCTTTGTCTTGAACGACCCGATTGTATACGGGTATGTTAGTTGACATAAATTTATGGACTGAATTCGTAATAACAGTCTCATAAGCACAATTATGTTGAGCAAAAACTGTACGATTTTTAGGAAGTGAAGCTATCAACATTTCCAAAATTCATTTTTAGTATTTTAATAACATTTGCAAAATCTTGCTTTAAAAACCATATAATCTTGTGGTTATTAGGCTACTATAGTTCACAAAAACAAACATGCTCAATTTAACTTACTTAGTAATACTCGCATGAATAGGTACAGAATATCGGCTCTTTTGAATTTTTAAAATATCAAAATTGGACAAGGAAATATGTAAGTTCAAACGCTAAAGGGTTTTAAGAACCTCGTTATAGGTTACTTAAAATTAAAAAATTGAATCTTAAAATTTGAAGTAACAAATTAAGGAAAGATACTTGCTTGAATATACCATTCAAAGCCAAAATAAAATTTTTCCATTTGAAAAGTATTATCTGTAGAGCATAAACAAAAAATTTGTAGCCGTTTTTCACATTTGCCTCCAGCAGAGGTGAAGCAAGCTTATAATTAGCCGCAAGGAGACTTTCAACAAACAAACGGTGACCTATTAACATTAATTATTAAGCTTTTTAGCATTATCCAATCAATGCGCTTTTCTAATTCCGGCAAAAGAAAGGCATGCACAGAAAAAATGTTCGAAAGGGTCAATGTCCTCCCTGCATACCTGCTCTACATTCATTAGCTAGGCTTTTAATTGAGACTACCACCTTTCCAATCACGAACTTACTCATTTTGAGCAGTTTTTTTACTGTGGATTTATACAGTGTATCGGTTTGACCAATGGGCCACAAAAGATTCTGTAGCCAAATGTTTCAATTCCGCACTTTTTGTTTCGCCCAGTTATTTAAATGAGCCTGAACCATACTGACAACTAAGAACTTCTTCAATTTCTAGGAAGTGTTTCGCTTAATTAGTTTTAACGATCACTGAAAAAATAAGAAAACTCTCATACCCCATTAGCACTCTCAAGTACTTTTCTTATACAAATATACACATTGCAAGCACTTAATTTGATGGTACGAAAAAAAAAAATTTTAAATGAAATATAAAAAGAAACTGAAAGTAAAACCTCAAATGTGCGTGTTTTAAAATATTTTTTTTAGTTCTTTAACAACAAAAGGAGTGGCAACATAAAGAAACCACAGATCCTTCTTTTCTTTATTTTCATATTAAACATGAACAAATAATTTATGAGTTTTTAAACGTTTATTTGGTCAAAACAATACACATGACACTTGGGTTGACAGCTACAGCAAAAAAATGAAAAAAATTAACAACAACAAAAATGAAATAATTTCAAAGGTGTTTTCAAAACTAACTAGCACTCATTAGGAAAGGAAACTGACTTAAAAATGTTCTTTTTTATTTTTGTTGCTGATGTACTTTTTAAATTTCGTTTTTTGTTAATATTGAAACTGACAATTATACCTGCTGAGTTTTGGTAGACCACAAAAGTTCTTGTGTTTTTTCTTTGGAATTGAAATGAAATGAAATAATTTTAAATTAAATATGACACTTTTACGAGTTGGGCCAGTTGCTGCCGGTGCTGTAGTGCTTGCCCAAGATGTCTTAATTATTTTGTGGCACATATTTTTAAAAGGAGGATTTCATGCTGTTGTTTTATAAGAATATTTGCATATAAATAAGTTGCGTTTTTTTCATTAATTTATTTGTTGTTCATATTGTTTTTTCAAAATTATAAGCCTGTTAAAATTATCATGTCAAATTATATCATAATCATGAAAGAAAATTGTTTATAGCCATTATTGTTGAAAAAATTTTTATTTTATTTTATAATTTAAAAATAAAAATATATGTATGTATTCTTTCTTTAAAAACCATATGAATTTTAAATAAAAATAATAAACATTTTTTAATGTTTTTGATTTTTCCATGTTGAACATGTGTCATAATTATGATAAATTTTTTCATAACAGGAAAAAATGTATAAAAAACACGAGACAAAGACATGTTTTATGTTAGTGATGACAGTTTTTGTTATTGTGTTGATAGATTTATTAGATAATTTCTGTCGGAAAATAAAAACAAAATTATGAGAAAAAGAGAAAACGAATCTATAGATTTTTTATTTTTCTTAACGAATGATTTATTACCATAAGGGTTAGTTAAGTTGAGTATTAAAGAAGGCAATGCTAAGAAAATAATAATAAATAAATTATTGCTTTTTTTAATAATATTGAACGTAATAAAAATAATTTTAGACGAAAAGATGTTTGTGATCGCCTAGCAATTAACCCACAACAATTAACAAAATTTTCTTTATTCTGAATACAATTTCCTCATAGTTCAATACACTTTTTCAGCTATTTCCGACAACTTTAATACCCAGGAGATTAATCTGGCGAAAAAGGTGAGTGATGAAGCAATCAGAACTTTAATTCATTTTGGCTATCACAATAGTGGTTGTGTGAACAAGTGCTTTGTTAGAATAAAATTTAATAAAACAACAGTTTCTTTTCGGCAAATGCGTTTTCTTTTACCCTTTATTTCATCACTTAAACGCTGCAGTAACTTAGCACACCACTAGCAGTTAATTGTTTTTCATTTCTAAAGATAATCAATAAAAATTATCAGACGCGCATTCCAAAAAAAAAACATACGACATACTATTTGTCTGACTTTTTCCTTGTCAGAAATATAAATTGATGGAGACATGTATCTTTCACGGTGAAGAATCAACGCAAATACTCGGCTTTATTGCTGTGAAACATTGCCAAACACTCTATTTCAACATCTTCTATTGTGAGTAAGTTCGGCACTCATTTTGTGCACAGCCTTCTCTTCTACAGATGGTCAGTCAATATCCGATGTATAGTTCTCCTTGAGTTGACAATGATCCAATAGCATTTTGTGCATTTTCGTAATCGTTTCTGGCGTAGACACCTCTACCAAACTAATTTTTTTCAAACATCTGTACAATGGTTGCTGTCACAGGCCAAAAATAAATAATCAAAGTTAAAATTTTGTCACTAAACATGGCATCATTATTTCCAGATAGAACAAGCTTTATAAATGTATATTAGTTTCTGTTCCATTTTCACCCGTTAAAAATAGAGAGGAAAATCAATATTATTAGTTGCTGGTTGTAATGTGAAAAGGTCGAAAATAGAGTACAACATAAACGAGTTTAAAACCACAGAAAGCTATTCCATATTAATTTGAAACAAAATTATTCTTGAGCGAGAGTATTTCTAAATAATTTTATTATCATTTGCTTGTTGAACATATATTAACAAAATGATTTTTTCCACGTGTCATTTTAAGTTTTTACTCGTAAATATATTTTAACTTCAGTTAAAGTTTCAGTTGTGTTTCCCCCGCAACCGAACTTTTTTATTATTACTAGTCAACGTTTTAAGATTCTATACTGTTAATTTCAGTTGCCAGCTATGCCATTTTTTGTGTTATTTTCTAAAGATCAAGGCCATCACTTTGGCTTTGTATGTGTACTGTTTTTAGGTAACCTTGAGTAATCTGTGTCTATTTCTCAACCAATTTTTTTTCACATTTCTCAAGCTTAGAGATGTTTTCACACATCTCATGTAGTAACCGAATAATTATGAAATTATTAAAGAAATGCAGGATGCGACAAAACATATGCACGAGCTTGTATTATTATTTTTTTAATAAATACCCATAACATTCCATGAAGAAATACGGGGACTTCTCTCAGTCAATGAGCTGCACCCGATTCTAGTTTTAGACTCATTGAAAGGGACCTACAGTTAAACGCCGGCTCCGAACGGCAGAGAAGTTTTCAATAGTAGTTATACTCATACTGAAAAACTTTTTCTTTTTTCAGATGGTCTGGCCTAGTATTGAACCGAATACTTTCTGGGTGGTAGATGTCTTACCTGCCATACCACAGCGGCACGAGCTGGTACTTATATATTGTTACGAAAATAAGGTTGGGCACCACAGCGTTTATTAACTATACGTGCTGTCTACAAATAATCAAATCTACAACAACAACTGTTAGCAGAGATAAAGTGAATAAAAATAATACGGCAACAACAATAATTAAGCAGCAAAGAAAACAAGTAACAGACAATAAACAAGCAACAACAAGTACTAAGAGCTGAAAGAGGTAGATGTTCACATACGCATGGCTACAAAAGAACTAAAACGAAATTAAAAGAACGACATGGAATCTACCTGAAATATCGAGGGGTTCGAGAGCTTTCCATGTGTAGTTTGCTCAGCCATATAAAAAGCACATCGATGCGAACAGCAATCAGTTTCTGTGTCGTAAACTCATCGAGTACAGTTTAAGTAAAGTTAACTCAGCGAATGTGTTATTGGTGTGAAGAGAGTTTCTAAGGAGTAAACTCGTGAAGCTAGTAGTGGAGTAAAAACCAGTTTAGTTGGAGCTAACTCAGTAAAGAGAGTTAAGTGTGGATAACCTTTGGTTGAAAAGGTTGTGATCGAACCTAAGCTATAACTACGATCGGATTGGAAGATCTTTAGGAAGAAAGATTGTAAACAGACAGATTAATTAAGAATAAAAATTGTTATTGCGTGTAAAAAGATTACAAGCAGTGGTGCATATAACTGTGTTGAATAAAGGATTTTTAGGTAAAAACGTAACAATATCTTCATAAGATATACTCCTATTACTAAGAGACAGTAACAAAGAAAAAATTTATGTTAAAGTTACAAAAATGCTATTGCATGCATCAAAACGGTCGCACTTTAGAGGAATAATTAGAAAACATTTGAACGCCTTTATAATGGTGCCGAATCCATCAAACTCTCTCTACAACAGTGGCCGTAATTAGCAATTAGAAGAACAAATAATTAATGATTATATAAAGATGAATCAGTGATAACAATCGCAAACATATTTAGAATTCAACAGAGTATTATTTATCGTATTATAAGCCATTTCCATTCATCAGCCTCATTGACAAGTAGACCCCTGAAAAACAGTAATCGGAGCGACCAGGCTATACTTCGTTTAATAAAACAGTATGTCTAGAAGGTCTATTAGAAATCAATTAAAATTAAATGTTTCGATTAGGTGCATCCAAACATGATCTGTGGACGGTGGATTAGTATCATGTCGAAGTGCAAAAAGACCATTTACTACTGCCATATTGATCAATATTGAATTTACAAAGGAGCAAGTAAGCTTAGGTATACTTTTAATGGAACTACCCTTCTCTGATGAATCAAGGTTTAATGTGAGACGTTCTTATGTAGTTAGCCTATTAAACTGAATAAAAAGCTCAACGTCTTAATCGTCGGTATATCAAAGACACGGTAAGAAGGAAGTGTTTTAGTCCGGGAATGCATTTATGGCAATGAAATTGGGCCAATACACAAAGTAAAGGCTGTAATGGATCGATTCGTCTATAAGGATATCCTGTAAAACATACTGATAGCGTATGCAGAGGAGAAAATGCCACTTGATTGGAGATGTCAACAGGACAACAATCCAAAATGCACAGATAAATAAGTGAAAGAGTGCTTTGTAAGTAAACAAATTAACGTTTTGACATATCTAGCGCAATCGCCAGACCTCAATCTATGGTTTAATGTAGATCTCAAAATAAGCCGCGATAATTGCAGGACTAAGGACGAACTTTATTGACAAGGAGTCCATAACATGAATATGTAAACAACTTTTAAAAAAAATAAGAGGTTGGCAACTAAATATCAGTAAAATTAATATTTTAAGTGAATTTGTTGAAGACGTGCTTCTGTTTTGTCGCATTCAAAAAACTGTGTTCAACGTACAAAATGATTTTTTCTAAGTTAAATAGGAATTTCATTTGCAATTTTTTTTTGTGAATTTAGATGATTAACTTTATAAATAAATAAAATAGTTTAAAATCCAAAAGTGTTCGCTTATGTTATTGAGACATTTTATGTTAACCAGAAGTTCGTGCATCTGTTTTTTCGCACACTGTATGTTTAGTCATAAATAAAATGAACTTAATTTTTAGAAATCTGTTGAAAATTGCCGGTGTCATTAGTATTTTTAGTAAGGAACTCATGAAAATATCGTGCGGATTTTGTAGATTGATTTTTACTGATTTTCTAGATAGATTGTCTTTTAACATTTAATAACATTTTCAAATTTATTTTGAATTTTATATCAAACAAATTGCATTACATGTTTTTACTTGCAAGGGGAAGGAGTGGGCGTTCGAGAGGTATATTTAGCTATCAACCATACCCATTTTAAAAATAAATGATTACCACAATTGTATAATGAAGTGATCAATGATTTATGTTCATATTCTAAATGGAAGTATTTTTGGCCACCGACTCCATATAAGTGGGACCACTGTTCGCTGAAGCAATCTATACGTTTGGTCGGACAATTTTAAGACCATTTTTGTATCTTTTTCTCTAATTTTTTCTGTCCAGACCTTAAGAGATGACATTCTTGGACTTTTTTATTTGTTCAATTTAAATAAAATTAAAATGACAGTATAAATAGCAAAGCCCAACTATGTCATTCCATACAACAAATATTTTGCGGAAAAATTTATTGCATGAATACTAGGGACAATTATAGACTGAGCAAGTTCTTAACAATTTCAAGTTCAACATCAGTAATGATCACGGAAGAAGCCTCTACCTCCCTTCTATTTTGGTTAAAACTGCAACCAGTACATGTAGTATTTTAAGCGATATTCACTGGTAAAGAACAAAACGCTTTGAGGTCCGAATGCCCGCAGTAAAATAATTAAATCTACGGTCTTATTCTACATTCCTTTTTCTACTAATTCGTGTAACGGCAGGTAGCTCTTTATGGCTAAATGTGAATCTACCAAGAGGCTATTACAGCTACCAATTACGAATCGCTTTACATAGAAGTTGCTGAGCGATAAAAGGCTACAAATAGCTTATCTTTACCAAATTTCGGTTAACTTTACCTACCTGAGACATTATATATTTGTTGCAGATTTTGCAAAACAAATTTCTATCACAGTTAGTAAAAAATAATGAACGATTGATTTTTAGTTACTTTGTAGCAACTTGTCTTGGCATTATGACATAAAAAGTGAATTTAGAAATGTACGCCTATTTAAGAGACTATTAAAATCATTTACTAGTTTGAAGCAAAAACAAAATATTTTTTTCTAGTCTCGTGAGAAGGCAATTTGACAAATCGAAAGTGACTCTTAGTCAATTAGTTTATCTACTATTTACAAAGAAACCTATTTAATTTAATCCAGCAAAACTTCTATAAGAAAATTATTTAAGTCTTAAAGTTTCAAGTGACTTTTTTGCTATTCTCTAAAAAGAAAATATTCCGTAATTTCCGTAAAAATGCTTTACCCCAAAAAACTTTTCCTTTCATCCACTCTTAGTATTGTTAAGAAAATCTTTAAGTACTCCTGTTAATTGTGGTTTTTCTTTTCATCTCTCTCTCAGCAGCACTTTCTGGATAAGAAACAATAACGGCAGCCACAGTTTTTCAATCTTAAATTCACTCTGCACTGCAACAACGTCTTAAAGTTTTCAAATTGAGGTTTTCCCATAGAGTTGAGAGACAAGTTAATTAAAATGTTAATATTTTTGTTCTTCTTTCTCTCCCTGAATTGTTAAATATTTTAAGCAGGTTTTTAAAAGAATATAAACAAAAAGGCTTTTTTCTATTTTTTAATATATATTTTTTATAAATTTGGCATAATACATTTTATGTATGTTTTTCTTCTTGTTTTTTGATACATACATTAAAACATTTTTTTTTTTTTTTTGGGAAAAATGTGTCACTTTACTTCAAAGTCCATTTGAAAAATTGAAAAATGTATTTATTATTGCCTTTATTGTGGTGTTTGTATGGTTTTTGTGGCAAAAAAATATTGACCTTTTTTCATGCCATCTTAGAAAGCCCAAGAATACATTTATATTCGTTTGTTAAATGTGGCGAAAATATATTTTTTTATAAATGAGATTTTATAAATATTTGTTTATAAATAAACATTTTGTTTATAGATTTCCGGTCAATTTGTTAAAAATAATAATCAAAAGTTTTTATAATAAATTAAGGACATTATTATGTGCGAAGAATGGCAAAGAAAGGATGAAAATCATTTTAAAGGTTGAGAAGGTAAAAAATGAAAAATGTGCTCCCATAAATAAAAAAAGGCAATATGAGCCCGTAGTTATATAGTGTAAGAGTGTTTTTGGTAACTAAACCAAATTTTCAATTCTAAATTTTAAAAACGGATATGTCTTTACTCCTCTTTTTATAAAATTCCTGGAAATCACCATGAAAAATCTAACACTCTAGTAATGAGCATATATTGTAGGAATCACAGCTCTATTCAACGAAGGTGCTATACAAAGAAGAATTTAAAAATTTTGCACCACTTCATCACTAAATAATATAAAATCATCAACATGATAAAAACAAATTTTATGTGAGTAAAAGCGGTGGCTTTGTTGTCCGCCAGGCTTGGCAAAACCCTGGTATTTAAGAAAAACCCAATGCGCCGGGTTTTATTAGGTTCCTATAACTGCTTCCAAATTTCGTCCAGTTCGACAATATTTTTGTTTGTTAGTACAATTGCATTGTTTTAGTATCTATAATGCAATCTTGGACGCTTAGTGGGATCAAAGCAGCATTGTCTACTATGAGCTGCTAAAACTCGGTGGTCGGAGCAGACTGTATTACTTCGTTTGAACCGTGCATTATGAGAAAAACGTCCAAACGCTGTCTTACGTTGCAAAAGTTGCCAAACAGTTGTAAGAAAAGATCAAATGCCGCACCCGCCATATTCTCCAAACATTGCTCATTCCGACTATTGGCTGTTTCAACGGATATAATATCTTTTCACATGTCACCGAATAACTTCTTTTGAAGAAATATAAAATTGGCTTCGCTGTGGATCGCCTCAAAAGATGAGAAGTTTTTCTGAGACGGAACTCAGACATTAGATCAGAGGTGGGGAAAAGATGTAAGCAGAGATTTGAGAAATTTGTTAATTCATTATCTATTTGAGGTCAAAGAAGGAACCAATAGATTTGTAGTTCCAATACGTAAATAACACTTACTTTTGTTGTAAATAAACTACGAAAACCTTTAAAATGTTGAATAGGAAAAAAAGCACCTTCGAGGTTTCAGTTGAAGCTTAATTTTAGTGGCATTAGTACCATTTCAGATGTACATCATCACAGTACACAATGCCACCTTAAACCCATCAAGAGTGTTGTCGACTTGAACGAAAATTGGAAGCATTTACAAACCCAAGGGTGCGTTGGGTTAAAAAAAAAAAACAAAAATGCCGAGTTTTTGCCAGCCCTGGTTTCTGACCATATTTTTATTAGTTAATCAAAATTGTTACCAATTGTTAAAGTTTTGGGGTATACAGACTGTGCTTCTAGGCCATTTTAAGACTTAGTATTACATCATTATGAGTATTTTTTAGGTCCTTTGAAGATTTTTTTTTTATAAATTATATTATAGATTTTAATTTCGAGCAGATTTTTTAATGCAGGGTGTCCGCCGGAAAGGTATACTATTTTGTTTTCCCGCCATTTTGGTAAACATTAGTCTTGACAGTTCATATTTGGCAGTCGTGAAGTAGAGACGTGGCAAATTTATTATGGAAAAATATTCAGTAAACCAACGTGTTATAATCGTTAAAACATTTTATCAAAATCAATCATCGATATTCATGAAATCATAATGAGTGACCAGGCACATTTTCATTGGAATGGTTCTGTGAATAAACAGAATAGTCAGTTCTGGGCAATGGAAAATCCTCAAATTATTCATCAGTCACCTTTGCATCCATTAAAAGTGACAGTCTGGTGTGCAATTTGGTCAGGAGGAATCATTGGACCTTACTTCTTTGAAACTGAAAACGGCGTAACGGTAACTGTCAATGGGGAGCGATATCGTGATATGATTGAAAATTTTGTAACGCTACAACTGCATGCTTTGGGCTTGACTAACACGTGGTTTCAACAAGACGGTGCCACATCGCATACAGCCAGGATTACAATGCAATTACAGAGAGACCTCTTTCCACTACAAATTATTTCAAGGAATGATAATATTGATTGGCCTCCACGGTCGCCTGATTTGACTGCTCCGTACTTCATTTTGTGAGGATATCTAAAAAGCAAAGTTTATGCAAACAAACCAGAAATTCTGGAGCTACTCAAACAAAATACTCGTGATGAAATTAATGAAATACCACGTGAAATGTATGAGAATGTAATGAAAAATGTGCTCAAAAGGGCTCGCATTTGTGAAGCTAACAGAGGCGGGCATATATTTAATATTGTATTGCATACATAATTGCCGACATTAAATAAAACATTTATTAATATACGATCCATTCTCTTTCAAATAATCAAACATTACAAACAAACGAAGTAGCATACCCTTCCGCCGGACACCCTGTACATTCCTTTTCGGCAGCCAACCGAATTTTGCACCGTGAAACTAAGAACAGTACGAATGTTTAAAGATTGAATGTACCAATTTAAGAAAAGAAAATCAACCACATATACTCGTAGCTAAAGAAATTCGAAATACTTTTTTTGAAACCTCGTATATGCAAATTTCAACACAAATGTCTTTAACAATTTGAAACTTTATGAAATTTTCTTAGGCTGTATATGATTATATTGCATACGCAACGAATAATTTGTAATATATTGTATTTCTTTACTCTTAAATAAAAACTAGAAAATATAATACTTTATTTTAGCCAATAGTGATGCATGCCTAATGACCCAGTTTAAATAGAAAATGAATAACGAACTTTTGAGCCAAACAAAAAAACTGCAAACATCCTTCTAAATAAACTTTTTGCTTAAGCAAACTTTTTAGTTTGTTAGATTACATACTTTTTCTTACTACCTCCTCCCTCTCTTATTTACCATAAACATACATATTTAATATATAATTGTACCTTCTATATACTAGTAGTACTATATTAAAAACCATCATGTCTAGAAGCCAAAGGCATCCGGTTTTTGTTGTTATTTTTCTTTCTCTCTCTACTTCAGTAACATGCATGTTTCCTTTGTAACTGGAACACGAGGATCCACCAAAAGAAAAAAAAAACGAAGAAAGAAAAAATCAACCAATCCTCTCTAAATAACTCTTAAATATACTGACTAACTGACACATACACAAAAGCTAAGAGATGTAAAACGGAAAATCAACTTCGACTATTTACAAATTGTTCTCGTCCCCCTTCGACCCAGGATTTATAGAAAACACCAGCCATCCAACAATACTACCGAAACATAATAAAGTGCTTGCCCGAATATAGGGTATACAAATAGTTGTACGAAATTTAGGGGAAAAAAAACTTAACCAGGGTATGTATTAGTAAATATTAGAGTTTTTTAACTTTTTATTTTTTTCTGCAAATATAAGAAGACCACAGGCGTTTTAGTAGGAGTATGAGAAAAATATGCAAGAAAAACTTTTTTGTTGCTTGTTTCCCCGCTCTGTGACCTCTGCTGTCTTAAAATAAAAGAAAACTTTTTACTTTGTTATGTTGATTTGTTGCAAAGAAATAGAAAAAAATATTTGAGAAAAACTTTAAAGAAAAAGTAAAGAAATTATATACGAATAGATTTTTTAGTGTCCTGAACTTTATTTGCTTGAGTCAGTGTATCTATAGAGTATAGATGACCTCTTAACCTGGCAAAGAATTGGCCTTTATTTTTTACTACAAAAAACGTTATTTTATATTAATTTTTTTCTCTAAGTCTTCCTTTTATTTCCAATATTTCTTTTAACAATATTTTGATTTCAATTGTAGTTTATTAGGATATATTGTTAGTCTTTGACAAAGATTTGCTTTTTGTTTCTTTCCTTTTTTGTTTCACTTGCTTTTTTTAGTTAAATTTCTTTTATTGGAAACAAACAAAAAATATAATTTTTATATTTTGATTGGCAATAAATATTTGTTTGTCTTGAAAGAGTTTTGCATCTTTCAGAATCATCTAAAAATAAAGTACTTGAAAAAAAACTACTCTAAATCTATTTTAAATGTTACACGACTTCGTTACCTTTTATGGCGTGTACGTCACACATTTTATTTGTTTTTTATTTCAACAAACATCATAACAAATCGAAGCTTTAAGTATATATATATACCCTACGTAACTTTATTAACATTTTCAACTCATCAAAGTAGTAGTCTTTTAAAACTTTAAGCTTTGGGTGAGTGCCCTTTCATATTTTATTTATGTCTGTCAGACTTAAAACGCAAGCGTCCCATGTTCGAAGTCCAGCGGAGGACATGACGAAATATAAAATTTAATTATGGTTTCGAGTGTTTAATAAAAGGAACTCCAGACAATTTCTCTTAAACAATAAAAAAGAAGAATCCATTCTGACCTTCTAGCTTACCTCTGGCGATGATAGCAAGGATCTTTATCACTACACACAATCATATGGAGGGAAGCTACGGCGGATTAGCTTGAAAAACCAACTTGATCAATGAAACTGAATAAAAACAATGCATGCTTTGTGGAGAGCCAATATGCTTCCTGAGAAGTGACGGAAAAAGAAATTATATCTATACTATTTTCCTTAACAAAGTTTGTTATAAAACTAAAAGCATAATAATTTTTTTATGATCTGTATTTAAAATAATGGCAAAACATACAGCTGCTATTCTTCTTCCCAGGAGCTTGTATGTACCCACGGCGACCTACTACACTGTAAGTTTGAACAAATGAGTAAGATAGTTGTACTGGGTAGTCAAAAGTTAGAGTAGACAGAAAATCACATTCAATTTCTGACTAAAATGCTATCGCTTGTATCAATAGTGCCAATTTCTTCAAGAATTTAGTTTCCTGTTCAGGGAGTATAGTGGTCTAGTTGAAAATTTTAGGGAGAGGTTTATGTATATATGTGGAGTTCAAATGATACATATACCGACAGCGGCATAACTTAAATTTCTAAAAAGTTTTCAATCTCTGGGAAAATTGAGAATACTGAGAGCAGACTTTGTTGGCCGCAACATATGTAATATCTATTCTCCATCCCAGTAACTTTTATATAGTCACGTTGACTTATCACACTGTAGGTAGTCAAAATGTTGAATAGGAAAAAAAGCATCTACGAGGTTTCAGTTGAAGCTTAATTTTAGTGGCATTAGTACCATTCCAAACGTACATTTATTGTGTATGCTTGTTGACTTGGGTTGGGTTTCGTAGCTTCTCTCGGTAGCATATGGCTTCCAAATGATATTTTTCAGTTCAATTTCAATTTTTCATAAACAACGCCCTCTGCGTATTTGTGATAGTGGTGGTTCAGAACCTTGCTGCTGATACTCATCACTGACTCCTACACTTTTCTTATTTCCTATTTTTCTAAAGAGATGGCATTGGCTGACCATTCTTTTGAGTGGTATTTTCTTTTACCTCCGAAGGTAGGGGTCAATGTGCTTCTTGGATGGATCAGGATGGCTGAAGGTTGTTAATTATTATAAATCCGTAATGACAATAACTGCTTGTGATGTATTCAGGCATTTTGAGCGCTAAACCATCGTATTCAAGGGCCGATCACGAATACTTAATACATATAGTGTAGCTCAAAACTGCAATTCGTATGTAACTTTAAGTAGTGTTGAGCGTGTAAAATGTAGATGGAAAACAATGAAATGCCAAAGAACAAAATGACTGTATTTAAAATATATTTGATAAAAACTAATGAAATAAGAATAAAAGATCTCAGAAGAGCCATTGTGCTAGCTGTTTTCTCAAATACTGTTGCCCACTGTACCAAAAATTTATATAACAAGCTCCTATTGACACAATCTCGAACCTCAAACCAACAATACGAAAATGACATCCGTAATTGTAGAACTAACTCATGTAGCACGGCCATGACTCACGGTAACTGAACGTTACCGTATTCAGCAGGTCTGACTAAATGCAACCTTTTGCTATTCCAAAAATTTAAAAGTTTAATGAAAGGAGGAAGATCTGTAGTGATTTAAAAGCTTAAAAATTACTACTTGAGAGAGTTTAGGTCTATATTAAGAACATTTTTTAGACCGCTTTGTACATGGTTCAATTACCCATTACCTCATAGGTAAAATTTTATAGGAATCTTACTTTGTCTGTGATGATTTAACCCTAATCCAGTCAATCTAGTGCCTCTTAGGCACAAATTTATTTGTAAAAGGTTATAACTTCCGCAAACAAACATTATAGCTCTTGCTGCTCCTTGAGTTCTTACTTTTCATTGTTTTGTTTTGAAATAACAAATTCGTAGTTTTCATTAATTTTATTATTTTTTTATTGAAAAAATCCTCATGAAAGAGGCGCACATAGATCAAATAGCAGCCAGTAAAATGAGTTAAAAAAGCTTTTGTCGGCCTATTGTTGAATGCAGGTCTAACTATACCAGGTATAGTAGTTACGAAGAATTCTGGCAGCCGTTATTTGATTGCAACATTTTCTGACACTGCATCCCATAATTTAGATTTGTAATAATACTCTGTGCCACTCTGTCGCTACGCAAAGCAATGCGCCCATTTGCGTTTTTTGGGAACACATCAATAACAACTTGCTAAAGTTGTATATACCTAGAGATTACTTAACAATTGACGACTATTTGGTGGCGTTGAGAGTGCGGTTGTCATTTCGGCAGTACATTCCATCAAAGGCAAACAAATACGGTCTGAAAATTGGCTTGCGATGCAGAAACTAGATACCCTTTACATGGAGTTGGATAAAAGGTACCCCCTAATGCTAAAAATCTGTCATAAATTATTATTGACGATAACAAAGGCAAAGGCCGTGTAGATACGCTTGATCAAATGGCACACAGCTATTCCATAAGACGGAAAACAAATCATTGGTTCCTCTATCAATTTTACAATCTATACTATGCGATGACGACTTTCCCAATCATCCGAGTTCATCACATAAAAGTCCTTGTACGATTTAAATGTGAAAATAAATACTATTTAATTTCATTAATAAAAAAAAAATATTAAAAATAGTTTATAAGAATGGTCTCTGAAGCACATTTTGACTGGACTTGTCATAACGTTTTCCTGACTTAATAAATTATTAAAATTGTTCCATACTTGAACCACTTCCCTAATATAATACATGGGCTGAAAAGCTTCGCGCTTAACGCTTAGATGGCACTAGTTATATTGCATTCACCTCTTTTTCAGTGTTAACCTTCAAGAGACAGCTGTTAAAATTTCATGATATTATATTAATAGATCAAAAACAATTTCGTTTTTTAATACTACGCTGCATTTCGATGGGAAAAAATACCGTTCAAGCGAGGCAATGGTTTGCAAAGTGTTATGGGAGCTCCACTCAATCAAAAACAATAATAAAACGTTGGTTTGCTGACTTCAAGCGTGGTCGTAGGGCCACCGATGATGCAGAACGCAGTGAACTTCCAAATTCACTAGGTGACCCCAGAAAACATCAAAAAAATTCACAAAATTGTTTTGAATGATCGAAAAGTAAAGTTTCGTAAGTTAGCTGACATCGTAAAGATATCAAAAGAACGTGTTGGTTTGTATTAGAGCGTGACTATAAGAAAACTCTGTTCAAAGTGGGTGCTGCGTTTGCTCACTGTTGACCAAAATCAAAAACTTATTTAGGATTCTGAAACAATGGCAAAACTGCATGAATTGTACTTCGAATTGCTCCCACATCCACCGCATTCGCTAGATTTGGCTTCCGGAGACTAAAAATTCTCGCTGATAAGAAATTTCGCACGAATGAAGATATTATCGCTTAAGCTGCAGCCCATTTTCAAACAAAAGATAAGTCGTTCTTCAAAAGTCGTACTGAAATGTTAGAGCGGCGCTGGAATGATTGTATTGCTCTTGATGGAGATTACGTTGATGAATAAAGCTAATTTTGAACAAAAAAAAGTTTTTTTTGTTAGGCCCGGGACTTTTGAATTCATTTTTGGCGTAGATTAAAAACCCCTTTAATAGCCTGTTATCATAGTCAAAATCCTTTTTGTTCGCTTATACCGAAAAAATATACGAATTCTTAGAAATCTTTGCACCCACACCCATATGCTGCGATTGTAAGTATGAAATGTTTTCGTTGGTAAATATTTTTGTTTACAGGTTTTTGAACTTTTGCCAAAAAAATAGTAGAAAAAATGTTTTTTTCCTTTTAATAAAACGAATAACAAATAAAACTGTATGAAAAGAAAAAAGAAAACTGTAATATTTACCAACAGAGTATAACAGAGCCATAATAACAGAATATACTCGTACATACATAGATGCATATGCATACATACATGTATAAAAGGCCAACTATACATTTCCATGAAATGGGTTAAAGAACCCTTTTGATAAACATCAGCGCCTACACAACCAACTAAAATATTCAGTTTTATTTCGGGAATTTTTATATTTTTGTTTTTTAGAAATATGAATTTTTGACTAACGTGTTCCATATAAGAGTGAAGGAGTGTGTATAAATAGGTTTTTCGATGTTAGTGAACTTACTCGTAAATTATTGGCATATGTTATATACACTTTACATCATACTCGTAGTCGTGCAGACATTTTTTTGGCTCCTTTTATATTTTCAACCCTTATTTTCGTGTGTGTGTTTTACGGAGTTGTGTTTTCCCCAGCTGTTTTTAAAAATGAAAAGAAAAGATATTTGCTGCTGTTTTAAAATTATTTCTATTTTGGGCTGTTTCTGCTGTTTTAAGAAGGGCCTTGATGATGTTAAATAATTTAAATAAGATCTCTTTTCATTTTCTTATTTTTTTAATTTTTTAAAAACAACCAACCCTTTTTTCTGATAAAGTTTCATTTGTTTTCTGGCTTTCATCAAGTGCTCTGTTTTGTGTTTATGACCGATTATGTTGGAGTGTATTTGAACAAGTGAATTTTTTTATTTTAAATTATAAAATGTTTGATAGCTACCTATTTTTTTTTTATTTTTTGGTCTTGTGAGAATATTTTTGTATTAAAAAAATAACATTTAAATTATAAATAAAAGGGTCGTGTTGGGTCATCAAGAACAAATCGATTTTATTAGAATTTTAATGTGTTTTCTCAAATATATATTAAAATAGTTATTTAAAGTTTAAGGGATTTGGTAAGGAAAATCAGTTAACATATCTTGTATTGAATTGTAGTGTAGGATTTAAAAATTTTTTGGTTCAACGATTATGATGATTTCTTTACTTGGTTTAAAAAACAAATTGTTCTACGAATTAGAAAAAAATTATTCTAAATATAAAATATTATCGACTTTGAAGACATTTTATAAAAATCTTCAAAAATTCTAAATATTCCCTTCGTTTTTACATTTAAATTATTTTCCTTAAAAACGTTTGGCTTTAAAAAATATTTGCATGACTAATAGCTATTCAACCTGACAGAAAAATAAAAGAAAAACGATGAAAAGAACGTAAAAGTATCACTTGTTTTGCATAAATTATTAATAACAATTCAAGTGAATTGGTTCCAGCCTATTAAATTCATTTGACGTTTAACTTGTGATGTCATTACTTCCTTTCAACAAAAGCATTGTTTTTTAAACTTTCTTTTTGTTCTTGCAATGGCATAGTATTAATTTTTCCCTTTATTTTCTTGTGTTTTATAACAATTGTTACTTGAACTTGAATTAACAAAAATTTCCGGTGTAAATATTTTATATTTCAATACAACAGAACATGAAATGACAAGTATGTAAGACAGACACTGAAACTCATCGTTTAAACTATGTTTATTGCTGTTGCAACCTCTTTAAATAAGCGGTATTTAAAGAAAACACCAAAACAAGTGACCCTTAATGCCAGTGTTACTATGCTGCAGTTGAAGTTGTTTTACGTTTCAAGTCAACCCATGGTCATCTCATAGCTTGTGTTAATTTGACTGCATGGGAGCCAATTCACTGCATATTTAATGCGCTATTTCCGTTATATTTGCACATGTTTTGAAAGGGTTTTTATCGTTTTTTTTTTTTTGTTTCTTGTTTTTTTTTTTTTTTTTTTTTTTTTTTTTTTGGTAATGTTATTCCAAACTGTAATTAAAGAACCATTTCTTAAGGATTCATGGTGATCGTTTTGTTTTCTTCTTGGAATGTTATTTTGTGTGGAAGGTAGATAGGTGTTAATAAATGTGTGGGATATTAAGCGCAACATATGTTGTATTTTAAGAAAGTGAAGTGAATTCTTTATTTTTAGTATCTTTAGGAAACTAAAGCAATTTCGCAGAAATACCTTAAAGTACAGGGTGTCTGCCGGGAAGGTATACTAATTTCTTTGTTTATAATTTTTGATTATACGAAAGAGAATGGATCTTATATCGATAAATGTTTTATTTAATGTCGGCAATTATGTATGGAATACAATACCAGATAAATGCCCGCCTCTGTTAGCCTCACAAATGCGAGCCCTTTTGGGCACATTTTCCATTACATTCTCACACATTTCACGCGTTATTTCATTACTTTTCATCACGAATATTTTGTTTGAGTTACTCCAGCGTTTCTGATTCATTTGCATAAACCTTACTTTTCAGATATCCCCACAAAAAGAAGTCCGGAGCAGTCAACTAAGGAGACCATTCCTTGAAATAATTTGTTGTGTGTTGTTGTGTCTAGCAGTAATTCCTTTGTAACCGATGTAGCACCGTCTTGTTGACACCACATGTTAGTCAAGCCCAAAGCATGCAGTTGTGGTGTTAAAAAGTTTTCAATCATTGCACGATATTGCTCCCCATTGATAGTTACCGTTACGCCGTTTTCAGTTTCAAAGAAGTAAGATCCAATGATTTCTCCTGACCAAATTGCACACCAGACTGTCACTTTTAATGGATGCAAAGGTGACTGATGAATAATTTGAGAGTTTTCCTTTGTCCAGAACCGACTATTCTGTTTATTCACATAACCATTCAAATGAAAATGTGCCTCGTCACTTATAATAACTTTTTAATGAAAATCGATGATTGATTTTGCTAGAATGTTTTAACGATTAGAACACGTTGGTTTACTGAACATTTTTCCATAATAAATTTGCCACGCCTCTACTTCACCACTGCTAAACATGAACTGTCAAGACTAATTTTTACCAAAATGGCGGCAAAATAAAGTAGTATACCTTCCAGGCGGACACCCGGTATTTGCAATAAATTCCATTTAATTAAAATATTTTGTAGAACAATGTTTTCAACGTTGGTTTCATTTAAACAATTTTTTTAATTAAAATATCGTTGTTGTGATTGACTTATTACTTTTAAAATAAGATAATTGCCCAGTGGCGTATTTGAGAGACAATGTCATTTTGATATTTTCACCGATGAATCGTCGTTACAATATCAAAGTCAAGTCGAAATTAGCATGAAATTATAATTAATGAAAAATTTTCGTACCTACTTGACTCATCAAGAGAGTTCTCCAGACACTGAAATAATGGGTGAAGTAAAGTGAATTTTAATATTGGGAGGTTATTAAAGATGTGTGTGGATTATAACAGTTTTGAGCAGTAGAAATCAGTATGGATTGTTTGGCCAGGTTTAAGGAGATAATATGATTAGCTTCTAGTCTTTTCTAACACTTATTGATTGTTTTTAGCTTAGACTTTAGATGATTTGTGAGTGTCACCGAAACGGAATAGAGCACAGCAATCTTGGGTCCGTTCTTTACTCATAGCATTCCCAACTATCATTCTATCGTCATGTATTTCCTCTTTTAAAGCTTTTTCTTTTATTTGCTTCATAGCGTACAACTGTATAGCAAACTATGGGTCTTCTAATGACTTTCTTCTCTGCTTGAATTACGTACACGAATCACACCATTCAAATGGTAAATTTTTAGTGTATTGTGATTATTCTTGTTACTATTTATTGTTTTGTTAATTGTTGTTGTATTGTATTGATACTTATTAGAAAAATACTTGCTTATTTGCAATTATATTGACTTTGTCTAGTATGTATACATACAATATTATTAATATATTTTAGATTAAGTTGTTATAAAACTACCAATAACTAAGGTTGTTTCATTGTAAAATATATAACATTTACAAGTTATGTTTTAAAAATAAAATGAATCCGATAAAATCAAGATCACACTGGTTTTTAGTAATGCACAGGGTAATTGAAACTGAGGGTTGAATTATGAATAAGTATGCGACTTACGAAAAAAATGTTATTCTGTGAACATGGCGTTAGATGTTTAGTTTACTTTCAAACCAATAGAATCTTTTACACAGGTCACGAATCAATGAACTGTCTTCAATAAAAAGTTCTTTTCACAAAATCGAGTTAGTATTGCTCTATACATACAGTGTGGGAACTTGGGGTTTATATCAATAACAAAAACAAACACTTTTGGATTTTCAACTATTTGATTTAATCATCGAAATTCGCTAAAAATTAAAAAAACAAAGAAAATTTTTATTTAACTTAAAAAAATCATTCATTAAACACCGTTTTTTTAAAGCGACAAAATATAAGCACGTCTTCAATAAATTTATTTAAAATATTAATTTTTCAAATACTTAACTTACTTACCATTATTTTTTGTAAGTTATTGACATATTTATGTTATGGATCGATTAGATTCTATAGTGTTTTACCAGAGATTTCATTAAATGCAATTTCCACTTGTTGATTTATTTGTTTACAAAGCACTCTTTCACTCAATAATCTGTGCATTTTGGATTATTATTCTGTTGATATCTCCAATCAAGTGGCATTTTCCCGTCTTCATGCGGTATCAGTATCTATATCTTTGTAGACGAATCGATCCATTACACTCTTTTTGTATGTATTGGCCAACTTCCAAGGCCAAAAATGCACTTCCGGACTAAAAAACTTACTTTATGCTTTACCGTGTCTTTGATATATCGAGGATTAAGACGTTGTCTTTTTTATTCAGCTTAACCAGGCTAAATCCATAAGAATGTCTCATATTAAACTTAGATTCGTCAGAGAAGAGTACGGTCTACCATTAAAAGTATACTTAAGTTTACTTGCTCCTTTGTAAATTTAATTCTAGCCAATCTGTTTTTCAAGGTATTAAATGGTCCATTCGCACTTCGACATGATTGTGTTTGGATGCATCTAATCGAAACATTTAAATTTTATTGATTTGTAATAAACCTTGCTCATACGTGGGATACTATTTATATTTCGGGAATAGCAAATAATAACAAATATTTTTAAATAATAATGGCTTTATTGTTTTTAAAATAATTCCACTTGATGATCAATACACTGTGGTATTCGTTCAAACCATTTTTTAAAGCAGTTTTTCCATTCCTCATGAGACACCTCCAAAACATGATTTTGGAACGCTTCAACTGCCTCTTCGGCACCCGTAAGTCGTTGACCACGCAGTATACCTTTGATTTTCATAAACGAGAAGAAGTCATTGAGTGCCAAATCAGAACTGTACGGATGTTTTCGATGTTTCGGCTGCTCAAAAGTTCATCTGTCGGATGAGATGTGAGAGCTCGCATTCTCATGATGTAGAATGATTTCTCTTCGGCGGTTAGTTTTACGTATTCCTTTGAAGACTTCCGGCATGCAAATGGTAGTGTACCAATCAGAATTGACTGTCCTTCATTGATCAAGAGGAATAGTGTCCACATGGCTCATTCGGCTGATGGAACAAGCGACCAGTTGCTTCGCTATGCTTTTTCCACAAACATCTTTTATGGATTTAGCTCGTCTTGGAATACTTACTCGATTGCTGTTTTGTTTCTGGCTCATACTCATAGATCCATGATTCGTCACTTGTCACGATTTTATACAAGTCTTTTGAAGCACCACGGTCGAACTCTCAATCGACACGAGCCTTTCTTGAGCGATAGATGAATTATGGGATGTCCAACGGGGACAAATTTTTTCTTACAATTTAGTGATCATGCAAAATCGTATATATTGAAGTGGAACTAATGTGCACGGGTGCCTCTATCTCTAATATGTCACATAACATTCTTGCATTATCAGTTCACACACTGTATCAATGTTTTGTGGCACAACAACTGATTTTCAACGACCTTCATGGAATTCATCGGCGACCAAACTACGAGCACGACTATTTTATTTATTATTACTCTACCAGCGATATACTGTGGTTTTTGATGGTGCTTTATTATCATATAAAGAACTGAGTTCATCGACACATTCTTGTTGAGATAATCCATGTCGAAAGTTGTGAAAAATAACCCAACGAAAATCTTCTCTTGAAATTTCAATTTGTTGGCCAAATTGTTTTTTTTTAATTCAACTCACTTTTTTTAACTCACTTGTACTTCAAAACGTTTTGAGTACGTTTATGCTAGAAAATGTCAAACTTTATTATGGTGTTGCCAGATTTTAGCTTAGTGTTGCCAGTTCTCGATATATAAAGAGATACTTTTATAAAGACATACTTTTTTATTAAACGAAGTTCCGCCTGGACGTACAATTTTCTGGATATCAGGGGTCTACCACCTCTGTGTATGGTTGTCAATGAGCCTCATGAACGAAATGGCATATAATACGATAAATAATTCCGTGGTGAATTCCAAATTTGTTTTCGACTGATGTCACTGATTCATCTCTATTGTAATCATTATTTTTTCTTTTAATTGGTAATTAGCCACTTTTGTAGAATACTGTAAAATATTGCTGGCTGGGGACAGAGTTTGATAGATTCGGTACCATTATAAAAACGTTCCAATTTTTTCTAATTATTCGTCCAATACTGAAATGATGGTTCTTGTTATTGGAAGATTTTTGTCGTTGGTAATTTAACCATCTAACTCTTCCGTGCTGTTGTTTTGACGCAAGCAATTTGTTTTTATTTGTTCCTGTCTTTTACTAATAGGTGTATATTATTATAATAGAAAAAATTAAAATTCGAATGAGCTTTTCTATGTTTTGAGAATACATGAGAGTATGTACAAGCTCGTGCATACGTTTTGTCGCATACTGTAGGTATCAACACGATAACGGATATTCTAAATATGATGCAAGTTTGCATTTAGACCGGCACTATTAAAATGTCATAACATTTTGAATTTATTCAATTAAAAAATTGTTTTAAAATGTTTATTTAGATGCCATTTTCTATTCTGAAAAAAGTATAACAAAAAAACTCTCAGTGTATTTACACCCGAAAAAAACACCGATAAATAAAATTGTTTTCCCTATATTTTCCTTGTTTCGTTTTTTTAAACCCTACTAAAAAAGTGTGGCAAAAACTTGTAAAGAAATAACGAAATATTTATACAAAACAAGACATTGACATCTAAAAGCATAGCCAATGAAAGAAAAAAAAAACGCAAAAGAAATGAATGAAAATAAAAATACAAGTGAATGACAGTTGTAAAACTGCTGCATAAAATTAAATAGTTTGAAATGGTAAAACTAAAAACGAAAAAAAAACAAAAACAAAATCAACTGGGAGCATCATCATCACCGTCAGCATGTATGAAAATAATAAAAATAAAACGGACACACAAGAAAGAAAACAATAAAAGTATCAATACAGTAGTTGTTGTGGCAGTAAAATATGTAAGTGAAACAACAGCTACGGTGAAGCATCAACAATATTAACTCCAACTACGGAGTAGCAACACCAACAACTTAACAGCAGTTGCAATAACAGCTATATAGTAAAATGAAGGCAATGGAAAAAATTGCAAGTAAAACGTGCGCCAATAATAACAACAAACAACAATTGCAGATAGTGTACAAAACATTACAATGAATATTGACAGTTGAAACAAATGGACAGAATGACGACTTATGGGTGTACAAACATACAGCTATACAGACATTCATATACATCGTATGTGAAATTTTGCTACTGATAACTCGTGTTTTTTGTTTTTGTTTTTTACACCCGTAATTTTCCAATATTAAAACTGCCACGGTAAACTAAAGAAATTATAGTTGGTACTCAGGGTAAGGTAGCGGCAACAGAAGTACATATTCAGCAGCAGCATGAACAGCAACAGCATTCAGTCATATTTGACAACATTCATGCTGTTTTATAATGTTTACAGAAGATGTAAGAAGAGTTGCAACAAAAATAAAAGGGGAAAACATTTTTATGATTGTACACTTGGCATTATTTTTGTTTTTGTTTTTTTTTTTTGTTTCACGTTACTTATTCCCTGCATTTATAGATATGGAACACCTCTGTTGCACAACAGAGTTTAGCTGATGCTGCTGCTGTTGCTGTTGCTGCTATAAGTGTCAGCTAAAATGAAATGAAAAATAATCAGAAAACAAACAAAAAATTTTGCACAAAACAAATAAGACCAATAATTTCAACTACAAGTATAGACAATATGAATGTAAGTATTTTGACAGTTTTTGGGGAGTTGCCATATCAGCAAAAAAAAAAGAAATTAAAGAAAGATTTTTTTTTTTTTTTTGTTAATAAAAAGTAATATTATTTTCAAAATTAAAAAACTTTTTGAATTCCCTAATAAAATTCTTTTAAATCAACAAAAATTAACATCAAAAAGTTTTAAGTATTGTAACCTCTTAGCAGAATAAAAACAAAAATAAAACTAAAAGCAATTGAAAAATTATAGTCTTTCAGGCTCATCTCTTGATACCCTACAAAACAAACTTACCCAAGCAAAACGTGTAAAAATGTATTCATAATTTTTTTACAAAATCTCTATTAAGTATCAGCGTGAGTCATGTTTAGTCATGTTAACACGACAACGTTCGTAATTCGCTCCTCCATTCATAATTCAACCCTCAATTCTAAGCCGAATTACATAGCTTTTTAGAGCGAATTACAAAAATTGTAAGTAATTCTGTTTAAAAATTCTGTTTAAATGATTTTTACCGAGGGTTTGTCCATGCTAATTTTTTTTATTTAATATCCAAACATTTTTTACATGTTTAAATATAATTTAATGGCAAATAGCTAAACAATAAACATAAATAATAAGGAAAATAAGAAGAACCATCAAGACGAACTACAAAGGTACCCTGTGCACGGTTTTGATACGTATAAGTTATTTAGACAGCGAACACAGTAGCTCGAATTAGCGACAACAGTTCCTTTACTCGTCGCTCGTGTAAACAGTTATAAGAAAATATGTGAAAAATCTGAAGAAATACGCTGCGAATTTCTAAAAATTTGTAAAGTAGATATATAGTGGGAATGCTGCATGCGAACACTGGACCAAGAAATAATTTACTCGATTTGCCACCTCGCCGCGATATCGATAAATGTGGATAAAATTTTGTAACTGCACAATAGCTGCCAGTAAATAGCGAAGTCGCTAAAGTGTAACTACTCAGAGAATCTCAATTGTAAGATGTCACATTGTTTTACCGCAAAGAGACGATTAGTGAAAAACTCTGACAAGCAAATGGATAACATTAGAGAATCTTAAATGAAGAAAGAAGGCCAAAGGCCAGTGACCATTAACAAAACGCTTTAAGGTCAGGCTTGATGGTAAACAAAGATATGTTTTGCTTTTGGTGAGATAGGAGAAGTGGTGATACCTAACACAGTCTGAAATACCATTTGTAAAAGTGTCTGCAAAATTTTCTTGAATTAATTTTCAATAAAAACAATTTTAATTCAAAAAAGTATATTAATTTATTACACGGTGCGACAAAAATGAGCGAAGCTGAAATACCTGGGAAATGATACTGCTTTTCTGATAGACGCTATTGAGTAGAACAAGGATTTATTTTTGGAACTTTCGAAGCACCTCAAAAATCTTAAATTATTAAAAAAAAACGAGTTCTCCGACCTTCATGCACTTATAAGCTAATAACTTAGCGGAATATTACTCGATTTTAAGTTTCTTTTCAAATTTGGAAAGAATAGAAACAGACCTTGGAAATGATATTTGCTATCTTAATAAAAAACTTTCGAGAATAAACTTCGTGTGGCGGTCCCATCGTTCCAATTTGAGTTTTTTTTTTTTTTTTTTTTGTTAAGTTGGTACATCTGTTGTTGATATTCCTGCTAAACCTTAACATCATAGCTTAACATTTGCAAAAGCTACGTAGCCCAGAGTACATCTATCTGTATGTGTGTTGGTGATTTTTACAATTTTTACCGTGTTAAGGTCGCAAAGGCATAATTATACGGGGGTTATTCCGGAAACTTTTTGATCGTATGTCGTTTAAGTTGCCTTTTAGAATCTGGTTGTACTTCGCAAGCAAAACATTTTTTAACCAAATTTTTTATGTTTAGATGCGTTTTTGCGCACCATTTTATACCGTATTACCGTATCATTTATGAATCAATTAAGGAATAATATTGTTTTACTCGATAGCGCCTATCCGAAAAATAGTATCACTGCCAGGTATCTTATTGTCGCAACGTGTTATATGACCTAATATGACCCAATATTAGCTGTATTTCAGCGATTTTATTTTGTAACTGCAGCAATTGTTTAGTCTGATTTATAGAATGAAGTCAACGTTGACCTTGAGCCAATCGGAATGACGAAGGAGGCACTAGTACTATCAATGCGGTACCATCAAAAATAACGTTTATCGACAACGATAGACCACATCGAGTTTCTTAAGCTGCAGTCTCATTTGTCAAACATTTGACGGAAAAAATTTAACCACTACTATATATAGAAACACAATGAAATCATTAACTTATATGTCAGCGTTTCTTAAAAAATTATTTCAAAACAAATAATAGTACCAAAGAATATTTGGATTCTTAAATTATTTACATTGAAAAAATAAATAATGAAAGAACTAATATTTCTATCAAATAGTGGTCTTATATTTGAAAAAGTGATCATAGCTTTAGTCCGCGCTTACTAACACACCACTTTAAATATTCTAAGGAAAAAAGACAGCACATATAGCCAATCTTTAAATGTTGGATTGACATAGAAAAGCACTATCTTTAAAGCTGAGGTAAAGCTGAGGAAAGTATTTAAATAACTTTGGATGTTTTTTACCATATTTCGATGCAATAGCAACAAGACCCTATTTTCAATAGCTTATCCATTGGTTTGTGTATAAAATTGTTAACTGTTAATTAATTTTGCTATAGAGACTAGAGAGTCTAGTTCTGATTTCCGAACTCATAAAGCAAATTCGACATAAATAAGGAAAATTGTGCAAGAAAAAAACTAATGGTTTATAAGATTTTCCTAAAAATTGCGAACAAACAAAACGATATTTAGATTTTTTTGTTCGCGTCACAAGCATTAGCACAAACTCAAGCTACCCTAACCATCATCTACGTTAGCAGAGAAAGAGAACATAATTAACTGCACAAGCACTTAAAAGGTTTTATTTCGCATAAAAGCAAATGATGGCAATGCAAAGCTTAAGATGTTAAAACCTCAAAAGTCACGTAAAAGACTCTTGCATTACCTTAACTATTGACCATCAGTCTTGTAGTCTAAGAGACAGTCGCAAATAACCAGACATTTTTTAATACATTCATTCCTTCTTTTACTTTGTTTTTCCTTTTTAAGCCACTAAATAAAACTACAAACATGTTTTTAAGCCATTAAACTAAAAATTTGTGCATTTGAGTACCAAAACAAGGAAAAAAATTGAGAAAAAGAAACAGCAGAATCATTGAAAGAAAGATACTTAACAACATGTTTTTAAATATTCCACGGACAAAAAAATATATTTAAAAATAAGCACCAAAAACTCCAATTACTTAAGGACAAAACATCTAAACCTCTAAAATCGGTTTAAAACAAATATAAATAAGAAAATATGTAAACGTATATGAGATAATGCAGAGTACCAAATAGAAGCGAACAAACAAGAAAACTAGCAGTGTTTGAAGTGATCGATTCCTACCAAAAAGGAAATTATTTCTTGTCCTGTGTTTGCTGAAATTTAATTTTAATTTTGATGATTTTTCCTTCAAGAACACAAATAGGCTAATTTGTTTATTTAATAATACTGAGACATCTGTATATATAGAGAACCAAATTTATTGTTAATTGGAACAATTGTTAAAAATCATTTTTAAAACATTTATTTTTTGGATATGTACATAAATACCTTTTAATTGACATTTTTGTTAATAAAGAAGTCTTAAAGAAGCTTACCTGAAAAAAAAGGAAAGACAAGTTTTGTTTTAATTATTGATCAAACAAAGCAATGTAAACTAAATATCAGGACATTATTTTGTAAATTAAAAAAATCTTATAAATAAAATTTCCTAAAACTATATTTTAAAATAAAAATGCACGATGAATTATCTTAATATCGGGAGGGCCATTTAAAAGTTTAAATTTAAAAGTGCAATAAAAGAAAGATGGTCTGAAATTTTTCCAAATTAATTTTTTGTTTTGAAGTACAATTGTTTCGGTTAGAAAAGAAATATTATTTCATTCCTATGGCTGCCGCGACTGGCCTCACAGTACCCCATTCGATCAGACCAATTTTCGAGAACATTTGTATGGGGTCGTATCTCGGCAATGGCATCACGAATGTTCAACAATTTTCAATTGTATCTGGTTTGTCGGAATAACACTTGTCTTTAACGGCGTCCCACAGAAAATAGTCCAACGGTGTCAAATCGCAGCTTCTTGACGGCCAACTAACATCACCATTTCGGCTAATTAAATGTCCATCGAACGTTTGGCGCAATAAATCGTTTGTGGCATTAAATGTGTGGCAAGTTGCACCGTACGGTTGAAACCAAACATAGTTCACATCAATACCATGAAAAGCGGGTACGAAAACAATCGGTTATCATGGTGCAATAGCTGTCTCAATTGACCGTAATGGTTGCGCCGTCCTCAAACAGCCACTCGTAATGGGTGCATTGGCGTCTGTAAGACCAAGTTTGGGTTTTCTGAGCCTCAAATACGGAAATTTTGCTTATTAACCTACCCATCATTTGTATTGAAAAAAATTTCCAATAAATCCGAACCTTTCTCAAGCGTAAATCGATTCATTTCGTTCAGTGTAGATAATATACTGAATTTTGTGACAGAATAGAATGACTTAAGTATTGCCAGATTGGAAATAAACGCTGGTGTAAATTTAAGCCGATAGATGGCCCACCCGATATATTTTGTTTCGATGGAAGGACCTATGACAATTATGTGTGAAACAAAATATCGGCCAATTGCTTGCCACGGCTTTGGCGGCATACCACTAACCGTCGGTCCATATTTTCAATGACTCTGAGACATAATTGAGTTGGAGTGCCGAATTATCTCATCGTTTCGCTCTTGAATTTTTTCTTGGCTTACTGACGTACACTTTTTCTTTCAAATATCTCCAGAGAAAGAAGTTCAACGGTATCAAATCACATGATCGTGGCGGCCAATTAACATTGCCGTGACATGAGATAACACGGCCATTAAAGTTCTCGCGCAAAAGAGCAATTCTTTCGTTGGCTGTGTGGCAAGTGGCACCACCCTGATGGAACCACATATCGTCCAGGTATAAATCCTCAATTTCTGGCCACAAGAAGTCAGATATCATCTCGCGATAGCGAACACCATTCACGGTAACAGCTTGGACGACCTTATTTTCGGGAATGTACGGCCCGATGACGGCGCCAGCCCATAAATCGCTCAGCTATTTTTCGTGGATGCATCGACTTTTCAGCAACCACTCATAGAATCGCATTTACCCAAATGCTGCAATTCTGCCGAATATGCTGACCAAAAAAAAAAAATAAATCACGAAATGCACGAAATGCAGATAGAATTGAACGCTCATTTTCGTAACAGGCTTCATGATTGAATTTGTCAAACACTGAAACAAAGAAATGTCAAATTAAGTTGTGCGAAAAACTTGATGTTAAGATAAATAGTCAAATAACATCGTGTTTTATGGGTGAGCCACCTTTTATCTTCAAAATCTTTTGAAGAACTAAGAATTCCGGAAAGATGAAAAGGAGGTTTTGCTTATTATTATAACCCTTTCAATGAGTCTAAAAATAGTATCGGGTGCAATTCGTTGACTGAGAGAAGTCTCCGTTTTCCTCCATGGAATTTTATGAGAAATATTATTATTATTCTGTAGAACTGTCTAATTATAAGCAAGCCAAGCTCTCTTAGTTTATTGTTAAGAACAATGGAAAACGATTATTTAAAAAAAAAATTGCAAAAAAAGGTGTGCTATTTTAACTTTATTTTTACGTCGCTACACTAGAAGTAGTCGATAAAGTCCGTAGAATACTAATGAACGACAGGAAAATAAAATGTCGTGAGGTAGCTTAGTTTATAGTCACCTCAGCCGCGTATGTACGTAAAATTGCACGAATTTTTCAAAATGAAATATCCTGGTGATCATTTTGAGCCTACTTACCCCGAACTTTAACCAGCATTATTATCTTCCATTATCATTATGCCCTATCGGCACTATTGCAGAACACTGCGACCCATGTGAACTATGTGCTTCTTCCGGTCTATAGCTTGTTCAGCAGATCTGTTACTGACCTGAAACCATAATGGTGGATATGTCACCCAGTGAGAGCCTATGCCTAATTAAACATTTCTGTCTAAACCTATCATTCACACAATCTGTGCTTCGCTGTGTCTGATGCCTATGAGCACATTATACAAACATTTACATCTATGGCCGCCATCTTCAGCTGCGCCTTAAATTCTAGTGGTCCGTAAGAAATTCCGTTAGAAGTTTTAAGTCTGGCCTGCCATACTTGAAAACCTGAGAGCGGCGCTCAAATTACAAATTGATCGCCTCCATAGAGTGGTGAAACCCTTATAGAGCATTCCAGTGTTTCAAGCATCTGGCAAATTCCTAATACTTGATTAGATTGAGGATGGTAGTAAGTGATGCCAATTCCCTCCAGGAGCGAGTGGTTCAGGGATATTTTAGACGACTATGACATTATGACGATTATGCGGTGTTAAAACTGATATTTTCTGCTATGGACATAGGATAAGTATTTGTCACTGTCTACCGGCCTTAGTGGAATTGCAATACGCGTTAGAGATTTGTATTTAAGACATATTCCGTTCTGACAAACTCCTCCGCCAGTTCATTACCATAGTAATCTTTATGTGCAGGGAATGATGTTAAGTAATGCGAAACAGAACACCGAGCTTAAGCAGCTTATTTCCACAGAGGAAGATATATTATCTCTTCAAGTATACTCCCATCATATACGATGGCTTAGTGTTATTAAACATTCAGACGTCGTACAGCTCTACTTCAATTTTGAGGACACAAAAAGACGTATATTTTATTCAGAAACTCAAGGAATTATTCAGCTTAAACTCACGGAATTATTCAGCAATTAGGAATTGGTCACTCTTGCCCTAAAAGCCGCTTCTTGAGTTCAAGATGTATAGCGCTATTAACTTGCTAAAAATCAAAGCAACACGCCTTTTCAGTTTATTTTTTCGACTCCTTTTTTAAGATAGCGAGCATTCTTTTATCTTTTTTAAAAACGGTTTGTGTATACAAATACGGTTTCTTTCTTTTCAACTTTTTTTTTAAAAGATAGTTAAATGCATATCATTTTGCAACAGAAGTTTATTTTGAACAGCACAAAAGAAGAAGCCAAAAAACAAACGAAAAAATTACAATATGACAAAGTCAAGGAACGACATCTTGGTCTCCCTCTCTTGGTATCCCGATGAAGACAAACATTGACAATATAGACAGACAGACAGATATACAAATAAACAAAACTATATACATACACAAATACATACGAAATATATACGTACTGACATTAAAGAAAAAGATAAAGAAATTATTTGCGTGTTGCAGTAACTTTGGTTAGTTTTGCGTCGTTTTTTATTTTTTTTTGAGTTGCGTTGCATTGCAAGAAGCTTTTCGATGACTTCTATCCTGTCTATGGCCAGGCAAGCAGGCAGGCAGGCAGTCAAGCAGGAAAACATAAATCTGGCTAAAACAGAAACCAAAACAATATTGAGCGTTTGTGTGTGTACATTTGGTTTTTGCTTAAAGAAAACAAGTTTCTTTTTGCTGATTTTTTAAGTTTTTTAGAATATTTTGTTAAAAAAATCAGAAAATCTTGGTATGTTTTATGTTGTGGCATGAATACATAAAGCCAATGGCCAATATTTTTTTTTGTTATTTTTTGTTTTCGTTGTTAAATTTTGGCCATTTGAAAAGCAAACAGACAACTTTTTTAAGTCTTAGTTTAGATGCTTCCCTTTTTCCATTTTTTCTCTTCGTTTTGTTTTTTTAGTTGGTTTGATTTTTTTTTTAATATTTTTTTTTTACCATCTTTATTTGTTAGTTTTTCCATTATTTTTACTTTAAAGAAATATGTATATATTACATATATTTTATTTTCTGCTGGTGATTTCGTTTGGTCTTCTGTTCTGTTTTGAACATCCTTTAGGGCTCCCGTTTATGGTCATGAATGGTTATGCTATTGGAAAATGTTGGCAAATTCTCCGACTGTCTTTTAAGCTTTTTTCTTTCCTTTCTTCTGCACTGGTTTGTTTTAGTTTTTAATATTTTTTTGCTGTATTTTTTAAAGCTTAAATGTCATAGCCATTCAATACGTGTTGTAAGTAGAAAATGATTTTTCTTGCTTTTTTTAAGCCGAGCAGTTTTTCTTACTTTTTTGATGTTTTTCAACGTTCTTTCATTTCTGGTTTTTGTTTTTTTTTTTTTTTATTATTAAAGAAATGATAAGGTTTTTCCTTTTTGTTTTTGTTTCTGAGTTTATGTCATTTATCTTAAGGTCAATTTTATTGTAGAAAAACCATCAAATGATTAGTTATTAAGACGAAATGATGATGACTATTTCAGTTTGAAAATTTTAAAATTGTTTTCTTTTGTGGTTTCTTTCGGTTTTAGTTAAAATTAAGGGATTTTTGTTCAAAAGATTTAATTTAGATTTAAGTTGGTTTTCCTTTTTAATAAAAACAAAGCCTAAGAGTATATCGTTTTACGTTAAAATAAAGTACTCTTCAAAATATGCCTTAAATTGGAAGGGCTCAGCTTGAAACGAAAAACATTTTACGGACATCTTAGTTGAAACAACTGTTTTCCTTATAAGTGATCTTTTTTGGTGATTAAAAGACTGCTTTTGACAGCCAAATACGAAGGAAATCTTTAAGACTATGTCTGAGTTTGGTATTTCTGCAAAGCTGATCAGATTATGCACAATGACACTTCAGAGACAAGATCGTTAGTTAAAATAGAAAATAACTTCTCCGAACCGTTTAGCACTAAATGATGTTTTAGAAAAGGTGACAATTTGATGCCTGAAATAAAAGGTATAGTAATTAACAAACAAAATATGCTTATCGCATGTGCCGATGACTTCGAAATAACGATTGGATTGCTGTAAAAATTATTGGAAAATTTGCAAAATAAGCGGGTGTTGTTGTTAAAGATGGTTTCAACAAAAAAAAAAAAAAAAAAAAAAATGGCTTTGAGAGCGGCACGATTTGTGAACGCTACAACTTCGAGGTAATGGATTAAACAAACTCGATAACAACAGTTGGGATATAACAAAAAGGATAATATGGTAAATTGATGCTACTTTGATGAAGAAATCGTTTTATCCAGACGAAACGCTCTAAAAAAGGCTAATCCTATCCTATATCACTGAAGCACAGGTGCCTTCAAAAGCATATAAAGCTATTGTTAGAATATTTGAGATAACAATTCATGGATGATGAATGATGCCACGAAGAAGACATTCGATCTCAATATCGAGGGAATGCGCAAAAAAGAACGTCGAAGATCGTTGCAAGGATCGGATGGAACAACATATCAGAAAACTTGTACTGTGAGAAATGGACGAAAAATCGTAATGCATGGAAATCTTTTTTATGGTCGGCATAAGACTTAGTAGAATTATTGTAACATATAGATTAGGGTGCTACTTATTATATGAGCCAATTTTTTTGTAACATTTGCGCCGTTACTCCCCTCAGAAACGTTCTATTTAGCAAAAAAATATTATATTAATTCCCATAACCTTCCTGTGGGGACTTCTCTCAGTCAATGAACTGCACCCGATTCTACTTTTGAACTCATTGAAAAGCACCTGCAGTTTAACACCGGCTCCGAACGGTAAATGCATTTAGAAAAGTTTTCAATAGCAGGAATACTCATAACCAGTTACTAGCTAATGTTATGAGGTGATACCGCTGTCGAAAAAACTTTTTTCTTTTTTTTATGATGGTCTGGCCTGGTATTGAACCGACGACTTTCTGGTTGTTAGGCGGGTATCTTACCTACCATACCAGAGCGGCAAAAAAATACATTGTGGAAAATTACAGGCAGATTTCAACAGGAGAGGGCATGCCTCATTCGACTTTAAGCTGTCAAAATATGTTCAATTTATATGAAACATTAACAAATACTTCGTTGATTTGCTTATGGCCGGATGCGGCACGCGTTCCCCTGATGCAATCTGCCTAAAATTTGCAACAACGCTTTCTTTTGGCTACGGAGAACATTTTTGGCGTAGTTACAGTATTAAAGTCGTACTTTTAAAAATACGGTGCACCCTAAATGAACATGTTATATTCAGGGAAATATTTTCCAATAAAGGAGAACAACGAAGGATTATTTTATAAAAGTTTATACAATTTTTATTCTGTTAGTTCTACAGTTCGATTGAATGTCGTAATGATCAGTTAGCTTTTTACTACGACATGATCAACAAAATTTAATTATCGAATTCGTATAATCGCTAACATTCGGAATCGTATAGGCAACTAAAAAAGAAATTTATTTGTTAATGTTGCTTAAGATAACTCGGCTGCAATAACTTTTTTATATCTAATGTTTTTTATGGAAAAACAAAATTTAATTTAAAAATAGGTTTTCAATTCAATTTTCAACCGTAGATGATATACTCACAAACAAAGCCCTAAAGTATATCGTAGCTTAAAGTTATTTGTAGTGTCCCATAGAGTATACTTTAGCTTTTATACAAACATATACGACTCTAAAAGTATGTTAAAATTTAAAGTTAATTTTCGACTAATATTAGAATATACACACATTCTAATCTTGTTGTATATATAATTCCCATAACATTTCATGAAGGAACACGAGGACTTTTCTCAGTCAATGAGCTGCACCCGAATTCTATTTCTAGACTCATTGAAAGGGACCTACAGTTTAACGCCGGCTCCTAAAGGCAAATGCATTTAGAGAAGTTTTCAGTAGTGGTTATACTCTCATGACCAGTTACCGGCTAATGTTATAAGGTGATACCACTGTAGAAAAATCTTTTTTTTCTTTTTTCCGATGATCTGGCCTGGTATTGAACCGAGGATCTTCTGGTTGATAGGCGGGTGTCTTACCTACCATACCACAGTGGGACTTATCTTGTTTTATTTAAAAGTTGAATGGTTGTAATTGTATTAAACACAAGCCTTTTTTCAAGAAAATATCTCTAAAAGTATGCTTTAATTTAATACGGGTTTAAATAAATAAAATAAAATAAACTTTCCTCATGGTGTTATAATTTAATAAAAACTATTTAACAAATTTTAAGAAATTTATGATGACCAATAAGATAAACTTCAATCTTGTTTTAAAGTAAATGCTCCTAAAGTTAGTTATAATCTTGAAATCGCCTTAAAGTATACTTCAATTTCCACAAAGGAAATTGAAAACTAATTTTTAGCTTTTTTCTTTATCAGTTTGTGTGCCTTATTTTAGATTCCAAAAGTGCATTATTTATTTATAAACAAATTAGGTTATTAAGGTTTATTTTAGGTTCTTTTAGAGCATACTTAATGGTTTAACAATTTTCTATAATATTTTTTATAATGGAATTTAAAAAACAAAATTATTAAGTATTTTTTACCAGCGAATTTAATTGAAATCTTATTACATTCCATTAAAATTAAAATTTTGTTTTCCAAATTAGTAATTTTTAGCAAAACAGAAATGTGTCTTTTTCAACATGACATCATAAAATATTTGAATTTAATATTGAAAATTAAAAATGTCACTTATGGATTAACGCCCTAGAAAAAAAAAAAAAAAAAATGGAAACCCATGTTAAAAAATAAATAAATATTTAAACTTGGCCCATATTGTGCAAAGTCACATGAAGACAATTTAATGTGAAGACACTTGAGTGACTGATGTTATTAAAAGAAAAGCAAAAAACAAAAAAAAAAACACCATAAAAGAAATTCTTCTTTTAAATGCCAAAGCAAATTTAGCAGCATCATATATAACAATCAAAAGACACACTGGCTTCAGCAGCAGGAGTTCTCAACAACAAATGGCTCTATGGTAATAGATCTAAGGCCAATATACATATATGTATAGGCAAAGACAAAACAGCCTTCTTTCTCTCTACTTACAACATGCAATAATATTAACAAAACGACAAAGTATGGCACGAACAACGATTTTTTTTTTCAAAACGTCACGATATTGATGAAAATTGTACGTGATAGGATGAAACAAAAAATAACAACAACAACAACAACAACAACAACAACAGCACACGGCCTGCCTATCAATACAAGAATTTGTTGTTCTATGGAACTCCGTGTGTAACCCAACAGTAATGAAAAAAGAACAGCAAAAATTCGTAATAATCTTTAGAAGATGACTATGCTTAAATCAGAAAAACAAAACAAAACAAAACAAAAATGCCGAAATTTTCTTTTGTTATAGGCAGGAGATGGAAACCATGCGCTGCCTTTAAGCTTTCACTCACAGTTGCAAAGTTTGGCAATATCTACGTGTATGACGAAATGTTTTAGCAGTTTTTCATTTTTAAACGGAAATGGGCTTAAAATAAAGTGTCTTTATGGTACACTTACATACATATGTACATACATACATAAATAGTATTTAAGCTTTCAATAATGTTAAATCTATAATGTGTTTTGGTGTGTTTTTTCATTTTTCAATTTTTGCCTATACTAATGACAACTCATGTTTTCCTTTACGGTTTTGCCAATAATTTTCTTTTTAGGTCTTTGGCTTTTCCATTTTCCAAAAAACAAAATATGAAAACATTTTTTGGCAAACACGTTTCAACAAAAACAAAAGCAACAACAACAACAAAAAATAGGTATTTCATTTAAATTCCTTAAGCCAAAAACATTGGTTTTAGCGAAAGATCTTTAAGGGTGTTTGAATATGTCTTTTCCATATGTTACTTCAAGTATGAAAGTTATTTGCATGTTGACAAAAATGTTTTTCTTTAAAAAAAAAAAACACAAACAAAAAGAAAAAAGAAGAAAAAAAATAATAAATTATAATAAAAAAATTGTTGCCATTTTTTTCTGTGCCTTTTCAACATTTCGTTTAGCTGTCAACTAATGTCTTAACATCAAATTGATGTAACAAATAATAACAAAGTGTTATTTTCTACTAAAAATTCCGGAAATTACAGGCAGCACAGCATACAGCATACAGCAAACGTATTGCAAGCGGTGGGAGGTATTAATGATAATGAAAGTGTCATTGGAGGGGAATCTTCTAGAGGATGATTTGAATAATCTTAAAATGTTACATAAATCTTATTACTTTTAAAGTTTATGGGAATAAATGGGAATTTAAAAATTTAACAAAATTTGAATGTAACGAAATGTTCCAAATATTAATTTGTACTATTATCCGATCTTTTAAAAGGTAAAGCTAATATTTGTCAGACTCTGATATTCTTTGTACAGCTAGGCTTCATTATCATAACAAGCGGTGGTTCTTCTGACTATATCCCCATTCAAACAGCAGTCAGGCAGGCAAAAACACAATTGGATAATCGCCAGAACGGCCATAAATTGGAGACGGTAGCTCGACTATGAAACAACAACTACAGGACGTAGTTGGAGAGAAGCGTGGATAGGTAATATTGGGTGTTCTCTTAAGTTCGGTTACAAATTGTTGGTATATATTAAAGTATCTCTGGTAATATTAATTGCATTAGCTTGTTTGAAATGTGGCCCTTTGTTAGAATACATTATTAAAATCGAAGATTTCTGTGAAAAGTTATTTACGTTTAAAAATGAGCAAAAAATCGTAATTTCTATTCTAAACAAAATAAGGGAGACGATGCTGTTACAAGAAATAAAGTCAGCTAAGTGGGGTTCTCGTTTTAGATCTGTTCATTTTGATGTTAAAGATTCACAATTACTAAAAAGTCTACGAAGACATACAAAAAAATTTTGATAACGCCGACACATAAGCAGCGTGGTAGTTGCTACAGAACTAGGCATTCATCAATTAACACTTACCATCAATTAGAAGAAAGCTGAATACATAAAGAAGCTATATGTTTGGGAGCCACATAAATTAATATTGAATTTTTAAATCAACCCAATTTCCATTTGGGATGCACTGCTAAAATGGAACAAAACCAAACCATTTTTAAAGCGCATGATTACGAGCTATGAAAAGTGTATCACGTACTACAATAATGTGCGAAAAAGATCATGAATAAAGTAAGGTGAAGCTTCGCAGACGGTGGCAAAGCCATTATTGACACCAAGAAAGATAATGCTATGTCTCTGGTGGGGTTGGAAGAGAATTGTTCATAATGAGCATTTACAAGCTGTTCAAACAATTGATTCTGATCTCTACAGATAATAATTAACGAGAATGAAGCAAGCAATTATATTTCAACTATAAGAATTGATCAAAAGAAAAAGTGTTGTATTCCATCCTAACAACGCTAGATCATACACAACTTTGATGACCCGGGAGAAGCTGATAGTTAGAACTGCCTAGGAAGTTTTTATGCATCTACCATATAGCCAGGATCATGCAAATTAGCATCTGTTTTCTTTTAATAGTGTAAATCTAAACTCCGTGAAGGCCTGCACAACGTAATTGGATCAGGTTTTCGTTTAGAAATAAAATAATGGCTTTAGTCCCCAAATGGTAAAAAATCGTCGATCAAAACGACACACATTTCATTTAATAAAGCTCGTTTCAGATTTAAGAAATACTATTTAAACAATTTTATTGCAGAATTATACAATAATATATTCACTGTACGATATTAAGCCATTGAGAAATCACTGATTTTTTCTGATTCTACGGAAGACATTCGTGACGACTGCACTCAATTATGGACTGATTTTTACCATGTTTGCTGCCGTGTAAAAACACAAGAATTTACATACATGAATCAATCATGTTTACATTACAATGTTTTTTTTTTTTTTTTTTTTTGTTATCCGCTATCTCAGTCAAAAATTAGCGCCCAATTATGAGCCAAATTACATAATTTCAAATACAAAGTTTTATGAGTAAATCATCCAAATTTTAATTAACTCAGTTTTAATTACCCTGTGAATTACAATAAAACCAATGTGATCGCGAATTTTTATTGAGTGCTTGCCCATGCTTATTCAACTTCCAAACCATTTGTTAACTTCTTAAACAATTAAATTCTTAACAATTTAAAGGCATATACCAGGAAACAACGAATTGTAAAGGTGCTATGTGAACAGGATAGTTGGTATAAGTAATTAAATAGGCGAACGAAGTAATTGAAAGTCTCATGTAAATATATTAGTATGTCTTCCTAAAAATATTATTTATTTTTGTTATTAGACAAAGAGCTGCTGATTATAACTGAAGGCATTTGTAGAAGGTATCTTATATTATGAAAATGTTCTAACAAAAATTAGTATGATCTGATCTTGATCAAAAAGAATGTACCCAGACTTAGGGCTTACACAAAAAGAAAATCAACCACTTTGGATGAGCTAAACGGCAACACTTAGTTTTCTATTTCAAAATAAATTGGAAGAATTTTTCAATCACTGCCAACAAAGATTGAATCCCATACATTGGCTGAAAAGTCCCGGGCGTAACATATATAGATGGCGCTAGTCTTATTGCATTTATCTCTTTTTCAGTTAGTACTAACCTTCAAAAGACAGTTGCTAAAATGTCATGATATTCTATTTATTAGTTTCTGAGTTATTGTGCTAAGAGCGACACTACTTTTGTTATTTTCAGAACAATAGATCAAAAACAATTTCGTGTTTTTTCTACACTGCTTCTTGATGGAAAAAAATACCGTTCGAACGAAGCAATGGCTTGAAAAGTGTTATGGGTACTCCGCCTCAACAGAAACAATGATCAAATGTTGGTTTGCTGAATTCAAACGTGGTCGTTGAACACCGATGATTTTAAATGCTCGAAAAGTGACGTTATGTGAGTCCGCTGACATCGTAAAGACAAAAGAACATGTTGGCTATATGGCATGAGCATTTGACTATGAGAAAGCTCTGTTCAAATTGGGTGCCACGTTTGGTCACTATTGACCAAAAACAAGATGATTCAAAACAATGACGAAACTACATGAATTGAACTTCGAATTGATCCCTCATTCACCGTATTTGCTAAATAAAGAGGATTCGCACAAATAAAGAGGTTATCGCTGAAACTGAGGCCTATTTTGAGACAAAACATAATTTGTTCTACAAAAGTAGTATTTGAATGTTAGAGCCGTGCTGGAATAATTTAATTGCTCTTGATGGAGTTTGCGTTGATGAATAAAGCTAATTTTAAACAAAAAGAAAGTGTTTTACTTTTTAGGCAGTGCGTAATTTTGATTTTTTATCTATAATCATTGCTGTTTTATTTAAAATTTCTTCCCTTTATTATTATTTTTTTGCTATTTTTTTATCTAAAATATTTTACAAACTTCTTTAGTTATTGAAACTATTTTTTTTTTTTAATATTTTATAGAGAAAAAATCATTCCTCTTGAAATATATTTTGTGTCACTGACAAACTAAAGAATATTTCTAAAATTGTATTTACATAAAACAGATAGAACTCAAAAGAAAATCTTCAATATAAAATGTCTTTGCAAATATTTTCTTTTTAAGACTGGAGTTTAAACAAATAAAATAACTATTATGCCCTTTCCTTGATTTATTTTTTATTTATTTTTTATTTTTTTATAGGAAACAAAAATACGGGCAAAAATGAAACTTTCATCTGTTAACGACAGTCTGTTTAATTGAAAATCAATTGAACTTTTATGAGGCTCTTCCTGTATTTATATGTGTACATACTACACATATAGATTGAAAAGAAAAATAAAGAAATACATAAAAAGTAAAACTTTTTAATTTAACACATTGAAAATGACTGGGGCGTATGTATTAAACGAGAAATGTTTGAAATACTTTTTTTTTGCCATTTTTATTTTTAATTTTTATTATAACTTTTTTTTTGCAGACTACTTTTTTTTGTAACACAGAATCAATAGATTTTATTTTATTTTATTTTATTTTTTTTATTCCTTAATATCGTAGTTTTTTATTTTGATTTTTAGCCAAGCAACCAATGTACCACCACCAAACACATGCCACACATACATACATATACATTCGACATGATTTCGCAATAGCATGTATAATAGCAGCACTAATAGCTATTTGCAAAAGCATAAATCAATTAAACGTGCTGCCGCTTGCTGCACTACTACTACTCCCATACAATGACTCTGAGAGCTACGACTACTATAACACTTTGCTACACTATTGATGCCAAATACAGTATAGTTTTGTTATACACTTAAACAATTTTTTCTTTTTTTTTCTATTTTTTAATAATTTTTTGTTGCAATATTCTGTTTTTTGCTTACAAAGTGTGTATGTGTGTATATGTATATGTATTTGATTTGTTTTTGCTGTTGGTTGTATCATGTTTGTAGTCTATGCCACATTTGCTTTATACAATTGATATTTCAACAAATAGGGAGTACATACAGTAAAAATGTTGAATATGAATATTTTGTCTTGTTGTTGTGTGAACTGGGCGGTATAATAAATTAAAAGGCGAGTGTAATTTAGAAGTTGCATATGCTGCACTAATAACTTGTTACAAATATATCAAACTATAGTGTGGGCAATTTAAAAGCTTAGATTTAAAAATGCAATAAACGGTTTGGCCTCACAGTACCCCAAGCGATCGAACCAATTTTTGAGAACTTTTTCGAGTGTATGAACAAAAAAAGGTTATCATGGTGCGATAGGTGTCTCCATTGACCCTAATGACTGTGAAATATGAAATATGGGTCATTGATGCATCCGCTCCAAACCATCACTCGTGTGGGTGTATTGGCTTCTGTAAAACCACGTTTGGGTTTTCTGAGCCCCAAATACGCCAATTTTGTTTACTAACATACCCACCAAAATGATGATAAGCTTCATCCGAAAATATGATTTTAAATGATGATAAATTTCAAATAAATCCCAACGTTGCTCAAGCGTAAATCGATTAATTTTGTTCACTTGAGATAATATACTGAACTTTGTATCAGAATAGAATGACATAAGTATTGCCAGATTTTAAATAACCGCTGGTTCAAATTTATACTTTTAAGTTGCCCACTCTATATAAAAAAAACAGAATTTGTAGCCATAGTTCACTGATAAGTTCTCTCATTTATCTACATAAATTGAGCGAAACGAACGAACGTATTTATTCCATTTCTCGGAGAACAACATTAGCTGGTTACCAGTAGAGTGGCTCATAAGGAAACCGTACTGGCGATCGCTCAAGCAAATTGTTTTTCACATGGTGGTGATTAATCTATACTCTCCATAATTTTAGAGAGTGGTGAACAAACTGCTACTAGGCGGTAGTTTTCAAGTTAACTAGCCTCACCCTTTTTAAAGATTAGCATTACATTAGCAACCATCAAGAAAAATGTAAAATTACCGGTAGGAAAAAACGTACTAAAAAGGAGCATTGCTAAAGTGCCATCTAGTCCAGAAGATTTGTCCGTTGAAATTTGCAAGAACCCTTTTAAATGCACGAGTTCAAAAAAAGGGTTTCTTTTAAGTTCGGCCAGGTTGTACGCTCTCCGGCAAGTGAGAATTATTTGCAAACATTTCAGCTAAAAAGTTTGTTCTTTCAACCGGTCTTGTTAATGCTAAGTCAACAACTAAGATTGTATTTCTATTCCTTGAAAATATAGTTACTTTATCCGCATCCTATAGATGCCAGGACACAGGGGTTAATAGGAACGAAAGAATGAATGAACTTATAGTGAAAGCTAGAGAAGTGCCAACAGTGTAATCGAAAAGCCCAAAACCTTTCAAAGCAATAAAGTCCAAATTAACAGGTCAGTTAGTCCATAGGATAAGTAAGAAAAAAAAAACAAAATTGTACAAAAATTGATTTTATTATTCAATACAGTTGCCTGCTAGGGCGATTCAACGTGTACAGCGATTTTCCAACTTTTCGATACCACTTTTATAGCACAATTTCTCGTCAAAATAGAACTCAGTTTCAGCGATTACTTCATTATTGGACTAAATTTTTTTCCAGCAAACATTTTGCTTAGATTTGAAAACAGGAAAAAGTCACTGGGGGCTAAATCTGGAGAATACAGTGGTTGGGTAAGCAATTCGAAGCCCAATTAATTCAATTTGGCCACCGTTTTCATCAATTTGTGGCACGATTTGTAAGCTCACGCGGTACCCACATTGAACAGAGCTTTTACATACCCAAATGCTCGTATAATATGGTTAAAACACTACCATCTGATGTAATTAAAGGGTGGGCAAATTTGAGGTTTACTTCTTTACCTCAAATTGGCTTAAAAACACATTTTTTTTGTTGTTGACAAATTCAGTTTTATTCATACCAATATAAAATAGAAATATGGGAATTAATAATGGAATATGATGTCGGAAAAATGTTCAGACGGCAGACGTCCGACCTTTTAACAAAATTTTGAACCACATTTTCCAACAAAGCTTCGCTTATTTCGTCAATGCAGCGCCTAATATAATTTTTCAGAGTATCAGTTGTTTCTGGTTTGTTCACGTAAACCCGGTCTTTCAAATGGCGGCAGAGAAATAATCCAGCGGCGTTAAATAACAAGAACGAGGCGGTCAATTGACATCGCCAAATCGAGAAATTACGCGATCGGGAATTTCTCATGCAATAACTGAATTGTTTGGCTGGCTGTGTGGCTTGTGGCGCCGTCTTGCTGAAACCAAAGGCCACTGACTTCAACATTAGCAAATTGTCGCCACAAAAAATTAGTCGTCATGGTTTAGTAGCGCAGAGAATTCACGGTGACGGCGTTTCCGATGATGCCGCTTAACCACAAACCGCATACGGACACTTTCTTTGGATGTAATGGTTTTTCGAGGACTGTTTGCGGATTTTGTAAGCCCCATATACGACAATTTTGTTTGTTTATATACATACATAACCGCCTGATTGAAAATGGGCCTCAACACTAAAGATGATTTTGTTGAAAAATGCGTTGTTTTCGTTAAAATTTCCCAATTTTTTACTAAATAATTTTCAAAAGTTGGCAGCTCAATTCTAGACATGCCATGATTTGACAGCCTTCAATTTGCGACCGTTCATGGTCAATTTGTGAATTTTTTTGATGTTTTCTGGAATAGCCTCATTTGGGCGTCCACTGTGCTCTACATTATTTGTGCTGGTACGACCACGTTTAATTCTCTATCAGAACCCGAAATTTAATTATTTTTTACTTTTTTTCAATAACAAAAGGTGCTCCACACAAAATACTATAACTCATTAATTAAAAGTCAGATTGCTGTTAAATTCATACACATATCGTTTGAAGGTTATTACTAAATAAAAATCGTATGGAAAAAATTCTAGTAACGTCATTTATGTATCATCCTACGAACTCATTGAGTGACCCGATAATAATTTGGCCATTAAATGCCAATGTCTTTCTATGTGATAGTAAAGCAGTAAGGAAAACTACAAAGATACTTTTAAATTATCCCAACTGGAACAAGACGAGTAAGCATTTTGAAAATTCTAACAGGGCTCTCGAAATTATGGGCATAAATAAATAGCATAGACTTAGCAGAAAAAAGTATGTAGAGGTCTGTGATAACAGATAGTCAGGAGGCCTGTTACGGACTGCATCAATGAATCTGGCATACACAGCAGGGTTACTCTATGTAGCCAGCCAGGTGTTTATTGGGCTTAAGCAATTTTTAGGTTTACCTGTATGATACACAAGGGAAGAGAAGTGGCCCCGGCGTTGAGGACAAATTAGCTTGATTTTAAAGGAGTGCTTTCGGTACACGGAAGAGGGGGAGGTATATTTCGGTTTCTTCTGACAGGTCCAGAAAGATTAATGGGTCTATTTACCGGGTATTGTGTTCTTAAATACCATCAGTGTAGGTTCTTTTCGATCTATGCCGAAACATCTGAACAAGTATTATTGCTGCCCAAAGGTGCTATAGCGACTTCGAAAGAGGTATGTCTTTTCTTACCAAATAGAATTACTGGCTTTATTCCCGACCTCAATCTGATGTGAGCTTATTGGGCAGCATAAAAAGCTTTCGGGTCACGGTGCATTTAAGCCCTGATCTACATAACATAAAAGGGTTTGTAACAGGGTTGGCAAAAACTTGGGTTTTTTTTTAACCCAAACCACCTGGTTTTAATGCGTTTTTGATGGATTTTTTGGGTTTTATAGCTGATTCCAAATTTCTTTCATTTCGATAATATTTTTTGTTGCGTTGCTTTAGTATTTGTAATGCAATTTTGCTCTGTTAGTGGGATTAAAGCAGTAGTTAGCTGCTATGAGCTGCTAAAACACAATTATTGGATCAGACTGCAATTATATCGTTTGAACTATGAATTATGGGAAAGATGGTCGGAATATAAAGACAGACAGACAGATAAAGTTTTTTCTTTTTTGCATGACAGCGCTTCTCTCACGCCACAAATCCACTCTATTCTCCAAATATTGATTATTCTGCATATTGACTGTTTTGACGGATATAATATAATTTGTTGTATCACCGAATCGGTATTTTGAAGAAATATAAATTCCTTTTCAAAGTGGATCTCCCCAAAAACCACAAGTTTATCTGAGACGAGTTTCGGACATTAGCTCGGAGGAGATTTGATAAATTTTCGAATTCTTTATATTTTTTGAGCCCAACAAACGGACCGAATTAATTTGTACTTCCAATACGTAAATTTAATCACTTTTTTTGTAGATAAACTACGAAAACGTTTAGAACAAAAAACTCACTTGGGTTTGTCTTAAATATAAAACCCAATAAAACCCGGGTGGGTAAGGTTGATGAAATCTTCGAACACTTAATAAGTTATTATCCAGAAATAGGTTTTGATTCTTCGGAAACGACACAATTCAAGACATTTTTTACAATATGTGAATTCTGGTCTAATACTGTAACTGTCTCCAGCCTCATTACCAACCACATTACATATCTAAATTTTTAAACTGTCTTTAAAACTGATTAATTAATAAAAGTTATCTAAAAATTAAAAGATCAGAAAGGATTATTATTTTTTTATATTTCCTATTATACCGCTCAATTTAATTTCGTTTTGGTCTTAACCTCAGCCATTATAGTCACAAGTTGGCTGTAGTAAAGTTTTCTCTTTTTTTGATTTTTATATACTCCATGCCATTATGCCTTTATTGCTACTGCACAGCTCGTAATGAATGTTGCAATATTTGTGATATCCATAGCAATTTTGGGGTGTTTTGTTGGGGGTCATTTGTGTGCGCTGTGTTGTGTGTGGCGAGGCCGTCATGTTAATAGTTTTTTTTTTTTTTGTTAGTAGTGGCTGGTGTTAAAATAAATCTATAATAGTATTGGCTGATTGTACAATTAATTTTTGCAAATGAAATACAAAATAATGTTATTTTTAATTAAATTTTCAAATAATATGTGGTTAAAAGGTTTGAAAATTTACTGGCAATCATTTAAAAAGTTGATTGTTTTATTTTTTCGATTTTTTGTAGAGAACATTTTTAAACAAAATTTATAAAGTTTTAAATGTTAGGCAAACAAAACAAAAAAAAAGAAAAACGAGATAAAATAAAAAGTTTGATTGCAATGATTGTTGCAGTATAGAGTTTTAAATGCTTTTCAAATGAAATTGCATCACAAAAGTTTGCAAAGTAGGCAATTGAAACAGATTAAAATTAATATTCTGCTATTTTAATAGCATGTAGTTAGTATGGGATTGGGTTCATTTGTGATATTTTAGTTAAAATTCTATTTTTATTTAAAACTTTAATATTTGTTTTTATTATCATTTTGAAATTGATTCAAATGTTTATGCATTCCTTTGCGATAATCTTTAGATTTTTATTGGTTTTTTTCTTTTTTATTCTTTAAATTGCATTTAAAACTTAACGATGCATACGATATTCTTATGTTGTTATCACTGTTATACACATGAGAAGAAATCACAAACTAAATGACAATGAAATGAAAAAGAAATGAATATTTTTCAGTGTAATAATGGCTGAAAATATTGCTAAAAGCTTTAGCAACTTAAATCCCAGTAACCAAAAATGACTATACATATAATACAAGGTGATTAGATAAGAATGATAGAAAGAGAAATTTGAATATTTAAAGATGTGTGTTAGTTATGGATTTATTTTGAAACAATATTGGTGAAGTAATGTATAAAATGTTTGAATCTGTTAATCCCATTTTTGAGTATATACCACCACATTTGGCTATGCGAAGTATTCCAGCATAAATAGTGGCTGCAATAACTATAATTACTATCTTCTCACCCTGTTTATGATGAAAAAGATAGCAAAAAAGCAATTCCTAAAATACGAAAATCGTGTAGAGAATTCAAATATAACAAAAACCCACAAATTTTTACTACAAAAAGCCATTTGAACAAATATTTATTCAAACTTTGCCGTTAAAGCAAATAAAACAGAGCAGATGAAGAAGAAGAAAAAAAAACAAATCCCTGAAAAAAAAACTTACATAAAAACTAACGTGCAACATACTTTTTATTTGAAAAAAAAAGTACGTATACCATAGTTGTTGCATTCGCATTTATTTCATTGTGCATTAAATAAAATTCAGTGTTGATGTTATATGAGGAGTACGAGCACTATGAAGTTTGATGACATTGTTTTGGGTAACGAAAATGATGACAAATCCAATGTGGTTAAAAATAATGATTATGACGATGATGATGACAGTGTCGCTGCCATAACACAGAAGAATGTTATATTGAATAAATGCAGCCACCCCGCCTGCTCGTTTTTTTACGACTTTCATTGAAATCAAGGAAATCATGTTGATACTGAACTGCTGCATATCGCATGTTGTTGATTTCTCTTTCTCCATACATACATAACTAATATTCTCTACGTATTTATGCATTTATTTACAAATTTTACTTGCCACAACATCTATGCCACATACCATTAAATGTGTGAGTGTACACATACTTCTACAATTTATAAATCGATAGATCATCATCAAGTGTTTTTTTATAGACAGACAGACACATGCACATAATGAATTTAGAGTGACATTGCACTCTCTTACGTTTTTTTTTTGTTGTTGTACGTACTTACTAATGCTTTACTAATGGAATTAAGTATTTTATTGTTGTTGTTATTGTTGCTATATCCCATGGTTACTTTTCAATTTTTATCAACGATTTTATTATTTTTTTCCTTACTTTTCTTAAACTTTATTTAACTTTTTTATGGCTTTTATATTTAGGAAGTGTGAGTTTTTAAATAACATTTCGAATACAGGGATACATACTGTTGAGAGCATTTACACAGTAAACGAGGTTTGTTCAAGAAATTAAGTGACTTTGAAATACGCTGGATAAGCTCATTCCTCACAAAATTTCACAATTTTATTTATAGCAGTATACCATTCTTTGGTTTTTCGATACTGACATTAACCATAAAACACCTAAGACCGTCTACAAACGGTCATCAGAAAAAACTTAGCAATTTTACTCTCTGGCAAGTTTAACAGCTAAAAAGTGTACAAAATTATCAAAATAATGGTAACAATTAAAATGCTATCAATAAGCAGTTTGGCACAAATGATCATCCTTTTGAGAAATTTTATGCAAAAAGAATTAAAATTCGAACAACGATACGTTCTCTTGATTGGAGTGAATCGAGAATTTTTGTATAAGAATTTGAAATATTTATTTTCATAATATGTAGATATAAAAGTAAATCTAGCAACGGTTTGATATCTATGGATATTTTTATGTACACCGTTTGTACCTTTTTTCGTTCCTAGAGCCTTGCAGGAGCAAGGAGATCGAATTCGTAATTTTCACCAGAACACTACTTAGACAAAAATTAATGATAAAATTTAATATGTTATATAGAACAGTGATAATGTCTGTTCTTACATATGACTGAGAAACATTGACACTGAAAAGGACGGATATCGCTGATTTTGCACTAAACGACTTTTCATTAAGTCCTGGGCAAACATTGTATCCCGAAAACATTCGAATATTATAACTAAGAAAATATGTATCGAGAAATAAACAGGCAAGAGCGCTGTGAGATTACCACGCAGTTAATAGCTAGATAGGTGCAAGGTCCAGGTTATACAGTTGGCATAACAAAACTACCCAGCCAAGTGTAAATAAACAAATATTTTTTTAGTAAATTTCAAAAATTTCACCACCCCATTTTCCAGGCAGATCTCGTACACAATTTTCGAAGGGTGTTCATTAAAGCCATTATATGGATTAATACAAAATAAAAAAATATGTATATAAAAAGAACTTTATTGTTACAAAATTAAACGTCAAGTGGTAGACTATTGCTGTGGCCTTTTCTATATGTGTTAAAAAAATATAAAATAAAGGAAAATCTTGGAGTTGGGATTGCATACAGTAAGGCTGATACAGTATGTTCATGGTTCTTACTTACAAATTCATTGATTTCTGTTTAGTTACAAATGTTATGTTCTCTGCATTATCAAATGGTGTGTTTTGTATTGATATTGACAAAATCCGATTTTAGTATGAAAAACCCCACTTGGAAAAATTCGAAAAAATAACAAAAAAAATGCTACAAAATAACACTTTTTGATAGAACTTAAAAAGTGACCTAGTGGAGGTTGTAGTCCTAGGTGAAAGCATACAAAATCCGTTTTCAAAGACTTTCTGATTTAATTGTTTTTATTCCGTTATATTTCAAATTCAACAATAGTTATTTTCATATTTTTCGCGTCATTACTTGCTAAAATCGGTTTATATTTCCAAAACTTATTAAACTTCTTAGTAATGCTACTTTCTAAAATTTCCTGCAATTTGGTAAAAATTTCAATCAATTTTCAACTGATTTCTGGAACGTAAGCCTTTTTTTTTACTAATAACTAACCACAGCTTCGTAATTAATTTATGAATAGTATGGTTCCTATATAAATTAGTGCGCAAAAACGCATCTAAACTTGAAAAATGTGGAAAAAGTTGAGTGAAAAATGTGTTTCATTTCTCAAGTTTACTTATATGACATACATACAGTGCTGTTCAAAAAACTAAAACCACCATGATCTAACATCTTTGAGACCAATAAAACATTAAAAAAACCCGATTACTAATTATTATTTTTTTATTTTGGTAAAATTATAACATAAATAACATAAAACAGATATAACTTCAGAACATCAAAACTAAAGAAACCATGTGTTAATCAATATTGTTCAAATCAGCAATTTTTTCCTATTCAAAAAAATAGATTCACTAAATTTTTCTTTTTATTCACCTCAGTACTTGGTGGAATAACCCTTATTTGTAATGACTGCTGAGCACCGTTTTGGCATAGAGTCAACAAGTCTCTGAAATGTTTCTAGTGGAGTATTTGTCCACTCTTTTTTCATAAACTCCCACAACTGTTCTTTATTTGAAGGGTTTTTCCTCGGAGAGCTGTTTCGACAATTTTTCATAGATTTTCGAAAGGATTTAAGTCCGGAGACTGTGATGGCCAGCTAAAAAACTTTGATCTCTTTATTCTGAAACCAATCTCTTGCTCGCTTCGATGGGTGTTTCAATAAGAAAACAACCCGAAACACACATCAAAGTGGCATTTCCCATTCGAAGTAAGGCATTATGATAAGGTTTAATATATTGGTATAATAAATGGCATCTATTATTCTTTCTATTCTGAATATAGACCCTGTGTCGTGGTACAAAAAACATCCCTATACCAATATACATACTTCCTTCACTATGTTTTTATTGTATATTGCTGAGGGAGTTCATGTTCATGCGTCTTCTTGCAGTCAAACTACTTATGTCAGAGTTAAACAATTTAACTTTAGTTTCGTCTGACCATAAAATATTTCTCAAGTTATGCATAGGCCAATTTATACGCTGTCTTGTAGGTGAATCTATTTTTTCAACAGCACTGTATGTATTGAAAGCTCCGTTTCTATTATTTTCAAAACCGTTCAGAAACTTCAAATAAAGGCAGGCAAATTTGAGGTTAGGAAGTAAATTGATTAAAAAACCACATCTTAATATTTAATTAAGTTATCAGCTTATAAGTGCATGAAGTTACAAAAGGGGTTTTTACCCCTAAGTCCTCGAAACATTTTGAAGGGAAACATTTTGAATTCTTTTTTGTTTTTTCCATTCGTGTTCAAACAGGCAAACATTTTGTAGGCAATATTCCATTACTATTTTTATTGTAAAGAAGTAAAGCTAAGTAAATATCTACAAAACGTACCGCCCAGTACCGAAAACAAAAACGATTCCCTTTTCCCCACCCGTAATGTGGTATCAAAGTAAATGTTTCCCTTCAAATTGTTTCCTCGTATAAAATGGGATTTACTCAAATTTTGAGAGTAAATGTCAAAAATATATTCTTGTTGTACTCGATAGCGTTCATCAGAAACATAGTACCACTTCCCAGGTTTTTTGTGAATTAATTTCTATTACGCCCAACTACTCTCACAAAAATTGAAGAGGTAAAATTAAACAAAAAAATATTGTAGAATAGTGAAAATATGAACAAAGTTTATTTAACCTTAATATGCATGGCAATATAAACAAAGTGCCCAGGTGACTATGTATAGATAAGTTTTATAAAAAATACAATAGTTATAGACTAAATAATCCTGAGAGATAATTATTATTATTTATTGTTTTTACTCCGCCTAGGTGGTTTGTAGTGCTGTAAAAAATTTTCAAACTTTACTATGATTGTCAACTTAACCCTTGAATTTTTCCATTCTTGTCTGCAATACAACTTATATATAGTTTTGCGTTGAAGATCCAATAGTAAGGTCACCGTATGAGCAGAATATATCTTTGGCATAGATTGATGAGAACTTAAGTGTTTTGTATATTTCACTGAGACGGACCATTTTCACCCGTAAGTTAGTACAGATTTGAACAGTAGTTTACAAATCGTTGCCCGATACATTTTGCGTAAGCTAGCGTAAACTGCTTAGATATTCTTATATTCTCTTAATTCCTATTGACACTATTTTCTATATTTATTGTTACATTAATTTTGTTTTTTTATTTATTTCTACTTTTGTACTTTTCTAAATTTTTTTATTTTAAAGTCAATGAACTGTCACTAACCGTCTTTGTTGTTACAGACATGCAATTATATGTCATTGTGTGACATTTGATTTGTTGTTGGTTAGGAAATGAAGGAAAAAAAGCAATTTCTGTTTGCAAAATATATTTTATTTCTATTTCTTTTTTTCTGACTATTTAGTATACTTACATACATATGTACATATGGTTTGTATGTTACATACATATCATATACATACATAAATAAGCTTAGACATGATGTTCTTTTGCTGAACAGTTCTTTTTTGGCTTTTTTATGTAAAATTAATAGATTTTGTTTTTCTAACGCTCAGTGAATTTTATTTGTTGAAAAGAATAGGCGTGAAATTGGATATATAAAAACGGGGAGATATTTTAGAAAAATTATTTGATTTTCATACTACTAACTGCTGTAACTCTTGCACTTTATCCCTTTTTTAAGAAAGAAGGGAATACCAACGATTTTTGTAAGATGAAGATAAATTAATAAAACCTTTTGATTACAAAAAAATCACGCGTTTGTTGTAAAACAAATTGTTAGAAAATAATGAAAATAAATACGCCACTTAACATCAAATTTTTTACTTTATTTCCTTCAAGTAAATATCTATAGTGGTGGCAAAAATAATACTCATATAAGGGTTTTAAAATTTTGTTTAGCTTTTACATTAATATATAGATGAAACTAAGATTATATATACTTTAGCTTCAAGATATTTTAACAGTCTTTATAAAAATATTTTTTTGTATCTCTTTTACACCCTTTCTACTGCGCCGATTTTAGAAAGATATATATGGGTTTAAAGCTTTTTTGTACAGATGTTTACAATATCAATTTTATCAGTACTTTGGGTGTAATACGACTATAAAATTCTCACTAACACAAATGAAGGATATATCATATAAAAATTAGTATATTTTTGGGATTTTTTTCAAAGAGAAATTTTTTGGGAAAAATTAATATATTTATAGGCTTAAATTAAAAATTTAATATGTATTTGAAATCTATGTAAAAAAATATTGTATAAAAACTGTGAAATAAAATACATTTAAAACTCATTTTAAATTTTAGGAATATTATAATTTTATAATACTATATACATAATTAAATTATATAAATAATTAAATTATATACATAATTAAAGTAAATGTTAGATGCTGGAATGCGGCTGATTGCGTCAGCCGCTGAGTACATTAATATACATATAAAGTGCATAAGGCATTGTCGTGCATAAACTCTTACTCTGGAGTAACTTGCAAAAAATATCTTGTTTTACAGACAAACAAGTATTCACAATATTTTTAAATTACTATGTCTTTAATAAATATGACAATTGTAAAAAAATTACTCAACGCTGTGGACAAATAAAGCAACTTTAATGACTTGTATACAATCTCACAGAAGAAAATATTGCTCTCAAAGAACTGAGAGCCAAATCCCTTTCTTAAATTATGAAAATAGTTTTCATACTGACTACGTTTCAACGTTCATCGTGCGATTTGGTATGATCAACCCAACTAAATATAACATACATACCTTCTTCCACTTTTTTTCTGATTAACGTTTTGCTAAGTAATTCTTGTGTATTTCCTCCACTGAATCTATTACGTGCATTTTTTCTTCTACTATATTGTATGTATGTACTATGTACTTACTGCCTATCAATGGGTATTCTGGTTACCGCGTAAAAAAAGAAAGATTTTTGTGTTTTGACCAGTAGCTAACTCTGATACCACAACTCCCATTGAAAGTTTGGTTCTAGCTATTCACTAGAAGTATTGTAATAAGTATTACATATAAATAGGCAGGGGAAGTAACAGACCTATTGCTTTTGCTATAAACCCACGTAAGCACTTTTAACATATTAGTAATTTTCTTGCTTCTCTTGTCTTCTCTGCTCTTTTAATCGTCGATTAAATGTTCGATCAAAGTAGTTTAATAACTTTTTTTTCTCTACTTATGAAATCGGCAGACTATATATTTTCCATAACCCAAATTTGATAAAAATTCAGTTAACAACAGGAAATTTGTTCATTTAAAAGGATCTCGTATGATCGTTAATTACTGCTCTGCAGTGTATGAAAGTAAGTTTATGATTAACTGTTGTCATTAAAATTATTTGGTAAAAACTAGCTAAACTCCAATATCACCACTTGTAGCTTATCTAGAATGCTCTGGCCATCTCTGTTCATGGAGAGGACTATATCTCTTTTAAGTTTTGAAGGAGATCGATCGGGCTTCTTACTAACATTATTACCGAACACTGTATGATAGATCGCATGTCGGACTGCATGTGATAACCTGGTCATGGCTACGGTAGGTGCTGCCAGGATGAGGAGAAAAAGAATGGGTACAGCACCTTCTCTGTGACTGCCACTCCCTATATGAGCAAAATCTAAGACATTAAATTGTTTACTTTCTTAATATGTAGATATTAAGGTTCATCTAGAAACGGTTTGATGTTAATGGAAATTTTTGTACCCATAACACTCCTGTACCTTTTTTGGGTTCTGGAACTTTCCTAGAACATTTTTTTTAGGAATTTGAGTACGAATATGTAATTTTCAGTAGAACACTATACTAGAAAAATTTTTGTTATCGCAATTTAATACATATTTCAAATGCAGGTATTTAAGGTTGTATATATTCGATATGATTTTTGACACCACCTACCACTGTCATAACTTGTGGAAAACCATTATATAATTGACTTTAACTGGAACAAATCAAAATAAAATCTTATCTTATTTGAATGTTACTTTAAAGAAAGCTTATAGCGCCAAAATTTAACTCGATTTATGTTCTCATTAAACTCAATTGAACATTCAAAATGTATTTTGATTTAAGTTTTATAAAAATATCATAATCCACACAGTTCCTTTTATAGATTTTCAGCCAAATTTGCATAATTCACTTTTTTTTCTTTTTTTAACTTTCAATGAATGCCATTAATGTTTTTTTTTTTATTAAATTTAAATGCATTGAAAGCATGAAAGAAAATTAAAATTTACTATAACAACAATATTGGCGGCAAAATTAGTGGCTATTAAAGCGGGGAGGTCTATGATTGAAGAAAGAAAGAAAAAACCAAAATACTAATAAAACTTGCAACAAACATATCAAAGCCTGGCCTCACATATGAATGAATAGCCACCATTTAATAAAAAAAAAATAATAATAAAAAAGCAGAAACAACTGGCAGCCAGACTGCAGTAATACATCAAATGTTGTTTGCAAAAAAAAAAAAGAACAAATTGTGAAAAAATTAAAGAAAGTAATAAAAACAACAACAACAATCAATTTATTTATGTACAATATTTCTAGCACACTGTGTATACATGTATATGAAAAATAGTTTTTACTTTTTTATTTTACCAAACATTTTTAGTTTTATTTATAAATTTATTTAATAAAGCGCATGTGCGTATGAAAAAATAAAAGAAAAAAGGAATGCAAAATACATCCTATATGACTGCATATATCAGTACAATTTGTATAGATATTTTCGCATTTATGTATATACATACATATGTAAGTATGTATGTTTGTGGCATGTTATATAGCATAACGCATAATAAAATATATGCGAATGAAGAACTATAAAATGCAGAAAATATTAAGTATAATAGCAGAGTAAGATAGCTAGGGAAGAGGGTATAGGATAGTATGTAAAAAAACAAATGCTGTGTTATTCATAAATTTTTTTTTTGTTTCAGACAAAAAAAATAAAAATCACACATTTCACATCTCTACGACTAGTAGGGTGATCCTTAGAAATAATAAATAATTTTAGCCAATAATTTTAATTATTTAATTTATTTTTGAGCCTAATTAACTTTTTTTTAATAAAAAAAAATTCAAATCTTTATTATGGAACAAATAAGTACTCTGATGACGTTGACACTTTTATTTACATGACATGCACTGCACACTTTTAATTTAATCTCAATGTTCCCATTCGTTTTCTTTTTTATTTAGATCTTATTGAAGGCAGCAATATCAACGGACTCCACTTTGCTAACCGTGATTTGGCAGTATAATCGGCAAACAAAGACTCTTCGCTGTCAACAAGAGCGGAATAATCTGCATCCAAAAACTGTCAATTATACATAATTCCAGCGACATCCCCAATGGAACAAGAAGGACTTCTCGCAATCAATAAGCTGCACCAGATTATATTAGAAGTTATTCATAGTGTTACGAAAATAAAACTACTACACTGTATTGTGGGGTTTTGGTATATGTCAAGTTGGCAGCACTGCCACATCGTCTATCTTTCCGTTACATTTGAAATAGCGGATATGGAAATAGAAGATGTGTCGATATTTCCTGAACCGTCTAAAGGGGCTGTTTTACACACATGTTAATAAGTGATCGTTTGGCTGTCGCAAGATAAAGACGTGTTAGAGCGGAAATCCAAATGTTGTATAGCGAATATTAAGTTGTTGTAAACTGTATAATATTTATTGTGTAGTAAATAAAAATATAACAGTAAAACAACAAAATAAAAACGGTGTTTATTTTATTTTAACGCAATTTAAATGAACTTAAAAGTTTTAAAAAGGTTAAAACGTAACAAAAGCTTAAATACACAGTAAAAATTTGTAGCTTAATTTGAGAACTTAGTGGTTTGTTTTGTCAAGGTTGTACAATTTTGGTATTAAATTAAAATGTTTTACCAAAATAGTTTAAATCTATACCAAATTGGCTAAATATTTTATTTTACTAAAAATACATATTCCTATTTGATTAAATGCAATACCAACAAAAGCATTAAAAATATACTCAGTTTGCATTTTATCACTTCAAGCCTTATTTTAATACCGAAATTGGAATTAAAATTTTCTCTTATATTTTTAAATTCCTTCAAGTTAAAAAATAACTCCCAAATATAATAAAAGTTTTTTAATACTGATATTGGTATTCAAACCATACTTTTCAAGTTTAATTTTGTTACAGATCTAAAACAAAAAAGTCTCCTTCTTCGTTTTTATTACTTAAAGTTTTATATTAATACCATATGAAGAATAAAATTCTGCCTCAGAGAAAATTATGCCTTAAGAGAGAACTATTAATTCCTTGAAGTTTAAAAATAATACTCGAATATTCTGGAAACTCTCTCTATTATTTCAATGTAATACCGATCAAGGCATAATAATACCGAGCACTGTCACAAATTTTATTAAATTTATGTTTTTTAGAACTAAATTTGATGAAGAATATTATATTATTAAAAATTGTGACCCAGATATTGAAGAGTTCCCTCCAGATGGAAGAATAGTTTCGAGTAAGTATTATACACCAAATTAATTTTCCTGAATAGCTCAAAGAAAACGAAATATACCTTTAGTTTGTGAAGTAATGTGGGTAAGTTTTTATTGTGAGGTTATAAACCAGATTGTGTTTGTGTTGATTTAAAGGCAGCTACGTACTTAATCTAATTATTGATCTTTAGTTTTAGACAAATTAACATTGAATGTAGAAGGAAAACAGGTACATTCTAACAACAGTTGGAATTATCAAACATTTCGCAATATTTCATCAGTTCGGATGGAAAATTTATAATATTTCCCCTTGAATTTAACTTCCTTCAAGTATTTGACCTATATTTTAAGTTCTTTTATGTATTCAACATTGAAGGCCATATAAATGTCATGTTCTTAATTCAAAGGAGTTTATAATATAATTGTATTAATTATGTTGTTAAATATAATTGTATTAACATTATATTATTTTAATAAATAAAGAAATAAATACAATAATTAAAAGAAATTAAATTTTTCCTTATTTCTGCAGCATCATTTTGCAAAAAAGGTTTGTATTTAAACTTATCAAGGTTATAACCAACCTAATAGAACTTTTTCTGGAATAAAATCCATTCTTAAATATTATTAATGCAATTCCCATTCCCTTTGGTCTAAAAATGATTCCCCATAGCATTGAAACAATCAACTATTATATTAAAATTAAACTTAGTTTGGTGTACAAAGTATTCCAAATGCTATTGCATTTAGCTTTTTTATGCGTAAATTATTTTACATTCTAGTTTTCATTGAATATTCAGAATTATTAAGAAGTAATAAATAAAAGAATTATTTTAACGGTCTTTAAAAATGAGAAAATAAAAATATCTCTGTCATTGTCTCTCATTCAATAACAATACCGCTATTGAAAATTATCAGTTGGTTTAGTCTGGGAGTCGAGAATACAATCATAGATTTCTATGGGTTTAACTATGGGCGCCTGCCTATCAATGTACATGTGTATTCGTCCAGTCGTGTAGAAATTCTGCCACCTGGTTAGAAGAAGATCTTAAGTTAGTATAAACGGCTTTTTTCTATATAAAAAAATATATATGTAAATTAAAAATATTTTTCCCGGAAACCAAAAAAAAATTATTTTTCAATAAATTTAAAAATAAAAAAAAAATCGAAAATTTTTTTAAAAGTATTAGTAACGCAGACGGTATCACTCTAATTTTTAGTATTATGCATATATTTGCCTACAAATTCCTTCTTTCCATATGATTTTATAGCATATGCATTCACATAATATATACATACGTATGTACTTATATGTGCCTCATTCGTTTTCATTTAATAAATATGGGGAAAAATTCTGTAAAAAAAAATTAACTGCATATGACGCACATAGTGCATGGCATGAAAGTAATATTGCAGCGCAACACAGCAGTGACTTCATAGATTTGTTTTTAGCACAAGGTTAAAGAAAGCTTTTTTAGACTAAACAAAATTCATAAATTTGTACAATATGGGATTTATATTGTAGAAATTTAAGATGTACGTGAGTGTGTGTTTGTGTCAACAGTAACAGCTGCTGATTGTGGCAACCAGGTGTGGCAAGTTCATATATATCACAAAAGTTAAAAGTTTTCGACCCTAAATAACTAAAATTAAACATTTTTATAAAAATTCATACAATTCTAACTGTTTTGGTAAAGAGACATAATTTTAGGACACAAATAGAGTGGTTTTTTTAAAAAAAGGAGTTTAACAAAATATAAAATAAATCTCTAATTTAAACATGGATGTAAATTAAGAATATTAAAGTCAAATATTTATTTAATTTATGGCAAATACAATATAACTACAAATTATAACTATTACGAGCAGAGTAACTAAAACCATATGCGCAATATAGTGCATTAACCAAGAAACCTGGTGGGAATTTAAGCCAAGACCTCCGCGCTGATAAACTAGCAGAAAAAACCAGCAGAGAAACGAAATTTATAATACAATTAGTACACAAATATACTTTGTAAAATATTGCTCTGAGTAAGGCTCTGTACCCTTTTATTTTAAGTTGGATAATGTTTACTTAGGGACTATGTGTATCTTCCCTATAATTTTCTTTTCAACTTCTCCACAGAAGTTGTCCTTATTGATTGTAATGCCCTAAATTACGCCTTTTGAAATAGAGCGTGTTATTATGTAGAAGTACTAGTACAAGGAGCTTGGTAGTTTAATGTTACATGGACCGCCTGAGGCTAGAGAGCACAACCGAAGCGCTATGGTCCATTTTGATACTCTCAAGAAAGAACCCAAAGATAGATCTAGTAAAACCATCCCTAAACTTAAATGTACAAATACAAACTTGGTCCTTAGGATAGCCAATCGATACCCCTGACAAAATTGACCAGATTCGTCAGAGATATATTCTTAAGATCAGTTTTTAGATCGTAGAAAAGGTGTGCACCGAGATGCCTTAGTCTAAGCTCCGCCAAAAGCCTAATCGACTCTCTCCTAAAGCTCAGGAGAGTATTTTCCTTGTATTTTCTACTGACAGAGAAGGCTATAGCATACTGTATATCCTGCAAGTGGTATTATTAGACCGCTAATATTTCACACTGCTCAGCGCCCACTCATCTATCAATTTTAAAAATGCTTCCAGAGAACATCTACTATACATATGCTTCTTTGTGCAAAAGCCACACTCATAGATGACGCTCTAGTTACGCATTCATCAGCGAAATCATGGCCTCGAATGCGCTCATAACTTAGGACCCATAGATTTTAATATGTGAAGGTTTAAGATTTAATTCTCGCTTACAACTAGCGGCTCTATCGATGACATAAATCTCAGCTTGGAAGACAGCGCTAACTCCTGTTCTATTTCATAATTATTGGATTAAACATAGCTGTCTGGTCAAAATTGTATAATTTTTTTTGCAAAATATCATAGAAAAAACACACAAATCCACCTCTTTGGAAAAAAAAGGAAAAGGTTTGAGTCTGTGATAAGCATTTAGGGTTACATCAATTGTATTGAAAGAACATATGTTTTATAGGCTTTATTTCAGGTCAGATCATTAATTTGTTGCCCATATAAAAAGTTATACGGATTGAAAAAGAGTGAAATATCTATGTAATGTTTTTTTACCACAATATAGAAGCAAAAAACGATGCAAACACATAACACAAAATTCGTTAAGCGCACAGTCAGAATGCTGCCAGTAAACTCTGAATACAGGAATAGTTTACTACATTATGTGCCGGAAATATCGTTGTCAACGATTTGAAAAAATTAAATTTCATTTTATGTTAGCAATCCTCCGAATTCCGTTTCGTTTTTTTTTAGTTGACATTTGATCTACAGCACCGAAAATTATTCATATTCTGTGCTAGAGTAGTTTTTTGAGTGTCTAAATAAAATCAGTCTAAAAGAAACCAGAATATTCACTCAGTGTACATACTTCCGAGTTTTGCTCTAGCCAGCTGTAAATCTTTTCAATTGCCTCTATTGATTGTCCACTATTCTTGTGCATATTGTGCAATTTTCGTCATTGTTTTATTATTATTATCCAGCTTTTACTCTTCATTCAATTTAATTCATTGCAATTGTCTGCATAAATTTGTGTTATGCCACAGTGATACGATGAGTACGAGTATGGAAAGAAATGGGATTTATTGTGTTGGTTTTACATTCTTTTTTTTTAAGCAGACCCCCTAAGTGTTAAACTTCAACACCATAGTTTTATATCAATTTGTGTATTTGCTTTTCACATTTGTTTTATTTTTGCTTTATTTGTATATTTCTTATATCCTTTGTTTTAATAATAAAAACAAAGAACGCTTTGGACTTGCTATGAATTAAACTGACATTTTAAATAATTGTTTTAAGGTTTACATATCAATGGATAATACGAGTCGGTTTTTAAAAGATATTACAAAAACTTCATTGTTTTAGTAAATTTTTTTAAATTAATGTAGGACATATGCAAACATATAATAGGATAGAAAAGTATGTCGTTTTAAGTAAGGAGTGTAAGAATTATTTTGCTCATCAGATGCTTCCAAATTTACAAAAAAAAGATCCTTCGATTTATTTTTTAAACATTATGTGTATCGGGTGGGCCACCTATCGGCTTAAATTTGAACAGTATATTATCTACACTGAACGAAATGAGTCGATTTACGCCTGAGCAATGTTAGAATTTATTGGAAATTTATTTCCAAACAAAGACAATTGCACGAATGTCATACAAAATGTCATACAAAAGTTGGTCGCAGAGAAGGATCAACAGTGCCCGGTATAAGCAAGTTTATTGCTAAAGTTCGTGGAACTAGTTTCACTGTTGATACGCCAAGACGTAAGCGTACTCGCACAGTGCTTATACCTGAAAATATCGAAGTTGTGTCTGAGAGCGGGCGTGAGAGTCCACCAACATCAACTCGTCATCATTCTCAAGAATTTAACATTTCACTCACCAGTTTACGTCGAATTTTGTGAAAAGATATCGGTGTGACGCCTTACAAAGTTCAGTTGGTTCAAGAGCTGAAGCCGCATGGCAATCTGCTTCATTTTCGCTTCGCTAGATGGGCCAACGCGAAACTGCACGATGATGTCGATTTTGCAAAAAAAAAAAAAATTGTAAGAAAGAAAACAAAGTCATAATTTCGGATGAAGCTCATTTTCATATTGGTGGGTACGTTAGTAAGAAAATTGCCATATTTGGGGTTCAGAAAACCCAAACATAGTCTTAAAGAATCCAATTCTCCCATTACGAGTAAATTTTAAATGCGGCTTGTGAAGCAGAGGCATCAGTGGCTCATATTTTTTTGAGAATAAGGTCAGAGCAACTATTACGGTCATTATGGAGATACCTATCGGACAATGATAAGCGATTTTTTTGTGCCTTCTCTTTATGGTATTGATGTAAACAATGTTTAATTTCAACAATATGGTGCAACTTGCCATACATTTAATGCCATGTTTGTGCTACTGTTGATAATAGCTGAAGGAACAAAATTCTATACACAATGTTCAATTGTGGCAATCGACGACTAATACAATTTTAGAGTGAAATAGAGAGTATAGATGACAAAATTTATTTCTAATTTGATATAAATTAGCAGACAGTCCTCTCAAAACTCAACTGAAGTTAAGTTTTTGTTAGAATTTGTTTTTGCCAAACCATGGTTATTGGTAAAGACAGTGGAATTAATACCCAATCGATGTGAACAGCCAAGAATATCGTGGCGTAATGTATCAGTCCCATTTACTGTACGATCATATGATTCAAAAACGGTATTTTCTTGACACTATGATTTTTTTTAAATAAAATTACAGAACCTAAGATTCGATATAAAACATATTTTTCTTCATAAGGGCTACGAATATTAAATTATTAGGAAACCTTGATCATTCATCTTCATATGTTCCATCCAAGAAGCCCTCCGTAAAGGAAAAAGGAACAATATCAACTACAAAAACTTACAGGGGAAAGTCAGGCTACGTCAATTTTAGGAAAAAAAAAGGTAGGTGCTTATTAGAGACCAGCATTACTGCATTCATTTCTTTTACCCACAATTTATTCAACTTAATACTGTTAAGTTCTTTACTAGACAGCACACACTAATAAAGTTAATAAGAGAAATAAAAACGTCGTTCATAAATGTTACATTCACTTTAACTTGTATACTATGCACTACACAGCACAACAGTAAAAAATAAAATGGGTACAACAAATAAAAACGATTCATTCATTAAATTAAATATATTGTGTGCTTTCTGCGTTTATAAACGAAGAGCGAAATATTCTTGTGGGAGCGAAAAGGTTAAACTTCCATTTATTCTCCTTTCTCCTCTATGTAAAATACATTATATTAAAACTAAAAAAAAAAAAAATCAACAGAATGAATGATTTATTGTGTAGTGTGACTCATTCACTGACGTTTTTGTTTAGTGTGCTCATAATTTTCTTAACAAAATTTCAATAAAATCAGAAAGTAACGAGCATAGAAATATTAAGAGCTTATCAAAGATATACACACATTTTAACGTATTTCAAATTATTAATGATATCACAACACTAATTCATTCGAAAATTATTAGGCAGGTCTTTAGTGCCTATAACCTATAGGCACAGATACCTCATCACTTTACCAAATATACAGGTCGTATTGTTTCTAGACAATGACTGCACCATCTTTTATCCTAGACCTGTTTCAGTTTATTGCTTAACTGTAAAGACAAATTGCATGACAAATAATTACAAAGAAACTATATTGCCTGCTTTGTGGAAGCCATATTCTCCCAACAGCAGTAACGGCAAAAAATAGAAAATAATTAAATGGGACATCAATGCATTAACAAAGTTGGCCTAATATAACTAATAAGTACATATTAAATGCTGCCGTCTTAGCCCGGTGACGAATGTCAAAGTGAAGCATCGTGACGAATCCTTACGATGGTAAGACATCGATGACTGACGATGAATTTTCTTTGGTGTCATACATGACTTCCTAAGTGACAGAAGTTGTTTTTGTTTCGAGTGCGTTCCTTTATTAGTAGTCCGATCGACAGTATCAACAAGAACCATTAGACAGAATTTTGCATTTTGCAGCATGTAGTCGACTCATAACAGACAATGCCGCTAAATTTCAGCTTTCAATACCACGGATAACTACTCCCTTTATTTGTGTCATTGTTATGAAGATTCATCAATGAAAGGTTTCATTTAAAATAATTTCATGCGAATTTCGACTTGATACTGATTTTTTGACAATTTCTCGATCAAAATATAATGTTGACAATTTCGCTCGAATGCGTCACTGGTAGTAAATGAAATAATTGCTTTAGCAATGAAATTTTGCTTTAGCAGCAAATCAATTACTTTTGATTTCAACAGTATGGCGCTACATCCCATATATCTCACAAAACCAACGATATATTAAAACCTATTTCTGAGCCTTTAAGATATTGCTTTAATTTAAGTTCATGCAAGCTACGTTCATGTGTTATAACATAGGTAACATCTCTTTAGCAATTGAAGGTTTAAATTTTTAATTGAATCAGTATTCAACATAAAGAATTTCTTGAAAAAGTGGTTTAAAACTTCAACAAAAGAATACGCAAACCATGAAGCTCTTATAAAACCACACTTTAGTTACTCATTGAAATAAAACGCGGTTCAATATCGATCAATTTATGTAGGTAACTACGTTAGTTCATTATTAAAAATCCGTAAATAAAAGGATTGAGTTCCTATAAAACTGTTTTTACGGTAAAATAAAGTCGGTCTTGACTGGCTACAATTTATTATCGTTTTTTATTTTTCGATAAAAATTAATGCAATTACCTTTAAAATGATTGCTTTTGATGTAAGAGCGTATGTGTGTGATGAGTTTGTAATTGTCACTTTTGTTGTGTAAGAAATATTTACATAAAATACACAATTCATCCCTACTTGTTTTTTTGCAAATTTTTTCTAGAATTTTTTTGCTTACACATACGTTTTTTATATATTTATTTGTATGTCTGTTGACTTTAAATGTAAATTTAACTTTTATTTGTTTTTAAAGAACAGAAAGTAAGAAAAGGAAGTAGTTCATATTCCCCTTCATTTGTTAAATCCCCTGGGCACATTGTACGCATTCGATTTGTATTCCTTTGTGCATTTATTTATTGCTTTTAATTTATTTAATTTTTTTTCTTGTTTTATTTTCTATATCATTAAAAATTAACGTTACATTTCCTTTTTTTTAAATGAGAGAGAGTAGGTGTGGATAACATCTATTTTATATATTTAATCGTATTACATTGGAATTGAGCACATAAAGCGAAAGGAAATGCTTTATAATTGGTTTTGAAGTATAATTTGCAAAAAATAAATAAAAGTCGTTTGAAATTAAGAAGTAAACGAGAAAATGAAATGAAATGAAATTAAATTTTTTGTGCTAAGTAACTCAGTTAAATTCTAGACTGCATTAAAAAAAGAACGGTTAACCCATTCGCTGGCAACCACGAATATACTCGCAGTACACTAGGTGATACTCGAGATACTCTAAAATTGAATGATATTCTATTAATAAGCTTGTGAGTTATTATGCTAAGAGTAACGCCACTTTCGTTATTTTCAGAACAATACTTAGATCAACAACAATTTCGTGTTTTATTCTACACTGCTTTTTGATGGGAAAAAGTACCATTCGAGCGAAGCAATGGCTTGAAAAGTGTTATGGGGACTCCACACCATCAGAAACAACAGAGCACCGATGATGCAGAACGCAGATCATTTCGAATGATCGACAAGTGAAGTTGCGTGAGTCAGCTGACATCGTAAAGATATCAAAAGCACATGCTGGCTTTATATTGACTATGAGAAAGCTAAGTATGTGCCACATTTTCTAACTGTTGACCAAAAAAAAGAGCAAAACTACATGAATTGAATATCCAATTGTTCCAACATCCGACATACTCGCCAAATTTGGCTCCCAGCGACTACTGGCTGTTCGCAGACCTCAAAAAAATGCTCGCCGGTAAGAAATTTTCTCACGAATGAAAAGGTTATCGTTGAAACTGAGGCCTATTTTAAGGCAAAAGATCAATCGTTCTACAAAAGTGGTATTGAAATGTTAGAGCGGCGCTCGAATGGTTGCATTGATCTTGATGGAGATTGCGTTGATGAATAAAGCTAATTTTGAACAAAAAAAGTGTTTGGTAGACCTGGGACTTTTCAGCCCAAACTATTGATGAGAGATGCACCAAATAAACTTACTTTGAGTCAAAATGCTTAAATTAAATGATCCCTTTATCCGCTGAGACCACTTAAAACTGGTTTGGCAATGAGAATAACCTCATATATGTAATTTGCGCTTGACAGCGAATGTGTTGATAAATATTATGGGAAAAATGTAAACTATAAACTTTTCTTTTTTCCTAACTTTTTTGCTACAACTTAATTTTTTACATATAAAACTTCAATTAATTAGTCATGATTTTCTTCTTCTTTTTTAATTGACTCATAATTCCAGGAATTGCGAGAAACAACAAAAAAAACATAAAATTAACTTTTAAATGAACAAATTTTTATTAAATCAATTAATTAACTCATTACCATCATTCATTCCATTCATCCATCCATCCATCCATCCATCTTCTCAACAGAAATCTCTTTTTATTTTAAATAATAATAAAAAATATTGAACACCCAGAGACGAAAAAAATAGTAAAATGTAGCAACCATTTCATCGTTTCATCATGCGCTTATTGAAGACAATTGTGTATTACAAATTGAAAATTTCCCAGAGTTGTCCATGCTGTACCACCGTCAGTCAATTGACAACTTGACAATTTGATGAAGTTCAAATGAAATGTCAATTAATGACAAAACAACAACGACAACAAAAACAGAAAAACACAATTGCTTTTTTGTTCAAGATAAAAAAGATATAAAAACGTTTGAAAAGATTGTTTTGTAACTTATTGTAGAGAATAAAAGAAGAAATATTTGTAAATCCATAAAAGATTTAAATAAAAGACTGGACAAAAAACACATTTTTAATTTCTTTAATTTCTCTTTTTTTTTAAAAAAAAAAAAACTTTAATAAACAACTTCCCGCTGGTTATTTTCATCTTTTTACGAAATATGTTGAATTGACAAGTTTTTTCTTTAATTGCTTTAATTTTTTCGTATTTAAATAACAATGCAGAAAGAAGGAGCCTCAAACAGTTTTTTCAAAGAAAAAACTAACTGGCCAACCAGCATATAAAACCCTGTGGTATTTTAAAAAAAATTTCATATTTACATTATTATTGGAGAAATTATACAGGCTTATTAAATATCCGATGGAAAATTAATTGGAGCTTCGGAAAGGGTAGTGCATGCAATAAAGCATATTCACAAAAAACTTAATTATGATTTGTTGTTAGGTTTGCCATGTCGTAGTTATAATAAATTAAAGTTGAATAAAAATTTGATTGAAAAAATAAAATAAAAATTAATACCACCGATTTCAGTAAGTTTTTGTTAATTATCATGAACAATATAACGCCACTGTGGTGTGGTAAGTAAAACATCCAACTGCCAAGCAAAAGGTACTGGATTCAATACCAGGCCAGACCATCTGTCAATTTTCAAATTGCGGTATCACCTCATTACATTAGCTAGCGACCGCTTATGAGTTTTACGCTATGAAAAAACTTCTCTAGCATAATGCATGTGCCACGAGGAGCCGAAGTTAAGCTTTGAATCGATTTATAATATAATCAGCTTCGGTACATTGATTGAACGAAGTCTACTTTTTTTAGTTGAGATCCACAAAAATTCACGTTTTGATTTGGATTGTCAGACAGCGGCATCATCGATTTATATTTCTTTTCACGAATTTCTGTTACAATGTTGTATGTTATGTATCAAGTTTATTTGTAAACTTTTTTCTCTACAGACCAGCACTCAAGGGGTAACACATGCTCATGCAGTGCATTGTGCTGGTACTACGAAAATAGGTTGTGGGAAGGAGTGAGTGGTGTCTGTGGACGTTTGATTAAAATTGGCTCATGTCGTTAGTGACAGGAAAGACATTCGCAGGAAAATTGTTGTACAAACGAACAGTGCGACCTAAGAACGAATTCTCCCTATAATGCGTTGTACGATTTACTGGACAATCAACTACAAAGGGATGTGTTTTACGAGAAATACGAGTACTACGTACGGATATATGATTACTAGGAATTAATTCCTTAATTTCGTCAGAACACATTCCGTTATAGTACCGATAGAACAATGAAACACACGTCACATTGCGACGATGCTCATTAATAAGAATCTCGCCCTCTACAGTACGCGGTCGAGAAGTGGCAAAATAGACTTTGAAGCACCGGCCCATACATGAGATTTGTATTCCAATTTGGGTCGGATATAGGTCATGTAAATATTAAGAAGGTTTGATAGAGTGAAGTAATTCTTGCACGGTTGTCTTAAAAAACCGTGGCACTTGAATGCTTCTAGATATAGATGACAACACACCACCACGTCTGTGTGTCAGAAAAACTTAAACAGCAGTGGTATTTATTCTAAGACCCATGTTGTATTGACTAAGTTCCTTGATGGTGAGCGAACACGCGATGCTGTTTTTTTGTTAAAAAAAGTTTGGGTTTTGTCCGTGACACGGAAACGACAACATTTCCATTGCGGCTTAGGTGTAAATCTCTTTGTCTGGACACGGCACAGCATGATATGTTGATGTTATCGGGTGACTTTTTAGTCTTCTTTTTGACAGCACTGTTTTTGGCAGCTCAGCTGTTTTTGTGTAACATGTTACTGTGAAACATGTTCAGTTTGGCCTATAACTTACAAACAAACAACGCTTGCAGATTATTTAGTTTTATTATCAAGATTCATGCTCGGTTAAGAAAATTGTGTTAAGCGATGAAGCTTATTTCTTGTTGAATGGATAAGCAAAATTGCCGCATTTACTGTGAAGAGCAATCAGTACAATGCAAGAACTGTCAATGCTTCCCGAAAAATGGCCTGTTTGATGTAGATTATGGCCAGTGGCATTATTGGACAGTGCTTTCTCAAGGACGACGAAGGCAGGGTCGTTACTGTGAATGGCGAGCGCTACCGTGCGATGATTACAAATTTCTTTTTCCAAAAATGGAAGAGCTCGACTTGGCTGACATGTAGTTTCAACAAGACGGTGCCACATGGCACACATCACGCGAAAGAATGCCTCAATTGAGAGGCGAGAACGGTGAATAGTTTATTTGACGTTTTGGGCGGTCAACGCCTGAAACGTGCGATTTAACACCTTTAGACTAATTTTTGTGGGGCTATGTTAAGGCTCATGTCTATAGGGACAAGACCGCAACGTTTGGCGTACTGGAAGCTAATACTGAAGAATTTATTCGTGAGATACCGGCCGATATGTTGGAGAGAGTATTCCGAAATTGGTTCGAGCGTATGAACCATTTGAAGCGTAGTCGCGGTCAACATTTACATAAAATCATCTTTAAACATTGAATTGTATAGATGGTTCTATCGACTCAAATTAAGATTTCATAGATTTCTTTCAATTTTATGTGCTTTTTTAAAATCAAAATAGGAAGCTTTTAAAAAATCATCTGATCTTGCCATACGTCTTACAAAAGGATCGAGTTATTGAAATGTCATTAGTCATTTGGCAAGATAATGTTATCTCAAGAAAAATATATATTTGTTGGACGCTAAGATTGTGCAATTAGATTAAATGTTAACTTAAAAATGTTGACAGTTGCCTACGATATCTCCAATAAATATGTCGTAATTAGCACAATCTTAAAATTTCGCATCATATCAAGATCCAATAGAGCTATTAAGGAAGTATGGAAACCGCTGTTTGAATTACTTATACGAATTATCCCGTTCAAATGGCACTTTTGTTAATCCATTTGATAGTTTTCTTGTTTCTTGTTATTTTTGTTTATCTTTTATTTACCGGCAAGTAAGGTAAATTGTGTTTGAGAAAGAGTTTTTTCAGGGTAATTGAAACTAACTTATTTACAATTTGGGTGTTCCGCTGTTAAAATTTTGTATTGGGAATTGAGTAATTTGACCCATATGAACTATGAGAGAAATAACGTTGCAATATGAATATGAAATAAAGTATACACTTTTGTGTGGCTGCAAGTCTTTGAACACAACAATTAGGAAAGTCAATTCCATTCAGACATTTATCAACCGCTGTATATGGTAGATTTTAAAAATATTCTGGCAACACAGGATATTCAACCACTCCTTGTGACAAAACGCACATCAAGTTACAAATAAAGAAGAATTGTGTAAAGTCAATGGAGATGAATTACGCACATTCCAAGAAAATTTTATAATGACATAACGAATAAATAACATGGAATATAAAAATTTGCTTTAAATATCACCATTTAAAAACTGATAAAACATATAAGCTTTGCAAAGACATAGCTGAAAGAAATTTGTTATAGCCCTATAATCCCTTGTGGTAATTGTTAAAAATAATAACGACACCAAAATATAATTCTTTCACATTTTTCTATCCACGCTTTGTCATCAGTCTTCTCTGCATGCTCACCAGTGGGTGTAACCCTTATAACATAACTTTCAAAACCTAAAGCTAAGTCTCTAATTAATAAAGCAAACATTTTCTTGTCATTGATCCGTGTTTTATTTTTATTTTATATATTTTTTTTAATTTCATACTATTAATTGCTGATAATCAATTTGATTGCTTAGCGGTATATCTGAGATAAAGTTCTATCTTTAGTCTATTGTAAAGCTAATTAAAAACAGAATTTTCTTAAAAAGCCATGGGAATAATAGCTTTTCTTATTACTATTATTTTAAAGATTATAACATTATATGTGAAATCGATAAAAAAAAACAATTTTATTAATCATTTTCAAACTTTATCCCTATCTTCCATTTACAAAATATAGTCATTAATAAACACCCTTTGCTTTTCGTTTCTTGTATTTGTATTAAATTGAGTTAAATTTTATTTAAAACAGCAGGAGTTTTAATATTAAATTACTAATAAACTTCATATTAAGTGTCTTTCAAAAAAGAAATTATTAAAAATTTAATTTTTTGTTCAAATTAAAACGATAAGAAATGAATTTTATGCTTTATGGTAATTTAATATTTTTATTCACATTTTCTTGTTTTTATTAATCATAGATAATTTTTATAGACATTTATTTAACATTTTTTTTTTTTTTTGATATTTTATACAACAAAATTTATGTTTAATTTGTATAAAAATTAAATAAACTTTTTAACCATTTTTTTTAATATTAAGAAACAAACTCCAAATATGAAAATTATGAGATTTTACAATATTTTATTTATGGTATTTGTTTGAGCTTAAATTTAATGTATATATGCTGTTCGTAAAGTTAAACAGGCGTTTGATAACTTAGACTGATCTAATATCCCCAAAATAATTTGCTGTGTTCGGAAGAGAGGCAACAAACTGACACGCCTGACAGAGGCTGCACTCAGAAATACAAAAGAAAAAGTAGCAGTACAACAAATGCAAACTGAAACTATTGAATATCAACACGGGAGTAAGACAAGGGAACAGTTTGTCTACAGTTTTGTTTAAGATGTGTCTGCACTATGCTATAAGCCACCACATGGGACTGGGGATGGTGGTCACTTACGTCAATGACATTAGGATTTCAACTTGATATAGACGATATTTTAAAAATATTTTAACGAACATCTATATCTACAAAACATCTACAAGGAAAATTGGACTTGTGATTAATTAATCAAGAACCATGTATATGATACTAACCAGAAGAGTTGAAATAAAAAGGCCACGAGATAGCAGTATGGATGAATATCGCTTTAAAGGAGTAAAAACATTCAAGTACTTACTAGTAACGATAACAACGCATAAGACTATATACCAGACCGAATTATGGATCAAAACTTCTGTTAAGAACGTGCATTCCCACAATTTACAATATAATCATAAGGTCCGTAAATACTTACGGATCAGAAGTTTGGCTTATGAGGAATTCTGAGGAATTCGAAAGAAAAATTATTAGACTCATATTTGGTTCAGGAAAAAATGTACGGGGAGAATATATCCTGAGGAGCAATGCAGAACTTTTACAGACGAGGAGGGTGGCGGAGTTTGCGTGGTCTAGTGGTTGGAGCGCACGCAAATGTCCAAGGTTCTAGACCTGGCAGAGGATATGACGAAAAATTTAGTTGTGGTTTCGAGACCTTCACTTCCCTCCAGACAACTTTATCTAAAAAAAAAATAAAGAACCACCTGACCTTCCAGCTTAGCTCTGGCGATGATGACAAACATAATGATCAAAAGAAAGTGTCACCTACAAAAGAAAAAATCACAATGCTAAGTAAAGATCACCACTACTTAGCAAACATCTTCACCACTACACACTCTTATGGAGGGCAGCTACAGTGGACTAATCATCTACTTGGCTGGAAAAATCAACTTGATTATAAAAAAAAATTAATGGATGCTTTGCGGAAAACCAATATGCTCTCTAGAGGAGTAACAGAGAAAAAAAGAAGAAAATATTATAAAATACATTAAAGCACGAATAATTAGATGTATAGGCCATGTGCCAAGAATGGCACAAAAGCGTGTTCTTGACTGTATCCCACAAATTCCAAGAAATAAAGGTAGGGCATGTAACAGCCTAATTGACAATGAGCAATGGGAATGAGGAATTGACGCACTCCTGCTGTAACATAAATTGAGAGGAATGGAGAAAAATTGTGAAGAAAGCCGAAACCTACCCCGGCTTGTAGAGCGGAATAATAATTTATTTGTTAATAATCATTTTTTAGTCAGAAAATTTTTATTTCCTTACAAAAGTTTAGTTCTAATCTCTAGGCGTACAAAATTTATAATTTTTTCCATCTTTGCCTTGTGTAAATTTCTTTATAATCATTAGTACGTAATTTGTCTTTCAGGTAAGAAGAAGATCGGTCTACCGTAACTGGTCTGGTATGAATGGTGGTGCTGCAATCTATTGTTGCGTAGAAGTGCTGGAGAGACTTTGTTTATCATAGACACCCACCTTTTTTATTTTGTTTATTCTCAGAGAGGTGAAGTGAGACTTCTATATAAAATTTAAGCGGTGATTCGAACTCTCGTATTTTAAAAAAATTTTAATTATTCCTTTTTAAATTGTCTTTAATTACTCGTAAGAAAAACGATTTTTATTCTAAATGTTCTTAAAGATTGGCCAAAAACAAATTATTATTTGCTATGAATCATACTAAAAAAACCATTTCGTTGAAAAATAAAGTCGACATTTCTGCAGCTTTTATGTTTTTAAAATGAAAGAAATCATATGGAAAATATTTTAACAAAACTGTTAAACGATACAGATCTCGTTATAAATTTTGATATCAAACAAAAATCCTTTGAATTCAAAAATAAAATATTTATATGCGAGACATACACAAAGAAAACTCATGCGAAGAGTAAAAAAAACGACAAAAAATAAACAAAAAGAAAATTAATTGAAATTTATGCTAAACATTGGTAAACCAAATAAAACAAAAACATGCAACAGCAACATTTGCACGACATGCAGCCATGTTGCACATGCGACACATACAATTTGGCTCATACCATACCACCATCAGCATGGACATTGACAAAATGTCAACGGGTTTTAGGTTTTTTTCTTACAATTTTTGTTTTTCGTTTTTTTGTTTTTTTGTTTTTTCATTTTAAAAGGAAATGCAACACAAAACTAAAGCCTGCGTTTTTGTTTGCCCTACACGCGGAAACCATAAAATAAACAAATTGTGTAAAGAAAAAAACTTGAAAAATGTTCTGGTGAAACTCTGATATGGAAGGGTGAAGGTTTCTGTCAGTTTTCTAAAGCTGCTTCTTATTTCAGTTTCTTCTACTTCTGAGTTCAATTGGTAGCTTTTATTTGCAATAATTTACAAACTAAATGCAATAAGTTTCACTTTACGCTTGGCTTTTATTTTGAAAACTTTAACGTTTAAATAAAGTTTAGGCACAAGCCTTAAAACAAATAAAAATTTAAAGAAATAGTTTGAGGTTTGAAGAGTTTTGTCAATAATAAAAGTTTACAAATTTTCGCCTTTTTTAGAATTAATAAACGAAAAGGTTAGCATTTAAAATAGTAAATTATTTGTTGTAAGAAGTTTTTAATTTTTATTAAATTTTAGAGTATGGTTATGTCAAGTGATGAAATATATGGCAATCCTAACACATACGTAGAAGTATTCTGTTACTTATTTGTCATTTGAATACAATAATTTTTTCATCCGAAATCTAGTCTTCTGACTTAGTCAACAAACATAATTGTGGAATCTGATGTAAGAAGCTGTCAGAGGCAATGCACCCTGAAATATGCGCTTCTTATTGCTGGATTTCTTCGAAAACGATGAAAATCACAACCTTATTGTTAATGGAATAAGGTACCTTGAGATGATTACTGGTTTTTTTTTGGCCAAAACGGACGAAATGAACTTGTTTAACATGTCGTTTCAACAACACTATTGAGAGCAGAGTTTCGTGAGTAATTAATTTCTCGTTTTAAGCATTTTTTTTTTTTTTTTTTTTTGTTGGGATACATGAAGTCTCACGTGTACAAGGACCAGCCACAATTTCAGCCCTGAAATACGACTTTACAGCTGGTGAAATACCGACAGAAGTGCTGAAAAAAGTATGCCAATAAAAAGTATAAAACACTCATTCGTTTATCATAATATTTCATTCACTTTCGCAAATTTTCCATGTTTTTTTTGCAATTTTAAAAACTTAAGCGTTTAAAAGATCACCTGTTATAATCTTCTATTAAAACTATGTTGATCGTAAGTAGCCTTTGTTGCCATTTGAAAGAATGAGATTTGACAGAGCCATTGTTTCGTTGGCTGTGTGGCAAGTGGCACCATACTGTTGTCGTCCAGGGGCACATCCTCAATTTCTGGCCACAAAAGTCCTTTATTATCTGGCGATAGCGAACACCATACACGGTAACTGCTTGGCCTACCTCATTTTCGAAGAAGTACGGGCCGATGACGCCACCAGTCCATAAACCGCACCAAACATTCACACTTTGTAGACGCATCGGCTTTTTAACAATCAACAACATCATTCAACAACAATCCCAACACCATTTTGAATATATTCGGTCGATTATGCTGATCGCACAATCACAAATTGCACGAAATGCACATGCCAAACATGTGTGCTTTATTTAGTAACTGTGTACCTCTCCATGATTGAATATGTTACAGACTGAAACAAAGAAATGTAAAATTAAATTGGGCAAAAAACTAGACGTTAAGGTGTGACTCACAGTGAACATCCTGCATTATGGTTGGGCCACCCTTAAGAATGTAAGATAATTTTCCAGGAGTAGTGTCTTTAGTCATTTAAAAATTTGTGGACTTATTTTAGATTATGGACTTGAAGTTGCCCGCAAAGAACTAAAAAACAGTGTCAGACTTGATTCTTGTAACTTCAAGCATCTTATACTGTCCACTACTCGAAAGGATCGATATGGTGGAACTCCGGCCATAAAAAATTAGCTAACGTAGCTATATGTATGTAGAAAATCGTTGAAAATAGCAGTGTCTCATTCATTGTTTCAAAAGAAACTGTATAAAGAAAAAGTTATTCCATAAAAAGTGATGTTTTGTAGATCTACTTGGATAAAGACGAAGATCTAAGAGTTTTTCTTGATCTAATATTGGCTAATGCGGATTACTATCATAGCCACTTAAAATTAAAAGATTGGATTTGCAGAATTTCACAATCAAATGTGTGCATTCATGATGAGAGTCTTAGTAGATATTTTGACAGCTGCATGCCAGTAATAACATTAATAGCTGCTGGAATACAAAATTTTTAAAAATTGTTTATGCATTTGAAAGACGTTTATCAAAAGACACGTTTATTAAAACACACTAAGCTGTGATGATTGTAGATCAGAATGGTGCACAATTTTAGTATTTTTTTTTTCAATTCCCTAATATACATACATATACATATTGCTTTAAGGCAAATTAAACAAATTACTCTTTTTAATATCATATCTTATCCTGTATTAAACAAATCCTTTTTTTTAACAAGAACCCTGTTACACAAACAAAACAAAAAAGGGAGTACAATGACAAAAACACTTTTGTTCGCACCTGGATGCAAGTATAGAGTGTAGACACACATTAAAAATTTAAAAACGAAAATTTAAAAAAAAGCCAAAATGCATTTAACTTTTTAAATGAAAAGAAGGCAGGCGGCAGCAAGCAACAAGGGTTTGTTTTTTTTTTAATTTTTAATTTCGGTTAAAAAGGGGTTAAATGTTAACGGTATTGTAGGGTTCGGATATAATCTCATGTTTAAACTAGGGGCACGTGTTTAATGCTTTAATTTTTGCTCATTCTTTTTTTTTTTTTTTTTGGTAAAAGGGCTGAAATTGTGTTTTCCATTGTTTCCTACATTTGTAATACAAACAAGACGAAACCAAAATAATAATAATAATAATAATGCAAAACAGGACTCTCATCCTTTGTGCTGGAAAAAATGTAAAAAAAAAACAACGACAAGCCAAAAATCCCATAAAAATTATAATACTCGTATAAATTACAAAAAAAAAAAACAAAAAAAATTAAAATGGAAAAAATATATTTTTATTATTATTAATGTTGTTGTTGGATTTTTTGTTGTAAGTAAACACAAGGATAACGAGCTCAAAAAGCAATGCAGCAAATTAGCGTTGAATAACTGGCATTTATTATGAAAATGTTTTAAATTTTTATTCTTTTTTTGTCTTTTTATTTTCATGCCCTTGTAAGTCGAAGAGTATTTTAAGAGCTTGAAAGCGTTATAAAGTTTAATAAGAAATACATAAAGTGAAACATGAACAAAATTAATATTTTCAAAAAATTTATGTAACAATATACATACTACATACATACTACATATATATGTATGTGTGTGTATGTATGTACTGTCGTTTCTGTTTCTTTACTATGTTTTAGGGGGGAAAGGGACACAGAAAACCAAAACTGTTTCAGTTTTTTTTTCGTATTGAATCTAAAAAGAAAGGGAAAGGAATTTTTAAGAGGTCCTGAAAAAATGTGTAGAAAAACAAACGAATTATATTTAATATGCCTACGTATGTTGTTTTTTATTATTATTTTTATTATACCCAAAACTTGCTTTTCGTTTTTTTGGTTTCTAGCTCTTTTCAAATATTTCATATCATTTTCTTAATGGCTATTTAGGATTATTTTATAAATTGTGGTTAAAATATTTTTATTATTTTTTATTATATTTTTAATATTGAAAATAAAGGCTTTGTAATATTTTTTGAAAAATATGTTTTTATACCATAGCGATACTAGCCTATCCGAGATTAAATGAATTGAAAATTATTACAAAGTTATTTTATGTGTGTGAATTAAATACCCATTAGTTTCATATTAGATTGCCTTCAAAGCAATGGTCTTGCTTGGATATTGGTATCTTTTGTGAATATCTGCAACTCAATTTCAGTAGTAATTCTGAAAATAGATGGTGTAATCTGGACACTCGTGAGGTGCCTAGACTTATGTAGCTTTTTGTTAATAAGAAGCGAACTATGCAACTTAAAGGCTGTAAAAGAAGAGATATATCGAGGTTGTTAGCGGCAATGAATGGACATTGTATACCATTTAATGGCTTTGATATGAAAGAGAAGGTACTTCACCTGTTTTGCGAATGCCCGGACGGGAAAACGTCGAAGGCGTCTGTTTTTGAAATGCACGGGGATCTGATTATCATCAGTCTCTCCCTCTATAGATGGACATTTTTGTGAGGATGTAAGTGAATCTCGATTTATGTTAAATTTCGTATCATAGATGCAAACTTTTCCCTGTCTGACGCTACTCTAATGACATTACCAATAGATCTAATTCAGTCCAATTTCTGATGTTTTTCAAGCAGGGCGACTATTTACGACCAGCTTCTTTCCCTCCCTCAATTCCTTCTTGGCGTATAAGCCAAAGGCGACTATTAATGCCAAATTATAGCAGTGTTATAGTAATCAAAAAAGGAAAAAAGCCGCATTTAATAAAAATAAAGTATTGTTTCATCAAAACAATTCCCCACTTCATACATCTACCATTAGAACGGGCAAATTCTATAAGCGAATAGCTAGATTAAGCTCCCTGGAATTATTCTTTATTTCCAAACAAACAAGCTACTAAATGGTGGAGTTTATATGAAAATATAGTTTTATTAAGACAATGGACCAGTTAAGATATTCCTTATAGCGATGACCATAGTTCGAATTGCTCTATCACGCGTCTAATTCGCACGCAGATCTAGCAAGCTCGAATTGTTTTTATTTTCCAAACGAATGCAACGATAAAGAGGTGAAGTTTGCGGTTGATGGTTATTTTAAGGATCTAGACAATTTTTAGTGAAAATAAAGTATCGAAGCTATTGAAGATCGCTGCAAAAAGTGTATCGAGCTAAAAGTAGATTATGGTTTGAAACAAAAGTTTTTCGAGTTGTCTTTGTTAGGTCATCTGATAGAATCTCAGTGATATTCTGGGAAACTGTTGGTCTAATAAACTGATAGGCGTGTCACAACCACCGGAAACTTGCAGGCTTAGGATTAAATAAAAATTTTGTCAATGCCGCCTAGTTAGTTTCAAAGACAGACAAGATAGCGTAGCAAAACTGTCCAAAGCTAGATCAGAAGCGCACCTTAAGTAAGCTCAACCTCAGAAGAAGCATCATAAGCAGGGCATTGTCGCTCATGCCCAGCATCTGGGACTAAGATACCTGGCCAACGGAATCGATAATACACGCCCGACGGCATCTAGCTTCTAACATGTGACTGAGCTCATTACACAGTGGGGGATAGACATTGGGAAACTTTGTGGCAATATTATAAGCTCCAGGTGGTTTCAGGTTTAGGGATCTGATGATTAATGGTAGTATTACAACGCGCTATTCTGACCTATCAGTTTCCTTTCTTTGGCTACAGTCACTTCTGTCTACCTACATACCAAATGGTTTAGGGATATGATGAGTAATGGTAGTATTACAACACGGTATTCTGATCTATCAGTTACCTTTCTTTGACTACAGTCACTTCTGTCTACCTACCTTCCAAATGCGCCACTATTTATTGTATTCTTATTCTTCTACTATTTATTGTATTCTTAAAAAATGTAATTTCGTAAAATAAATTTTGACAATTTTATCATTGTTTCAATAGATGAAAATAAAAATTGTACAACATTGGCGCATTTGTTACCAGCTAGGTACATGCCTGGCGTTATATGGCAGGAGGAAGTAGCACCTGCAACTCAGCTCGCTGTACTGGCTTTATCATGAGCTGCGGATAGTTTTGTGTGGTATCACCCTTTTAATAATTTTTTCTTGTTTATATATTATTATTAAGTATTTACGATATCATTTTCCAAAAAAATAAATAAATAAAGAAAATAGATTATTTACCTGCTAGAATGATTGGGTTCATGGGCAAATGGTTCTGCATATATATTACGTACTGGTGGTACACGACGTGGTAATGGAGGTGGTACTGGATTATAACCATCCATAATTGTATCACAATCAGAGTATTTCATTGATTTCATAGTCATTTTGGCTCAAGTGTTTGTATATATGTATGTATGTATGGTATATAATAGATCAAATTATTTGAGTTTTTTCTTGTCTTTTAATGACAATAATACGTATAAAATGACTATACACGAGTGTCTTTTTTCCTTTTTTTTTTCAAAAAATTTTTGAGGTGATTTGTAAAATATTTTTCTTTTATTAAAAATGGTTAAACGCACGGTTTGGGTTTGTTTTTAAACGTTATTTAAAAAAAATTTTTTTCTGTAAATTTTATTTTAATATGACACAAACAAAATACACAGAGTTTTTAGTATTAAAATGCTTTTAATATGTGCGGTAGGAGTATGTCTGTTTAAAGGTAAATACTCTTTTACTATTGATATATTTTTTATTATTTTTTATTTTTTAATAACGATGATATTTGTATGGCCTGTGTATATGAAATTTACATATTATTTAAACGTTTATTCTTTCACAATTGTGGTTAATATGTATTTTTTTTTAATTTTCATGCTTTATTTAAAATTTATCCTCTTGCCTGTATCACATCTGTTTATAATACCGGGAAAGAGAGACAGAAAGACAGATTTTTCAATTGTTTTAAACATAAGGGTGGGGAGTGCGATAGTGTAGAATGTGTGAATTCTTTTCATTATTTGCCTGAAATGAATTTCATGTTTGTTTTATTACGTTTCTTTTTTTTTACTTTTTTTCTCTTTTATTTATATTATCCTTTGTTTTTAAGCAAATAATAAAACTGCAGCATTTTTGTGCCATTTAAGCACAAAAAATGCTTAATAATTAATTAATAATCTGATATTTTTTGTTTTCCGTATTTTTTTCCTTTTTCGTTCGCACTATGATTTAATGTCGTTCATAATAATAATACAATGTTGATGGCATTTTTCGTTTTCGTTATACATAAATAATACCACACAGTTAAATAAATTATTTATGTATAAATATTGTTATTAATTAATTAATAAATATTTATACATATTCTTTATATGTATTTTTTCTATCTTTACACATTTACTGCCATTTTCGTTTAGGTTATGATGTTCGTTTATGGGGTAGAGTTAAGCCTAAAAATAGAAAATTTAAACAAACAAACAAAATTAATAAAAAATAATTTTTTCTGAAAAAATTATTCTGGAACTTTGTGCCGTTTTGTTGCTTTTTTTACTTTAAAATATGTTGAACCATGTTTTGTTTTGAATTTTGAGGGTGCTTACAAAAAAAAAAAAAAAAAAAAAAAAAAAAAAAAAAAAAAAACTAGATCATAATCACATCTACCAATTGCGAGTTCTGTTATAGAGAGAGCCCTTTAGTTAACCGAAATTTATATTTTATTAAACAATTTACGATTTTTTTTTCTATTTCATACGTTTTTCTTTTATTAAAACACCCTCTTAATAAATAAAATATCGGCTTAACAAACTTTATTAAATAATAACAACCGACAAAAAATTAAAATAAACTCCTGTATGTAATTATTATGTTCTTTTAATTAAAAAACTTATTATTATTGTTTTTATTTTTTTATTTTTTTTATTAAAAAACGTAGTAAGCTTACACCAGTATTTATATCAAAATGCTAATTAACCATAGCACACTTATTTGACCAACCACATTATAAAAAGAAAAAAATATATATATTCAATAATTAATCATAAAATAATTAGAAAAATTAATTCCAAGCAAGATTCTACTTTGAATGCATGTGCTTCTTCACTGTAAAATGTTGTGTGGCAGAGCTTTAACGGGGCCGTACATGTTACCAAGATAATCCGCAATATAGTATTGGCTAGCTAAAGTGAAAAAGCATAAGCGAGCTGAAATAATAGGCATAACAAACAACGCAACACAACGGATTGTAGCCGAAAATTTGCAGATGAAAAACTGTGAGAAAGATGGCTGCCACGATTTCTCACAATCAGCGTTACCACGTAGAAAATTGATTCCCTACTAAAAATTTTCTGAAGTTCTACCAAATCTTTCGCACCTTACAAAAAATCTAGGCAGAAAATATAAATTTCTTTTAAATTAAAACAAAGCAACTAAAAACTACCAACACGGCAACACTGCGCACAACGAAACAATCACAGCAAAGGGAAAATGTATCAACAGTGTGATGTTTTATCATAATAAAGACGAGTTTTTCAATTACTGACCATGGATTAGACGTAGGCCCCATACATGGCCACGACGCACAGAGTGTTGATCTCACAGAGCGAATGAACTAAAATATAAGAAAAATTTCGTGCAGACATTTATTGGGCCTAAATATAGATATAAGCGAAATTTTGACAAAATAGGGCAACAGACACGTCCAACGATCACATATACTTAATATAAAAAAAACTGTCTTAAGGTATTTTTTTATTTAAACTTTTTAATAAAAAATTGTTTTCTGTAGCACAGGGTTGTGTTAATTACTGATATAAATTAAAAAAATTCAAATAACAACACGTTTTTAATACCTGCAATTTTGTGGATTTAAAGGAGATAAGAATGTAGTAATGAAAATTGTGAATTTTAATTATTAAATTAATTAATTATTTCTGGGTTAATATATTCTACATAAAGTGATTATCCAAATTATTTTTAATTTTTTATTTTCCTTAAGCTACTTAAAATTAGTAAAATTTATGAAAAATTCTCTAAATTACACATTTTTAAAATTGCAAAATATTTTAAGTTGACAAAGTGGTTCTATTTTTTTATTATTATTTATTTATTTATTTATTTTTTTTTTTGATAGCACATTATAAAGCTTCAGAAACCGAAATAAAAAAGTATCTGTTTTTGTATATATTTTTTAAATACTCCTTCAAAGTTTGGTAATTTAAAACTTTTTACTGAAAAACCTGCGTTTTTCAAAGTAGAAAAAAATAACAAAAATAAACAAAATTTTAAACTTTTTTTGCCATTTTTCTTACAATATTGTAAAGTAATTAAGAAACCAAACTTCTATAAATTTTCCTCACAAATAGAGTTATTACAGCTATTTTCCTGAAGCACTTAAAATACATTTATTATATAGTATTTTTTATTATAAATTAGTTTAGCGCCCTCAGGCGACAATATAGAGAAGTAGACAAAAAAAGTTCATTTTTTTATTCAGCGAATTATTACCTTTCAAAAAATGTATAAATATTTTATCAAAATCCGTGATGAGTGATTTTTTTATTTTTGTCTACGGGACAACGCACCGTGCGACGTGTGGAATAACTTTTATTGATTATCTTAAAAAGGAAAACCAACCAACGACCAGTACTATGCTAACTTATTGCAGCATTTAGATAATGAAATTGAGGTCGCATTTAGCGAAAAGAGTGTTGTTTCACCAAGATAATACACCAGTCCACAAATACACTATTGCGATGGCCAATATCAATGAATTATTTGCCAGCCTTAGCTCCCTGAGATTATTTTCTATTTTCAAACTTAAAAGAAATATATCAGTGATAAGAGATTTGCTAACCATGAAAAGGCAGAAATTGCGATTAAAAGCTATTTTAAGGTGCTTGAAAGCTTTACCATCAAGAGGATATTGAAGCTCTTGAATAATATTGGAAAAAGTGTATCGAAGTAAAAGGCGATGATGTGAAGAAATAAAGAAAATTTTTCCAGAATTTTTTTTCAACCCAATTGCTTATTTTATCAACCAATCGTAGTTATTTGTCTCTATTATACAGAAATTCTGGAACTAGGATCACTTGCCCGTTGAAGATAAGGAGGGATACCGCACTGGAGGGGAATAACCTGTTTAAAGTGTCGTACAATATTATAGCGGTAATAATTAACACTGAGTTTTCTAAATCATTGTGCTGTGTGTTACGTCAGGAACAAGCGGCTTACCGCGCTGGGAAAACCTGCCTTGGAGTAATTGTTGGACAATCAGTGGACTGTCTATATCGTATGTTATGTCTATATCTTATGTTCGTTGACTTTCAAAAGGTATTACATTGCAAATGAGTTCTGGAAAACATAAATTCACTCATTACGAGCCTTTAAGATGCATTGCAGTGAATCTGGTGGCAGAATTTCAGTTAGAAGTGGCGTTAGACAAGGCAGCGTATTATCACCTCTGCTTTTTAATGTTACACTTCACACCATAATGCTAAATGCCACACGAGCACATCAGCTTTGGAATATTTCGACTCATGTGCAAATATATTCTGAAATGCAAGTTAAAATTTAAAAGAAATGACATCAAAAGTGGAACTTAGGATCAACGCTGGGAACACTAAAATAATGCGCAGCAATTCACTCAAGCCACGACAATTCCTTCTTCAACACCAAACTATAAAAGATGTAACATTCTTTGAATATCTGGGTTGCACGATTACTACAACTGGTAGTTCATCCACGGACAAAAGGTGCAGACTTGACAGAGCCGGCTAAGCGTTTGACATGTTAAACCTACACTTAACTAAGAATATTCAACTCCAATATAAAGACTGTACTGCTTAATGGTAGTGAATCTTGGAATGCTGCACGCAAAGACATCAACAATGTTCAATTGCTAGTAAACAGATGGCATTGTAATACCACGTATTTTCTGGCCTAAGGTGATTATATTCACTCGATGATGAGTAATATACTTAAGATTATGATATTTTTAAAGCAAAATTTTCAAAGCAATTTTTGTTAATGCTCTATTGGTGTTTAGTATTTGAAAGTATAACTCATCACAGAAATTTTCAAAACTATGGTTAATTAATGCATTCATTAAAGCATCACAAGTGAAATTTATGATTTATAGTATAGCATATAAATTAATGTTTTGTTTAATTAATTCCCATTATTGACGTACTCGTAATTAAAGGCTTTTATGGTTAAACAATTTTTCTCTTTTTTTCTAATGAAAAAGTTTGAATAAAATTCAATTACATTTAATTTCAAGGCAATCACCAAAATAACAAATTTCAGTAAAATTAGAAATTAACATTTTTTTTTCAAAAATCATGCCAAATCATTATGATCTCATATGAAATAAAAATGATGTTTATGATGAAATTAAACATCAAACACTTTAATTAATGATATTAATGAACATAAAAATCTCTTAAATTAGAAACAAAAAACAAAACAAAAGGCTTTTTTTTAACAACTAAAACATAAATCCCACCCATAATAATAAACGGAAGAGATCATATATCATATTACACCGTCAGACAGCATATGTACATCATCGTATCAAGGTGTGTGGTTTTTTAAAAATTGAATTCAAAGAAAAAAAAAATTAATCAAAATTATTGTATTAAAGCAGATTTTTTGTTTGTTTTTTGCTAAGTCATGTCGATAGATTGTATTAGAAATTTTTAGAAAAAAAAAATTATTAGGAAGACTGTCGATATAAAATGTTTAGGTCTTCATATGTTACAGGATTTAACGATGATTTGATTATTTTTTCTCTATGTTTCTATTTTGACTTGTATTAGTCGTCTAAAAGGGTAGTGGATTATGTTTTAAGTTGTTTTGTGTATCCAATATAATTTATTTAACATCAGGGGATTTTCATTTCAAATTAAGTTTATGATAAGGCAGAAACACACAATAAATAAAAAAATAAAAAAAAATTAATGGAAAATATACAAGAGCTTACAAACAATGCCACCACTAAAAACCTCAACTCTTAGACACTTGTCTCGAGAAAGAAATTTACAAAACATTGTAATAAATGTAATACGGAAAAAGATATATAAGCAAATACGAATTTTATTTTTGCTACACATATCTATAATTGAATGAAAATAAATAGGTTTTAAGTTCTTTGTTTATGGCAAACACCCATTCTTTAAGCTTGAAGATATTCTGATTCATTAAAAATATAACATAAAAATTTATCAAACCGCTCTGCTTTGTCTATTTAGTGAACAAATTTCTCTAAATATCCAATAAAATATCTCTACCGACTATAAGGTATAACTAAATATAGAAAAAGTGTAGAAGGAATAGAAACGTTGGTATGCAACCTTTAACACCATTACGAAACAATTGTTTTAGACTTATAAGGATTTTCATTTTTTTTATTCCACCATAATACCACCACTATACGAAGAGCCTACACTTAATACTCTATACCACACATACTGTAGACTCAAACACGGTAAATAATAATAGGAAAGAAAGAATGTGAAAAAAAGCCACAATTGTAATAATTGTAATTGCAAAGGTTTTTCTTTTTATTTTTATTTTTTCTGCTGCATCCTATAAACATTAAATATAATATAACCTAGACTTGCTATTGTCTAGAATAGGCATAGGCAACAGCAGCACCAATACAACATGCCACATGAAGAAGTTTCAACTCTCTATGTGGTGGTCATGGCACAAATAACTAAAACGAACTTAAAAAAATAAATAAATAATTGTTTAACAAAACATTGTTACTCCTTTCGTTTAGTTAGATATAGTACACGTATACGAGGGTGGAGCCATAATTAGAAATCCTAGCAAACAAAAAAAGCACATCATCAAAATTGTCACCTTATGGCTCGATAGACTTTTTCCAGCAATATTCAATAGCAACGACGATAGTAAAAACTGTCAAGCTCCTTAGAATGTAGCAATCAACCTCAAACTTCACCTCTTCACTGTTGACAAATATTTTACCACAGAGTTATATTTTTTTAGTTTGGATCTGCGTTTTTGCATATGGCTTCCACATGGTATCCTTGCGTTGTTTCAATTTCTTTGTGATCATTTTTGTCTTTCAACTAAGCAAGGGATCGATCTACTGTTGTAGGTTTCTAGAATATATGTTGGTGCTACCACCTAAGTTTGACTAGAAACATCGCGCTCTGTATAATTGGTTTAGGAGTGGAGCCTTGCTAACGCTGCTTATCATAGACTCCTACTCTTCTCTTTATTAATTTCCCCCATCGAGATTATGTTTTGCAGTTGATGTTCTTTTTCTTTTCCCTCCGCTGGAAGAGGATGATAAGGTGCTTTTTATAATATTTTAAAACTGAAGCCGCGATTTACATTTTTGAAGATAACACCAGATTACAAGATTTTAGCTCACAGTTTAAAACGTGCATGGGGCTATTAATTTAGACAAACCAACATTGAGGAAAATATTTAAAATAATCTTGGACATCAAACTTTTAAGATATTTGTAAAGAATTAAAAAAAAGTAAGAGTGGCATTAGCTCACTAGCAAAATACTTAAAACTACTGTCGATTGATCCTTATATGGCACAAAACTTTTTTTTTAATTTTTCAATGGGGAACCTCTTAAATTGTTCTTTTTAGTAACATTGTTCTTTTTGGAAACGAGATCGTTTGCTTGTTATTGCAGAAACGTTATTTACAGAACAACTCTTAGAAGTACCATGCATTTTTTCAGGATCAGACAAGATTCCATTTCACAGCAAACTTTTTTATTAAAAAGATTAATTCAAAAGGTACTCCATTGAAAAATTTAAAAAAAATTGCGCCATATAATGACTAGTCTAACTTTTAGGTATAAAGTTCTACCTTAATGAGGCACGTGTTAAAATTTGAAACATCGATTTCACACTTATACTGAAAACTGTTTTACTGAAAAGAATATTTAAAATTTTTTAATTTTAATTTTAAACAGGGACCGGCCCAAAACTCGCTTATAAGATTTTAAATCTTAGTGAAAGCATTCATACTCGTCATTTATATTTCAAACGTTTTTGCAAAAAAATGCAAATCGGAATGTAAAAACTAGTTTTAAGGATATATTTACAGCCATCCTTTCAAAATTCTTTAGTAAATCAGCACAGAAAGACTTTGGCAATTTGTAGTTTTTTAATTATTTGAAAATTCTCGAACGAAGTATTAAAGAAACACCGGTTTTGTCTTCTTCAAAGTGTTCACAAAAAAACATATCTATCACAAAACTGTGACCCATACGTGGGATAATTATCCACCTTAGGTAGTATATATCCACCTTAGGTATATATATGTTTCATTCAGTGAACAAAAAAAATTATTTTTTGTAAATTTGTGTAATAAATAAAACTTAACCCACGCTCATCCCTAAAAAACTGCGGCCACGATCTTTCCTGCAGATGAAACTGTCTTTATCTCATATACATGTATTTTATAAGGTTGTCACCTTTTAACAAATTATATTTTATCGAACCAAATTTTATTTATGACCATCTATATGACAGCTTGGCTAATTTTGTAACCGCCCTCGTAGTTGCCACATAAATGCAAGTCTTTAATATATTAAAAAATAAAAAGGTTTTACATTAGAGACATGCCAGTGTAATCGCACTGTTGTTGCCACAAATAAAGAATTTTTATAAAATACAAATAAAATCAGAAAAAAATAAACGTGGCAAAATAGAATGTAAAGCTAAGCACAAAGCAGCCTTTAGGGATTTGTCTGAACAGGTTCAACAGCATATACGTGTGTCGTATACCTATATTGTTGCAAGGAGCGAGTACGACAATGAAAAGGTAAAATTGAATGTCTACAATAAACGTAGAGGCTTACAATTGCCTCAAATAAGTATTAAATAAAAATGTTACACAAAAAAATATCTAAAAAGATAACGAAAAACCAGTAAAACATTAAAAAAATTATAAAAAATACATTTTTTCTTATCGATTGTTTTGTTGATAGTTGCAATCGAAAATAATGGTTAGAATTATTATGAGGCATTAAAAAAAGAAACATTTCTTCGTTGGTCTTTTTGCCAACCTATTACATCAAATACAAGACTAAAGACACCATAGAAAAAGAGCACAACTCGTCCAGATTTTTATAAATGCAATAAATCTATGAGTATATGATGTTTTATAATGATTTACTTTGAAATTTTATCAAAGGCTAGTATTTCTAGCACAAACACTTGTTTCAGAGCCATATTTTTAATATGCATTTTGACAGGACTCACACTAAGATTTTTGCAAAATACCATATTACCCAGCGAGTATTTAATATTTAAGTTTAGTAAAGACTTGGATGAAATCAAATGATTAACACTTATATAAATATTTTGGCACTTCAAAAAAATTCTAAATGAGTTACGCTCATTTTAAACGGATCATAAATACCAGAGTTAACACGAATATTAATTTAAAATTTTTTATGATTTTAAATGAAATTAAAAGTTTTAATTTATAGTTTTTCTGCTCTTATAATACGAGCTCTAAGCTGTTATTTGTTTTTAAATTTCACTTCAATAAGATCTGTCAATATCCAGCTCTAGTAGCAACATATCCAAAATCAAGTGAAGTCTATTCTAAAGTTAATGAATTATTTATTTAGTCTATGCTTTATTTATTAAGACCATAAAATTAGCAGTTACAGACAATGATGCTACAAACGATACTATTGATTTTCTCAAATAAAACTTTGGACGTACCTTTTTCCAGAAAACTATATTTACCACTTTCAAAGACTTTATTCCTCAAATTATGTACTTCAGGCGAATTAAAAGTTGTTTAAAAACCTCTTAAATAAAAGTCAATTTTGGCCGATACTTTACATAATAGTGTACTTTGTGGTATAATAAGTTTCTTACTCATGCGGTAGCAATAGGCAATTATGGACTGACCAAAGTAATGTCTGTTTAGACCGTTAGGACAAGTTTTCAAAAATAGACTATATTTTTGTTCACTGAATAGAACATACATATCGCACTTGATCAACAAGCGAGTATTAAGTCAAAATGTTTAAAATTGCACTTTTTGAAAGAAATCAAGTAACAACATTAATATCTATCTACTGTAAAAATTTCAACGTACTACGACTACTCTTTTATCTTGAAAATTACATTTGAGACCATTTTCGTGACCATTTTTTATATCACCAGAAAGGTATGGTTACGTTTTCACCTTTCTAAAACGTTTGAGTTTGTTTATTTTGCATTAAAATAAAAAAAACACTATTTTTATTTTAGTTGTTTTACAATCTGTCTCTTTTATATTAATTCCACTGTACTTTAATAATCTATGTCTTAATACACTAAATTTGATTTTACAACACTTTTCATTTGCGTCTTAAACATATTTTACTTCCTGACAGCCAATTGATAACTAACACACCAGCCGCAATTTGCTGCCTTTTATAGTGTTTCATTATTAGTTTAGAATGTTCTAGTACGGACACGAATCTTCGATTTCTCGACGTTAATTCAAAATGGCTTAAAATAACTTTATACACACAAAAAGTAACCGATTCATCCGCTTGGTAGCACTCTTAATTAGTGCAGGTAATTTTGGAAGTTCTTAAGTCTTGACACAAACCAATAAATTTTTTAGCTAAAAACGCATAATAAGCTCTGACGTGGTGAATTTTGTCTTTAGCAATTTCATTTTCGTAGCTGTCCTATTTTCAGTTAATACAAAAGTGGAAATAGATATGTATCGTATATTTGCATAAAAAGGGTATAATTTGTTTGTTTACTATGATGTATTCGGATTTTCAAATTCTCTTAAAATATAATCACAAACAGCTTTTCACCTCTACTGAAAATTTTAGAATTTTGATTACTACCCTCTTGTTGATCAAGTACGATCTATTTTTAAGAAAGGCTACCTAAGTACATACATATATTAATTATCCCTTTTTGTCTGCCGACTTAGTCGTCACAGTTTTATAACAGATATGTTTTTTTTTTAAGACTTTTAAAAGACAAAACCGATGTTTCGATACTTATGCCGTCTACTTTCGAACCTTTCGCGGTCTAAAAGTAGGACCCACATATGTCCTCAAAATAAGAAAATTTATATTGATTTAAAATTTTTAAGTTCTCTAACCGACGATGAAATGGCTGCTTGGATTTGTTTAATATTTGCTGTTCAATTTTTTTTTTTTTTTTTTGTAAATTTGAAACCACAAATTGCAAAAATATTTTTGCTGATTTACTGAAGAGTTTTGAAAGGATGGCTGTAAATATGTCCCCCAAAGCCTAATTCTTACATTCCAATTTGGATTTTTTCCGAAAACCATGGAAATATTAGTGACGAGCATGATAAATGGTTTCCTTAAGATTTAAAATTCTTTTAGCGTTTCTTTAGAACGGGCATATCTCGATATTTTTCAAAATTGCGTTTTTAACTTTTTCTGGTAATGTACCTCCAAATACAATTTTTTTAGGAAATTTCGTGATCTATCTTTGAAAATAGCGGGCTTATAGCTTTTTAGCCCTAACTTATCCAATATTTTTCTTCTTAAGAAACAAAAAATGAAATAATTTCCTTTCTAAAAACTAAAAAAATAGAAAAAGAAACCAGTACTTAATTTACTGCTCACTTTGAGCTACAATTTCGTATTTTCTTCTTGTATCGAAGGTTGTTAGTTTTTACAGTTTTTTCCTTCTCCTTTAAAATAACAAAAAAATATATTAAGCCATCGATATATGGTATATTATATAAAAAAGAACTAAAATTCTAATTTTCAGTTTTTTGTTCGCACACTAATGCTACTCTTATTTTTTTCATTCTTGATAAATACTATGTCTCAAAAGTTAAACGTTCTAGATTTTTTTCCAATTTTTCGCAAAATTACACAATATAGTTAAGTTAGGCTGGGAAAACACGATTGTTGCATCGTGCTTTATTGCTGCCGAATATTGAAAATGTTCTAATATATTTTACGAAAGATTTAAATATCCACTTCGATTGGCGTACAAGAATGCCTAAACATGGGTTCTTTTGTGACATTTTTGTTGCCGCGTGATTGCCTAACGAGTCGTCAGACGATAGCCGTAGCAATAATTGGTGCATTGAGTGCAATTGTGTGATCCTAGCTTTAAGTTGTGAACAAAAACTTGTAAACTAGCGTATTCGCTAAAGTTTTCTTCCCCACAGTTTATTATTTTACTCATCTCATTCAGTACAACATTAGGAGGTTGCTTGTCTCCATTACCCGTCTTAGAAGTATATATGGCTTTGGCCTTGTTTTAGTTTCGTTAATCAGTTATTGCTTTCCAGCTAAATAGATAAGTGCTGTAGCAATTCCCAGAATGATGGTGATGCCATCTAGAAAAAACCTCCTTCGTAAAGTGGTAGGGAACCTTACTTATCACTGATTCCTAGCGTTGCCTTAACTTCTTGGTTGGATTATTTGAAGGGGGATTAAATGAAGCATCTTAATTCTTTAAAATCCGAGAACTTTTTGTCTTTTCCTGGATTCGAATCAGGGATGTTTTTTTTTTTTTGTAACTCTAACTCTTTAATGAGGTAAATTCAAACAAAAAAGGCATATGCTACAGATATTAAGGTTAAAAGTTACTGTTAACGAACTTGCATCAAATCCCGAAATACCCCAAAATATTTTTAATGTTCAAGTTTACAAATGTATAAGAAGAATATATCGCACATCTGGTCTCTTAGGCATGCTGCAGCAAAGTTTTTTTTGGAGCTGCCTCATTTTGACCAGAAATATCGCCTCATGAACATAGACCAGGAAGAGTTAAATAACCTTAATAAAAAAAACAGTAACAAAGAAACTATTTCAAATTTATTAACATAGCTAGGTTTTGCTTACTGTTTTCTTGATTCATGCAGGAGAAGTGCACCGGAATTTCTTTTTTCACAAAACACTGCAAAATAATATTTATAAGTTGACTTAAGTAAGTACTCAGTTTAGTGTAGCTTAGAAAAATAAATTATTTTAGGAATTTACCTACATACACATATAGTTCGCTCCGAAGTTAACTTTCGTCTGCTATTCGAATCAAAATATTATAATCATAAATATCATCATTATCATTATCATCCTGACCTGGCACTCTTGCAGGACATTGTGACCGATGGGATATATTCTCCCTCTTCCAGTATTCAGTTTGTTCAAAAGGTTTGCTGTCTTCCTAATGAACATCAGCAGATCTGAAACCGTAAGCGTGGATATCTCTCCTAACGAGACCCTATGTTTCCCTACACAGTACCATCTAAGCCTGTCTCTGATGCCTGTGAGCACATTCTACAAACTTGCACATCTGCACATTCTCTTCAGATATTCTCCCAGTTCACAATGGCCTGCAAGAAATCCGTTAGGTGTTTCAAGTCCAGCATATCATACTTAAGAACCACAGAACAACGCGCAAACTGATCGCTACCTGGTCGTTCCAAGCATCTGGCAATTTCACAATCCTTAATCAAATGTTAAGCGGAGCTGCACAGTAGGTTTGCGGAAAAAACATAAGTAATTAGTACTCATCAAAAGAGCATTAAGAATTGGATGCAATATATTTCGTTGCTAATGCAAAATAATAACTTTGAGGGAATGTGATTTTAAAACAAATTGCTGTTTGCTATTTATTGAAAATTTTGGCCTATCCTCCTGATAAATACTTATTGCCAAGCATCTTCTAAGACAACTAGTGAAGCTTCTGCCATAGGAGACACCCAAGCTGAAATTCAGGGCTACGCTATCAGGTTTGCTTAGAAAAGTTAAGAACAAGAACTGTTGCACAATTTGTATGGACTATGAATACATATTGATAATATTTACTGGGTCACACAACATATTTTGCTTTTTTACGTTTTCCCTATTCCGTTGTTTTATTTTTTTGATAAATTTTGCTTCAGGTAAGCCGCTCATTATATTTCGTTTTTCATTTTTTACTTTTTGTAATTTGAGTTGAATAGTGTGCTGTCTTAAAGGAATACAGCAAGAGATCCGTGTCTAATATGAGTTTGTTGTTGTTTTTTTTTTTCTTTTTTTAATTTTAGCCTTAAAATACTTTTCGACACATGCGTAGGTTTATTGTTTGTTACCAAAATTGTTCACTGTTCTTTCAGGGCCTGAAGAGACGTTTATACTGAACGTTCTTTGTAGTTTTTCTTTCTTTCTTTCTGTATAGTGCTGTTGTTAGTTGGTTTTCATTTGAAAAATGTAAAAAATCAAAAGAAAAAAATTTTGTATAATGTTTGCTCTAGACTCGTGTATATCAAGTGCATAATTTATGTTTAATTTTATTTGCTTTCGCTTATAGCCTGATGGAGAGTCTATTTTATATTGTGGCTTTTGTATTTGGCTAGTTGGTGAGGCTTATAAATAAATGAATGAATGAGTGAAATTTATATTGTTTTTTACAAAACATAAATCATATTTAAATAAACGCTGTCAATTGTTGTGATATTAAGTTTCAAATGTAATATAAATCATACATTATTATAATAATATTTTCAAAGTATTTTGTATTTATAGTTGTGGTTGGTTGCACTATTTATAGTATCGTACAATATGTGACACTTTGAGAGAAACTTTTTAAAGAGGAATTTGAGTATGATAAATGAGTGTTTAAAATGAAAAATTTCATTTTTTTCTTTTGAAAGCTTATAGCAGAGGCTAAAGTTTTATTTAATGTCATATGATATTATGAATTTAAATTATTTGTTTTTACTTCAAGTTTTTTGGTTTAATTAACATTTTTAATTTTTTTTCTTTTTAAACCAGTTCTTTTTTCAAAATAAAAATTCAATAAATCATTTGATTTCGTATTTAAGTTACAAAAATGTTAAGACATTTAAATTTATTTTTAATTCTTTTAGTTGCCTAAATAGTGTGAAACGTTGTTGAATGGAATTTAACAAGAGAACCACTCATTTTAATGACCCACTAAATTTTAAACAATTTAAACCTTTGAACTATTTTCCTACATCAAAACAATCCACACATAATTATGATCTAAAAATAATTCAAACCAAATTATATGTTGGGTATATGCATTAGTTTTAATGTTTGGTTTTCCAATGATAAAAAAGTCATTCAGCTTGATTCACAGCTTTATTGGTACACATGTCACTCACTCGTAGTTTGAATAACATGACATGATATTTTTAAAGGCATCAGATATCATATGCTTAACTCAAGAAAAACGGAAAGGGATCACTTGAGCTCACTACTTTCTGAACTGATATTTCGTGAATTGGATAAGATTTAATTAAAAAGCATTTATTTTTTATTAAAGTGTATAGGGGTCATTTAACCCACTTGCATATTTGTCCGCCAATATATAATTTATCACCTATATTTTTAAATTTATTATTTTGACGGTAAATCTTGATAACCGGCAGCTGTGTTTGTGTGGTTCCTAGGAGGAAAAAAGAGTCATTATGTTTGATTTTTTTTTTAACTTTGAATGGTGTGGTTGGTTTCGAGTTCAATTTGTAGTCTCTAGTAATGTAGTGGGCAACCACACTGCTCGTTTTTCTCTGTGGATTCCGACCTATGGCAGTTCTTGCTATGTCACCGTGTGATCATGCGTCATTTGCAATTGAGAATCTACATGTGAAATGGACGTTGGTCCGATACTTCCTACAAATAATTATTTGAGATGGTGTTTGGGCAAAAACATTTCCAATATCCTTCGATAACAACTATTAATGAATGCCTGAATAGCCTTGACATTGATTTTATGTAGGAGTTGAATATGTTGATTTTGGTCCATTTCGTGATATCAGTCGGTTTCCACATTAATTGTAAAATGCCAAAATATTGGTTAGGTTTGAGGATCCGAAACATTACATCATCACTATAGCCACGAGTCTTTGATAGAATGGTACCAAGGTAGCAGAAATAACTTACCTCTATCAACCTTATATTACGTATCCAGATTTTTGTCTTGTAAGGGGTATTGCAATGCATTTATCTATATTTTGCAGTTTTTTTAAGCTTGAGCAGTTTCGAAGGTTTTTGTTTAAAAAATAAGTTTTTCTGTTAATTGTGCATATTTGGACATTTCCGAATTTTACTTTCAATTTTGTTATTTTAATAACAATTTCTGCTTCACTAATATAAAATACAAAATATAGAATATTAAAAAAAAATTAGGCCTTATTTAAAGGTAATTAAATTGTGAAATTCCGGTTTCGTTTTATTTTATTGAATAGACTAAACCGTGTTGGAGTTACGCTAATATATGTTGTGCAACGTCTTCCGTTTTCGAAATAACGGCATACTTCAAAAACACAAGCTTACCTAAACGAGCGGTTAGTACCACTGATAAAGCGAACTCTAATCCAGTTTACCCGCCAGGTGCCACGCTTTTCGAAAAAAATGTGTTAAAAATAATTGGTGTATTTAATTTATATTTGTTTTTGAAAGCTTACTCGATTTCAATTTCATTCTTTATCGGTGAACGGAACACCACCGTATATATTTTTCTTTTTTACTATTATAAGTATGCAAATTTTTCACTTGAAAATCATTTTTTCTTCAAAATTTTCAGTTTATTTTTTAAAAATTATGCCAACACTGCATATGAGCCTCTTTCCCGCCTTTGTAGTTTTACTCTCCAGAGATTTAAGTTTATCAGAATGTGCTAAGTGGCAAATATCATGTGATAATCAATTAACTAAAAATAATAATGCAAGAATTGGGAACTTTGTGCCTGAGCTAAAGCGGTAACAATCTTTTTGGAACGTACCTACCGCCTTGTAGAATCTTTTTTTCATAAAAATTTATTTTTAATTAATTATTATATTTTTTAATTCATAAAATAAACTTTTCGCTAACAAAAGTAATTTAAAATTAGTTGATTAGATGATCTCTATCAGTCTTTCTAGAAATGTCAAATTTCCCTTCTTTCTAATATTAAAAGTATCAGAAGTGATTGGAAATCATAGATATGACGTTGAATGCTAATCTGAATTATACCAAAGGGCAGGTCAGTAAAATCAGTACAAGAGTGTAAAGTTGAGAAAAAGTCATGCATACACCTAATAAAGTTTATTTTTAAAACTGCTCATAAACACCTTGTTCAACAAATTTCACTCCAAAAATACATTCAAAAAAGGGATTTTAATTTCTTTAGTCATTTTACAAAATTTTTTTTATTTTATTTCGTTCAAACATACCAGGAAAATCATCATGTTGATAGTTTACAATTAAATGAAAAAAGAAAAGAAAAGGGCAACAAATAAATCATTAAAGTGTCTCGAACAGACTCAGCCACAGTTACAACCACAAATAACAGTTTCTTCTTGTTTCGGTTTCTGTTTTTTTAGTAGAAATAACAAAAAAAAAAAAAAAAAAATCATCTACATATTTATTTTTATTATTTGTTTAGAAAATTTGGTAGTAACAAAAACAAACATGAAAATAATTAGTTGGAGGTAAATAAAAAAAAAAAAAAAAATTGTGTGTTTATTTGTTTTTCTTCAAAAAGAAAATAATTTTTTAAAGTTTAATAAACGAGGTAATGATCTTTGGAAGTCTTTCCGGTTTGAGTTTTCTTAATGATTTCTGTGTGTTTTTTTATTATTATTATTTTATAAAGTAATGAAAATAATATAAACCATATGAACCCCCATAAAGGTGTGAACATTAAACAGCATCTTGAGCAGAGTAAAAAACAGAAAAATGAAAAAAAGGAAAAACACAAATGTCATCATCCGTATTGTTTGGGGAAATACGAAAGAGTAAAAAAAAAAAATTATTTTTCTATACCCTACACCTACACATGTTATTTCGGAATCATTAGAAACATAATAACAATCAGTCAATAAACCAATAAACATTCAACTCTTCTGTGTATAATGATCCACATAAAACAGCAGGTTTTTCTTCAAGAAACCTTTGCATAGAATACTATTAGATGTAGCAATGAGCTGTTAAGGCTGGGTTGTCTGTCTAACATTACCTTAGTTTGGGCATTGCCTGCGCATACGCACTATTATCAATGAACAGGCACATGAATTAACCAGAACTGGATTTGCTGTGAATACTTCTAATGTGGTTTAAGTCACAATTCCAAAGCAATCTAGACACTTTTAGTCTATGTGGCCTTATTTTAATCAGAAATGCACAGTGTAACTTTTAGACCTCAATAGAAAAGTTGTATAGAGGTAAGTGGCAGTAATAACTAGACGTTGGGTGTTAGGTAAGCATGCGAGTCGACTTTAACTTTCCTTTAATGACTGTTGCCGCACTTGTAAGGAAAAAACAATTTTGCAACTTTTTTGTAAATACTAGACACTAGCCAGTCTGGGTAAATTATGTAGGTCTAGACGAAGACCAGACACTAGCTGCCAACGAGCACATATTCCTTAGCAACCATTTACTATTCAGCCCCATAAGTGTAGACTTATTTCAACGCCACATTGGTATACATCACAATTTTACTGAAAATATATCCGATTAATAATGTGGTCTTGTCAAAACAGAGTCCCATAGGGTGGGCCATTTAAAAGTTTAAATTTACAAATGCAATAAAACACAAATGGTTTGTTTTTTGACAATTGTTTCGGTTAGAAATGAAATATTACTTCATTCATATGGCTGCCGCGGTTGGTCTCACAGTACCCCATTCGATCGGACCAATTTTCGAGGTCTTTTTCGAGTATATGGGGTCATATCTCGGCAATGGCATCACGAATGTTGGCCTTCAAATGATCAATTGCCTCTGGTTCGTCGACTAACACTTGTCTTTAACGGCGCCCCACAGAAAATAGTTCAACGGTGTCAAATCGCAGCTTCTTGGCGGCCAAATGACATCAGCATTTCGACTAATTAAACGTCCATAAACGTTTGACACAATAAATCGATCGTGGCATGAGATGTGTGGCAAGTTGCACCATTCTGTTGAAACCAAACATCGCTCACATCAATACCATAAAGAGCGGGCACAAAATAATCGGTTATTATGGTGCCTTCTTTGACCGTTATTGTTGCGAAATAAGAAATATGAGCCAATGATGCCTCTGCTCCACAATCGGCATCAAATAGGCACTCGTAATGGGTGCATTGGCTTTGGTAAGACCACGTTTGGCTTTTCTGAGCCCCAAATTCGACAATTTTGCTTATCAGCATGGCCACCCAGATGAAAATTAGCTTCATCAGAAAAGATGATTTTAAACGATTATAAATTTTAAATAAATCCCAACGTTGCTCAAGAGAAAATAGATTCGTTTCGTTCAGTGGAGATAATATGTACTGAATTATGTGACAGAATAGAATGGCATAATTATTGTCAAATTCGAAATATCCGCCGGTTCAAATTTAAACCGATATATGGCTCACCCTATATATTACTTACTTATTTAGGTGGCTATTTGTGTTAGCTCGCTTGGTCATTGGCCGAGCATAGTATAGAATTCCATGCGCTTTGATCTAAAGCGCATTTTCTCCAACGTTTTATACCAAGTGCCGTAAGATTCTCCTCAAGCTAATCTTTCCATCGGAGCTTTGGAAGCCATCTTCTGTGAATTTCTACAAATCGCTTTCAAACACCTTCCTTGCTAGTACAGCTACTAGCGTATGTCGGCTATATTGATATGATACGCACACTGTATAACTCATGTGTTTGCGGATATCAAAAGGGAGTCAAAGAAAATGGGTATGGCACTAAATAAATCCAAAACTAAGCTGATGGTATCTGCAAACAAAGAGTCTACAAAAATTGGACATGTGAAAGTTGATAAATGTTATAGCGAGGCTTGAGGTTGTTGAGGAACCTTTGGTACCGCCGTAAAAAAAACTAATGACATCAGTTTTTAAGTAAAACGAATAATCACTCTAGCCAATAAAATACTGTTTTGGCCTAAGGAGGCAGTTAAGAAACAAGGCCATCTAACGACAAACATAACGTTTACTCTATAAAACGCTGATATTACCCGTGCGATTATAGGGCTATGAAGAAATGGGTTTTTGCACAAAAGATTCAAGATTTAACGTAAGATTTATGGAACAATCTGCGTCAGTGGAGAATATCGGCAACACATGAACCATGATGAGTTGTATGTATGAGTTGTAAGCCGACATCGATATAGTAAAGCGGATTAAAGGACGAAGATTGTGTTGGCTACGACATGTGGAGAGAATGAAAGGGGAACTGTATTTAATTTTGATTTCACCACCAAAAATATTGTTAAGTATTAACCTTTTTAAAACGTTTGAGTTCTTTTAAATTGTGCCAAAAATAGAACAAAATCACTTTGTTGTTTTTTACAGTTTTTATTTCCTCAGTTTATCTTTATATAGCTTATCTTAATACTGCGATCTATTAACTTGCACTTGATATTCGTTTAAACGACTTTATTTTATGACAGCAAAACGGTAACTATCAAACTATGCATAAGGCGCCGCCTTTTATATACAATTGACATTACCTCTTATTCTTCCTACAATGAATTAACGGAAATAATTCAAATGTAACACACAAAGATGATCGAATTGGCAGTGCTGCCAAATACACAAATAAGAACGGCAGTGACGGAGTGGCACATTAATACCAAATACACCGAAATCCCACAATACAGTTTTAACGGCGTTAATGTGGTGTATTTCTTTTAGTCATTTTTATTTTCGTAACAATATTTTAAAAATTAGTGCCTTGTTTAACAAACTAATTAGGTATTATGTGGATAACATCTTCCTTCTAATCGTACTATTAAATAAATTATTTAATAGTTTAACAAAACTTTCTGACAACAGTGTCCTGTTCTCTACAACTTGGGATTTGACCGTCCATGACACGAACAATTTTGCATAAAGATCTTCGTTTATATTCACATAATATTCAGTTTGTTTTATAATTAAGGTCGAATGACTATCGTGTTCATCGTAAGTTGATTTAATTTTATGCTCAACCTTAGCGAAAATAATTGACTGAAGTTTAACGCAGTAGCTTATAATAAATCTACCTACAGAAAGTCACTTAATGCCAATGACCATTGGGTGTGACGTCGTGTGATGGTTAGGGCATAGGAATACATTACAAACGGCCCAGTTTCGAATCCCACCAAAGGATATGACAAAAAATAAATAAATTTTGGTTTCGAGTGCTTAATAAAAAAAATTGCAGTCTCCCTTCATACAAATCCATCTAAAGAAGCATCTCTGACATTCCAGCTTACCTCCGGCGATGATGACAAACATCAGACGAATAATCAGGAGAAAACGCCACCTACTGGGAAAAACTACAATGCTAAGTAAGGATCACCACCGCTTAACAAGCGTGGTGAAGATCCACATAATCATGGAGGCGAGCTACAGTAGATTAATCATCTACTTTGCTTGAAAAATCAACTTGTTTACTGAAACTAAAACAAAGCAGTGGATGCTTTGTGGAAAGCCAATATGCTGTCCATTACTAGTAGAGAAACTGGATAAATCTTTTACCGTAAAAACAGCATTAAGTCAAATCATATACATTGTGTAATAGAGTATCATGCAGTCGGTTTTCGTCACTTTGTAACTTTATTACTTGATTTTATCTTATAAAACAATTACCTGGCAATTTCAGATAGAGAGCGAGATATAATGAAAAAAATTCAAGGAAGAAACTTATAAAAAACGACCATAAATTAAAAACCCATAAAACTTTCAAGACAAATGCTAACATTCTGAACACAACAAAACCTATAAAAGATCTTAAATAAAAAACAAAATAATAATAAAAAAATCAAGAAATAAATTTCAAGACCAATGATCTTTAGTGCATATAATTTTCAGACAGTCCGTCCCTTTAACGTCCAACACTACAACCAACAGCAACAGAAATAAAATGCAGGCGATGCAGTATAACAGAACGCCAGCATGCAGTACAAGAGTACGATGCTTCTTAATGATACATGATGCCCACAAAATGAATGCCACAAACATGCTTATTATACTATACTCTTTACTACTGCTTTAATGCTGCCTAATAATGACATTGACTCTGATGATAATGATTATGATTATGATGATATTGTTCATCATTGTCATCATCACCATTTTCATTATGGATAATTATGTGAATGCACTATGAAAGCGATTTTTTTTCTTTTCATTTAAGTGGCTAAAGGTTGTGTTGTATGTTGTGGAAAGAGCGTTTGTGTTAAGGTTGAATGCCACACCAGAAGTTTGTGTTTTATGATGAGCACGTATATGAACCTCTAGAACTCATAAAATGTTGTCACTCGAATATAAGAAGGGCGAAAAAATATTTAACTGGAACGCCGTTACACACAAGTAATTCTATACCTTTAGTATGGTACTATATAGTATATTTTATTTTTTCTTTGTTTGTTTATGTTTTCAAAATAATTCCTTGTGTACTTTAAAACTAGCCAATTTAAATAAAATACGTGGGTCGCCTTAAAAGTCTAAGTGGTCTAAGAAGTAAAAAATTTAGTTACGAGTATGAGCGCAGAAAATATTAAAAATTTATTCGACTCCCATTTTGAATTTTATTCCTTTTAAAATTTATTGATCCACCCTCGTTAAAATTTAACTATAAACTGCCTATAAGCTTTTCTCTTTTTCAGTTCAAATACATTTCAATGGAAACATATAACGGTTTATAAATCTTATATAAAAAAAACACAAAAACCAGCAGCGGCACAAGTTCATAAAAACAAACAAGAATTGTTTCCTTTGCTTTTCTACTATTTTTGGTTGATTTTCTCTTTTTACTGGAATTTTACACTTTATTTCACGGCAACTCATTTTCTTTTATTTTATGGCCCGGATTTTTTTTTTCTATATTTTTTAATAAATATTTAAAGAAAATTAAAAGAGTTATTGTGTCACACTTAACGATGTCGACAATGATGTTGTAATATGACTACAAAAGAAATGCAACAATCAATAGAAGACAGCTTTTATTTTATTAATTTAATTTAGAAAAAAATTTAAAAAAAAATCTGGAGGAGGAGGAACATAAAAAGAAATTCGAAGAATTTTAAGTGACTTGATTAGGAAGAGAAAAAATAACTGAAAAATAGGGTCACAGAGGTGGTTTAGAGAACATGAATAAAATTTATATAAAGATATTTAAAAAATATTTCCTAACAGGAGAAAATGGTATCCGAGAAATTAAAAAAAAAATAATTCTCAAAAAAAAATTTTATAAATTTATTATAACAAACAATTTACACAAAGGGCGTAATATTTGCAAAGTGAAGTACGTTGATATAATACCGCCAGATGACATCGATGTCGCTATTAACAGTGAGAAGTCGAATGACAACGGAGGATAAAACGGGCTGCCTTTCGAAATTGCTAGATTTTTCGAAATAGAATATTCCTACTACATGTGAAGAGAACTATGACTTTGTGTAGTAATGGAAATAATTCAGCAAAGGGTTCTTAGTAATTGTCCAATCAAAACCTTGAGCCATACAGAATGGGCATGTATTTCTCGTTATTAGTTTTGTTATCTATTTATCGACAGTTTTTTCGATAATTTTCAGAAATAATCTCTTTCAAGTGCAACCAGCGCTGTACTCCTTGATATTTTGCCTTTCCCCTGACTTTAGATATTAAACACTCTTTACAGTGAACTTTTTGTATAGCACTGGACTCTCTCATAAAAACATAATTTTTATTTTCACAATTGTTGCATCCGATGAACAGTTCCTGCAAAAGTCATGAACCATTTAACCACAATTTTAGGCATTATATAAGTACATACATTTAAATAAGTACATACACTTAATGCCTAAAATTGTGGTTAAATGGTACGTAATGGTACGTAATTCTCGCCAACTAGATCAATGAGCTGCACCTGATTCTATTTTTAGAGCCATTGAAAGGGACCTACAATTTAACACCGCCTTTAAACGGTAGATGCATTAGTTAGAGTAGTTTTTCATACCGTAAATACTCAACACAACTAGCTTGCAATGCTATGAGGTGATAACATTGTTGAGAATCGTCAGATGATCCAGCCTAAGACTGAATCGAGGTCCTCTTGGTTGGTAAGCGGGAGTCTTATCTTACATACCACAGCAGCTTTATTTTGTTATTTTCTTAACAAAAACACTACGTCTATGTCGTAAAAAAAACAGTTATCAAAGCCTAAAAGTTTGATCAAACTTGCAGTAATATCGTGGTCTATTACCGACGAAAAATCAAATAGATTTGAAAGGGCTGCGTTTTGACGAGACCACAGCACCCGTCAGATGTACTGCCATTTACTTCGTAATATATACCAATGTAGTTTCATATTCATACCGTAGTCTTGAAATATATCAGTATGTCATTTAGTCTAGATCTAGATAATCCACCAAGATAGAACAATGCGCAGTAGCCAAAGAATATGTTTTCCTTGACGACTAAGGCCACGAGTTCGTAGAAAATGTGAAAGCACGTTTTTTTCCCAGTCATTGCAATTGCGGCAATAGTCGTTGAAGAGGAGTCCGATGTCCAGTTGTTACAGTCAGACACTTCAAAATATCCTATTACGGGCTATAAGTTGCATTGTGCGTATCTCATTAAAAGAGAGCGTAGTAGTATATATATATTTTTCATCCGACTTTTCTCTTAGATGTTTGGAATTTAGTTTTGACGATAATCTTATATATTTCCGGTTTCGAATATCATAGTGAATCATGGTTACAAACGCTGACACCTGGTAAGGCATCGATGGCTAACAAAGATGTTCTTTGGTGTCATATATACATATGTACGTTTTTAAGTAATTGCCAAATTCTCATAGATAATAGTAGTTAATTTTGTCTTCCAGGCGTAAGTGTATTAGTGAGTCCTAATAGACGGTATTATCGAGAAACATTAGTGCCTCATTAGTTAACGGTTAGGTGTAGCAGACAAAATCCTGCATTGTTCAGCATATAGTCGACTCATAACAGACAATGTCGCTAAATTTTCTTTAGTAGTTTCCTTAGTATTTTAACATTACAGTGAAGTTTCTTTCATAGCTTGTAACGTTGTCACGAGGATTCATCAATGACATTTTTGTTTATAATAATTTTATACGAAATTCGGCTTGATATTTATATTGTGGCGAACACCTAAAGAAAGTATCATAGTGACACTCAAATAAGCCACCGGTTTACGTTTAACAGTTCTTGAATGAAGCTCATGTCAATTTTTTTTTTTTTTTTGTTCGTAGTTATGTAATTTTGGCTAAAAAACTTTTATGACACATTTGATGTCTAGAAATTAAAAAAATATATATTTACTCCTTAACTCCGTCTTTATTTTACTATTACAAAGTTTTTGAAAGTTGCTAACTAGGACTGGTGTTTATAGCGTCAATTTGGACTTTGGAGAAGAGCTTTTACTACTTATAAGCCCTTTTAAGGCTTACCAAACATTAATCTCAATATTGCGTTACTAAGTGGAATTTTAGCGCAAAATTAAATGCGCAAAATTGATTCGATTTTTTAAGAGCAGTTAATCGGAAAGTATATTAAACACAATTCAATCTTCACGCTTGAAAACAGGCCCTCAAGTTGAAATTATAAACATGTAATCCGGTCCAATGTACAAACACAAAATCAAAAAATCAAAGGCAAACTTTCAAAAAGCGCATTCGTTTGACTGTAGATTTATTTTGATTGTTTTTAACTCTTACTCTTAGGTGGTATATGGTGGTTAAAAAATGTATTTAAAGCAAGGTCTTCAATTTTTTCTTAACCTGACTAGTTGCCTTTATTGATTGTTATTCAAAGAGTGAACAAAAAATTCGAAATAGATTTATTTAAAATTATAAATTAAAATTTAAATTGTGTCAAAAAAAAAAAAAATAATAATCTGCTCTCTGTTTTGTAATTTTTTATCAAATCTACCACTGTAGTGGTTAATCTCATTATACTTATCTTTTTTGATAACTGCACTAAATCTATCAAAGCCCACTTCTTATATGAGAAAACTAGTTTAATTGCATGAACAGAGATTTGAAAACCATATTTAAAAATAACAAAATTCTGTTAAAAAATTATATAAAAAAATATGTATAAAAACCCACTCTATAAACACCTCATATCATTAACAATCTATAATATAATATTGAAAACGTAATAATTAAAGCCTATATGGACTTATATTTTTACCCCAACACTTCTATGAATTCAAGAGAGAGAGAAAGACTAAGAAAATAAATTTACTTCAAATTAAACATGCATTAAAAGCAATTTAAGCCTGCAACAAAATTTAAAAAAATATATAATTTTTTAACTGGAAATTATTATGATGCCAACATTTGTGCAAGGGGGGTTGGTGTAAGTATCAGTTAATATCAGTTGCCCCGTTGTGGTGGCAGAATATAATGTGGCAAATAAAAAAACACAACAGGTACTATTGTGCTAATGGTTATTTACTTGGCTACTGCAATCGTTAATCTTTTCTGTTCTGGCCATTAGTAATTTTATGATGCTGTTGCACGTACATATTGGTGGTTATAATATTGGTGCTGCTGGTTTTATTATTATCAAAGCAATTCCTCTCGTTGCATGGCTTAAGAGTATTAATGGTAATTTTATTTTTGTGCACCAAACAGTAGTAAGAAAACAAGTGTGGTCTTAAGGCAACAAATTGTTTTTAATTTTAATAAAATTTCTGATTTTTGTTCCCATATTTTGAAATGTTCTAAAAAACTTCAATATTTGATTTGAATAATAATTTTAAATTTTCTTTTAAACAATTTTCTATCTTGTCAAAATATATTAATTTTATATTAAAAATTTTAAGACATACATATGCATCTGTAGAGACTCTTAAAGAAAAATTAGATTTTTTTTGTTTTTTGAAACATGAGTTAAATAAATAGTTTAATACTTAGTTTGCATATTTCTTCCCCTTCTATTCTTTTTATCTAGCAGGGGTAAATGTTTTTTCCTCATGTATTTTGATAAAAATAAAAAAATACAAAAATTATTTTATGTTCGAGTACAAATTTTTATGTCTTTGTTAATAGTGATTGTTTTCAATGTTCCCTCTTCAAGATTTCTTTACTCATCTCTACTCCAAGGCTGCAGCAAGATAAATCTCAGAAGAAAAAAAAAAAAAAACAAAAAAAAAACTTTATCATTGTCATTGTCATTTTATGAAGTGTTAAGTGTTCCTCAGGAATAAGAATAATTTTATACATACTCTGGCATACAAGCAAATACATATTGTTTTATAACCACTTTTACACACAGAAATTTCAACAGGGAATACTCTTTAAGGAAAAACAAAAACAGTTTTTTTTTCTTAATTTTCTAGTTTGTTGTTTTAATTAATTCCCTCGAGTCTCAAAAATATTTAATAAAGAAAATTCATAAATAATATATATATTAAGTAAAAGCAAAAGAAGAAGAAAAATAAAAAATAAGATAGAATTTTAAGAGACCTGACATCAAGGTCAGATATGACTATGAGCTGTTGAAAAATTCATTAGCTCTTTAACCACTAAACTTTGTTTTTTATATTTTTTTGGAAAAATTCTACGTTAAATTATATTACATTTTACTTGTAAAGGATATTTTTTTATTATAAATATAAATTATAGATAAAATTGCAATTCTAAGCATGTAAGAGTTAAATTTTTTTTATTAGATTACGTATTGTAATAAATTTTTAAAGTAATTTTTATATTGAAAAAAAAAAACTATAAAATTAAAATTTCTAAAAAAATATTTTTTATTATGTAAGCAGCATAAAAATACAATTGAAAGCAAACACATTTTCTAAATATTTTTATGTATAAAAGCCTACAAAAAAAAAATAAAAAAATATGAAAACTTAGTTCTTTGAATCCGACTATCTAAGACCCTACACTTCCATCCAATCTAAACATATTTCCTTTAACTCAAATATCAGAAGATTTTATATCCAAAAAATATTCAACAAAAATATGAAATTAAAACATTCCATGAACTGATGTACCCAGACAATCCCTAGCCTTGAGTCAACCTCACAGGATTCTTTATATATCCTCTCCAGATTAAATAAGGCACATCTCTCAATAAACTTTCGCTTGAAATATACTGGCGGGTTTTTTCATAGGTTCAGAATATTTCCTCCTAGACCACTTCTGCGCCTGTACCACACTCGATCTTTGACACATCTGAGTACTACAAAATGGTCCCTTCTGTAAAGGAATATTCAGTCACGAAACCTTCCCACTCACTCCTATTACTCAGTCTTGCCTTAAAAAATTTTCCAAAGTCATAGATTTTCAAGATCCTGTGAACAAGATAGCCAAATAGTGAGTAATCGACTACTCGGCCAGCCGTGTTAACATAATCACGTACCCAACTTATCTCCCATTATTCATTTCATGGTCTCTGTGGCTCTATTTCTCACTGATAAATGCAGCGGACAAGTGGGACAAGTTCTTATTTCCCTAGTTATGCTTATGTACGCTAATCTTTGTACCTTGTTTAGCTCTGCTTGGGTTGCTCCCAAACCCGTTCTTACTGCACATGCAACGGCCCCACCTGTCCCACATCATGGTATACATCCAGTAAAATATTCTTCGGTTACAGCCCAAAGATTTACATGTAAGCCTCCCACACACCAGAAGCGCATGCATGACTTTTCTTGAAACAGATTCCACTTTAGCTTTCTACGTCAGCTTACTATCCAGTATTATTCCTAGGTATTGCTTGGTTGTATTTCATCAACCATGAGTTATATCCTCTACTTACGAAGATTTCTTTTCCTAGTGAATGATATGATTATGGTTTTGGGTCAATGTTTAACCCCGTCGCCCCACATCATCGATTCACTATTCTAGGTACCCTTTATATGATTTCACACAAGGTATCCTCGAATTCACCCATTGCTATCAGAACAGCGTCATCTGTTCTTAAAAGTTCATCAACAACTAGACTCTACATTAAAGGCGGACGAACCCCTCCTTAAGGGCAACCTCTATTTATACTGACTTTTAAATTTACGTACCCTGCGCTAGTTTTCGAAGATATAGTACGAAGGACCTCTGCCATCCACCTGAATATAGAAGGGTCCACTCCTCTTCCTACTAGCGTCCTCTGTATAACTTCTTTAGAAATGACGGCAAAGGACCCTTCTATGTCAAGAAAAGAACACACAGCAATCTTCTTGTCTTCTAAGGACTTCTGTATAACTCCTACTAATGCGACGAGATCCTCTTCCGTCGATCTGCCCGCTCTGTAAGCGTGGTGCCCTGGAAGCAGTGGAACGCATTTCAGAACTACGCATCTTATGTAGTTTTCCACAGATTTTTCAAGTGTCTTCAACATAAAAGATGTGAGGCTAGTCGGTGTGACTAGTGATATTTCTCCAGGATGTTGGTATATATGCAAGAGCCAGACTACTGCGCTCTATATTTACAAGGTATAGTAATATTTTCTCTACGCCGTTTTGCAAAAGGGCAGGAAATTTTCTATCCTTTCTCGGAGACTTAAATGGTTGGAATTTACTCACTGCCCACTTAATTCTCTCCGCTGTGCAAATACTGGCCTCTGCTTGCTTTCTAACAATACCAACATTGTTTTGTCTAGCCTCATTTACCCTGTTCAGTTCTGCCTTTTCAAGGTCACCATTGGTGTAGTTACCATCTTCCCTTCTCAACTACATAGCATGGTACCTACGAATGCAATAAGTCCAGTCAATAGTTTTAAATATAAACTTAACTAAGACTTGCCTAGATAGGGACAGATTTTATCGCTTTATTCTTGTATCAAATCTTATTATAAACAAGAAAGAAATTAAAACTTGGTTAAGTGTACCTATGTGATAGCGTAGATCACATTGTATGAGGTAACCATATTAAAATGAATGATAGGAACAAATATAAATGAAAAACAACAACAGCATGCAGCCTGATTCTGTCGGGGTTAAAACTGCACAACCTAGAGTTTGACATGAACCATATTAATGGCATTAATAGGTGAACTAAATTTTCTAATTATGAGCGATAAATGGACACCATTTTCTCACTGAACGGGAGTTTTTAATTTTGTTCGTAATACAGGAGCTCAAACAGGCTCATTGTGGTTGAGATGTAAGCCTTTTTTTACAGCGTAGCTGGACCCTCCTTTTGATCTAACCTAACTTATACAACAATATGTGATATTGAATATAGAATAATATAATATTCAAAAGTCAGCCCTAACAGTCTAGGGGGTATCCATTTAGTGGTTTTAAAAACGACAGTATGGCAGGACTGTCAGCTGTTAAATATTCGTCATCTAAAGTGCCATATATTTATTGAAAGATTTGCCATTTACGAATATGGATCGTTTAACGAAGAAGAAGAACGTGTAAAAATAAGTTAAAGTAATTCGATTTTTCGACCATATTTTCTTCGGCATATGGTACTCGGAAAACCCAAGAGCGAGTGTGACGAAGCCATTGTATTTGAAAAATGTGATTATTTTGTACGCATTATTGCCTGGATGCGTCATTGAGCAGCCTTTTTTCAAAAACGGCGCTAGAAGAATTTTTGCCGTCAATGCAGAGCACTTTGGCCGTATGATTACCGACTTTTTTTAGCATGCACTTGAAGATTATGAACTGGACGATATGTGGTTTCAACAAGACAGTGACATGAGCCACACAACACGACCAATTTTGTCTTTGACGTCAGTAGGCCACTAAGATAATGCGATTGAATGCAGTTAGACTATTTTTTTGACATCAAAGACTATATCTACGCAGATAATCCCCTAACATTGGAGCGTTTTAAATTCAACATTCGCCAAGTTATTGCCGATGCATTCGCCAAGTTATTGCCAACAAGGATTGTCTGCTTCAACCAATCCAAAGGCGGTCATTTAAGGACATTCTATTTCTTACAAAATAGCAAGGTCCAAGCATTATTAACAATAATAATTTCCATAAAATTTTATGGAGGAACGAAGGGATTTTCTCTCAGTCAATGAGCTGCATCCTATTTTTCTTTACAACTTCTAGCTTATATTGGCATGCAGCGTTAAATTTTTTTAATTTTTTTTTCTCCGTCACTCCTCTAGGGCGCATATTAGCTGGCTTTCCACAAAGCATCCATTGCTTTGTATCAGTTCCTTTAATCAATTTGATCTTTCAAGCCAAGTAGGTGATTAATTCGCTGTAGCTTCCTCCATATGATTTCGTGTAGTGGTGAAGATCCTTGCTAATTTGTGGTGATCTTTACTTGAGCATTGTAATTTTTTCCCAGTAGGTGGCGTCGTGCTTTTCCTGATTATTCGTCTGATGTTTGTCAACATTGCGAGAGGTATGCGGGAAAATTTTTTTTAGATGAAATTGTCTGTAGGGAAGTTGATGGAGCCTATTTATTAAACATTCGAAACCAAAATTAAATCTTTTCTTCGTCATGTCCTTTGCTGGGACGCGAACCGGGGTCATTTGTATTGTTATGCGTGCGCTCTAACCACTACACCACGCCGCCACAACTCGAATAAATCGTTATGGTCAAGTTATTGCAACAGAAAGTTTGTTTAAATACAATACATCGCTTATACTGTGGACTAGTATCATATACGTCATCTTTTTAGGAATTTTGAACGAGCTTTGCTTTTATGTGTGCTTGCTTGAACCTTTGTGATTTGTGTTCGCTAAATACACTAAAACTATAATACCGATCGACTTTTTCGACGGAATGTCGATGTTTCTGTAGTTGAAATTACTTTGGAAAGCGATATAGTGAAGAGAGGTGAACATAGTGATATAGGTTATCATTAAATCAAGCCTGATTGGCTTTAGTTTTTTTAATTGCTTAATATTTTAAATAATTTCTATAAAATAAAATGATTTATTAATCTATAATGCTTGCTTAGAAAAATTTCTTTATTGATTGCTATTTAATAAGACTTTCAATTGACCTCTAATCACAAAATATATTGTATTGACAATATATATATATATATATATATATATATATATATATATATATATATATATATATGTACATAGTATTGTATACAAAATAATTTTTTTTTTTAACAATTTTCTTATCATTTCATGTCTTCTTCGACTTATTATTATTGTTATTGTTTTTCAACATTTAAATGCGAATACTCGACTGGAGTACAATAATTTTTATTGTTTTATTTTAATATAGAAAATGTATATATTTTTTTTCAATAGTTGATTTTAACTCAATTGTAATATTCACAGATAAAAAAAAATGAAAATTCTTTATTCGATATTATTGCTCTTATCTAAAATTCATAGAAAAACTTTTGTCTTTTAAAAAGGAAAAGTTTCGTTTTTCCTACTCTCTGGGAGAAAAAAGATTCTGTTTTTTCTTACAAACAATAGTAATAAAGGCAAAGAAAGATTGTCTTTTTCTGTTTTAGTATTTGGATGATAGAAAAAAAAAAATAGAGCATAAGCCGGAGCAGCATCCAATAACAAATTATTTGCAGCAGTTATCATACCTATAAATGTGCAGCAAATAAAAAGAGGATGCATTGAATACTTTTTTGAAAATCAAGGAAGCTAAAGTAGTAGTGAAAGAAGAATACAAAAACAAAAACTGAAAGTTTAATGCATTTGCCAAAATTCCAATTCATTCTTTTCTCTTTTCTTTGCCAGAAATATTTTTTTTGGAAAAAAAAATTGAGGATGAGAAAGAAATTGTTGTTGAAATTTTATTTGGGGAATTGAATTTTCTTTTGCTTAAATGTACTTTTTTGAACTATTCATTCCTTTTTATTTTTTCACTGCATGATTTTACTTATTTTTTGTTTTTTGTTTTTCTTCATTTTATTTATTTTTTATAATATTATTATTCCTTTTTTCCATTTTTTTGCGATGTCCGGAAAATGTGTGCGTCTGTGCGGAAATTGCAATTTTTTTCGCAAATGTTGATGGTTTTTCTTTTATTTTATTTGTTTTATATATGTACGACGAATATGTGGTGTGGCTATAGAGTTTGCAGTAACTGTCTGCTGTTGTAATATATACGAGGTTTGTTCAAGTATACCCTTGTGGCTAAATATCTTTTAGGGAACATCATATGTAATTTCTACGATAACTCTTAAAGGCTTTCATTAATTGTTTAAGGTATGAGAAGCCCAGATAGAGGTTTGTCATAAGTCCTCTCTTGGACTTCTTTAGATAGCTCGTAATATTTATTAGAGTATCCAAATATTTGTTCGAGTAATTGATTTTAAACTTCTAAAATTGCTCGATTAATCGAGTAAGGTTTTCAAATTGTTCAAATAAATAGAATAACTCGAACAATTAAAAAATTATCCAAAAAATTTAATCAAATGAAAAAAAGGCAAGCATGTGTATTTTGTTTTTTTTTTTATTTAAAAACGAGGTCGATGTTCTTTTTCTTTTGAGTCCAGTACTCAGAGAATGACCCCTACTCGTGTAGTGCATTGTGCTGGTACTACGGCAATAGGTTACGGGAAGGAAGATAGAATACAGTATGGCCGAACTCTTTCTATAATGCGTTATGCGATTCATTAAACAATCAATTACAAAAAGATACGCTCTACAAGAAAAACTAGTACTACGTGAGAATATGTGATTATTAGGAATTAATTCTCTTATATCGTCATTCCGTTATAGTACCGACAGAACAGTGAGACGCACACCACATTGCGTCGATGCTCTAACGAAGCGATAGAGTTGACTATGCTACCGTAATTAATAAGTACTTTCGTCCTTTTTTGTACGCGGTCGAGAAGCTCCAAAATAGACTTTGAAGCACCGGCTCATATACGAGAGTTGACTATTAATGACGGTAGTGAATCCAACTCAATCGATTCGTTAGAGTATTATCGCAATGTGACGTTTCTTTCATTGTTTCATTGATACTATGCAGGAACTTGCTTTGAAGAAATAACACATGGGCTGAAAAATCCCGGACCTAGCACATAGATGGCACTAGTTTTATTGCATTCACCACTTTTTCAGTTAGTGCCAACCTTCAAAAGACAGCTGTTGAAATTAAATGATATTCTATTAATTAGTTTGTCAGTTATTATGCTAAGAGTGACACTAATTTTGTTATTTTTAGAACAATGGATCAAAAACACTTTCGTGTTTTAATTCTATTCTACTTCTTAATGGAAAAAAAAACGTTCCTGTAAAGCAATGGCTTAAAAAGTGCTATGGAGACTCCGCTCCATCAGAAACAACAATAAAACGTTGCTTTACTGACTTAAAACGTGATCGCAAAGAAACTGATGATGCAAAACGCAGTGGACGTCAAAATGAGGCGGTAACACCACAAAAAATCAACAAAATCGTTTTGAATAATCGAAAAATAAAGTTGCATGAGTCAGCCGACGTCGTGTTACCTTTCTATTGCATGAGCATTTGAGTATGAGAAAACTCTGTTCAAAGTGGGTGCCGTGTTTGCTCACTGTTGACCAAAAACAAGAATGTGTTGATGATAAAAAACAATATCAAAACTACATGAATTGAACTTCGAATTACTTCAACATCCACCGTATTCGCTAGATTTGGCTCAGCGACTACTGGCTGTTCCTACCTCGTCGGTAAGAAATTTTGCACGAATGAAGAAGGTTATCGCTGAACAAAAGTGGTATTGAAATGTTGGCACGGCGCTGGAATAATTGCATTGCTCTTGATGTAGATTACGTTGATGAATAAAGCGAATTTTCTACAAAAAAAGTGTTTGTTTTGTTAGGCCCGACACCATGTGTTAAAGGAATTGATTTCTGATAACCAAATATTTTTTTGAAGTACTCATATTTCTCGTACAACACATTCCTTTGTAGTTGATCGTCCAATGAATGTGACAACGTATTACAGAGAAAATTCGTTCTATAGTCGCATTGTTCGTTTGTGGTATAATCTGTCCGCGAAAGTAGTTCCTGTCATTTACGATGTGGATAAATTCAAATCCAACGTCCAGCCTATTTTCCTTGCACAATGCACTGCTAGAGTAGGAGTCATACCCTGAGTGCTGGCCTCAATTAAAAAAAAATTGTACCGAAATTTACTATCTATGATTGGACACCATCATCATCAAGCTGTTGGCGAAAGCCTAGAAATACCTTGCAAGCAAAAGGTATCAGAATAAGCCTAAACTCATTTTCAATGCACGGACATTAGGACAGTTGGGTCAGTTACTGTATCATGTTTTGAAGCATGTAATCTTATAATTTTTTAAACAAACCTCTTATATCTGCATGTGAGTGTGTATTTGTGTAGCTGGCAAGAATAGCAATTTTATAAAAATTTTATAAATTTTTCAAAATTTTTCCTATTTTTTTAGGCAAAATAAAGCAATTGCAGAGAAAAAGAATAAGAAAAAAATATCTTAGCAATGTTTGTTATTTGACTTTTTGGCTCAGCATTTTTATTGTTGTGTTAGCCAGTAGTTCTACATCTTGTTACCACTTTAACCGCTTTTTGCAAAAGTTCTTTTTATTTTCTTTAGACTCTGAGCAAAAATGAAAAATAAATTTTGAACTTCTTGTCTAAAAAAAAAAAAAAACAAACGAAAGGCGAAAGTTATGACAGTGAAAATTGCTTTGGTATTATCCAGAGGCAAAATAAGAAAAAAATATTAAAGTTCTAGAAAAATAGAACAGAAAAAAAACGCAAACGTTTAATCTTAATATGACTGGCATTTAAATGCTAAACGAATTAAAAAGTCTTTAAAGAAAGTTTGAAGAAATTAAAAAAAAAGAAAATAAAAATTTTCTTTCAACCAGTTCATCATTATTGCATTATTTTCTATAGCTGATTGTCAGTTTTAACCAGACGATTAACAAAGTCAATTATTAAGAATCCTTTTTGATTAAAAAAAAATAATAAAAAAATATTTCACTGATTTTTATCTTCTTTTGTTCAGTTTTCTGTCTCCAATTTAAACTTTTTGTTTTTTTTTTTTTTTTATTTCAAATTCTTTTTATACATGAAGATTATGCGCAAATATGACTTTTAATAACATTTTAAGCAAAATATTTTTTTTTATAATTTTAATAAAAAGATTATTTTAATGTCTCAGTGTTTTTGAAAGAAAAAATTTTTTCAAAATATTTTTTAGTGATATTTTATATTTTTTGTATCTGACTCTCCTAATCTATGGATGTGAATTGTCATAATATTTAGTATTAAATAGTCGAAGGTATTTGTCTTTTAAATTTCTTTTCTTAATTTAAAATGGTTTAAGAAAAAGTACGACTTTACATACAGAAGAGCACACTCATAATTCCATCACTATATGTGTGGGTTACCGCTTTTTTTGGTTAATGAATGTCTCACCATCAAGAAAGTCCTATAGGTACCAAACAGTGGTACAAAGTTTGGACTATGCCGTAAATTTGTGGGATCACCGTAAATCGATGTTGTTTGCATTTTTATAAGCGAACATAGCCCTTTCCTATTGGCCAATTCCGGTAGCTTCTTCTTGATTGCTTCATTTAAATGTTCGAGTTTTGAGGAATAGAGGTCAAAACTCATCGTTTCGTTTGGTTTTATCATTTTATGATGGATAATTACCTTTCAATTGTACTAAAACTTTGACATGGAACGGAAGCAAAAGGAAGAAACGGAAGCAAAAGCCACTCTTAAGTCACTATATGTGTGATTTATTAGTGCAAAATTAGGACAAGTGTTCTTTACTCTCTTCGGTTAATCAATGTTTTAACATCAAGAAGGTCCTGTATGGAATCATCAAAATTCTACGAGTACGTTGCTTGCATTTTTATAAGTGAAAACAATACCTATTGGCCAATCCCGGTCAAGTTGTTAGTAATAGAGATCAAAATTGATTGATTGATTGATAATTACCTTCAAATTCCATTAAATCTTCGACCTTTCTGGAACGGAATCAAGCAAGTAACCCATGAGTGCAGCGATCACTCAGAACATTCTTACAGTATACTTTAAAAAAACTTTAAAATTTAAGAAAGTTTTCCGTATTTAGGGCGTTTTTTGTAGTTTTTCTTTTATAGAGCGTCCTACATTGAGTACTTCCCACCATTAGCATCAGGCTACCTGATAAGCACTGTCTTCTTGGGAAGACAGTTTTATGTAAATGGAGGAATCCGACAGGGCCATACACTGGATGAACAAATGGCCAATAACTGAAGGGGTATTATTTGGGGTCTAAATGGTCGCCTAACAGATTTCGAGTATGGTGATGACATACACATGTTCCCTCGCGCACAATTTCATGGATATGTCAGACAAACTTCTGCTTATATCTCCTACTGCTGGCTCGGGAGAGGAAATAGCAAACCGCATTAGAAAGTCAACCTAGGTCTTCGGAGTTCCACAAAAATTGTGGAAATTCCTATAAGAACAAAACTTCGCCTTTTCTCCCCAAACGTGCGATCTGTGTTACTATACTCATACGAGTAGTGGAACACCTCATTCATGGACATACAGTCTCCGCAAATATTTATAAACAGCTGTTCGGAAGCTATAAAAAACATTCTGGCCAACGTAATTTCTAACAGCTGTTCGGAAGCTATAAAAAATATTCTGGCCAACGTAATTTCTAATAGCGGCTTATGGGAACATGCAAGGGAATCGTCAATCCACGTTGAATAGCATTTTAAGAAGAGTAAGCAAGAATTTTTACAACAAAAATAAGTATTAGGAGTACAAATTCATTCGGTCCGTTTTATAGCTTAAAAAAGAAAATAAATTACCAAGTTTGTCAAATCTCTGCTTACATCATTTCCCCACCTCTCAGCCAATTTCCAAATCCCGTCTCAGAAAAACTTCTCTCAGATTTAAGGCCAATCTTTTTTTTTTTGTCAAAAAAAGTGATTTGGTGACATGCTAAAAGACATTGTATCTGTGGAAACAGCCAATAGTCAGAAGGAGCAATGTTTGGAAAGTACTGCGGGTGCGGCATTTGATCGTATCTAATTGTTTGAAAACTTCTGCGATATAAGGCCGAGTGTTTTCATGCAAAAGAATAACTTATTCATGTCTGTCCTTATATTCAGGCCGTTTTTCTCATAATGCACGGCTTAAATGAAGTAATTGCAGTTTGCGCCGATCATCAAGTTTTAGCAGCTCATAGTGCATAATGCCGCATTGATCCGACCAAGAGTGCAAAATTGCATTATAAATATTAAAGCAACGTAATTATACTAATAAATTTAAAATATTGTCGACTTAAACGGAAAGCGGAAGGAGTTATAAAACCCAATAAAACCAAAAAAAAAACTAAAAAAACCAATAAAACCCAGTGGGTTGGGCTTTTTTAAAAGAATCCGGGTTTTTGCCAACCCTGGAACAGAGTGAAGGAAATTTACTATGGTCTTTTGTTTCACCATAGAAGCCAATATATAAAATAGTGCACATGTCCAAAGCGGTTTCATTGGATGTCACGCTTCAAAACTGTTAAATAATCATTGGCCGATGACATGGGTTATATTCGTTTTGAGCGCAACTGTGGTTTAGACGCACAGACCTGAGATTTAACAAAACCCCACAAAAAAGCATAACGAATATAAATCGTAAATCTCGTTGGCTAATTCTCATTACTGCAATGTGAGATGACCATGCACTTTTATCAGTCGTGCAGAATGTGCAATGTTGCATGAGTCATATGGCCCGTAGCGTCGTTTTTTGCCTATAGCGCTAGCAAATGTAATCCTCAAAGATATACGAACCGATGATTCTTCAAGCCACGAACATTAAACGGAGACTTTTTCAAAATACATTGGATCTCATGTATTAGTATCGTTCTTTATTTCTTTACGTCTTTCAAGCGCATGTTCGCGCTGACATAATCGAATTAGTGTTAATTAGTATGAAGATATAAGCCCATTCTAGTAAAGTATTTTGTATAGATGTTGGTTAACCGATAAACTCAGCCACCACCGAATAAATTACTTCGAGATCATGGCTTTAAAGCAAATAGGTCTGTTGCGCAAAAGACTGTAAGCACCATACGTAAGCTTACAATAAATCAGTTAAAATTTATCGGACGAAATCTGATATTATTATTTGTAGCTATTCGATGATTTGTATAACTTTCTAGTAAAGTAATACATATTTAACACACTTTATTGTGGTTAATTTTCCTATAAACGGTGTATATTTGATTCTTATACCAAACACAGCTAAAGGGCTTAGGAAAACGCCTAAAATTTTAAATGTCATGATAGATATTAAAACAAGTTTTGTTTGCAAATATATCTGGGTTAAATTGAAATATTATTTCTGATTTAAAAAAAAAACATTAGAAAAGTTTAAAATTTATTTAAAATCAATTCATACATTTTTAAGCCTGACATCAAATGGAAATGAGTAACGTTTTATATACAAGGTGTCCGCCGGAAAGGTATACTATTTTGTTGGTATTTTATTAATATCATCACGAATATTTTGTTTGAGTTACTCCAGCGTTTCTGGTTTGTTTGCATAAGCCTTGCTTTTCAGATATCCCCACAAAAAATGTCCGGAGCAGTCAAATCAGGCGACCGTGGAGGCTAATCAACATTGAAATAATTTGTTGTGGAAAGAGGTCTCCGCAGTAATTCCATTGTAATCCTGGCTGTATGCGATGTGGCACCGTCTTGTTGAAACCACATGTTAGTCAAGCCCAAAGCATGCAGTTGTAGCGTTAAAAAGTTTTCAATCATATCACGATATCGCTCCCCATTGACAGTTTCCGCTACGCCGTTTTCAGTTTCAAAGCAGTAAGGTCCAATGATTCCTCCTGACCAAATTGCATACCAGACTGTCACTTTTAATGGATACAAAAGTGATTGATGAATAATTTAAGGATTTTCTTTTGCCCAGAACCAACCATTCTGTTTATTCACTTAACCAGTCAAATAAAAATGTGCCTCGTCAATCGATGAATTATTTTGATAAAATGTCTTAACAATTAAAACACATTGGTTTACTGAATGCTTTGCCACGTCTCTACTTCACGACTGCCAAATATGAACTGTCAAGACTAATGTTTACCAAGATGGCGGAAAAACAAAGTAGTATACCTTCCCGGCGGATACCCTGTACATTTTATTTAATTTTTGTAAAATTGATATAAATTAGAACCATGTGAATTTTGTATTTGGATGTGTTGAAACTGTAATTTTCAACATTGACAGTTATTTTCTCCAGCCACATATTATCAACCTTTTTAAAATTTCTATTATTTTAACGACAGAGCGGTTATTTGTTTGAATATGTATACTTTTAAAAGGTGTTATCTTTTTATTTCATTTCATAAATTATTTAAATATACTTATTTAATGATGAACATTTGGGAATAACCAATTTGTTTTGTTTTTGTTACTTTAAATGACAAAATCGTGTTGTAGTCACCACCACCCAAGTGGTAAGAATGTTTGTTAAGAAACTCATTTAAACATATAAACATTTAAACAATACAAGGCCCCATTATAATACTTTGTAAATACTTTAAGTAGTTATATAAAAATTTGTTTTACTTTTAATACTTCCCTATATAATATTTTTCCAAACATATTTTTCTTTAATACTCGTTTTATGATTTTAAGATGCTTAGAAAAGTAAAAAAAAACATGTATTATTTGATAAAAAATACAACTTTTCTATCAGATTCTTATAAAAAAATTGATAAAAAAAAGAACAGAAGAAAAAATTTAACATGTTATGTCAAGTTATACACACAAACATATTATGACACACAAGGAAAAAAAACAAATGACATGACACAAAAGTTCAATTAACATCTTCAACTGAGAAAAAAAGAAGAATTAAAAATTATGTAAAATAGCAGTAGAAAAGACAAATATGTTAAAAGATTAGTTACAAAAAAAAAAAAATGATAGGGATTTTGTTACCCCTTAAAACCCACAAAGTAGGGAGTGTTGCTTAGATAAGACAAACAATAAAATACGATTTAACAAATAAACGCCATTAACGACGAGAAAAAAATTGAAAAAAGACTTCCCAAATGTCTTAAAGAAAACAAATGTTTTTATCACTTGTTTTCCTACTCATGTCATAATATTTTAAATTTAAAAATTCTCTATATTTTTTTTAATATTTAATAATTTTTTATAATTTTATTATTATCATTTTATTTGTCGTACATAACGCATACATCGCCTTTTATAATCATTTTTTTTAATCTTTATATGTAATTGTGGCCTTAAGCCAAATAGGTTTTTGGCTTTTAGTTTTTCTTCCATTGACGCCAAAAAACTTTTGCTTGCATTTCTTTTCTATTGGAAAACTTGTATGGAAAAAAAAAAAACAGAAAACTAAAGTTCAAATGCTTGCAATAGCATAATTTTTATGTTATTTTTTCTAATATTTGTTTACTGTCACAATTTATTTTTATGTTCCAATTTTGGCAAAAAATATTCACACATTTATTGTCAGCAAAAAATAAAAACGAATTTGACTTAAAGTGTTTTTTTTTTATATTTTCCAAATTTCGTTAAACGATTAGGTTGAGAGCGCACAAAAAAAAAACTCAAGGAAAAAAGCAAAAATTCAAAATTAAATCATATTAGCAGCTTAATAGTTTTTTTTATTTAAATTTAAATTTAAATTTACTAATAATCTGCTTTAATCCTACGAAAGAAATAATTTTTAATGAAAATAGCAGATTGCCTCTTAATCTAGGAATTTATTGATTTTAACTAAAAATTCCGTAATCCAGCTACAATATATCGGATTGATAGAATTTTTTTAATGAAACAAAAGCTTCAAATTAATCAGGAAAAACAATGCCAAGTTTGTAACGACCCTCCCAATAAAGACAAGCAAACTTTAAGAGTTAATAGCGGACATATGCTATGTCTGCATTTTTGTATAAAGGAGAACATTAACAACGAACGGCAGATAGACCTACAGCTTACAGTGGGTGAGACTGGCACAAAGGATCTTTGGTAAGGAGTTTTCCCATGTTTTCTCCAACAGGAATGTACTGATATATTATCCCAACTATTTAGGATCTTCATATCTAATCTCTTGGCTTGCCATGTGCCTGTAGCCTGACAAAAGTGATCTTTATCTTTAAGCCAATAAGCCTGATCTTTTTTTCCTTAAGGCGATGAATAGACTAGTGGAAAGTTAAACTAGAAAAATTTATCTTGAGATGAAAACTTTTCATATTTTACATATTGTTACGACGATAATTGAAAAAGCTCTGAACACTAGGCATTTAAGGCGTTGGCATTTACTTCGTTGACTTGATAGGAAAAATTGTCCTTTTACCTTAAGGAATTGGACAGGAGAAATGCTTGCATTCAGAGCTGTTAAGCTAGATTTTGTATTTATAGTGGACCCTCGGACCACTAGGGGCTGTCCACAAGGTGGCTTTTTGCCTCTTCTGTGAACACTGGTCATTGGTGAACTTTGAGTAAAAGTTTAACAACTTGCGGTTCTGCACTTTTGACTACGCCGATGATCTGGTCATCTCCGTTTTCGGATGGAGCTGATGCATAGTACTTTTGATGCAACATTCAACTGAAGGGCGGGTTGCCTATAAATCCGAAGACGGTGATTATACCATTCACTAGACGTAGGAATATGGGACGCACTGAGCCGGCAATAATTGGCTCAACTACTGAGTTCTCGGCTGAAGTAAAATATTTACAAATGAATCACGCATGTGGCATGTGCTTGACAGTGCTTTTATGGTAAAACGTGGAGTCTAAAACCTAGACTGATCTAGTGGTCTTTCGTAACGATAGTAAGACAAATATTGATCCATGCTGTTTTAGCGTGCTGGAAGGGGTCCAATAACAGATACGATGGTGTGGCGCATGAGGGTATTACGCCTATTTGATTGCGATTTGCTTCCACTTTGATGTTGGACAGGAACTTTGAAACTGTAGGGTCTTTATACCCAAAGGAAATTATGGTTTGTGGTGGCGTGATATCGCGGACCAGCTTTGATTCACCTATGGCCAAATGCTTCGATGCCCCTTAACCGTGGAACCACTCGAAAGGTGTATTTGGCTATATTCAAAACGTATCAGAGACCAAAGAACAATAGCATAACAGTAAGTTTGTTCTGAATAATTGTGCAATAGAGATAACGTCTCTGCCATGGTCACAATTTATTGGAAATACATTAAAAACGATAAAATAATTAAAGGCGAATATAATGAAGGGCTTTTGAATAAATTCAATATTCATTTGAGGCAGAAACACAAAGGCAGCGCACACTATCAATTTGGTAAAAGACCATGAATTTGGCTATTACAGTATTTACTTACGAATGTGGAAGCCTAGCTGGAAGGCTAAAATGAAGTGAATTTTTGCTGAAACAAAACTGTTTTCAATGGTCTTGAATAATCATATTATATAAAAAAGGATTTAAGAAACATAGAAACGCTTTAGGTTAATGCCATTTTCATTTTGAAAGTTTATAGCAACCCTTTATAGCTTTTCTTCTGCATTTTCAATGGTAAAATCTTTTATAAAATTTTATTTTATATATTTTTGGAAGTTGCCAATTCATAACGATAGTATCATAGTAAAGCAGTTAAAGAAAATGTATAATTTATTTCTGCGATTTTTTCTTTTTTTTGCTCGAAATAATGATAATGTTTTAAAACATTAAATAATGGCTAAACAAATACTCTACAAAATATATAATTTACTACGAATATAAATAAAAATAAAACAACAAATTGAGGTCATTTTTACAATAATATTTGTTTTTTTTTTCTAGTCCGAACAACTACCACAGCTTTGTTTGGGAGAAAGATACTAAAATTACCCAAAAACTGGGTAAAAAGCAGTCAGAGAGACAGAAAAAAAATACAACATTAAAATGATATTAAATAAAAATTATTTTGTAAAAGATAAATTTTATAATATTTTTTAGCCTTTTTTTTGTTTCAACGAAAAATTATTTTTGCAATAAAATATAAGGGAAAAAATTATAAATCACTTATTTGCGTGTTTTAGACAATGATAAAAATTGTTTTTTTTTTCTGTTTTTATGATAAAAAAAAAAAATATAATAACGTTTTATGTTTCTAAAAAAAAAAAATTAAAAATAAAATTTAATAACTGCTGCAAAATATATTAGAAAAAGTGAAAAAATTAATGTTTTTCTGTTGGTTTTTTTTAAGTTTTTTAGTTTAAAAACACAATTAAATGTACAGAATTATGTGCGTGTTAAAGAACTATCCAAACGATAAAGTAAAATCACAAGCGAATTCAAATTAATAATAAAAAAATTCGAAACTTTTAAATTAAAAATATCAATTTCCTATTTTTTCCACTACACTCCTATTACCACTCACAACCTAATAAATCTTTAAAAATCCTATCGAATTTGAAATATTTGTTAAAACAGTAGTCACTACTACCCACCCCTTGGTCGTAATATTTCTGGAATTTCCGTTAATAATCACCAATTAGTAATAAGAGACAAATATGCCAAAGCGATATAAATTTTAAGCGCTTTTATAAAAATTCCGCAGTGGCAAAGATTTCCCAACCAAACGCATTGATAAATTATTTGTAATAAATTTTGAAAATCGAAAAACAAAAAAAAAAAAAAAATTCTAAGAAAATTACAAAATTAAATAGGCCCTTAAGTCGTTTTTCATCTCCTCCCTCTATAAATAATATAAACATACAAACATTCACACATTCGACACATAAAATTATCCAATTTAAAAGAAAATTTAAATAAATTAAGAAAAAACAACAATAACAAAAAATGCTATAAAAAGTCATTAGAAAGAAAGACAAGATTCTTTCATTTCTGTCTTTCATCATTACTTTAAATAGAAACTTGTTGTGCCACTTCTTTTATACATAGCAAGTGATACTGCCTGCCTCTTTCTTTTCGAGTATACCTACAGCCCAATGCCCAACCCAATTTAGATTTTTTTTTCTTAATTTTTCAACTCTATTGCCGTTCTAAGTCAGCAAAAAAAAAAATACGCTAAAAACGCTCGCATTCCCTCGAGTATAATTTTTGGCCTTAAGCGAAAAGCAAAAGCAAAAAATGTTCATTCCTCTAAACGAAATTAAATAAAAATTGTCTGTTCGCTGTACAAACTTTAAATAATGCGAAACATGTTCCCGTTGTTGTTGTTCTTACTTTTTATAGCAAATTTTTGGGTGACATGTTTTCTGTTTAAATTAAAAAAAAATATTTCTATTGGCTGGCTCTTGACAAAATTAAAGTGTTTTGACCAATTGCAGCTGTCCGTTTGTCAAAAAATTAGAACCTTTGAAGTTTAAAAGAAAACTTTAAACGTAATTCTATTATTTACTATTCAGGCCATTGTAAATAGTCTGATTTGCTGTAAATTCTTTAAATTTTAAACAATTTTATTTAAAGTTTTACCAAAAATTTGAATGAAATTTACATTAACCCCTTAATGTAATAGGCTGTTTACAATACATTTTCTTTGGTAGCTACGTTTTCTAGCATCAAGTAATAATAATTTATGAAAAGTAGTAAAAAAATAATAAATAACCCATACTATGAATGATTCGAAAAGAATGTATTGAAAAACCTAGTTCGTTAGCAACGTTCACGCTGCTTATGTGTCAGTTTTTATGAATTTTGTCTTTCATGGTTTCATTGATTTTTTTTCAAGTGATTGGTCGATCTGAGCGAGGTGCAATTTTAATATCAAAATTATCAGATCGAAAACGAGCACACCATTTCACTGCTGTTTTTCGAGTTACAGTATCTTCTCCGTAAACTTCAGAAACTTTTATTGTAAAATCTTCGAGAAAAAATCTTCGATAGTTTCAATGTCTTTTTCGCATGCCCAATAGCGAACGTCTTATCGTAATAAACGTTGACGATTGTACATCAATGATGAAGTTTCTTTGGCGCAACACACGACTTTTAAAGTAATTATCCAAATTTGCATAGATGACAACAGAAGTTGATTTTATCTTGTGTCCGTTTATCAGTGAATCCTAAAAGACAATATCATGCAGAATTATTAACACTTCATTCTTTAACGGGGAGGTCTAACAATCAAGATCCTGCATCGTTCAGCATGTATTCGACTCATAGTAAATAATGTCACTAAATTTCAGTTTTCTTTAGTATGGTACCATTACAATTAAATTGTCATAAATAATCCAATTGTTTGTGTCACTGCCACAGAGATTCTTATACTCGTATATGCAAATTAATGTGTGTTTGTATGTTTGGTTAGTTTGTTTGTTTTCGCCTTATGGACAGCTAAACGGCTGTACCGATTTTATTGAAATTTTTCCAGTATCTCTCTATATGTGGAAGGATATATATGTATGAAGGATCTATATGTGTAAGGATATTGTAAAAAATCACCAACACACATAGAGATAGATGTACTCTTGGCTACGTAGCTTTTGCAAATATCAAGCTATGAAGCAAAGACTTAGCGGGAATATCAACAAGAGATGTATCAATCTATTAAAAAAAACTCAAATCAGAGCGATGGGACTGCAATATTTCGTAGTATCTTGACCCCGGTTAAAGCTAAAGTTTTTGAATTTGGAATGATTGATTTCACGATCAATGCAAATCATCAGTCAAAAACTGAGCGGCATTGGAAAAGAGGGTGTGGTAGCTGTCATATAAACTAAATGTTGATTTCTTTATATTTTAAGAACGGTTGGAGCTAAAATTTCAGTATTTAGTTCAAATAGCTTCGTAGTCAATACAAATCATTAGTCAAAAAGTGGGGCGTGATACCTCCCATATAAATTAAATATTGATTTCTTTATGTCTTGAAAACGGTAATAGTAAAAGTTTCTACATTAGGTTCAAACAAAGTCGTGAACAATACACAACAGCAGCCAGTAACTGGGCGAATTGGATAAGTAGATGTGGATTTTGTATATGTGGAGAACGGCAACACTTAAAGGAACGTTATCTATCCGCGTTAGTCAAAAAGCGTTTATTAAAAAAAAGCACACTGGATAAAATCTATCTATATATGTACGAGTATCTTATATGTATACAAAAATAAGTGTGTGTTTGTTTGAAGACTGTATACAGATAAACGACAGATTCTACAGTGTCATTCTGAAATATTTGGATTTAGGCCGGAAAGGGACAAAAAGTGGATAAAGTGTAACTAAATAACATTTAAGATTATAACTAAGATGGGAGTAGCTAGGCTTAAGCTAGTCATTAATAAAATTGTTCATTTACGACAATTTGATACAAATTTCGGCTTGATACTGATTATGTGACAATGATTTCTTGATGAAAATAGCATACTGACAATGTTGCTTAAATACGCTACGGGGTAGCTATGCATTCAATTCAGAGTATTTCTGAAAAATATGTGTTAGTTAGTTAGTTAGTTATCTGAGATTTACATACTTAATGTGAGCAAGTCTTTTGCTCTATTCTTAGCTAAATTTCCCTATAGAATTTTCGTGATTCTGTCCACTACTTTGTTTGGCGTATATGGCAGGTACTGCTGTACTAAAAATTGGCTGTTACGCTGCAGTACAGGTTTTACTTTAGGGCATAGAAGCCATCCGATATTTCCTCTATTGTTTTATCTGCTAGAATTACTTTCACATTCACATTGTGAAACAGCAAAGATTTATGAGAAATTAAATTAAAATATTTTTTGATTATAACGATACGAAAAGTAAACCAAAGAAGTTCTGAAAATATTGAATATTTTCATGTCAAAATTATTTATTTCACTAAAAAGTATTTTATTTAAACATTTTTGAATGGAATTACTTTGAATTTTAAACATAACAAAATTAAGTAATTTTTTGTGACAAATTGTCTTTAATAAACCATATTTCCTTAGAAGACAAATTTCGATTCCTTTAAAATATTTTTGTAAATATTTTTCTTTAATCATAATAAATTTTGGAAATTCGTTCACAAATATTTTTCTTTCTGCATTTTATAATGAAGGAACAACACAATAAATTCTTTGAATTCCTTAATTTAAAGGGAGTTCTTTATTTTTATTTTTATTTTATTTTTCTTTTCTGATTTAATAACACTTAATTCATCTTTGTTTTGAGTCATATTTCTGTTATAATTTGATTTAATTTTGTGTGAGTCGTTTTTTCTCTCGTTTTGCTGTTTTTCCTTAATGCCAACTTAATTTTTCTTTCTCTTGTATTTGCCACATCAAGCATGCAGCAAAAGCAGCAACACAAGCGTTTTAGTAATGGTGTTGGTGGTGTTGTACGAGTATTTTGAAAGGAATATAAAATCTAGAGACGTGTTTCGTACTGGTGTTCCTTGTTTTGATGTTTTTTTTTTTTAAATATCAGTGCGATTAAAAAAATATTTATTTCTTTTTTTTTAACAAAAAGTTGAAGGTGCTACACATGGTTGTGAAAATGTGCGACAGTTGCAAATGGCAAGCAGGCAGGCTGTCAGGCGGCAGGCAACGTTTAATTTTAAAAAGAACACATACTTGTGTTGTGCTTCATATAGATTTCTTTGTTTTTTTTTAGTTCTTTTTCAACATTCTGATGATGGGTTGTAGTAGCAATAGCTGACTTTGCTGTTTTTATTGCTGTACTGTGTCTGATGTTCTCGTTGTCATAGGCCATATACTACAGATTTATAATCGTACAGACGAACAAACAAACATACATATATAATTGCAGCAGCATACCCTTTTTTTTTCTTTTGACTCTATAGAATTCTTAATTTAGCAAAACATTTGTCATTATATCTTCTGAATGGTTGGAAAATGAATGAAGCAAAATACGAATGAATTAAGAAATGACTGCTAAAAAGTTGAAAATCATGTTGCTCTTGCCGTTGCTTTAGCTGCTACCAACAATATTGACTGAAAGATTTGTACACTTATATGTGCAGTACATATGTATATAAAGCGGCAACAACTACGAACGACAACAACATAATCATTAAATGATGAGTTTTTTTTTACTTTTCTGCAATATAAAGTTGTATTCTCTGACTGCTATGTATGAAAATGTGAAAATTTAATGAAATATTAAAATTATTCAAGCAAAAATAAATGCAACAACAAAATCAGCGGCAACAACTAACAGCCAGCACTCAATCAAGCAGAAAATGAAAACAAACAAAAATTAACTGAACACTGAAATGATAAACAGGAGTAGCAGCAGCAGTAGCAATAGCAGCAACGATAATACCAACATAGCATATACAAACTAAAATAAACAAAAACATAAAATAAACTCTCTGGTATTTAAAAAACAAAAACCAAAACAAAAACAATACACAATATCTCAGCACAGACAATGGTAGAAAATTAATGAAACAACAACAACAACTAAATGTTGTATACAGTCTGTCATAACAATATACACAAAAGCACGGCACAGGGTTTCCAATTAGAGGGATTCCGAAAATGAAGCAAACAAAACATTAGTTCGAGTTCAAAATTATGTGAAATTCTTCAAAATATCGATTAAAAAGTACGGGGATTTTCAATAACAACACGATATCATTATATTTCGGCATAAGCGCTGCTCTATTTCGTTAATTTCGTCAAGGAATTTTAATATTTACGTGTATAGCTAAATTCTATCTATAATATAGCCACAGAAAGTCATGTAATCATAGGAGCCAATTCATAGCTCAAGGTAGTAAAATAATACAATCGGAAAATTTAATTAATAATAATAGACCAAGATTTGTAAGCAACTAAATCGCTCGCTAGCCTGTTTCATATACCGAATTTTCGGTAAAAAATTATATGTTTAATCACTCCTGCAATCGTCGCAGAGACACGTTTTGCATAGAAAACTTTCTCAACAATTTTCGTTAGATTCTCAGAAGCCCAAATGCAAAAATTTTGGTTGTTGACGAACACAGTCAAATGAAAATGGGTTTCGTTCATTCATTTCATTTTTCATTCATTCATTTTCATTCCTTCATTATTTTTTCCGGAAAAATAAATGACTAAAGCGCAATAACGGGTGGTGGTACAACCAAAATGCACGCTGCTAACTGCAAATGAAAAAATAAAAAATTTTAGAAAATTATCTTAATATTTTTTATTATGGTAGAAGGATCAATGACATAAATGTGTGAAACAAAATATTGGTCAAATGCTCGCCTCAGCTTCGATGGCGTATCTATATCCGTTGGTCCATATTTTCAATGACTCTTATACATAATTGAGTTTCAATGTCATTAATGTGCCAAATTATTTAATTCTCTAGCTCTTGCATTGTTCTTGGCTCATTGACGTACACTTTTTCTTTAAAATATCGACGTGGCGGCTAATGTGTAGCAACCAACCATCCTGTTGGAACCCCATATCGTCCAGGTCCGTATCCACCATTTCTGGCCACAAGAAGTCCATTTAAATCTCGCTATAGCGTACACCATTCACGGTAACTGCTTGGCCGATCTCATTTTCGAAGAAGTACGGCCCGATGACACCGACAGCCCATAAACAGCATCAAAAAATAATTACTCTTTGTGGATACATCAGATTTTCAACAATCACTTCCGTCTGTTCAACTAACCTCTCGGCGTATTGACGACGCCTGCTTCAACTTTTGAGACAATTGAACCCTGTAAGCGTGTAAATTCAAATATTTATTCAAAATTCGCACCAGTAATGTCCGTGAGCTGTTCAATTGTTTGGCGCGTCGACGAGCCGAGGTTGACGACTCTTCTGCCACACTATCTCACACAACAGCAATGTTTTCCGCAGAACAAACTAGGCGAGCTTGCACAGGTGTTTCCACATTTTCTATAGACCAGGTTTGCTGAAATTTGCGCACAATTCTCCCTATTGTGCACACATTTGGTCGTTTATGCTGACCAATGAAATCACAAAGTGCACGAAATGCATTTCAATTTGAACGCCTATTTTCGTAAAAGACTTCAACAATCTTAACGCGCTGCTCAATTGTGTATCTCTCCATGATTGAATTTGTCAAACACTGAAACAAAGAAATGTCAAATTAAGTTTGGCAAAAAACTTGACGTTAAGGTGTGACTCACAATTAACATCGTGCATTATGTGGTTGGACCACCTTTTAAATATGGTCGGTCGATTAGAGTACAAGCAACAATTTTAACTCATAGAACCCAGAAGCCAGCACTTTGCGCACAAATTGTTTATAACTTCGATAAATTAACATATTCAGATCATCTCTAATATTAATGGTCACGGTCAGTAAATAATGGCCCGTCGGGAGTTTCGAGTCCGCCGTCCTCAAGGTTACCTAAATACAGTACATATCATTCCAAAGTTTTGTTCGTTTTCTATCTAAATTTGATAATAAACCCAAAATGGCTTAATATTTTAGTAAGTTATTAACATGTAAGTTCAAAACACCAGTTTTTTACCCGTAACTCAAGATTTTGGAGGTGTTATGAAAACATTATGGTGGATGTGAACCCAATGTACATACTACTAGAAGCGACGGACATGCTGACTTATACAACACTAATAACTAATTTATAAGCCTACAATACATTGCGACCCTGAGACACGAAGACATTAAAGCCTAAATGTATATAAACAATATAGTTAAAGAATATAGTTCTGAACAGACAGCAGAACAGAATAGACATATTTAAAAAAAATATATAAACAATAAATTTGTGAATATATTTATGTAAAAATAATCATACAAATAATAAAATATAAATTAATATAAAATATGTGTATGTTATCAAAATATATGCAATATTGTATGCATTTTCATCGGAAAAAAATATAATAAAACTATTGTATCACTATTCACGTATTTCTACTTCATTCAAATTTGTCGTATAATGTTATTTAAATATTTGTCTTAAAACGAAATAGATCGCTTTGATCAGTAGAAATAACACAAAAAGTGGCACTAGGTGGTAGCTGAAATTAAAGGTATAGAATCCACTAGCATTCGCTAACAATTATAAACTAGTCCGATAATTGTAATTAGGGGGAACACAACTAAAACCTTTACTGAAGTTAAATTATATTCACGTGTAAAAAATTAAAATGTCACGGGAAAAAATCGATTTTTTTACCAAATGTTGAACAAGCTAAAGAAAGTGAAATTATTTTAAAATCAAGTAAATATCTCCCTCATCAAGAACGATTTTGGTTTAAATTAATATGAAAGAGCTTTCTAGGGTTTTAAACATTGTGATATTGTACTTTATTTTCGCAAGCAGCGACTAATATTCAACCCCTTCTTTTTGGACTTGTTTTAATGGAAATTGTGGAAATGAAACAAAAACTAATAGCTTCATAAAGCTTGTTCTGGAAATAGTGACGCCACATTTGATGAAAAAATTATGACTTTGATTTTTTACTGTTGGCCTATGACAGGAACTCTTGCATAAGCACAAAGCCGTGACAAATGCAATCTCGTTCTAAAAGATTTAAGTAAAAAAGTAAACGCACATTAAGTTCGCTAAATGAAATCTTAAAATTAATGATTAAATAAATTCAAACTCCTTGACTTCTATGAAGTTTCTAAAACTACCTTCCTTCTGGCTTACTTTAATGTTTGAATTTGAACCGGAATGGGTTTTAGCAAGACAAATGAACAGCAATTAATTTTTATGTAGATAAATAAAAGACAAACAGATAGGTGATTCCAGGTTCTCCGGGACATATTCAATTTACATTAAATTCGAATATTCATTTTTAGACATATATCGTTTAAATTTGAACAAGCGGTTATTTCGAATCTGATAATATTTATTTCATTCTATTCTGTCACAAAATTCGGTATATTGTCTTTACTAAACAAAAAGAACCGATTTATGCTTGAGCAATGCTGAAGTTTATTGGAAATTTATCATCATTTAAAGCTATCTCTTCGATTGAATCTCATTTTCATCTTGGTGGGTACGTTAATAAGCAAAATTGCTGCATTTGGGGTTTAGAAAACCTAGACGTGGTCTTACAGAAGTCAGTGCACCAATTACGAGTGACTGTTTGTTGCGACTTGTGAAGTGGAGGCCCATATTTTTGAGGAAAATGAGGACGGCGCAACCATTATGGTCAACAGAGATACTTATCGCAGCATGATAACCGATTTTTTTGTGCCCGCTCTTCAAGATATTGATGTGAACAATGTTTGGTTCCAACAAGATGGTGCAACTTGCCATAATTCTCATGCCACAATCGATTTATTGGGTCAAACGTTTGATGGACGTCTAATTAGCCGAAGTGGTGATATCAGTTGGCCGCCAATAAGATGCAATTTGACAGCGTTGAACTATCTTCTATGGGGCGCCCTTAAATACAAGTGTTATGCCGACAAACAAGAGACAATTGAGAATTTGAAAGTCAACATTCGTGATGCCATTGCCGAGATATAAACCCAGAAACTTCAAAAAGTTCTCGAAGATTTAATAAAATAATATTTCATTTCTAACCGGATCAGTTCTACTTTACAACAAAAAAAAAAAAATAAATTTTTTAATTTGAACTTTTAAATGGCCCACTCGATAAAAGCAAGTTTTTCTTTTTCGCTTGATTTTGGGTTATTCTGTCTTCTGGAAAACGCGTAAATTAAACAAAATAATGTATTTTTGTTTATATTTTTTCTAGACTAAGGTTTATTCAGAAATCATATAATACGAGTAAGACTACAGGTCCAATCAAAAATTGTTGAGTTTTGGTTGTGTTTTTATCTTATATTTTTACTGTTATTTCATTCTCATATATATATACATATGTATATACATATATAGATAAGAGTATTTTACTTAATATTAAGCTTGAGTGCACTTCAAAAGCTTAAACTCAAGATATCGGCAAGAGCAACATCATCGGTATCTTCATTGTGCTTCAGTCATTTCAACTGACAAGTGGCGATGTAGCATATAAATACAATATGTTGTATGTTGATATGTCGAAGCTGTTTATTTTGTTTGATTTGTAAGGGTGTCCCCTCTTTTCATATATTTTTTTTTTGTATGTAATCGTATATTATTTTAAATACTAGATGCCCCTGCCACAGCCATTGCCATCATCAGCATCATTGTCGTCATTGTTGTGATGATCTTCTACTATACATACTTCCTAGACTTAAAAATAAGTTCGATTTTATTATTTTTTTTTTTTTTTTGTTCGGATTTTTAAACTTATCCATGTTTGTTTTGTTTGGTCTCTATCGTTTTCTCTCTTTTTGCCTCTTTATTCGCTTTATATTGTTTGTTATAATAATAATAGCAAATGATTAGCTTAAATTGGTTTCAATTGAGTAGAGTTTAATTCCCAAATTGATAGTTTCAATTTCTTTACAGTTTTTTTTCTTTATTTCCTTCTATCAGTCTTTTTCTTTTCTTCAATTTTTTATTGCTATTGTTGTTGCTACTGTATCTGTTGTTGCAAGTCTTAAATAGTTTTTTCATTCGTTATTATAAAAGTTGATTTTTTCCCTCATTTCAATATTATTTCCATTCGTTTTTAACTTTTTTTAAATGAATTGAACAGCATCAGCATCAGTAGTTGTAGTAAAAAAAAAGAATCTTTAAGTCAAACAAAAGCGCTACTCTAGCTTCAATATGTTAAATTTTTAATAGGGGGGAGTTATTTATTTCGACTTTTTCATTTTACTTGTTTATATTTGTTCGTATGTTATTTTTTATTTTTTTTATTATTATTATTATTTTTTGTTAGTTATTGTTGATTTTTATAAGGTTTTTCTTTTGATCAAAGAAGTTTTATTTTCTTTATTTTTTTTACTCCGGTATTTCAGTTTATTGGGTTATAAATTGTTTGCTTTTGATTAGTCAATAAATAAATGAATGGCAATAGTTGTCTTTTGTCGAATGTTTATTTCTTTTTTTTCATCAGTTCACTCTTCTCCGTTTTTATCTCTTATTTGAGCGTTTCTTTTGTATTTCAATAAATATTTTTTAAGAGACGAAAACTAGTATAGAAAATTTCCTTTTTTGTTCAAGAACAAAAAAAAATTATTACAACAACTTTTACTTAACAAAAGTTCTGTTGATTTTTGGAATAATAATCAAAAATAGTCGAAAATTCAAACAGAATGACCAGCGAATTTTATTTCTTAACATAGTTTTCTTTTATGGCACTCACAGTACCTTATTCGAGCGGACCAATTTTCGAGTGTATTGAGTCGTATCTCGGCAATGAAAAAAGTTCAACGGTGTCAAATTGCAACTTATTGGCGGTCAACTGACATCACCATTTCGGCTAATTAAACGGCCATCAAACGTTGAACGCAATAAATCGATTGTTGCACGAGATGTCTGACAAGTTGGCAAAAAAATCAGTTTTAATGGCGCAATAGGTGTCTCCATTGACCGTAATGGTTGCGCCGTCCTGGTTTTCAAAGAAATATGGGCCAATGATGCCTCCGCTCCACAAGCCGCACCAAGCAATCACTCGTAATGGGTGCATTTGCTTCTGTAAAATCACGTTTGGGTTATCTGAGCCACAAATACTGCAATTTTGCTTATTAACGTACCCACAAAAATTGAAATGATTTTTTCTTTTTTTTCGAACAATTGTCTTTGTCTTGGAAATTAATTTCTAATAAATCCCAACGTTGCTCAAGAGTAAATCGACTCGTTTCGTTCAGTGGAGATAATATACTGAATTTTGTGACAGAATAGAATATACATAAATATTGCCAGATTCGCAATAACCGGGGCTTCCCGACACATATAAGGTACCAGCTTTTTATTACCGCAACTGGCTGGCGTCTATCTGGTTCCGTCACAAAGTGATAAATTTCCTTAATTTCATCTGAATTTTAAACTATTGAGTTAACTGCGGTTACAAGATGACCTTGATTTCGCTTGATTTACAAGAATTTTTACAGCTTGTCAAGAATCAGGAGAAAATATGATTTGTCAGGATTTTATAAAGTATATTTTTTAAAGTTTTCCTCTTAATGAACTAATAACGTAAGGTGTTTTAAGTATATTAGCTTCCTAGTTTAGTTTATCTAAAAAATTTTTAATTAAATTTTTACAACAGATGTTTGAAAAAGTTCGTTTACAAATTTGACCAAAATTTATATTTCAAGCGAGCTTTATTAAGCCAAACATGTTCCGTTTTGATAAATAACTTTTCGCCATTTTTGTGGTAAAGTCATTTGCCATCAGTGTAGAACTTCTGGTTTTTCTGAGTGCATAGCTGATCCAATTGTGTTTTGTATGCCACTATAAAATTTAAATCTACACCATTAAGAGAGTTCTGCAGAGAATGTGAAAGATATAGACTTAATGGTGGGCGCATCAAAACTTCTCAGTCGCGCTCTCTCAGTTTCTCTCGGGCTATCAAAGTAGTGTGTGGCGTTATCTTGATGGAATACAATGCCTTTCGGTTGATTCATTTTGACATTTTTAATTGAATTTCTCTCTTCAATCTAGGTAATTGTTGATAGAATTGAATCGATCGCTTGCCCAGGTTTTAGAAGCTGATTATGAACAATTCCCTTTCAATCCCTCCATATACCAGCATTACTTTTCTTGGTCTAAACAATGGTTTTGCCGCCGTCTACGAAGCTTCGCCTTCCTTCTCTATAATCCTTTTCGCACAATATTGTCGTACGCAATCCACTCTAAATTGCACGTAATCATTCGTACTTATCATATAATCTGTAGTGTTGCCCGATGGATTTTCTATTACTAGAAATATTACACCGTTAATTTGTAACACCCAATATTTGTCAAAAACAAACTAATGAACGCAGCTTGATTAAAATTTAAGACTTAACAAGAACAGAATTTAACAAGAACAGCGTTGCATTGAAAGTTACTACTCTGGATATAATTGAATAAGGTCATACCCAAAGAGCTCTTCAGCAGACCCCACCACAAGGAATTGAGGCTTCGAACAAAGCCAGTTAATTTGTTGGGTTAGAGAAAAATGACTCTTTTTGGAATAACTACACCAATACACACATTTTTTTATTTTTTATTTTTTTGACAAATTCGGCTTTATTAATACCAAAAGAAATATGGCAATCAATAATAGAATATGATGTCAATCGAATGTCCACCTCTAGCATGTCGGCAGACGTTCGCTCTTTTCACAAAACTTTTACCACATTTTTCAACGAAACCATCTTTAGTGATAAAGCCCATTTTTTATTTTTTTTTTATTTTTTATTTAAACAAAAACCATTACATGCAAAGAAAGTGACCGTATGGTGCGGTTTGTCGACATCATCGGCCCGTATTTTTTCGAAAATGAGCAAGGAATCGCCACCACTGTGAATTCTTTGCGCTACCAAATCATGATAACGAAGTTTTTGTGGCCACAATTGACTAATGCGAATAAAACTAAATTTGTCAAAGCAAAAAAATTGTGCTTTAAGCCAATTTACTTCCTAACCTCAAATTTGCCCACCCTATAAATTATCGGTAAGTAGACCCATTAGAACCTTTATTGAGCACTGGTAACAGCTTCACTATTTATCGAAAGACAGTGAAACAAACCATTTCACTCGCTCAGTTCAGTGACATTCTCTAACAGCTAAGCAAATTCTCTCTTAACTCACGAGTTCAAGAATATCTGCGGGGATACCGCGAAATGCTTCAAGCTTTCAACTCTTTTGGTTTCAAGGTGGCTCTCATATTCAAGCATCGAACTTAGCATCAACTTTGATTTTCTTCTTAGGCACCCTTTAATACAAAAGAAGATGGCCCTTTAAAAATTTGAACCAATCTCTAGATATATAAAAGTTTTAAGGAATTATAAAACTGCCCTCGTATATAGCCCTTTTTTTCGTTTAATCACTTAACTCTGACCGGTTTGTTGTTTATAAAAAAAATTCATTTAATTAAGTTAAGGGCCGCCTACCTCACCAATTAAATTTTATGCCTTCTGAACATTATTAACATAAACATCGAAATTATAATGTTGTTTTGGGTAAACACATGTTATGGTAATAATGTTTTAAAAATTTTTACTAACCAATAATTTATGTTTTTTAAAACAATGAAAATTTATTAAATAAAAATTTTGAATTTTTCCCCCTTTCTAACCGTTGAAGGTTTGCTTCGCCTTTTCTAATACTGAATCAATGGAGAAAAAGTCATAAATATTGCCACAGCTCCAGCGGTGAACAATTAAAAACTACAAGAAAAGAATTAAATTTAAAGAAAAATAAAATTAAATTGTTCCGAATGAAAGAGAGAAAGAAAAATCAGAAAATAGGAAAAGCTATAAAATAATTTTGTGTTCAGGGAAATAAATATAAATCTTAATAAAGTAAAACAATTGAGCAGTTTTGGTAGAAACCAAGAGAAAGTGAAAAGGAGTTTTCAAAAAGCGTATAACTAAAGCAAAATATGAAACAAAATGTTTTTTTCTTTTGGAAAATAAATGGAAAATAAATAAAATTTATGACAAAGCGCACTCGTGCTACAATTAATGTATAAACAAACAGACAGAGAGACAGACGTATGGTTTGAAAAAAGAGACAAATATTATTTTAAATAAGACACTTTGTTATAAATAATGTTTTACTGGTACATTTAATATATACATATAAGGGAACATAGAATCTGCTTTTGTTTTTCATTCTTTTTTTTTTTTTTTGAGTTGCTTTCGGAAAGGAAAGGAAAAACTGATTTTTATCAACTAACCAAGCGTAACCGTTGGCAAACACTTCCTAAATCACTTGAAAATAACCGACACCATCTCTACCAACAACAATAACTAAAACAACAAGCCACTTGAAATATATAAATTTTATTTTTGTTGCTGTGGTTTGTTTATAATTTCAAACGCAACGCATAGGCAATAATATTTCCTGCGCCTTTAGAATGAAGAAGACGAGCCCATATATAAAATTGTCTAAGCGTTTAGAACAAACTTATAAAATAACAACAAAAATTTGAAATTATTATTATTGCACAGTGGTGAGGAGGGAAAATATAGTATGTACTTAAAAGTCATAAAATACAATTTTCTTTAGATGATAGGTACATAATGATTAATAAGAAAATGTTTTAAATTAATTAAATAAAAATACGTTTCATTGTATAATAAAGGGTCCGCCCTTTAACGTTTTTTTTCAACTAGTGCTTATTTCGTGAATGGTTACACTTAGCTCATGTCTGATTTGACAGATAATTAGTTTTATCCATCCGCTGAACGAATATGGTTGAACAACGCTGGGAAATATCGCGACATTACTTTGAAAATCATGGTAATGTTGCAGAATCAAAAATCATCTTTTCAGATGAAGTTCATTTTGATCTTGGCGGGTATGTAAACAAGCAAAATTGTCGCATTTGGGGCACAAAAAACCCGCACGCATTCATTGAAAAGCCGAAACACCCAAGACGAGTCACTGTTTGGTGCGGATTTGGTCCAGAGGCATAATTGGGCCATTCTTCTTCGGAAATGAGCAAGGAGTGGCCGTTACAGTCAATGGCGATCGTTATTGGGCCATGTTGAACGAATTTTTGTTCACAAAAATTGAAGAGGAGGATATTAGCAACATTTGTGGTCAACAGGACGGCGCTACGTGCCACACAGCCGAAGCTACGAGTACACTCAATGTTTTGCGCCCTCTTTTTGAAGATCGCATTATCAGCCGCAGAGCTAAGCTGAGATTTGACACCGTTGGACTATTATTTGTGGGGTGCCGTCAAAGAGAAGTGTTACGCCAACAAACCAGATACAATTGACGCTTTAAAGGACAATATTCGTGAAGCCATTGGTGAAATACAGCTGCACACAATCGATAATGTGCTTAAAAATTGGACCGATCGTGTAGTCTAGTGCATGGCCAGCCGAGATAGCCATTTGAATGAAATAATTTTCCATTATTAACCGGAAGGTTTGTAATTTCAAATAAAAAAAAAAATTTGAGAAAATATTCAGTAGTTTTTTTTTACAGCATTTAAAAAAAAAAAAAAAAAATTATTGGCGGGCCCTTAATAATAATTTACAAATTTGAGGCCTATTCAGCGATTTTTAAATATTTAAAAACTAGAGTTCAATGCATTAACGCCTAACGTACAAAATTTACAATGAATTTAATTACAAAGTAATTATCCTCAAAGGTTTTTTAAAGATTTTTATTCCACAGAACCACTTCTCATCCTTCAAAGCTAAAAACTCAATTCTTTTAACCTACGTCACGAACAAACGTCATAGTGAATTATCGTAACAAACGCTGACAATGGTATAACATCGATGTCTGACGATGGATTTTCTTTGATATCATACATGACTTTTAAAAGTAATTGTTCTAGTTTCAATAAAGATAATATAACCGAAAACCATTAATGCTTAATTCGTCAACGACTCAAAGCAGACAATGTCGCTAAATTAGTGTATGTAGGCGGTTCATAGCAGACAATGTCGCAAAATTTCAGCTTTCTTTAGTATGGTGACATTGTATAGAAATTGCCATACATAACTCCCTTTGCTTATGTCATTTTCACGAGGATTTATCAATAAAATTTTTCATTCATGATGACTTCATACAAATTTTAACTCGATACTGATATTACGAAGATGATTCCAATACTCATAGATGCTGAAGGTCTTAAAAAAAGGATATAGAAATCAATATCAGAAAATTTCTGAGCTATACAGTGTTTAGCTAATGAGCAGAATTATGATGAAAAGTTATGACTGGTAGAACAGTCCGATTACCTTACGTTTAAAGGTTTTTGAATTGTGCGTTTCACTTTATTTTAACTGAATAGTTACCCATTAATTTTTAACAAGACAGATATTGAGAATGTCGACAAACTCACTACCTGGAAAGCGTAATCAGTAAAAGTCACGGCGCCGATGAAGACGTGGCAAATAGAAAAAATCGTGCTCGTAATGCATATGTCTTCAACTTTACCGAAAAATCAATTCTTTACCGATGTGCAACGAGAAAATCAGAAGTGTTGTAAGTGTAAATAAATATCTTCTTATAATTAATCGCAAATTTTGACTCGATTTCATCACAAACGCTGATCTGTTGTCAATAAGCAGTCAATCGCAACCGAGATTCTACATAACAAATATATATGGATTGGCCGTACTCAGTTCGCAGTGGAATTCTTAGGGGAGAAGAAGTGTTGGATGTCAGAAAACAATATAGAAAATATTGGTAGAGGCAGAGCATCGATAATGAGGTTCACATGGTCACACATCCGTCAAATAGCGGTTTATAGATCTGGTTGAAAAGCGTTTCTTCCTTAGTACTTAAAAACTCGGCTCGTGAGTAGAATTTTCTATGTGTATGTATATGTATGTGTATGTATGTATGTATAAGTATTTTATGTGCAGCGACCAATAAATATCACGCACATACATATTTTATATTACACAAACAACATTTAGTAAAAAGAATTGCGCGTTTTCAACTCGTTTTGATGCTTATTGACTCGGTTTGCATTTCGAATTTTATTTTTAGATTCTTCCGTATTGAATTCTTCTCACGAGTCGTATTTAAAATTTTTTTTAAAGTTCGGCTCTCAACAAGAATTGTTCGAGCACTCTTTCTACTCTGGTTTCTTCCCCTATATATGTAACGTCAACACTACTTTTGTTTGTTTATTTTGTCATTAACATACCGCTTAATTGTTTAACTATTTCAGTCAGTGTAACTAGATTAAACGATTATATAGCTAGAAACTCCTATTTGTTATGTGTTGTCTAAAAAAAGAGTTAGGAATTAAACTTTAATAAGATTTTTCTGTGTGGCTGGGCTATACATACCATGTTTTGTGCTTTAGGTTACTGTATTGAATCAGTTTTTCATTTTTCACATTTCTTGCTGTAGCTAGTACAAGTAAAAGGAAAATTATTACAGAAATGATTGTAATTTAAAAAGCATTTTCTTTAAGAAACCGATTATGATTGGCATATGGACTGTCAGAACTCTCCTGGAACCAGCCTGATTAAAACAACTTCGTCATGAGATGTCTATTATTATTGTTGGTTTAATTACAATTAGATGGTCTTCTTGTGGGAACCTATACATACCTCAAATGAAAATAAATGTCTTTACTCTGACAAACAACAACTCAATAAACCATGCCGCAGGGGATGTTTCTAAGACTACAACCTAGGAAATATTTGATCAAGTACAAGTCAATCTTGAATAGAATTATCATAAGTAGATTTTCACAAGATTTGCACAGTACAATGCTTTGCTCGAAAATGCGCAAAACGTTATTAATTCGAACTCGACAGAGTGATATCTTCACTGCCAGGCGTTAGCTTAAAAATATTTATTGACCATTTATAAAATACTTCTTTCTTAGTGTAATATCTTCGAAAATTATAACTTAATTATTTTTATAACATGAAACCCATTTTCCCAGTTATAAACGCCAAATGCATACTTTTTTCATGTAAATTTTGCTGATACTTACGACTAAAGATAATTTGGTTTATTTCTATGATATATAGCCGGCCTATTTTCTTATAAGAATATCGATAAAATCTTTTTAATTATAATCAAATTTAGGAAAAAAGAAAATATACTTTTACGATGGCATTTATTTATGTCCCACTCCGAAGCTGATTCACGTACTAGTATTTAAAAAAATACAAAATTTTAAATTAATAATTTAATAGTTTCATGATACTTTCTTATCATTGCGACCCACTGTGTGTTGTACGATTTGTGTTTGTATTTGCTACCAGTGTCGTACGAGAAGCATAAATTATATTTACAACCCGAAAACATAAGAGAATGAAACACAAAAATTTTTCCCTTTTAAAATAAAAAAAAAAATAATAACAACAATAACAAAAATAAAAAATAAACATTATAAATAATACAAAAAATTATAATATTAAAACGAAAGAGGAGAAAAAACAACAAAAACAAAAATGGAAAACACTTAAGCGCCAACCAGCACTTCATTAATTTATTAAAATAATAATAACAACAACAGCAGCAATGACGTGAGCAGCAGCGGAGGCAGCAATAAGAAAAATAACAACATTTCATAATAAAACAAAAATATATAAAAATGGTCTCACTTTCCGCCTATATCCCTTACGGAGATACACACACACACACAAATATAACTAAAGTATAACAATAATAATATTTGTTACACGAAAATTGCGTGTTTTTGTTTCATTTAAAAATTGTTTAAATATGAAAATTATTTACAGTTAAACGAGAGACAAACACGTCCGCACGCACACAGACAGTTTGTCGAACGAACGAACCAATATAAACAACAACAAAGAACAATAACAATGAAACAACATGGTTATTATTGATAATAATAACAACAACCATAAACGTTATACTCCATTCGAATATTTTCTTTCATACATATGTATGTATATTCCCTTTATTAAAATATTATAGAAAAAATAAAGTACCTATAAAAATATAGGCAAAACAAAAACTAACAACAACAAAATAGAAGTCACGTTTATTGTTACAATTTACATTAAACAAAAAAGCCCAAACAGCAAAGTAAATTTCAGTTTATGACACTATAAAAGATAAATTTTGTTCACCAATACCAAGGCATTTGCATACAGTTTTGAAGGAGAAAATTACAAGTTGAGAAGAACTTCTTCTATTCACATACAGCGGGATAAATATGTACTTCTCGTTTATTTCCTGGTTTTAATCTCTAAGGGGTCATTGTAGCAAAAACAGTTTGAATTGTTAAAAGGCAAGAAATTGCTCTTTTTTTAATATTTCATGGGGGGGTTCAGCTGTATGATTTTTGCAAACAACATTTATTAGGTATCAAAAGTATAAAAAGCATATATTTTGAAGGGTAAATATGTAATAAATTAAGGGGAGAGACGGGGAAAGAAAGAATTTAAACGCCTTTCTTGGGCAATTTAAAAGAAAATTTGTTGCAAAATATATTTTTTTGAATAATGACTTTTTTATTTTTCATTCGTTTTTGGACTTCTAGAGAAGAATTTAAAGATTTTGAAAGTAATTTTATTCTTTTTTTTATCCAAAAATAGTGTAAAGAAAATAAAATTGTTTTCTTTTTAACTTTAATGTGGAAAAATATTTGAAAATTTTATACTTATATATTTTAATTTGAATCCAAAACTTTTATAGTTTTTTTTTTAACTTTAATTTTATTGAGAAAATAAAAACACACAGAAGCAAAACTTTATATGTTTCTGTAGATTATTAAATGTTTGCTTTTCTTTAATAATTTTTGCAAAATTTTTTAATTTTTGTTTCATTTTTTAAATACATATGTAAGTATGTATAAAACTGTAAAGTACTTTTTCGTATCAATTCGAAAAAGAGTCGCAGGAACAGTTTGTTGACTTTTTGTATTTCAGCTTAGTAATTCGCAATATTACTCGACTTTCACGACACTGACGGGTCCAGACCATTTCTGTGGTTTGGGGAAAGGAGTCTGAAGGGAAGACAAGTACGAGAAGCGCATACTCTTATTAAGCCAAATAGGTTTGATGCATTCGTAAGTTTTGCAGGACAACTTTAATCAAAGAGTTCAGTCTTGTATTAGGCAATATAAGAATAGCTGCCTTCCTAAACGCATGTTGCAAATTTTGACAGCGTATTGCATTCAAAAAGGTAACCTTTTCCTAGCTGATGCGCAAACAAACGCCACTAGAGTATTATAAGAAATCGAAATGCTTTTTATAAGCAAGCGCGGAAGGAAATAGTTAAGAATTTTACTTCAAATAGAATTTTTAGTTAAAAAATTCAAGTTTTACCGAGGTTAACATGACAATGTGGCTTGATTTGCAGTGTTGTAAAGTTTACGGAGAAAGCCACTAGTCTGAAAATAATAGCCGGCGTATTAACTGGGCATTGCAGATTGAGTGGACATTTTAATGGAGTAACAAGTCCAGCACTGAAACTTATTAGAAAGAGTCACTTAGGCTGAGGAACTCAAACATCCTGACATTCGTCAGAGTGACAAAGTTTGAAGATATATTATAGAAAAAGGATTACGCAATAGACAAATACCTCTTAATAATAATAGTAATAAATCATATTTTAAATAAATACATTTTGATATGAAATAATTATACGTGTGACTTATAAAAACTGGCACACATCACACTCAATCACTTCCACCAGCGTTTGCCGATGTTTAGACGCAATCTCAACTAGCCATTTTGTTACACTAGAAGTCTAAGCACAAGGAAAACAGATGATTTTTTGGCTCAACATGCAAGTGAATCTATTAAATATTGATTGTAAACAAGAACGACCACACTTAACTAAGGATATAGTGCTGTTATGACAAAAACCCACGAACCGCTACAATATCAAGCATACTCTCAAGATTTCTCTCTTTAATACTATATCCGTTTCGATGTCTAATGAAATGGCTGGGGACAGAAGATTTACTTAAAATTAGTTCTATTATTAAAAAAATATATATATTTTGGGGTGGACAACGGACTACTCTAAAACGTGAAAATGGTTGGTCACCAAACTTGCCGCTCAATAGGTTCATGGTATCAACCGAATTCCGTTTTTCCATGTTGGTTAAAAAAACTCGGTAGCCATCGCATGATACTTTACTCCATTGTCTGAAATATTTCGATTTTCATAGTTTTTGAAAAAGTACGGTCCACAAATTGCACCAAACAGTAACTCTTTCAAGATGCATTGGCAGCTCTTCATAGAGCCAAATATAACCTTCTCCCATAAAATGGACTTAATTTACGAAACACATTTTTAACATATCACGAATTTTGATTATAAAGTTCAATGATTTGCAAACGTTGTTCGTTTGTAAGTCTATTCATGGCGAAATGACAAACCTTGCTAAGAATTTTTGTCACAAATCTTTTTGACAGTGAAAAAATGTACACGGAAAAGCGAAATAGCAAAAAAATCAAACGTTTTTATTGATCATTGTGTTAGATTTTTGAAAAATTTAAACTTATTTTTATTTTTAAAGGTTGTTAATTGTCGAAATCGTATATTTTATTATATGAGGTATAGGAAGAATACGCATTAGTCTCCTCCAAGTTCTATATATGCTGTTACGCTTAAATTTAATTTTATTTTGCGCTTTTTACTTGTATTTTTCCCAATTTATTTACACTAAAACTTCAAATAAATAGGAAGTGGGAGAAAGAGAGAGAAAGAGAAATAAATAAACATACACTCTCTGAAAGCAAATGCTAGACAAGATTCTTTATCTTGAAGTATGAGGTGGAAGATGTATTAGCAGAACTATGGAATATCATTGCCAACATGGATTTTCATTCACCAAGATGGGTATGGGTATGAATGAGCACGATGTAGGATGAATGAAGGCTGATGATATGGATGATATAAAATGCTGATAGTCACAGTCGCTATATTTGCAGTATTCATATTAATCTCTCTCTAGTACGAGTATTTTGTTTATTTCTTTCATTTTTTTTTTTTTTGCAACTAAAACGAATATCTTAACATTTATATTCCAACTCGTATTGAATATTATACAGAAAAAAAGTCTATATCATACATGACTATACGAGTGGTACTATTATCTGTATCTCTGTATCTCTCGTTTTATGTTTTTTTTTATTATTTTTATTTATACTCGTATGTTATTTAATGCTGCTACTTGTGTGTATCTTCTGTTTACATTCGACTACTACAACTCGTACTCTACTCCACTACAAGTTGTCTTCTTTCGACTCAATGATGGTACTCAACAATATTAGATGGATTTCGTATTTTTGCAACTGTATGTATTTGTGTGTGTATGTATGTGTACGATAACACACATCTACTTACATCTATCTATAGATAGATTCAGTGAGCAAGTGAATGAATATTTTGAATGTATCCATCCATACATATATGAGATGAGTATTCCTACTAAGCTACTCGTTTTACTAATTAAATATCTATGAATGGCGCGGTTGTTGTTGTTTTTATTTTATTTTTGTGATTATTTTTTGTTTTTTTTTTTTCCTTTATTTCTTCTTTTTTTCATTAACAATTCATTTATTATCTCGTATGATTGTGTATGTATTTGAGAGAATTTATTTAGATTTTTTTTTTTTTTTTGTATATTTGCGGTATGTTTTTATGTTGTTTTGTACTAATTTAGGAAGAATTTTTGTAAATTGCCAACAGGAAATCACTTAAATTTAATCCCATTTGAGTGTGTTGTGAATATTGCGCTATGCATTAATATATCTCTATATTACTCTGTATTCGAAGTTGTGGGTTGTAGTCTGCATTCGTAAATAATATGGCTGTAATAAGGAATTATTTTTAAGTCTTTTAATTTATCCGAAATGAAATATAAGCCTTAAAAAACTTTCATGTTGGAGAATTACTTTTAGCTTTAAAATTTTATTGAACAATTACATATTTTTTTTTTGAGATAAGTAAAAATAAACTGCATTTTATAATAGAGATATGACGTATTTTTTATAAATCGTTTGTGTTTTTTTATAATTTATATGGCATTTAGATTTAATATTTGTCGTTTATTCTCAATTTGTCAATTTGCATTTTAGTTTAAAATAAGTACTGAATAAAAAGTTTTGTTTTGCTTTGCTATGCTTTACTTCCTTAACTTGAAAAATAGAACAATTGAAGCATTTTCACTGCTCAACAAAGTTTATCCTGAAAGTGTTCCATAGAATTCAACATACGAGAAATACCTTATGCTATTCGGTAGTGGTAATTTTGATGACTGATGAATTGAAAACATTACTCCTAGAACATTGTTGTCAAATCCAAGAATAACTTGCAAAATCATTGGGAGCCTTTAAGCAGCAATTTCGAAGTGTTTATAAGCAGCAGGGTTCATTTAAAAGTAATGAAATTAAGTGCAACACGAGTTAGAGAAGCCAGACGACATTTTGAATGCTCAAGATTGGATCCATATTACGACAAACCAGCCAGGTAAATGCCACTACAGTTATTCTTTATGTTTAATAAAGGACCTCGTCTATTATACCATAGCTACTTAAATCGAACCAAATAATCACAAGTATTTAGAAAATAGTAGTTAAGAAGTTTTGTTCCATTGCTTTATAGTCACACCTTGCCCCAATAGTTATTCATTTAGTTTGATCGTTACTGAACGGTTTTACTGGAAAACTCTTCTCTTCATAGCACGGTAAAATAAATTGGCTAGATTTGTTCTTGGTGGAATATATACATACATATATATGTTACCAGAGAGATACGAGGGGACCATATCTAACGTAGAACAATATTTTAAATAATTTTTATAACGGGTGTTTTTTTAACCGAAAATTTGCAAATTATTCATTAAAGAAATATTTATTTGTGACGATAAATGGATGCCTGCCATTTAGTTTTTAATTATTATTTGAAATAAATCTTGGTGGTCTATCCGTGAACTCCAGTTTTGACATACATTTTAAAGCACTCAGGTCGTTATCTTAACAATAGCAGTCCTAAATTTGTGGCTGGCTTCTTGTAGGCGAGATACTTTACGTATTCCCACAAAAAATAGTCTAGTTGGTTCCATTCGCACGATCTTGACGACCAATGGACTGTTTCAAAACGTGAGCTTAGTTGCTTACTATACTCGCCTCGCAATAGGTGCATGGTATAGCATGCCGTATGATATGTAGCACCATTCTGTTGAAATCATATGTAAACCAAGTCAAATTCTTCTACTTTAGAGAAAAAAAAAGTCGGTAAACGTTCTACTGTACCGTGCTCCATTGACTGTAATATTAGGGTTTTGTCGTTCCTGAAGTAGTACGGTTCAATGATGCTGTTGTAGGGTTGGTAAAAACCCGGGTTTAAAAGAAAAACCCCAACCTACCGGGTTCTATTGGGGTTTTTGATGGCTTTTTTTGGGTTTTATTGAGTTTTATAAATGCTTCCAAATTTCGTTCAAGACGCCAATATTATTTGCTTGTTTATACAATTACGTTATTTTAGTATCTATGATGCAATTTTTCACTCTTGGTGGGATAAAGGCGTCATTGTGTACTATGAGCTGCTAAAATTGGGCGATCGAAGCAGACTGCAATTACTTCGTTTGAATTCTGCCATATGAGATATACGGCCGGAATATAAAGACAGATATGATAAAGTTATTCTCTTGCATGATAATACCCGACCTCATGTCGCAAAAGTTTCAAAACAACCGCCATATTCTCCGAAAATAGCTTCGTTGGTTGTTGCGACGGGTACAATATACTCAAACCTCTTTTTACGGGATTTCTTTACATGGCATTATGCTATAACGGCATGATTGAAATATGGAAAACATTCGCTTTAAGCACACATTACCTCGCTCTACCTCGCTTAAAAAACAGGGATTCTTCGTTATATAACAAAAAGTGTAAGGAAAGCAAACACCACACATATTCATCTCGTCAAACGCATAAGGAGATATAGTTTATCTTTTACCATGTCTCAGAATCATTTCCTTTGAAGAAATACTAAATCGCCTTCAAAGTTGGAGTGCCTAGAAAGAGGAGAAGTTTTTCTGAGACAGGATTTGGAATAAGCGATGATTTGATAAAGTTGTAATTTCGTTACCTGTTTGAGGTCAAAAACGAAACAAATAAATATGTAGTCCAAATACGTAAATTACACTTATTTTTGTTTTAAATAAACTACGAAAACCTTGAAATAAAAAACCCACCCAGGTTCTTTTAAATATAATATCCAATAAAACTCGGATGAGTTTAATTGGGTTACCAAGTGCGCTGACAACTCTATGCCGTCAGCTCACAAACCGTACAAACAGTGCATTCATTGGCAGCATTCGAACTTCCTATGGCTGTCATTTACACAACATACGGTTATTCTGTTTATTGAACAGATGATTAATTTTCGATAGAAATACATTTCTCACACAGCACAAATACTGATCATAAAATTCAATTATTTGCAAACATTGTTAGTTTGTTAATCTAATCAAACCTTAAGATCGTGGATGACTTTTTAGTCGTTCGATATGTCAAACATTTCTGGTCATATGCAAAAAAACAACAAACATTTATTAAAAAAAAAAAAACATATTCAAAAACCCTACTTTAGTTAATGACTGCTTTACTAATTTTTAAGTTTTAATTCTAGCAATACCATGACTTTTTGTGTCAGCAATACAAAAAATAAAAAACGAATGCCACACATACGAGTAGCCGAACCAAAAAAGATTTGTTTTCATTAACTTAATATAAAAACATATTTTTTTTATAAATCTGTTTCAGTTTTTATTACCTTTTTATGTTTTGTTTATCAAATCCTAAAAAACTAGGACAATTAATTTTATTAGTGGAATAATAGATACCAGAATAACGAGCTTTGTGTATTTGTTTTGATTTTTTGTACATCACTAAAGGAAAAATGTTTTTTGTGCTTAAATTAAACAACTTTTAAGCAAAAAATTAGTTTTAAAAAAGGTTCGAAAATAATGTCGAGAATGATAAAGTGGGCGTAAAAGTGTATGTATGTATATATGTACATACAGTGGGGTGCAAAACCAAGAGCATGTTTTGAAGCTAAACAGAAAAGTTCATATAAAAACTTAAATACTCAATCAAATAAAAGAAAACTTCACACATTTATTCAATATTAAGTCCTTTCAAAAAAAAAAAAAAAAAAAAAAAAAAAATAAAAAATTAACAAAAGATGATATTCAGACACTGGAATGGGATAAAGGCAATGATATTTTTACGAAAATCAAGTTTGGGAACAACTGTTACATCGCTAAAATAAATAAACAAAAGCTGCAAAAATAACTATACGTGCTGCTTATAAAAATATCACAGCAACAACAAAAACTAACAGCAAAGAAAACAAGTAACAGACAATAAACAAGCAACAACAAATGCTTAGAGCTGAAAGAGGTAGATGTTTACATATGCATGGCTACAAAAGAACTAAAAAGAAATTAAAAGAAAGGAATGGAATCTACCTGATATATCGAGAGGTTCGAGAGCCTTCGATGTGTTGTTTACTCAGCCATATAAAAAGCACATGGATGCGAACAGCAATCAGTTTGTGTGTCGTAAACTCAGCGAGTGCAGTTCTAAGTAAATTAACTCAGCGAATGTGTTATTGGTGGGTAGAGTGTTTATAAAGAATAAACTCGTGAAACTAGTAGTGAAGTAAAAACCAGTTTAGATGGAGCTAACTTAGTAAAGAGAGTTAAGTGTGGATAACCTCTGGTTGAAAAGGTTGTGATCGAACCTGAGTTATAACTACGATTGGGTTGGAAGATCTGTCGAGTAATTGTTGTTGTTTACAAGATTGTAAACAGACATAGTAATTAAGAATAAAAATTGTTATTGCCTGTAAATAGATTACAAGCAATGGTGCACATAACTGTGTTGAATAAACGATTTTAGTTAAAACTAAACACAAAATTTATTTTATTTTGACTACAATTTACGAACTCGTAAAAACACGTTTTTAAAAAGGTAAAATCGTAACAATATAATAGAGAGGAACTTATATTTTTTAACACTATTCTTAGAACTCCTTTTTTGTGGTGTTTTTAAAGAATTTAGACGCACACTCTATAATATTACCCAAAAACGTAAGAGAAATCTGGTCCCATTAATATTATATTCGTTGCCATAGCTTCAACATGTTCCACGAAATCCAATTATATTTTTCCAGGCGTTTTTTTACTATTATCCAAAGATTCTCCATTAGATTGATATTAGGGCTTCACGGTTATCACTATTTACCTAAAATTCCTATTGCAACAGCCATCCTTTAGCAATTTTAGTGGTCTTACTTGGATCACCATATCACTAAGAGATAATGTTTCCTTTAAAATAAGGTTTTATGCCTCCAAATAATTTACCTTGGCGCCAAAGCATGATATTTTTATTTTTATATTCAATATTCATAACATAAAGAAAAGAATTTTGCTTAACAAAGGCTCAACAAGCTTTGTTACATTTTTTTTGCATATGGCCGTTTATGTGTGTTCAGAAAGTGTGATGGTGTGGACACATAGTGTACATGTAAGACAGATTTTTTTACAAGTGCGCCCGATTTGATAATCTTTTGGAAATTTACAAAAATAAAGGAATTTTCTGTGAAGTCAGAGCTGCATATTGTGAAGCATATGTGTTTGGTTCTGTTTTGTATGACAGTGTGGCAGCCATTTTCTTATGTCGGACAGGAAACTCTCAGATTTTTTTTGACATAATAGCACGAATTTGTAGGATAGTCAGTCATGGCCTTTTCTGAGCATTTTTTGGTATTGTCACATGTAATAAAACTTTTTTAAGCTAAAAAACCAAATAGCAAAAAAATAACTTTTGTTATATCAATCCCTCACAGCAAACGCTAAAATTTTACCAAAAATCCCTGCATTTTTTTACTTATGCACACAACCAACAAACATTGATATTGGTAATCTCAACTATAGTTGTAACTCTATACTGAATTTGAGTCTATAAATTAAAATTTTATTATGACACCTGGGTAGTTGAGAGCCAACTGTGTCATGATGTTGATTTAGGATACTAAATGGTCTCGTCTGATTAATTACATAAATTTATTAAAATTAATTATTTGCAAAATTTTGTAAGGTTTTAAATTTCTAAACATTTTATTTGTCTTATCAAAACTCTAGCAAAAGTGTAATTAAACTTCAAATTTTGAACATTTAATAACAAATAAAATGTGCAAAAATGTAAATTTTTTTTGTAAATTCAATATGAACCGAAATATCTTTAAAACAACCAGATGTTACACAATCCGATGTATAAATAAAAAAACCAATTATAACAACAACAGCATAAAAAATAATATTATATAATATTTAAATAAATACAATACAATCTTGTAAATAATATTTGAATTGTTATTTAAATTTTTTTGTTTTTCAATATTTATTATTAAAAATAAAATGCATGTTTACACCATAACCCATATACACACGTGCATGTAGAAAATATAGATTGTTTTTCCATTCTATTACAAATATTTAATATTTATTTAACAATATTTGTATAAATAACAGATTCACAACAATTCTTTTTTATTGCTTTTTATTTTTCATTTTTATTTATTCAATTTTATTTTTATAAATAAAAAAAATATTAAAAAAAAATTGTGTTTCGGTTTGATGCCATTGATGATGATGGGTTTTGACCACACTTTTCATAGAGATACTCGTTCATATAGACTCTTTAGTTGCTATTATAAATGAGGGTTTTAAACTTTTTTTTCTATTTAATTAAAAATGAGGGTTGATTTTTATATTCTACTTCATTTTCGGTACTTTTGTCTATTTTCAATCTTTTGTGGTCTATGATTATAGAGAGAAAGGAAAAAACAAAAAAGGAAAAAAGCAGCTGGTATTTAATAGATTACATAGAGAGAACAGGGTAGTGTTTTCCTCTAATACTCTCTATTGACATCAATATATATTTGTTTTTGTTTTTTTTTTTTATTCTATGAATTAGAGTCTGTCTGTCACGTTTTTTTTTGTTTTGTTTTTTGTTTTATGTTGTTCCTGGTCTAATTTAATTGAATTTTTAAATAAGGTGTTATTTTGGATGAAATCCCATTACCATAAAGCAGTGGTATGAAGATAAATTTTCTAATTAAAGTTTTAATGTTTTTCACTAATTATAGTTCATTATACCCATGTTTACACTAATGTCCGGTTGTTTTTCATTCTTATTTTTATTTTGGTTTAACAAATTTTGTTTGAGTTCATAATAGTTATTGTAATTTAATTAATGTTGTTTAAGGGGTTTATGTTAATTTTTCAAAAATAAAAAAATGTTTGTTTCTTTTTATAAATGGAACTCATTTATAAAGATACCCTATGCACTAAAGTGGATAAAAGAATTTGATTGAATTTTGTCTATCGTAAAATTAAAATTTCACTCAATTGAGTAAATTTGTTAAATTGTGTACAAAACTAAAATTAAAAAGAGTGGTAGTGCAGGATGTTCCAATATAATTTTTCAGTTGTAATAGCCCGACATTTTAACAATTGTTATGGATCAACCTATATAACTAACCGGCAGATGACAACTAAAAGCTGCCTGCCTAAACGCACTGAAATTATAAAAATTTACTACAAAAATGATGAAATTTTCGCAATCGTAATTTACAAAACTAAAGCATTTATAGGTCGAAGTAAAGCACCTCCTCGAACTGCTATTCTGAAACTGGTGGAAAAATTTGAGCTGTTGGGACAAGTTAGTGATGTGTAGAACCAACCAAAACCGTCGATCTTTAAAATTCGACATTGCACAAACGACATTATATCATATTTTGCATAAAGACTGAGGTCTTAAGGCTTTTAAAGTTCAACTAACACAAAAATTCATGCATACCGACCATCAACAACGTCGTGCCATTGATGATTGGGTCGTTGAAATGCGTCAAAATGATTCGAACTTTCATCGATAATTTTGTGTGATGAAGAGATGTTAACAAGCAGAATTGTAGCATTTGTGGCTCAAAAAACCCAATTAGAAAAGCCTTATCATCATCAACGTATGGCTACTTGCTGCGGTTTTGATCTGGCGATGTTATTAAATCTTTCGTTTTCTAAAATAAGGACTAAGCAACTTTTACGGTGAATAGATTGCGGTTATTAATGATTTTTTAAGGTCGAAATTTAAGGATCTTGATGTGCTACAACAGTAACGATAACATCGCTTCTTTGAGTGAAAAGCTTCCTGACCGAGTGATTTCTCGAAAAGGAGATCACAATTAGCCACCAAGATCTTGTGATTTAGCACTTTTAGACATTTTGCCTTGGGGCTACGTAAGAGATAAAGCCTATGCTAAAGGCCCACGTATAATTCAAGACTTTATGGATGGACTTCGTGAAGTTATCAAGGAGATAGATACAGCTGCAAATGTGCAAATTGGTGACAGACAATTTCTTAAAAAGAATATGGTTTTGCAAGCATAGTCATGACAGCTATTTAACCGATATTTAGTGCTCTTTTTTTTGCTCACATCTTTTACAAAAAGAAAATTTTCATTTTTTAATTTACTTTTTTTTCGAATATTTTTCTGCATCCTTTTTTCATTGCATATAAATTTAATTTCTTTGCTCTTTATTCTACAAGTCTAAGTGGTTGGGAGGTGATTACTTGGATGGTGTTTGTACTCGTATTTGAAGTCATTGTTGTTTATATATACACAGACACAGCAGGATATTATTTAGCATAAAATACTTTAAAGAAAAAAAAAATAGGGAAAATGGCAAAAAAAGAAAAGATTTTAAAACAAAAAACTCCAAAAGCGGGAAAACAACACTTTAAAAGTCAAGTGTCTGTGGTTGTTTTATTTTATTTTTTTATTTTGGTTTTCTTCTTTTATTCTTCCTTCACATGTATGTATATATTGTTGTATATGTATTAAACAACAACAGCAACAACAACAATGACTTTTAAGAATATTTCATAATAAATACAAACATGTTTCTTTTTATAATAAAAAAAGAAAGAGAAAAAATCATTCAGAAGATTAACACTTAAATACACTCACACTCTTATTTAAACAAACACACATCGGTAGCCCTCTTCGTTTAAGATTTTACGAGTACGGAAGTAGAGCTAATTTAGTAAAAAAGAAGAAAAGGGTTAGCCAGGAAATTGGAAAAAACTTACGTAGGAATACGATACTTATTTTTTCCTTTAGAAATACACAAAATTATGGAAATGCTTTTAAACACATAATTTAAACTAAATTTTAAAATTTGATGGAAATTCCTATTAAATGCAATTTGAATTGAACTTTGAAATAAATTATGAGGAAAAGAAAGAACATTCTGTTAATTACGAAAACTAATTTTTAATCTGTCTATGATTCAATAAACAACTATGTATTTACAAATTTTTATGACGAATTCAAAATCTGGCTCGTAAATAAATCTCATTAATCATTCAAAAGTCTATATTCTTTTGAATTACGAGTATTGTTTATTAAATATTCGACAGGTTAAATTGAATATAAAAAAACTTTAGGCAGAACAAAAAAAGAATCGTTTCACAAGTGTATGAATGTAAGTACAATACTTAGAAAATTAGTTTTACAATTTTTAACGCCTTTTGCTTGCTTTTCGTTAAGATTATATATTTACAAAAAAAAAAAGACAAAATTGTATACGTAATTAAAAACATAGTCTTTTTTTAAAATTTTTTATTAAAATGCCAACTCACTACAATTTGATGTATGATGGGTAATTTAAAAGTTTAAATTTAAACCAGCGGTTATTTCGAATCTGGTAATACTTATGTCGTTCTATTCTGTCACAAAATTCAATATATTATCTCCACTAAGCCAAATGAATCACTTTATGCTTGAGCCACATCGTTGCTCAAGGAAATTTATTGGAATTTTATCATCATTTAAAATCATCCTTTTGGATGAAGCTCATTTTTATCTTGGTGGATACGTTAATAAGCAAAATTGCTACATTTGGGGCTCAAAAAACCCAAACATGATTTTACAGAAGCCAATGAACCCATTACGAGTGACTGTTTGGTGCGGCTTGGGGAGCGGAGGCATCATTGGTCCATATTTCATATTTCGCAACCATTACGATTAATGAAGAAACCTATCGCACCAACTTAACCGATTTTTTTTTTGGTCCCCTCTTCATGGTTTTGATGTGAACAGTGCCTGTCAACAAGATGGTGCAACTTGCCACACATCTCATGCCACAATCGATTTATTGCGTCAAACGATGGCCGTTTAATTAGCCGGAGTGGTGATGTCAGATGGCCGCCAAGAAGCTGCGATTTGACACCGTTGGACTATTTTCTGTGGGGCGCCGTTAAAGACAAGTGGTATGCCGACAAACCAGAGACAATTGAGCTTTTGAAGGCCAACATTCGTACTGCCATTGCCGAGATACGACCCCATAAACTCGAAAAAGTTTTCTAAGCGGAAGGAAGAATGCCTCAAAATTCGCATATGTTACTGTGTGTAAAAAGTTCTGAAAATCATAAAATCAAAGAATGAATTTCTAATAAAATTATCACTAGATTAGAGTATTGTCAAATTTTAATCAAATTTCTTTTAAATAGTGAGAGGACTAATAATGACAGTGACGAGTTTCCTGTGACTAAACAAAAAATTCTTAAGTAATGTAATCTTTTTCGATATGGTCTACAGGATGACAATGATGTACTTCGCATCAGCTAACGAAATTTTTAAAGAAGTGAAGAAAATAGTATTAAATTATTACGAGCGAAATTACTAAACTTCACTTAGAAATGGTTGAATTACTATTTGTTTAAAGAAGCCATGAGTAGTGACAAATCACATGGTTAGGACATTAGAATCAAAGCGGCATTGTTCAAAAAAGAACTGCAAATGAAAATGTTAATTCTTTATTTTTTTTTTTTTTGGTTACCTAGAGGTAGTGAATCATAAATTTAAACTACCAAATTTTAAGATAAATAAAGGGAGAGCACTACTTTAAAAAATGCGATGTTTACTACAAGCGTGCTTGTGATTAATGTTTCGTCCAAAATCAAAATATATAGGATAGTTTCTTTTTTTTATTATTAATATAAATGATTGATTTTCTTTTTCATTTGATTGATAGTTTTATTTTATTAAATACTAACTTTAATTATCCGGCTTTGCTCAGGAAACTATGAATGTGCGGAAGTAGACAGCTATTTAGGGACAACAATTGTTTGTATACTTTCTCAGAGTGATTCTTAATTGATTTAAAACCTCAATTAAAAACAACAACTTATTATTATGTATGCCACGCCCACTTATCCAATTCCCCCCACTTTTTAACTGATGATTCGTATTGAATACCAAGTGGTTTAGACCAAATAATAAAACAAAAAATTTAACATTTATTAGTATGGGAGGTACGTACCATGCCCACATATCCGATTATTATGCGACCAACTAATTGGCTGCTGTTTTGTATTAATTACGAAGTAATTTTTACCAAATTCAGAAACTTCTACTCTTACCGCTCTCATGATAGATTGAATTATTGTATTAGGGGCACCATGCTCACTCATCAAACCCCCTTTATATTTCCTACACAACCTAAAATAAGTGCACTGAATCGATGGGTCAAATCTTATTCAAATAACTTTAACAGCAGCGCCATCTATTGAAAATTGTTGACTTTAATTTCTTCCTAAAGCTTCACGTAGCAATTACGAACAAAATCACAAAAGAAAGTATCCGATGTGGTCCAGTCGTTTTCAAGTTTTAAGCAGCCGAACAAACCACAACCCTTTTTTATATTTACAATAGAGATTTTTAATGGTTTGTAAAAATAATTGATTTCAAATAGGATCTACACTGAAAGACGCTTGTGTGACATCTTAACAAATAGCTATTCATGATCGCCTGCAGGTTTGATGTTGAAATGTTTTTAATAATTTAAGTTTTATGGTTTCGATTAATAAGCTCTCTGTTTACAATAACCCCACAAGAAAAATCTGCTGCAATTAGATGTGGAGACCAGGAAGACCACAGAATTGTTGTTTCTTTTTTATAAAATTTTTATTTGAAAATTTTAGGTGTATCTCTGCTATGTGTGAATTTGTTGAAACAACAGAAAACTGAAAGCAATTATCTTTCGGAGCCGTTCAGGAGATAAAAAATTCTGTAACATTTTTAAATACCGATTTGCAATTACAATGCGAAGGACTTTTTCAAAAAAGTATGGACCGACAAAACATCTTGATGAAACTGCACACCACACTGTGAGCCAAACTGGGTTCAATTCCATCTCTTGAAGAATATGTGGATTAGTGTCAACCTGCTGGTAGTCTTGCTTCGGGAAGTATGCTAAAATTTCAATTGAACGAAAATTATTGAATCGAGTGCGGGCTAGCGGCGTACAGTCCAAATACGAGTTTCATCATCCAAATTCTGCATTTCCACTAAATTTAGATAACAATCTAATATTCAAAAATAAAAACTAACGGATAATTCTATTAGAAAAAAAAATTATTACGTTTTGTTTGGTAGCACGTTTCATCAGCCACCCTGTATTTTACAGATTTGGCCGCCATCAACAAATTTATCGATTAAAGTGATCAATTCTGCACAGATGATTGGTTATCAGAAATGCTTTAGAAACTAGAAAAATTACTTACATATACGAATATATCAGCCGTTTACTTTAAAAGTGGTGCAAGGCCATTTTTTCACTACAAGACATTTCAAGGTTTATATTTCATTAAATTTTTGAATATTTGTAAGTATTAATATATATATTATCAATATTTTGTGGTTCCAGAGAATGTAGACTTATAATCCAATAGTGTTTACAGACTTGACTAAAAGAGTAGACTGGTTTGAACCAAACAATTAATGGAAGAAGTATAGAATTGATGAATAAACAGACATTTACTTGTTTTCCTACTTTCCAATTTTTGTTTTCTTACTATGTAAGTACTTTTGGGTGTATTAATGCCACCATCGTAATTCGTTCTCTCAACCATAATTAAACCACCATTTGTGACCCTAATTACATAATTTTTCATACAAAATTTTGAGAGCGAATCAGAAAATTGTAAGTAATTCAGTAGTTATTACCATGAGGATAACTATTGTAAAATATGTTTTTCTTTTCATTTCCTAACTTATTTGTTGCGGTTTTGAATAAGAAAATCAAGACTTTGATTCTAACTCGGGAACCTGATCGTGCTTATGGGGATTTTTAATTATTTTAATGACATTTGTTGCAGTTTTAAGATTTTCAGAAAATATTTTTTCAAACATCTAATATTCAGGTAAAAATTAGCTATAAAATAATCGATTAGCTATGTGGAAATAATAAATAATTTAATAATTTTTCTTTTCTATTTTCTTTGATTTTTGTTCATGGTCTTATAAGCCTCTAAGGAGATGTTGAAATACTTTAAAACTTGTAATGCACTTTAAGCCAATTTAAGAATTCTACGAAATAGGTATTTCATAAAATTCTCTTTCTCTCTGTTTATGTTTTACTGTTTCTTTAACTTTTTTAATTATATTTTTCTTCCATACTTTCATTTAATCTTATCTTTATCACTTCACACCTTTTGCTAAATTACTGGGAATCCTTACATTGCTTTGGCTGCTGCTACATACGAGTATTAATTGTTATTTTTATTTTTGTTGTTATCTTTTTTATTCCTTCTGCTTAATTCGTCCATCTAACAGACAATATTTTACTTAACGTTTTTATTGCTGTTGTTGTTAATGTTGTTGTTGTTTTGACACTTGAGTTTTACAGTTTGCCCTGAGATTCGCCCTTTTTCTTCATCGTTGTCAGTTTTTACTCATTTTTCTTGTACCAGGACTAAAGATGAAGGAGGAGAAGAAGAAGTAGCACAACAACATCATAAATCATCTCAAGTGCCTGTTTGTTTTTCATTTTTTGTGCTCGTTTCGTTTCATTTCAATTCTCTCACTCCTCTATCTCTCGCATTTCATTCATTTAACGTTTTCGTATAATAATTTTTTTTTTTCATTTTTGTTTTCAGAACGGGATTTATATGCTCCTTTTTGCCTAGACGGCCAAAGGAGTAAGAGTAGCAGAAAAACACCTTTACAAATACATATTCATACATAGATTAAATACAGCTCTTCATTACAACTTGCAATTTTATTTTCTATTGCTCGCTCACTCTCTTCTTTATCTCTCTTTCATTTTATTTATTTTTTTATTTTTTGCATTAATTTATTCGCTTTTTTTCGGATTTTTTTGTTACACTGTCTCTCTTTAGAGAAAAACCTCACAAAAAATTCTGGTTATTTTGTGTTCTTTTTTATTATCCTGTTGTCTTATATTATATTTCAGCTTAAGTTAAACATTTTATCTATTTTAATGTTTGTATTACCTGAGCTCCATCATCATTTAATATTAATGGATTTTCTTTACAAATTTCATGTTGGCTGGCAGCTTCCGCAGCCTTTGAGATTTTTCATGCCACTCATTTTTATTTTTGTTTATATTGTCCTGTCATGTTAATGTCGTTCACATCATCAAATATCCTAGAGGTGGTTATATTTTTTCTATATGTACCATATAGCCTATTTTGTTGCTGTTGTTTACATTTTCTTATATATTTATTAGTAGACCACAAATTGTTAAGGAAGTCTTACAATGATTTGTTACTACTTAGCAGGAAAATTTTAGAAACACGATTAAAAAGGTATTTTCTTTTAGAATAGATTTGTATATGGATTTGAAAGGATTTATGGTAAATATAAAAAAGTTATTATGGAAGACAGCAAAAGTAATATTATATGAAAGTGTTTTCCACCGGTGTGTAGGATATATCCTTAAAGACCTATCACAGCTTAGATTTAAACGGAGTTTAATAGAATAGATAAAAATAAGTCATTAGACCAATAGAAAGATAAAGACGCTTAAAGTCTAATCAGAAACTTAGCTGTTATTCTAAATTGTTCTAAATTGCATGGTTCGAGCATTGGATAGATTTGAAAAAGCGCTGTAGTTAAAAAATTATTGAAATACTTTTCGAACCCATAGCACTCAAACCGATTTGCCGTAAATTGCAGCTTCAATGCCCCTTCTAGTAGAATCCTGATGAATACTCCGCCTCATGCGGAAGGTGTGGACTTAAACTACTTGACATTTTTTAACAGTTTTTTTTTAATCAGAAAAAGTAAGGTTATATCAATAGTAGGATCCGGCTACACTGTTTCAAGTAAAACAGGACTTACACTTTTCCCTATAGGCCTATTGTTCACTCCTTTGTCACATGCAAACTAAAAAATAAAAAGCCTAGATTCAGCGAAAAAGCGCTGTCCCGTTAGTGCGCATTATTAAAAAATTCAGCCCGCCGCTACAACATCACACCTAAAGTGCGCCACTCGGATTCAGGCGAAAGCATGGCCTGTGCAAAGGAAGTCTTCTGAAGTCTCAACATTGTACCCACATGCTCAACAATCTTCGGACCCAACCTATATTTTTATAACTAGAGATTTTATGGAAACAGCTAATTGTTTTGACGCGACAATGAGTTGTTATGGCTTAAACCTTTTGCGAGTCATGAAAATCGAATACCATGCGAACTTGGTATTGACGATTCGAGTTTTCATAGAAAAATAGCTGACACTGTTAAAAAACAATGCAAAGAGACAAAAATAATTCTTCTTAATGTTTTGTTCAGGTCAAAAGCTCTGTTTAAACGATTGACTTGACAATGTGCTGACAACGAATAGACATTAGACAAAGTTATCTCTAAAATATACATTGTAAGTTAACACGGTTGCAAGACATTTGTCTGAAACTCTGGAAATCCATTGTGCATATGTGTTTTCTGTGTTTGATGTCGTTCTCAAATATTTAAAAATCTGGCATCTGACAATGCTTTTTTAAGATCACACAGTTTTAAGGCATTTGTGTTTATTTTTCTGAATTATTTTTCCGCTTGAACAGAGCTTAAGTTCTTGATAAAACAGAAGATGGTACAAAGTGATTAAAATATAGCAGCGGTAGCTTACAACTTCAATGGATATTCATAAAGATCGATATATTGATGATTAGCTTAATTGGGCAGATAAAAATATTCGGTAGTTGCATGAGCTTATGTAAACGAAGGAAATAGTCTTAAGGCTATAGATACCTTGAACTTTCTCACATGAGCGCTGAATTTGATCAAAAATCATCAATTCAGACTTAATTTATTGTTGACGAGCTATAGAGCGATATTAACAAGTATCAATGACCGAATATAAAATTAATATATTTAAGCTCTGTTACTAATGGGATACGTTAATCACTTTTAAATATAATACTGATCGCTTCAAGCATTGCCTTCGAAGCCAAGGAAAACTGATAATCTATACTTGCAGACACGGGGTGGCATGGTGTAGTGGTTAGAGCGCACGCATAACAGCACAAGCGACCAAGTTTCGAAGATATGATGAAAAAATTTAATTGCGGTTTAGATGTTTAATAAAAGGATTCAATTTCCTTCCAGTCAAATCCATCACAAAATATAGAAGAAGCCCCCTGACCTTTCAGCTTACGTCTGGTGATGATGACAAACATTGGGCGAATGGTCCACCTACTGGAAAAAAATTAAAATGCTAAAGTAAAGATCACCACCACATCACCACAGTTAGCAAGACATTTACCACTTCACAATCATATGTAGGAGGCTACAATGGATTAATCATCGACTTAGCTTGAAAAATCAACTTGATTAATGAAACTGAAACAAACCAGTATGCTCCCTAGAGGAGTGACTGAAAAAAAATTGCAGTCATAAGCCAAGCACACAGAGTTAAATTTCTAATTCAAGCTATGGTTTTTTTTTTCTAAAACTAAAATTACTTGTTAAATACAATTCCAAATTGTGTTTCCCGATGGGCTAGCACGTAGTGTGATAGTCTGTCAGCTCGAGGATCATGGGTCCGACTCCCACTAGAGACTCCAGTTTTCACGCCTGTTTGTAATAATTCAAAATGTAATAATACTTTCAAATTAAGGGTCTTATTCCCGGTAGCATATTTGAGCAACATTGTCATTGCGATATTTTCATCGATGAATCATCGATTATCACAAAATCAGTATCAAGTCACAATTTATAAGAAATTATCATAAATGAAAAATTGTATTGCTGAATCCTCGAGACAATGCCACAAACAAAAGTAATTATGTACGACAACTGCATTGTAATGTCACCATACTGGAAACAAGTTAAAATTTAGCGACATTGTCTGTTATGACTCGACTACATGCTGAGAGATGCTGGATTTTGCCTGTTACACCTCCCCGTTAACGAATAAAGCAATAATGATTCTCGACGATATTGTCTGCTAGAAGTCACACATTGACGGCTGAAAGACAAAATCAAATTCTGTCATCTATGAAAATTTGACAATATAAGATATACTTATATGACACCAGAAAAATCCTCGTTAGACATTGATGCCTTAGCAGTGTCAGCGTTTGTCACGATGATTCACTATGATGTTTAACATAAAAACAAAGCAAAAAATTAAAAAATGTTTAAATAACAAGGCATTTCAAATATTTGTACTCTTCGCATTTTTATTTTTTCAAGTACAACCCTTAGTTTTAACAAGTGCTGCTGCTAGCTAAACAAAGCACTGAGTTAATCCGTTTTAAGTTATGAGAGAGACTTTTTTTCCCTCTCATGACCATATGTTTTTTGTGTTCATAAAAAAACTGTTTAGTCTTAGACTACCTTAAGTGAACAGGTATGAGATCTTTTGATCTTAAGTGTATACAGTAAGGTTTTGTAGCAACATTGTTGCTGTTTCTCAACCTTCTTTTTGAACCCGAAATATCATGATTTCTTATTTAACATTATTGTAGTTTCTTTATTTTCTTGAAAGATTATTGAACCATTAATGCAATAGCCCTGAAACAGGTAGAAATTTGTACGTGTTTTTTTTCTGGTGTTCCTTTTGCCAGTTTAAATGCTGTTGAGGTGTAAAGCGATACTGGCTACACATGTTGCTTAAAAGATTCGTACAATTTTGTCATCTTGCTTGACCAGATGTGCCACAAATATTATGGGAATCAAGCAAAAAAGAACATAAATGAACAAATGTGTGATGAATTAATATTTATTTTTGGTTGTTGTAAAGGAAGGAAATTTAAGTTTATTTAAGAGAACTTTTGGTTGAAATTTTGGTAATGAAAAGCAAAATTTTAAGTTTGAAACGAAATATAGAAAAATGCATTAATTTTTATCAAGTTGGAATAACAAATTATTTTAAGCATTTGTAGAGAAATGGTTAAATAAGACTTAAATAATCTTATCATGTTCTATCCATTTGTAATTATTCGTAAAACTTCCGCATTTAAATGAATAACTTGTTCAATTAAGCCGATGTATGTATTCCTCTAAAGATGATCATTTGTTAAAAAGTATTTTGAGTGCATAAGGTTATGCTTTTAATATTTTCTTAAATTAAAAATTTCTTAAAAATAATTTTTTAAATCTTGTTGCTAATCCTTAAGCATGACTTTTACCAAATTATGTATATTAAAAACATTTCTATTTTACTCTATTTTGAATATTGCTTTTTATGTCTTTAACATCCTTTTTTTCCTAAATATAATAAATTTTTATTAAAAAAAACTTCGTTTTCTAAAAAAAACATATATTTTTATCATTCTGATAACGGGCTATTTCCTATATAAATAATTTTTATTTTTTTAAATTTATAAATCCTTTTAGAAAAACACAAGCTCATCATCTCTGTATGCTTATAACTCCCTAAACCGAGTGTGTAGAGTATTTTCAGATGAAATTGTCTATGTTTTATATTATAATTTTATTTCGTCTTTTTTTCTATTTTTTGTTGTTGTTAAAATAAATGAAAATAAGCTTAAGAGAGACATTTATTTGAATAAATATGAATATTTATTTCGATTTTTAATGTTTTTCTTTTTTCAGTATAAATTTCTATATTTCTAAATTCGAATGGATGTATTTGTTTAGCCATATACTACTATTCCATTATAAAATAAAATAATAATTCATCTGCATACAAAACGTGCATTTTGAAAATGAATTTAAAATTCCTATATATGGATATATGTATATACATATGTGTGTGTTTGTTTCTGTACATGTATTTGTTTGCAAAAATGCAATTTTATTGTAACCCAGTGAACAGTTCAATGAAAGAAATAAAAAAAGAAAACAAAGTAAAGAAATATTATTTCAATTTTGTGATAACATTCTCAAAAATATGTACGAATATTGCTAAAACCACAGAAAAATTTGAAGACAAAAAAGTTTATGAAAAAGCTGTTTCAATTTCGCTTATGTTAATAGCATACTAATACCAACAGACCACAGACCGTACTTTAGAATTGGTCTCACTAGAGAATTGAACAATTGCCTTATACTGTCGGCATCATTAAGTTCCTTCTCCAAGCGTTTAATAGATCTTTTATTTTCTGTCTTCATTTACAGGTTGAAAAATATGTGGATTAAAAGTTCGTTTCTTTACTAAGTTTGTCGGGTATTTCCTGTAAACCGAAATCGAATGAAATCTCAAATTGCTATAATCTAATAAGATTTTGATACTCTTTTTTATTAAATCGCTGAAAAACCTTTAAAATATCTTCTTTGATTATCAAAACTTCAGAATAATTGTCACATTTAAGTTTTATTTGTCTTTGAAAATTTACTCGATTTCAATTTCACTCGTTTTCGGTTTACAGAACTAGCCCGTTAGTCTTAACACATTCATGGACTGTGGAAATATCAGACAATTTGGTTGTTTTATTCGAATTTGATTAAGCACATTTTATGAGATAAGATACTGCGAAAATACCTAAAAAAACAGTCCATACCTTGTAGGTTCGAAAGACCGTATTAATTTACTCTTATAACGGGTCCGTCATCTAACGTATGTATTCAATGAGGGCTTATTTCGTGAATGGTAACATTTAGCTCATGTCTGATTTGACAGATAATTAGTTTTATCCTTCTGATGAACGAATATGGTTGTGTATACTCTTTTTTCGCTTCCCTAAGTGGGCCTGCGATCGACTTGCAGAAGATGCCGATTTTGCCAAAAAAAATCATCTTTTCAGATGAAGCTCATTTTGTTCTTGGCGGGTATGTAAACAAGCAAAATTTTCGCATTTGGGGCACAGAAAACCCGCACCCATACATTGAAAATCCGATACACCCAAGACGAGTCACTGTTTGGTGCGGATTTTGGTCCAGAGGCATAATTCGAAAATGAGCAAGGAGTGGCCGTTACAGTCAATGGCGATCGTTATCGGGCCATGTTTAACGAATTTTTATTCACAAAAATTGAAGAGGAGGATATTAGCACCATTTTGTTTCAACAGGACGGCGCCGAAGCTACATTCGATGTTTTGTGCCCCATTTGTTAAAAAAAAAAAAAAAATTATTTGGCAGACCCTATAGTTGTTTAAACAGTTTCCCAGTGGCGTATTTGAGCGACATCGTCATCGTCACAAAATTAGTATCAAGTCGAAATTTGTATTATAAAATTAAATTATCGTAAATGAAAAATTTTAATAAAGAATCCTCGTGACAATGCCATCAACAAAAGAAATTATATATGACAACTTCATTGTATTGTCACCATACTTAAGAAAGCTGAAATTTATCGAAGTTGTTATGAGTCAACGGAACAATGTAGGATTTTGTCTGAAACAACTTCTCGTTAACGAATAAAGCAGCAATGATTTTCGATGATATTGTCTGTTAGGACTAAATAATTAACACGATGACTGCCGTCACGTAAAAAACAAACAAAACAAACAAAAATCAATGTGAAAATTCGACTGTTTCAAGTGTTTTGTATTCTGGTTTGTATTTGCAAAAACGTATTTCGCTGCTCTCATGTAGAAAGGCCCTAACTCGTATTTTTTCGAAGTTGAGTTTTTTAGTGATTCCAATATATTGCACGGAAATATATCTTTTCACAATTATTTAATGCCGTAGCATTAGAAATAAAGGTTTTCCAAGTAGTTGTATAAAAAGATCTAAATCATTTAAAATATTTTTTTTTGCACTCCAAGTCACCAAGCGTATGATAAGGAAATTTTAATCTAAACACCAGATTTGTGTTTGATTTTCATTAAAAACTACATAAAAAAGTTGCATTTTTATGACAGTTTCTATTATGTTTCTACCTTCTCCTGTAAAATTTCAATTATTTGAATTAAGGACTTTCTGCATGACAGCAAAGATTTGTGTATGGATTTCAATGTGATTTCTGATTAGTGGCCTATATAATTGCTTCTTGAAAATTTAACTTCCTTGATAAAATTGGTTATTCATGCAAAATCTAAAAAAACGTAAAAAATTTTAGTTATACAACTTGAGAGTAAAGGGGATAACGTGTCGCATTATTCTATTTTACTAGAAACAAAACTTCCAAATTAAGTTCAATTTAGTAAGAACCTATTTTATAGTCTTCTAATTTTATTATTGATCTGATTTGTTGTTTTATTTATTTTTAGAAAATGTAGGGTATTTGTCCTGGCTGTGTTTTTTTTTTCTAAGAAAATCTAACAATACTTCTACCTTTTAACGGTTAAAACCATTTTCTCTGCCATAGAAAATACCTGTTAACCTACGCTTAACTAACGTATTTCACATTAAGCAACTGGCAAATTTTCGAAAGTAAATAAAATAACCTTTTCAAAATATATCAAATAAAATAAGCTTATATATCTATTAAAAATTTTATTTAGTTCACCATTTATAATATCGTATGTAGAAACTTATATAAATTTTGCATAAAACAAAACATTTCTTTAAAAGTACACACTAAAGTTAATATCACTAATTTTCTCTAAAGACTAATACGAGACAAACTTGAAAACTATTTCTAGTGTTAACGGCGTGGAGCTAATATTTTCTTGTTAACTATCAATACTACGCCGCTGTTGTAGATAAGACACTTGCCTACCAACTATGAGGTCCAGGTTTCAACTTTGGGCCAAACTTTCTGACAATTTTCAATAACGGCATCACCTCAAACATTGATAAGCGGCTGGTTATACGTATTTAAGCTATGAAAAACTTCTCTAACTACTCGTAATGCCATTTATACGATTTTTACCAAAATTGTAAACTTCTTAAACAATTCTTTTTTTTTTTTTTAAGTAGTAAAAAATGTCAGTTTGCTAACAATTGTGTGAATTTTTCAAGTTTCTCTACTAAAAAGCTTAATAACTCTGTCAATTTCTTAAACGTTTTAACTACACATAGTTTCTTTATCAATAAATAGAACGGTTGCCATATAAATTCGTGTGCTAAAACGCATCTAAGCTTGAAAAAAGGGAAAAAATTAGATGAAAAATGTGTTGTATTCGTTCGTTTTTGTCGCACCATGTTATGAATAGTAATATAGTCGCTATCATGTGGAACAAAGATCTGTTTTAAGAATTTTCAGAACGCCTCCAAAATGTCGACTTACCGACGAAAAACCGGTTATTCGTACCTTCATGCACTTATAAGCTAATAATTCACAATTAATTAAATTCACAATTAGCATAAAAAATAAAGAATTTGGTTAATAAAAAAATATAAAAACTAAAAATCGTTTAATTTCTTTGTTTAATTTTACTAAGCAACAGGTTGGTATTTTAAAAGAATAACATTTTTCGATAAAATTCAATAACTTGTTTTTTTTTTTTCTTAAATCTTTCCTAATCCTTCTTATATCATTTCAACTTTTTTGATATGAAATAAATATTTTTCTTAACCAATTACAAAATACAATATCTCGGTTGCGTATTTGAGCGAAGCTATAATTATGATATTTTCATCAATGAGTCATTGTCACAATATCAGAATCAAGTCGAAATTTGAACATCGTGACAATGACAAAAACAAAGGAAGTTATGTATAATCACTTAGTTATAATGTCACCACTGAAATTTAGCGACATTGTCTGTTATGTGTCGACTACATGCTGAACGATGTAGGATTTTGTCTGTTACACCTCCCACTACACTAACCCACTAAGCACTATTGATTCTCGATGTCGTTGTCTGCTAAAACTCACTAATACACTTAGGCCTGCACACAAAGTCAAATACTGTCATCTATTAAAATTTGGACAACTACTTTAGAAAGTCATATATTTATGTTACCGAAGAAAATTTATCATCAGTCATCGAGGATTTACCACTTTCAGCGTCTTTCACTATGATTCACTATGACGTTCGCCACCTGAATTTTGTATTTTGTAATTTGTTGTTTTTTTATTATATGGAAGAAAACTTGTTTTAAGAACTTAAAAAGATTTTTATGCTTAAAGTGGTGGGAAAAACAAATCGCTTGGAGAACATAATTGGTACGAATTACATATTTCATAAAAATATAATAAATATGCGTTTCGTTTACATTTGGATTAAAAATTGGTATAAAATAGGAACAAAAAATAAGTACATTTTAATAATAAATCAAAATGTAGTGCATACACAAAAGGGATTGATAAGAAATCACACAATTTTTGTTTGGCTTTTTCACGCAAGTGGACATGCGTCGATTTATATTTGTATTAAATTTTTTTCATATTTTGTATAATTTTATATTGCATTTGATAGAAATAAATAATAATAGCGAATAAAAAATTGTGTACTTTTCTTACTCATCCCTTGATTAAAGTCCTGTATATGTACATGTTTTTAAGATTCATTATGATCTAAGTTGCATAATTGCGACTGACAATTCATTGTGCTACATGATTATCTTGATATCAAGATTTTATAATTCTAGCAGAGTGCATAAAGGTTCACCTCAACAGCATTTCATCTTTAGAAAATGGCAATATTTGGTTCTATAATAGTCTATAGCCGTGTGATATAGTAACAATTCGGTCCAAGTCCAAGAAAGGTATCTCACCTAACCAAACAAAATATGCAAAATAGATTGTAATTTAAAAGACAATACATTGACCCTAAAAGTTTGATATAATAAGCTGTTGTCAGACAAATATAAAGTTAATTGGTTTGTTTGAGATAAAATATTTGACAATAATAAGGCCATCAAACACTGAGACTCTTTATATGATTTTGGAATGGTTTTAATTGTCCAAATGCAAGGACGCTTTGCAGAACTTAAGCCATTTTGTTGCACGTAAAGAAAGCTGATACATATAAGCTGCATAATGTTATAATTAATAAAAAAAACTCAAACTTCACTTAAAATACTATGCCAAACGTTATTAAAATATTGTTTTTAAACGAAAATCATGATTTGTTTTAGCGGTTTTGTGTTATAACGATAATTAAAGGTAAAAATTTAATAAATCAAAGTGATATTTAAGTGTTTTACTAAAGTCTTGTTGAAAACTTTTTTTTAATACTTTAAAAATTCTCGGATTTAAAGCAACAAGTCTTCGAATATACAGGAGTACAGCTGATAATTTAAAGAATTAATCTGAAAGAATCGTCCTAAGCCTGCTTAATAAAGCATGATTGTGTATGGTTACAAACAGATAAAATATTTGAACTCACAATTAATCACCATTATCACAAGCCAAGCTTAAAGATCATTAGGACAGTCAGTTTCATTCAATTACAGATGACATTTATCTTCTATTTTATTCTAAATAGCTTTATGAGATGATGTTGGTAAATAAAAAATTTTAACAACATTTTCCAGTACTTTGAACTCTTTCTAAAAAATAATCAATATTTATGATCTTTTTTTAACATTTTCTTATGCAGAACTTAATAAGCTTTCGTGACATTTCCAGAGAAAGTAACGTTAAGCCATATATTTTTTTGCTTATATCTTCAAAACCTTAGACGCGATTGTTTTCTTTTTATTGAATACAGTAAGTAGTACTATATTCAGTAAAAAATGACGTTAAATTTCCTCGGAAATGCACATATACAATAATATTTTATTATATTTTATTGGTTTTTAAAGAGCAAAACTAAATGTTTTGTTCAGATATTCCTTAAGCTCTTTTTTACTTCAGCTCAAATGAATATAATTCTAAGCGGTTTTAAAATTTTTTTTAATAAATTTTTCGGCATTGCTTGCTAATGAACGAAATCTTAACACACTTTAACACTTTTTTAGATACATTTTTTCTTAAAGGTTCCTCTTAGAATTTGTTGTATATTTATTTACAAATGATAACTGGGTTAACAACATTTTATAGATCCAAAAGTATTTCTTTTTAGGCAACATGACATGCTGTCATAGTGTGTAAGGCAGAGAGAGAGAAATATGAAAATTGCAACAAATTATTTTAACAAATAATAAACTGCATACAACTACACTCAAAGGAGAAAATGTATGAGGGATTTTTCTAAAACAAACTCTATAAACACACACACGCACATTCAACTAATATGCAAACAGTTTTCAAAACAGAGCCCACTTTTATACTCTCACTCTCTTATATACATATACGCACACACAACACACATCCGCACGCTTACAAAAGTTATGCACGAGAGGATTTTTGTAATATGTATTTAAAATCGTAGTAAAAGTCCACACACACATACATTCTTACATAAGTATGTATGAGCAAAAGTCCTTGTTAAAATAGAAATTTTCATAACGTACTACTACAACTATACGGTACTGTATATATAGTTCGATGCACAATGGTTCAACATTATTTTGTTCTTAAGATTTTCAATATGAAAAAAAGTAAACAAAACAACAATATGGCAAAAAATTCCAGGTATGGGAGTTGTGTATAATATTTAAAAATTTATTGTGTAGAGAGAATATTAGATTTTTCTTGATATTTTTGATAACTTATAGGTTATTATTTTTGATTTTTTTTTGTATTTTGTTAACTGATTTATATGCAACAATATTTGTAATGTTTTATGTATGTATATTGTATATGTTGTTGTTTTATGTATATTTATGTGATTGATATTGATTGAATTTTTCCTTTGTTTTTGTTTGTTTTAAGGAATTATTTTGTTATTTTGTTTATATAGTTTCTTTTATTTAATAAAATTTAATAGGAAATTAAAGATTTTTGTACGACCTACATTTTAGTGTTGATTTTTTTATAAATGCTGGTTTGCTTAAAGTTGTCGGCAGTGGTTTCCTTTAATAGGTTGTTGGTTGTTGCTTTGCAGTTTGATTTTTATTAAAGCATTACTAGCTTTTCGTTTAATCCTTAATTATTATATAAATTTTTATATTTATATAGTTTTAAGGTAATCCCATAAGTAATTATACTCGTTAAAACACTAAAATACACGTTTAAAAACACATAATTATTTTATTTTTTTGGAAACATTGCTTTTAAATTGGCTTTAAAAAGCTGATTTTTGGTAAAGCGAATTTTAATTTTTCTTATTTTTCAATGATTTCCATGATTATTTTGGTTTTCTAAAAAATTTTTTTTTGTTGAATATTTTCATTCGATTTCAATTTATTTTTTTGTAGCTTTAAATAAATTAATTTTCTTTTCTTTTGATTTTTAATAAAACGCGCGCTATAGTTACCCTACGTTTAGAAAAGACGTCCAAGCGAACCGACGTATAACACAAAACTGAATTCGTTTCAAGCATTTGTATATGCTAGAGCAGAGCGCGAGTAAAATGTAAATAAATTGCTCGTTATAATCAACTGCAATAATAACAGCTACACCAAACAGTACAATGTAGACATTGTGGAGAAGGAAGACAGTACCAAAGAACACACATAGCAAAAAATAAAAAATAAATAAAAGAGCAGACAACAACAAATAAAGGAAAATAACATAAAAATAACGGAGAGTTTGTCTCTTATTTATATGAGTTTGTGGAAGTATGCGTCTCTGATTTTTTTATGCTGTTAAACGTTTGTCTTTTATATCTTTTAGTTGGTGTTTCCTTTTTTTTCTGTTATTAATGTTTTAGTGTAAGTAGCGTGTTGTTATACTTCCTCATACTTTAAAAAGTACCAATTCATTATATGCTCTTAACTAATACTTCACTCTCTCTCACAGAGCTAAACATGCGAAAGTAAAAAAAAATATATATATTTTTGTAAGCCAAATTTTTAATACTGTTTTAATAGTGTTTTTGTAATTATTTTAATTAAAATTTTTCTACTCAGAAAACTTTCTTATAAAGTACTTTAATACAAATTATATTCAATTGTTTCATAAAAACCATAAATATTTTATTTACGAACAGTTACTTTATGTCATGTATCCGTTAGTTTATTGTAGAGTTCTCTCTCTCACTCTCACTTCATTTTTGCTCTCTTTGTTTTTATAAATTCTTCTTCTTCTTATTCTTCTTCTTTAAATTCTTATTAGATTCCTTTTAGCTCTGTTTCCTCTTTTAAGTCATTTCTTATTAAAAACCTTTTTTTCTTTTCACAAGATTTGTTGGATGTTATTTCCCTTAATATGCCCTTTTCATAAAAAGAACTCCTTAGAAAACCAAACGAAGAGAGAGATTTAGCAACAACAAAATAATGGTGTTCTTTCTAATAAATAGTACGCATGTACCGGCAAAACAAATCACTTATTATTGTTGTTGTTCATGCTTCTTCTTCATTTTTCAGCACTCTTTTTCTTCCAAAAAATTATTCGCAAACACCACACTTGTTTACTTTTAATAAAATTTATGATTTTCTTTCATTAGACTTTTCTTTGATTATAACACTTTACACTTTAGATTTACACTATTACAACAATTTAAGTTAATCACATGAATCAACAAGACTTTTAATTGTTTTTAATTTTAATAAATATCTTGGCACGCGACCATTTACTAAACGTTTAATACTTTAACTAAACGAAAGAATAACTTGTTAACATTACCTCACATATAAAACAGTTATTTATGCTCATCTAAGACAAGAGAGTTATGCTTAGTGAACTCTACACTCGTATTATTTCGCTCTCTCTCACACACATTTTGTTAGCTAAGCAAAACAAAATGTAAACAAACATTTTTCGCTTGATTGAGAGCTTATATATCACTTAAGAGTTGTGTCATTAATATAAAGAGATTTTATAACAGTTACGTTTTAATAAACAATACAACTCTTTAAATAATAAATAACAAACAAAAGAAAAACTCTACAAACTCATAATAAAATTTTAAAAAAGAAATAATAAAAAAATCAAAATTAATTAGAAATAATTAAATTAATAAAAGTTAAACTAACAAAACAATATTTACGCATTATTTATTCTCAACAAAATTACTTTCATCCTTAAACTACATAACAGCAATTGGTTTTCTTCTTAACACACTGCTTTCTTAGAAAACATAATATTGTATTGGTTTCCTTAATAACAAAAGGTCAAATAATTTCGACCATTTTTTGTTAAGTATGTGGGTGCAAAAGTGAAACATATTTGAGTTTAAAATTCTTTGCTGTTAAATGTTTTACAAATACTTATTTGGATTATGTCGTTAAAAAAGGAAAGGATTTCTCTTAACTATTAACGATTTCGACTAGTTTTTTTTTAACAGTTTTGTGTCTCGGCTAAGTTATTAACATTTACCGTTAAGAATCCTAAAATCCACAATTTATTTTCTAACACTGCAATACTTCCTGCTACCAAGCAGCAATGTTCTGTTTATTCTGTTGAAATAACAAATAAATTCTCTTAAATGTTAAAGATTTCGACTAGTTTTGTTAACAGTTTGTGTCTCGGCTAAGTTATTAACATTTACCGTTAAGAATCCTAAAATCCACAATTTATTTTGTAACACTGCAATACTTCCTGCTTCCGAGCAGCAATGTTCTGTTTATGCTGTTCAAATAACAAATAAATTCTCTTAAGTGTTGGAGATTTCGACTAGTTTTGTTAACAGTTTGTGGCTTGGATAAGTCATTAACATTTACCGTTAACAAATTTTATAATCCACAATTTATGTTGTAATAGTTAAGTGTTTTGTTTAGCTACTACCATAAGCTCTGCTATAAAATGATTTAGAAGCAGGTCCCTGTTTTATGAACATTTTTGTGGATTTCATTACAATTATGATAAGATTTCTTTATATTTATATGTAAAGTTTTATATATTATCTCTACGAATTGCTTTGATTCATATCTGGTATAAATATATACGGAATCCTTAACATCACTGTTAATTTACATAATTTACGTACTGACCTAAAATTCTAGGAAAAAAATTACCATAAATATTGTACTGCCAAAACTACAATATAACTAAATTGTAGCAAAAAAAAAAAATAGTAAGTAGAACATAATTTTGTATCAGAGACTTTTGGATACATTTTCATTAAATTTATCATAATGGCGCATCTGTATTTTGCTGTTGTTATTTTCTATACTTAAAAAGAGATATCACATGCAATTTTAAATGAATTTTAATAATCCAATTAGATTTTCATTGATCAAACGTGTCTTGTAATAGAGAACTTTAACATAACGCACATTTACTCGGTTTGTTTTTCCAAATCAATATGAACGTATATAGTGTTTAACTACGCATTCAAATTATAAAACTGTTTTATTAAAATGGGTATGGTGGGTGACATATCTACTATTATGATGAGTGAGACTCTATGCCTACCTAAACATTTCCACCTAAACTTATCAAGAACCTTACATTTACACAATATGTATTCTACAGTTTCTGAAACATCCACTTCTGTGACTGCTATACTCTTCAGATGCGCTTTTTATCTACAGAGTTTTTAGTCCGGCCTGACATACTCGAGACCGTCAGAACGACGCCCAAATTGCCGACTGACAGAGCATGGCCGTAAAGTTGTGAAGTTCCCTATGAGCGACTTTGTTACTATAAAATTTTTATCGATGAATCATCATCACAATATCAAATAAATAAAAAGAAAATAAAAAGAAAATTAGCGACATCGTCTGTTATGTGTCGACTACATACTAAACGATGAAGGATTTTGTTTGCTACGAATAGAACTCTAATAATTTTCGAAGATATTGTCTGTTAGAACACACTAATTAACAGACGCCTGCAAGACAAAATGAACCGCATTAATATATGAAAATTACTTTAAAAGGTCAGGCATGATACCATGATAATTCAGCATTAGACACCGGAAGGAATTTAAATTTAGTTTCAAAAAATAGTGAAATATTTTGCGAGGAAAGTTTTCGTAATTTTTCGGTATAACATTTAAAAGAATGTCTGATAAAATGAATCCATATGAAAGTGCCTAAATTTAATAAGACAGTTCGATGTGTAATCAAGCAGAAGGCCAACATTCACTTGAATGGGAAATTGTTCATTGACACAAGTCCAGAGCCTGTTTTTGGTAACCATTAAAGAGCAAAATTATGTGGAAAAAAAAATTGAATCTAAAATTGACTTAATCCTATATAACAACATACATTTTAAAGAAAAGATACACAACTTCGCAATATTGGGGTAGAAAGTAGGGTTTGTTGTTGTACTTATCGTTGCTAAGAATAAAAATATTATAAAATTGATGAAAGTTTATTTATATATTTTGTTTAAAGTGTTTATGAAATATCGCGAAAAGAAAGTACTTTTAGGGTCCAATAAAGAAATATTTATTTTATGGTTTGATAATTGATGTCACTAAGAGCACCGAGTGCAACTGGTAAAAACATTTCTTTTGAATTCATCTTTCTTAACGTGATTTTTAAAAAAAGCTTTTAATAATAACCATAAGCCAGTCGACAAACAAAGAAATACTTTACAGTGGTGCATTATTGCAACATCAATCATATGCTCAACACTTCTCAAAATTAAACAAATATGTACTCCAGCAACAGTCAACACATGCCAAAGAAATATGTCGACGGCTTCTTTTTAGTCTACTTTTACTGCTACTCATGCAGACACTTTTTCAAAAATACAAACACGTAAAAGGGGTCATTAATAATCCGATATTTAAAATAACGTACAATCGTTTATTAAACAAGTGATGAAATAATCAGAATTTCTTCTCGTTATTTTTTTTAACAAAAATTTTGTTCAACACCAAAAGAGTACTCGTCGATGTGTTTTAATGAAAGAATGAGAATGAGATATGAAGCCAACTAGCCAGCCAGTCATGCAATAATAACAGGATCAGTTCAACTTTTGAATGATAAAATCAAACAAAAGAATAAATGAATGAATAAATGATTGAGTGAATTGCATGAAAGTATGATAAAAGAGGCTTATGGCAAACACAAACACACTCACATACGTACAAATGGATTTAAATGCCATTCATACAAAGTGACAGTTTGAAAAGGATCAAACAAACAACTGATCCTCTTTTTGTTATCAATGTAAGTGTATGAGTAATAGTAAATGTACTTACATGGTGTGATAAATGAAATGTTTTTGAAAATATTTGTTATGATAAAATTTTTAAATTGCATATAGAAGCCTATTGAAAATTTTAAAAGTCTTTGCCTACATTTACTCATTTAATAAGTTTGTGCTCTAATGAAACACACAGCATGACATATCAAAAACAATATGTCATATTAAAAATTGTGACATGTAATGTGATGACAAACATTATGTCTGTATGTTTAAGATAAGATCTAATTTTTGTTGATTTTCAGAGAAAAATTCTTAATTATATGGTATATGAGCATAAGGGTTAAAATTTACTAAATAAAAAAAAAGGGGGAAGAGAACATGAATGTGTAAGGGGGAGTTTATTGTTTCAGTTTTTACAAAATATAATATTTTTTTATTTCTCTTTTTGTTCGTTTTAACAATATAAAACTTTAAAAACAATTTTAAAAAATTAAATCTTTAGATAATAAAGTTTCTTATTTTTTGTATCGACTACAGACTTTAGGTAGAACTTGATTTTTTCTGAGAATAACTAAGTTCATAATTAAAATTATTTTAAATCCACAACTAACCAAACTTTTCCGAAATTAATTAAGTTGAATGAGTCTAATTTAATTTGATCAACGCCGGTTTCATCATATTGACTTATAACCTATAACGCCAGATATGATTGGAGTACACTAATCGTACAATGAAATATGTCGAAAACGCTACGTTAAATGCCACAGAATGAAATTTACAATGCAATCGAAGAAATGACGCCCAGCCCATACTTATGAAAGACAAATTGAAGAGGAACAACAACAATTAGTAAATCCTAGGATGAAGTAAAGATACTGGCACTAGGCACGATTATGTTTACACGATTTGTTGAGGCATTGTTCTCATAGATTCGATGAAAAATATATATAATAAAAAATTAAAGCCATCGACTTAACAAATTTTTCAGTTCGAAAGCATCCCCAGGGCAGTCATTTTGGACCACTCCTATTTCGTTTTTTAATTGATGATCTTGCCAATGTTATATACTTTTCTAATATAGTCATATAGTCATGTATGCTGATGACGTTAAAATTTTCTTTCATGTAATAATTTTGTTTATCACGTCTATCTTCAAAATGATCTGAATAACTTCTTTGTATGGTGTAAACACAACATTTTTGAGCTGAATTAAAAAAAAAAAAATTTAAATGCATGCGTTTCTCAAGGAGAAATGTAAAGGGTCCGCCATCTAACGTTTTTTTTTTTAACTAGTGCTTATTTCGTGAATGGTAACACTTAGCTCATGTCTGATTTGACAGATAATTAGTTTTATCCTACCGCTGAACGAATATGGTTGTGTATACGCTTGAACAACGCTGAAAAATACTGCGACATTACTTTGAAAATTTGCCAAAAAAGTCATCTTTTCATATTAAGCTCATTTTGATCTTGGCGGGTATGTAAACAAGCAAAATTGTCGCATTTGGGGCACAGAAACCCGCACGCATACATTGAAAAGCTGATACACCCAATACGAATCACTGTTTGGTGCGAATTTTCGTCCGTTACAGTCAATGGCGACCGTTATCGGGCCCTGTTGAACGAATTTTTGTTCACAAAAATTGAAGAGGAGGATATTAGCAACATTTGGTTTCAACAGGACGGCGCTACGTGCCACACAGACGAAGCTACGAGTACACTCGATGTTTTGCGCCCTGTTTTTGAAGATCGCATTATTAGCCGCAGAGCTAAGCTGAGATTTGACACCGTTGGACTATTATTTGTGGGGTGCCATCAAAGATAAGTGTTACGCCAACAAGCCAGAGACAATTAACGCTTTAAAGGACAATATTCGTGAAGCCATTGGTGAAATACAGCAGCACACAATCGTTAATGTTCTTAAATTTGACCGATCGTGTAGGCTACTGCATGGCCAGCCGGAAAGATTGTATTTTCAAATAAAAAAAGAAATTTGAGAAAATATTCAGTAGTTTTTCTTTATAGCATTTTCAAAAAAAAAAAAAAAAATATATATATATATATTTATTTGGCGGACCCTTTAAATTTTGTAAATTATTTACTGTGTGGCGACTAAATAGGGATGGTGGATTCATTTATTAATCTCGGCATTTTACTCGACGGAAAATTAAATTTTATTGATCATATCAATTTGGCTGTGAACAAAGCTAGAGGTGTTCTTGCGGTGGTTAAGCGGTGAGCTAAGGAGTATTCTGATCTTTGCAGTACGATACAGCTCTATGTTTCACTTGTGGAACTATAATATTCATATTGCTCACATTGAATATGTTCAGAAACAGTTTTTATTGTTTTGTTCGTAACGCCTTGCTTGGATCTGCCTCTTATATTTGCAGACTATCATTAATTAAACTGCCCACTCTTAATAGTCGTCGTACCATGTTTAATGTATCATTTATGATGAACCTTATCAATGGAAACATATGTTGTGAGATTTTTTACAATCTGTTAAATCTACTAAACCAAGTTTAATTCTGTCACCCAATAGCCTACTGCTAATATTTCACTATGACTTAGAGGAAGTGACTGTTTTACAATTAGAATTCACTTCTAAATCATATTAAGGTAGGATCACACGATTGTCGCAATACACCAATAATTAGTCTGTTTTATATGCCAATCGTGTGATTGCAAAATTTATTGTCTTCTACGGTAACTCACAACTTTATTGTGCAAATTAAGCCCTGTAGCGACAATCGTGTGTAACTTTTAAGGCCAATCGGGCACCAATGCAAATGCCAAAAATATATCAATATTTATTGTATTCTTGTTTGTACGGTATTTAAATTGTCATCCCTTAAAATACGATTTTTTTATTATTTATATCTAAATTGTATCTCAAACTTCTACTATTTCTTTTTTTTCCATTATTTTTACTTCTTTTTATCAAGCGGACACACAATAATCAAAGCCGATGCAATTTTTATTTTTTAGAGAACAAATCATCTTTACGTTAGAGGATTATATATAATTTGTTATTATATTCCAATTTAGATAAATGTTTTAGTTAATTTTCTTTTTTAATTTATTGAAATGTAATCAAAATAAAATTTGCAATCTAGTACAACCGTTGTTTCTCATATTTTGCTTACACTAGAACAATCGTGTGACTCAAAAGCGGCAATTTTTCCATTTAATCGTTTTGCGCTAATTTGAAACAAACAAATTTATTTAAACGGGGCCAATCATGTGACTGCAGAGAATTTGATTGGACCAAAATCTTTATTGCACATCATTGGTGCACGGCGACAACCGTGTATCCTACATTTAATCTCTCTATGATTTTAACTTTAAAAAAGTACTGACTGGCTTAGAAGTAAGTTTGTTGGAGAAGAGAATAAAGTTATTCAATTTAAATTTATATATTTATTTATGAAAATTTTTCTGTACAGGTTTGTTAAATTTGGACAAAAATTTTTCTCAATATTCTGTGTCAGTAACATATGACCTATGATTAAAAAGGTCCGACTAATAAAGAATGTTTTTTAGTTTGTGCTATATTTCATTAGGTTCCGCTATGATGTGGTACCAACTATGAGGCCATGAGTTAAATCCAGGCCTGACAATTTTTCAATGTCGGCATCAACTCAAAATATTAGTTAACGCCTGGTAATAAATATTGCCCTAAGAAAATCTCCTCTATCTAATACATCTGCCGGCAGTACACACGGCATTTAACGCGTTGAGATTTAACAACGATTTATTTGTACATTTTTCAATAACAATGAACGCTTTAATAGTCGAGGAAAGTTTACAGATTGTAGTAAGATATCTTAGGAATCAGTGTTACGTTCTATCTTATTTTTACTAGAAAGTCTAAGACTTACTTTGAGTCTTTCGACAGAGTAAATTTTCGTACATAGAGAAAGAACAATACAAAGCAGTTAAAAGAGGCAAATGTCTATTTTATATCGATTGACAGACAACGACATCATTGTGGTATATTCCTTAATCAGGAGAAGCTGCCATTACAATATATTGTGTAAATCGCGGAAACATCCTCAATGATTTTTTTTTTTTTTTTTAACGGCAAGGTGCTATGTGCTCTTACAAAAGCACTCAAATACGCATTGAAACAGTATTTTGGTGTTATGTAGGGTGGGCAATTTAAAAGTATACATTTAAAAATGTAATAAAACAAAAACGGTTTAAAATTTTGCCGCATTTATTTTTTTGTTATAAAGTACAATTGTTCCGGCTAGAAATGAAATATTATTTCATTTATATGGCTGCCGAGATTGGCTCACCGTACCCCATTCGATCGGACCAATTTTCGATAACATTTTCGAGTGTATGAGGTCGTATCTCGGCAATGACATCACAAATGTTGGCCTTCAAATTCTTAATTGTCTCTGGTTTGTCGGCATAATGCTTATCTTTAACGACGTTCCACAGAAAATAGTCCAATAGGTGTCAAATCGCAGCTTCTTGACGGCTAACTAACATCACCATTTCGACTAATTAAACGGCCATCAAACGTTCGACGCAATAAGTCGTTTGTGGCATGAAATGTGTGGCAAGTTGCACCATCCGGTTGAAACCTAACATCGTTCACATCAGTACCATGAAGAGTGGGCACAAAAAATCGGTTATCTTGGTGAGATAGGTATCTCCATTGACCATAAATGTTCCGCCATCTTCATTTTCAAAGAAATATGAGCCAATGATGAATTCGATCCAAACAGTCACTCGTAATGGGTGCATTGGCTTCTGTAAGACCACGTTTTAGTTTTCTGAACCCAAATATGGCAGTTTTGCTTATTGCTCAAGCGTAAATCGATAATAATGTACTGAAATTTGTGACAGAATAGAATGATATAAGTATTGCCAGATTCGTAATAGCCGCTGGTTCAAATTTAAACTTTTAAATTTCTTATCCTATATATTGTTATACTGTGAAATTCACTTATTTATAGGCCTTCAAAATCATAGAATCTGACACCTTTTAATATTTTGAAGGCACACTAAGTTCATGTATCATGCTCATAACCCAATAACTTTTAAGCAAATCAAGATCAACAAAAGTTATGTTGTTATTCTTTTTTACAGATTTGCTATTGTATAAAAGTTGTTAAGGATCGCAGGTTGTTAAAAAGTTCACATCGTACAAAAAAATTATCTGTGCTATGGAGGAGAAAAATTATCCACAAGAGGTAAGGCCATTTACACGTGGATGAAGGGTACCGAATTAAGCTAAATCATCAGGTGTATGGGTTGTACGTTGACGTAGATGTAGTAATGGCGAATGGAGAGTGACGCTATAGTTTTTAAGGTGTACAAGGAAGAACCCACCATTAGGCAACGCAAAAAAAGAATCTGAAATGGCGGGGTGCAACTAAATTATGTTGCACCTCTTGCACCATATGATTTCTCCAATTGGATTTGATAGCTGGTGTTCTATTTCTATTTTGCTTCATACCCAAACTGACAATCTGTTATAATGACCACAAAAGTAAACAATTAAGTAATTTAGATAAGTAAAGTATTGCATACCATTGTCATTTTGCTTATATTTGGAGCTGGATGCCTGAGAACATTTTTCATTAATATTGCACAAGTATTAGCTATGCCTTGAGATATCTCTTGATGTAAAAATCAGTTCTGAGGTTACAAATTTGTGCTTAAATTAAAATATCACTAATCTGAGTTTAAATAAACAGTTTCTTATTAAAACTGTCTCTACTTAACTTAGACAAACGAGTTTTTTTAAAACAAAGCCTAATATTGGTTGATATCAACCCATAATTGTTGGTACTGCTCGTAGAAAAATCGTTGCGAATACTTTTACGATAGTTCTATAAAAGTTTTACGAAAATTATTCTGAAATTAGAATGGATTAAACCAGTTTTAACAAACAGATGTGAAACTCTCTGTTCAATTGCACAAATTCTCTTTACTAAACACTCACAGCAAATGTAAAAAAATAAGTGTGAAATAAAGAAATTGAAAATAATTGATCACAAAAAATTATGAGACAGCACCACACTTGACAACTACAACATAACACTTTTAAAATTGACAAAGTACTTAATACGTAAAAAAGAATATTTATAAAATTTACCAATTAATTCAGAAATAACAATTTGAAAAAAGTGAAGAAGTGTTCTAAGCAATAAAGCAATTAAACTGAGCTAAGTTGGTAGATACAGAAAATGGGTTTAATTAATTTTTACGGTGTCGTTTTTTGTTTTTTTTTTTTTTCTTTGACTCTTAAGCGCCAGGCGTTAATTGTATATTTACACTGCAGACGCACCATGAACACTTGTAGAAAACACATACGCTCTGACTCTGCACCATACTCTCATCCAACTTAAAAGGGTACACAGAGTCACTTAAAAAATTAACGAAAAGTAGAAAATTGAAAATCTAAACAAAAGGCTTTGGAACATATATATCGCGCCACACATAAAAGGATCAATTTATTACAAACTTCAAATCGTAGACGGACAGCATGCAGCAACAAGATATGAGCGCACACAGAGAGAACAGAGAGACAGACTTGAAAACAACCACCATTATTTGAAGTTTTAGGAAAGAAAGAACAGAGAGGGGGAAAGAATGATTTAAAAAGAAAAGAAAAAAAACTATCAATGGTCAAGAGACAATATTTACTTAAGAATCTATATTATGCCACAAAACGTTGCACACACATACATCATACATACTCGTATGATGAGCATAAAATTTTTTACATTTTTCAATGACTAGTGGTTTGACTCGATTGGCTGGCTAGTTGACTGGCCGTGTGTCTCTCTATCTTTTTGTCTGTATACTTTGGCCTTGTGTTGTTGCATGTTGTTTAACATAAATTACATCATGTTGTTTGTAGTTTCTGTTGTGCTTTTAGTTGTTTTTGTTTTGTTCTCTGATCATGCTTTCATGTATCATTTAAAAGCATAAACAATCAGTGTCTGTTCGTTCATCTGTTTAACATTTAGGTCCGTCTGTCTTACTACTTTTCTCTCTCTCTCTCTCTCTCTCTTTGCCTCTCTGTCTCTCCCCGTTTGTCTTGATCATATTACATGTGTAATTTATCAGTGTAATATGTTTTATGTTTTCATCTTGTTGCTTGTTATTGGGAAGGTGGAATTTCTTGTTTATGTTTTACACAAAATGTTTCATAGGCTCGAATAATACGATGTATGATGTAAATTAATAATCATCGTTTTACATGCATAAACACTTAACAAAAACAAAAGAAAATATGAAATATCCAATAGCTGAGATTTATACATTTTTGTTGTTGTTGTTACCTTTTTTGTGTTGTTTCTGTTTCTTGTTTTGGTTTTTGTTTTATAATTACAATAATCACAACTTAAGAAGTTTTATCACCTTAACACACCTTCTTTTTTGAAAGAATTAAATTGGCTTTCGGTTGACTTTGAATTCTTTTTGTGCCCTATCTAGCGACGGTTAGTTTACGTAAGTAACATAAGTTTCTTGAAATGATAGACGAAAAACAATATATCGTTGCCTACTATAAAAGTAAATCTTTAAATAAATAAAATTATCCAAAGCGACAACACTAACTTCTCTACCATAATGAGAACGCACGATTGTAGAATCAAGGAATGTCAAGGAAGAACCATCAGGCACTCAAACCAAAAGCAAAACTGTACTACAGCAACTCTTGAACAATGCAACCAGGCATGCATTAAATATGGTAATTCTTGAGCGGCTACAAGAAACCAGCAACACTCATGGAAAAATATCACAGCAATTATAATAAGGTCGCAGTTAATGGCACTGGATACGATGGAACCGAATGGAAGATTTGGAATGATATTGGAACCTGATTTCTCAGGGAATAAAACTGAAACTGTAGCTGAAAAACGACAATACTATGAGACAGAAATGTCAAAAGCTGGCGAAACAATTAAAGAGAGCTGCAAGAACCTGCGGAAAAGGCTTCCGAGAACGGCTATTAATGGTTACGGAAGAAGCAGCTACCCAGAATACCACGAAGAAACTACACCAGACAATTAACTATCTCACTGATCGCAAGTGCAATGGGAGTGATAGAAATGGTATACTAAAAACTAACAATGATGCATAGACGCGGAGACGGTGAAAAAATTTAATGATATTTGTAACGTCACAAAAGCTGCAGATGACAAAGAAATGGTTTAGTAAAGCTATGCAGAAAACAACTTGAGAATACCGGGCATTTCTCCCAATGTGACGAACAAACAGGATTTAGACTGAATAGAAGCTGCGCGGATCAGACCAACACTCTACGCATACAAGTAACCATTTGATAAAGGGTGGTCCAACCATGATGCACAATGTTAATTTTAAGTCACACCTCAACGTCAAGTTTTTTGACCAACTTAATTTGACATTTCTTTGTCTCAGTATTTGACAAATTCAACCATGGAGAGCTAGATAATTGAGCATCGCGTTAAGAGTGTTGAAGCCTTTTACGAAAATTGGTGTTCAAACCAAAATACATTTCGTGCAATTTATGATTTTGGGCAAATTAGAATCCACGAGTGATTGTAAAAAATCCCATACCTGCACAAAGAGTAGTATTTGGTGTGGTTTATGAGCACTTCTTCGAAAATGAGGTCGGCCAAGCAGTTACCGTGAATGGTGTTCGTTATCGTGAGATGATAACGGACTTCTTGTGGCCAGAAATTGAGGATATGGACGTGGACGATATGTGTTTCCAACAGGATGGTGCCACTTGCCACACAGCCTACGAACAATGGTGGCTTTTATGCGCGAGAAATTCAATGGTCATGTTATCATAACAAAAACTATTAGGGTAGTTATCTGAAAATTTTTTATTTTATTTGCAATTAACATCTTTTATATAGACGAACTAAGTTCAGAGTATTCAACTCATGTGTTAAATTAGTTCCGCTATAAAGCACTGAAACCTAGTCTGTAAAAGCTCCAGATATTTATTAGCAAGTGCCTCAGAAGCATATGCAGAATGTTATGGCCTAACATCATAAGTAACACAGAACTGCGTAACATTACTAATGAGAAGCCCACACTGGAGTAGATAAGGAAAAGATAATGGAGGTGGATCGGTTACACCATCTGAACAAATCCCGATAGTATCATCAGGCTCATAAAATCGTGGTTGAAGAAGAAACACCTGGAGATGCACAATTATCCCGCAACTAAGCAGAACAATCTGACACGGGAACAAGCAAAAACAACAACGGTGAACTGTATAAGTCTTATGCTCCTAAGAAAAATAACGGGCAAAGTAGAAAAGAATAGCAAAAACAGAATTTAATGACTTAAATTGTTATTAAGGAGTAAGTAAAAAGAAGAATAGTTCGGTTATTTTTGAGCACATGATACCCTTTCGCAATAACTAGATACTGACTCCAGTCCTCTACATTGATTAATGAGGTCTCATTGGTTATTGGATTTGTACATAATTTTAGTTAACTCTTCTCAATAACTTACAGAAGTCAAAGAAATTTTTATTAAAAACTATAGAGACACTCTCTGTTAAATTATTTCTCTACTTTTCAGAAAGTATTCCGTATTATTATTCGTTATTGTCTAACACATCTGGTCACTCTACACCCACAATTAACATTTTGACTTTTTTATAATTTAATTTTGATTCTATGTCGTCGCTTTCATCATTTCATTCCCCTTCTTTATACATTTACGCATTCTATACTAAAGTTTTTAAGTCTTGTGTGGATTTGTTTGTTTTCAGGTTTTTATTTTTTGCGCTGTCTCCAGTCACTTTCAAGTAACTTTATCAAAATCTTCAAAAGAAACTTGTTTTCTTCTTTACATTCACTTTGAGTTTCTTCTGTTGTGGTGTATTTCCTTTAATCATTTTTTTAAGACTGGCTTTTGGCTGTCTCAGTGCTTGCTTTTTGCTTGACTTAGTTGTTCATATTGATACACTCTTTGCATTTATTGTCGCCGTATCTTTGAAATGATGTATTGCTTTACTCTCAGCGGTAGTGGTACAGAAATGTTGTTTCCTTGTGTACTAGGGAACTGTGTACGACCACCACATGTAGCCCGTTTGACAATCCAATTCATTTTATTCTTTCAACTCATCAATTTTTATGCGTTTGCATAACGAACCAATGGATTGCGTACGGAATCGCTGTCTGTTTGTTGGTATGGCTTAAGTTATTACAGATATTTTTTAGACCCTATGCTGCTATGGATAATGTGGGTATGTTGTGTTCAAATATATGTTTGTAACACATCAGAAGAAATCTTATTGTGCCTTTCATTACGCAGAAAAGGATTTTTAAAGTAACAAATGAAAAAATTGTCAAGGTTTGTATATTTTTATCATCATTTTTATTTTGATGAAAATTGGGTTATAATGGCTTATGTAAAAACATTAATCACTGCAACAATTTATCTCATGTTACACATAAGAGAATTATTAAAAAAAATATATTGTAGGGTATCATTTTGTGAAGCCTGACTGACTAAGCCTTACACACTTTATTTATTTGCTTATATCAAATTTTGATATATTGCACTTTTGGTTATACGAGTATCTTTTATTTCTAAAAAAAGAGACAATATTACAGCAACAAATATTTTAGCACAATTTCAAGGCATATTTAAAAAAAAAATTAAAAAATATATATTTTACTTGGCTGTTTCATAAGATCGTTGAAATAAAATTTATTGTTTTGGATACTATACTCTTTGTGTTCCTATAAAGTATTGTAATTTATTACAGTGCACTATTTTAAGGAATTATGGTGTTTTTAGATTTGCAAATTCCTTGAAAATATTTTATGTGGCCTACACAAAATTTGTCACTTTGTCATCAGAAAAGTTAATATAAAGCGTGAAAAAGAACTACTTTAGTTGACCCCAAGCTAAAATTAAAAAAGCCCACTGTATGAAAACTTATTAGTCATATGGATTTAAAAATTGTTTAAATAACATTTTTAATCCTTTTTTTAACCAATAAAATGATTAAGTATAAAGTGAATTTTGTTTATGGCCAGTGGTAGTCACCTCATATTGTCATATAGTTAGTGTATAATAAATCAGTATTAATTATATGCCGTGTTTGACAGTGTAACCAGTTAATAGTGTAAAATAAATTTAATTTGAAAATTTTTATTGGAATTGATAGTCAGTAAAAAAGTGAGTCACAAAAGTATTTTTTTAGAACTTAAATTAAGCCAATTTCAAGCTAAACAATAACCATGAACTTTGTACCTATTGACAACATAGTTAAAGACAATTCTAAATTGAAAAAAACGAGGCTATAGTCAGCCGACATCGACTATGTGATATCCTATAATAACAAACATTTTGAAATACAATAATTTACAATAACAACACAATTATTGAAAAAAAAATATTTCAATAAGCAGGAAATAACTTTACCTACTAAGGAAAAATGGCAATTCTAAATAGTTATTACCGCCACCATTTAGCAAATATCTTCACCACTACACAATAATATGGAGGCAAGCTACAGTACACTAATCTTCTACTTGGCTGGGAATCAACTGATTTATAAAACTAAAACGGGGCAATGAATGCTTTGTGGAAAGCCATATGCTCAAAAGAATAGTAACTAAAAATATTTTTTTTATATCACATCTTCAGGCGGCAATTATGATCTGAATTGAGCATGAATAAAACTAGTTTTGATCTGACTTAACTAAGCCACACTTTTAAAAGATTGCTATTGTTTTTTAAAGTTTTACGGTGGAAAATTGAATAGCAGCTTAAGTTAGTCTTATGCCGTTCTTTACAGAAACCAACAATGTGCTAAAAGAACATTACAAGCTGACACTGGTTAAGCTCAAAAAGATATATAAGCTTCTTAATTTTTTAGTTAAAAATTCGTATGAGAGAAAACTTTAGAAACTAATTTAAACTTCAATAAGGCATCGCCCTCTTGCGTTTTAAGGAAACGATAGGTTAAAAAACACAAATGTTGATTCGTTTGTGTGCCCATCTTGACTTAATTAATATAATTAAGAAACATTTAACTAAAAGCATGTTTACACGAGACTTCGAATTACTCTGTTCACTATGTGAATTGGTTATCCGACTTACCCCCTTCACATGGCGCCATCATTTGGAGGGTTAACAATTTGCTGGACAATTGTGTTTTGAAATTAGAAAAAAGGTTGTGAAATTATATAAATATATTTAGCATGGACGAGCACCCGATAAAAATTATAAACTGAATTATTTCAATTTGAGTAGCATGCTTCTAAAATTTTTTATGGCAAATTATATAATTAGACTTCTAATTAGGGGAAGAAGAAGTGAAAAAAGTGGGCGAAATTGAATATATGAGAGTGCTACCTCCCAGATAAACTAAATATAGTTTTCTGTATATCTTGAGAATAGTAAAAGCAAAAGCTTCTAAAATTGATCCAAATGATGTCGTAGTCAATGCTTATCGTCAGTCAAAAAGCGAGTGGAATTAGACAAGTGGGTATACCACCTTGATCAAAAAGTTCCCGGAATAACCCCTGTGTGGCGGTCCCATCATTCCGATTTGATTGTTTTTTTCTTAAGTCGGTACATCTGTTGTTGATATCTCCACTATATCTTAGCGTCAGAGATTGACATTTGCAAGCACTACGTAGCCAAGGGTACGTCTATCTATATGTGTGTTGGCGATTTTTTACAATTTTAGAAATAAAGATAAATTAGCAACAACGAACTTGCACAAAATTTTGAGCAAAAAACGGATTTTATAGTGCGCGAATGTTGTAAATGTTTGAAAAGTGTTTCGGAAACGATTCTTTAAAGAAAACGGTCGTTTACCAGTGGCACGAGCGGTTCAAAACTGGTCGTGAGTCAATCGAAGATTATGAACGCAGTGGCAGACCATCGACATCGAAAGAAAATGAAAGAAATGTTGGTCAATAACCGCAAATTAACCATCAGAGAGATAGCTGAGGACTTGAAAATTGCCAATGGATTCCTCTAAGACGTTTTGGTTAATCAATTGGGCTTCCGTCGTGTAGCAGTAAGGTTGGTGCCAAAAGACCTCAATTTCATGCAACAAAAAGACCGTGTTGTGGTCGCAAACATATGATTTTCAAGGCTGAATTATCATCAAAAGGCTAATTACTGGAGACGGGACGTGGGTTTATGGGTACGACATGTAGTCCAGACATCAGGGAAGTGAATGGCGTTCACCAAATAAGCTGAGACCAAAAAACCATGTCGTTGTCAACGGTGTAGTGAATCATGAATTTTTGCTAGAAGGCCATATATTAAGCAGAGAGTATTATTTGGGCGTTATGAGACGTTTGCGTGAAGCGATTCGCCGAAAGAGACCAGAATTGTGGGCAGAAAACCCGCGGATTTTGCACCATGATAACGCATCGTCGCACAGTGCCTTCATAATTCGAATTTTATTGACAAAAAGAAAAAAGAAACAAATACTATCCAACAGCCACCGAACTCACCTGATTTGACTCCCTGTAACTTCTTTTCGTTCAATCGAGTTAAACCATTGCGGAGAAGACGATTCAGCAGCCGAGAGGATATAATAGGGAAAATAGAAATGCTTCGAGGATTGGATCGAGCACTGGCATAAGTGTGTTGCAGTCGATGGGATTACTTTGAAGAGTACAATATAGATTTAGACGAATAAATTCGTATTTTTAATTTTCTGAATAAATTCCGGGAACTTTTTGATTAAGGTGGTATCTTGATTTTAGTATATCTTGGAAACGGTTAGAGCTACAGAATTTGGTGTGATTGACTTCATAGTCAATACAAATCAACACTCAGTAACTGGGAGGGATTGGATAAGTAGGCGTGGCAGTTTTCATTCATACTATACACACTATACGCTTCAGCCAAAAAGCGGGAATTGCAAAAATCTAACTGGATAAAAGCCGCCTTTATACAAATGTATAGCAATGAATGTGTGTTTGTTTAAAGACTGTATACAGTTAAAAAGCAGAACCTACAGTGTCTTTCTGGAAAGAACAAATGATTGGATTATGACCGGAAGGGACAAATGAGGAGAAAGGGAAATAACAAATGTGGCAGAATATTTGTATATACAATTTTTAAGTGTACCTGGAAGGCATAGATAGGGCTGTTACTTGACATTAGAGATTGAAAAACTCAAAGTGAGAGTTAAAGGGGAAATTTCCTCAAGAGATGAAAAAATCCATACTGTTTGAATTACTGTGTCAATCACTGAAACAGAATTTCAAAAAATTATTTTAACACCTAATATTATGCCTACGGGGTTTACATGGAAAAATTTAAATAAACGAACACAATAAATTAACCAAAGGATTATAGAGGAACAATAGGTTATAATCGTCTTTGGACAATAAGAGGTTGAGACGCAAATTAACATCAAACTATTTTTAATATTATAGAGTAGGACTTTGTTTCTGAAAACACGCTACGTAAATACCGCCATAATATTCGATGTTGTTGGGTATAAAATTAAACCAAGAAAGTGATCTCTTATTCCTAAACTTAATTGCCTATCTGCAGCTTTATTCCTATTGTTGTACTTTTATTATCATCATAGGCGTTGCATCAACAAATTTTACATAAAATGTTATATAATAATCTTAACACCTCTTATCATTATTTAAAAAGTTTTCAAGTATCTGTGTTTTTACAGCGATCTAATATTTTTGACTGATATAATCCCTCCTCTAAATACGGGAGTGTCTGGCTATCAACTATTGAATTAAATCTTTATTTCACCTATTTTTTAAATTTTCCAAAAATAAAATTCCACGCCGCAACTAATCTCTCATTAATAACTATTTCCAATGAAAATGATTATTATCAATTAAAAATAAAATCCATTTTGTAATCCTATTTAAGTTTAAAATTTAAAATGCCATGCCGCTTAAATCCAAATCCAACAAATGCCATCTTAAAGTATTTCAAATGCTTATTTACATACTTGACACCCAATTGAATTGGCATATATGCACACAATGTGTGTATGTGTGTGTGTGTATGTAAATGTAAGTGTAGACATGTAAATTTCATAGAGTGTACGAGTATGTGTATGGAATATTATTGTAAGAAATAAGAGGCAAAAAATACACGATTATCGGTTTATATTTGTAATTTATACCATATGCTGTACTCGTATTATGAATATGGCAAAATCAAATAAATGCTTATAAAATTTATGTGTATGGCAGTGAGGGAGGGGGAGGTGTAAATTTTATAAGAGTTACTTAAAACAATTGAAGCATAGAAATACCAATTATACTCGTAAAGACTTCACATCATATGCCAGTATAGACCGCAATAATAACCAGGAACTCTTATCATCAACTGCTGTTGCCTCTACCACTCTTTTGTAGCAGCAGCAGAAGTCAGCGGGAGTTTTCAAGAAAGCAAAAAAATATTTAAAAACGGATTATTAAGGAAAAAAGGAAATTAAACAAATAGATTTTAAGATTTTTCTTACTCTTCTCATTTTTGTTTTATTGATGCTATTTAAACAAACAAAAACCGATTAGAAAAATTTTTGAATTGAAAATGTTTGAAATGAATCGAAAGAAACAATGCCAACTTACTGGGAATTTCTATGTGGGGTTTAATTTTTTCCAATGGGTAAATATTTAGGAGATAATGTGGGGGTTTGAGTAGGATGAGGGCATAAATAATCATCAGAGCGAGTTGGAAAAACCAACATAATCATCAATAACAACAAATAAGAATGTAAAATTGATATTGGAGAGAAGCTAAGAAACAGTGGATAAAACTATTTTTTTATTTATTAATTTCTTTTAGTGGATTAAGTATATAGGAAAGAACTTTCTGGAAACATTTAAAGCATCTTAGTTTCTAAAAATAAGCCACAATTTCATAATACCTTTAACGATACACACGAAAACAGAGGACCTTAAAATATTTTTTTCAACTGGACTTTTGAAACTTCGGTTCCCTACCCTAGATTACTCAAGATTTCAGAATCTATCAGCACCCTTAAGAGTGCTAAATCAAAGGCCATTAACGGTTTGGCGCCGGAATCATTAAAATCGGAACCGGTTACAGTGCGAAAGGATCATTTATTCACTTATATGAATGAAATCCTTTTCAAAGAACTAACGGATGGTGTTATAAGTAACATACTCTTTATGTTACGAATCTAAATAACTGGCGTGGAACTATTTTACTATGTATGGTGAACAAGTCAATTTCATGGATAATTACGAAAAAATAACTGATAAGTTGTCGCCAAGCTTGAGACAGAAACAAGTTGTATTTAATCCTTTCAAATACGCTATCGACCACATAAATAATCTTCGTATGATCGTCAATCAGTCTGTAGAATGGCGATCCTACCTTTATCTATGTTTTACTGATTTGGGAAGGCTTTCCATAAATATCGAGATGTAAAAACGTCGCAAGCAAACGTGTATCCCTCACCAAGTGTGTTAACCAAAATGCCATATCTTACGTCGGACTTTATCCTGAGAAGAGCATTGCATTAAGTCTGTGCAGTACTACTTGCACTGTACTCTTGGCTACGTAGCTTTTGCAAATGTCAAGCTATGATGCTAAGATTTAGCAGGAATATTAACAGATTTTATCAGATGTACCAACCTAACAAAACAAAAAAAAAAAACTCAAATCGGGTTATTCTGGAAACTTTTTGGTCAAGGTGGTATATCAGAAATAACAGAAGAAGCTTGTCTGAAAATAAATGTTGGCAAAACCTAAATCTTCCATGTACATGTATACATCTATGTCTCATTTACAATAGGCAACAGCATACCTAAAAGTGACAGGTCGAGTGAAGACATTGACTGCAGAATACAAAAGGCAAGAAAAATCCTTAGCCGTTTAGAAACCATCTGGAAACCTTTGCAACTGTCAAAGCGTTTTAAGTGAAACATTTTTAATACATGTGTAAAGTCTACGCTTCACTGCTTCTTGCATTGCTTTGTAAAAAATTCAGGTATTTGTGAATCAAAGTGTCCCAAGAATGGCCAAGTCCAAGTCACTGTGGGAACAGGATAATAAAAGCCCATAGCTTACAAAATAATACTTCCAAAACGCCGGTGGAATGAGCATACTACCGGGTGATTTTTTAAAAGCTTTTGGATTTGCTTAAAAAGAAAACACATAAAATTTAGAGAAATGTATAAAAGCTTTACTTGAGTCGATAGAACGATCTGTATTAATCAATGTTTAAAGATGATTTCATACATATGTTGACCAATTTTGGCATACTCTCTCCAATATATGGGTCGGTATCTCACGAATAAATTCTTCCATATTGGCTTCCAATGCGTCAACCGTTGCGTCAATAGTTCGAAGGCGTTAAATCGAACAATCTAGGCAGCCAATTGACCGCCTCAAACGTGAAATAATTTGTTCGCCGAACTCGCTTCTCAATTGCGCCATTTTTTCGCGTGCTGTGTGGCATATGGTTGAAACTACATATCAGCTAAGTTCAGATTTTCTATTTTGGGCAAAAAAAAAAAAATAAAATTTGTAATCATCGCACGATAGCGCTCGCCATTCAAAGTAGCGCTCCTGCCTTCGTCGTCTTTGAAAAAGTACGGTCCAATGGTGCTACCGGCCCATATCCACACCAAACTGTATTTTTCGGGATGCATTGGCAGTTCTTGCAATACTTCTGGCTACTCTTCGCACCATATATGGCAATTTTGCTTATTCACATATCTTTTCAACCAGAAATGAGCTGAGCATAAAATAGAAGAAGTGCACGATGTACTTTCTTAAAAGACAGTGTTGCCAAAAACAAAGTTGCTAAAAAATCTACCGATATAAGAAGACCAAGTATTGATATAACGAAGTGCGCCTTAAAGCCAAGGCACATAAGGTCCGTCATATGTCATACGTGGACTTCTGCAACTGACGTAAACGTAAAGACGAAGAGTCTTGGCGCAATGAGTAATTTTGAAGGATATTTAATCAGTTGTTTGTTTTTTATCGCATTTTGTTGCAACAAAATTGGATGAAAGTACACATTTGAAATAGAATTCGAGGATTTTTTGGATAATTATTTCTTTATTTTATTATTTTATTTTATTTTTACCGCCACGCAATACAAAAACAAATTCAATGCAGAATAAACCAGCTGGCAACTGTCAAGGCACTCAACGTACGTCAAAAGTTAAAAGTTGCTCAACTTACGTACGTTACGTTGACGGAGACGTATTGAACTTAGCTATCAGTTGAAAAAGGCGACGTATAACGTCTGAAGGATTATATGAGCCTTGGCCTTTTGATTGGACCACAATGGGTTAAAAATGCAGCAAAGCGAAGACATTCGCACAAGTCCGCAATTTGTTCAACCAATTTTGTCGGGGCCGTATGCTACTCATAGAAACGATGGAAACATATATATCGTATATATATATATAGTAAGGATATCTTGTACTGTTCGTAGAATTAAAATTTTAAATTTTCTTTTTAATTTTTTTAATATAGAAATATGAGACCACATTTCTATATTAAAATTATTGCTTATTATGTACTTTATTATTTAGAAAAATTCCACTTTTTAGCCCACTGTAAATTATAGAATGCAAAACAAACATCAATCTCTTCGTACAGTCATGCATATATTTGTGGCTTTAATTTCTAGCCAAACAAATACTTGATGAGGTACTTGGTTTTTTTATCTTCACCCACACTCTCTCTCCTTTGATTAGTCTGTTACCATTTTCTTTTGCCAATAAAATCTGGTCAATATTGATAACAAATGCCAATGATATTAAACAAGTGTTTGCATATTGTAAAGAAATAAAGCACCAACAAAAGCAGCAAAAATTATATTTCAACAATACCGACTATATTTACACTCTATAACAAATTGTTATTTATGGATATGAAGGTTTTGAAGAATTTTGGACTGATACTAAAAGCAAAATTGGCTTAATTATATTGTATAAAAAGACGTACATACAAAAATATATATGAGGAATTTTTTCTGATTTCCAAGTAAAAATTTTTGTGGCAGATCACATCGATTTACATCGGCGAACTAATTTTATAAACTTTGCTTTGCATAACATATTCGTTTGAGATAGTAATTCTGATTTCAGCCTTACCGTTGGATGAAGTTTTAGAACAGATTGCAAGTTGTTACAAACCTATGTTTAAAAACAGCATACTCCCCCTACCTAAGGTAGCAAAGGGTTAATAGAAATGCAAAAAAAATCATATGTAAAGTTTCATTGCAACATAGAACTCCTATGTTGATGCAGACAAATAAATAAACCAACACACATGCATACAGTATTAAACTGCCAACTTATGGTGTAACTTGCAACGTGTAATGTAATGAAATTTGCATATTGTGTAGACTACCAACTCTCTGCAACTTATTCTATAAAGATGGTTTTCGTAATCAAAAAGCAAAGGGAAAATTTAAGAAGAAACATAAAAAAATAACAATAAAATTGGAAACAATAAAAACAAACAAAAGTTAAATTCCAAACAAAATCTTAAAATGTCTACTCTGTATGTATGTACAACTTACATACTTATATGCGATGAACGAATGTATTTATTTTCTATGTAATGTCATGAAATGTTTAATTCTATTATATGTTGTATCGAATACACATATTCGAAAACAACAACTACTACATTTTGGAGCAGTGACCATATATTGACACAATATCTAAGAGTATAATGATGTCTGATTGTATGAATCCCATTTTTTACTTTCATTTGGGGTTGCAATTGTTGTAGATATGTAGTCTGTCATGTACATTTATGACATGTGTTACATGAATATGTATATGTTTTTTACTTTTTTTTCTTCTTTATTATTTGTAATGCCAATTTTGAAAACAAAATTTTCATGGCCACAGACAAACAATGGCAATAAGAATGGCCATAATAAATATTATTAAATTTAAATAAATATTATAAGTCTATTTATTCAAGAGGGGGGAGGGGGGATAAGGTCTGATATTTGTGAACTGTAAACTTATTAATTTTAAGAAGGATTCATATGCAAACTATTATCCAGAAAGTTCCAGAAGACCAAAGTTTTTCAACAACTATCATAGTTCATATCTTAACAACAGATATCTTCTTCTTCTAGGTCTATCGGAATGAGCATCAAGATACTCGTACAAATGTCTGCATAGGGAACATTTATAGGGAACATTTAACATTTTCAATATAAATCAAATCAATGAACAAACACCATCATATTTTTCCAGCGCGTTAAAGATGGCGAATTTTGAACCAGGAAATGATGATTTGCGGGAAGCAAAAATTTATTGTTTTTATTTGAAAAAAATTGCTGCAGAGATCATGTTGGTTATCATGCTTCAAACGGAAAAAATCATGGGTTAATCAGGGACAACCATCAACTTCGGCTGCAAAACCAGATCGATACGGCAGGAACCCAATGCTGTGTGTCTGATGGGACTAGAAAGGTGTGGTGTACCACGAGCTCCTAAAACTTAGTAAAATCGTTAATATAGATTGCTACAGATAACAAATGGTCAATTTGAACCATGTATTGATCGAAAAACGAACGGAATAAGCCAAAAGACACTTGCACACAAAGAAAACCGGTTCAGGATATAATCAAATCATTGGGAGCTGCTACCTCAACCGCCGTATTCACTAGATTTGGATCTTTCCGACTATTATTTGTTTTATCGGTGGGAGACGCATTGGCTGAGCAGCATTTCGATTCCTATGAGGAAGACAAAAATTGAGTGACAAATTGGTTTGCTTCAAAAGACGAACAGTTTTATTGGCGTTGAATTTACAAATTGCCTGAAAGATGGGAGAAGTGTGTAGCCACCAATGGCTTATACATTGAATAAAATATTTTTTACGTTCCCATTAAAAATTAGTGCTTCATACCGGTACACCTGGTCATTCTACAAAACTGAACACAATGGTAAAGATTTCAAATTTAATTTCAATATCACAGTTTTACATCTATTTTATTAAACTTTTTACGGCTGCCAAGCCTTCAACTAGAGGTGACGTGATATAGTTAAAGTGCTATAGCAGCCTTGTTTCGAATTCCAGCGATGACAAGGAAATTCTCTTTTTTTGAGCCCCCGTAGGGGTTGTTAAGTACAAAAACATGATAGGCGAAGCCACCTCTAGCAAAAAAAAAAATGAAAATAAAAAGGTAGGAGTCTATGATAATCAAACACTGCGCACCACTGCACCAAATGAATAAAGTGCGTTATTTCTTAGTAACGACAGCTGGCAGCATCATAGACTTTTTATAAGAAATGATCACTTGCTTAGCTGGAAGACAAATTGCATGACAAATAATTACATAGAAGATGAAACATGCTTTGTGAAATCCATATGCTCCCAAGGGGAGTAACGTAAAATAAAGGTTTTTAGTAAATATATAGTTTCGCTTTAACCCTTTTTAATTCGAATGTTTTAATTTATATTGTATATTATAATTTTACAGTATCCAACTTATATAATATCCGCTTAATACACCAATTTACTCGATATAGAACTCTTAATACGACTTTACACTGCTAAATTATAACTCACTGAGCTGACTGCCATCAGTTTCGAATGTTCTAGTAAAGTCTTAAACCTTCTCAAATCTTATATTCAGATCCGTTAATACAAATTTAATAAATGTAATTAAATTGGTAGCACCGTTAAACAGGCAATAGATAACGCTGTTAACAATACAAATAAGTATGACAGTGTGAACCTTTGCCCAAACCAATTAAATAAATTCAATAATAAATTTTAATTTTAATTCTAAATGTACTATGTTGGTGTATCTCTTTATTTTAGGCATTTTTGCTTTGGCAACAATATTCTTTTGGTAAAAATTTTAAAGTTAAAGCTTTTTGCGCTATGTGGGAGGCGCTTTAAAGAGGGTGGGTCATTTAAAAGTTTAAATTTAAAAATGCAATAAACCGGTTAGAAATGAGAGGCTGGCTTTACAGTACCCCATTCGATCAGACCAATTTTCTGGTGTATGGGTCTTATCTCGGCAATGGTATCACGAATGCTGGCTTTCAAACTATCAATGCCTCTGGTTTGTCGGCATAACAATTATCTTTAATGGCGCCCCACAGGAAGTAGTCCAACAGTGTCAAATCGCAGCTTCTTGGCGGCCAACTGACATCACCATTTCTGCTAATTAAACGGCCATCAAACGTTTGACGCAATAAATCGATTGTGGCATGAGATGTGCGGCAAGCTGCACCATCTGTCGAAAGCAGACATCATTCACATCAATATCATGAAGAGTGGGCTCAAAAAAATCGGATATCATGGTGCGATAGGTGTCTCCATTGATCGTAATGGTTACGCCGTCCTCATTTTTAAAGAAATGTGGGTCAATGATGCCTCCGCTCCACAAGCCGCAACAAACAGTCACTCTTAATGGGTGCATTGGCTTCTGTAAGACCACGCTTGGGTTTTCTGAGCCCCAAATACGGCAATTTTCTTATTAGCGTACCCACCAAGAAGAAAATGAGCTTAATCCGAAATGATGATTTTTTTTTTTTTAATTTGATTTTTTTGCATATTCCGACCAATTGTCTTTGGAGATAATATATAGAATTTCGTGACAGAATAGAATGACATGAGTATTGCCATATTCGAAATAACCGCTGGTTCAAATTTAAACTGATAGTTGGTCCACCCGATATCTGCAATTTCGTCACAAGATTAACTATTAGTAGTATAGTAGTTTCAAAATCGCCGATCTGGCAGAGCTGTCAGCTCGTAATAATATCTGGCATCTGAAGTGTCATATATTTAGTGAAAGCTTTGCCATTTACGAATATGGACCGTTTAACAACAACAACAGCATGGTGATTCAAATGTGACCGAACTTTCGCAAATAATCTTCTTCAGCGATAAAACAAATTTCTCATTCGGTGATTACGTTAAAAAGCAAAATTGTTGCTTATGGGGCTCGGAGAACCCAGAAGTGATCTCAAAAAAGTATTATGGTATGGAGGTATCATCGGGTCGTATTTTTTGAAAATGACCATCATCGTCAATTCAGAGCGCTATGACCGATTTGGTTGTATTGCATGAGAAATTTCCCAATCGCGTAATTTCTCGCTTTGGCGACATTAATTGGCCACCAAAATCATGCGATTTGACGCGGTTAGATTTGTCCGTGAGGCTACGTCAAAAAAAATGTCTTACTTTTAGAGCCAACCAACCAAAACCAACATGCGTCAAGCTATAGACGCGATACCGTCCGAATTGTGCGAAAAAAGGAATCCAGTGGCAGTGGTTTAAATTATATTGTATTCAGTACATAATGGCAAGGTCCAAGTAGAATAATAAAATAAGAGTTTCATGAAAATCATAGCTTAAAATGCGCTTTATTTAACCTTACTTTTGAAACCGAAAAATGGATAACCCTGTATGATTTTTTGTTTTGCGGAACTGTTTCAGTGGACTTTTTATGTTTATACATAAAACGTATACTCTAACATATGTTTACAGTTCCAACTTTACGCGAACAGCAGCTTTAGCTTCAACGCTTTGTTGCCCGTTTGCAATTTAGTGCCAGACAAGAAAGAAAAGTATCTGTCAAGTGTTACCAGAGACGAGCACTTGAAGCTATAGGGACTACAGGGGTACACTGACTGTACAAAGTGGTTGTAGTTCAAATCAAAAATCTAGAAAGATTCAATTGACTCGATGTAAGGTAGCATTATAATCGGTGCTGGTAATGCAGTAACGGAGATTTTGAAGTTTTAAACCTCAGCAAAGAGGAGTTATTGTACCAAAACAGTGGACAATAGCTACAGGCGCATTGCAACCATGAACGTTGTGAACAATACCGTGCTTTGTGTTAATTATGGTCGTACATAGCATTTTTTTAAAAAAGTTTTCTAGCCTTTATTGTATTTTTAATTTTTGTCCATCTTTTGTAAAAATTATATTGGATCTTATTGATCTCACCAGTCAGGATATTTATTAAAAGCTTTTTAATGGGATATTTTATCATAAAAGAAGTTTAAGAAATTTTATTGCAAATATTTCGTTTTTGACTCTTAATCCCCTGTAAGATTGCATTTTTATCATTTTAAATACTTTTCTCTTTATATAAAACCAAAAAGAGAAAATCAAATCCACATTCTCTTTCCGACATACAAAAAACATGCATGTTTATCGACATAACATTGGTCTAAACAAAATAGACTCAATTACAAGTGGAAACATTCGATTTTTATTGCTTATTCGGTAGGATTATTGTAATGAATTACCTTTTATTTATACTTGTACCCACACACACACACACACACACACGCTTCCATAGACGAGATGCACATCCTTATATCCTAGACATAGTGTGTGCCAACTTTTGATGAGGGAGATTTTTCGTTTGAAAACAAAAAGAATTTTTTGGGTTTTGAATTCTATTGTTTTCAGGTTTTTATGTTGTTTTCCCTTGCTTTGTGTATTTGAATGTTTTAACAGCAAATAATCCCTGTTTTAGTCTGAGAAATGTACTCCCAATAACACAGCAGTTTGTTTTCAGTTTTAAGATATTTACTGGATACTTATCCCAACATGTATAAAGTTGTTCATGTATTTGTAAGCAAGTGTATATGTTTGTATTGGTTTGTAATCCTTCACAAAAAAAAAAAAAAAAAAAAAAAAAAAACATACAATACTTCCATAGTGTAAGTGAAAGAATTTTAACCACAAAAATGTAAAATTTGTTCACATGTTTATATCCTTGTGACTCTCTCTCCCTCTCTGTTTTGTTAAATAGGACTCATAAATGTTAGATTACTCGTATAGTGTTTCTGATGTTACATGTCGTTTTTATTTTTGTTCTTGGCCAGAGAAAACAAGATATATTTGTCTGGCTTAGTCGTTGCTGACATTTGGTTAAGATGCATTTGATTTTGTGTTTTTTTTTTTGCTTTCAATTGCTTTGGCAAATTATGATTTGGAAAACCTGCTTATGTCAATAATTTCGAAATAAGCTGGAAAATAGTACAAAATTTTTAAGCAAACACTTTGAAAATTTCCTTTAAGCCTTAAAAGAAAAGTGGCACGTTTTTAACCTAAATTTTAACCGGAAACTTAATTCAATTTAAATTGATAGTTCATTCATATAAGTAATTTACAAATGAATTGACATCTTCTGAATGTGTTTTGCGAAGAACTTTTTTAATTTCTTCTCTTATTTTGTTTTCAATTTAGTTTAAGAAATTTTATTGAAAATTTATATTTTTTTTAAATCACTTACTTTCCTTCCCTTTTCCATAAAACTTCCTCTCTTGTCTAGACGATGACATCAATTTAAAACATTTTCATGTTGAGAAACATTAAAATCAGGGTCGAAGTTAATTCATTTCTACTATAAACAGACGGAAAATAAATGCTTTGGATTTTTAATAGATCGGAATGTAAAAAAAAACATATTTTTTTGTTCTCTAAACAACTACGCATTTGAGGTCTTAATTGCTGTTAGTTACCATCACACCTCTTCACAAATAGCCACAACTGTTGTCTGTTACGACCAATTGTCGTGATGCGAGTAATAAAAGTATTTTTTTTTTTTTTTTGACAAAAAGAAGAAATAATTTAGCAAAACAAGTTAATAAGCAAACTGGGTATTGAAACGTTTAATAGAATCGACTTTAGATACCCTACCGTTTGAAAATGAGCTGTTTTCATGTACCACACAATTAAAGAGAAATTTTTAAATGAGATTTTGCTAAGTATTTTATTTTATTTTATTTTTATTAACTTGAGATATTAAAGAAATTCTATTCGCTTAAATAATTCAGGTCTTATTTCAAGTCTAATTAAGATTAAAATCACAAATCAAGGTTAATTGGAACCACCGAATTTAAAAAAATTAACTTTTTTTTCTTTTGGTATGCTTTTGCAAATTAACAAAAGTTTGAACGACGGGCCCTATGGTCACAATTTATATCAAATGAAATCAAGTTGGACATATTTAACAGCTGTATAAAATCAGTTGCCATGTATTGATATGAGTCCTGGAATGCAGCTCGTTGTGATCTTATAGCAATTCAAGTTTTTGTTAATCAATGCCTTCGTCATATTATCAAAATCTTCTGGCCAAACACAATCAGCAATGCTCATATCTGGGCATAAACTGGGCATACTCCAATCAAAACTGAAGTCCGACAATCAGAAATGCAACTGAATGGAACCCTCACAGCTGGATATGACAGCGGCGGCGACAGCTGGATATGAAAACAATGAAAATGGACAGTTCTGAAATCCGTAACATTGGACAGAAAACAGTGGAACGCAATCGTTGGGACACTATGGTATGCTCCGTACAGGAACAACAGGAATTTATATACATTATATCATGTGTTTTTTTAGAGGTTCATATGATTAAGTTGGCAACTCTGCTTTCTTTGACAACCGATTTAACAGCTGATAACTGCATTTTATTTAGTTTGGTTTGACATTTCATTATTGATAGACTGACATCAGAAAAACGCTTGCAAATTGTAATTTTTTTTTTTATTCAATATAATTGTTCTGTTCGTCAAACTTGTTTGCTTTGGTTGTTTTTCGATTAAGTCCATTTTTGATTAAATGGGTATGTAAATTAGCAGAGTTGTCGCATTTGAAGTGAGGATAATCCACAAAATTTTGTTGAAATACCATTACATCCACAAAAAAATTACTGTTTGGTGGGCTTTATTGGATGGTGGAGTCACTGGTCCATATGTCTTCAAAAACGATGATAATCAGAATGTTACTGTCAATGGTGAACTGTGTAGGAACATGATTAAAAATTTTTTCGTACCATAATTAGCTGCCATTAATATGCTAACATGTGGTTGCAACAGGACGGTGCCACATACTACACACTGCGTGCTACAATTGGTTTATTCAAAGAAACTTTCGATCAAAGAGTAATTTCACATAATAGTCCAATTAGTTGGTCACTAAGGATAGTGTGATTTAATCCCATTCAATTATTTGCTTCGGGGTTATGTGACTTGTCGATAAACCAGAGACAATTGAACACCTGGAAAAAAGCATATGAAGAGATATTGGCGAAATACGGCCGCATATGCTGCGAAAAGTTTGTGCAAATTTGAGTTCCAAATTGCGCCTTGTACGCGCTAACCGTGACGGCCACATAGCTGAGATCATATTTAAACATAAGGGCAATACAATTTTTTATCCAACAAGGTCCGTTTCATTGAATTTAAAATTTTCTTCCCATTTTTATAATATGCAGGACAGGAGTTAGATGGCTTGATCGAAGTAGTAATGTAATGGAATTCTGAATTATTGTTTTCTATAAATGCTTAACTCTGAAGCTTTGTCTTTGTTGAGCTCTTTTCACAGACTTTACATTTTACATTTTAACCGAGGTACGGCGACTGCCCATTCTGTTAGCGCTTAGATCTGAAGCAAAATCAATCAATTTCTTTAACGTCTAGAAGAAGAAAGTTGAATTCAAATTAATTTTAAAACTGAGAAAGTTTGACGGATTAATATATAGTCGATACTCTTGTAAGGCACAATCTGTACTAAGATGCCACTGGAGAGACAAGACAGGTGAAGTGTGAGATTAGTTTGGATACCATTACAATCGATCATTTAAAACAATAATATGGCTAATCAGTACACCTTGACTTTATCCACTTTAGGTGTTTATAAGAATTTCTCTATATCAATATGGGCGAGACTGACATAGTTATTTAGAAGAGAACAATGTAAAATGTTTAATAACTTTGTAGTCTCCAAACTATTACAGGATTTCAAGACCCTTGAGTTTTTTTTTTATCAATTCAGCTGTAAATTGTTGAATCTTTAGAACTACTTAGTGCTTTAAAAGAAGCTGTTAGAAATGAATAGAAAAGGGGATAGTGCAGCATCTTTAAAGCTCAATAAGAGCACAGAGCACAGAGTAAAGAACTTAAAAGGCTATTTGGCATCATGTGAAATATGTAACGGGTGATTTTTAACCGTTTGGGTTTTGAAAATTGAAAAAAACGGAAAATTTTCAAAAGTGAATGAAATATTAATTTCGGGCTATAAATTAATGCCTGACATTTACTTTTTAAAAAATTTTTCATGTTTCCCAAGGCTATGCAGTAAGTGGTGCGCTCCGGTTTTCCAGCGTTCAGGCTGGTTTCTAACCGTTGGAAGCAATCGTATCAAACAGCTCAGCTCTTAAGCTGCCTAGGTCTGTTATTTATACCAAATTCGGAAATTATGTTTGTTCACGTAACCATTGAGCCAAAAATGCGACGAAGCTCATTTAGAAGATAAAATTTTTCGATAGAAAACACATTTCGTATACAGAACAAATATCGATAAAATCCGATGATTTTCAGTGGTTGTTCGCTTGTTGCTCTATTCATGGTGAAATGGCAAATCTTACTGAGCATATTTGTCACATGTCAGGAAACTTTTTTAACGCTGAAAGAGTAAATAACAAAAATCGATCCGAATAGTTTCCATGTGTCCATGTGGACACCTAAATAAGTTGTTGCTAAGGTAGCCAACAAAATTGAAAAATTTGCTTTAGAATAACGCTACGACTTCGTGTTGCTTGACCAGTCGGTTAACGCTTGAAACATAAATATTCTATTCATGCTAAAAAAAATCTAAAATGTTCCTCAAAAATTTCTTGGCCAATTTGGGTTATTTTCTCACCCAGAAAAGGGTAAATATTTCGCTCAAAAATCAATATTTTCGATGTTTAAGATTAACGAAAGGCTTTGGAAACTAACGTGGTTAGACCATAATAGTACTTTATGTTATGAAACTTAACATTGAAAACAAAACTCATTGCAATGTAAATTACTCTAGACCACTTCAGAACCGACTGTAAAATTTTTACTTGCTTTAATACCTCTACGTTATATAGAAGTTTATAGTGATTCGACATCATACTTTTTATTTCGCTAGCTGTTGAAGTAGAGGCTGAAGACTAAAAATGTTTCAAGTCTCCATTTAGTTAACTCCACCTACTCTAAACCAATATACATTAAAGGTTATTATAGGGTTAGATAAGTGATTGTGTTGTATTGATTTTACAACTATACAAATTCATACAAAATCATTAGTATAAAATATAAAAATACAAATGCCATCGCACATGCAAGTTTAAACCTTTACTCCAAACAGCGTTAATCCTTCTCATAGAAAAAATACAATAAAAATAAACACGCCAACAAGAGTAATACAACTAATAATTGTGTGTTTTTGGCTGTTTTTTCTTTTGGCAAAAATAATAATCTTTACCTATGATATGAATTACAGGGTATGTTTGTCCGTCAGTCTGTATGCGAGAGCTTTCATTGTTCATTTGATAGTAAAGCATTTGATTTTTTTTATTTGTTTTTCTCTTCGCAATTTTCCTCTTCACAATTTTGAGCCAGTTAAAGCTTGAAAACCATTTGATTGAGTATTTGTGTTTGCGACTAAGACTTCTCCTATGTAGGCAATGAATGTATTACTCTAATCACTAGACATTTGATTGGACTGAAATGTATTATTTTTATTTCCCAGAAGTGCCCATGTATACATGCAAGACTCTATTGTTTGAGTATTTGTTGGCTTTTGAAAAAAAAAGAAAAAAGAACCACAAGAAATCACTTAATCCACCGTAGTATCATAAATCCTTTTTTTCGTTTTTTTTTTGGCTTTTAAAAGCACTTGTTATTTTGTGGATATTTTTTATTGTTTTGTATTTTGTATTGTTGTTTTAGGCTTATACACCAAATAAAATAACCGACTAACTGGTCTTTCATTTAAGCAAATAATGTATTGCTACGACTTTTTACAAGCGGTTATAAATACTTTCATACAACGACTGCATTTTGTTTAACAAGATTTAAAGGATTTTTTTAGTGATGCCAATGTCTGAAGGTAATGAATTTATAAAGATTTTAATTGATTATAGGGATTCCAATAGAGACTAGTCTGCTTAAGTCAGTCACCGGCTTAAATAGTCAATAGAATTGCCAACGAGAAGATAAGAAATAGTGAAAATAAACTGGGAGAAAGAAAAGAGCCTTGTTTACAACTCTAAACATGTTGAGAAAAAAATTTGAGAAAACAATTTCTAAGAAAGTAATCAACAACTGCACTGACACAGGTTGCTTTGTGAAAGGTAATAAAAATAATAATCATTTTTGCTCAATAAATTCAACGTATATTTTTAAGAAGGACTTAAAAAGGGCTTGTTTATCCTCATACACGTCACAGTTTTTTGATAGATACGATTTACGGGGATACTTATATCCAGAAATATTTGTCGGTCTTCAAAATGAGAAAATTTCAAATGATTTAGAATTTGACAGTCTCTTGGCCTGTGAGGAACGAGCTGCTTGGATATGTTTAATATTTGTTGTTCGACAATTTATGATAATTAAAAAAACTACTAATTGCGAAAATTTTTTTGGTGATTAACTGAAGAATTTCGAAAGGATGGATGTAAATAAGCCCCTCAAAATTAATTTTTTTTAATTCCCATTGAGACTTTTTCTAGAAACCTTCGAAATATTAGTGCCGAGACTTGCGAATGATTTTAGTGGATTTTAAATCTTTTCAACGAAATTTTGGCACCAGCATATGCTCGACGACTATTGCTGGAGTGTCATAAGGGAAGCAAACAAAAGTTTATATAAAAAATTAATTTAAATTAAATTTTCAGTTTTTTGTTCTTAAACTAATGCTACTCTTATTCCTTATAAATTTATCAAAAGTTTGACGTCATAGATTTGTTTTCATTAGTTTTCCCGTAGTTGGATGACCAAAATTAATAACCCCATTCATACATGATTTAAGTTGTGAACAATAACGTTGTAATCAAGTGTTATCTTATATATAAAAATGAATGTGCGTTTGTATGTTTGTTTGTTTGTTTGAAGTCTATAGACAGCAGAACGGCTAACCGATTTTCTGGAACCTTTTACAGTATATCTTTGTATGTCTGGAAGGAACTATAGACTATATAAATTTAAAAAAACCCAACTGGTCGGTGCCACGCCCATACAAAGTAAATATTTAGTTTTCTATATCGTGAGAATGGTAACGGAAAAAGTCTCCACAATTGGCCCAAATAGATTCATAGTCAATACAAATCAGCAGCCAAAATGTCGACAGAATAAGACAAGTGGGAGTGGTACCTCCCATACAAAGTCAGTATTGATTTTAATATATCTTGAGAACGGTTACAGCTAATGTTTCAGATTTGGGTATAATTAAATTTATAGTCAATAGAAATCAAAAGTTAAAAACTAGCAGGAATTGGACATGTGGGCGTGTACCTCCCATGCAAACCAAAAATTTATTTCATTATATCTTGAGAACGGTATCTTGAGAAGGTTTAAAGCTAAAATTTTAGAATTTGATGATTTACTTTACATTCAATAGAAATCATCAGTCGGAATCTGAACGGAATTGAACAAGTGGGCGTGGTACCTCCCCTATAAACTAAATGAAAATAACAGTTCGTTATTTTTTAAACAAACTTCTACGAGGGTTGGACGAGGGGAAAGAGAACCCTGTAGAAGAAAGTTTGTAGTTATATTTGCTCGTAAGGCAAGTACAACGTATGGTTAGGAATGAGAGAGAGAGAGAGAAAAAATATTGCGTTAGAGTAAATTCTTTTCTATGGTAAGTATATAGGGCATATTTACATTTTTACCTCCATATTTGGGAGTCCAAAACATAATTAAATTAGGTGAGTATTATCTAAGTAAACGTTCGAAAAATCCATTTATGTATTAATTTTAATTTACAGCTAAATTTTTATTCTAATTCCCTATATTAGGGTAAGTTTTAGAGGTTTATGTCACAGATAAGTAAAAATTCAAATTTCAAGTTAAATGAAAGTGATAGCACACGGTTAAGAGACAAGTGAGTTTAAATTCGGGATAAATTAAACATCTATAGTTAATTATTTCTCATTATAAATTGCATTTCTAATGGAATGACAAAATAATGCAAATTTAGCGTTTAAAAAACCGCAAATTTACAAAAACGCTTATAAGAAAAATAATGTCTAAAGGCAACTTTGGACATAAAATATTGATTTATTTATAGTTGAGAAATCTTAAGGACAAAGTTTCAGTATTTGATACAAATAGCTTCATGGTAAATACAAATCATCAGTCAAAGAATGTTCGGAATTGGACAAGTAAGCGTGGTATCTTCTATACAAAGTGAATTTAGATTTTTGTATATCTTGAGTACGGCAATATTTGAGTATATAATTCAGATGCAAACAAAGTCGTGAACAACACACATCATTAGCCAGTAGTGGGTGTACAACTTCCATTCATATTAAATATTGAATTTTGTGTACGTGGAGAATGATAACAATTAAAACAGCGTTATTAATCCACATTAGCTAAAAAGCAGATATTCCTGAAAAAATACTGGATAAAAGCTATCTATCTATTTATTAGGTAGATCGAACGGTTATTATTCGACCGGTTTTAACCGTTTTTTTGTGTTTTTTGAATACAGAATAAAACGGTTGTTTTGACACGAATAACCGGTTATTTAAATATGTATAATTTTTTATTGCAAATATGCTGTTCGTTTCAGTATTTTTTAAATTTAATATATAACGTCTTATTTTTATACTGTATGTGACAACTTTAAACTTCGCACAAATAACGTGCAAATCTAGATTAAAAAAAGATAAGCACACTTCAGCAACAATAACTTTTTCTCATTTTCTGTAAATAACTATTAATTTTTTATATATGGAGAATGATGATCAACTAGATTCCTACAAATACCGGCTCCGAACGGCGGATCTTATAGTAAGTAAAGTTTTTTAGGCGTAAATACTCATAACCAGACGCTAGCAATGTTGTGAGGTGATACCGGATTGTGTGGCCTGTGATTGAACTAAGAACTTCCTCGTTGATAGGCGGGTGTCTTACCTAACATACCACAGTGGCACGCACTATAAAATACGTGGTGCATGCATTTATGTTTCTACACATGTCCTATAAAGTGTGAAAACATTTGGAAATTGATTGAATGGATAAGTCTGGATATATTGAGTCACCTTAAATACTAAGCTGAAAAAGCTCTTTGACACAAGGAATTATTAACCACCTTAAATACGTTTATGAGATTGACGTTATTATGCAGCAAGGAAAACTTGATTCTGTTTCAAGCAGTCTCTAGGCGCTGGCAAGTAGAACTCTTAAAAAATACTTTATAAAAATTAATCGCTGGATGAAATATAAGGACGTTGCGGTGTCGATCCACAAGCCCTAAAAAGCCAAATGATGTTCTAGCATTCTTACTTGCTAGAAACTACAACACGGGACAAAAACTTATCAATTTGATTTGCAAATGCAACTGGAATTGAGAAGATTTTTATTTTAATAACAGAACCGGTTAACCGGTTATTTGATAAATTTATAACCGAAAACCGGTTTTTTAAAAATTGCAATTTTTCGAATTATTCGAAAACCGGTTTTTGAAAAAAGTCGAATAATCGATCTCCCTACTATATATGTATCTTGTAGACAAAAATGAATGTGTGTTTGTATAAAAGCTGTATACAGTTAAACAACCGATTTCACAGTGTCTTTCTGAAAGAAACTTAGGCTATGTCAAATGTTTGGATTTGGACCAAAGGTGAAAAAAAGTGGAAAAAGGGTAAAAAATTTAACTAAAATAGTGAAGCACGTTGGGTTTAAGGTAATAATTTATAAAATATAAATTTCATTAAATCTCTCTTACAAACAGAATAAAATTCTTATAAAATTCATCACTTGTTTGCTGTTAAATTTCAATTGAAGATTTGGTCGCCCTTACAAAAATACCCTTTATATCATTCGACATATTTTGTAGAATTTATCATAAAATTGTAAATTCATAAAAAAAATTTGTTCTTTTTGACCTTTTTTCCTAATTCTATTCAACTTTCTTGTAAATTCCTCTGAATTATTTATAAATGTCAGTTTACATAATACTTTCACATTTACAATTTTGAATTTTACAACAGATCATAAACAGGAAAAGAAAGTTTAAGAATTTATATGTTTTTTTATTTTCTTTAATGAAATCTTATATGATATGCTAACCATTATTTGGAACAAAAGGTTTTTAATAAAAATATTGTGCCACAAAAACCTAAAAGAGAGAATAAAAATGAAAATAATCTTACGAAAATATAAGTTTTAACAAATTATTGAATTTACAAGATAACAATAGAAAACCATTTAAATAACAACTCGTATCATGTTGTGATTAAAAAAAAATCTTAAGACTTGTGGCACACTGAAAAAGAAAACAGGTAGCCGGCTTGAAAAATGCAGGTGATTGTTGCACACACAAAACGCATTATATATTTTAAAGTCTTGTACAGAAGAAGAGAGCCATTTATGAGAAAATATGTTAAAAGTTCATTTTCTAAGGAAAAAAAAACTTTATTAAAAAAAAAAAAAATAGAAATAGACAAAATATCAAGGAAATCATAAAAATATTAAGAATAGAATACACACAACACATACATATGTTCACATACACATACGTACTTAAAGGACACGCTTAAGTTTTGTTAAGCAATACATTTAAACTTTTTCTTTGTAGAGGAAAGCACGAGTAAGAGAGAAGTAAATAGAATAGAATAAAACTCATAAATTTCAACAACAAAGAGAGACAAGATGATGACGATTTGTTATTGTTATTGTTGTTGTTGGTTTAGTTGTAGTTGATATCCTGTATGAATATGTGTATGTATATGGAGGAGTTGTTTGTAGCTTTACAAAAAACAAGAATACATTACATGCAATTGTCCTGTTATTGTTATTAGAGTTGTGCTTGTGTGCTAATATCCTGTTTAAAGTAATAATACCATAGTATTGAAAAGAGCCGAATGTTCTGAAATTAAATTCGGTCTTTTAAGTTTTGAAACATGATTTCTGTAAAAAATATTGTATTTTAACCTGAAGATAATGCACAAAGAACTACCAAACTATTGATTATAAAAAACGAAATATTTGTCAATCGTTGTTGATTTATCAACACTTCTTTGTAGAACTATAAAATAAAAACTTTGGATAATAAACATACTGAAAATTGAATAATTGAAAAGACTGAATAATTGAAATAAATGCAACTGCACTTATGACTGCAATACACTTATGTCAGCGGTTGATTCAATTCTCGAAGTATTTTTTATATTCGGTTTTCGATATGTCCATCAGTGCTTCCTGAAATTTTTCCATTATTTCCTCTCGACAGCCGGAACGCTTCCCCGTAATAATTTTTTAACTCGATTGAACAGAAGGAAGTCACAGGGAGCCAAATAAGGTGAATTCGGTGGCTGTTGGATGGTATTTGTCGCATTTTTCATCAAAAAATTTCGAATAATCATGGCATTATCAACGGTGCGTTATCATGGTGCAAAATCCGCAAGTTTTCTGCCCACGATTCTGGTCTCTTTCAGCGAATTGCTTCAAAAGTCTAATAACGTCCAAATAATACTCTTCTTAACTTTCTGGCCTTCTGGCAAAAATTCATGACCACACCGTTGCACTACGCCGTTTTAATCCATAAAAACTGTCAGTATTGCCTTCTTTTTTGCCTGAAAATGACGTAGTTTTTTTTTCTCTTCTCATTTGGTGAACGCCATTCACTTGCCTGATATCTGGACTGCGTGTGATACTCATAAACCCACGCCTCGTCGCCAGTAATCATCTTTTTGATGAATGTGTGATCAGATTCAGCCTCGCAAAACATGTGTTTTTGCGACCTCAACACGGTCTCTTTTTTGCATGAAATCAACCAAAATGTCTTGAACGGATCAGTAGGCAATCTTCAAGTCCTCCGCTATCTCTCTGATGGTTAATTTGCGGTATTTGACCAACATTTCTTGTACTTTATCAATGTTTTCGTCGGTTTTCGATGTCGATGGTCTGCCACTGCGTTCATCATCTTCGATTGCCTCACGACCAATTTTGAACCTCTCGTGTCACTGATAAATGACCGTTTTCTTTAGAGAATCGTTGCCGAAACACTTTTCCAACATTTCTAATGTTCGCGCACCATTAAATCCGTTTTTTACGCAAAATTTAAGTTCGTTGTTGCAAATTTAAATCCGGTTCTAAAATTGTAAACTATTGCCAACACACTGAAAAATAGATGTACACTTGGTTGCGTAGCTTTGGCAAATGGCAAGCTATGACGGTAATATTTAGCGGGAATATCAACAACAGATGTACCAACTTAACAAGAAAAAAAAAATCAAATCGGAACAATGGGACCGCCACATGGTTGTTATTCCAGGAACTTTGTGACCAAGGTGGTTTAGTTTATTTGAAACAGGCCTTCGAAACTGACATTACTGATCGGCAAATTTAAGCCAAAGCAACCACAAAAGTATATTTCGCTGTTTAGGGAAGGCAATACGAAAAGTAGCTTGGAATCGTTAAAAAAATCTTTTAAAATTTTGTATAACGTTACTAAAACTGATCATTAATCTCTACTTGTAATGAGTGATTTTCAACAAAGTCGTATCCATTACGTTTACCGAATTTGGCCCAAATGTGACTTTTTTCTGTTCACAAACTAGGTTATTATGTTATTATTAAAATTAGTATTAAATTAAGCATCTCGTATTTAATGACTTCGAATAAAATTTGATTGGATTGTTATCAAAATTATTTCACCGTTTAAGGTTCCAACACACACAATAGCTTTCAGTGTCTAGTTTTATGCACATAACACATCTGTGCTAACAGTTATGAAGATAAACGATCCATATTTATATTTAGAAGCCATATAACTGGGGCTTCGCATTTAATTGCAGTTTTTCGTAATCACGATTATGATAAAAAAGGGCTATAAGTCGTGATTATTGACTAATCCCAGTTTTTTTAAAAGAAAACTAAAATTTATAATTATTCAATTAATAAGACAAAACGTTTGTAAGCAATATGAACTAATTTTATAAAAACTATTCAAAAAATATACATTTCGCACTTGTACTGCTTAAGTGAATCAATTCAAAATTTGGCAACTTTAATTTTTTTGCAAGAAAACGATTTACAGTGGTATTATCTACCCACTGTAAAAATATTGTATTTTTGTCTCAACTCTTTCACAAAAAAAGTACACGTATTAACGCTTTTTGTGCATATTAAACAGATAAGTTTTTTTGCCATCATAGGATTGATTGTATTCTTGTGTAGAACTGCCTGCTATTGAAAACGCTCTTTCATATTCTGTTGAAGATGGCTTTACCATTTCAAAAGCTTTGTGTAGTAAAGATATATTTAATGTTTTACTAAGACAAATTCTTGGCACAACATATCAAAATCTTCTATTAGCAGTGGCGCACAAACATTATAGTTACTTCAGTTTTCAGTCTACAATAATTAAATAAATCTTTGTTCAATAATATTGTCTTTTATCTATCCTAGTCTTAATAGCGACTAACATCTTTTTAGAAATATATATTTTTTATTGTATGAAAATTTGTATACGAAAATGACAGTGACCCTTCAGCTTCTATAATACTTGCATTTGAGCTTCAACGAACTTCAACTGGCAATAGGACATAACAAAGTAGAGATAGAAATTCAAAATTCATACTTTGCAATAAATTCATGGATGATAATTTTTCCGAAATATAGCTTATTCAGTATTTCAAAGGCATTATCTTTCTAATATTGGTATTATAGAATTCTAACGTGTTTTTGCATCTTAAAAGAAGTATTATTTCTTTGTTATGAGCCTTTACGCTGGTCTGATCTAAAATTGCGTTCCTTACTGAAGAAAATTTAACCGACTTTCGTATAGCTTCTAAGCAGTTGTCTATATTTTGATCACTATTTAGCTTACTGCTTTTTTACACAAGCAGGGCGCGATTAACAACGCAACAATGATTACGATCAAATGGTGCGATTGATCGCGATTACGATTATTATGATTGTAATCGATTTACAATCTCTAGAAAGGTTTCATTATAAAATTTTCATATTAAAATTTCTCTCCTTAATACTATATACGAGGGTGGCGTGGTGTCGTGGTTAAAGCGCACGCATAACAACACAAACGACCCAGGTTCGAGCCACAGAGAGGACATAACGAAGAAAAAATGTGATTGTGGTTTCGAATGTTTAATAATAAAAAAAGGCTTTAACTTCCGTCCAGACAATTCCATCTAAAATTAAAAAGAAACAAGCCCCCTTGACCTTTCCCGCATACCTCTGGCAATGATGACATACACCAGACGAATGATCAGGAAAATCACGCCATCTACTGGGAAAAACTTAGAATGCTAGTAAAGTAAAGATCACCACCAATTAGCAAGGATCTTCACCACTACAAAAAAAAAAAAAATCATATGGAGGAAGCTACAGCGGATTAATCATCTACTTAGCTTAAAAAAAAATCAAATTGATTAGAGAAACTGAAACAAAGCAATAGATGCTTTGTGTGGAAAGCCCATGTAATCTCTAGAGGAGTGACGGAGGAAAAAAATACCATATACAGGATACTAGCAGTACTATAGGGATAATCCAAAGTAAAATATAGAATAATCTATGAGATAAACAAATAAGTTGCCGGTAAAATAGGAGTTACGAAGATTAGGTCAACTTCCATTGCTTCATAATAATGCAATCTCTGGAATTGCATAGTCTTCTGTATCTACTATTCATAGTTTTTAAGAAGGCATTTAATACTATTAGACAGACTACCATATTAAAAGCATTGAGAAAAAATGTTCCTCAGGAAATAATTCATATGATTCGAGTTATGTACGAGCAGAATACTGAACTCTCAATTCTTTATAACGGGAATATTAGTCAATCATTTTATAGCAATGCTGGAGTAAGTCAAGTATTTCCTCTATCACCTCGACTATACACCATTGAACTGGGTGATATCATTAGCGAAATCTCTTCAAAGAGAAGAGGAGTTCTATGCAGTTTCTAGTACCAACTCAAGGATTTGGATTATGCTTCTGACATTTATCTGCTCTCGCACAAAATTTCCAACATGCAAGTTAAGTTTGAGAGAAATGTTACGAAGACCAAAGTCAGACGAACAAACCAGACGATCAACAGTGAAAACAAATAAAGGAGCAGAAATATACGTAAACATAAAGCGAGAGCGGTATTCGGATGACTAAGATAGTATTCAACGCAAGCGTAAAGTCTGTTCATTTCTACGGCAGTAAAGTCTGGCTAGTATCGAATATTATTACGTAAAATCTACAGTTATTCACCAAAAAGTGTCTCAGAATAATATACGTGATATTCCAACCTAACAACATCATCAATACGGATCTCGGGAAGCTGAATAACGAGGAAACCATACTTTTACAAGTAAAATGTAGAAAATGAAGGTGGAGCGCACTTACAATCAGAAAGAAGGCAAACAATATCACAAGACTGGCGCGGGAATAGAAGTATCAGGGCTCAAGATGACGCGTTCGTTCAAAAAACACCCGGAAATGCATGAAACTAAACTATAAGATTAGTATTACCTTACTTGGAAAGTCATGGAAACAATAGCGGAAAATTAAGTTAAACGGAGTTGCTTTGTGGAAGCCATATGCTCCCGAAATGGGTAACAGAATGAAAACAGCGGTTGAATGGATGTGTCTTGACAGCAAAACGAATCACGGTGTTGTTGTTATATAACGCAATTAAATAATTTTTTGTAAGTGAAAATTCATTTTCATCGGCTTGGAGTTTTCCACCAGATAGGCATTTGCTCTAATCGTAGGTTTTTATTTTTTGCTTTGCGTCATTAAGTTAGATCGAAGTAAATTTGCTACATCAACGGTTTGTATGCTGAATAAATGATGGTGACACTCAAATAAGATATACTCGTATGCTATGTTTTTAATCGTTTATTATTTTGAAAGGCTGAAAAAGCAATGGCAAGTTTTTAAAAGACTCAGATTCTACTTCATATGATTTGTAAATCAAATAAAATAACCCGAATCATAACATAAAAATTAGGGGGGTTAACTATAATGTTTTATATTTATTCGGTATGTCCCACATGCATGTTTATGAAATACAACTCGAGAGAATGTAATGATAGCCATGCAACAATTGGCTGCATTTTAGATTTAGTCTATGCTTCAATGTTTTCCTTTTTCTCCTTATCCGAATCTTTTATTGTAGTTTTCTTGTTTGGCTTCTAATATAAAATTTTATTTATAATTTTACTAGCCATTCTTATATTATTTATTTATTTCTTGTTTCGTTATTCTTTATATTATTTAACAATAAAACAACGAATATGATAGGAATATATGACACAGAGAAATAAAATGAAAAAACACTCGTGGTACTACAAAGGTAATAAAATACAACAGTCATACTTTAAGAATAAATAAGTATCCTGATGATGGCCGTTGTTGGTCTTGTGCTTCTAAAGGAAAATCGTTTATTATTATTGTGAGAAGAACCAAAACAATGCACAACGGGCAGCTGTAGATTAAACGGGAAAGAAAAATATCTTTTGCAGCTTAGTTTTGTTGTGCTGCTAATGCTATTGTTGTGTTATAATGCTATTTTGTAAAGATGATAATTTTGTTCTTATAAAAATTAATTCAAGCTTTTAACTTGAAATTTTTATTTCTTACAAATCACGCAAAATCATATAAAAACAGTACATACCATGCACAGATTAATACAAATACAGCATCCGATATAGAAAATTGAAAAAGTTGTTGCAACATATCTTAGAAAGACAATTTAGTGCTTTTCTTTTGTATAAGATTTGTAAAAGAAAAAGATTTTATTGTTAAACACTTCTTACAGTAATAGGGTCATCAGGGTTATCATCATGATAATCGGAAATCATTTTCATTTTTCAAATTCAATAATTTTTTCATATTTTACAGATTATAAGTGAATATTATTTGATTGCTGAGGCTTAAAATTAAAAAAAAAAATAATAATTTTTTTATCATAAAATTTATGTTTTTCGTCTTAATTTTATAATCTACCTTTTTAATTAATTTTAATTTCATTTTATTATCCTTTTAATAGATTTTAATGGGTTTCTTTATTAAAAATTAGTGCCTGTTTTTATTTTCTTCTATTTAATTCTTCATTAAACTTATATTGAATTGTACTCACCCCTGCTGACTTTGTGTATCACTATTGGATGCAATTGACTTGGATTGACTTTCACTGCAACGTACTGTATCAGCAATTAAATAATCTGCAATAAAAATAAAGAAACATGAGATAGAGAGAATTTTATTAATCCCATACCACAGCTATAATTTCTTCAATTAGATAAGATGTAACAACTCCTAGGAAACACGTTAATTTTTTAATTGTTTAATTAAAGAGTATGACAGCACTACACTATACTTTGCTTTACTATAAATAGCGGAAAGGTTTGTTTGCAGCAACTTAGAAGAACTGTACCTTCGACTAAGGATCAGTGTTTAAACCAAATAGATTGTCCACCTCGACAAGCAAATTTTTGAATGAAAGTGCAAAACGGGAGCTAATTTAATGAAATTTAGTTGGTTGGTTGGTTCGGGCGGTACAAACGAAACAAAGGGTCAATTAAAGCTATTATAGTGGTGGGGTGGTGTAGTGGTTAGTGCGCAGGTATACAATTCAAAGGGTCCAGGTTCGAATCCCAGTAGAGAACATAACAAAAAAAAAAATTAATTGCGGTTTCAAGTGTTTAATAAAGAGACTTCAAGCTCCCTCCGGGCAATTCCATCTAAAGAAGCACTGCTGACCTTCCAGTTTACCTCTGGCGATGACGACAAACATCAGACGATAAAAAACACCACACAGTGGGAAAAAATACAATCCTAAGTAAGGATCACCACCACTTAGCAAAGATATTCATCAATACACACAGATATATGGAGGCGAGCTACAGTAGATTAGTCATCTGCTTAGCTTAAAAATCAACTTGACTGATGAAACTGAAACAAAGCAATGGATGATTTGTGGAAAGCCAGTAAGCTCTCTAGAGGAGTGACGAAGAAAAAAAAAATATCTTTTGATACATTAAAAAACCGTAAACACAAAAAAGAAAACTTAGAGGCCAACTAGTATCAGTTGATGAGAAGAAACGCGTAGTATACTAAGCCTCCTTCTACGCAGAGCCGGGTATACACCCTAATGAGCCATCGATTTCTCACCGTTGTCATCGCACAGCTTCTACATACCTTAGTGCTGGATATTCAGAGGTGGTTGGTATGTTTCTGCAATCACAAGTGCCAGTGCATTCCAGTGCGTTCTGAGAATATTCTGCTTAGAAATAATATCCACTCAATATCCAATCTTCTTTATGGCAAAAACACGCCAAGTGATTATAATAAAAAAAAATATCGGAAGGAATGTGAAAACTCGATGACGACATAAAGAAAGTGGGCAGAGAATGGAACCCACAGTGAAGCAGAAGAATCGCTAGACCAACTCATACTCGCACAAGGCAGTAAAGACAGAAGCTGCTTCCGATTGGATAATTTGGCAACAGATTTGAATATTAACTTTGGACAGGAGCAGGTGAAAGGAATACGTTATTGTTCTATGATTTGTGTAGGGTATCAAGCTAGATCGTCTAATATATTTTTACTTGCAGATAGCATTTAAAGTAAACCTAAAACCAAATTGAAAAAATTTTTATTTCAGTTCAAGTAAGAAAGAGATTAAAGAGAGTAATGCTTTAAAAATATGATCTGCATTTAATTGCTCCGAAATAATATTAAACAATGATACTGCTAATCAAACTACATATTTTTACTTAATATTGAAAAGGCTATTGACCTTTAAAAAAATTTAAAATGAACTTTTTGATGGATTGACTTCTTGGCAACTAATTTATTTATTTACAAGCCGCACCAAACAGTCACTCGTAATGGTTGAATTGGCTTTTGCAAGACCACGTTTGGGTTTTCTAAGCTCAAAGTACTGCAATTTTGCTTTTTAATGTACCCTTAAAGATGGTAATGAGCTTCACCCGAAATTTTGTGTCACGCCCATGCAAAGTAAATATTTATTCCTTTATATCTTTAAAATGGTGAGAGTATGAGTGTTCAAATCTGATCCAAATCATTAGACAAAAAGTGGGCGAAATTGGATAAGTGCACATCTTGATAGCTGTAACAGTATAAGTCTTTAAATTTTGTTCAAATAACTTTATTGCTAAAATACGAAATTAACCGAAAAGTATTCGGAATTGAATTAGTGGGCATGACGTGTTCTATACGAGGTAAATATTGGTTTTTGTATGGAGAGCGGTAATAGGGAAAGTTTTTACTAATATATAGGGTGGGCCATTTAAAAGTTTAAATTTAAAAATGCAATAAAACAAAAACGGTTTGAAATTTTGTCAAGTTAATTTTTTGTTGTGAAGTAAAATTTTTTCGGTTAGAAATGAAATATACGATGGGATCAATTTTCGAGAACTGTTTCAAGTGTATGGAGTCCTATCTCGGCAATGACATCGTTAATGTTGGCCTTCAAATGCTCAATTGTCTGTGGTTTGTCCGCATAACACTTGGCTTTAACGGCGCCACACTGAAAACCGTCCAACGGTGCCAAATCGCAGCTTCTTGGCGGCTAGCTAACATCAACATTTCGACTATTTAAAAGGCCATCAAACTTTTGACGCAATAAATTGAGTGTGGCACCATCCTGTTGAAACCAAACATCGTTGACATCAATACCATGAAGAGCTGGCACAAAAAATCGGTTATATGGTGCGATAAATATTTCCATTTATTGTGCCGTCCTCATTTCCAAAGAAATATGGGCCAAAGATGCCTCCGCTCCATAAGCCGCACCAAACAGTCACTCGTAATCGGTGTATTGGCTTCTGTAAGACCACGTTTGGGTTTTCTGAGCCCCAAATACGGCAATTTTGCTTATTAACGTACCCACTAAGATGAAAATGAGCTTCATCCGAAAAGGTGATTTTAAATGATAAATTAATTAATTAAATTTCCAATAAATTTTAACGTTGCCCAACCATAAATGAATTCATTTCTTTCAGTGGAGATAATATACTGAATTTTGATTTTGAATCTTTTTGAATTTCTTGACATAAAGATTAAATTCATAAGAACAAGTTACTATATAGCAATGTTTTCACGAACATCAATTATAGATTTTTATTTTCTTCAATGGTTTCAAAAATAATAAAAATGGATTGCTTTCAATTTTTAGTTATTCATTAGTCATTCATTTTCGAAAGCTAAAACGTTCTGATTTAAAATACTGTATTACGGGTATGATAAGAATATGTTTTTATTTTTAAAGTACGTACTGTATAAAACTAAATTTCCAATACACAAATCGCTTATGACTTTCTTTATACTTTATTAGCACAGTATTTGTGTATAAAAGTTTTAAAAGCATTGGAAACTTAGACAATGAGTCATCATATAAATGGCAATATTCTATAGAAAAAATTTCACCCAACTTTGAAAATATTTGAACTTTTAATTCATACATTTGTATTCATAGTCACACAAAAACCAAAAGGATACAAAAAAGCTTTTAAGTCCTTACAGAATATGTATGTAGAACGGGAAATTTCTAATAAAAATTAGTTCAACATTGTAACACGATAGTACTTTTAAAAGCTTTTCCATACACGAACTCTAACAGAAGAAAAAAAAAGGCTTTGGAAAAGCTTAATTTCATCCCCATATTTCAAAAGCTGTACTAAAAGTTCTAAAAAAAAACATTCGCACTTACCCTTCTGCTGCTGTAGCTGTGAATGCTGCTGTATTTGTTGCAATTGACTTGTCGGTATAAATTCCTCATGTTTTTGGTCACCCTTCTCTTCATACTTAAGCTTATACTCCGAATGCTTTCGTAGCGACATTAAAAGCGATTGAGTACGTGGTGGAATTTCTGGTGGTGCTGGCTCTGGTGGTGGTTCAGTTTCTTCACCACCCGATAGGTGAAGTTCCGGTATTTCACCATGACCAGCACCACAGCCACTTGATACAACATTTTTATCCAGACCATTTATTATAGAAGCATTAGAGCTTTCGTTATTTGAATCGCCATATTCACGCAATTCCATTTGTAGCTGTTGTAGTTTAAATTTGTCTCGACTATTGTTGGCATTATTCAGGGTGGCATTACTATTGGAAGACGTAGCACTACTGGACGAAGTCATACCACTTGTAGCACGATTACCACCACCATTACGACTTGTTTTCGAACGATGTGAACGCGTTGAGCTTGACTCACGTACATTAGGACTTAGACTTGTTGCTGTCGAGCTAGACAGCAATAAAAATGCATTATTGAGAACCGACGTTGACGTACCGTTACCCGTTACAAAATCGTTTGTATTTTGTAAACGATCTATCATAGCCGAGCTACCCGAAAACGATATCCGATCACTGAGTGAGTCCGAATTTGATTGTGAGTCATATTTAGAATTGAGAAATGGATTTGTACTGCGTGTTGTCATCGTTGGGTGAAACCCCAAATTGGCATTATTTAAAAATTTATTATTGGCAGTTGTGATTGTTGTTGCTGGAGCTATCGCTGCTGCCGCTGCAGCTACTGCTGGTGTTGTGGGCGTATGTAAATTGGCAGTGAGCGATTGTTTTAATGGCGAACAGAGCTCAGTGCTTTCTTGTTGCAAATGTTGTAGATACGATTGGGTGGCATTTGTGTTCAAGGCAGCATGCTCACGATTTGATGAGGAGGGATATTCAGTCAGTCGCGAAGATAACTGATCTTCATTCTCGAAATCGGAGTTGTACCGATCCAAGTCTGGAAAGAATAGTATACATTAATAGTTTGTAAGGGTTTTATGAAAAGATATTTCTACTTAAAAAACTTGTTTCATAGAATATATTTTTACGACTTGAAAACATTTTACATTTTTATTTTCCAAAAATATTTTCTCTTTTCTTTGTGACAAATTTTGTCATATTCAAGGCAAGGCGAATTGATATAAGGTGGTCTCAGTTGAAATTACTGGCATATCTAAATTGTAGCGTTGGGCGTTGCGTTGACGCTGAGGTGATATAAGCTGTAATGTTAACCTAGCTTTTCAACAAAAAATCACTAAATTGAAATTAAGGAGTTAGTGAAACGATAAGTTTGACGTAAAAACTGCCAAGATAACAGTATTTTTTTTTCTTCGCAGCCAACTTCACTTTCTATCGCGTTGTCAGACTTGGATTTTCTAATTGCAAAACGTTGATGGCTCACTACTATCGTTTACTTACAATTTGTATGGATTGGAGAATTTTTGACGGCTAGACAACGCTTTGCGCTCTAATTTAGGTTTGTTTGTTAGTTTCAGAACACAGATAAACTATGATTACTAAGATTATCTTCTAGCCTTTATATTTTCACTTTGTTAAATAGCTACATACGAACTCATTATTTAAAAAATCTTATTTTCTATGATATTTGTACTCGAAAAAAGAGGACCTTAATTAGCCATTTTATTAAATATCAGCATAAAATTTCATTCAAATCTTTCGCTCTGATTTTCACTTATAATTTCTAAAAGATTTAAATAAAATTCAACGGCAGTAATAGCAGAGCCCACCTCACACACTTTGTATGCAGAAATGGTGAGAGCCTTTAAAAATGGCAAATTGATTTTAATTTCATTTAGATTTAAATGAAATATAAAGAACGAAATAGGAGAGACTAAAACGAAACGAAATTAATTGTTTTAAGCCCTTCTAGTATAACACTGCAAAGTGAACTCAACCTTAAAATCTCTGTACTGAAGCGTTTTCTGCATCAGCTATGGAAGTACAAGTTTAATGAAAAAATGCTGGTAATAAAATAAAATAATAATAAAAAAAACAAAAAAAAAAAAAGACTGAGAAAAAAACGAATAAAATTATTTTCATCACTTCTTTAATCTCTCTGGAAATCCTCTTATCATAGTATCGCTAATTGAAAAACGAAAATGAAAAAAAGTGTCCTTCTCTATGCTGAAATGCCGAAAGCTCACATAGAAAAATGGAAGATATCAATTTTTTTCCTTATTTCGTTTTATTTTTCTGCTGCTGTTTCAAACAAATATAGAATAAATCCAATTTTACTTAAACTGATATTTATACGTGTATGTGGCAGACACAAACATACGCACACATACATTTAAGTGCAATGAGTACCAAAAAGGAATCATAAAATCCAACACCAATTGCCAAGGCAACCAAAAACTATATTGGAAACTATAAAAAAAAACTGTTGTAACTAATGGCATATTGATATCCTTTTTGTTGTTTTCATAAAAGAAGGCAACTACACTATGTTTGTGGCATTATGCTTTTGTCATGTGATGGGCGACATCCCATGAAGTCAGAGTAAAAATTAATGAAAATATTTGTATACAAATTTACGCCGTTTAGGGTCTTAATTTGTGCAAAAGTCAATGAATCGAAGTCTTTAAATAGTTACCAGAAATTTGCTGCTGCGACTCCTAAAGCCTGGAAAATTAGACAAAAAAATATTTTGAATTTTTGTTTTGTAATTTACGGAATCTTCATAGACCAAATTCCTAAGATGCTATTTAACACTATAGTGATCAGTAAATCAACCTGTTAGAGACTTAAGGACTCTGTTTCAAATATTTACATTTTAAATGTTTACACATATTTCTAACGGATGATTTTTTTGCTGTATGCTTTTATCTTTAGTGTAAAAAAAGGCTTCGTGACATGTGTCACTGCCAAAAATGCTTAGTAAGGTTTGCCATTACAACATGAATAGATGCTTGAAAACAGTGTTGCCACAACTTGGAATTTTGTGTAACCATATTTCAATAAAAAAGTAACCAAAAAATAACCAATATTTTAATACAATAAAACCATATTGCAACATCCAATTGTTACTGGTGAAGAAAATTCAATACATTACGACAACCTGAAGTGCCTGCTTTAGCAAAAAATGTTCAACTTAAAGCCGTTATATTCTATCATGACAGATGTTGCAAGACCAGTTAAAGTTTTTAATGTGTGGTTCGAAAGTTTTGTTTCACCCGCTTTATAGTCCACATCGTGTCCATCTGACCGACATTTACGAGATTTCGATCGAAATACACTTTACTTTAAAACTGAGTATACGAAATTGGCTTGACTCGTTCTTGGCCTTAAGAAATGAGTAATCTTTTGGTGCGAAGTCTATACGTCTCAAAAGAGTCATAGTTAAAGCTGATCAATATTTTTAATCAAATTTTTTTGTACCAATATGCCACAACTAAGGCCAAACGAAACTTCCATTTGTTTAAATTATACACCCAATTTGAACCTGATTAATAAGTATTAAAAGAAATCATGACCATTAATTTAAGTCGACAAAAAAAAATTATCCAAAATAGAATAAATGTTCACATCTACATATCGAAGAAAATAGTAACCAATTTTGGTTGGAAATAACCAAAACGGCAACACTGCTTGCAAATCATTGAACTTTATTATCAAAACGCATGCTGTGTGAGAACTGTATTTCTAGCGAAAAATTATCTACAGCGACAAGTAGCCAAAAAGAGTTCTAGAGTTTCCAGTGCATCCTGAAAGATGCACTGTTATGTGCGGTTTGTGACCTGGCAGCACTATTGCACCGTACTTCTACAAGAACAATGTAAACCATAATGTTATAGTCACTGCAGCAAGATACCGTGAGATAATTAGCGATTATGTGATTTGCCCCACTAGACTATTTTTTGTGGGGATACGAGAAGTCTTTCGTATACAGTGAAGAGCTAGCCGCTATTTCAGCCCTGTAAGATAACATTACAGCTGCTATTGGTGGGATACCATTCGAAATTCTGGAAAGAGTTGGGCAGAATTGTAACTCACGAATGGATTATCTATGGCATAGCAGCGGGCAACGTTTAGTATGAGTGAACGTCGGAGCTAGGAGTGGTTTTTGTTTTACAAATTTGGCCAACTTATGTGACATCGATTTTTGTCGAAAAGTTTACCAAAAATCGCAGCCTAAAATATGCAAAAAAAAAATATTATCTTACAATAAAACCGTTGCATAATAATCTGCTAGCTACTCGTAGCACTTATAACAAAATAGGTCCTTATTTCTTGTATGTCTCTTTTCCTCTATTACCCCCTTTGTCAGCATACGGCTTCTACAAAGCATCTTTATCTTACTCGTACACTGCAGTATTCGCGACTTCCCATGTAAGATACGTTTCCTGATGTTTCTTGGTCTACCACGTCATCTTGAGCTCTGAGCATTTCATTACATTGTCCAGCTTCTTCATCATAATATTCTACGTTTTATTTTGTTCTAGTATGGGTTCATCATAACTCGCAGTTAGATTCCAGATATCAGTTTCGAAAGAATAATATGCTCAGGACTCTGATGTTCGTTAATACCTGTAGATTTTGCGCAATGGTCTTCATACTAAACACATGCGTTCTATTTCTGATTTCGGCTAAATATTTATAAACTTCTCCATTCTGATTGTAGTCGCCCGAATGTCATTATTGCTTTATTGCCATTCGTTGTCACTTTACTGCCTGGATAGCCAAAACTATCTGCCTACTCTACTGGTTTAGCTTTGTAGAATTATGTAATCTGTGCTAACTTTGTTAATTAACGTAGCTTTGGTATGCCAGATATATATTTCAAGCCCAACAGTATGCCAGATCCAGATGATCTAATTTTGCGATCGTAGATAAACATTATCCGCATAATCAAAATCCACGAGTTAGCTCCATGTAATACATCTTCCAGTATGATGACGAATAATTGTGAAGATAGAGGGCATTCTTGCTTTACGCCATTCTAGGGAACGCTTTATTATAATGTGAAGAGTGTTGGCCTGATTTACGTAGCACCTTTCTGGATGGAAACCTGATTGCTTATCTCTGCTTTGGATGCCTACTTAAATTATGTTCACATACATTATTAATCAGAGTAATTCCTCTCCAGTTTTTCAGTAACTTTACAATGATGTGCTTTTTCCCAAAATGAAGACAGCCTTTTTTGCTCCCAGACTGAGAATGATGTGGGGTCTTAGAAGTAAACCTGTGGCATTGATATTAACCCATATAATTTAATCTGTTATCTATTGTCGTCCGCTAACCTGTAACCTCTCAGTTTGCAGATGGCTTTTTTTTATATCATTCAGACTGACAATGTTGCAGATTATTCCCAAGTAGTTCTTCATAAGCCTATTTATTCTTAAGTTAAAACATATATTACCATGCCGATATAGGATTTTCTAATTTTTCAATTTTTCATCCTATTCCACAAGTAACACCTTCATTATGTCGCCCATTTCCTATACGCACAATACTGAAACTTTCTCGTTTTACCATTTATCCCTTCCCTCTTTTGATAGTCTTCTATACATTTAACCTTAAATGGCATAAAATTCACAAAAACATTCGTACAATTTTACACACACTGATGAGATACCAGAGTTACCGGATACAGTCATATTTTATGATACGCCACGGGCTAAACGAGTGCTTAACCAAAAGCTAAGGGTAAATATACAAACTAGAGAAGACAGAACGAGTAAAGAAAAGATATATGAACTAAACAAAACTACAACTCAAGGAGTAAAAACAGAAAGAAAGAAAAAAAAAAAACAAGAAGGACCAAAATGACTTACTTGCCAATTGCTGACTTTGCAATAACAGCTGTGCCAACAATTGTGTATCGAATGCTGATGTCTGACCCGTATTCTGATATTCGTCTTCGCTGCTGCTATTATAGGCATGACGACTGTGCCACTCAGCTGAACGTTGTCTACGTATGGCATGTTCGCCACCATTAAAATAATATTCACTTCCGCCACTGCCACTGCCACCACGTTTGCGGCCAATTGTACCCGAATGGCTGGACATTATCAAATAAAGAGTGTGAGTATATGTCTTTACGTTTCTCTCAAAATTCCTATCGTTATCGTTGTAGTTAACGTAGCAGGCGTTTTACTTTAGGCCATCTATTGCAAGAGAGAGGCAATGTTTCTGCTCAGTTACACTCTGATTCCATTATTCCAGTTGAATATATTTTAATGCTTTTGGCCGGTTTATGTTTTCGTTATAAAATTTTGCTATTATTGTTGTTGTAGTGGTTGGTTTCCTCAAATAATGTTGGCCATGTAGATGTGTTTTTGATTTGTGAAATTTTGGTGTTGCTGCTAATGTATAGGTGGGTTTTTCCTTTAAAATACGTGCATGTAAGAGCGATGTTAGATTTGCTACAATCACTGGCAACTGTTTTTGATTTATTTACCATCAGCATAAAGACATTCTTCTTGAAGGATCTTTTTTTTTCAATTACTCTAAAATATCAGAGGATATGTCTTGGGCTATTCCTTTTTTTCTTCTATTAGCAAATGTTTTGTCTTGGCCATGTCTGGTTGCGTAGTTGTTGCTGCTATTCTGCAAAGATAAAAACCAAAAATAATTTAAATTTAATTAAAATATTCATTTAATTAAAGATTTATTCTTGATAAATAGGTGGGTGTGTATAAACAATAAAAAGGCAATTTGAGGAAGTTTTTGTTAAGTATGATTACTTTGAGTATTTTCTTAGTTAAAGTAAAGGGTCCACCAAATAATTTTTTTTTTTTTTGAAAATGCTATAAAAAAAAAACTACTGAATATTTTATCAAATTTCTTTTTTTATTTGAAAGAACAATCCTTCCGGTTAATAATGGAAAATAATTTCATCCAAATGGCTGCTGCGGCTGGCCATGCAGTAGCCTACACGATCGCTGCAATTTTTAAGCACATTATCGATTGTGTGCAGCTGTATTTCACCAATGGCTTCACGAATATTGTCCTTTAAAGCGTAAATTGTCTTCGGCTTGTTGGCGTAATACTTATCTTTGACGGCACTCCACAAATAATAGTCCAACGCTGTCAAATTGCAGCTCCGGAGTGGCCAAACCACATCAGCTCTGCGGCTGATAATGCGATCTTCAAAAACATGGCGCAAAACATCGAATGTAGCTTCGGCTATATGCCACGTAGCGCCGTCCTGTTGAAACCAAATGTTGCTAATATCCTCCTTTCTTGCCTCTGGACCAAAAGCCGCACCAAACAGTGACTCGTCTTGGGTGTATCAGCTTTTCAATGTATGCGTGCGGGTTTTCTGTGCCCCAAATGCGACAATTTTGCTTGTTTATATACCCGCCAAGATCAAAATGAGCTTCAGTGAAAAGATGATTTTTGATTCTGCAACATTACCATGATTTTCAAAGTAATGTCGCATTATTTCCCACGTTGATCAAGCGTATACACAACCATATTCGTTCAGCGGAAGGCTATAACTAATTATCTGTCAAGTCAGACATGAGCTATTCACGAAATAAGTACTAGTTGAAAAAAAACGTTAGATGGCGGACCCTTTAGAACAAAAACGTACAAATTTTGTAACAAAAAAAAAATATATTTTTCATTGAGAAAAATTTTTATTTGATAGTCACAGATTTAATTTATTTTATTAAATTTTAGTGATTTTTTTAAGGTAAAAGTATTTGTAGTAATTGGGGTCAATTATATATAAGCTTTTATTTGTTATACTTCCATTCATTATGCAAAATTGATATGAATATTTTAATAAAATTCTAAGAGATTATTAGTAATATAACATAACTTTTTTGTAATAACTTTAAAGCTGATGAAAACACAGCCCTCTTTATTAGTAATGTCAAAAGGGTAATATTTAAAAAATTTTCATTATAAAACATGTATCGGGCACTTTCAATCCTTTTACATTGTTTAGAGGATGAATTAAGGTGTTTATAAGAAGTGTTCCTCATTTCCATACTCTCTATACCCTTTATATTGGCTAATCAGGTTTTCGTTTGACAAAGCGTCCCTGAAGTACACAGATAAGACGAAAGTTAAGGCGAATTTCAGTTTGGTCTAAAACATTCTATCGGGTATTTTTTTCAGTTGCACAAGTATAAATTATAATAAAACAATGAAATTGAACCATATCCGTCAAAAAGACGTAAGCGACAAAAACAAGTTTTAGAGGAGTTTTTTTTTTTTTAGATATTTTTTGTTCTAGTGTAGTACATAACTCTTTTTTGTTTTTGCTGTAAAATCATAAAGATTCGTTTTACTATCTATTTTTATCAAAAACCAAAACCGATAATCATGGCGCTAACGTCTTTTTGACGGTTATTGCTCGACACAAGTTTTTAATATCAATGAAACTGGCTGTGTTGATATTAATGTTTAAATAGTTTTATTTGGTACACAAATTTTCACAATCTTTGTCTCTGGTTTATCGATGTAGACAAGTGACATTACATAATCCCAAAGTATATAATCCAGTGGGGTTAAATCACATGATCTTCTCAGTCCTGTCGGAACCGCATTTCAGCAAGATTTATGTCAGCTAATTAAGATACGAAAAAATTTCTAAGCATGTCCCTATACCCTTCATCATTGACAGTAACATTCTGACCATCATCGCTTTTGAAGACATGTGGACCAATGACTCCGCCAGTCAATAAAACGTACCAAACAGTAATTTTTCTGTGATTGTAATGGTGTTTCGACAAAAGCATGTGGATTAATCTTACGGAAAATGCGAAAATTCAATCAAAAATTGGCATCACCGGGAACAAAATTTCGAATGAAAATTCAATTTAAAAATTTCTACAATTTGCAATCGTTGCTACGTCATAAGTCTGCCCATAATCAAATGTCAAACCAAACTAAATAGAAATCAACTGTCAGCTATTAAATCGGTTGTCATATAAATCAACTCAAAGTTATGAAGCTTTAGAAAACACCCGATAAAAATGACAAATCTTACGGGACTACTAATTATGCAGATAAACCTGCACCACAATGAAGCCGCCTCTATCTAATGCAGCTTACTTCTTATCCGAAGAAATGTTAACACGGCTTTTATCTAACAACATTGTATCGTCACGCATAGGGTACGGGCGAGGGCTTGTATTCAGGCAAGGATTGAATTTAATCTAATCTTTCTCAACTCTTTCAGCAACGGTCACGACGGTCGATGCAGAAGTATGGACAATGCCAAGCTTCGAATGTTGTCTGTATGTCTGCTCTATGAAGGTACAGATCCCCTTGTTGAAGCAGTCGTGAGGCTGACAGAGTTTGCTATTGTGAAGGAGATGATTCCTGTTGCCAACGCCGATGAATATCGATGGGACAGTAGCAATATTAATGATAGTGGAAAGTCTATTTTTAGCTTTTTAATTTTGCAGGTGCATTACTCTAACCTTCAGGAATAGCGTTAGGGAGAAAATCATAGACACTGTCTTTAAAAAGACTGGAGGGTTGATGGCTACTCCTGCCCAGATTAAAGCCTGATATGCTTCAATATGTAATTGTGCAGGGCCTAAGAAGGTGTCTTATAAGAGAATTAAGAGAAGGGATTGCAAGCTATTTGGAGGTAGAGTAGAGGGCGATCTGAGGCGATTGATCGTGAGAAGGTGGATAGAATAGTTATTAGATATACCGAGAGGTGTGTCCTATAAACAGTCTTGTCCAATTCTTGTTTACCCAGGCAGAAGAACCCAAAGTTGCTGGTGGACTATAAAACTTGGAACTTTACGCTCTGAGTTTAGAAGATTGTTCAATAGGACTAGGACCATGCTTCAATGTGCATTGGGATAGGTATAGGTATAGGGGTATACGGAGTGGCTTATTTTATTTGTTAGAGCGCAGACATACAGTACAAATGGCTCAGGTTAATCTTAGCGAATGACATGTAAATAAATAATAGTTGCCGTTGCCATTTATAGAAACCCTCTGACCTCCCAGCTTACTTCTGGAGATGATAAACATTAGTCAGATGTTTAGGAGACAACGCCACCTACTGGGAAATATTACAATGCTAAGTAAGGAAAACCAACATAACCACTTAGCAAGGATCTTCAGCATTATACACAATTATATGGAGGCAAGCTACAGTAGATTAATTATCTACTTACCTTGAAAACTTGATTACTGAAACTAAAACAAAGTAATGGATGATTTATGCAAAGCCAATATGCCCCTTAGAGCAGTGATGGAGAAAAAAAATAGGAGTAGTAAGTCCAACTGAAATTTCAAGAGATCTAAGTGGGTAACATAGAGGAACTTTTGTGAATCCAATTATTTTGACAATGAACTATATAGGTTCAGAAAAGTGTGAAGGTTCCAAACAAACCATTGTAAAACCCTTCTAAGAAAATTCTTCCTAGCTAAAGCTTAACTTGGAAGTTGTCTAATTACTAGAACGTTCTTAACCGTTCGACTACCTGATCATCAAATTCGCAGGTTTTGCAATCTAGGGAGGCGGCAGAATATATGCTTGTGCCTTCTTGTCACACATCCTACAGTAGTCCGTCGTCCACCGTCCACCGTCCGATAGTTCTTGACAGCTCTCCATTACGATACTTAAATGTATTCCATTAAAAAGCTACAGATAAAAAGCAAACACCGTTACTTTCTGGACTAATCAATCCCTCATATAAGGTATTGGATCAAATATGCCTACAACTTTACCAAATTTGCCATTGTGATAGAAAATTTATCACATTTTGATAAAGGCCAGCTGAAAATAAATAATCGAGTTGAGTGTTCTGTGCAAAATTTTGATATCAGTTATAGGGTGGCTGGTAAAAGACAAAAGAAAATGTAATAACTTTTTTCTACTTGAGTTATTCGTTGAATTTTATTTTTCAATTTCAGATCGTTATCTAAATTTAGTAGAAATGCAAAATTTTTATGGTGAAACTCGCATTTGGATTGTACGCCACTATAACGCATACGAGTCAATAATTTTCGTTCAATAAAAGTTTTGGCGCATTTCTGGAGACACCAGGGAGTCGTGTTTCGGGAAGCGATACAAATTCTTCAAGAGAGAGAATTGCAACAAGCTCGAGTTACAGTGTGGTTTCATACTTCATACTTCTTTGAAGAAGGCGGTCGCACTGTAACTGTAACTGCATATCGTCATTTAAAAATGTTGAAGGAATGTTCCAAAAGATAATTCCTTTCAGTTTTGTGAGGCAAAATGGGGCAAGATCACACCTAATTTGAATAGCAACAACTCTGACCTTCTTGGTCTCTACATCTAAATGCAGCACATTTTTTCTTGTGACTGTAGACAGAAGGCGTAATCAGCGAAACCATTAAATTTAAATTATTAAACCAGTTAATTCAATCAATAACTGAAGCGATTTTGACATCAAATTTGCAGGCAGTCAATAATAGCTTTTTGTTATGATATCACACATGCTCATCCCAGCGTCGATCCAATTTGAAATCAATTATTTTTAAAACCCATTAAAAATATTTAATAAAATAAAAGTATCTATTAAATGAAATAAAAATCGATCATTTATATTAATTATAAAAAAAAGTTATTTGAGTTTCTTAATGTAGCAAAATTCCATCTGCCGCCCTGTATTAATCGTCATAATTGTATCGACTTAGATAAGATTCGATTTGAAGCTATACGCGGCATAGCTCACTTGAATCTAACTAGTAGATCCCATTATGCTTTTGCATCGGCTTACTTGCCTTAAATTTCATCTCAATAAACTCCATTACCGGCTGAATATTGCAAAATTAGTGGCTTATTTTTGTGAAAAGATTCAATGTCAGCTAAAGTCAAGAAATGAACTTAAGCAAAGGTTTAGGTTATAAATTAATAAAAAAGATAGGTTGCTTTGATTCTGAAGAGCCATCTTTAAAAATTCATTAACAATTCTGGTAAACAGACTAATGTAAGGACATGCTCTATTTAACATAGAATGTGATTTTAAGTTAATTTTTAAAACTGAAGATGGGTCAAGGACATTTATTTTTCTGGTATAAAGTTACATGTAACATACCAGGTATGGTGGTATAGGTTATAAGCACGTTACGCATATAAAATTTGTAAAAGTACCCAAGGAATTCACATTTATCTTAAGTATTACACAAAAGCAGAAAAACTGAAAAACCTTTTTCATTTTTTTTTTTCAATAAATTCAATTCATGCAAATTTATGAGCGTTGAAAGTACGGAGGTTAAATGTCAGTGGAACGCAAAAAAGCGTAGCAAAACGCGTTCATAACCGTAAAGAAATAAAAAAAAAAAAAAAAAATTAAAATAAAAATTAAAAAAAATGTATTTCTCTGTTAAACAGCCAGCATAATATACAATTCAATGCTTACGTACAACTTAAAATGTATTTTTAAAGATGCCTTTTAATAAATAATTCTATCACGTGACTGGGATATTTGTTTCAAAATTATTTCCACCTTTTGTATGGCAACTTTTGTATAAATAAGTAACAATTTTTTTTTGTTTGTGTTTCTAAAAAGAACTCTGGCATAATTGTGATTTACTGCATAAATAATAATTTGTTACCTTTTCATAAAACAAACACTCACAAATAATACAATACTCGTATATGTGTGTATATGAACAATCCTGTAAATAGAGTCCTTTTTTGTTTTCATAAAATGTTATGTTTTATAAACCATTGTTTGTTGTGGGGGTTGTTTTGAAAATTAAAATACATTGGTATAGGGTAGGGAGCTCAAAATGAAAACATTTAACTTCATTCAACAATGGCAGCTAAAACCAACACAAGAAGCACAGCAAAAACTCAAGTTTATTTAAAAAAAGGGTTACATTTGTAACGCGAAAAATACATAAAAGAATGAGAATTTCATTTAATTTACTTCTGCTACTCCTGTTTCGCACAATTGCCTTAAACCAAAAATTCTACGCATTTGTGCTTGCGTTTAGAAGGAATTTGAAGTGCGAGTAGCTACGAATATGTCTGATTAGGGCCATATGAATGTATGTATGAATGAATGAATGTACCTTTCTGTGGTCTCATAATAATGGCTAATTATCAGCTAATTGCATAGGCAATAAATTTTTAGTTTTTGAAGCCACTTGTGTTTATGATACGCAGTTTTTATTACATTTTTTTTTAAACAAAAAAGGTTAACAAGGATATTGCTTTTAAAAACGGATCTGTCCACCATATACTGCCAGAGCAGTACAATATATGTAAATCCTTAAATTAGTAATTTTTATGGCTAGTAAGGGTTTAAGCTACCGCTACCTACAAATGTGGCTTTCGCACGACCAACTGTTTTTCTTTCTTTTAGTAGAATAATCTAAAGGGTGGTGCTACCAAAACGAACAATGTTAATTGTAAATAAAAAGAAAAGTTTTCAGAGAATTATCTCAATATTTTTTATTATGATAAAAGAATCTATGACAAAATATCGGCCAAATGATCGCCACGGTTTCAGTGGAATATCTCTATCCGCCGATTCATATTATCAATGACTCTGAAATATAAGTGAGGTTCAATGTCGTTAATATGCCGAATTATATCATCCTTTAGATCTTGAATTGTTCCTGGTTTTAAATATCCGCAAAGAAAGAAGCCCAACAGTGTCAAGTCAAATAATCGTGGCGGCCAATTAACATCGCCATAACATGAGACAACACGGCCATTGAATTTCTCGCACAAAAGAGTCATTGTTTTGTTGGCTGTGGCAAGTGGCACCATCCTGTTAGAGCCACCTATCGTCCAGGTCCATATCCTCAATTTCTGGTCACAAGAAATTTGTTATCATCTCGCGATAGCCAACACCATTCACGATAACTGCTTGGCCGACCTCATTTTCGAAGAAGTACGGCTCGATAATGCCACAAGCCCATAAACTGGCCCAAACAGTCACACTTTATGGATGCATGGGCTCCTCAACAATCACTCGTGGATTTTCATTTGCCTAAATGCGGCAAAGATTGACACCTTGGGTTGATTATGCTGACCAAAAAATAATCGAAAAGTGTACGAAATGCATATTAATTTGAACGCCCATTTTCTTAAAAGGCTTCAACAATCTTAACGCGCTGTTCAAATATGTATCTCTCAATGTTTGAATTTGTCAAAAACTAAAAGAAAGAAATCTTAAATAAGGTTGTGCAAAAAATTTGACGTTAAGGTGTGACTCACATTTAACATCGTGCATTATGGTTGGACCAACCTTCAGTAGTAGTACAACATTTTTTAAAACAAGAAAACAAATAAACAATTTTAGTACGTATAGCGAGATACATTTCCTTTCATCAGAAGCTATCACACAACTGAATAAAATTGTTGTTTATTTGTTATTCTTCGTTGCATATTTTCATTTTTGTTAGGATGTAAACATATACGAAGCCGATAAAACGAATGCTCTTCTGTGCGACTATGGCCACATATGATTTTAAGTATTTTATTACCTTTCAACGTAGGATAGCTCACACATACTTTCATGCATATAAATACATGGATTTGTATGTGAGTGATTAAAACTTTAATAACTTCAAGGAATTACACAAGTTTATTTGACTTGATCGCAGTTGGTAGACGAAGCGTATCTATACATGTTCAAATGACAATGGGGTGCCTATAAATCCCTTGCAAGCAATTATTTTCCAAATTTTGTCTTTCATACTGGAAGCAATGCTCAATGGTATTTAAATCCAAAATGTTGGCAAATTTAAATCCATTGTTCATTTGGCGCTGTAGTCTGGAACCTAAGGTTGTACTCTAGATGTAGTACAGATCCTTAATTAGACCTATACTTACTGCGCGGTGGTATAATAGATTGCGAAGGGAATGCCAATAGCTGTCAGTAGGCAGATTTCGGCTGTGTTTATGTCTTTGTGGCTATGCATATCTGTAGTTCTGCAGTTCTCGACGTGTTATTGTATCTATTGCTGATTGGATTGCATATTCAGGCTGCGGAAGCCTTTTATCGTCATGTCAGAAATATGTTTCAACTCTCGGTCGGATGGCATTGTATTTAAAGAGCTCAATTTGACAGAAGATTTACGGTGAGAATTATTTGAGGCTTAGGGTGGAATTACGTTGACAAATTTCCTTCGGAACAGAGAAGGGAAGTTTTGGGTATTTGTTTTGTTTGCAGCATTATTGCTGGCGGTATTGATTCTGAATTTATACTTCTTTCCCTGAATTGTAGCATTCCGTTCAGATTTTACCGTTTTTATCTTCCTCTTGAACAGGATTTTTATAGCACGATTTATGCAAATTCGTTACTTTTCCGCAGATTGTGCAATGAATTCAATTTACATTATGAGTTTATTTACTTTAAATGTGACATCATGAAGATGAGCCCTTCACTGTCAGGCGGTAGTGAACAGCGTTCTCTTCCTGATGGCTTGAGTCTTAAGGAGACATGCTCACTTATATTCGAGTACTCGGTGGCGCGTCTGTATTTGCGTGGACATCCGGGCGAGCATTCTTGCCTTAGATTACGTACTACCACTATTTCGTTAGAGTACAGAAACTCACTGAACTACTTTTGCCTCCGGATTCCGGGTCACAGTGAATTCTATAGGAATGAGTGAACGAACTAGTTGGCTCGAGGATATGAAGACCGGCTTCTATGGCATCAGCCATAGGATCACTTTAGAAGCCTATTTTTTTTACTTTTAACTGGATCAGGTGGACTGCTGGTGGAAGGCTGAGGGGTCATGCAGTTTCACGAAGCTGACTTGCCCTGAGAATAATGCAAGGCTTAGTCGATTGTTCATTGGCCTTGGTAAAAGGATAGACTAGTGTCCATGTTTACACCGGGCACTGACCGATTCGAAATGCCTGCAGGATGGGGCTACGATACAACAACTTTGATATCTCTACCTGACGGAGTAGGTGTGAGGTATTTCAAACATCCTGCGGTTTGAACTGAATGTGGCAATTCTCAAAACGGTGTCTGAGGACACTATTTAACACTTATAGCAGTTGTCGGTGGTCACGTCAACAAACCAACATACTGTTTGTAATTCTAATGCTAGACTAACTCAACTTTGCGTTTGTCCGACAACTGAATTCTACATTTCACATTACTTTGTGGATGCAGTTTGTGTCGCAATAGCAAGAAGAGAATATATGCTTGATGTGAAGTTTCATTACAACCATATCAGTCCATTGTGGGGTCAGAGATAGCCCTCAATGCCTAAACATTTTAAAATATTAGCCCCATATGGTAACTCAGATGTTACATGGCAGACGCTTTTTCAGCTTTATTAGGGACATTGTCTTAATATTTGTTGTTAGGATCTCAAGTGTTCTAAATTCATTATAACGAGCATGGATAAAATACGTCTGTGTTTATGAGATTTCTATATAAAATATTATAGAGTTACAAATTAGATCTAGACCGTCCAGTTAGAGCAACAAGGGCAGAACTAACAGAGTGCCATGTGCGTACAACAATCACATGACATAAAATCTAGTTGTTAAAGAAAAGACCCAATGAGATGTGTTAAGCATAAATACGGGTTTGAGAATAAGTTCATAGCGTTAAGACTTTTATTTAAACAAAAATCAATAGTTATAATAATAATAATATAATCAATTGCCCGGTCTGGTATCGAAGAAAATCTTGTGAGAAGTCACGAAAGGCCCTCATACAGTTCAACAGTGAGCGGAAGAGATGGTAATCTGCTGGCGAAAGTTTCAGAGAACGCGGCCGAAGCTAGGTGATCTCTTATCGAGCTCTTCGAGGTTGGCTTTGACAACAAAATGGCACAAATATGCAATACGTGTCATGGCATTGTCATGAAGTATTATGGTTTGGCCTTGCCCATAGTGTCTTTTTTATCGAACAGTCAGTATCTTTCACGCAATATAGCTTATAAATGTAAGGTTTCTTATCGATCAGTGCTTTTATTTCGAGCTTTTGCCAGCAGCGTACTCTTCACGGAAAGCCGATCTTTGGATGGAGGTACGGTTTGACCATTATCTTTGGCGTATCTCTTGGAGCCACTTGTTAATATTCTCCTACCGGCGATCAGTCCGGGGCTGTTATGGAGCCGAAACTGGAGGCGGAACGTGCTTGTATTTACACCCACGTGTCACTAAGCCTCACCAGAGGTATTCTGGTGCCACGGGAATCGCGAGCCACAAGGATTCCGATTCCGGATTCCAATCCGTTTCCGCAGTTAGTGGTGACATATATTGAAAAAGATATACATACATAGGCACCATGTTTATTTCAAATAATTTAATTTGAAAATTTTCGGCGTAACTCTGCCATAATAAGCCTGATAAGGAGAGAACTCGCCGCAACTTTTTGAAACCACACAAAACTGAAAAGAATAATCTTTTGGAACATTTTAGTAAAGAACAATTCCTGCGACATTTTTAAATAACATTATGCAGTTATAGTTACAGTGCGATCGCCTTCTTCAAAGAAGTTGGCCGGACAATTCAGTTTGATGATACCGCACACCACACTGTGAGTCGAGCTCCGTGCAATTCTCTCTCTTGAAGAATGTGTAGAATAGAGTCAAAAGTTAAGAAATCTCCGGAGACATGGCTCCCAGATGTCTCCCAGATGTCTCCAGAAGGGCTCATTGTACGGAAATTATTGACTCGTGTGCGTGCTAGCGGCGTACAATGCAAATACGAGTTTCATCATCCAAATTATACATTTCTACTAAAATTAGATAACGATCTTAAATTGAAAAAGAAAATCTAACAGATAACTCAATTAGAAAAAAGTTATTATATTACAGACCCTTTTAATGTGGCATGTACATTTTTAGGATACTTTAAGCTTAAGAATCTCATAATTAAAGTTGTTAAAAGTAGTCGTCAAATTGATACTAATTTTTTTTTTAAAAGCCATAAGTGACGATGAACCACGGATATGCTTATGACACATTATACTTCCTTTAGAAGATCCAAGACCTAAAAACTTACTATAATTTGGACTAAATGCCAAGAACCACAATCATTCCTCAATACCGTATCGTGGCACCTAGTTCAGTCATGACAAAATTAGTTGCAACGGCCTTAAAAATAATGATGTCGTTGGTAAGAGATAAAGATGCGCTTTTTTTTAGCTAATCTCGTCTGTGAGGTAGGTGTTACTATAAAACGTTCATAACTGAAGGTACAAGTATTTTCACCTTTCGTCAGATATCAGTTACGTCAAACATAAATCCTAAATAATTCAATTTAAGTTCAAAATCTCCTCTCGACTCTTGCAACTTTTCAAACTATACTTTACCTGTCTGAGTGTATATCGTTAGAATTTCATTATTATTGTGTTTCCTTTATCGCAATATTTTTAATAATTTCTTTTTGTAAAAGCAGTTCAAATACAAATCTAAATAAAGTTTTGTGAAAAAGAAAAATAATTTGTATGAAGAAGTAAAATTAAAAATTCTTTTCATATTGAAATGATGGCAACAATACTTGGCGAAGGTTCAGACATAATAAAAAAAAATATTTTTCATTTTAAAAAATATGAGAAATTTCTTATAAAAGAAACTTTAGAAGATTTGAAATAGTAAAATTAAATAGAACAGTTAATTCTATAATCAATTTAATAGGCTTTAAGAAATATAGTATAAATTTTTAAGAAATATAGCATAAATTTTCTTTAAATGTTGCTTTAAATAAAAAGCAACGAAAATATTTACGTAATTGTAAGATCTTTTTTGAAATCATTTTTTTCAAATCATATTCACTATATGATATGATGTTTCTTTTTCCATAGTATGCAAATGATTTCCTTAATAATTCTCTTTAATCGAATAATCGATTAGAAACTCTTTAGAAGACTGTTGACTAAATCAACATTATCGATGTGTTGTGATTTCAAATTATATGGAATATCACATCAAAATTTTTATTATTCATACTTTTATTAAACATTTATACAGAGAGTGATAGATACACAGACATCTCGTATACAAGGATATTTAATTTTAAATGTGTGTGTTTTGGTTCGTTTATATTGATGTTAGATTTATACAATTGCATGTGTATGGGTGAATATATAATAAACGTTAGCTTGACAAATTTCTTAATATCTTTACAGGATGTGAAAAGAGAAATATTTTTCTTCTTACAAATTCAACATGCAATACAAACACATGTTTAATCTTTGTCGTGATACATTTATGTATATAGATAGACACATAGGTGTGTCTGATTTGTATGATTTTGTGTACACAGGGTGTGACAAGAAAGGATTTCTTTAGAAAATATTTTCTGGTAAAAAAAAATTGTTAGGTAACCAAACTAAGAGAATTATAGTTGGTCAAGCGAAACCTTTTTTGTATTACAGGCAATCGAATTGAAATATACTTTCCAGAGCATATATATTTTCGAAAGTTAAGAATTTTAGATTAGGCCTAGAATATTTTTGGTTTCAAATTAACTTCACCTTCACTTGCTTGACAGATCAGCCCTCTATCGCCATTGTTTTTTAAGGTGGTCAACACCATGGCAAAGGCATTTGACATCAATTTATGTAGGAAGCACTGAGTGCTTAATCGGCATTTATAAGAATCAGGACTATAGAATATGTGACTATTTGCCTATCACACAGATTTGATGATATTCAAGCATACAGAATTTATATCAGCATCATGCGATTTAAAAAAAGTGTTTAACTCAATGATAAAAAGAATTCAACAAATTGATAAAAAAAATTATCAACAACCTTAAAGAGGATATTGTGAATCCCATCAAAAAGGCTAAGCAAACCTATATCCAACTTACCCCGGTCAGAAAATTCCACCATATTTCATCTCGCATTAAAATATATTTATATCAATTGTGTAAATTCTGTTGCAATTTAAAATCAGTATTTAGCGCAAGGTGTCTCCGTTACATAGATAACATTCTTTTGCATGTACACTATCCATTGAAACAGGACACATAACAGTGGATGCCAAAACTAAGAAACTGGATATAGATCAGACATGTATTGCGAAGATAGTTGACATAACCCTTACAAGCTATACACAGCATGATATCGTAAAGGCAATCGTAGAAAAGATCGCTCAAGTCGATAATTAAAAAAAAGAATGACATCCCAAATCAACAAAAAATGCATAAACCTACTGAGAGGTAAAAGAGGTGCACGCATAACTATATTTTCGAACAGCCACAGAGAACTGATGGCACTGGTTTTATATGCTATGAAATCGCGGCTAGTTGAGGAGTGCTTTCACTATCTACAGCAACTCGCTAGGTTTCAAGTCGTTTCGGTGTCTCTGGCAATGAAACTGCTGACTCACTGGTGATGGCAGGGTTCGCAGCGGAATTTATTGGCCATAAGTTCTGGGCACATGTCAGGTCGAGATGGAAACACTCTCTCATGATCGGATGCCGGAGACTAGCCAAACCGTTGGCGAGAAGGGCTGTTTAGATTGTAATAGAATAGTGCGTTTTCTAAGACATCATCTGAACAGGTTACGTCTTCTGGATGTCTAGAGACAGAGCACATTTTTTACAAAACATATTTTTTGCGACTGAGTTGCTCTAACGAGATGCAGAATGCAGGTCAATTGAATCCTGGCAAAATTAGATGTGTTCCTATCAAGAGTTTACTCGACTTCATTCGAACGGAGGAGATATTGCTGTTGGACATTATCTTTAGGCGGGAACGCACTGTTGAATGGGTGGATGTGATCATATGGGTTATCTTAATATGTGCAATTGCTGACTGTGCAGTGGAAACAATCGAGTAGAATTAAATGCGGCACCATTACATCAAAAATATATTGAATATTTCGAACGCATTATCAGCAACAGAAACGTCAACGATGTTTGCCTTATGTTTTTTTTCCAAAACTCAGTGAAATAAACATCAATAACTATCGTGCGTTTTTTAGCAGTTCATAACTTTGAGTTAGCAACACTGCTTTATTTGACAACCGACTTAACAGCTGATAGATGCTTCATGTTTAGTTTGATTTGACACTTTATTGTGGATGGACTAACACCAGAGCAACACTTGCAAATTGTTCAAACTTTTCAACAAAGTAAAGGTTCTGTTCGTCAAACTTGTCATGCACTTCGGTTGAATGGGTAGTGTCGTATAGGTACGTATATAAGCAGAATTGTTGCATTTGAAGTCAGGTTAATTCACAAAGTTTTGGTGTTCGGCATTATGCGCTGACTGAGTTATTGGTCCTACGCCTTCAAAAACGATGATGGTCAGAATGTTACTATCAATGGTCAACGGTATATGGAAATTATAAATCTTTTTGTACTTCAGTTAGCTGACATTAATTTTGCATAGATCGTGCTACAAGTGATTTTCTCAAAGAAACTTTTGATGAAAGAGTAATAACATGTGTGTGATTTAACTCCATTGGATTATTGTCCTTGGGGTTATATAGAAAGTAACTTGTCTTCGTCGATAAATCAAAAATAATTCAACAACTGGAAGTCAACATTCGAGTATTATTGGCAAAAACGGCCAATATGCTGCGAAAAGTTTGTGAAAATTGCGCCTTGTATGCGCCTGGCGTGGTGACCATATGACATAAAATTTGCTATCCAATAAAACCCATTTCATTGATTTATAAAATATATTTCTTTGTTTTATATGTTTTATTTGTGTAACTGCAAGAAAAACACCCGATAGTTGTTTCAACAGAATAATGTTATGTGCTATGGTTAGGTTAGGTTAGGTTAGGTAAAAGGGGCTGCCAGACATGCCTGGCACACTTAGACCCATAGGGCCCATTGTGATACCAACAAACTTCCTCCGACAGCCCGGTCCGACCAGTTAGCCTTCTCAATAAATTTGCGTATCAGCCCTACAGGAGTCTCCAGTAGAGTCTCAATACCAACAACGTACGCACCGAAAAACCTGTGACAGATGCTCCGTAGTCTCCACCTCCTCTTCTAAGGAGCACTTACATATAATAGAGTCCCTCTGGTCAAACCTAATGGCATGTCTCCCCGCTAAGCAGTGACCTATAAGTGCCTCTATCACCGCAGATATTCTGCCTCTCGGCAAGTTCAGCAGTTGCCCTGACCTTCTCCCGTACTATATGTCCTACTAAGTTGTTTAAATTTACTTTACTCCATCGCTTTTTTATTCAAAACATGAATCTGTATCTTGGTTTCCAAGATCTTGGAATTTGACTCCTTCTGATTGAGTGTTTTAGCGGTACATTAACTTCAGGCCAGACTTTAAAAAAAGTGCAGACATACTAGAGCCTGTGATATCATTTTTAACTTAGGCTTTACATATTCACATTTTTTCGACAAAACTTTGAAATTAAAAGCTATTTGTTACTTGTTAACCCTATACAAACTTATCATTATTATCATATTCATATGAGACATAAAAACAGAGATGTAATACAAGTCGAAAAGAACAGGAAAGAAAAACTTGTTTAAATCATTTGCTCTTCGTAGGCTTTAACTTTGACAGCCATAAATCATTTGGGGTTTTTTCTATTATTATTACTGCTGCTGCTGCTGCTGTTGCTGTTCATCTAAGAGGCTTAACTTTGTTTTATTTTTTACGTGAACACATTTAACCTTTTCTTAAGCTCTCATGGCACCTCTTTAACTAGAGAATAAGGGAAGAAAAAAATTTCTATACGATTTCGTTTGTCATTTTAATAATAAAAGTTTTTCTTCATAGTATGTGTTACATACAAGATACTCCCTATAAATTTTACTTTTTGTCATTGTTAACCTTTTTGTTGTCATTGTTTTGATATTTTTACAGTTGTTGTTGTTGTTGTTGTTGTTGTTGTTGTTAATGTTTCTGTTGTTGTTTACACATTAAGATTTATGTTTTTAACATCAATGAAATTAATTCCAGGTAAAATCATTAGTCAAGATTATAGGTTAGAATATCAACATGACATTGTACGCACATCCATAAGCACTGGAATCAAAGGATTTCTTTCTTTCCTTTTTTCAGATAAATTTAAAACGAAAGGCTATAAATTTACACATACTCACTAATACTGTTACGTATTTTAAGAATGTATGTTAGCATGTCATAGTAAAGGCTGATGTTGTATGAGTCTATGGTGTCTGAGTGTAATTGTGATGAAGTTTATATATATAAATTTTCTGGGATAAGTTAATGTTGATAAATAAATTATTTATTGAATAAAATATAAGATTAACCACATAAGTTTGTAAATCATACCGAATCCCTTTCAAAATACTTGTCAAGTTAAATGGAAAGTGCTAAAGGAATTGTTTTTCCATTTAACACAATTTGTAATGGTGGTTTTGTAGTGTTTGAACTTGTAATTGAACAATTTGAGAAGCTCCCTCCCTATATGCCAGCTGTAAGCAACTGTAGAATAAGAATAGGAAATTTTTGAAATAAATTTGTAATAATAAAGTGGAGAGTATAACAATGAGTGATGCATTATTTCAGAGAATTGAGATTTTTGAAAAAAAAATTTTTTAAATAAAGTTTGTTTGACTTACTTTTTCCATTTTTTGAAAATAGAAATAAAAAAGTATAAAGAAATATATTAAATTTTTTTAATATTCCTTCAAAGTGTGGTAAATTTAAATTTTACTTAAAATAAATACGTTATTTAAAGCAGCAAAAAAATGGAAACAATAAAAAACTTTAAAACTTTTTTCTATTTTGTTTTAATAGTGTAATGTAATTAAAACAAATAAACTTTTAAAATTCTCTTAATTATATAGCGTTTTTACAGCTATCTTTCCGAAGCACCTAAAATCCAATTTGTTACATAGTATTTTTTATTATAACTTAGTTGAGTTTAGCGCCCTCTTGCAACAATATAGAGAAGCAACTGAAATAAACCGTTCAGTTTTATATTCACCCGATAATTAGCATTCAAAAATATAAATTTTATCATAATCTGTGATGGGATGACGTCTGATCTCTCTATCTCTCATACCTTATTTATATATTTTTAATTTTAAACAATGATGAAACACATTTTCATCTTTATCGCTAGGACTTGAACGTGGGATACAATTAGGGAGATCGGGCGGTTATTATTCGATCGATATTAACCGGTTTTTTGGTTTTGTCGAATACGGTTTTTTTTAAATCTTAATTTTTCGAATATCGAAAAAATCGGTTGATTTAACACGAGTATACGTTTGTAGATTTTTTTATGGAAAATATGCTCATCGTTTAACTATTTGTATACATTTAATTATTTTTGTAAAGGGTGGGGCAAATTTGACGTTAGGAAGTAAATTGACTTAAAAACAATTTTTTTGACAAATCCGGTTTCATTCCTACCAATATAAAATAGAAATATTGGAATTAATAACAGAACATGATGTCGGGCAAATGTCCACCACTAGCACGTCGGCAAACGTCCACTCTTTTCACAAACTTTTGAGCCGCTTTTTGCACAAAGCTTCGCTTATCTCGTCAATGCCGCGCCCAATTTCATATTTCTGACATTGCCAAATCGAGAAATAAGGCGATCGGGAAATTTCTCATGCAATAACTGAATTCTTTGGCTGGCTGTGTGGCTTGTGGCGCCGTCCTGCTAAAAACAAAGGTCACTCATGTCAACATTCGCCAATTGTGGCTACAAAAATTGGTTACCATAGTTTGGTAGCGCAGACAATTCACGATGACGGCAGTTCTTTGCTCAGTTTCGAAAAAATACCGGCAGATGATGCCGCCTAATCATAATCATACTTTCTTTAGCTGTAATGGTTTTTCGATGACTCTTTGTGGATTTTGTGAGCTACATATTCAACAATTGAAAATGGGCCCCATCACTAAAGATGATTTTGTCGAAAAATTCGCTGTTTTCGTTCAGTTTATCAAACAGCAGATTTTCGCAATTAAAATTCTTGGTTCACGAGTGTAGCGTTCCATAGTTAAAATTTCCCAATTTTTTACTAAATACGTGTTAAAGGTTGACAGCTCAGTTCTAGCCTCAAATTAGCCCACCCTGTATATGTGACAACCTTGACGTCTCACAAAGAACGTGAAACCAAGGTAGATCGAAAAAGATATGTACACTTGAGCAGCAATAACTTTTACTCATCTTCTGTAAATAAATATTGATTTTCGTATATGGAGAATTATCAACTAGACTCAACGGCAAATTTAATAGTTAGTGAAGTTTTTCACGTCGCTAGTAATGTTGTGAGGTGATGTCGCTGTTGAAAATTGTCAGACGGTGTGGCCTGGGATTGAACCGACGACTTTTTGATTGAAAGCTGGGTGTCTTATCTAACATAGTATAGTGACACACACACTATTAAAAACGTGGTGCATGCATTTACATACAGTGCTGTTCGAAACCTTAGCAACTTTTCTTGTAGAGGCAATTAAGGACTTGTGCATTACAAATAGATTTTTTCGAAGTATTTAATGTTTGTTATCTTAGGCACCTAAATTATAACTATAATAGCAAACCTTTAATTCCATTCTCTTCCAGGTAATGTAACAACAAAAATGAAAATTGGTCCTTGAGTAGCTGTTTGAAACTTAAGCAACTTTCAGTACTTTGTGTAATAACCTTTATTTTTTATGGCCTCCGTACTTCGTTTTGGCATAGATTTTATGAGATGTGCTAGAATTGTTGTTAGTATTGATTGCCAAATTAATTTTAAGCTCTCCATTAGCCTCTGCTTACTTTTAAAACGACGTGGTTCAGCTCTGCGCTTCATGAATTAAAAACAATTTTATTTAAACAAAAGAACCGGTTAACCGATTATTTGAACAATTATTAACCGAAAACCGTTTTTTTTAATTGCTACTTTTTTAATTATTCGAAAACCGGTTTTTGAAAAAAGTCGAATAATCGATCTCCCGAGATACATTACCACTTAAAACTGCATTACGCAACCTCAACAAAAAAAAGGTTGTGTAAAAAGTGTTAAGTACTTAAAATATATTTGATATATCGACTATAATTTAACTCTGGATTTACCTTAATTACTAAAGAAAATATTCTAGATGTGAGGCAAATGCTATGGCTGAGTCATCATAATACTTTCTGGAATTTTACTTGTACTGATTCAAGGTTTTTTTTAATCTTTGCCGTATGTTACATTTTTTACGAAATCGACTTTATGACGTGAATGCATTGCAAAGTCACAAACACATCACATAGTAAAACATTATATCGATATTTGCAATACTTATGGCAACATAACATATAAAACATACGATAATTTTGCGCAAATGGGTTGACACCATTTGGGATATTTGTATGACGTATATACCATAGGCGCAAGCAAAATTAAATTAAAATTTATAAGACTCTTAGTCATCAACAGTTGTATTCTGTCAGAGGAATTTAGTTTACTTCACAAGATCCAAAGTAGATTGAAACCGGCCTATTTTGGGTCTTATCATCTAACTACTAGTCGTAGCGTAAGTGAAAGGATTATCTAGTTGGATTGGAGTATAATATGTTAATCACTCTTAATTTAAATTTGGGGGTATTATTTAGATTTAAGTACAGAAAAAATTGTCAGTTTAACTTAGTTTGCATTACTTTAACTGCAAAGTAAGACAATTTCAAATTTTTGATAAATCATTACTTACCCTTGTCTAAATAATATGTGTTTGCATGATGTGTGTTTGTGTTTGTATTTAACAACACATTATTTCATATTTTATATTTAAAATGTATATACATACATACATGCATACATGCATATAAAATTGCAATATTAAAATATTTTAATTAAATATACAACAAACATTTAATTTGAAAATGATTGTCAGAAGGCATAATTAAAACATCACTTGATAACTTTGTGATATTCAATTAACAATTTAAAGTTCTGCTTTAAACTTGTTAAATTATTTGCGTCAAATTGTGCAACATGCTGTCTGTCTGTCTGGTTACAATACCAGTAAAAATGATTAACTCAATGTCAACATTTAAAAATGAAAGAGAAAATTCAAAAGCAGTTGTATAAAGTTTTGCATTATATTTAAAATGATAATTACTCGTACTAAGCTAAATTGAAATATTTTAAAACCTTAAATGATTTAATGTTGTAAACTCAATGAATAAAAATTGTGATGATGACGAATTCAGAAGAAACAACTTTAAAAGTTTTCGAGAGAAAAACTCTTGACCTAAAAATGTATGAAAGAGGTGATAACATCCTGAGAAGCAATTCAGAATTGTTGCGGCTTAATGTTGAAGAGGGTGCACTTTAATACATGAAAGCACAGAACAGGACCCGAAAATTCATCCTTGATTATACCCTTGAAACTTCAAGGAGTGGAGGTCGCCAATGTAAGAGCCTAATAGACACTATTATCGACGATATCCGTGTAATAGGAGATTAGGGTTAAAAGAAAGGAATGAGGGTGAGTTGTTTAGAAAATCAAAACCCATCTCGAGTTGTAGAGCCTAATGCTGCTGATTATAGAGATTATCTGAAGTGTTGTAATTTTAGGTCTTTGAAAAAGTTCTTTTACAAATTTGACCAAAAACTAAATATTTTCTTCTTATATTTGACATGAGCCTTGTTAAAGCAAATATGTTTTGCCATTTTTGGTGTAAAGCCATTATATCATCAGTGTAAAACTTTTGGGTTTTCTAAGCGAAAGAACTGATCGAATTGCGTTTTGCAAACCTTTACGGAATTTAAATTTACACCAATAAGAGAGTTCTGCAGAGATCGGCACAAACGATAATCTGAAGGTGCTAGGTCTAGCTTATATGGTGGATGCGTTAAAATTTCATAGTAAAGCTGTGTTAGTTTCTGCCTGGTCATTAGATATGTGTATGGTTTGGTGTTGCTATGATGGAATAGTACAACTTTTCTGTTGATCAATTCTTGACATTTTAAACGAATTTCATGTTGATAGTAGAGATCAGAATTAATCGTTTGACCGGGTTTCAGAAGCTCATAATGAATAATTTACTTCAAATCTAACAACACACAACATTACCTATCCTGGTGTTAATACTGGCTTTGGCATCTAATGAGAAGCTTCTCCTTGCTTCGTTTACAAACTTTGTCATGTACGACAACATCTTTCATAGTTTCTAATCATTCGCTTCAGACATGGTTTGATTTCGTTCCGTCTTAGCAGTGAACCACAAATGGAAGTTCAGTCCATGAAGTTTTTCACTGTTAATGCATTCACTGCTGATTTACTTATTACAACATCGTCAGCGTAAACTGCGCAAATTTATTAAGTGGCCTGCTACGCTTCTTAGTTTTTCCATAATAGAAAAGCAAAACATGATAGTAATGTCTCGAATTTATATAACCTTTCACTGAATAATGTGATTTGAATAAAGTCTTCTAATAAAGTAAAGCCAAAAATGTTGCCCTTCAAACAAGCTATAGTGTTGCCTGATGCAATTAATATTACCGGATTCTTACATACATTTTTGAAGCAAATGTCTGCATTTTTTCTTTAGATAACACAAAATCAATCTAAAAAAATTCATTCTGCAAGTAACTCGAACTTGCCGGAGAGCTCTCAACCACCTCCGAACTTGAAAGAGTATCAGTGACTATGCCTAGTATACTCTTTCGAGCCCGTGCAGTAAAAGTAGTTTTTGAAAATCTCAACGTAAATAAGTCATCTGGGCTGGATGGCATTCCAGCGCTGGTCCTGAAGCAGTGCTCTTCGACGCTTGCGCGTTCATTGGTAACCCTTTATCGTGCCGGTATTTTTCCATCTTGCTGGAAGTTTGCGAATGTAACTCCAATCCCTAAAAAGGGTGAGGCTACCAACCCTGAAAACTACCGCGCAATAGCAGTTTGTTTGACACTCTTCAAAGTCATGCAGAGTATGATTAATTATCACCTTGTGAAGTATTTGGAATCCAACAATTTGCTGAGCGATCGACAGTACGGCTTCCGTAGGAGCCGTTCTACTGGTGATTTTCTGGCGTTACTCTCCGAGCGGTGGAATGAGTCCATTCATGGATTTGGTGAGAGTAAAGTTGTGTGGAGTCTGGCACGAAGCTCTCATATCCAGACATATTGCTTTTAGTGTCGGTAGTCACTTCTCTCGACTTATATCGAGCTTTTTCAGAAATCGCATTATAAGAGTGGTTATAGATGGGAGATCATCGGACGAGTTCAAGATTAATTCATGGGTACCACAAGGCTCTGTTCTTTCTCCCACTTTATATCTCATATTTCTAAGTGACTTTCCTCTTCTTACTTCCAATCCTATCTATTCTTTTGCAGCAACATTTGTCATTCATATTCCTTTGTTGGTAGGCCAAATCTCTTAGAGATTGGGGCGAAGAGGTGAAATATGAATGACACACTCACAAACGAAAATCTCCGAGTGGGGTTGTGCAAACAGATTTAATTTTAATGCACGTAAGACCCATTGTTGTTTTTTTGACTCACAGACGTGGTGGTGTGGTGTCATCTATGTCAATGGGTAATGTAGATATTGGGGAATCAGATGCTCTTTATATTCTGGTCATGAGAATTCATTGTGACGTTCGTTGGAATGATCACATAATTCTAGTGTAGAAAGAAGCATTCAAGTTTGGTATGACGCTGGAAATACTTCACTCCGTCTGACCTCCTCAATATTTACAAGACCTATATCCGACCTAAGTTGGAATAGAACTCTCATGTAGGGAGGGTAGCCAATTCAATGTGCCGTGCGTTTCATTGTTCTATTCGTACTATAATGGAATGTGTTCGCACGAAATAGTGGAATTAAATACGAAAAATCCCATTTTCCTACGCAGTACCCGTATTTTTCGTAGTGCACACCCCTTTTTAGTTGATTGTAAAGCGAACACATTATAGAGAAAACTTGTATTATAGTCGCACTGTCCGTTTGTGGAATATTCTTCCCGCAAAAGTCTTCCCTACCACTTACGACATGAGTAAATTCAAGTCGAACGTCAATAAACCCAACCCACTAGTTCCTCCTTGCCACAACTTATATTCCTAGTACCAGTACAATGCTGGTCATAAATCAAAAAAAAATCAGTCTAGGACAGACGATAATGTTGCCTGAAAATATCCAAAGATTTGTTTTTGGGATGCCCCGGTGTATTAGTGGGTAGTGTGAAAGTGTGACGATCGAGGTCTCTATTACCATCAGAAGCTCTGTTTTCAACAAAAATCGTCACGAATTTTATAAAATTTAACTTCTACGTTTTGACCGTCTTTATAAAAGTTGTTGCCAGTAAACAAAATGTTCGACAAATATTTCACTAATGGAAAACCAAGATTCCGGATAACAACAAACTAGTAATTCAAATTGTTTTCCTTTTGTGTAAAGTCATTTACGTATCTTTTCATCTAAATTTCTGCAAAAATATTTGGCAAACTTTTGAATCTAAAACAATTATTATTCTCCTAAATTTACCATGTCGACAACCAATTTCAGAAGGATTTAATATTTATTTTCTTGTGAGTACAATTTCATACAGAGCTAATTAAGTTTTAGGAATTTTTATGTACAAATTTTTATTAATTAATTTTTTAATTTTTGCTTAACTCTCTAAAGATTGCCTTGTTTCGAGAAAATTTAATTTATTTGCAAATTTTTTTGGTTTCTTAAAAAACCAGAAGTACAAAATAAAAATAAGTTTTTTCTGCTTGCTCCACTAATACTTATTAGTTTCTAATTTCATTTTGCATATAGCAGAGAAGCTCAAATAAAATCAATTTACAAATAAATACATTCTGTAAACATCTCTATATACGAATATGAAATGTTTTGTATGAAAAAGATGTAAGAATGCACGCACACTGAGTAGCTTAGTAAGGAGTAGGGATGTGGAGATTGTAAAAGAGAGGTAACCATAGAGAATTTAACTATTAATCCAGTTACCAGTTGTTGTCACTGTTCCATTTGAATTTCATTTATAACATGAAATTGCTTTCTAAATTGCATTTTGGATTTAAATACTATTGAGCATTGCTTACAGTATGAAAGAGAAAATGTGGCATGTACTTGTTTCCTTTCTCTCTTCTGTGTGCAATGTTATTTTATTGCACAACAGACTTACAAGCATATACTCTTTTTTCAATGAATTTGTAGAATGATTGCTATCCAACACTCGTGTTCTTTTTCGGTTAGTTGTACCAAAGGATTCTTCATATCATTTCATTGGAGCTTGCAACACTTGCCACTTCGGAATATATGTACATATAGTAGGGAGATCGATTACTCGACTTTTTCAAAAACCGGTTTTCTAATAATTCGAAAAGTAGAATTTTTTAAAAACCGGTTTTCGGTTAATCATAATTCAAATAACCGCTTAACCGATTCTTTTATTTAAATAAAATTGTTCTTAATTCTTGAAGCTCAGAGCTAGACCACGTCGTTTTAGAAATGAGCAAAAGCTGATGCAGAGTTTAAAATTAAAGTGGCAATCAACGTTAACAATAATTTTAACAAAGCTAATGAAGACTATGCCAAAACGGTGTGCGGAGGCCATAAAAAACAAAGTTTATTACACAAAGTATTGAAAGTTTCGAACAGCTACTCAAGGAGCTAATTTCCTTTTTGTTGTATTACTTGGTAGAGAATGAAATTAAGGGTTTGTTATTATAGTTATAATTTAGGTGCCTAAGATAACAAAAATTAAATGTTTTACTTTGAATAAATCTATTATAAATATAAGAGTCCTTAATTGCCTGGATAAGAATATTTGCTTAGATTCCGAACAGCACTGTATGTAAATTTATGTACCACATATTTAATAGTGTGTGTATCACTGTGGTATGTTAGGTAAGAACCCAACCAAGAAGTCGTCGGTACAATCCCAGGCTACACCATAATTTTATACAAATAGTTAAACGATGAGCATATTTTCAATAAAAATATATACAAACCTATACAAATTATACTTATTTAAATTAACCGGTTGTTCGTGTCAAATTAACCGGTTTATTCGGTATTCGAAAAATGAAGATTTTGAAAAAACCGTTTTCGACAAAACCAAAAGAACCGGTTAAAACCGGTCGAATAATAACCGTCCGATCTCCCTAACTTATAAAAACACGCTTTTCCATCTTACATACATACTGTATTGTATTTTGTAATCGTATAGGTCTTTGCTTTGCAAGCACACTCAGCGCTACAAGTGATATGATGCCGCAACGTGTTTCTGCAAGGGACTTATAGGCATCCCATTGCTCTTTGAACATGTACAATGGTTACGCTTCCTCTAACAACTGCGATCAAGTCAGATAAACTTGTGTAATTCATTGACGTTATTAGAGTTTTAATCACTGATACATAAATGTGTTTATTTATACATATGAGAGTATGTGTGAGCTATCATACGTTGAAAGGTAATAAAATACTTAAAATCATATGTGGCCATAGTCGCACAGAAGTGCACTCGTCTTATCGGCTTCGTATATGTTTACACCCTAACGAAAACGAAAATATGAAACGGAGAATAACAAATAAACAACAATTTCATTCAGTTGTGTGAAAGCTTTTGATGAAACCAAATGTATGTCGCTTTGCGTATTAAAATTGCTTATCTGTTTTGTTGTTAATTTTATTGATATTTTTCTTTAAGGCATATTACAAAATAGAAATACAGTTTTTTCTCTGGCCACCCTTGCTTAAAAGTCATTTAAATATATGCATGTATGTTAGAGCATATTAGGGCGCATATGTATTTACGGGTCTTTATTTTAATACTCCAGTTTGGTTTCATGCTTAAAATTTTGTAAATTTCTAAACATCTTATGGCAGAGTTAGCAATAGTTGTATTAATGAGTCTAATTAAGGGGCAAAGTTGTTTAATTTAATAAAGCGTCTACTGTAATCGAATGTGAAATTTCGAAAAGGGCACATATCCGAATATTTAAAGTTTACAGGAAATGAAAAAAAAAACTAGTTATTATTTATTGAAGTATAATAGTTCAAATTTTATACGAATTATATTTGTAACCGAAAATAACAGAAATATTTGGATATCGATTTTATTATATATATTTGTTTATATATTTAAAATTAATGAGCTGTGCCTTTTTTACGTTATCGAGTATGCAAAACTTAACGAAAAAACCATATTAATTTACAGAAAATTAGTATTTAGGTATCAAAAAATTACAGGCAATACTTCTACTAGAAATAAATATTATACTCTTATCAAAAATCTTCTTCAGGAAGCTCTTTTTCATTTGTTGTTGACCATTGCAGTATTTCGTCTTAAAATTCTATAAATTCTCCCGGTATATATTGCTTGAGTTTGACTGCAATTTTCAGAATTTTATAGGTACTTTGTCTCTAAAAGCTCGATAAGGAAGAAGAAGAAATATAACGGCTTTGCGCTCAAAGAAAAAAAAAGCGATGCTGCATTGCACTCTTTTGTACTCTATGTTTAAACAATAATTTCGAAAGAGGCACATCTCTTAGAGTTATGACCTATCTGCCATGATGTCTAAGGTAGAAAGAATATGATGGATGTTAGTTCTGATATGAAAAAACGCATTTACCTAGATGTGCGAGATGTGCCCTTTTCGTAATTGCATATTCAATTACTGTAAGCAAATATATAAAAGATTTAATTAATTTAATAGATATAATAGACTGGGTACTGTCATATAATGACAGAAGTACTCAGCTTTGGTTTGTTAACGGCTTTGCACGCTTAATTTTTAATTCTTGTTTAAATCAATCTTTAGAAAGTTTAAATTTCTATTTGTAATTATATTATCCAATAAATTTAATATTTTTACATATTTTTAATTAAAGAAGATAAAAAAGTGTTAAATTTTAAATATCATCCAAATATCAAAGAACATTCTGTAAGGACTTACTAATAAAAATATCAAATTTCCTTATAAGATTAAAAATCTTTTTTTTTTTCAAATTCCCTAATATTCCCAAAAATATTTTTTATTTTTATACAAAAAATACATATTTTTATTTGATCCTTAAAAAAAACTAAATAAATAAAAAAAGCCTATACAAATTTTTGATAAGAAAATAACCAGTGTCTATAGTATTATATGTTCTCTATGCCTTTCTCATATGATTTTTAATATTCGTTTTACAAGTGCAAGCAGTAGTAGTCATAGTAGATATTAGAATACTTTTCTTTGTAAAACCTTTTTAAATTATTCATAATCTATAACACTTTGAAGTTAACCCAAATCCACAAACAGAGTGAACTAAGTCAAATGATTTTATGGAAAATTGCATTACACTTTTATATACGAGTATGCGAGGGAAGTTTGGGAAACTTTTTCTATATTTCTTAATTCTAAAACATATCACAATCTATTGTTTCTAAATTAAGAATAAAACTTTTCTTCGTAAAAAGACCAAACAAACCTCATCTAGACCCGGAAAAACTAAAGAATATAGAGGTAAAAAATACAGTTAAGCAAACAAAAAATCAAGACTTTGAGACTATAAACCAATACAGACGAACTAATATAGTATATGATAACATTGGCTTCAAACGTAAAAAATAAAGGTAACAATGGATTACTGAAAAAGTCCTTTCTTAAATGGATGAACGAAGGAAGTACAGAAATAAAGACAGTCCTGAATATAATCGTATACAATGCCTTATCGGAAGAAAAATCCGAGGAGCAAAGAACGTGTGGATAGCAAATCAGTGTGATAAAATCGAAAAACTTTTATTTATTATAACGATTTAAGTCTACATAAAAAGACAAAGGAGCTGTGCAATATTATAACAATATTTAATTCATACATTCTTTTATATACATCAACTGAGATTATCGCAGAAGCGTCTGACAAAAATGATATAGGGATGAAATATGTTAAAGATATATTTTCTAATTATTCTAGATCATCAAACATCTTTGAGTTAACAGTTTTGGAGCTACAGGGGCCAACTATAACAAAATCAGAAATAATTTATGCAATTAATTTGTCGAAAAATACGAAATCCTTAGGTTGTCACAATTTGACAGGCGAAATATTAAAATTCTTGATGAAAAGGCAAAATTCGCAAAAAAGTTTTTTCTAATGTGTCATGTCATTCGTTCAAAATATTTTTGAAAATTATTCACCAAAGCATCTACGTAACTTGTGAATTACACAGGAGTCGGCTCCCGTTTTGGTTTAGGTAAGCTATGGGCACCCACGTGGTTTTGTTTAGTATTAAATTTTCGGTACAGAAATGCAAGATGTGTTGCTATGCTTTATTGATTATGAAAAAGCTTTTAATAGAGTAACAGATGACAAATTAAGCGACATACCACCTTGGTCAGTGAAATTTTTTCAGAAAATTAAAAATACAAATCTAAATCTATAATATCCCCTTTACAGTAGTCCCCATCGACTGCAACATACTTATGTCAGCGCTTAATCCAATCCTTGAAGCATTTTTTATATTCGGTTTTCAGTATGTCCATCGGTGCTTCCAGCTATTTTTCCACTATTTTCTCTCGGCTGCTGAAATGCGTTCCCCGGAATTGTTCTTTAACTCGATTGAACAGAAAGAAGGCACAGAGAGCCCATCAAGTGAATTCGGTAGTTGTTAGATGCTATTTGTTGCATTTTTCGTCAAAAGCTTTCGAATAATGATGGCTCTGTGCGGCGGTGCGTTACATGATGCAAAATCCACGAGCTTTCTGCCCACAATTCCGGTCTCTTTCGGGGAATTGCTTCACGTAAACATTTCAAAACGCCCAAGTAAAACACTTTGTTTACTGTCTGGCCTTTTGGCAAAAACTCATGATGCTCTACATCGTTGTAATATATGAAAACCATGAGCATTTCCTTCTCTTTTGACTGAAAACAACGTGGGTTTTTGGTCTAGGCTCATTTGGTGTATGCCATTCACTTGCCTGATGTTTGGACTTCGTGTCGCACTCATAAACCAATATCTCGTCTCCAGGAATGATCATTTTTATGAATGTGGGATCGGATTCAGCATCACAAATCATGGCTTTTGCGACCTCGGCAGGATCTCTGCTTTGCATACATTTGAAGTCTTTCGGCACCAACTTTGCTGCTACACTACGAAAACCCAAATCATTAATCAAAATGTCTTGCACGGATCCATAGCCAATGTTCAAGTCCTCTGCTATCTCTCTGATGGCTAATTTGCGGTTATTTCTTTTCTTTTATCAATGTTTTCGTCGGTTTTCAATGTCGATGGTGTTCTATTACGTTCATTATCCTTGATTGACTCACGACCACTTTTAAACCACTCGTGGGCTAAACGACCGTTTCCTTAAGAGAATTGCTCCCGAAACACTTTTCCAACATTTATAACGTTCGCGCACCATTAAATTCGTTTTTTACGCAAAATTTAATACAAGTTTGTTGTTCAGAATTTAAATCCATTTCTAAAATTGTAAAACATCGCCAAAACACATAAAAATAGATGTACTCTTGGCTAAGTAACTTTTGCAAATTTCAAGCTATGACGCTAAGATTTAGCGGGAATATCAACAACAGATTTACCAACTTAACAACCAAAAAAAAAAACTAAAATCGGAACGATGGGACCGCCACACGGGGTTATTCCGGGAACTTTTTGATCAAGGTGGTATTTGAAACTATTAATATGGTATAGGATCACCTTACTGGAACACAACAGCTGATATTCGCCTTGAACACATTGTAACTGCAGCTGTGGCGATTTATAGATGAGTGGAGCAGCAATTGCTTTCGAATCTTTATTCACAATGTATATTTCAAGAAGCACTGGATCAAATAAATATTGGCGTTTAAAGTTAATGGTCAATATAATAACAATATCCGCTATGCAGACAATAAAACGTTATTTTGCGATAACATAGATGACCTGCAGCAACTTTTAAATGTAGTTAATACTCACATCAGTATCTAAGGCCTTATAGTAAATAAGAAGAATATAAAATATAAGGTGTGCTTCAAAATGATAAAGTCACTTTAATATTTGCTTAATTTATCCAAACTATAAAATGTTACATATGGTCACCTTATTAAAAAAATTCTATGTTCAAATAATTGAATAATAAGCCGGTTGTGCTCTTAGAGATGTACTGTTATATTATGTTTATTTAAATTTATGTAAATAAATGCAAAATTCAATGCGTCAAAATGATATATAATGCCTTTGTCCAGAACATTGGAGCGGATTTCGTGCCAGCTGTTGCCGATTGCCACTTTTAATTCATCTTTTGTGCGGTACTGTTGGCTGTCAGCATAAACATTACGCACAAGCAGTCCCCACATATTTCCCATTTCGTGTAATTCGGGGGAACCTGCTGACCAATCAAGTACTTTAATATTCTGCTCCTCAAAGCATTGTCTGGTTGACTTGCTGACATGAATTGCTGCGTTATCTTGCTGAAAGGTGAAGGTTTTGTCAGCATTTAAGGCCAAATAAGACAGCAAATATTCAGACAGAATGCCGTGGTGTTTTAAACTATCCATTCGAGTGGAAGCAAAGTAGAGTTCCAGGGTACCATGGGAGCTAAAGCCAGCCCCAACCATCAAACTGCCACCGCCGAAGTTCCGTTTGAAAAAAAACAAGGGCTCCTTCCTTAAATCTCGCTAATAGCAATTGAAACCATCTGGTCCATCCAGGTTAAATTTTTTCTCATCAGAAAAAATTACCTACAAACCCAAATATGTATGGAATATCTTATAACTTTTTTGAAATAATGTTTACCTGATGGCAATTAGTTGCCATGTTGTTTTTCGCAAACTCCTCACGCTTTGTTTTAATTTTGCTCGAATAAGGTTTGTCTGAGCGTTGATAGCTCTTAGAATTGTGCTTTCTGAAGCCTGTAATTTCAATTCCTCTTTCATTGTTACCGCACTTTTCATCGAAATCGAGGCCTTTAGTGAAATTTGCACAACACACAAAGATCGTCCCAGTTTTTTCGCCATTCCACGCATACTCAATCCATGCTCATGAGGTGCCACAATTTGTCCTTGTTCATAAGGTCACAAAGGTCCGCGCAGATATTATTTAAGTTATAAATTAGTACAAAAAAAAAAAAAATTTGCAATTGTATACCATCTGATTAGATTAATTGCTTATTAATCGCTGACCTTAACATTTTGACACATTGGATTTTGCACTTTTTTACATAAATTTAAATAAAAAAAAGCAAAACCGTCTTATTATTCACTTATTTGAACGTAGAATTCTTTTAAATAAAGTAGCCATACATACATTTTATAGTTTGGATGAATTGAGCAAATATTAAGGTGACCTCATCATTTTGAAGCAAACCTTATAATAATAAGCAGAAATAGAAATCCTTATTATGGCTTTAATATTACGATTATTAATGAACCGCTTGAACGAGTATCTAAATTTAAATACCTTGGTGACTGGCTACAAGAGAATTGGAAATGCGTTAAAGACAAAAGTTGCCGAATAGAAATGGCTAGTAGCACATTCTGTAAACTTAAAAAAACTTTTTACAAACAGAGACATAAAGATTAAGTTTCATATATGGTTTAAGAAATACTACGTACGGTCAGTCGTCCTGTACGGAGTTGAATTATGGACACTAAAAGTTGCAAATATAAACAAATTAAAAGCATTTGAAATGTGGCGTTATCGCAGAATGTTAAAAATTTGACGGACTAAAAGAGTGGCCGACGTAGTGGTTCCAAATAGATTACAAAATGAACGAGAATTTTTACTATTATAACACGACGTAAAACTGCCTATTTCGGTCATATAAACAGAGGTGAGAGGTATATAGTGCTGCAATTAATTTTACTTGAAGCAGCTATCGTATCATAGAAACATATGGAACTGTACTTGCTTAAGAATCATCGATGAATTAGTTTACACAGCATGGAATCGTGGCGCTTTTGCTATATTATTATTAATGTATAAGTATATATTTTTACTTAAAATCTTAAGTATATTAACACTTTTACTATTACGAAATATTTAAGAAAATTAGCATGCAATCGCTTATATTTGGAATTGATGGAAATGAATCAAAATAGTTTCCTTCCAGCTTGATACACATTTCCCACTTTTGCTACTTTTAACCAAAGTAATTTTCTTTAGACTACTCCCTCGTATATATGTATGTAAATCTGTATTATTACTTACATACATATATACGTGGAAATCTCCCTATGCATGTCCTTGTCTAAGGCGAATACATTCCTACAAATATATTAAAATATATTGTTTAAGTATATAAATATTTTTTATTTGTATAAAACCTTACAAATCCTTACGTATATTGTATATAAAAGCATATGTTTTTTACCAGATTTGAAGCAAAACTTCTTTCTTTTATTACAAATACAACAATTTTTATAGGTTTTTTTCATAACTACACTAGGAGATTTTTGAATGAATTGAAATTTATAGTAAAATATTACAACAACAAAAATCAGGAAAAACAGACTTTTATGTGGCATAGAATCATGATTTTATGCATATGCAAGTAAAAATATTATCAGCTGAACCAAAAACATAGGCAAAATATTTATGTGAAATAGTAGTAATTGTACTAGTATTTGTATATAAAGATTACTTACATTGTGTAGGGGAAAAAGTCTGAAATTTTTGTTAGGAATATATTTAGGACACCTATTAAAGTTCTATAGTTATATTATTAAAAAATTTTGAAATTTTGAATTTCATTAATGCAGTTTTTTAACTTTAAATTATAAAATTCTATTCCAAGAAGAAATCTTGCCAAATATATTGGGTGGTCGTTTACAAATTATCGGAAGATGGCACTAAAATTTAGTATATTTAATAACACTGAGCGCTGCAAGTAACACTATAGCTTGTTTAAAAGGTGACATTTTAAGTTCCTCTTTATTGGAAGACATTAAATCAATTATTCTGTGAAAGATATCGACGTTTAGAAATAAGTGAAAACTCGGAACATTACCATTATATTTTGCTGGAAAAATTTGTGAAGTTGATGGAGGCGGTAACTAAAAAAATAGCAGGGAAATGAGTTAGTTGACCGTTTTCTAACTGATAATTTTGATGTTAAAGATGGACATCGCTCTGATGGACCAATCAATAAAAAACGATAAAATTTAAGGAAAAAAAAAATTGAGAAAGACCCCCACATAAGCAGCATGAATGATGTTAGGGTACTAAACGTTCATCTCCAAAAAGGCATCAACTATTTGAAGAAAGTTGGATACAAATAAGGTTGATGTTTGGGTGTCGCATGTATTAACAGTGAAAAATTTATTGAATCAGAAGCGAATAATTACGGGCGATGAAAAATGGATCACGGACGATAATAATGTACGAAAAATATTATAAAAGAAGCAAAGTAAAGCTTCACAGACAGTGGCAAAGCCTGGATTGACACCAAGCAAAGTAGTGCTTTGTGTCTGGTGGGATTGGAATTGAATTGTTCATTATGAGCTTCTAAGACATGATAAAACTATTGATGCTGAACTCTACTGTCAACAATTAGAAAGATTGATGCAAGCAATTTAATTAAAACTAACAAATTTGATCAACGATCAATGGTGCTGTGTTCCACCATGACAACGCTGGAGCACACAAATATTTGATGACCTGGCAAAACAGAGAGTATTTGGGTGGTAAGTTCTGATGCATCCACCGTATAGCCCGGACTTTACAACTTCGTATTATCATTTGTTTTGATATTTGCTTAACTCACTTAATACTATAAATTTAAATACTTGCATGAAGCAATTGTATCAGGTTTGGGTCAGAAAACCGAAGAGTTCTACACTGATAGAATACTGGCCAAGGGCTATCGATCAAAACATATTTGGATTAATTAAACTCGTTTCAAATATAAAAAAGGGGTTATATGTTTGGCCCAATATAACCTTTGAAATGTTCTAATGGAAGGCATGTTTCGTGCTTAATTTAAATCAAATAATTGTTATTTAAATATGTGGGTATCAATAAATTTTAGATTAATTTCTCATTGTACTTATTTGGATTATGTGAAAAATATAGACTCACCGTAATGTATACATTATATGTAATGCTTTAATTATTACTCATACGCCAACGAAGATTTAGAATTTTGATTTTTTCCAAAATTTAATTTATCGAAGTTTTAGCGATTAGAATGGAAGCTTGTGAATTTGATCTAAATGACTTCTTATATGATAAAAACCATCAGTTAAAAAGTGGGCGGAATCGGATAAGTGGACATGGTACTTCCTATACAAATTAAATAATGATTTTTGTAAATCTTGAGGATTAGTTGGAGTTGAAGTTTCTAAACTTGTTTTTAACAGTTAATAGAAACCATGATTTAAAAAAAATATGGAATTTTGCATGTGTAGAGTGGTAATAATTAAATCTTTCTTTATCTATCCACATTAGTCAAAAAACAGGTACAACAAAAAGGCTCCCAGCAACGCGGAAGTGCTTACTCTAGTTCAATATATTTTATCAAACTTTTCTTGCGTGAACAATCTCAACGTACTATTATTTTTGCGCTGATACATATTAAACAATTAATATTAAGGGTGTGGAGTTCCAATATAGAGAGATTTTTTTAAAGCCTTGGGAGTTGATTAAAAAAACCATCAAATTTAGAGAAATGTACACAGAGAGAAAAATCACATTTTAAATTCAACGTGACGCGTTGTTGAATTAAAAATTTTGCAACTTGGATTTTACGGTAATTCAACGGTCAACAGCTTTGAAAGCTTGTAAAATTATATTAAATTAACGTATTCATTTTTAAAATATAAATGTTTTTGTTAATCTGAAAATGTTCAGCATTGAATTCAACATAAAAATGTTGGATTTCTGACTTCGTGAAAAGGGTTCAGTGTCGATTTTCAAATGCCAAAACATAAATTAAAAGGCGTACGTTTTTAAATTAATAAAGTATGTTTTCGACTCAATGTGACAACTTTTTTGAAATTATAATGCACGTTGTTGAATATATTTTAATGGTGTATTGACAATTAATTAATATTAGTTTATGCTTAAATTTAAAAATCATCGTTGATATGAGGTTGCTCGTCTTTGTTTTAACTTTGTCGTACTTCAGTTTAAAGTTGTGCGACCTTAAAATGGTGTTTAGCATTTTAGAATAAACTAACACAAATCAGAAGTCCAAATAAAACAATTAAAAGCTGTCTGTTTTGTATATCTGTAAAAAAAAAATAGTTTTGCTGATACTGTAATCTTAACAATCCGATAAGCAATTAACATCTATAATTTAATTTATTAATACTGTTGCAGATATTAAAAGGTGAGTAAATACATTCCGTAAAAGACAGTGCCCCGTTAATATAATTATCATATTCCTAAGGGTTCTCCTGCATTCCAAAAGCAACTGAGTTCTCGATTCATTCAGCTTGAACTATAACCTTAGACATCCTGCAGTTACTCCTAACACTCCATGCTCTCACGGATTTTTCCGAGACCCATTTTGCTTTTCTGAAGTTATAGCCTATTGATGATATATCTCTCTGTCTCACCAGAGCCCTAAGTACCCACTGACTGCCAACATAGACCGTTGCCCCCTTCTCTATTGCAATATTCAAAGCTTTAACTTGAGTAGCCCTAAGAACTGCCAGTATTTTAGCTTGGAATTATGTTGATATAATTATATATACACTTTTGTAATTTTTTTTTTTTAAATTCAATATCTCTTTTTGCAGAAATACTTTTAATGCAAAAGTGTATATGACATCGTGACTTATATGACATCGTGCAGTGACAGTATATTTTATAAAATATATATAAATTTTATCTATTTATGTATTTTATATCATTCCAAATATGTTATGGTAAATTATTTATTATTAAAAACATTAAATTAAGTAAAAGCTTTGCAACTGTACTACTACAGTAGCATTAATAATCCAACGTTCAAAGTGTTCGATTCAAAGGTTCTACAGCTTTAAAGTAAAATTACACTACGTTTTTTTGAATGTTTCCAACTTTGATTTAAAAATGTTTATATTTTGAAATACTGTAGAACATATTTCATTTAAAGTTGTACGTTTTTGAATTAAAAATTCCAATTTTTGATTTTAGATTTCCCAATGTAAAAACAAACACAAGCAATTTGAAATCAAAGTTGTTTCCATTTGGATTTTAAATCAAAGCAGTTTTTACGGTGAACATTATTAAATTTACGAGTTTCCATCTTGGCTAGTTCTCATAGTTGTTTCTTGTTGATTTAAGGTTGTCTTTGTTGAATTTTTCTTGTTTTTTCTCTGGGTGTATGAAATCCTTTTTTGAGTCAATATAATTCAATGCTTAAAGATGATTTCATGTAAATGCTGACCGCGACTACGGCTTAAATGGCCGGTTTCTCACTAAAAAATTCTTCAATATTGGCTTTAAGTGCGACAACCGTTGATTGCTTAGCCTTAACATAGTCCCACAAACAATAGTCTAAAGGCGCTAAATCGCACGATATAGGCGGTCAATTGACCGGCTCCAAACGTGAAATAAACTGTTCGCCTCACAATTGGACTATTATTTCACGTTCTGTGTGGCATGTGGCTTCGTCTGGTAGAAATCACATGCCAGCCGAGTCCAGCTCTTCCATTTTGTAGTAACTTTTCTGACTTCGCCCTCTTTGAATAAGTATAGTCCAATGATGCTATCGGTCCATAGCTCGCACTAAATAGTGCACTTTTTGGCATGCATTGGCAGTTCTTGCAATGCTTTTGGCTGATCTTCACACTAAATACAGCAATTTTACTAGTTCACGTATCCATTCAACTAGAAATGAGTTCCGTCGCTGAACACAATTTTTCGATAAGAAGTTCTTAATCGAACATGAATTTTGATAATAAAATTCAATAATCTGCAAATGTAGTTCGTTTATAAGTCGATTCAAGGCTAAATTATAGACCACACTGAACATGCTACACGAAAACAGCTGATCTGCCAAAGACAGTGTTGCCAAAAAGAAATTTGCTGAAAAAATCACCCATTTTTAACAATTTAGCCTTCTTGGTAATGAATTTTTTACTTTACAAATAATGTTTAATCATGGTATGATATATTTGTTTTCTTAAACAAACCAATAACAATTTACTCAAGACTATGTAGGTAGTAGTCCAGTAATAGAGAATAATTATTGGGATCATTATTACATTGAACGCTGAAAATGCAATTTGTTAAAGATTTATTAAAGTGCATTTGATATAAATTCCAATAAAAACATTTTAAAAAACTGTACCGTTTTTAAAATGAAACTTTTCTCATTTTGCTTGTGGCCTTTGAAATTCATTTAATTGCATATCATTTTAAATAAGCATTTAAATCAAGAAATGCAAATGACTTTAATAAACCATAATTCATTTACAAAACTTATCTAAATGCAACCAAGCATGCATCTGCCATACAAGTACTCGTACCAAGTGTGAACGAAATTACTCTTATCGCAATCTAATCTAGACTTAAAAATAAATTTAGAAAAATATACATAAAGCGAAAGTATATGAAACAAAAAAAGAAATTTTTCTCTATTAAAATCCTATGACGGCATTTTTGTATAAAATAATCTTTTTTAAGATTTTTGCCAAACGAAGACAAGAAAACAAACAAATATAAATACAAAACTAGAGTCTGGTATAAAACAACAACAACAATAATAAAAATAAAAAAATAAAATAAAATGAATGCAAACACTTATTTCGGTTGCGCTCAATTTTATTTCGAAATCTTTATAGGATTGAGTGAATGAGTGCATATAAGTAGAATCATGCTGGCAGACTAACAGAGATACATGTATCGCCATTAAAACCATGCTTTATGCACCCATAGAGTACATAAAGAGTGATGCAACAAGAAGCATAGAGCTTGTTTTTATGTTTCTTCTCTCTTTCATAACTTCAAATGAATGCAGAATGCATGGCAATACGTTTCGTTTGCTTTTGTCGGTCGTCTATATATAGAAAAACTATTTGTTTGCCTTCACATAGTATAGATGTCTTTTCAAAAAACTGAAAATCGTATTCATTCTCTATATAAATTTTAGTTTTCATTTATTTTTTAATTCTTTTCCTTTTTACTTTTACACGTGCCGCACACACAACAACATATACGAACTGTGCAGAACAACCAATACTTGTTATACCCTTCCATACACAGCGATTATTGTAAGAATTTTATGAGTGTAACGTTTCAGTGTGTGTGCATAAAAATTATAGAATAAAATAAAATAGAATGAAGAAAAAAGCGGTATAATCATATGAAATAGTTTGTTACAGTTAAATGTGTATAGATAAACTACGAGTATATTATAAAATAACTGCATATATGCATATAAATGCAACAAAATATGACACCAATACATGCATGCATGTAGCACGGCAGTGTTTGCCCCATAAATATTTATATGTACTTGCTTGTGTATGCATTTGCCTATTTGCCACATGCTTACATTTATGTGTGTCTCTGAGCCTGATCCTTTGTCTATCACAATGTAGTACCTACTGAGCCTGTGTAGAAGGGAGTGCGTCTAAGTAAGTTTATGAGTGAGTGTGGGTAAGTAGGAGATAAGTTTAGTAATCTTTTCACAAACACTTGCAATAAAAAATTTTATTTTGAAAGGGTGTTTTTGCAGAAGAGTGAATTATGGAAATCTTTTGAAAATCTGGTAACTTTTAGTTTTTAAAACTTGGCCTTTAAAGATGTATAAAAGATAAGATAATTTTTGTTTTTGTTTCGAAGAAATTTTAAAAGAAATTTTCAAAATCGATACCTCTCAACAAGACACATAAGTAAATATGTATAGTGTGGACTTTTTAGTATAGATCATCGCCATAAGTAGTGTCATCTTCTTATACATATACGAGGGGTATTTGTATGTTTGTTTGTACCTTATGAACAGCTAAACGGCTGAACAGATTTTCTTAAAATTTTAACAGTATCTCTTTATATGTCTGAAAGGAACTATAGGTTATGTGTATTTAAAAAATCATTTATTTTTTCTATATCTTCAAAATGGTAACAAAAAAAGACTCTAAATTTGGTCCAATACAATCAGCACTCAAAAAATTGGTGAAATTTGACAAGTGAGCGTGGAACTTCCCATACAAAGTAAATATCGATTTTGGTATATCTTGAGAATAATTACAGCTAAAGTTTCAGAATTTGGTCTGATTAAATTCATAGTCAATAAGAATCATCTTATGAGCGTGGTACTCATACAAACTAAATTTTGATTTCATTATAACTTGAGAAGAGTTAGAGTTATAGTTTCAGTATTTGGTCCAAGTGACTTCGTGGTCAATACAAATCATCTGTCAAAAAGTTGGCGGAATTAGACAAGTAGACGTGGTACCTCCGATACAGAGTAAATACCAATTTTTGTATATCTTGCGAACGGTAATAGTGGAAGTTTCTAAATTAGGTTCAAACAAATCGTGAAACATACACATTTTCAGTCAGCAACTGTATGAATTAGAGAAGTGAGTGTGCTCCTTTCATTCATACTAAATATTGAATTGTATATATGTAGAGAAGAGCAAGAATTAATTTAGCAGCTATTGCAGAAAGTGTTCTGCTGGAACTACATGTCAGCAAGATTAGTGTCAGCTGATTGTGGTACGAAAAAATGTTCACCATTGACAAAAACATTCTGGCCGTCATCGTTTTTGAAAACATATGGATAAATGACTCCGCCAGCCCATAAAGCGCACCAAACAGTAATTTTCTGTGCATGTAATGATATTTTAACAAAAGATTGAGGATTATGCTCACTCCAAATGCGATAATTATGATTATTTTCGATATATTTGACGAACAGAAATATTATTTTTATAAAAAGTTGCAAAAATTTGCAAGCGTTACTCTGGTGTAAGTCTGTTCATAATGAAGTGCCAAACCAAACTACACAAAAATCAACTATCAGGTCTTAAGTCATATAAACTAACTTAAAGTTATGAAACTTTAAAAAAACATCCGATGTGTCAGAATATGGAGAAAAAACGTGCTAAATCCCCAATTTCATAATAAAAGTCTCTACCCTTTAATTTCTTGAAAGAAAATAGCAAAACGTTACTAAAGTATTCAGCGTATAGTGAGTAAAGATGGTAGCTCTTCAAAGCAGGACAGCTGCACAATAACTGAAAGGTTGTTTCTGCCTTCTTTATATCCCGATGGATACCTATATTGTTACTACACCAGTCTAAAAGTTGTATAGAAGAAATTACAGGTGAACCGTTATGAAATGAGCGTTGGCCATTTGCAATTTGTGGATTTCACGCAAATAAAACTGTTCGTCTTTTTTAGCAAACAGAATAGTCACCGTAGGAATCGAGTGCTGCTCAGCCAATGCTAGCTTGTCCCATCGATAAAAACAAATAGCAGTCGGAAGGAGCCGAGTCTGGCGAATACGGCTGGTGGGTAGGAGCTTCGTGTGCCGCTGCATTGTCATGTTGCAAAATTACCTTGTCTGGCCCATTTTGGTCGTTTTTCGATCAATGCATAATTCAAATTTATTATTCAAATTTATTATTCAAATTTATTTATTTTATTTATATTACCATTGCCTTACTGCCGAATCGATCTGGTAAAACATAGCATTGTCTTACTGCCGAATCGATCTGGTTTTGCAACCCAAGCTGCTGGTTGTCCTAGATCAACCCATGATTTTTTCCGTTTAAAGCATGATCACCATATGCACCATATGTCTCTGTAGCACTTTTCTTCAAATGAAAACAAAAAATTAATGCCTTCCACAAATCATCAATCACCAAATTCGCCATCTTTAATTCGTTGAAAATATATGATGCTGTTTGTTCACTGATTTGATGTATACTGAATATGTTTGACAGATGTCATTGCCAACACAAAAAAAAAAAAATTAAGACTTGTTCACAATAAATGATTGATAAATGTCCCTATGGAGACATTCGTATCTTGGCGCTCACTTCATAGCGGTACAAGCGGTATTAAAAGCAATACGAAAACTATTTTAATTTCTTTATAATTCGGATAAAACTAAAGTCTATTTAGTTCTAACATCCTAACAAAGTGGTATAGTATTGTAAATTTATATTTCGTATTTTTTTTTAATTTTAATTTTAATTTATTTATTTAAATTTATTTCTAGCATACTGTACTATAAAATTAATGTTTAATTTTTTAGTTTAATTATAAGTTTTATACAGTGAGCAACGCAGATATTTTCATCAGAAAATTACAGCTCTTTCGCTATTTACTCTTTACCATAAAACAAAACCGTATGCAGCTAAATATTTTTTATCATTATACAGGCTTTTACTTTCATTTAAATGCTTTGAAATTCAACACTTATTCAGACTGGCATACTAGGAATGCAGTCAGACAGACAGGTAGGCAGACCCGTTATCATTTAAAGTACTCAACGAGCATATGAGTTCATGTGAAATATTTTTTTCAAATTACATAGCGTTTTTCCAGTTTTTCATATTTTTCTTTTCTTTTCAGAAACTTTTATTCGCTTCCTTGAAATAACTTTTCAATTTATTTTTCTGCTGTTGCATATTCTGTGTCAAACATTTTTATCTCCTTTATTAGGTACGTGTCTGCGTTATTGCAAAAATTCTTCAGCAAAATATTAATTTTTCTTTATTTTACAGGTTTCTTTCTCTTTTTTTCCTTAACTATAATAAAACCTGTGAATATTATGACACGTTTATATAGCAAAACTAACGAAAAGTAAAAACAGACAAAATATTTCAACTTTGGCATCTGTTGAACCAATTAGAAAATGACTATGTAATGAGAGAAAAAGAGACAACAAGAAAAAAAAAAAGAAATTCATGTAAAAGGATAATGAGAACTAAGAGCGTTTTGTGTTCATTACTAGAAAATTGCATACATTTTAAGGTTTAATTAACTGATGAAAGGTATGAGCACGAATAGTATCATAGAAATAGAACAGAGGATTTTAGACACTTGTCATTTGTGACAAGTTGTGTGTAAATAAAATTGTAATGTTTCTTTAGAAATATTAAATTTAATTAATTAAGCTGATTTCTGTTTATTAATCATTTCACTCTGGGCTAATTATACAATAAGGATTGCAAAATATTTTGAAATATTGTATCATATTAAAAGAAATCTTATTCTAATGCCTCAAATAATGAAACTATTAAAGAAATTAATTTATAATCCGATTAAATTGCTGTGCTTTTTAATACGTTTTAATCGGATTTACAATATTTGTTTTATTAGAAAGTAAAACATTAATTATTTCAATTTCAATCAACAGGAAAATAACTAATAAATGTGATTTTATAGTATTTGATGAATTGATGTATGAAATTAAAAGAAAAATTTGCTTGAACTTAAATAGATGGAAGAGAAAAAACTTTGTTTAACAAACAAAAGAACAACATTTTTTCTTTAGCTTTTTAAATTTCATAATAAAAATTTAACCAAAATTATATATTATTATTTTATATACAATATTTGCAATAAGAGAAATTAATGGTCTGTTTAATTAGGCAATGCAACAAGCAAAAATACTTTTGATTACAAAGTGATATTATAAGGACTTAAAACTGGTATAATTATGAATTTTTTAACATATGACTTAACGAAATCAAATAAAGAAATAAATAAATAAATAAACATATATCTTCAACGATCACATTTAACCAGTGATACAGAAACATTTTATTCGAATTAAATTTTTTGTTTATCTCATGCTGTAGGAAAGATAATAGAGGGAGTAGTGTTTATGAAAGTTGGATTTATCTGTATAGGAAGTGACAGGAAAAACTTTCATGAGAAAATCGTGAACGGTGTGGCCAAAAAACGAGTTCTGTCTAGAGTATGTTGTGTAATTCATTGGACAATCAATTTCTTTAATCCCCAGAGCACATTTCGTCATAATATCGGCCTTGCTCTTACGATTCGATAAAGTTTGTAATCTTAGCGTCATTAACAAGCGTCTTCGCCCTCCCCTGTTCGCGGTCGAGCGGCCCCAAAATAGTTCATGAAGCACCTGCCCATACATGGGAGTTGGATTCCATCTTAAGTCGGATAGACATAGGCCTTGCAAGCATAGATCATATGTAGTGAGTATTTTCTATATTCTTTCAAACAACTGAGACTTTTGAATGCTTCTTTCGACTTTCGAAAAATTAGGTCGTTCCACCGAACGCTACCATGAATTCTCATGTCTAACACATCAAGAGCATCTTATTTCTCAATATCTACTTTATCCATAGTCACAGACTACACCACACCGCCACGTTTGTGTTTTGGAAAACAACATTGGGTCTTCTACTCCTAAGTATATTTCGACTAAGCCGTCCTCCTATTTTCGACTTTTTCTGTTAGCCTTTAGTAAAAGATTTAGTCTCTCGCTTCTAACTGTACATAGATATATCCGTAAGGATCACTTATTGGATTTTTTCTCATTACAATATTTGGAAGAGTGTGGCTTACACAAAGCGTTTCCTTCTTACTCGGTTTACTGCTGTTGTCTTTGAGCAATTTAAGATTCATAGGTCGCAAAATGCCATGCAAACTCCAGGTTTTTTTTAGCCCTGTAGATTCGACGTTATCGCTATCCTTGTTATACCGTTCGGCTTCTTTCTGACAATATGGCCGTTCCAGTACCAAATACCATTTTATTGAGCCTGCTGTTTGTCATTATACTGCTCAGATAGCAAAAGCTCACGACATGTTCGACCAGTTGGCATTATACTATAATGTTGCTGATGTTGCTAATGTTGTTTATTCTCGCATATTGGTTTTCTTTATATTTATTTCATGTCCAACAATTCGCACTAATCTCTTGAAATCATATAATTTTGCTTGCACTTTAGAGATCTTATGCGAGATTAGACAAATATCTTTTATACTATTCTCAAACGCGAGAATAACTCCTCTAGGTAACTTCTTCTTTCTTAGAAGAAATTTCGCTCATGATATTATCCAGCACAATGGTGAATAGTTGAGCTTCAAAAAAGCTTACATGGCATTATTCTGATAATTCGTATTTATATCCGGATTACACTCTATTTTCTACATGCTTTACATATGACAGTTCGCCTGATGTTCTTAAAGGGCTTCTTAAAACTTGTTTGTTAATGATAAGAAATTGGCCTGATATACGCAGTTTGACCCGAGGCCTACTTGTTTATCTCACAGATTGTTGTGTGTTTTACTTTGAATTCTTCTCTGTATTATAATTGCTGGTATCCTATATATGATGCTAAGCAGAGTAATTCCTCTCCAGTTGTTGCAATCCTTCAAGTCGCCCCTTGTTGCTAATTTTACAATGATGCCAAATTCCCGAGTTAGACGCAGTATTAAAAAAATATGATGGTTCTATCCTGTTGAAGCGAATTGGACATTTCTTGTTCAAATTAAGAAAAAAAGTAATAAAATCTAAAACATAATTTGGAGTGTTTCATGGCGTATGAGTAACATATTAAATCCACGTTGCTTATAGATACATTCAACAAAATTTCTAATGAAAGTTTTAAATTATCCTTTCTCTGAACAAACTGCGCTTAATATCATTTAGTACAATGATGAATAGTTGAGAGCATTAATTGCCTTAGCGAAATGGTTGACTGTTGGGATACGTCTTTTTTAATAATGCTTCCCATATAACAGTCAGTCTGATGATATATGTATATGAACCAAAGAGGGTCATGTGTGATATGAACCAAAGAGGGTCATGTGTGATGTGAACAATTTAACAATTCTTGAGCCCTTTGCTGTTGGTTAACTGAATTTGTGTATGGTTACAAATTAGAATGACGAGCTGCGTGATTAGTAAGAGCTAGTAGTGGTGGTCATTTATCAGACACTAATTTTAATTTATGCCTTCACTATGTTTTAAGCGAGCAAATTATCGACTGTTATCGACTGTTGGTTGGAAATTCTAGAATGTGAAAAGGATGAAATTAATATAGAGCAAGTAGTCGAGAAATTTAATGCAGCTCCCTTAACTGTTTGCCAGAATGTACTCCATTAGTTAAAGCTATAAAATCTGAACGTTCTCCTTGGTTTACTAAGACATTATCATGGTTAACAAACCGCAAAAATCGGTTTTACAAAAAGTTAAAAAAAAGTAGTAATCCAGTCGATTATGGTCATTATCTATCAGCTGGAAACCATTATAATTTAGAGAAAGAAATGTATTATTCAAGATATATAAATAAAATGAAATCGAAAATCAAGTATAATTCTAAAATATTTTTTAATTTTGTAAATTCAAAAAGAAAAGTTTCGTCACACCCAAAAACCATGAGAATAAATGGTGCTAAATATTCCACTAGTGCAGAAATTGCTCTCTAGTGATTCGTTTAATAATGCATCATCCTATTATATTTCAACGATAACATCAATTGATCTAAACTATGCATTTAGATATCCCAATAGTCCTAAAAAGTCTAAGACTGTCCTGGCGGCGTGCCCATCTGCATTTCAAAAAACTGTGCAGACTCGTTAGTTATCCCTATCTGTCACCTTTATAATTGATCCCTGAAAATTGGTTTGTTCCCAGATTGCTGGAAAGACTCGTTTTTAATCCCGTTGCATAAGTCCGGCAGTCGTAGTGACGCTACAAATTACAGGGGAATCGCTAAACTTAGCGCTAAAGCTGCTTGAGAAAATAGTAACATCAATTTTATCTCCATCTCAGCATGGTTTTTGCCGTGGAAGAACTACAACCACAAATTTTATGGAATTAACATCCTATATAAAGTCAGTATTTAGTAATGGTCTCCAAACTGACGTTATTTATTACGATTTTAGCAAGGCCTTTAACTAGGTTAATCATGATTTACTTTTGTTGAAGCTTGATGCTATTGGATTCACTAATAGTTTTATAAAATGGATTGAATCCTATTTGATGAATCGCATTTAATGTGTTATTTTCAACAAGATCTAAATATATCGAAGTCACATCAGGTGTTCCTCAGGGAAGCCATCTTGGTCCGCTAATGTTTTTGATGTTCATTAATGATCTTTCAAATGTCATCCGACATAGCAAAATTCTACTACAAGCTGATGATGTAAAACTTTTTAAGAGTATTTCAAGCATTGAGGGCAGTATCTCTTCCAGGAGGACTTGATTCACTTCTACAACTGGTGCCCAAATAATTTTATGGTACTAAAACTAACTAAATGTAAATCGATGGCCTTCACTAGACATTTAAATTCGCACAATACTTATCTCATCAATGGTGTGGCATTAAAAATGGAAGACTCGTTTTTGGATCTTGCAGTTCTTTTTAATAAGAAACTGAGTTTTAATTTTCATGTGCCTTTAACTATTAATAAAGCTAATGGCGTCTTATATTTTATAAAGCGTTGGGCGTAAGAGTTTGTTGACCTTCACGTTACTAGACGTATAGTTACGTTCTTAATAAGGCCAATACTTGAGTATGGATCTGTAATTTGGGATCCACAATATAACCTGTATATAACGAATTTGGAATCTGTTCAAAAACAATTTCTAAAGTGTTGTGTTCGCAACATTAGGTGGAATCTCAACATAAATCTTCCATCGTATGGTAGCTGCCTAGCGCTTACAAACTTACACGCTCTAAAAAGCCGCAGAACTGCTTCCAATTTGGCTTTTTTTTAACCTAATGCGTGGTAATATTAATACCATCTATCTTTTGGGCAGAATAAGGTGTGCTTCAGAATGATAAGGTCACCTTAACATTTGCTCAATTCATCCAAACTATAAAATGTTACGTATGGTCACCTTATTAAAAAAAAATTCTACGTACAAATAAGTGAATAATAAGCTGGTTTTGCTTTCAGAGACGTAATGTTATATTATTTTTATTTAAATTTATGTAAATAAGTGCAAAATGCAATGCGTCAAAATGATAAGGTCAGTGATTCATTTATTTAAACTAAGCATTTATCAATTATTTTTAATTGATGCAGTTCCCATCTCCTTCTATTGTCTTAAAAATACGGGATGGCGTTGCACTTAATAAATTGTCCAGAACGTTTGCGCCATCTGTTGCAGTTTGCCACTTTTAATTCATCTTTTGTCTGGTACCGTTTGCTTTCTGCATAAACATTACGCACAAGCAATTCCCACAAATTTTCTGTGGTGTTTAAGTCGAGGGAACGTGAAAGCATTGTCTGGACGACTTGTTGACATGAATTGCTGCGTTATCTTGCTGAAAGGTGAAAGTTTTGTCAGCATTTTTGGACCATATAAGACAGCAAACGTTCAAACAGAATACCCTGGTACACTAAACTATCCATTCGAGTGGAAGGAAAGTAGAGTTCCAGGGTAACATGTGAGCTAAAGCCAGCTCAAACCATCAAACTGCCACCGCCGAAATTCTGTTTGGAAAAAAACAAGGGCTCCTTCTTTAAGTCTCGCCAACAGCAATTGAAACCATCTGGTCCATCCAGGTTTTTCTGATGAGAAAACATTACCTACAAACCCAAAAATTTATAACCTTTTTAAAAAAAATTACAGGCAAGAAATATTTTTTTAATTTTGCTCGAATAAGGTTTGGCTGGGCGTTGATAGGTCATAGACTTGTGCTTTTTGAAGCTTGTGATTTCAATTATTCTTTCGTAAAATTAGCCGAGTTTCACGTGCAGTGAGGACCTTTGGACGACCCGTGCTTTTTAATTATCCATAATTTTCTCTGTTTTTGGGAAAATTTTGCACAACACAAAAAGATCGTCCAAGTATTTTCGCCATTCCACGCATACTCAATCCCTGCTCATGAAGTGCCACAGCTTGTTCTTGTTCATAAGGTCACAAAAGGTTTCCCGTGACCCATGCCACGCAGATATTATTTAAATAATAAATTATTACAAAAAAAAAAAATAGCAATTGTATACCATCTGATTAGATTAATTGCTTAATAATCACTGACCTTAACATTTTGACACATTGGATTTTGCACTTATTTACATAAGTTTAAATAGAAAAAGCAAAACCGGCTTATTATGCACTTATTTGAACGTAGAATTCTTTTTAATAAAGTAGCCATACATACATTTTATAGTTTGGATGAATTGAGCAAATATTAAGGTGACCCTATCACTTTGAAGCACACTTTATGAAGCATAAATCAAAGTACACCAACTTTGATCCTATCCGAAGAATTTGCAAGGAGTTTAATGAATTTTACAACTTTACTGACTTTTCGATGAACCCAGCAATATCTAAGATGGCGCTACTATTGTACCTTAAGTCAAATACCAATACTATTGTTTTTCAGAAAAGAAAGAAAAGTTTGATAGTTTACCTGTAATGATTTTTGTGTTTTGTTTGTTCTAAACTGTAACTAAATGTATAGCTAAAATTAATAAATAAAAAAATAAATAAGACATAAAAGCAATTGCCCTCAGAACAGTAAAAAATTTTAATTTAGTTATTCAAATTAAGAAAAACATTCAAAAAAGTTTTGTTGTATTCCTGAGCGTATGAGTAACATGGGACTCACGTTGCTTATACGTTTATTCAAGATATTTCACACAAATTTTTGTTAACTATCTTTTATACAATGTATGTATTTTATAATTATGTATGTATTTCAAATTTTTTTAAACTTTTTTTCAAACCATTAACTTAACACTTTATTATAATTAATTATAATGGAATTAAAAAGGATAAAAATTTATTTTCTAAACCTGCGGTTATAGAAAAGCAGCTCCTTAGTTTAATTTTTCACACAAAATTAAAAATGAGGCCACTTAAACATCATCAACATCATCATGTAATATTCCTTAATGAAGAAAAAAAAAAAATAAGTTTTTCATTTCATTTAATCCACCACAAGCCAATATATAAAAAAGAAATGATTTCTTTAAGGAAGATCTGCACACTTTCTATTTTAATTCAATTAAATAATTATTAAATTGTTGGTTGTTTGCGTGTGTGCGTATCAGTTTCATTTTGTTCATATTACTGTCATAGCATATTTCAAGGCTGTTTTGTCTTTTTAATAAATATCAAAGAAATAAATTCCTTTTTTTTCTTGGCAGCTATTATCTCTTGAAGCCTGCTTATTATTTAAGACATATTTTTTGTTTGTTTGCCTCATTCATTCATTCCTTTATTTCTGTTGGGTTACTGCTGCCTTTGGGCTTTTCTTTTTTCTTTTCTTTTTTTTTAAAAAGGGATCAACATTATGACAGTTTTTTACATTTTTTTTTTTAATTTTTTCCTTTTATTTTGTAACAAACATTTAATCATTCCTTAAATATGAGTTGTTAGCAGTTTTGCTTTGAATGAAAATTTGTGGACATTTAAGCAACCAATGTGAGTGAATCAAATGAAGTTTAATTACGTATCTCTTTTGAATGAAGAAAGAAAATACTTAAAATAATGGGGGAAAACAGACACTTGATATTTATATGAATTTTAAAATAATAGTTTTATGAAAAACTGGTATAATATAAATTCAAAAGAATTTAATAATATTATGGAAATAATTATTAAAATCGATTTTTTTGTAACTTACAAGAGAAATTAAAAGTAGAAGGTTAATTGGAATTTAATAAACTGGGTTTATGTTGTAATACCTGAAATAAAAAAAGGAAGTTAGTTAGTTTAGATGGTATATAAAAGAAATTGTAAGAACTTATAAAACTAAAAAGATAGTCACAGACACATGTACAAAAAAAAGAGATCCTGCCGATATTCACACCGGCCAGATCCGACAACGGACTGCCAATGAAAGCAGTCCTAATGTCCGAAAGATTCGGGCACTGGCATGGGAAGTTTCCGACAGTCTCCACTTCCTCCCCATCAAGATAACCCCTACAATAGTCATTGAACGGCAGACCTAATCTCCTAGCGTGAGCTCCAGCCACCCAGCGCCCAGTAATCACAGCCACAAGAGTTCGCAGTCTAAGTCGCGGCACCCCTATAATAGAATCCGAGCGAGCCCGATCATATAGGGGCCAGATTTGCCTCGATACACAGCACGTGGGTTCATCATCCCACCGTAGCTGTGCTCTACCCAACATGTACCGCATGACCATAAGTCTGCAAGAGGGGAGTGGCATCCCAACTGAGTGGTCATTCTCTTCTTTTCTGAAGAGAGAGCCAGTCCTCGCAAGTCAGTCCGCCACACTGTTCCCCCGGGACAGTCAATATAGCAAAAAAAATGAGTGAGCGGAAATACGCTGATAAGCGCCATATATTAGATCAGGATCTCCGATTTTCAACAAATTGCCGCAAGTCCAGAAACCTTATATGTTATTACTCCAGTGTGAAATTATGTGTCTGAAATTAAAGGTCATGTACTTCTACAGAGTTTCCCAAATTAACGCAAAATTTGAACTAAATAGAAAACACGATTTCTAGGAATTTGATTACTATTTTTTATTGAATCATTAAATACATAGAATAGGCCTCCACGGTCTTGCAAGCACATGCGCACTCGTTTGTCGAAATTTTCTTTAACAATTTCGCATAAATGTGGCTGAATTTCGTTGACGCAGTGGCGAATCTTATCATTTAGTACATGGGTGATCGTGAGCTTGTTGACGTAGACCTGTGATTTCAAATAACACTACAAAAAAAAGTCTGATGGTGTTAAATCACACAATCTTAGTGGTCAATTCTGAAAATCAAAACGAGAGAGTACAGACGTGGAAATTTCTCATGCGGTAATTGAATTTTTTCAAGGGCACTGTCGTGCTGAAAGCACACATTAGCCACAACAATATCATCCAATTTCGGCAGAAAGAACTGTGTTATCTTGTTGTCTTGACCAGACTCATTTTGAAAGAAGTATGGTTCAATTGTGCCGTTGTGGTATGGTAGGTAAGACACCCACCAGAGTGTCGTCGGTTCAATACCAGGCCAGAGCATCTTTAAAAAAAGAAAGACGTTTTTCGACAGCAGTATCACATCATAACATTAGCACGTAACTGGTTACGAGTATTGCTACTATTGAAAACTTCTCTAAATGCATTTGCCGTTCGGAGTCGGTGTTAAACTGTAGATACCTTTCAATGAGTTTAAAAATAGAATCCGGTGAAGCTCATTGTCTGAGAGAAGTCCGTGTGTTCCTTCATGAAATGTTATGGGAATTAATATATATATGGTCCAATTAGCCTTCGGCCTAAAATCCACAGCAAACAGTGACACGTTGTGGATGCATTTGTTTTCGACAATCATATGTAGGTTCTCAAAGCCCCAAAAGCGGCAAAGCCATCAAAGTGAAAACGTTCTTCATCGCTTAGGATGATTTTGCTGGAAAAGTCTGCATCCATTCCATTTTATCGTTTCCAACGGACCGGTCTCTGCGGAATTTTCAATTAATCTCTTCATAGTTTGACGAAGTTAAAACACTATTCCAACCATATTTTATTATTTTTAAAATATTGTTAAAAATGAAGACGCGTTGTTTTATCGAGTAACACCTCATTTTCACAAATCTTAAAACCTAAGGACAACAAAATTTATTCCTCAGCTCTACTCTTTCTTTTGCATTAATTTTCATGGCTTGTTGCAATTTCTGTATCCTGAAAACTTTCATCCACCTGAGCAGGTGAGCGAACTGATGAAGCAAGTCTATAATTATAATTTAGCAGCCATTTGTTGTTGCATGGAAATAACGCTTTCTAGGTATTTGGTGAAATGGCAAGGGAGCTTTGCTTATAGTAGACGCCTACCTGTTTTACTTTTGCTTTTTTCCCGAGAGGTGGCATTGTCTGACCATCCCATAAATAGTTTACATAGAAATTATATTATTGTTTGCTGATAGTTAAAGAACGTAATTCATTGAAAGCTTTTCCTGTTTCACTGATTTTGGTGCATCCCAAATCACGTATCTGCGTGTCTTGCGAAGGACATTCCAGTGTAGCAATGCATATTTCATCGTAAGGCTTTCGGAATGGATCCCTGATAGGGGTACTTTGATGCCTTATTTTTTTGGTTACAAAATTTCCTCATTGCAGATTGTATAATAATCTTTAATATTTTTCCTTAATAATTATCTCAGGCATCGGCTTGTAAAATATTTTGTTTTTGTTCGTCGCTCCTAGCATATGACTTTCCACTTTGCTTCAGTTTTATAAATCAGTTTACCTCATGTTAAATAGATGCCTCCATGTGATGTGTTGGTGATGGTCCCTACTTTACATTGCTAGTTTTTTCGTATAGGTGGCGTTTTCTTTTGATCGTTCGTGTGATGTTTGTTTTTCCTTCCTTAGATAGATACGGCTGGAGGGGGATGCATGCTTTTAATTAAACACTCTAAAGCGTGCATTAAATTTCTTTACCATGTCCTCTGCTGGGGATCAAAACCTTGATCGCTTGTATTTTCTGCGGTCATTCTAACCACTATATTATGCAAAAGATTGCAGTTTTTTTATTGCAATAGTTATGAGCTATGTTTTAGAATCATAGATTAACACTGAATTGACGCATGCATTATAGCCATTGATTTCATCGGGAAAAATAGTCCGTCATAACGGTAGCGAAACCCATTCTATGCAGCAGCACATTCCATTATTCTCAGCACAGCCATGGCTGATTTCGATTCGGCCATGATGTCAGGTGACCGGATATTCATAATGACGTTGAGCGCCAGACCTGGCGTCGTACACAGTGCTCCCCCAACATCAATTAGCGCCGACCTCTGTATCCTCATCGGGGAATTAAATATATACTTCTTATGTATGGAACTCCACCAAATCACAATACCATAGAAAAGTACAGGTCTGACTATAGCCGTATAAATCCACATTGTCATTTTCGGAGAGAGTCCCCAACGCCTGCCAATTGCCCTCATGCAGCAATAAGGCGGTTATAAAAATACTGCGATTTTTAATTGTGTTGCTTCAAACCATGATTTGGGCAGCATAGACGAGCAGTCTGTGAAGGAGGTAAAAGCGGTTATGTGCAGACTTTCTGCAAAATTTTCAAAAAAGTGGGAAAATCCCAGAAGATGTCAAGAGCGTTTTCTGACATTGACTGAAGCATGAGCAGAGGTTGATATAACATGTAGAACCATGTCCGTCAGCTTCCTCTAGCTGGCTTGGAAAACCTAAAAATGAAGCTTTGAACACAATATGTAAAGATGGTAACTATAAGATGTCTGCCAAACATGATCGGGTTTTGACCATAATGGATGGGGTAAAATTTGTAATGCTTTGACTGAAACTTCTTCATGACAAAAGTGATAGAGTTGTGAAGCAACACCAACACTATAGAATTTGTGACTTAGAGAACCCTAGTTTATCTACATTACATGCCTAGATTCGGTGTTTTGAATGCCTGCTTCACATTAGTCTCGAAATTAAAAAATGGCTATTAAGACATACTACTGACAAAACTAATGTAAAGAAGCATTCTTTACGCATTAAAGGCTGCTTCAAAGAAGAAATGGAATTGTTTGCAGGCAAACCAATACCAAGATTCGGATATAATGCTAGCAACTTTCAGAAATCCTGAATGTAGTGCTGAAATTACAAGATTACAAGGTGATATTGATAAAAAATTCGGCATCATACTCAGAGCGTTGTCTTCAGACATCAACATTACTTTAAAAAGGCTTAAGGGTTTTTCACAAGATACCAGATCGTTTTATTTAAGTCTGTATTCGGGGTATTACATACCTAATGTCGTACACGTGATCCTTGTGCAGAATATTATTCAATTATCGCTTCTGCGAATTAGATGACTTTCTGAGGAAGCTCAGGCAGTTCTTGACAAAATAATACCTGAAAACAGCATCCACTTGCTTAACATGCTCGTTACTACTTCTGTTCCTTTTATTAACAGTCTCAGGGAAATTCTCAGAAAGATGAAGTCCTCTTGATCCTGAGGTCTTAGAATTAGTTTTAGAGCTCACATGTAATGTAAATATAAATAGACTTGATAGGTTAAGTGTTTTTTCTAATGATGACTACACAGTAGACTATTTTTCTGGAGAAGAATTGAGCGATTCTGAGTATATTGAATTTTAATTTTGAAAACAGTCAAAATGATTCTGGTAAAATGATTATAAACATTATTAACAAATGCGTTAGCACTAGAATACGTCAGCAAATAATTCTGTCCAGTTAGCTTGTATTAGACGACAAACTGTGCGGTGGTAGTTCTGAACGGTTCGCTTGCCATTAAGTATATCTCTTGCTCTAGAGCTTTCATATTGAATTTTGAAAAGACAGATTATTTTCTCTATTATCCTTTTGTTTCTTCATAGCCGCTCAAATACTTTTACGATCAATGGAACCTAAAGCTTTCTAGAAGTCGATGAAAGTCATGTATAAAGTCGAGCTTAACTCGTTGCATTGTCCGACTTTTACTCTGATTACGATTTAGCAAGACTCTGTTAAAAATTTAATCCATAAAAAGTATATTCTCAAGGAATTAATGTATAAAAACAAAAAACAAAATATTTAAAATTTATGAATTTTAAATGTATTTCTCTTTCTGATCTTTTGTTTTAAAATTCACAAATGAAACCTACTGTCTTCTTAACAACCAGACCAATAAAGTGGCTATGAAATCTTTCTAATTTAATCTGAAAAGAAAATTCTCCACAACAAATTCTTTAACATAAAAAAATATTTTCTTACTCTTTCTCTTGACTTAAGATTATGAAGGGAATCTTAATAAATTAAAATGAATTTTAATTAAAACATTCTAATAATTATTTCATAAGAAATCCTAAAGAAAACAGGTGGTTGTCTTCTACTCTAACTTACTTGGCCAAACTAAATAACTTAATAACTGGAAAAGGTAAACGAAAAACTAAAACCGAAATCTTTTAATGATTCTTTTTTCGTTTGCATTTTATTAAAGAACAATAAAAACAATAATTCGTAATAAAATTAAATTGTGGAAGAAATAAAATAGAAAAACAGACTCGGCCTTTAGCAATGGTTTAGGTTGGTACAGAATTCGGGAGAAATTTACAAACAAAAATGAAGAAAAATTAAAAAGAAAATTGCTAGAAACTCCGGTGTATGTGCAAAAAGTAACCAACAGGAAACACTTCATTTATTTCATTCGAATTTTTGTTTCCTTTTAAAATAATACTGTTGCTGGTGTTGCTGTTGCTGTTGCTGCAATAATAGTTGCTTAAATTTGTTGTTGCTGTTTTTTGTCCACTTTGTTGTACTGTTAGTAATTGTTTTTTATTTCAGTTGTTGTTGTAACTAACCTGGATGCAGCAGCATAACTTAAGGGAGCAATATAATAATGTTGAGAATTTAAATACTTCCTCGTTGGGGAAAAGTAATTTTCACAAGACCAAAAATAAAAACAAAAGTTTTTCTATTTTTCTTGCTTCTCTGCTCTATACTTTAAATGTGCAACGAACTAATGTTTAAATGTTAGGAAAGTGGAAGGGGCGGAAATGATATGCTGCAACAAAAAGAAGGCAAATTCATGACATGCCAAGCAATCAGCTACAAATTTAATAGGATATGCAAACGTTTTTCTAGCCCAACACAATGCAAACTGTTTTGCGACTGAAATAAAGACGTTTTACAAATGCCAACTAACCAGCCAGCTAGTCAGCCAGAGTTTGGCACAAAGAATTTTTATAAGAGTTTTAGAAAATTCGAAAAAGAAAAGAGAACAACAACAATAATATTGTTGTTATTTAGGCCAAAAATATAAGACGCAAAAGAAAGAAAAAAAAATAAAAAATTGCTTAAAAAAGACTACAAAATCCAAAGAAAAAAAGGCTATGACGGCCAACAACCCAAAAAGTCTCTCTTTAAGGAAACACGACATACATGCAACAAAACAAAAGTAAGTGCTCTTACACTGTACCACACACCCAACCACCTAACATATTGAAACATAGAAGCAAGTCAGCAACATAGAAGACATGCAGTGAAATAACAAAACCAACAACATCAACATCAACCGGATATATTAAAGTTTAGAGAACAACAGCCAAACAATAATGGGCAAAACAACAGCAACAGTAACAAACAACAATAGCGGCAACAATCTCAAAAGTATGTGTAGCAATCACAGATAACAACACGCAAACTTACAACAAAAACACGAAAGAAAAGAAAACAGTCACGACAGAAAAACTATTTACAAAACGTTGTACATGATAAAAACAAACCAAGAGACAAATACAGTTACAACAGCAATAGCACCAGCAACAGCAACAGCAGTAGCATCTCATTAAAAATTAACACATAATATTACTAAAAAAGCGGCAACTTTTAGCTTTTGTTTCTTTCAGAAGAAACATAAAGAACCTTTGAAGAAAACACTTACAATATAATACAACTACAACAATAGCAATATTATATAATAAAAATTACAAAAGACTACAACAACAATTGCTCTTCATTTTTATTAAGCATTTGAAGAGGTGGCCGTACAAAAAGAAAACACCCTGAAAACATGGCAAGAAACTTTAAGAATAAAATGAACAACAACAACAGCAACAGTAAAAACAATAAGAGGAAAAATCCGTAGAGTAAAAAATTAAGTTCGTCTTCGAGGAACATAACTGGAGAGCAACTTGATGTTTTGATTTTGTTCTGGTCCTCTTTGAAGATCTGGTTTCCCAAGGGAAGGTATTTCTAGAAAAAAAAAATTGTGAGTTAGAATCAAACGTATTTAACGACCTCGCTACTCAGAATCAGATTACCCTGGTTTGGATGTCGATACAGGAATGGCACAAGGGTTATGAGATAGTGGACATCTATACCAAAATGTAGGCTGAGGGAACATTCACTGGCTCTACTCCACTCAAAAAACGAGCATAAGGAGATGTGAGGATATGTTTAATATCAGTCGTGAGGAAAAGTCGAAACGACTCTAGTGGCCTCGACCATTTCAAATAGTTTGTGAGCTAAGAGTATGCTCTAAAAATGAATAGGAGACACTACACTTACAACTTACTAACCAAAATTAGCAACTACAGATTTTGCTATAATTGATCATTAACAGTGTGACACGCATATGTGCTATCAGAGCAGGATTTGTTGACACACCCACTAAAAGAGCTGGTGTAGTAAATTAACGTATTAAGAGTGTGAATAACAAAAGAAGTCACAATAGATCCACGATGCATTATATTGCAAGCATATATGATCCTTTGTCATTTTCCGGGTAGCTTTACAATTCTAAAGGGTGGTCCACCCAAAAAGGGATGATGTTTATTGCAAATAAAACAAAAAGTTTTAAGATAATTATCTTAATATTTTTCAATATGATAGAAGTATCGACGTCAGCCTGGATATCAAACGGAGAATTACTCTTGCCAACAGATGCTACTTTTGGCTCAGTAGACAAATAAGCAACAGAGCTCTCTCTCGACGAACCAAACTCCCGCACTATTGTACAAAACGCCTATCATCGCTGTCCTACTATATGGTGAAAAAGAAAAGACACTGTCGGATAACGACGAAAATATGTTAGGAATGTTTGAGAGAAAAATACTTCGGAAGATCTGGGTCCTTTACGAGTAGTCGATGAGCACCGCAAGCTGCATGTGCTGTATAAGAACGCGGATATAGTGAAGCGCATTAAGATATAGCGGCTGCGGTGTCTTGACCACGTCTCTTGTATAGATGAAAAAACTCCGACAAGGCAGGCCTTTGATAAGGCGACCAAATTTTCCTTAGAGAGACCAAGTGTTGCAAAACCTGATGGCCTTGTGAATCTCGAACTGAAACCAGCTAGCACAAGATAGATCCAGATGGCGTAATCTTTTGGACTCGGCAAAACCAGTTGTAGTGCCACAGAAGTAAGTAGTAACAGCAGAAAGGCAATTTGATCAGATATTTTATTCATTTTCCAATCAATGAAATCGAATAATAGCTGTCCGATGTATTGGCATTAAAACACCGTGTAGTCACAAAAAGTACCACAGATAGCTGTTATAATAAAATTGCCAAATATCCGACAACAATTTATTATCTTTTCTTTTCTAACTAACTTCTTAAAATCCTACACCATTTGTATAACAATCTATATTTTATTAGGTAACCTTCCCTATTTTGCTAAGAAGTTTCTTTGAACATAAGCAACGTGTCCCTTAAGAGTTAGTCTATGCAAAAATAACAAATAAAATAAAATCTAAAATAAAGAAAAATTATAAGAAAAATCTAAAATCTAAACAATAGATACCGGATGTTCATGTTCAATATGCCAAAGTAATCGCATCACACGGCAATTTTATTATTTTATATTTAAAGAAAACTTTTTTTAAAGTACTTTAACGAAACAGTGTCTATACTTGGAAAATAATCTGCTATTGAAAAATTTTATTCGAATTAAATTGATTTAAGTACATCCTACATTACAATGCATAGAATGAACTCAATTTGTTTAGTTTAAAATTAACTCAATCTTATTAGTACCTCGCAGATAAACCCTGGTCTAATTAAAATTTTTAATAATTAAGTTGTATATCAAATATGGTAAAAATGGAACCATAATCATCAGTAGCCTCTATCTTAGATGTGGTAAAACCTTGGGCCTAACTAGGATGAGCATTGACATAAAGAAGTTCTTGGTACTTTTTAAATATTAAACCTTGGTAATGCCCACATCATTGAAGTTGTAAACATAACAGTTGTATATCCAGTGTTCTTTCGTTATAACGTTTGTACCTAACTCGCATAGATATTTAGAGTTCCATGAAAATACTTCCAACGGTTCAATGAAGTTATTAAGTTTAATAAAGGTAAGTTAGCATATTAACCAAAAATTTAATTTTTGGGCTTAATTCACGTGATAATTTCGAGCGCTAAGACAGTCAAGTAAGATGTGGTCCAATCAAAACGCACTTATATAATTGGAAATAAAACAAAAAGTTTTCAAAGAATTATCTTAATATTTCCTATTCTCATAAAACGATCTATGACAATTATGTGTGAAACAAAATATCGGCCAAATACTCGCCACGGCTTCGATGGCATATCTCTATCCTTCGGTTGATATTTTCAATGACCCTGAGACATAACTGAGTTTCAATGTCGTTAATATGATGAATTATCTCATCTTTTAGCCCTTGAGTTGTTCTTGACTTAGCGTATTAAAATATTCTTAAGGAAAGAAATCCAACGGTGTCAAATCACATGATCGTGGCGGCCAATTAATATCTCCACGACATGAGATAACACGGCCATTGAATTTCTCGCGCAAGAGCCGTTGTTTCGTTGGCTATGTGGCAAGTGGCACCATCCTGCTGGAACCACATATAGTACAGGTCCATATTCTTAGTTTCTGGCCACAAGAAGTTCGCTAGCATCTCGCAATAGCGCACACCATTCATGGTAACTGCTTGGATGACTTTATTTTCAACGCACCAAACAATTACTCTTTGTGGATACATTGGCTTTTTAACAATCACTCGTGGATTATCATTTGCCCAAATTCGGCAATTCTGCTTGTTAACGAATTCACTGAAGTGAAAGTGTGCTCGTCGTTAAAGATGATTTTCTTTGAAAAGTCACCATTCACTTCTGTCTGTTCTGATGCTTGAAATGATCAGTAGGCTTCAACTCTTGAATCAGTTGAACCTTGTAAGCGTGTAAATACAAATCTTAATTTCAAATTCGTATCAGTGATGCTCAGTGATTTTCGCAGTTGACGACTCTTCTGACACATTATGGCGAACAACAGCAAACATCGCAGAACGAACTGGGCCTTTCCGCATTTCCTGCAGACCCGGTTTTTTGAAATTTGGGCACAATTCTCCCGTTTTTGGACACACTTACTCGATTATGCTGACCCAAAAAAATTACGAAGTGTATAAAATGCTGTTTGATATGAACTCCCATTTTCGTAAAAGGTTTCAACAATCTTAACGCGCTGCTCAATGTATACCTTTCCATGGTTCGTCTAACACTGAAACAAAGATATGTCAAATTAAGTTGGGCGAAAAACGAAATCGTTATGTTGTGACTCATAATTAACATCGTGCATTATGGTTAGACCACCCTTTAGGGTCGAAAAGCTTCTGTTTTGTCAAGACCGCAACAGACTTAATGCCATTTACATCGTAATGACGTGGCATTAAGGCCAGTCGTGAGATATCGCTGGAGGATATTAAGCTTAGGTCTAAATACCCCATCAAGTTTGGGCAGCATGTAGCTGCCAAGGAATGTGCTTCTCTTGACTGCCAGGGCAGTATATTTGAGAGAAGATGATTTCCCCCTTTAGTTAAAGGTTGGCTTGTTGAAACCAAGTCAAGCTGTCTGCTCACTTTCATTCAACGTCCATTTATTACTACCAACAATTTCGACATATCCCGCCTATTACACTATGCAGCTAATGGAAAAAATTTTTTGGAATTTTTTAACATATGGCTTAACGAAATCGAATAAATTATTTTAAAGTTATCATAGGATGTATGAAGCAGCCTTTTCAAAAATATCACATTTTTGATATTAAATATCAAAGGTATTTTTGCCTGTTGAATAGTGTTATCGGCCATTGGGTGTATAGCTCGAAAAAAAGGTTTCTAGATTATGCCATCTGTTCTCAGCCTTCTGAAGAAAGAGTCTGAAGATACCACTTTTGGTAAACCATAGTGGAATGGGGGCTGAAATCGCAAAGGATATATTCAAAACACATCCCGTCCTATTTAGCTAACTTGTCAACCCATTCATAACCATAGTGTTCCCTATGCACAGGGATCCATATTAAAATAATATTTTACAGACAAGCCAGACTTGACTGCTCATTATTACATTGTCTGACCAATGGATATGTAAAAGTGTACGAATTCAAAGAGAGAAACGTTACTTGGGTTTCAAAAAAAATTTCTAATTTTGCCACATAATTACTATAATAAAAAATTCTTCTGGCTGTCATTACCGCGAATGCCTCAGCCTAAAGAATAACAAGATTAACCGGAAGACAGTGAGAGATACCTATCTGTACTCCGTCGCAGAAAACACCATATTGGCTTCTGGATGTAATTCTGACTTTGAACACTCCATTAAAAGTATAAAGATCGATAGGAAGAATGTGCATCTAAACGACTAGATTTCTAAATTTTATATAAGTAATTGTTCCATGACAAAGCTCTGCACATAAATTATTACTCATGTACCAAATTCATTGGTTACCTGAATTCTAATCACACATTGGGTTTGCGCTACTGGCAAGTAAAAATTATGTACTCCATTACATTGTCCCATTACAGTCTGTTATTTTAATAGGATAATAATTAATTTCGAAATCTAAAAAGTGTTTCAATGCTGACACCACAAGAGCATTGGAAATTTCGGTTTTTATGTGGCTATTCTGTGTGGTCCCTGAAGCAGAGGTGGCGGTTATTGTTCGAATCTTAATCGCACAAAAAAATTGCTGTATCAGTATGGACTTACATAACACACAATTGAGCCAACAATGTAGCGAAGGTTAAGTTAAACCTTAACAGGTGAGCAGGGAAGATATACTTCACATCTACAAGGTGTTGTGCATATACTTTACTTTAAAGACATATGAACACGTAAAAAATTTATGTTTTAAAAAGTACCCACATAGTGATGTGTTATGTTCTAGAGTGGAGCGTGAGTTTTCATTTATTATTTACCGATTGAATGCCAAAATCAGTTTAAAGTAGTCTCCATTTAGTACTGAACTTTAAAGAGTACGAATGTAAAATTATAACTGAAGGACTCTTTATTAGTTATTTAACCCAAAAGAGCAAAGTAGCAGCGTTTTCTCATTTACATTTTTGTTTATTTATTTATATTTTTATTACATTTTTTTTTTTTCTTTAAACGACATATTCCTGATTTATGCCATAAATTAAAAACTTTTCGACCATCTTTTAGTGTAACTAACTTTGACTATTTATTTTAAAATTTCTTAAATTAAAACAAAATAAATTTTTATTTCAACAACATTGACCTGCAAATCAAGGCGAAAGTAACAAGCAATTCCTTTTTCATATACCCAAGGGCGAGATGTTCATCATGTCAGAGGTCTATTCATAAAAAAGAAAAACAACTAAAATGAATTGTTGAAAAATTTCACCAAAATGTTTAAGGTCATTAAATTTATGGTCTTTTAAAAGGTCTTCCAAAAGTTTTATAAGAGTACAAGATAATTATGTTTTACTTGTGAAATGTACAAAACATTTTCATGTTCAACACACTGTTCTTCTTCCATGCCTTATATAGATCAGCAACACTATTATTTTGGATTATTTTGTGTGGACTTGATAGGGAAAAAGACTTTACCTTGTTGTCTGTTTACAGGTTTATAGGTAAGGGTTCTCTTATCTTGTTCTTCTAGTGCTCTCTGCTTCTTCTTTCATACTATCATCCTTTACGTCACCTAACTCACATTGTGTTTTTAGTTTACAACACATTTTTGTTGTTTCTTTTTTTTTGTATTTCATTCATGTTGCAACATTAAATTTCCGGGTATTATTGACAACACGAATGGCAACAAACGTGATTTTTCTCTATTTATATATTTCATCCTGTTTTATATGTTTCTTAAATACCACAAACTTGGTAGTTAGTATTAGTATGTTCTTATACGACGGTCTCTGGGTCTCTGTGTCTGTGGTGGCATGTAAACGTGTGTAAGTGTTGTGTGGTGTGTATTCCGAAAAACTCCGCTTTGCTCTTTAAATGGATAAAAGAATGAAAATCTCTGTTAAACTAAGAAATTGCATTGTCTTTGCCTAAGCATTGTGGTGACTGAGTTTAGAGACAATTTTTAAGGAAAACACATAAGCACTACGACTAAAAGCCGACATCTACAACAATAGCAAATATGTTGTTTCGTTAGTGCAATATTTTAAGCTTCAATAGCAACAATAACAATGTTATGAACAATTGCAATTATTTTGTTGTATGTTCTCATACACATGCATTATGTGTTTAGAGAGAGCAACAAATTTGACTAAAAAAATAGCAGTTTAAGCACATAATTTGAAATTTTTTTATTCCTTATACAGGGTGGGATAATTTGAAACTAGGAAGTAAATTGGCTGTCAAATGGTGAAATGTCAAGAACTGAGCTGTAAACTTTTGACACTTATTTAGTAAACAATTGGGAAATTTTAACTATGGAACGCTACACTCTTGAACAAAGAATTTTGATTGTAAAAATTTACTGTTCGAAACCTGAACGAAAACAACGCATTTTGCAACAAAATTATCTTTAGTGATGAGGCTCATTTTCAAATAGGCGGTTATGTAAACAAACAAACTTGTCGTATAAGGGGCTCACAAAATCCACAAACAGTTCGCGAAAAACCATTACATCCAAAGAAATTGACCGATGGTGCTGTTTGTGGTTAGGCGGCATCATCGGCCCGTAATTTTTCGTAAACGAGCAGGCAAACGCCGCCTCCTTGAATTTTCTGTGCCACCAAACCATTGTAACCAATATTTGTGGCCACAATTGGCCAATGTATCCATCAGTTACCTTTGGTTTCGGCAGGACGGCACCACAAGCCACACAGCCAGCCAAACAATTTAGTTATCGCATGAGAAATCTCCCGGTCGCGTAATTTCTCGACTTGGCATTGTCAATTGACCACCTCGTTCTTGTGACTTAACGCCGCTAGATGAAATTCTCTGCGGCCATTTGAAAGAGCGGGTTTACGTGAACCAACCACAAGCAACTGGCACTCTGAAAGATTAAATTCGGCGCTGCATTGACGAGATAAGCGAACTTTGTTGCAAAATATGGTTCAAAACTTTGTGAAAAAAGCGGACGTCTACCGACGTGCTAGCAGTGGACATTTTCCAGACATCATATTCCATTATCAATCCCCATATTTCTATTTTATATTGGTATGAATGAGATTAAATTTGCCAAAAAAAAGAAATGTGTTTTTAAGCCAATTTTCCTACTCTTTATTACTTCATTTGATTTTCCAAATCTTTCAGTAAAGACGCCTGGTTGCTTTCTAAGTAAATGGATTGATTTCAAAATGTTTTGGCAGGCTTAACGCGTTTATCTATGTCCATTTTAACAAACAAATATTGTTCAGGTTTATCTTTAAAAAACTGTTTTCCATATAATTACTTTGATTTCATTTGTTCTTACTCCAGTCTTAGCTATGGCTTGAAAAAAAGATTATATGTTTTTTTTTACACGTACAGTTGTTCGAAATTAGACAAACGCTTTCAGCATAGTTCAGATTCTCACTCAGAATATCGAGCCTTCATACTATTTCTCATTCATTTATAGGGTATTTTCTGCTGACAATGCAACCAATAATATCTTTCTAAGGATTTAAACTAATATATCTGGCATACAGTCACAACTACAGTACAGTCACAATGCAGTTTATTAGAACACTTTTAGTTCATCAAAATACATTTACGAAGTCTCTGTGGTATTTTTATTTTCCTTAACATTATAAACGTTGTTTTCTTTCAATGGTTGTCAAAACAAGCTTATGAGTTTTGCGATGTCTATTATTTGTTTTACTTCTGCTATATCCTTTAACACACCTGTTCGAGTATGCTTCCATAATCTCTTTACTACTACTATCTTTAGTCACTCTCTGTGTGTGTAAATGTGTTTGCGTATTCATCATATCCATTTATATTTTTGCAGTTATCCTTCTTTATGTGTTTGTCTATACAAAGGGAGAGAAAAAGAGAAAAGTATGTCCCTGTGTACTTACAGTTACGTGTACTTATTTGTGTAAGTGTATTTGTATAACGGTGTGTAGGTCCATGTATTCGACACCATATATACCCTACAGCAGATATAAAAGCGGATGGCATGGTGCAGTGGTTAGAATGCTCACATACAACACAAGCGGCCAAGGCTTGAACCCACAGCGGAGGATATGACGAAATCAAGAGTCTTCAACCTCTCTTCAAATAAATGTATCCAAACAAAACCAACTACATTCTAACTTATCCGTGGCGACGATATCAAAAAGCTCACGAATGATCATGGGAAACGCAGCCTCCTGGGAAAAATAGCACTGCTAAATAAGGATCACCACCACCTCTTAGCAGAAATTTTCACCACAACGTAATCACATGGAGGCGAGCTACAGTGGACTAGTCATGTACTCAGCTTGACATAAACTGATTAACGAAACTGGAACAAAGCTTTGTGGAAAGCCAAATGCTCCCAAGAGGTGAAACGGACCAAAAAGGTGATATTATAATCATTTTAAAAAAGTCCGTGGTATTAGTGTGTTGTGTCGAAATAAGGTATTGCAAGGGGACGACTATAAAATTAGCCAACATGACGTATAGATGGCGACAGTAGTTTGAAAAATATAACTGTGCTGAAAAGTGACATAATAATTCTTCGGCGTTCTTTTTGTGGTATAGCTTTCTTCTTGTACACTTTGTTTTGATTCGTAAAAATTAAAGTATCTTTGTACGTCTTTGTTGTATAACTTTTTGTTTTTAAAAAATCTTCTAAAGCTTTAAACAGTTTTAAAAAAGTAGAAAAATTTAAAATTCATCGTTACTTAACAGACTGAAATAGAGTTTAATATCTAGAGAATAAGGTTGAACGCTTTTTTTATTTTCGAGCAAATAAAGGTCATTTGTAAATATCTCGATTTAGGCGAAAATCCAAAAAAATCGTGTGAAAGTGAAATCTTAAAAAAAATCGTGAAAATCAAAAAAATCGTGTAAAAGTGAAATCATATAAAAAAATCGTGAAAATCGAGAGATAGGTACATCTCAAGTTCTCAAGCTCTATGCTGTTTAGTAATTTTAGAGGCAATTAAAATTGTAAATTGCATTTTTTTTAAAGTGATGTGGAGCTCAAAATTTTAGAGAAATTCAAAGATAAACAAAAAACTAAAACGAAATTATTCGATTAAATACCACATATTCCGATGTGTTGATTCTTTGAAGAGAAAATCGAATAATCAGACAATTAACATAATTGGTGATTATACAGCACTAATGCCTATCAGGTAAGCTACAGTGCGCTACCATACACTAGACGAGGGCTGTACAATAGACTAAATGATCGCTATGCTACACCACTCACTGACAATAATAATTAATATTACAGATAAGGAAATTTCAAGTAAAGAGTGTCGCAAAATTAACGCAAGGTTTGAATTAAATAGAAAACACAGTTTTAAGTTTTTCATTGTTATTTTTTTTTTATTGAATAAAAAAGTAAATAGGATTGGATCATTTATGGAATAATACGTTGGGTAAATGGCCTTCATGGGTTTATATCACATACGCACTCGTTTGTCGAAATATTTCATTACCATTTTTCATAAATGTGGCTGAATTTCGTTGACGCAGTGTTGATCTCCAACTTTAATGCATGGGTGGCTATGAGCTTGTTGACATAAACCTGTAATTTCAAAAAATCCCATAAAAATAAACTTAATGATGTTAAATCACGTGATCTAGACGGCCAGTTCTGATCACCGAAACGAGAGATTACTCGACCTGAAAATATCTTATGCAGTAATTGAATTGTTTCACTAGCTGTATAGCATGTGGCCCCGTCTTGTTGAAACCACATATTGGCTACATAGATATCATCCAGTTTCAGTAGAAAGAAGTGTGTTATCATGTCGCAATATCGAACACCGGTAACAGTCACTTCTTAACCAGCCTCATGTTAAAAAAAAGTATGGTCCAATTATGCCTCCAGCCTAAAATTCACAACAAACAGTGACACGTTATGGACACATTTGTTTTTAAATAATCACATGTGGATTCTCAGAATCCCAAAAGAGTCCATTTTTGCGATTAACAAAGCCATTAAGGTGAAAATGTGTTTCATCGATTAGGCTGTTGTTGCTCGAAGATGATCAATAATCCATTCAATAATACCATACGTTGTTCTATCGTGTAACGCTCCTTTCTTCCTAACTGTCCAATTGTTTATCATTGCCAACACTTTACTGCACAAATGGTAACAAATTCAAATCTTGCGTTAATTTTGGGGCGCCCTAAAAAACACGCACATTTATTACGTATGTTTTAAATATTGAAAAATATACTTTGATTTGTTTTTTATACCCTACACCCCAAGATAAATATTAGGAGTGTATTGTATTAATCACACTTAATAAATGGAGTGTCTAATGCAATAAATATTATATTGATTAACTTAGAATCATATTATATGTTGAATAGAAGATAAAAATGTTTTTTTTTTTTAATTGCCATTTATTTAAGGAAAGTAATCACTAAAAAAATTGATAGATCTTGAAATGTAGCTTAATAGCATGTTCACAGAAGGCTTCGATCACTTTGTTCACTGTTCAAATTACTTATACGAATTACCTCGGTCACATGGCACCATTGTTAATCATATTAATGATTCTTCTTCTTTGATAGATTTTGTTATGTATTAAAGAAATTTTTTTAGCATGGACAACACAATGTAGTGCACCATATTAACAGACTTCACCCACCACAAATGTTTTTCTTGTTTTACATTGGATTCATACTAAGAAAACATTATTTTTCTTTTCTTCTATTTCTCATATATTTTTTTGTCGTTTTATTGCTTTTGGCATTGTAGCATTTAATAATGTTTCTTTATTTTATTTCGCTTCGTTTGGTTTCATTTATTTTTATCTTCCTTTCTTTGTCGTTTCTTAGTTTTCATTTTGAGTCTTTTGTGTCTGTGTCGTTAAGTGTATCTACTTTTAGACCGCTTGCGGTTTGTTTTCATTGCTTCAATATTGTTGTAGTTATTGCTGTTATCGTCGTATTTCGTTTTCTTTTTATTTTTTCATCCTTTTACAAGTTTTGTTGTCATTGTTTTGTTAAGTTTTTTTTCTTCATCCTTAAGCAAAAAGTATGTTTGCAAAAAGTTTCTTATATCCTCATTGCCTTCGTTTTGTTCATTGTGGATTTTTAACATTTATTTTAATTTTGTTTATTCCCCACTAAAAATTACGTTAAATGTTTAGAAAATGGGTCAAAACATTAACTCGCATAAGGAGTAAGATCCAAACTTATACTCTAACTCATAGAAAATACACAGATAGGTACATGCACACACACACTTGTGTCTTTTATTGCAAAGGACATGACTGAGAAAAAGGTATTGGTCATGAATGGCAACAGAAGAAGAAGAAACTGTTTGTACAAGAAATTGAAATGACAAACAAGTAAGAAAATTATGGTAAGTCAAGCTTACCTATATTACACCCTGCAATACAATACATTTAGGTTAACCCATTAAGGACGGATGGGTATTTAAATACCATAAAACAGAGCCACCATAGAAAAATTCTGACTGACCTCAGGTAAGAGATATCGGAAATTAGTTTTTAAAGAAAGACAAAGAAAGGATAGGACTACTTAAAGAAATTTTTGAAGTAAAATCTTAGCCCCTTCCATCAGGAAAGTAAACAATATAAAAGTTAGGCTCTGGGTAATAAAAAATCGGTGATTTATAGCCTTAGGTATGTTCTGCTTTAGAAAAAAAAAATTCAATAAATTAGGCCAATCACGTAGACTACAGGTTTGTTTCAATGAGAGGATTTCAAAGAGGATTCAAAACACAAATTTTTTTAAATTTTTTGATAAGTAAAAATGCGTAGTTTTATGTAAAATTTACTGTTTATTAGTAAAAATAAAGAAAGAAATATCGCAGCTTGTGGTTGGTTTTTTTTTTTTTTTTTTTTTGACACCAGCATGAAGCTGTGAAAAACAAGCCTTTGGATGTAAGTTGAATTTGAATTTTGTACAACCAAACTCAGTTTTACCAGCAGTTTTACCTTTACATTGTCGACAACGGCCGCGCATCCACAACATGAGTAAGTAACGGCCAACACCACTTTTTACCACAAATTTTAATACGGCAATTATTCATGGCATTGTCGATTAAGTCCACTCCACCCATTCGTTGATTATATTGATATATGAGATGTGGTTTAAAGATCAAATCCTTTAGCTCGACACATCGGCTCAACACTTAAGAAATTCGTTATTATACTGACCACCTTAAACAATAATAATAATAAGTTTTAGACCAAAAACGTATATGCATAAATATAAAGTTATCGAATGTGACATTGTGTTTTGGTGAATTTGATATAACCTGTAGCAATTATAAAACCACAGTCTCTCCAAGACAATAATTACGACTACTGTTTGCAGCAGCACCAGCAAATAGTTTCAAGTTGAACATTATTCTGCTACAATATTTGTAACGAATTCTTATTGGTTTTCCTCTTATAAACATTTTTAAAGAGTGTCGCTCATAGTCTGCAATCATCTGCTCATCCACCGAAAGATTTTGATTCTACGTCAGCGAAGCTCATCCATATTGTTCAGATTACGAAGTTTTTGGGCTGTTTTTTTATTCTCTTTGTGAATAATACAACCAGGGCTGCTAAAAGAAAAACAATTTCTACCAAAAATTTTCTTGAAATGTACCGAACTCAACTATACCGCTAATCTTTATTACATAGTCTTTCAAATTTTATATCACATTCTATTTTTGAATATTGAATATTGAATTCCTTAAAAGATATATTTTTTTATTTTTTTTTATCAAAAATTTATGAAATTGTAATAAATAAATAAAAAAATGCATACGCTTTGGTTATATTATTTCAAATGGCAATCATATGTACAACAAAAAATATGTGTGTGCGCCACAATTTTAATTCAGTCGCTTGCTTATTGCCAATGAAGAAAGACTGTATCGCACGTTTTTGTGTTTTTTAAATTTGTCTTATTACACTCAGATGTTTGATAATAAGCTACATAAATTAATGCATATTTATTTATACTTTGTATGAATATATACTTCTTTACAGGACTTCGAAAGAAATTATTTAATAAGTATGTGGGATGTTGAGTGGGAAACATTATTTCAATTTTCTATCAATACATTTAATGAAACTGAATGCCTTGTATGTAATCAAGTAATGAAAAATATGTTTGCGTCTTGGCGTAAGCGACATTATAATAGAATACATCCTGAGTTGCATTGTGTTTCTGGAAATAGTAGAACACAATTAGTAAAAAAACGTAAAGACTCAAAAATCTTTATGTTCAAAGTAAACATGTAAAGTAGTTGTTTAGATTGCACCACTGATAATCAAATGAAAACTACATATATTACTAGTTTAGCTTTAGCAAAAAATTGTCGCCCTTTTGAAGATGGACATTTTTTTAAAGAACTATGCTTATCCATAATGCATTTATTTGGAAAAGTAGGGACAAAACGGGGGAATATCATTAATGAAATGACTTTATCTCGTGAAACAGTAGCAGGCCGGACGAATGATATAGGGCTTTTTATGCAATGGGAAATGACACAACGTATGTGTTTTGATGAAAGTGTAGACATATCCGATACTAGTGAAATAATTATTTGCTTAAGAAAGGTTGATAATATTTTTTTTTACTCTTTTCAGGAGATATTAAAAGTCGAGTTCTTTATGGAAGTATCACTGGGTCAGCTATTTATGACAGAACTTTATTAAACAGCTAATCAAATATGTAAATCGGGTTTTGTTTGTGCAAAATATTTTAATCTACGACAGTAAGTACTCACTTAAAAAAATCTAGATTCGGCTTTGTCCACACTTTCATATAAACACACGCAAAAGTATTTAACTTTTTTAATTCGCTTTTTTGTATCCCACTGCAAATGTTTTTTATTTATAATGTAAAAAGTCTTTTAAGAAACAATATCGAAAAACTTAATTTTTCTTTCTCATATAAAGTGTGGCTCTCTTTTTGAGCGTCACTGTTCTAAAATAAACACACAACTCTCACATCAATGCATCTAATAAATGCGTTTAAATTTTTTTTTTTTTAAATCTTGTAAAATTCTTTAGTGCGAAGTTGGTAGAAGTATACTCATAGTCTAGGTGCCAAAGTTTGACAGATAAAAATAAAAAACGCAATGTCCATATAAACTCCCATAATATAAAATGTGTGAAATTTTATAAAAATCGGACAATGGATTAAGTATTGCTTGACAACATTTCTTACTGTGGATAAGGGTTAAGCATAAATTTTTTAAGTCTAATTGTACGTTTAGTAGTACAAATTGGGGTTGATTATAAGGGTTATTATGGATGATCTTTACAAAATTCGATTAATTACTCTAGGCTAAGAAAAAATCATTAAGGATCGATTCCATTTTCATCTCTTAACATTTTTATAATAACTAGCAAAACGTTTAAATCAATTTTACTCATTAAGTAGAAGTTTTTTATGGAAAAGAGCTCTAGAGCAAACGGTCACAGTTATGGTGATGCATAGAACTCATAAAACTCTTTTAAAAATAAAGCCAAACTTCGGAAATGCAATATTTGATTTACATAGGCCTTTAGCTTAAAATAATTCTATAAAAAGGCATCGAATGGTGTTAAATCTAAAGAAAATTTAGAAAATTTAGACTACACGGCCAGGCAATGTTTCATGCTGCGTGTGACCAGTAGTAGACGATATGAGTTATATGAATGGAGATATGAGTTATACCGCGATATTGAGAGCAAGTAACAACCTTACGCTAATATATAAACATTTATTATTATGGTATTGTTGCTGTTAAGATTAGCACTTTCTGTTACTAATTTCAGCTGTTTCAGGAAAGCAATTATCTTCACTTTTATAAGCAGTAATTAGTAGGTTAACCATAAATATGCAATTACATGTTTTTTCTCGTGAGTCGAGTGTAAGATATTTGTCCGTTTTAAGCATTTTTATGAATTTTGGCATCGATTTATTAGTGCATATTCTTGCATATTTTGTTCAGAACAGCATTTAAGTTTTAAGAGCATGTTTTCGGCATATTTTTGTACTTAAAGAGCATTTTAAACCTTTTTAGTGCATATCAAAAACTTTTGTTTTCTCAAACATTTTTAAAGCGAAATCAAATTTTTTGTTTTAATTTCTGACAAAACCATGGCCTATAATTAAAATTTATTGCGCTACCTGGATTTTAATATAGTTTATTACCACTTAACAGTTTTGGAAGTACATATATACAAACTATTTAGAGCGATTAGAAAGCCTGTAATGTTTAAAATACTATCTTGATCAAAAATTTTCTGATTAACCACTGTGTGGCTGTACCATCGTTCCTATAATTTTATTTTATTTATTTTTTTTTGTTAAGTTGGTACATCTGTTGTTGACATTCCTGCTAAATCTAAGCGTCATAGCTTGATATTTGCAAGAGCTACGTAGCCAAGAGTACATCTATTTCTATGTGAGTTGGCGATTTTTACAGCTTTGACCGTGTTGAAGTCGGAAAAGATATGATTTGCGAGACTTAATCCGATCCCACATTCATCAAATGGATCACTACTGGAGACGAGACAAGGGTTTATGTGTACGACACGAAATTCAGACATCAGACAAGTGAATGGCGTTCAAAGAAACCACGTCGTCTTCGGTCGAAAAAAGAAGCAATGCTCACGGTTTTCATGGATTACAACGGTGTAGTGCACCATGAATTTTTGTCAGAAAGCTAAATAGTAAACAACAAGTATTATTTGGGCGTTATGAGATGTCTGCGTGCCCCAGAATTGTGGGCAGAAAACTCTTGGATTTTGCACCAAGATAACGACTTTCGCACAGTGCCATCATTATTCGAAATTTTTTGTGGTAGTATGATAAGCAGCACTACACAGAGCGAATAGAATCGTTTGCAGCCATAATAATCAAAATCACTGACGTGATTAATGAAATAAATCCTATATTTAGTCAAAATGAGATTGAAAATTTTTTGAAAGAATAAGGAGAGATATTATATGTATGCAAAATGATGTTCGACATCTGTTTGATATCATTTTCTATTCATTACTGACAAACCTTACTGTTTTCAATACAATAAAAATTTGAATAAGTTATGTCCAAAATCGGTTCGGCAGGCAGTTTTAAAGTATAAGTAATAATCAAGAGCAGCACATAAGAAATCATTTTTATCTACAGGAAACATAGAAAAGCGTTTTCACGTCGCCATTAAGAATGTTTAACGACCGTTTGGATAAGGTTATATTATGTGCTGAAATTAAAATGGTGTAGTATTACAACGATGAGCCTAAAAGCGTGTGGAAAAAGTCCTCAACATCGCTAGAAAACAACATTGTAATTCCAAATGTTAAATTTTGCAAAATGTCAATATTGGTTTATGGGTGTGTCTCAAGGGAAAGCGTAGAAGACTTTGCTTTTATAGAATCAACAATGGATGCACGGCAATAATAAAAATTTTAAATATCCATCTGATAAGCAGCACTAAGAAACTCGAAATAATGAAAGACTGAGAAAAAATACCGACAGGTTATGGTCTAAAAAAGTTAATTAATTGCTTGAAAATGTGTAATAGATGCAAAAGAAGGTCATACCAAATATTAAAAGCCTAAAAAATATTTTTAATGTTTAATATTTAGCAGAATATAATTTAATTAATTTTTGTGTAAAGAATTAGTTGCCAATATCAAATGTGAGCGAAATTTGTTTTTAGTGAATTTCTTAAGTGTTTCGAACTGAATTTATCATATTTTTTACTTAAGATTTTGGAATATATGTATATTAGTATAGTAAATTAAAAAATTTGTGTTAGAAAGCAAAAAGTGCCATTTTATAGCTGATAAAGTTGTAAGTACTTAATTAAACTCATTTTTGATACACTGTATATAAGTGATATTAATATATGATATTATCAAATGAAAAACTTCAGAAATGGACAAGTTTTGATGACAAAAACCAAATCTTATAAGAATAAATACCGTTTTATTTTCTAATCTACTAGTACGTATCCTATATAACCAGGAACTGCAGATAACTTTTGTTATTTCGTTCCAATTTTTGTTTGTTTCTTGAAATGAAAAATTTACATGAAATATAAAATTTATCTTAACAAGTTTTGTTTGGGAAGTTCAAGTAAATAATGGACCCTATTATTGGTTCCGCACGAAATAGAAAATGTAGCAGAAAGTTTATCGATCGATATGTTAGTTGAAATTATTGATTCCTGCGATATAGTTTTCAATTTAATTTTGTCAACTATTGGTAAAAAAAAAAAAAATTCAAAAAATTTATAAAATTGTTTTAACATAACAAAGTAGTTTTGTTAGCGAAATTTATGTAAAAACATGAACACAGTAGCCTTTTTTAAGGATCGTCACTACTATTGACTACTAATGTTGATTGCTTAGATATTTGGGTAGAAAGAAGAACTTTGCGCTATAAATCTTAAAGTGTGTTACAGAAAAATGGTAGAAAGTTGGAAAGAAATTTAAATACACGTTTAAGACGTGATATTTTTACGTATAATTTTACGGCTCTTGTAAATAAGGCAGATTTTAATTATTATATTTTATATTTTATATTTTATTTAAGCTCGAGTCTAAAAGTTCAGGAAGTAGTCGTCAAGGAGCATTTTTTGCAAAAGATATACTTTCGACTTAGAAATAAATTGCCTCTGCTATTAGTTTATTTCTCTTTTCTGTTTGTGAAATTTTACATTTTTAAAATTTTTTTCTTTCACAATCAATAAAATGGAAAAACTGCATGGTGGTGATGATTCCGCAACAACGCAAGGATACCTTAGCAACGGAAATAATAATTTATAATTTTGCTTCTGTAAAAAAATTGAAATATTATCTAGTACAAAATATAAATATCCTTAGTTTTTATTTCGATCAATTTCGTTTTATATATTGTTACGTTTTTACCTTTTTAAAAACGTGTTTTTATGAGCTCGTAGATTGTAGTTAAAATAAAATAAATGTTGTGTTTGGTTTTAATTAAAAAAATCGTTTATTCAACACAATTATGTGCACCACTGCTTGTAATCTTTTTACAGGCAATAACAATTTTTATTCTTAATTATTCTGTCTGTTTACAACTTTGTAAACAACAACGATTACTCGACAGATCTTTCTTCCTAAAGATCTTCCAACCCGATCGTAGCTATAACTTAGGTTCGATGACAACCTTTTCAACCTGTTTACTGAGTTAGTTCCAACTAAACTAGTTTTTACTTCACTACTAGCTTCACGAGTTTACTCCTTATAAACTCTCTTCACACCAATAACACATTGGCTGAGTTAACTTTACTTAAAAACTGTACTCGCTGAGTTTACGACACAAAAACTGATTGCTGTTCGTAGCAATGTGCTTTTTATATGGCTGAGGAAACAACACATCGAAAGCTCTCGAACCTCTCGATATTTCATGTAGATTCTATTTATTTCTTTAAATTTCATTTTAGTTCTTTTGTAGCCATGAGTATGTAAACATCTACCTCTTTCAGCTTTTAGTAGATATTTGTTGTTGCTTGTTTATTCTCTTACTCGTTTTCTTTGCTGTTAGTTTGTTGTTGTTGTTGCTGTGGTATTTTTATTTATTTTATATCTGCTAATGGTTGTTGTTGTAGACTTGGTTATTTGTAGACAGCATGTATAGAGTTGTTCTTGCAGCTTTTGTTTATTTATTTTAGCGATGTAATAAACGCTGAGGTGCCCAACCTTATTTATATATTAAAAAAAAAAACTTAAAAATTCAAGACAATATTTACATTTTAATAATTAGTAATGAAAATTCCAGAAATGGAAAATACTTTTTAGATTAAGGCATTAATTAAAATATAAAATTAAATAAAAAAGTTGTTACATATGAAGCTTAAGAAAATCGTTCTAAATACTTGGTTTTTAGTAAAATTATAAAGTTTGCTACAAATCTGAGATAATTTTTGAGCTCAGCGACTCAAAATTAGTTACAGTACCAAATTTCACCGCTATCCAACCATTCCATTGCTTGTATGGGCTCAGCGTACTGTGTGAAGTCTCGTAGTCCTTAAAAGGTACAGTATGTTAACAATTTGTTGTTGGATTTCTCGTATGAAAATACGATTTTAACTTTTTTTCTACATTGAAAAGATTTTTTCACAAATTGTATGTTATGTATATACTTTTTTGTTTTTATTTTATCTTTCTACGTTTTTTTAATTTTTAATTTTTAATTAAAAAAAACATTATTTATTAAAAACATCCTTAATATAATTAAATATTATTTTTAATCTTTTGGTTTTTTATTATTTAATAAATTTTCATTTACTAGCATTTCATGCAATTCTGTTTTGTTTGTTATATTTAATAAAATATTATTTTTAAATATTTAAAATCTCTTGTACAAGACAGCAGGGTAATTTATGAAATTTATCTGTGTGAGTGTGTGTGTTTATATTTTATAATATGGCTATTGTTTTATTTAGACAAACATGCTTATGCAGGCAAATAAGGTCAAGTAATTTTGTACTTGTATTACATTACATTACACATACACACGCACTGTGTAAAAAAATATTTTGTAAAATAAAAATCATAAGAGAGAAAATTTATAAAATTCATAATTTAAAGTTTCTTTTTATTTAAAATTAAATATTTTATTTTAATCTTTATTGCAAGAGCATTAATACATATATACATACATACATACATACATTTAAATGTTTTAACTAAGAAAGATTTTTACAAAACAGGTTATAAATTTTTAATTTTATTTTTTATTTATTTATTATTATTTTGTTAAGTAAAGTTGAAAAATTATTTTATTATTATTTTTCTTTTATTTTTTGCTCCACAGTTAATACATTAAAATGACAATATTTATGTACATTTTCTTGTAACTGCAACATATTTAAACTGTGGCATAGAATGTAGCACGTGTTGCGTGCTTTTTGTTTATAAATTTCAATCTATGATGTTGCATGTTATTTTTAAATTTCTATAAAAAAAAAAAATTGTATTTTAGTTTGCTTTTTATTTATTTATCCTTAATAAACTATATTCTTTTATAACGCTCTATAATTTTAGGTTGTGTGGCATTTTAGCCGAATGGTTATGAATCATATTTATGAGCATTTTTTTAATTTTAATATCCTTTTATGTAAGAATAATTTACTATGTAACGAAAGGATAACAAGAGCCTTGTACTATTCCCAAGCCAAAGGTGGTTGAGGCAGCTTAAACAATAGGCAACAATGTATGTTTTGTATTGGATTATCGAAGATTAGCCTTTTGTTGGATATTGCACTCAATAAAAATTTGAATAGATCGCTAGTAATTAAAAATCGAATATGCAGATTCTGTGAATATGGAACTGAATAACCAAAGCACCTACTTGGTATTTCGGAGGCATAGATGCAGTATGGAAAGAAGGTAGTAGGCGCCTATATGATACTGATACTGACAGACATCCTAAAGTTCGCCACTAAAATAAACTTGGGATAGATGTTATGGGACAACCCAATATATAAAAACAGTGTGGCTTTAGACCAAAGCATTGTGAAAACCCAAGAGAAACAAATCGACATATTTTACCACTTTTGATAGCGCGATACGCGTGAGAGAGTTTAAGTTAAAATTTGAGTTTGGTTTTCCTGAGGAATTCATAAGTTTGTCAGTTAGCCACGGTAAGGATCTATTTGAACTCGACTTGCCAAATATTTTTGCAGCTTGTCAGGAATGAAGGAAAAATATGTTTTGTCAACATTTTATAAAACCAATTTTTTTATTGTGTTTCCTACACAAAGTTTTGCAAAAAGCTATTTAACATTTTAATGAGTTGATAACGTAAAACTTTTAACGTGTATTTGTGCCCTAGTTTAGTTTATCTAGTTTGTAGAAATGTGCAGAAGAGGGCGTCTAAAGAAAGCTCGCATAAAAATATTAGGTTAAGGAAACGCCTCGGCACTTGTTACAAGAAATTGCTCGGCCAATAACCCAAGCAACCAATGGCTACCTACGTAAGTAAGTAGTCAAGAGCTATACAATCCCTCAAGAAGTAGCAATACCAAAAGACCTCTTTAAATTTAAAATAAAATCAGTAACTTCTAGTTCCAAGATAATGCTGATTCCTGGCATATATCTCACAAAGCTTTTGAAGAATTAAAATGCCATTTGGGTATTAACGTTATATTACAAAAGGAACTCGTTTTTGCTATATTTTATTAGCAGCTATACTTACTCCTTATGTTATGCTAAAAGTGAAATAACTTTTAAGCACTTTAAAGTCTACCGAAGCCGTGTATTTGAGAAAATAATACCAGAATTTCTTAAAAAAGTTAAAACACTAGTGTTACAAAGTTAACTATCATCTTTAAAACAAAACTGACATGACATTTTCCTCCATATCATAACAAAAAATAATCATTTTAGAGATACTGGATATCGTCTTGGAAATTTGAGGTTTTTGAAAATATTTTTATAGAAATTTTATTCTATCGAATGTATTTACGTTTTTTAAAATACTTTAAATAAAACACTTTAACTATTGACCCTATTAAGTATAACTATAATACATAAAGCAAAACTAATTTAAATACAATTTTTATCATTTTAATTGATCGAATTTTAATTGGTTGTTGATTAGCATTTTGTAATGGCATTAAGGAGTCATAGAAAATCATAAATATGTAGTTGTACAGGTTTATCTAAGCAATTTATTTATTTATTTTTTATTTTTTTGTTTTTTACAACAATACAATGTGTAACAAATGCCATCGAAGGGAACAGAAGAAATATATTTAAAATATTTTACTTTTGTGTGCTCAAAAGCAATTTTGCTTTGCACAAATTAACTGTCATTGCACTGGCAAATCGAAGTTTATGTGCTTGAGTTGGTAATGTACATAAGTTTATGCATTTTATTTGCTACAAAACAATCGTACAACAATGAAAATCTTGATAAAATGAACTCATTGACAACGTAAATATTGTCGTTGTTACCACTTTTACTGATAATATTATTGCTACTACACAGGTATTGCAATAACGATGGCGGCAATATGTTTTCAGCACAATACAAATGCTTAAATGGGAAAGATAAAGGAAAAAAATGGAAAAAAAATAATTTTATAACAAACAATGATTGCCTTTCATAATTAAATTTGCTTATGGACTTTTCTGTTTTCTACAGTAATTACACTTAAGCAGATATATGCACAGAGAGCTGTAGTTATACATACATATTGTTACGTTTTTAACTTTTTAAAAACGTGTATTTATAAGTTCGTAGATTGTAGTTAAAATGAAACAAATCTCGTGTTTAGTTTTAAGTTAAAATCCTTATTCAACACATTTTTGTGCACCACTGTTTGTAACCTTTTCACGAGCAATAACAAGAAGTGGGATTGTGGTCTTTAAAATGAAATAAAATAAAATTAAATAAAATAGACGATTAAGCTGAAGGAACTTGATTAGTACGGACTCAGATAGGAATTGGAAAAAATGCAGTTGCCAACAGTGGGTAACAAAAGCGAGATGCAAGGGCGAATAGTTGACTATTTTTACCAGATTGGCCTCAACGTCGATACTTTTGAATTTGCTGATGAGAAGCGGAAAGTGCACGCCGCTGCAGTAAGCACTATAGACGCCAATTCGCTGCTGGACGCAAATGAAAAAGTTTTCAGATGACTGCATTGAGTCTATGACTGGCGTCATTAGAACAGCGCTGGAGGCATTGGTTCCCAGAATACCAGTGCGTCATGCCGGCATGCTAAGACTGCCCGACAACATCCTCGGCTTCATGTCGGAGAAGAGGAGGCTTCGGAGGATACTGAGGAGAACGGGTGCCGTCTCAAGGATTCCCATATTGAGAGCCGAGATAAGGAACATGGAGAGGATATTCCAGGGGGCAATTGCTGTGTTTGAGCAGAATTACTGGACGAATTATCTGATATATTAAGGTGGACAACAAGACTTTTTGGAAGGTGAATGATGCTGCAGGTATGCGGCGGTTGCTGACATAATAAGGGATGAAGGTGTACTCATTTCGGATAACGGTGGCAAGGCGAATCTTTTGGCTGAACGTTTTTGTGGCAGAGAGCTGCAGTGAATCCACAGTCCTCCACTGTTGTAGGAATGGTCTTGGAGGAGATATCGGGGCTGAGGAATCAGGCCCCCATCATTGAATTTATCCTGGATATTACGGCAGATGGTGTTCGAGTTGAGGATTTTGCTGGAGGAGGCTTTTCTTTGCTGGCTCCCTCTGATACTCTCATGGTATTGTCTAGTAGGCCGAACAAGAGATCCAGCGGGTCACGTGGCATACCGGATCTGATCTTGAGGAAGACGGACGCCACCACATGGAGGTGCTTGGCGTTGGTGCTAAACCACTGCTTCAACATTGGTAACTACAGACCCATATCTTTGCTCTCTAGCTTGTGTAAACGTATTGAATGGTTTATTTTGAAGCGTATAAGGGAGTTTATGGTCAGTAACGGAATATTGCTGGATTGCCAATTTGGATTTAAGAGGCCACTCTACGTTTCATGCACTAATGGCACTTGCGGGCTATGTAGCAAAGGTACTGAATAGGAGATATCCGACGATTGCCGTGAGCCCGGACTTCGTAAGGGCTTTTTATAATGTTTGGCAGGAATGGAAAACTAAATATGCGTTCGGTGTTATAAATTTTGAACGCAACTCTAAAGAAACCTAATAAATTTGCCTACAAACATTCAATTTAAAATTTTTTGAATATTTGGTTTAACACATCAACAACTGGACAGCTGGAAATCTATACACATAGAGATATTGGCGAAGCACGGCCGTGTATGCTGCTGTGTGTGAAAATTTGTCTGCCAGATTGTGCTTTGTTAGCGCCAGCCGTGGCGGTTATAAAATTATCTATCCAACAAGTCTGTTTCATTGATATTAAAAATATATTTCATTATTTTATTATGATTTTAACTTGTGTGGCTGCAAAAAAAACACCCGATATTAACAATTAAAGCAACTGATTAAGGCAAATTTTATAAAACGATCAAAACTGTTCAATAGGAAAGGTGTTATGTTTCATTATGACAACGCTAAATAATGCGACCTATATGACCCGACTGAAGTTGACAGAGCTTCTGTATAGCAACCTACCACGAACAGCTTTTAACATCTTGAAACGAAAACATTTAGTGAATTTATATCGCGTAATGTAATGTTACGATATTTATTCATTTTCGTTCCTAGATTGATTTGCACCTAACGTGGACTGGTTCCAATGTAGGCCAAGAAACGTTCGATCAGGAAAGATTATTCCTAACAAACTGAATAGTGGATTAATGCTCTTTTACAGTTTAGCACTGTCCTCGATTTTACATCATTGGTGACTATAGCCCTTATTGGCATTCGGCTGTCGTAAACATTTTTGCCACCATCGGCTAAATATTTTTCTTCACACAATTGATTTTTTATAAGAAAAAAAAAAAAAAAATCATCATCATCAATTCCAATTTATTGTATGCTTTTCATCTATAAAAATAATCTGAGCGATCTGTTCTATATTTGGTATTTAAAAACGCACAAATTTCACACAAATATTCTGTCATTACAAATTTTATATTCTGACCTCAAAATAAGTCTCCTACCGTTAAATGAAAACTTTTAAATAAAATTAAATGATGAGTATTTCAGTTTTTATTGATTTAAATTGAATTCATTTCTCTCATCACATTTAAGAGCGATTTATGTCCTGTGAAGAGAGAACGAAAACGAAAGCATTTTAGAGTTTTTTTATATTTAATTCATTCTTTTCGTTGGTTTTTTGTTTGTTTTTTGTTGCATTATAACTATTTTTTAACAATAAATTGCTTATGCTCTATATAAACATTTTTGCTGAATGAAATAAAAAACCATAATGGAAGAAAGAAAAAAAATTAATAAAGTATAGAATAATAGAGAGAGAGAGAGAGAGAGGGAGAGAGAGAGAGAGAAAATGAAAAAAAGTAAAAAACTGAAAATGATAGTGACCCACATGCTTATATTGCTGCCTTTGTGCTCTAGAGAAAATGCAAAACATTTGCGTATGGCCAACAAACATTTGTTTCAGTAAAAAATGAAATCAGCATCCATTGCAATAACAGTAAAATTATTAACAACCAACAACATAAAGTTTAGCCATAACTACTATTGGTCGTGCTGTTGCTGCTGCTACAGCTGCTGGTTTTGCTTTTTTTGCCATCGTCAACATTTTATTGCTGAAAATAATTTTTCTACCATTTCAGTTCGTTTACGAATTTGCCTCATAAATTTAAAACACAAAATTGAAAAAAAGACAACCCGATGAGAAAAGGAAAAATGAAACTACAAAATAGTTTTGTGTGTTATCAAGTCATTTATATTCGTTTTTATCGTTTTGCTTTTGTTTCCCTGCTTATCTTTGCCTTAAATTTTATTTTTTCTCTTTTTTTATCTACAGCGTTGTGATAAAATTTATTTAAAAAAAGGTATAGAAATCGCAAATATTCTATAGAAAGAAAAAGCATTTCTGGAAAGCAAAATATTTTTGTTTTTGTACCCTACAGTGGTTGGCAGTATAAGCTGCAAACATTTTAAAGAAATACGTTGGTTAGAATTAGCATTAAATGTGCATCTCATGCACTAATTAAAACATCTTTAATCAATAACTTTAAACATTATGCAGTAAATAGCAATCACGTTTTCGAAAGCCGTCACGTTAAAGAAATTACGAGGGCGGATTGACGTTGAAGCTATCTAGCACTAGATGGCAACACAAACACAAAAGTTTTTCTTTCTTAGAAATTGCGATCTGTCAAACGGCAGCTGTTAAAATTTTAGCCAAATTCATCGATTAGTTTATTTGTTGCAGTCGTTTGAAATACGCAACTTTTGTGTTTGTTGGAAAATGGAAAAAAGTGAATTTCGTGTAGTGATTGAACACTATTATTTGAAAGGCAAAACGGCGAAAGAGACAAAAGAAAAGCTTAATAAACATTACGGCGAATCTGCTCCGTCAAATTATATGTTAAAATATTGGATTGCTGAGTTTAAACGTGGCCGAACAAGCACTGCAACAATACCATCAACAGGAAGGCCAAAAGAGGTGGTTACTGAAGAAAATATCAAGAAAACCCTCGACATCGTTATGAGTGATCGCCGGGTCAAAATACGTGAGATTGCTGAAATGGTAAACATATCATATGAACGTGTGTTTAACATTTTGTATGAACATTTGCATAACAAAAGGCTATCGGCAAGATGGGTGGAGTTCGACAGATCACTTCACAGCGGTGTTTGGACATGATAAAGCATAACCCTGCTGATTTTTGGCGTAGATTAATGACTGTTGATGAAACGTGGGTCCACCACTACACACCTGAAACCAAAAATCAATCGAAGCAATGGGTGGAAGCTGGTGGGAGTGCTCCGAAGAAGGCGAAGACAGCGAAGACAGCGAAATCGGCTGGCAAGGTTATGACCACTGTATTTTGTGATGCACACGGAATATTGCTCATCGATTATCTTGAAAAGGGATCCACAATCACAGGAGAGTATTATCGTGCATTATTGGATCAATTGGTTGATGCAATTAAGCAAAAACGACCACATTTAAACAAGAAAAAAGTGCTCTTTCTTCAAGACAACGCACCGGTTCACACAGCATTAGATACGATGCTAAAACTACGAGAAATCCACTTCGAATTGGTTGATCATCCACCTTATAGTCCGGATTTAGCCACTAGTGATTTTTGCCTGTTTCCAAACTTGAAAAATGGCTCGCAGGAAAATCGTATCATTCAGAAATCGAAAAATAGTTCTGATGGTATCAAAAAGTTGGAAAATCGTCTTACTAAGTGTATTGAGCTAAAAAGAGACTATGTTGAGAAATGAATGGTTATTGAAAAAAAAATGTTTTTTCCTACTTAGGTAGCTTCAATATCAATCCGCCCTCATAAGTTTGAAATTCAGTGCTTTGTTTGACAAACTTATAGAGCAAAATCTTACTTATTGATAACGAATATGGAAATCAAAATCAAGTTGAACATGTGATAAACGAAACTTAATAATTTCGTGTAGATTCCCAACTAATGTTGAAATACAACGTTTAAATATGACAATTTCATTCAGGCTCTTATTCACCGCAATCTATGCGTCTTCTGAAAATATTCTGGCCAGAGACAATATCAAATCGTTTTTTATGGCAATAATTACTTAAGTTTCAATAATAAAAGGAATTGTCTGAAGGAAACTTTAATGGATTAAGTACACACATCGAAAGTCAATACTCGGGAGGGACATTAGGTAGCCATATAAAAGCATCAGCTTTAGACAGTCTAAGCTTGTTATGCCCTTATAATTACTTGTGGGCCATTATAAGAATTAAAAGCCATTGTAGTGATTATTGCTCATTATAAACGTAAACTTCACTTAAAACTCAATAGCTTGTAGTCTCAATAGGAAATATATGATACGAAACCATAAAATTATTAAGTTCTATCTCATTTTAACGGTAATGCTATTAAACGAAATTTTTATCTTGACCACCAAGATCGTGCATGATAATTGTTTCCTTTGGCTACATAGCCCATGCCAGTAATGAAATAAGAACTGAAGTTCTTGACTGTGTACATTATGTGGCGGTAAATCTTTCATTTTAATATTTAAAATTTTAAAATTTTTCTTTTATACAATACATATCTGTTATTTATTTCTCCCAAACGTTTAAGATAGTCTTTGGTTTCTTTCAGGAAAACACTGTAAAAATTTAAAGTTAATCCAAAATGTAGCCTTTAAGCTGTCTTAAAAAAAAAAAAAAAAAAAAAAAAAAAAAAAAATAGACAAATATGCATGCATACATACTCTACGCCATAAAAGTCTACGGATGGCAATAAAACTGCATTTTCTATATAACACATGGACTGAAAAATCCAGGGCCTGACACATAGATGACCCTAGAATTATTGCATTCACCTCTTTTTCAGTTAGTACTGACCTCCAAAAGCCAGCTGTTTAAATTTCATTATATTCCATTATATTACTTTTTAATAATTGTGCTAAGAGTGACGCTGCTTTTGTTATTTTCAAAACAATGGATCAAAAACAAATTCGTGTATTAATTCTACACTGTTTCTTGATGGGAAAAAATACCAATCAAACGAAACAATGGCTTGGAAAGTGTTAAGGGAAATCCGCTCCGTCAGAAACAACAATGAAATGTTGGTTTTCTTTCGTCAAACGTGGTCGTAGAGCCACAGATGATGCAGAACGCAGTGGAAGTCCAAATGAGGTGGTAACACTAGTAGGCATCAACAAAATCCACAAAATCATTTTAAATGATCAAAAAGTGCAGTTGCGCGAGTTAGCCGCTATCGTAATGATATCAAAATAACGTTTTGACTTTATATTGCATGAGCATTTTACTACTAGAAAGCTCTGCTCAAAGTGCGTTTGCTCTCTGTTTACCAAAAATCATCATCAAAATAAAAACTATGGCAAAACTAAATGAATTGAACTTCGAATTGCTCTCACATCCACCGTATTCGCTATATTTGACTCCCAACGGCTACTGGCTGTTCGCCAAACAAAGAAATTTCAAATTACTTGACGTTAATGTGTGATTCACAATTAACATCGTGCCTTTCTTTGTGCATGCGTCTGATTGGTTCGAGACGCTGACATGTAGGTCCACTTGGACGATACCTTCTATTGACATCACAGTGGGATCAGTATTGGACCCAAGTTAGCTGGACTCGTGTCTGGCTACCTATTCAAACTAACTAAACGTAAATAACCTTTCACAGAATAATGCGATTTTAATAATGTCTTCTTACAAAGTTAAGCTCAAAACGTCATCTATATAGGCTATAGTATTGCTGGCTGTAATTGATATTTCAGAGCCATCTACTGACATTTTGTAACCGAACTTATATTCTTAAAATAATTTTTTTTTTCCAACAGTGTAGGGTGCAAAGTTTTCAAGCTAAACAGATCATATTATCCGTAAAACTTGTATTAAAAAAGAAAGAACTTTTACGTTCGTTTGTAGTTTCCTTACTTTTGTACCATTTTAATAGCTGTGAGGCAGACATTTTTTTATTATTTCATAAATGCCAGTTGCTTTTGTAGATTTTCAATACAATACGAATACGAAAGTACCTTAAAGCAAAGAAATTTACAGCAGATAATGCTAATTAACTGAAATATTTTTACAACTCAAACTTTTTTTTTACATTTGATTCTTTTTAATTATTCAGTTTTCCTATTAAACAAATGATATGAAATGCTTCAAATACCATATCATTTGGTGTACTATTGAAGGCTACAAGAAAAGTTTTAAAAACAAAATTATGAGTTCGTTTTTGAACATTCATATCAAAGGAGTATCTGTGGTTAGTGGTAGAAAATTAACAACTTTTTCTGCTTTTAAATGTTTTTTCGTGTTTTGCTTTCAGAGAGAGAAAAAAAAAACTAACGGTATTAATCTTTATTTTACTTTTGTTTTTAATAAGTTGATCTTAAATGTACAAAAAATGGCCGATTGCTTTTAATTAACTCAGTTGCTTTAATGAATAAAATAAAATAGTTAACTAATAAATTATGTGAAGTTCTGTATTTAATGAACCTTTTAAATTAGTCGTTGCTTAAGAGTATGTACATGGATGAAAAAATGGTGGTTTATCTTAAATCGTTCACATCCCGATGTACTCCTTCTCCAACTAAGTTAATGTAAAAACGTAAAAATGCTTTGAATCTGAGCTGAGTTCTATCGGTTTAATTCAGGTTGAATTTTACGGCAAATCAATCGTGCAGCGATAACATTAATACTTTGCACATCAAATTGGAGCAATGCATAGAATATGCAGTTTTTAATTATCAAAGAATGCATGTGGAAGGTACGGAAAATTATCAATAAACTTTTTAACGGTAAGCTTAGTAAACCAATCTAATCTACCACTGGCAGAAGGCAAGGAAAGACATCCCTTTTACACTGCTGTTGTTCATTACTGTGCTGGATTTGAAAATCAAATAACTTGGCGTGTGAATGAATGCCTTGGGGATCTTGATATGCCGATGACATAGTTGCGCTCTCGCACTCGCATCAATACATGCAGTCAAAACTAGACGACTTACGGCAAAAGAAACTGCGAATAAAATAGTCCAACAATACGGCATTTACTATAAACAGTCAAAACATAAAAGACATCAGTATCTTCTCATATCTGGGTAGTGTCTTTTCTACTAACGATGGAGCTAAACAGGAAATCCTAACTCGAATAAAGAAGACCCGCACGGCTTTGCCAAGCTGCGAAGTTAATGGTATACAAATAATATCAGCACTGCAACTAAATGGCAGATTTTCAATGCATGAGTGAAGACTGTGCTTCTCTACGGTTCAGAGACATTGTGGGATATTGAAAAAATGAGGGCAAAACTATAGAGTTTTATGAACCGCTGTCTCATAAATATCCTCCAAATATGGTAGTTAAGTAAAATATCGAACGAGAAACTATGCCGATCCCCTATAAGCTGTCCTAGCTTAGAATTCACAAATCGAATTCGAATTGTTCTTAGCAAAACTGACAAATAGTTTAGCAAACTAAGACTAAGAGCACGTAATCTTTTGAACTTCTAGAGTGGGTTATGGATTGAATAATAATTAAGGGTGGGTCTAAATCAGCGTTGGTAACCCACTGGGTAATCCTGGTTTTTTTTTAGCTCAAAAAGGATAATGGATTAACAAATTTATCGAAATAAAAATTTTTCAAATCACTGATTATACATTTTCCCCACCTTTTTTCCAATAACCGACAATAAGGCGATACACTTTGAAACTGATTTTGTATTTGTTTAAAAGAAGTGATTCGGTGACATGCCAAAAGAAGTCAGAAGGTGCAAGGTTTGGAGAATACGGCGAGTGCGGCATTTGTTATTTTCTAATAATTATTTGGCAACTTTTGCGACGTGAGACCGAGGGTTGTCATGCAAAGAAGTTGTGTGTCTGTATGTCTGTCAGTTTTTATATTCCGGCCATTTTTCTCATAATGACCGTGCACTATATCATAATGATTCGTGCAAACGAAGTAATTGCACCCTGCTTCGATCACCGAGTTTTAGCAGCTCATACTATACAGTGACGCCTTGATTCCACTAAGAGCAAAAATTGGATTATAAATACTAAAAGAACGAAATGAACGAAATTTTGAAGCAGTTATAAAACCAAAAAAAAAAAAAAAAAATCCATTTTTTCGCCAACTGTGGTCTGGATACACTTTTTTGACTACTTTAGTATAAATGCGTTTTCGGTAGGTGTCATTTTTTTCTGCTATTGGACTAAAATTTAGTTAAACGAAAAATAAATCTGTATACTCCATTACAAAGCGTTTTATTGGCATCGCTTTTTTATTAAAAAAAAAAATCCACAAGTTAATTCTAGAGAAATGAAATCTCACGAACTTAAGCTCTGATTTCCCCGTGACAGGCGACATCATACAGTAACTTACCGCAGGTAAATAACAAAAGTTATAACGTGATGATGTCTTTACTCAGAGATCACATTTGGTTTATTCTAAAACCTTTCTAATTCTCCTTAAAAATTCATTCCTAATATAATAACTTAAGCGCTTCTTTTGGAAATTGGTTCTTCCTAAACCAATGCATTTTATCGATAAGCCCAATCGTGTTACTTAAACGACTGGTTCGTGTATCTGTTGTCTAATCATCTAGATTGCAGTCTCCGGCAATAGCAGACTATACATTCTATTCTCTATAGTTCATCATACTCTACACATATCCTACAGAAGTTTCGTGTACCGATGTTTCATAGAAAGATTATAGATAGTTAGTGACAGTGTCCTGATCATGATCATCATGACAAACATTATCAACATTATCAAAAGCTCCCTGACTGTGCATCGATTGTTGGCTATGCTGACGACATTGCGTTGGTATTTGTGGGCAAATTGGACGACAACGATGCTGCGACGATGATGTCCTGGAATTAGCGGTATAGAAGACGAAAGAGGTATTGATAAGTGCACACAGACGAAGGCGGCAAATGAGACTTTCAAAAGAGGGAATAAAGTACCTTGGCGTGATGATCGATGCAAGGTTGAACCTTAAGCAGCACTTGACAATGGTTAGTGAAAAGGCAGCGAGAGCAAATTGTGTACTCACGAGAATAATGCTAAATATTTGCGGTGCTCAGGGGGAGAGAAGGCGAATTCTGTCAATAATTGTGGAATTCGTATCACTTGGAAAGTTGCTTATAAAGATCCAAGCAAAAGAAACTGTCGGCTTAATAGTATGTAAGGTGCAGCCCTCGACTTTATCCTCACTACACACCCTGAAAAGTATGTAGTGGAGGTCTTTGCAGCTCTCGAAAATTCGGACCATTGCACCATTTTTGCGTTTTTTCCGTTCTCCACTCTTCATACAACTTCACATACAGCTACGAAGTGCATGATTTTCGAATACGGGTAAGCTCGTTGGGCTGAGCTTAACGATTTCTAGAGGCATTTTAATTGGAAACTTTGTGTTTTTGATTCTAACGTGAATGCTATGTTGTCATCTGTGTCGATGGGTAATGTAGATATTGAGGAATCAGTTACTCTTCATATTCTGGGCATGAGAATTCGCTATGATTTTCGCTGGAACAATCACATATTTCGAGTGTCGAAAGAAGCATTCAAGTGCCTCGGTTTTTTAAGATGGTACAAGAAATACTTCACTGCATCTGATCTTCTTAAGAGGAGATGCAAAATAATATGCGACTCTCATGTATGGGCCGGTGCTTCAAAATTTATTTTTCAGCTTCTCGACCGCGTTAAGGAGAGAACAAAGGTGCTTAATAATGACGGTAGGGTAGTCAACTCTAATGATTCGTTAGAGTATCGCGGCAATGTTGCGTGTGTTTCATTGTTCTATCGGTACTATATCGGAATGTGCTCTTACATAGTACTCGTATGTCTCGTAGAGCGTACCTCGTCGTAGTTGATTGTTCAGTGAATCGCACAACGCATTGTAGGGAGAATTCGTTCTTGGTCACATTGTTCGCTTGTGGAAAAATCTTGCTTTTCCTATTACCAGCACAATGCTCTGCATGAGTGTGGGTTGTCTCCTGAGTGCTGGTCTCAAGAGAAAAAAAATGTGTATTACGAGACGGCGCGTTACTCTGGGTTATTATCTTACATAGATCCTGTCCGGCCACGGGTGTTTCCAGCACCACCTACATCGTTTTAGGCTTGCGTATAGTCCTTGTTGGGACACCTCATAAGTGAAAACCCTTTCACTTTAGATTATCTTTTTCTCATTTATAATATAATGCAATATATGTATATAAATTCTCCTCAAGCTTTCAATATATAAGCATTCTTTCCTATTCTCATTTTACTTTATGATACATAAATTATGATCTTATTTATATGTATTTGTAATTTAACTGCTCTTATATTCGAAATCTTTTGTAAACTATATTTGTTCTCTTAAATATAACGGTAGTTAATAATAAATTCGTTATACTTTGAACTTTGTAGCATAAAATTGAAAAAATAAAATTTTGTATTATTCTGAACACAAAAAAAGTTACAACTCTCCCCAATTCATTGAAAATTGAATGTCAGTTAAACTAATCTGATTTAACAGTTCTATGTGTCAAAACTATCCACGTTACCTAGAAACCACGGAACACATTACATTCGAGTGTAACAGGTTCATCGACGAACGTTGAGCACTAAAGGAGATTTCTGTCTGCAGACCAATCGTTTAAAATTTGATCGGCGAAATGTGCTTATCGAATATCAACTGAAATGCCGGCCAATTGCTCGCCGAATGAGCTGTGCGCAGGCTTGGCATAATCGAGAGGGAATGCAGGGAGCAACCTGTCAAGCGGACGCTGTGAGCAGACCGATGTGTCATCGTAAGGACACGATTGAATTGTAACGAACATGAAATGTGAGCTAAGTGCTCTGGACCACCCCTTGACGTAATACTTAATCAGTAGTTCTGTGAGGGTCCACCGTCGGATACTAGGGTGAAGATCCCACACTGACTGCTTTAAACCTTAAAAAAAACCTTACCAAACAGTTACTTTTTGTAGATTCATTGTCATTGTGCTTATTCATTGTTGAATTATGAGCAGAAAAATATTATTCTATATACTCAATTGTGCTTGATAATATGGCCGACCAATCGTGCAGAGGGGTTGATTCTGGCGAAGGATTGATTCTGCGTTAAATTCTAACTTTTCTAAGCAAAACTTATACAGTAAGCGTTTACTTTTTAACGAGAATTAAAGTTCTTGTGGCTGTGGTTAAGCCAATCAAAAGTTATTTTGAGCGGGGGTATTGTCTGTTTATTTAAAAATTTTACCATTTAGACATTAGTCTAAAGGAGCAAATGATAATAAATAAGGCACACGCCAGAACACATCATAATTAGTACAGGTCACCATAAGCTTTCAGCGCCAATTAAAATGTGCTTTCAAATTGCAAAGCAAGAGCTATTTGTGCAATCCGCCAATTTCATAAGTGGAAAGAGTTTTTCCGTTTTCGTTAGCAAAATTCAGATAAGAAATAGGAATTATCTGCTATTGCTTCGAACCGTGATTGAAATTTTAGTTACGGTGTTTAGGCATAGATAATTGGAATTAACTAATTAATATATCGGGTGAATAAATTTTTGATATTTTTATTACTTATTAACTTATAAATTGTCTGTGGCTTGTGTGGACAAAACGTTTAATTTGCTTTATAATTTACAAACACTTTCGTAATGCATTATTAACTAGTTTGGTCGGAGAATTTATTTTTATTAAACGCCCACGTATTAGCAGTAAGCAAACATTGCTTCGGACGTATAATTAATATTTAATTTCAATATCAATTATACTCACCATGGTCCTTAAAATCAATCTACACGTGTATTTTCTCATTTTTTTTTACCAAGAATATTAAAGCGAAGGAAGAGAAATTAAAAAGAAAATTGAAACTTTTTAATTTACTGTGACATTGAAGTATTGAAAGATATTTTTATGTATTTTTTTTTGTTTTATTTATTTTATATTTTTTATATTTATTGTTTATATTGTATTACCAATCAATTTGATTAAATGTTTGTTTATTTGTTTTCTTTTTTCTCCCTGCCATTCCAATCCAACGTTTGCAATGTTGACTTGACAATTTTATTTGGAAAAGTTGATCGTCATGAGAATAGGAAAACATACGCACACACATACAAAAACAAAAAAAAAAAACAATAAAAAAAGACAAATAAGGAAAAACATTTTTCATCATATTTTCTTGCACTCGTTTTTTTTTTGGTCTCGTCTTATGGCCATTTCATTTAAATTGGTAACATTTGTTCGGTTGGTTTAGGATCGTTCTCACTTACATCAATCCGTTTACTTTGGTGTTTGTTTACATATGTATGTCTGTATGTAGGTGGCACTTGTGTGTGTATGTGTGTGTGTGTTACAATCAACAAACAATATTGTTTACTGTCAAACTCAATTTAGTTTGTGGTTCCAAGAATTGTAACACAAATCCACAGAAATAAGCGCACGACACACACATTCTCTTGCAATCAACAATTGACGTTGAAAACAAGCCACTGTTTATGGTAAGAAAAAAAGTCTGAAATTATCCACATACAGTCAGTGCCAAAAGTAATGCAATTCATACTAAGCAAATTGTGTTAATGGAGAAAAGAAATAGAATTAAATGCATAACAGTTTTAAAAGCTAAAAAAATTTTAAATTTCCTTTCCTATTTTATGTCGAGGAATGAGTAGTTATGAATAAATTTTAAATTTTTAGTTTTTTAAATATTATACTGAGGGTGTTATGACGTTAGTGTGTGGTATATCTGTGTGTGTGTATATATCTGTCTTGTTAGAGCACATTTTGAGAATTTTAAATGTGGAGTTCTTCACAACGGCAAATATTCTGAAATCTTCAGTTCAACATCTGGTGTCAGGCAGGGTTGTTTTTTGTCGCCCATATTATTTACGATCGTCCTCGATGAAGTTCTGCCTCTGACATTCGATGGTCATAAGCGCGGCATTTAATGGAACTTCGGAGAACATCTCCGAGACCTCGACTACGCCGAAATCATCTCGTTATACTGATACGCAGAGTAAAATCGACGACCTGAATCGTGCATCTAAGGGAGTGGGTCTGACGATCAATTATACCAAGTTAAAAACCATGTCTGTTCCCATGACCAGATTGAATAACCAATTCTGTATCGAGAACGCCAACATAGAACGCTCGAAAAGTTTCTGTACTTGGGCAGCCTAATTACACCCGTATGGAAAGTTGCTGAAGATATGGACAAAGGTATTAACAAGGTTATAGCGGATTATGTTCGATTAAGATAAATTTGGAAATCAACAGCTTTATCCACGACCACAAAATTGCAAATATTTAGATCAAATGTGAAGTCCATCTTATTGTACGGTTGCGAAACCTGGCTGATGAATGAAAAATTAGCAAATAAACTGCAAGAGTTTATTACCTCGAACTCAGAGATTTGCGCAGATGCTATGATGACTTAGTGACAATTCAAATTGGAAGTCCAAAAAGAAGGTAAATTCGTCACACACTACGCAAACCAGCAAATAAACTACCCAAAGAGGTGTTAGACTGGAATTCACAAAGTACCAGAAGGCACGGACGACCAAGAACAACATGGCATCGGACACTGAAGCTTCTGACAAAAGCTGGAAGGACATAAAGGCGATTGCGGGGAACAGTGACAAGTGAAAAAAGTATGCGGAGGCCTTTGCTCAAGCTAAATGCCCAACCAGGATACATACGTATATGTGATTTTTTAATTTTAATAAGTATATGGGTCGTGATTTTAATTTGGAAAAGTTTCAGGTGTTTATTTATTCCTTTAATAATTTATAGATGGTCATACGACCATAAAAAATTCCTACCAACTGCGCCTATCCAAAGCTAACTTTTTCTTTGAATAAGGACAAAGGGCAAACTTTATATAGTTGACTATCTATTGACAAAAACTTATTTAAGTAGCATTCAATTTAAGCACACAATCTGCTGTAGTAGTCACTACGCTACAATATTACGTTTCTGTCTACTGATTTTGAACGACTCTAATCTAACAATATGGGCAGAATAATGGGCTGACAATTGGAAAGTTCTAAGCTTTGTCTTATGTTAACAAAATAATAAGTTATTGCATAAAGTTAGGGACTTACAAATTTCTCGCATGATTTAGCGGAAACATTTAATATCAACCACATTAGAGTATTAATCATTTAAAAACGGCTGGCTGCTTAAAAAAGCTCGATGTTAGAATGCTACACTAGGTTTTGAATACTTATGTGTTGCCAGGCATTAAGGCAGCCTTCAAAGCTTTGCTATCTTACAAATTAACGTCAAAGGTAGCTATGGACATTTATCTATGTACTTGGTGCATACAACGAAGTTAAGTCATGTTGGGCCACGGATCATGAGAGCTGCAATGTTTTCTTCCAGCGCTAGAATTGTGGCTGGTTTCTCCTAGTAAATGAGACAGACTTCGCACATTCCTTTAAAAAATAGTTTAGTGGCATCAAGTCACACGAACTTGGCGGCCAATGGTCTGTGGCACCGTCGTGTTAAGCCAGAGATTAACCAAGGCCAATGCTTCCATTTTAAGCAGCGAAAAAATCGATAATCATTGGCTGGTATCTTACTTCACTGACTGTAAAGTTGTGATATAAGTCGTATTTTAAAAATATCATCCAATGAAGCCGCCGACCCCCAAACTCTACCAAACAGAGCATTTTTCCGAGTGCATTGGCAGCTGTTGAACTGCCTATGGCTGCTCTTTACACCAAATTTGGCAATTCTGTTTGTCTACGTACCCATGAAACCAAAATTCGGCTTCGTTGCTGAAGATAACTTTTTTCACAATACACGAATTATGATAAAACTCAATGATTTGCAAGCGTTGTTCGTTTGCCAGTGTAGCTTAGGTAAGATTGTGGACACACAGCCAGAGTGACACTCAAGCCAGAGATTTGGCCCATTGCGATGCCACAAGCACAGTAGCTTAAATGGAGGGCAAACAGTCTCCATAGGAAACAATTTTTACTTCAAATTAAGTTTGCAATAGTGGTGACTTTCATTCAGTCAAAAATGACTAAAAATAGGAGGCCAATAGCTTCCGTCGTCTGGTAGAAAAAGCTGGACACTGACACGTGAGGTGAAAAACAGTCTTCTCCTCTTCTTCAGAACAACAACACACGCAAACATCATGCAAGGGGTTGCCGAGTCTATCGGTATGCCTCCCAATCAAGCAGTGACCTGTGAGGATAAATTAAAAAAATAAATATAGCCTGGCGATATCAGCGAGATTGAGCATCGCCATACACTGACCGGAGAATATTCAGCTTAACCGAGGCAACTGGGAAGCCAATGATAGGCCCTCGTTCAAAAATATAGAGCTCAATGCTCGCCCTAGCTAGTTCATCAGCAATGCAATTTCCGACGATATCTCTGTGTCCCGGAACCCATATGAGAGTTACCTTCTAATGAACTGAGATTTCCAGGAGAAACCTGCGGCATTCGTGGACGAGGATAGACGTCGAGGTAACGCTAGCAAGGGACCTGATCGCAGCTTGACTGTCCAAATAGGTCAAAAGATTCTCAGGTAAAATCCCGCCATTGAACAAGCATTACACGTCTCTTAGTATAGCCATAACCACCACCTTGAATACACTTTAGTGGTGAGGCAACATATAAGACAGTCTAGTGTCAGAATTCTTCGCTATAGACCTCAAGAGTAGTTTGAGGAAACTCCTGAAGTCTCTCGTGGGTACATCAAAATTAACTCTTCTATCGAGAAAATTGTAAGGGACCATGTAATTGATCCGAAGATGTCTGTGGTCCCCACTGTTCGTTTGTTAGTCCATTCAAGGTGAAATAACAGACCTTACTGCGCTTTTTTGGCATTTATACATATCAGATATCTTTTTTTACACTGAAAAATCAAGCAGCATAAATATTACCCGTCACAAAAAGGATATTTGTACCAAATAAGGCAATTGGGTTTGTTTGTAAACGTGTAAGACCTTATTGCCAACGGAAAGGATGATGGGTTCTATTATGGTAATGTCTGACCCTCTAAAAACTGACTGTGTTTGAAGGAGTTTTGATCTTCCACCAGAATTTGTTTCGATGTCTGCAAAGTACTTGATAGTTAAAAAGTTGGCCAACTCCAAAGGTGATTAAAATCTCTTTGCCAACTTTTTCACCGATAAATCAGAAAATCTTTACAGTGATAGATTTAGAAAAGTACTCGAAAAATAGCAAAAATTCAAAACAAATAATAAGAAACAGATACTTGTTGAATATTGGTTATTACGAGGGGTACTATTTATATTTCAGGAATAGCAAATAAAAAGAATTATTTTTAAATTAAAATGGCTTTATGGTTTTCAAAATATTTCATTCGATGATCAATACACTTTTGCATTCGTTTAAACCATTTCTCAAATGGAATAACGCAGTTTACCTTTGATTTTCGGAAACAAGAAGAAGTAGTTGGGCGCCAAATTATGACTGTTGGGAGAACGAGAGATCAATTCGATGTTTTGACTGCTCAAAAATTCACCTGTTTGACGAGATGTGTGAGAGCTCGCATTGTAATGATGGAGTCTTTGGCGGTTGGTTTTACGAATATCTCCGAAGACTTCCGACAAACAAATGGTCATGTGCCACTCAGAATTCACCGTCCTATGTCCGTCAAGCGGAACAGTGGCAATATGATCCATTCGGCCGAAGAAACAGGAGACCACATGCTTTGCTTTGCTTTTTCTACGAACAAATTTTGTCGGACTTAGCTCGTCTTGGAGTACCCATACGGTTGATTACTGTTTTGTTTCTAGCTCATACACACATATCCTTGATTCGTCACCTGTCACGATTTTATACATGTCTTTAAAAGCAGCACCACGGTAAAGGTATCAATCGACGTGAGCCATTTTTTTAACGTTTGATAAATTATGGGGTATCTAACGAGAAGAAATTTTTTTTCCAACTAATTGCTCATACAAAATCGTATGTTTTGAAGCAGAACTGATGTGCAAGGAAGCCTATATCTCATAATATATCTCATGACGATCTTGCGTTATCAGTTCACGCACTGCATCGATGTTTTGTGGCACAAAAATCGATTTTGGACAACCTTCAAGATATGCGTCGGCGACCGAACTATGACCACGACTGAGTTCTCTATACGAGCGATATACTCTGATTTTTGATGATGCTTTTTCGCCATACATCGACGCTTTCCTATTGAGATAATCCACGTGGAAAGTTGTGAAAAATAATCCAAGGTTTACGATGGGTTGAAATTTATATCATTTGGCCAAATTGATTTTCTTAACTCATTCTAAAAAAATAGCATTTGTACATTTGTACAAAGTGTTGTGAATACGTTTATCCTTAAAAATGTCAAACTTTATTATGGTGTTGCCAGTTTTTAGCTTTTGACTATAGTGTTGCCAGTTCCCGGAATATAAAAAATATCCCTCGTAATAGGGAAAATTTTTATTAAAAAATTTACCTTTGACCTTAGATAACAAAAATTGTCGGCGACTACTCGTTATGTCAAATGAAATATTGCCATATCATATATGAAATGTTATAGGTCGCATTGAATAGAAAATTTGCATTACGAGTTAAGAAGAGACTTCGATTTTTATTTAAATACGAAATGCCTAATTACGTACTAGCAATTTAAACCTTTGAGTGGCACATAGCTTGTAGGAAGTAATTAAAATAAAATATCTCTTCAAAATTAAGAAAAAAAAATAGTTCAATAATTATTTTCTCTATTCAAATTCTTTGTGTGAAATATTTCATAACTGAAGTTTTGACCAAGTCCAAAATTTTGTTAAAGTCACTTGAAATTTATGAAAAATCTAAATCTAACTTACCAATAATAACTCTGACACTGTGTTCACAGTTTTAATAATTTTGGCTTAATACGTTTTAATAAACTTTGAATCTAAAGAACTGTGATTGAAGAATATTTTTTTAATTACTAGTATTTAATGAAACTTTAGCAGAAATACTTCTTAAAATATTTCTGTTTTCATGCTTAGCATTGTGTACGTGTTTTCACAAAACCAAATGAAAAGAAAAACTTTGTTAAAGGAAAAGTTTCTATAAATTTTAGCGCGAGCCAAAAAGAAATTTATTGTGCTGCAATAAATAAACGCAAACAGTTTTAGACACATTGAAACACCAAACTTTGAAACGTACTTACACACTGGCTTACAAACAATTACACAAACACACACAAAGAGATTATTTTCTATACGTATGACTCTATTGCCGCAAGTAGTATTTGCTAGTCAAAGTAGTAGTAGTACGAGTAGTCATAGTAGTAGTGCTTTTGGTCCTTGTTTAAGTGTAAAAAGCTATTAAGGCTAGAGGGTAAATAAATTCTAATACCGAAAAATGCAAAGAGATTTGGTCGGTACTGGCAATAATGGATTTTGTGGTTTAAAAAGAAAAAAATCTATTTTTCTATCTCTTGCTCTCATTCTTTTGACTTTCAGTTTTCGCTTTTATAGTGGGCTTTTCCATCAAATAAACCAAAAAGAATAGAACCTATTGGCTTTGAAACTGCAAAAGCTAGAGAAAGTCAAAAGATATTTAATGTTTGTAAACCATACACAAGGCCACAGAAAAAAGGTTTTTTTTTTCTTCTTTAATTTGTAGCAACGTACGTATGTATGTCAAGATTTTAAGTACTTCGAGAGAAAACAAAAAAAAAAATAAATAAAAATTGAAAGTTAATAAGTAATTGGCTATTTGTGGTAAAAAGGCTAAATGGATGTTAATGAATTATGGTAAAACGTAATGAATTTTTACTTAAGGCGTTTCAAAATGTACGTAACGTTTTAAGAATAAATTTTAAGGGGAAAAAGCTGTAACTTTTTTAGAAAACTTTAATAAATTTTTATGTTTGACACAATGAGTTTTTGAATTTTTTAGAACTCCACCATCTTAAGTTTTATTACTATAGAAAAATGCTTTTAAGTAAAACCTTGTTTTGAAAATACATGCTCAGTTTGATTATAAAAATAATTCAGAGTTCACCGGTACAAGTGGTTAGGTTGTTTGGTCACAGAGTGAAAGTAAAATGTTCAACCAACTTAAAAGTACCATTTTGATGTCTGAAAAGTAACTTAAAATGTTGATGAATTATGAAACTAAGAAAAGAAGGTTAAAGGAAAATAAAAACAGAAATCAGAAAAAGATGAAAATGTGAACATTTCTTGGAAAAACTCACTATCGACCTCTAATCCTAACTACCAAAAACTCCGAAAGATTACGGACGTACTGCGAGCCTAAAAGCCTTCACCTTGAAATGGTGACACACACAGTAGGTAGAAGCGATTTTATTTAATTTAAAATTATTTCAGTTGCTCCATTAGCTTTCAAGAAAATTGAAAGGTAGCAATGATAAACCTTCTTCTTAACTTTCCAGTACGTTAACAGCAGGCGAAAAAGATGTTAGCACGGTCGGCATCTTAGTTAACAGATCATACAATATATTCTAATGCTTTAGACTTGAAGCATGGGTCAGTTAAGATTTTTTAAGTCCTATGGGTGTCTTTTCTGAGAAAGACGAAGTACATATGAACCATTTTGCGAAAAAGGTAGCAATCCTACGATGGACGAAATTTTGACATGCAAATGAGACTTTCAAGACCTTGGGCACTGAATATAGAAAAAAAGCAAGCTATCTATGTATAGCCGGCAAACATTGTGTGTAGAAGAAAGCAGATCATGCAAACCTCAGCTGCATAGCCGACATAATTTCAACTGCCACTGTGCAGTCCTCTCTTCAGTATTTGATAACAAATCGATGCTAAAGGCGAGAAATCCTAACCTCAGTGTTCTTGATGGATTACTTAAGGTTTTTTAAGGCCTTTGGATGTCTTTTTTGAGAAAGGCAAAGTACAGATGAACCATTTCGCGGAAAATGCATCCATCTTTTTTTTCGATCTTTTTTGTAAAGTTATGTGATTTAATCTTGCCAAACTTTTATTTTGCTTTTACATCCATTAGCTGATTTCCATTAAGATCTACAAGTTTTATTTTTGCTGTTATAAGATGTCAAATTCTTTACTTTTTGTGAATTATCTTCTTAACTTAAAAATCAATTGAGACAAGTGAAAGTCATATAAGGCAAAGGAGGCCTTTTGGAAAACTATATTCGTCCAAAAGGAGTGACGAAAAAAAATATTGATTCGCATTCAGGATGATGGTGATATCGCAAGACAAAACAATGACCAATGACTAGTATGTCGAAATTAAGCCCGAATTGTTGCAATAGTAAAGCCCAGGAATGCAGATTAAGAAAACGACAAGGTTTTCTTCTTTTAAATTTGTTTCCGAAATTCTGACCAACAATATCTGGGACTTGAGCTACCAGTGAACTATTTGAGTTATCTGCAATTGAGTAGTCTGGATAAGTAACATGGAGCTCCAACAAAAGACTTAATTCTGGTACCAAGCAAAGCAAGTGACGAATATGCGGTCCTTTCAAGAGTCACTGTGCTAGTTGTAGTTTTAACTTAAATTGCAGGCAAAGTGGCCTATATGCACTTTGATCTTCATTTCATGGGACAATTGTCCCTTCTCATTTTACATGTATTATTACGCTCCTGCTTTTAGTCGTCAATGAGACATCGACGAAAGCACATGTGTGACGGATGTTGATTTTTTTTTTATTTTATTTTTTTTAAAAACACCAATTTTACTTTCTCTGAGAAAGTAATTTGCATGTTCTCACTAACGCAACTACATTTTTATTTTGAACATCACTGATATAGACTTAGTTTGAGGTTGCATTACAACAAATGCTGATAAAGATGCTGCAGAGGTTCAACCCTTCAGACAGTGCAACTCTTAATTTCAATTTTAATGATTCTTTTAGTATCTTGTCTCTGTAAAGAATATCGTATTTTAATTTAATCAATAATGATGCGCGCGTTAATCAAATAAATCATTATCATTCTGAATCTCTCAGTATAACCTAAAGTGGGTTTTAAAGTTTTTTCTATTTTTTGCTCAAATTATGAAGTACACTAGCACACAAAAATGATATTATTATAGGGTGGCCCATTTAAAAGCTTAAATTTAAAAATGCAATAAAACAAAAACGAATTAATTTTTTGTTGTGAAGTACACTTGTTTCGGTTAGAAATGAAATACTATTTCATTCATAAGACTACTGTGGCTGCACTCACAGTACCTCAGTCTATCGGATCATTTTTGGAGAACTTTTTCGAGTGTATGTGGTCGTATCTCGGCAATGGCATCGCGAATGTTGGCTTTTAAATGCTCAATCAATTGTCTTTAACGTCGCCCCACAGAAAATAGTTCAACGGTGACAAATCGCAGCTTCTTGGCGGCCAACTGATATCATAATTTCGGCTAATTAAACGGCCATCAAACGTTTGACGTAATAAATCGATTGTGGCATGAGATGTGTGGCAAGTTGCACCTTCCTATCGAAATCAAACTTCGTTCACATCAATACCATGAAGAGCGGGCGCAAAAAAGTCGGTTATCATGGTGCGATAGGTGTTTCCATTGACCGTAATGGCTGCGCCGTCCTCAGTTTCTAAGAAATATGAGATAATGATGCCTCCGCTCCACAAGCCGCATCAGACAATTACTCGTAATGGGTGCATTGACTTCTGGAAGTCCACGTTTGGATTTTCTGAGCCCCAAATACGGCAATTTTGCTTATTAACGTATCCATCGCTACGAAAATGAGCTTCATCCGAAAAGAGGAGTTAAATTTTTTTCTTTTTTGTAATTTCCCACCAATTGTCTTTGTTTTGGAAATAAATTTCCAATAAATGTCAACGTTGTTCAAGCGTATAAATCGACTAATTTCGTGCAGTGGAGATAATATACATAATTTTGTGACAGAATAGAATGACATAAGTATTTCCAGATCCGAAATAACTGCTGGTTCAAAATCAAACCGATAAAAAAATTTCTTTTGTAAAATTAATTCCTTTAATGGACTTTATCGAACAAAATAACAATGAACACAAATAAAAAATCCTGCAAATAAAATTTTCTTGAACTCTTTATTAGCAATTTAGTTACATCTTCATATAGATCTCAATTTAAATTTCATAAATATTTAACATTTTCCAGTTTTTTTTAACAAATTGCATTTAAAAAAATGTTAGCATATATAGAATTTTAAATAAAATACTTCGAATATTAAAGTAAAAGAGCAGGAATATATTTATTCTTATGGACAAATATTTACCTTTTCCATTTTATTTTATTGGCATGATTGCCACTTACCAACTGCCAGAATACATTTTCATTCTCATGACTTTAAATTCAAATTTTTTTGTTTTTTTATTTTCCTCAAGTCCAAAGAAAATATAAAAAATATTTCTATCAACTGCACATGTCGAGGTGTTTGTTACTTATTATTAAAAGCTGTTCAAATAACATGAAGATTTTATTCAGTAATTAGGTTGTATGAGTCCAGTAAAATCCTTAAAAAATGAAAACTTTTTTTTTTAATTTTCTCTTAAAGGCTATTCGTTGCATTTTATTAGAATTTATTGCAACGCATTTAATATTCGTTCTACTCCAACTTCGTACATGTATCGAAGTCACTTGTCTATTTTCTTTTTGTTTAACAATCTGCTGTTGTGTTATCCTCTGCAAATATTTTCTACTCAAAAAGAAAAACAATTTTTTTTTCTTTTTTGTATTTGCTTATTGCTTTTTAAAGATCTTCTCTACACTCATTAAACTCATTAAATATATTTTTTGTACCAGACATACCAAGTACAAAATAGAAAAGCAATGGAAAAGGTGAATATGAAAATTAATACAGTAGCAAAGAAGTCTTTGATATATTGGTAAAGTTTAGCTTAGTGTTTGCCTAGAAATTAAGGTTTTGCAAAAAATGTAAGCTCTAATTGGTTCTGACGTTACTTAAAAGTGAGCTTTGACAAACCACCATAAAGAAAATTGCCTTAAAATTGTTAAAAGTTATCATTAAAATTATCAATTTATCAGTGCTCATTTAATATATATAGACAAACTAGAGTAAATCTTCCCGCGTTGCTGGGAGCCTTTGTGTTGTATACCTAAAAAATGTATTTTTTGTAAGAAATATTTAAAATATCGAACACAATTTATATGGGAAAAACACAGCATCAAGGACAACTTATTTGTATATATATACTAGAGTAACCTCTCCCGCGTTGCTGGGAGCCAACCTGTGCGAAGGCGGATTGACATTGAAGCTACCTAGCGCTAGATGGCAGCACAAACACAAAAGGTTTTTCTTTCTTAGAAATTGCGATCTGTCAAACGTCAGCTGTTAAAATTTTAGCCAAATTCATCGATTAGTTTATTTGTTGTAGTCGTTTGAAATACGCAACTTTTGTGTTTCTTGGAAAATGGAAAAAAGTGTATTTCCTGTAGTGATTAAACACTATTACTTGAAGGGCAAAACAGCGAAAGAGACAAAAGAAAAGCTTGATAAACATTACGGCGAATCTGCTTCGTCAGATTATATGGTAAAATATTGGATTGCTGAATTTAAACGTGGCCGAACAAGCACTGCAACAATACCATCAACAGGAAGGCCAAAAGAGGTGGTTACTGAAGAAAATATCAAGAAAACCCTCGATATCGTTATGAATGATCGCCGGGTCAGAATACGTGAGATTGCTAAAATGGTAAGCATGTCATATGAACATGTGTTCAACATTTTGCATGAACATTTGCATATGGAAAAGCTATCGGCAAGATGGGTGCCGCGTTTGCTCAGTGTTGAACAAAAACGAGTTCGACAGATCACTTCACAGGGGTGTTTGCACATGATAAAGCATAATCTTGCTGATTTTTGGCGTAGATTAATAACTGTTGATGAAACATGGGTCCACCACTACACCCCTGAAACCAAAAATCTATCGAAGCAATGGGTGGAAGCTGGTGGGAGTGCTCCGAAGAAGGCGAAGACAGCGAAATCGGCTGGCAAGGTTATGACCACTGTATTTTGTGATGCAAACGGAATATTGCTCATCGATTATCCTGAAAAAGGATCCACAATCACAGGAGAGTATTATCGTGCATTATTGCAATCAAGGAAAAACGACCACATTTAAACAAGGAAAAAGTGCTCTTTCTTCAAGACAACGAAACGGTTCGCACAGCATTAGATACGATGCTAAAACTACGAGAAATCCACTTCGAATTAGCTGATTATCCACCTTATAGTCCAGATTTAGCCCCTAGTGACTTTTTCCTGTTTCCAAACTTGAAAAAATGGCACGCAGGAAAAAGATTCATCTCAAACGAAAAAGTGATTACCGGAACTAATGCGTATTTTGTGGAGTTCCCAAAATCGTATTATTCAGATGGTATAAAAAAGTGGGAAAATCGTCTTACTAAGTGTATTGAGCGAAAACGAGACTATGTTGAGAAATAAATGGTTAAAAAAAAAAAAAATATTTTTTCTTACTTAGGTAGCTTCAATATCAATCCGCCCTCATACTTGCTTATTGACTGATGTGGATAGATAACGAAGTTTTAACTTTTACTGTTCTCCACACATGCAAATTTCCATATTTTCTTAAGACTGATGGTTTGAATTGATCGCCAAGTTATTTAGAAACATTCTCAAGATATATAAATATCAATATCGACTTTGTACGGAGGTACCATGTCCACCTTTAAGCTGATAGTTTTTATTATCTAAGAAGTAATTAAGAACAAATTCAGAAACTTTCATTCTAAACGTTATCAAATTATACAGAAATCAATATTAAAGAATGTCATTGTATGCATAAGACACGATTTGGTAACCTTTCAAGTGACAATAAAAAATAATATGGAAAACGGAAGGCATTTAGTTGATATTTGTGTGGAAATATATAGGAAAATCTAAATGCCATATCTCCGGAACTACTGGGCCAATTTTGTGCAAACTTCACACAAACTATCTACAGATCATCCACAACGTAAGCTGAATGTTATTAGAATTTGTCTACCTGTTTCCGCAGTTAGTGGTGACTTCAAAGTGTACACTTATTTTTATAAATATAGATATTGATAAGAATATATATTGTCAGGAAAAGCAGGTTGGGAATCCCTGTCATTACAACATTGCTAAAAATAAACAAAAGGTACAAAAACATCTGTGTACTTGTTTACAAATAACCAAATCGACAACAACAACATAAGCATAAATGAAATAAATAACAATAAACGACAACAGCAAAACAGGCATAAAAGAACACAAATAACAAAGAACAACAAAACGACAAGAACTGAAAGAAGTAGATGTTTAGATTCGCACGGCTTCATAAGAACTAAAAGGAAAGTAAAGGAAAGAAATGGAATCTACCGGAAATATCGCGAGGTTCGAGAGCTTTTGATGTATTTTTGACTCAGCCAAACAAAAAGCACTTTGATGCGGACAGCAGTCAGTTTAAGTAAAGTTAACTCGGCAAGTAGAGTTTATGTAAAGTTAACTTAGTGAGTAGAGTTTCTTGGTTTGAAAAAGTTTACAAGGAGTAAATTTCTGAAGTCAGTCATAGTCGTACTCAAGTTGTAAGAACCAGTTTAGAAAAGAGAATTTAGTGTGGATAACTCTGGTTGTGATCGTATCAAAGTTGTAAAAACGATTGGGCTTAAAGATCTCTAGGTAGAAAGATATGTCGATTATTTGTTGTTGTTTACAAAGTTGTAAACAGAGAGAGTAATTAAGAATATAAATGTTTACTGCTTGTGAAAAAGTTATAAGGAGAGTTACACAAAACTGCGTTAAGAAAGTATTATTGAATTAAAGCTAAACAAAAATTTATTTTTATTTTAACTGCAATCTACGAACTCATTTGATAAGTGGTTCTAAGAGCTAAAAACGTAACAGTACATATATAAAACCTTGTACCCGGTGTGCTTTGTGCAATACCCACTTTAACCGTAGCTTAGCTGTTAGCTTTAACTGTTATCATTTGCCATATTTTGTATAAGTGCGAGCTGCCACGCCCACTTATTTAATTTCGCCTAGTTATTGATTGATGATGTTTTCTGTTCAAGGAGTTGTTGCAACCAATTTAGAAACTTTTATTATTAACGTTCTCAAGATATGCACAAAATATTTGTTATTGTAAATGCCACGCCCACATATCAATTTCGCCCTCTTTAAAACAGATGAATTGTATTGACTGCTGAGTCATTTAAACAAAATTTAGAAAATTCTTCTTTTACCGTTCTCAAGATATACAAAAATGAATATTTATTTTGTATGGGTGCCTACCATATTTGTTTATTTGTGTAGGTGCCACACACTTGTTCAATTCCGCCCATTTTTTAACTGATGATTTGCATCAACCACCAAGTCATAGAGATCACATTTAGAAATTTTGACTCTAACCATTCTCAAGATATTCAAAAATTAATATTTAGTTTTTATTGGAGGTACGGTACCAAGCCCACTTATCCACTTCTTGGATTAAACTTAGCAACTGTTACTGAAACAATTTTAATGATATAGACACAAAATATTTTTATGAGTGTAGTATCGCCTGATTTAAAAAAGGCAATCAGTGAAAGTAGACCTTTCCAGCGCATGTATTTTGTGTTAATCAGTTGTGTGGTTCTAGAGTTATAAAATGACGAATATATAGATTTTCTTTTCTTGATGAGGCTTATTTTGTATATATTAGCATATTGTCAATTGCGGAGGAAAAATAATTCAAAAAAGGTTTACTTTTTCTTTTTGTGAACTGTTAGCGAATGCTGTCATCGGTATATATCTTATTATTATCATGAAATAGTGTAGATTTTTGGCGTATGTCTAATGAATACTTTTAGTATTTTTAACAGTCAATAAGATAAATTTTTGGAACTTGAGGTTTCAAAAGGCCAACGCGTAGTATATATTTTCAACGAAGCCATCAAATTTTAGAAGGTATTGTAGTTTTAGCGATAACGATAACTGTTGGTATTAAAATGCTGAAAGGCGGTTATCTTCGTTGTTTTCATTCAACTCGTGAGGCTCCTAGGCTTCCAATTTTCGATTACAAGTAGTTTTCTATGCCAGGTCATGACCTGTTTGGCGTAGATTCTTGTTATTCCTAAGATTCGACAAGCAAATACATCTTAAGAATGATGTTGGTGGAGATTTCTACTTAGAGAACTTTGACATTTTTTGATCGTATTGCGATTTATATGCAATTTTGTTTACCACAGTCATCATGCCAAAAATTAATATCAGGGAATGTTATACCTCAAAGTATTACAAAAATTCATGATAGATTTATGCTATGTTATGTAGGTCAGGGCCAAAACGTATTACGATCAGACCTTATATCAGATTGAGGCTGCGTATAAGGTCAGTACTCCTAGAAATATCCATTTTAGGAGTCAGCACAGCCGAAATAGCTGGGCACTTACAGTGTACGTGTTCAGATGTCTCGAAATAACTTGTGCAAGTCCTACACCGATCAATGGCAACATTCCACATTATGCTGATGGTATCTAGACCACAATAAATACGTAGATACCCTTACCTCGCTCTTATCTAGTGGCAATAGTATTATGGATCTGCCAAAGGAAACCGAGAGAATTCCTCATCAACACAGGAGTTAATTATTCCAAAAAGGCATAGAAAAATGACTCAAGCATAAAAACCGCTAAAGAGTTAACCCTTTTATTCCCAGTATGGCCTTCAGAACCAGGTACCCAACCCTGCCATGAACGCTAAGCTCATTAAGAGATGTCATGAAGTCCAACACAGACAACACAGCCTGACTATCTGACATCACATAAGTAAGCAAACCCTTCGATTTCCTTCTCATATCAAACCTATGCAAAAACATTTATTTTCAGATATTGCTTAGGTTGACACATTAACCAAGACGAGATCAACTACACTTAACTGCAGAGTGACGTTTTGAAACCAAGTCAAGACCACCTGAATGGAAAACGGAAAGAAAAAGGAGGTAACAACCACCCTGAGCTGATAATAAGTGTTGTGAAAATCAAAGGAATCCATGTTTGCCAATCATTGAAAAAAAGTACACCGAAGTACTGCAATTATCTGCCCGCCAGAGCCGGTCATTGGCAAAGAAGGTGAAAGATTGTCTTCCTCTCAGAAGTGATTCTACAGTTTCTGCAGTTAATTTTTAATGACAAACCCATTTTCTCCGCAAGTGTTCCGCTCTGCCAATGACCAGTGTATACCGCAATGAGCTTGGAAATGGACTGGTAAGGTATTCTCGGTAGTTTCAGTGTCAGGTCAAATATTGTTGACAGTATTTAAAATTTATTTTTAAAAGCTAACATTCATTCGTCACCGTCACTGTTTAATTTCGTATGGATATCTTTAGTTTTAAAAAATATTTATCAGATTTTTTTTTTAACTCATTGCTCTTCAATATTTCTGTATATATGCTATGTATATAAATATTACTTTTTTTATTTTTTATTAACTATTTTGCAGTTTTTTTTTTTTGAAAATTCTTAGCTTTGCTCGTATATATAAATATTTTATAACAGTTATTGTATATATGTACATATGTTAGCACAATTAATTAAAATAAATTCTTCGAAAAACGATTTAAATTCGAATAATATTGTTTTCACACAACACAGACTGTTTAGATTATTTAGATAGACATAAAGAAAAATTAAATTTTAAATAAAAGAAATTTTTAGTTTTCTATAGAATTTTAAAAAACGGTATGTAAGCTTAAAAGAACAAAATTACATTAAAATTATTTAATGAATACCCATATTATTATAATCTAAATAATAAGAACGTACTTACTCCAAACATTGATAATTGGGATCGAACTTAAAAGATCATATTTATTTGCCTACTTACATAAAATGTGTATGTCCCACAATTAACAAGATCTTGTATGTTCTGTGCGTTGTTGTTAAATGTTTGATCATACATATTTGTCATACATTGTAAATAAGATCAATTTTCATGTTTCAAACTTCATGTTTCTATGTACATATGTATGTATATTTTCAAATTAATATTGTTTTGAATAAGTATGTGTTGCTGTCCCAATTTTATATATCAAATAATGTATATCGTCACTAGGATAAAATAAAGTCATAATTCTGCATGCCCATCTTTGCTAATTTGTTGTCAAGTGGTAAAAAAGGCATGCACAATCATGTCCAGTAAAAGAACATGTATGACATATGTATGCAGTATGTATTTTAAAATATATTTTTATCTATTGATTTCTTATTGTACATAAGTACTTAAGGGACTTTTAAAATCAGAGTTAGAGTCAGAGTTAATTTAGGAGTCAACTCGAAAAGTAAAAACAGACTTTGTTAAAAAAAAAAAAAACATTTATTAATAAAAATTTATTAAAGAAAATAAAAAAATTTAAGAATTGTTTTAATTATAATTGTGAAAAATCTACGATAAAGTTACTTACATGACAAAACAAATGGTTGTGCCTAAGGAAGCAAAATATCTCTTCTTTTCATCATCTGATAAGGTAAATATCAATGCAAGAAGTGACGAAGAACTGTCGAAACACAAACTGATATCATATATATCATATATATGTATATAAAGTAATATAGCATATATCAGAGATGTCAAATGTATGTTGTAATCTTCGATATTTCTATTCTTACTTACATTAACTTAATGATTTTAATCTTTTTTCTTTATATTTTTCAAACAAAATGCAACGTTTTTTAATTAATTCATAATACCAAGACCACGACCTTTCCAATGGTACCCATATCTTTTACCTAAACCGGCGATTTAATTGACTCCTAAAAGTAGTTATATCATGCCCCAGTCAGCAGTGCTGTAAAAATTAAGGAGTTCGTGTATGACACCTGAAGTTAATTTAAAACCAAATAAAATATATTTAAAAAGTAAACCACATACTTATTTCAAACACTAGTCTAGTTTTACTATCTTATTTTCTTTTCTCTAAACACTTTTTTAATCCTTAAGCATAGAATGGAAACTTAGTAAACTAGACGAGGGCACTACATTCCCACAATTAATATTCTTTCCTTTTTAAACCAAAATGTCACTTATAATTTAAATTTTATATTAAGAAACAACACTTGCATTTCATTTGCCAAAAGCAAAAATCTTGCCAAGAAATTAAGAAAATCTGGGTTAAGTGTGTACATACTTACGTATTCATCTATATACAGCTGTTTAACATAATTCAGTATTTCTTGGTTCATCTAACCGTACACATTACATATGAGCACACACACACACAAATACTATATACATAATTTTTTGAAGAATTTTGCACTTTATCAAAGTCATATGATACGTGCATATGTCTAAATATGCAAATTAAATACAATTAGCTGATGTTTAATTTTGTTATATGCACACAATTAAATGGATTATAGTTTGTTATTGTTGAGAGGATTATCTATGTGTATCGTTAAGTTTTTGTATCTCGCGCTTTTATGTTCTTTTGCGCCTTTTTGTTAACACTTACTGTGTAAACAAGCGTACTGTACGTACTGCGTTTGTTTTAAAAAAAGAAACAAACTAATTTAGTAACGTTTAATTTTCTTATTGGAAATGCGAACTAACCCGTTTATATATATATTTTTATTTTTTTTTGTATCTCCCACATTTTCGGAAAAATATAGGGTCCGCCAATAATTTTTTTTTTTTTGAAAATGCTATAAAAAAAAACTACTCAATATTTTCTCAAATTCCTTTTTTATTTGAAAGTACAATCCTTCCGGTTAATAATGGAAAATAATTTCATTCAAATGGCTGGCTATTCAGTAGCCTACACGATCGGTCCAATTCTTAAGCACATTACCGATTGTGTGCAGCTGTATTTCACCAACGGCTTCACGAAGATTGTCCTTTAAAGCGTTAATTATCTAGGACTTGTTGGCGTAACACTTATCTTTAACGGCACCCTACAAATAATAGTCCAAAGGTGTCAAATCGCAGCTCCGAGGTGGCCAAACGACATCAGCTCTGCGGCTGATAATACGATCTTAAAAACAGGGCGCAAAACATCGAGTGTAGCTACGGCTGTGTGGCACGTAGCTTCGTCCTGTCAAAACCAAATGTTGCTAATATCCTCCTCTCCAATTTTTGTGAACAAAAATTCGTTCAACAGGGCCCGATAACGGTCGCCATTGACTGTAGCCGCCACTCATTGCTCATTTTTAAAGAAAAATTGCCCAATTATGCCCCTGGGCCGAAATCCACACCAAACAGTGAGTTGTCTTGGGTGTATCGGCTTTTCAATGTATGCGTGCGGGTTATCTGTGCCCCAAATGCAACAATTTCGCTTGTTTACACACCCTCCAAGATCAGAATAAGCTTCATCTGAAGAGATGATTTTTTTGGCAAAATCGACATCTTCTGTAAGTCGATCGCAGGCCCAGATTTCCAGCGTTGCTCAAGCGTATATACAACCATATTCGTTCAGCGGAAGGATAAAACTAATTATCTGCCAAATCAGACATGAGCTATGTGTTACCATTCACGAACTAAGCACTAGTGAAAAAAAAACGTTAGATGGCGAACCCTTTCTTTCAAGGAATAACATTTGACGATTGTTTATTTCGATTGTTGTTCAAGAACACAATGGCGTATTTTTTATATTCTTGTTGCCGCATGATTGCCTATCTAGCCGTCAATGCCACAACTGTTGTGCCAATAATTGGTGCATTGCTTCAGTCGTATGATCCCAGCTTAAGAATTACATTTCTCTGAATTGGTTGAGCTGATCACACCACTTTTCGAGGAGCTATTCCAGTATGTCAGCATTTGGCTCGTGCCCTTTACTATTTAGTCAGTGATTACAGCTGCAAAAACCTCTCAGTTAATGTCCGCATTGCTCCAAATACAATATTAATGTTTATTCCAGAAGTTTGAGATGCAATTTCTGCAGTACTCAAAGGCAGTTACTTTAAGGTATAGTATTTATATACTATACATTTATGTATGTACTAACGATAAAAGACTTTTCTTCATTTCATATGGCTTTTCGGTTATCGTCAACTAGTCAACAATGGACCGAAGTTGCATAAGAGCAGTTGACGGTATAGATGTGCAAATTATTGAACCTTCAAAATACGGCCTCTCCTTTTATAATCAGAGGGAATTTCACAGCACAGTGCTAATGGCTGTCGCTGATACCGGTTACACCTTTTTATATATTGAGGTGGGTTGAAATGGCCGTCTTTTTCTTTTTTATAGAAAGTGTTGGAGGAATTTTATTATAAAATTAAAAGGAGATCTCACCTACGGAATACATTTTAAAATTATCTCAAGTAATTGATAATACATTATGTGTTTTTTCATAAAATATATATACTTTCAGAAAAATTTATTGTGGCCTATTTTATTTATTATATACTGTAACATTTATTAGCGCCGTTTTTCCTTTTAATGGGGTATAAGTAGCCGATAAAAATCGGCGTAAATTATACAATTTTATTGTTGATTTTAAGTGTAAATAATCGATAAAATATCGTGCAGATTATTTTATTATGTGCGTTCACATTGTCGTTACGTTAAATAATATGAAAATCGGTTCAATGCGCCGATAGTGGGATTTTACCTTTAGATTTTATTTTATACAATATATATCAAGTTATTTTATTATAATAAATTTCAATTCCTCAAAAATTATAGTGTTGCTATCTAACCACATGGAATTAACGTACATTAAAAATAAATAATCGTGAAGCGTCAAAATTCGTGGTCTTGAAAAGCAAGACGTGAAAGAATGGTATCACTAATATGTTCAATAATGCGATGGCTTCAATTAATATCAGGCATACTGTTGAAACCACAAGTTGTTATTGTATATCTCATTTCACTTCTAGAAACAAAAAATTCATCGAGTGTAGGTCGGCAATTTATCAAATTCTTTGTAATGGAAGCTCTTACCTCTTATCGAAAGGAACAGGAAGCGAAAATATCTTCGGCTGAAGATCCATACCAAATAATCAATTTTTGTGGAGTATCTTCACAGCACAAGACCGCTTTACTGAAATATAATTTCTGAAGAGAAAAGAGAACTGAATTTCAAAATATATTTCTTAATTTGAAGGTTCAGATAAAGGTAGGTGGAAACAGCTCCCGAAGGAGTAATATATGGGCTGAAAATCTCGCGGCTAATACATATATGGCGCCGGTTAGTGCTGACCTTAAAAAGACAGCTGTTAAAGTTTCATGATATTTTATTAATTAGTTTCTGAGTTATTGTGCTTAGAGTGACGCTACTTTTGTTATTTTCAGAACAATGGATCAAAAACAATTTCATGTTTTAATTATACACTGCCTCTTGATGGGAAAAAATACCGTTCAAACAAAGTTATGATTTGAAAAGTGTTATGAGGCGATAGCACCAGAAAACAGCAAAAAATTCACAAATTCGTTTCGAATGATCGGAAAGTTAAGCTGTGTGAGTTAGGTGACATCGTAAAAATATTAATAGAGCGAGTTGGTTTTATATTGCGTCGGCACTTGACTATGAGAAAACTCTGTTCAAAGTTGGTAACGCATATGCTCTCTATTTACAAAAATCATCACAATCAAAACAATGGCAAAACTATATGAATTGTACTTCGAATTGCTCCCACATCCACTGCATTCGCTGTAGTTGTCTCCTAACGACTACTGGCTGTTCGTAGACCTCAAAAAAATGTCGCCGTTAAGAAATTTCGCACGAATGAAGAGGTAATCTCCTATTTTGAGGCAAAGGATAAGTGGTGGTATTGAAATGTAAAGGCGGCGCTGGAATGATTGCATCGCTCTTGATCGAGATTACGTTGATGAATAAAAGTAATTTTTAACACAAAAAGTGTTTTCCTTTTCATCCCATATGCTATGGTATGGCATCCTTCTTAGATATTAAGGGTGCTTTTAACTATCTGAATATATCCTCTATAGTCGATGCTCTGTATGAATTAGATATTGACCGGAGGATAATAAGGATGGGGGAGGTGTGTTTTCACCTTTTTTTTGTAATCTGGGTATAAATAGAATCCCTTACACGCTCACCGGCATTGGTACGTAGAAGGTCGCATGTGCCCATGATATCATGCAGCTTATCGAGCTGGATTTCTTTACCAGACGGTGTAACATTTCTGAGCTTAGAACATCAAAATTTGATGGCATTATTTTTGAGTTCTAAGAGGAAGCTAAGTAGTGATTCTGGACTCGAAGCTCAAATGGAGGCGTGTTGCTGAAAGTCGGAAAAAGGAGGAGTTATGTGCCTTCTATATTTGTAGAAAGGCCTTTGGAAGGAGAATTTACGCCGCAATCATAAGCACAATCCTTGCCTATGGCGCTCTTATCTAGTGTTAGATGGTGGGTATTGGGTAATTGGTCATTCTGAATAGGGTGCAGATACTGGCCTACCTTCTCAGGCTGGCCTGGAGACAATTCTGAGCATATTACCCTTCATCAACCTTGTCTCCGCAAAGTCCGCGCTTAAGCTCAAAGTCTCGGTACGACTGAGGCACGTGAGACACAGCTTTATCCTACAGAAAGTGCGCTAAAAGATCACAGTACGTTGGACAGATTGTGCGATACCTACACTGAACTGCGACAGGGCCTATAATACTAGAATATCTGCTAGGACTGAGTAGGCTGACATTATGTCTTTCGGGATGACACAATCTCGGTTTACACCGATGGTTCAAAAATGGAAATCGAATCCCTCTCAGGCTGCCCGATGATTATACTGACTTCCAGGCGAAGATTAATGCCCAGACCGCTGGGTGTTTTCGGAAATTATATCCCGATGCCTCTTGTTCTATTAGAATTTGCGTGGGCTATCTTGCGGTAATCAGTGCTCTCGACATCGTAATAAGATTGAAGTATCTTCTTAGCTGTATTCAGCCCACTGTCCGGACAAAGTGTGCTACTAGTTGATCAACTTTAGCAGGAGTACCATTTGGCTCACGTGAGGGACTTACTTAATTTTCGTGTTTTAGGTGGCCATCTTTGTGACGGCATCTTAGCTTTTTCGACCCCTTTCATGTGCCTGTAGCACAATGGCCCAAATGACCCAACCTACGCTAACTTTATCTCCTCTTCTTAATTAAATAAGATATTTTAAGAGTTGATTGTGGTAAAAGTATGTTTTTTTTTGTTAGCCTTCATTAGAGTATCTTTGCCTCGTTTCTGTTTCTTTGCAATCAATTTTTGTCTTCCTGTGTATTTGATGTCGTGGTGAGGAATTTTGCTGCTTATTATGGAGCCGCAATTTATATTTTTCCCTTTTTTCTTAAGAGGTGTCTTCGCCTGCGATACCTATGATGTTTTGTAGTTTATGTAGACCTTTTTTCTTTAGGTAGGTCAGTAAACTTCTTGGAAAAAATACCTGGAGGAGAACGAAACCTCTTATTAATTAAATATCCGAAACCAATAATAAAATTTGCTGAGATACGAAACTGTTCTGCTGGGTTTTGTATGCAAATCAAGTTTCAGTCCAATATAACGCTAAAAAAGGCAAATTTTAATTTAAAACATGACTATTTGATTGGTGGTATTTGTTATATCGGGTGACTTTTTAAGAACTTTCGGATTTGATTAAAAAAAACACATAAAATTTAGCGATATGTATAAAATCTTTATTTGAATCGATAGCACGATCTTTCATGTAAATGCTGAACGTGGCCTCCCCTTAAATGGTTCACACGCTGGGTCCAATTTTGATATAATCTCTCCAACAAATCAGTCGGTATTTAATAATTTTCAAGATTCTTCAAATGCTAGCTTCCAATACGTCAACCGATTTGGACTTGTCCCTATATACATGAGCCTTAACATAGCTCCACAAAAAATAGTGTAAATGCCTTAAATCGCACGACTTAGGCGACCAAATGACCGGCCTCGAACGTGAAATAAACCTTTATCGAACTTGTCTCTCAATTGGGCCATTCTTTCGCTTGCTGTGTGGAATGTGTGAGCGTCTTTTTGAAACCACATGTCTGCCAAGTTCAGCTCTTCCATTTTGCGAAAAATTTATTTCTAATCATCGCACGGTAGCGCTTGCCATTCACAGTAACGTCCCTTCCTTCTTCGTCCTTGAAAAAGCACTGTCCAATAATGCCACCGGTCATAATCTACACCAAACAGTGCATTTTTCGGGATACATTGGCAGTTCTTTAAGTTCTTACGGCAATTTTGCTTATCCATTCAACCAGAAATGAGAAATAATATTTCATTTCTAACCGGACCAATTGCATTTTGATATTTAAACTTTTAAATGGCCCACCCGATATAAATAATTCTGTTTTGCTTTAGACTTTTATTTTATTAAATTTTTATTTAATATATTACATTAAAATACATTATTTTCAGCAACTGTCAACGTATGAATAACATTTTGACAATAATTACAAACGTATTACTCATACGCCACCTGCATTTCAATAATTAAATATTTATTTAATTAAAAGACAAAAGTATGTGTGTACTCTCAACTTACAAACAAAAATAAATATTTTGTTTATTTTATTGGTTCTGCCTTTTTTCTTTCAATTCATTTTAAAGGTTTTACGTTTTAGTTATTTTGCTGGTTATTGTGGTGGATATTGTTTTAGAATAATTTTAATCGGAAATTTTTCCAGGCCACACAATAGTACAACAATACACTTGGCATTAATTAAAATAGTTTTCAAATATTGCACGACAGCAACAGCAACAGCAACAGCAACAGAAGCAGCAAAAATATGAAAACAACGAACAAAAAATGTAAAAAAAAATTTCAAAATTATATATAAAAATAGAATATGTTGGTATACGTGTTATTTTGTGGTCTGGAAAGCTATTGACAAACCAGAGAAAATAACCTGAATGGTTAGTGTTGTTGCTGTTGCTGTTAGGCACACACATTAAAATTAAAATGGAACCTTACTATGTTCAAGCAAAAAAGGGAGCGGGGAAAAATTATACACAAACGGATATTGTCACCATATACATACATATACATACATACATACATAAAATAAATAAAACTTTTTTTTGTTTGTAATTTAAAAAAATATTTACACATGAAAAAAACAGTAGAACAAAACATCAGTATTTTTCGAATTACACACACAAACAGAGAGACATAGAAAACTATCCTTTACAAAAAATAAATGGATGCTCGAAAAATAGAGAACAGCATAGAAATATTTGTTTAACAGTTTTTGATTATTTCAATATTGTATATATGTATGTATCCATGTACGAGTATGTGTGTATCTATGTAAGCGAGTATGAGTACAGGCAGTTATATGCTCTTAACAAAACCATAACATCACAAATATTTGTTTTTGCCTAAAAAGACAGAGAAAAACCAATTGAAATATTTTTTCGAAAGAGAAAATATTTTTTTTTTCTTTTTTGGGTCTAAACTTATGTGCCATACATTCTGGGTAATCTTTCTCTTTCTATTTAATTGCTAATGAATGACATCTAAATGTATTTTGTATACTTGTATGCGTATTTGCTTTTTTTAAAATCATGTCTAAAGATTAAAGATAATCTGTTACACCATTTTCAGTTGAGTTTTATAGGAAAGATGTATACGTGCTTGTGGTTTATAATTAAATATACAAAAAATATAATTTATGCTTAAACCCTGACCTCAAACAAATGAGATATGAAAAGAGATACCATATAATTGAAATACATACTACATATATGTGCATACATAAAGACTTAAAAAAAATTCAAAATACATGTTAATTAAATAAACTAACATTTCAAAATTTTTATGAGTTTTAAAAAAAATCAAAAAGTTGATAAATAAAGAGTAGTGAGTCATAAAAGAAAATTTTGCAGTTTTCTTGTGATTAGATGGATTAGGCAATATTCATTTATTTGCTTTAGAGAACATGAGTCTCAGAGGTAATATAGCAGGTAACGTTTGTTTATTATACAACATTATACAACAAACGGAAAAAAATTGTCTGACCCTGGATAATCACTATATTTTTTTGACGAGCTTTGGTTGCCTTACCACAAAAATTATCTGCATTTCAGATTCTGCGGATAAATTAAAAAAAAAAATAAATAAATAAATTTTTCTAAAATGAAAATTTTTGAAGAGGCCGCTGCATAAATCTTATGATAACTTTGAAATTAGTCAAAAAATTACAAACTGCTTCAAGTCATTCTAATATCGTTTTTAATATAACCAATATTTTTGAAGATATTAAGAAACAAATTATAAAAAAAAAAAATTTTTTGTGAAAAATTATGAAATTATTGATTTCTAAAAATTCGCAAAAAATATAAAGCAGCATATATTCACCAGTTTTACTAGTTATTCATTAAGCCGCATATAACAGAAATAAAATAAGCCATGAGTCATGAAAATCGATGGGTAAATACTTATTTTATTCCTAATAAAGTGAAAGTACATCTAGTTTTGAAAAAAAATTTGCTATAATTGCCGAACAACGCTTCTTCTGTAGTACATCAGATGTTCTAAGACCGAAGCTCTACAAGCTGTTAGATTTTACCAGAGACCTTGAACTAACAAAAGAGAAATCATAGCTCCTAGCGTCTCGCTTAAGAGACCGAAATTTTTTAGAAAATGGTGTTAAGGCAACAGAGTATCGGAATCGATATAAGCCATACGCCAATTTTTTTACAACGAAAGACAATATGTGCGTTGGTTACGACCAAAGTGGTTTATTTGAGAAGCACGTGGGAACTATTCGTTGATAGTAGCAAAGCAAGCTTGCAGGACGTTCTACTTCATATCGGTAACAAGAAGCCATCTATACCTATCGTACTTGCCGTGAATATTAAAGAAACATCTGAAGCTATGGCCAACTTATTAAAAAATGTTAATTATGAGAAGCACAGTAGGAGAGAGTGTTGCGATTTAAAAGTTGTTGCTGTTTTAACAGGCCTCCAAGGTGGCTATACAAAATATTACTATTTTCTCTGCCTCTGGACATCGAAAAAACCACAATGTAAAAAAGAATTGGCCGACAAGATCCGGTAGCTCAATAGGCTTAGATATTGTAATTCTAAATTTTCTGCCCTGATCAAAAAGGAACATGTAATCTTACCACCGTTACATATAAAGCTGGGTTTTAGCTAAAAATCTTATTAAGGCCCTGGACAAGGATAGTAAAGCCCTTGCTTATTTAAAAACAATATTTGCAAATCATTCAACTGAAAATCACTCCTAAGCATAGAATTTGAAAAGTTATTAACAACAGATGAGAAAGCTGCCTGGAATTCATTTCGACAAACTGTCTCTAACTTTTTAGGAAACTACAGAAGCTTAAATTATAAAAAAGTACTCGTGATTTGCTTCAAAGCTTTTCAAAAATAGGATAATATTAATAAAATTTAGTAAAAACAATTTTTTTTACTCAATGCTTATTTTAGGTGTAAAAATGTCACTTAAAATACTTTTATTACGTTTGTATTTAAACTTCTTTCCGGAAAATCAGGGTTCCGTAAGCGACGAGCATGATGATCAATTTCATCAACAACTTAGTACCATCAATCATTGTTATCAGGAAGTATGGAATGAAAATATGATGGGAGATTTTATTTGGTTCCTTATATGAGAATCAAACTCGGAAAATCATAGAAAAGAAAACAAAAGTTGAAATCATTTTTAGAGCATATTTTGTTAACCTTCTTTATTAAAACTAAAACTATTTATTAATTTCATTTTATAAAAGATATCTATTGCATGCTACTCAGAGGAACTGCTGTTGCAATTACAGCAAACCTAGTACTTTCACTTTCGATTTTCATTAATAATGGTTTATTTAATTTCTATTATACGCAGCTTTATGAATGCGTAGTAAAACTGGTGAATATTTGCTTCTTTCTATTTCTGGTGAATTTTAAAAATAATTTTTTTATAATTTGTTTCTCAATATCACCAAAAATATTGTTTTTTTTTTAATTATATTAGAATGACTTAAAGCTGGTATAATTTGGTATTCTTTGAGGTATGGCATAACGAAATCGAATAATTCATTTCAAAGTTATCATAAGATGTATGAAACAGCCTCTTTAGAAATCTCACATTCTAGAACAAAAAATTCTTAAAAAAAAACTTATCCATAGAACCTGAAACGCTAATAAATTTTGCAGTTAGGCAAATATAGCGCGTCTAAAAAATATATTGAATATTAAAGGCATTTTTGCTTGTTGCATAGTGTAATTAATAAAATATTTGAAATGAAAAGCTATGCAATAATGGGAACTTGACCCACTGCGGCCATGGAAGCTTTTGCCCACGGCGTATTTCCAGCCTTCAGCTACTATTGAGTAGGAGTGGCCGGTTTCTAATTTTCGGTCGCCATTTCGAAGTTCTTATAGATGATCATTCAAAGGAGACTTAGCCACTCTAGCGTGGCGATCAGTCCACATTTTGGTCGTCGAGTTTCTCAATTTTGGCAGGCCATACTTGAAACTCCTGACGGATTTTCTTACGGGCTATTGTAGACTATCAAAGCGTTAGAAACGGATGGCGGTCGCGGATGTGGATGTTTGTAGATTTTGTCCACAGGCATCAGAGACGGCGGAACACGTATTGGGTGAATGTGGAGTTCTTGATAGGTTTAGATGGAGATGTTTGGAAAGACATAGGGTCTCATTGACAATAGGAAGGCAACAGATCTGCTGAACAGACTGTGGACCGAAAGGGGCATAGCAGAGCGGAGATTTCTAGCCCAATACCAAAGTCTAAAAATCAATGAGCATGTGGCTTAGCCTTTTCCACGCAGAGTTCCAAGAAATTTCCATCTGTGGGCAGATTAATACAAAACGTGAAATAATGAACGCTTCTATTTATAATCATTCTGATAGTCAAACGGCACTGAGGGATCTTTCTTCGAAGTATCAGGTGCTTTTTTTAGAGGTTCATAAATTTAAGTGGGCAACACTGATTTATTTGACAACGATTTAACAGCTAATAGCCGATATTTGTTTAGTTTGGTTTGACAATTGATTGTGAATATACTTACAGCACAGTAAAGCTTATAAGTTATTGAAATTCTTTATCAACATAATGGTTCTGTTCGTCAAACTATAAAATTTAGAATCTTGTTTCCCAATGAAGCCTATTAATTGATGATTAGGTACGTAAATAAGCAGAATTTTCGCATTTGAAGTGAGTGAATGATCAACTAGCTTTTATCGAAACACTTTCCATTCACAGAAAATTACTGTTTGGTCCGCTTTATGAGCTGGAGAACTCATTGGCCCATATGTCTTAAAAAACGATGATGGTCAGATTATTACTACCAATGATGAATGGTATAGGGACATGATTAGAAACTTTTTCGTACCTCACATGATACACAGCGCGCGCTATAATTGGTTTACTTAAAGAAACTGTTGGTGAAAGAGTAATTTCACGTAATGAACAACTAGTTGGTCACCAAGATGTGATTCAACCACATTGGATTATTTTCTAAGGGGTTATGTCATGGGGCCACTTGCCAGATATAATAGAAATAAACGTTTGAAGAGTATTTGGCGAAATAAGGCTGCATATGCTGCGAAAAGTTTCAGAAAATTGGTGTCTTAGATTGCCTCTTGTACAAGCCAGCTGTGGCAGGGACATGGCCGAAATCGTATTTAAACATAAATGTTATAAAATTTTCTATGCCACAAAGACCGTTTCATTGATATTAAAATTATATTTATTTATTTTACAATGATTTAAACTTGTGCAACTGTACACCGTAACATTGGAGAACAAGGTTACACTTTGTTGCATCAATCATGGATATTGACTCAATATAAAATTGAGTAGGCTTTCTTCTTCAGCTAGTGCATTAGAAGGTCTGACACCGAAATTTTTGGCAGAATATATCTCTGGAGGTCCCAGTGCCATGTGAAAAAAAAGCGCTGGAAGCAGGAGTAGTTTGCTAGTTCATTTTCAAGTTTAATTGTCAAAAAAACACTCTTTTTTGGTAAATGGTCTGCCTAACCTAAATACATAAGAAGTGATTTTGTAACTGGAGAAGCAACACTAGCGAAGTAAAATGATTTGGAAAAGGCTCAATGCTTTATTGCCACTTTTATGAATGGAGAGAATTTTGCTTGACCCAATAACCATTGTTGAAATGCAGCGAAATCAAAGTTTTAGTGAATTATTACTAAAATATTAAGCGGAAAAAATCGTGATGTTATGACATTGAAAGTATGATATTGTAAGACACTGCAACCTAGCAAAACGTTCAGCCCTGCTTTCTACTGCTAACAGGTGTGGTATACTGATGGGTTCACACTTAAAATGTCTCCGTAGGAACCCACATCTATATATAAGATAGTCAAGCGGCTCGAAAAGCCTTTTAGTAAACCCTAAGAAGGTATGCGAGTCCCTAGCGGACAGATGGATAATGAAGGTAATGAAAAGGCAGAATGCCAGGCGATACTAGACCCATTGTTTGCTTTGAGCCTTTTTGTGAAAAAGCTGCTCACTGACGAAATTATGTCAGTCAGCGTCAAGCCAAACGGTTCCTACTTCCTAGCAGGATTAACTCGAACAGAATTAAGCCTTTACTGGTCTTACCGGGACCGTCGGCCAATTTTGTAAATGTGACACTTTTAGACTGCTGGTACATTATTTGCGATTTTCTTGCTCTCAGCAGACAGAGGCTTCGTTACCTTGGTGATGTTGGTGTGCTTCCACATGAATTGCAGATCATCAAATCCAAAATAGTACTTAAATTCTTTGAGGGCCATGGGATGACTGGATTAATGTAATGGGCTTGACAGTTCAAAAAACTGAGTTTTATTATGACAATGCTAAGCTCCACTCATGGTTGATTGTCAGACAAATATTTACTCCACTTGGCTTGAAATTTTAAAGCACACACGGTATAGTCCAGACCTCATTCACCTTACTACCATTTGTATCGGTGTATGTAAAATAGTTTATTGTTCAAATACACAGAGCAGCCGATGAAAATATTTTGGCCAAGTTTTCCCTCGATAATGACAAATATGAAATTAATTGAAACGAGTTTTTTATATATAAAAATGTACATTATGCTCGTCTACTATATGTAGACTAGAACTAAATTCTGTAAGCAGAAGGATATAAAGTATTTGTCTTAATTATTATTATTTTTTTTTTTTAGCTTTTCACCCAATTAACACACCCTCACTCTCTCTCTCTCTATCTCTGATTAGAACCCAAAACCTGTTGCTGTCCTATTAGAACCGCAAATTAGCCTATTAGCTACCAACTTTACTTTTTTTAATCAGATGTTGAGGCTCTTGTTGTCTCATTTTAACCACTGAATATCCAATATAGAAATTCTCTCTGCTTTAAGCTTTAAAGCAAGATGTTAGAAAATTACAATTTTTTATCCAAATTCAGGAAACTAGTGTTGAAAATAAAAATCGCAAAACTCATATTTTTTCGAATATTAATTTAAATGGTGTAATTAAGTTTCGACTTTTAGCCTCCTTTTCATTATGATTTGTATCTGCTACTATGAAGCAAAGTTATACCAAAAATATAAGAATGTATACAGATGCATAGATAAACTGTATACGACTGTACCTTGTTTTTGGTTATACAGTAGAAAACAGTAGAAAATATAAACTATTAAGCTTTATTATTCTACACCAAAACAAAAAAATAAAAAGATAATAGTTCAGGAAAAAAAAACATTTCCTCTTCAAACATATCTAAATTTACACTCAACATTTTGTTTTCACTTGTACAGTCTTTATTGTGTGCAATTCAATTAAAAAGTAATTAAGAAAAAATGCTAAATTTTCAGTTTTTTTTTCATTATTTTTAAACTTTCTTCGTTTTCATAGTGCTTTTTGTTTATCTTTTTAATTCCTGAATGCAATTTTCGTAAATATTGTTTTGTACCCGCTTTTAATTCATCTTTTTTCTATTTTGCTTTTTTTGTTTCTTCAGAGTGGCTGACAAAAGTAAACAACTAAAATATCTTGTTTATTTTTGGTGTACGAAAAGTGCATGTTCATGTTTTTAATTTGATTAAGCGAAATTTGAAGTGAAACGTTATTTATTAAAAAAAAAGAATTGTCCCGACTTATTTTTAAAGTGCAAACAAAGGTACTAAAAAATATTTCAGTTTGTATTTTTTCATTTAACGGAAAGTCCGTTTTTTATGAAACTAGTAGTTGTTCTTTAGTTAGTGCGATTTTCAGTAGAAATAATTATCACTCCAACTCTGAACAGTAATTTCTTTTCCGTAACTTTTATAAAATGGTAATCTTTGATAGAGTTTTACGTAGTGTGCCACAGCCAAATACAGGTGCGCTTCGAACCAACGTTTTAAAAGTCTTGTTTGTATTGCTACCAGTGTTGGCAACACACTGGGTAACCCAATCCAACCCACCCGGGTTTTATTTGGTTTTATGTTTAGAAACATTGTGGTGAGTTTTTTTATTTAAATGTTCTCCTAGTTTATTTACAACAAAAATGATCAATATTTACGTATTGGGAGAACAAATGAATTCAGTCGGGTTTTTAGTTCAAGAAGGATAATGAATTAACATATCACTGCTTACCTACATCTTTTCCCCGCCTCTGAGACAATGTATGAATCATGTATCACAAAAACTTTTCGTTTTTAAGGCAATCCAACTTTGAAGTCGATTATATATTTCTTCAAAAGGAGTGATTCCGTGACATGTCAAAAGCTGTTATACTCATCGAAACAGCCAGTAGTCAGAAGGAGCAATTTTTGGATAAAACGGCGATTGAGGCATTTGTTCATTTCTAACAATTGTTTGGCATTTTTTGCGATGTGAGGCCGAGCGTTGTCATGCTAAATAATAACTTTGTCGTATTTGTCTTTATATTCTGGTAGTTTTTCTCATAATGCACGGTTCAAATTAAATGATTGCAGTATGTCCTTCCGCTGCAGAGGATATTTTGTACTTATCTCACTAGAATGTACCAGAAGGGATGAGTCTGCTGTTATAAAAGACATATAACAGATGGATCAAAACCTTTTATCCCGTATATAGAAACAGAACGTCATTTAGACATCCAAACATCGTTTAAGAAACGTAGGTCTCGCCGACTGCTAATAATATGCAAATAATACGCCTTTTGGTGTCTAGTGCCGTGTATATTTTAAAGAGATTGGCTTGTTTAAACCTGGATAAGAGTAACTTTGTTACCCAGGGTAATTGTGTGGTTAGGGGTGGTTTTCGTTTAAGTGCTGGGGAGAAAAACCGTTCGGTCGGGATCCCTTATTTAGACTTCTAATTCTATGCTCAGAGTCACCTGTTGCGACTTCAAGTAATTTTAATATATCTGTTAAGCTCCTATTCACTATTCTACAATTCTTAGAATTTTGTAAGACCAAAATCCAATGAAAATCTTAAGGTTTCCATCTGACTGTCAAAAAAATCAAGTAGAAAGTTCACTCATTACATATTGTTTTAACACTATCACACATCAAATAAAATAAAACATTTTTGTAGTATGAAAACAGCTGTTCAGAATAAAAAAAAAATGATTTTATATTTTCAAGAGTGTTTAAAATTTAAACGCAATATGTCGACAAAAAAAAGCGAATTGTGATTTAAATTCAATCCAACAAAAAACCACTTTCATACGTACTTTAAAGTAATTTTTTATTTATTTTCTTTTGATGGCGGCAAATAATTTAACAGCAGGTATTTAAAATTGTATACGACCGTCCTTTTGTTTTACAGATTTTTCATACCGTGCACCATTTTTAATAAATTTTTAGAGCAAATACGTTGAATATATTTATAATTAAAAGTAAATACTTGATATTACAATGTTATTTTATATTTTACAATTATATGTCAAAAGAAATAAACAGTAAAATTTTGTGATATTAATTTCAGCTTCCCATTTCTGACTTTCTTTCTGTACTTCTGTAAAAATACAACAATCAAATGCAAAGTCTTATCGTCTAGAAAAATTTCTAAGACTGATGATAGCCATATGACTGTCCAATTTCTATCCGTATTTTTTGAAATTTCATTACATATTGTTTTCACACCATTATACTTTTTCATTTTATTTGAGTTTTGGATATACTCGTATCACTATACTCAGTGGGAAAGTGTAAAACCAGCTTTACTAAGTAAAAGAAACAGAAGATTACTGTGAAGCATTACCTGCGTCAGTGTGCAAATCATTTGAAAATTTGGGCTGATTTTGCAGCCAAAAAAATAAAAAATAAAAAAAAAAACATAATAACCACTTAGTTATTATTGAATGCTTATATTCTAGGAGACACCAATAAACTTAAAAAACGTGTTTGCACCACTAGACCATGTAAGTAAAAATAATTTAGCATAAATTTAGTGTAACCGCCACTATCTACCTACCAATAAATGCAGCTCTGGTCGTTATTTCATCTTTATCTATTATCTTTATTTATTACCTAGTCTATTACATTCAACCATTTTTAATTGGATAATTTTAAGGTTAGGCAAGTTACGCACAACGTGCTTAATTTTGTAAAAGTTCAGTTAAATATAACATTGGTAGTTGGGCACAACGTGCTAAGTTTTTTATAAACTGTAACCGAATTTAACACGGTTAGTTACACAACGCGCTTAAGCTTAGAAAATATTGTTGGTGGTATAAAACCAAAAAGTATGTATTTTTGTTAAACTTAATTTTATTAAAATTTAATTTGAATTTTAATTTAAGGAATTTGAATACCTGGTTGCGTCACAGGTTGACAATAAAGAAATAATTGTATTCACTAAACTTAACCGGTGTTGTCATTCTTTGCAAGCGTTGACAAATCTCTTATAAAACCTTTTTTTTCTTTCTAATGACACATTCTCAATGAAGCTATGTCAGTATGATCAAATTAAAAGAAAATTCATATTTGGTACTGAAAATATATTTGAATTAATCCAGGTATTGTGTAAAAAGTTTCGTACGAAATGTTGTCAAATTACATATAAAAATATTTCGCTCGAAATAGTTGCGAAATAATGTTGGGAAAGCAGTACTCTGTTCTTTTAACGAAAAACATGTGGAAAGTATATGTGAACATTATTTTCCAACTGCAACGAATTTCTAGCAACATTTTTTTCAGCTACGAAATAACATTAGACTGACTTTTTCGTATGAAATTTTAAGCAGCGGTATGGAGATAAATACTGTTACTAACTGCAAAAACGGCTCTACCAATTATACAAAAATTTCAGGGTACGTTGGAGAAGGTCTGTAGATGGCTTATGTGAAGTTTTCATGAAATTATCCCAGTGATTTTGGAGATATGGCATTTACATTTTTCTGTATATTCCCATACGAATATCAAAAAAATGTCCTCCATTTTCCATATTACGATTTTTTATCGCCACTTGAAATGTTACCAAGCCATGTATCGTAATATCTTATGTGTGCAATAACATTCAGTAATATCGGTTTTTCTATATCTTGAGAACGGTTAGAATGTAAGGTTTCGAATATGTTCTAACTGACTCCTTAAATAATAAAAACCATCAGTTGAAAAGTGGGCGGAATGGAATAAATAGGCATGGTACCTCCATACAAAGTCAATATTGGTATTTGTATATCTTGAGAATGTTTAGTGTTGAAGTTTCTAAATAACTTGGCGGTCAATTCAAACCATCAGTTTTAAGAAAATATGGAATTTTGCATGTGTGGAGAACGGTAACAGTTAAACCTTTGTTATCTATCCACATCAGTCAAAAATCATGTAGAGACAGGTTCCCAGCAACGCCCCAGGGGTTACTCTAGTTTGGACTATTTTTATTATGAGAAAAATAAAAGTATTGAGAAAATAAAAATAAAAAAAGAGAAGAAAACTGAAAACTTTCCACTAAAGTATGCACAGAAACTATTTGTTTATACATTTCTACCTAAAATAGATCGAAAGCCATTGAGTTTAGTTCTCGAGAAAGGCTGCCCGAATCGATTCCCACTTTAAGCATCAAAAAAGAAATTTCATTTCAATTTCATTTCATTTCAGGTATTGAGTATGCGTGAAATGGCGAAAAAACTGGGACGATCTTTGTGTGTTGTGCAAAATTTTCTCAAAAATAGAGAAATTTAAAAATCACGGGTCGCCCAAAAGTCACAACTGCTCGTGAAACTCGGTTATTTTCACGATTGGTTTCGAATTCCATGAAAAGTGTGGTAACAATAAAAGAGGAATTCAAATTACAAGCTTCAAAAAGCACAATTCTAAGAGCTATCAACGCCCAGCCAATCCTTATTCGAGCAAAATAATAAAAAAAATTCCCTGTTGGACTAAGCAGCATAAGATTAAACGTAAGGAGTTTGCGAAAAACAACATGCAGGTAAACGTTTTTTGAAAAGGTTATAAGATATTCCATACATTTTTAGGTTTGTAGGTAGTTCTTTCTGATGAGAAAACATTTAACCTGGATGGACCAGATGGTTTCAATTGCTATTGACGAGACTTAAGGAAGGAGCCCTTGTTTTTTTCCAAACGGAATTTCGGCGGTGGCAGTTTGATGGTTTGGGCTGGCTTTAGCTCACATGGAACCCTGGAACTCTACATTCCTTCCACTCGAATGGATAGTTTAAGGTACCATGGCATCCTGTCTGAACGTTTGGTGCTTTATTTTGCCCGAATTGCTGAGTAAACTTTCACCTTTCAGCAGGAAAACGCAGCAATTCATGTCAGCAAGTCGACCAGACAATGGTTTGAAAAGCACAACATTAAAGTACTTGATTGATCCGCACATATCCCCGACTTAAACCCCATGGAAATTTGTGAGAACTGCTTGTGCGTAATGTTTATGGACAATTTAGTAAGTGCAATGGCATCCCGAATTCTTAAGACAATAGAAGGAAATGGCAAATGCATAAATTAAAAATAATTGATTAATGATTAGTTTATTTAGTTAATGATTAGTTAGTTAGTAATGAATTTTGCACTTATTTACATAAATTTAAATAAATGTAATATAATGATACATCTCTGAAAGCAAAACCGGCTTATTATTTACTTATGTGAGCGTGAAATTTTTTAATAAGGTGACCATACGTAACATTTTATAGTTCGAATGAATTGGGCAAATATTACGATGATCTTATAATTTTTAAGCACACCTTATAAAGGGTCCGCCATCTAACGTTTTTTTTCAACTGGCGCTTATTTTGTGAATGGTAACACTTATCTCATGTCTGGTTTGACAGATAATTAGTTTTATCCTTCCGCTGAACGAATATGGTTGTGTATACGCTTGAAGAACGCTGGGAAATATTGCGACATTACTTTGAAAATTTTGTCAAAAAAATCATCTTTTCAGATGAAGCTCATTTTGATCTTGGCGGGTATGTAAACAAGCAAAATTGTCGCATTTGGGGCATAGAAAATCCGCACGCATACATTGAAAAGCCGATACACCCATGACGAGTCACTGTTTGGTGCGATTTTGGTACAGAGGCATAGGAGTGGCCATTACAGTCAATGGCGAGCGTTATCGGGCCATGTTGAACGAATTTTTGTTCACAAAAATTGAAGAGGAGGATACACTACATCCGATGTTTTGCGCCCTATTTTTGAAGATCGCATTATCAGCCGAAGAGCTGATGTCGTTTGGCCACCTCGGAGCTGCGATTTGTCACCGTTAGACTATTATTTCTGGGGTGCCGTCAAAGATAAGTGTTACGCCGACAAGCCAGAGACAATTTACGCTTTAAAGGACAACATTCGTGAAGGTATTGGTGAAATACAGCTGCACACATTCGGTAATGTACTTAAAAGTTGGACCGATCGTGTAGGCTACTGTATGGAAAAAATATTCAGTCGTTTTTTTATAGCATTTAAAAAAAAATTAGTTGGCGGACCCTCTATTATGTGTATTTTAATAAAATATATTTTTTTTCGGAAAAATTTATTGTGCCCTGTTTTTTCTATTATACATAAGTATAGTGTAACATTTATTGGCACTGTTTTTTTTTTTTTTTTTTTTTTTTGATCGGGGTATAAGTGGCCGATAAAAATCGGCGTAAATTAGACAATTTTATTGTTCGGCATTGTGCTAATGAGTATACAGATTATCGGCCCATGGAAGTTGATTTGATAATTGTATATAATCAGTACAATATCGGTGCAAATTATTGTATATTAAAAAATTATGTGAGTTCATATTTTCGGCACAATGCACCGATAGTGGGATCTTAGCTTTAGAGCCATCTACCGATAATTTGTAACCGAACTTAAACGAGAACCTATTCAAAAATATGGGATTTATTTATGCTCCTCTTGTGTAAAACAAAAAGTGTTTAACATTGAAAAATACATTAAGTTGTAGGGTATCATATAGTTAGTCGTAACCAACAATAACTACATCTGCCTTTTTTATATTTTACTGAATTTAAGCTTCGTTCTTTTCAACTCTCTAATGAAGTTTGTTTAACTTTAATCTTTAAAAATTAATAAGAAATGCTTTAGAAAAATATTAAAGAATTCTTTTTTGATTGACGGTTAGAAAAAATTTAATCAATTTTAAAACAACTGATAAATTCTTATTTTTTTTATTTTTTTAGCTTTCCATTAAAAAATTTTCCTCATGTATAAAATATGTTATCACTAAAAAAATATTCTTATCACTTATTCCCAAAGCTCTTATGTGGGTCATAGAAAAAATGAATATCAATCTTATGCATCTATTTAATTTGTATAAAAACAAAATTAGCTTAAGCTTAAATTTTAAGTGTAACATAAACTAAGGTTTTAATTCCATAATGTCCTCTAAAAGCTTCCCATGTAAGTGTATGGCATGATGTGTGTTTGTTTGTCTCTATAAAAGTGTACTTCAAGACAATGTCAGATAAAAAAAATGATAAATGACTTTCTTTAAGATTAACACAGTAGAAAAGAAAATGAATACGTATAAGGAGAAGAAAAAGAAAATAAAAGACAACAAAGGAAAAACCAAAACTATAATAATAGAACAGGAAACGCGCGTTTCCTCGACTTGAGCGGTTATAAATTTAAGCCCTGTTCAGAGATTAAACTGAGTGTCATACCATTTAAAATACTTGAAAGTTAGTGTTTACGACTTCGGCTATGCCAGGGATATGAATGTGTATGTAAGAAAAATAGTTTTTGTACAAATAAAAAATATATTTTATTTTTATATTTGCTGGTTAAAATTTTGTTGTTGGTCTTCTTTTATGTTTGAAATTTATTTTGTATTTGCACAAGAAACTTTGGAACATGAAAGTTTCCTTTTCGTTTTCTTTTCCCTCCTTTTCTTAGTCGGATGTTATAAAATATTTTTTTTTTTCTTTAATTTTCTAAGGAATGAAATATAACGAACAATCGCTATTTCTTTAGTTGTAGGAGCGAATTGCATTGAAATGTTAATATGGTTAAATAAATATATTGGTATATGTGGTTATGCACATTGAATACTTCTCAGTTTCCTTTGATAGCATCTAAACTGTAAAATGTCTCCTCCTTAAATCCGTATACAGAGCTCAATTCCTGTGTCTTGTTAAATTCTTAATGCATTTTGAAAAAGAAATTTTGTTTTATTTTAGTGGTTTACAGGGGATGTCCTCTATTTTTTTGATTTTTTTTTAAGAAAGCGGAGGTAAAAGTGTTTGTGTTTCTTATAAATATAAAACGATGTGTTTGCAGTATTTAAATGCGAACACTTGAAATTTGGCTTATTTGAAAGAACAGTGGTTTTTAGTAAAGCTATAAATAGAAAACATTTTTAAATATTTTCAAAAAAAGCAGTGCTGTCTCTAATAAAAGGGCTGAAAAGTTCCGAGCCTAAGGCGCTAGATTTATTGTCGCTAGATTTATTGCATTCAGCTCTTTTTCAGTCAGTGCAAACCTTCAAAAAACAGCTGCTAAAAATTCATGATATTCTGTTAATTAGTTTGTGAGTTATTGTGCTAAGAGTAACGCTCCTTTTTGAAGCAATGGTTTAAAAAGTGCTATGGGGACTCCGCTCCATCGGAAACAATAATAAAATGTTGGTTTGCTTATTTCAAACGTGGTCGTAGAGACACCGATGATGGAGTCGGTAAACAGCAGAAAACATTAAAAAATCCACAAAATCGTTTTGAATGATAGAAAAGTAAAGTTGTGTAAGTTATCTGACATCGTAAAGATATTAAAAGAACGTTTTGACTTTATACTGCATGAGCATCTGACTTAAAAACAGCTATGTTCAAAGTGGGTGCCACGTTTGCTGGCTGTTGACCAAAAACAAGAATGTGTTAATGATTATATAACAGTGGCAAAACTGTATGAATTGAACTTGGAATTGCTTTCACATCCACCGTGTTAGCCAGATTTGTCTCTCAGTTACTTTGGTTCGCCGGTAAGAAATTTTGTACTAATGAAGAGGTTATCGCTGAAACTGAGGCCTATTTTGGGGAAAAATATAAATCGTTCTACAAAATTGATATCGAAAAGTAAGAGCGGCGCTGGAAAAAACGTTGACGAACAAAGCTACATCTGACCAAACAAAGAATGTGTTTTCTTTGTTAAGCCCGGTACTTTTTAGCCAGTGTGTTATATCTTAGACTGACAGATCTTAATGCAGATCTATTTTAGTTATATATTTTGCCCTATTTTTTTGACTCGTATTTTCTGTGAATTTAATTGCAACCACCCACAGTAGTTTTAACATGGAATTTATTTCGTTCGAATATTTCGTATCAAGGAAATGGTTAACGAAATATATTTTTTCTATGTTTTAATATCTGTTGTGGTTTCTGATTGCACTAAAATTTTTTCTGTGGAGAAAAAAGAACGAGAACTTTGATTTCAAACAAACATATTTTAGGAAACCAGTGAAGAGGTATTGGTTTTTAAATATAAAATAGTATTAGTTTTTCTGTACACAAGTATGGGTATTTCTACTTTTGGGTATATTTTTACGAGAATTTAACATTTTTATTTAAATTTAGGGTTTTGTGTTTTACGTCCTTGCATTTGATTTGTTGTTGCCATTTGTTTTCGGTTGTTTTCGAAGAAAAATCTTTATTTTATGCTGTTGTTTTTAAATATTTTTCTTATTTTAGATTCGTAATGACTACAAGCCGGTCAAGTTCTTGTGAAACATGTTTTATTATGGATATAAAGTGTCTTCCAATAAGGAAACTAAAACTTTGACAGATGATAACATCTCTCGAATTGGCTATCAGTTATTCAGTTTATCTTGCAAATTACCATGTTCGCTGAATTAATGCCACTATCGCGTTACATGCCCGCTCACTTGATACCACGCGCTGTTCATATCAGACTCCTAAGAAAATCAACTATAAATTCCAAAATTCTCCTCTTTTTTCTTATTTTAACTACAGTTGTAATTGAAAGGTAGACCAAGCTGCACAGTGAAAAATGTTAATGGCTACTAAAATTTGTAGCCGATATCGCGACATCCCCAAAATAAACTCCGAACGAGCCTGATTGCATAAAGCCCAGATTAGCCTCGAAGTAGATGATGTGGGTTCATATTTCTACCATTGATGTGGTCTCCTTGCTAGGTATGGCAGCATAAACAGTCTGCTTAAGGAAAGTGACATCCCGTAACACAATTTCTCTGGGTGACAAAATAACCCTTTATTCAGATTATCTCGCGGTTTGAATGTCTCGCCATCTCGTTAAGAGATGCTCGGCATTCATATACTAGCAATGATACCGAGTAGATACCAGAGAACATCTTAATCCCAGCTTAACTGTATATACTTTGTTTCATATAAATTTAAAGGTTGCAGACGCCTAACAAAAGACCATAATTTAGAAGAGTACAAAATAACTCTTTATTCAGATTATCTCCCGGTGTGAATGTCTCGCCATTTCGTTAAGAGATGCCCGGTATTGATACCGACTAGATAACAGAGGGCGTCTTAATCCCAGCTTGACTACTGTTCGTACAGATTTTTATACACATATCGAACACCCTGTAATATATCAACCAGTTCGCAGCCTTTATAATCGCCGATTTCTCTGTCTAGAGAACACTGTACCTTATGAATATCTCTGATGAGAAACTCACAGTGTATCCTCTTTCCAGGTAGGGTTAGGGCCACATTAGTCTATCATAACAGGGATTATGTCCTTGTTCAGTAGGATGGTTGGTATCCATGAACCTTGTCATCTTATGCACCTGTCATCTTCAGATGAAGAGGTTAGTTAACAACCAAAATTTTCAAATTTAAGACCGTAACCACATGAGATCTAAAAGTGTGAAATACATGCCAAAAAAGGTATTCCTTAGTGCGGCTTTTGAGCTAGCGGCGGTTCATAGTTCTTTCAGTATGACGATGGGCAGCCATGACCGTCAACGGTGAGTGCTATAAGTCGATAATTACAAACTTATTTTGGACTGAATTGAATAATTAGAAAAATGGTTTCACTGCTCACATTCGTCGTTTGAGGCCATGATAATCTCACGTGGAGATGATTTGAACTGGCCACCGATAACTTACGCTTTCACGGACTTAAACACTATCTTGTGGGGATTTCTTAAATCGCAGGTGTATCCGAATGAGTCAAAAGCCAAAGCGGCATTCAAAGCCAACATAAGCCATACCATTTGTCAAGTTCTGCATTACTTATGTGCAAGGGTCATATATAATTAGACATTTTGGATGCGCCCCACCCAGCGAAGCCGCAGCGGATATTAGCACAATGTTATATTTTATACATAATTCTATCGGTAAGATTTTTGAAAAAACAAAAAGTTTGGATGAAAAACCCACTTTGTTTCATATAAATTTAAAGGTTGGAGACGACCAACGAAAGACCATTTCAATTCGATGAAACTCCCACTTTGTTTTATATAAATTAAAGGTTGGAGACGCCTAACGAAAGAACTTTACAAAAAATTTGAATAAAAAATTTTAAGAGAAAAATTTGGCTATAAAAACTATTTCATTTATTAAAATATTGTCTTCTTAAAAAAAATAAACAAAATTATAAAATAAACAAATTATTTAAATAAAAATAGTTGATTGCATTCCGATTTTATACTGATTCAGAAGCATTACTTTGTATTTTCAATGCGACTACAGCGTACACAAGAACTTGATGAAGAAACATAAGGGGATAGAGAAAAGGAACCTAATTGTTCACTCCTTTTTTGTTCATCTAAAACCTCAAGACAGATTTATTAATCCTATTTTGCCCGCTGGTTGTATAAGCTCAAAGTGTGATAAGTCGGCAATGGTGTGCAAGAGTTATTAGGGCTTCTAATTGCCATAAATTTTTATTGGGTTACTCCTCTTGGAAGCATATATCTTTCACATAAAATCTTCATCTAACACGTTTTACCGCTGTTGATTTTGCTTCTTCCCATGTTCTGTCTTAGTTCTTGGATAATTATGCGTCTCCAGTTGTTTCTTAGTGGATCACGACTTCTTGGGACTTGAGGATTCTGGTGATACTAACTGGACTTTTTCGGGTGGTGGGATCAATCCATCGGCATTTTCTTTTCTTTATCTGTTTCAGTATGTGTTCCTCATTAGTCATGTTCAACAGGTCTGTGTTAATTATCGTGTTAGGCCAGAGTATTCTGCATACGAGTCTGATGTACATGTTGATGAATACCTGAAGTTTTTGCGTAATGTTATTCGATACAAGGCAGGTTTCATTTTATAGACAAGAAAATATTAAAAACAAGTCAGAAATTTTTTTCCAAATTATCCACTGCTACCTACTTAGCATATCGAATTAATTAAAGACAAAACCATTGAAAAATTCCAATAGAAATTATTACTAAAACTAAAAAGTTAAGATTAGTTTCTATTTTAAATTTATTTTCCTCTTGACCTAGTTATGCTATAAATAAAACCGAAAAAATTGTTTAAGTTTTAATGAATTTCTATCCAATATATCATAATATCAGCTATAAATAAGAACTCGGTGAAATTTCTTTATTGTCAAAGCCCTTAAGAGTGCAAATTATTTATTTTATTTTATATTACACTTCCTTTCTTTGCTTACTTGACGTCTTCTGAATTTTAATCTTGTAATTATACAAAAATGGTTTTAGCGAAATATTTAAAAAATAATAAGAAAATATTCTGCGGAATTCTCATGACAAACTTTAAGCATTTGTATTGGGTTTGCTACTTATAAACTTCAACTAAAACTTCTTAATAACAATTTCAAAATGGCAAAAAAAAAACTTATCTAATAACAGTTAGAGTAGCAACAGCAATAGCCATGGCAACAGCAACAATTGCTAAACAAAAAATATTTATAAAATCATCATCAATATTGATACTTAAAGGCAAAAGTACAAGTAAATAAATGTAAAGAAAAACCAAAAAATAAAAATAATAAAATAACAAAAATAATCATAATAATATTACAACAACAAATTGTTAGAAAGTAGCAAAAGAAGAAACAAGAAATCAGCGAATAAATAAAGAAAAACTTTAAGGATAAAATAAAGTTTATTATTATTATTATTACACTGTATCTGGTATTTTTCGCTCAATAGAAAAAGAAACGAAAAAAATAATATTCGAGTACCAGTACCAGCAACATACGCTACAATAGCAACAACAAGACAACTATTGATAACAAAAAAATGAAGCCCATTGAACGAACTAAAAATGAGAAAAGTTTTCCGAGTACTTTTTCTTTTTCTTTTTTCTCCGAAATAATAACAAAAAAAATTTATAAAAAAATATTTGGAAGAAAAATGAAAGTGAAAGAATCATGAAAAACGAACAAGGAAATTAATCTCAATAAAATATTAAGATCCATGGCAATAATATCATTAAAAGGAATTAACGAAAAAAATGGTGTGCCCCGGAAGAAGAAAAAGTATAAAATATTGGGCAATTACTATCAATAAATATGTTAATATTGCCAGGTAATAATTGACCCAAAAAAAAAAAAAATAAATAAATAAATAAATACATATATAAACGTAATATAATCAAAGCAAAATTTTAAAGTAAAAAAATACTGTTATGTTTTAACCTTTTCAAAACGTTTGAATTCGTTTAAATTGCCTTAAATTTAATAAATAACATGAATTTATTGCTTAACAGTCTTTTTATTTCCACACTTTATTTTTATACACTTCCACTTACTAAACAAATTACTCAACACTCTTACTAAAACCTTGGCACGACTTTACTCTTTAATTATCAAATTTTAACTGACTGACTAAGCATAATGCGCCGCCTTTTATATAATTTTAGTATTACTTTCGAGTGTTCTAGTAAAAACTAAAACTTTCTCAAACTTTCTATTCAACTACGTTCATTCAAATACAAAATTTTAACACCCAAAATTTGAATTGGTAACTCTCTTAAATACGCAATTGGTAACACACAAAAAACAGGGTGATTTGGCATTGACAGCATGATCGTAGCCATTAAACAAACCAATAGCATCATTCCTTAATACATTTTTTCGCAAAGGTTTGTTTATCTCTCTTTTAGGCATTTTTATTTTCGTAAAAATAGTTTTACAACGTATGCTGCTTGAGTTAGCTGAAGTTATGCTTAGCAGATTGTCTGCAACAAGATCATTATTCCATTCCACGCTTCACCTTAGTTTAGCACGTCATCTAGATATTGTGCCTTGTGGGTTCAATTGAAGACTCTGGTTTGCGAAATCAGAATTTAAATCATCATTACATACGGCTTGGTCAGAAGATCGCCATTATTTAGGATGGGCAATTTAAAAGTTTTAATTTGAACCGGCAATACTTATGTCATTCTATTCTGTCACAAAATTCAGTATATTATCTCCACTGAACGAAATGAATCGCTTTACGCTTGAGCAACGTTGGGTTTTTTTTTTGGAAATTTGTCTCCATTTAAAATCATCTTTTCGGATGAAGCTTATTTTCATCTTGGTGGATACGTTAATAAGCAAAATTGCCGTATTTGGGGCTCAGAAAACTCATAGGTGGTCCTACAAAAACCAATGCATCATTATGATTGACTGTTTGGTGCGGCTTGTGTAGCGGAGGCATCATTGGTTCATATATCTTGGAAAATGAGGACGGCGCAACCAATACGTTCAATGGAAGACACCTATCGCACCATGACAACCGATTTTTTTTGTGCCAGCTCTTTCTGGTATTGATGTGAACGATGTTTGGTTTCAACAGGATGGTGCAACTTGTTACACATCACATGCCATAATGGACTTATTTCGTCAAAAGTTTGAAGGCTGTATAATTACCCGAAATGGTGATGTTAGTTGACTTCCAAAAACGTTGGATTACTCGTGTTTTCTGCGTGGCGTCGTTAAAGACAAATATTATGCCGACAAACCAGTGACGATTGAGCATTTAAAGGCCAACATTAGTTATGTCATTGCCGAGATAAGACCCCATACACTCGAAAAAGTTCTCAAAAGTTGGTCCGATCGGATGAGGTACTGTGAGGCCAGCCGCGGCAGCCATATGAATGAAATAATATTTCATTTCTAACCGGAAAGATTGTACTTCACAAAACAAAATAAATTTGGCTAAATTTTAAACAATTTTTGTTTTATTGCATTTTTAAATTTATACTTTTAAATTGCCCACCCTATACATTTCAATTTTTTGTTGTTTTCTGCTTGATCTTGATTTTTTATTGTATTCAGGCATCTGTTTAATAAAAACCATGGAGTCATCTACTAATTTACCATTTTATACCATATTTCGCTTCGTCATTAGTTTTTGCGTGGCAGAATCTAATACCTGGAGGAAGAGCTTAGGGAGGAGAACAAAACTTAGCTTAGTTCGCTTTATATTTTAAGTGGTTCGAAGATTGGCATCTGAAGTCGACTCTGCAAAGTGCATTGTAAAACACTGATCTGATTATTGCTATTATTTTGCCAATTATCCTAGTTTTCTAAAGGTATTACCTAAAAGCCTTGGAATTAGTTAAGTCCAATACACCTTTAAAGTTAACCAAGGAGGCAATTTTATTTGGACTATGTTTGTACGGTTCACTCATGAGCGACTTGTTTTAAAGCCTGCCTGCTTGCAGCGAAGAGCCGACTTCCTTGCATTATACTTCTCAAGTTGTAATATTTGCTTATGTCCATTTTCTTGGTATTGCGAATACGGTGCTTTCCTTATACCTGTGAGTATAAATCCGTAGAGTTCTAATATCCCTACATAGCAAAAGACACCAATTGCGGAAATTATAAGAGTCTATACGGATGCAACAATCGCCTGGGATTATGAGAACAGGGGTGATGTATCGATAAAATAAAAAATGTAAAACTTCCCAGTTTTGAAACCGAACAGATTTTTCGCTTTTACGAACATTTGAACTCAAACGGATCTACCCAAGTAACTCGAATTAGTTCACAACCGAGTAACTCGAAGGGCTATACAGAGCATGATGTTAGAAAAGGCAGTGGAAGCTGAGAATGTTTTTGTGGATCTATTTACAGAGACAGTAAAATTTCCATCTGATTGGCAACAGTCTATTATAGCCAAAATACTGATAATCATAACTGTAGAGAAGTTATGATCCTAAAAATTTGCTACAGGAAAAAAATAAAGATTGAAGCAACACTTTGACGGCAACATTGCTTCACTTCATATTATTATGTAATAAAAATACGAGCTGTAGGAATCTCTCTATATTATTAGACACAGGAGCACATCGAAAGCAATGGAAAGAAAAGTTGGTTCTAAAACTTTAAAAAATTCCCAGCTATTTGAATGCAGATTTAGACATGGCAATGACCTTTCTCCCCCTATACCTGTAAAATTTTGTGTAAGGTGGAGATGTATAACACATGGACTGAGAAGTTCTTGGCATAACAAAGAAAAAAACTCTTTTTGTTCAAGATTAGCTGTATTCATCAAGATCAATGCAACTATTTCAGCGCCGCTCTAACATTTCAACACCACTTTTGTTGAACGATTTAACTTTTGTTGAACGATTTATCTTTTGCCTTAAAATAGGCTTCAGTTTCAGCGATAACCCTTTCATTCGTGCGAAATTTCTTACCGGCAAATATTTTTTTGAGGTCTGCCAACAACCAGTAGTCGCTGGGAGACAATTCTGGCGAATTCGGTGTTTGTGAGAGCAATTTGAAGTTCAATTCATGTAGTGTTGCCATTGCTGTGATTGTGATGATTTTTGATAAACAAAGAGCAAACGCGGTATTCACTTCGAACAGAGCTTTCTTATAGTCAGATACTCATGCAATATAAAGCCAACACGTTCTTCTGATATCAGCCAACTCACGCAACTTCACTTTTCGATCATTCAAAACGATTTACCCCCTCACTTGGAGGTCCACTGCGTTCTGCATTCTCGGTGTCCCTACGACCGCATTTGAAGTAAACCAACGTTTTATTGTTGTTTCTGATGGAGCAGAGTATCCATAACACTTTGCAAGCACTTTGCACTTTGCTTCATTTGAACGGTGTTTTTTTGCCATCCAGTTTCAGCGTAGAATTAAAACTCGAAATTGTTTTTAATCCATTTTTGTATAAATGACAAAATTAGCTTCACTCCAAGCACGATAGCTCACAAACTAATAAAGAGAATATCATGAAATTTTAACAGCTGTCTTGCCTCGGTTAAGCTGGATATTGTCCGGTCAATTTATGTCGACGGTCAATATCGTGGGCAGCTAGAGGGCTCGTGCTTTATCGCCAGGCTCTGCTGGACGAAAGGAGGGCTAAATGTTGATCCTAACAGGTCACCGTATTATCGGTAGGCATGCCGATAGACTTGGCATTACATTGAAAGATTTTTGCAGCAATTTTTGTTTCGAGGAGGAGGAGGAGACTGCCTTTCACCTCATGTGTCAATGTCCGGCTCTTGCTGCCAGAAGGCGAAGGTTCTTCAACTTCTACTTTTTGTCATCTTTGACTGAAATCTCCAGGATAAGGGTGACCGCAATTGCGAGATTTATTTTGCAAACTAAATTGTTTCCTATGGAAACTGTTTGATTGACGGGTTGGCATTTTATACATGCGGCATCATAATGGGCCAAATATCTGGCCTAAGTGGGACTCCTTCCCTTTAGGGCGGTCCACCACCTTACCTAGCCTTACAACTGTCGTTTGAAGGTTAGCACTAACTGAAAAAAAACTGCTAACCCTCTGCTCTTTTTAATCGTTATTGATGAAATCCTCGTTAGTCCGGTCAAGACCAATTCAAAACGTGGATTTCTATGATACCGCCTTAGAAGGAGCTTATTTACGCTGACGACATTGCTTTATTATCCACACGCCATTGTGATATACCAACGAAGATAAACAATATTGAATCAGCTGCAAGTGGATATGGCCTTAAAATCCATTCTAGCAAAACAAAGGTGATGGAATCAAACTCTTTTAATTGTCGTCCGCTTACTCTACACAATAAAAATATAGAACTTGTAATAGAGTTCAACTACTTGGAAAGCCAAATTTCAGCTAAAGGCTAGGTCCGGACTGTTTGCTTGATATCAAATCACATTGTAGGTAAAAGTTGCTGCCATCCTATCGTATGGATATAAAACTTGACAAATATCCACAGAAATTAAAAATGAACTCCAAGCATTTGCATATATTCTGCGAATATGGTGGCGAAAGAACTGAATATGTAACCCGGAATCATATCAGAATATTATATTCCATTGCAACAGGAAGCCAATTGCAATACAGATTTGTAGGAGAAAATGAATAGACTATGTTCTATTCAAATCAGCTAATGATATATGGATACATTGGAATCCTCATGGTACAACAAAACGTGGCAGACGATGCGACAGTTGGCAACATAGCCTAGTAGATGACATCAATATACAGGCGCTCACTTTGAAAATCAGGCAACTCATTACAATAACTTTAGATGCACGTTAAAGGAACAAAAGTAAACTTTTCCATATAGACTTTAATTACATTTAATAGAGCACTAATTAAGCAATAAAAACCTACAAAGAAAAAATGTTTAACTGTAACGCAAAACTGTATAAAACAAACCAAAATGAGAAAATCCAAATTTGAGCTCATTTTGAAAGTCGGCCAGACTTTTAAAATGAAAATTATTACTTTTTTTCCATATCCATTTTGATTTTACACAGTCTTCTTGACACGAATTTAATTAATTTTTTTTTTTTTTTACATTAGGACTTATTTGACTCCATTCTTTCTGAAATGCGACTTTTAGTTGTGCTTTATTGGTACACTCATCCCACAAATACTCGATAATATTTAAATCGGGAGGCGTTTACAAGACCTTTGGAAAGTTTTGCAACTACCAATTTTTTGCTATCAGTGATGTATGCTTTGGATCATTGGCCTATTGAAATTTGAAATTATCATTAATAGCCAAACGCGTGCACTTTCCTTTACATTACTCTTTAGAATGTCAAGATAAAATTAAGATTTCCAACACATTAAGTGGCCATATAAGCTCTCAATGGAGGAGAATCATCCATGCTTAACCGTTTGCTTAGTTTTTTTAGACAAAATTGCTTACTACGCTTCCGGTATACAGATCACCATCTACTCGTGCCTAAAAATTTCAGTTAACTTTAGACTGCAAAATTATTAAATTTTAGTACTACAAGGCACAAAATATAAGGTTTTCTGCTGAAACTAAGTTAAGGTTGTTTGGCATAACCGCTCAGATGCGCTCAATAGAATATTAATCGATTGTGAAGTTGTGTTGGGTTCTCATATTGCAGGAATTCAAAATACTTCAAAATGTACCCTTTTTTAGAATTTGTACTCCTTTTTTCATTTGAATGTACTCTTTTTTCCTCTTAAAAACTGGCACTCTGCGAGGGGGAGTTCTCTCGCTCTTGCTATACAATATCGTTGTGAAAGGATTGTTTAGGAGTTGTAACAGCCTTTGGCTATGCGGGCGATCTAGCCATTGTAGTGACAAGTATTGCTTCGCACATCCTTTCCTTAAGGTGTAATTAGGCCTTTAAACTTGTAAAAGGATGGCATGTGGTCTTGGTGTCAGTCCTTACAAGACGTAAGTGTTGCTACAAGTTACCTCCCTTTGAGCGTTGGCGGCCTTCAACTCTTCTTATCGACGAGGGTAAAGATCTGTGTGATATTCTGGACCCCAAACTCTCCTAGGGGGAAAATGTAATAAACAGATTAATAAAGCAGACCATGGCGCTTTACACGCGCGAGTGGACCACACAGTGGCTGAAAATCATTTTTCATTGAATAAAACTCTGAACCGAGTTAGTAATTCTGTTTTTAATGGACAGATAATAAGCCAAACTTTACTCCATACTAATTAAGTCCTTATTCAAGGTCAAAGTTTAACACTTGATTTGGCTTAAATATAGATCTCTGCGTGACAAGCAGCCATGGTCGCGTTAATATTACTTAAAGAAACAAGTTTTTCTAAGATCAGCTATATAACAATTCTGAAGAATGTAAACATGTCAATATGGGTATTAAATAAAAGTTCTAGCGAAGACCTTTCATTTAGTGTATAAAAAGTTTGAATCGATTAACCCATTGTCGGTCGGGAATGAAAAAAGTGATTTTTTGAATGCATATTTAAAAAAAAAACTGCCATTATCTCAGAAACTAATAGGTAAATTTAATTTTCGTCATATATGACCTTTTTTACACGATCGAATGAACTTTTATTTCGTATATCACTTGTCGGTGTAATCCATCAAATAAGATATGAGCCTTTTTCTACCACAAGCAATCTGAGCTGAATATATTGTTGTTTCGTCAATTTCAAATCCAGAAACAATGCTAATGCCTTCACATATGAATACCCTTTTGCTTCGCTCGGAGTTGGAATACTTATCCATTATGTTCATACTGGACTACCTTTCAAAACTATTTCAATGATATCTTCGCTTGTAAATTTTTTCACCGATCGTAATTGACGTGGGGAAAATTTTTTAATACTTCTACATCCTATTTCATCATTAATATCTTCTAAATTTCTGCTTCTTTGATCTATCACTGCAGTTGTCCGTTGATTTGTGTGGTCTTCCAGATCTATTTTTGTTTGTTGTTTCTGAAGCAACAGTAAGTTGGCCTTCTACTCAGTTTTCATTGCATAAATAAAAATGTTGTTTACTATATTGTTACGAAAATAAAAATGCCTAAATTATGTAGTTATGTGAAACCCTGTCAATGCCGTACTTTTTTGCGTATTTGGCAGCACTGCCAAATTGACCATCTATACGTTACATTTGAATTAACGGATATAAAAATAGAAAATATGAGACATTTCCGGAACCTTCGAAACTATAGGAAATTAGGCATCAAAAGAGGCTGCTTTACCTACATGTCAGTTAGTAAATAAAGTCGTGTTTTAGCAGAAATAAAAGTGTTGTATAAACGAATATTAAGTGTAGTATTCAGACAAACAATATAAAAGTTATAAAGGAATAAACAAAAACTGTAAAACAAAAAAATAAAGCGCGATTTAAACGAACACGAACGCTTTAAAAATGTTAAAACATAATAATATTTAACTTCTTTGTAGCGTTTTTCTTAATGATTTGATGAAATTAGATAATTGCACTTGTACACGAATTTAAGCTTAAATTTATTGCATTTTATTTTAATACAATAAAGCGCATGTTTAACGCGACATTAATTTTTTCTCTAGTAAATTCATTAAAATGAAAAAATTGTACTACAGACGGCAAAATACAGCACCAAAAGTATGTATGGGGTAAAAGTGGACACTTTCACCCATCTCTGCATGCATTTCTTTTCGTGTTCCTTATTGTTTCTTATAAGTTGTATTGCACTAAAGTTAAAATATGACAAAAATATAGGGGTTGAATAAATATCTTAGAACACACCTAATATTAATGGTAGAGCTATAACGACCTACAATTATTAAATGTAATAATCACACCAATCTAGCAAAAACGAAGTAGACACCATTATCGAAAATAGCTTGCGAGTTGTAACCATTCATTTTTAATAAAAAGACAAAAAAAATAACTTCTTTTCCAATAAAAAAAAAACAGTTCTGTTTAGCAGCTTGCCACTCCCACTTTAATATCCTTAATTTGGAAATGGTAACTACCAAATTACGTTAAAACTTTACAAATCGGCGATAAAAAAAATTTGAACTTTGGCCAGTGAAATCAAGTTTTCAGCTACTGTAGACCGTAGGTAGGATTTGGAGCTTAGACCTACTATCACAAATTGGTTCTATCGAGTCGTTGTGAGCCCTACTCTGTTTTACGGTATACTCGGGCAGTTTACATGGTCCTTCATAATTTTTTCGACAGGAAGTTTGACTTTGAGAACCAAAGTAGCGAGTTTTAATCAGAACAGATGTTCTTAGCTATGAGGTCTATACCGATAAAGAGTCTATTCTTAAAGCTAAACTACATTCAAGTCCCCAACGGAAGTCATTTTAACGCCTCTCCTCGGGACATCGTTAGAAATTGAGTTGCTGACAGACCTAGCATAGGTGTTCCAGTTGCCTCGGTTAAACTGAATATCTAGCGGAATATCGTTATATCACATGACCATCTATCGAACTATTTTGGGTTTCGCTCACCATTCTTCTATTGGAAGGCATGCCGATAGACTCGGCATACATTCGCAAGATTCCTGCAGGAGCTGTGGTTGTGAAGTGTTAGTGCATAATAATTTATATTTTTACCATCAACTGTCATTTTTGTGTTTTCAAACAGTATAGCAATATAGATATAATTTATGGGAAATTGCTACAAATGAATAAGTATACACACAATCGTAGATTGAAATAATTGTCGTTAATATAATAAATAGTAATACTTTTATCTCAAAAATAATTCTCCGAAATCAAAATAGTATTGCTTAATTCTTCTATTTATACCAATATTGCAAAATTAGTAAGACTTATGCTATAAACACATTCAAGGCTACCGACCATCGGCCACGTGACTACGAAAGACGCTGGCTACAAAAGTAGCCAAGTAACCAGCTACTTAATTATTTTAACGACTACAGCCACAAACAAATGTAAAAAAATGTGCATATAATTGTTCTTTTTCAGTGGTACCACGTACATTTATTTCGTGTTCTTAATATATTTCATGTAGTTCGTATTTAAAACGCCTATTCATGCATCTTATTGTATTGAAAGCACTAAAATATTTGTTGTCGCCAAGAAAAATAGAAATAAGCCTAAGCGGGCTACAACGGTAATCGTGTAATCGGTAGCCGTGCTGCCGCTAAAATAATTATTCTCATATACACACATATATTCTATTTTCGACAGCTTGTAGTCGATGGTTTGTAGTTTTAAATGTGTTTAAAGCATTATAAAAAAATCCTAAATCCTTTACTAAAATACCACAAGTAAAATATGTTAAAATGTTAAAACACATTTCAATTTAATCTTTTTTTGTTGTTGCAACTATATCCACTACTAGATAATTCACAGGTATTACTAGATGAAAGAAAACAAATATATTTCAATAATTGTAGCAAAAAATTGGAAAAAATATGAGCACTGTGTATAACAAAAAAATATGGTGCCTGTGTATCTTTATGACTGCCAGCACTAACAGAAATAGCTCTTCAGTAAGTTTATCTAAATTTGGTTTCTCACAAGCACACAATTTTATAAACAAAAGAATTTTTTTTATCATCTCATATATTTACATACATATGTAGGTGTATGCTTCTTGTGTATGCAAATGTCTTTTTTAGCACATATTCACTCGCCAAATCTACAATTAAGATGGACACGCCATTAATTTTTATTCTACACTTTACTAGTTCTTAGCTGTCTTCGAGGAAGCAATTATTCTTTTATATTAAATGCTTATATCCAAGCTTCTATGACAGTCTCCTGCGTCAACAAGTAACATGTGAAAACTATAATGTTGTTGCCTAATGCCGTTGGTAAAAAAACCCTTACTAGTCCAAACAATACAAAACTATTCATATATTTTTTTCTACCTATTTAGTTAAATAAAATGAATTTTATGCTAAAAATAAATGCTTTTTTCTACCCCGTAAATCTAGTCTCAGTTGTTGGTGTTTGTATCATATATCATTTCATGTTTGTTTTTCTTTCTATTTTTCATTTTTCATTCAAAACAAGTGGTTTGTGGCTGTTGGTGTTTTATGTGCCAAGTTGTCATAAGCATTTCATTAAGTATAATGCGAAATGAGGGGAATTAAAATATAAATTATAATTACAAAGACAAAGATAAAGATAAATATTTATTTTATACGACCAGAATATTTATAAAGAAATAAAAAATTATTTTATTTAAGAGCGCGTATAATTATGTTTTATTTAATATGCCCAGAGCTTAGGGAATAACGGGTTTAAGTAATTGGCTTTGAAAATTTATAATTTTTTTCACAATACCTGGAATATATATATTTAAGGGTAGTGTACGTGTGTATGTGTATGTAAATATAATTGAATTCTGATAGTAATTTCTAGAAACCTGGAGCCATTGTAAAACCTAACTTTAAATGTTTCGGTACAATGTAGAATTTATTTATGTTTAATTTCATCATTAATCATTATTTGACTCGATACGATTTCTTACTTACAAAATAATATTTAGTTTGTACAAAATTTAATCTTTATCGGAATTAAAACGTTTATTTTGCATAAATATTATTGACAAATATGGCAGCTTCAGTCGTCTATGAACAGATTCGACAATTACATGCTTGCCAAAGCCAAAGATCTAAATAAAGTGGACACAAGATGAAAGATTATATCAGCTAAGTTCGAAATGTCTTATAAGTATATAGTAGCGGTCGAGATAAAACTATTTAACTCACGGGATTAGCCATCTTTCCAAAGGAGTCGTTAAGACGGCTACGAGGTTTCTGCAGTTAACTTTTAATCATTGTGATGCAATTCTAAGCGTTTAAAGCGTAGTAGATTAGGATAAAGATGTTTCATTGCTCAATGAACCAAACAAAATTGAAGACTCCCCACGCAGAAAAACTTACTCTACGCAGAGAGCTGCTACACACTCGAACAACCAAGAGGAGCTTATCTGCGATATGCAATAACGAGCAGGGAAATGGTTTTTCCAATGCAACTTTGAACGCTATAACATTTTATGTTTACTGGTGCACACAGAAGAAAGGCTTTTCTAGTAACTGGGAGTGTCGAAATATAACTGTTAAGGAAGGGGTTCTACTAAAGTCATTTAGTGCACTGTATGTCTGTTTACTGAATATTGAAAATAACCCAACGTTTATGGGACATAATAATAATTTTCATAACATCCCATCTCTCAGTAAATGAACTATTTCCGATTCTATTATTAAACTCATTGTTAGACTTAAGGGATCTGCAACTTAACGCCGGCTACGGACGGCAAATGCATTAAAGAAGTTCTCAATAGTAGTAATACCCAGTTACTAGCTAATGTTATGAGGTGATACCGCTGTCGAACAACTTTTTCCTTTTTTTTTAAGATGGTCTGGCCTGGATTGAACCGACGACCTTCTGTTTGGTAGACGGGTGTCTTACCTACCATACCACAGCGGCACCATACCGGTATAATTTTTTTTCTTTTTCAAATGGTCTCGCTTGAAATTGCACTAAGGAAGGCGGGTGTTTTACCTATCATACTACATTTAAAAGGGCGTATTCAAAGTTAAATTATAGAGTTAGTTTTTGATAGTTCGGATCTGGAGAATCGATTGCCATGGAAACTGGTACACTTATACGCATAGTGCTATTGTTATGGAACAATCACGAAACAGCGGCTACCTGGAACCGTAATAGAGTAGTAGGTTGGGAGATGAATTATTTTTGATAAGGATCTGTTTACTTTCTGCACGGAAGCTCTGAAACTATAAGGAAGAGCGAAGCAAATAGAAAATCAACTTATTGATTTGGTCATTTACGCATATAATATATCGACAAAAGAGAAGAAACCCATTGGGGGATTGAAAGTACTGCTCGGATCAAGATGGAATGTATTCAAGTATATTCGTGCTCGTGGATGAGCAAAAAATGAGGAATACTATACTATAAGGTTTGCTTGAAATATGTGATGGTATCGATAATAATTCCATACAAAATAGTAATCTATCCTAAAACAGTCAGATCATCATTTCTACCTGACTCCCTTGCATTGAATGAAATAGTTTCTCACATTTCTCCTCAACAGACTGTTTCAGCATATCTTAACGACCCTACAGCCTTGAGAGAATCTATTGCATCTGTATCGCGCGAGGGAGTCATGTAAGCTTGCTCCTGGGTAAAGGCAAATAAAGCTTCAAAGTTAGACGGAATACCTGAATATCCTGAAACTGATAAGCTGTTGCTTAAGGGAAGAAACATTTATAACGAAGTCGACAGTTTTACAAGCCTACAGAAATGTGTGGATGTAGCTGGCGGTCTCTTCACGTCTCAATTTGGATCTAGAAAATCACGCACTACTGCGGATACAATACACTAGGTCGTGAACGTCAATTATAATCGCATGCTAAGGCTCAACTACCAACTAGGGGTAAAATTGTGGGCCTTACAGATGATATGCTTCTGAATGAAAACAGTAAAAAGATATATTCTTTACCATAAATTTTTATACAACAATATAGTCAGCGCAACTTTTCGGGTCGTATGAGCTATAAATATTTCAGCATTTAATACTCATACGTCCTAGTGTACCTTGCGTCTATAAGATCTAGATTTTTATATCCCACATGTGTTGTTTTATTAATATTTATAAAAGTTTAATTAAGTTTAGTTAAGACTTTCTTTTGTGGTGAAGAATATCTCTTTTTACTGTTTCTAGATTTTAAGATCTTTCAACAACGAAGAGGTGGATTCTGTAGTTTATAGCTATTTCGTTGGAAAAAATTTATCGGAAGAACAGTAAACTGATAATTTTTCTAAAAGTTGTACGCGCTAAAGATATGCATTAAAAAATAAATGATATAATAAAAATGATAAAATATATATGCAGTGGTGGATACTGGGTTAGCACCTTTCATGTATGCTTCATTGAAAAGCATATATCTTTTTCTAGACATCGAAATTGGTAAAGTATTATAAAGAAAAGATCTCTTGATTTTTTAGAAATTATTTGATTTCTTTAATTTCCTATGAGCACTTTTTAACTAGAGCACTAATTGGATTGAAGGCAAAAATCTTCTGATTTGGACAGAAAATATTTCGCCTTTTATATCAATTTTTTGTTGATTTGATAATCCCAAATCAACTCTTGTATTACTATATTAAATCCACATGTTTGTGTGTTTCTATATTAACTCACACATGTTTGTGAGTATTTAAAAAAATTTACATATGTTCGTGTGTTTAGTGTAACAAGGGATGCAAAATGACAGGCGCCCATTGCTAAAAATCATAATTACATTGTGTCAAGTGCTCACCGTTAATACAGTGTGACATTTGTATGTTGGCAGTGGAAATAAAATCGTGCAATGTTGTGTAGGTATCGATGACTTTAAATCAGGCTACAGTATTTACGTACAAATATTGTCTCCGGTGTGCTCAGTATAAAACATTAATTATTTTTATTTTCTCTCACAGTTTTAATTTCCATATTTAATTTATTAAAAAAAAATAATAATAATCTGCACTGGACATCAGAATATTTGATTTCTAAAGGTTTGGTAAAAACCACAAAACAATAAGTAGAAATGGGTCAAGATGCATAGCGCCATGGCGTAAAGTTATTCATCAAATAAGCTCCAAAGGAATCATCGCTTGTAACATTGTTTGCCTATTAAGCTAGTAAAAAAGATGAAATTTATTAGTTCATATTCAAGTCCATGGGATAGACATGGTGCGCTATGCTTAGAAAAGCAACTCGTAAAAAGGAATCCTTTATTTATCAAGCCTCGGTTGCAGGCCGCTTTAAATCCTCAACTCAAATTTAAAAGCAGTTTTCAACGAAACTTGGGATTGACATCCTTCGCCGACAATTAGAAAAAGTAAAAATTAAAAAAACACTGCTTGGATGCATTGTACAATATAAGGCACACGTATCAAAAAAGAATTTTAAGTCGCCAATTTTATTTTGCTTGTGCACACAGTAAAGCAACCGGTTTTTTATAAAACTATCCTCTGAAGTCATGAATCTAAATTTTTTGCAGCACAACACCAGGTACACATCAACGATAGTAAAGCATGGTGCTGGAAATTTGATGGTTAGAGTTGCATTCTTTGGGAATGGTGTTGGTTCAATAAATAGCTATGCAACTGGATCAGTACTAGGAAGATAGATAATTCGACTTTTTTTAAAAACCGCTTTTTGAATAACTCGAAAAGTATAACTTTTTAAAATAACCGGTTTTCGGTTACTAATAGTTCAAATAACAGGTTAACCGGTTCTTTTATTTAAATAAAATTGTTCGTAATTTTTTAAGCGCAGAGCTGGACCACGTCGTTTTAAAAGTAAGCAGAGGCTGATGGAGAGCTTAAAATTAAAGTGGCAATCAATACTAACAATAATTCTAACAAATGTCATAAAAACTATGCCAAAACGGGGTGCAGAGGCCATAAAAAACAAAGTTTATTGCACAAAGTATTGAAATTTTCGAACAGCTACTCAAGAAGCTAATCTCGTTTTTTTGTACTACTTGGTAGAGAATGGAATTAAAGGTTTGTTATTATAATTATAGTTTAGGTGCCTTAGATAAAAAAAATTAAATGTTTTACTTTGAATAAATCTATTAGTATTATACGAGTCCTTAATTGTCTCGTCAAAAAAATTGCTAGGATATCGAGCAGCACTCTATGTAAATTTATACACCACGTACTTAATAGAGCGAGTGTCACTGTGGTGTTGGGTAAGAACCCATTTTCCAACCAAGAAGTCGTCGGCTCAATCCCAAGCCTCGCAGTCTGACAATTTTAAACAGCGATCTCACCTCACAACATTACTAGCGACTTGTTATGTGTATTTACGCTATCAAAAACTTCACTAACTAATATATCTGCCGTTCGGAACCGGCATTTCTGTATTTGTGGGCTTTCGATGAGTCTAGTTGATCATTTTCGATATATAAAAATCAATATTTATTTGCAGAAGGTGAGAAAAAGTTATTATTGTGAGTTTATAGTTTTTGTGAGATGTTCAATAGTTAAACGATGAGCATATTTTCAATAAAAACAAAATATACAAACGTATAAAACTTATACTTATTTAAATTAACCGATTATTCGTGTAAAATCAACCGGTTTATTCGGTATTCGGAAAATGAAGATTTTGAGAAAACCGTATTCGACAAAATCCAAAAAACTGGTTAAAAATGGTCGAATAATAACCGTCAGATCTCCCAAATCAGTACGCTTTTAAATAAATACTTTAGAATATAAAGACTCTATTTGAAGAAGACAACATTCCACTTAGATGGCATTTTATGCATGATAATTATTCGAACCATATTTTATGTTTAGTGATGTGCAAAATGGAATCGGCATTTTTAAGTGGCCGGCTTAGTTACCAGCTTTTAACCCTGAAACAATGGAATGATACGGAGCAATGCATTATCGTTATTAAATCTAAAAATTTTAGTGCCTTTTTGGCAGAATTCCATAATGAATGGTAAGCAATACCAAAGTTTAAAAGAAATAAAATTAGTAGTTTTTTTGGTTGCAGAAGGTACACAGGTAATGTGCTAAAATCATGTCCACAACTGTATATTTACATTTTTTGCATAAAGTCTGTCATATAAAATTCTATTGATCGTATTTGTTTATTATTTTATATGTAAACGAAAGCAAAATCATGCTTAGTTTTATATGTGATACGAACATTTGAAAAATATATCTGCTTGTCAATATTAAAACAGTATAAATTAAAACTATCTAAACAAATTCTATCGATTTCCACCAACCACCAAATCTATGCTTTTTAAATAAATGAACTCTCACAACTAATGACAAAATGTGGCGTTGACATCAATGACTGCCAATATCATATGCAGAGTTATTTTTCATTTTGGTCATGGTCATGTTTTACATATTGTATGACTGATTGACTACCTGATACTAATAATTCACTGCAGCAATAACCAAAAAAAAACAAGTAGAAAAAAAACAAAAAAAAGTCAATTTAAATAACTTTTATTTCAGTCTCAATTTCAGCATATAATTTATGTACATACGCTTAGTGTTCGCTGTGACTTTTTACTATGCGTTAAGCCAAACAATTTTTAAGCTCTAGCAGCAATTTATGAGTATTTTATACGGTAAACAGAGTAGAAAGTGTTGTAGAAGTTGTTGAAAATGTAAAAAAAAAAATATCTTTTTACTTTACGTATTCTTTTCCGTTCATCATTTTCAAAATGTTTATATAATTTTAATGAATATTCAGTTAGTTTGTATATTACAGGAGCAACTGCTAACAAACCGGTGCATCACTAGTAGTAGTGGCAGTCATGTAGCAGCTATATGACATTATAGCCAGCACATCAGTTTTAGTATATATTCACATTAACATATTTCAAGGAGTCCGGGCAAGTTTTTGGCTTTACCAACACCACCGCTGTCGCTGTATTCATCGCCATTATCGTTATCATCATCATTATATTGTGCATTGAACAAACAAATTGGGAACAGATATCATTCATGTTTGGTTACGTGGATGCAACATAACCATCTTCACACTTTATACGTGAAAGTACATCATCATCTTTCATACATATTTATGAATTTATGAATGACTATGTTGTGACTTTATGTATAGAAATCTGTAAATTTTTTTTTCCATTTTTTTATAATTTTTATATATTTGTTCACATACTTATATGCATGTATGTTGGTGGTGTGGTTGTGGCAATACTAGTGTTGATGATGATGATGATGATGATGATGATGATGGTTTTTATACATTGTTGTAGTTGTTGTTATTGCACAGTTTGTGAAACGTTATTTTTTCACACGTAAAATATACAGTCGAAGCGAAGGAAAGAGTACATGTTTCAATGTAATAATTATTTACATAAATATGATTTAGCTTTTAATTCGAGTAAGAATTTTTTTTCATTTTGTGTCAGTTAGCATTAAAAAGAATATTTTTTATCAAAAAGTTAATTATTAAAATGTAAATTAAAGTGCTTTTTCACAGAGACTAACGGAGTTCATCTTTTTTTAAAAAGCGCTTCACAAATTGTCATTTTTTGGGAAGCTTTTTTATTATTAAGTTCTTATTTCTTGTGGCTCATTGACGAAAAATTAATCCAAGTGATAAGCTGTACGTTAACTATTTTAGTAAAGGAACTTTTGGAAAAAAGTCATACTTTTCTCTTAAATCTTAAACTTTTCTTAAAAATACGGTTTCAATGTAATTAAAAAACACCAGATTACTAAAAATTTTAATGTTTTTTTCATGAGTTGCATAACGAAAAAGCTTAATAACTCCGTCAATTTGCAACAGATTTCTAAACCGGTTGTGTAATTTTATTCACAACTAAAATCAGTTAATTAATCAATTCATAAAAGTAATGGTTTCTATAAAAAATAGTGCGCAAAATAGCATCTAAACTTGAGAAATGTAGAAAAAAATTAGATAAATAAAGTATTTGCTTGGGAAATACAACCAGATTCTTCAAAGCTACTTAAACGCCATTTAAAGGGTCCGTTTCTCGTCTTTCTAAATCCGAAAAGTAACTTTAAATCGCGTTATATGCAACTAAGTTATTAGTTTCTAAGTGCCTAAGAGTCAGAAAAACCAGTTTTTTACCCGTAACTCGAGATTTTTCAGATTTTTTTAAAAATTCCAAAATTATATCCTTGTTCTACTCGAAAACATCGTTCATTGTTGTCACACTGTGTTATTTAAAACATCTAAAAGAACAATATAAATTTGTGTCTATTGAAAAAGTATGCATAGCTGCTTTATTTTAGGAACGGCAAATTGGTATTCATCGATTCGACGAAGTTAACCGATGAAGGGGTAAATTTAAGTATACCAATCTAGGGATAATAAAAATAAAACGACATAATTTTAACAATTAAATTATTAAAATTCATTTTAACATGTGAAAAAATTTGAACTGTTGGGACAAGTGATGTAAAGCACCAAAAAAGTTTCCCAACCGGTTAAAATAATGTGTTAGAAGAATCAGGTTAGGAACTCCTGTCGTTTATTACATCGATAAAAAAGGCTCAAAAACAACTACGTGCTTGTTTACAAATAACCAAATCGACAACAGCAGTATAAGCAGAAATGTAGTAAATAAAAATAAACGGCAACAACAAGCAGGCAGATAACGAAACAGATAAGAAATACAATAACAACACAGTAAACACTAAAACTGAAAGAGTTGTTTAAGATTGAACCTCTTTACAAGAACTAAAAAGAGAGAAAAAGAAATCAATGAAATATACCTGAAATATCGAGAGGTTCGAGAGCATTTGAAGTATTGTTTACTCAGCCATATAAAAAGCACATCGATGCTGACAATGAAATAAACCCAGCGACTAAACTTTATTGATTTGAAATCGGTGTAAAGAGAGTTTATAAAAAGTAAACTCGTGAAGTGAGTCGTGATTGTAACCAAATTGTAAAGACCAGTTTAGTTGGAGCTAACTCAGCATAAAGAGAGTGTAGTGTGGATAACTCTGTTTGAAAATGTTGCAATCGAACCTAGGTTATAACAACCGAGAGAGTAATTAAGAATATAATTTGTAATTGCTCGTGAAAATGTTACGAAAACAAAACTGTGTTAAATAAAGGCTTTAAATATAAAATACCAAACACAAGAACTATTCTATTTTTAATTACACATTACGAACTCATTTAATAAGCGTTTTTAATAGGTAAAAACGTAACAATAGAAATAATCACAATTTGCCACCCAGTTCTTCCGACTTTCTTACGTGAATTTATGGCCCAATATGGAAAACATACCGTCGCAAATGTGAGAATTGGTGTTAAAAAATTTAATGAAAAGCAATTGGTCCTGCAAGCTTATGTATGTCGTCCGTATAGCTGAAAGTATTTTCCATTACTACTTGTAGAGGTAAAATTTCAATTATTTAACCGTCCGATGATTCCGCTAAAAAACTCCCGATTTTTTTACATATCCAACAGGAGCCTCTTATTGAAAGACACACCTTTACTGTACCCCAATTTTTCCTGTAGTTACTACAATTGTGCGTAGTAAAGGTAGGAATTGATCGCTTAATCATGTAGATCAGTGTAGAAATATTGTAAAATGGGTAGACAATCGATAGAAAATATTTTAATACCTCTCTCACAAGAGAGATTATTAAGCTATAAATTATTAAGCTTCCCAAGTAATGATTAATTTTCTGCAGCTGAATTCCATAAAAGATTGATTTTTCCGATATGATGCCTAAAAGCAAAATGGATAAACTATTTCATCGGGGAATGGTTGGTTTAGATCAAATTTTAAAAGATCTCTCACAAAACTAAAAGTTTAGGAAATTTCGTGTAAATTCAAGTTAATCGGCCTCTCCTTTAAAAAACGTTAAGACTTTCTCTGATTTAAGCACAGTGGGGGCAGTAGGCTTTAAATATATTAAAGATTTTAATCACAATTAATCACGAATAACACAACCATGCTACTCTTCTACTCATAGCTGTAAAAACTAAAAAAAAAAAAATACAACCAAAAAGTATTTTTGTAAATGATGCATTGGTTTTTATGTGCAGTTTAACATGAAACACATTATGCACAAGTATGCATAATATGTGTATGTGCAGCAAAATATATGAGGGTGTAGTAGCAAACAAATCAACATACAAATCTATTATATTCGCATATAAATATGTATGTAACCATCATATAAATGCATACGTATATATTAGGGAGATCAGACGGTTACTATCCGACCGGTTTTAACCGGTTCTTTTGGTTTTCTCGAATACGGTTTTTTCAAAATCTTAGTTTTTCGAGTACCGAATAAACCGGTTGATTTAACACAAATAACCGATAAATTTAAATAAGTAGAGTTTTTATCTGTATATATATCTGCTCATGATTTAGTGTGCGCTATGGAATATAATCAACTAGACTCATTGAAAGCAACCCACAAACGCCGAGTCCGAACGGTAAATATATTAGTCAATGAAGTATTTCACAGCATAAGTACACATAACCAGTCGCTAATGTTGTGGGGTGATATCACTGTTGAAAATTTTCAGATAGTGTGGCCTGGGCTTGAACCGGCGACTTCTTGGTTGGAAGCTGGGTGTCTTAAGTTTTCAGTTTTCATAAGATTTGTTAGAATTATTGTAAGTATTGATTGCCACTTTAATTTTAAACTCTCCGTCAGCATCTGCTTATTTTTAAAACGACGTGGTCCAGCTCTGTGCTTCAAGAATTAAGAATAGTTTTATTTAAATTAAAGAACCGAATAACCGGTTATATGAATAATTATTAATCGAAAACCGGTCTTTTGTGCATATATATACATATATACGTATGAACGAACGTATGAGTGCATTAAATAAAAACTATATTTAGCATATGATGTGTTTGAAAACTATAATGATGGATTTATTGTGGGTTCACAAGGTGCAAAACCTGTTTGAAAATAATTTTTACTTTTTTTTAATGCAAAATTAGAGACAAAAAATAAAATACAATGGCGATGGAGAAAAACATTTTTCAAATTATCATAATCAAAACGATGAAATTGTGATGTGATGTGGATGTAAAAGAAATTGTTGTTTTTTTTTTATTATTATTATTAAATGGCAATTTTAAAAATGTATTGCTGTATCGGATTTCATTGTTATAAGAGAGCCATATGACATAAATAAAAGTTGGTTGTTGATATTTAATAGCGTTTATTTCGAAGAGTGTAGAGTGTAGAGTAGACACAGACAAAATCGAAAGTTATATAAAAATTTAAATATCTCTTGTATAAGGAAGTTATTCAATGCCTAGTAAATAGAAACTTCTTTCCCCTCACAGAAAAGTTCACGGGGTAACTTGTATATCCCCTGACTGAGATACTGAGAACTAAACAGACCACATCACTATAAACGTCGAATGGCATGGGCGCCTTGGCGAGTCATCATCATATGTTGGTCGCAGAGGTGCGCATAGAAAGAATCCTGATGTTTCTGCTTTATACTCCGAGGCCTTCAAAACTGCCCTATTTTCTTGCCAAGAAGTCGATCAAATGAAATGGGATATGGTAAAATCTATTTTCATTAATATTCTCGGAGAGATTGGATTTCTGATTATACATGGCAGACTATTGTATCGGGGAAGAGCATTAGGACGGAATTGCATGAAGCAAGAACGTGTGGTGCCAAACAACATCTACAGACACGCTACAGCGAACTCGACAGGCAGGTCAAGCGTTGTGCTCGGCGAGACAAGTGGCGGTGGATTGCTCAGAGCGCTGCTGATAGCCATCGTACTGGCGTTTGAGGTTTGGGCTGCTCGTTATGACAATTTGCTGAAGATAAATAATCAAGTTGTACGGTACGAATGCGCATATGAATCGTATGAGGAGCACAAGCACATCCCGTCTGTCCAATCCCCAAGGAGATCGCGAGCTCCGTCAGCAGCCTCAAGAATAACAAAACTCCGGATGTAGACGGAATAGCCACAGGGCTGTTAAGATCTATTCCCCTAATTAGCGCTACAATAATCTACCCAATTACTCGATCATTTTGGGAGGGCGGACATCTACATCTACCGACAAATTAGCGTAACGTGAGCGTCTATGAAAGCAGCAGGTTTTGTTGCGAGGACTAAAACTCTTCGTCTTAACGTTACGTACCAGAAACTATTTGTTGTATTGAGCAGCGCTTGCGAAAAGCGTGTCGAACTTTTAGGCCGTCTGTAATAGATCTGAAAATCGTCTATATTATCGTTACGTGCTGTATATTCGGTATTTAATGCTAACACAAGATCCACCATTTTGTATGGTTGCGCAACGTAGAGTGTTGCTACTTCTTTCTTCTTGAACCGCCGCCTTCGCAGGACTTCTCCTACGCTTTGGCGCAGAACAGAGAAGGAAGCATTGGCGATTGTGATCGAGAGGGGCAAATGGCGGTGGATTGGTCATGCTCTTAGAAGGAATCCGAATGATATTAGGCCACTGGGGAAAATAAAAAGAGAACGCCCAGCCTATACACAGAGATGACGAATTGGGGCTGAGTTGCACTGTTTTGACAAGAGTGGGAGAGAAGTCAAGGCGTAAGCACGAGACAGAGAGTTGTTCAAGAAATTTATTGAAGCCCAATGCTCCTTTTAGGATCAACTGGAACTTATTATTATTTTTTTTTTTAATAGAAACTTCAATTGTGTTCAGAATTTTTTTGAAGAATTTTTTATAATATATTTTATTTTGCGTGTAGAAATTATAATATTAGTTACATCATTAATATCGATATATAATTCCAAAACTGTGGGTATAAATTAAAGCGAAATAAATAGATACATACTTTCGACACCCACAAAAGCACTCACAAACAAATAAAATTTAATAAAAATCAAATTCACAATTTCAACTTCCTGAAAACGTGTAATTTATGATGCAAAAATTTGTAAATGCTTAAGACAATAAAATCTTAAAAAAAATTTCAAACTTCACTTACATATCATAAAAATTATTCAAATGTACTTTTTTCCGATTGAGTAAGTTTCAGTGAAATTAATAAAACAAAGCTACTCGAACTTAATGTTCAAAGTTTTCTATCCTCAGTCCGTTAATAAAAGTCTATTTTTCCATTAAAATGTTTTGACACTGATTAAGTGTAAAATAAGGGTCAGTGTAAATAAAGTTTTAAATTTAACAGTTTTTTCTTAAAATTTTAAAATAATTTCTTTTTAGACTTCAAACAACAATTGCTTGCCCTTTTTTAACAGCCTTTATTTTCGAAGCCCTCGTCAGAAACGCTGACAACTTACTATATATTTCTACAACACCTTATAAATAATCTTAAAGGAATTAACATTTAATGACGAAAATCGGTTTAAGTGATGACTTAAGAAGCAACTTTTTGTTTAAGTTGGGGCATATTAACATAAAAAACGTCATTAAGATACCCTTTTCAAATAAAAACATTTAATACTTTCACGAAAAAATTTTCTTTTTGGCATAGAGGTGTGTTATTTACTGATATAAATAAATAAATCAGAAATAAAAAGAGTTTTTGACGCTTGCAATTTAGTGGATTTAAAAAAAAATTGAGGGTGGCATGATGTAGTGGTTATAGCGCACGCATAATATCTCAAACGACCAAGGTTCGAGCCCCATCTAAAAAAATAACGAAGAAGCCTTTAACCTTTCCGCATACCTCTGGTGAAGATGACAAACATCAAACGAATGATCAGGAAAATGGGCCATCTACTGGGAAAAAATACAATGCTAACGTTAAGATCACCACCAACTAGCAAGGATCTTCACCACTAAGCAAAATCATACAGAAAAAGCTACAGTGGATTAATCATCTACTTAGCTTGAAAGATCAAATTGATTAAAGAAACTGAAACAAAGCAGTGGATGTTTCACACGGCAACTTATTTTTATATATGTATACAGATTACAAAATGGTTAATTCTAACGTCAATTAAAGAACGAAACCATGGACCTAAAAAACCGCATATTCACAAAAATCTTGGTATTGACTTCAAGTTTCGTTTAAGGGTTTATAAAATAAAATCGATTGGCGCATTCCAGAGAACATCAATCGAATACAACGCATTTATAATTCTCTGTTAAATACAGGGTATCCGCCGGGAAGATAAAATACTTTGTTTTGCCGTCATTTTGGTAAACATTAGTCTGGACAGTTTAAAATTGGAGGTCGTGTAGTAGAGACGTGGCAAATTTATTGTCTTAAAACATGGAGTAAACGAACGTGTTTTGATCGTTAAAACATTTTTGGATCTTACCTCTTTGAAACGGAAAACGGCGTAACAGTAACTGTCAATGGGGAGCGATACCGTGATATGATTGAAAACTTTTTAACGCCACAAATGCATGCTTTAGGCTTGACTAACATGTGTTTTCAACAAGACAGCCAGGATTACAATGGAATTACTGCGAGATCTCTTTCCACAACAAATTATTTCAAGGAATGGTGATGTTGATTAGCCTCCACGGTCGCCTGATGTGACTGCTCCGGACATCTTTTTGTGGGAATATCTGAAAAACAAGGTCTATGCAAACAAACCAGAAATGCTGGTGCAACTCAAACAAAATATTCCTGATGAAATTAATTAAATACAGTGGGAAATGTGTGAGAATTAAATGAAAAATGTGTTCAAAAAATGTGTTCAAAAAATGTGTTCATTCTGTTTCATATAATCAAAAATTATAAACAAAAAAAGTAGTATATCTTCCCGGCGGTCACCCTGTATATAGATATACTTTTCATATATTTTTTAATACTCCTTCAAAGTTTGGTAAATATAAAATTTTTGTTTAAATATATGTGTTTTTCAAAGTAGTAAAAAAAAAATTAAAACTTTACCTTCATTTTGTTAATTATATTATAAAGTAATTAAACAACCAAACTTTTAAAAATTTCTTTAAAAATTAAGTTTTTATAGCTTATTTTCTGAAGTACCTAAAATACAATTTTTTACATATGTAGTACTTTTTATTATAAATTAGTTGAGTTTAGCTTAACCCATAATTAGCTTTCGAAAAATATTTAATTTATCAATATCCATAATGAGTGATTTTTTGATTTTTTCTATGGAATAATGCTCTGTGCATCGTAGGATGCTAAACATATTTGAAATTTACGGAGACGATGCTGTAACTGGAAAAATAGCTGAGAAAGTTTTGCCCGTTTTTTATCCGATAAATTTTTTCTTTGTAAAAAATTCACTTTGTTCTGGTCAACCAATCACTGAAGAAGATCGAAAAAATCATGGAGTAAAATAAACAAAGACCTTTAAATAAGCAACGCCGGTATTGCACGGTAACTAGGCGTTTGCAGAAAGCAGGATACAGAAAGAATCACGTTGTTTAGGTGCCACATGAATTAACAGCGAAAAGTTTAATGAATTGAATTTATCTTCGCAATAATGTGGGAAAAGATCTTGGACGAAACAAGTTGAAGCATTACAGACGGCGGCAAGGACAGGATTTACACCAAGATATGTAATGCTGTGTGTCTAATTGAAAGCAAAAGGAATTATTTATTATGAATTTTTACAACCCAGTCAAATTGATTCTGATCCCTAGCATCTGTAATTATCGAGATTAAAGCAAGCACTGGTGTTGTGTTCCACTCTGACATCACCAGACCACACACGTCTTTGATGACCTGCAGAAACCAAGAGGGAGCTGAACTGAGAGCCAATAGGTTTCCATTACGAATTGTTACAGGTTACCTAGCAACTTGCCGTTAACCTCTTCGAGTTCGCTCAGCGTACTGTAGTTAAAACCAACTCAGCCTTAAGCGCTGAAGTTCTGGTCAATGGCACACTATGTGCTTTATATCCTCGTACAGTTGTTTCACTTACTAATCATCTTCGTAGTGATTATGCCAACTTTAACTCTTAAAATTCACCGATTTATAACCAGGAGATATTTTGGAACTACCAGTCCCAGTAGAAAACCACTATATCCAATATACTACACAATCACATCTGTCCTTCCAGGCATGATTTGTTCTATCCATAATCCATTTCCACTATGGTAGGATACTATTGGAATCCTAACGAACACCTCCTCTTAAGATTTATGGAGCTGCGAACCACTGCGAATTAGATCGCTAGCTTTTTCATTACCGGGAATACCACAGTGTTCAGATAGGCAACGGAGTTTAATGCTGTAGCAACCTACTTTTTTTGCACTCCTCTCCCAAGCATATGGCTTTCATCAAAGTATTTATTGCATTGCTTCAGTTTCATTAATCAGTTGATTTTCAAGCAATGGTGAATATTATTCTTAAGGGTTGGTGGCGAGCCTTATTTAGCCTTGGTAATCGTCGACTGAGGTAAGCTGGAATGTCAGAGAAGGTTCTTCTTAGATCGAGTTGTCTGTTTGGGGGGTTGAAGTCGCTTCATTAGACACACAACAATACAATAATTTTTTTTTTCGTCATGTCCTCTGTTGGGTATTCTAACCAAGGTCGTTTGTATTGTCATCCCCAAATAATCCCAATCCATTAGTCTTCCTAATTCTCTTCAGCACTCAAATATTAGCCATATTCCGAAACAAATAGGATGTGGTGTTCCCGTTGATTGATAACCTACTTTCAGTAGAAAAAAAGTGTTCGGAATTAGACAAAGTTAATGTTGATTTTAATATCGGGGGGGACCATTTAAAAGTCTAAATTTAAAAATGGAATAAAACAAAAACGGTTTGAAATTTCGGCAAATTTCGTTTTTTGTTGTGAAACCACTGTACGGTTTCGCTGAGATAAGATATATTATTTTATTCATATGGCTGCCGCCCCACAGTACCCAATTCTAGCGGACCTATTTTTGAGAATTTTTTCGAGTGTATGAGGTGGTATCTCAGCAACGGCAACTTCCAATGCCCAATTGTCTTTGGTTTGTCGGCAAAACACTAACATTACCATTTCGGCTAATTAAACGGTCAGTAAACGTTTAACGCAATAAATCTATTATGGCATGAGATGTAAGGCAATTTGCACCATCTTGTTGAAACCCAACATCTTTCGCATCAGTACCATAAAGAGCGGGCACAAAAAAATCGGTTATCATGGTGCAATAGGTGCCTCCATTGACTGTAATTTCTGCGCTATCCTCATTTTCGAGGAAAGACAGGCCAATGATGCCTGCGCTCCACAAGCCGCATCAAGCAATGACTCGTAATGGGTGCATGGATTCTGTAAGACCACGTTTGGGTTTTCTGAGCCCGAAATAAGGCAATTTTGCCAAGATAAAAATGAGCTTCATCCGAGAAGATGATTTTTGCAATTTTTTTTATTTTTTAATTATTTTTAATGTTTTTTTTTTATTTTTTTTTTTTTGTAATTGTCTTTGTTTCGGAAATAAATTTCCAATAAATCCCAACGTTGCTTAAACGTGAATTGACTCATTTCGTTCAGTGGAGATAATATATTGAATTTTGTGACAAAATAGAAGAACATAAGTGTTGAAAGGTTCTAAATAACCGCTGGTTCAAATTTAAACCGATAGCTAGCCCACGAGATATATCTTGAGAATGGTTACAGCTACAATTTCAGAATCTGATCTGATTGACCTCACAGCCAATACAAATCATCAGACAAAAAACTGGCGGAGTTGAACAAATGGGCGTGGTACCTACTATACAAATTAAATATTGATTTTTGCTTATCTTGAGAACAGAAATAGTAAAAGTTTCTTAATTAGGTGAACAATACACATTATCTGCCAGCAACTTCCATTCATACTAAAGATTGAATATTGCATATGTGAAGAACGGCAACAATTGAAGCAGGTTATCTATCATCATCATTTGCTAAAAAGCGAGTATCCCAGATAGCACACTGGATAAAAGCTATATGCATATGTACATATGTATCTTAGATAATAGATAAAAAATTTAACTAAATAACATTTAAAATAATAATTAAGATGGGGGTAACAAAGCTTGCCGGTTTTTAGCTAATAAGTTTATAAAAAATTTCAAAATTTGCAATTCTTTTAACCACAAAATTTTTGAAGTAAATACTAAATTATTTTAAAATCTCCCGTGATATGTATTTCCTGACATGCATATCAAAGATTTTTCACTTAATTTTTCTTTTTGTCACACTAAATGGTTTTTGAATTTCGTTGACAAACGTGCCTTAAGTAAACCAAGGTAGAGTGCTAAGAAAAAAAATATTTCCATCACACTTTTCAAAATAAGTTTCATTTAATTTATATTATCCATGATTTGTTATGCTTAAGAAGAAATGGCTAAAAAATGCTAAAGTCAATCTAATACAACAACAATCAAATAAGAAAGGAATAGAAAAAACGGTATATTTGCATATTGAATGCTAAGGATTTCAAATATTAAATAAAAATGAATTTCTATTTGTTCGACTAAACTAAATACACACACACACACACACACACACACACACACACACACACACACTTTTAAAAAGACATGGGTTAAGAGCGGAAGAGGAGCGTGAGATTGAACGGTGGATTGAATGAATGAATGCAAAGAATCTTTAGTTTGAACAGCTGACGCTAATACGACAACTAACATTTCAATACAGAAGTTGCCACTGCTGTTGCTGTTGCTGTTGCTGTTACTACTCCGATTACTGTTGCTATACCATAAAAGCTATTGGTGAAATATTTCTTTTTTTTTTGTGCTTTCTGTGACAAACATTAAGGGAAAACATTAAATATAGTAAAAGGCGTCAATGTATGGAATGGCGGTGAAATATCGAAAATATATATGAAATACTAACAAATAAACACAAACACTCTTTCTCTCCCTCCCTCTTTTTCACAAACACTCTTTCTATGTTTGCATTCAAACATGACTAGAATTGAATGAGTGTTTGTGTTGTGCTCGTTTGAAGCACATGACACATAAAAATCGTAAAACTGTAAATAACTTTAGCATCGCAGCAGGTGCAAAATTCTTATGACTTTAGTTCCGTTCGTTTTCTTTCTATTTTTTTCTAATTCTATAGATCCCTTGATGACACTCCATTCAAACACATTCGTCGTTTATCGATATTCGGATATTGTGTCAAAATACATACAGCAAATACTTAAAGTTATACACTTTCATAGTATCAACAGTAGTCGGTGTAGAGTTTTTTCTGTGTCGATTTGACTATAAATATTTATGGGTTTATTTCTCTCTTTCCTACAGAAGTTTTTGTCTTTCTTTTTTCGTTTGTCATTGACAAAAAGCAAAAAAATTTAACTTCGCTGAAGGCTTAAAAATGTTAAAAATTCTTTTTTTTATATTTTGTTTTTGGTTTTCTATTGACAATATGTGGTGGCTTCAATTTGATTCCTTAAATTTTATTTAGTTTATCGATTTAAATTTCAGTTATTGTTATTACTCATAGACGAGTATATTGCCTACATAGTTAGGTTAAATGTTACATATTATTTTATGTGATTGTTGTTGTTTTTTAAGCGTTATTACTCTCCCCTAACAAAAATGCTAATTTTATTTGTTATATATTTTTTATTATACAATATATTCTTAACTCTAATAATACAATTGATTGTTGTAATAGTGCACGAAATTTTAAAGGATTTTGTTGTCTTTATATTAAAAAAAAGAAATTCTTTTTGTGATGAACAAACTGTGGTACGTCTGAATTCAAACTTCTCAAGTCTACTGTGAACCAAATTTACAGCCTTTGTAAGTTTTTGCAAGTTGTTGAGCAGATCAATAAAAGTTGAAATTGCAGTCCAAAACGACTGCGCGCTGTTACTACTGCTATCAAATATAGTTCTGGACACGATCATTTCTATCGGCTCACACTTTCTCCATATCCAGTAACAATTTAACTATCGTAACAGCTGATTTGCACATGAATGCTGCTAAGAGGAAAGCTTTCCGTATAAATGCGATATTTGAGGTATTCCTTTACTTTTGACACTGACAAAATTTATGATGTCGGTTAATGCTATTGATGCTATGGAGTGTTTGCTTAAGATCTCTTAAAAACTTAACCAAAAATGAAATGAAGCGATCTTTACTTAATCAAATATGTATCATTTGATCGATAGCTTTTTCTCATTTATGGGGTAAAGCAATTAAGCCATCAGGGCTTCTGAGTTTTCTGAGCTAAAAACTGATCCAATTGTGTTTTGCAGACTTCCAAGGTTTTTAAATTTACACCATTAAAAAGGATCGAAACAATTGATAATCAAAAGGCGCAAAGTCAGGGCTATATGGTTTATGCATCAAAATTTCCTAGTCAAGCTTCTTAAAATTCTTCCGGGTTATCAAAGATGTGTGTTGTCATGATGGAACACAACATCTGTTCTATTTATCAATTCTGGGCGTTTTATTTTGAATTGCTTGCCTTAATCTCGTCAATTGTAGACAGTAGAGATCAAAATCTATCGTCTAACGAGATTGTAGAAGTTCTTAATTAACAATTCACTTCCAGTCCCACCCAACATAAGTCGCTATCTTTCTTGCTGGCAATACTAACTTTGATGCTAACTTCAAAGTGACCATGATTTTATTCGTACATTATCGTACATAGTCATTTGTTCCAGAAATGGTTCGATTTTGTTTCATTCGGCAATGAATCACAGATGTGAATGAGTGCTAATTCATGTGACAACCCAACATCGAGCTCCTTTGTGTATTCAGCTTTCTTCAAATTGATGACAACTTTTTGGTAATGAATGCCTAGTTCTTTAGCAAAGTCCATTCTGCTTATGTGCGGGCTTTTGAGAATTAGCAAACCTCTTTTACTTCAAAATGTGACAACTTTTTTGCAGAAGTTGACGAAAATGCCTAAAACTGTGCTCACAGGCTTCTGGGACGGCGGAACACATATTGTATCAATGTAGGGTTCTTGATAGGTTTAGATGAAAATGTTTAGGGAAACAAAGAGTCTCATTGTGAGACATATCTACCATTATGGTTTTCATTAGGAATGTCCCAGACTGTGGACTGGAAGGAGCACAATATATCCAGCAGATCCCGAAAAATTGCTTACTCAGGATGATAATGATAGTGATGTGCAGGTCTTTTTCTTTGTTTTTCCATGGTTTTATCGACTTTTCTAGTGATTGCTTGGCCAGTGTGAGTTCCACGCTTGACATTAATATTATCAGATCAAAAACGGGGAACCATTTTGTTTCTGTTTTTTTAGTTAAAGCATCGACTACGTAAACTTTAAAATTTCTTTCAATATCATGCTACGCCTTCTTCCCTTTTTAATAATAGGATAGTAAAATACGACGGTAATTTTTATAATTTTCACTAGTTTTTAAACATAAATTACTTTTCACCGAATAATACGATTTTAATGTCTTCTTACAAAGTGAAGTCTAAAATGCCACAAGAGCTATAGTGTTGTCTGATGTATATAATATTACAGGAGGTATTACATTTTAGAGCCATCTACTGACAATTTGACCGAGCATTAGATCTGCAAACGGAGACTTGGGTGAGGATCCTTTTGTATGGCTACTTGAAAACGGTACGTTGCCGTTTGGGACATGCAACTTAACATAACTTTTTGTTATTCGCTGTTTCCATAAAACCTTTTAAATTTTTTTTGGCCAACAACTGTGTCTAATGATATGATCTGTCAAAAAAGAGTTCAGCACTATTGAAAAATTTTTCAAAATAACCTACTTTGCTAAGGATAAATTTGTTAAATGTAAATTTGTTAATTGCTTTATTCCGTAAGTCGTTTTCATATTTCTTTTAAAAGGCTTTGACAAATCACTGTAAACACAGTATTAGGTTAAGAAAACGCATTAAATTGTGGCAATTTACTTAAAACTAAGTTTTGAAAGGAACACTGAATAACAGCTAACATGGTGTTAATGAAATAGGTGAAATGTCTAAGGTAAAAACTTACTTAAATAAGTGTGATGGAATTTCGCATCAAATAGATTAAATATAATATTTTTTATAAATTTTTTGTTAGTTTTCTTAGAATCATACGCTACTAAAAAAGACTTAATAAAATTTTGTTAACAACAGTAACGTAGGACATCTCCGTTTATTCTTATTTTTTAAGTTTATTTCTCCCTATGCTTATAGTGATTCTGTTTTAAAGACATTTAAGACAGCATGCTGTTCAATGTTCTTGAATAATTTTATTTAATATTTTAAAATCTGTTTTCTTAAGCATACAACATACAACCTAAAATGCTCTAAAGAACATTTTGTAGCCCCATTATAGGGGATTACTTAACAAAAAATATTGTTTTTTTTCCTATCTCAAAAAAAGACAAAATCGACAACAACAACAGCATAAAACTATGTAGAGAAGTTAGAAGATAAAATTATAAAAGGAATTACAAGTGTTTAGCTTATATCCTGTAATACTTAATGAAGCATAGCAGCAAATGCTTAACAAACAACGAAATGTAAACGCAAAGATGAGGAAGTATTTTGAGAAAAAAAAAATAATGTAAAAGCATTATGGCCACACTTTATTAAGGTTTAGATTTTTTTTTCTTTTTACAAGCATGGAAGAAAAGACAACCATATTGTGGCTAATAAACAGAAGTTTAAGAGTGTCAAACAAATTTATTTTTGCCATACCACAAAGCTTCAATACTAACATGAAATAGCATAGTTTGGCAGCTTAATATTACAAAATACTAAGAAAGCGTATGTTTAGATTATACATCGCAATGAGATATTAAGAGGAATGATAGTCGTGCCACAATAATATTTGTACAAAATATTTTATTTTTAAAAGATACAACTTTATATTTTATTTCTAAAAGTTTACTCCCATATTCATAAAAAATAAATTGTATTTAAAATCACTTTTTTTAAATATTGTATAATAATATGGGAGTTACCCTATATTCATGAAAAGGGCGTTCGTAAATCTATTTTCTGAAATTTGTCTTTAAAAAATTCAAAGAAAATACATTTCATATCCAGTTTGGATTTTATGAATATGAAGGTTAAAGTTTAATTTTTCTGTAATTCCATTAAATCCATTTTAAAAAATTTCCTTTTAATAAAATATTTTAAGTTCTATCTCTGTTATTTTGTTCATTAATTTAAATTTTCATTTGAAGTTTTTTGTGTTTTTTTTTCCTTTTTCATTGGCAATGAATTATTAATGAACGTATCGGCCACAGAAGCGTGAATGAATGGTAAACATGGATTTTGTTTTGGAAAATAAATTTTATCTTCAAGCTGAATCCGTATTTGTACTCCGTAAGTGATAATTTAGTTCAGTTTTTTTACTTTTTTCTTTTTGTTTGTTTTGTTTTTCATTTTATTTAAAAGTCTGCTCGGTTGAGTGTTAAACAAACAGCACAGTTTTCAATATCAAAACTTATTTATGTTACAAAAAAATTGCTTTTAAAGTATCTATTCATTAAATGAGCAAGTGAACTTTAAAAATAATACTGACCTTTACATTGTACGTCCATGGGGAATCTAAAAAAAATAAAGAAGAAAACTAATAAATAAATTTTTTAAAAGGAGCTAATTTTATTATATATTAAGCTTTTAATAAAATGTAGGTTAAAATAAAAAGACTGTTTGGAAAAGAAACGAAGTAGATGTGCAAAGAATTTAATTAATGTTTAAATTAAAATGTAGTTATAAATACTTACACAGCAAGAAAAATGTAGTAAATAATTATGGTTATGTTATATGATGACTATTTTTTCTGGCATACGAATAAAACGGGCTTTGTTGAATAGAAAATTTTCTGACATTAATATTTAAATAGGATTTCAACCATGTAGCAGCCATCATTTCCGCGTACAAGGCACAATCTGTAACACCAGTTTTCACAAACTTTTCGCAGCATATGTGGCCGTATTTCGCCAATAACTCTGCGAATGTTGATTTCCAGGTGTTCAATTATCTCTGGTTTAACATAACCACAAAGAAAGTAGTGCAATGGAATTAAGCCACACAATTCTGGTGGCCAAATAATTGCACCATTACATAAAATTACTTTTCCATCAAAAGTTTTTTTGAGTAAATCAATTCCGCGCGCTATATGGCATGTAGCTCCGTCATGTTGGCACCACATGTCAGCAAGATTAATGGCAGCTAATTGAGATACGAAAAAATTTCTAATTATGTCCCTATACCGTTTACTATTGACATTAGCATTCTGATCATCATACGCACCAATAACTCCGCCAGCGCATAAAGCGCACCAAACAATAATTTTCTGGGGATGTAATCATTTTCTGACAGAAGCTTATGAATCATCCTAACGACAACTCTGCTTTAAACAAAAACGCAACCGAAACTCATTTAACCGAAGAGCACGATAAGTTTGACGAACAGGGTCATAAAGTTGATAAAAAATATCAACAATTTGCAAGTGTTGCTCTGGTTAAGTCTTTCCATAATGAAATGTCACCCTAAACTTAACAATAAACAACTATCAGCTGCTGTTGTCAAATAAAACAGTGTTGCCTACTCAAAGCTACAAACCTTTAAAAAACAGCCTATATATACGTCTGAGGAAATGTTAAAACTAATCGTTTAAACTAACCAATGGCGCACATGGCAGCTAACGTGATGAAAATAAAAAAAATTCATTTTGCACTACTAATTCACTACAACAGACGGGGAGTCACTTGTCACCTTAATGATTGTCTACAAGATCTTGAGTATGCAAATTACATTTTTTTGCTACCGAATTGTTAAATTTGTTCATTTTTATGCAGTATACGAGTATAAATTTTTATTCAGTGTACTTTGTACAATACCCGCTTATTGAATCTGTCCGGCTTTTTGGCTGTAGGGGATAGATAATTTGAATTATTACCATTATCCACATATAAAAAATTCCATGTTTAGTAAGAATGGAAAGTGCCACGTCTACTTATCCAATCACGCACACTTATTGATTGATCAATCAAATTTTGACTTTTGACTTTGTTTGAATCAAATTTAGAAACTTTTTCTATTGCCGTTCTGAAGATACATAAAAATTGATGTTCACTGTGTAATGTTATACCACGTCCACTTACCCAATTTCAACCATTTCTTTAACTGATGATTTCTATTGACTACAAAGTCATGTAGACCAAAATTCAAAGACTAACTTTTTCTTGAGTGGAGGTACTATACACACTTACCCCCATTTCGACCACTCTTTGGCTGATGATTTTTATTGATTCCGACTTCCGACTTGAGACTAAATTTAGAAATTGTTACTGTTACCTTCTTGATGGTACTGACAAGTAAATAATAAGCTGCAATTCGGTACGATTTTTTTTTTTTTTTATATATATTTGGAATCTATTTAGAACGATCGTGAAGAAAAATTCCAACATATCTTAAATAAGGAATACCCTAATGTATATATATACGAGTATACCATACAGTGACTCCAGCGCATAAACGGACAGGTTTTTTTCTAATAGATGAGTTCTCTATATACAAAAAATGTAATAAATATATAGATTTTTCGCCGTCTTATTTGTACTTCAGATATGAATAATAGGAAAACCAAGACTTGATCCAATAATAACTGGATAATGATAAAAATAACATAATTTTACACATATAACGCATAATCGGACAAAGCAAAGTTCGGATTATTAATATGCAGTTATAGACGAATCAATGACAGTTTGCATATCCTTTGAAATCTAGCACAGTCTGTAATAATCTTAGAATTGATTTGCATATAGTTCCGGCTCTACGAAGTCCAATATTTCTAATAATGTCGCCTTAAGCTGAACAAGAGTGTTAAACTTTTTTAATTAACTCCCCTACCCAATTTCTCCCAAAGACGTTCAATTACAAAAAGTTATCGACGCTGCTCATGTGTTTCTATAAGTTCGGAACAATTACGGATCAACTTAAGTTTTGTGGCACTTGATGAGTGCTTGAGATCGTTATCTTTATAGAATTAGCGGGTTTTTACGATACCGAATTTCCCTTTCTTTTCGAATATTGAAATAAATAAATGTGACCATCTTACTAAGACTAAAATACATTTTGCCAACTTGCCCACACCAGCGCTGCAGATACAAGCCAAAATCTAATAGTGCTTTATGAATTTTGTTTCCACTGTGAATTCCGGTCTACGCCAATTCTGGTTATGTTTTCATGTGGTCATGTGGTCTTCGAAACTTGTGTCTAATCCAGCATCAATTGCGATCGAAGATTGTTCCTAAGAGTCAGTATTCGATGTGATTTTTGGCCAAAATATTGCCAATATCCCTGAAAGACAACGCTTGATGAATTCCTGGATAGCGTTGGCATTGCGATATGTTCTATTTCAAGATTTACATCCATAGAGAAAGGCTGATTTTATGTAGGAGGAAGTAAGTTTTTTGATCTGAGTCCAGTTTCTGATAGCAGTCGATTTATACACAGATCGTTAAATATCAAAATACATATTGATTGGCTTTGGAGATCCGAAGCATCAACACAGCAACTAATCTTTGGAAGAACGCTTCCAAAATAAACATAAACTTATTCCAACTCGATATTATGTTTCCTGTATTTTGTGTTGTTAGTGGCGTTGCAACGCAATACTCTTTTTCTGTGAATGTTGAGCCTTAGTCTCGCTTTTGTAGAGACTTAAGTTTAGCAGACATGTAACAATAGCTGCGCGCTAAGAAGCAAATGCCAACTCCTCAAGTGTTAACCCTTTTCCCCTATTATTCGTTGTAGCATTGCAAACTATAATATCAAGAACAATTTGGAAGAAACGGGGATAATATGCAGTTCAGTCGAATCACAGTTGCCGCACAGCTGCTATGACCACCATGACTGACTAAGCATTTGTTTGTGAGCGTGTGCGTGATATCCCGATTTTATTTTAAAGAAAAAGTTTTACGTAATACGTTATTTTTGTGGAACGTAACTACCTCATTGAGTGTAGTGGTTACAGCGCACTCATAGAGCACAAGTGGCCCAGCTTCGATTTACCTGTAGAGGACATGACGAAAAAATTTAATTGCGGTTTTGAGTATTAAATAAAGAGTCATGAACCTTCTTGCAGACAAATCCATCTAAAAAGAAGCCACCGACCTGGCGATAATGACAAACATAAGAGGGACGATCAAAAAAAAAAACGTCACCTGCTGGGAAAAAAATTAAAATGCTAAGTAAGGATCACCACTTACACTTAGCAAGGATTCACCCCTACACTATCATATGGAGGCGAGCTATAGATTAATACATCTACTTAGCTTGAAAATCAGCCTGGTGAATGAAACTGTAAGAAAACAATGAATGCTTTGTGGAAAGCCAATAATAGGCTCTTTGGGGGAATGACGAAAAAAAACTACCACATTCTAAAATGCGTCTTTCACTTTGAATATACTTTTCAATCATTTTTGTGATATCTTTAAGCTGAAAAACATTTTTATTTAATTTAAATAGTGTTAATTGTAACGTAGTAAAATTAATTCAAAAATAGTTGGGTCAAATGACCCTTATCCGTCTATCTAGATTTTAAGCAGCCTTAAGTTTTTGCGGCTCTGCAGTCTTGCTCCACTTAATCATTAGAATTTTTCAGTCTTTAAAGTTTTTAGAAAAAAAAGCAAAAGGATGCCAAATTCGGCAATCATGAAAGCTAAGTCCTCTAACATTTTTATCAATCGAAATGACTGAGCAGGTGCGTAATTATAAGCTACTATTTGTTTTTTAATTTTTTTATGGGTTTCCTGTTGCATCTTCTGGGAATTATTGATTATGCTTGTAACTTCTAAGCGTTTTTTCTCCAACTAGACTCAACATATGCCATTGTATAGAATTCTAGATGAAGTTAAATAAAAAAATTTTATAAAATTTTTGTTTTTTGCCTTAATATTTAAGGAAATTGGAATTTATATGAGCTTAAGTTCCGGAATATTTCCTAAAATTATTAAAGCACAAGATACACAGGAACACATATTTTATTACTTTTTTTATTTTTATTTTCCCTAGAAAATACAATCAATAGATTTATCGAAAGCAATACATATGTATGTACTAACATATAAACTTACATAAAAATATAAATTATTAAGTACGAATATATATCTATTTCTTTTCTAAGGGTTTTAATATTCATTGCTTATTTATGAGCAACGTGGAGTAGAAAATGAATTGAAAATCATAAACATTTCAAAATGTGAGAACAAACAAAAAAGAAAAAAAAATGGAACCGTAAAAACAACATAAAACAGCATTTATTTACACTCTAACAACCATATAATATCCGTTGTATGTATGTTTTTATGTTGTTGAGCAAATTTTTCGTTTAATATTTTTGTTTTTTAATCGAACAGAAGTTTTTATTTAAAAGTTATCAAAAAAAAACGACCATTTCCTTAGAAATGCTAAAAGAAAAAAAGGATAAGGATAAGGCCTGTAAGGAAACAGCGCATCAAGGCTACTCATATAATATATAGGTTGTATGTGTTTAATATCGAAAAATTTATTGTCAGTGGAAATAGTAAAATAAAGAAATTAAAAAAAAATTTTTGAAAACAACGTTAAAACGTTAGTTACTCCAACCTACAAATTTAATAGCCTACCCCACAACGGTTTTATTCTCATTCTGAGTTGAGTATCATTTAAAATTCCACGGACTAGAAAAAAAAATTGTCTGTTTCCTGGATTGTTTTTCTCTTTGTTTCTGTATGAAATTGACGCACATTTTTTAAATATGGTAACAGTCTTTCTCTTACAGCTTTTGTTTTTGAGTTATAGCCAGGTACCCTAATTTACTATTCTTATTTATCTACTACTATTATCAAAATTCCTTTAAGTCTGGGCTGGGATTGAATCGAGGACCTCATGGTTGATAGGCGGGTGTTTACCTTACATATCACAGCGGCATACTTAGGGAGCAATACCGTTAGTGAAATGTAAATTACGCACATATTCACAGGTTGGCATATTAAGGTGTATCTTACTCATATCGGGTGTTTTTTACAGTTGTACATATTAATATCAATGAAACATGCTTTGTTGGGTAGAAAATTATGTCTTTAACGTTGAAATATGATTTTGGCTATGTAGTCGCCATGGCTGGCGCATACAGGCACAATCTGCAACACCAATTTTCACGAATTTTTCCCGGTATACGAGGCCGCATTGCCTAAATAACTCTTCGAATATTGATTTCGTGGTGTTCAATTGTCTCTGATTTATCGACGTGGACAAGTAACGTAAGCCAATAGGGTTAAATAACACGATTTTGTTGGCCAATTTGTTGGACCATTACGTGAAAAAACTTTTTTAGTAAATAAATTGTCACGCACGCTCCGCTCCGCTGGAACTACATGTCAGCAAGATTAATGCCAGCTAATTGAGGTACGAAAAAAATTTCTAATCATGTCTCTATACCGTATCCAGACCATCATAGTTTTCGAAGACATATGGACCAATGACCGCACCAGCCTATAAATCGCACCAAACAGTAATTTTCTGTGGATGTAGTGGTGTTTCGACAAAAGCCTATGAATTATTCTCACTCTAAGTGTGATAATTCTGCGTATTTACACAACATTTCAACCGCAAATGGGCTTGATCGAGAACAAAATTGTTAATGGAAATTCAATATTAATATTGCTCATTGTGACAATACCAGAGATGTTTCTTGGTTTTATGATCTTAAGGTTATTCTCAATATAGTATATGAGAGATTAGCAAAAGAGCTCCCTTTTCGACATATTTTTTACCCAGTTATCATTTGAATTACTTAAGGGAGGTTTAGGTATTACAAGGTTTTTGAGATGGCTGGTGTAACGTACTAATGAGTAGTTTGCTTGGAGGATTGCGTTTAGTCCATTTTTATGTAGAGGTGCTCTCTTTGCTTTCACTACACTACATGTGAAATATATAGATATTAGTATCAATATTAAAGACTATAATAGATGATTTGCTTACTACTTAGATACTAACAAATAACCTAAAATATTTCATAAAATTTCGTTACTCTTCCCTTTATAAGAAGACAGGGCAGTTAATCAAATTCAGTTTTGGAGACTGAATAAACTTCAAGAACTTGGTTACGTTTTAGATATAAATTAACTCCGTCAAGTTTAAAATATTGTTCATTTCAATTTAAGTAAACAGTCTCAGTAAACTACATTTCTAATTAGCATACTGCAACTGTAAATGCTCTGCACCCTTTTAAAATATCTCTATTATTTTCACACTTGAAATCGTATACATATAGCACAATATTTGGTCATATTATTTATGACCCACTCTTTTATGTCTTGGTATGTTGCAACGACATTTTTATATATTTTAGCATATGTTAGCATATCGCTCTATGCCTTCTTTATGGTGTCATCATCAATATTACAAATCGTAAATAGCATAACAAAACAATAAAGAGCAAAAATGGAGGTTCTATCCCTTTGTGAAGATTTATGGATTTTTATGAGAGTTCACAGAAAGAAAGCATTCTGTGAAAGGTTTTTAAAATAAATGTCCACTTGAAAGTTTTAGTGAAATTAAATGCAATAAATTGTTATGTGGAATAACATAGAATTTAGAAAACTTGTAACGGGCATATTGGGAAAACTGCAAAATGTTCATTGTTTAAAGGTGTTCTTGTTTGGATTTCAAAAATATGGCATATACGAGTATGTAATTCTAGTCAAAGAAGTAGAATTTTGGTTTTATTTTAATGAAAATATATTTCGATTTTATGAATATACATAATAATGAATTAATTCTAATTATAATCTATGAGTAAATGAAGACAAAACTTTCAAATAAAAATTCGTTTGGAGCCTAATAATGTGATGGGTTAATTTTTTTTTTTTTTTTGAATAAAATGGTGAAATGCTACCGTTAAAATTTTAAACTTTCAAAATTTCTATTTTTCTGAAATTTCATTAAAAAAAAGGTGGGGGTGGTTGGGTAAAAGCATAAGGTTTGTTTCACCACAGGGTTGAGACAGATGCGCGCAGGAGCTAACGAGGACTAGGTAGCCAGGCAGAAGGATGATGCCTTACTAGTGAAGATTATGGCAGTTAATGAAGCGGATAGCCAAGGTGTCGCAGCTGCAGGTCTGAAAAAAGTCACATAGGCCAAAATACACAAAAATTTGAGTGAACTGCAAGAATTGGTGCGCATTCGACCAGAGACGATCGGCGGAAAATTGTAGGCTGGGTATAGTCGAGTAGCAAATATGGAGGGCTTGTATGAACTACTGGATCTAATGCACATATCACAACGAAGGATAAGATTATATGCGAAATTGCAAACTGGCCGGAGCAGACTGCACAGATTAACAAAACGGCGGCAGTGTTGAAAAAATCAGGTTAAGCAACCCTGTACTTATTACATCGCTAAAATAAATAAACAAAAGTGGCAAGAATAACTATACGTGCTGCTTACAAATAATCAAATCGACAACAACAAGTAATAGCAGATATAAAGTAAGCAAAAATAACACGGCAACAACAGCAAACAGCAAAAAAACAAGTAGCAGACAATAAACAAGCAACAACAAACACTAAGAGTTAAAGAGGTAGATGTTTACATACGCATGGCTACAAAAGAACTACAAATAAATTAAAAGAAAGAAATGGGATCTACTTGAATTATTGAGAGGTTCGAGAGCTTTCGAAGTATTATTTACTCAGCCACATAAAAAGCACATCGGTGCGAACAACAATCAGTTTTTTTTGTGTAAACTCAACGAGTATGTGTCATAAACTCAACGAACGTGTTATTGGTTTCAACTCAGTGTAAGAGAGTTTAATGTGGTTAAGCTCTGCTTGAAGAGTTTGTGATCGAACTTAAGTTGTAAATGCGATCGGGTTAAGAGATCTTTAGGTAGAAAGATCTATCGAATAATTAAGAATTGAAATTGTTATTATTTGTAAAAAGGTTACAAGCAGTCGTGCACAAAACTGTGTAAAAAGGGGATTTTGATTAAAAAGTAAACACGAAGTTTATTTTACTTTTACTACAATCTACGAACTCATAAACACACGTTTTTAAAAAGGTAAAATCGTAACAATTTAATTTAATTTATAAGTATATTTTATAAATATATTTATATTTCTTTTTTAAGGTTGGTCTTTGTATATACCCCCCTCTAGCAACTGTTATAAAATGAAGTTCATTTAAAAAAATAGCCCACAGGTTTTCAGACCGTTACTACCTTTCTTGAACTGGGTGTGTTGTTGGATAGAAAACTGTCATTTATTGATTATATTAGTGTGATGATTTGTAAGTCTAGACTGCTCTAGATTTTATGAAAAAATGGAGTATTAGTCGATTATTTGGATTCCCTATTATCAGTGTCATACTGATTGAAATGAGTACGTGCAGAGACATTTTTTATTATTTTGTTTAATTGGGTTTAGGGTGAAATTATGTTAATGGATTTCCTTCGTAAAAAGCTAGATGAGCCTGATAAAACTTTCTACTTTGCGGAGGACAGGTTTGGGTATTAATTTTGTTTGCAACTTTATTGCCGGTGAATTTGAACAACCTGTTGAAACTTTTTTGCCATCATCGTACTCTTACACTCATCTTATACAGGACAATCTATTAAAATTCGTTTCCTCTCCGCAATGCTTTCAACTTGCAGTGTAACTCTATTGACTTTAATTGGGAAGCCTATAATATTAAACGCCGTTTGCTTTCTACCATTGAATCAGTAAATTTATATTGAATATACATGGATCTTTTTGTAGTTTTGAGTATGTATTTCAATTTCATTTATATTCAGCTTGTAATTGAATTCTAAACTTTTGTTGCCATTACACGATCTCTCGTATCCGCTAGAGTTCGGAATGCAGTGTGTTTCCCTTCTCTAAATCATGGCAAAAAGCCTCCGTGGTCGGGGGAGTGTAAGTGAGTGGCGGCGACAGTTCGCAAAAAAAGTGAACAGAACAATGTGGTTTTCTTATTGATAACGCCAGGCAACTCACATATCTTTAATGACTCACCAGAAATTGGCTGCACAGTCGTTTGATTACCATTCGTTTCGGTATCTGCGAGCTCACTTCCTTACATGTGTACCAGCAAATTCCACAATTAGTATCAATAGATGGAGCCAAAAACACTCGCACACTTAGTGAGGCTTAAATCCACTATACTGCTAAGGTCCTCTCTAAAATTTTGAAGCTCTAAGAATACCACTACTGCAAAAAGCCTAGCAACTACATAGCAGATGAGCCACCGAATCCCCACAGTCATCCTTGCAACAGCTTCTATATCGCGGATGATTTTTTAACAACTTTTTTTTGGCATCACTGCTTTTGGGAGCTCAGCTGCTTTACAAAAGTACTGTCAAACATGTTCAGTTTGGTCTATTATATAACCATGAATACAAAAGAACAATACTTGCAGATTATTAAGTTTTAAAGGGTCCGCCATCTAAGTTTTTTTTTTCAACTAGTGCTTATTTCGTGAATGGTAACAAAAAAAAAGGTGGATATTAGCAACACTTGGTTTCAACAGGACGGCGCTGCGTGCCACACAGCCGAAGCTACACTCGATATTTTGCGCCCTGTTTTTGAAGATCGCATTATCAGCTGCAGAGCTGATGTCGTTTGGCCACCTCGGAGCTGCGATTTGACATCCTTGGACTATTATTTGTGGGGTGCCGTCAGAGATAAGTGTTACGCCAACAAGCCAGGCACAATATCTGTGAAGCCATTGGTGAAATACAGCTGCACACAATTGATAATGTGCTTAAAAATTGGACCGATCGTGTAGGCTACAGCATGGCCAGCCGAGGCAGCCATTTGAATGAAATTATTTTCCATTATTAACCGGAAGGTTTGTACTTTCAAATAAAAAAAGAAATTTGAGAAAATATTCAGTAGTTTTTTTTATAGCACTTTAAAAAAAAAATTATTTGGCGGACCCTTTATTATCAAAACTCATGATGTGTTAAAACCTTTGTTATCGCAAAAATTGTATTCAGCGACAAAACTTATTTCAGGTTGAATAGATACGTGAACAATCAAAATTGCATTATTTGGTGTGAAGAGCAGCCAGACGCATTACAAGAACTAGTTTAGTGTGAACTATAGGCCAGTGGCATCATTGGACCGTACTTTTTTAAAGACGACGTTACTATAAATGGCGAGCACTACCGTGCGTTGACTACAATTTTTTTTTTTTTGCTCAAACTAGAAGACTTTAACTTGCATGATATGTGGTTTCAACAAGACGATGCCACTGCCACACAGCACGCGAAACAACGGCCCAATTGAGAGGCGAACTTGGTGAACAGATTGTTTCACATTTGGGGCCAATCAATTGGCTGTCTTTATATCCTTCAGACCATTTTTTTCTGCTATGTTAAGGCTCATGTCTATACAGACAAGCACGCAAAGGTTGATGCACTGGAAGCAAATATTGATGAAATTTATTCGTGAAATACCGGCCGATATGTTGGAGAGAGTATACCAAAATCTCAGCATATGAAACATTTGAGGCGTAGCCGTGGTCAACATTTACATGAAATCATTTTTAAGCATTCAATTGTATATGCAGATCGTTCTATCTACTCAAATAAAGAGTTCATTCATACATTTCTCTAAATTTTATGTATTTTTCTTTAAACCACATACGAAAGCTTTTCAAAAAACACCCGGTATAAGGTGCTGCAGGCTATTCCTAAACATCAGCTAAGTTTCCCCAATGGCCAGTATTCTGTGCTAGCTGTTACAACTCGGGTAATACTTTGTCTTGATATTTTCATCACAATGTTGGTCTTTTTTTCCGCCTATAATCCGTTATTTTCTGAAATAACAGCCAAAAACAGCTCCTCAAATATTTTATAGTCTATTTATTTGTGAAGTCAAATACTCTGTCCATGTTTCAACACAGTTCCCATATAATCTATTGAAATTATATGATAAAAATTTAATATGTAATCCAGGTTGTTTAAGATTGGTTTACATTCAAAATTATATAACAACTTTATTGTAATTTTACCGATAAAGTGGCTTCCTATTTCGCGTCAACAAGTCTGTTTATGCCTGAACAAAAACATAGTCGACTTAGAATCTTCCCATAACCATTCCCTTTCTGATTACGGTAAATACCCATTACCATGAAATATCACTATAATAACTTTACATAAAGGTAGTTAAGTATTATCTTAAAACTTAAACTAATTGCTAGTTTTGCTGCTCAAGATAAGCTGTCACTGCATGCCATTCATTGCCATTAAAACTACAGTTCCAAATAAATTTTAATACGTCCTTCGTTCTGTTGCCTGTATAAATAAACGTGTGTGTGTGTGTGTGTGTGTGTGCAGTGTTAAGTATAATAAAATATTAAATAATGGTCACAACATCTATTCTAATAAGTCCAGTTATTTTAGGAAAAATTTAATATAAAAAAATTAAGTCAAACCAAGCAGGCAAATGCATAAAAACCACAATTTGATTTAATACAATAAACTAGAAACAAGAAGAGATAGACCTGCAAAAATAAGGCACGCGAGGCAGAAGTACAAAAGAGAACAAATATAACATAACATAATAATGATGATGATTAGGATGATTATGGTGAGGGAAGTATAAAACAAACTTTATTTAGTTCGTTAGCTCAGTATTTGTTTTTCACCATTTGTTTTGCTTTCTTCTGGTTAAAGTTGGTAAGGCAATTTTATAAACAACAACAGCTACTACAATATCAGAAAAATAAGCATAAAAAAATACTATACAATCTGAAAGTGAGAGGAACTTAAATAATATTGTATATGTTCTAAAACAAAAACAACCATAATACAAAAAAAAAAAAAAACATAAACTTGCCGGACAGATAAAGTTTTTTAATAGCTTTGTGGTAAAGGATATAAACTCAGAATGGACTGGCTTAATAAATACAGACATGCATGCATGCATACATGTCTAAGCATACTATCAACTACAGGCTAAATATCAGAAAGCCATCATATACAGACAACCGTAGAAGGGAGGTAGATCATGAGTATAAATAGATGTTTGAAATACTACAAGCATATCAATTTATATATCGACTCAACTCTTCTAAACAAACTCACGAAACTATTAACACAGTAGCAAAAAAAAGAAGGATATGGAAAAAATTGCTATTAAAACGAGTCAAATTTTGCCAGCATATGTGTATAAACCACTATTAAGAGGTACTGAGATTGAATATGTCCACATAAAACCATTCCTCATTACTTTGCTAAATAAAAAGTTTGTTCGGATAACAAAAAAGCTAAGAAAAAGAATATAAAAGCAATTAAACACTTTTTTATATTACGGTGTGGCAAAGGAGTGGTAAATTTTTTAATGAAAAAAAATATATATGAAATAAGCAAACGATATTCAAAGGAGTAGTGAAATAGAATAGAAATTAAAAAAATATTTTCTAATATTTTAATAAAGGGTAGTCCAACCATAATGGTCACACCTTAACTTCAAGAATTTTGCCCAACTTAATTTGACATTTCTTTGTTTCAGTGTTTGACAAGTTCAACAATAGAGAGGCACACAATTGAGCAGCGCGCAAAGAAAGTCTTTTCGAAAACAAGCTTTCAAATCAAAATGCATTTCGTACACTTTGTGATTTTTTTGGTCAGCGTAATCGACCAAATGTGTCCACAATCTGGTTCCAGGTCTGTAAAAAATGCGTAAACACCTGTGCATCCTCGTCCAGTTCGTTGTGCGGAAAATATTGCTGTTGTTCGCGATAGTGTGGCAGAAGGGCCGTCAAAGCCCGCCAAGCAGTTACCGTAAATGGTGTTCGCTATCGCAAGATGATAACGGACATATTGTGGCCAGAAATTAAAGATATGAACCTGGACGATATGTTATTCCAACAGGATGGTGCCACTTGCCATACCGCCAACGAAACAATGGCTCTTTTGCTCGAGAAATTTAAAAGCCGTATTAAATCATGTGGTGGCAATGTTAATTGGGCATCACGATCATATAATTTAACACCGTTGAATTTCTTTCTTTGAGGATATTTAAAAGAAAAAATTTTCGTCAATAAGTCAAGAATATTTCAAGAGCAAAATAATGTGATAATTCAGCACATTAACGACATTTAACCTGAATTATGCCTCAGAGTCATTAAAAATATGGATCGACCATCGAAGCCGTGGCAAGCATTTGGCCGATATTTTGTTTCACACTTAATTATCAGAATAAAAAATGTTAAGAAAACTTTTTGTTGTGTTTACAGTTAACATCGTGCGTTTTAGTTCGACCACCCTTTATAATATTACTAAATTTAAATTAATTCTTTTTTTTTGGGTTTCGGTTTTCAAAAACCCTATTCTCCAAAAATACTCCAGCTAAGTCCTCAGATGGTATTACAAATATTCAAACGATTTTTTGTTTGCTTACGATCATATTTAAAGCAAATATGGTAATTAAATATGTCTTAAGGTAGGGTCACATTTGACAAATAATTGACACAAAATAAAACAAAGTCAATTGACTATCGATATTACGCGTGAATCTGTAATTGTCTCAACACAATATTTCTATTAAAATATCGTATGACATAAAGAAGTTTTAACCTCTTTTATACATTTGGCAAGAAATGTCCAGCATCTATTAGTCATGAGCTTTTCATGGGACTTATGTTCCCGATCAACTCACACGTATTCTTACACTCTTGCTTTTAGTCGTCACAGAGACAGCGACGAATGCACATACATGGTAAATGTACGCATTTTTTTAAGACGACAAGTGCGCATGTGCAGCGGATGTATGTTTATTTTTCTTAAATTTTTTTCAAACAACAATTTTATTCTCACTGATCTATAAGTATATATATATAAATTAATTGTGATATGTTCGGATGCTTAAAACTTGGAAACAAAAAAACAAATTGGATACTTCCTTCTACAATTGTTTATAAAAAAATTTTGATTTTTGAAAATAAGTACCTGTCTACTGTTTAGTGATGAATGTCTAATTAAGGCCACACTGCTTACGTGTCGGTCTTTTTCAATTTTTTACATGATCTAACTAACTTTCTTAGTACTTGATCGATCGATCTCAAAATTATCAGATCGGAATCGAGTAAAACATTTCGCTGCTACGAGTATATTTCTGGTCACAGCAGCGTTTGCGATATCTTTACAAACTTTCTCAGTAGCTTGTAATACATTCTTACCTTTTCTATAACAGAAAAGCGAAATATGGCGGTAATGTTCTGAATTTTCACTCATTTTTAAACATGGATAATACTTCGAAGGAAAATGTGATTTTAATAGTGAGAGGTACCTTTCAAAGCTACGCTGTTGCTGGATGCAATTAAATAATTGATAGAATGTTTTGAACGTCCCTAATATTTATAGAAATAGACTTTATTTACTGTATATGTGTACATACACGAATATAAAAGTTTTAAAAACCACATACATATATTGACATAAAAAACACATTCTGACTCACACATTTAAACCATGAAAAAAAATATGTTTTTAAACAGAGAAAAACAGTTTTAAAGTCGGCAAAAAATAAATAAATAAATGGGAGTCACGTGCAGAACAATAAAATACAGAAACTAAGAGTGAAAAAAAGAAAAAAAATTTAAATCATGAAAAACTTATTTTTAAATCTATGAGATAAAAACAAGAAAATCTACAAATATACACCAACAGTAGTAGCCACAAAAGAGACAATAAAAAATAGGAAAAATGGAAAATATGTTTTTGAATTATTGTTCTGAGAAACATAGTAAAAAAAAATAACAGAAATACACATGCATTTTTACAAAAACTACAAAACACATAAGTATATTATATGTTGTATACATGGTCTTGTACGCATATTCTTAAGTCAATATCTCGAATTCGTTTTTAGCTCAACACCTGTATTGATATTCTGACTATTGAAATATTAATATTTTATTGGTTTGGAAGGATTTAAAATATTTATAAAGTATTTTTCGAGCAAAACTTTTATTTAAAAATCGAAAGATAGAGAGACTCACTTATATAAATACATATATAAATTTTATTTTAGTTGTAACACAATTACACTAATTAAGGCTAATAACAGCTAATTATTGTTAATTTATTCTAAAATAAAATGTCATTAAATGCAAACAACAAAACATTTTTAAGAAAATTAGAAACAATAAGGACCATAATGTCATGGACTATTTATACTAAGGAATATATCCTGGAAAAAAAATTGCTCAGAACATCTAATAGTTGTCTGTTGAAATTTTTATTTATTAGAATTTTACCTTCAAAATAAATTATGTCTAATGATTGTTCATTTTATTAATTTTGTTTTCTTTATTTTTTCAATTTTTGAAATTGATATTGCATTTCTTCAATTAATTTTATATATACATTTTATTCATTTTATAATTCATTAGAAGTGTGTAATTATTCTCAAATATCGTCTAGTGAATTTTAACAATTAAAATAATTAAAAACGTTAATTATTTAGACATATAGTCTATCAACCGATACTAAATGTCTTTTCGACGTATAAAAATGAAATTGTTTTTCTTTTCATTAATTAAGTTTATTTGTCATTGATGGTGGCATTTGATGTTCCATTTACACTCGAAGTAAAATGTTATAAATATAGAGCATCGTTTTAACTTGCTAAATGGTTATACACTGACTAAAATCAGGATATAAACAAGGGATTTAAATACTAAAAAATATTAGCTGCTGTTTAGCTCATACTGTACACTAGTATGTCTAATAAGACCTTTTTAACTATGTCGAGGACATTTATAGTTTTGTACAAAAATTTTTTCTATATAAAAACCACCGACAATTAGAGGAAATACACCCACATATACACATTATTTTTTTATATTTTCAAGTGCTTATATGGGCCACCTATCGGCTTAAATTTGAACTGGCGGTTATTTCGAATCTGGCAATACTTATGTCATTCTATTCTGTCACAAAATTCAGTACATTAACTCCACTGAACGAAATGAATCGATTTATGTTTGAGCAACGTTGGAATTTGTTGGAAATTTATTTGCGAAACAAAGGCAATCGGTCGGAAATTGCAAAAAAAATAAAAATAAATAAATAAATAAATAAAACAGAAATGCAAAAATCATCTTATCGGATGAAGCTCAGTTTCATATTGGTTGGTACGTTTATAAGCAAAATTGCCGTAGTTGAGATAGAAACCGATGTTAGCTTTCAATAGGATGGTGCAACTTGCCACACATCTCATGCCACAATCGATTTATTACGTCAAAAGTTTGATAGCCTTTTCATTTGCTGAAATGGTTATGTCTGTTGGCCGCCAAGAAGCTGCGATTTGACACCCTTGGATTATTTTTTGTGGGCCGCCGTTAAAGGGAAGTGTTATGCCGACAAACTAGAGACAATTGAATATTTGAAGGCCAGAAATTGTGATGCCATTGCCGAGATAAAGTTCTCCAAAAATGATGAGATCGAATGGGTTACTGTAAGGCAAGCCGCGTCAGCAATGTGAATGAAATAATATTTCATTACTATCCGGAACAATTGTACTTCACAAAAAAAAGAATAAAATAAAATAAAATTGGCAAAATTTCAAACCATTTTTGTTTTATTGCATTTTTAAATTTTACTTTTAAATGGCCCACACTTTATGTGTATTTTTAAATGGGTGATAAAATTTCCGTTTTTCCGTTCCTATCCGTTTTTTCAACTTGATTGTCTTTATAATAAAACGCTAAGATGACTTTTGACGTCTATCCCTCGTATGTCTATTGAGATATACAAAAATAAATATTATTTTTTATGGGTGTTGTTGAAGGCACTGTTTGATAATATAGGGTCCGCAAAAAAAAATTTTTTTTTTTTGAAAACAGGGCGCAAAACATCGAGTGTAGCTTCGGCTGTGTGGCACGTAGCGCCGTCCTGTTGACACCAAATGTTGCTAATATCCTCCTCTTCAATTTTTGTGAACAAAAATTCGTTCAACATGGCCCGATAACGATCGCCATTGACTGTAACGGCCACTCCTTGCTCATTTTTGAATTATGCCTCTGAACCAAAATCCGCACCAAACAGTGACTCGTCTTGGGTGTACCGGCTTTGCAATGTATGCGTGCGGGTTTCTTGTGCCACGAATGCGACAATTTTGCTTGTTTACATACCCGTCAAGATCAAAATGTGCTTCATCTCAAAAGATGATTTTTTTTTTTTGGCAAAATCGGCATCTTCTGTAAGTCGATCGCAGGCCCACTAAGAGAAGCGAAAAAAGCGTATACACAACCATATTCGTTCAGCGGAAGGATAAAACTAAATATCGGTCAAATCAGACATGAGCTAAGTGTTACCATTCACGAAATAAGCACTAGTTGAAAAAAACGTTAGATGGCGGACCCTTTATTATTTTTTATGGGTGTTGTTGAAGGCACTGTTTGATAATAGAATAGCAAGTTGAAAGTTTAAAGACTCTATGTTTTATTGTTCCTAAGATATATATCGTAATAACTAGGTAAGTGAATGGCGTCGAGTCGTCTTCACTCAAAAAAAAAAAAAAAAAAATCGGTAATGCTCACGGTTTTCATGGATTACAACGGTCTAGTGCATCATAAATTTTTGCCAGAAGCCATATAGTAAACAAAAAGTATTATTTGGGCGTTATGAGAAGTTTGCGTCTAGCAATTCGCTGAAAGAGAGCAGAATTGTGTGCAGAAAACTCGTGGATTTTGCACCATGATAACGCACCGTCGCACAGTGCCATCATTATTCAAAATTTTTTGACGCAAAATGCAACAAATATCATCCAAGGGCCACCGAATTCACCTGATTCTGCACCCATTACGGGGAACGCGTTTCAACAGCTGAGAGGAAAAAATGCAAAAATCGAAGGAAGCACTCACTGATGGATACACCGAAAACCAAATATAAAAAATGCTTCGATGATTCGATCAACCGCTGGCATAAGTGTGTTGCAGTTTATGGGGATTACTTTGAAGGTGGAAAATATAGATTTATATGAATAAACTTGTATTTTTAATTTCCTGAATAAATTGCGGGAACTTTTTGATCAAGGCGGTATACCGAGTGACAAGACTAACATTTATGGAGATTTAATACAGGTATTGAATATGCTAATTTTAGTTCTTTTTGATGTGTGTGGAGATCGCAATATGGCGTTTAGGATGCAAAATGTGCGCTTGCCAAATTCAATGTTTTCCATTTACGGAGAATTTCTTGTTGTTTTTTGATACGAGTATGTTGAATTTTAGAATAGCATTTCCAGCTTCATTTTTGACGGCTGCGATCTTTCCGCCAGATCGTTTTATTTGGGACAGAGCTGTCAAATATCATTTGCATAATCGAAATCCTTCAAAGTTCTCTGAAAATTCAACGAATTCCTCTTCACTCAACGATTGTTCTATTTATGGTGTTGTCGAAAATTATATTGCAGAGCAGAGGTGATAGAACATAGTTTTCAATAAAAACACCTAACAAGATACACCAACATTTAAAGCTTTAAACTTTATTATGGAAGTTATTCTATTTGTGGCATGGCTAGGATCACCCTGCCAATTCTGTATTTATTTAGACAGTGCTACCAGTTCAATTTTGGTTGTTAAGACTTTACATTTGAGTTAAAGTAGCTGAATAGTAGGCCTCCACATTCTCTTTAGTAAGTCAGTCATAATTTAACAGTCAAAGAGTAAAGTTGTGCTAAGTCGTTAATAGAAGTGTTGAGTAAATCTATGTATTAAGTGGAAGTTAAATAAATTTTACATTGTGTATAGAGTTAATTATAAAATTAAGAACTATGTTACTATATAAAGCAAAACAACAAATTCGCTTCATTTATTTTATTTAACGCAATTTAAAAGAACTCAAACGTTTTAAAAGGGGTAAAACGTAACAATATTATTATTATTTTGGGCGTGAATTTAGATGCGACGGCATACTAGATAGCCGAGTGTGAGAGGGTGCCTAATTCTTCTCCAAAATCAATCAACTAACTGTTCTATTATGATCCTTAAACTGTTCACACGCTCTGCGTATGATTTTTGTGGTCGAAAGCCAGCTTGTTCACTGCAGCTGAGACCCTCTTGTTACTAGTTTACCATTTGTGTAATAAGGAATATTAACTTTTGATAATAAAAATCATCAAAATGTCATTTTTAATACAGAGTATCTTCTTTAAATAATATCCTAGAAAGCACCTTCGTTTTATTATAAATTCAAAATTACCCGGTCATATTATCAAACGAAATTTTTATGAAAGTAACGTAAAAAAATTTAATTGATGAATCCTCGTGACATCGATACAAACAAAGGGAATTATGTATTACAAATTCATAATACGGGAAGCTGCAATTCAGCGACATTGTCTATTATGAGTCGACTATATGCTAAAACTCTCCGCACTAAAAACTCAAAGCACTAATGATTCCAGATGTTATTGTCTGTTAGGACTCACAAATAAACAGACCCTTGCAAAACAAAATTAATTTTTGTCATGATCATCAATGTTGTACCACCGATGTTGCTCGCCACCGGCTACGTATCTTAACGGCTGCTTCAAGAATTCTCAATTCAAAAATTAAAATCTTTTTAGGAAATTTTCAAAAACAGTTTTACTGCTTAAAATCTTCGGGTGCATGGTGTGTTCATTATTTAATACTTCCACCATTATTATTAGTACTATTATTGTTGCTTTCTGCTCATTAACAATATTTCTGCTTCTTGTTTTTTTATTTTACTTTTATATTCATTTTTTATTATTCTTACTTGTCAAAGTTTATTTGTGTTAATTTTACTTTGACATTGAAAGAATATTTAATGACATGTCATTAACTTTATTGCACTTTCACATACCGGTTGTATTTTTTTATTGAGTTTTCCTACACATTTTCTTATGCCATTTTTTTTTATTTAAATTTTTTGCTTTTGTAGTCTCTTCATCCGTTTGTAGTCTATATATGTAGATGTACATACATATTTATTTTTCTTTTTTGTGCTATAGTACTCCTACATTCCAGCGTTTTTTTATTATTATTATTTTCTTAAAATATGAACAAGAAGAATTTTTATGAGAAAACGACACTATAAAACACTATGGTTTTAATGAATAAATGCAAGGAATGAAGGGGCAATAATGGCAACGATAGTAAGGCTGAATACGCTGCCATTGATAATAATGATGATAAAGATGATGGTAATGAAGAGGATGTGGTAGTGCTGACTTACCGGAGTATGACAGAGATGTTGATAATGAGGAAGGAGGACAATAACATTAACCCGAATAATAAAATTATTGTTGACATTATTCCAGTTTCAGACAATGAAATCAACAATAACAATAATATCGTACAAGAAACAATTTCTCAGAAAGACAAGAATAACTATTGAGAACAACAACAGAAACAATCAAACACTAATGAAATTGTTTTCTTTTATTTTTTTTCTTTTTTTGTAATAATTTTCTTTCCTGTCACTGTTTTATAGTCACTTATTATTATTAAAATATATAAAATATTCATAATTATTGTTGGTGTTGTTGTGTTGTTGTGTTATTGCTTTTTTTTTTTTTGATATTGTTGTTTTGTGGAAAACTATTACAATTCACTCTCAAAAATTAGTAATTTTTTATACAAACCGTAGACGTATACTTGATATGCGCTATATACACATAGAACTGCAAATATAATTTGACTGAGCGATTTGTAACAATGATTTAACCCTTACTGCCTACAGTTAAAGAAATGGGACACATATTTCTTTTAAGAAGTTATTAATTATTGCAAATCTCAATGTTATCAAGTCATCTGGGCCATATGACATTTCAGCACTGGTTTTGAAGCAGAGTTCTTTGACGCTTGCGCGTCCATTAACTCATCTCTTCAGTGCGTCCTACAGCGCCGATATTTTTCAGTCTTGCTGGAAGGTTACTAATGTACCGCCAATTTATAAAAAGATTGAGGATAGTAACCCTGAGAACACCCGCCCAATAGCAGTTTGTTCTGCACTTTCTAAAGATAATAAGAGCACGATAAATATTCACCTTGTGAGGTGTCCAACGATTTGCTAAGCTATCGCTAGTACGGTTTCCGCAAGTATCGTTATAGTGGTGACATGTTGAGGTTACTTTCGGAGAAGTGTAACAAGTGTAGCTCTAGATATCTCCAAGGCGTTTGATAGAATTCTCATTTCGAAACTTGTTGCTTTTGGTGTCGGTAGTCACTTCTCTCGATTTATATTGAGTTTTCTCCGAGATCGCTCTATAAGAGTGTTTATAGATGGGTTTTCATTCGATGAGTTCAGGATAAACTCAGTGGTATCGCAAAGCTCTGTTCTTTTTCCTACGCTATTCCTATTATTTCTTAATGACTCTATTTTCTTATTTCTAATCCTATCTACTCTTTTGTTGATGACAACAACATGTGTGGTTCATATCCTTTTGATCGTAGGCCGAGCCTCTTGGAGATTAGGGAGAAAACGATGAATATGAACGACACACTCACACGCAACCTGCTAAAAACCTCCGAGTGGAGTCGTGCGAACAGAGTCGTTCTTCATGCACACAAGACCCAATGTGCTGTGTAGTCATCTGCGTCTATGGCTAATGCAGATATTAGGGAATCAGAAGCTTTTGATGTTCTGGGCATGAGAGCACACTGTGAAGTTTGCCTTCGTTTTTCAAAATAGTGCAAAAAATACTTCACTCTATCTGCTCTCCTTAACATTTACAATATTTACAAGGCCTATATGGGCCGGTGCTTCAAAGTCTTCTCGACCGCGTATAGAAGAGGGCGAAAGTGCTTATAAATGACGATTCATTAGAGCACCGTCGCAATGTAGTGTGTGTTTCATTGTTCTATCGGTATTATAATGGAATGTGTTCTAACGAAATAAGGGAATTAATCCCAAATAGTCACATTTTCTTTCGTTATATCCGTATCTTTCTTAAAGCTCATCTCTTTGTAGTTAAATGTCCAATGAATCGTGCAACGCATTATAAAGGGAGTTCGTCTTTTTGCCGCACCGTTCGTCTGTCGAACGATCATCCCCCGAAAGTTTTCCCTGTCACTTTCGACATAAATAAAATTTAATCAAATGTCCATAAACATTACTCCCTCTTTTTCCCACAACTTATTATTTTCCTAGTACCAGCAGAATGCAGTGCATGAATAGGGACAATCCACTGAGTGCGGGAGTTTTCGTTTTTATTATTTAAAATTTGAAATTTACTTACTTTGGCTTTTTTTATTAAAAAAAAAGAAAAGAAAAAAGTATCGTAAGTGTAAATATGTAGCTCATTTGTCAATTTATCATTATCGTCTTTAATGTCATAATATGAGTTGACATTTTCATTAAAATCTTGAGCATGAGTCTATGTGTTTATTTTAGTTGTTCTTGCTATTGTATCTTTCTGTAAATTATTGTTTATTTGTCTTTTTGTATGAGTGTTTGTTCATATAAGTGCTTATTGTCATTTGTGTAAAGTGGGCTAAAGAATTTTGCTTTTGGCATCAAGACAACAATGAACATAAAATTCTTGTTATCATCACAATCAACGCCATGATAATTATCGTTATTGTTAACAATACATCAATAGAAAACATCTAAAAAGTTTTATTGGTTGTGGTTTTGGGTTATTTTTAACTGTTATACTTATATGATTATTTCTGTTATGGCTAATGATATAGCAATTTGGCTATGACTTATACGCGTATTTATTATATATGTAAAGAAAAAATATTGGAGTAAAACTTATGTCTCTTTAAATGAAATACAGTGCGCTTTACAGATTGTCCGATATTTGAATTAAATAATATTACGTTTTAATAAGGCTTAATCATGAAACTCGTCGTCATAGGTTCCAATTTTTCAAATTGAGGTACACGTGTTCGCAAACGGGCAAGTCACAGAGAATAATTGATTCTAAAAATCGATGAGATGAATGTTAATAACGCGTGGTTTCAACTTGACGGTGCTATATACCGTACACCTCACAGTACTTTAGAATTTTTGTAATTTACACAAAAACGTGCTTATTGATAATATTCTTTGGAAGTATCCTCTGTCTAAATTTTATATATTTTTTCTGTGTAAAAAAGATTCGTGACATGTGGCAAAGGCAAAAATGCTTAGTAAGGATTGCCATTTCATCATTAAAATTAGTCTTTTCATGGAATAGTTATCATAATTCGTGCTGAGTGAGAAATGTGTTTCGTTCATTTTATGGTCATCATGCCAACCACAACTTAAGAACTGGAGAACAACATTGCAGCTGCTGTTGATGAGATACTGGCTGAAAAGCTAGAGAAAGTGTGCCAAAATTGGGGCAAGCGGATGGACCATCACAAAATCTTTATGAAGTAAATGGCAGACATTTGTTTTTCGTCTCAAATAAATATTTCATTCACTTTTAAATATTTTTTTTTGTAATTTTTTCAATTTTCAAAACACAAGCAGTTAAAAAATCACCCGTTTGCATGTCATAAAAATAAAAATAAAACTTTTTATTTTCTCTATGTTTTTTTTTTTTGCATCAGACCAGCACTCAGGGAATAACTCCTACTTATTCAGTGCATTGTGCTGGGACTAGGAAAATAGGTTGTGGGAAGGATGATAGAGGGAGTAGTGTTTATGAATGTTCGAATTAAATTTGCTCATGTAGTAATTGGCAGGGAAGACATTCACAGGACTATTGTCCCATAAACGAACAGTGCGACCAAAGAACGACAATCACAGGAAAATCAACTACAAAGGGATGCGCTCTACGAGAAATTCGAGTAATACGTAAGAAAATATAATTACCAGAAATTAGTTCCTTAATTTCGTTAGAACACACTCCGACGATGCTCTAATGAATCGCTAGAGTTGGCTACCCTACCGTCATTAATAAGAACCTTCACCCTCGCCTGTACACGGTCGAGAAGCTCAAAAATAGAGTTTTAAGCACCGACCCATATATGACAGTTGTATTCCAATTTGGATCTTATTTAGGTCTCGTAAATGTAAGATCAGATGGAGTGAAATAATTCTTACACCGTCTTAAAAAACCAAGGCACTTGGATGCTCCTTTCGACACTCAAAATATGTGCTCGTTCCAACGAACGTCACAGTGAACTCTCATGCCCAGAACATCAAGGGCATCAGATTTCTCAATATCCACCAACACGTCTGTGTGTCAGAAAACAACATTGGGATTTGCGCGCATTAAAGTCGACCCAGTTCGTGCAACCCAACTCAGTGATTTTTGCCAGGTCTTTAGTAAGCGTGACGTTCATATTCCTCCTCTTTGTCCCGATCTTCAAAAAGCTCGGCCTACCATGAAAAGAATAAGAAAGACAAATATTGCTGTCATCTGCAAAAGAGTAGATAGGATTGGAAGTGAAAAATGAAATACGTTAAGAAATATAAGAAATAGAGTTGAAGAAAGAATAGAGCCTTGCGGTTCCCCTGAATTTGTCCTGAACACGTCGGATGAGATCCCATCTATAGCCACTCTTATAGTGCACTTCGTAGCTGTATGTGAAGCTTTGTGAAGATTGAAGAACTGGAAAGAGGCAGAAATGGTACGGTGGTCCGAATTTTCGTGAGGTGCAAGGACCTCAACTACATACTTCTGTGCGCGGCAAATAACTCTATTGGCCTTCTGGATTTGTGCGGCCTGAATGGCGTAACCCAGACAAATTTTAACATTGAAATCACCAGCAAGAACGATTTCACTGTTCGGGTAATTTGCAAAGATACTCGATACTGAATCGGAAAGAGAGTCAAAGCCAGAAATGCTAACCCCTCTTCAGGCGTTTGGGCTTCTATATAGGAACCCGAAATGTAAATAATGTGCCCTGATTATGAAGTTAACCCAAAGACAGTTAAATTCTGCATCATACATGCCAAGTGGTTTCTAGCACTGGTACACAACTTCATCGCGAATGTATATTGCGAGGCCCATAGATACAAATGTGCGCATACACGGAAAAGATGTTTACCCAAAGTCCAAAAACGTCCTGCCATTACGCAAGTCAAGAATAAAATGTAATATAAATAATAAATAGAAATCACAAGCAATCAAAAATTGAACAACCATTCTCCGGGTGCGGACGACAAGGAAGTGGGTTGCTGCTTATTGATTATTCAGTAGACAGTGTTAAACCTTCTTTACTAAAAAATCCAACAACAACTACTCCAAACGGTTCGCACCTAAAGATTTTAGTGAAAAAGGAGAAGATTAAACACAAAAGCACTAATTTTTGGGCATATCATAGTTTTTTCTTCTCAAATTTTCCATTCCAAAAAGTCCATCATATATCGGCTCTTAAATACCCATATTGCCCGTTTTTCATTGCCGTTTTTAATTTGTTAATCTAGTTTGGTGTCAAGTGTATATTTATTTTTTTTCGATACTGTTTGTCCCGTTTTCTTCACTTTAACTTTTTTTATATGATTTAATATTTGTATTGAGTTATGCTTTGCTTTGTTGTTTAATTTAATATTGATATTCCTTTTTTGTTTTATTGTTTGTTTTAATATTGATATTTGTTTATTAGATACATTGTATGTATTTTGTTCACTATGAGTGCTAGTCATTTTATTGCTGCATTATTTATCATTGTTGTTTTTCAATTCACTTTTGCGAATTGTTTCGTCAAGTGTGTGATAATTATTGTTTTTGTTTTTTATTTTCTTTTCTATTTTAACTGGTGTTGTGTTAATCTCTTAAATTATGGATGTTGTGTTCAAATTTAAAATCTTAATGTTTCATCAAGAGTATTAATTTTTGATTCATTTTAGTACATTTTTGTTGTTTGTCATTACATTTTAGTTATTGTAAAAAAAAAAAAAAATTATTGTTTGTAATTTCAAAGAAAAACACTGAAAAAATTGTGGACGGACAAAAGAAAACACGTATTAGCGGCTCGAACGATAAAACACTACTCTGTCGGAAACTAAGTTAACTTAAAACTAACTATTTCGTAACTAGTGCTGACTGACACTTCGATTACTTTTCAATGGCAGCAAATAGCTATTGTACTATTGCGATTTCCTAGTCGGTAGTCATCTGCCCAACTTAGCTTTACTTTCCATCTAACTTAAAGTTGGCTTTCTAAGCGTTAGCGTTTTTTTTCTCCGTCACTGCTCTAGGGAGTATATTGGCCTTCCACAAAGCATCTATTGCTTTGTTTCAGTTTCTTTAATCAATTTGATATTTCAAGCTAAGTAGATGATTAATCCGCTGTAGCTTCCTCCATATGATTTTTTTTTCTTGTGTAGTGGTGAAGATCCTTGCTAATTGGTGGTGATCTTTACTTTAGCATTGTAATTTTTTCCCAGTCTGTGGCGTGTTTTTCCTGATCATTTATCTGATGTTTTTCATCATCGCCAGAGGTATGCGAGAAAGATCAGGAGGGCTTTCTTATTTATTTATTTATTTTTATTTTTTAGATGGAGTTGTCTGGAGGAAAGTTGAAGCCTTTTTTGTTATAAAACATTCGAAACCACAATTAAATTTTTTTTCGGCATGTACTCTGCTAGGGTTCGAACCTGGGTCGTTTGTGTTGTTATGCGTGCGCTCTAACCACTACACCATGCCACCCAAGCTGTAAATTAGTTTTAAGTAAATCAGCCAAAAGTTAGTTGTTTGCATGTTAGGTGAAAGCTAATTTTATTTTTTGATAGCTGCAAACTCTCTACTGTTTATTAGCTATTTCTATATTTATCTTTCAGAATAAAATAATTTATTAAAATTGTTAATGTTTTTTTTTTTTTTTTTTTTTTTTTTTTTTTTTGTAGAAAGTGAAACCTGTTTTATTGAAATATTTCTTCTTCTTCTTCTTCTTTTATATTTTTTCTTTTTTCTTCTTTAAACTAAGTAATTGAGAAATCTAAATATTTTTTGTACGATTGTTTGTTTTTGATAATTTTTTAAGAAATACTGATATAAAAAGAAATGTTTTCATAAAATATTTCTATAAAATAGCAGTTACGTTTCTTTTTTCGTCAAATATTTGCCAACTGTGGACGCACGTAAGCTGTTCACTGAAGTTGAGGGTGCCAACAGTTAGGCTAGGAATACAGTGGCCTACAGCTGCATGAAATTGAATGAAGCGGATATTTAACTAGATCATACTCAAAAAATTAATTTTTATACGAACCGAGTTTGAGTTTCAATTGATCTCTTAAATTTATAATCTTTATTTTATTTTATTATTTGCTTTGTGATCAATACTAAATTTATATTTATACTTTGGATACCTTATTATAAGACTTTTTAACTACAACAATCAACGTTAACCAATCTTTCTTACAAGAATATTAATAGAAAAATAACTTTTTTGGCTTAAAAGCATTGATAAACCTTGCAGTGACTTTAATGTAAATTGAATTGCAAATTGTACCACCGGAGAAGATAGGAAGTATATGAGAGAAGAGATTTTAACTAAATTGCAACTTAAAGAAAAAACTTTGTTATTGAAGATGGCATCTGAAACAAATCGGTTGTACAAAAAATTAAATTATAATAGCAAACAACTGTGTTTTGAAAGTATTCCGAAGGTTAACGTAGCGCATGACATGATTTCATTAATGCCACCCTATTCTGCAAAATCTGCCAAAAACATGTTCTTTATGCAGTCTTAATGAATCTGAAACCCTCTCTTATTTCTTATCCAAATGCTTAATTCTTAAAAATATTAGATTTTAATATTTTAGAAAATTTGTTTTATCTGAAAATGAATTAATGAACTTATTAAACAATGTCAGTATAACTTTTAGAGAACTATGTATATCGTTATATTATAGATTCTTTAGATTATAGAATGGAAGATACAAATATTATTGTTTTTAAACATAAATTTTTGGCACAGTCGTATATTCTTTTTTCCATTAATCATGAAATTGTAAAAGTGGAATTAGCCGAACTTTATCGTAATGTGATATATGGGAATCAATGTAAGTGCTTAATGAATTTTAATGTCACGTTGCTGTAACTTAACATTCTGTAGAAAATAGATTTGTAAAACAGTGATGGACTGTTTGTATTGCTACGAAAATAAGAATGGGAACCTCTGCGTTTATTACTACGCTAAAATAAATAAACAAAAGCTTCAAGCACATACGTGCTGTTTACAAATAACCAAATCTACAACAACAAACATTAGAAGAGGTAAAGTAAATAAAAATAACACGGCAACAACAATAATTAAGCAGCAAAGAAAACAAGTAACAGACAATAAACAAGCAACAACAAATACTAAGAGCTAAAAGATGTAGATGTTTACATACGCGTGGCTACAAAAGAACTGAAAATAAATTTAAAGAAAGAAATGGAATCTACCTGAAATATCGAGAGGTTTAAGAGCTTTCGATATATTTTTTACTCAGCCATATAAAAAGGACATCGATCAGTTTAATTAAAATTAACTCAGCGAATGTATTATTGGTGTGAAGAAAGTTTATAAGGAGTAAACTTGTGAAGCTAGTAGTGAAGTAAAAAAACCAGTTTAGTTGGAGCTAACTCAGTAAAGAGAGTTAAGTGTGTATAACCTCTGGTTAAAATAAAATTTATTTTAACTACAATCTACGAACTCATAAATACACATTTTTAAAAAGGTAAAAAAGTAACAGTACGTTAAAAGAGCAATTTAAAACAATTGATCAAAGCAATTTAGTATAATTTGTACAAATTAAAATATATTTTAGAAAATGTGTACCAGATTTTAAAAAATATTAGTAACTTATCCTTCGTATATTGTAATGTGAAGAAGGAAGAAACCAAAAAATTTGCTTAAATAAACATTACTAGCTGACACGCAAACATTTTCACGCTACTAAGAGATAAACAGTTATGTATGTATATAAATCTTAGATCAAATGTAAAAGAGGTTAACTTCCGAGTTAAAGGACACTTAGTTTCAACATTTAACTGAGTACAATTTTGAAATTTTGATAAACAAAAAAAGAAGGATATCTAGTAAAAGATATTTCCAATGACTAATTTGGTGTGCAAAAAAATTTGGTTATATTGGTCTATCGTGAACCAGGGAAAAACTTTTGTATGTTGGCTTTTTATGAAATTGTATTTAATTGATAAATAACTGTATACTCCATAGAAGCTCTTTTTAGCAATAATTTGGTATATAATTTGTTGTATTTTATGTTTGTACATATGGACATTTATATTTACATTATTTTTATATACTTAGAAACAAAATACTATTTAAACTTATTTGGTACTTTTTCAAAGCGTACACAATTCGAACATATATAATACCCATCACTGTGACTTAAACAGCTGTTTCCTTTCCATTTTTAATACGAAGCAGTTCAAAAGCTGCCAAAGATGCACTCTTTGTCTGCCGGTTGCATTGTTAGAACGTACTTCTTCCAGAATAATGAAAATCGCAACGTTACAGTCCATGTAACAAGGTACGGTTGGAATGTGACTCGGTTTACATTTATTTCCAAGAAGACGGTACCACATGCTACACTACAGGCGATACCAGGAACTTATTGGGAGACGAATTCGGTGAACAATAAAGCTCCTGTTTTGTAGCAGTTCATTAGCCGTCAAGATTATGAGATTTTATCACAGTCAAATGATTTTTTATCGGCATACGTGAAGTATAGAAGACAACATCACAAATGCCGTTGGTGAGATACCAGCGTAAATGCTGGAAAAATTATGTTAAAATTGGGGCTGTGGCGCAGTCAAGGGCACCATTTACATGAAATATTTTTAAAAAAGCAAACGACAGGCGTTCATTTACTGTTTAATGTAAATATTTCATTCATTTTCACAAATTTTCATTATTTTTCTTAATTTTCATAACTCAAACAATTAAAAAATCATTCATTCCCACCAATTTTAAGTTTTCTTGTTTTACAGTTTCCTAAACTTTTTACAATTTTAAGTAAAATTGTTTTTTGCTGCAGTTAAGATTTACGAGACTGCTTGGCGAATATTAGAGCTCTAAAGTTATGCAAATCTAATATGTGTAGTAGAGACTATTAACATCAACAAAACTGATAATGAAAGTCTCTCTAATTGAAACTATTGTCAAGACTAAAAGGTTAAGAACAGCAAAAGAGAGTCTGTATCTAATTTTTCTGTTACCTCTCTTGAGAGCACACAAGGCGTCTTTTGTATCGTTTCAGTTTCTTTTGCTGTTATTTTTTTTTTTCAGTTAAGCAGATGATCATTCTATTGTAGCAAGTGTCTAGGTTGGATGATGATCTTGTCATCTGTTGTAGTGATGGCTAAAAGCCTTGCTGCTACTTTTCATAATAGACTCCTATCTGGTTTGCCTTTTTCTATAAGAGGCCCCTTAGTGAATTTTATGTTTTCTTTGTTCTCATATAGATATAAACTCAGGCTGCTTGTATTGTATGCAGCCATTTTTACCACTAAACCGCGTCACAAATGAGGAGACAGTAATAGGCTGAAGGAAAAGCAATACGTGAATGGTTAAAAATATTAATTAATATAGAAAAAATATCTTATTGTCCAATGTCTTTAATGCGAGAGATATGCTTAATAAGAATTGCTTTTTTAGGGGCTTTTCCATTGAATTCAGCTATAAGCTTACTAGTAGAACATTCAAAATTTGAAAAAAAATTTTGATTTATTTCACACAAAAAGCATGAGAATATTTAGTCAATAGATGTTAGGAGTAGTCAGTGTTAACAAAGGAATATCAGATATCTTTTATGAGTTATCTTCAGACAACAAAATACCACTTTGAAAATAAAATAATCTATACGTTAACATTTCTTTTTTTTATTACATTTTATATAATTATCTATACTTTCTAATTATGTTTTGAATCTACGCTCAAAAAAAAAAAAAAAAAAAAAATGCCAAAACCCATACTCATTTCCGTTTCACTCATTAAAATAAAAGCCAAAAGAAATCCAATCATTAAATGCAATTGAAAGCTAAAAGCTTTTATTATTGTTGATGTTGTTGTTTTTATGTTTTTTTTCCGAAAACTAGACCTCAACCAAAAATAAATATTTTATAATTATTTATTGCATTTGCATAATTAGTGCCTTTTGTATGGCATAAATGCCAAAATAAATTCACAATTATCTACATATTGTGTGTGCGGTGAAACTTTTACGATTGCCTGCACTCACTGTACACAGTTTTAGATTTCATTTTTTGTTTCACGACCACCAACTGACCGATATCCTATTAGTGCTTTGCAATAATAGCTACCACTACTACTACTACTACTACTACTGCTAATGTAGAAAGCGCGACATCCAGTAAAAACCATTTGCTATAGAATTGGTGTTAGTGGTGCTAGTGGAGTATAGGCAAAGACATAGAGTAGCTAAATGGATAGATTGGTAGCTGTGTTGGTAGTAATGATGATGATGATGGTATTCGTAGTGGTAATCATTAACCAAACAACCCAATCTATAGAAATGGCCTATAGAAATGTTGGCAAAAAGCGATAATTTGTCAGGCTAGATTTGTATATAAAACACCACTACCACTTAAATTATTTACCACCATTGACCAATATAAGGGCCCAAGGAGAGATTAAATTTTAAACAGGGTCTTACTTAATTTAGTAATATTTCAGCTAAAGAGAACTTCAGTTTACTATTTCTAGTGTACTATGCCTAGTCACTGTTGATAAACCCTGTTGTGAAACACATACATTTCCATACTTTTCCTTTGGCCATTATGCATATACCATATGGCTTCTCTTATCATTCTACTCTGGATCATTGAGTTGGTCATTTCTTTACAGAAAATAAAATTTTAAATGCTCATATTATTGCATTGTTCACTTGTTCTGTGTTCAGTGGTTTTGTGATAAAAACTATAAAATGCTGATAAAAATACATCCGCTTTTAACAAAAATGTACTTGTGGATAATGTTCTTTCCATATAAATAAATTTTAATTCAATATACTCGTATAAGTTATTGTGTTTTATAGCGATTAAAATAGAAATAAACGAAATAATAAAAAAGAATGTGAAAAAAGAAATGGAAGCACAGATAGTTTATTAAGAGTATGTGTTAGAGCATTAACAGACTGAGTGCATGAAAAGTCTATTAATATTTGCAAAATGTTATTGTTTTTTTTTTAATATAGTAATGACTGTGGGTTTTAGAAAAAATAGCTCTAAATCAATATGCATAGAAAGCCAGCTGTGTAGTCCTTACATGCTTATGTTTTTGGTAGAAAAAATTGGTAACAATAGAATTCTTGTGGGAACGAAGACTATAAATGGTATTAAATTTGAATGAATTCAGTCAACTAATTCATAGCATATTCATACGGCAACGTTTTTTCATAATACGCTTTCTCATTCATAATTCAACCCTCCATTATGAGTCTTCAATTATCCGTACCGTGGTGCTACTTGTAGTTCGAAAAGGTCTTTAATTTTTGGCAAGACTTTAATGGTACCTTTTTAACTGTTTTATGTGCTTTTATTTTCAAAAATTCATTTCTTCCACATTCAAATAAAAATGTGATAGGTTACTTAGGGTTTCTATGGGACAATTTGAACTGCTTTGATAGGAAAATCAACATTTGGCGAAAAAAATCATACTTTAAAGAAAAAAATCATAATTTTTTAATGCAAAAAATTTGTTACAAAAACATAAAAGTAATAATAATTAATTTATAAAAAACCATGTCATGTTGTAACGGGTAATTTTGTTAACCGTTTGACTTTTGAAAATTGGGCAAAGAAACACAAAGTTTGCAAAAATGAATGAAATATTTATTTGGATCGATAAATGAATGTCTGCTATTTAACTTGAAAATTATTTAAATTGGATGCTGACCCCGGCAACGTCGGAGAGTCCATCTATTAGCCCATTAGCATTTAATCCGGTATCTCTCATTGCAGTTTTAATTATGTCTGGATTGTCTCTGTACACTAGAGGCTTGCTGTATACCTTCAAAAAATGTATAGTGTGGTCTCATTGCATGATCGTGGTAGCCAATAAACTGTTCCAAAATGTAAGATTAATTGCTCATCACACGTGCATCTCAATAGGCTCATAGTAGCGCGTTCCGTGTGTAGAAACTATATGTCAGCGAAGTCCAATTCTTCCATTTTGAGCAAAAAAAAGTTGGTAATCATCACACGGTACCTTGATTTACTGATTGTACCGTTGCGAATTCATCGTTTTTGATGAAGAATGGTCAGGGTACATTGATAGCTCTTGAATTGGCTCTGGCTTTTCACAACAAATTCGTCAATTCGGTTGGTTGACATATTCATTAAGCAAAAAATGAGCTTAGTCGCTGAAGTTAGTTAGTTTTCGATACGAAACACATTTCTGATCATAAAATTCAAGGAGTTGCAAGCGTTTTTCGTTTCTTAGTCTACTCATGCTGAGATGGCAAACACCACTGAGCTTTTTTGTCGTTTCTACAACAGCACTAATCTTCTTTTAAACTTAACAATATCACCATCATCAGCGTCAGTCATTTTTAGGATTTTTAACAAAATTCTTCACAACTACGATATTATAGAGTTGACAAGACAAAGTTCTCTAAGCTCTAAATCCAAATCTTGAATTTTTTTTTTCATCTACTAAGTGGGGGGAAGTTTTATATTAAGCCTGTTAAAGAAGGTATATTTTTGTTTATAATTTTTAAAGGTTCAAGATATAAAAGCTTTTTTCAAGCAACATCGTTAATATAAAATCAAAGTTACTTCGTGCTCAGATTCAGGAATTTAAGGTGTTTCCACCTTAAAATTTTTATTGAAAATAATTAAGGACTATAAACATACAATAGTATGTTTGCAAACGTATAAGTAATACCTTTTCGTACCATATATTTATGTATTTTTGTTTACAATGTATCAACTTTTTTAAAAATACGGTTTTCCTTTTCTCAAATAAATTGCTTCAGAAAAGCTTTTTAAATTATGCCCTGAAACAATGATACATTTTTTATGCTGGTTAGACATATGGTACACATAGTAAAGAAAAGCAAAAAACTACAATCTGTCCACAACAGATGTTGATTTTTTATTTCTTAAAAAAAAAATATATATATATTTTGTACAAACTACTTAAAATAAATTCATAACTTTTAAAAATAAAAAATCATCATTTGATTAAAAAAAATCATCATATCATATTTGTGGTAAAAAAAATCATCAAAAATATGATAAAATCATTATTCTGGCAACGCCGGCTGTATATAGGAAAACAAAATTGATTTCTGTCATTAATTTAAAAAAAAAATCGTATTTAAGTTAAAACTTAATTTATTAAAACAATATAATTTTCTAAAAATCCCTTAAAAATTCCAAAAATGTTCTAACCATCATAAGCTAACTATTATTTTCCATAAAAACACAAACAAAAAAATTTTTTTAATTATTTATAAAGTTATGGCCAAATAAATAAATAAAATTATTGTTTTGATGTGTCTTTGTCATTAAATTCATATAAAATTAAAAGCATCCACATCCACAAAAAGATTCTATCTATTAGACTCTTTATTTCTATGAAAATGAATATATGTACTCGTATGTATGATTTTTTTTTTCATTTTATTTTTATTATTTTTTTGCGAATGGTCTCACCACTCACTTACCCGCTCTCACCCAACAGTGGATGGCTCATCTCCATAACGTAGAGAAACTTACACACTACATTCTGAACTATATCTTAACTTAATCACAAGCTGAACATAAAAAATAATTGAATGTGCAATTTCGAAAATGGCACATATGCGAATATTTAAAGTTTACAGGAAATGAAAAAAAAATTATTATTCTTTAATGATGTATAACACTTATCTTTGACGGCACTCCACAAATAATAATCCAACGGTGTCAAATCGCAGCTCCGAGGTGGCCAAACGACATCAGCTCTGCGGCTGATAATGCGATCTTCAAAAACAGGGCGCAAAACATCAAGTGTAGCTTTGGCTGTGTGGCGCGTAGCGCCGTCCTGTTGAAACCAAATGTTGCTAATATCCTCCTCTTCAATTTTTGTGAACAATAATTCGTTCAACATAGCCCGATAACGATCGCCATTGACTGTAACGGCCACTCCTTGCTCATTTTCGAAGAAAAATGGCCCAATTATGTCTCTGGACCAAAATCCGCACCAAACAGTGACTCGTCTTGGGTGTATCGGCTTTTCAATGTATGCGCGCGTGTTTTCTGTGCCCTAAATGCGACAATTTTGCTTGTTTACATACCGCCCAAGACCAAAATGAGCTTCATCTGAAAAGATGATGTTTTGGCAAAATCGCCATCTTCTGTAAGTCGATCGCAGGTCCACTTAGCAAAGCGAAAACGCATTGGAAACACAACCATATTCGTTCAGCGGAAGGATAAAACTAATTATCTGTCAAATCAGACATGAGCTAAGTGTTACCATTCATGAAATAAGTATTAGTTGAAAAAAAAAAACGTTAGATGGCGGACTCTTTAAAAAAATTTAAAAATTAAAGTTAAAACAGAAAACTCCGTTTAATACTACTGACGTCACATTTAAAATCAATAAACACATAATACAAGATGAAATCCCTGCACAATCTACGGAAAGGAAAAGAATTCGCATAATTCACTCTGTAAAAGTCTAGGGCAAGAGAGCGATAGTGGCGAGAGGATCTGACCAGAATACTAAAATTTAATTTACGAAGCTAAAACACGGAATCAATACTGCTGTCAAGAAGGTAGCAAACAAGAGAAATACTTAAAACTGACCTACTGCAACATAATTCCGCCCTAAGATACGTAAACAGTATAATAAAAACTGTCTCTGCACGAATTCAATTGAATTAATATTACACTGATAATAAGGATTCCAAATTACCGAAGCGTACTTCAAAATCGGCCCTATATTACTGTCTTGCGACAGTGCAAGACTCAATTGTAAACTCGAATGGTATTATAACCCACGGAAAAAACCCACATGCCTACTTTTTCTCAATTTGAGATCCATCAAATTAACTTCACACCACTCAACAAAAACATCAATGCTACGTTGAAGAGCAGCCTGCCTGAATATAATAATTTTTCATAATGTTATCCCTTATTTTTCGGCAGTTTTAGAACATAAATTGAAAATAATATTTTTGGCTTAATTTAAATTTGTTACAATTTATTTATCACATAGCATACATACAGAGAGAGAAAGACAGGATGTTATACAAAAAATATATTAAATTTTGTTAAAATAGGATTAAATATTAGGTTTTTATTACAAATTTATAAATTAAATTAAGAATAAAATACTCTTATAATAGAAAAAATAAGGAAATAGATAAATAAAAAGATAAATAAATTCAGTAACTAAATTTGATTATAGAAAAAATGGATTAAAAAAAAACTATATGAGACATAAACGAATATTGTATTGTAATATTTTACACTCAAAGAAAAATTGCTACAAATTTTGGTAGAATTTTAAAACAAAGACAGAATAATCACATTACAAATATATATTGTATATATGTATTATTTACAACTAACTAAAACTCGGTGTGCTTCCCTCTCAGTTTAATTATTATTTTAAATGCTTTTTTAGTTACCATTTTATCCCCAAATAAAGTAGTATACCTTTCCCGCTGACACCCTGTATAAGCATAGAGTCAGTTTCTATCCAGTAAGATTTCTGCAATTCCCGCTTTTTGCCTAATGTAGATAGATAACGAAACTTTAATAGTTGTTGTTCTCCACATATAAAAAATCTAATATTTAGTATGCCACGTCTTCTTATCTAATATCGCCCAGTAACTGACAGATGATGTGCATTATTCACAACGTTGTTTGAACCTAATTTAGAAACTTCTACTTTTGTCGTTTTCAAGATATATTACTATAATTCCCATAACATTCCATGAATGAACATGGGGACTTCTCTCAGTCAGTGAGCTGCACCCGATTCTATTTTTAGACTCATTGAAAGGGACCTACAATTTAACGCCGGCTCCGAACGGTAAATGCATTTAGAGAAGTTTTCAATAGTAGTAATACTCATAACCAGTTACTAGCTAATGTTATGAGGTGATACCGCTGTTTGAAAACTCTTTCTTTTTTCAGATGGTCTGGCCTGGTATTGAACCGACGACCTTCTGCTTGGTAGGCGGGTGTCTTACCTACCATACCACAGCGACACATAAGATATACAAAAAAAATATTTACTTTATATGAGAGGTACCATGTTCACTTGCCCCATTCTGCTAATATTTTGCCTGTTGATTTGTATTGACAACGAAGTCATGCAGAATAAAATCAGAATACATATAGTTTGTATGGAGATATCGCGCCCACTTGTCCAATTCCGACCATTTTTTTTTTTTTTTTTTTTTGATGACTTCTATTAGCTACGAAGTCAGATAGAGCAAATTCAGAAGCTTTTGCTTTAAGCGTTCTTAACCCTAGAGCCATAACTTTAGTTGACTCGACTAACATTGCTTTTATTTTCATATGCAGCTGTTTATTTGAACTTGAACTCTTCAGTATTCTCTGTCGCCAGTGTTCTCTTCTAGTGAGCTCGTGTCAGTCGATTCGACTAATGGTTAGTTTTCATGTAACTTTCAATCTTATATTTTTTGGAGAATTAAAATAAGTTTTAAAAAAGATTTGATTGATGATTTAAAGCAATTAAAAGCAAAATTAGCGGTTTTGTTCCTATTAAAAGTATATATTGAGAAACTTAATATCACCGAAATATGATAAGACCGCTCGGAGAACACACGGAAGAAGCGTGTAACAAATGCTATTAAAAAAGAATATATATATTTTTGCATTACTTACTTATAATTTAGTTATTTTCTTTAATACGAACTGAATTTGTGGATTTCAATAATAATTTTTTGTTATTTTTTTGCTAATTAAAATAGTTAATCTCAATAATGTCTCCTACAGTATGTTCCTAAAAAACATTTAAAAAAACTATTTATTCTTAAATAAAAAAGGTAAATATCTTTTTTAATTTCTATTCAAAAGAAAGTTGAAAAGTTAGTTTTAACAATACAATTGACAATTTTTACATGGGCACGGAAAAAATCGGTTTTAAATGAATGTTAGTCGTTTCGACTAATGGTTAGTGTTTATGTATAAAAAAAGGTTACGGTTCTAGGGCTTGTATCTTATACAGAAATCAATACTTAGTTTGTATATGATATACCACGCTTTTTGACTGATGATTTGTATTGACTATGAAGTCAATTAGACCAAATTTTGAAATGTTACCCGTAACCATTCTCAGGATATACTAAAATCAATATTTACTTTGTATGGGAGGTACCATTCCCACTTGTCTCATCCCGCCCACTTTTTGACTGATGATATGCTTTGATTTGGGCTAGATATCGAGTACATTTCTGTTATCATTTTGATGATATGGACAAATATATAATAACTTTGTACGGGCATGGCAACGCCTTGTGGGAGTTTTTGAAATTTATATAGTCTATAGTTCCTGCTATGTATCGAGGCAAATCTGGCTCCTATATGATCGGGCTCGCTCGGATTCTATTATAGGGATGCCGCGACATAGGCTGCGAACTCTTGTGGCTTTGATTACTGGGCACTGGGTGGCTGGTGCGCACGCAAGGTAATTGGGTCTGCCGTTCAATGACTAATGTAGGGGTTGTCAGGATGAGGAGGAAGAGGACACTGTCGAGCACTTCCTATGCCAATGCCCGAGTCGTTCGGAGATTAGGACAATTTTCCTTGGCAGTCCGTGTCTGGATGGCTTTTCTCTCTCTTCTTTTGTACATGCATGTGGTTGGTTCGGATCGCACTGGGACGCGGACATATAAATTGTTCATTTTCTGGATTACTGATGGGTATCACAGTGGGATCAATACTGAACCCAGGTGGGCTGGACGTGTCTGGCTACCCGTCGTAACTAACTAACATAGTTCCTTCAGACATACATGGAGATACTGTAAAAATTTCAAGGAAATTGGTTCATACAAACACACATTCGTTTTTTTATATAAGATTTTTCATTAAACTTATATTTTTTTAAAAGAACATTTTCTTATCTTTTATCTTAACTCTGTTTATATACAATATTGATGCGAATTTTTTTTTTTGTATTCAAATTAATACTTCAACACAACTAATTGCTTGTTAAATATAAACTATTTTACATTTTATATTGGCAGACTTTTGGCAGATGAGAATAAATTTGTTTAAAAGTTCTATTATCAGTAAAGTTTAAGCACAGACACGCAAACAAAAAACAAAAGATTTGTGTATTAAGGTTGTTCCGTAGCAGGAGGCAAATATACTTTTAATATTTACGTTTTCAATAAAATTTAATTTTATGTAAAAAAAGCTTTTACTCCAGCGCAATGGGCAAGCAGTTATTCGTTTATACAGGTCATGTGAGGATGACGAAAATAGCCTTCGAATAATAGTATTGAACAGTTCATTTTAGTGGCGCTTGCCATTTTACCTTCCTTTCGAAAACACTATTAACACCCTTGCATGCTCGGCTATTAGGAACGCTTTGGCCAATACGGTGACTCTTGGCAAAGTTATTGATATAATTAAAGGACTGTACATAAATGCGAAGTGACGCGTCCTACACGTCGGCAGTGCCAATCCTTATCAAGGTTATTGTTAAGCAAAGAAAGTTCTCATTGAATTGCTGTTTAACGTATGACCCGGAGACTTAACACTACTCTGAGGGACTTCGACCGACAATATTTGCCAAAATTTGCCAAATTTAGCGTGTGTGTAAAATCTATACTTGCGTAAGCTTACGATTCGTGGACGCATTTTGAAAATATTCAAATCAGACACAATATAAAAGGTCCGCCAAATATTTTTTTTTTTTTAAATGCTATAAAAAAACTACTGAATATTTTTCAATTTTTTTTTTTTTATTTGAAAGTACAATCCTTCTGGTTAATAATTTCTCTGAATTGTTGGCGTAACACTTATCTTTGACGGCACCCCACAAATAATTGCCCAACGGTGTCAAATCGCAGCTCCAAGGTCGCCAAACGCACAAAAAGTTATTATAATATGATTATTTTTTTTGAGATATGGCGTTAATAAAACGCAAAAAATGTCTGAAAATGTTGCTGTCGAAACCTGCTGCTGTCCAAACCTGCGCCATTTAAGAATTAAACATGGAAATTTAATTTAAGGAATTGACTTTTAAGCCTGACAAGGTGTAAATAGAGCCTTTCTTTACTTTCATTTTGTTGGCTTTTCTGCCATTTTTGCAGGTGAAGCCTATTTTCATTTGTCTGGTTTAAAACAAGTATTTTAGCTGCAATTGTTAAAAAGTGTTTGCATATGAATCAGTGAACAATCAACTAAAAACAGCTGTGCTCTATGGGATATACACATTTTATTTGGAAACTTAGTTTTTCCTAATTTCGTCAGAAATTATTTTGCTATTGATTTATTGAGACCAAAAACTGCATGACACAGTGGATCTTTGAACAGCAATTAATACCAGAACAGTCACTAAGTATATAAGCTAAATAGCCTGATAAATAGCATAGCTAAATATGCCCGTCAATACCTTAAGTTCGCTTATGTTGAGCAAAAGCAGCCTTCGGGATCAAAGTTTTTCGTCTGTCTCAGTCACTCACTTATAGTCAAGTAAATTCTTCTTTAATCCCGGAGACGATCGTTCACCTGGTTTATATCACAGAGACACCAAAGAACGGTTCAGATACCCCCAAGCTCGCAGGTTTTCAGGTGATTCATAATGGTCCGGTATATAACTGTTGTGGATACCAATTTTATTGGAAGACGTACGACAGTCCTTCGAGCTTAACATGTATGATACAAAGCCCTTAAGGTTGCTTGACTGTCTGACATCACAATTATTCCTATACTCTAATGAAATTTTCTAATCTATTCTGCAGATTTTTGTAGTCCTAGATCCACTTTGAAAAAATAATTAAAAGAAATAATTTATTCAGGAAATTATTCAGTAAATATTCAGCTTCATTACTATTCCACCTTTTTCTTGTGTTATTTAAGACACAATCAATGAAAAATAATTTATGAAATTAATATGAAACATCTGGCACTGTGAAGCTCCCTACGGTTTAAGTATGCCAAAGTATTGATTCAAACGTAACCAAGTATTACACAAGATGTGTAACATCAAATATCAATTTATATTCTAATTAAATTATGTTTTGCTGTCTTTTTAATCTTTCTTTTACTCTATTCCTATACGAATCACATTAAAGCTCATCTACAATTCACCTTCATATCTGATAAACTAAAAAAAAAAATATTTCTGAACATATTTAAAGGTTCTCTTTATTTGTAAAAGAAAATTGTAACAGAATTTAAGTTCTTTTGTGTACGAGGGCAGTTTGGTAATTTTAAAGCAGGGCAAGAAATTTAGCGTACACAGAAGATAATTTTGCAAATAACAACATAAAAACTGTCTTCAGTATCACTAAACAATTCACTAACACATCGGAAAAGTTATAGTGAATTAGAAGTGATTACAACTAAACAGTTGGAAATTAGGATAGAGCCCTACTCTCCCATGTTATTAAGCGAAACGAGAGCAAATAATTTTTGCGGCTGCATAACCCTTTCTACTGGACAGGATATGTTATATCGACTGATTTCGAAATTTACTGGAAATAGTCTAAGGAAACGGCAAGAACCTCGGGGTACAAAGGATAGTACGGGAGTCTATTGGTCAATAGAGCGAACTGAAAAAAGCAAATAATCCTTAATATTCTGAAAAGTAGTGACTTGCCAGTGAAAAGATTGAAGCGAAATAAGCTTTATCAGCATCATTGTTCAAATTACAAAGAATGCTACGGATTGATATGCTCTTGAAAATTAACTTGTTTTTATTGATCTCGAAAAGTCTTCTGATACCCACACAGACTAGGATATTTTTAACGCATTGACGTGCTCCTGGAAAAATTATTTACTCGTACATAATACGATAATTAACATATTAACTCGTGTGAAACACATCATTTAAGGATGTTGTCTCCATTCAGACATTTGCAGCACACTCTCAAAAATAAGTCTGGACAGAAATTATGTTCTAATATTCCTTAGGCTATGTGTCAATTACCAAGTTTTCTTGCGAAAGTTACTTCCAGAAATTACTTCCAGAAGTTTTTGCAGTGTAAAAACTTATTAGAAGTCGACTTCCAGAAGTCACGGTTGCAGCAATTATGTGGAAACACGTGTTTGTTGCTTGCTGGAAAGAACTTGAACGACTTGCTGTGTTTTGAGTTTGTTTTGCGTTATTTTGAGTTATTTTCTAAACTTTTAAAATGAACAAAAATAAATTCAATTCAAGTAGTAAAAAAAACATTTGGTAATTGAAAAACAAGAAAGTTATTCTGAATTATGAGAAACGTCCTCAAAAGACTATAAGAATGAAATTAAAAACAAAAAGCTTTAAAGGCAATAGCTAATGATATACAGGTAACAAATTCATTTACTAATCAATAAAAATCAATATAACGTGTTATTAAGAAAACTAAATTAGAAATAACTTTATTGTGGAGCCAAGAACTATATCTAGTAAAAAATTTAGATCACAGAAGAAAATAGTGCAAAAAATTCATTGATTAAAAAATATATTTAAAAATTAAAAAAAAAGTATTCGACATGATAAAAACGAGTTGCTTTTCCTTTACATTTTATAACCTCTCTTAAACCTTCTGGCATAGATCTTCCCAATTATTTGCGTATACAGATTCCATATTGCCCCACTCTTCTTGAGGGTTTTCTTTCAACTGATTTTTATTTGTAAGGTAACGTAATCAAAAAATATTAATATGGCTTAAATATGGAAATTGTGGCGAAGTTTTTATTATTTTTGGGCCATTATATAAAAGCTTTAGCTTTTTATTGATGACCAAACGCTATTGATCATTATCTTGGAAGAAATGAAATCATACAGAAATTCTTAATTTTTAGCGGTCTGTCGTAAATTTTGCTTGGGTAGGGTAATGTATTTGAGATGATTCATAATGCCATCAATAAATGCTAAATTACCCACACCGGATGCTGCAATACACCCCCAGGTCATAACACCATCTCAGCCGTGTATTACAGTTGGTTCAATATTTCTCTCTTATAACTCTGTATTGGGTTTCCGATATACTAAAACCTTCCCATCACAGCCAAAAAGGTTGCATTTGCTTTCATCAACAGAAGTAACATCCATCCAGAAAACATGAGGCTTAGATACATACTCCTTAGCGAAATCTAATCTAATATTCCTATTTTTCTTGGAAATGTGGAGTATCTTCCTCACTTATCTAGCATAGAAATCGTGTTTTTTTATATATTTCTTTTAGCTTGGGGTGTTATTAAAATGCCTAAGTGCTCCTATGTACTTTTGGCCAGTGATGCATAAATTTTCATTTTAAGAAGATTCACAAAAATAATATGAAATGTCGAATAGTTTTTCTGACCACTGTAGACGCGCCAAGAGAAGAAAATTGTTTGAATTAAAGTTAAAATGTAGGCAAAATAATCATTAGATATTCTCAGGAAATTTTTCAGCTGCATTGAAAATTCGATTCGAAACTAAAACCTACGCACCGCAGCAACCAATTTCGCACGCAAACACTCACTTTTGTTTCTTTTTTTTAATTTGTAGTTTCTTTTTACTTAAATATAATGCTATGACAGCTGCCAATCATATTTTTCCTCAAGACTCTTTTATACTGTCATTCGTAAAAACAGCAAACTCTACTGTAATTTGTGCTCACATTTTGTGGTAACAAGTCTGTAATTTCTTGCAGCAAGTTCGCTGTAATGACTTCTACAAACTACTTCTGAAAGCAGACTTACGCAAGTTTCGGTTTGAGTGAAAACACTTCAGTAAATACTTGCAGAAGTTCTTTCGCAAGTGAATTGCTAGTGGACACACGGCTTTATGGCACAACACATCATCCTGCGTAGGAAATGAAGGGGAACTGGGCACATCTTACTTACTCCGAATATTTGGATATATTGGATATATTGGATATATTGTGCTCTGAAATATTTTTAAAGTGAAATTAAAATTTTTGGTTTAAATACTGACCAAGTCATGACTTGTTTTAATTAAAATTTATGGCACCACCTAACTCTCAACTAAGTTTATTACCGCTTAACAACTTTGGATGAATATAAGTACAAACTATAAAGTGCGGTTAGAAGGCGTTTAACATTAAAAGTATGCCAATAATATTTTCAAAAAATAAAATACATAAAAGACCAATCTTTATGGATTTCAGTTAATGAAACAACTGACGACACTGGAAAAATATATCGCAAATGCAGATGTTCTACATTGTGACAAAGAATCGTCAACCCAAAAGTTCTTAATTAACATAGTTGTTTGTAATAAAGACAATAACTTCACAATTCGTTTAAGATGTTGGACAAAAACTTAAATAAAAACTATATTTTTTACTATTTGTGACAGTCGCTGCGTCGTATATGGTGAAAGCTGCCATACCATAAGCTATAAAGGTGTTTGACCTTAAACTAACGCATGTTACATGCCTTAGTCATAAACTGTATCGTTTATGCGAACGTATAGAGAGAGATCAATACGAAAATGTAAACTGCATCATTTCAAATATAAATAGAATGTCCTTGAAAGCTCCAAAAAGAGTTGCCATTTTAAAATAAATGTATCTGGAAATTCCATTGCCGTCCGAACAAGTTATAGTTCCCACGCTTACAATTATGAAAAAACCTTAACTAAAAATATAAATACAAAGAGTGTAACGATCTTTATAGCCGTAAATCTTGGTTTCATTGAAGAGTTACTTAAACAACTGCAAGCCAATTGCCTAACATTAGTTCAGCAGTATGCCATATTAACTGAGACGGCTCAGACTATTGGCAAGATGAAAGATTGTAATACAAAATTTAATATTAAATCTAAGCTAAAACAAATTATAATAAAAAGCAAAGGACTTAATGTAGTAAAATTTATATGTCAGCATCTAACAAAAGATCTTAGCATAGCTCGATTATATGAGTAGGTATTGATATTTTCGATGTATAAAAGTTTGTAGTAGACAACGCTTTATGTTTGAAAATTTAAGTCAATGTTTTGTTGTTAATTGTAAAGAAAATTGTAAGAAAATTCTGCTCTAATTTACTAAAAGTTTTAACTTATGTATTCAGTAAAGAGATTCGGTAAATCGCACAAGAAGTAGATATTTTTTGTCGTTTGCAGTAATGATTATGTGAGTCGACAGATCTCTTTTTCGACAGGCAACTCTGTCACAAAAGCGAAAAACACAAAGAAGAATTGAAAAAAATAAATTAATTTTGAAGCATAGCAGCATGTTTTGGCAATTGTGCAAAAGATATGTTAAATAAAATGTTTATCTATTAATTTTGTTTATGTCTGCAAATTCTTTTATTCATTACGGCTACCATTGCTTCCAAAAAAAGCAGTGCCACAGCCGCAGAACAAAATCAACTTTACGAAAAATTTTACGATTTTACAACACAAACATTTTTGTCGTTATCTTGTGACAAACCTATATCGAATATCGTAAATAAAAGTTACTGAATAGCAATATCAACAATTCTGTCGCTTACTGTTCAAAACTATAGGATTATCGTAAAAAAAGGTTACTGAATCGGGCTACAAATCTCCTTAGAAATTATAGTAGAATTTTTGTTTTTTTATTCTGTTGTATTGTTAACTTCTCCTATCTTTAAATGTAATCAAAAGATAGATCCATAAGCCCTTTTTCTTTAGCAGAGAAGAGATTTTTATTTTTTAGCTCATATTTTCGAGTTTTTACTGCATACTCGTAATTTATGCGTATAAAACAAGTTTTTAGGAATATTTTCTGGTTTCCTTGGTAATGATGCTTCCATTGTCTTTTATTGATGGAATACTAAGAAATCAAAACCAAGCAGCATCTATAGATAATCTCTTGAATGTAAACTAACTGCAGGAGCAATTTTAATTAGTTTTTTCAACGATGCTATGCTGAGAAACACACAACTTTTTAATAAAGAATATTTTTTTTTTCTTTTCAAAAAAGTTATAAAATTATAACACTTCCCTCGCATTTTCACTTATTTCTTGGCTTTCCTTTTACTGCAAAATTCCTGGAAATAGCATATAGTAGTGTGTGTGCCTATGAATAATGTATATGCGTTTTCGTTTCTCTGATATCCTTTTTGCCTTTACATAAGTGTAGTTGTAATATAGTTTTTCTTTACATGTTTTACATGTATCGAACTGTTTTTATTGTTGCTGTTGTAACTCGTTTGCATGTTTGTTGCTTCAAATGTGTAAGTATGTATATGTAAACGAGTATTTCGTTGTAAACGGCTGTGTGTATGTAAGTGTTTTTAAAAATGTCAAAATAAGATTTATTTGGGGTTAGAAATTTCCAATTATCACCTGCATAAATAACACACACACACACTCAGACACACACACTCAAACACACACACACACATGTATAGATATATATAAATAGAGACATAAGCTGAAGCATACATAAACACCTATAACTCTTATAAACACACTTTTATACGTTTACAAGTGTTTCCAAGTGTGTTACAGTATAAGTATGTGTGTACGTTTATAAAATTTATGTAAAATTCGACACAAATGTTGTATTGACAGCCGACATTAAATTTATTCAAGCACATGTGCTGGTACACACACATGCTTACGTATATTTTCATACACTGACTTCTTTCCGTATGTGGTGTTAGAGATTAATGAAGAAAATATTTACATAAATTTAGCACAGATTATTAAAATATCTTTTTATTTCATTTTATTTATTTATTCAGTTTTTTCTATTTTTGTTTTTGAGGCGTTGATTTAAAACATTAAATAAGAAATATGTTCTGTTTTCTTATTTTTTTTTTATTCTTTCTTATTTGATTTAAATTAAAATAATAAAAGTTGCAGTTATTCAACCTGAATATATCAATAAACTGTTTTTAAACACTGTTGTAAAATTAAATTGATCGGTTATGAAGTTCTGTATGCCATCACTAATCGATCACAGTGTTGCCCATATGGTTGGTTGGTTATGTTACAACTATGGCGTTTCAATAAGTCACTTCTACCTGAACCTATAGTTGATTATGTTCAATCAACACGAGTAACATAACAGTATTTTACTAGTCAAGGATATAGAAATGAAATTTTTGTAGTCATTACAGATTCGGTCTGCGAATTGACTTAAGCAAAGAAAGCCATTTTGATAAATTTTGAGCTGCAACTGTTCATGGTTTTGTATGCGATATGTATGTAAATCACTCTTTAACATTTCAAGTTTTATGTGTTAAATATACTCCAAAAAAAAAATTTTATTTCAATAAAAAAAATTTGGATATTTGTAAAAATATATATGCAAAGAAATATGTTATAAATTTTTGTTTAATTAAAGTGTTCGGATCTAATTTAACTGAGAGTAAATATCGTGAATTTGTGTTATCCTAAACAGCACAATTGGCAACAATTAGAGAGCAAAAGACTTAAAATAAGGATGAGGATAGTGATCGATGAATTTTAGACAAGTTTGAGCCCATATCTGAATTGTGAAATAAAGTGATTGGCATATTGCCCACGCATTACAATATGTTCAAAATATAAAATTCGATGAGCAACCTATTCCGGCTATACATAAGTTAAAAACTAGCCAAATATGACATAAAGTTGGCCGATATATTCACGTTATACCATTCACGTTATTTTGCATCATCATGAGAATGAATTCTATAGCAGTCACGTCTGCAAATGTGTAGTAGTCATAAGTCAAAAATTTTTAATATTTTTATATCAATTTTACATCTTACAAAATTATTTTGTTATCAACGGATGATCTTACCAGTATAAATGGCGATAAGCTCAATTAAAATACAATATGAACTTTCTTCAATTGAATTTATTTAGTACACGACCGAACCGATTTCGCGTTTAAATTATAATTATTTGTAATTATAGTAATGGTAACCCTATCTTGCATACAAAACATACACGACAATTATTTTCAATCTTCTTTCTTTCACTTATAAAAGAGATGGATTACAAATTAATCACTAAATAATAATATTCTTTGATAAATAAACAAAATATAAAACCAACAACAATATCAATCATAACAATATTCGTTTTACTACTTCATACTGTTTGTCATTTCTCTTTAAAAATTATATACCAAAGAGAAGACTATACAGAAAAAATCTTGAAAAGAGAAAAACCGTAACAAAGCAAAAACAAATTTTATTGCACTTTTTTGTAATTTACCTTCATATACACGTTTGTAACACTGAATATTTTACACTTTAAAATTGAAACATTTTATGAAATATTTTATTAAATTAGACACTTAACTTTAATATTTTACACTTTTTTTAATTCAATCACTTTTAACACATTAATTAAATAATTTCAACGGACAACACTTAAGAACGACCGATTTCGATAATTGCGACAAGAAAACTGAGTTTTAGTGAAAAGTAGAGTTACCAGACTTAGAGTTTAAGAAACATAATAAGACTTCCCTTAGAATTTACCAAATATGTTTTGACCCTTTTCGCATATATTGCTTCCTTTATTGGAATTTATCATAAAGAACTCTTCCCGCGTTGCTGGGAGCTTTTTCGTTGTATACTATTTTTGAAGAACAAAAAAAATTTTTTATTTTTTTTTTTAAAGTGCATTATATACTTGAAAATCTTTGTCATTTACCTCAATTCAAACCTGAACAAAAAAAAATTGGGTTTTTGTAAAAATATATATGCAAAGAAATAAGACATAAATTTTTGTATACTTACGGTGTTCGGGTCTAATTTAACCCAGAGTAAAAAGCGTGAATTTGTGTTATTCTGAACAGCACAATTTGCAACAATTCGAGAGTAATAAGACTTAAAAATAGGGATGAGGACAGTGATCGATGAATTTTACACAAGTTTGAACCCATATCTGAATTGTGAAATAAAGTGAGAGACAAATAGCCCAAGCTTTTCAAAATATAAGAGACGATGAGCAGCTGCTAAAATTATAAGAAGATGCCTTTTCCGGCTAAACATAACTTAAAAACCAGCCAAATACGACATAAAATGTTGAGCGCTTTGCGAATCTACCTACCATATACAGGCCTACCATATATAGGCAAAGATATATGAACTATGGCTGAAAGAAACCAAATTAGCTCTCGATTTTGCAATTAGTCTGAAATGTTACAATGATCTGTTTCTTTGATCATCACATCAATTGGGACAAAAATTTTTTAGAAAATCATTGTTAATGTACTCGTAGTGTCAATTACACTTGAAAATAAGATTGAATTACTACCACAGATATTTGCAATAAAGCGAACATCAGTATTTTCGTATTTTTTTCACCAGGTATTTTCGTATTTTTCTTTTCATATACAGGGTGTCCGCAAATTATGTATGGAATACAATATCAGATAAATGCCCGCCTCTGTTAGCCTTACAAATGCAAGTCCCTTTGAGCATATTTTTCATTACATTCTCACACATTTTACGCGGTATTTCATTAATTTCATCGCGAATATTTTGTTTGAGTTGCTGTAGTATTTCTGGTTTGTTTGCATAGACCTTGCTTTTCAGATATCCCCACAAAAAGAAGTCCGGAGCAGTCAAATCAGGCGACCGTGGAGGCCAATCAACATCACCATTTCTTGAAATAATTTGTTTCAGAGAAAGGTCTCGCAGTAGTTTCATTGTAATCCTGGCGGTATACGATGTGGCACCGTCTTGTTGTGGCTTTAAAAAGTTTTCAATTATATCACGATATCGCTCTCCATTGACAGTTACCGTTACGCTGTTTTCAGTTTCAAAGTAGTAAGGTCTAATGGTTCCTTCTGACCAAATTGCACACCAGACTGTCACTTTGAAAAGATGCAAAGGTGACTGATGAATAATTTGAGGATTTTCCATTGCCCAGAACCAACTATTCTGTTTAACACATAACCATTCAAATGAAAATATGCCTCGTCACTCATTATGATTTTTCCTTAAAAACCGATGATTGATTTTGATAAAATGTTTTAATAATTAAAACACGTTGGTTTACTGAATATTTTCCAACGATAAATTTGTCACGTCTCTACTTCACGACTGCCAAATATAAACTATCAAGACTAATGTTTACCAAAGTGGCGGCAAGACAAAGTAGTATACCTTCCCGACGGACACCCTATATTTAAAAAAATAAGCTAAAATAAAATAAAGTACTTGAGAAATTAGTAATCGCGAGGACATAAAACCTCAGATAGTATTAAATTACAAAAAAGCAAGTTAGTGGTTGATACGCAGCACAAAGTTGTTTCGTGTTATACTTGACAAAAAAGACTAATTGACTGTCATAAGTGATATTTAGAAATATGAAGGGTATACCGGCTTAGAATGGCTTTTTATTCTTACATTGGCTAAAATTTTGGCTTGAAACTTCCCACGGATTATATAAAGAATTGAAGTACGTTACCAAGAGCATAATTTTTGAAATAAATTGCACAAGAACAACGCCATAATCCTGAACACGATAAGCAGCTTTCAAGTTTGACCAAATAGAGAGAAAAAGTACACTAACTAGACTACTGCTAATTATGTTCCAAAACAGGCAATAAAACACCATTTGTATACATTAGTATGCATTAGCTGCAAAGAATTTGTATGCAAACAGTACTTTAATATAATTATTTTATGCAAGCAATGCAATTATTAAAAATAGTATTGATGTAACCTTAATTATTTATACATCAGATACATATTTATACTGCTGGAATTAACTCTTTTAAGTCACTGTACTCCTACATATACAATGAACCGACCACCCCTAACTTCAGAAAATTTGAATACCTTATGAAGGTTAATACACACTTATGTTCTCAGAATAATAATTTTTTTTTAAGAGGAGGAACTACACTATAAGCCACAAAGAGTTACAAAACAGTTTGACAAATTTAACCCTATTTTATGCTTTAAAATTCGCTAATATAAGCTCTTCTAATGCCTATCAAAGGTAAATTTACCAGCAGCGTTGCCAGAATAATTTTATCAGATTTTTGATGATTATTTTACCAAAATATTTAATGTCAAATGATGATTAATTAAATTTCAAAATTATGAACAAAATTCAACAAAAATTTTTATCAATCGACTTGTAGTTTGTTTAATGCTGTGTCTACTGCTCACAAAATGTATCGTTGTTTCTGGGCATTAGAAAGTAATTTAAATAGCATTTTTGAAGAAATATAGTTGTAAAAAAACGTATTTTTTAAAGCTTCAGACTTAAAAAAATAAAAATGTGCAGTATTTAGAACGAAAAGGTAACACTCATGTATAATTTTGCTGTGTTGCATGTTTATACAAACTATACTTTCAATAAAACTTCTTTTGATGAAAACAGTGCGAAAACTGTAAAATCAATGAATTTATAAAAATGCAGAAATTTTGGTTTTAATGAGATTTTACCGCATTTGCTTAAAAATAGCTTTCAAGTTTACCTTCTCTGGCAGTATTAACAAAAAATTGATGACGAGTTTAAAGAATTTCGTCTAGTCAACTTTAATGATAATTTTGCAATTCTAGATAACTTGAGTTGTGAAGAGTTTTGGTAAAAATTATGAAATTACTGATGATGACTAAGCTTTAGATTTATATTCTTTAAACAATTTGTGCAAAATTTTATGAATTCTCCTATTTTTTCTAAAAATTTTGGTCAAATATTCTAAAAAGTTAGCTTAAATGAAACAAAATTTCGAAATAGATTGTATTTTTAGCACAGAAAATTTGTAAAAGTGAATAAAATATTTATTTGGGGCGATAAGGAAACTCATTTGAAGGTTATATCGTGTAAGTGTTGCCCAAGGCTACGCCGTAGGTAGTCCATCCGTCTGCTACAATATTGACATACGTTTTCCAGCTGCCATTTCAGTCGCTATCTCATCAATCACAGCTGTAATGTTGTCTTCAGAATCTTCTGGAATTGTGAATGGCTTGTATGTACACGAGAGCTTAGTCTAAAGGGGTCAAACTACTCATCAAACTCGCCATCAATAGATTTGATTAAAAATTACAAAAATTTGCCAGCGTTGTTCCCCTGTTAATTATTCATGGCAAGTGACGAATATTTTTTCAACACTGAAAACCCAATTGCAAAAGAAATAATCCTACAAATGTTTTTGACTTTAGTTCAGCTTGTTGGTTAATATTATGCTCTGTATTGTACACAAAATTCTTTGAGATTCGTACCAAATTAAAAGCACAGTTACAAAATATTTATTCTCATATTAATGTTAAGTAATAGGAAAATAAAAATTTAAAACGTCTTTTCTAAAAAATCTTGTTTTCTGAGTTATAACACTACTGTAATAAATGAGCGATATATTATTACTTTTATGTTTTGTAGAAAAAATTAAAAAAAAAATGATTTTATTCCAAATATGATTTTTCTTTCGGCAAATGCTCATTTTCTTTCCAAAACTACTGGCAGCGCTGCTTACCAGTCTGTTTGTCAAGTCCGAAAAGTCTAAAATGTATGTAAGAGGAGTGTAAATGTATGTAACGACGATGATACTTCAGCCTTCCAAAAGCTAGACAGTTATTATTATAAACAGAAGTTTCTGATAAACGGGATATCCGTGTTATTGATTACCGCTGGAGAGTAAAAATAAATGTTTTCCAAGCTTGTATACAATTGTATACAATTGTTCGTGTATACAATTGTTTCTCTTATAACACGATACTTGTTTAACTGTTTCGATTCTACACAGTACTATATTTGCTAATAATGGAACATAGTTTAGATTTTACACAGTACTATATTAGAAACTATTACTACATGGTTTTGTAGAACACGGTAAAATATTTGTATTTTTCTAAATATTTTAACCTTAATGGTGGAGTCAAAGTGAAACCCACTATTCACCATAAAAAGTCATTGAAGGGTAGGCTTACCAGACAGCCTAGATTTACAAAAATTTATACCGCCTGTCAAGAATCAAGACAAAAATATTGTTTGTCAAACCAATTTTTTAAAGTTTTCTTTATACAAAGTTTTGTAAAAAGCTAGTTAGTTGTGAGTCACACCTTAACGTTATTTCTTTGTTTCAAGGCTTGGGAGGTACACAGTTGAGCAGCGCAGACTGTTGAAACCTTTTACGTTAAAGGGCCTTCAAATCAAAATGCATTTGGTGCACTTCATGATTTTTTTGTTCAGCATTTGGTCGATCGAGAGTAATTTGTGCAAATTTCAGCAAACCTTGTCTGTAGTAAATGTGGAAATACCCGTGCATGCTCGCTAAATTCGTTTTGCAGAAAACATTGCTTTTGTTCGAAATTGAGGTCGGCCAAGCAGTTACCGTGAATTGTGTTCGCTACCGCGTAATGATAACGGACTTCTTGTGGCCAAAAATTAAGGATATGGATCTTGATATGATATGTGGTTCCAACAGGATGGTGCTACTTGCCACACAGCCAACGAAATCAATGGTTTTTTTGCGTGAGAAATTCAAATGGCCGATCATGTGATTTGACACGGTTGGACTTCTTTCTTTGGGGACATTTAAAGGAAAAAGTGTACGTCAATAAGACAAGAGTTAAAGGATGAGATAATTCGGCACATTACCGACATTAGACCTCAATTATGTCTCAGAGTCATTGAAAATATGGACCGGCAATTACTTGGCCGATATATAGTTTCATACACAACTAACATAGATCAGACTTTCAAAGTTGAATGCTACAGCATTATCACGAAAATGAATTCTATAGCATGTAGTAGTCATAAGTCAAAAATTTTTAATATTTTTATAATAATAATATGACCCTAACAAAATTATTTTATTACCAACAGATAACCTTACCAGTATAAATGACGATAAGTTCGATTAAAATACAATACGAACTTTCTTTAATTGAATTTATTTAGTACACGACCGAACCGATTTCGCGTTTAAATTATAATTATTTGTAATTATAGTAATGGTAACCCTATCTTGCACACAAAACATACACGACAATTATTTTCAATCTTCTTTCTTTCATTTATAAAAGAGATGGATTAAAAATTAATCATTAAATAATAATATTCTTTGATAAATAAACGAAATATAAAACCAACAACAATATCAGTCATAACATGAAAAAACAACATTCGATTTACTACTTCATACTCTTTGTCATTTCTCTTTAAAAATTAAATACCAAAGAGAAGACTACACAGAAAAAATCTTGCACAGAGAAAAACCGTAATAAAGCAAAAACAAATTTTATTGCACTTTTTTATAATTTACCTTCGTATACACGTTTTTAGCACTTAACATTTTACACTTTAAAATTGAAACATTTTATGAAACATTTTATGAAACAATTTATTAAATTAGACACTTAAATTTAATATTTTACACTTTTTTTTAAATTAAATCACTTTTAACACATTCATTAAATAATTTCAACGGACAACACTTAAGAACGACCGATTTCGAAAATTGCGACAAGAAAACTAAGTTTTAGTGAACAGTAGAGTTACCAGACTTAGAGTTTAAGAAACATAATAAATCTATTTAACCCTTTTCGCATATATTGCTTCCTTAATTGGTACTTATCATAAAGAACTACGGAAACCCTTCCAGCGTTGCTGGGAGCCCGTGCGTTGTATACCTATAAAACACATTTCTTATAAGAAACATGTAAAGGAATGCATAAAAATTAATGATTTGTATTGACTACCAAGGTATATAGAACAAGTTTAGAAACTGCCCTTCTTACCGTTCTCTAGAAATACAAAAATAAATATTTACTTTGTGTTGGAGGTGCCACTCTCACTTAATCAATTTCGACCATATTTCGTTTGGTGCTATATATGGATCACCAAGTTATTTAGAATAAATGCAGAGTTTTCCAATATTAATGTTCCCAAGATACATAAAAACCAATATTTACTTTGCATGAGTGGTGCCACTCCCATTTATTCAATTCCGACCAGTTTTAGAGTGATGATTTATATTGATCAAAATGTTATGTGGATCAAATTTGGAAATTATCACTACTACCATTCTCTAGAGAATAAATATTTACTTTGTATGGGATGTGCCACACCCACTTATTCTATTTCGATCATATTTCGGCTAATGATGAAGATTCACTACCAAGTTATTTGGACCAACCTCAGAACTTTCCACTGTTACCATATCCAGAAATTAGTATTTACTTTGTATGGAAGGTGCCACTCCCGCTTATTCAATTCCGCCCTATTTGACTGATGATTTACTTTGACCACAAAGTTATTTGTGCTAAATTTAGAAACTTTTACTATTACCGTTTTAAAGATATAGACATAAAAAAAAAAACTTTTATATGGGCGTAGTAGCACCACTCAATTGAATTAAAACCATAAGTGAAAGTACACTTTTCCAACGCAAACCGATTTACAAACGGCTTAGTGGTTCTCGAGTTATAAACAAACAAACAAACAAAGGATAATTATTTTTATAAAGTGTGGGCAAATTTAAGGTTAGGAAGTAAATTGGCTTAAAAACACATTTTTTTTCTCGACAAGTTCAGTTTTATTCATACCATTTTATATATAGGAATATGAGAATTAATATTTGAATATGATATCGGGCAAATGTCCAAAGCTTCGCTTATCTCGTCAATGCAGCGCCGAATTTAATCTTAGTATCAGTTGTTTGTGGTTTGTTCACATAAACCCGGTCTTTCAGATGGCCCCAGAGAAAATAATCCAGCGGCGTTAAGTCACCAGAACGAGGTGAAAAATTACGCGACCGGGAAATTTTTCATGCAATTACTGAATTGTTTGGCTGGCTGTATAGCTTGTGGCACCGTCTTGCTGAAACAAACGGTCACGGATGTCAACATTAGCCAATTTTGGCCACAAAAAATTGGTTATCATGATTTGGTAGCGCAGAGAATTCAAGGTGACGGCGTTTCCTTACTCATTTTCGAAAAAATACTTATCGGTGAAGCCGCTTAAACACAAACCGCACCATACGGTTGCTTTTTTCGGATGTAATGGTTTCTCGAAGACTGTTTGTGGATCTTGTGAGCCCCATATGCTACAAGTTTATTTAATTACATAGCAGCCTAATTGAGAATGGGATGCCTCATCACTAAAGATGATTTTGTTGTAAAATGCTTTCTTTTCGTTCAGTTTTTCCAACAGTCAATTCACAAACGTTCGACGCAAACAATGATCGGCTGGTTTTACTTGTTGATGATTTGAACTTTATAGGCGTGATGATGAAGATCTTTATGCAAAATATTGCACTAAGTACCTTTGGTGATACCCAATTGTTGCCAACGTCGACGAGTTGATGTTTCAGGCGCACTTTGCTGTACAGCGGCTATGATTGCATTACTACATCTACTACGAGCGTATTGTTTTGATCTTTTGTTAGCAACAGTACCATAAGCCTCGAATTTAGCGATTAAATTACGCACAGCGGAGCCTGATTACGAGGAAAAGCTGTTAATTTCACAATTTTGTTAAAGAGTGTAGAGTTCCATTGTTAAAATTTTCAAATTTTTTACTAAAGAAGTGTCAAAGGTTGACAGCTCAATTCTTGACATATCAGCATTTGACAGCCAATTTACTTCCTAACCTTAAACCACCCTGTACGAGTATATATAAATAGATTAGGTATTTGCCTTAATGATAGAAGTTGATGAATGCATGGGTGGAGTTGTAGATAAATATTTTTTGGTTTCTTCGAATACACCGAATAAACCAGTCATTTTAATACGAATAACCGGTAAACTTAAATATGTATAATTTTTATAAGTTTTTATATTTTGTATTTCAAATATGCTCATCGCTTAAGTAAAGGGTGTCCAAAATTGAGGTATCATTTTAATTTTAATAAGAAAAAAGATTTTTTCATAATTAAAAATACTTTTATTTCAGTTTATCTCAAATAGATTCCGGTTAATAATGAAAAATTATGTCGGTCAAGGACTGCCCTGCTGGGTCGGCAAGCTCCTAATCTATCTATCATTACAGAATAAAATGGCGTTCTGAGTGGGACATACCAAGCATATATAAACCAAATCTATATTCCCCTCGACATTCAATAATATTCGTCTCAGTCAATCGCTAGAAATAAAAATGTTATATATAAAAAACTAATGCATGAAAAGCTTAACACGCCTTACTTATTGACTTTTAATTTACAACTAAGTGCCTGAACGCAATGTGCCACATTTTAATTGTAAATTATCATTAATTTCGAAAGTTCTTGTAGTTACAACAAATTTCTATTTAGCTACGTTTAATGTAGAAGATGTCCGATCATAATACACAAAAAAAAACGAACTGGTAACACCGTTAAACACGCATGTGGCAACACTGTTAATAGCGCAAATAATTATGGTAGTGACAGATACATTGAGAGTCTTGACACAAACCAATAGAAAAAATATCATAATAAAGTTTATAGCTAATACTACTACTGTAATAATATATAACGTCTTATTTATATATATATGGCAACTTTGAATATCTCATAGAGAACGTGAAGCCATGCTAGATCGTTAAAATGCACACTTGAATAACAACAAATTTTTCTCATTTTCTGTAATTAAGTATTAATGTACGTATATAAATAAGGACTATAAAATGCGTTGTAATTGATGTTCTTTGAAATGCGACAGCCGATTTTATTTTGTAAACCCTTCAATGAAAGGTGAAGTCAATACCAAGGTTTCTATGTATATGCGATCCATTGGTTCGCTAGTTATTGGCGTTGGAGTAAACTTTTTTATATTGCATAAGTTTTACTTGAAAACGAAATTTGTTACAGCATTTAAGCTTTATGGGAGTTACAAAATATTTTTAAGTCCGTGTATATAAAAAGCATGTACAGAGAGCTTGGAGTGTAGCTACACTATTGTTCAACTGGGCGGTGCCACTCCCATATACAATTTTTATATACTATGTATGTCTATATCTTTAAAACGGTAATAATAAGAGCCTTTAAATTTGACTCAGATAACTTTGTCAAATCATCAGTCAAAAATTTGGCCAAATTGTAAAAGTGGGAGTAGCACCTCCCATACAACGTAAATATTGATTTTTGTGTATCTCTAGAACAGTAAAAATGAAAGTTTCGAATTTGGTCTAAATAATTTAGTAGTTAATACACACAACCATTCCAAATATGGGCGAAATTGAATAAGTTGGTGTGGCATCTCCCATACACATTAAATATTGATTTTCGTATCTCTAGAGAACGATAGGAATGGAATGTTCTGAATTTGGTCTAAATGATTTATTAGATAGTACAAATTATCAGTTAAAATGTGAACGGAATAGGATAAGTGGGCATGGTACCTCCCGTATAAATTAAATAATGATTTTTGTGTATCTTGAGAATAGTTCAAGTTGAAGTTTTTAAGTTTTGTTTAAATGACTTGGCAGTCAATACAGATCATCACTAAAAAGAAATATGGAATTTTGCATGTGTAGAGAACGATAACAGTTAAAGCTCTTTTTATCTATTAGGGAGATCGGACGGTTATTATTCGACTGGTTTTTTTAGTTTGGTCGAATATGGTTTTTTCAAAACCTTCATTTTTCGAATACCGAATAAACCGGTTGATTGAACACGAATAACCGGATATTTTAAATAAGTATAATTTTTATACGTTTGCATATTTTTTTTAATGAAAATATGCTAATCGTTTAACTATTTGTATAAATTTAATTATTTTTGTATATATTTGCCAACCTTAAAGGTCTCACAAAGAACGTGAAAACCAAGGCTATTCAACCGGTTAACCGGTTATTTGAATTATTATAAACTGAAAACCGGTTTTTTAAAAGTGATACTTTTTGAATTATTCGAAAAATAGTTTTTGGAAAAAGTCAAATAATCGATCTCCCTATTATCTATCGACATCAGTCAAAAAGCGGGTGCAACAAAAAGTCTCCCAGCAACGCGGGAGGGATTACTTTGGTTTTTTATATATGAAGAATGAGGATCAACTAGACTCATTGAAAGGGACCAACAAACGCCGGCTCTGAACGGCAGATGTAGCAGTTAGTGAAGTTTTTCACAGCGTAAATAATCATAGCCAGTCGCTAGCAATATTGTGAGATGATACCGCTGTTGAAAATTATAGCCTGGCATTGAGTCGAGGACTTCTTGGTTGATAGGCGAGTGTTTTACCTAATATACCACAGTGGTATACACTATTAAGTACGTGGTGCATGCATTTATGTTGCTATAGATGTTTTCCGAAGTGTGAAAATATTTAGAAATCGATGGAAAGATATATTGAGTGGCGTTAAATACTGAAAAGCACTTCCACAACTGGAATTATGAACCTTAAATATGTCTATGAGATTGATGTTAATGTGCAGCAAGGAAAACTTGATTCAAGTAATCTCTTGCCGCTGGCAAATAAAACTCTTATAAAATACGCTGTAAAAATGAAGCACTAGATGAAATATTAGGAAGTTGTCTTCTCGAGGAAAAAATGTCAGTTAAGGCCCTAAAGAGACTCACTTTACTTGTTGGAAACTATGATGTTTTTATGCTGATATATTCTTGAACTGAATAAACAATTTTCAAATTCAAATAATAAATTTATCATATATAGTTTGTTCAATGATCCCAATCTTTCTTTAAAGGTATGTAAATCTACCCGACTGTCTAGTATTAAAAATTAACCCACATTTAGTTAAAACCACATTAATATCCATTTGTCAGCTTAATGTTTAAGTTGGTGGTAATTAAAAATTGTATATATATATTATATAATATTTGATCTAAAGACCAACAAAAGTAATAATTAAATATTCTACCCTGACGCTTGGAATAGCTCAGACAGATAGTTTGGTTTAACCGACCAAAGCTTATCTCTTTTAATGATTATTTTTATTAAATAATTCCTTTTTTAAAATAAGCAAAAATCCTCCATCACTTTGCTCAGGTTATTATTGTTTTAAGCCATATTAATAAGACAAAGACCAATTTCATTTAAAGTTAATGTGTTTGAATACAAAAGTTAATTTCTGTTTTCGTAAAATGTTAATACGAATGTATATCTGATATGAAATAAATATTTGCATAAAATGCCAAAGAAACAGAAAAACATATTAAAATAATAAAAATGTAAATGGGATAAGAATCGACAAAAAAAAAAAAAATAAAAATATAAAAGGAAAGAAAAAATATTTACAAAATACCTTTCAAGAGCAGATTATATTTATTTTAGAAGGCCAAAGCAGAAGTGAGTTTGGATCGGTCTCTAGTGTTTTTAAAGAGAAATTTTAAACAAACAAACACATTATTATTATTATTTTTCTTTTTTTGTAAAGGCAAATATGAAATAATCTTTTATTTGTAGAGGATCTGTGAACCCCAATTTTGTTGTGTGCACAGATGGAGAACGAACAGAAGCAGTATAACAGAGTTAAACACAACTATAACCTTTTTTCCCTCTTTCTCTCTCTTCCTCTCTCTCTCTCTATATTTCTTTTTGCCAACAAGTAAAACAACAACAAAAAGTATAGCAATAACTGCAACAACAATAACAAAAGTAGTTAAAAGGATAATAAAAATACGAAAAGGTTAAACATGAAACTGTTGAATTATTCAATAACTATTGACACGTTAGCACATTATTATTTATGCTACAGAATGATACAACCAACACACACACACACACAACCATATAAACTTTTGGTTTCACATTATAACATATACACTATACATACATATGTGTATCCGTTTCCTGTTACGTTGTTCGCCCCTTCTTATAATTTTTTTTTTTTCTGATTCATAGTTGCTGTTTACTTTTGCTCTTTTAGCTTAAACCGACTTATACATACTCTCGCAGTTGTTGTTCAGAACGAGGTGAAAAATTACGCGACCGGGAAATTTTTCATGCAATTACTGAATTGTTTGGCTGGCTGTATAGCTTGTGGCACCGTCTTGCTGAAACAAACGGTCACGGATGTCAACATTAGCCAATTTTGGCCACAAAAAATTGGTTATCATGATTTGGTAGCGCAGAGAATTCAAGGTGACGGCGTTTCCTTACTCATTTTCGAAAAAATACTTATCGGTGAAGCCGCTTAAACACAAACCGCACCATACGGTTGCTTTTTTCGGATGTAATGGTTTCTCGAAGACTGTTTGTGGATCTTGTGAGCCCCATATGCTACAAGTTTATTTAATTACATAGCAGCCTAATTGAGAATGGGATGCCTCATCACTAAAGATGATTTTGTTGTAAAATGCTTTCTTTTCGTTCAGTTTTTCCAACAGTCAATTCACAAACGTTCGACGCAAACAATGATCGGCTGGTTTTACTTGTTGATGATTTGAACTTTATAGGCGTGATGATGAAGATCTTTATGCAAAATATTGCACTAAGTACCTTTGGTGATACCCAATTGTTGCCAACGTCGACGAGTTGATGTTTCAGGCGCACTTTGCTGTACAGCGGCTATGATTGCATTACTACATCTACTACGAGCGTATTGTTTTGATCTTTTGTTAGCAACAGTACCATAAGCCTCGAATTTAGCGATTAAATTACGCACAGCGGAGCCTGATTACGAGGAAAAGCTGTTAATTTCACAATTTTGTTAAAGAGTGTAGAGTTCCATTGTTAAAATTTTCAAATTTTTTACTAAAGAAGTGTCAAAGGTTGACAGCTCAATTCTTGACATATCAGCATTTGACAGCCAATTTACTTCCTAACCTTAAACCACCCTGTACGAGTATATATAAATAGATTAGGTATTTGCCTTAATGATAGAAGTTGATGAATGCATGGGTGGAGTTGTAGATAAATATTTTTTGGTTTCTTCGAATACACCGAATAAACCAGTCATTTTAATACGAATAACCGGTAAACTTAAATATGTATAATTTTTATAAGTTTTTATATTTTGTATTTCAAATATGCTCATCGCTTAAGTAAAGGGTGTCCAAAATTGAGGTATCATTTTAATTTTAATAAGAAAAAAGATTTTTTCATAATTAAAAATACTTTTATTTCAGTTTATCTCAAATAGATTCCGGTTAATAATGAAAAATTATGTCGGTCAAGGACTGCCCTGCTGGGTCGGCAAGCTCCTAATCTATCTATCATTACAGAATAAAATGGCGTTCTGAGTGGGACATACCAAGCATATATAAACCAAATCTATATTCCCCTCGACATTCAATAATATTCGTCTCAGTCAATCGCTAGAAATAAAAATGTTATATATAAAAAACTAATGCATGAAAAGCTTAACACGCCTTACTTATTGACTTTTAATTTACAACTAAGTGCCTGAACGCAATGTGCCACATTTTAATTGTAAATTATCATTAATTTCGAAAGTTCTTGTAGTTACAACAAATTTCTATTTAGCTACGTTTAATGTAGAAGATGTCCGATCATAATACACAAAAAAAAACGAACTGGTAACACCGTTAAACACGCATGTGGCAACACTGTTAATAGCGCAAATAATTATGGTAGTGACAGATACATTGAGAGTCTTGACACAAACCAATAGAAAAAATATCATAATAAAGTTTATAGCTAATACTACTACTGTAATAATATATAACGTCTTATTTATATATATATGGCAACTTTGAATATCTCATAGAGAACGTGAAGCCATGCTAGATCGTTAAAATGCACACTTGAATAACAACAAATTTTTCTCATTTTCTGTAATTAAGTATTAATGTACGTATATAAATAAGGACTATAAAATGCGTTGTAATTGATGTTCTTTGAAATGCGACAGCCGATTTTATTTTGTAAACCCTTCAATGAAAGGTGAAGTCAATACCAAGGTTTCTATGTATATGCGATCCATTGGTTCGCTAGTTATTGGCGTTGGAGTAAACTTTTTTATATTGCATAAGTTTTACTTGAAAACGAAATTTGTTACAGCATTTAAGCTTTATGGGAGTTACAAAATATTTTTAAGTCCGTGTATATAAAAAGCATGTACAGAGAGCTTGGAGTGTAGCTACACTATTGTTCAACTGGGCGGTGCCACTCCCATATACAATTTTTATATACTATGTATGTCTATATCTTTAAAACGGTAATAATAAGAGCCTTTAAATTTGACTCAGATAACTTTGTCAAATCATCAGTCAAAAATTTGGCCAAATTGTAAAAGTGGGAGTAGCACCTCCCATACAACGTAAATATTGATTTTTGTGTATCTCTAGAACAGTAAAAATGAAAGTTTCGAATTTGGTCTAAATAATTTAGTAGTTAATACACACAACCATTCCAAATATGGGCGAAATTGAATAAGTTGGTGTGGCATCTCCCATACACATTAAATATTGATTTTCGTATCTCTAGAGAACGATAGGAATGGAATGTTCTGAATTTGGTCTAAATGATTTATTAGATAGTACAAATTATCAGTTAAAATGTGAACGGAATAGGATAAGTGGGCATGGTACCTCCCGTATAAATTAAATAATGATTTTTGTGTATCTTGAGAATAGTTCAAGTTGAAGTTTTTAAGTTTTGTTTAAATGACTTGGCAGTCAATACAGATCATCACTAAAAAGAAATATGGAATTTTGCATGTGTAGAGAACGATAACAGTTAAAGCTCTTTTTATCTATTAGGGAGATCGGACGGTTATTATTCGACTGGTTTTTTTAGTTTGGTCGAATATGGTTTTTTCAAAACCTTCATTTTTCGAATACCGAATAAACCGGTTGATTGAACACGAATAACCGGATATTTTAAATAAGTATAATTTTTATACGTTTGCATATTTTTTTTAATGAAAATATGCTAATCGTTTAACTATTTGTATAAATTTAATTATTTTTGTATATATTTGCCAACCTTAAAGGTCTCACAAAGAACGTGAAAACCAAGGCTATTCAACCGGTTAACCGGTTATTTGAATTATTATAAACTGAAAACCGGTTTTTTAAAAGTGATACTTTTTGAATTATTCGAAAAATAGTTTTTGGAAAAAGTCAAATAATCGATCTCCCTATTATCTATCGACATCAGTCAAAAAGCGGGTGCAACAAAAAGTCTCCCAGCAACGCGGGAGGGATTACTTTGGTTTTTTATATATGAAGAATGAGGATCAACTAGACTCATTGAAAGGGACCAACAAACGCCGGCTCTGAACGGCAGATGTAGCAGTTAGTGAAGTTTTTCACAGCGTAAATAATCATAGCCAGTCGCTAGCAATATTGTGAGATGATACCGCTGTTGAAAATTATAGCCTGGCATTGAGTCGAGGACTTCTTGGTTGATAGGCGAGTGTTTTACCTAATATACCACAGTGGTATACACTATTAAGTACGTGGTGCATGCATTTATGTTGCTATAGATGTTTTCCGAAGTGTGAAAATATTTAGAAATCGATGGAAAGATATATTGAGTGGCGTTAAATACTGAAAAGCACTTCCACAACTGGAATTATGAACCTTAAATATGTCTATGAGATTGATGTTAATGTGCAGCAAGGAAAACTTGATTCAAGTAATCTCTTGCCGCTGGCAAATAAAACTCTTATAAAATACGCTGTAAAAATGAAGCACTAGATGAAATATTAGGAAGTTGTCTTCTCGAGGAAAAAATGTCAGTTAAGGCCCTAAAGAGACTCACTTTACTTGTTGGAAACTATGATGTTTTTATGCTGATATATTCTTGAACTGAATAAACAATTTTCAAATTCAAATAATAAATTTATCATATATAGTTTGTTCAATGATCCCAATCTTTCTTTAAAGGTATGTAAATCTACCCGACTGTCTAGTATTAAAAATTAACCCACATTTAGTTAAAACCACATTAATATCCATTTGTCAGCTTAATGTTTAAGTTGGTGGTAATTAAAAATTGTATATATATATTATATAATATTTGATCTAAAGACCAACAAAAGTAATAATTAAATATTCTACCCTGACGCTTGGAATAGCTCAGACAGATAGTTTGGTTTAACCGACCAAAGCTTATCTCTTTTAATGATTATTTTTATTAAATAATTCCTTTTTTAAAATAAGCAAAAATCCTCCATCACTTTGCTCAGGTTATTATTGTTTTAAGCCATATTAATAAGACAAAGACCAATTTCATTTAAAGTTAATGTGTTTGAATACAAAAGTTAATTTCTGTTTTCGTAAAATGTTAATACGAATGTATATCTGATATGAAATAAATATTTGCATAAAATGCCAAAGAAACAGAAAAACATATTAAAATAATAAAAATGTAAATGGGATAAGAATCGACAAAAAAAAAAAAAATAAAAATATAAAAGGAAAGAAAAAATATTTACAAAATACCTTTCAAGAGCAGATTATATTTATTTTAGAAGGCCAAAGCAGAAGTGAGTTTGGATCGGTCTCTAGTGTTTTTAAAGAGAAATTTTAAACAAACAAACACATTATTATTATTATTTTTCTTTTTTTGTAAAGGCAAATATGAAATAATCTTTTATTTGTAGAGGATCTGTGAACCCCAATTTTGTTGTGTGCACAGATGGAGAACGAACAGAAGCAGTATAACAGAGTTAAACACAACTATAACCTTTTTTCCCTCTTTCTCTCTCTTCCTCTCTCTCTCTCTATATTTCTTTTTGCCAACAAGTAAAACAACAACAAAAAGTATAGCAATAACTGCAACAACAATAACAAAAGTAGTTAAAAGGATAATAAAAATACGAAAAGGTTAAACATGAAACTGTTGAATTATTCAATAACTATTGACACGTTAGCACATTATTATTTATGCTACAGAATGATACAACCAACACACACACACACACAACCATATAAACTTTTGGTTTCACATTATAACATATACACTATACATACATATGTGTATCCGTTTCCTGTTACGTTGTTCGCCCCTTCTTATAATTTTTTTTTTTTCTGATTCATAGTTGCTGTTTACTTTTGCTCTTTTAGCTTAAACCGACTTATACATACTCTCGCAGTTGTTGTTCTTGTTTTTTTGAAAGTTCATCTGTATTTATGTTTTTCTTTCACTATTCGTTGTTGTTCTTTATTCATCAAATTATTTTAAAAATTTACGTGGAATTTCCATTGAATTTAAGCGCGCAACAACAGCGGTAAGAGCAGCAGCAGCAGCAGCAGCAGCAACAGTATTGGCAGCAGTAACAGCAATAAAAATAAGAAAATTAAAATATTTTTCATTATTATTGTTATTTTCATGGCAATTGTTGTAAAAGTAGTAGTAGTAGTAGTAGTATGAGTTGTTGTTATAAATTTCGTAGTAACAATTTTGCTTATGAAAGCGAAAAAGTGTAAAACAATAGCAACAATAAAACCATTTTAATGAAATTGTTTCCACTAAACCGATCCTGTTGTATCCGCAGCAGTTGTAACATTAGTCGTTAAAGTAGTCGTAATAAAAAGAAAAATAAACAAGAAAAATTGTTGATTTAATTTAAGGGATTTTAATGGTTATTCAATATTTAATTTCAAAAAAATTTAGCCAGAATTAGTCGAATCTAATGGACATTAAGAAGGTTTTAAAATATTCTAGAAAAGGTTGGGCTAGTGTCGATTAACAGCACAACTGACTAGGGTACAAAGAGTATGTCCGTTGCATTACCATGTTTCTACAATCGCAACAAAGTTTTTACAGCCCTTAGTTTAAAGGCTACCGGTGGAGTATTTGAGCTATATTATCACTATAATATTTTCATTGAGATAAATATCAAGAAAACCAAAGCTATTCGAATTAACTACAATAGCACACAAGACATCATACGACAGGGCCAACCAATAGAGTATGTAGATAGCTTCTTTGCGGCAACAAACGGCGGTGCAGAAATAGACGTTAACAACAGGCTAAACAAAGCAATGTCGGCATTTGGACGATTACAGTCAGTATGGAGAAGCTCATACATATCTAAGCAAACCAAATTTAGAATATTCAACGCATGTGTAGAGTTAATTCTGTTGTACGGCAGTGAAACCTGACTTGTGTCTTACACCATCACGCAATAGCTATAGGTATTCACCAGCAAGTGCTTTAGAACCATATGCAAGATATTCTGGCCTAATACCATAAGCAACATAAATCTATGGAACTTGACAAGCGAAGAGCCCATACTAAAGCAGATAAGGCAAAGAAAGTGGAGATGAATCGGACATACCTTAAAAAAAATCTCAGTAGTATTATAAGGATGGCACTTGAGTGGAATCCTCAAGTATCAAGGAACCACGGTCCACCAAGAAACACCTGGCGACGCACAAGAACTAAGGCAAAACAATCTCACACTGGAAAAGGCAAAGACAAGAGCAAAAAATCATGTAAGATGGAAATGCTTTGCGGAAGCCACATGCTCCTAAGAGGAGTAAGGAAAAAAAGAAACTTCTATAAAGTTGCCTCGTAGATAAATGGCAAATAAGATGGACGTAGAGTAGGGTGACTTATGAGTTTAAGACGTACGTATAGGAATATTAAAACGTTGGCTTAAGATTTATACTAACGGAATGTGGCTCTTTCAGCGGCTTATTGCCTTGAATTGGGCCGACTGATACTGCGAATTGATAGTGTAGGATAGGAACTGAGGACTGAAAGCATGTACTAACCATCATCATCATATAGGTAGAAGAAAGGCTCATACAGCTACGGCAATGCATCCTTAAGAAAAGGATTTATTGTGCCACATACTCCGTGGTCGGTGGCAAATAACGCAGATAAGGCATAGCAAGTGAAGTTGAATCGGCCATACTTTAAGGAAAAACCACTATAGTATTACAAGAATGGTACTTGTGTGGAATCCTCAAAGATCAAGAAACACTTGTCCACGTATAATTATCCAAGAACTAAGCCAAAACAAGCAGACAGTGTAAGATGGAGATGCCTTGTGTCCCTAGGCACCCAAGTGAAGTAATGGGAAAAAAAGCTCCGTGGTGGGACTCAATAACGCAGAAACTGTAACCAGTGGTAATCACTCAGAAGAAACCCCATTTAATTGTTAAGAGAGCCAATATCCATGGACGGTTGATTGTCTGCTCGGTCCGGAAACCTGGAACCGTCTCCACAAGAATACCCTCAGCCTTTCATATGTAGACCAAAATAACATCGATGCCATGTTCTCTTCCTACGTTCAAAGTCGACACTCCATATCAGTCACCTGACTGAGCACGAGAGGGTGATATTGTCGGCAGTAATCGCCTAACAGAAAACCAAAAAGTTTCCTTATAATTGACCTGTTCCTGTACAGCAATTCCTTATTATATGTAAAAGTCTCAATCAGCCGTTTCGTCTGTCACAACCTGGGAATTATACGTTAAGCAACAAGAGGAATCCATGCTCCTACTCATCGATCCTTCACCAGGAAATTTATACCACAGTATAGTTTTAGTTCCACAATTCTAGTGGCTAAGTCACGCCTTGTCAGTTAATCAGTGATGTCATTGCCCTTAACGCCGCTGTGTCCAGTGACCCTACAAAGTGTTACCCTGTTCCTCAGTGTCAAAGTGTTGGCGTTGGTATAGCACTTGTATATATATATTTATCAAAGCACCTCTAAGTTTCCGCCCTATATTAACCAGCGCACAGATGTAAATTGGCAAGATCTCGGCCTGAAAAGCTTTGCCGCTTTCACACTCTTGCTTTTTTTAACGAGGTAAAATCGTACAGGGTTTTAACTCGTTGAAACTCCACAACAAATCAACGTAGCCCAATGGCACTGCCGTAAGCATTACATCGTAGGACAATATATTTTACAATGAACGTACCAATATACATATACAACAGTTTGGGTTTCTCGAAAATAGCCAAGAATCAATTTCTCATACGCAGCAAGCTTGTTCCACATTGCCTATGATCATCTCATCGTCATGCTCATTATACTCCTCAGCTTGACTTCCGATCCAGTTTCCGGCACAATGCGGTTAGAGCGGTGAATTACAGAGATAAATGTCTGACTGGTTGTATTGACTCCTTCAAATTGGGAATTAGATTGTACGTCCATCTTCCCTTCGTAATGCTTAACCATCTTCTCTGTCATTCTTCGATACTTATTCTTTTTGTTTCAACCGAAGAAAATTGTTTGTTATAAATTAGTAGCTAAAGCCGGTATGCTACGCTACCACTATCGTAATAAAAGAAACATAAATATTTACAGTTATATGAAGCAGCGTTAAAAAATGCTTGACTATTTTCAAATCATTTGTAATTGCTTAACTAAACTTAAAAAAAACTACACAGCAAAAGTAAAAAGCAAAAGCAAGAAGAAAAAATGGTTTGCTCTGCTTTAGTTTTTAACTTTAAATTTAACAGAAATTACTTTAGAAATAACATTCTTCTTCTTTTTAATTAATAATGTAGTTTTTTTAATTATTTCAATCACAATAGTCATCATTGTATTTCAGACCTAATTCGAATATAAAATAAAATTATATGTCAGAATATTCCTAAAAAGAGGAATTTTGTTAAAATAGTCTTAACGATTTTAAGTTGTTTAACATTACACTGGTGTACAGAATTATTTTTACGAAATTTCATTGTATGTAATGGAAGAGTATTCTTTACTTTGATGTAAAGAATTACAATTTGGAGAATAAAGTTAGCAACATTGGTAATTTATTGAAAGATGTACCGGTTACTAAATATTTTAATATTTTACAACTCTAAGAAATTACGAGGTATAAATAGAGAAAAATCACGTGATAACAGTTCTTTTTTATGGTGGTTTTAAAGATATAGAGCGTTAAGAGTAAACGCAAAGTGCATAACATCATTTTTCTTTTTAAACGAAAAATTTTGAAGAAAATATTTGAAAAAAATTAAAATTTCTTATTTTTAAATCCAATTTAATTGGTAAGTTGATGGTATTAGTAAGATAAGTTATTAACTTTAGAATTTACTAGGGTTTTAGTAAACTCAATTTTTAATAGAGACCCTTAAGATTTTTTTACACTTTCATCTTAGTACACAAAGTATTTTAATGTATGCAGAGTTTAATGCTTTAATGGTACAATAGTCAAATTCTTACCTCAGTTCCAAGTTTGCAAGTTACTACCAAAGAAAGAATAAAATCCTATAGCTCAAAGCAATTTAGTTGAAGTGTCAAAAACATAGTTCATCATCATAATTGCCATAAAAGTGACTAATGATCTCAAATATCTCTATTTCTACAAAGTTATCATAAATCATGGAATAAAAAAGAAAACATCATTCAATACGAAAGAACAGAGTGTGCTATTTAGTTAACCAACAAGGTATGCAATTGTAGCAAAAGCGATGAAGACAGAAAAATTACGAAATGTGACGTCATAAACAATAAGAGCAGTTTATTTAATTAAATGTAAAGTTGAAAATATATCACAACAACAAGTAACATTAACATTTGACCAATATAACAGTTTCTAGTTTTTTAAGAGAGATCTCTTAATGATGCTAAAATAACCTTAAATAACATAATTAAATAATGTGAAATAAGTAACATAATTAAATAATGTGAAAAAGTAACATGATTTAATAATGTTAAATAAATAATATATTTTAAATATTTTATAAGAATAATGTAATCTACAGATATTCAAAATATCAAATTCTTATACTAAAATGCTTATGCAAATTCTTTACTGAAACCAAATTCTTATTTATGTATAATATAATATATTACCTAACTAATACTTACTTTTATACTAAAATAATTTTAACTAATTTAATATCATATTCAATAACTAATTTAAATGTTACAGAGAATATATTATATTAATTCCCATAACATTCCGTGAAGGAACATGGGGATTTCTCTCAGTCAATGAACTGCACCCGATACTATTTTTAAACTCATTGAAAGGGACCTACAGCTTAACGCTGGAACCGAACGGCAAATGCATTGAGAGAAGTTTTCAATAGTATTTATACTCATAAACAGTTACTAGCTAATGTTATGAGATGATACCGTTGTCGCAAAACCTTTTTCTTTTTCAAGATGGTCTGACCTGGTATTTAACCGACGACCTTCTGATTGGTAGGCGGGTGTCTTACATATCACAGCGGCACACAGAGAATTATTTAAAACAATTTTGTTAATTGTGAGTTTTTAAAAGTAACAGTTCCTGAAGGATTTTGAGCTCCAACTTGTATGTATTATGTTTACAAGCAACATCATGGTAAAAAGAGAACAACAGGAAAATCGTAAGATACTAAATATATATATAATAATATGCGATCGTTTAAAGAAAACTTATTTTTTTAATATTGATAAAATAGAAAGCTAAATTTAAATTAGAATTAATTATATAAACAATTATTTATAAAAACTAAAATTGTATTATAAATATAAATTTAATTACGTTAATTACACAAAATAGTTTTTAATTCGAAAGATAAGCCCTATAGTATAGTTTTAACCTTTTTAAAATGCTTAAGTTCGTTTAAATTGCGTTAAAATAAAATTAAACCACTTTGTTTTTGTTAAAATTTTATTTATTTTACTACACAATAACATTTATACTGTTTGTCTTAATACAACACTTAATATTCGTTTCTACAACACTTTTATTTCCGATATAACACGTCTTTATCTTGCGACAGCAAAACGATAACTAACTCACGTGTAGGTAAAACAGCCCTAATTGCCTAAATTTTGGAGGGTTCAGGATATATCGGCCATCTTCCATAGTCGTTTATTCAAACGTAACGTTAAGATATTCGACGTAGCAGTGCTGCCAAATTGACAGGGTGACACAAAATATACCAAAATCCCACAATGCAATGTTGTATTTTTATTTTCGTAACAATATTTTATATGAACTCTTTAATACTTAATAAATTAATTTGAATGATTTAAATGAAATATTTTGTGTAAGAATTTTGAAATGGAAATGCAGAGAATTAGACGAAAGATTGAGATGACTTGATATTTGTTTAATTTTTTTTTTTTTAGGGAAGATACTGTAAAATGTTGGATAACCATTTAGTATCTTAGCGAAAGGTGAGTAAAAGCTTGCGAAGTGTTCATCGTGACAATAACACCTGTCACCAAAGCATTCATAATATAGCTCCCATAACAATTACAATAGACCAATGTGTTTCATTTATTAGAGCTCAGCGTAGCTAAGCCTTGGAAAAAAGTAGTTCTATTTTTTTAGCGTGGAGTATATAGGTATTAATTGCTCAAGAACTCTCCCCAATCCGGCGAGCTCAGCCCTTCAAGCTTTCCAAGCACCGAGCATTGAAGCCAATAAAAAAAAACAAATAGAATAAGAAGATGAAACTTATTCAGTTTCAAGAATCGCTAGACGCCCTAGATTTTTTTTCACTAAATCAGTTTCATAGGAAAGATATTGGAACAAAACTTTAGCGCTCTCGCTGTAACAGTTTTGAAAATATTCTACACTTAATGTTTGCTTTCTATGGAGTTAATTTTCCCCCTAACCCTATCCCGTCCAAATTTTTTTTATTTTTTTTTTTAAGAAGGGGTTGAGATAAAATTTTATCGCAATCAGTGTAATAATATTCGAAAATTAATAAAGGGTTAGCAAATTTGAAGTTAGGAAGTAAATTGGCTTAAAAACCTATTTTTTTAACAAATTCAGTTTTATTCGATCTTTGTGTGTCGTACAAAATTTTCTTCAAAAGAGAGAAATTTATAGAAATATATGTGCTGGCCAATCAAGTGCTCCTCAAGCCATTGTCTGGTCGACTTTCTGGCACGAATTGCTGCGTTATCTTGCTGAGAGTTGAAAGGTTTGTCAGCATTCTGGGCCAAATAAGGCGGCAAACGTTTAGACAGAATGCCCTGGTACTCTAAACTATCCATTCGAGCAATTGAAACCATCTGGTAAATCCAGGTTAAATTTTTTCTCATCAGAAAAAATAACCTAAAAACCCAAAAATGTATGGAATATCTTATAACATTTTTACAAAAATGTTTACCTGATGCCAATTAGTTGTCATGTTGTTTTTTCGCAAGCTCCACACGCTTAATCTTATGCTCGTTAGTAAGACAGGGAATTTTTTAAAATTTTGCTCGAATAAGGTTTGGCTAGGCGTTGATAGCTCTTAGAATTGTGCTTTTTGAAGCTTGTAATTTCAATTCCTCCTTTATTGTTACCGCACTTTTCATGGAATTCGAGGCCTTTCGTGAAATTAGCCGAGTTTCACGGGCCGTCAGGACCTTTGGACGACACGTGCTATTTAATTTTCCATAATTTTGCACAACACACATATTATGGATTGTTACAAAAAAGAAAAAAAATAATAATAATAAGAATTGTGATACCTTCTGATTAGATTAATTACTTATTAATCACTGACCTTATAATTTTGACGCAGTGAATTTTGCACTTATTTACAAAAATTTAAATAAACATAATATAACGGTACATCTCTAAGAGCAAGACCGGCTTTTTACTCACTTATTTGAACGTAGAATTTTTTTTAATAAGGTCACCATACATAACATTTTATAGTTTGGATGAATTGAGCAAATATTAAGGTGACCTTATCATTTTGAAGCATACCTTAGATAGCTTAAAGTCAGTAAATAAAAGCTCCCTCTAAATTGGTTATTTTTGTCGTTAGCTCCTCATTAGCCGACCGGGTAGCTGAACAAAAATGTGTTTCTTTCTTTGTGTTAGTAATAACTCTATAGTTATTTTACTTCCTAGGTACTGAACCGATTAAAATAGAATTGATATTGTGCACAGGAGAATTTTTAAACTCATATATATCTTTCCAAAATCGGTGCAGTCGAGCGGACGTATAGATTTAGATATACACATATATTCTTAATTTTCTGGCTAGTAATTCAAACAGCTTCAGTTTAGTCAGCTAGAATAAGACCAAAGAAATCTATTGTTTTTAATATTCTTTTTTGGTTGCTGGTACTCTTATATAAAATTTGTGAGTCCATTTTAGAACTTCGAATTTTGTTCATCTATTTTGAAAAATATTTACATTTGTATCCTTAATAACAAAAAATAAACTGAATTTTTGAACCGTAGTTTTTCCGTTTTTTCTCCATTTCCTGTATGAGGATTTCTGTATTTTAATAACTTCTATTTGGCAATTGCCATTGCCTTACGCACTTAAATTTGATTTTTTATTTTTTTTTCAAATTTTTTGGTTTTGCAATTCAAATTGAATTGTTTTTTTCAGTCGCCATTTAAAAAACTTTTAGGTCAGGTTTTTTTTTGCTTTTTTGTTGCCTCAATGCAATTTCATTATGAATTATTTTTTTAGCAATTGTTTTTTTATTTTTATTTCCTTGTTTTATTTTCACATTTAAAACTTTTATAGTTTTATACTGTTGTACTGTGTTTAGGAGAAGAGTATTATTTGATGTTTTTTTAACACGCAATTGAGCCTTTTTTCAACACTAAACTGTTTTTAACACTAAAATCATTTGGGTATTTTCTAAACTTTTTTACAGTTTTACTCTTTACAGAAATTAGATTTTTTTATTATTACGAGTAGGCTTATATAATGGTGGGGAATTTTTATTAATCTTATCTGGTCATCTGGTGACTAAAGGGAAAATTTAAAGTGCAAGGTATTCGAAGAATGTACGGCATGTTATTTACGATAATTATTTTTAAGTGGAATTGAAAAATTAATTTTAATTATTCCGTTCATAATTTGTTATAAAGGGTCCGCCATCTAACGTTTTTTTTTTTCAACTAGTGCTTATTTTGTGAATGGTAACACTTAGCTCATGTCTGATTTGATAGATAATTAGTTTTATCCTTCCGCTGAACGAATATGGTTGTGTATACGCTTGAACAACGCTGGGAATCTGGGCCTGCAATCGGCTTACAGAATTTACCGATTTTGCCAAATAAATCATCTTTTCAGATGAAGCTCATTTTGATCTTAGCGGGTATGTAAACAAGCAAAATTGTCTCATTTGGGGCACAGAAAACCCGCACGCATACATTGAAAAGTCGATACACCCAAGACGAGTCACTGTTTGGTGCGGATTTTGGTCCAGGGGCATAGTTGGGCCATTTTTCTTCGAAAATGAGCAAGGAGTGGCCGTTACAGTCAATGGCGATCGTTATAGAGCCATATTGAAGGAATTCTTGTTCAAAAAATTAAAGAGGAGGTTATTAGCAACATTTAGTTTCAACAGGAAGGCGCAAGGTGCCACACAGCCGAAGCTACACTCGATGTTTTGCGCCCTGTTTTTGAAGATCGCATTACCAGCCGCAGAGCTGATGGCGTTTGGCTACCTCGGAGCTGCGATTTGACACCGTTGGACTATTATTTGTGGGGTGCCGTTAAAGATAAGTGTTACGACGGCAAGCCAGAGACAATTGACGCTTTAAAGGACAATATTCGTGAAGCCATTGGTGAAATACAGCTGCACACAATCGATAATGAGCTTCAAAATTGAACCGATCGTGCATGGCCAGCCGAGGCAGCCATTTGAATGAAATTATTTTCCATTATTAACCGGAAGGATTGTCCTTTCAAATAAAAAACGAAATTTGAGAAAATATTCAGTAGTTTTTTTTATAGCATTTTCAAAAAAAAAAAAAACAATTTATTTGGCGGACCCTATATTTATTTGTATTTAAAGCACAAAATAAAAAAAAGATTTTTCATCCCAAACTACTTATATTGACAGCTCACGTGTGTGGTTTTCCAAAAAACCGGTGATATGATCGAGTAACATAATTTTGCTGTAATCAAAACTTTGCTTTTCTGGGTGGGTGGGTAGGTGGAAAAGGTCGTCTTCACTCGCATACAAAAAACTAGCTACATTTTGAACCCCTTCTGAGAAAATCATCCATTACAAAATTTTTCCTTCCTACTGCTATTCTTAAAACACCAATCTTGCATACTGTCCTTCTCTTAGCTACTGAATTCTCTTGTCAAACCCAGACCAAGTCCTTGACGTTATCAAGTCCATCGTGGAAACGAATACTTATCCATCGAAATCGTAGCTTCTGCAGTTTCGTGCAGCGGCAGACAATATGCTCGACTGTCTTACCTTCACACATCCTAATCTTAAATCCAGAGTACTGCTTCTCTATAGGAAGGTTCTCAATCGAAAGAAACAGTGTCCCGTTATTATCCCTATAACACTTCTAAGAGTTGTGATTTTCTCTTACTGAAATATATATGATGTATTCTTATTTTATACATTAAATCTCTTTCGGGTGGAATTCTTAAAGCACAGAGAACCGTGGTTGTCCAAGAAACATCTAGAGGTGCACAATTATCCAGGAACTAAGACAGAGCAATATAAGTAAAGACAACAGCGGTAAGCCGCGTAAGGTGAAAATGTTTTATGGAAGCAGATGTTCACGAGAGAAGTAACGGAAGAAAAAAATATCAAGAAATTCCATAGGCATTTATTAACCCACTAACCGGCCAATTTTATACTCACTTTGTTTAAGCTTATGACTATAGCGATCAACAAGCAGTCCACAACTAAAAGAAAAATTCATATCGCTGTTCATCATAAGTAAATAGTAAATGTCTGTCTACATATTCGCCGCTGTAACGCCTAAAGGCGGACTTGCCGCCTACAAAATAAAAGAGTTTTTCTTATAATGTGTTACTAGAAATTTGTTGCGTTTGGAAAATAATGCATTCTCAACATTATTTTACAATTATTTCGAACGATATATTTGTATATGTAATTTGACAGCATTTCGTACGAAATTTTGAACACAATATCAGGCTTTAAAATGAAAAATAAAAATACCGAAATCGTAGCTTTATCTAATGTTTATCGTAGTTTTATTTAATGTTTTATTTAACTTTACTTTTGATACCGAAAAACGGATAATATTTTAAATAGTTAGGAAGGTTGAGGAAAATTACATTCTAAGTACAGCCGTATGTCAGCAGATATTAATATATGATCTCGACCAAAGCTCAGACTGTTGCGCTCTCTCCATTCAGTAAAGAGAAAACTTATAAGTTCAGTAAGCGATTAACTTTTCATTGCGGATACACGTATTTATTAAGCGTTTTACTTTCAAGATACCTAGGGAGAAAAGTCTGAAATAGTGTGATTTCTAAGGAACTGTGAGTTTATTTTACTACGAGAGAGGCTAAATACTGTTAACCTGGTAATTACCAGAACTTTTTGTTATCTTATGCTATGTGTATATACTTGTATATTTCGACCTTTTTTTTTAAATGCTATAAAAAAAACTACTGAATATTTTCTCAAATTCCTTTTTTTATGTGAAAGTACATTCCTTCCGGTTAATAATGGAAAATAATTTCATTCAAATGGCTGCCTCGGCTGGCCATGCAGTAGCCTACATGACCGGTCCAATTTTTAAGCACATTATCGATTGTGTGCAGCTGTATTTCATCAATGGCTTCACGAATATTGTCCTCTAAAGCGTCAATTCTCTCTGGCTTGTTGGCGTAACACTTATCTTTGACGGCACCCCACAAATAATAGTCCAACGGTGTCAAATCGCAGCTCCGAGGTGGCCAAACGCCATCAGCTCTGCGGCTGATAATGCGATCTCCAAAACATCGAGTGTAGCTTCGTCCTGTTGAAACAAAATGTTGTTAATATCCTCCTCTTCAATTTTTGTGAACAAAAATTCGTTCAACATGGCCCAATAATGATCGCCATTGACTGTAACGGCCACACCTTGCTCATTTTCGAAGAATAATGGCCCAATTATGCCTCTGGACCAAAATCCGCACCAAACAGTGACTCGTCTTGGGTGTATCGGTCTTTCAATTATGCGTGCGGGTTTTCTGTGCCCCAAACGCTACAATTTTGCTTGTTTACATACCCGCCAAAATCAAAATGAGCTATATCTGAAAAGATGGTTTTTGATTCTGCAACACTACCATGATTTTCAAAAAATGTCGCAATCTTTCCCAGCGTTGTTCAAGCGTTTACACAACCATATTCGTTCAGCGGAAGGATAAAACTAATTATCTGTCAAATCAGACATGAGCTAAGTGTTACTATTCAGGAAATAAGCACTAGTTGATAAAAAACGTTAGATGGCGGACCCTTTATTTTCAGGGTTGCCTATTCTTTGCTTAGTCTCAGTAAGAGTCTAGCTTTGTCGCAGTTTGATTTCCCTTAAAGTATTTTTGTAGTTTTCCGTACTTGTTTTCTATTAAGAAGTAAGGCACAGGCAATTAAAGCCCAAATCTTTGACTTAAATCTTATTGTCTCGAAATGATTCGAACCTATCAGTTTTACTGTCATGAGTCATGAAATGTCGGGTAGTAGAGGTGTTGGTTGGGCACTTCTAAATCGGTTAAATGATCTTGAACATGCTCATGACATTTGCCTTCTCTCCCACCGATACTCCCATATGAACACGCAACTGTAATGTCCTATGGAGCTTTCTAAGTACGTTGGTCTTAATATTGGCAAAACTAAGGTGATGTGAATTGGCACAGAAAACTCAAACATCTTTAAAATTGATAATGTGCCTTTGGAGAAGGTTAATTCGTTTTGCTACCCCGAACCGGTCATCACAAAATAAGGTGGTTCTGGTGCTGATATTGCTTATCGAAATTAAAGGCGACACTACCCTACGGCTAACGTAATAATATATGGAACTCTTCAGATCACCTCGCCATGTTCAACTAAATATATTCAACTCCAATGTCTGATCTATATTATTATACAGATGCGAAACATGGAATGCGAAACATGGTATGCAAACTACTCGTAGCTGGAACGAAGTAAAAGGCATCACTATAAACAGATCCAGATGGAAGGATTTAGTTGCTTCTTATAGGAACAACATGGCAACATATATATAATGGGTCGATTATTTTACTTGAAAAATGCATAACAAAAGGAATTGGTACGTTATTCAAAATATTGTCCATCGTTAGCCACTACATTTTCCCATCGTTCTGGTAGCATACGGATTGCGCGCCAAAAGAACTGCTACGATTTTGAGGTAAAAAATGAAGTGAAGCTTATTCCAGTAAGGGAGTTCTGCATCGATCAAAACAAATGGTAGTCAGAAGGGGCAAGGTCTGGGCTATAAGGTAGGTGAGCCAAAACTTCACATCCACTGTTTTACAAATAGTTTTGAGCATTTTTGCAACATGTGACCTAGCTTTGCAATGATGGAAGATAACGGCCTAGTGTCTGGTCTGCTTTCTGTGATTGTCTGACATAAATACAAAAATACAGAACATTACCTTATTGTCATGAATATTAGGCTCCGGCGTTGATATGATTGGTCGGGCTTTACATATTACTTTTAACGTTTGGGTTATCGTAATGTATACATTTTTCATCACAAGTAACAAAACGATGCAAAAATGAACTCTTTCTGTAGCGTTTATTATTATTTCCGACATGCAGAATTGCCTTTCAATGTCTCTCGGCTGCAATTCATATGGGACCCAATTTTCTTTTTTCTTAACGCAGATAAATGGCTTTTTATGTGACTCACAATGATAATGCCAGTTCTTCTTACGTTTGAAAACAATCTTCGTCGAGTAATGCTTCCAATTCCTCAACTTCAAACTTTTTCGGCTGACTAGGCCTGTTCTTGTTTTCTGTGTCGAAATCACCACTTTTGAGTCACGCAAACCATCGTTAACAAATTTTTTGAGTTAGTGAATGTTGACCGTAAGCTTCTACCGACAATCAATCAGCAGCCGTTTTCTTTAAATGAAAGAAGGTTATCACACTTTCCTGCAAAATATCTTCTTCAGGAACAAAAGTCGATATTATTTAGCGATCGAAAAAAATATGTGTTTACTTTTTAGCGTCTATCGAATACTGACTTATAATGACGGATATATATCCTCCCAAACCATATAACATATTTTCTATTATTGACACAGACCATATGTGATAGGTATGCCTTATGATGTCCAAATCGACATTATTAATTTGTATACCCAATATAGCTACATCGTGTCTACTCTCTGGCATTTACCTGGCTATAACTGAAAATTAATTTGCCTTTTCGCATAATGTTCACCCTACCCAGTCTCCTGCTTATTGCCCTCTTAGGGTTCAACACTGTCCGATTTTGTATAATTAGCCCTTATTGCTCTTTATCTATCCCTGAAAATATAGACGGTTCACAGCCATCTGTTTGCTTTAATCCATGTTATTCGCTTTATTATTGCAGAGACCTCCGCTTAAACGATAACCACAATAAAAATTATTAAATTTAACTTCATGTATTGAGCTTAAAGGTACTGTTTAAAGAAAAAATATTTTTTATTCAGAAAGCTGCCACAGATTGTTGCACTGTTCTTATTTATCGCTTCAGAAAGTATATCCCTACAGGTGTTATATGATTCTATTTTGCTTACCAATTATAATAAGTGTTTGGTTTTATCCTTTAGTCCAATAAATTGAAGCTCTGCTTAAATGTTAATCCAAATCATAAAGCGGCCGAAATGTTGTAATTTTTGTTTTACCAAGTTTTGATATATGAAATTTTTAATAACAAACCAACATTAGTTCTGTTGGCTGTAAAAATTTTTTATATTTTTTATATTAAAATTTTTTTTTTATATATCTTATCATTGATTGAAAGAACTACACATGCAATATTAAATTAATTCCATACGTATAATTTGTTATATATAAGAGATATTTAATTAATTATATTATTATCATACAATATTTAATAAATTTTTTTAATATTATTGATAGATTGACACATAAGTTGTTGCTGTAGTTGTTGTTGTTGTTGTTGTTGTTGTATTAATGATAATGTAATTGAACGTTTTTTGTAGTGTAGCAAAATAGATTTTTTTCCCTTTTTTATTTATATATTTTTTTGTTCTTTTACACACATAAATCATAAATTTTTTTCTAAAGCTTTCCTTCACTTGTAGGTAAAATATAAATATTTCTGATACGTATGAGTGATATTTTATTTTTATTGAATGTTAATCATACGCTGCATTAGACATGCAAGCAGCAGGTAATACTTATTTTGCTATAACACCACTATAAATAAAAATTAAATACTTTGTTACATATATTTTCACAGAGAGGATATTTTTGTTTGTAATGCTTTTTAAGCTTAATTTGTATTAAATATTTATTTATTTATTTTTTATACTGCAAATGCTTTTACATGATATGTATTAAAATAATTAATAAATTAAATTTTATTCTCATAAGATTTCTTTAAATATTTCTTTTTAAATATTTTATTTTAACTGATTTTTTTTAATTTTATATTTTTTTACTTTAGCTTTTTTTCAAATTTCACTTTCCGTTCAAGAAACTTTTGATTTCATTGCAATATATTTTGTATTCCTTTCTCAAGATATCTTATATTACACGTCGCGTCTTTTTTCTTTTATTTAATTTCACTTCATGTTGTTTTCACAAAAACGCACTGCGTGTATAGGTTTCTATATAAACACACGTTTACGCCTCAAAATACCGCCATTGACTGAAGTCTTAGTAAAATTATTAAAAAAAATTTGGCCATCATTTGTAGGAGAATGTACGTAAAGCCAACTTTTGAATAAAAAATGAAAAAAAAAATTGGTAAAATAATAATAGAAATCCGTCTTATACTCAATATTCATTCCAATCCTTTAGGATTCACGTGTTTTTCACGAATGCTAGCAAATAAAAGCTTTTTACTCTTATACAGCTGACATGCGCTCTAGACTATTGCTCTTTTTCATAATATTCTTACTTCCTGGTCTGTCTCATACAATTTTACTTTCTATTCCTATTGTCTATATATCGTTTCTCATTCTGTTTGTTTTTTATATTTAGTTTTTTACGAAATTGAGGGTGAAAAAAAAATTAAAAGATTATTTTTTTTTAATGTAAAACAGTACGTGGACTACCACAATACTGTTAAAATTGTGCTCTAATGCTTTTTTTATTTCTTATTTTATTTTTTGCTAATTGTTACCCTATTAAGTCGAGTTTTGATTTTTTTCTTCATTTTCTCTATTTTTTATGGTTTTGGCCTTATTTCAGCTATAAATTTAGTTTTTTTTGGGGACTGGCATTATTTAAGTTGCACCATTTAACTTGTCTGGTTTTAGTAATTTTATTTTTAAGAGTTTTTTAAAAGTTAAAAAAAAATAATTTTTAGTAGTTTTTAGTTTTTAATTATATTTTTATTGAAGTTGTAAAATGTTAAAATTGTGAAATATGTTTTATTAAAAAAGCATTATAACTGCCTTAAAAACTGTAGTAAAAGAAGTTTAAAGGTTTTTTATAGTTATGCTGAGGTGAAGAAATACAAAACTTGTATTACTGGCCTACTGGTCAAACATAATCTTTTTAGGTAAAAGCTAAGGTCTGAGGATTGACTAATACCACAGAGAGTTCGTACAATCAAGAGAGGAGATTCCAGTTATCAAGCCCAAAATCTATATAAACCAAAATGGACAAATTCCTTGCTTTGAGCAAAACTCAGCCAATGCCGCTGCTTTTTTTTCATATTTTCGTTAAGGCATTCAAATATTAAATTAAAATTGCCACGCCCACGAAAGTAGATATTTATATTGACAAATTATAGTAAAAAAAATAATAACTTCGTGGTCAATATAAAAAGCATCAGTCAGGAAATGGGCGCAATTGGATAGGTGGGATTAGCGCCTCCCACCCATAGTACATACTGGTTTATGTCTTCCTTTTTAGGTAGTTGTGGGTGCCTTCTAAAAATTGGAACAAATAAAGAAAAAAAGCAAAGGGATACACCAAAATCAGTGGTACTGGCATACAAAATCTAATGAGGTTTCAGACATAACAAGACAAGAAGAGAAGTGGAATATAAGGACAACGTACCAGAAATCAAGAAAAGCGCAAAATTTTAGTAAAACGGGCTACAGAGACTAACCCGCTGACACTAATAAAGAATATCTAACACATATCTCCCAATTTTTTGATCAAGAACTTCCAAAGATCAACCCAGTGAGAGACAGAGACACAAAGAGTGAAAGACCATTTTCTGTTTTTCTATATGACAGCAGCTACAACAATAGTCGTCCAAAGGAAAATGGGTTACCTGAGCATGGGTCCAAAATCTGTAGTGTGCTATGAAAGTTTGATCGTGCATTCTCATGGCTAGGGAAATACCAAAGCTAAATCTTGTCTGGTTTCCATAGTAGTTCAATGCGCGCAAAAAGTCAGGTAGGCTTAAAAGGACTCCGTTTTGACAACATCTCAATACTTGCGCGATGTACTGCAATGTATACGAATATAGAATAAAATCCAGCCTGTAGCAGTAAGATATCTCAGTAGGTCATTGAGTAAAAACCAAAATTAATCATCAAGTTTGGACATTATGTAGCTGCAAATAAATCTTTTTTCTGGTCCTAACTAATGCCGTGCATTTGCAGAGCAACGGAAGATTGTTTTTTCCTTTTTCTCGTTACTCCAATTGCGACAATGGTCGTTAAAGAATCACTTTGTACCTAATTATTCAGCTACTACTGCCAGCAACCTCGGTATGTCCAGCTTATTATGAGCCGTAAGTTGCATAGTATATTTCTCATTAAAAAAGCGTATTTATTTACTTCAGGCCCGACGCTCGTCGGCAATTTATCACTCCATCTGCATGGTTCCAAATCGAAATAAATATCGAAGATTGCCCAGTATGAAGAACAAACTTAGCATAAAAATTAATCAATATGCAAAACTTCTAATTGCACTTCTGTAGTGTACGGTTTGACAGAAAAAAAACTTTTTCTGTTAAATTTATTATTTGTTATATTTGTTTTACTTTTTGTTGTTATTGAACCACTGTTTTAATATGGTTAATTAATCTGTACTCATGTTTACACAACCATATGATCATATAAACATGACTTATATTCTTCTGTATTTTGCGTCTTACAAACATGTTGAGAGAGAACATATACATGTATCTCGCGAACATGTTTATTTTATCTTACATATACATACATGTATATTTGGGAATTTAAATTCCTAATTTCTAGGAAAAGGAATGAGAGATTTAGGTTATATTGGTTAAGATTGTATTTTTTTGATTAATAACACTATATAACAAGCAAAAATACTTTTGATGTTCAATATATTTTTTTGGTGAGCTATGGTCGCTTAACTTCAAAAAACATTAGCATTTCAGATTCTATCGACATGTTCTTTTCAGAATTTTCTTTCTAAAATGTGAGATTTTTGACGAGGCTGCTTCATATATCTTATGATAACTTTGAAATGACTTATTCGATTTCGTTGCGCCATATGCTAAAAAATTTCAATTTATAGCAGCTTTAAGTCATTTCAATATCATTTTTTAATACAACCAATATTTTAGGAAAACAAATTATAAAATAAAATTTTTTGGAAAAACTACGAAATGTTTGATTTCTAAAAATTCACAATATATATATATATATATATATATATATATATATATATATATATATATATATATATATATATATTCACTAGTTTCAATATTTGTTCATCAAACTGCATATAAAAAAAATAAAATAAAACATAATTCATGCAAATTGATGGGTGTAAGAGATTTGAACTTCAAGTTAAAATAAATTCTTCACTTTTAAATTTTAAATTTTAATTTCATAAAGTCTTTTTTTATTAATTTCAAATAATTATTTTTGTATACAAATGTAGGGTGCTTATTCAACGCTTTTGTTGTAATACTAGTAAAAAGTCAATAAATTAATTTTATGTTCTTTAACGCAGCAAGGCAGATTAGCAACTGATTTTCAAAAAATTAAAAATTTATCAAAAAGACCCAAAAAAATAATTAACAGTACTTGCGATTATCTCCAGTTTATGCATATTGCGTAATAAAAACGTACATACATATAAACGTATGTATATATTTGCTAAGCAAATATGTATGGTAAACAAAAACCAGTATTTTGTTACTTCTTTTGATTAAGAGGAATGCTAAGCAAATATGTATGGTAAACAAAAACCAGTATTTTGTTACTTCTTTTGATTAAGAGGAATGTAAGTAAATTTAAATATAATTACAATAACAACATTCGCATATACGTAAGCTGTGATATACTGCGTTTTACACTAGCAGCCAAATTTAAAAATAATACAAATATTAATAATTGAAAGAAATAAAGGGTCCGCCATCTAACGTTTTTTTTCAACTAGTACTTATTTCGTGAATGGTAACACTTAGCTCATGTCTGGTTTGATAAATGATTGGTTTTATCCTTCCGCTGAACGCTTCGCTAAGTGGGCCTGCGATTGACTTACAGAAGATGTCGATTTTGCCAAAAAAAAAAATAAAATCTGTTCAGATGAAGCTCATTTTGATCTTGGCGGGTATGTAAACAAGCAAAATTGTCGCATTTGGCGCACAGATAACCCGCACGCATACATTGAAAGGCCGATACACCCAAGACGAGTCACTGTTTGGTGCGGACTTTGGTCCAGAGGCATAATTGGGCCATTATTCTTCGAAAATGAGCAATGTGTGGCCGTTACAGTCAATGGCGATCGTTATCGGGCCATCTTGAACGAATTTTTGTTCCAAAAAATTGAAGAGGAGGATATTAACAACATTTGGTTTCAACAGGACGAAGCTACACTCGATGTTTTGGAGATCGCATTATCAGCCGCAGAGCTGATGTCGTTTGGCCACCTCGGAGCTGCGATTTGACACCGTTGGACTATTACTTCTGGGGTGCCATCAAAGATAAGTGTTACGCCAACAAGCCAGAGATAATTGACGCTTTAAAGGACAATATTCGTGAAGCCATTGGTGAAATACAGCTGCGCACAATCGATAATATGCTTAAAAATTGGACCGATCGTATAGGCTAGTGCATGGCCAGCCGAGGCAGCCATTTGAATGAAATTATTTTCCATTATTAACCGGAAGGATTGTACTTTCAAATAAAAAAATAAATTTGAGAAAATATTCAGTAGTTTTTTTTTATGGCATTTTCGAAAAAAAAAGAATTTATTTGGCGGACCTTTTAGAAAATAATAAATGTACATATGAAAATTATGGACATAAAATATTTAAATTAAAGTTGTTCACTAACAATGGGTAAATATTTATTTAATTCCCAATAAAGTGAAAGTAACTAGTTTTGAAAAAAATTTTTTTGCTGTAATTGCCGAAAGTTCTAACAACGATATATCTGAGTAGCATGCAATAGATATCTTTTCAAAAATGAAATTAATATATTTTTCTAATTTTTCATTTTTTAATTTTTATAAAGAAGATTAACAAAAAATGATCTAAAAATGATTTCGACTTTTGTTTTGTTTTCTATGATTTTCTGAGTTAGATTCTCTTATAAGGAACCAGATAAAATTTCTCATCATATTTTCATTTCATACTCCCTGATAAAGGTGATCCATTGTCTTAAGGTGTTGTTGGAGTCGCTCACCAAGTTCGTCACTTACGGAACCCAGGTTTCCCAACATTAATTAAAAAATATTTATTATATTTCATTAATATTTACCTGTTTTTGAAAAGTTTTCAAGCAAATGACTAATGATTTCTTTACAATTCAAATTTCTGTGGTTTCCTAGAAATTGAGAAATAATTTGTCAAAATAAATTCAATTCAGCTTTCTCATCTGTTGATAATAACTTTTCAAATGTGGGGCTTAGGAGCATTTTCGGATTTGAGGACCATCAAAAACGCCTTCAGAAATTTTTGCCATTGAAAGATTGGGAAATATTGTTCTTAAATAAGCAAAGGCTCTATTAGCCTTGTTTAGTGCCTTAATAAAATTTTTAACTATGCTCAGCTTTCCAAGTAACGGTGATAAGATTACGTTATACTTTTTGATTAGAGCGGGATATTTTACACCATGTAAGCCTAGTGTGCTTTCAGGTCTTTTCGGCCAATCCTTTTTTATATAGAGATTTTTTCGATCTTGGCTATGCCAGAAGCAGAGAAAACAGCAACATTTTGTATACCCACCTGAGGAGGCCTGTTAAAATAGCAACAATTTTAATGTATTTATTATTATTGTTAGTGTTGTATGTTTCCATATCTAAATTTTGTAATGTCAACTTATACGTCTGATTGGACGTGCAAGAAACTTAGAAGTTAAACATGAATCTTTTTAATTACAAAATGATATTTAACCCTTTATTGGCCAAGACCCTTTTTCATGCAAAAAATATTGCTTTTTATAGATTCTTTGCTTTTGACGTAATTTAAGCTCAAGAAAGATGTTTCATATTTTTGCCAAGCCGTGAAGAATATAAAATAGTCCTGGTACTCAATATTAGATCTGAATTTTATTTGACTTTTTTTTAACAAAATGTGTTTTATTACCGTTGGTATATGTGCAGTTTGTATATGTATAAAATAAAAATTAAAGTCCCAATTTTAAAATATTTTACACAATAATTTAATTTAAGCGAAAGCTCGCAATCCAAAAATACCACTAAGCACTAGAACTGTTTAAGGATAACCGATCTAGTGAGCAACAGGAGTGAGAAAAGAAAACAAATTTGATTGTTATTTGAAGAAAAGACGGTACTTTATCCTCTTGAGATCTCGGGTACACTATATGTGTACTTTAAATTATATTTATTTATTATGAGTAGCGACGTTTTTTGGAAGTTGCATTTCTTGGCGTAGATTCTAGGTTTTCTAAAACTATCGGCAAATGGCATTTTCACCAAAGTTGTCGCCAGTTTTTAACAATTGGAGAATTTAATTTTTTTGTAATAAGACCACGATTGTTTTAATAATGACCTTAAGGAAACGATATCGACAAAAAAAAAACTGTTATCGTAAACGCTTCATGTCCAGGTCTCAATAGGTTATAGAATTTATGATCATAAATCACAAAATTGTACTTATACAATAAGTAAAACACTTGTAAGTACAGTCGGGCAATAAATGATTAAAAAAGTTCATAGCAAAACATTTATATATTTTCGTTTCTAATTGAACTTGTTAAACTACTCGCTTAGTTACTATTAGGAACGTTAAAATAATGTTAATATTTTAAAATTTTAAGTGTAAAATGTCAGCTTACAAAAATTAGAGAAATAATAATCCCAAAAGTGAAACCACATGCTAAGTAAGTAAAATTGTTTTTATATTTTATGAAGTAAAAAAAAAATGAGCAAAAAATGAAAATTATTTTTATATTTCAGAACGTTTTCCCTCAACTTAAATCTAATTGCACAACTGTGTTTTAACAATTACATGACTATTGTGTATTTAAAATGAAAACAGCAAAAGGAATTAAAATGTTAAGAGAAAAAAAGTAACTAAAGGCTAATTATTTGTATTTTTTTACATTTTTAGTACTTTTTTTCATACTTTTTTTAATTCATAATTTTTCAGTTCTCCCTACCAACTTGTCGTCGCTGTGTATGCCAAGTGAAAGAAAAAACCACAAAATAAAATACAAACATAGACCTCTAGATGCAGTGAGAAAGCGAACGCTGAAAAGGTGCAGGTTAAAATATTAATATTCATATTACTCTTACATATTGCATCCAACTTGTATTCATATGAGTATATACACATGCACTTATATACATAAGTACAAATACAGATGAATGTGTACTCACTAATATATTTACATGTATAAACTATAAGATGTATGTGGGTCGTACATGAGATTCTCCAAATCTTTTAACAGTACGCCCTCCTTACATATGATTTAACTTATTAGAACGGAAGACAAAATATATTTTTTTTGAAATGAAAAGTTAACGCTATAGCTTGTTTGAAAAGTGACACTTTAGGCTTCACTTTGTTACAAAAAATTATTATTCTGAGAAAAGTTATCTACGCTCAAAAATGAGGAAAAATTGGGAGCAATCCCATACATCATCATATTTTGCTTTTCCCACTTAAAAAAATTGAGAAAATGCCGTAATTAGAAAAAGAGAAGCGATAATTTTGATCACTGAATAAAAAAGTTGTTGAAGTCATGGAAAACCTTGAAAGCCGCACATTTAAGCAGCTCAGTCATGTTAAAGTTTTATTTCTATAGACTATTCCATTGAGATAAAATTAATAATGGAAAGGATTTATAAAGAAATCCCTAAATAATTTTTAACAAATTTTATTTTTCTAATTTCCATTGGGTTTTCTTTTTTTTGCTCTAAAGAAAATAGAACACACAACACTGTCAAGTCAAATATAACAAAATCCTTAGAAAATTTTTAATAAATAGTTAACAACTGAAGAAAGCTGAATACATGAAGAAGCTCGATATTTAGGTGCCACAAGAATTAACTATGAAAAATTTAATGAATCGAATTTCTGAATCTGCAGTTCACTACTAAAACCATTTCTAAAGCAAATGATTATAGGCGACGAAAAGTGGGTAACGTTCGTCCACAACAATAATGTAAGAAAAACGTTATGGATAAAGCAAGGTGAAGTTTCGCAGACGGCGGCTAAGCAGAGTTTGTAAACAAAAACAGTTTGCTGTGTGTCTGGTGGGATTGGAAGATAATTGTTCATTATAAGTTTTTAAACTCTGATAAAACGATTGATTTTGATCTCTACTGTCTACAAGCGAGCAATTTAATTAAAACGACCACAATTGATGAACAGAAAAGGTGTTGTGTTCTATTATGACACTGCCAGACCACACGTCCTTTGATAACCTAGCAGTAGCTGAGAGATCTTGGCTGGGAAGTTTCGACGCATCCACCATATAGCCTTTATTTGGCACCTTCAGATATCTGCAGTATTATCTTAACGGTGTAAATTTTCACTTTTATTGGCCATTGCTGGATGCACATTTTTCCATATTTCAGGCAATTTGTAGATTCCAATTTTCGAAGTGCTGCTCAGCCAATGTGTGTCTCATCGATGAACACAAATAGCAGACGAAAGAAGCTAAGTCTGGCGAAGACGGCGGGTGTGGTAACAGCTCCCCGCTTTATGTTGTGATTGAATTCTAAACCGTTATTTTTTTATTGTTTTTAGGTGCATCGTCATGTTACAAATTTACTTTGTATGGCCCTTTCTGGTCGTTCTTCGATCAATGCATGGTTTCTATTGATCGTTTGTTGTCGGTAGCGCTCTGCATTAACGGTTTCACTAGGTTTTAGGAGCTTGTGGTAACCCACAATTTTCTGATAGCGCCAGAAACACTGCCGAATCGATTTGGCTTTTCAGCCAAAGTTATTGCTTCCCGCAAAACATCATTTTCTGGTAAAAGAAATACGATGTTGTTTGTTCACTAATATGATGAATACTAATATGATGTATGTTTGACAAATGTCATTGCCAACACAAAAAAATTAAGGCTTGTTCACAATAAATGTTCCCTATGGAGACATTTGTATCTTGACGCTCACTTCATACCGGTACACCTGGTATGAGTATATATCATTAAACAGTCTTTGCACAAAACTGAAGAAAAGCTTGATGTTTGGTTTCTAAAACAATTAACAACAAAAAATATGTTGGAAAAAATTTCTTTATACGAAAGTGTGCATGCAACACAAGCGGCACTTGTTCGAATACTCCTTTTTAATTAAGAGACTTCAACCGCCCTAAAGACAAATCCATTTGAACTCTGGCGTTGAGAAACATCGCACGAATGATCAGGGGAAGACGGCCGTTACCAGGCGATAATGGCAATGCTAAGTAAGGATAACCATTACCACTATAAAATCTCAAGGAGGCGAGCAACAGTAGTTAAATTATTTACTTAAATTGAAAATCAATTGGTTAAGCTAGGCAATGGATGCTTTGTGGAAAGCCATATGCTTACAAGAAAAGTGATGAAAGAAAAAAAAAAAGAAAAATTCGAAAAATTATAGATATTTTTGTGACTCCTCAGAACTGGTACATAACATGTGAACAAAATTAAAATTATTCAAAAATTGTAATATTCAAAGCAGATTTACTCCGACTGTTATTACTTCAGATTATTTCATTTTAAATGGTATAATGGTTTGCTCCGTTTTGTGTTAATAAAGTTCCTGCTGTTTCATTTTGTGAAAAGCAAAAAATAAAAAAAAACAATAAAATTTTTGTATGCGAATGCGGTTGGTTATATTTATGGCGGACAGGACAACGGCAGCACGGAACTCAGTTGAGAGTGTGAGAGTGACTTGGCATATTCCTTTTGTATTTTTTTTTCCAAGGGACTTAGTACTTTCCACTATATGAGCTGATTTAGTGAGGATTGCTTTATTTTGTCGACTTTTTTGTATTTTTTTGTGTTGTTGCAAGGACTTCTTGTTTTCAAGTTACTATCAAAAGCACTTAACATACTCTTAACTTACAATAGCATTTATGCACTACATATGCAAAAGTCTATCTATTTGTATGTGTGTGTGTTTGAGTTTGTATAAGTGAATTTTGTGTGGTGGCAAGTAAAAACAAGAAACCTCAACTCGACAACTGATGTGTTGGTATGTTGGCAGCTAAAAAAAAATTTCGTTAAGAAGGAGGCATATAAATATTTGCTACACAATCACAAATACTCACATGTGCTTTATGGGATTGTTGTTGCTGTTGTTTTTTTTTTTTTTTTTGTTATTTGCGAGTGGTCTGTCTCTGTGCAGCAAGTATGGGTGCAGTTACATTTTTTTAATATCATTTACTCTTGTGTTGATGCCAACATAAAACAAGAGAATTAAAAAATATAAACAAATGGAAAGAAGAGTAGCAAGAAGAAAAAAGAAAATATTTTAGCAACACTGGCTACAACTCTAGTTGGTTGGTAGTAGCGGTTATAAGGTTTTTCTTTTCTGCAGAAAAATAAGTAGAAATATTCCAGTGATAGTGTCAGCATGTTAACCATACATTCTCATACGTTTGACTATGTAACCTTAGCACCACAAACTGTACAAACAGCACACATACATACACACAAGAACATATTGTTATGCATATTGCAACCAAGTGGCATCTGCTTTCGACACCTTTAATGTATACACGTAATATTTTGTTACTGATTCTTCTGAATATTTTTATTTACTTTCTTATACACTTTATTACAGTGCAACCAGCAGTCAGCAGTGAGCTTAAGTAAAGGGTGATGCTGTAAGAAAACATTAAATGAAAATATTGCTGGAACAAATTTAAGCTCTAATTGTTGATGATCGGCCATTTCATGGGCTTTAAGTACAGAAAGGAGGCAAGGATTTTAAAAAGGGAATATACCGAATGACGAAAATTTATTTTAATCTTAAGATAAATAAAAAGCGGTTTAAATCCAAACATCAACAGTTAAACTGATAATGTTGCCCATATTTTCAGTAATTTTGTATAATCACTGGTTTGCTTGTATTGGCATATATATGTATGTGACGTTTTATTATTTATTTTGCTTGTCCAATCTTACAGTATGATATGTGGAAAGGGACTGCGTAGGAAAACAGTCAAAACATCTAAAAGATTTGGAAACAGACATATGAAATGCTCAATACTCCTTTTCCTCTTGAAAACTTTTACAGTAGTCATTAAAATACAAATGCTTAGCCTATGTCATGGCATACCTATAATGGACTTTGATCATAGATGGGCCAGATTTAAAGTGTGATCCAGCCAAAACGCACTATGTTTATTGTAAATAAAACAAAAAGGTTTCAGAGAATTATATTAATTTATTATATTATGATAGAAGGATCCATGAAAATTATATGTGAAATAAATTATCGGCCAAATGCTCACCACGGCTTCGGTGGCATACCTCTATCCGTTGGCCCATATTTTCAATGACTCTGAGACACAATTGAGATTCAATGCGCCGAATTATCTCATCCTTTAAATCTTGAATTAATCTTGTCTCATTGACGTACACTTTTATTTTTAAATATCCCCAAAGAACGAATTCCAACGGTTTCAAATCACATTATGGTGGCGGGCAATTAATATCGCCACGACATGAGACATCCACTCTTTGTGGATGCATCAGTTTTTTAGCCATCACTTGTGGTTTCTTATTTGCCAAAATGTGTCAATTCTGCTTGTTGAAGAAAATTCTGAGATGGAAGTGTGCAATATCGCTGAAGATGATTTTCTTTGTTAAGTTAGCATTCACTTATGTCTCTTCAACTAATCATTCGAAGTATTGACGAAGCTTGAAATCGTCAATAAGGTTTAGCTCCTGAATTAAGTGAACCTTCTAAGCATGTACATTCAAATCTTTATTTAAAATTCGTAACAGTGATTTTCGTGAGACGTGAGGCACGACGACGAGTCGAGTTTGACGGCTTATATACCACACTGTCGCCAACAAAAGCAATTTTTTCCTCAGAACGAACTGGGCGAGCATAGGCAAGTGTTTTCAGATTTCCTACAGACCAGGTTTGCAGAAATTTGCGCACAATTCTCCCGATTGTAGACACATTTAGTCGATTATGCCGACCATAAAAATCACGAAGTGCACGAAATGCATTTTGATTTGAACGCCCATTTCAGTAAAAGGCTTCAACAATCTTAACGCACTGCTCAATTGTGTACCTTTCCTTTGTTGAATTCGTCAAACATTGAAACAAAGAAATGTCAAATTAAATTGGGCAAAACACTTGACGCTAAGCTGCGACTCACAAGTGAATTATGGTGGCACCACCCTTTACATCGTTAAAGATCAACCCGACAAGTGTCGCAGAATCTGAAGTCTGCAGGAGAAAAGTGGCATCCAGACCAGGTGATCAAGAGTGGAGTGGTTCAGATATTTAAAAGACATTATCTTCGCATATGCAGGAATAGAGACACTGCATAGTGCGTCGATCCCATAAAGCGAATGAACTAAAGTAGAAGGAGTCGTCGTAGATAAATAAAATTTCGTGTAGACATTTATTGGGGCGAAATTTTGACAAAATAGGACAACGAACACGCCCACCGACCAGATATAATTAAAACAAACAAAAAAAGATCTTAAGGTGTTTTTTTAATTTGAATTTTTGGTTAAAAGAAGGTTCTCCGTAGCACAGAGTTGTGTTAAAAACTGACATAAATTAATATATTACGAAAAACAACAAATTTTTAACGCATATAATTTTGTGTATTTCAAAAATTAAAAATGTATTGCAATCTAATGAAGCTTCGAATATGAATAATAAATTTAATTATTTCTGGGTTAATACATCATAAATGAATTGATATTCCAAAATATTTTTAATTTTTTATTTGCCTTAAGCTATTTCGAATTAGTAAAATGAATGAATAATTCTCTAAACTATAAATTTTTTAAATACAAAATTATTTAAATTGTGAGATAAAATTGGTTCTTATTTTTATATATGAAAGTACATATTACATAGTTTCAAAAACCGCAATAATAAATAAAATCTACTTTCATGTATTTTTTTAATACTCCTTCAAAGTTTAGTAAATTTAAATATTTATTGAAACAGGTACCTTTTTCAAAGTAGAAAAAAATACAAAAACAATAAACAAAATTTGAAACTTTTTTCCATCTTGTTTATAATATTGGAAGGTAATGAAAGAAAATAAATTTTTAAACATTTCTTAAATAAATAGAGTTTTTATAGCTACTTTTCTGTACATTATTTTCGGTACATTACTGGACAAAAGAAAGTGCAAATTACCTTTGTTATATATCATCAGAGAAAAAAGGGACAAATTTAATATTATTCTTACAAAATTAACTGAATTTGTTAATTTCGTTTATATTTCAACATAAAAAACATAAATACTTATATATTTCAATTAAACTTTTGCAGCAGGTCAACATAAATTAAAATGCTGCCTGCCAACGGTTGCACAAAATAAATTTCAAGTGACAAATCTTGAATGATAGCCGCAGAAATATGAAAGGCGTTCAGATCGGTGCTCTGATCCGGTTATTCCAGTGTTTCGGTATAGTTTTCTTGAAAATAGTCCTTTGCGGCCTTGCTTGTATGCTAGGGCTCATTATCCTGTTGTAACATAAAGTACCTCAAGCCCATGACCATATCATTACTCCTAACACAATGCTCACTAGTAATTTTTGTTTAAATTCTGACTATTCGTCCCATTTCCAAGAAAGAAAACCAGCCCTACAATATGAAAATTCCTCCAACATATTTTGTATTTACATTTCATGTGTTTAGATTTATGTTTTTTGAGGGTTCAAAACGGGCTCTTTTTACAGATTTTGAATTTTTTAGTTTATATTTCGACTCATCTGGACAAATCACACCATTCAAATATGATACTGACACAGTTACATACATTTGACAAAGGCCAAAGGCATTCTTATATTTGCGTGTCGTAGTAGAGGTTTATTCTTCGTGTAAAAATTTTTTTTGTATTTCCTACTGTTTACTATCAGATTCCTAATAGTTTTCGGCAACAGATTCAGTTTGATATCTTGTGGAGATGTCTGAGAAATAGGTAACTTTATTTATTTATTTATTTTATTTATTTTTTTGGCAATTTCGTCAAAGACTAAAAGACTAAAATGTTTTGTGAGGTTATATTTATATCACTTCGATTTCTGCGGTTATCATCCAATATTTTGCATTTGCAATTTATTTTGCCCAACCGTTAGCAGGGAGCATTTTAATTTATGTTGCTTTGCTGAAAATCTTTAAGTAAAGTATTTAAGTTTTTATATTTTTTACACTGAGTTGTAAATGAAACTAATATTTTCAATAAATATTTTGATAATAATATTGAGTTGGTCTCTTTTGCACCCTATTTTGTTCAATAGTGTACCTTAAATCCAATTTTTTACAAAGTATTTTTTATTATAAATTAGTTAAGTTTAGCGCCCTCTTGTGACAATATAGAGAAGTAACCAATCGTTTACTATTATACTTAGCCGATAATTAGCTTTCAAAAAATAAATACAATTTATCAATATCCATGATGAGTGGTTTTTTGATTTTTGTCTATTGAACAACACACTGTCCGTCGACGCCTAGTCTTCATCACAAAGAAAACTCTCTGTGTATACAATAATACATGACGTCCGCATGTTGGCCATGACCCCGGTCAAATCATGCATCTACCATCCCCATCCTTATCGCAGACATAAAAACCATCTACTTGGTCATTAGATCCAACGGAAGCTAGTTAATAAATACAACATTTCTCAAGTTAGTTTTAATATAAACTGAATTATCACAAACACAATCTACCATCACATAGGTAGTGGAAGGCAAAAAAAGCAGTTCGTATTATCATTGTTTGTTAAAGTTTGATAACTATTTCAAAAAAATCCCTCACCATGCCATATTAGCCATATATAGAAGCAATTTTAATTAATTCACTACAAGTAATCAATTTCTGCTTCAAATATGTTTGAAACTCTCCAACTAAACTCAAACCACTAAAAAGCAAAGAACAATCTGTCCACGCACACACACACAGATATTGTCCTCGAAAAATAATTTATGTACATATTGCATGCAACAACGAAATTCGGTCAAACGCACAATGTGTCCAAATAGAAAAAATATAAATTGGTTTCCTCTTGAAACTTTATCAGAACGTCTGTTACCACATTACTCATCCTATTGTTTATCGGCTTGACAGTTGTTGTGCTGCGTATGCTTAATTTATATGCAACCAAATTCAATGGCACCAGTAGTGAAAATCGGAAAATCAACGAATATTTGAATAAACAATGTCCCACATTATACGAGTACACATTATACGAGGCAACAAATGAACACAACGCAACGACATAAGCCAATGGAAAAAAACATGATCCTTGGCTGGACTAAAAGAGGCATCGTCATGATAAAATGACAATATTGAAGAGGATATTTTTGCATGATACATGATATTTGGGAGCATGAAAAACATTCTTGTAAAGGCAAAGAGAGTATGATGCGATGAAGAGTTTAATAAAATCCTACGCAAATGGAGTTACTTAACAAAGAACAGTGACGGGAATAGTGAATTATGTTCTGGCAAAGTGGGTAAAGAATTTTCTTTTTTTTCTGGTCATTTGCTTTAAAAACAGTTTTGCTTTTAAGTCAGCTATAGACTAATTAAGTTTTATTCAGTATTCACCTTTAAGTCCTGGCCTCAACCATATTTATTTGGGTCTTACATTTTTTAAATTTTTTTAGTTTGGCCAGCTTAAGTTTAAAAACATACTGCAATTCTAAGAATAAAATTAAAATAAAAACCTGCTCATTTACAGTGAAATAAAAAAAATAAAGTCTAAAGTAAATAATGCTCATACTCCTCAGTTACATAATTTTTAATAAATATTAAATTTTTTACTGACAACAACAAAAACAACAACAGAAAATAAATAGTCCCACTCAAAAGCTTGGCGGTAAAGTAATTTAGGGACGTAAAGTTTTACAACAAATTACACATTTTGAGACAGGTTTTTTCCCTTTACTCCTATTCCCCTTACTTTCAACATTACTACTCCTAGTTTTTAGTGTTAAAAGAAGGACCAAGTTTTTATTGTACTTTTTTGTTTTTATGTTATTTTCTAAAAAAAATGTATGTTTTTAATATAGAATTACAAAATTGTGTATGAGATAACTAAAGCATAACCACTCTCTAGCCATTGACACACACATATATCCTTAGGTATGTATAAGGACAAACATTAAATAAATAAATGCGAAGATGTTTAGCAGAGATGGTTAGTTGAACGAATAGGTAAAGTAGTGAATAGTTTTCTGTTATGCCATTACTTTAGTGCTTCTTCACTTTACATTACATTCCACTATCGTAGATCTTTCAATTTGTCTCCTCTTGAAAGTACTTTTTGGTTTTCTAAACACTTTGAACACAAAGTCACACATATTGCCAGATATGTATTTAAGGACTATACAGAAGCATTAGAAAGTAGTACAGTGGAAAACAAACTTTGTAGAGAAATACTCAACAACAGGTAATATTTAATGAGAAGATAATATAATATTTCAGGTTTATTTCTCATAAGCATGAATATATTATTCTTGTATCAGATTACTGACCTCTAATGAACAAGACCGCTTTGCATTTTCTCTTAGATGTAAAACTTGGAGGGATAAAATGGTGATATATGGCCTTTTTGGTGATATTTGTTTATATTGGTTCAGTTTCTCTTGTTACTTGTTTAAGACCATAAACTGTAGTGGTCATTGATTTTGTTTAAAAGATAGGCATTATTGTATGGAGGTTTAGCCAACAACTGCTTTTTTCAGCTATTTTACGATGTAATGTTCCAATATTGTCTTTAACAATGTCACTCTTTTACCCATCTTCTTCTGTGATGTCCACAAACTATTTGCCATATTCTTAGTCAGCGTCTCGTCTTTTAAGACGATCCACTTTGAAGCTGATATTATATTTCTTTAAAAGAAGTATTTCGGCGACACTCTAAAAGATATTGTATCCATCAAAACTACCAATGGTTTTAAGAAGCAATGTTTGTAGAATATGGCGGGTGCGGCATTTGATAGTTTGTAATAACTGTTTGGCAATTTTTGCAATGTGAGGCCAAGCGCTGTCAATCAAAAAAGTTATCTGTCTATTTGTAGTTATACTCCGGACTTTTTTCTCACAATGCACAGTTCAATCGAAGTAATTACAGTCCAATCACCAAGTTTTAGCAGCTCATAGTTTACAATGCCGCTTGATCCAAATAAAAGTGCAAAATTGTATTATAAATACTAGAACAACGTATTCGTACTACTAAAGAAAATATTGTTGAAATAAACGAAATTTGGAGGCAGTTATAAAACCCAAAAAAACCATTAGAAGACCCAATAAAAACCGATGAGTAGGGCTATTTAAAAAACCCGGGTTTTTTCCAACTCTGACCTGAGATAATTTTAAAGTAAAGTATTGATAAAGCACATTAAACTTTTAGCTTAATGCTGAGTGAAATGTACAAAAATTAGTGAACTGCCTGGCGGTATTAGCTTTGAATTAAAGAGATTAGTTTCGTTAAATTAAACAATACTCCATCAAATGCCAAATTTCTATAGTCTTTGATCAGTCTTTTGCCTTCATTATACCATCTACATAAAGGCGCATGCCTTCATCCATTGAAATTATGCCCGACGAATGACGCTTCATTATATACTGTTCTAAAAGCACAGAACAAGCTCAAGTACGTTGAGAATCGACTTATTGTACCACCACCTTTTTAGAAGTATTTTATATGACCAATATGAGAACATCTGATAGATATCACTCCCAACATATCACTACAACAATCAGCAGCGTAATGCCCTCCTCAAAACCAATGGTCTTGACGACAGTGGGTATTCTTTAATGCATAACATGAAACAACATCCATAAAGGTTTCACAAGTACTTATTCCTCAGATCAGGAGCGTATAAACGATTCAGTAGTCACGTATGATAGATAAGTTGTAGCGGTGAACGTTTAAAGTTCCACTAAAGCTTTGAAAACCCTATAGCCCGGACCAGTAAAGCTTTGAAAATTTTTAGCCAGTTTTCAGAATTAAATGTCTTCTTCATAATTTTTGGTATATTTTCCGGCACCATGTTAAAAACCATTACTCATTATTTTTTACTATTGAGTATCCGAAAGACTTACAAATTGTTAGAAGATGGCATTAAAATGTAATATCTCTGGAAATAGCAATTGCATCAGGCAAGGCTATGGTGAATGGTGATGTTCCAAGCTTTACTTTGTCAGAACACATTACTAAAATCGCATTACACTGTGAAAAGTTACCTACGCTTAAACATGAGCAAATCGGGAATCAATTATGAAAAGATAAGAACACGTGGCAGGAGCGACAAAAATGTACTTAAAAGGTTGTGAACGAAGAAAGGTGTGTATACTTACGTTGGTCACCGTAGAAAGTTGATACCAAGAAATTTAATACTTTGTGTGTCTGATGGGAATTTAAGGGAATTTGTCACTGAGAGCTTCTACAACCTTGAGTAAGCAATTTAATTAAAATGGCTAGAATTGGTAAACAGAAAAGTTATTTTGTTCCACAAACCATATAAGTCTGGGACTTAAGGGTTAAAGGTAATCGATCAAAACGGCACATATTTGGTGTAAGATTGGCACATATTTGGTGAATTTTAAACGAACTTTTTCAAACACGTAATATCATTCCGTTTGGATTCCATAAAACATTTAAATCTTATTAGGTTGCGTCTGTTGATTTTACGCCCTTCCAAGTAGGATTAACAATACAATCTTCAGTTCTTGGAGGATCGTTCTTCTCCAGTCGTTATTTGGTCAACCACTTCATATTAAGCCCTGACAAGTTCACTCTAGCACCATAATTCTGGTTTTATCCTATTTATTTCTGATGGGATGACCAAACCAACTCTAATTTCTACGTTTCATTTGTTTCAATATGAGTTTATAGTAAGTAAGATTCCAATCTCCCTGCTGTCCAGAATATGAGGCACCCATTGCGTAATAGTGTTCGATACTAGCCGCGTTTAACTTACGTACCACTGGGTTCGTCTGGATATTTGTAGGTTCTCCAGATTCGCAGCCGTTCAAATGCCATTCTCGTTTTAGTGAGCCTGTTGTTCATCTCTGTTTTTGTGATTTTTAAATAGCAGAAGCTATTTTCGTATTTGACCTTTCGGTTCTGTAGCATAATGTTACCTCTCTCATTAGTAAATACATTAAATAGTCGAATATTACTATCATTAGTTTAACGTTTTGTCCTTTACTGTATTCTTTTATCACTGCCGTATTTAAACTTCACCTGTTCTTGTGAGCATTTGTTTACCAGGATATCCAGAGAAAATTTATATTTAAAAAAATATGAATTATTTTAATAGACTTGGTTTTTCGAAAATTTAATTTAAAACAATTATAATAGAATCTTATTTAAAAATTCTAGACCAACAATTTTTTTTAATTTAAATATGCCTTCAAATATTTTTAAAGATATAAATTTATAAATATAAAAAATGTTTTTTTTTTTTGTTAGAAACGCTCTGCTTAACGTGTTTAATCTCTATATAAAAATATTCGTGAGAAATTAAGTGTAAATATCTTTTTTATTGCTTGCAACTATAGTATAACTACTTCTACATGTAACTCTAAATAGATATTTTTATATTTACATACATATATACTAATTTACATATAACCATAGACTAAGTATGCATTGAAAATCTTTTTCCTTCTCCTATTTCATAGAAAATCCTATTTAAAGCTTTTAATAGTAACTTCGAAACATTATGAGAAAAAAATTTTTTTTTCTTGTAATAGTGGCATGTTTTCTCATTACAATGTTTGGTTTGTTGCCTTTAGGAAATAAAAAATAAAACTCCAAGTTTTTTTCCATGAAAAAATTGTAGTAACGGAAGAAAATAATTTTCCCACTAAACACTTGACGCAAGTATATAATGTTGCCTTAGAGCAAAAACCTTGTAAATCTTTTACTTGTAATTTTTAACATAACATTTCTTGCATTTTGACTCTTTGTTCACTACTCTAGTCATTGTCCTTAACGGCTTATAAACGAGTATTTAAAAATGCAACTGTACACCAAAACTTGATGCTTGAATGTACATCATTGCTGGTTATTTATTCGCCTGCTGTCTTTAAAGAAAATACTTTTCTTCGAAGTATGCATGGGTGTATATATAATCAGAGACTTAAATTCGTATTTTTGTCCAATATTTTTCATTTCTTTCATTCCTATTTAAATGAAAAAGCTATCCAACAGAGCTTTTATAAGAAATATAATTTTCATAATTTTGAATGTTGAAATAAAAGTCCATTGTTTCTTGTACTATTAGAAACTTGAATTAAAAATATTTTTCTCATGATGATGACAAAGGAAATGAGAACAGATTCTTCTTTTTTCTCAGTATTATAATAGGATAACTCTAAAACCATATACATATGTATGTAACAAATTTTTATTGCGTATACAAGTTAATAATGTCGATTTTTTTACTTGAAAAATGCATTTATTGTAATAACAAAATAAATTGATACATTATTCCCAACCTTCGACACTACTTTTTCCCATCTTTCTGATAACATATGGATTACGCACCAAAAGCACTGCTCCGGTTTTGAGGTAAAGAATGAATCAAGCCAATTTCTGATGCCTTGCTCTGAAGAGAAGCTTTCTGCATCGATCGAAACAAATGGTAGTCAGAAGGTTCAAAGTCTGGGCTATAAGGCGGTTGAGTCAAAACTTCCTATCCACTGTTTTTCAAATAGTTTTTGACCGGTCATGTGGCCGAGCGTTTTCATGATGGAAGATTATTGCCTCATGTCTGATCGAATATTCTGGTCGTTTTTCGTTCATTGCTCTTTTCAAACGAATCAATTGTGTTCGGTACAGGTCCCCCGTGGTCGTGTAAACCAATTTCAACAGCTCATAATACAGATTATTACCTTGGTGTCATGATATTCGGCTTCGGCATTGATTTAAATATGACTTCTTGCGCTTGGTGTTATCGTAATTTATCCATTTTTCATTACCAGTAATAATACGATGTAAAAATTACTTCCTTTTGTAGCGTTCAAGCATCGTTTTCGACATGCAAAATCGCCTTTCAACATCTGTCGGCTTCAGCTAAAACAATATGGAACCCACTTTTCTTGCTTTGAATGAGTCCCAATGCTTTGAAACATAGGCAAATGACTTGTTGTGTGACTCCCAATGAGCAAGGACTTCTTGCGTTTAGCAACAATCTTCGTCGAGTAGTGTTTCCAATTCCTCATTCCTTATGTTCTCTGTCGAAGTCACAGAGTTGGTCCATGTTGACCGTCAGCTTCTACCCTCAATGGATAATTTTCAGGAGCTATTTTCATCAAATGGAAGATGATTATCAGACTTCTCCGCAAAATATCTTTTTTTTTCACAAAATTCGATATTATTATAGCGATTGGAAAAAATGAGTGTTTATACTTTCCCGTCTATGGTAAACTGAATTATAATGATAATATTTAAAAACAATCTATCCAGAAAATCAAAAACAGATGACAGCAAAATTAATTTTTTCTTGCTAAGTTATTTTCGTTACCGAGATATAGAAGTATCTGCAGTATCATCTAAAAATCCGATGATATTTTTATTACTTGCTTACTAAAAAGCCTCAGGACGCCGCCTATTAGTGTCCTTGAGAAAAAGACACAGATTTCTCAAAGTTATCTAAATAAAATATATATTATATTATAGAAATCCAAATGTCTGTTCGTCTTCTTTCTAAGTTTGACGAGAAACCTAAACCCTCTTAATATTTTCCTAAGTTATTAGCATATAGGTGCATGAAAGTTCAAAGAACCTATCTTGTACCCCTATTTCAAGATTCAAACAGATTCTTAATGAACTCGGTAGTGCCTAGCAGAAACATTATATCACTTTCTACTTAATTATAATTTAACTCTATTTTATCGCATACTGTTATTTAAAGAAAAACCAAAGAGATCACTTTGATCGAAAGACGATAACGCCAACAGTGGCGCTAGGATGTAGCTGAAAATAACAGTATTGAATCCCAACATATTGACTAATAATAACAAAATGTCTGATTGGGGAAATCAGGGGTCATCCCAAATAAAACTTTTAATAATTTTAAAATATATTTACGAGTAAAAAATAGAAATGTCACGAAGAAAAACATTTTTTTTATAAAAATTCAACAAGCTTAAGACAAAATAATTTTGAAATAAAGTAAACACCGTCATCTTCAAGTATAATTTTGGTGCAAGTTAATATTGAACCTCTTTCTTGGGTTTCAAACTTGTTTAAGTTGTACTTTGTTTTCGACCAGTACACACTGCTAGCAGCATCTTATAATATGCTCTCCCTTTTGAGGCTATTTTTAACGGGAACAGAGAAAATTGTACGAAAACTAATATGCCTTTATAAGCATATTCTAATGGGAAATACTGATGCCACATTTGATGAAAAAATGTTGACTTTGATTCTTTTATTGTGGGCCTGTGGCAGGAACCATAGTGCAATGTGTAGCAAATTAGGTAAGATTTAGTAAATTTATAAATCCATCGTTGTTTGATAGACCGCCAATAGTGAAAACCGCTTTCGTGATGTTGCCGAAAAGCTATTTCCACATTTAAACTGTTTTATCTCTTTTTAGATGATGAAATGCAAAATTTGCTTAGAATTTATTCACTGATAAGGAATCGATTTTATATTTCGGTAGACATTGTTTTAAATTGTTTATTAAAGGAAAACCCATTCACTTTGGCATGGTGTCTGACTCAGAAAACAAACAGAATGTTTTCATTTGTATGGTGAATGTGCATTTTAAATAAACAAACTTTTTTCACTTTTTAATAAATATCTTTTACGAAAACATGAATTTTATTGTTAACTATATTTGTGTTTATTATTCTGAAAACACTTAACATAGGTAGGTAGACCTTAAACTCAGTGCGTGCAAAAACTCATGGGTTGAGACATTATATAGCCGAAGTATAAGTGTTGGCAGGCATTTAAAAACGAATCAACGACGAGAAAAAAGTCTAAATAGTTTGAGTGAAGGGCAAATACGCTAGAATACAGCAACTAAAGGCAGCTGGACTCATAGGCTTGTCTTAGAAAATATCTTTACAAATATAACAAATTTTCTTGCATTGTCCAAGATTTAAACCGGAAGGTTGTTTTTTGGAGGACAGAATATCCGATAAATTAACTCCAGAGAGTAAAGTGTCAAACAAGGTAAGGTCTGAGTAAGTTTGGCATTATGTCAAGGAATTGTCAGCTACTATACTTCAGAAATTGAAAAGGTTTAATCAGATCAGAAGAAATAAAAGGCAAATAATTGAGAGTAGATTCCCAGCAGCCTAGTAGCCAACAGGCTTAGAACTCGTTCTGAGATGAAATACCTAGCGATTGCAACACAGAGTCATTTTATGAATTAAAGATTACGGGGACTTTTTAGAGGGTTAAAGTCTCACACTACCGTGGAAAAGGCAACAGTGTCTTTCTATGATTTTTAATACCTAGAAAAGAAGACAGTGTAGAGTTAAGATGTAAAATGCTTAATCAAGTACTTACCAACGACCAAGAACGTCCGGTCTAAAGGAGGTCAAGAAGCCTTGTTAAACAAAAACTCAAGCTTTCGCCTATTTGGGCCTTCGGGCGGAAAGGTGTGCCTTGGTGGCCACCGTTTTCCACCAGACAAAGATGTCAGGAATAAGAATTGGACCTCGGTACACATAACTTTAATGTGTAATGCAAGATTTAAGATTAAACCCTACATTTTAAATTGTATGACTATTTCTATTGTGAATGAAATCCGTAATAAATTAAGCTCAGTACTCTTCTCCTGACACCTCTTGGGAGTGCTTTCCGTAAAGCACTAATTATTGCCTTTTTTAAGTTTCATTAATCTGTTGAGAGGACCTCAAAATAGTTGGGTAGGGACCCTGGGGATCCCTGGGGCTCCCGATCCCCGTGGTTACAGAATTAAGCCTCCCGTTAGACATCGTAGTATAAATGCTTCTACCAGTATGAGTTAAATCGCAAATGACTCCGGATTGGTGGCCAGTAAAACAATAGAGAATTAACAAAAGAAAATAAGCCAACAACACAACACAAGAAGTAAGTGAAATATCACAAAAGCATACAACGAAACAACCAGACAGCCACACAATAGGCCAATAATTACCAGAGTACGCTCACAGATACCCGCTGTACCTTGCTAAGTGGTAGCGGTGATCCTTACTTAGCATTTGCATTTTCCTCAGTAGGTGGCGTTTTTTTCTCATTTTTCGTGTGAACGTTGTAACTGCTGCCAGAGGTAGGAGATGGTGATTCGAACCTGGGTCCTTGTATGGAATATTGTGAAAACCAAAAACTTCTATAAGCGGCAAACTGCATACCGTACGGAAACGTCTGATTGTTTGTGGATGAGCTATAACCTTCAGAGCTATGCACTAGACTGCAAATAGGTTTACAAAGCCTAATTAGTGTTTACCCACAAAAACAAAACAAAAAACAAAAATTTATATATTTTTAACAAATTCCCCTAATTTTAAATTTGAATCATTAGCAAAAAATGTGTAATCTATATAATTAATAGGCTGACACATTTATTTGTATCCATTTTACTCCCTTTTTCACGTAGAAGGGATGCAGGGGATCTGTATAGACAAACTTTAAGCCCATATATGTATTTTTCCAAAATCAATGCAGTACAACGGGAGTAAAAGTGATACAAAGAAATGGGTAAGCCATTCAATTATATAAAAAGAAGATGTTAGATGCTAGAATGCGGCTGATTACATCAGCCGTTGGGCACACTAGTTTTATTTAATTCAGGGCACAATTATTTCTTTTATCAGCATTTTTTTAACATTTATTCCACATATTTTTCTTTAATTTATATTTAATGCCATATACAAAATTTCTTATCAAATATAAGTGCATTTTAGAAAACTATTTCCTTTGAAAATTCATTTCCCATTCATTTTTTTTTTTTTTTTTTTTTGCCATGCGGTAACTTCTGTAATGAAATAACGGAGATTGCCACACTAATGAGTGTTTTGTGGCAAAACGGAGATGAAAGTAATCAAATTGCATGAAGTGTTGTAGGTTAGAAAATAAGAAAACCATTGCTAGCAATCTTTGTTGCCTCGTTTTTTTTCCATTTTTATAAGAAATAGAAAAGATTAATTGAATTGAAAAAATGTAATAGAAATGATAAAGCAATGGATGATAAAATATTAAAATTTATTTTAAATAATTTACATGCTAAAAGGAAAATTTAAAATATAATTTTATTTTTATCCAGTTTTTAATTAATAATAAAGATTTAAATAAATAATGTTTAACAAGTTGTTGAAATTTCTGCCTAAACCACTTACATTTACATTTAGACACTTACATATTCATTAAACAACATTTAATTGATTTCTTTCGATTAAAGCATGTACACGAAAATTTTTTAACAAATTTAAACGCGAATATTCCGATCAAAACAAATTGATTTCTTTCAATTAAAGCATGTATACAATTAAGGAGCCCTTTCTTATAAAATTCCTTAATTTGTAACAAAAATACCTTACAAGTTCTTAGCTTAAAGGCAAAGATAGAAAAGAAAAGTTAGAAAAACAATGTAAAAAACTTACTAAAGCTAACGGAAACGTTTTGAATAACTCCTCGGAACATTAATACTACACAGCATTCGTGAAGGAAGGTATCGTAAAAATATTTTAATATAAAAGGTTAGATAAATTTGGGAAAAAGGTCCTTGTTTGGCAAGCAATTTTCAGTTGTAAGCAATTCCCCAAGTCATTTCACGTAAAAGGAAAATTAAGCTATAAAATGTCCTGAACAGATTATTTAGAAATCGTTTGTTCCCTTTTTAAAAACTGGCCAGGTTAAAAGGTGACCGCCGGACAAACGTCCAGCACACTTAGGCTCTATAGAGCCGATAGTGATACCCATAACTTCCCTCCGACAGCCGGATCAGTTATCTGACCAGTTTGCCACCTGAAAAACGTTCCAATCAGCCTACAAGAGTTTCCCGTAGAGCCCCAATGCTAACAGTATGACCGCCGACTATCCTGATTCTAAATCCAACCAATGCCATAAATTTCAAAAGATAATAACGATGGCTTTTCTTTCGTCAGGTTAGATCCCAGTTGGTTCCAGGATAAAAAACTATCAAAAACAAAACTAACCGATTTCGATTCCTTTAACCCTTAAATTTATTGACAACTTTTTTTCAACACTTTATCGATCATGAGTTTCGGAACATGACTTCCTTGTCCTCGAAAGGATCCCATACTTTTATTCTTTACAGGGAGATATGACGGTCTTTGGCAGTATTTCCCATGTAATGGTACTGTATGGTAATTTGTATTTTTTCCAGTCACCAATACTCCTGGAAAATATGGCACTCAGTACCAGTATATTTCCTGGATACTACTACTACAAACCTGGGATCTATGGCTGTCTTTACCAGTAGAACTTTCTGGACACTACTACCACTACCATCTCCAAACTAAGACAGTCCAAGATCAACTGATATTAAATAGTATTTAGTTATGAGTTAGTTAAATACCAGTTAGTTATGAGTTAGTTAATACCAGTTGATTGTAGTTTCTCTGCTCTTGCATGATATATATAAGGAATTCTGTTAAAATTAACTATATAATGTCTTTCTCTTAAAAATTAAAAATATAATTCTTTTTACAAGTTACCAATGTAATTCTCATTACAATTCTCTTAAAATTAATAGTACGAAATTAAATATATTATTTTATTAATAATTCCTTTAAAAATAAATTAACAAATTTACCCAAAGTAGTGCAAGTTAAGCAGCTACCTAGACCCCTCTTGGCGAGAGAGTTCTAGTTTGTCTACAAGTTGGAGCCCGCCTCCACCTCTCATCAAAGACACCATCGGATCATTATCCTATACGCAGACGGCAGGTCGAGATCGGTATACCGAATCTCACCGCGGCAGAAAGAATTCTAGCCATAATGCCCTGTATAGCCAGCTCATCCGCTACACAAATGCGCGGAATATCACTATTACCCGGCACCCAAATAAGATTGATATCAAAGTACTTAGCCAACACAACTAGTGATGAGTGACATTTCCTCTCGGTCTAAGACTGAGTTTGCATAGCCTCTAGGGATTTAATAACAGACTGACTGTCCGTGTAAATGCAGATCTAAATAAGTCAGCAACTTCACAGAGTGCAGTGATTCGGAAAATTATAGGACCTATTGATATTAAGATCAGGAGAATGGACGTCATAACCTACTCCACCAACCAACTTTGAACTGTCTATGAAGAATCGGATTCCTTCCGCGTCCCCTTCCAACCACTTTTTCCAGGTATTACTATTCGGAATATATGACCTTAGATTGGTAATTTGTGATAGGCAAGGCATACAGTAGTCCGTACTCACGGTAGACTAGCCAAACCAGTGCAGCAGCTTAGCGGTTTTATCCGATAATCTAAGACCACATTCCCTGATTTTCAGCAAACACATTGAGCAGTCGATTCGGCCATGATATCAGGTGTTCAGAGTTTCATAATGGCATTGAGCAAACCTGGCGTCGTACGCAGTGCCCCACCAAGGTGTTCAATATATACTGCCTATGCAAAGAATTCCAACAAACTACATCCATAGAAAACTATTAGCCTGACTTTAGCCGTATAAATTCACATTGTGACCTTAGCAGAGAGCGCTCAATGTCTGCCAATGGACCGGTTGCAGCCATATAAATCAATCGACGCCTTTCTGACCCTCTTCTCTACATCGAAAGAGAATGATTCCTAAGTACTTGACCTATTCTGTCAACCGTAACCGCACCCCGTTAACAGACGGTGGTTCAAATACCGGTATCTTATATTTCCGAGAAAACAGTATAATCTCAGTCTCAAGTGGGTTCAAAGACAGGCCGCAGTTGGCGGCCCCGCTCGATATCAGCCACATGTGCACGCTCATCAGGTCAAGATTCTTCCCCGTAATAATGATAGAAATACCATCAGCGTAGGCAAAGACTCTACACCCAGCCTGATTTAATTCCAGAAGCAGTCCATTTACCGACGTCAACCACAATAGTGGCGATAAGACTCCCCCCTGAGGTGTTCCCCTACTGACATTTCTTTCAATCGTGACCCAATTCTACCCTGACGATTCTCCCAGTCAGAAGCTTCCCCACTAGGTCGGTCACGGAACTATCAACCGCCAGTTTGCATAGCGCTCTCAGGAGGTAGTATGTTAAAAGCTCCTTCGATGCCCAGGAAAACTCCTGCAGAAAGAGTTTATAATTGTACCTACTACAGAATAGAGAGCCATCTCAACCGACTTCTCTTTGGTATGGGCACCTTGATACCTCACGCTGATTTATCAACTTTTAATTTCTCCTAGGAAAGAATGAAAGCGTTCCGAAAAATAACGTAGGATTTGTTGAAAAAGACTAATCTATCAAGTTGCCTTAAATTTCGTCCGAAAAAATGGAAGAGTGGAAAAATTCTGGACTAAAATAAAATTAATTCTTCGAAAAATGTCCAATTTGGCAAAAATGAAAAATATTTTTACTTCAAATAGAATAAGGCAGTGGAAAAATTGCTAAAAAAAAATGACGTCCAATAGTTTACGCGTAGTTTAAAGAGCAAAATATCTATGTAGGTCTTATCTCGTACAAAAATATATTTTTTTTTATTGTTGTTTTAAAATGTTTGGAGAAGTAGGTACCTTTGATTTGTTGCATTAATTTGATTTTTATTATTTTTTGTTAATAAGATATTAAAATAAAAATTTTTCGTTTACATGCTTTATTTAACTATTATTATTATAATACAAATAAAATAAAGGATTACAACCATTGTTGCCAGATGTGACGATTTTCGGCGCCACAAACAACCAAGTAACGACTTGACGACTATTGCTCTTAAAATGATAACTTTTATTAAATAATAAAAATTTACCAAATTTGGAGTAAAAACTGTTTTATTTACGTACAACAACATATTATTAGTCAATTAGATAAAGAAAACCATTGTAAAGGAAAATGTGTTTAAAGTTGATAATTTCTTGTCAGAGTTCATAGTTTTTGTATTATGTATCTGAAACAAAAAAAAAACAAAAAAATAATAATATAATGGTTGTTGAAAAAATCGGATTCAAATTTGTGTAGAAAGCATACTTCGCGTTAAAATTTATAATTTTTATTAGGAAATGCTGAAGTACAGTGCGGAGCAAAATCAAGTGCATGTTTTGATCTAAAAATTTCCTTTAAAACTTTAAATACGCCATAAAACAATACTTCACATATTTACTAATTGTTAGATCATAAAAAAAGATCAGATAGATCATTAACAAAAAGTATATTCAAACGGGAGAACGAGAATGAACGAGAGAAATGCTATAATATAAAAAAATCCGCATTTACTTGATTTTGCAATTTTCGCTCAAATAGAGGGGAACTCATATTTTTAATACACTTCTTAGATATCTTTATCTCTTGTGTTGTTTTTAAAGAATTTGGACGTACTCTCCATAATATTACCTAAAAAATTAAGAGAAATCTGGTCCCATTCGTGTTACACTTGTTGGCATTGCTCTAACATGTTCCTCAGGATGTCCGCCAGGAAGGTATACTACTTTGTTTTGCCGCCATTTTGGTAAACATTAGTCTTGACGGTTCATATTTGGCAGTCGTGAAGTAGTGACGTGGCAAATTTATTATGGAAAAATATTAAGTAAACCCATGTGTTTTAATCGTTAAAACATTTTATCAAAATCAATCATCGAGTTTCATGAAAAAATCATAATGAGGGACGAGGCACAGTTTCACTTGAATGGTTATGTGCATAAACAGAATAGTTGGTTCTGGGCAATTGGTCAGGTGAAATCATTGGACCTTGCTTCTTTGAAACTGAAAAAGGCGAAACGGTAACTGTCAATGGGGAGCGATATCGCGATATGACTGAAATTTTTTTAACGCCACAACTGCATGCTATGGGCTTGACTAACATGTGGTTTCAACAAGACGGTGCCACATCGCATACAGCCAGGATTACAATGAAATTACTACGAGACCTCCTTCTACAACAAATTATTTCAAGGAATGATGATGTTGATTGGCCTCCAGGGTCGCCTGATTTGACTGCTCTGGACTTCTTTTTGGGTGGATATCTGAAAAGCAAGGCTTATGCAAACAAACCAGAAACGCTGTAAAACAAAATATTCGTGATGAAATTAATTAAATACCGCGTGAAATGTGTGAGAATGCAATGGAAGATGTGCTCAAAAGAGCTCGCATTTGTGAGGCTAACAGAGGCGGACACTTATCTGATATTGTATTCCTTATATAATTGCCGACATTAAATCAAACATTTATCAATATAAGATCCATTATCTTTCATATACTCAAAAATTGTAAACAAACAAAGTAGTATACCTTCCCGGCCAACACCCTGTATTAATAGGCCTTTTATATTATTTTCCAAAAATTCTCCATTGAATTGTAAGAACTTAATATGGTCTTTAAATGGTCTATAATTTATCTAAAACCTTTATTGCAACAGCAATTCTTGGACAATTTGAGCGGCCTGTCTTTGGATCACTATCTTACAGAAAGACGACTTGTACTTTTTTGTTGGTTTTTTATTAAGAAAACCTAAATTAACAAACATTTGTTGTTTTCACGTCTCTTATTAATATTTTGACGGTTTTACTAAACCTGATAACGATTTTGACGATTTTCTTTGGAAAATTTGACGATTTTATATCCAGTGGATCTGGCAACATTGATAACAACATTAGTTTTTAACTCCCTCTCTTGTTTTTTTCGCTATTCCTTTCTTTCCCCAGCTGCTCTTCAAAAAAACATCAAAATCATATTGTATATCATTAACACAGTTCATTTAATTAAATTCTACTCATTTGGCATTTAATTAATTTATCTTAATAGCACTCAATTATAGCACTCATACTTGTACATATGTACATACGCGAGTATACCATCAATATTGTACAAATCACAGTTACTCACATAAATATAATATTTTACTTACTCACAAGTATACACCATTATAAATATTGTATTTAAATGCATTTTTTTAGTTTTTTGTTCTCAAACACGGTCAACAATCATCAACAAATTAAATATTTTCAAACAAAAAACCAAAAAACAAATCATTTAAATGAAATATACGATGAATAGTTTAATGGATAGATAGATGGATATTGAATTGGTTAGATTGAATTGTGGCAGTGGTTTGAGTATTAAAAATCTGACTAATAATTTATCTATCCCTCGGGTATTTAAATGAATGAAACTTAAATATATTTTGTTTTTATCATATTTAAATTAGATAAGTGTAATCGATTTAATCAAACTAAATTGAGTGACAATGATATAAAAACTAAAAATTTTTTACATATGAATGTGTTTCTGAAAGTTTTTTGATTGATGATCGGAGAGCATTTGTATACAAAACACTTAAAGACTGCAAATCGAAATTTGCATAATTTTAAAAGAGAATGTGTCGATTTTCTGTACGAGATCCTAAGTATAGAGATGTTAGAGTATATATAACTCCTAGCAAACGCAGACCATAGAATAGCTGTTATATCGGATGATTTTTAGCAACTTTCTTTTTGGCAACACAGCTTTTGGCAGCTCAGCCGTTTTCTTGTAACATGTTACTGTTCAACATGTTCAGTTTGATCTATAATTTAACCATTAGTCGACTTACAAACGAACAACGCATGCAGATTATTGAATTTTAATATCAAAATTCATGCTGCGTTAAGAAAGTTAATCGTGCACTTCTTCCATTTAATGGTTAGTTTGGGCGACCTTCTAGGGATACGTGATCACGCAAAATTGGCAGATGTATTTGGTGTGAAGAGCAGCCAGAAGCATTGCAAAAACTGCCAATGCATCCTTGAAAGTGCACTGTTTGGTGTAGATTACGGGACGGTGGCATCATTTGGCCGTACTTGAGGTCAGTATGCATGGAGATAAGTCAGTGATGTGTAAATATGTCCCTAGTCACGTAAAAGGCGGTAAAGTGCTAAGGAGTAAGATTCACTTGTTGGGCTCAAATAGAACATGCAGCCACAAACATGATGGCAAATATCGGTGAACCATCATTGAGCAAGAAAAGTCTGATTATTGTTCGATCTTATTGTATGGCAGCAAGCTTTGGGAGATGCTCTGAGGGCAAAGACAAAGTGCAAAGCTTTGGAAGCCGTGCAGAGCATGGTGGCACTTATAGTTGCTTCAGCCTACCGTTAGGTGTCAGGTGCAGCAGTCGTCGTGATTAGAGATCGTAAATACCATCGATTTGTTGACACTTGAGCGGAATAGAGCATCCGAGAAGAAGGAATCTCTTAGTTAGTTAGTGCCATGGAACTGAGATCCCAAACTATACAACCACGGCAGGAATAAGATTCAGATGGACGATGAAACACATCATCAATATAGAAAGATTAACTCAAAGAAACTTCGCGGAGATTAACCACATTATGACCCAGCTGCCCTCTTATCAAGGATACTTTCAAAGTTATCTGTACCGCATGGGAAAGGTAGGCGATCCTGGTTGCATTTAGTGCGGGGCAAAAAATGGCAACGCTGAACACATGTTCTAAAACTGCATAAGATGGCAAGCTAAAAGGGGCATTAGCAAATTAGTTATTTCGATGCTCTGTTACGAGAGCAAATGGAGTGCAATAAGAATGTTTATTGCTTACTGGGAGAGAAGAAGAAAGATTTAAAAATACCACAAAACACGAGACTTGAGAAGAGGAGGAAAAAAAATGATCGTGGCTTTAAATATGAGTGAAAAACGGGTTTTATCAGGACGTCGTTCTGAGGCTTCCAGAAATATTGTAGAGAGATTTCCGGGAAGTGAAGAGGAGGGATTGTTTTAGCGGAAACACTATTGAACGCAATCGACGATCATAATTAAAAGTGCGATCTAATTTTTAACCCTACCCCATACGCAAAAAATTGAAAAATGGTGCCGATTTAACCACTTTGTTCCAAATTATTATTTTTTAACAATAAATGAACTAAAATTTTTTCTTTAATTTTCTTTTTTGTAATAAAGGAGGTTGGTGTTATCACTCACTGATCCTAAGAACTTTAGAGCCATTTATCTCAGTTTTTTTCTCTTAAAGACCCTGGGAAAAGTTCTTGGTCTCCATATTAGAACCTCTACCACTCCTTCACTTTAGTCTGCCTCTCAACATGCATTTACAAGGGGCACATCAGTAGAGACAGCACTTCACTTGCTGATCTCATAGGTGGAGAGAACCTTACACGCGCGAGAGTATACGCTTGCTGTTTTCCTTGATATTGAAGGAGCTTTAAATATTGTTTGCCCTACCTCAAAAGTCACAGTTCTATGGGAACTCGACACCGATAATGACTTGGTTGCGTGAATCGAGCTCCTTCTTAGATCTTGGCTAGTTAGCTCCACCTTCGGGGACGGACAATGTCAGAGAACGGTCAGCAGGGCACCCTACAGTGGGGAAATCCTGTCTCCGCTTCTCTGGAACCTTGCGGTTAACTCGCTTCTTACAAGGCTTGACCTCTCTGGCGATAGGATTGTCGCTTATGCAAATGATATCGCCTTTGCAGTGTTTAGCATTTGCCCACAGACACTGTCGGAGAAGCTCAATTATTTTCTGAGGTTTGTATCTGGGTGGTGCAGGAAGTTTGGACTTAGCGTGAACCCTTGTAGAACCTATACTGGGAGGTAAAAGATACCTCAAATTTCGTTGCCCAGTGTGATTGAGACCAGGCTTAGCTTAAGTCTTACTGTTTAATAGCTGAGCCTTATTCTTGACCCCGAGTTAAATTGGAAAGCTAACTTGCCTGAGAGGCCTAGCAAGGCGGCTTGTGCCACCTATTGCTGCAGAAAAGCAGTGGGTAATAAATGTGGTTGGTTTCAGTCCTAGCGTTATTTGCTGGACTTATTCAGCGGTTATTAAACCGATTTTTTTGTATGGGGTAGTCTTCTGATATACTGCACTCGATAAATATTGCCATGTCAAATTCTTTGATAAGGTCAGGAGATCTGCTTCAATCCATATTGCATGTGCGTTACGTACCACCCCTACAAGGCCTGTTTTTGTAATGCTTGGATGGCTCCCTTCGGGGTTTCTTGTCAGACAACGGGCCAAACTTGTAGTTGTGAGACTGAACGCCATACCACCCTGGCATTATATCCCCTTGGGACACACGTCTATTCTATCTGAGGAACCCTTGATACTGGATGATATCGTTTATTGGGCCTCTGGCTCTCTCATCTCTAACGATTTAGTGGATATCTATACGGATGGTTACAGACTGAACAACAGGATGGGCAGTGAAATTTTTTCCAAGAGTTTCATCTTGGTCTTTCTCTTCGCCTTCCAGAATACTTCAGTGTGTTTTAGACCGAAGTGACGGCCATTTTTAATGCTGCAGAGTTGATACGTGGTAACGACGCTTCTACCAATGATATACAATCCGTTCTAATAGCAGGGCGGCAATAACATCTCTTTCGGCTATGTTCTTCAACTCTAAGCTAGCCAGGAATAGCCGAGATACCCTTGTAGAATTATCACGACAGTTCTGTTTATAGCTTTATAGCTCATCTGGATACCTGATCATAGGAACTTCCCTAAAATTTGTAACATTTTATTTTGTAATATTCCTTTAATTTCATTTCGTAGGAGTAAAAATATATAAAAATATCACCAGAGCTAAGAATTTAAGTTGACATGTTGAGCCGTTTCATAATAAATAAAAAGAATATAGAAATAAATAGAATATTGAACAAAATGTTCCAAACGCAACAGCAGATTGCATATAAAAATACTGAAATAAAATTTAAATGAAAATTTAATTTGAACATTTATGAAAAAAGTAAATCTAGGTGTGCTAACAACTTACTACCCAATGTATTTTACGACAACGTGGTATGTTTCCAATTTATTTTGTTACTGAATCGTCTACGATAAAGCAAATTCAGCTTTAACATTTATGTGAGTGGCAGAGTACCTGGGTACCCATTACAATTTTAAATAGATATTTGGAACAAAAGTTATGGGCCTAGGAAGCTAAAACTTCTTGAGAACTCTTTTCTTTTTAATGTTACGGATATTTTAGCTCCTTACATATTCCAAGAGTGGCGCAATACAGTATTTTTTATATACACTTACCGAAATGACGGAGTGGGTACCTGGTTACACCAAGCAAATATTCGGCAGTTTATATACAAATAAAAGTCAATACCAACCAGAAGGATACGTATAAAACACAAAAGTTAGTGCTGTAACTAAAAAGGAGGCTATTATAACGGTGAGCTCGCAAAACTTATGGGTACCCGGTTACCCTTATTACTATATTAAAGGGGATTGTTTTATTACTCACATTAGGATTAAGTTGTTAAATGCAGAAGATTGACAATAAAATATGTTGCAGGCTCTTTGATGCCGTTTATCAATTCAATTTTTGCGGTTTTCATATTTACATAGCCGAAGATATCTAAATTTCAGTCACAACTTTCTTAAATATTCAAATATTTACATGGCTTGTGCTATTGAATTATTTATTTAAATAGATAACAAATATCGATGGTTCTACAATTAATTGTTTTCATATTAAACCAATAATTTAAATTAATAATACGTTTTTATTATTTAATTTCAAAATAATATTATTAAAGAAAAAATTACTTGAAAAACTTAATCAATAAAGCAATTCCTTTTAAGTTTTTTAAACCAAATTATTGTTATTGTGGCTTTGGCGTGTTTGTGGTTATAATTTTCATTCAATTTTCCATCCATCCATCCATCCAGTAAACAGAATTTAACTTTAAATAATTATTCAAACAAAAACAAAAAGAAATACAAACAAATTAAATAAATAGTGTAAATAGTTATAAATTATATATGTATGTACATACATACATACATATGTTCGAATTTGATTTAAGAAATTGTTCATTTCATATAAAAAACATTTTATTATTTATTATAATTTTATTTGTTAGTATTTTAATTTAATTTTTTTCATTGACATTTTATGTTTTAAAGTCTATATTTTTAAAAATATAGGCGAATATGAATATAATGGTTTGACAATCATACATAAACATGGAGAAATAATAAATAAATTTTATTTTAAAATTAAATTTTATATTTAAATATAAATTAAAAATAATATTTTTACAAAAATTTTATTTAAGTACTTAAATGTACGTTTTTTTAAGCATTTCTGGATATAAATTATGATAATATTGAGGGTAAAAAATATAAGTATTTCAATTCTGCCCGATTTCCGTATTGAAAGAATTTTAAACTTATAAACGTGATGGACATAAATGCAAGTCATTTAAGTTTATTTATTTTTAGACTAAATATAATAAAACTTTTATTTTAGAGGAAACACTTTTTTTATACGGGTTGCATTGTCACGGCACCAAATAGAAAACTGTATGAAATTGTGTTTGTACAAAGGACATGCGATGAAGTCTGTAAAAATTTCTCCGCAAATATTAATATCGGATAATTTTTTAGCAACTTTCCTTTTGACAACACTGTTTGTGGTAGCTCAGCTGTTTTCATGTAACATGTTACTGTCAAGCATGTTCGGTTTGGTCTATAATTTCACCATGAATCGACTTACAAGTGAACAACGCTTGCAGATTATTGAATTTTATTATCAAAATTCATGCTCAAAGTTCATGTTTTCTTATCGACAAAATTGTGTTCAGGGACGAAGCTTATTTCTAGTTGAAAGAATTCAAGAACAAGCAAAATTTTCGTATTTGCTTTGAAGAGTAGCCAGAAGCATTGCATGAACTGGCCGCCTAGATTCTGTGATTTAAAGCTTTAGACTATTTTATTGGGGCTATGTTCAGGCTCACGTCTATGGAGACAAGCTCGCAATGGTTGACGCACTGGAAACCAATATTAAGGAGTTTATTCGTGAGATAGCGGCCGATATGTTAAAGAGAGTAAGCCAAATTGTCCACCCTAGCCAGATGTGAAATAATGCAATGGAAGATGGCAGCGTGATTGTGTTAGGATATTGGACCTACAGGCTCATAACGAGGCATGGTCAAAACTCGTCGAAAAAAGCACATTACATTTCATTTACTGGTTTATTTACATACTTTTGATCAAAAATTAATTTTACCGATAAGCTTCTAAGTTGTGATCACGACAGACTTAATTTCGTTCAGTATACTGTAAATCATTTTGAGAGAAGAGTCAGTACCTTAGTAAAATTGGTGGCAATAACGCAGCTAAAGTATATAATAAAATTTTAAGTAAAATGTTAAGAAATCTGCTGAAATAATGAAATTGAGACCGATTCTGTTCTGTTTTGAAAATAATAAAACCCTAATTTGGTAAACATTATTGGGATGAGCATATTTGAACTCTATTGAAAAAATATCATCAGTTCGGGGCATTAAAATATCTTTATATAGTAAAACTAAAGCCATTAGCTGGTTAACAAGGATACATTTAGAAACACTAGGTCAATAGTATACCAAAACGACTTCGAGATGTCATTAAAAATAAAATAGGTACATGAAACAAATAATAAGTACTTATATATTTAGTTTTATGAAGGAATTGATTTATTCCGATTTGTTTGATTTGTATACTCTATTTTGTCGCGTGCAAAATTGTCTTTTATTTATACAAAATCCATTCTATGTTGTATATACGAGTATCAAAATTTATTTTTATTTCTCAGATACGTTACTATTTTTTATTTAAAATAAGTTTTGAAAATATCTTAAGTCATTTTTTATTCTTAGCAGAATGATCATATCCATTGTAAATGTATACTTTATTTTGTCGCATAATGTAAATGTACATAATTTGATGCAAGAAAGTTGTGCTGGAGATAACTTCAGAGTATGTAAATAACAGCATATTTTGATAAGTATCCTTAATAATAAAAATACTTTCAGTCAGTACATATTAATAGTAATTTTTCTTTTAAATCGAAATGTTTGAAACAAATATTTTTTTAATGTCAAGCTATTACTGTAAATAGTTTCAGAAATACAATGGATATTTAAGCTTGAATAAATACAATATTTGTAGAATAGGGCATACTTAAGTGAGTACAGTAATTTTTAAAACACACAATTTTACTTCAATTGTTATTACTGTTATTGTTATTATTATTTTATATAATTTTATATGCAATTTCATAAGTGGCTTAACAACTTGACCTGTATTTAAATTTAGAATATAAATTATGTTGAGTGTACAGACTCATATACACACACACACTTAGCCTGTTTTTAATATGTTTATTCTTACTAACACACGTATACACAGATACAAATGCAATAAAACATTTAAATACATATACAGATATACGTATACTATAAATATAAATATGTATACATACATACATATGTATACATACATACATATGTATGTATTTATTTAAAATGATTGTGAAAGTGAATAAATTAAAATGTATTTGCATGGATGCATCATGTATGCAGCATGTATTGTGTTTGTGTTTATGTTAGTGTTGTTTGCATCTATTTTATATGTTTAAATATCATCATCATCATCATCATCATCATCAACATCATCATAATCTTCATCATCATTATTATTATTATCAATACCGGTTATTATTATCAATGGCCTATTATTATCATCACAAACGTAACAATTTGTTATTTATTATTCATTCATGCATGCATGTTGTGTATTTGTTTGTTTGTATCACTTTCCGTGTATCCATTAAAATTTGTTTGTAAGTTTTTGCAAATTCTGAATATAATCATCAACAAAATTTAAAAAAAAAATGTTAAAATAATTATATAAGAAGGTTATAATCAAACTGACAATAAACAATTGCTGCAATAAATTTAATTTCGATTTAAAATACAAAATAAAAACAAAACATTCATTTGATTGTAAAATAAATTAAAAAAATATTCAGAAGGTGTTTTAAAAAACAAGAAAAAAATATGATGATGTCTGACGTTATAAATTAAAACAAAATTTAAGCTTTTTTAATTCGAAGTGCTTAAATAAATTCATAAATAATTATGTCGATTTCAATTTTAAATGGTATGTCTGATATTTTCTTAAGCAGATCAAATAATTAAAAAAAAAAAATTGAAACTTTTTAATTGTTTGTAAATTTTTTTATATTTTATTCTGATACGTGACAAATATACATATTTTACAGACTAATTCAAGTCATAAACGTCATGTAATGCAAAAAAACTTGCATATGTACATATGTATGTAAGTATTTATTAAAGATTAAAAAATGTAAATTTTAAGAAAATTTTTAAAGTTTATATTTATTAATTTTTATTTTTTTATTTATTTTTATTTTAACCATTTTAGTGCCACGCAGTTTTTCTAAAAATGTATGAAGACTGCTGTACATATTTTAAAGAAAAACAATTTTCAAATAAAATTCTCGCATCAAGACAAATATCAATCAATTTTAATAATATTTTTGTGTTATAAAGAATGGATGTTAATTCTGTATATGATTAAGAACAAATAAAAAAATATTATGGGTAAAATTACAATATACAAAAAATTAGCAGCGCTACGTCCCAATTTTCGACACAAGCAATAGCAGCGCTTTTGCGCTGTATAGCATTCAAACCGTTAATATTTTGATGCAAATACCGCAGGACATTTGGAGCTTGTAAAGGGTCCGCAAATAAATTTTTTTTTTAAATACTATAAAAAAAACTACTGAATATTTTCTCAAATTTCTTTTCTTATTTGAAAGTACAATCCTTCCGGTTATTAATGGAAAATAATTTTATTCAAATGGCTGCCTCGGCTGGCCATGCAGTAACCTACACGATCGGTCCAACTTTTATGCCAAACGACATCAGCTCTGCGACTGATAATGCGATGTTCAAAAACAGGGCGCAAAACATCGAGTGTAGCTTCGGCTGAGTGGCACGTAGCGCCGTCCTGTTGAAACCAAATGTTGTTAATATCCTCCTCTTCAATTTTTGTGAACAAAAATTCGTTCAACATGGCCCGATAACGATCGCCATTGACTGTAACGGCCACTCCTTGCTGATTTTCGACGAAAAATGGGCCAATTATGCCTCTGAACCAAAATCCGCACCAAGCAGTGACTCGTCTTGAGTGTATCGGCTTTTCAATGTATGCGTGCAGGTTTTCTGTGCCCCAAATGCTACAATTTTACCCGCTAAGATCAAAAGCTTCATCTGAAAAGATGATTTTTTTTTTGGTAAAATCGGCATCTTCTGTAAGTCGATCGATCAAAGTAATGTCGCAATATTTCCCAGCGTTGTTCAAGTGTATACACAACGATATTCGTTCAGCGGAAGGATAAAACTAATTATCTGTCAAATCAGACATGAGCTAAGTGTTACCATTCACGAAATAAGCGCTAGTTGAAAAAAACTTTAGATGGCGAACCCTTTATATGTACATATGTACAGTGACTCACAGTTTTTTTCAACTAGTCCCTCTGGAAATGGTGTCGGGTGATTTTTTAGGGGATTTCGGATTTAGAAAGAAAAAAACACAAAATTTAGAGAAATGTAATGTAATCTTTAAGTGAGTTTATAGAACGATCATATAATTTAATGTTTAAAGTGATTTAATGTAAATGTTGGCCGCAGCTACGCTTCGAATGGCTCATACGCTGTTTACCGAACTTGCCTTTCAATTCGGCCATTGTTTAGCGTGCTATGTGCTGTGTGCTGTGTGTCAGCTAATTCCAGTTGTTCCATTTTGTGCAAAAAAAAAAAAAAATTCTGATCATCTCACGGTAGCGCTCGCATTTGATAATAGCGTTTCTGCCTACGTCGTCATTAAAAAAGTGCGGTCCAATGATGTTACCAACCCATAATCTACACTCATAATCTTCATACAATGCTTCTGGCTGCTCTTCACAACAAATACGGCAATGTTGCTTGTTTACGTAGCCATGCAACCAGAAATGAGCTTTGTCGCTCAACACAACTTTCCGATATAAAAAAGCATCAATTTTGAGCATGAGTTTTCATAATAAAGTTTAATAATCTGCAAGCGTTGGTCGTTTGTGTGTCGATTCATGGTTAAATTATACACCAAAATGAACATGCTTGACAGTAATATGCTACACGAAAACAGCTGAGCTACCAAAAATAGTGTTGTCAAAAAGAAAGTTGCTAAAAATATCACCCGTACTAACTGCTGAGTACTGATTTTGCCCTTGCAATTGCATAGTTTCTCTTTTATAGTGACTAACCTAACAGAGTTGAGTGTATTTTTTATATCGAAATTTTCATGCACATGTTTGAACTGATGTGGGAACTGATGTTGCCCGCTAAATGGTAATCAATAGTATGTAGTTGTAACCCCGTCTTGTAACCTACTCTGTCGTTATGTTTTAAAATTAAATAATTATTTTTTTTTATTTATTATAAAGAAAAAACTCCATTTGTAAATGTTAATATATAGTCTTGTGTCTGGATTATTGTCTGGTGTATTCGCACACACTCACTCACTCACTCATTCATTCACTTGTGTAATAAATTATTGATGTTTTATTTAGTGACTACATGTTGTTTTGTTTTTTTATCCATTTTTGGTCCTTAAAATATACAATTTTTTGTTTTGGTATTCGCTCATGTTTGCTCTTGTTTCACTTAATTTTATGTCTTGTAAGTTTATGTTCATATAGATACGTGACTGTTGAAAAATCCTGCTTAAATAAGATTGATGAAGAAAGTATTTTTTTTTTTGTTGTTTTTTGAATTTTTGTTTGTTCTTGTATTCCATTCACTATATTTTCAAGTATGTTTGCTTTACGATATACATACGGACCAATTAAGTGTATGTCCAAGTACCTTAAGTGTATGAAAATATAATGAATCTGTAAATGTGATTTCATTTGTATAAAAAGGACCCGTACATGTATGTTTGATTTTCTTTCGTTTTTTCATTTTTAATTTGTTATATATGAGAATGATTTAATATTATAAAAGCACATATAAGGATTCTGCACACGTGATACAATTTGGTATTAATTGTTGGTAGAGAAAAAGTGAAAAAAAGGTGAAATCGAAACGAATGATTTAATTGCTACTTAACAAATTGTTTTAACTAAAAGTCTTGTAATTGCTTAATTTAAGTTATATTATTATTATTGTTATTATTTTAATCGAAGAATTTCTGCGAAAGAAAGTGAAGCTAAGGTCGTTATAAAATTATCAAACAATTTAGTTTAATCATTGATAAAAAGTATTGAGAAGTTAAATATAGATATGAATTATAAATAAATGCAAACTACTTTTTTTAACACGAATTTCGTCATTATTATTATTGTTATTACTTAAGTTACTAGGCGGAACATTATATTCGGCTTCTTTAGTTTTTCATGAATTAGACGTCTTCATGTACAAGCTTACCATTCTTATGTTGGCTTCTTGCGGGTACCGTAAAAGAAATTTAATTACAAGACTATTAGAGGATTATGCGAAATATTATTGCAACTTCAATCCTTTTATGTACAAGCTATGAGCCCAGAGGCACAAGAGTCAATTTAGAACGTCATTATATGTCAGCAGGAAGTAGACTAACTGAGGCCAAAAATTTTTTAAGAGGTCTTCATCAAATATAAATGACTACAATGTCTGCGCTAACCCTCATATTTACAAATAAATATCATATTTACAAGAGAAAAAAAATCATATGCGCCGTCGCTCCTTATGATCCCCTCACATATTTTGACGAATTTGTCGATGATGTTCCACTACTACTTAACCAATCTGCTATCGAATTAGTTGTTGAGCTAGTTTTTAGGGGAGCTTTCTTTGTCGAAGATAAAGTCCCTAATGTAGCGTCTCTGACGAATTATGAAGGGTGGTTCAACCAAAATGCATAATGTTAGTTGTAAATGAAACAAAAAATTTTCAGAGAATTATCTTAATATTTTTTATTATGGTAGAAGAATCTATGAAAATTATGTGTAAAACATAATATCGGCCAACAAAATTTTGCCACGGCTTCGGCGGCATACCTCTATTCGTCAGACCATATTTTCAATGACTAAGATATAATTGAGGTTCAATGTTGTTATGTGCCGAATTATCTCATCCTTTAGCTCTTAAATTATTCTTGGCTTATTCACGTACACTTTTTCTTTTAAATACCCTCAAAGAAAGAAGTCCAACGATGTCAAATCACTTAATTGTGACGGATCTTCACAACATGAAATAACACGCCCATTGAATTTCTTGCGCAATGAAGCCATTGTTTCGTTCTCTGTGTGGCAAGTGGCACCATTCTCTTGGAACCACATATCGCCAAGGTCTATATCTTCAATTTCTGATGTTCGTGATATGTTCCATTCTTGGGCACGATGGCGAGTCATGGTTGATGGCTCTTCTGCTGCACTATCGCGAGAAACAGCAATGTTTTCAGCAGTATGCACTGGACGAGCATGCTCAGGTGTTTCCACATTTCCTCCCGATTATGGACACATTTGGCAGATTATGCTAAACAAAAAATTACGAAGTGCACGAGATGCATTTTGATTTGAATGCCCATTTTCGTAATCTTGCTCATTTGTGTACCTCTCTATACTTGGATTTGTCGAACACTAAAACAAAGAAATGTCAAATTAAATTGGCCAAAAAAACTTGACGTTAAGGAGTGACTCACAATTAACATCGTTCATTATGGTTGGAGCACACTTTATATCTTTGGGCCTGGCATTGTCGTGAAGTAGTATGGCTTGGCCTTGTCGATGGGGCCTTTTCTGCTGAATAGCACATTTTTGAACACGGCATTCCTTTCAGGGATTTTGTAGTGTATATTCGGGAGTCACTTCTTTCTTTGCTTCCGTAACGATTCGATAAAAAAAGCTTACTTTACGACAGCGTGTAGCACGATGGCGGGCAAAACTTTAAAGACACTTTTAAGGCTTTTTTCCTTCGTTTAGCTTGTGGTACATCTAGGCTCCCAATTTTTTTGCATGTATCACCGAATGAAAATGATTGAGAATCGTTTATAAATGCAGCTCGTGTTTTCGTCCAATTCACTACTTGTTCTAAAACGGTACTAATAATTTAGATGAAATTTGGTAAAACAGAGCATCCAAGAGATAACACCTTCAAGGTGGAGAGAAAGGAAACATTTTATGATCCACATACCTCATTTAGGCTAAAATTTTCTGTAATCTTGGGCTTTTTTTGTTGAAATATGTCGGGTGTTTGATCTTTGGTAACAAAATAGTCACTTTTTTCGGATGGGTCATAGGAGCACCATATACGACAAATTTGATTGTTGATGTAACAACCGAGTGAGCAATTAATTAGTATTATTAGTTTTGAAAATCAAAAATCGGTGGCCACGTTCGCACTAACTCTTTTCTAATGAGTTTCAACTATTTCTAACCTTTCTTCGGATAACACATATTTAACAGCTGACAACTTTGTTAGACCGGCCATTTTAAAACCACTATATTGATAATCGTGGGGGGGTGTGATTAGTTAAAGCAGAGGCATACAACACAGAAGACATGACGAAAAAAATTTTGTTGCGGTTTCGAGTGTTTAATAAAGACTTTAACACAAATACATCCAAAGATGTCTCCTTGACCTTCCAGCTGCCTCTGGAGATAATGACAAATATTAAATAAATGATCAAGAGAAAATGCCACATACTGGTAAAAAATTATAAAGCTGAGTAAGGATTCACCACCAACATAAGTTGGCAAGGATCTTCACCACTATACACAATCATATGGAGGCGAGCTACAGTAGATTAATCATCCACTTGCCTTGAAAACTTGATTACTGAAACAAGGTAATGGATGCTTTGCGGAAAGCCAATGTGCTTCCTAGAGGAGTGACGAAGAAAAAAAAAACATAGTACACCCATCTAACACGCTATTATACCAATGAAAAAATAAAACAAATTTTAACTTAAGCCTAACATAGCGATACTTAATAATCATGATCTGTTTTCCAACGTTTAAAAAGCTACAGAATAACAGCAGAAATAAAAGACGCTGCTCAGGAGTCACATATACAGAAAAAAAAAAAACATTAAAAATTCACATGCGGTTGTATTTCTCTGTCTGTCTGTCTATATTTGTTAAGAATATTTTTTTTTCTTGTAGATTTTGTTACTGTTGCGGAAAAATGTACTCCACCTATTTTTCTAAAGAAAATTTATTTTTTCTTCAACATCTTTGGCATTTTAAAAAATTTTAAAATTTAAACTCCTGCAAGGTTTTCTAGAATTTTTTTTTATGTGCTTTGCACATGCAACTTTACGATGTTTGTCAGTTTAACCTCAACTCCTAGAAATCTTCGTTAATACCCTATAAAAAGCATATGAAATATTACATATAAATGTTGCAACTGATATTTTTTAAACACGAAACAATTGAAAAAATAAGTAAAATTTGAAATGGTTTTGAAACTAAAATAAATTATTAAATAAAAGTCCTTTTATATATTTATTTTTTACTTATTTGTTGTTCTATATATATAACAAGAAACACCACAGAAATAGTTATTTTGTAATAATTTGGTTGTACATACGAGAAAACTGATTTTTAAAAAAAAAAAGTTTTTTGAAAATGTTTGAGTTAAGTGGAGCAAATCAAGCTCTTAAGAAAGACTAAGAAGTACGAAAAATGTGTCTAAAGAGTGTCCCAAATCAACGCAAGATTTCAATTTGTTCCATTTGCGCAGTAAAGTGTTGACAACCCTAAAAAAAACAATTCGACAGCCGACTAACCTAAACTGTTATACCATGTTCAGACCATGGTGAAATTGCATAAGGTGTTGGCAACCTACAATACAAAAACAACAGGGCATTTTTGCCTCTAGTTATGTCAAAAAGTGGCCATGGTGAAATAAAAAAGCAGCTGTCAAAAATATAAATAAACGAAAAGAAAAACACAAAAAACAACATTAAAAAAATAATAAAATTTCAATTTTTATTTAAAAAAAAGATAAACAAAATAAAAAATTATTTCAAATGCTGATTACTTACTACCCGTCTGCTACATCGAAAGAGACCTATGCTTCAATTTAGCGATGCTTCTTAAAAATGTGTATAAATGTGACAAAATATATATAAAACTGTGTGTTTTGTTTAGCGAAAGCAAATTACAGGAAAAATTTTTTAGAATTATTTAGATTTAGTACAAAATTCATGCAATGGATGTAGAAAAATCATACATATTCACAAATTTTCATAAAAATTTTAAAATTTTTACAAAAGTTATGTATCTGTTTAAATATAAAATAAATAGATACATAAATATAAAGAAAAACATTAAGAAAAACAAACCTGTCCACAGAGTTGGGACGACAAAAAAATAAATGAAAAATCAGATGGTTCTTAAACACCATCTTAGAAATAATTTCAAGATGGTTCAGAAATGGATTTTAATTGAGTGCGTTAATGTCTAAATTGGTCTTTCAAGTTTGTTGTTCATATATAGCGCAATTAAGATTGTTCTATTAGCATTTGACAACAGAAAATGCTTAAATAGATTTTGTGCGTATTGACTTAAATTTGGGAATTTGAAACAAAGCAAAAAAATTAATAATTAAATTTTACCTTTCAAAAGAGTGTAAATTTAAAGAAAAAAAACTATAAGTCAAATACATGAAATGTTTGTTTACTTTTTTTAGTTTGACAATATACCTATATTTCATATGATATTGTACAGTGTGCGAAATCTGCATTCATACAACTCAAAAAAAAAAATAAATAAATAAATAAATAAATAAATAAATAATAATAATTTTCATTATTTAAAAAAATAATATATATATAATTCGAGTGCGGTTTTATATTTGTTTTAAGTAATAAAACATCATTGTTTGAAATCGTATAAAGAACTATTATTTTTGTATGATTATTTTGTTTAAAACTAATGATTAAAAAAAGATCATTTGAAAATTTGTGTGAATAAGGATTTTGCAAACTGTATATGGCTGTCACTTCTCACTGAACATACTTCATAGAGATTTGCCACTCCTTATCCTGCATATTATATACAGGGTTGCATTTTAAATTCGACTCAATTAATTGTGCATTTATGTACGAATTGCGCACTTTTATAATTGTATTGTATGGTAAATTGAGATCTATTAGTGCCTTAATTACGTAAAATCAGTTGATTGGCAAATAAAGCTGATGTGTAAACATGATATTAGTAAAACTGGAGCGTTAGACGATAACACAACATGTTTTCATTATTGAACAATATTTCAAAAATAATTAAATTTTGGCGCACGCGTTCGATAATTTCATACAAAATATGGTCGGAATAGTATTTTAACGTTGTCAACTGTGAAGCGATTAATTGAAAAATGCAGGGAGACGACAAACACATTGGCTATCAAATAAGCCGTTCAAATGCGAATATCGAAGCAGTGTGTGATAGTGTCGGTGACAATCCAGGAATCCCAGTTCGGTGCCGTAGACAAGAATTATTTATTTCAAGAAGCTCTCTATATGTATACTCACTAAAGATCAATGGTTCCATGCTTACAAAATTCAATTTACACAACAACTGAAGCCTAATGATCATGAATTTGAATGAAATTGAATGGATTATTGAACATCAACAAATGGATGCTGATTTTTCAATCAAAATCATCCTAAGCAATGTGATTGTCGAAAAACAAACGCATTAGCAACCTGTTCATTGTGGACTTTGGGCTGGAGGCATAATCTTTTGAAAATGGGGCTTGTCAAGCAGTGACTATTACCGATGCTCAAAATCGCGACGAAATAACAGAGTTCTTTCTTTCTACCGAAATTGGATGGTATTGATTTCAGCAAGACGGTGCCACATACCGTACAGCCCGTGAAACAATTCAATTTTTGCATGAGTCATTTCCAGGTTGTGTATTTTTTCGTTTCGGTGGTCAGAATTGGCCGCCTAGATCGTGTGATTTAACATCAGTGCATTCTTTTTATGGCGTTATTCGAAATCGCAGGTCTATGCTAACAAACCCACAACCACTTGTGCATAAAGGATGAGCTTCAAGGCTGCACCAACGAAATTCAGCCACATATATGCAAAATGGTCATGGAATATTTCGACAAACGAATGTGTATGTGCATGCTAAGCCATGAAGGCAATTCGACCGATGTGTTATTCCAAAAATAACCCTATCCTTTGTGCTTTATGATTCAATACAAAAATAACAATTAAAAGACAATTGATTCAAATATTGCGCTCATTTTGAAACACTCTTTACTAGATCGATATATCCTTCCATGTCCTAGAGCTGCAAAACTATCGATAGTCGGCCCACTCGATAGTTTCGATAGTTTGCAAAAAAACTATCGATACTATCGGATTCTTTTGAGTGCTACTTCGGGCAACAATATTGGAATTTAAGTGAAAGAGAAAGAATAATAATAAATATACAGTGTTGAAACAAATAATAGGGACACTTTATTTTTGTCCAGTATGTCATAAAATTTGATGTGTGAAAATTTTTTGATCGAAGAGTAATCCTTATGTATAGCGAAAATTGTTCATACCATGAAGTGCTCCAAAACTAGAGTAATTAATAAGATCCAGTGAAAGAAAACTGCAGAGACTGTGAAAAGAAAACGTAAAACAAGTGTCAGTTTTGATAAACTTTTAATTCGTACTTCAAAGATTGGTCCCTTCAAGTAATCAAAAAGCCTCAAAATTGAATTACTTCTCCTATTTCAAGCCGCACAATAAGAAAAAAAACTTATGGAAACTAGACTTATGGGTAAGAGCCCTCGAAATGTATAATTTCTCAGCAAATGGAAGCAACACCTGCCACGCAATAGTTAGAACAATATGCTATGATCTGACGAAATGAAGACAAATGTAAAATCGTATGTACGAACATCATTTAGTTGCAATTCATACTTTGAGTTTAATAAATAGAAATTTAAGAAACTATTAAACTGTATCCCTATGTAACTACAAAATGCTACAGACGTCTAACAACCTGCGTTGAACAAATTTTTGCAAATGTGACTTTGACTATGCACATTTAGTGACCTCCATATTTACTCTTAGAATTTGACGATAATATCGATAGTGAAAAAACTATCGATGGTTAGCCAAAAACAAAACTATCGATACTATAGATTTTTTTGCAGCTCTACCATATCCTTGGACACTTCTAATGGGACAGTTGATGCACATAAGGTACACTTAACTTATCAGATTGCTCTTACAATTTCTTTTTCTAAATTTTTATTTATCATCCTTCACCTATAAAAGGACATTGACTTTTCATTTTGTACTCTTTTTTTTTTCGTTTTTTCCCCTTTTTTTACCCAATTTTATTGGTTTGTTTATTTGTTTATTTTGTATATGTCTTGTTATTGTTAGCAAAAGAAAGAAAATTGTTAAAAAAAAAAAACTTTGATCAGGGTTGTACAAAGATACTCAGGTGTTTTTAAAAAAGTTTGAACATATAACTTTTCTTTTGTTTTCTTGTAGGAATGAAAAAAAAATGAAGAAAAAATTAAAGGTTTTTGTTTGTTTTCTTACATATTTTATTTGTTTCTTTTGTCTTTTTTACATTTTTCCTTTAACAAAACCCAAAAATTGTAAAAGTTTTTTTTGAAGCGGTTTGTTTTGCTTAAAATTTTTTCAATATCGAATGAAACATTTTTCACTGAAATTGTTTTGTAGTTGGGAATCCAAAAAAGTTTTTATAACAAATTTAAAGGTTACGAAACTTTTTAATAAAAACTAATTAAAAAAATATATTAAATTTAAATTAATTAACCTCAGAGAGTGTAAAACGATATTCATTTATACTTTACACCCCACAAAAGCTCAAAAATAAAGAAACAAACAAAAAATTAGAAAACATTGCGATAATAGTCGATTTGTTAATATGTGGACGTTAGTAACTTTAATAATCATGATGAAATGTATCTATCCCTGTAAGGGGTATTAACTGTACATTGTATTTTTATACCTTCACGTACATTGCCTCCACGGTCAGGCGATAACACGATGCTACGACGTGAGCGATACAACGTTGTTGATTATACGGATAATCTTAACAATATTTCTTACAACCTACTTTATGGACATAGCGTCGAGGTAATCTGTTTCGGTTCTCTTTGAATCCCACTGAAACGGAGATAGTTTTGTTTACTAAGAAGTATAAAGTATCGAAGTTTAGGCATCCTACACTCAATGGTGCCGTACTGAGTCTTAGTGCTCAGGTGAAGCTTTCTTGGAAACCTAATATGAAGGAGAAGAAGAGATTAAAAAAGACAGCAGTCGCACTTAACTGTAGTGAAGGTGCGGTTAGCAACAGCTGGTGGCTGTATCCGATATCTATGTTGTGATATTATACCACAATAGTTAGACCTATTGCAAGGTGAAGATCGTTTAAGTGTAATGTGCTGATGATGTTTAATTAAGGTCTAGATAGTGTAGCGAAAAACTCTTACGAAGGCCCTCAATATGTTCTTCTATTTCTGGCTGACTGATAGTTATGGGGTTTTTTCTCGCAGGGGTGGCATTCTTTTTAAGTATACAATTAATTCGTAGCAGTTAGAGACCGTTACCACCTTCCTTGATCTAGGTATGTTGTTGAACGAAAAACTGCCATTTCTTGATCATATTAGCATGACGACTAGTAAGCCTCGGGCTGTTCTTGGTTTCGTGAAGAAATGGATGCAGGGAGTTTTCGGATTCTTTATTTCTTGTTAGTCATATTTTGGTTGTTAGGAATCCTTATTACCATTTATTATTATTTTGCTATTCCGTTTACGTGGCCTTTGGTGGAATTATGTTGATGGATTTCCTTCGTAGGAGGCTAGGTTGTGCCTGATTACACTTCCAACATTAGAGCGTAGGAGGGTAGTTCTGGGTATTAATTTTGCTTGCGACCTCATTGTGGATGATATTAATTCTAAGTTTTTACTTTTGAACGTGCCGCTGTGGTATGGTAGGTAAGACATCCGTCTATCAACCAGCTCATAACATAAGCTAGTAACTGGTTATGATTATAAATACTATTGAAAACTTCTCTAAATGCATTTGCCATTCGGAGCCGGCATTAAACTGTAGGTCCCTTTCAATGAGTTTAAAAATAGAATCGGGTGCAGCTCACTGACTGAGAGAAGTCACCATGTTCCTTCATGGAATATTATGGGAATTAATAATAATAATACTTTTGAGCGTGAATTTTAGAATTCCTCTTAAAATTTCCGGCCATTATCGTATTATTGCACTGGAATTCGTTTCCCTTCCGTAGTTTGTGCAATAATAAAAATTAACATTACGGGTTTATTGATTTTAACTATGACGACGGTGATATTAAACGTAGTTTGCTTTCTATCGACCTAATCCATGGATATATTGTTTTGTTAGCTTTAAGTATGTATATCAATTGATTTTATATTCAGCTTGTGATTAAGTTCTGTAGCTGATTCATGTTTTCGTTGCTATAACTTATTTGCTTGAACCTCCAACAGTTCGGGCGGGTGATTGATTGCAAAGAGAGACTTCTAGTGATATAATCAACAGCAAAATATAAAATAAATATATAAGTGGAATGGTTTCACAATAAACCAAATATGCTGTTGACTTGAAGATATTATTTATCATTATCTCATTGGTTTACCTTCCTGGACGACCTAAGTAAAAGGTCTTGCATTATACACTTGTTAACTTGAAATTATATATATAGACATAGAGTGTGTGATATATTTAAAAAATTTTAATTTCTTTCTAAGGCCGGTTGTATATTATATCCACTGGTCTTCGCCGTTATCTTCGACTGTGCATTAAAATCAGCCTTATCTCCGTCAAGAGAATATAAATTTTGAGTAAATTTCGTCTTTTTGCTTTCTTCACCGTATCATGATAAGAAAAAAACACAAAAATTTAGAAAAATGTATGAAATCTTTGTTTGAGTTGATAGAACGATCTATATAATTTAATGTTTAAAGATGATTTCACATACGAGTAAATGTTGACGGCTGCTACGCCTCAAATAGTAGATACACTGGGTCAAATTTTTGCATACTTTCTCCAACATAACAGCCGGTATCTCACGAATAAATTCTTCAATATTGGCTTTCAGTTATTCAACGTTATGACCATCCATGGTGTTTTGGTAAAACAACTAAATATATAGCAACCAAAGTTCGAAAGTACCTATTGGAAGATAAGTTATATTGACAAAACTAAGATCACATGAAAAATAGAAAATCGTAAAAAAAATGTTTTTCTAATGACAGAGTGAACTTAACTAAGCCTGGTTGATGTAGGTAGAAATATAACGACAAAAGTTATGATTTAGGCAAATACATTGCAAACTTTTATTGATTTAAATAACTTATTAAAGATCTTACATCAGTTGAAGACAATTAACGAAATTTTACCGAATAAATTTCGTTCAGCACTTATGCAAAAATAAAGGTTAAGTCTATAGACGGGCGAAGAAAATTTAATATTTCCTATCAAAACTTTTACTCAAAATGTCTTCAGACTCTTAATATCACTTCTATTTGTTAATTTTTTTTTTCTTTATAAAAAATTATAAGCATTTTATGAACTAAATCGGGGATATATTTTTAACCTAAAAACTCTAGACAGCATACGTTTCGAATTTGAATAAATTCGCTCTTCTTTTATTTTTGTTTTTTATTTTCCTCTACCTGCATACATGTGAACGCTTGTAACCCAATTTCTTTGATCAACTTTATGTCTTTTCACTTGACTTGCTTGTCACTTTTGCCAACTAAGCATATCTCGATTTAAAGAAAAGAATATTTTTTTTTTTTTTAGTAAAAGGAAAAAAATAGAAAAAGTTTTCATAGATTGCAAAATATTGTACAACAGAAAACCCCCATTACTCTTCTAAGAACTGCTTAAAGAAGATAACTCATATACATACATACGTACGGGTTTAATTTTATGCAAAAAGTTTAGTGAAAATTCGTTTCGTATTTATAGTTCAACTCCCAGTCATGTTTATGAATTTGAGCCAGAGAGAAAATACATATTTATGTTATGAAAAAAATAAATAAAAACAAAATTGTTGCCAAGAGCATAGAGGACTTAAAACTCTATATCCTTAAAAGCTTTGGCAAATTAAAAAACAAAATTGTATCTATTGTTTTTGATATTTCTATGCCATTTCTAATTTCTAAAGGCAAAAATCCATTCGATTGTTTGCTTAACCACATGTGTATGCAGGTAAATACAATATGAAATAAAACAAATGGTCTTATAAAAGAAAATACTTGTGTTAGCTCGACATCATAAATACATATACAATATAAACGAGATACTTTATACAAGCTATGGCTGTGCTAATATGTCACATCCCTCGTACATTTTCACAACATAATACTTTAATACTTTTCTTAGGTGAGAGAACTAATAATAATTAAATATTATGAAATAGTTTATGCTTGAAAATCCTTAACAATCAACATAATGACCTTAAGGTACCTGGAATGTAAAAAGTTAAGAAGAAACATTTTTATTCTTAAAATGGTTTTTAACTTTTAGACAAATTTCAAACCTTTTTATTTGAATAAGACATTATATTTAATTAAGGAAAATATTTTATGTTAAATTAAAATTCCTTCCAGAAGTTAAAACCACATTTATTGAGTGAATGAAAGCAAAAAAAATAAAAAATTTTGGTAAATAATATAAAGGGTGTGCCATTTAATAGTTTAAATTTAAAAATGTAATTAAACAAAAACTGTTTGAAGTTTTGGAAAATTTATGTTTTATTGTGAAGTACAGTTGTTCCGGCTAGAAATGAAATATTCGATCGGATCAATTTTCGAGAACTTTTTCAAGTGTATGGCGTCATAGGTCGGCAATGACACGAATGTTGCTTTTCAAATGTTCAATTGTCTCTGGTTTGTCGGTATAACATTTGTCTTTTACGGTGCACCACAGAAACTAGTCCAACGGTGTTAAATCGCAGTTTCTTGGGGGCCAACTGACATCAGCATTTCAGCTAATTTAACGGCCATCAAACGTTTGACAAAATAAATCGATTGTGGCATGAGATGTGTGGCAAGTTGCACCATCCTGTTGAAATCAAACATCGTTCACATCAATAGCATAAAGAGCGGGCACAAAAAAATCCGTTATAGTGGTGCGATAGGTGTCTCGGCTGCGCCATCCTCATTTTTAAAGTAATATGGCAATTTTGCTTATTAACGTAGCCACCAAAATGAAATGAGCTTCATCGGAAAAGATGACTTTAAATGATGGTAAATTTCCAACAAGTTTTAACATTGCTCAGGCGTAAATTGATTAATTTCGTTCAGTGGAGATAACATACTGAATTTTGCGAAAGAATAGAATGACATAAGTATTCCCAGATTCGAAATAACAGCTAATTCAAATGTAAACAAATAGATGGGCCACCCGATATAATTAGGTGAATATGCTACATGATAAGCTATAAAAACACTAACTTTTGGATGATTCCATAGAAATTAATTTATTTTTTACATATGTTTTGTACCCACGCAGGACAAAACAAACACAAACTAATTTTTTTAAACATCGAATTATATTCCTTTCATCACACATTAGAAAGATTTATAGAATTCTGGTTTCTAGAGTTAGAAACTCGATGAAGAAGATAGGGTTTAGTGTTCCTGTGTGACTTTAATCTTCCACATATTTATTGGAACTTTTAGCCTGAAATCGGCTCGTTCTTTAGTTTCATCTTTTGGGCAGATTCTGTCTGCTATGTTCGATCTGGGTCTTTTTAAAGTGAATAATATATTAACCTCTTATTTTTATTGATGGCCCAAGTATTTTTTCTTTATTTCATATAGATGCTCTATTTATCCCGGAGGCTGTTTATCATCCGACGCTGCTACTGCACATTGAATTTGATTTTTGCTTACCTAAGAACGTGAAAAGTTCATTGGATACAAGGGGTTATTTTGATTTTTGTCGTACTGATTTTGGCTGTTTGAATTAATTGCTATCTTCTGTTGATTGGTCTCTTTCACTTAGTTTACCGCAATATGACTCTTTTTCACTTCAGGGGACTATGAGTAGTTTTTATGGGGTATTATTATTTGCATACCGTTGTTTGGATCGTTCCGACCCTCCGTGGAATTCGGCCAGACTGGCGCGTTTGCTTAGGAGGCTTCCGACATCAGGATATTGGTTATATTCTCTACTCGAGAACTCTTGGTGATTTTGGAAGATGAATCATTATGGTTATGTGGAGTATTTGAACCGAGTCAAATCTAATTTTAGTAGTAAATAAAAATCCTTTTATGATTTCTTTCGGGTTAAACGCAAATTATTTGTGTTTTCCACTGAAATGTTCTGATTATCTGAATATTTCGAATACTGGACTCGACCTTGGATTCGGGGTTAAGTTTTTATACCCGTATTCTTTAAAAAACGTGTCTATTCTTGAGTCTTTGCCTGGACCGATGGGATTCCTGCTTGTGTCTCGAGACATTGTGCTGCTGACTTGAGTGTTCAATTGACGCTAGTCTTTAACAAACTTTTAGAAATAAGGCATTTTTCTAGTATTTGGAAGGGGTACTTTATTACTCCTTTACATAAATCGGGCAGTAAATTGAATATATCGAATTATAGGGGCATTGCTAAGCTCAGTCTTATTTCTAAACTAATGGACTCTTTTCAGACAAAGTCTCTAATATCACCCTTTCAAAAAAATTAAAATTTAATTTTTCAAGGCCTGGATTTTTTTACCGCAAAGGTTCGCAAGCGTATTTTTTATATGTATAGCTTAGTCCAAAGTGTGTAGTTTCCAGCTATAGTAATTTCGTTCTGCCCAACGCTGCCACCAGAATACCTTTTTTAACTTCAGTCATGCTTTATTAGAAATTTTGTTTTATCTTGTTTTGTTTTATGCAAGTAAATAACACGGTGCGAGAAATAAAGACCTGGGAGGTAATGTTATTTTTCTTTTAGGCGCTATCGAGAACAGCAAGAATCAGTGTTTGAAATTTTTGAAAGGCTTCCAAAATCTTGAGATGCGGATAAAAGACCGGTTTATCGTACATTCATGAACTTACAAGATTATAACTTTTTCAAATATTATCCAATATTAAGTTCCTCAGCGGATTTGGAAAGAAAAGAAACAGACCTTTTAGTTGATATATATTTCGTTAAAGCAGCCTTGTGAAATATCTGTTTAATTTCAAGCAATTGCTAGAATATAATTAAAAAAGAATACAAAAAGAGTTTAAAAAAACGTTTAGACTACAATATAGATCAACCAAAGCCTGGTGGTGGTAATTACAATGATAAATGTACTTCCAAAGTATTTTGTAGGCAGTTAAAAATATCAGCAAAAATGTCCATATAAAAAAATATATATGTAAAACGTTCGTAAAATGTAATCAGTGGTATTAGATGTCGGCAACGCTACACAAATTGTTGAATTGAGCATTCCCGTTAGATTTTTTCGGCATTATTTTCCTCTGGCATTGGACTGTTACAGGACAAATTATGCGTATTCGTTACCTTTCCGTAGATTTGGTAATGATTACTATTTACATTACGAGTTTATTGACTTTAACTGTGACGTCAATAATATTAAACGTAGTTTGCATTCCAACACTTTTTTGAAGATTTCATGTGTATGTATTTTCTTAATTAATTCATGTATTTCCTTTTTAACTTTAAGTATGTATTACATTTTACCTTTTTAAAACGTTTGAGTTCTTTTGAATTGCGTCAAAATAGAATAAAACCACGTTGTTATATTTTTACAGTTTTTATTTTCTCACCTTATCTTTATACAGTTCATCTTAACACAGCAACTTAATATTGGTTTTATTTTTATTTATAATAATACAGTAACCCTTAGATTTAACTGACAGCCAATACTAAGACCTATCCATCGTGGCCAAAAGGCCTATTGTCAAGCTGGATAAAAATGATAACCATGGAAGAAAACTGGCAACTAAGCTCCCACCTGATCTATGCCAGCTGTTATAATGAAGCGGTTGATACAACCCGTTAAGACTTTCAGCTGGATTTTAGAACACATAACCTTAAACTCGACATTCCAGAAGCAAATGTCTGGAAGTAACCGCTTTTTCCTCACAACAGTAGCTGCACAACGTTGATACATCATACTCGAATGTCTGGCTACAAGAAAATGGTCAAAGAGCATACTTATTACAGCCGTAATCATTAGTCTAGGCAGATTCACTAATTGACCAGAATCCTCCGATCAACAATCGGCCACATATCTTTCGCCTGCCTACAAGAACAAAACTAACCACGCTTTTTGAAGAACGTATGGTACAGCCGGCTCAGCACTGTGTCCTATCACTGTGTCCCGGCAAGAATACGAGCTTGATTTCTCAAAATTCTGCCATCACCAATAGTGATGAGTAGCATTTCCACATTTCCCGGATTAAGCGAACCTGAATTAGATACCCCATATAACAGATATGAATCATCTTATTCAAATCGAGCATATAATCAATACTAGACCCGGATTTACAAGCCTCTTAAACAGTCAAGTGAAAAAATGTCATATTGGGGTGAACTAAGTAAAGAAGAGCAGTCAATAGAGGAAAGCAATGAATTAAAATGCCGAAATTAGTACGACAAAAATCAAAATGACTCCTTGCATCCAATGAACTTAGATACAGAAAAATCAAATTCAATTCTCAGGTAAATCGTCGCATGATAAATGTCGTCCGGAACATAGGACATAGGATCAATACGAAACAAAGAATAAATACTTGTGTCAAGATCAAATATTCTATTCTGAAAACAAGATCAAATATTCTATCCATAATGTTCAAGACATGATTCACCTGGAAAAGACCAATATCACACATGGCAGACAGAATTTCTCCATAAGGTGAGACTGAAGAAGACGGTTTCAACGTTTTATGTGGAAGATTAGTCACCCAGAAACCACTATAAACCCACCATGCTCCATCGAATCCATGACTCTAGAAACCAGATCAAAAAAGTTAGTCAGTTTCAGTTCCTATGTTAGGGGCTTTGAGTTCTATATTATTCGGATCACTTTAAATCTTGCCCATAGACCATTAAGCTTGTATGCCAGCAGTTTATACTGGCTACTAGATTTAGACATTTTGATTACTTATACGCTTTAAAATTCATCAAAACTTAAACCTTAATTCGTTTGGTACATATTTGAAACAACTGACGGTTTATGTTTATATACTAAGGAGATCGGACAGTTATTATTCGACCGGTTTTAACCGTTTTTTTTGTTTTGTTGAATACAGTTTTTTCAAAATCTTAATTTTTCGAATACCGAATAAACCGGTTGATTTAACACGAATAACCGGTTATTTTAAATAAGTATAATTTTTATACGTCTGCATATATTTGTTTTTAAATTGAATATATGCTGATCGTTTAACTATTTGTATAAATTTAATTATTTTTGTTCAAGGTTTTCATATATACCTTGAACGTCTCACAAAGAACGTGAAAACCAAAGCAGATCGAAAAAGATATACACTCTTGAGCAAACATAATCTTTTTTCATCTTCTGTAAATATATATTGATTTTTATATGGAGAATGATCAACTGAACTCATTGAAAGCCTACAAACGCCAGTTCCGAACGGCAGATATATTAGTTAGTGAAGTTTTCACAGCGTATATATACATAACCAGTCGCTAGTAATGGTGTGAGGTGATATCGCTGTTGAAATTTCTCAAATGGTGTGGCGTTGGATTGAACCGACGACTTCTTGGTTGGCAGATGGGTTCTTACCCAACATACCACAGTGACACATACACTAATATATAGGTGGGCATAAATTTACACTCAGTGCTACTCGAAATCTAAGCAAATTGTCTTGTCGAGGCAATCAAGGACTCGTAAATTATTAATTGATTTATTCAAAGTAAAACATTTAATTTTTTTAGCTTAGGCACCTAAATTATAACTATAATAACAAATCTTTAATTCCATTCTCTACCAACTAGTACAACAAAAACGAAATTGGCTCCTTGAGTAGCTGTTCGAAACGTAAGCATTGTTCAGAACTTTCTGTAATAAACTTCGTTTTTTATGGCCTCCGCACATCGTCGTGGCATAGTTTTTATGAGATTGGTTAGAGTTATTGTTAGTATTGATTGACACTTTAATTTTGAGCTCTCCTCTCAGCTACTGCTTATTTTTGAAACGAGGTTGTCCACCTCTGCGCTTCTAGAATTAGCAGCAATTTTATTTAAATAACAGAACCGGTTAACCGGCTATTTAAATTATTATTAACTGAAAACCGAGTTTTTAAAAAGTGCTACTTTTCAAATTATTCGAAAACCGGTTTTTGAAAAAAGTCGTATAATCGATCTCATTGAGCTACCTCAACTTTGTCAGCTAATACTACAATAATTATCAACCGAATTTTAATCAAAATTCTGAAGCAAATATTATTTTAAACATAATGCTTCTATTATGATCCATAACTCTACTCAGTTGAATTAAAATTTCAGTTGAAATTTTACAACTACTATTGATGAGTTATTAATTTGTTTGTGTTTTTAAAGGTTAAGTTCTTATCCATAGTACCAAATTCTAAAGACGTAACTGAAATTTTAATTCAAATGAGTCGAGTTGTAATCTGTAAGTTGTAATATTTTTTTTTTTTTTTTTTGTATAGTATTTGAAAACAATTTCAACTCCCGTTACGTCGTAGTTAAGAACATCTTATATCGATTACATAGAACTATAGTTTTGCTCATTTGGCAATATTTAAAATTTCATTTCACTTATAAGTCTGAAATATTTTTAGAGAAAGATGTTAAAAATTTCAATTAATAAAAAAATGTAATAATTACTTTATCCTTTACACTTAGTATGTACAGTACAACAAACCCATAAAACCGTACACCTTCCTCATAAGACTTCCTTCGCCTACACTTGCACTTTAAATTCTTTTAAATTTTTAATTTTTCATTTCATTGTCTAACACCATACCAAGCAAAATAAAAATAAAAAGGGAAAAATTCTTAAAAATGTTTATTCTGAAAAGAAAAACAAAAATTGTGCAAATAATATTCCCCTTAAGAGGCCATCAAACAAACACAAACGGAAAGTGACCTCAGAACCCAAAATACCGATTACGTTTCCTTTAATGCTTTTGTACGTTTTCTTTTTGATTTATAACTCTCTAGTTTGACATGATGTTGAAGCATTGGAATCCTTTACATTTTGTTACTTTTTACTTCGTTTTCTTCTGTTGCCATTGACTCTTAAAAAAAATGTGTTTAAACATAAAAAATAATATTCGATGCCAGACATGCAGGAGCTGAGCTAAGCAGACATTTTTTTTTTACCTCAAGAGAAAAGTAGAAAATTTTCTAGATTTTTTTTAATGAAAAGTGAAAATGCTATTGGAACTATTAAAAGTTAATTTAAGAAAATTTCTAAAGTTTGTTTGGTATACTTAGTTGGTAAAACTCTACACTTGTAATTGAAACAGTTATTTCACTTTGAGTCTAGAGGCAAAGTACAGTTTCTTTGGTAGGTATAATGTATCGTTTATCCAAAGTTGATTACATATTCTTGCATTAAGATTTATAATACAAACATATTGTGCAGACATTTATTTATTATCAAAAATATTCAAATTAAATTTATTTTAAAATTAATTTAATCTTGAATTTGCAATAACTTTCAAATTGATAAATGTTGTGCAGTGTCTAGACATACAACATCGTTTCAGTCATTTCACATGTGGGTAGCTTAGCGTGTAATTCATTTGTTACCTTGTCAAGTCAGTAAGTTGGATGGTTTTGCTATTTTGTGCCACACAAACCCCAAAGCTAATCCTTAATAAAATAAGCACATATAACGGGTGTAACATTACAAAATTAACATTACAAAATATGCGTAACAATGGATTAAAGCTTTAATTTTCATGATTAAATTACAACATTTCTAAAAAAATCAAAGCTTGTTTTTTAACTATAAAGATATTACACTCATAGGAAAACGCATCTTCATCTAACATCAGAATTGTGGCATCAGTATTATAACAAATGACATCGATGAAGCAAAAGGTAACATCTATCTAATGACAAACGTTATCATACGATTTCTTCATATTTTATGTGTCATCTATGCTATGATCACAGTGACATAAATTCGATATTACATTTTATGTATTTTAATAATTTGTAAATAAAAAACCTAATTAGAAAGAAAATTCGTGAAGCAAAGAACAACTGGGTGCAGCACCAGTGCATTGAAATTGAACACTTGCAGGCTAAGCCCGATGAACTTAATCTACATGAAAAGATAAAAGACATATGTAACAGCAAAAAACGTATCGCTTTATTTATTTTGGTGAATGATTTAAGCGAAATTGTTCTAGAAACGTCTGATAAAAAGGAAATACGGACCCAATATATTATCAACTTATTTTCGGATGACGCTAGGTCTGTTAATGATAATGAATCAGAATTGCCAATATTGGAAGGTCCTACAATAACAAAGGGGGAAATTGTTAAGGCAATTACCTTTCAAAAAATAATAAAGCAGTAGGTTGCGACGCATTACCATCCGAAATACTAAAGTTTTAGATGACAATGGTATTGAAATTGTGGAAAAAGTGTTCAGCCATGTATATAACACAGGAATTTATACAGAAAAATGGCTTAAATCTACATTTATAGCACTGCTGACGGAGAATAGTGCAAGAAAGTGTCACGATTTTAGATTTATAAGTTTGATGTGCCATACACTGAAAATATTTTTAAAAATTATACACCAACGTACGCGTATATACAAAAAATGTGAAATGTTAATGGGCAGAACACAATCCGGTTTCAGAGAAGCTATGGGCGCACGAGAAACTTTGTTTAGCATTCAAAAGCTGATTCAAAATTACAAGGATGTACGAAAAGATGTTTTCCTTTGCTTTATAGACTATGAGAAAGCTTTCGACAGAGTTCAACCGAACAAATTAATAGATATTTTGAGATTTATTAATATAGACAGCAAAGAAATTAATTGCATCAAATCGTTATACTGGAATCAGAATGCAGAAGTCCGTTTCGGAGATATCGTAACAGAGACTGTTAACATTAATAGAGGCGTTCGTCAAGGATATATTCTATCCCCTCTGCTTTTTAATATTTACTCGGAACTCATATTCCAAGACGCTCTGAATGATTTCAAGATTGGAATCAAAATCAATGGGCAATATATAATAGTCGCTACGCGGACGACACAACATTATTGGCCGATAATATTAATGATTTACAACGGTTATTAATGGCCGTTAATACAAAAAGTAATCAGTTCGGTCTAAATATTAATGTAGACAAAACGAAATACATGCTAGTATGTCGAAATAATAATCAGTATATTGGAACGAGCTTAAACTTATAAAACAAACCTCTCGAACGAGTTTCGCAATTTAAATATCTCGGCTGTTGGTTACAAGAGTCTTGGCAATGCGATAAGGAAATTAATGTTCGCATATAAATGGCTAGAAGATCATTCTGTAAATTCCAGAAATTACGAACAAGTCGAGACATTAATATCAATCTCAGAATAAGATTTATGAAGTGTGATGTATGGTCAATACTTTTCTACGGAGTCGAAACATGGACATTAAAAACAGCCAACATGAATAAACTAGAAGCTTTCGAAATGTGGTGTTATCGTCGGATATGAAGAACACCATGGACTGACCGTGTAACAAACAGTGAAGTATTGACCAGGCTACGAAAAGAACGCGAAATCCTCACCACAACGAAAAGGCGAAAAGTTGCACACTTTGGTCATATTATTAGGGGTGATAAATACGAAGTGTTTCAAGTCATTGTACAAGCAAGAATAGAAGAAAGACGAGGTATTGGTAGAAAGCAATTATCATGGCTGAGGAATATAAGAAGCTGGACTGGTTTAAGAAGTATTGGTGAACTGGTGCACAGTGCAAGAAATAGAAATAATATTCTGCAATTAATTGTTGTTTCTTTAGGAAATTACATCTTACCGTTAGCTAAGGATAGGATGTTATTGGACAGATACAAGATATTGTTTTTCAGTATTGTAAGCTAAAAAGGAACATTATGTTATATGGCAGATCATCCTATCTTTAACTTTTAAAGGTAGATTTATGTTTGAAGTTGCCATATTATTACTTAGTCATCGCACTTATGACATTTTTATTACACTGATTCCAATTGGCTAATTCCGCGACGCTGATATGTCATGACATTTATGACATAATTTCAATTTTTTGGCCTGATGACAAATTGGCCAAAATATGTTAAGGGTTATATCATGGCATCATGGAATCAAAAACGAAGACACTTATCATAGTGATGATGTGGAAATAGATCAGTGTTATGACGGTTTTTCTATCAATGTACTAATAAAATTAAGATTCTTTTATATACAAATCCCAAGAGTGCACATTATGGTATTTGAGACCGAATGTGGGAATTAATTTAAAATACATTTCACAAAACAGTCAAAAATTTTATGTCACGTTAAAGTAGATAACAATCTACATCACAAGGCATAAAAATATGTTTGCTATCGTTTTCCGCTATGCTGCTACGTCCTTCCAAATTAAGAGTTTTGTGTGTGTTTTTTTTAATAAAAGTAAAAATACAGATTTTTTACTTTTCAAAGTGAAATTTCTATAGTTTTTTTAAGGATAATGTAAAAAGTAACATTGGAATCATTAACTTCAGGGTAGTTTTGCGTTTTTCATATTTATGTTTAGTCAATGTACACATTTTTTATGTTCTTTGAAATAAAGGCTAAAATTAGCCATTATGTGGGAAATATGTGCACTTAAAGTATTGAGTTAAGCAAACTTAAGCCAAGTTTTTTTTTCTAAAAATACAAATATTCCATCAACTACTGGTGAACAAAAATCTTGCTCATATTTGCTCCTTTTAAAAATAAACATGAAATACATATGTATTGCAACTACTTGCTGTTAATTATAAGAGTGTTTTTATAAACCACATAGATATCTGGGGTCTTTTCTCAGTAACTGTAATACTATTTAAAGTCAGTAAAAACCCCTTCAATCGTTCATTGACGGATCCGATTCTTCGAATGGCTTCTTCATTTATTGTATAAACTTACAATAATGAGCTTACACGCTAGTTCTGAAGATAAAACGAAAATTATTTAAATTAACAAAGCTCGCATCCAAAGTGAACTTAGGCGTCAAATGGGTTTGGTTATTGATCAGCCAAGGCCCAGATTTCCAATTCCAATGAATTCCAATGACAGCAACACTGCAGACATTTCGACATAAATAACAAACCTTAACTTCGGTTAAATAAAGCGAATGCTCGTAATAACGGTAACAGTTTCAAGTGGCTTTCAAATATATACTGACATTATTCGGGAGTCTGCATTTGATACTGCTAAGTATTTTGTGCAAATGTATCCTTGGTATAATATTAGAGCATCGAACAACGATTAATCGAAGAATTTTTTGGTTATTATTTGATCGAATAATGAAAATAGACAATTTCGAGTAACGAACAATGTGCGTCAATTTATCGAGCAACTTTTGTCTGTAAAATTTGGGGTGTTTAATATAAAATATTTATGATTATTTAGTTTTACACTTATATCATCTGTTAAAATCCTATTAAAAAATTAGACATGTGTAAGTATCAATTCTTTTTGTTTTCATTACACACTTTTCGAACATAATGGAACTGAAACTGAAACCTCTCAATGAGAATTCCATCAAGAATTGACGAAAGACTATTATCTCCATTTTCCAGATCTGAAGCAGAAATTCAATCAGTATCAAGAAGTAGTTAACTCTTCTTGACCTTGAACGTAATAGAATGTCGTATTACATCTAAGTCAAGGGGTGCTACACTTACCAACAGTTGCAAACCAACACATATGCAAAAAAATCGACCCCCTGACAGGTCAGAGCACTATGCAGGCAATTAACAGACCACCATATGTTGCAACAAATTATCATTTTATCATTACCATCATATCGTCCAAGCATTATTGCAGGATACTGCGACCAATGGGATCTATTGTACCCCTTCCGGTCTATAATTTGCTGTTTTCTTAATGAATTCTAGCTGATCTGAAAGCATAATAGTCACGAACCTTTCTCTTAATAAGAAAAGGTTATAGTCAGCGCTGACTAGTATCCAGGCAAAAGTTGTGTGACCACCAAACAATTGTATGATAAAGGCATTCAAAAACTGGTATTACATTCATCTCGTTTAAATTGAAATTTGATAGTGTTGTAGGTTTTACTGCGCAAACGAGAAATGCATAGAAATCTGCATCTGCGGGAAAGATAAGTTTGACATACAACAAAAGCTGAACTCATCTGCTACTGGTCGATTTAGCAAAAAGTTCCTAAACATAGTGTTGGAACTATCGCCAATTAAAGTTGATTTTAATCATCTTTTATTTATTTATTATTTGTCTACCTAAAGGCCTTTGGAAAACTACCCAACAGCAAAACATAATCGTAAAAAGAGAAAAGCAGTATTGGGTACCCTCCGAAAATACCATACGATGATCCTCACCATGCTGCTTTAGCTTGGAACCCGAAGGGTGTGCGGAGTAGTGAAAGACCGTAATCAAAGTGGCAGTGAAAGTGGAAGTGGAAGTGTTCTTAGGAAAACCAACAAATCGTTTAACGAATAAAGATTATTGTTACGTGACAGAAATAATTGAAAGGGTTTTTGTAGAAGCTCCCAAACATGGAATGTAAAATTTGTAACAGTGCACTTGCTCCATCATTATTTTGATTTGAACACTCTGTATGGATGTTGAACTAAAAAAAGTGAAGTAAATTATCAGCCGGCTATAATTCATGCCCCGGTTGCACAAAAACAAAGTTCTCTATGTGGTCGTTATAGATAGTTGTGATAGTTGAGAATGTCGAGCAATAACTAAATACCGATTCTCTCCGCAGTATTAATACTGTGAGGATTTTACAACAAATAGCCTTTCGTATTATATCAATATGTCTTTGTTGAAAAATGAAGTTCTTGTTAAAAAACCCCTTTCTTTACATTCAGACAAAAATTTAAGTTCCACTAAAGTCTTCTAAAAATATTAACAGCATATTATAATTTACCCTTTAGTGTGTGCGTGTGTATGTTTTTAAATACATACATATGATATAAATTTGACACATGTGTAGGTGTTTGATAGTTGCCACGACGTTGTTAGGAATTCCTAAGTTATGTTGATAAAATATTGCTCAGCAGTTTTCCGGTGTGTTTGTGTCACTCGCTACAGCATGTGCGGAGTAAAATTTACAAGAAAATTTACAATCGAATTAAATGCTTAAAACATTCTGAGTTAATTACATAACCGCAACATACATGCACTATTTTTTGTTGTGCTTAAGCTTTGATTTTCGAATTTAATACAGGAAAATAATATTTAGTTTGTGGTTTTTAAATGAAAACCATATTTTGCATATAATTAATTGGAATTATTTTGGTAAAAGCGTATTCATATTTTAGTACCGAGAAATTGCATGAATGGTTAATCCGTTAATTAGTTATTTAGTTTTTTTTATAAATCCGTCTGATTTTACGAATATAACACAAGTTTACAAAAAATATTTTTTTTTCTACATGGCATGAATACGAGTATAGAGTCGCTCACAGCTTATTTGATTTAGAAATTTTTGAAAAAAAAAATATCAATATGCCAAAATCTATTACATTTAAGGGTAAAAATACATATTACACATTGAAACCTTTGTTGTTTAATTATGATAATTAGGAAAAAAGAACAACAACAAATTATACTCTTAAAGATATACCAACAAAACAAATAATGCTCCCATAATTATTTGCTTACAGCATAAATGATGCATTCAATAAAACCTTTATACAAAAGTAAAATAATGCACCAATTTTACACATTTTTGGTTTAGATAAGTATTTAGAAAACAACATTTAAGAGCATCATTGAAAAGAGAAGTTTGATTTCGAAGTATTATGTGGTAATTTTTTAAAATGAGAATGCAAACTTCAATTGAAAGCAGAAGGATATCATTCGCCATTTTCAGGAGGCAAAAGGCCAATGAAAAACTTACAGAAATTGTCGCATTGAGTAATTCAACACTTCCGCACAATATAGAAAGGTATGCCAATGAAAAGAGAATTGAAAAAACGTGTAAAGTAGCACCAAATAAGATATTTAATGATACCGATAAGCGGTGAATCGTACGACAAGTTAAGGAAAAGTCCATTCTTAGTGTTTCAAAATTGATAGTTGAAGCAGAAAGATACTTGAGTAGATTTCCAATCCAAAAAATTTTCGAAGAGTTTTACAAGAGGCAAGTTTCCATGGCCGGAACCCGCAAAACAAGCCACTGATTAATGTCATGAACAGAAAAACGCAGAATAGAGTTTGCAAGGGAACATCTAAACAAGCATATTTCATTCTCGACGTCGTTTATTTATGTTGATGAAAGCAAGTCTTACTTGTCAAGATCAGATGATTGGAGATCCTTTGTTTGGAGAAAACCAAAAACACTGTCTTAAATCTGCAAATATACGTAGTACAGTCAAACATAATGGAGATAGTGCAATGGTTTAGGGATGCATGTCGTATTCAGGCGTCAGAAACTTGACCTTTATCGAAGGAAACATGGACTAATACATGCATCTGGATCTAGTGAAGGAAAATCTATTGCAAAGTGCTGAGAAGCTTGGCATTAGGAACGCATTAAAATTTTATCAAGGCAGTGATCTCAAGCACAAATCAACTATTGTAAAGAATGCCCTCACGTTGTATAGAAACCTGCTCAGAGCACAGAGCTTAACGTCATAGGAAACTTGTGTTCAGTGCTTGAAAAGAAAATTCGTAATCACAATACTTCTAATGCTTCCGACCTAAAACGTGTTTTATAAGAGGAATAGGATAAAATTAGTTCTGATTACATGTACAGGTGTTGGTACAGGGCGGGCAAATTTGAGGTTAGGAAGTAAATTGGGTGTCAAATGATGAAATGGCAAGAATTGAGCTGTCAACCTTTAACACTTATTTAGTAAAAAATTGGGAAATTTTATCTATATAACGCTACACTTTTGAACAAAGAATTTTAATTGTAAAAATGTAATGTTTAAAAACCGAACGAAAACAACGCATTTTTCAGCAAAATATTCTTTAAAGATTAGGCGGTTATGTAAGCAAACAAAATTCTCGCATTTGAGGCTCAGAAAATCTTCAAACAATCCTCGAAATCCAAAGAAAGTGACCGTATGGTGCGGTTTGTGCTAAAGTGTCAACGGCCCGTATTTTTCAAAAAACGAGCCAAGAAAAGCCGTCACCGTGAATTCTTTGCACTACCAAACTATGATAACCAAATTTTTGTGACCATAATTGGCTAATGTTGACATCAGTGACTTTTGGTTTCAGCCGGACGGCACGACAAGCCATACAGCCAGCCGAACAATTCAGTTATTGCATAAGAAATTTCCTGGTCGCTTAATTTCTCAATTTGGCGATGTCAATTTGCCGCCTCGATCCTGTGATTCAACGCCGCTAAATTATTTTCTCTTAAGCCATTTAATAGACCGGATTTATATGAACAAACCACAAAAAACTGACACTCTGAAAGATGAAATTCGGCGCTACATTGACGAGATAAGCGAAGCTTTGTTACTATATTTGTGGTTCAAAATTTTGTGAAAAGAGTGGGCGTCTGCCAATGTGCTAGAGATGGACACTTACTTGCCCGTCCTTATTTTCCATAATTAATTACCATATTTTGTTGTTTGATGTTGATATGAATAGAATTGAGTTTTTAAGCCAATTTACTTCTTAGCCTAAAATTCGCCCACCCTTTAGAATCATAAAAATTTTCCTAAAAGCTGCCCTGAATCAAAAAGGATACCCTAGTATTTATTAGATGTTGTTATTAGTAGTTTGAAGAAATATCACTTATGATTTACCAAAACTGAAATATAATGCATTATTTATGCTGTATTTGTTTAATAAAATCTATTGTTGATGTGTGTTTTCTTTCTTCTGTAAGTAACAACATTCCAGATATTTGTAATTTTTCTTAAATCCTTTGCCTGCGTCAAATAAGCTGTGAGGGAATGTATTTTTAAAGAGGGCTATCTATGGTAGTTAATTGCCATTTTTTGTTTGTTCACATACATATACGTTATATCAGATTCTGCTGGGGTAGACCTCACCAGGATTCAAGAAAAACTCCTTTTGTTTTTATTTTCGTATAAACAGTATCTTGTTTATTTATTTTAACAATTTTGTTCTTAGCAAAATAACACCTAAGAGTACATCACCGGCAAAGTACAATTTTTTCAATTTCAAATGTTCTCGTGCGTGCTTAACCAGGTACCCGAAGACAACTGCTCTCTTTTTCATAAAAACTTAGTTTTTATTTAATTGCGTTGGTTAGTGGTACTAGTGATTAATACGCGTGGGAACTATGGCTGTAATAACCAGTAGTATCCCTCTGCCCTATCACCAATTGGTCTGAGATCTATGGTTGTAGTAACCAGTAGAGTCGCCCTACCACTACTACTAGTAACCAGTGGTAACCCTCTACCCATACTTCTACTATGTCTGGGAACTGCGACTGTAGTAACTAGTGGTATCCCTCTACCACTACTACTGCTAGGTCTGGGAACTATGGCTGTAGTAACCAGTAGTATCCCTCTATCACTACCGGAATTGACCTGCTTGTAGTGTGGTGTACTTCTACCATCGAAGCCATAAAAATTTGCGATCGTGCCCGAACACCAATACGGCGCAAGTACAACTGAAGTAGTAGTGAAGCCTATATCAATCAGTGTTGTCAGACCTTTTTTAAGCTTTTCCGCCAAATTATATTTCAAAAATCGCTAAGATCACCAAATAAGTTTTTTAAATTTTGACAATACATTTTTTTTTTTTAATAATGAAAAAAAAAGAAAAAAAAATGTGTTTTTTTTTTAATAATGAAAAAAAAAAAATGTTAAAACAAATAAAATATAATTTGCTCCGAATTCTTATATTTCGCCAAAAATTAAAAAAAAAATCCGCCATAATATATATTTGTACAATGTTTACTATAACATACTTAATAGTTTACTGAAAGTTAGAAAACTATAAAAAATAATTTTTTCGTTTATTATAAAATACATTTGGATCATGTAGTCTCATTATTGTTATATATCTAAAACGTTATACACTTTTTCTTCGACACATTTCACATTGCCTTGTATTGGAATTAAATTACGCTATGCTACCAAAAAGAACGAAGATAAAATATTTGAAGAGTCATACTATTTTTCTAATAAACGCTTTCGAGTTTTTGAAACTATCTAAACACCTCCAAAATTATAATTACGGGTAAAAAAAACAGTTTTTCGCAACTTCATATACTTATAGACTTATAATTCAGTGGTATACTGTCCGATTTGAAGCTTTTCAGTGGATTTAGAGAGAAAAGAAGTAGACCATTTAAATGATGATATGATATACTTTATAGCCCTGAGGTGGGCTTATATAAGAAATTTTTCAAGCAAACACATTAATTTTTTTCCACATTTGTCAAGTTTAGAGCCTTTTCCGTACCATTTATGAATTTAAATCTTTCGTTGCAAGTTGCCGACAATTGCATTATATAAGTATACTGGAACACAAAAATGTTTTAATTTCAGTTCCATATAGCCAATTACAAATTTCTTGTTGCCGAGAACACAATTGAAGTTCCGCTGCCGTCTATAATCGACACTTTAAAATCTTCATGTTTACGAATTTCATACATAAAAATACCAAAATAATTTTAGTTTTTCGTATTTTTTTATCAAATATACTTAATAAAATCGTCAATTAATTTACAAATCGCCAAAAAGTCGCCATGTCGCCAAACCGAAAATTAGGACGCCAAATAACTTTTAACTTTTTAACTTTTTTCTCGTTTGACGAGAAATCGCCAGATCAATCAATAACTCCTCAATGTGTTCTTTTATTCTCTTACATCTATTTCTCTTGTAACGGTTTCTCTTAAATTCGTAGCAATTTATCAAATACTCTTATAATTAGTATAACATGTATTTCAAATATTAATGCAAACAATAGAATTCGTTTCATAAATTAAGTATAATAATTCAAATAATAATAAAAGTTATAGAATTACTTTTATGTAACGAGTACTTCGTCACAATGTGTCAGTTTTAAGACGGACAAATTTTTAATTTTTTTTTTTATACGGTAGCATAGTATTACTTAAGTTGTTATCAAGTACATTCGAATTTCAATGGAGTTTTTGATTCACAGAATACTTAAAAATACTTAAAAATAAATGCTTTCAGAGATGAATTTTTTGCTGCTAAAACAATTGTTTTTCAAACACCAAACCAAAATATACTTTGATGTTTTAAAAATATTTTTTTTAATTGTACTTTTTTTTAAATTAATTTAATTTAGTTTAATTTAACCCAAATCGGTTTAGCTATCTTTACGGTGAAGTTGTTTATGCCAGGACAACATTTCCTCTTACAAAAAATATTCCAAGTGGTTCTTTGGTTTGGCGTTTCGGTATAGCATCAAGATAAAGAATTGATTACTCATGTGATTTGCACAAATTGTTGGCTGATCCTTAGTTTCTAGTATACCAGTAAAAATAGATCTCTGAAGTTTGATAAACCAATGATCTGAAGATAACCTACGAAAAACCACTGAAGAAATTAAAAGATTTATGGATTTATTGAAAAGTATTCCACTACAGCCGGGTAGGACAGTATATTCCAGAATCTTTCTGAAACTTAATTAAAAGAAGGAGGTCCTCACATTAATAAAATTTCTAATGATTCGAAAGTTGAGAGTCTCTCAGTCAGCAATAAACGGCTGCTTGGAACTCTTTAAAAATTGTTGTTCACGAATTTTTAGGAAACAAAAAAAATTAAAATTACAAAGTTATAGCTGCTGATTTACTGAAAAATTTCTAACAGATGAGTATTAATATGTTCCTCATGGAACATCAAGATATAAAATTTTTTGAGCGAAACTATCAAGGTTTTCAGGACCAGCATATGCTAAGAGACTACTGTTGAAGTCTTATAATTCAAATATATTGTTACAAAAATAATATTAGTAACCTCTGCGTTTATTACTTCGCTAAAATAAATAAACAAAAGCTGCAGGAACAACTATACATGATGTTTACAAATAGCCAGAATCGACAACAACAAGCATTCTTAGCAGAGATAAAGTAAATAAAAATAACACAGCAACAGCAACAGCAAACTAACAAGAAAGAAAACAAGTAACAGACAATAAACAAGCAACAACATATACTAAAAGCTGAAAGAGGTAGATGTTTACATACGCATGGCTACAAAAGAACTAAAAAGAAATTAAAAGAAAGTAATGGAATCTACCTGAAATATCGAGAAGTTCGAGAGCTTTCGATGTATTGTTTATTCAGTCATATAAAAAGCACATCGATGCGAACAACGACCAATTTAAGTAAAGTAAACTCAGCGAATGCAGTTTGTGTGAAGAGAGTTTATAAGGAGTAAACTCGTGATGTGAATCGTGAAGTAAAAAACCAGTTTAATTGGTGCTAACTCAATAAGGAGAGTTAAGTGTGGATAAACTCTGGTTGAAAAGGTTTTGATCGAATCTAAGCTATAACTACGATTGGGTTAGAAGATCTTAAGGAAGAAAAATTTGTCGAGTAATTGTTGTTGTTTACAAAGTTGTAAACAAACAGAGTAATTAAGAATAAAAATTGTTATTGCTTGGAAAAAGATTACAATCAGTGGCACACAAAACTGTGTTGAATAAAAGATGATTTTAATTAAAACCAAACACAAAATTTATTTTATTTTAACTACAATCTACGTACTCATAAAAACACGTTTTTAAAAAGGTAAAAACCTTAAAGTATATAAAAAAAAGTTAAACCCTTCAGTTTTATTTTTATTTATTTTTTTTTTCTAAACAGATGTTATTTTTACGTTTTTAGTTGTTAATAAATATCTTGAAAGTTTGACGTCTTCGATTTCCCATAATCATATATATAAAAGCCGCATGTTAAAACGCAATAAAATGTTTTTGTTTAGTGTAATAGAAATACATATACGGAGATTCAGTAATTGGAGATGTAGCTTCGGATGCATCTGATGCAGAGCATGAGAGATGTATAGAATCTGATGAGGACTCCTACGATTCTGATGATCATGAAGAGCATGAAATTAACAATCAACTTTGTGGTAAGGGTGAAAAGAATTGGCGTATTAAACCATATCCAGAATTCCAGACTTCAATTGGAAATATTTTACGCCAACGTTGTGGCTGGCGTAATATATACAATTAAAGATGTATTTAAAATTATCTCATTCACGGAGGTCTGTGATATAATATTGCGCAAAAGTAATACAAATGGGAAAAACTGACTGTTGAATATAAGAGAAACTTGGAAATAAAGTATCCAAATTATACAATTTACAGAAAAAGAGCTAGACGCTTATTTAGGAATACTAATTTTTTGCGGAGCACATAAATCAAGCTGAGCATCTATCAGAATAATAGAAACCAAACAACTTACCACTATTTCGGTCAGCAATGTTCCATGATAGATTTAGACTGCTTTTAGGCTTTATTCGCTTTGATAACGAACACACTCGATCAAGGCGTGTTGAAATTGATAAATATGCAGCCTTTTGGGACATTTGGACTATACTTCCAGAGAATTTATTTCAAATTTACAAGACAGACTAGAGTATTACCGTTGATACACAAATGTTTAGGTATAGAGAACGTACTTGTTTTACACAAGACATATCATCCAAGCCAAAAAAGTATTCAGATCTTTCGCTGCGTGTGACTCGAGAAAAGCGAACTTTATACGGATAAACCGCCTAATGGCTATCGCCAAAGTAATGTGAGCGTAAAAGTAGTCATAGACCTAGACAGTCTATACAAAAACTCTGACAGATATAAAACCATAGATAACTTTTTTATTTCTCTGCAACTTGCCCAGGCGTTAAGATCATGGAACCTTACACTAGTGGTAACAATAAAAACAACTAACATTTCTTGCATCATATATGTTGTATCATAAAGATGGGTAAGAATTAGCATGTTTTTTTATTTTTGTACAACTATATCTCAGAATATTGATTATTTTAGATTCAGGTCATCTGCTAATTATCGACAAAGTCCTTAAACAGAAATTTGATGTAGTGACTGAAGCTATCAGCAAGCACAACTGAGTAGCTACTTCTTATTTTGCATTAATATTTGTGTATGACATGAGTGTTAATTGCTAGCACTCGTCATTTGACACAACAGTGTAAAAATTTAAAAAAAGGCGGAATCTGGTCGAGTGTTGCACCGTTCTTTTTTTTACCGTAAAAAAAACATAAATTTATTGTATTGCAATCTTTGTTGTTCAAAGAACAATCGAAAACTTCAATTTCGTGCTTTAGGGGCGGCTAAGACGCACTTTAAATATGAAACAAAAGAATCTCATTCTGTAAAGATAAATTCGATGTTTTGTCAAAAAAATATAACGCAAGCATATGTAGAAAATTTTAAAATGGAAAAAATTCGTAAATTAAGTTACAATACCCTCTTCCATCGTCCAAAATTTACAGCTTTCTTTTACTTCCTAATGATATGAATTGAATGAGGCTGACAGGTTGTTTGTTTAACGATACTGAAGACATTGTGAGGGTGTCTAAAGACAACTACACCGCAAGTGTTCCACTGTTTCTTCCATTTATGAATCTTCACTCCTACGGTAAAGACCGTTATGTTTTATTCATACCCGGCAGACTTTTTACCCAATCGCCCAGTGTTCGATTTGTACAGCTACTTAACTGGATAAGTCCCTTTTACTGTGGCCTTCCATCTTGCCCATTTCGGGTAGTAGTCTAGGACGGCTCTTTAATAGACGCTATCAGAAATGCAACTAAGCCATTACATTAGATTTCCGAAAAAGTTCAGTAAAGAATTTTCAATTTTCGGCTTTGAAATGTAATATCTATGATAATATTTATTGCATCAGGCAACACTAGAATTTGTTAGAAAAGCAACTTTTCACTTTGTTTGGAAGACTTATTAAAATTGCATTACTCTGTGAAAGGTTATCAGCATTTAAAATGAATAAAAAGTTGGAAAATGACCGTCATATTTTGCTTTTCTTTTATAAAAAAGGCAAGAATTAGTTGCACGTTGCTAAAAAAAATTTGTAACATTTCCGGAGACGATGCTATAACTAGAACAAAACGCGTTGTTAGGGAACAAGGATTTCATTACCAAAAAGTTATCAATAATTTAAAGAATGCTGGATACACAAAGCGTGACCTATGAATTAACAGTGAAAATTTAATAGATCGAGTATTCATTTGCAAATGATTACAGGCGATGAAAAAGAGATCACGATCTGAATGAAGCAAGTAAAAGTCTCGTAGACAGTCCAAAGTTGGGGGGGACTGAAAGGGACTTATTCATTTTGAGCTACTACAACCTGGTAAAGTCATTGATTCTGATCTCTACTATCAAAAATTAACGAGATTGAAGCAAGCAATTCGATAAAAACGGCCAGAATGCAACAATAGACATGACAACACTAGACCACACACATATATGATGACCCAGCATAAACTGGGAGAGCTTGGCTGGAAAGGCATCTACCATATATCAAAGACCTTGCACCTTCAAATTATTATTAATCTTTCTTCTGCAGAACTCTCTTAGTAGTGTAAATTTGAATTATAAAGAGGAGTGTAAAATGTAAACAACTGCCATGTGTGCCTTAAAATTCTACAGTATTCTTGGGAGTAATGGAGGATGCCTCTTTTAATACACCCTATCGGATATACCAGTAAGGCATTATAAGTTCTATTTAAGGTAAATAGATACCTCACAAACCAACACATCCGCCCTAGACCACAACTGAGGCTAAGTTAAGAAGTAAATCTTTATTGCCCCGCAAACTAAGAAAAATCTTTCTTTCCGTTGTCCGACATTTGACTACTTCGCTGTATCAGAAGATTCTACAACAAGTACTTGCCTGATACAGGTGATTTGGATAAAAGCAAAGTCTTGGTTTAAGCAACTGTATGGCTGGCAAAAGTCATGCCGATAGACTTAGCATTCCCTTGCGTGATTTTAGTAGCAGCTGCAGTTCTGAGAAGAAGGAGCACACTGCCTTTCACATCATGTATTAGAGTCCTTACAATTATTTTTTTATTGATTTCTTGTTGTTTTATTTTTTTACGACTCCTTTGTATGTGGTATCACAATGAGCATAACCTCTGACATAAATGTAATCATCAGTCATCATTAAAGGAGGGTCCGCCACCAAAACTAATCCAATCTAAGCTGTGCTGCTAATATATGAAAATGAACTTAACCTAACCTTGATCTAAAAAAATAACTTTTACTAAAATATATCACGGAATCATTTAACATTATCAGTAATTAAATAAGTCTTGATGGTATATACCAGGGATGAACAACACCCGGCCCGTTTAACATGTCATTGCAGATCGCCAAGCATTTTTAAAATTTGGTTTATTTTATTTACTTTCTCCCATCAGTATTTCCCAGCTTAGACGGTAAAAGATTTTTTTTTAAGAATTTTTATTATTCTTGTTTAAATTTGCATTTCCGTTTAAAAAATTTTTTGAATTTATATTTGTCTCTTTTTAGCTTTCAGCATAAATAAATATTCATATTAAAAAATATAATTAAAAAGTTAAAAAAATATACGAACAAGAAATTCAAACAAATATCAAGTACATGAACAAGTTTATTCTTTTATGTTCTCTACATATGTATATACTATATGTACATAAAGTTAAATTTTATGCAAGAAAACTCATGTCATCTATTATTATAAAATTAATTACGGGAAACCCCGCATAACGCGGTATTTCTACAACACGATTTAAATAGAATTCCGTTAGAGTTCATCGTGAAACTGTGACTTGTATAACGCGAAAATGAAAAGAAGTGTTGGCGACACTAAATTGTGCATACATATTTCTTTTTAATGTAAAACGGGGGATTTCCCTTTTGTTCAAACGTCAAACACGAACGCACCGCCTCTGTGGTTATTTGTGTTTGCTTCTGCCACACAATTAGTCAGACTGGTAAGCTGTTAACTAACAATTTTTGTATCTCTTGAAAAAGTTAGTGAAATTTTATTGTCGAAAAGGTAATATTAGATTTTTCTTTACTCAAAATTAAGTTTTTCCCCAAACCTTGTTACTTTAAAATTTTTTTCCATAATAGAATGTCTGAAAAGAAAAGAAAAAAACGAACGATTGCGGATGAGCACAGGAATTTCCAAGAAAAGTGGAATTTTGGTTATTTTTTCACTTTCGCCAAAAATAAAGCTGTATGCTTAATATGCTTAGAAACTGTGCCGACTTTAAAAGAATATAACATAAAAAGGCATTGCGATACAAAACATGAACAACAATACAAGAAACTAACAGGACAACTCCGGATAGATAAGTTTAATCAAATGGTGAAAAAACCCGGAAAACAACAGGATTTTTTTAAAAATCAAACTGTTTTATCAAATATCGCAATAAAGTTATGTTGTCAGTTAAATACTGGGAAAAAAATGAAACCCTTCGTGGATGGAGAGATGATAAAAGAATGTCTGACTGCTGTCGCAGAAATAGCATTTCCTGAAAAAATTAAAATTATTTCAAACATTAGTTTATCAAGATTCTCCATAGCAAGGAGAATTGAAGACTTGTCTAAGAACATGGCAACAACGCTTTGTGAGCGCATTGCAAAATTCAAATACTGTTCTTTGGCACTTGATGAGAGTTCCAATATTAGCGATACAGCACAGCTGACTATATTTATACTTGGTGTTTACTCCAGTTCTAATATTACCGTAGAATTGTGTTCACTGATTCCTATGGAAGGAACTACAACCGGCAAACACTTATACGATGAACTAAAGTCTGGGTTGGAAAATTTTTCACTTTTATTAGAAAAGATTATGGGTTTATCGACAGATGGAGAATGAGCAATATCAAGTATGGAGGTTGGAGTATCAGGAAGGCTGTTCCAAGGCATGAAGAAGGTCACAGGAAGGGAAATATTCATTAACCACTGCGTCATTCAATAGGAAAATTCGTGTGCGAAAATATTGTTACCAATAATTAAATTAATTAATTGTATTAAGTCGCGAGCGTTAAATCACCGCCAGTTTAAAGAATTCCTAAAGGATTTAGAAACTGAATATGGCGATGTGGTTTTTTATACCAAAGTACGTTGGCATAGTAGAGGTGCAATGCTTAAAAGAGTATCCAACTTAAAAAGCAAAATACAGTTGCTCTTGAATATAAAGGGATACGACTTCCCTCATTTTGGTAATAAAGATGTGCGACTTTGGGTTTCTTATCGACATGACCCAGCATCTCAATGATCTTAATATTGAACTTCAAGGCAAAGGACTGTTTACTCATAACTTGTATGATGTAATTCAGGGATTTGAGTGCAAATTAAAATTGTGGAAACAGCATCTTTTGCAGAATAATATGTCTCACTTTCCACATTTAGAAAAAGAAAACGTTACCACTTCTCAAAAATACGCACCATATATAAACATTTTAATCAACGAACTTAAATTACGAATTTAAATGTTCAAAACTGAGAAGACAGCGATTCCACTCAAAATGTTTTCCTCACCATTTAATATTTAATATCGTTGTGTATACAGTTCCCAAAGAGTTTCAAATGGAAGTGACTGACATGCAGAATAATACCGATTTAAAAATGTATTTCTTTCAGTAAACATCGAAAACTTTTATAAATCATATGTGAGCCCTGCGAAATTTCCACTTTTTACGAAAAATGCAAAGCAAATGATGTTTCTATTTGGAAGTACGTAGGTTTGCGAACAATTATTTTCAACCATGAAATTCATCAAAAACGGCCACCGATCAAGACTGAGTGATGCGCGACGTGTAGCCATCTCATCAATTCCAGCTGATATCGATTAGCTTGTATTGAAAAAATGGTGCCAAATTTCTCACTAAAAATACTTGCCTTTTTTGCATTGAAGTCTGTGTGTGAAATCTTTATTTCTTTTTAATTTTTTATTTTTTATATTAATGTTTATTATAAATAAAATTTTGTAAATTATTAAAAAGTGTTACTTTATGCAAGGCCCTCCAAAAGATTTAAAAATTTAAATTAGCCAGTTGATTAAAAGGTTGCTCAGCCCTGGTATATGCCATTCCTTATGTTCAGTTCTATACGTTTTATATACCAGAAGCTTTAAAATGAAATTGTTTTCCAAAGTTAAACATGGTTTTGCTCCAGATTGTGTGTACAAAACAAGCATCTATACACAGATTTTTTTTTGTGAAAATTTAACGCAGTAAGCTGGTGTCGAACCTTTTTGAATGTGTAACAAATAGTAACACAAAGCCAATAGTAGGTATGCCCATATAATATTCAACGGACAAATGTAAGTATGAGCAATCAAGTTGAAAAATAATTATAAATCATACGCGTCACTGAACGCTCTCAAAAGAATTGCAAAATATGTTTAAATTTAATTAAAAAAGAAAAGCAAAAGTAATCGACATTTAAAATTGAAAATCACATTCAAGTTAAACAACGGTAATGTTTGACTTGTTATATTTTTAATAAAACTTCAAAGACTTTTCTTTTTAACTTAGAAATCCTCTTAAAAAAACTTTACAAAATTGAAGATTTTAAAGCAAATGTAAATTTGCTTTGTAAAATAAATGCAAATAAGCAGTTTAATGCTACACACCTAATTTCGCTATTTTCACCTGCAAAAACAAGAGAAAAACTATTTCACCCTTTTTACACTGAATTCAAAAATGTTTTTATCTTTGAGCTCTTGTTTTTTTCCTTAGTATTTCTTAGAATGTCATCATCATCGTTTCACCAAAGTTAATGAAAGTTTTGCAAACAAAATGAAATTCTCATTTACTGTTTCGCGCATATTCTTGCACTGATAAGAAATTTAAAAACTATTTCTCAACCCCATATAAGTTTAAATAAAAGAATTATGTATAAAAACGGAAATTATTGGGGAGAGATAGATATATCATAAGAAACAAATTAGTTTAATAATATGTACGATTACGTTAAATATTAATTTGTGAACTACCTTACACTTTAATTGTGAAACTTGAACGAAATAAGTGTTAGTAAAGCACTTTTACTAGCACTTTTGGTTTAATAACTGGCCTTTATTGCATAAAAGTTTATTTTCATATCTTTGCTTGAGTACCATTGTTTTGGGAGCTGATAGATTTCTTAATTAAAATTTACAATTTTTAATTCTCTTCATCGACATTTTACAATGAAAAATTAACCACCATTTTGATTTTTGATTTGAAATTCAAAATATAAAACTCACTTAACTCGTTGCCTTTATATTCAATTTAACTGAAATAAAACTGAAAATAACAATATTTCCTATTAGTGAAGGGTTCTTTGCATTCTTTGAAAACAACATGCAAAATAGAAAAAATGCAAAAGTTGAGAAAACAACAACAACAAACACAAAGCGAAAATGTAAAAGAAAAATAAAAAAAATTTTTTTTCTTAAAAGAAACTCGAGTGATGTCTTAAGTGCTTAAGATGATTTCTCTTTTTCGCTTTTATTCTCCTTTTTTTTACAGAATTTTCATTTTCCCCACACACTCACAGCAAAACGGGAAAATACGTATTTGCTTGTCCTTCCTCTGCTGCAATGTGTGAAAATGTGGGCTGCCAGTTTCTTTTTCTCTCTGAGGAGAAATATTTTCAATTTAATAGGAGTTATTTGCAATGAGTAAGAGGAAAGCAAAGTAAAAGATTAAAAAGAAAGAATAAGTGTCAGAAGAAAGAAAACAAAATTTTTCTTATTAAACTCATATGCATGTAATCACAGGGGTACATACATACATACATATGCGTAAAAGTCTATACATGAATGCATGTATGTATGCATATAAGATTCCTTGCATTTTTATACTCAAGCTGCTTAGGAGACTTCACAAAATATTTTCTATTTGACAACAATAAAATGGGGTAATTATTTGTGACTATGAAATTATTGCTTTGCATTATTGCAGATAACATCGACTAACACACTAAAGCATAAAAAAGAAGTGGTAAAGAAAAATAATAATTTCAAAACTAATTTAAAATTCGAAGGTGCTATACCTGGTATTCGCCGGGAAGGTATACTACTTTGTTAGTTTATAATTTTTGATTATATGACAGAGAATGGATCTTGTATTGTTAAATGTTTTATTTAATGTCGGCAATTATATATGGAATACAATATCAGATAAATGCCCGCCTCTGTTAGCCTCACAAATGCGAGCCATTTTGAGCACATTTGTCATTACATTGTCACACATTTTACACGGTATTTCATCAATTTCATCACGAATATTTTGTTTGAGTTGCTCCAGCGTTTCTGGTTTGCTTTTCAGATATCCCCACAAAAAGAAGTCCGGAACAGTCAAATCAGGCGACCGTGGAGACCAATCAGCATCACCATTACTTGAAATATTGAAATTTTGTTGTGGAAAGAGGTTTCGCAGTAATTCCATTGTAATCCTGGCTGTATGCGATGTGGCACCGTCTTGTTGAAACCACATTTTAGTCAAGCCCAAAGCATGCAGTTGTGGCGTTAAAAAGTTTTCAATTACATCACGATATCGCTCCCCATTGACAGTTACTATAATGCCGTTTTCAGTTTCAAAAAAATAAGACCCAATGATTCCTCCTGATCAAATTGTACACCAGACTGTCACTTTTAATGGATGCAAAGGTGACTGATGAATAATTTGAGGGTTTTCCGTTGCCCGGAACCGACTATTCTGTTTATTCACATAACCATTCAAATGAAAATGTGCCTCGTCACTCATTATGACTTTTTCAATGAAATCGATGATTGATTTTGATAAAATGTTTTACCGATTAAAACACGAATATTTTTTAATAATAAATTTTCCACGTCACTACTTCATGACTGCCAGATATGAACTGCCAAGACTAATGTTTACCAAAATGGCGGTAAAACAAAGTAGTATACCTTCCCGGCGGACACCCTATAAATTGACTACTCGATGAATTTTGATTCAAACTTTTACGAAAAACACCTTTTTCTTGTTTTTGAAACGAGTTTTATTGAAGTCGTCATGTCTCTGAGCAAACAACTTATCCAATAACCGTTTTGCAAGCCTCTACGGACTTTAAGTTTACACCAATAACCCTGTTGTTAGGTAAAAAAAAACAATTACCAATCTTTGGTAAAGGACCATTTTGTCCATGTTGTTGCTTCAAATTGTAAATGACCTTAAATGTGGTTTTCAAGGTCAAACTTTGTTACGCCTTATGTTTTCATTCTTGTTAAACATAGATTATCTATGTTCTCTATTGAAATATTCTACGGAGCAAAATTGTCTTCTGATTATCTTGACATTTCGTATATGTTTGCCGGCGTATAGGCAATTGGACTCCGTCTTAGATTCGGGAGAGATTTTCTCGTATCGCTATTTTGTGGAAAGTGTGTCAATCTCTAATTTTAATGAATTTGGTGTTGAGTCTGTTCTTGAGTCTTTGTCTGTCCTAAAATCTATGCACTTGTCAGGGCCTGATGGGGTTCCTGCTGTGTCTGGAGGAATTGTGCTGTCGTGTTAATTGGCCGTTTAACTTTAACACGGTTTTAGAGACAATTCACTTTCTTCTTATTTTTAAGGAGTCGTTTATAATTCTTTTGCATAGATCCGGTAGTAGAGCAAATGTATCGAATTATAGCGGAATTTCTAAATCAGTGGAGCAATTGGTTGCAGATTATCTCTCTTTTCAGACGAAATCTACATAATTTTTAAAAAATATAAGGTCAACAGTAACTAATATTCTTGAATTTACTACGAGGACTTTCAGAGGCTTTGTTGCTGACGCTCGAACTGGTGTTATTTCTACTGATTTTAATAAGGCTTTTGATGGAGTTGATCATAGAATATTGTTTCATGAATTGGAACTGATTGGTATTAGATAGATTTCTTCTGAGCGACTTCTTCGTTAAATAGACTCTTAACTTTCATTCAGGAGTCGAAAAATTTTGTTTCCGAATGTATTGTTTAAGACTGTCTCTGTTTCTTCCAGAGGTCCGCAGGGTGTCCATTTGGGTCCGTTTTTGTTCTTGCTATTTCTTAACGACCTTCCTGGAGTCTTAAGTACACCGATGATGTTAAATTCTTTTATTTATATTTTGTTTTTGGTCAGATTGTTCTGCAACGGAGTATTGATGTCTTCGTTGATTGGTGCAAAATTAATTTTTTGATAGCAACCTGAGAAAATGCAAGCATATGGTGTTTTCCCGGAGGAATGTAATTCGATTATACAATTAATTCTTGCCGGTTAGAGACCGTTACTACTTTTCTTGATCTTCGCGTGTTATTGGATTGAAAAACTCGTTTATTAATCATATTAAGAGACTAGTAAGTCTCGGGCTGTTCTAGGTTTTGTAAAAAGATAGGCTGGGGAATTAACTGATCCTTATATTACGAGATGGTTGTACATTTCCCTCGTTAGGCCGATTTTGGAGTATGCCTCAGATGTTTGGAATCCTAATTATCAGTTTCATATTGATTTAATTGTGTCCGTGCGATAGCAGTTTTTGTTATTCTGCTTACGTGGCTTAGGGTGGAATTATATTAGTGGATTTCCTTCGTATGATGCTAGATTTGGCCTGATAAAACTTCCTACATTAAAGCGTAGGAGGGCAGTGTTGAGTATTTGTTTTGTTGTAACCCTATTGCAGGTGATATTGATTCTGGGATTTTAATTCTAAACCTGAATATAAGATTCCCTGTTAGATTTTCTCGCCAGGACATATTATGCGAACACACTTCTTTCCGTAGATTATGTTGTGATTAAAATTTACATTATGAGTCTATTGATTTTAGTTGTGACTTTAGTAGTATTAAACGTAGTTTGCTTTCTTCAAAACCTTTGGGTCGGTTGTTTTAATTTTTTTATTGAGATTAGTGTTACTTAATTACTATATCTAGTAAAAAAGGAGAACAATACCGATCCAAAGGCTTTGAAGATGTAAGCAAAAAAAATCTGGCGTAACGTACATACATATATATGACCATTATCACTTATGCCGCGATAGCTTCTTGGAGAAAGGCTAAGGAGACAGAGACTCGCCTGCCTCGGTACTACTGGGTTAATGACAACATTTCCGACAATGATTTTGTTGGCCGTGATTGGCTTGACACCGTTTCACATCCATATGATGAGGGTGGCGGCGTGTTCGGTAGCATGTGTCAGGGAGTCTGTTCTTTCGAAAGATGGTGGTCGTACAACCATTTATAGTCCTGGAAGCCAATCCTTTGGATTTGTGATTGGCTCATTAGTTCGGGGTGAGTTTGAGCTAAACCGCTATACTGATGGCTCCAAAATAAATAACTATGTCGGACTGAGTGTGGCTCATGACCATTGCCACATGTGCGGAGATTAACCTAGACAGTTAGCTTAAAGGTAAGACCATAAATATATTTGCTGACAGCCAAGCTGGTTTAACGGCACTTGGCTCTAATTGTGTAATATCTAGACTGGTCAGATATTACTACTATACGCTGCATAGGCTTTTGCTTAGAAATAAGGTCTAGTTATGCACTGTGGGATAGATGGTAACGGAACAGCGGATGTAGTGCCTAGAAAAGGTTCTATGGCACTCTGTATTGGTTCGGAACTCTACTGTGCGGCACCACTTACTATCAATTTAATCAAAACTGGAATGTTCAAAGAGGACTTCGCCAATCTAGGGCGGTGATCAGTCAGAAATTTTGGTGTCGCTTTGACGACACCTGGTAGACCAGATATGAAGGTCCGAACGATTTTCCCTACCCTTCAATGTGGACTGCGAGCGCTTCTAAAAATGATGGCGATCACGAAATTTTGTGGAATGTGTTCACGGCATCAGAGAAGGTTGCACACATATTGTGAGAATATGGTCGTAATTCTTGTCAGGTTTAGATAGACTTTTTTGGGGAAACATTGGAAGACATGGCCACCAATATAGTTTCAGATTTGCTGATGTTCATTAGGAATGCAACAGATTGTCTAAGCAAACTGTAGTCTAAAAGGAAACACAGCAGATTATAGAGGTCGCACTGATAATCATAGTAATACTGAAAAATATTAATTTTTCCACTTGTTCTGTGAACCTAATTCATAAAAATAAATTGATAAACATGAACGGACCAGAATGATGATGAAGATTTGTTTCTTCTTATTTTATTATTTTCCTTTACATCATAGAACACTGAAAATTGCTCATTTGCAATTGTTCCGCAACTCGTATTTTCCAAAGCCTTTATATTGTGCTTACGTTGTGTTTCCACAATAGCGAAGAGAGTAAATCGCCTTATAACGCAAATCGTGTTGCCAATCCGCTAGCTGTTACGACTTTTCCCCTCAAATTATTTTGATTGTGATAACCCATGTAAATAAAAAACGCTATCAATGGGTGTTCATCAATAAATTATTCATAGAAAACTAAATATGTAAATACAAAAAAACTACTTTAATTAAATTATTTTAAACTTCTTACTTTAACTACAGTCCATATTTAGTGTAGTTGTCAATTTTTTTTTTTTTTATGGCATTACTGTATTAAGGCCACAATATCAGCCTCTGTGTTATATGAAGGTTTCTGTAGTTTATCTGCCATTTTAACTTCCTTAGTTTGATTTGTTACTGCTATTTACCGAAAGTACTTTTTCAACTAAAACTTTTGCGGTTGCCACAGATACATATATATTGTAAGCAATTCACATTTTTATTTTCACTTTTGTACTGCATAGATATTTGTTGTATATATTAAATTCTCTTTTATTTATTTCACTTTGATTTATACACAGCTGTTATTGTGTTTATGTCTGGGCAAATGTCCTCCTGTTTTGTCTGTCTGTTCCAATGATGCCAGAAAAAGTATGTCAATTTTGGTTAGTAAGAGAGTATAGTCGGGAGGTAACAAAAAAAGAAAAAAGAAAAATTTTGAAAAACTTTCACTTACAATTCTCTGATAAATGTATGCAACCTCAGTCATCATTGTACACATTTTGCGTGTCGTCTCCACCAACCCATGCAAACAGTCCACAAAACCAACTTTTACAACAACAGGAATAAAAACCTACTGTCACTCCGACTTTAGTACTACCGTGTTATTCAAATAACACAACTTACGATAACTACAACAGCAACTGCAGTAGCAGCAGCATGTAAAAACCACAAATGAAAAAAGGATATAAGAACTTGGACAGATATCATACAAGTCCAGTAAAAATAAATTGGCATAAAGCAACAATTCTCCCCTCTTTGTTATTTCACAAATTTTTGCATGATGTTGTCGTTGAGAACAATGATTATGATGATGACGCATGCAACAAGTGTATCATGCATTGAAGGTATATTTTAAAAGTACTTAAACACAGAAATTGCTTTATAAATAACTACAACCAGTGGTATAATTATTTGTCTGTATGTGTATGCTTATATTTGCAAGTTAATGTCCTTTCTTATGGCAAAATATTTGTTTTGGTTGAATAATTACAAGTTTTTATGGAATGCTTTGTATTGTACTTTTGTTGGAAAAAAAAAACAAAAAATTTCTACCACTTTTTGTGACCGCACAAAAGTTTTCCTTTTTGTTAGCAAATTGTATTCGAAGATACTGCAGACAATAGTTTTGGCAAAAAATTAATTGAAATATAAAGAAATGGATCAACAGTTTGCATTTAGTAGAAGGATTTGAATAAATGAAGAAAAAATATTGTAAAAATAATATTTAATTCTGTACCGCTTAAAATTAAATTAATTTATCAATAAAAAAAAGTGTTAAAAAGTGGAAAAAAACTGGTCTATAAAAAACAAAAAATTTTCTCGCCTTTATATAAAACCATATGATGTGTAAAGATTTTGATTCGCTGAATTTAAATCCGTTTTCAGTTTTTTTCCATCGGGCTTAAACTTTTTTTTTATGGCCGTGACCAACTTTTCGCAAAATATGGTGGTTATTTCAATATATTTCATCATAACTTGAAAACGACTTGAACGATTTCAATGCAAGTACTGACAGATGTTTAGGAACATAGTTTCCAATAAAACACATGAACACTATTTCTTTGTATTTTCAACAGTTTCGGAGTAATTCACAACTTAGCTGCGAAAACAAGTTTTTTTCGCGCAAAATTACAGCATTTTTTTTTCAAAATGTCATTAAAAATTTTTCAGAATGAAAATTTTAGATGTTAAGCACAAAATTGAAGCTTAAAATGTTTACAATAAAATAAGCTTTATATCATAAAAATCGGTTGGCTATTGCTGATTGTCTTCAAATGCAGGTACTTAACTTTGACAAAAATCAGCGAACAAATGTTTTTTTGCAAAATTAGCGGAAAATTTGTTTCTTGCAAAATTAGTGGCATTTCTTCTCCTTTATTTTCAGAAAGTTATAAAAAAATTCTTAGAATAAAAACTTTACACTTTACGTCTCAACGAAAGCCAGGTGTGGGTTGAAAGTAAAATAACCCACAAAGGCAGGTGCATAACTTTGACAAAAGTAAAGGGTTACTTTTTTATGGCTATGGTGAGTCAAAAATATTCCAAAAATAAGATTTTAGATTATTGTGGTAAAAAACCCAGTACAAAATCACTTTTAAGAAAGATGAGATAATTTTGTTCATCACTCAACTCTTGTTTGCGAAACTGAAAAAAGAAATCCTATCTCATATTTGATTTTATTAAAACCCGAAGTTAATATTGAAAAGTACTCTAAGGACTATATCCGTTTTATTTCCTTTTTATTATGATATCTGTTTTACAAATTTTATACTAAGAGTTGGCTTATTTATAATGGGTTTTCGTTTTACAGTATGTAAAGGGTTTAACTTGCAAAAATTCTCCAGATTTGTTTTGCTACATCTGTGGGGGGAATCAACTTTAAAATCACAACGCCATGCAAAAACTTTCCAAATTAAGAATGCTTATAAACCTAACTTTGTATTTCTTATCGATGAAAGAAACAAATATTGGCTGCTAGAAATATGTTGTTATACCTGTTATTTTCTGGAATATAGAGGGTGTTTATTTGGTATTAAAGACGTGATGAAAATTTCTCAAACTTTGTTAGCATCAACGTGGGTATTCAACTAGGTATTGTTTTGGCACAAGTAATGTACACTCTTTTTACAGCTGTTATGCCAACAACTGAAAATAACACCATTGCTACGTATGCAGATGATACTGCAGATGAATCACCACTATAACTTCTAAAATGCTGCAAAATTAATTAAATCTTTTTCAAGATTGGCTACTAAAATGGGATATAAAAGTAAATAATACAAACTGACCACGTCATATTTACCCTATGAAAAAATTATTTCTCGTCAGTATTATAAACGACACGATCTTGTTCGGAGACTTATGAACAACTTAAAATCAAAAACAAGAAACATGTATTGGTTATTGGGCCCAAGATCAAGCTTAAGCACAAAAAACAAGATTCTGTTATATAAGACAATACTGTTAAGTTTTAACCTTTTATTTATATTTGTACTGTATTCAACCCATATATCTTGCACTTAATAAACAAATTTACTCAAAACCTTTACTTACACCTTAACACGACTTTACTTATTGACTGTAAAATTACAACTGACTGCCATCCGTTTCCAATATTCTTGTATTTACTATAACGTCCTATTCATATGCGCTAATTCCAAAATTGTAAGATTGTGTTACCCAAAGATGATTAAGTTGGTAGTACCGTTCTGTACGAAATTGGTAACACGGTTAATAACACAAATAACAGGGCGATTCTGCATTGACACACACCAATAAAATAAATTCCATAATAAGGTTTATAGCTAATACTACTACTGCACTAATTTAGTGTATATTTTCTTTAGTCATTATTTATTTTCGTAACAATACTAAAACCGGTATGGACATATTCATTTCTTAGGAACTACAAGTAATTCCAAGTTGGAGATATTACAGCGATACCAATGGACTAAATATTCAAATATCATTCGACGTGTAAGTAATAAATCTGTTAGATGATAGAAATGAAATCAATAGACTGAAGAGGCTGTACTTGATCTACTCTTCTGAAAAATATAAAATTTATTAAATTTTTAAAATTATTTGATTATATGTATGTAAATATAATATTGTATTTAAATGATCGTCTATCGATTTATATTTGAACCAGCAGTTATTTTGAATCTGCCAACACTTATGTCATTCTAATCTGTCACAAAATTCAGTATATAATCTTCACTGAACGAAATGAATGGATTTACGCTTGGGCAACGTTGGGTCTTATCGGAAACTTACGTTCATAAAAAAGACAAGTGGTTGGAGATTGCAAAGAATCAAAAAAAAAAAAAATCATCTTTTCGTATGAAGCTCATTTTTGTATTGGTGGTTATGCTAATAAGCAAAATTAACGTATTTTGGGCTCAAAAGACCGAAACGTGATCTTACAGAATCCAATGCATTCATTAGGAATGACTGTTTGGTGCGGCTAGTGGATCGGAGGCATCATTGGTTCAGATTTCTTTGAAAATGGGGACGGCTTAACCATTACAGTATATGGAGACACTTATCGCACCATGATAACCGATCTTTTCTCTTCCGCTCTTCATTCTATTGATGCGAAGGATGTTTGGTTTCGACAGAATAGTGCAACTTGCCACACATCTCATGTCATAATCGACTTATAGCCTCAAACGTTTGATGGACGTTTAATTTGCAGAAATTGTGATGTCAGTTGACCGCCAAGAAGCTGCGATTTTACACCGTTGAACTATTTTCTGTGGGGCACCGTTAAATACAAGTGTTATGCCGATAAACCAGGGACAATTAAGCATTTGAAGGCCATCATTCATATGCCATTGCCAAGATACGACTCCATACACTCGAAAAACTTTTAGAAAATTAGTCCGATTGAATGGGGTACTGTAAGGTGAGCTGCGGCAGCCATATGAATGAAATAATATGTAATTTCTAACGGGAACAATTGTATAGGGTCCGCAAAATAGTTTTTTTTTTAAACAGGGCGCAAAACATCGAGTGTAGCTTCAGCTGTGTGGCACGTAGCGCCGTCCTTTTGAAACCAAATATTGCTAATATCCTCCTCTTTAATTTTTGTGAACAAAAATTCGTTCAACATGGCCCGATAACGATCGCCATTGACTGTAACGGCCACTCCTTGCTCATTTTCGAATTATGCCTCTGGACCAAAATCCGCACCAAACAGTGACTCGTCTTGGGTGCATCGGATTTTCAATGTATGCGTGCGGGTTTTCTGTGCCCCAAATGCGACAATTTTGCTTGTTTACATACCCGCCAAGATCAAAATGAGCTTCATTTGAAAAGATGATTTTTATTTTTGGCAAAATCGGCATCTTCTGTAAGTCGATCGCAGGCCCACTTAGCGAAGCGAAAAAAGTGTATACTCAACCATATTAGTTTAGCGGAAGAATAAAACTAATTATCTGTCAAATCATACAAGACCTAAGTGTTACCATTCACGAAATAAGCACTAGTTGAAAAAACAAAACGTTAGATGGCGGACCCGATATTTCAAAACAAAAAAATAAATTTGGCAAAATTTCAAACCGTTTTTGCTTTATTAGATTTTTAACTTTAGACTTTTAAAGGGTCCACCCACTACAACAAATATTCCTGGTAATACTAATTGCAACAGACAACACAAATTTTAGAAGACATTATGGAAATCGCATTATTCGGTGAAAAATTATCTACGTTTACAAGTTTATAAGAATTCGGAACATTACCGTTATATTTTGCTATTCGATTATAGAGAGGGTAATAATACGTTGCAGGCTGTTAAAAAAATTTGCGGAGTTTAGGTGGTCTATGATGTAACTAGAAAAATAGCAGGGAAATGTTTAGCTACTTTTCGATCTGATAATTTTGGTGTTAAAGATGTAGCTCTCTCTCGACCAATCATTTAAAACGTTGATTAAATCATAATCAACGTGGACGTTGATAGGAAACTAGATACAAACAGATATAAACCATATTAAAAATGCTGTATACACAAAGCAGCTCGATGTTTGAGTGCCACATGAATTAACACTGAAAAATTGAATGAACCGAATTCCCATGTAAATTAACTGCTAAAACGGAACAAAATCTACATTTCTAAGACAAATTATTAAGGGTGATGAGAATTTGATCACGTACGTTTTTTTCGTACAAAAAAAAAAAAAAATAATGGACGAAACAAGAGTAGTTAAGGCTGTGTGTATGGTGAGATTTGAAGTGAATTGTTCATTATGAGCTCCTACAAGTTGGTCAAACATCTGATTCTGATCTCTACTGCCAACAACTAACGAGGTCGAAGCAAGCAATTTAATTGAAACGATCAGAATGTATGAAGAAAACAATCGTAGTCTGTCATGACAACGCCAAACCGCACACATCTTGGATGAACAGGCAAAAAGTGAGACCTTGGCTGGGATGCTTTAATGCATTCACCGTATAGCCCGGACCTTCAGATTTTAATTTATTGCTAACTCTGCAAAATTGTCTTAATGAAGTAAAATTAAATTCCGTAGAGGCATTGAAACCGCAGTCGGATCAGTTTGCAGTTTAGATGTTCTACATTGAAGAATGGCAAAAGCGTATAGATTAGTACGCACATATCTTGTTTAATAAAGTTCGTTTCAAATATGAGAAAAAGTTGCTTTATTTGTTTAACCGAACATTGTCGAGCACCCGGAAACGTAAAATGTTTTACAGATAAGTTCTAAAATTTGTTAACAAATTGACCCTCGTTCATACATCTAACGATTTTTAATTTCAAATTTTAAATTATTAATTAGGGTTGCTTAGGCCGCAATTGATTTTATTGATTAAGTAGTTATTATACAGGCACTATGTTTAAAATAGCCTCAAAAAACAAAAACAAAAAAATAATTATAATCCAATGGCGGTAAATGATATGACCGATGCTGGAAATTCACATTTGTGCACCAAACAGTGCGACATGTGCAGAATGTTAGCTGAATTGCTGTTGGATTTTACAAAATTTTTGCTTGTTGGCGTATCCAGACATATTTGCATATATTTATTTATTTGAATTACCGTACAATATTAAATTACAATATTGTTACGTTTTAGTTTTTTTTAATTGCGTTAAATAAAATTAGTAGCACGTATGTTGTTTTTTTACTTTATGCACTTATTTATTTCCACATTATTACGGTATAAAATTATAACTATAGTATCCGGCTTATTTATCTTGCACTTAATACTCGCTTAATACACAAACACTTTTATTTATGCCTAAACACCACTTTACTTTACGACTGCAAAACAATAACTGAAATAACTAACGTGTAAGGCGCTGCCTTTTATAAACAATTGATATTACTTTCGAATGTTCTTGTTCTTACTACAACATTCGATTCCGTTAATTTCAAATGTAAAAACCAAAATGTGTACGTAGCACCGTTCAATATGCAAGTGGTAACACTCTTAACAACACAAAATAAGTATGGCATTACCAAGATGGCCTTGCCACAAACCAATGCCATAATAAGGTTTATAGCTAAGACAACTACTATACTAATTAGGTGTATCTTTTCTTTAGGCATTATTTATTTGCGTAACAATATATTCCAATTAGCATGAACAAAATTACTAAGACTTGGAGTCAAAACCAAAACCCTCGCATTAGCAAGCTAGCAACCTACATAATTGTTAGTCTACTGGGCACCCAACAGATAGATTCATGATATTTTTCCAAAGACAGTCCTTTAAATTCTCTTTAATAATTTCAGCAAATTTATGATGAGTTGGCATGCTGTAGTGATATAAGTGACCACATAAAACTCGAGCAGCCAAGGTTCTAGGGCCAAGCCGAGCACACAGCTGTAATTCTATTGCACCTTTCACGAACTTAATTAAAAGACAAATCTATTTAGAAAAGGTCCCCTGATATGATGAAAAACATCACACGATAAGTGAGGATAATTACTAACACCTTGCTTAGATCTCCCGCACTACATAAAATAATAGGAGCGTTATTCTAGGCGACAATAGTATGATATCCCTATTATCCTGGGACGGAATACTGTAGACTAAATATCAACTTACTTTGGGATTACCTGATTAAGGAAACTGAAACAAGACAATACAAAAAAGTGGCTAAGTAACTAAGCGGCTGGCATCAATTATTCCACCAGTTGCATTCTAAGAGGCTTTAAAACTAATTTCTTACTAAAAAATCATTATGTGATCGTTGAAAATAGCCTAAGTTTTTGAGAAACTAACAAATTCCGATTATCTTAAACACTTAAGCTTACGGTTACTATGTTTTTAAATTAACGACCCGGGCAAACACACGCTGGTAACTTTACAAAATGTATCTCTTACAGATTCACCATATTCAGAGTGAATTTTTAGTATTTTAATTCGATTTTATTGTACAAATCGCCAGAGTTTTTTCATCTGAGGTGTCAACAGAGAAAATTTCAAAACTATTATGGCTCTATTGAGAAAAGGGTTTTCCATTTATTGTGCAGAAAACATCGTTGAAGAAAAAGAAATATTACCAACTTAAAACTAATATTTCCTCTTAATAAAAACAAAAACGAAAACAAACAAATCCTTGGTCCTATTTATTATTCTTTAAAACCTCAAGTCAGTATTAATTTACTTTAATTCTTTTTTTTTTAATTTCTGCTTATAATAACATATGCTTGTTTTTATACAAACTAATTATTTGTGTCCTAGAAATCAGGTCAGTTTATTAAATTTTCATTACCTTCACCTCTCAATAAATGTGAATATATTGTCTTGACATTTATTAAAAATAACTTTTGCAATTAACTTCACTAAATCAATACAATTAACAAACCAATCACCATACTAGTCTCTATTGCCTTTCACCTTCTAAACTATACATTTTCGGTTTTACCTGTTAATGACATTGATATCATGACATTACCAAATAAAAAAGCCACATGATAACAAAACAAAAAAATAAATTGATCAACAATTTTGTTGACACAACTGTCACATTCAATAATTAATTAGCAATACTGTTGTGGCATTGTCTTGTTTTAATAGGTTACAGGCAAATCAAAGGCATTTTCACACAAACACTTACGTACATGATTCAAGTAAACTTTCTAACAGAATTTCTAAATCAAACAAACGTTAATTTGTAATGACCAAAAATTAGTTGTGTGGTCGGTCAATGCTTAAACTTTGTAAATGGATGCGTTTGTTTAAGACCGTTTACATGCGACCCAAATATATAAACAGGGTTTTACATTTGTTTTCACGCTCTCTTTTAAATATTTATTTGTAACATTCACCATCAGAACAACAGCGTAAGGAAAATAAATTTTTCGTATTCTACGTACAAACAGTTGAAAATAATAATAATTTTTAGAACCAAAAAAGAAAAGTTTCCATCAATAAAGTACGTGAAAGCATGTATTATGGCAAACATTTGGCGAAAATAAATATTTCATAAGAGTGCGTGTATGTGTATAATGGCATAAGTGTGTGTATACATATACAAACAATGGCACAAATAAACGAACAAGCAACACGATTAGAAAAAGGAATTCACTTTCAAATTCAATTTTATACGGAAAACAAACTGCACTCAACCACAAAAACAACAGAACGCAATAAAACACGCGCATGTTTTAACAAACGTATAAACATAGGTTGCGAAAGAAAAATGGGGTTGCCATCGAACAAAAATAATTTTTAAAAATTCAAGTTAATATTTTGGAAGTATTTAGAAGAAGTATTTTTTTGTCTCTACTGGGATTTGTACGCGTCGAAAAGTTGAACATGTTCCATTTAACTAACTCAACTGATTGAACAAAGCACTTATTGTCCCAATGACATATGTTCAGAATGCCAACAATTACCATGACAGTACCATATTTGGGTACCAAAATCTCCAGCTTTAAAACCTATGCTACGACCAGGAGTGCCTTAAAGCTACTGAGTGATTTAGTGTGTAGAGAAGAGAGGAGAAACGCCAGTTTCGGAGGAAGAAAAAGGAAATTGCTACTGAGTGATTTAGTGTGTAGAGAAGAGAGGAGAAACGCCAGTTTCGCAGGAAGAAAAAGGAAATGGAATGGCGCAGTTGTAAGTGTATTTACATGGAGTCCGAATTGAGTCCACCAATTTTACCAAAGAGTTAAGCGTCAGAGTCTTTGTTGTAAGCGCAACCTCCTGTAAAGGTGAAGAATGGCATCTGGTGAAGGATTCAAATATTATCTTTAGAATCTGATAGCGGCAATGAATAACATCAGGGCTGCAGAAGTCAAGAAACTGCCATGTGATTTATTTAAGACCGCAAGCGACAATATGATAGTGCCGATTCGTCAGCTTATATACCAAATTTTTACTTGGATTGAAATATCAACTTACAACGGGGTGTTGAAAGGACACTCAACAGTATGTGCCAATTAGAGGATTCTATTGTGCGTATTATGTAAACGATTAAAACCCAAAGTTAACGATATAAATGGGGCGTATCAAAAATCGTCCAGATTTTTACTCTGTAATAAACTTCAGAAACAAGTCACAATTTAACGAACATGCAACACGATTAAAAGAAGGAATTCACTCTCATATTAAATTTTATAGGAAAAATAGACTGCACTGAACCATATATGCTTGGTGATATTACCTGGTACAAGATCTGCAGTTAAAATTTTAACATACCTCTCTGACCTGTTCGAAAATAAACGATGTATAAGACAGGACTAGATTCTATTATGTGGCCCTTTCAATATCATACTTGACAAGTTTATACGGAATGCATCAGTGAGTAGATTTGGCACGTTCGACACAAATAGGATATGCTATTAGATTATGCGTGAGTTAGGTGACATCGTAAAAATATCAATAGAGCGAGTTGGTTTTATATTGCGTCTGCACTTGACTATGAGAAAACTCTGTTAAAAGTGGGTAACGCATATGCTCTCTATTTACAAAAATCATCACAATCAAAACAATGGCAAAACTTTATGAATTGAACCTCGAATTGCTCCCACATCCACTGTATTCGCTGTAGTGGTCTCCTAACGGCTACTGGCTGTTCGCAGACCTCAAAAAAATGTCGCCGTTAAGAAATTTCGCGCGAATGAAGAGGTAATCGCCTATTTTGAGGCAAAAGATAAGTGGTGGTATTGAAATGTAAAGGCGGCGCTGGAATGATTGCATCGCTCTTGATCGAGATTACGTTGATGAATAAAATAAACTTTTAACACAAAAAAGTGTTTTCCTTTTCATCCCATGTGCTATGTTATGGCATCCTACTTAGATATTAAGGGTGCTTTTAAATATGTGAATATATCCTCTATAGTCGATGCTCTGTATGAATTGGATATTGACCGGAGGAAAATATGGATGGGGGAGATGTGTTTTCACCACTTTTTTGTAATCTGGGTATAAATAGAATCCCTTACAGGCTCACCGACATTGGTACGTAGAAGGTCGCATGTGCCTATGATATCGTGCAGCTTATCGAGCTGGATTTCTTTACCAGACGGTGTAAGGTTTCTGAGCTTAGAACATCAAAATTTGATGGCATTATTTTTGAGTTCTAAGAGGAAGCTAATTAGTGATTCTGGACTCGAAGCTCAAATGGAGGCGTGTTGCTGAAAGTCGGAAAAAGGAAGAGTTATGTGCCTTCTATACTTGTAGAAAGGCCTTTGGAAGGAGAATTTACGCTGCAATCATAAGCACAATCCTTGCCTATGGTGCTCTTGTCTAGTGTTAGACGGTGGATATTGGGTAATTGGCCATTCTGAATAGGGTGCAGATACTGGCCTATCTTGGAGACAATTCTGAGCATATTACCCCTTGATATCTTCATCAACCTTGTCTTCGCAAAGTCCGCGCTTAGGCTCAAAGTCTCGGTACGACTGAGGCACGTGGGACACAGCTTTATCCTACAGAAAGTGCGTCAAAAGATCCTAGCACGTTGGACAGATTGTGCGATACCTAAACTGAACTGCGATAGGGCCTATAATACTAGAATATCTGCTAGGACTGAGTAGGCTGACGATATGTCTTTCGGGATGATACAATCTCGGTTTACACCGATGGTTCAAAAAGGGAAATGGAGTCCCTCTCAGGCTGGCTGACGATTGCACTGACTTCCGGGCGAAGATTAATGCCCAGGCCGCTGGGTGTTTTCGGAAATTAGATCCCGATGATTCTTGTTCTATTAGAATTTGCGTGGACTGTCTTGCGGTAATCAGTGCTCTCGACATCGCAATAGGATCGAAGTATCTTCTCAGCTGTATTCGGCCCTCTGTCCGGACAGAGTGTGCTACTACTTCATGAAAATCGATGGGTAAATACTTATTTTATTCCCAATAAAGTGAAAGTACCTCTAGTTTTGAAAAAAAAAACTTTGCTATAATTGCCGAACAACGCTTCTTCTGTAGTACATCAGATGTTCTAAAACCGAAGCTATACAAGCAGTTAGATCTTACCAGAGACCTTGAACTAACAAAAGAGCAATCAAAGCTTTTGGCGTCTCGCTTAAGAGACCGAAATTTTTTAGAAAATGGTGTTAAGGCAACAGAGTATCGGAATTGACATAGGCCATACGCCAATTTTTTTACAACGAACGACAATATGTGCTTTTGTTACGACCAAAGTGGTCTATTTGAGGAGCACGGTCAAAAACATACCGTGGGAACTATTCGTTGATAGTTGCAAAGCAAGCTTGAAGGCCGTTCGACTTCATATCGGCAACAAGAAGCCATCTATACCTATCGTACTTGCCGTGAATATGAAAGAAACACATTAAGCTATGCCCAGTTTAGTACAAAATGTTAAATATGAAAGACGATGCGCTGAACGTCTATGAGACCTGGACAGACTTTATAAGTTGCTGTTTACAACTTTGAGATAGTGAGTTTATCTACCTCAGCACTACTTCAACCAGAATAAATAACATCGGTTTTGAGATAAAGCGAAGAGTTATTTTGGTTAATCGATACGACTTTGTCCTAAGTAATCAGCTTTGGAGTAAGACTAATTCTCGCCTGCCGAGTCTCCACACACGCGTGTAAATGTACTCCACAAGGGACTAGGACTAGTCGAAATCTAATCCAAATTTATGAAGAAAACGACTATAAGAGACTAGTTGATAAACTACCCTTCAGTATAAATAAAGGGTGGCCCAACCATAATGCACGATGGTTATTGTGAGGCACACCTTAACGTCAAGTTTTTGTCCAACTTAATTTAACATTTCTTTGTTTCAGTGTTTCAATAATTCAACCGTGAAAAGATACACAATTGAGCAGCGAGTTAAGATTGTTGTAGCCTTCTACTTCAAATCAAAATGCATAATCGACCAATTGAATGCCGCTGAGGTATAGTAGGTAAGACACGCCCCTACCAGCCAGAAGGTCCTCGAATCAATACCAGGTCAGACGATCTAAAAAAAGAAAAAAATTTTCAACTTTGGTATCACCTCATATGAGTATTACTACTATTGAAAACTTCTCTTGTGCATTTGCCGTTTGCAGCCGGTCACATCCAATGAATCTAAAAATAGAATCGGATGCAGTTCATTGACTGAGAGAAGTCCACATGTGCCTTCATTGAATGTTATGTTAATATATATATAATCGACCAAATGCGTCCACAAAAGCGAGAATTGTGTGTAAATTCCAACCAACCGGGTCTGCAGGAAATGAGAAATCATTTCACTATGCTCGCCCAGTCGTTCTGCTGAAAACATTGCTGTTGTTCCCGATAGTGTGGCTGAATAGCTGTCAACCTCGACTTGTCGCCGTGCCCATCAATTAAACATCTCACGAACATAATTGATACGAATTTTGAATAAAGATTTGAATTTACTCACTGACAAGGTTCAATTGTTTCAAAAACTGAAACCTACTGATCATTTCAAGCGCCATCATTACCCCGAATGATTAGTTAAAGAGACAGAAGTGGTGAAGATGGTGACTTTACAAAGAAATTCATCTTCAGGACATGGCACACTTTCACCTCAGTAGATTCCTTAACAAACAGAATTGCCGCAAGTGGTGGTTGAAAAGCTAATGCATCCACAAACAATGACTGTTTGATGCGGCTTATTGGCTGGCGCCGTCATCGGGCTGTACTACTTGTAAAATGAGGTCGGCCAAGCAGTTACCGTGAATGGAGTTGGCTATTGCGAGATGATAACGGACTGGACCTGGACAATATATGGTTCCGACAGGATGGTGCCACTTGTCACACAGCTAACGAAACAATGGCTTGTTTGCGCGAAAAATTCATTGGCCGTGTCATCTCATAATGGGATGGACTACGCAACATTATCTTTAACATCTAGAGTGTTATGTATCTTTGCACTCTAAAGAATCTACCAGACACCTGTGCTGTTAGATTCAGCTAATTTATTAAATAATTATTCAAGGAAAGTTATAAGGATGTTGGTATTAACCAGGGAATGTGCAACTATTTTTTGTATAAAATTCCATGTTTGTTCATGGCTGGAATAAGGGAAACATTTCTTCCTCTAGCAGTAGGAATCTTGCCTTGCTTCTCCGAAGGTGGTAGTTAAAATCGGATTCGAAAATTATCGCATATGGTATGCATCGCTGAATTGTAATGTCGCTATTTAAACGATTTGTACTGATTGTGTCTGTTTTTAATGTAATTCGCAAAGATTTTACTGCATTGTGTATACTGGTAGTACTTAACTCCACGTTATAGATTTCTCGAATAACAAATTTATTTAATTTGAATTAAAAAAAATTTTAATTTCAAATGAAGAAAATTTAATTTGAAGTGGAAATAACTTAATTAAAAGTGAAAAAACAAATAAATTTGAGTTGAAAAAAGTTTAATTTGCTCCGAATAAAATTCAATTTGTGTTGAAAGAAATTGCGTTTGACTTGTAGAAAATTTAATTTGTATCGAAAAATCGTTAATTTGAGAGAAAAAGCCTACATAAAAATAAGTTGTTCTATGCTCATCATTTTATAACTCGAGAACTACTAAGCCGATTTACAAACCAATACATGAGTTAGAAAGGTGTAGTTTCACTGATAGCTTCGCTATCATATATGGGCCATGCCATTACGTTTTTATTTATATGTTTATATCTTCAAAACGGTAATAGTAAGAGTTTCGTAACTTAGTCCAAATAACTTTGTGGTCAAATAAAATCATCAGTCAAAAAGTGGCCGGAATTGATAGATAAGAGTGACACCACCTATACAAAGTAAATATAGATTTTTATATACCTCGATAACGGTTAGAATAACAGTTACTGAACTTGGTCTAAGCGATTTGGTAATCAATACAAATCATCATTTGAAAAATGGGCGAAATTGGATAAGCTGGCAAGCTACCTCCCATCCAATATACATGTTGATTTTGGTATATCCTGAAAACGTTTAAAGTTGAAGATTCTGAATTTGCTTTAAATGACTCGGTAATTAATACAAATTATCAGTCAAAAAATGCAAGGAATTGTATGAGTTGGTGTGGCATCTCTCATACATACATATGAACTATTGATTTTTGTATATCATGTGAACGGTATTAGTAAAAATTTCTAAATTTGGTTTAAACAACTTCTTGGCCAGGATACATCATTAAACCATAACTGGACGAAAGTTAATAAGTGGGCGTGGCAGCTCCCATTCATACTAAACATGGAATTGTGCATGTGTGAACGGTAACTGTTAAAGTTTCGTGATCTATACATATCAGTCAAAAATTGGGAGAGATTGGAACAGCGGTGATGTAGTTACTATGTGTTAACTTAAAAGGACTATGTACTCTAGTTTTTTCTGCAGGGTAGTAGTATTACCGTCATCATTACATCAGAGGAGGTGTGGAATATTCGAGAAACAAGATCTGTAAAAAATATACCGTGACATTGACATAGTTGAACGTATTAAGATACAACAACTACATTGGTTAACGCATGTATTTAGATTTGATAAAAATACAGCAGCAAAAAAGTCTTACGAAAACCATTCTGCTTTTGGCACGCGCAAAAGATGACAACTAAACTAACATGGAAAGGCTAAGTAGAGAAGGAAGAAGATACGCAGAAGATCAAAGTGGCTGTAAATCTATTCTAAGTTCAGCCATTTAGTATAACGATTTTTAAATGGAACTTAGGTATCCACTAAAAATATCTTAAATATATATCTACAAATTTATTTTTTTATTCGTGGCAACTTTGTCATAAAACAGGAAATCCTCTATACTCAAATGAAAACCGACTGAAATAGGGTAAATATTTTACTGCCCAAAAAAATTAAAAAAAATAAATGCTGTAACACACATCTAAGCAAAAATACACTTATAGTCTTAGCAAACTTCTATTTCATAAATACATACGACCTTGATCAAAAAGTTTTAGGAATAATCGTCGTGTTTCGGTCCCAACGTTCTGATTTGAAATTTTTTTTTTCTTTGTTAGGTTGGTACATCTGTTGTTGATATTCCCGCTAAATCTCAGCGTCATAGCTTGACATTTGCATTTTTAATATACGGTTGTCAGTATGTCCATTAGGACTTTCAGCGATTTTTCCATTATTTCCTCTCGGCTGCTGAAACGCGTTTCCCGTAATGGTTTTTAGATCGATTGAACAGAAAGACTTTGCAGGAAGTAAAATCAAGTGAATTCAGTGGCTGTTGGATGGTATTTGTTGCATTTTACGTCCAAAATTTTGAGTACTGATGACACTGTGCGACGGTGCGTTCTCATGGTGCAAAATACGCGAGTTTTCTGCCCACAACTCTGGTCTCTTTCAGCGAATTGATTCACGCATACATCTCATAACGCCCAAATAATACTCTTTGTTTACTGTCTGGCCTTCTGGCAAAAATTCATGATGCACTACACCGTTCTAGGCTTATTTGGTGAACGCCATTCACTTTTCTAATGTCTGGATTGCGTGTCGTACTTATAATCTTACGTCTCGTTTCTTGTAATGATCCTTTTGATGAAGGTGGGATCGGATTCAGCCTCGCAAATCATGTCTTCTGCGACCTCAACACGGTCAATATTGTAAAAAATCACCAACACACATAGAGGTAGATGTGCTCCTGGCTACGTAGCTGTTGCAAATGTCAAGCAACGATGCTCAGATTTAGCGAGAATATCAACAACAGATGTACCAACCTAACAAAGAAAAAAAAAGGAAAAACTCAAATCGGACCGCCACACGGGGGTTATTCCGAAAACTATTTGATCAAGGTAGATTGTATACTTACCCACACACACACTGATACAATATCAATTGCAATAACAAATAGAAAAACAACATGGCAATATGTACATAGGGGAGATAAGCTTTTGTAGCAACAAAAACCAAAATACAAGCTCACATATCAGTGGCAAATACATTTGCGTATTCCTGACTCTATTCACTGCCCGTTTGTTTATTTCCTCTGTAATATTTTTGATTTTAAACAGGATCACCATTTGATAAGAAATAACGAATGTGTGTGAAATTAAGTCAAATATGTCAGTCAAAAACCGCTTTTTAATTGTATAGGCGTGTGTTGAATTTTTTTTGACACTTAGATAGGAAAAAAATTTGTTTTTAAATTTTTAAATATTTAGTCAATATCAGGTAATTAAACAAATTGAGGATTGTTGTTCTAGAATTTGAAAAAAGTCAGGTTAAGGATACGCATAATTCATAAAATTTTTTAAAATTAAACATTTATTCATTTGTGAAATTTGTAATAAATTCAACTTAATTATGATTATAATTTGATAATAATTAAACGTATCTTTGCCTTTATAACAGGCAACAAGATAAATCATGTATTTTTTGTTTTGTTAAATGCCGAGTCAGTCATGATGGTATACTAAATAATAGCTTCTGTGCAACAACTGCAGTCCGATAGGTATGCATATTATCTCCACCTCGTCCGCTTCTATTGAACAAAGTTCGTAATGTTATCGTTAGAAACCTACAGCAATCAAAAGACATCTCTGCTAAACTTAAATTTCTGGAGAGTGAAGCTGCAAAGGCGGGCCTAGCGTTCAACATTGATTGACGTTAGGTAATGATCTACAGCACCACTAACAATGCAAAATTCGAGTATGCATAATATCGAGTTGGATAAAGTTAGTGATTTATGCTAACGTGGCAACATTCTAACAAAGACTGGAGGCTATAGCGATGATATTATGTTTCGCAACTCCAAACCAATCAATCTTTTGATATTTTACGACCTGTGTAGAACACGCGTGCTATCTTGAAATGGTTTAAGATCGCTCAACCCTCTCAATACTTACACTGTCTAGATTTTTTTTAAAGCTTTCCTTACATAAGCTTTAGAAAAGCTACTAATATTTTAGTTAACTAATAACGTAAAGTGTTTTAAGTGTATTTGGTTGCTAGTTGAGTTTTCGAAAAAGTTCGTTTAAAATTTCATAAAAAAATAAACTACTTTTTCTTATATTTGAAACGAACTTTATTAAACCAAATATGTGCCGTATTGACCGATAACTTTTCACCATTTTTGGGGTAAGATTATTTTTCCTTCACTGTAGAACTTTTGAGGGAAAAACTGATTCAATTGCGTTTTGCAGGCTTCCACGGAATTTAAATTTACGTCATTAAGAGAGCTCTGTAGAGATCGACACAAATGACAATTTGAAAGTGCTAGGCCTGGTCTATATGGTGCATCATGATGCATCAAAACTTCTCTGCCAAGTTCTTTCAGTATCTGTCTTGATGAAACAAAACATCTTTTCTGTTGATAAGTTCTTGCGGTTTAAATAGAATTCCTTGTTTCAATCTTGTGAAATGTTGACAGAAGAGCTCAGAGTAAATCGTTGGTGTCAATCCGGGGTTTGGCACTGTCTGTGAAACTCACCTCACTTTGCTTTATCCATGATCTTTTAAATACATTATTGTCGTAACACCTTTCATCACATGAGAGCAAAGCAGAAATGCTTAGAAAAGTGTTTGATGCTTGTTTTCAAGAGAAGACATTCCCTAAGATCTGGAAAAGGCAAAGGCTGGTGCTCATACCGCAGAGCAATAATAGACACGATGCATCCGGATATCGTCTACTCTGTATGATTGACACAGCCGGTAAATTGCTGGAGAAGATAATCTACATGAGATTGGAGATGGCCTTGGATGGAGCAGGTTTATCGGACCGCCAATTTGGCTTCCGGAAGGCACGCTCTACAGTTGATGCTACACAGAGAGTTGTTAACATAGCGAAAGATGCCATCAGTGGAAACCGCCGACTTGAAGGTGTTGAGAAATGCTGTGTTATCATCACCTTGGATGTTAAGAACGCGTTTAACTTTGCAAATTAGGATGCCACGTTGGCTGTACTCGATGAGAAGAATGTGCCCAAATAAATGATCGAGCTGATTGCCGATTATCTTAGGGACAGGGTCCCCTTGTACGACACGGATTATTGCAGAAAATGAAATGTAGTCAAGGCGGGGGTACCACAGGGCTCAGTCTTGGCCCCGATACTATGGAACATTATGAATGATGGTGTGTTAAGGCTCGAACTCACAAAGGGTGCTCAAGTCATTGGCTTCGCAGATGACATTGCCCTGGTAATAAGGGGAAAACATATCCATAAATTTGAAAGAGCTGACTGAATTCTTACTGGTATGCAGTAGAAAGAAAATGGAGTTTATCACTATAACGGTTGGTGACCATCGAATAGCCTCTAAGCAAGCGATTAAATGGGTATTGGTGCAGCCTATAGAAGATGTGTGCTCAGGGTCGCATCTGTCTTCCGCACAGTGTCCACGGACGCGGTTTTGGTTATTGCGGGACTGATGCCACTCTAGCTGGTAACGGATGTTAATAGAAAGAAGCATGTTGCGAAAAGGTCAGGATCGGCAAACACGGGCCGACTGGAGGAAGGTGCTGTTGAAAGGTGGCAACATGGATGGAATACTTCCTTAAGTGGAAGATGGACTCACAGGCTCATACCGAATGTGGCTTATTGGGTAGGAAGGAGATACCGGCAGGTATTTTTACCTGACTTAGTTATAAAGCGCTCATGGATGCTTTAGGGCATACCTTTTTAAATATGGGCACGGAGACGATGATGTGTACCCGGATTGTCCGAATGTGACCGAAACCACGGGTCACGTTTTCTTTGACTGCCTGCGGTATGAGGATAAAAGCCATTCCCTCCAAACAGCAATTCGATCCCGGATTGTGCCGGACAACATTGTTCAGCTAGGAATTGGGACTTGATGTGCGTTTCCGCAAAGGAAATTTTGGTACGTCAGAGATTGACCGAGAGGGCAAGATCTAGGGAAAGAGACATCAGCGTTCGCTGAATCACACTCTCCTGAAATAATACTTGATAGTGGGAGGAAATGGATTAAGGATTTACGAACATGGATGCGGATTAATACGTAGACGCATCACAAGCCAGATAGTAAGTCTTGTCGCGAATAGTGCATATTGGTTAGTCCGGACCGCCAATATCTTTTGAAGTTACCATAGCCCTAGCTCGTAATCATCGCCCGTAATCATTCGAACCTATCAAACCAGCTATAGTGTTGCATGATGCAATTAATAAGACCAGAAATATTTTAGAGAAATTTACTAATAGTAGCCGAAGATTTTCGTATACTCAATATTTTTGAGTCTCAAGATTTGTTCTAAGTATCAAGTTTTTTTTTTATAAATGTCAAGAATCTGGTGACCACAGCCAAACATCATCTTTCGAATACCAACATGTAGGAATCAACTCAATGTCTAATTCACATATATATTCTCGATCGCGAATGGTGCTGGATTGGTCACACGCTTCGAGGACCACATGAGGATATATCTTCCTGCTATGGTAAGAACTGCAATTGATGGGAGTCCACAGGGAAAACGCTAAAAGTTGATCGGTCATTGCATACCTGCAGGTGACCAATTGAACACGAAATCAACCAAACTGGTCAAAGCTCCAAAGATATCAATCATATTGCACAAGACCGAATGAGAAAAGACTGTTCTGCCACTTGCCCCTCAAAGGAACCATAGAATATGATATATACACCCTCACAAATACAGCTACTGAATATGACGATTTACACCAAATTTGCTTATTTTTTGAAAAAAAAAAAAAAAAACAGAAATGTAACTGAAGCAAGAAATATTCGCGGATATACATATATAATCAAGTCTATCAAATAATCCCCACCTATCTTTGTGGTCCTAATAAAAAGAGTGTATCAAACTTTAAGAAAGGTTTTCTTTTTTTCTCAATATAAGCTTTTTCTAGCTCGACACAGTTTTCCAAGCGGTATTGAATAGCTTTGATACTCTGTTTATAGTAGGAACTATGCAGCTCTCTTCATTGTTAGCAAATGTTTTAGCACCGAGCCTTTCATTACAATTGAAAATATAAAATAGTCTGCGGGATCTACATCAGGCGAATGAAGTGCATGATACAATTGGAACTTTAATTTACTGTTTTATGCAATCGCTCTACTTGATGTATAAATTGATGCATTGTTTTGATGAAGAAACACTCTCATTCCGCGAAATGCAGCCTTTTTGCCATAATTTAATCACCGAAAAGCTTTGATAAGTTAGCATAAGTCTCACAATGGCCAGAGCTGACAGAGAAGCATACTACGTACTAGCCAATCGGTTATTAGGTGGCGTGATGTAGTGGTTAAAGTGCTTGCATACAAGCCTGAAGCTCTGGCGTTGACAAGGAAAATTTTCATCATTTAAAAAAATAGTGAAGCTTCAATCATCTCCAGATGATTCGTTGAAGTAGTTTCCTGTAGCATTTTCTGTTAAAGTCGATCTACGTCAAGGTGTCAAATAGTCGTGTTTTATCCTTTTAAATTTTTTTATTTGTTTTTAAAGTAATTAAATCCAGTTTATTTAGCAATATTTTTACAGACTAATTTATTAGTAAAAAGAAACAACAAAAATACCATTGAAGCAGAGAATATTACAATAAAATTTATATTTTTCAGTTAAATTTTAATGACACGTTGTGATATTTTATTACCAATTTATGCCATTGAAGCCGATGAAAATCTTAATTTGACTTAGCTAACCATGTTAGTACCGAATGAGGTAAACGTTGAAAAGAAATTAGATGTTAAAATCAAAGAATAAAAAATAAATATAAAAAATAAATTATTCTTTAATAAAAATAAAAACAAAAACAAAAAACTAGAATGATAACAATGGGAAGAGCAGGCAACATTCATGTAATCAAAGGCTACTACTGAAGATTAAAAAATGCAAAGAATGCTTTATAAAGAGAAAGTAGTTATTTTTGTTGTTATTTTTTTAGTTGTTAGTGATGCTGCAGTTGTTGGTTACGCTTCTGTTGTTCCAGTTGGTTTTCTTTTATTAACCTTTTTTTAAGGTTCATGAATGAAAGAAAATTTAAAAAAAAGTCACAACTACTGTCAGTAAAAACATCAAAAACTATGCGATATTAAACTGAGAAAAAATATATTATTTTTTTAATCTCTCCTATAATTCTAGGCTGCCTATGTTGTATTTGTATAATTTAAACATTAGTTTTATTTATGTTGTTGATAAGTGTTGTAGAGTACAAAGTAGTTCATATGTAACGTTCTTATAATTTGCTTTTTCTCTGTATTAATATTCAACATTAAACCTGTGTGGTAAGTATTCTCATGTGATTTTAAATACTTTTTTTCCTTTTACACACTACACTTGTATTTTGTTTTTTGTTTTATTTTTATTCATTTTTCCTTTTTTTTAAGTGTTGTATTATTGGATTTTAATAAAAGAAAACAAAACTAAATTACAAATGAATGAATCTTACTTCTATAAAAATAATTTTTTTTTTCTTTAACTACAAATAAAATTTTTTTTACTTCTCTACATGACTATACAATACAGGTGTTATTACACTTTTTCTTAATATCAGACAAGACCAATCCTTCAACAAAATGTAGGTCAATGTCAGTTATAATGAATAAGTTAGAAAAAAAAGAGAAAAATTAAAGCAAACATATTTACAATGTTACATAAGTAATGCTTTATAAATAGAAACCAATGATGACACCACTTACATTAACTAAGTCAACTGTAGTCATGTCATTATATTCTTTATTTAAATAAGAGTCTTAATGAGCTGAGAAGAATACTTGGGTTACGAACTTTACGTGTTAAATGTATGCATGTATGTAATGTGTTACTTCAAGGTGTTACAATACTACTTGTATTGTGCTATAATATATTATACCACAAAATATATACCAAAATGTGGTGGCGTGGTGTAGTGGTTAGAGCGCACGCATAACAACACAAACGACCGAGTTTCGAAACCCAGCAATGTTCTTTCGAATGTTTAATAATAAAAAAGGCTTCAACTTTTCTCCAGACAACTCCATCTAAAACTTAAAAAAAGAAAAAAGCCCCCTTGACCCTTCTCGCATACCTCTCGCGATGATGACAAACATCAGACGAATTATCAGGAAAGGAAAATTACGCCACCTACTGGGAAAAAATTTAAATTCTAAAGTAAAGATCACTACCAATTAGCAAGGATTTTCACCAATAGACAGAAAAATAAATAAATAAAAATAAAATAACATATGGAGGAAGCTACAGCGAATTAATCATCCACTTGGTTTAAAATATCAAACTGATTAAAGAAACCCTAGAGGAATGACGGAAAAAAAATAAAAAATATACCAATATACTCAATGTAAAATTTAGATCTTTATTAATTTATAACTATTGGCAAAATACCGAAGCTTAGTTTAAAAAATAAACCGAAAATCACCAATGCAATAGATTCAGACATTAGAGAGATCCAGCAAAGTCCTTCTTAAGCCTGAGTGTACAAATCATGTGGCCTTACTTATAGCCAACCGATATCCTCCATCAAAATATGCAATAGATTCGCCAGTTATATATCCCTGAGACAGAAAAAATCATGCACCAGTTTGCCTTAGCCTAAGCTCCCGTAGAGTGAGACAGGCACACAGAAGCTGCTGTACCGGTTCCACTTCTTTCTCGTCTTGACGGCTCTTGCAGTAGCCATAATATGATAACCTATACCCTAAGACATAATCACGTTCAATCACTGGCACTATGCCCAGTAATTATATCCGTAAGAAGCCTAATCGAATCCCTACCAAAAGTTATAAAAGTTCTGGTTCAACTAACGGAGAGGAACTAAAGAACTGATCATTCTGGCACACTCATCTAACGATCTCGATAACGCCTCCAACCCACCCTGGTTTTATTTGGATTTTTAAAAAAACCCGGGTGGGCTTTTTCATTAAAAGGTTTTCATAGTTTATTTACAACTAAAATAGGCGTAATTTACGTATTGTGATTACAAATTTATTTGTTATGTTTTTGACCTCGAACAGATAATGAAGTAACAAATGTATCAAATCACTGCTTAGATCTTTTTTCCACTTCTGAGGCAATTTCTCGTCTTAGAAAAACTTTTCGTCTTTTAAGACGCATCAACTCTGAAGGAAATGATTCGGTGACATGTTAAAAGATAAACTCATATCTCCTTATATAACCTGGATAGTTTTTAAAAATGTATGCCGTAAATCGAAATGCCTTTAAACGAGATGAATAAGCGTTGCGTTTGCTTCTCTTACACTTTCTTTTGAAAAACGAAGAATCCAAATTGCGCTTAAAGCGAATGGGTTTCATAATACAAACAAGTCGTTATAGCGAAATGCCATGTAAAGAAACCCTGTATAAAGAGTTGTGAGTATACTGTATCCGTCGCAAAAGCCGACGGAACAATGTTCGGTAAATACGGCGGATGCGGCATTTGATCGTTTCTAATAAGCAGCTCCGAGGTGGCCAAGCGACATCAGCTCTGCGGCTGATAATGCGATCTTCAAAAAGATAGTGCAAACAGAGAGTGTAGCTTCGGCTGTGTGGCACGTAGCGCCGTCCTGTTGAAACCAAATGTTGCTAATATCCTCCTCTTCAATTTTTGTGAACAAAAATTCGTTCAACATGGCCCGATAATGATCGCCATTGACTGTAACGGCCACTCCTTGCTCATTTTCGAAGAAAATTGGACCAATTATGCCTCTGGACCAAAAGTACGACAGAACCTGACCTATTATCTGCGTCCCAACATGCCTACACTAGGGGCCAATCTGTTGAGACTGCGCTTCACTCGCTTGTGGGGTATATTGCAAATGCCCTCGGGCACAAAGAGTATGCTATTGTGGCATTCCTGGATATAGAGAGGGCCTTTAACAATGTGACACCGGATGCGGTTAGGTCGGCTCTGGTGGCACTGAATGTTCATTGGTCTGTGATAAAATTCATAGAGAGAATGACCAACAGTGTCATTTTCTCCACTATGGGATCAGCTACCGCCAACAGGGTGGCTAAAGGGGAATCAACAGGGGAGTTCTTTCCCCTCCCCTATGAAATTTGACCGTTAACACTTTCCTCGTGAGGCTTGAATCCAATCGATTCAATACTGCAGCGTACGCGGATGATGTTGCTGTGGCTGTGTCTGGATTATTTCTTGACACAAACTTCTCTCGGCCTTCTCAGTCGGTGGAGTACAGTGGGATGAACGTTTACCCGGGAAAGACAGAATTGGTACTATTCACGCACAGGCACGAAGTTCCGTCGTTTTCCCTACCGCATTCGCACGGTGTTGAGCTGGGGCTGTCGGATAGCGTGAAGTATCTGGGGATAATCCTATATTCCAAGCTATCCTGGCTCCAAAATACACGTGCGAGGGCGGCAAGGGCAAATGTTGCGCTGTACGCCTGTCGTAGGGCCGTTGGAAAGTCCTGTGGTCTAAATCCAAGGAGGTCCAACTGGATATTTAAGCCTATACTTATGTATGCTGAGGTTGTATGGTGGAGGTTTCTTGAAAAATCCACATATTGCAGGATCTTTGGTAGGGTTCTGCGGAGTGCAGCACTGCTGATTACAGGTGCGCTCAAGTTCACTCTATCGAAGGCCTTGTTTATACTACTGAATTGGCTTCCAGTGGACCTGATGGCTAGGCAGACGGCGGGCATGTCTGCGATAAGGTTGAAGATGGCAGTGTCTACGGGCATGCGGACATCTTTAGGTATTTGGATACGATCCATGATAGATTGCCGCACTGGAAATTATATGGGTAATGAGTCACTCGGATATTTGGGGGAACCGTGTTGCGGACGAACTTGCGAGGGTGGGTTTTCTCCTCAGAAATAAAGAGATTGGCAACTTAGTTAGGATGCCTCTTGCAGACTTAAGGTCCTGCGATAAATGTTGGACGTGGCGCAGCTACGGTGTGATGATGATGATGCCCTGTATCAAGGCATATCTGAGCCCTGTATGATCTGGATCGCTCGGAGTCTATTATGGAGATGCCACAATTTAAGCTACGAACTCTTGTGGCTGTGATTACTTGGCACTGGGCGGCTGGTGCGCACCCTACGATATTAGGTCTGCCGTTCAATGACTACTGTAGGGGCTGTCAGAATGAGGAAGAGGAGGAAACTGTCGAGCACTTCTTGTGCCAGTTTCCAAGTCTTTCGGACATTAGGACTGCTTTCCTTGGCAGTGTGTTTTTGAATGCCTTGTCGGATTTGGCTGATGTGAATATCAGCAGGATCTCTTCTTTTGTGCATGCGTCTGGTTGGTTCGGATCGGATCGGGATGCGGAGATGTAGGTTGTTCTTTTTTTGGATGACTGATGGGTATCACAGTGGGATCAATATTGGACCAGGTGGGCTGCACCGTTGTCTGGCTACCCGTCGTAACTAACTAACTAATAGCGCATTTTAACCACCTGCTCAATGATAATACGTAGAGCTTTTATTTGGTCCACGCACTAGTTCATGTTAGAACGAAATTTGTCGTTTATGAGTTTCTTAGCACTCACAATTACAAAACCACATATATTATAACGAGTGTACCCAACGGCTGACAAAAGCAGCCGCATTTTAGCATCTAACATTTATTTTAATTATATATGAATGTACACTTGTGTTTTAAAATTATCCTCCATATATGTATACCAAATTTAAGATGAGCTTAAAATGTATTTTACTTCAAATTTTTCATACAAAGTTTTCTTTAAATAGATATCAAATATTTTATATACCATAAGCCTAAAAATATCAAATAATTTTTTCCAAATAATTTCTTTTCTTAAATTTAAAAAAAATATTACTTTTATTTTAACGAATAAAAAACTATACATACTCACATACATGTTTCTTTTGTTTTTTATTTGTAACTACACAGAAAAGAATGTATTCTTCTTTCTATGTGTTAGTAAGAATTTTATAGTCGGCTTACTCCAAAGGTACTGGACCGACTTAAGTAAAAAGAAATAGCTTTAAGCCAATATATATATTTTTCCAAAAATTGATGCAGTAGAGCAGGCGTAAAGATATACAAAGAAATGTATTATCCTATTAAGCCTGTAAGTTCTTAAGATAATTCGAAAGTTTTTCCTTTGTATACCTTTTACAATGGTATACAAATGGAATAAACTTATCCAAGCATTGGAATAATACACAGAAGAGAGTAATTTAGTCAAAACCATGCTCATATTTAATGTATGACATTCACTAGTAGATAAACAAAGATCAACATCCTCAAACAAATTTTTGGGTCCTCTATATGTAAAAGGTGTAAGTTATACCTCGTAAAATTTCTAAGATTTTTTAGCTAAAAACCATTAAGACCCTATTCGATAAATTTAAGCTGACTGACTCCTTACATTAAGTAGCGATATCAGCACTTGCTTCCACTTATTATCAAAATTGACTACTTTGCTGAATTCATCCTAAAACAATCAGCTGATTGTCCTCTAAAAGTTATAATTTCCAGATAAAACCTTTGTACATATTTTCGTTTGTTTGGTTAACTCAACAAGCACACACATTTAGGCTTCTAGTAGTTCAAGTAATCGCTTTACTTTCTCCATAATATATTATCATTAAATTATACTTTAGTAGAAAATATTTCCTTTATAAAATAAACAAATGTAAACTTAATTTCATTATTAAAAAACAAATTTTATATTTCAACAATTCAAATATTTAGCTTGGACAGTACTGTTCTGTTTTCTAACAAAAAGGAAAATAAAATCTAAACTTATAGGTGGCCAGTAGTAAAAACAAATTTGTTCAATATTTCTCAATATGTGCACAATAACGATACAGAATATCAAGAATTAAGTACTAAAAATGAGCTAAAAAAGTAAAATACACACATCGATAGTTTATTTTAAAGCACATGAAAGTTTCAACAATATGTTGCACAACAAAACACATACTTTTTATTTGCAATTCTATACTTAAGAATAAAAAGAAAAGAAAAAAATATTTGTGTGACCGTTTCGTGCTCATGTTTGTACATATTTGCTTGTATCTATGGATGTGTGTGCGACTAAAGTGAGTCAGCTAGCCAACCAGCCAGCCAGGCAGTCAATATGTTAGAAACTGAGATTGTATTGAAATTTAACACCACTTGCACGTACAAAATGACCATTATAAATACACACACAGGCACACACACCGTAGTTATACACATAAACACTTGAAAATAAAGTGTGTGTTATATGTATGTATAAGTGTACTGTATGCTGTTGTATTAGTTGCTATGGTAATATTATTCTCACACTTAAACACTTGCCTGTTACACCTTTTCCCCACAGAAGTAAACATACAAAAACGGCCATGCATACACACATATTTCACATTCTCATAGGGAGTAAAGTAATACAAACTATCAAATATGGTACACATTTATTAACACACACAAATACATACTACACATACATACGTATACATTTTTAATATAGATAATAACATACATATCTACATATGTACATATGTATGTGTTAAGTATTAAACATAAAGATATCTGTTGTTGTTTTTGTTATGGTTGTAAGTTTAAATAAATATAAAAAGCGGTGAAAGTTAATGTCAGATAACAGTGGAACTTTTGCAGAGATCAGGATAATATTTAGCACAAAAGTCAATTAAATAATAATAATTCGGAAAAAAAAATAAACAGTTTCTGACGTGCAATATAGTTCTCATCCAAGCTTTTTTAATTCAATGCCTAAATCAGAATTTAGGATAGGATAGCAGAAAGTGGTAGCTTCGTCAAATAAAGGCACACTTGAGCGGCCTGTTGTGATACCACATGAATTGTTGTCCCTGCTTTAGTCACCAGAATCATGACTACCCGGTTCTGATGAACAATCAGAGGCACCGAACAGTGGCGCTATTTCTATGGATGTCAAGGACCGATAGCTCCGACAAGCCGTCGAGAAAGGGAGAGCACTGTTTGAAAAGTTTCTGCCGAGCCAGAGACGGATGCTGGCGTATTATTAAAAACAGATGCTGCAATAACCTCTCACAGCTTGTCTAGGCTTGAAGGGTTTCAAGAACAACGTCCATGACTACCATATGGAGGTTTTTGAGTCGACTTCGAGTTTAATTGATTAGGATCACCCCAGATTCATTCAGTTGCACCAATCAGATTTACCTGATTCTTACACTCATACTTATAGGAGCGACGGGAACATATCATAAGTTCGAGTGTTTAGTAAAGAGCCTTCAACCCATCTAAAGACTCCCATCTGCAAGTAAGTAAGGATTACCACCATCAACACATAGCAAGAATCTTCGCCACTACACAAAATCATATGGAGGCGAGCTACAGTAGATTAATCATCTACTTGGCTTGAAAATCAACTTGATTAGTGAAACTGAAACAAAGTAATGGATGCTTTGTGGAAGCCAATATGCTCCATAGAGGAGTGACGTAGAAAAAAAGTGCTGATCTGAAGCAAAAGCGAGTGCTGTTCCAACAAGACAGTATTGTACTGCTATAGATTACTTCAAGTTTAATGAAGAGATTTTCAACGAAACAACATCAGCTTCTACATGACATCAAAATCTCTAAAACTATCTATTTCGGACGTCATTTAAGGCAAACATTTAAGCTGCTGATGCCTACTTTCGAAGCCAAAATGGTAGACGTAGTATTGGCCGAGAACAACAATATGTCAACTAGTCAGAATGCTATCAAATAGAGTCAAGCTTTCAAGTATAAAGCATTACGCACATAACACACACCAAGCAGCAGACAGCAAAATGTCAAAATTAGAATACATACGTTTATATGAAAAAAATTATTTTAAAGACAGCACAGCAAAAGCCTAGACAAAAACCTTTGCTGCTGCTGTTAAAAATAAAATTATTTCAATTTTTTTAAGGCAGTAAAACAAAAAGTATAAAATATAATATAAAATTTTAAATAAAAAAAAGGGTAAAATAGTTTTTTTTAAATTTATTTTTTTTTTAATTTATTTAAAAAGTATAAAATTAAAATATTGCAACAAACAACATTTATGCTAATAATTTAAAAGTTTTAAACACATAATTCCACTAATTTTTATATTTTTGAGTAATATTTTACAAAAGCGATTTGAAAAATATAAAATATTTTTCTACAACAAATGTTTTTGTGACAGCAATAAAACAGCTGACAATGAAACATAATTTTATTACTGCTGCTGCTTTCAAATTAATTATGAAGTCGATAGTATAGCAGCAAATGCTGCCAACAACAACTTGGTGCTTGCTTTCACGCTCCTTGCTGTAGGTCATGTGTTTAATGCTTAATATACAACATAGTATCGTATAACTTTTAGTTTGCTTTATGCATCAAGGAGTTCAGTTTCGTCAAAAATCAAAAGTTCATTGCAAATAAATCAACAAACAATCGCTGACATATTTAGAGAAAAATTTCGTGCGATTTATATTTTAAAAATATATCAGATCACTAATAGTTAAAGTCCCTAGGAAAAGTTCCAACGTGGTAATTGGGAAGCGATGTTTCCATCAATTTTAAACATTTTTACCATGGTTGTATTAAACAGAATTGCTCAACTACTTGAGAAGAGTATGCGGAAAAATTAAGGTGGATTCCGAGCGGATTATTCATATATCAATCACATATATATGTACAATCAGAATTGTTATAGAGCATACGACAGAATAAAACGCGGGTCTTTGTCTGGTGTTTGTGGAGTACGAGAAAGAATTTGAAGCAATAGACAGCAAATATATATGCAAAATGTCGATATTGAAAAACAGTTATAATGAAAAGATTTCCAGAGTTTAACACGAGAACAAGATTAGCGAACCATTTATTGCCTCTATTTAAAAATCCAGATTGAAGTCGAGTATGTTTGTTAATTTAGATAATCAGTAGTATGCCGATGAAACAGTTCTTCTTACAACCACTTAATCGGATATGCAGGTCAAGCTGAATAGATTATCTGAGAAGTCTCTGCAAACTGGCTTGAACATCAATAGGAGCATTACGAAAACAATGAAGATGAACGCGAAGAACTGCTGTCTTTTTGAATCCATTGTGACGAAAGAAGCAACATTGATAATATTGGCAACATACTTTAAAACATTGGTAATAAAATCTAGGTATAAGGACATCACGTGGATCTTCTGCCTCGCTTATAAATATGTGGACATCAAAAACCATAGTTCTCAAAACAAAAATGAACAGAAATATGGCTTAAAGCCAACACTTTAGTCAACCAACTACAATTATTTATAAACAGATGACCGCAAAATACATTGAGAATATGGCGGCTCCAACGTATGTCTTTGAAACATTACCGTCCAGGAGGAATACCAAGCGATATCACAAAAAAAAAATAAATACGAATGCTCAAGAAAAATAATAATGAAATATCATAATCAGTTCTTCAATGGAATTTTCAAGGTTGTCGTAATAGATGCATGCAGCAAAATTTTAACAGCAGAACCAAAAAATCCATTGATGAGCTATGATACTAGGCAAGAGAATTGATAATTGGAGAATCTAAAAAGACTAATTTTGTAATAATATGAACATGTCATAATAATAATAATAATTATATCAGATTACGACTAACTGCTACATACGACATCCTCTTTGTCCAATTTTTAAGCACATTTTGCAAACTTGTAATATTTCATTAGTTATGTTGTCCATTATCTTAAAATTTATTCAGTTGTTCACAGTTTCATAAAATCCATATATGAAATATACGTTTGTGCAATGGTGTTTAATGACATTTCTGAGCTTGGTATTCCTGTAAAGCTGATAAGACTTTGAAGAATGATGTTAACTGACACAAGATCATCAGTTAGGACAGGAAAAATCCTCTCCGAATCATTCAGTATCAAGGTGATACGAGTAGATTATATCGTGATATTTTTAATATTTTGTAGGAAAACACTTTGCACCATGCAGCAGTTAACAGAACGAGCGCAATCTACACCAAAGGACATATAATATGCTACTCGCATATTCTGATGATACATGTCATTGGTCGGACATTGCGATGATAACAATTTATTAAATTTTAAGGAATAAGATATGATCTATGCCAAATGCGAACTCAATTTGTTTATTTTTTTAGACGAAATAGCTTTAGATTTTGCTAAAAATAGTACGTAGATAGCAGACATTTTTCAAGTCTTCTATGCAATTATTTTTTAGCTTTACCGGTGATATTCGTGTGGTTTTAGTTTTCTTGCTGCAGTTGGATTTTATTCCGGAAAGTATATGTTGTGGCATCAGGCATTCTACTTGATTAGCTCACTATTCATTTGCCATTATATAGCATCCCTTGCCTCGACATTAGCTTTCGCCATGACAGAAATTGACACCAGACTGAGAATATCAGGGAGAGAATACAACCTTGTCTCACTTCGTTTCCTTTTTCGAATAGTTCGCTTTAGTTGCCCCTGAAGCGTACTCGTCAAGGTGCACCACTATACGGGAATCTTGGTATTGTTATTATTTTCTCTGGTATAGCTATGTTCTGAGGCCATTGCCAAATACCCTCTATGCTTATTCGATAATCTTTGAAAATACTAAACTTAATGAAAAATTTTACGAATTTAATGGGATTTGTGGCAAAATTATGCTGATTTTTTTTTTATTATTTTGTGGCATAAAGATTCACAAACTGTATGAAGAAACCATTTTTCATTAAGACTTTTAGGAACTAAATGGTGGTCCAACCATACTGCACTATGTTGATTCTGAGTCACACCTTAAAGTCAAGTTTCATGCTACACTTAATTTGACATCTCTTTGTTCAAGTGTTCGACAAATTCAACCATGGAGAGGTACATAAATGAGCAGCGCGTTAAGATTTTTCAAGTCTTTTACGAAAATGGGCGTTTTAATCAAAATGCATTTCGTACACTTCGTGATTTTTTTTTTTTTTTTTTGGTCAGCATACTCGACCAAATGTGTTCAAAATCGGAAGAATTGTGCATACTCGTCGAGTTCGCTTTGGGGAAAAAATTGCTGTTGTTCACGATAGTGTGGCAGAAGAACCGTCAACCTCGACTCGTAATCGTGTTCTACAATCGCACATTTCACGTACATAACTGATGCGAATTTTGAATAAAAAATTGAACTTACACGCTTACAAAGTTGAGTTGAACTAAAGCCTACTGACAATTTCAAGCGTCGTCAATACGCCGAATAGTCAGTTGAACAGACAGAAGAAAATCATCTTCAGCGACGAGGTACATTTTCACCTCAGTGGATTCGTTAACAAGCAAAATTGTCGCATTTGGGCAAATGAGAATCTACGAGTGATTGTTGGAAATCTGATGCATCCACGGTTTATGGGCTGGCGGCGTTATCGGACCGTAATTCTTCTAAAAAGGGGCGGCCAAGCAGTTACCGTGAATGGTGTTCAAGATGATTGCGAATGTGGACCTGTACGATATGTTGTGGTTCTCAAAGGATGGTGCCATTTGCCACACAGCCGACGAAGAAATGACTCTTTTGCGCGAGAAAATCAACTGCCGCGTTATATCATGTCGTGGCGATGTTAATTAGCCGCTGCGATCATGGATTTGACACCGTTGAATTTCTTTGGGGATATTTAAAAGAAAAAGTGTACGTCAATAAACCGAGAACAATTCAAGAGCTAAAGGATGAGATAATTTGGCATATTAACAATAATGAACCTAAATTATGTCTCAGAGTTTTGAAATTATGGACCCACCTCCGAATCCGTGGCGAACATTTGGCTGATATTTTGCTTCGCAGATATTTGTCACAGATCCTTCTATCATAATAAAAAAATATTAGGATAATGCTCTGAAAATTTTTTGTTTTATTTACAATCAACAGTGTGCTTTTTTGTTCGACAACCCTTTCAAAGTAACACTTTTTATTTCTTATTTCTATTCACAATCACACATTAGCAGAACAATTCGTCAGTGCAACTGGCAAATCTATCCATGTACTTTTCTAAATTACATACATATGTAGATACTTAAACATAAAACTATAATAACAATAATAATGATTATGTTATAACGATGGTCATCATAATGATGACAAAAATCTATTCGCAAAATTGTCCCATTGTGCCAAAAACTTGGTGTCACGATATTATGCTAATACATATTGTGCTAGTCTGTCAGCTCTTGGGTTGTGGGTTCGTTTTTCACCAGAGACTCTGATCACCACTCCAAAAATATGGTCTTACCTACCTGTTTCTAATAATAATAAAATAATTTCTAATTATATTCTAATAATAAACAAATAAATATGTAAATACGATTATGAAAAACTAGTGTAACCACTGTACAAAATAAATATTATTCTTGTTTTGCAATATTTTTTTTTTACAAAACGGGAAAAAATAAGTAAAAGTTTGTGAGTCAATTCACTTTTGCCGGATTAGTCGATTGTATGAACGGTATTATCAGGTTAAGTATTGATAGTGTTGGTGTGAAATATTTTATTATTATTGTTGTATATATTGGGGTCACGTTATCTAACATTTATCCATGGTCACATCGGCACACACACGAGCTTATGCAAGCACGCACCTACAAACCATTATATGCACAATTATGTACTATATACGAATATATGAGAATATATGTAAAGTACATACATATGTATACATATAAATATATTTTCTTTTTTTTTATACACATGCATATGTATATAATCGATAAAACCAAACTTTGTTGGCTTTTTAGATAATTGCATGACAGAGTTTACGGTCAAAGTGAAAAATAAAATTAAAAAAAAAAACTCTCCCTTTCTCTCTTTCTTACACATCCGTGCACGTTCATGTACGTGTTTACATGTTACATATGTAAATGCGATTACACATGTACTAAGCATGTGAAAATAAATTGATTTTCAATTGATATTTTACGTTAAGCATGTGATGAATTTTGAGACAAAAAGTTCAAAATATCTTCAATTGATTAAAATTTAAAGTTTGTGTTTAGTTATGCGTGTATGGATATGTTTGTAGATGTATTTCTATGGTCGGACAAACACTTGAAGTTTAATTAATCACCACATCTTTTCTTTCTTCTCTTTTGAAATGAAATACAATTGAACAATTTCTAAAGGAAAGTGGACACACGACTCTTAATGATATTGATTGCAGTGATTGTGTAACTTTTAATTCAATTTCTTTGGATTGTGGCTTCAAAGAAGAATAATAGTGATTAAAAATTTTTTTAAATGGATTTCTAATTACAATTTGTCAGAGAAATAAGTAGATGTATTGTGTTGGAAAGGAAAGTGGTAATAGAAATTAATTAGAAACTTGTAACTGTAGCGAAAGATAAAGTTGATTAAGTCAAATTATATTCACTTCTATACTACAAACAAGTTTTTGGTTTGATTTATTTATTGAATGATAGTGAGGTATAATTAGAGACTGATACTAAATTTGAAATAAAAATTATTTTTTTTTTTTAAGAAATTATTTTAAAAATATTGTTGAAGTTTGGCTTAAATAAATGACAAACAAATATTTCTTGCGCTTTTAAAATTTTGATCTATTTGAGCGACATTGTCACTATGATATTTTCATCTATGAATCATCCCACCAAATCAGTATCAAGTCGAAATTTAAATGAAATTATCGTAAATGAAAAATTTCATTGACGAATGCTCGTAACAATGACACAAAGAATGTATGACAACTTCGATGTTTTTTTTTACAACTACACAAGTTTAAATCGTAATAAAACAACGAAATATATTTTTAATGACAATGAAACGGGCTTCGTTGAATAACAAATTTTATGACATTAACGTTTAAATAGAATTTCGGCCATGTGGAGCGTATAGGCGCAATCTGTAACACCAATTTTTACAAGTTTTTCGCAGCCGTATTTCGCCAATAACTCTTAAAATGTTGATTTCCAGGTGTTAAATTTTCTCTGGTTTATCGATGTGGACAAGTTACTTTATACAACCACAAATGATATAATCCAATGGGGTTGAATCACATGAATTTGCTGGCCAGTTAATTGGATCATTACGTGAAATTAATTGTAGAGAAAGTTAATCAATCGTACCGCGTGCTGTGTAGCATGTGGCTTCGTCCTCTTGGAACCACATTTTAGCAAGACCTGCCAGCTAATTAAGGTACGCAAAAGATTCTCATCCTGTTCCTATGCCGTTCACCATTCACAGTTACATTCTGATCATCATCGTTTTTGAAGACATATGGAGAAATCACTCTGCAAGCCCATTAAGAACACCAAACTGTAATTTTCTGTTGATATAATGGTGTTTCAAGAAAAACTTGTGGATTATTCTCACTCTGAATATGACAATTCTAATGATTTACATACCCATTGGCAGCACTGGAAAAAAATTTTGAAGCTAAAGGTACAGAACCATTATTTTGATAAACAATTTTAACACTTCGCAAGTGGTGTAAGTCAGTCCATGAAAAAATGTCAAAAGAAACTAAACAGAAAGCAACTCTCAGTTATAAAATCGGTTGTCAAATAAAGCAGTCTTGCCAAATTAAAGTTATGAACTTCTAAAAAAAAATACAAGAAAGCTAAAAATTATGAGTCGACTACGTGCTAAGCGATGTAGGCTCTTGTCTGCTATACCTCCCCGTTAACGAATAAAGCTCTAATGATTCTGGATGATGTTGGATGTTAGGACTTACTGCCTGCAAGACAAAATCAACTTCTGTTATCTATGCAAATAAGACAATTACTTTAAAAAGAAAGAAAATTCATCGCCAGTCATTAAAGTTTTACCATCTTAAGCGTTTGTTATGATGGTTCACTACGAGTATATGCTACGAAAGTTTTAAAATTGAAAACATTTATTTTACAAAACAGTGCCTACTAATTTATTGTTAAATGGCTACAAATTATGCTACAAAAACAATCAAATATAAGCGAGACACAATGTAAGGCAATTAATTCAGATGTTATTATAACCAGATTGTTAACGGCATCTTCAACTCATATTTCTTACGGAATGAGGATACTCTGCACAGTGCATTGTCCCATAAACTAAAATCAAGAAATAAATAATAACGAATTTCCATAAAATATACATTTTTGAAAACTAATTATCCGCTGAATTTAGTACTGAATTTAATACTGAATTTTGAATTATTTCGGTTATATCTCTATATTATCGCAAGAGGGCGCTAAACGCAACCAATTTTTAATAAAAATACTGTGTAAAAATTGGATTTTAGGTACTACAGAAAAGTAGTTATAAAAACTCTATTTTTTAAGAAATCTTAAAGAGTTTGTTTTTACTAATTACCTTACAATAATGTTACAAAACTAATATTGGACATCCCTGCGTTTATTACGTCGCCAAAATCAATAAACAAAAGCTGTAAGAACTACTATACGTACTGTTTATAAATAACCAGAATCGACAACAACAAACATTAGCAGAGATAAAGTAAATAAAAATAACACAGCAACAACAAAAACTAACAGCAAAGAAAGCAAATAACAGACAATAAACAAGCAACAACAAATACTATGAGCTGAAAGAGGTGAAGTTTACATACGCATGGCTACAAAAGAACTAAAAAGAAATTAGAAGAAAGAAATGGAATTTACCTGAAATATCGAGAGGTTCGGGAGCTTTCGATGTGGTGTTTACTCAGCCATATAAAAAGCACATCGATGCGAACAGCAATCAGTTTATGTGTCGTAAACTCAGCGAGTACAGTTTGTAATAAACTCATGAAGTGAATCGTGAAGTAAAAATCTAGTTTAGTTGGAGTTAGTTCAATAAAGAGAGTTAAGTGTGAATAACCTCTGGTTGAAAAGATTGTAATCGAACTTAAGTTATAACTACGATGGGGTTGGAGGATCTGCCGAGTAATTGTTGTTGTTTACAAAGTTGTAAACAGAAAGAGTAATTAAGAATAAAAATTGCTATTGCTTGCAAAAAGGTTACGGATTTTAATTAAATACCAAACACAAGTTTTATTTTATTTTAACTACAATCTACGAACTCATAAATACACGTTTTTAAAAAAGTAAAAACGTAGCAATAATATAAGAAAAAAAGAAAAAAATTCAAATTTTGATAATTGTTTTTATTTTTTACTGCTTTAAACAACGTGCTTACTTCAACCAAAATTTAAAATTTACCAAACATTTAAGGAGTATTAAAAAAATTATATAAAAATATATATAAAAATTTATATTTATATTTTTTAACCTGTGTAATATGGTGTATCAATTAAAAAAATTAATGCCAACTTTGGAAATTTAAGAAATGCATAATTTAGAGAATGTTTCATAAATTTTACTGATTTTAAGTAGCTTGAGGCAAATAAAAAATTGAAAATGATTATTATTCAAATTTGGAATTTGAAGTACAGCTTCGAATTTTCGCCAGATTAAAATAATTTTTTTTTGTTACTATCTTACTATCTTAAGATAGGCTTAGTGTTATACATATATGTGGGCGGTGTGCGGTGGGCGTGTCCGTTGCCTTATATTGTTAAAATTTCACATTTATCTTATTTTTCGCTAGTAATTATCTGGAAGAAATATCTTTTGTCTGCGACAGCTTTTTCTATAGGGTGGGCCATTTAAAAGTTTAAATTTAAAAATGCAATTAAACAAAAACGGTTTCTAATTTTGCCAAATTTTTTGTTATGAAGTACATTTGTTTCTGTTAGAAATGAAATATGGTTTCATTCATATGGCTGCCTCGGCTGGCCTCACAGACCTTATTCGATCGGACAAATTTTCGAGAAGTTTTTTGAGTGTATGGGGTTTATCTCGGCAATGGCATCCGTCCTTCAAATGCTAAAGTGTCTTTGGTTTGTCGGAATAAACTAGTCCCACAGAAACTAGTTCAACGGTGTTAAATCGCAGCTTCTTGGCGACCAACTGACATCACCATTTCGGCTAATTAAGCGGCCATCAAACGTTTGACGCAATAAATCGATTGTGGCATGACATGTGTGACAAGAGGCCCCATCCATGTTAAAACCAAACATCGTTCACATCAATACAATGAAGAGCGGGCAAAAAAAATCAATTATCATGTGCGATAGATGTCTTCATTGACGGTAATTGTTGCGCCGTCCTCATTTTCAAAGAAATATGGGCCACAAGGCGCACCAAACAGTCACTCTTAATGGGTGCATTGGCTTTTGTAAGACCACGTTTGGGTTTTCTGAGCACCAAATACGGGAATTTTGCTTATTAACGTACCCACCAAGATGAAAATGAGCTTCATCCGGGAAGATGATTTTTGCATTTTTTTTTCCTTTTCTGATTTTTTTTGCAATTTCCGACCAATCGTCTTTGTTTTGGAAATAAATCCCAACTTTTCTCAAGCGTAAGTCGATTCATTTCGTTCAGTGAAGATAATATACTGAATTTTGTGACAGAACAGAATGACTCAGTATTGCCAGATTTGAAATAACCGCTGGTTCAAGTTTAAGCCCATAGATGGCCCACCCGATATTTTTATCCATTCGCTCTTTTAGATCGACGCATTGTGCGCTGCTGCTATAGTCAATAGTATACGTTATATTAGAGTTTTATAATATTTTTTTAAGGGGACTATGTCATTAATACATCTGATATTTTTAGAACTGTAACACAAAATCCCCCTGAGAAGATGTGCTTTGGGTTTTTAAGGGAATTGTTCTATATGAGCTGCTATTTACAAGATTGAAGTAACAAAGCTAAAACAGCCAGGATTAATGAACAAAAAAAATTTGTGTTCCATCGTGACAACGTCTGACCACATATATCTTTGAAGACCCGACAGAAACTGAAAGAGTTTGGCTGGAAAGCTTTGTAGCAGACCGAATTTTTCATTTTGAGATTATCAGTTATTTCGAACTCTTCAAATCCCACCAAACGTTGTAAATTTAAATTGTCCGACCTATGTTATCAAGTTGCTTGCATTTAAACAAATAAAATTAGAATTATTATTTTTAAAATTTAACTAATCTTCTGTTTTGTTTACCTAGTGGATTAGTTTAGTAATTTAAATTAAAAATTAAATGAAATAAATTCTTTTTATAATAATTGAATCAATAAATAAACAAGTAATTCCATCGTTATTTACGCAATTATTTAAATAAATATACTTTTATTAATTATTCTATACTTTGTTTGTATGTAAAATACAGAACATATATGTATGTATGTATATATGCAATGCATATTTGTTTGTTATATTGTTTAAATATAGTGCAGATCGCATGACCTTATAACCGCGGAAATTAACACAAGGAAAATATTAAAAAATTAAGTATTTAAGGACAAATTATTTTTCAATAGCTTTCATTCAAAACTAATATCGGGAATCTATATATATTATGATAGTAGTGGCCAGCTATTTAGAGACAACAATTGTTTGTATACTGTCTCAGATTGATCCTTTATTGATTTAAAGCTTTAATGGAAAACAACACCGACTTACTATGTATGAAAGATACAACCCTCAATTATCCAATTCCACCCATTTTTAAGCTGTACTTCTGAACATAATTTAGAAACTTCCTTTCGAGATATCAAAAATAAATATTTATTTGCATAGGAGATACCATGACCATTTAGATAATTTAGCCCACTTATTAGCTGATGATTTGTATGAACTACAAATTCAGAAACTTTCTCTTTAACCCTTCTCTAGATATAAAATAAACAATATTTACTTCGTATTGGTAGTACCATACCCACTTGTCCGATTCCGTTTATATTTACAGCAGAACTTAGAATGAGTGCACTGCATCGACGCATCAAATATTGTATCACCTGTTTGAAATTTGGGGACTTCTTTTTTCCTAAACCTTCATGTAAAAATTACGAACAAAATCGCAGAAGGAATATAATTTGTTCCAGTCGTCTTCAAGTTTTAAGTATCCAAACAAACCACAAACCGACTTTGCCCGGAAATCTATGTATGTTCAGAAGTAGGCAGTTATTTAGGGGCAACAATTTGTTTGTATACTTTATCAGAGTGATTAATTACTGATTTAAAGCCTCATATGTATTAAAGATGCCACGCCCACTTACCCAATTCCTCCCACTTTTAATCTGGTAATTCGTATTGACTGCCAAGCCATTTTGACCAAATTATAAAATAAAAAAATTCAATATTGATTTGTATAGCAGGTACGTACCATGCCACATATCCGATTATTATGCGACCACTTATTGGTTCATGATTTCTATTAATTACAAAGTCATTTTTAGCAAATTCAGAAATTTTTACTTTTTCCGTTCTCATGATATACAAAAATGAATATTTATTTTGTATTAGAGACGCCATGCTCACTTATCCAACCCCGTTTATATTTGCTGCACGACTTGAATGTGTGCACTGAATCGACGTGCTAAATCATATTCAAATACCTTTAACAGGAGCTGTGATAAAGGAGTGAGGTGGTCACTCCAGCGCCATTTGTTGAAAATTTTTGACTTTTCTATTTTCCTAAACCTTCGAGTAGCAATTACGAACAAAATTGCAGAAGTATCCAATTTGGTACAGTCGTTTTCAAGTTTTAAGCAGCCGAACAAACCACAATCCATTTATAGTAACTTGACGTCCATACATATATATATATATCGAGTGTACCGGTATAAAGTGGGCGTCAAGTTACAAATGTCACTATAGGGAACACTTATTGTGAACGAGTCTTAATTTTGTTTTTTATGTTGGCAATAACATCTGCCAAACATATTCAGTATTTTTTCATCGTGTTAAAGATGGTGAATTTTGTACCAGAGTATTATGATTTGCGGGAAGCAATAATTTGTTGTTTTCATTCGAAGAAAAGTGCTGCAGAGTCGCTTCTAATGATTGTCCAAACATATGGTAAACATGCCATAAATGAAAAATCGTGGGTTAAACCAAATCGATTCGGCAGGAAGACAATGCTGTGTGTCTGGTGGGACCGGAAAGGTGATGTGTGCCACGAACTCTTAAAACCTAGTGAAACGGTTCATACATATCGCTGCTGACAAAAAATTATCAATTTGAACCATGCAGTGGTCGGAAAACGACCAGAATAGGCCACAAGTCACGGCAAGGTAATTTTGCACCTGAACGCAAAGCATAATCAGCTCAGGATATAATCAAAGCATTAGGCTGGGAGATGCTACTCTATCCCGCCCACCCGCCGATCAAATTTGGCTCCTTCCAACTATTATTTGCTTTCATAGATGAGAAAAGCATTGTCTGAGCAGCAGGAGGAAGTCGAAAATTGGGTGACTATTTAGTTTGCTTTAGAAGCGAACAGTTTTATTGGCGTGGAGTCTACAAATTGCCTAAAAGATAGGATAAATGTATAGCCAACAATGGCCACTACTTTGAATAAAGTGTTTTTTACTTTCCCATTAAAAATCAATACATACCGGTACGCCTGGTAGACAAGTCAAAGATTAAATCATTTTTAGCAAAAGAATATACAGATACTTGTCAAAAAGCACAATATTTTTTTATGTATTCAAAAAATTTCATAGAAGAAATGTGTATTTAATTAATTAATTAAAATTGATTAAATTTGTCTTAATAAATAAAAAATGCGAGCAATTACAGAAATTAAATTTTAAAAATAATTGCACTGAATTTAAACGTCTTAGTATTGTAATTGCAAGCATTTAAAAGATGGAAAACGTACATTCTATTTTAGTGTATCAAGCAGTCGAGTTAAACTCAATGTTTTTACTTATTTTATATTGGTTTTAAATATATATGTTTACGTATTTATTTTATTATCAATTTCCCGTAACACTTGTAACTGTGTATTATAAGCACACACAGTTGAACCATAAGCCGATTCATATTTACGCATTTATTGCCAATTAAAATTAAATTATTTAATCATATATTTTATTTGTAAAATATTTAATTTTATTTTATGCGATAAAAATTAAGGTCAAAGTGGTAAAATATATTTACTAATGAACAGAAGCAAAATTAATAAACAAATAAAAAAAATTATGCGATGATTACGTGATTTTTTTCCTACGTCATTCCTCTAGGAGGCATATTGGCTTTCCACAAAGCATCCATTGCTTTGTTTCAGTTTTATTAATCAAGTCGATTTTTCAAGCTAAGTAGATGACTAATCCACTGTAGCCACCTCCATATGATTGTTTAGTGGTAAATATCCTTGCTAATTGGTGGTGATCTTTACTTAGGATTTTAATTTTTTTCTCAGTAAACGGAGTTTTCTCCTGTTTCGCCAGAGGTAAGCTGGAAGGTCAGGGGGCTTCTTCTTAACTTTTTTTTTGTATGGATTGTCTGAAGGGTACTTGAAGCCTATTTATTAAACACTCGTAACCAAAATTTAATTATTTCGTAATGTCCTCTGCTGGGGCTCGAACCTGGATCGTTTGTGTTGCTATGCGTGCACTCTAACCACTACACCGCGCCACCCGCCAATTGTGTGATTAAAGCTTAACAAATTTTTATTTCTTATAAATTATCTATGGAATAGGGTAAAATTAAAATAAGTTTATATTAACAAAACAAAAAAAAAATAATAATTCCGAAAAAGGGTGATTTATTGGATTGTGAGAACTGAAAGAGAATAGCTATGTTCAGCATGATCAATCAAATAATAGCGCACATTACAGCATGCCGTCTCACTAATGCACTTAAACCTAACCTCAGGCCACAGTAAGCTGGACTTCGTCCCCACAAATCATACATAGACTACGTCAATAGACTCAGAGTAGTTGCGGAACAGTCTGTTGAATGGCGATCTCTCCTTTACATGTTTTTTATAGACTTCGAGCAAATTTTCAATACTCTCGAACACTGGACAATATGAGGGGTGCTGGAATGAAAACACCATCGAAAATTATATTCCTTATTTGGAAATTATTCCGCGAGGCCACTTGCAGAGCTTTGCGCGAAAATCACCTGAATGACCAGACAAACATGAAAGTTGGACAAGGATGTGTAATGTCACCACTGCTGTTTAATATTGTGGCAGATGTTGTGATGAGAAATGCCATCAATGCAACCATGGGGGCTGCAAGGACAATTGGGTGACCTAGAATTTTTCTATGATATACATTTTCTAAGCCATAAGTACACCGACGTGATAAATAAAATCAGATTGCTAGAAATATATGCAGCAAAATCTGGTCTAAAGATCAACTGCTCGAAACGCAAATCAACGGCTCACTTGTCGAAAACATCAGTAGCTTCTGCTACATTTCCAAACGTATTTGAAGCACTAAACGCACATTTGGGCTTCTGAATCCTACATAAAAATCTGCACACATATCGAGCCAGACTAAAATAGCTTTGCTGTATGGAGATGAAACGTGATCTCAACTAGAGTGCTCAATTATTCGACTTTTACTTTTGTTCGAGTAAAAAATGAATTTATTTAAGCTTCTTTCTCGATTAATCGAGAAAGGTTTTCAAATTAAAAAATTATCCAAAAAAATTAATCGAATGGAAAAAAACAAACATGTGTATTTGGTTTTTTGTTTTTTTTTTTACCTAAAAACGAGGTCAATGATTTTTTTCTTTTGAGTCAAGTACTTAGAGAATGGTCCCTCCTCATGTAGTGCATTGTGCTGGTACTAGGAAAACAGGTTACGTGAAGGAGAATAGAATCCAGTAAGGACGTTTGAATTTATTTATGTCTTAAGTGGCAGGGTAAACTATAGAGGGAAGATCGTTCCACAGACGAAAGGTGCAGCAAAAAAACGAATTCTCTCTATCATGCGACAATCAACTACAAAGGGATACGCTCTACGAGAAAATCTGGTACTACGTGAATGTAATTATTATTATTCCATTACTTCGTTATTCTTTTATAGTACCGATAGAAAAATGAGACACACTCCACATTGCGTCGATGCTCTTTCGAATCGATAGAGTTGACTACTCTACCGTCATTAATAAGTGCTTTCACCCTCTCCTGTACGCGGTAGAGAAGGTCCAAAATAGAATGAAGCCCCGGCCATTTCGGATCGGTTATAGGCCTTGTAAATATTAGGGAGATCGGATGGATTGAAGTATTTCTTGCTTCGTCTAGTGCTTGAATGCCTCTTTCGACATGAAATATGTGATCGTTCCAACGAACACGACGATAAATTCTCATGCCCAGAACATCAAGAGCATCTGATTTTTCAATATCTAAATTACCCAAAGACACAGATGACAACACAACGGAGATTTTCGCCAAGTCGCTTGAGAGTGTGTCGTTCATATTCATAATTTTAGCCCCAATCTCCAGCAGGCTCGGCCTACGATCAAAAGAATATGAATGACAGATGTTGCTGTCATTGAAAGAGTAGATAGGATTGGAAGTAAGAAGAAGAAAGTCGTTAAGAAATATTAGAAAAAGAGTAGGAGAAAGAAAAGAACCATGCATTGCGATGTTGATGATAGCGATGATAAAATTGCATTAAAAAGTTTTTCTGATCTTCTCTTTGTCTTGTCTAAATATATTAAATCGTCTATTATACTGATAGTTTTTTAATTAAATTTTTAAAAATTTGCAGTAATTTGTATTTTTTTGTTGAGCTCGTCTAGAAGATTGTTTTCGTTTAGATCCACATCTTCTTCTGAAGGATACATCGTCTGGTACATTTTGGTTAAGTCCAGTATTAAACAATTGATTGCACAATTTGACTTTTAACTCTTTTGTTTTTGTTTTTGTTTTTGAAATATATTTAAAAATATCGCTATTGGGGAACCTTGCAGAATTGAGTTTGATTTGAAAAACTTTAAATAAAATGTCTAACAAGCCAGTAACGGCTGATCAAAAGCAAGCAAATGTGCAATGAAGACAAAAAATTAACGAATACAAATTTTTACGAATAATGTAAGTGTAAAACTGAATAATCGTAAACATTTGCTATTTTACACTCCATATTTTACATTCGAAAGTTGCTCGTTTAATTGAAACACATTGTGCGAATTATTTGTTACTCGAAATTGGCAATTTTCATTATTCGATCAAATAATGACCAAAAAATTCTTTGTTTAACAGAACAACGATTAATCTAATGGATACTCTATTATTTACTGTATTATAAGCTGTTTCCGTTCATCAACCTCATTGACAGCCATACACAGACATAGTAGACCTCTGCAAACCAAACGTTTAATAAAAAGTGTTTTTCTATCCAGAAGGTCTATTAAAAATCAATTAAAATTAAACGCTTCGATTAGGTGAATCCAAACATGATCTGTAGACGGTGGATTAGTATCATGTCGAAGAAAAAAGACCATTTACTACTGCCAAAAACAGATTGATCAGAATTGAATTTGCAAAGAGCAAGTAAACTTAAATATACTTTTAATGAAAGACCGTACTCTTCACTGATGAATCTAAGTTTAATGTGCGATGTTCTAATAGATTAAGCATGTTAAGCTAAATAAAAAGCACAACGTATTAATCATCGGTATACCAAAGACACGGTAAAATATAAAGAAGGAAGTGTTTTAGTCTAGGAATGTATTTATTGGCATGGAATCGGGCCAATACAGAAAGAAAAGAGTGTAATGGATCGATTCATCTGCAAGGATATCCTGGAGTACATACTGATACCGGATGTAGAGGAGAAAATGCCACTTGATTGGATTGATATTTGAGATCGCAAAATAAACCGCGATAATTGCAGGAATAAGGACGAACTTTATTGACAAGAGGAAATTGCATTGAATGAAGTGTCTGGTGAAACATTATCGAATCTAATCGAGTCCAGAACATGAATATGTAAAGAACTTTAAAAAATAATGGCTATGCAACTAAATACTATTGAAATTAATATTTTAAGTGAATTTATTGAAGATGTTCTTATGTTTTGTCGCACTCAAAAAACTACGTTCAACGTACAAAATGATTTTTTGTGTTGGCCACAGATAAAACCAGTTGGATTATAACACTGAATATATCTTTATGTTTGTACTGCAAGCTCTATTGGAGTAATAAATCCATTACACACCATAAATTTAGAACTTATTTATTAAACAAAATAAAAAGTAAAACATTTTTAACTTTATCATATCGAATAAACAAAAAAAAAAAAAAAAAAAAAAAAATCCTAATGAACCAGCATTCAACTAAATTTTAGTTTTGTCCAGTGACAATATTGAGCTGTTCTACCAAAACCAGCATTTCAAATGAAAGCAAAGCAATTAAGAAGCATTGAATCGATAATCACAATGACAAATAAACTTTAATTACCTTTTAATTGAATTAGCAACACATATGGAATAGAATAAAGATTATGACAGTATAGAAGCTATAGCGATGATTCCTATCATATCATATTATTTAATTAAAAACTAAACAGAAACAAAAAAAGAAATGACTGTGACTTCAAATTCATGAATCAAATTGGCTCTGATATACTTTTGTTTGTTTGATGGTTTTTCCACCTTTTGTTACCATCTGCTGCAGCTGTCATTTCTCTTTTACAAAGTGACAACAATGTTTCATTTTTTATTGGAATTTTAATGTGCGTTACTTGTGTTTATAATGTTGTCATAATGCAAAGGACTTGTTCTCTATGTTTTAGCATTTTTTATTCTTTTTGATTTTAGAATTATTGTAAGGGATTTAAAAAAGTAAAATAAATGTGTTATCGATTGTCTGTCTCTGAAATGTGTGAATAAAATGACATGAAATCATGTTGACAATTTAATAAATCAGCTTTGATTTATTATAAGTTGAATATATTCGTATAATTGTACCCTATACCATTCGAATTTAATGTGACTTTGATTTGTTTTTTTTTTTTTTTTTTTTTTTTGGGGGGGGGGGGGGTAAAAATTATACGACAACGTAAATTATGAACCGATTTTCCATTTATCTGGCCACTGTAATAGAAAGCCTTAATTTTCCTTACTTTAATGTGATCCTTTAGTTTTTTTCTTAATCTCTTGTTTTTCTAGTAATCTTTAACGCTTTTGTATTAATCAGTTGTTTTTAAATACCCTACTGTTACATACTGTCTTTAGTTAACTGCCCTAGTGTCTATTTTGTTATTTAATTTTAATTTTAAGATTAGTCTTTAAGTATTTTTATTAGTTTTAGTTATATAATATGAATGTGTTCCTTTTTTTAAAACTTTTTATGGAAGTTTATATATTATTGAGTGTATTGATGGGTCGTATATTTAAGGACCGCCGCAGTGGAGCTGCAATTGGATAGGGATAGATTTAATCTTAGGTAAATACGTAGTACGTTAAGAAACTTTAAAATATGAGTGGTAGTTTAATAAACAATGTAAAATGACGATATTGATTGAATAAAATGAAATGAAATGAAACCGCCCTAGTGTAGAGTATTTTAAATTCAAAGGAACATATGTACATATATGTTGTATGTATTTCTTCATTTTAATTTTTACCCAAAATGGTATAAAGACCATAAAATTAAAGAGGTTTTCATCGAACTGACCCTTTTGGATTCGCCATACTATCATACTCATTGGTCAGTTACTCTTACGGTCTTTTTTTTATTACCAAATGCTAATAAACCGTCTAGACTTATAATTGAAAAAGGTGAACGAAAAATTAAACGACGTACAGATTGTTTTTACTGATGGTATTTAATAGTTTATTGATTTTTTTTCTTGCTAAAATTGCTTGTAATGGTAATAAATTTGTTCCTTTTTAGTTTGGGAAAAGCTCACGTTCATGTACTGTATTAGAATTTTATAACAATATAATAAAATATAATTATAATACTGAACTGAATTCCTTAGTTTCAATTAAATTAATGTTTAAGCGACTGACATAAAAGATACTTAAGTCTTGTGTTGCCTCTCCAGTAACCTCTCGCTTTAAAACCTTTTAGTAGATAGTGTACTACTCAGTTAGTGTGAAGGTTGTGCGTACGATTCTCATTAGAGATTGGGTCTGTTCCACTCTGTCACTCTGCTCATAATAATTAAAATATAATTCAATATTGTCCTGTCAGTCTAGAAACATTCTTACATTGGCAGACTGCACTTGAAGCGCAAGCTGTGTACCAATGTGAATAAATTATCGCTTTATATCAGAATTGGCACACGGTTTTTCTTTTTTAAGCCCAGCCCACCGGGATTTATTGGGCTTTTTGATGGGTTTTATGGGTTTTTTTGGGATTTATTGGGTTTTATAACTGCTTCAAAATTTCAATAATTTCGACATTTTTTGTTTGGTGGTACAATCACGTTGTTTTAGTATTTATTTTAGTGGGATCAAGTCGGCATTGTGAGCTATAAGCTGCTAAAACTCGGTAATCGGAGCAGGCTTCAATTACTTCGTTTGAACAGTGCATTTTAAGAAAAACTGCCGGAATATAACGACAGACATGCTTAAGATATTTTTTGCATTAAAACGCTTGATCTCACGTGGCAAATGTTTCAAAACAATTATTAGAAACGGTCAAATGCCGCTTCCAAGCATTGCTCCTTCTGACTATTGGCTGTTTCACTTTTTTGAAGAAATATAAAATCAGCTTCAAAAGACGAGGAGTTTTTCTGAAGCGGGTTCGGAAATTCTCGTAGAGGTGGCAGCGATTTGATAAATTTATATTTTGATGAATTTGCTAATTCATTTTCTTTTCTTAATTTAAAAAACGGGTCGAATTGCCAAAATCGCTATACACAAATTTAAATTATTTTTATTGTAAATAAACTACGATTATCCCACCCGAGTTTTTCAATATATAAAACCCAATAAAACCCGGAAGGGTTTAATTGCATTACCCAGTAGGTTGCCAACCCTGCTTTATATGCTGTACCACTAACGATAACGGTGACTCATTTATTATTTTGAAAAATATTTAATTGAATGATGCCGTAAAGCCATTATGGAACACATCTAAATTTAGAAAAAATCGTTTATCAAGTTCCTGTGAGCACTTCGATTAATTGATTGACTCGTTGATTTAAAAACTTGTTTTACTTGGAGGAAAAACAAAAGGAATATCAACTACAAAACATTATCGGAAGGCTTAGGCAACGCCACTTTCAGGGGAAAAAAGGAAAGGTGGGAGTCTATGATAAGCGGAAGAAGCAAGGCTGCGAACCACTACCGCACCAAATATTCAGAAGGCGATGTTTCTAGACAACGACAGAAGGCAGCAGATAGCACTTAGACACTTGCTTAGTAGGGCGACAAAAAAAATCAATACAAAGAAACTTGTAACGGCATAAGAATGTAATATATCCAACAAATACTACAACCTGTTAACAAACAACTATATGAGTCAACGGTATATGTTTACATTAAAACAATTGTGTTCATTTCATAAAACAATTGTTTACGTTCAATTCACACGTATTCTTACAGCCAATTAGACACCGACGAAAACACATGTGCGGAGAAAAATAATTTTAAAGAGTTCTTACGATCTTACTTTTAGCTGTCACTGAAACAGCGACAAATGCACATGTGTGGCGAATGCATGTTGATTGTTTTAAATTGTTTAAAACATCAACTTTACTTCTTTAAGGGAGTAATTTTCATGTTCTCACTAACACAACTACATTTTACTTTTGCACATGCTTGCATTAAACGAATATAGCATAAAAGAGAAATAAAAAAACACAAATAAGATTATTTTACTTGAGGGTACCACAGGTACCATTAGTTATTTTTAATTCTCATTGAGCTCACATAATTGTTTGATGAATAGGTTAGGATTTGGTTCGACTGATTGTGCAGTTGGCGGACCCGTGTTAAAGGGTTGGAGAGATTATCAATCCGTCTCTCACCGGTGATTACAAGAGCTTCCGATTTATTTTATAATAACGTAGTATTTTTGTTTTGTCAGTGCAAGAGCTCTCGCATTTCTCTCGCATATGACGTTTAAAACATTGTTGACAACAGGAGCTCCCGAATTTTTCTTGTCGTCGTCGTCGCCTTATTGAGTGTTAGTGCTCTTGAATTCCTCTACACTTGTTATTAACCAACAGCTGTGACGAGAGCTGCTGAAATTCTCTTAAAATCGTATTAACACAAAATAATCAGAAGATATCTCTACTACAGTACCAGTTCAGTTCCAGTTACCAGAAGCTTTCTCCAGTGCAGTATCCGTTACCAGAAACTGTGTCCTGTACAGCGCACCCCCGACGACCGCTGTCTCCAACATAGCCATCGTATCTGGCGCTGTCTCCTGTACTGCAATCCCATACAAACGCTGTCTCCAGCACAGCCACCGAACCCACGCTGTCTACGTACAAAGCACCCACGACGAACGCTATCTCCAACGCAGTCACCACTCACGACGCTGTCTTCTGTACAGCACACTTGCTACAGACGCTGTCTCCAGCATGCCTTCTCCAGTACAGTACGCCCGTTACCAGGTGCTGACTGCAACTGTCAACAGCACCTGTACACCTGTACGATGTTGTCTCACCACATCATAAATCTGTTTAATTAATAAAGAAGCTTTGTTTTAAGCACGAAAATAAAAAATTGGTAATTTTAAAGGAAGCAGACATTTGGCTTCGAACCTGGACAGACTGAGAAATACCCAGCTGGAAACTTAAACTGCATTACAAGCGGAAACCGCCTTATGGAAGCTATATGCTTCCAAAAGGAGTTACGGAAAAGAAATAACTCCAGCATGTGCACTTACTTAAGTTGTTGTAGTCTCTGCAAGATTCTAACATTTCTCCAGATAACTGAGCTAAATGAATGCAACTATTTTTCTTCTAATCCCCCTTTCGTTTCTTAAAACGGTGACAGTGATTTTCAGTGGTTACCGTCTCTTTGATGACATTGTAACCGGGTTGAGTAAAATGTCTAATCAGAATTACCAAAATGATAAATAGGGTTCCGAATACTCCCTTTAAAGGTTAATCAACAAATATTTAAAAAAATAAAAAACGTTTTGCCGCCTAAGACAAAACAATCAGCTTACCTACTACTGCTACTGTCAAGATAACAATTTTTTATCTTGGCAAGAAACTAGAGGAATCTTGAACAAAAATGACTCTTCCTGAGCATTCTGTCTGAATAAAGTGAAGATTAATATGTGCCTTTCCACAAAATAGGAATGAATTGTTAGAAAAGAAATATAGTACTATACTATTGATCTTGCAAAGTACCAAACACATCAATTGGTGATATGTAAATCCATAACATAAGTAACATAGGGCGACAGTAATTGAATCATTACTCTTTCAATACATGATATTTCACTGCATTCCAACTTGGATTGGTTGTAGCAGCTTCGTATTCGATTTGTTCTCCTGGTGTATGAAGAACGTCCTCTATGACTACTGTCCTGCGGATATCATTTCACGTCTGGCAATATCATCTGGTAAATTTCTAAGACCACGATTCATTCAAATCCACCTAAAGAAAACTGCTTTGTTATGCTTGAGTGTCTTTTCTCAACTCGAAAATCTGAAATAAAAAGGAGAAATTTTTTTTCTTACCCAAGCCCGTTTTTCTATTTAACCACTTACTTTCTTCTATTCATAAAATTTTTTTTTTTCCTAACCATCTTACATTAATCTTTCTATGGCCTTTAATAGCACAGCTAATACCAGTTTTGCGTCAATTTTCATTTCGATCTTTTTTATCTTTCTGCTGTTTCTACAGTTACTTTTTCATCATCTATTGTCTATGGCCATCAAAAGCTTTTGTGCCTTCATTATCCTTTATAGTGTGCTCCATGTATAACAGTTTGTTCTTATTGTTCTTGATTGTGGTGAATAATCACAACACATCGTATGTGGTGTTCATGGAATTTTTATTTATGGCAACCATTATAAATCTCCACAGACCAAAAATGAATAAAGAAGATTTAAAAAAAAAAATGAGAATAAAGAAAATGAAAGGAAAAACCAACAAAACGAAAATACTGTAAGAAAATGATACAAAAGGAGCTAATACGAACGAACAATAAAGGACATATAAAGGAAAATGTATTCGAAAATAAAGTGTGAAATTTTAGTAAAAATTTGTTTTATAGCTAATTTCGTTTGCCACTGTATTGTATTGAGTAAAAAGTGTTCTGCTGTATTGATGTTTTTTCTGGTTGTAAAACATCGAATCCGAAGCACCTTCTCTAATAAATAGACTCATACACGAGCATTAATTGCAACAGCAGATACAACACAATACATTGATAAAACATGTTGTTACAGATGTATTTTATAGCCACTCACGTTAATGGCTGTTTGTATGAGTGTAGTTAAGTTAAGTAACTGTGTGTGTGTGTGTGTGTGTGTGTATGTGTTATGAAAACAACAACCGTAGTCTGTTATTATTACTGTTTGCCTTTAAAAAACAAACACTTTTCTTAATAATTTTCTGCTTTTATTTTTGTTTATTTTTCTTACGAACAAATCCATTATCGTATTGCAAGAGGCGTTCAATTTCAGAGTGTAAATGTTATCTTGTGGATAAAATGATATGATACTGTTTTTTTTTTCCTTTTTTTGTTTTTATCTATATATCAGATTAAAATTTCTTTAATACTTGGTTAAGTGATTTCCAACACAACTCTTAATTATGGTGATAATTCCTATTTTCCTAAAAAAATTTGCTGTGGTTAGAAGAAGATGACAAAATAATTGTTAAAAGAGTCAAATAATTGATGAGAAGTATCAGCGATATAGTGTATTTATATGTGATATTTAATTATGATAAAACACAAGTGGCCATTAGAACCAGGGTTTTTGGATAACTTTTTTTTGTTTTTTTTTTGGGGGGGGGGGGGGTTTATTGGGTTTTCTAACCACTTCCAAATTTCGTTAAAATCGACAATATGCTTTGTTTGTTAGTACAATCACTCTGTTTTATTATTTATATGGCTCTTTCTACTATGAGCTGCCAAAGCTCGATGATCGAAGCAATTATTTCGTTTGAAACGTGCATTATGATAAAAACGGCCAGAATATAAAGACAGACATGCCACATGTTGATAGAAATCAAATTCAGCACCCAGTATTGTCCGAACATGATGAAATGATGTAAGCGGAGATTTAATAAATTTTTATGAGATACATTTTTTAATTCATTATCTTTTTTGAGCTAACAAATACGGACAAAATTAATTTGTACTACCAATACGTAAATTATAATTATTTTTCTGGTAGGTTAGGTTTAAAAAAGCGGTGTTTACACACTCCACTCAGAGACCAAACACAGGAAGCCATTGTGGAAGCCTTTATGGAAATAAGTAGAAAAGAGAAATAGGTAAAAAAGCAGGAGCGAAAAGACAAAACACTGCGAAGAAGATACTGAATAAAGAAGAAGAAACATTAAATACAAAAGAAAAACCCAACAATGGGTGTCACTTTACCAGCCAGCTGATGCCTAAAAAGAATCCCTCCAGGCCAGAGATCCTAGCGGACTCAACCTCACTGAGACCACTCAAAAACCCTGCTCTGGCAACCTGAACCTACGTCTCTAAAGCGTCGGGCAAAGACAAAGGATATGTTCTACAGTCTCTGGCTCCCACTCATTGCCAAATACACGGCAAAAATCAGAGGTGTCAGTTTCCCATAGCCTTGTATTTGCCCTCAAACCCCAGTGCTCAGTCAAGACAGAATTCTAAGAGTTTTTCTTTTTCAATTTAGGATCCATTCCGTTCTCGATCGGTCAAATTTCGGCCAAAGTAGCCTGATGACCACACAGTGTCTTCTGCCCCTCCATGACTCTTACACTCATATATTTGTTGTAAATAAACTATGAAAACTTTTAAATAATGGGTTTAATTAGATCACCCAGTGGGTTACTAACCCTGATAAGAATGGAACGTCTTGCTATGTTCTGTTCAACGTTTTTGTTTTCGTTTTTAATCATGGTTCTCTTTTACCTTAAAACTATATCTCGTCTGTAATTTTTCTTTTAACACTAAAAGACGGATAGGGGTCATTTGACACACTTGCATATTTGCATTTATCTATTACAATATGCATTTATCTGTTACATTTCTGAATTTTTTCGTTACAAAACTCGTCAAATTGAGAGTACATCAACAAACAACAAACTCCTTTCATTCGCTCCTGTTGGAAGCATTATGTTTGATTTTTTTTCCAAGTTCGATAGGTTTTGTTGATTTTGAGTTTATTTTATCACCTCCAGGTATGCAATGGATGACCAGTTCGTGCGTTTTTCCATGTGAATTCCAGTCTATGGCACTTATTACTACGTCTTCTTATGGAGAGCACCATTTACGATCGGTATTATACATCTGAATTTAACGTTGGGTCGATTGTTTCCACAAGTTTCTATTCGAGATGGTGTTTGGCAAATTCCAATATTTTTCAATGGCAACGATTGATGAATACCAGCATAGCGCTGGCATTGCATGATTTTATATTTCAAAACTAACACCCATAGAGGATGGCTGATTTTACGTAGGAGTTGAATATGTTGATATTATTATTATATAAAAGTGGTATACAACCACTGCGACGTCTCGATCTGTTGTACAGACCTCCATCTATATAGGGTTTCCTTATTATATCTCCCCCAACCTAGTCGATTTAATGAAATTCAGGCTGTCCATTAATACCAATCGTGAATGCCCCTACCTAGTACCTGATAGGCACCTAGATACTTCCTTCTACAGCGAATCAATGTTTCACCTATATCAAGTATGTGCTCTGGTCATTCGATCTCCGTATCACGAAATCTGCACATAGGCTTGAGAATAATCCCATTTTACTCAGCTGTCCAGTTAGGCTGCAATGACCGGTCAAAAACCCGGTCAGTATCCTCAGGTTGTCTCCGAACATTCCTATACAGGATACGAATTTTCTCCTGTTATATCGTGTGATTTTTTAATAGCGTTCGTCACATGTCCAGCTCTTTCATTTTTGGCAAAATAAAATTTGTAATCATCACACGGTGGCGCCCACCATTCACAGTAAAACTCGTGTCTTCATCATCTTTGAAAAAGTACGGTCCAGTGATGCCATCGGCCTATAATCCACACCAAATAGTGCATTTTCGGGATGCATTGACAGTTCTTGTAAAGTTTATGGCTGCTTTTCACACTAAATACGGCAATTTGGCTTATTCACGAGTCCATTCAACCAGAAATGAGCTCCGTCACTGAACACAATCTTCCGGTAAAAAAGCACCAATTTTGAGCATGAATTTTGAACATAATTTTGTAAATAAAATTCAATAATCTGCAAGCGTTGTTCGTGTGTAGGTCGATTAATGATTAAATTGTAGACCAAACTGAACATGTTTGACAGTAACATGTTACACAAAACCAGCTTAGCTGCCAAAAACAGTGTTGCCAAAAAATCACCCAATAACAAAAGCTTAGTCTCAGACACGTATGGCCAGAGAAGAGAACCCGCCTCTCATTACCCTCGTTTTTGTTGAATATTCCCCTTCAGGCCCACCTTCCTAATCCACACAAGATTTCTGGCCTCACCACTGGAGTGGAAGCTCCCTTTCTGGCCGTTTCATTCCCAGGAGTTCTACATGACCCGGTACCCAGCATAAGATAACCATATTTTCCCTGTTCTGCTGTGTCAGTTTATCCATACTTTCAAAAACTGGTTTAAAGTCAACCTCGTAGGAGCCAAGTGCTTGAATGTCCTGACTTCTTTATTTCCTCTCCGGGTTAAATGGAGCACATCTCTTAATTGCATAAACTTCCGCCTGGAAAATGGTGCCGAGGTTCCAATAGGTTCCCTCCTAGGGCCAGACCCTCCCTCGCCTGTACCACTTTTCGTCTTTGATCCATCGGTGTGCCACAAAATGTTCCCTTCTTTAAAGGAGTATGCAGTCTCCATATGTTTATCTTGGACCATTTTGTGATGGAAATCGATTTCCACACAGCCCACAGAATACCCAAAGATTGATTTACTTTGGATACCCGAAATATAAAATCATAGCCGCAACCACGAGTCTTTGTTAGAATGCTGTCATAGTAGTAGAAATCATTAACCTTTTTCAAGTCGGAATTACACATCATGAGCTTTGTGTTGTTAGGGGATTTACAGCGCATTACCTTATATCAATCAATGCTGAGACTCTTCTATGTAGCTTCACTCTCAAGAGATTTAAGTTTAGTAGACATGTGACGAAAGCTGTGTGCTAAGAGGCAAATATCGTCGGCGTATTCCAAACTCTTGCAGTGGTACTTCAGTCCTTATCTTATACATCCGTTAATTGTTGTAGCATTGCGAAGAATATCAAGAGCTATATTGAGTGGATCTCTGCTCGCATATGCATAACCCCTTGTGGCGGCCCCATCGTTCCGATTTGACCTTTTTTTCTTTTGTTAAGTTGGTACTTCTATTGCTGATATTCCCGCTAAGTCTTAGCATCATAGCTTAACATTTGCAAAAGCTACGTAGCCAAGAGTACATCTATCTGTATGTGTTTTGGCGATTTTTTACAATTGTAGAAATGGAATTAAATTTGCAACAAAACATTCGTATTAATATAGCGCAAAAAATGGATTTAATGATGCGCGTACGTTGGAAATGTTAGAAAAGCGTTACTGCTACGATTCTCAAAAGAAAGTAGTCGTGAGTCAATCGAAGGTGATGAACACAGTGGCAGACCATGTCATCGAAAACCATGTCGATGAAAACATTGATAAAGTAAAAGAAATGTTGGTCAGTAACCGCAAATTAACCATCAAAGAGATAGCGGAGAACTCGAACATTGCCTATGGAACCGTCCAACACATTTCGGTTAATGATTTGGGTTTCCGCCGTGTAGCAGCAAAGTTAGTTTCAAAAAACCTTAATTTCATTACTGGAGATGAGACATGGATTTATGAGCACGACACGCAATCCAGACATCAGGCAAATGAATGGCGTTCACTAAATAAGTCGAGACCACAAAAATCACATCATTTTCAATCAAACAAGTAGGCAATGCTCACGCTGTTCATGGATTACAACGGTGTCAGACAGTAAACATAGAGTATTACTTGAGCGTTATAAGACAATAGCGTAAAGCAATTCGCCGAAAGAGATCAGAATTGTGGGCAGAAAACTCGTGGATTTTGTACCATGGTAGCGCACCATCGCACAGTGCCATGATTGTTCCAAATTTTGTGACGAAAAATGCAACAAATACCATCCAATAGCCACTTGCAACATCCTTCTGTTCAATCGAGTTTAAAAACGATTATGAGAAACGCGTTTCAGCAGCCGAGAGGACATACTGGAAAAATCGGAGGAAGCACTGATCGACATACCGAAAACCGAATATAAAAAATACTTCGAGATCAAGCGCTGGTATAAGTGTGTTGCACTCAATGGGGATTACTTTGAAGGGGACAATATAGATTTAGATGAATAAACTTGTATCTTAAGGTTCTGAATAAATTCCGGGAACTTCTTTGATCAATGTGGTATATTGCAGTTGTCACACAAAAGTTTTTACCATAATGACTAATTAAATACTTTCATGTGAGCATGTACGCAATTAAAATCTATTATACTTCGATTCAATCTAAAGTGTCCGCCAAATAAATTTTTTTTTTTTTTTTTTTTTGAAAGTGCTATAAAGAAAAAACTACTAAATATTTTCTCAAATTTCTTTTTTTATTTGAAAGTACAATCCATCCGGTTAATAAGGGAAAATAATTTCGTTCAAATGGCTGCCTCGGCTGGCCATGCAGTAGCCTACACAATCGGTCAAATTTGTAAGCACATTATCGATTGTGTACAGTTGTATTTCACCAATGGCTTCACGAATATTGTCCTTTAAAGCGTCAATTGTCTCTGGCTTCTTGGCGTAACACTTATCTTTGACGGCACCCCACAAACAATAGTCCAACGGTGTCAATTTGCAGCTTCGAGTTGGTCAAACGACATCAGCTCTGCGGCTGATAATGCGATCTTCAAAAACAGGGCGCAAAACATCGAGTGTAGCTTTGGCTGTGTGGCACGTAGCGCCGTCATGTTGAAACCAAATGTTGCTAATATCCTCCTCCTCAATTTTTGTGAACAAAAATTCGTTCAACATAGGCCGATAACGATCGCCATAGACTAATGGCCACTCCTTGCTCATTTTAGAAGAAAAATGACCAATTATGCCTCTGGACCAAAATCCGAACCAAAAAGTGACTCGTCTTGGGTGTATCGGTTTTTCAATGTATGCGTGCGGGTATTCTGTGCCCCAAATTCGACAATTTTGTTTTTTTACATACCCGCCAAAATCAAAATGCGCTTCATCTGAAAAGATTTTTTGACAAAATCGGCATCTTCTGTAAGTCGATCGATCAAAAAAATGTCGCAATATTTCCCAGCGTTGTTCAAGCGTATACACAACCATATTCGTTCAGCGGAAGGATAAAACTAATTATCTGTCAAATCAGACGTGAGCTAAATGTTACCATTCACGAAACAAGCACTAGTTGAAAAAAATAGCGTTAGATGGCAGACCCGTTATATTCAAAGGATATTTCTATATCGGGAAGATAAATACATTGAATCTTTTTGCCTGTTTTAAAGCGGTTTTACACAATACGTAACTTTTTTGAAACATAAGAGACATATTGTAGAAGGTGCCTTTTAAATTCAATTGGTTTTTTTTTATTAAGTTTTGTGATATTTTTAAATTCAAACAATACATTTTTCTCTACTTACATTAATGTGGCCCCTATCTGTATTTCTAGGTATATCAGTTGTTCATGTTTATTCACAATTTGTAATCTATTTTTCGCAGTGTAGTTTAATATTGGAAATTTAATTTCTTATTGTTTTATTTACTTATCTTAGTTTTGATTATTCAATTTTTTTTTAAATCATTTGTTTAAAGAAAATAACTGTTGCTTAAGCTTTAGTCATTTCATATATAAAGAAATTTTACTTAAAATATATCGTCTTTTTTGAAATGTTGCTTCAACAGAAACCAGTTTTGATATTGCTCTACGTTTTACATAAAGTTTTTTTGATTTAATAAATTGCTGTACATATTGTTGTTTCTTTTTTTTTTTTTTTTTTTTGAAGCGATTGTGTTATTTCTTGTTTTGGAAATATTTTAGCAGTAAAATTAAACTAATTTTTATTGAAAATATCCGTGTATTTGATTCCACGGCAAACATAAGTTTTTCCGTCTTTTCAGTGTTAAGAAAAGTTCGAAAACAAAATTTTTTTACAAATAATATTTTAAATTTTATTTTATAAATACCCATTAATCTAACAAAGTGTTTGATTTTTCTATTTTTATCTTTATTGACAAGGTGTAAAAATTTAACGCATTTTTCTAAATAACTTCACGCTTATTAGCTACTTAACATATCAAAATATTTAAATTATATTCAAAGCGTGTTTTTGTTTTTGCTTTTTTTGGCAACTTAATTAAGCGTTTCGTAAATTGGTCATTTAAGATTATTATCGCATAAACACGAAAATCTTTGGCATTTGTTAATTTTTTTAACGAGAGCCATAATTTAAACAAATAGTTTTCTAAAATTAACATAATTTTCTTCACATCTACTAGTATTACGCAAAGTGAGAGAAAATAAAGCATACAGTGAAGAGAAAAATATGTAGACTTTGGAAAATTAAATAAGCAGTTGAATAATTTTTTATAATGACATAAATTGTGCCGTTGTGATATTGTAGGAAAGACAACTGTCCTGGGTTGATTCCCAGGCTAGGCTATCTGAGAGTTTGCAACAGCGGTATCACCTCATAACATTAGCTAACGACTGGTTATTGGTATTACGCTATGAAAAACTTTTCTAACTAATGCATCTGCTGTTTGGAGCCGGCGTTAAACTGTAAACGCGGCTCATTGATTGGAATGATGTGTCCTTCATTCCACTTGGGATGTTGCAAGAACTGTGCTAAAAAGAGTAAATAAAAATGGAAAAGGTTTAGAACACCGGAACTTGGGTACATTTTTAGAAATCGCAGAAGTGAGGTTAACTATAAAATAAGGGTTGCTTTAACATCTAGGCGCAAATGGAGGGAAATTCGTAGCATGGGTGTTTTAAACAAGGGCACGAGAGCTGATTATGACTTAGATGTTGATCAATTAAATTTTTAATTTGCCAATATACCAATGCCCAGCTCTAATATCAACTATTATGACCTTTCGAATACTGGTGAGACTGGTGCTTAATGCTGGCTTCCTGTTTGCGAATGTTACTCCTAAAAAAGTGGAAAGATCACTTCATTGCATTAAATCTAATCCAATTGGATGTGATGGAATACATCCAAAATTTCATTTCCATGTTATTAGATATATAACGCATTTGTTTAACACAATTCTTCCTACTTCAGAATTCCCTTTAATGTGGAAGCACGCGAAGGTAATTCCAGTTCCTAAGTCTGATAAAAGTTTTAGACCCATAACAATACTGCTGTATTTATCTAAGCCATTTGAACGCATAGTCCACTCACAGATTGGTAAATATTTGAACGAAAACTCTCTACTTACCAGCAGACAACCTGGCTTTAGATCGGGACATGGGTGTATTAGAGCGTTAGTGGATATTGGTGAGGATTTAAGATCGAAGATAGATCAGAACATGATATCATTTCTGGTACTTCTTGACCATTCTAAAGCTTTTGATACCGTGGATCATGATATACTATGTCACAAGTTAAAGAACAAATTTAACTTTTCTTCATCCGCTGTGAAATTAATTTATACGTATCTCTGTAATAGAAGTCAATCAGTATATAATGGTAATAAAACATCAGCTAGTTGCTTGTTGAGGAGAGGTGTAGCGCAGTGTTCTATTCTTGGTCCATTATTATACACAATATATTCTAACGACCTACCCTCTCGTATTACTTACTGTAGGACTCAAATATATGCTGATGATGTTCACCTCTATGTAAGTTGTCTTAGGACTGACGTCAACAGTTATATTCACAATCTGAACTACGATCTTGATGGTATATTTAAGTGGGCTTCAGCTAATGGCTTTAGTCTGAATGCGAGAAAATCGAAGGCTATCGTAATGGGGAAGTTTAACTGCATGTCAGACTCGCCGCCATTATTTCCTCTTGGAAACTCCTCCATACCGATAGTTAAAAGTGACAAGAATCTCGGTATAATGTTTAACAGCCAGCTAAAAAGACTGACCATATGAATGTTAGTTGCGGTAGAACTTATGCTATGTTGAGGAACTTATGGAGAACTCAGTTTTATACTCCTTTAAATATACGTATGCTTTTGGCGAAAAATTATTTAATTACTGCACTTATGTATGGATGTGCACGCTTCGTAGCTCTGGATGCGATCAGTAGGCGTAAACTCAAAGTTACGTTTAATAATATTGCAAGATATATATGTGGACGCAATAGGAATAGCATTATTTCACTTTACTCAAGGCAAATTTACAATATGTCATTGGAGAATTTTTTGAAATATCGTACCCTTATCTTTTTACATAAGATTATTTATAGGAAACAACCTACTTATTTGTATAATAGGTTGCAATTTTCAAGATCTAATAGGGATTATAGGATAAACGCTATAAGATATAATAGGCAGGTATCTGAAAAACATTTTTATATTAACGCTATTCGTCTATGGAACCAACTTCCATCGGATATTCAGTTGAAAAGCAACGCAATGCAATTTAGAACAGCAATAATGGCACACTTTTCTAATCGATAATATTTGGCAATTCATTAGGCACAATTGACACTTAGTTTTATTTATTTTTTCCTCTTCTTTTAAGTTTTTATTGTTTTAATTTATTATTGTTTTAATTACTTGTTGTTTAAGGTAGAATTTAAATTATAAATAAATAAATAAAACAACTAAATAACTTTCAAAAACCTCTAAGAATATTGATATTTTTTCAATTTTAAAATCTTTTGGAAGTTGAATGTAAGTGCTATGCGTTGTTGTTGTTTAGGCCTAAAAATTGTGCCACTTCAACAGGAAGGCGACAGGATTATACTATCTATGTGGGACCGGTTGGAATTAAGTCTATTGCACCATCCCGATCTCAGTTTTGGTAGTTCTGAGGTAGGTTTTCTCAGGTTCCAAACACGACAATTAAGCGGTATCCTGCGACCCCTCTGCTGACGGTATCTCTGTGAATGACGTTCAAAGTTTCCATATACGAGAAGCAATTCAACGGATCCTGCACTTATCTGCATATGTTTTCCTGATATACACAAAGGTCTTTTTTGTCGTGCCAAAGGCGAGAGTGCTTTGTCAACATGACGTTGTATTCCTTAACTGCGAAAACCTTCATTTTCTTGTGTCGGTAAAGTTTAGAGGTAACTTGTTCGTGTTAGTTCTTAAGGCAGGCTTTGGCGGCGTTGAATGTTTCTCCACTAGGTATAACTAAGAGAAGAGAGAGACTACCCAACAAGGTTTTCTTATCCATGCCATAAGTGCTGCTGGCTAACGCTTTGATGACCTTGCTTCTACTTCGCAATTTTATCACCAGAAAATAAGATGCCTCGCAAAATTTTTGGGTGGTGCACAGTCGGAGTTTGCATCGCTTCGACTACGACGCCAAAAGTCTGACTAACAATTTTCGTCCAGGTGGTGAAGAGTAAATCCGAGAACTTCGCTGCAGGTTTCGCCGGCCAAGAGTTAGCAACAACTATACAACCATACTACACGTTCACTTCTGTTGATACCCGGCAAGCAACTATTAAAAAAAGGTGGTATGCAGGTTTAAATAAATGTATTATTCAAATTTATTAATGGAGTAATTAACCGGAAATACCTAAGACAGAAAATATAATTCACAATTCAACCACCTGTATGTAAAACTATGCAGTTATTAAAAAAAAAAAATCAAGTTCTTGATTTCGTCAGATTGTACTCCGCTGGAGTAATCATAAAACATACAAGCGATCGTGAAACTCTATAGGGACTTCAAAGGCTCAGCTTATTTATGAGAGTTTTATATCATTTTCGTTTGCATAAAGGTATTACCAATATTAAAAAAGTCACATATAGTGACTCCGACACAGTACTCCTCTGACTTAGCCCTGAGCGCATTTCCTCTTTAGAGTTGGCATACAATAATTAATGATACTAAACCATATGAAATTAGAGCTTTCTTTCATATTATTACGTTCTTATCTTTTTAAAAACTGTTATTAATGAGTTCGTAGATTGCAGTTAAAATAAAAATAATTTGTTTGATCTTAAAATTAAAATCATTTATTTAAACAATTTTGTGTTTCACTGCTTGTAAACTTTTTACAACCAATAACGAATACTCTTAGTTACTCTTTATTTACACCCTGTGTAAACAGCAGCAATTACTCGACAGATCTTTCTACGTAAAGACCTTCACACCCGTTCGTTGTTACAACTAAGGTTCGACCACGCAGAGTTTATGCCAAAACTCTTTTCAGAACTTGAGTTCGTTCACGACCTCTTCAAGCAGGGTTTATTCATGATTTAAATACTACAGATTACATCTTTAGAGATACCGTTCGTTTTTTTTTTTCTCTCTCAATAAAAGTGTACGTGACGTGCCCTTTTTGTTTTGTTTTTAAAAGTTAGTTCAAAAACAACCATATCTACACTTCTACGCTTATTAGCAATATAATTTCCATATAAGTTAGTTTTCGATAGGACGTTGTCTAGGTGAGAAGGCACTTCGACTTGTGAAATAAAGAGTATTAAATAGCCTAAACTGTCCACTTGGCTGTTGACGAAATTAATAAAAGTCAGAGCTAAAAACTTTGTTTAGCAAATAATTTTATTTGTGAAAACGGTGCAGTTGCCTGGGATTTTTGAAGTGACTCAAAGCTCAAGTCCGTTGAAGTTAAAATTCGCTCCCGTGCCTTTCTTTGGTTTTAAGCCATTTCGATATTGACTTTGTGTCGTCACAAATGATAGACTTCACAGCACAGTTGCCTTTTGCAGGTATCTTTATCTTTAAATATCTATCAAAATTCAGTGCAATTTGATTAAGATATTTAAGATACTTTTAGGTTAGACCAACTCAGTTCTTTAATTCTTTTTTTTATTGAAATCCTAATACTTACCTTGCCTTAATATTGAGCGGTATTATTCTTATTTAGTAAAAATATGTCAGACAACCTCCTTACAACACTTTTATCATACACTGTATTCCCTTTAAATATATTCGTGTTTTTCTATAATTTTATAACAAAAATCAACATAAAGTATGGAATCAACAGCAACAATAACATTGGTAAAGAATTACTAAATTTTGCCTTAATTTGCCATATTAAGTCATGTTAACAATACTCGTATTTGGTTTTTGTTTTTTTAATGTTTTCTGTCGGCAAATTTTGCTGGATTTCGTAAATAAATTTGTAAGTAAGTACGTTAATACGCTATGGCCAAGTGGAAGTAGGCAAACAAGAATTCGAAATTATCACGATAAGCTTTAAGTATTACAGTATATGTACACCTACACTTACACCTACATCTACATTTACACCTACACGCACCCGCAATATTACGCACATAAGTTATAACAACAATAGCCGTCTTCCAACCATATACTGGCAACCAACCGAAAATTTAGAAATTCAGGCAAGCAATAGGGGGAAACCTTACGATGAAATTAAGTTTTATGCTTGTAAAGGTAAAGAAGCGTTACCACGTGAAATCTTTAAAAGCCACTTAAGTTAAATGGAGTGTGTGTTTATGTCAAAAACAATTTGTAATAAAGAAATTATACGAACGATACTCCTACTCCTCTCCTTTCTTTCTGTCTTAACATTTGGTAAAATGACTGAAACAATCGTGAGAGTTAATTTTTCAAAAAAATAAAAAAAGGATCAAGTAGTCGCTTAAGCAAGAACAAAAGAACAATAGGGCTTTTGTTTATTAAATATAGATTTTACACCTTTATTTGCTCAAAATTGTTGAACAGGATTTTTTCTTTTTTTTATAAATGTTTTTATTTTTTTATTTTTCACAAAACTTTTGATCATCAGTCATTTGTGGTGCATTAAATATGAAAAATTTTTTATGTCTATTTATGTCTACCTTGAAAGTGGTTTATGGAGCTTTGATGTTTTAATTACAAATGAAAAATGGAAGTTTATTTAAAGTAAAATATATTTTACATAAGGAATTACGCTTTAACGCTGGTATTGTGTTCTAAATCTCGTGCGAAATGCTGTCAAATTACATATTAAAATATTCCATACGAAACATTTGTGAATAAATGCTGAAAAAGCAGTATTCTGTTCTTTTTATAAAAACGTTAAATGTATATGCCAACATTATTTCGATTAAACCCACACGGGTTTTATAAATATAATACCAAAAAAATGGGTGGTTTTCTTTATTTACAACAAAAATAAGTGTAATTTACGCATTGGGCCTACAAATTTATTTGTTCCGTTTTTGAACTCAAAAAGATAATGAAATAACAAATTTAAAAATCACTGCTTACATCTTGTCCCTAACTCTGAGAAAATTTCAAAATCCCTTCTCAGAAAAACTTCTCATGTTTTAAGGCGCTCTAACTTTGAAGCCGATTTTGTATTTCTTCAAAGAATGTGATTCAGTGACATGTTAAAAGATAAATCTCTTTATACGGCCTAGATAATTTCTAACAATGTAGGCCGTAAATCTAAATGCCTTTAAACGAGATGAATGATGTTGCGTTTGCTTTCCTTACACTTTTTGTTAAAAAACGGAGAATCCATGTTTTTCAACCATAGAACAAGGTAATTTGCGCTTAAAGCGAGTGTTTTTCATATTTCAAACAGACCGTTTGTCATATAAAGAAATTCCGTAAAAAGAGATGTTAGTAAATTGGATCCATTGCAACACTCGACGAAGAAATGTTCGGAGAATACGGCCGATGCGGCATTTTACCGTTTCTAATAATTGTTTTGAAACTTTTGCGACATGTGGTCCGTTGTTTTCATGCAAAGAATAACTTAGTCATGTTTGTCTTTATATTCGGGTCGTTTGTCTTATAATGCATGATTCAAACGAAGTAATTGCAGTCTCCTTCGCTGCCTTGATCTGACCAAGAGTTAAAAATTGTACTATAAATACTAAAACAAAGTGATTAAATAAACAACCGAAATATATTGTCGATTTGAACGAAATATGGAAGCAGCTATAAAACCTAATAAAGCAAAAAAATAAAATATATAAAAAGCCCAATAAAACCCTGTGGGTTGGTTTTGTTTTGAAACCCCGAGTTCTTGCTAACCCTGTTATTAACAGTTTTGTGTTCCACTGTTTTTCTGTTTTGCCGTTTTACAAACAATACCGATTTCTAGTCTTAAACTTTGTAAGTAACAACAGTTACTCGACAGATCTTTGTTTCGACCCGATCATTGTTACAACTTAGGCTCGATCACAACCTTTGATACCAGAATTATCCACACTTAACTATCTTTACCTAGTTTGCTCCAACTAAACTGGTGCTTACAACTTGAGTAAAAAACACAAACTCTACTCGCTGAGTTAACACCAATAAACTGATTGCTGTTCACATACTTAGATGTGCTTTGTATATGGTTGAGTAAACAAAAATTCGAAAGCTCTCGAATCTCTCGATATTTCAGGTAGATTCCATTTCTTGCGAATGTAAACATCTACTTTTTCTAGTTCCTGTTGTTTTGTTGTTGCTTGTTATTGTCTGTTACTCGATTTATTTTCTGCCTGTTTTTGTTGTGCCGCTTATTTTTGTTTGCTACATTTCTGATTACGTTGTTGTTGTCGGTTTGGTTAATATGTGTAGTTGTTTTTACGGTTTTTGTTTTTTTTTAAGTGTTAATCTTTTATTAACTTAAATGCTTTCTTTTATTAATTAATTTTCTTTGCTTGTTCGAATAAGGTAATTATGCAAAGGTACATAGGTTTTTAAAATTAGATAAGCCCGATAAGGCCATAAAACATTTTTCTTGATAGGCAATAATACTTAGAGAATGCGTTTTCCACACATGCGTTTTCCACACATCGTCTCGCTCTGCTTAGCCTATAGTTGAAGATATTTTCAATATCTTGCTATTAATCTTTCTGGAGCAACATTTTTTTAAGGAAATCTATAATGATAAAGTGTATTGTTCACGAAGTTGTTTGAACCAAGCGTAGAAACATTTACTATTACCACTCTAAAAATATATAAAAATTAATATGTTTTATGTATAAGAAATGCCACGCCCACATATCTAAGTTCGTACATTTTTTGAATGATGATTTATATTGATTACAAAGCCATTTAGACCGAATTCAGACTCTTGCACTTTTACTGTTGAGATGTTCAATACTCATTATTTACTTAAAAGGGAGGTAGCATGCCCACTAATCCAATTTTTCCTAACTTTTGGTTTATGATTTGTATTGACTACAACGCTCTTTAGGCGAAATATTGGAAAAGTTACTGTTATCATTCTGAAAATATAGACACATAAATATTTACTTTGAATGGGCGTAGAATCTGGTGGTTTTAAAATTTATATAGACTAGTTCTTTCAAAACATACAGATTGATACTGTAAAAATTGCAAGAAAATCGGGTCAGCCTTTTAACTGTCTATAAACTTCAAACAGACATGGAAACACATTTATTTATTTATACAAAATATGGCTTCCAACTAACGCACATATTTTAACATAGTCTTCATTAAAAAGCATTACCGAATATGTAAGATCATATTTTTCCTTCTTTTGGTATGCATACTTCTAAATGAATCTAACATTGTAGTCTAAACTTTTCAAATTCAAACTTGATAGTCTGATGCTAGAACAAGGAAAGACAATTCTTATGCTCTCTTATGAAGATAGGTAAAATCAGAGTTGGCAACCAACTAGGTAACCCAATAAGACCCGGGTAGGTAGGTATTCAAGTTAAAAATCCCGGAGGTTTTTACGCTATAGCAGCTCTAATAAATAAATTTCATTTTTAGCTCAAAAACTATAATGAATTGACAAATTTCTTAAAATAAAAATTTATCAAACTACTGCTTATATATTTTTCTCACCTATGAGCCAATTTCTGAGTCCTGTATCAGAAAAGTTCCTTATGTTTTGAGGCAATACAACTTTGAATCCGATTTTATATTTCGTTAAAAGAAATTATTCTGTGAAATGCCAAAATATATTGTATATGTCAAAACAGCCAATAGTCGGAAGGAGCAATGTTTGGAGAGTACGGCGCCTGCGTAATTGATGGTTTCTAACAATTTTTTGGCAATTTTTGCGACTTGAGGCCGAGCGCTGTCATGCAAAATAATAACTTAATTAAGACTGTGTTTATATTCCAGCCTTTTTTCTCATAATGCACCGTTCAGACGAAGTAATTGCAATCTGCTCCGATTATCGAGCTTTAGCAGCTCATATTACACAATGCCGTCTTGATCCCACCAAGAGTGCAAAATTCCATTATAAATACTAACGTATTATCGACTTAAACGAAATTTTAAATGAGTTATAAAACCCAATAAAAACCGACTACTTTGGTTTTTTTTAAAAACCCGGGTTTTTGCCAATCCTGGGTGAAAAACATAGCTTGTACAGGGTGTTTGATGAATTCAGCTACATTAGGAAACTCAAATAACTTTTTTTATTATTAATATGAATGATTGATTTTTATTTCATTTGTTTTATCAAATATTTTTAATAGTTTTTTTAAATAATTATTCTGAAATAGGATCCACGCTGAGATGTGTGATATCATAACTAAAAGCTATTCATGACTGCCTGCAGATTTGAAGTTGAAATCGCTTCAGTTATTGATTATTGTTTTTAAATTTAATGGTTTCGACTAATACACTTTCTGTTTACAGTAACCCACAAAAAAAAATCTACTTATTTGAAAATTTTCGATGTAACTCTGCCAAAACGGGCATGACAAGGAGAGAACTTGTTCTATTTTATAGAAACCACAAAAAATTGAAAGGATATATCTTTAGGAACATTTCAGGAAAGAAAAATTCGTGCAACATTTTTAAATAACGATATGGAGTTACAGATATAGAGCGACCGCCTTCTTCAAGGAAATATGGCACGACAACACAGTTTGAACATACTGCACACCACACTGTAATCGAGCTTGGTGCAATTATCTCCCTTGAATAATTTGTGGAATAGAACTAAGAGTTAAGAAATCTCAATAGTGTCCACTTCCGGAGACACAATTTCCAGGTGTCTCCTGAGAATCAAGTAGATATATGGTTGTGTTCGTATTGAACAGTTAACTTTACCAATCCTGTAAAACAACTTTGGTTGTAATATATTATATAAATATATCTTCAAAATATATATGGCATTTTATATTATTTCTAGCTCAAGCTTGGCGTACTTCGCTACTCTTTTTTTCATTATTATTTTAACTCTTATTTTTGTTTTAATTTTTTACACTCAAACATTTCAGACATTGCAAAAATTTCTACATAATTGGTTCTGCCAGCAAACATACAAACACACACATTCATTTTTATATATAAGATATGTGTTTTTATATGCGTAAAAAAATTTTAAAAATCGTTTGACATTTCTATAAAAGATATGTCAATAAATTTGTATTTACGTTATGTGTTACCTTTCGAAAATCGATAGTGTAAAATATACTTTATAGTTATCTATACACAGCTAGATATCTATTTGTTGAAATAACGGGCATTAGAAAAGCCTAAAAATGTGTTTAAAGCTTTTATTTCAGTTGCAAAAACCACTATTTCTTGTAACAAGTACATGATACATTTGTTTAATTTTTCTTAAGGAGCAAGGATCAGCTTCGATTCTCTTTATTAAATTTCTGTCTTAAAGCTAAAAATCTGTAACATTTGTACATGGAGTTCGTAACATTGCTTAATCAGAACCCATATTCTGGTCAAATTAAAAGGTAATCTTTCATTTGTCTGTGTGCGTGTGTGTGCATAAATCGGATGATTGCTTATGAAGGCAACTCACGTATCTATAACGCAAACATGTCGACAATGTAACAATGACAACAACAACAACAACAGCTGCATAATATACAGCAACATTGCACAGGATAAAGTCAACTTAAACGAAGAAAAAGAAGAAGAATCAAGAAAAACTCCTGCTGTAAATGAAATGTTTTATATGAGCCCACACATGTGTATGAGATTTTGTTCGACATGGTTATTAAGGGTTAAAACATGGTTTCTATTGATGTACACACATATACATACATGTGTTTAGTAGTAGTATCAGTAGTAGTAAGAAAAATGGCTGGGCAGAGTGGTAGAGGAGGTACATAAATAGTATGTCTGCATTATAAGCCTGTAAATGCATTGGTATGAGTAATTACATATACGCACGAATCTCCAACAAAGATTGTTTACGTTTTTTGTTTCTTTATTTTTTCATATACACATACGTTTGCCTACACATAAGTATGTGTTAATATGCTTTTGTTTATTTGTTTGTTTAAGTTCGTATTTACTTGCGCGTGTTTGTGAGATAATTTAAAATGCGGTTGATTTTGTTGGTTTTATGTTTTTAAGTTTCAGTTCAAAAGACAACACTTTTAATGACCACAAGTCACTTTATCTGTCGCTTTTAGCTTTATTTATGTATACAAGCATATATGTGTGAGTGTGTGTTAAGCGCAATCCGGTCCTTCTTTTTCCGTTTAATATAAGTTTCCTTTTTTTAATTAATGATTTTATTTCCTCACATTCGCACTTTCTGCATCACTATTAACTTCAATAAAAAGCCAAAATTAATGATAAAGAAATGCAAATAAGTGCTGATAGTCAACAATTATCTTATGGGAGTATGGTATACAGTTATGGACAAAATAATAAATACAAATTTTAACAAAAAATGTTGGTGTGAAATAAAAAAGAGGACTATTCGTATCTCTTATTAATAATGGATTATTCTTTACAATCCTTTACAAGGAATTTGTATGAAATATTGCTTATTTAACACTATGCAACAAACGGAAAAATATTTTCTGACCTTAGATAACCACTATATTTTTTGACGCGCTATGGCATTTCAGATTCTATGGATAAGTATTTTTTAATTTTTTTCTGCAATGTAAGATTTTTGAAGAGGATGCATCATATGATAACTTTGAAATGACAACGATTTCGTTAAGCCATATCATTTTTTAATATCATTTTTTAATATAACCAATATTCTTGGAGATATTGAGAAACAAATTATAAAAAAGTATATTTTTTTAATTATGATGTTTCTGATTTCTAAGAATTCACAAAAAATAGGAGGCAGCAAATATTTAACAACTTTACTATTTATACATAAAGCTGCTTATAATCGAAATAAAATAAACCATGATTCATGAAAATCGATGGGTAAATATTTATTTTCTTCCTAATAAAAAAAAAATCCTGTAATTGCTGAAAATTCCAACAACGGTTCATACGAGTAGCATACAATTGATATCTTAAAAAAATAAAATTAACGAATAGTTGTGTTTTTTTAAAAAGCATGATCTAGAAATGATTAAGACTTTTGTTTTGTTTTCTATGATTTTCTGAGTTTTCTCCCAACATATTTTCATTCCATACCTTCTGATAGCAATGATTCATGGTTAAAGTTGTTGATGAAAGAGTTCACCATGCTCGTCGCTTACGGAATCCAGGTTTTCCGGAAAGAAGTCCAAATGCGGCTGTTAAAAATGTATTTTGAGTGACATTTTTACACCTAAAATGAGCACTGAGTTAGAACATTTTTTACTATATTTCATTATTTCATTCCTATTTATTTCCTATTCAAAAATAGGAATGATTTCTTTATAATATAAACTTCTGTTGTTTCCTAGAAAATTTGTCGAAATGAATTCCATGCAGCTTTCTCATCTGTCGATAATAAATTTTCAAATGTGGGCTTAGGAGTACTTTTTGGATTTCAGAACCATCAAAAATGCCTTCAGAAATTCTTTTTAGTTGAAATATTTGGAAATATTGTTTTGAAATAAGCAAAGAATCTACTATCCTTGTCTAGTGCTTTATATGTAACGGTGGTAAGATTACAGAAATCTGTTAGATCAGGCCGGGATATTTTGATTTATGTAAGCCTAGTGTGCTTTCGGGTCTTGTCGACTAATTCTTTTTTGCATAATGATTTTTTTTGATCTCGGTTATCCCATAGGCAGAGAGCACAGCAATAAGTTGTATAGCCACCTTAGAGGCCTGTTAAAATAGCAACATCTTTCCAATTAGGCTTTAATAACTAACATTTTTTAAATAAACTTCCCAGAGTTTCATATGTTTCTTTCATGTTCACGGCATGTGCGATAGGTATAGATGACTTCTTGTTAAACGGTGTTCAGGTTTGCCACTCACATATTTTTGGTCGAGCTCCTCAAAAAGACTACTTATCTTGTAACAAAAGCAGATATTGTCTTTCGTTGCATAAAAATTGGCGTATGGTTTATGTCGATTCTGATACTCTGTTGCCTTAACACCATTTTCTTTTTATTACGAGGTCTCTGATAAGATCATTTAACTCTGGCTGATTGTAATGCTCCGGTTTTAGAGCATCTGATGTACTACAGATGCTCGAAGATGAAGGTTGAAGGTATAATCCTGATGAAACTATTTCAATATATAGTAATTCAAACGTATTTTCAAAAAGTGGCTTTCTATCTGGATGTAAAACAAAAAGTGTAAGTCCACTTGCTGAATTGGTAGGATAGGACCATTGCATGTTTTCCGAACCCGCTTTTAGTACTTAAACAAAAATAGTAATCAGAGCCATGACTCGATGTTTCTATCTACAGCATGGGTTGTAGAATTCTCCTGTGTATTCTGTTAGTCGAAGCAGATTTCCAGTATACATTTATTTAAAAGAGAGTTCAAACACCATCTTTTTAAAATCAATCGGCACTTATCACATATTGAACTAAGTATTCAATATTGGTCAATATTTTCCACATTAATCGCATCAAAAAAATATAATGGTTATCCATGGCCATGGTCACAGCCCCCGGCTGTTCTTCACGCCAAATTCGGTTTTCTCAGATTATTTACAACAAAAATAAGTATAGTTTACGTATTGGGAGTACAAAATATTTCGATCTTTTATTTTAACACAAAAATGATAATGAATTAATAAATTTATCGAAATAAAGTGTATGAAATCACTGCTAACATCTTTTCTCTACCCCTGAGCAGATTTTCGAGAAAAACTTCTCGTCTTTTCAGGCGATCTAACTTTGAAAGCGATCTTATATTTCTTGAAAAAAAAAATGGTTCGGTAACATGCTAAAAGATATTGTATTCGTCGAAATAATCAATAGTCGTAGTTACAAATGTTCGGAGAATACGGCGCACGCGGCGTTTGATCGTGTCTGACGATCGTTTGACAAGTTAGTTGTTATACAAAAGAATAACTTAATCATGTGTGTCTTTGTACTTCTCAAGATGCACGGTTTAAACGAAGCAATCCACAGTACACAACGCCACTTTGATTCGACCAAGAGTGCAAAATCGAAACGAAATTAGGAAGCATTCATAAAAACCAATAAGACCCAAAAAAAGAGCCATCAAAAAACCCAATAAAACCCGGTGGGTTGGGCTTTAAAAAAAAAACCCGTTTTTTTGCCCACACCGCTTTAATAATAATTTAATTGTAATGAAATAAAAAAAATTACATATTTGTAAAAGCAAAGTAATTATATGTTGAGAATAGGGAACATCCTAAAAAGTAAGTTAAGTCAAGTTTAATAAATGATCTTTACATAAGCTCACCTCTTCACACCTAAGATAAAGGAACAGTCAAAACAGCGCACTGCATTTGAAGAATAGTGTTCAAAAAAGCCGAAAGTAGATTCATCTGCAGACAAGTTTTTGCGATCTGAGCATTGGATAATTTTTGTTGATTATCTTCAAAAAGGAATATCAATCAATGACCAGTACCATGTTAAATTTTCATAGCGTTTAAATGATGAAGTCATTGGGCAAAATCAATAAATTAAAATTAAAATTTTGTTTTTTGTTTTTTTGACTTAAGGCCAGCACACCGAGGAACCCCTGCTCATACTGAGTATTTTCCTGGTAATAGGAAAATGGACTGTGGGAAAGAGTATATAGGATGTAGTGTTTGTGGACATTTGAATTCATCAATAAATTAAAATTAAAATTTTGTTTTTTGTTTTTTTGACTTAAGGCCAGCACACCGAGGAACCCCTGCTCATGCTGAGTATTTTCCTGGTAATAGGAAAATGGACTGTGGGAAAGAGTATATAGGATGTAGTGTTTGTGGACATTTGAATTCATCAATAAATTAAAATTAAAATTTTGTTTTTTGTTTTTTTGACTTAAGGCCAGCACACCGAGGAACCCCTGCTCATACTGAGTATTTTCCTGGTAATAGGAAAATGGACTGTGGGAAAGAGTATATAGGATGTAGTGTTTGTGGACATTTGAATTCATCAATAAATTAAAATTAAAATTTTGTTTTTTGTTTTTTTGACTTAAGGCCAGCACACCGAGGAACCCCTGCTCATGCTGAGTATTTTCCTTGAATTGAATTGAATTTGTGAATATCAGTAAACCTTTTGCGAGAAAATAGTTCAACATACGTACAATTTCTCTGTATAATGCAGGATGTTAATTGTTCGTCACACATTAACGTCAAACTTTTTGCCCAACTTAATTTGACATTTTTTTGTTTCAGAGTTTGACAAATTCAACCATGGAGAGGTACGCAATTGAGCAGAGCGTTAAGATTGTTGAAGCCATTTGCGAAAATGGGCGTTCCAATCAAAATACATTTCGTGCACTTCCTGATTTTTTTTGGTCAGCATAATCGACCAAATATGTAAACAATCGGGAGAACAGTTTGCAAAATTCAGCAAACCGGGTGTTTCGGATAGCTAAAAAGCCGATGCATCTACAAAGAGTGACTGCTTGGTGCGGTTTATGGGCTGGCGGTGTCATCGGGTCGTACATTTTAGAAAACGAGGTCGACCAAGCAGTTACCGTGAATGGTGTTCGCTAAATTGAGATCATAACGGACTTCTTGTGGCCAGAAATTGAGGAAATGGACCTACACTATATGTTGTTGGCTCTCTGCTCGAGAAATGGAATTTCCGTGTTATCTCAATTAGTGGCGATGTCAATTAGCCGCCATGATCATGTAATTTAACACCGTTGGACTTCTTTCTTTGGGGATATTTAAAAGAAAAACTGTACGTCAATAAGCCAAGAAAACGACATTAAACCTCAATTATATCTCAGAGTCATTGAAAATATGGACCGAGGGATGGACGTATGCCACCGAAGCCGTGGCAAGCAATTGGCCGATATTTTTTTCACACATAATTGTCATTGATCCTATTATTATAATGACAAATATTAAGCTAATTCTCTTATAACTTTTTGTTTTATTTACAATTAACACCGTCAGTTTGGTTATAATCCTTTACATACGCCATATTGTGACGATGCTTTAACGAATCGATAGAATTGGTTCACCGGGTGTCATTAATAGGTAGCTTTGCCATAGCCTCTACTTGGTCGAGAAGCTACTAAATAGACTTTGAAGTACCGGCTTATACATGAGAATTGTATTACATTTTAGGTGTCAGATATATGGGTTTTAAATATTAAGAAGATCAGGCGGCAGTCCTTACATACGTGATTTTTCCACACCCGTAAACAGTGGTCATCAACTGTCATGCACAGAACATCTAGAAAATCTGATTTCTCAGTATTGTTATTTTTTTAATACAAAGTGGGCCATTCAAACGTTTAAATTAGAAAATGAAATAAAAAAGAAACGGTATGAAATTTTCGAACTTTATTGTTTTGTTGTGAAATACAATTGTTTCGGTTAGAAATGACATATGATCTCATTCATATGGCTACCACGGCTGCACTCACAGTACCCCATTCGATCGGACCAATTTTAGAGAACTTTTTCGAGTGTATGGGTCATTTATCGGCAATTGCATTAAAAATTTTGGCCTTCAAACGCTCCATTGTCTCTGGTTTGTCGGCATAACATTTGTTTTTAACGGCGCCCCACAGAAGATAATGTAGCCGTGTCAAGTCGCAGCTCAGCATATCGGCTAATTATACGGCCATCAAACGTTTGACGCAATAAATCGATTGTGGCATGAAATGTGTGAAAAGTTGCACCATCCTGTTGAAACCAATCATCATTCACATCAATACCATGAAAATGTTATTTTCAAGGAAATATGGGTCAATTATGCCTCTGCTTCACAAGCCGCACCCAACAGTCACTAGTAATGGGTGAATTGGCTTCTGTAAAACCATGTTTTGGTTTTTTAATATCCAAATGCGGCAATTTTGCTTATTAACGTACCCACCAAGATGAAAATGAGCTTCATCTGAAAGGATGAGTTTTCCATTTTTTTTTCTTTTTGCAATTTCCGATGTCTTTGTTTTGGAAATAAATTTCCAATAAGTTCCAACGTTGCTCAAACATAAATCGATTCATTTCGTTCAGTGGAGATAATATATTGAATTTTGTGATAGAATAGGATGACATAAGTATTGCTAGATTCGAAATAACGGCTCGTTCAAAATTTAAACCGATAGATGGCCCACCCCATAGATACTTATATAATATATGATACAAAGGGTAAATTTGTAAGACTAATCAATATCTACATTACCCAAAGCCAAATGACGGCACCACACCACCACGTCAATGTGTCAGAAAATAAAATTGGATATTGAGCGCATTAAAATCGCCACTGTTCGCGACAACTCTATTTTTTGAAGTAGGTTAGTTTCGCGACCGCTCTTTTTTATCCTGCGAGATCTGTACAAATAAGAACATAAACTAAATAGCTCGTTAAAATATAAATTTTTATGTTGTTAGTTTTTTTTTACAAAAATTACAAACACTATGTACCAGTAAAATAAAATTAAGTACTTTATTACCATATTTTTCACATATTATGTAAATTGTAGCTGAATACCGTGAACGGAGCAAAAAAAAAAAAAAGAAGCACCATTTTATTGCAACAAATACGAATTTATACGGCCAATACAATTTACAAAGAAAATACTTACCTTGCGTTGCATCCTACCATTTTCATTTAATTTGCCACACAAAAAAAAGGGAAAAAATCATACAATTTTCCTACAAATACGAATACAAACAGAAATACAAGTGCAGCATGAAAAACCTTCCATAAGTGTACAGCACACTTCTGATAGACAGATATGAACCACAAGAGTAATGCAGAAAACCAGAGCACAATTGTTTTTTATAGTGGCATTTGAGCACATTTAATATTTCTGTTGAAAGTTGGTAAAAAGTATGGATTTTCTCTTTTTCCTGTAGAAATGAATAAAAAAAAAAATAATTTTTATTTTTTTTATTTTATACATGAGTTGGCAAAATATGACAGAGAAAGGCAGAAAGAATTCGACAAACAAGTTTAAGTATGTATGTAGAAATTTGAGTGTCGGAACAGATGCAACAGAAATTCAAACGAATGCATGAGTTCACAAGGAATGCAACTCAGGTATTTGTGGACTTTCAACAACAACAACAACAACAGCGACAACAATAACAACAAGTGCAATATCAGATGTAAATACAAATAAAATTTATTATAAAATTATAGGCAAGAGACGTATTAATATGGAAGTAGGGAATATTTATTATTTTTTTTTTTTTTTTATAAAATCAAATAAAAATTGAAAGATATTTTTTTTTTATCAACCTCAAGAGAAAGTGTATGTACAAGAAAGTTATTCAAGAAATAAAGTGAATTTTTAGAATTTTACGTTATACTTAATTTAACAAACTGATGAAGGACCAATAAGGAACTGATTCTGAATGTCACAGCATATAAACGTTTGATGAAAATTTGTGAGAAAGTGACTTAAGTACATGGTATTGGGGAACCGAGAAACTGTCGAAAAAGTTACTAATGTTGTTGGCTCATTGATGGCTTGGAGTTGTTTTCGCGGAAATAAGCTTGGTGTACTCAGTCGAATCAGAGGCAAAATGTGCGCCACAGATTATATAAACATTCTTAAAGACTTATACATTCCAAGTCTAGACTTTGAGAACGTGTTGTGGAAGTTTGGGAAATGTTGACGCATATTTCGGTCAACGAATTTAGTAAAAAAGTATGCCAAAAAAAAATAAAGGCAGTTAAAACAGTACGGGGTAGACACGTCAAGTACTAGGAACCAAAAACAATTACTTATCTAACTGCGGCCATACGTTCATACTTAAGACTTTAATTTATTCAATCTCTTAACACTCTTAACATATATTTTTTTTAATTTTTCAGCGTTTTATACGTAATTTGTTTACTTTTGTTTGAAAAATTAAAATAAATATAACAAAAAAAAAAAAAAAAAAAAAAAAAAAAGATATAAATTTGTCGCATGCTTTGCAAATATTTATTAATAATTTCGTGAACAATTTTGTCATTTACTGTGTTATGAGATTTTTTTAATTTCTTTTATCATATGCTTGAGAAAAAAAACACGAAATATATATCAGTTAAAAAATCCTTTTCTTTTTTTCCGCTGGAGAACTTCAAATTTGGTTCAAATAAGTTATAAGGTCATAAGTTCTTGAAGGAAGGTAAATCGAGTTCTTATACGTATCTCAAGACTTTGGAGGTATTTAAAAAATCTGAAACGCAGATTTTTGTTGAACTAGAGCTGTAAAACTATCGATAGTCGGCCCACTCGATAGTTTCGATGTTTGCAAAAAAACTATCGATACTATCAAATGCTTTTAAAGGCTGAGTTAGTAAAAACAACGTACAACGTAAGACTTTGTATTATTGTCAAACTTTAGATGTTAGTTAGTGAAAACGTATCGCAGCAGCCAGTTCAGTCAGCCATTTATTGTTAAAGTAATGCCAAAGTTGACATTTGCAACGTAAAAATCAAAATTCTGTAGACTTTCTACGTGACGATGAAAACGTAAGCAGCAACGTGCGTTGGCTATGTTAGACAATTTCACAACTGATCACCAAGTACATGATACGTTCTCACTAACTCAGCCTTAAGTGTTGCTTGTGGCAACAAAATTAGAATTTAAGTCAAAGGAAAATATAAATAATAAATACACAGTATCAAAACAAATAATACGGTCTCTTTAGTTTTTGCGGTATGTCATAAAATTTTATGTATTAAAGTTTTTTGATTGAAGAGTAATCCTTATATATAGCGAAAACTGCTCAGACCGTGAACTGCTCTAGAACTAAAGTAATTAATGAGGTCCAGTGAAGAAAACTGCGCGGACTGCACTGTCAGTTCTGATAAATTTTTAATTCGTACTTCAAAGTTTAATCCCTTTAACTCATCAAAAAGCTTCAAAAATGAATTTATTCTCCTGTTTCAAGTCGCACAATAAGAAAAAAACTTATGGAAGCTAGACTTATGTAAGAGTCCACAAAATGGATCGTTTTTCTGCAAACGGAAGAACACGTGCATCGTAATAGATAGAACAACATGCTATGGTCTGACGAAATGAAGATTAATTTGTTTGTGTTGAATACAAAATGTACGAACATATTTTAGTTAAAATTCATACTTTATTTCAGTTTAATAAATAAAAAATTAAGAGACTGTTATACTGTGTCCCTATGTAACTATACGGCTGACAAACCGCATCGAACAAATTTTTGCAAATGTGACTTTGACTACATTTAGGGGCCTTCGTATTTACTCATAGAATTTGGCGATAGTATCGATAGTGAAAAAAAACTATCGATGGTCAGCTAAAAACAAAACTATCCATACTATCGATAGTACTATCGATTGTTTTGCATCTCCATGTTGCACCCGATAGCGCCTATCAGTAAAATAGCATCAATCCCAGATGTTTGCTTGTCGCATCGAGTTATTTACTTGCATAAAACACAACAATAAAATTCGATTAAAGCTGTTTTGAAATTTCAAAAAAATTGTTCTGGTGGGCAGCGTTGGGCAGAAAATACGTTTGCGAACCCTTGCGGGAACAGGATGCAACCCTAGAAAAATTAAATTTTAATTTCTTCAACAAGAAAAAATTCGATTTTTTTTAATTGGTCTTATAACCGTCATATTAGCTGAATTCATGTGGCTTAAATTAGCGTTAGTGTAATGACATCTATATATGTCTAAACGCAATATATATAATAATAAAACTGATGGCATTCAGATTTTATAACTGTTCAAAGCTGGTGAAACTTTTTTCAAAAAATTTTTTCGGCCTGTCTCAACGTGAATTGCTTTGCTAAAGCTGGGATCACACGACTGCCTCCAATACACCAATCTGATACAAACTTTTTTTTGTGACAAATTAACGCACAATAATATAATTGTCCCAATTAAAAATCCTGTATTCACACGGTTGTCATATTTTATACAAAATTTATTGTCACAAGATGGTGCGAAACGATGTATTGACAATAATTATCCCAACGCTGTCACACGATTGGTCTAGTTAATGGCAACTTTGTGAATCAGCTGTTGTGGTAATTTTTTTTTTTTTGTGTTCGAAATGGTTCGTTCTTAAAAAAGAAAATAGGGTCCTCTTTATTTATATTGAAGTAATTTAGTGAACAAATAAATAAAAGAAATACAAAAAGAGATTGGCTCACAAGAAGTGCTATTGATGGTGCTTATGAGAAAACATTTCAATATATTACAAAAAAATTAATTCACTCAAATATTTATTTCTTTTAATTGGAATATAATTACAAATTATATTTAATTCTCTAAAGTAAAGATGATTTTTTCTCTTAAAAAATAAAAATTGCATGGGCTTTGATTATCAGGTGTCCGCTCGATAAAAAAAGTACAAATAATGAAAAAACGAAATGGTTGTAGCTTGTGATGCACTTTACATATAAATAATTAAAAAATGCAAATTTTAAGGAATGACAATTATAAATACCGTTTAAACACGAGTTTTTTCATAAAGAAATCAAAAAATAAAAATTGGTGATTATTGTCTTCACCTATTGCCACACAAGAATACCACAAATATTGGTATACTTTTAGCATTTATATTGGTGCATGGTGAAGCCGATAAGGCTTTCACTAGATTGACGCACCAGGGTTGCATTTAATTGGGATAAATAAGCACAATAATATTGTGAGTTGCCGTATGAGTCAATAAATTGTATAATCACACGATTGGCATATAAAATACACTAATTATTGGTGCATTACGACAATCGTGTGATCCTACCTTAAGTCTATCTATAATGAAATATTAAACCAAACTAAACAAAAAGCACCGATAAGCTGTTAAATCGGTTGTCAAATTAAGCAGTATTGCCAACTCAAGGTTAAGAATCTCTAAAAAAAAATACCAGGTAGTTGTTTGCTTGTAAGTTTTTTGATTGTAAAGAATTATAGCTTGAAAACAAAATGTTTTACCACAATATAGATTTTTTTTAATTTTTATATGAAAATATTTTTTTGAAAATAACATTGTTTTTTTATAGTTTTTAATTTTTATTTATTTTATTGTAACAGCTGTAAAAACAAATTTTGATTTAAATTGCTTTTAAAAACAAAACTTTAAAACCAATTAAAAACGATTTGCATTTTGGTCACATTTTACAGGTGATATTATTAAAGTTTTACAATAATTGCTGCAATTGAAATGTTCTAAAAACAGACAAAAAAAACAATATTTTTTTATAAATTTTTTTAGCAATTCACGTACATATAAAATTGAAAAAGTTTTGTATTTTTATTTTTTTTATTGTCCAACACATGCAGCAAATTTTGTTTCGTTTACTATTTTTAGAAAAGACAAAAAAATAGCTACCAATGGAAACATGTATTTTTTTTTTTTTTTGTTATTATTCCTTATCACTTTTAAATCGGATAATAGCTTAGTTTCTATTTTTATTTTTTATTTTTTTTTTAAATTAAGGTTATAATTTTTGTTTTTCAGTTTTTTTTTTTTTGTTTATGGGTGACCTTTTGCATGTCAACACACTGTAAATGTATATGAAGTGTGTGGCAAAATATATATGAAAAAAGAAATTATTTTAATCTGTGCAAATCTATTTTTTAATGTCATGTAATACGAACAATAATAACTCATGTATAAAATTGAAATAAAAAACAAAAAATAACAAAACATTTCAAAACATGGAAAAGATGAACAGGAATTTTTGTAGCGGAAATGATGTGATGACGTGTTTGGGAAAAACTCTTTTAACGAGACTTTATTTTTGTTCTCATTTTTATTTATTTATTTATTTATTTTTTTGTATAGAGTAAAAGGCGTATATTGTGTTCTAAGTGAAATGTAGGTATTTGACATAATGGTAGGCTAAGGAATTAGAATATTTGAGTGCTAAATTTTATCTTGATTGAAGGAAACAATCTTAAAAACGAATTCAATAATTTTGTGAAATCACTTTTATATCAGTAGTAACGTATCTGTACTGTCCACTTTTATATGAACTTCTGCTGCAAGTTCATTAATGAAAGCCATTGGAAACCTAATAAAAGAAAAAAAAGTAATCAATCTTTGAGGAAAAAATTAGAATTTCATTTAGTAAATTAATATTTTCACTAAAATGACATTTCACTAATTTGATAGCTTGGAGAGAAGTATGGCACATACTGCACTTTTGATGTAAATTGTTTACATTGAAACAAAATTCATTGAGCTGATTATTTTGTTGACAGGAGCCGTCTACCAATCCAGACTGGTTATGAGTGCATATTACGCTGTGAAAAACGTATCTAATGCATCTGTCGTTCGGAGCCGGCATTCAACTGTAGGTCCCTGTCAATGATTCTTAAAATATAATCAGATACAGATCATTGAGAGAAGTCTCTCTTCTTGAGGAAACTATGTACATATGTTCATACAGTATTGTTCGAAACCTAAGCAACTTTTCATGTAAAAGCAATTTATGACTCGTATATTAATAAAAAATAAATTCATTCAAAATAAAACATTTAATTTCTACTATCTTAGTTACCTTAATCACAACATGTCATATAACGTCAAAAACGAAATTAGCTTCTTGAGTACCTGTTCGAAACTTACAACCTACTTAGCAACCTACAGTAGACCTCCACCCACCGTTTGGGCATAGAGTAAATAAGATTTGTTTAAATTTTTTGCCACTCTAATTTGATGCTCTGCATCAACTTCTGCTTATACTTAAAACGAAGTGATCCAACTCTGCGCTTCAAAATTCCCAAAACGTTGTCAATAGGATTCAAGTTTGGTGATTGAGATGGTCAGTCCAAGACTAAGATCCAAGTAGCTCATATCACCTAGTAAGTTAGGTCAAAAGCTGATGGCAAGCTCGTTAAATTTAGTACCATTTGAGCACATAAAGCGACCCTTTGTAATACCACAGGAAGTGATGCGGAAAACCGCCCGAAATCCTAAGGAACCTGGCTATTAAACTGATATTAATGGCGCATAGCTCCGATTAGCCATGTGACAAATTTACGCTGAGCCAAAAACTGACACTGGCAAATGAAGTGGGCCACGCTCTTTACTTCCTCATTCAACCCATAACAAGCTTGGAAATCATTGGCATGAGAATAGATATAGCAGAGGAGATGTTTCCACGGTTCAGTTTAAAAAGTTGATTGAAGTAAGATTATTCCTCTATTCAAAATTTATCAGCGTCCAATAAATACTTCTGTCTAATAGACAGTTTAATAGAGGTAATAGCTAAACTCACCCTCGTGTATGTAGCGAGTTCATCAGCATCAAAATTAACTGGTATATTCCTGTGACTACAAGCTTGTTTGGATACAAGCCAACAAGAACTTTATATAAATATTTCGATGATGAGCAAAACTAAAACCACTGAGAACAGAGAAAATCGAACAACTGAAATTATCGTCAATACTTTGAGTTTTAAAAGCGTTTTTTCCGCTGCATAACATTATCTTCTGGGTGTCTTATGAGTGTACATCTACTATCCTACCAGTATTCTCAAAGTCTAGTTTTCATCAGCCATAAAGTCGCTATAGTAAAAACATGAAAATTATCTAAATCGGCTGTTGACAACTTTTTTCGTTTAAGCATAGACAGCCTCTATAATAAAAAAGTTGTGGCCTAGACTTTTGTTCTTTTTCATCGTGGCAGCTTCCGCCGGAATTATTATATAGAATTTCTGGAGTTAAGGCTTGCTTTTCAAGAACCAAATGGATACTTATAGCTGCATAACAGCAGTTTCAACATTTTTGTTGTTCTGTGGCCATCTAAATGTAGTCAGACTTTGCTTGTCTTATAACAAATTGGTTCATTTGCCTATCGTCTACTTGTCATGGTATCTAAGTTGTCCATTTCAATCAAGGGGAGCTCCGATGTCTTAAAATAACGACTTAATCCACCATGTCATTAATTTTAATTTCCCCATGTCTAGTAATCCCTTTAAGATTGAAAGTCAAATGTCCCCCTATCTCAGACATTTACCCGACATTATCCTAATATTTTTCGCATATCCCGTTATACTGGATATCCTTATCCATACATTCTGATATTTTTCAAATAAATACTTTATAATTTGTAAGATTTGTTTAAATACTGAACTTTATTTTATTTGATTTTTAAAACAAAAGTGTTGTTAAAACTATTGTTGAAACTTTAAGAAAAATACACTTTGCAACTGCAACTTTTTTATTTGCTCATCTTAATGTCAACTTCAGTATTTTCACTTAAGAAAAAAACAAAATTTTTTATACCTTTCCTGATATCAGCTTACGTATACAATGTAAAGCACAATCAACTCATTTCGAATTTCTTTTTTTTCTTTTCTATTCACAAATACTTTTTACTCAAATGTCCACTTTATAGCAGACAGTACTTGAACTTTTAATACCCGCAAGATGAAAACTGTTTTTAACCTTTTAATGTGACACTTTTTTATATACTCTTTTTCTCCAACACAAAAAACGAAGATTGAAAGCCACAAATGCGGAAAAATCTTGAAAAAAGTCAAGCTCTTTTAGGCAGTAATCATTTTATTATCTGATTTAAAGTTAAAAAATAAGATTTGAAGTAAAAGAAAAAAACTACTTGGATGAGACTGTTTAAGAAGATATTTTTATTAAAAGACTCATATTATTTTACTTAATTGGTAATGTGATTCCTTCAAATTTAATGTTGAAATAAAAACGTAAAGAGCAATATTAAGATGTTTTATAATTTTTATTTCAATTATATTTTTCATCTCTATCTCGTTTCTTGATTTCTAGGAATTTTTCATTTGTTTCGTGCTTAATTTCAAATGCATTTTTTGTTTGCTTGACTTCTCTATTTTAGTGGAATTTTACTTAAAACATGCAAAACCCCCCAAAGTATAGTAATAGAGTTCAATGTTAAAACATCATCATGATCGTCATCATCAACATTATCTTCACTGTTAATACTACTAGAGCGACAGTACGACAAATTTAAAAAAGAAAAAGATTTTACTTTTATGACTGATTGTAATATAGGGAAATACCATGAGTTGGAAAACAAGCAGAAAAAATAAATCGTATATATAAAAATCAATGTGTGTTTGTATGTATGTTTGTTAGTTTGTTTGCCGATTTGATTTCATTGAAATTTTTACTGTATCTCTCTAAATGCCTAGCATGAATTATAGGAACTATAGGCTATTTAATGTTCAAAAATTCTAACTGGAAGATGCCACGCCCATAGAAATTAAATATCTATTTGTCTATGATGATTTGTGTTAATTGTGAATCCATTTGGGCAAAATTTAGAGACTCTTTTTGTTACCATTTTGAAGATATAAGTTTGGCCCAAATTGATACACAATCAATACAAAACATCAATCAAAAAGTGGGCGAAATTTGGCAAATTAAATTTTGATTTTAATGTATCTTGAGAATTGTTACAGCTAAAGTTTCAAAATTTTGTCTGATTGACTTCAAAGTCAATACAAACCAACAGTCAAAAAATGAACGGAATTGTACAAGTGATCCTGATACCTCTCATAGAAACTAAATATTGATTTCTGTATATCTTGAGAACGGTTAAAGTAAAACTTTCTGAATTTGGTACAGAAGACTTAATAGTCAACACAAATTATCAGGCAAATAATAGGCGGAATTGAACAAGTGGTACCTTTCAAAAAAATAAATAAATAAATAAATAAATAAATAAATAAATAAATAAATTGCTTGTACGTCTTGAGAACGGCAATAATAAAATTTTATAAATTAGGTTCAAACAACGTCGTGAATGACACATTATACGGAGCGACAAAAAAAAACCTGGAAAGTGATACTATTTTTCTGATAGGCGCTGCTGAGGAGTACAAGGATCTGTTTTTGACATTTTCTAAACGCCTCCAAAATCTCGAGCTATAAGTAAAAAACCGGGATTTCAGACCTTCATACACTTTTAAGTTAATAATTTAGATGAATACGGTTTTTGAAGAAAGAAGAGGAAGAAGCCTTTTGAATGCTTTATATATTTCGGTTAAGTAGCCTTCAAGAATCTGGATTTATTTCTCAAGCAAACACATTTTTCATTCAATTTTTTTTTGCATTTGTCAAGCTTAGATGTGTTTTTGGGCACTATTTAATATAGGAACCACATTATTAATGAATTAATTATGAAATCACATTACGCTATGTATAAAATGAGACTTACGATTTGAAGGTCCGTTGAAAATTGACGGAGTTATTGAGCTTTTTCGTAATGCAGCTTATGAAAAAAAATCATCAAATTTTCGTAAAATTGGTGTTCTTTTATTGCTTTGAAACCGTATTATTAAAAAGAATTAAAATTTTTGTAGTAAAAGTATGATTTTTCATGAGTTGCTTTACTATAATATACAATAACTCCGCAAATTTCCAACAGATTTCCTAACCGTAAAGGTAGGATCGCACGATTGCCGTAATGCTCCAAAAACACTGGTCTACAAAAAACGAAAAATTTTCTCGCCTTTAAGTGAAACTATATTGAATAAATGACTTTGATGCGCTAAATTCAAATTCGTTTTCAGTTTTCGTCCATAGGGCTCAAATTTTTTTTATGGGCGTGGCAAATTTTTCGCTCAAAATATGGTAGTTATGTCAATATATTTCAACATAACATGAAAACGACTCTACCGATTTGGATGCAATTACCACCAAATTTTTACAAACAAAACTTCCTATAAATCAACTCAATAATTTATATTTATTTTTTTATTTTCAACAGTTTTGGAGTTATTCGTAACTTAGTTGCAAAAAAAAAAATAAATAAATAAAATTTCGCGCAAAATTACAGCATATTTTTTTTTCAAGAATTCATAAAAAATTTTTTAGGATGAAAATTTTACATGTATAAGAACTTAGATTAAAGCTTAAAATCTTGAAAATAAAATAAGTTACAAATAATGCAAATCGGTTAGCTATTGCCAATTTTATTCAAAATTAAATGCAGGTACCTAGCTTAGCAAAAATGGCGAAAAAAATTTTTTTTTTTGCTAAATTGTTGGTCTATTTCCAAAAAGTTATAAAATAATTCTTAGAATAAAAATTTTGCATTCTAAGCATCAAAATAAAAGTCAGATATGTTAAAAGCAAAATAACTCATAAAGGCAGGTGCCTAACTTTCCATCCATACTAATACTGTATTTTGTATATATAGAGAACAGCAACTAAAAGGTAGTCCAACCATAATGAACGATTGTGAGTCACACCTTAACGTTAAGTTTTTTGCCCAATTCAATTTGACATTTTTTTGTTTCAGTGTTTGGCAAATTCAACCATAGAGAGATACACAATTGAGCGGCGCGTTAAGATTGTTAAGAACTTTTACGAAAATATGCGTTCAAATTAAAATGCATTGTGTGCACTTCGTGGTGTCGACAATCGGGAGAATTGTGCGCAAATACCGGGTCTGTAGGAAATGTGGAAATACCTGTGCATGCTCGCTCAGTTCGTTCTGCGGAAAACATTGCTGTTGTTCGCGATAGTGTGGCAGAAGAGCCGTCAACCTCGACTCGTCATCGTGCCCAACAATTAAACATTTACAAACATCACTGATGAGAATTTTGAATAAAGATTTGAATTTACACGCTCGCAGGTTTCAAGTGACTCAAGAGCTGAAGTCAACAGACAGAAGTGAATGGTGACTTTACAAAGAAAATCATCTTCAGCGTCGATGCACACTTTCAACTCAGTGAATTCGTTAACAACAGAACTGCCTCATCTGGAAAAATTACAATCCAGAAAGTCTATGTATCCATAAAGAGTGAGTGTTTGGTGCAGTTTATGGGCTGACGGCGTCATCGGGCCGTATTTCTTCGAAAATGAAATCGACCAAGCAGTTACCGAGAATAGTGTTCGCTATCGCAAGATGATATAAGAGTTGTCAACCCACTGGGTATATATTTAAAAAATCCAGGTGGGTTTTTTTATCTAATGGTTTTCATAGTTTACTTACAACAAAACTATATATAATTTATTGGGACTACAAATTAGTTCGGTTCATTTTTTAGCACAAAAAAATTATAATAACAAATTTATCAAGTCACTACTTATATCTTTTCCCTACCTCTGAGAATATTTCAAAATCCCGTCTCAGAAAACCTTCTCATCTTTTAAGACCTCCAAATTTGAAGTCGATTTTATATTTCTTCAAAGGAAATGATTCAGTGAAATATTAAAAAATAAACTACAGTGTCTTGCTGAAAAGACCAAATAATAAAAAGAGTAAAAGATGGTATTAAGATAGCATTTAAGATAATAATTAAAATGAGTGTATCGAAGCATGCCGGGTTTTAGCTAGTAAAATTTATAAATAAACCTCTTCAAGTCTATGAATGATTTCTGATTACAACAATAGAATTGATTGCAACTGATTATGCATTATTTTAAGTGATTTCTTCTTTATTTTTATTTCTATTTCATTTTTATTTTTCTGTTATTTCCTTAGTATTAGTAGTGAACTATTGCTTAAATTACTATCGATAATAATAAATTAAATTAGAATTTTTTTAACGGTTAGATTTGAATTTTTCAAAACTTTTCGGAGAATAGATTTTTACTTTGGCTGTTTTTTAATTAAGCAGTTTATTAGAAAATTGTTTGAATCTATCAAAATAAACACCTTCCCCCAAGCGATTACAATGAAATTGTGTCAAAAAGAACATTCATAGACCAATTACCATTACGTATATAGAATAAAATTTCGTTACAATTGGTCATTCAATAAGCGGTTACTATTTTTAAATTGAAATAAAGTAAAGTATGCCTGCAATAACGGACAATTTTTGTGCTATTTAGTTTTAAAGTGTAAAAAAAAATATTAAAAAAAAAATCGTGAAGGGATATTGCCAAAAAAATTTCAGAATTTGTAATTCTAACGAACGTAGAACCTTTGCAAATCATTAAATTTTATGACCAAAATTCGTGCTGTATGAGAAGTGTGTTTTGTACGTCAAGTGCGTTTTATGATCGTCATAATCGATTCACCGAACTGGCTATTTAAGCACAACAGTTTTACTTTATTGGATATTAATTCATTAAGTGATGAGAATATTGCCACTTCATTGGCCACTGTCAATGAAGATCGCGATGGGTCAATTATCGTTGTTGGCAACAATTGAGCTTCTGTTTTTCCACCATCTGGAAGATTTTATGTAAGGACCGTACAAAATATAGCTGCCACTAGAACTGAAGCCAGGTAATGTACCACAACGTCGCTTGTTTGGCGAATAGGAAAGTTGGATGAAGACCCGTTTTTATATCGATAATTTATCTTTAGCGACGAAGCTTATTTTTGGTTCAATAGATCAAGAAACAAAAATTGATGTACTTGGTGTGAAGAGCTGTCAATACACCTTAAACGATGCACTGTTTGGTGCTCTTTGTGAGCCGGCTGCATCAATGGACCGTACTTTTCCAAGAACGAATAAGATGGCAAAGTTACTGTCGATGGAGCAAGGTATCGCGCTATGATTACCGACTTTCTTTTTAGTCAAAATTGAAGAATTGAAGGAGAGTTGAAAGGCATGATGGATCGTGTAACATCAGTTCCGTCTTGTAAGTATTGTTGACAAGACCATGCGACTAGCATCATTTACAAGTTTACAGGCCTGATTAAAAAGGGTGTGTGGATTAATATCGCTACAATTTATAGATGGTCCACATAGCCAAAGACCTTAAAACCACATCGTTACTACTCCACAACGATGTTGCATGGTGCCATTATTTATCCCCCTCACAAGATGAGTCTCCACATTTAAGGCAGAGTATCACCATTGAGCCTGCCGGTCACAAGTTGTCCTACATACATCATTATGTAGTCACTAACGTTCGGTGTACTGAAAGTCCTAAGAACCGACACTCGATTGAACATTATTGAAAGCCGCTTATACGTCAATGAAGGCTGACAGAGAGGAAAACTTATTGGCCAAAGCCTTCTTAACGTGGCCCACCCAAGACTATAAAGCGATATCATGAACCTATTAAAGGGCAAATTTGATTAAAAATTTGTTTTCGCATTTTGGATCAGATTTGAAGCCACTAGAAAAGAAAGAATATCGTATGAATTTTTTAAAGACAAGCAAAACTTATTATAATTACTATACTATTGCCCAGACACTATTGCAATAGGCACTATCAATAGGATCTATAGTGCCACTTCCGGTCTATAATTTGTTCAGCAGATCTCCTCCCTTCCTTATGAACATCAGCAGATCAAAGCCATAATGGTGGATATGTCACCTAGTCAGACCTAATATCTACCCAAACATTTCCACCTAAACCAATCCAGGACCCCGCATTCACACAATATGTGTTCCGCAGTATCTGATGCCTGTGAGTACAGTCTGCAAACATCCACATCTCTGGCCGCCATTCTTTTGAGATGCGCTCTTGGTCTACAGTGGTTCGCAAGAAACTTCATAAAAAGCTTAAATTCCAGCCTGCAATACTTGAGAACCTCAGAACGACGCCAAAATTGAGGTCCAATCGCCGCCATAGAGTGCCTTATTCCCCTTTGAGCTTTCCAGTTTTCCAAGAATCTGGCAATTTCCCAATCCTTGGTTAGATAGAGAATGGTAATGAGGGAAAGTTACGGACTGGTATAGAGTACCATGGAACCCTTTCTGACCAATGCAGCTGCTATTTCCAAAACAACTGGACCTTATTTCCAGCGAAAACTTTTGAAACGTATCGTAGCAATTGACCAGTCTAGATGCCCTTAAGGCAGCTTGGCTGTCAGAGAATATATTAATGGACTTACTGTTGATATCCGTATTATATTTATAGCAACGGTAGTGTTCTCAGCCGGGAAGGCACTCACTGATCTTCTGAGTGGGATCGATAGGTCTGGGTTGGGTCCATGAATACCAGCACCAACACAGTCATTCATTTAGAGCCATCGGTATGGTTCTCCGACCACCCTGCGTAGAATGGACAGAATTGCCGACGCATTTCCGGACCCTTTGGCGAAAACTTTTGTCGCCTAACATGTCGCCACCCTCATCACATGAATATGAGCGGTGTTAAACCAATCATGGCCTCTAAGGCCGCTGTTGGACATGTTCTTATTGCCCCCGTTATACCAAAGGAAGGCGAGTCTCTTTACCCTCCCTAATTTATTCATGGTGGTAGTTTACACACCTTTTCTCCACCAAGCCCATCGCCGCATAAGTGATAATGGGCCGAATAAAAGCAGTATTTATCCATAGTGTCATTATCGGCAAAAGACCCTATGTCTTACCGATGGAGGAGAGATTTGCCCAGAGGGAAAACTCAATTGCGACAAAAAGTGATTAAACAAATCAATAAAATAAAAATTTTAAAAAACGTGTGAGATTTGAACATTACAGCAATTTCAAGTTTCATTCGATTTTAATTTCACTCGACTTCGATTTACAGGACATACCCGATTATTTTATTTTTAATATATTTTTTTAAATGTTTCCATAAAACAATTCTATAAAATAACGGTGTTTATCAACAAATGTTCGCCAAATATGACCGTAGGTTTCGTTATACTTTTTTTTCTAAATTTACAAATTTTAAATTAATAAGAAAATTTTTTACAAATTTAAAGGTTTTTGAACGAGATAAATTTTAATTTAAAAAAATTAGTTCGTTGTTATTTTTTATTTTCACTTTTGCTTTTATTTTTTCAAAAATGAAATGACATGATAAATATAAGTCTAACGTGTTGCAGCTTTAATTAATGACACAAAATTTACTTTCTGTTTTAACAGTCTCAGTGTTTTTATATATTCAACGAAAACACACAAGCACATACAACGCTTTCAACATACCAGCACACAAAAATAAATTTGAACAACTGAAAAGTCCTTGAACACTTTAATAATGAGAAATTTACTAATTGAGCTGTCAACGAGTAAAAGATTCATTCCACCACCACTACCCCATCGCCATCAGCTGAAAATTAAATAAAAAGCACAGTGAACTAGCGAGCAAACAAAACAAAAAAAACTGTATTTTGTTGGTTTAATTTTATGTTTTTTAATTAAAAATTAGATATTTTTGTGGTTTAACTTGTAACGAAAAAACGAAGACTAAAAAGGATTTTCTTTGACTCTGTAATTGTAAAATTTCAAACAATTAAATGAAAATGTAATTATTGAAAAGAACAAATGAATTAGAACAGATGGGTAAATTAAAAGGAAATGCAATTGGATAGAATAAAAGGTGATTTAATAAAGGAATTGAATGAAAAGAAAATCAGTGCACAGTTGCATTAATTGGTATAGAAATCATTGTAATGAGGTTTTCTATTAATATTGTTAAAATTTACAAATGAGCAAATAAGTGCAGATGACATTATAGATTGAAAGGTTTTGTTAAACGAAAAGTTTTAATGAAATTACAGCTGTTTAATATTTGCGTTATAAACTTTTGTAATAGATTTTAAGACAACTTGTATTAAATTTTCTTTGTTATTTTTTATAATTTTAATATATTTTTATAATTAAAATATAAGTTAGAATATTCACTAACTTCATATGTATATATGAGTTGGATTCTATAAAGTATACGCCACGCTGTCTAGTAAGACTACATATTCCGTTTCCAAAAGTTTGCTTTAACTTATGATGGAAATAGCGGTATAAGTTGTGTTAACATTACTCATACCCGGTGTTGAACAGAAAGTGTTTAAAATTGTATTTTGAATCGGTGCAATCTGTTTTCACATCAAACAAATAAGCAAAAATACCTTATTATCAGGTGAACTAGTTTGACCTCTGGTTAGTTAATGCATATTCGTCAAAAGCTGTCCACTTCAAGGCTGAAATTTTGAAATATTTTTTACACGTACTGCAAATTTTCAAACTTTTATCTGTTTGTTAGTCCTATATATCGGGTGTTTTTTTACAGTTACTCAATTTTTAATCATTATAAGACAAAGAAATGTATTTCTTGTATTAAAGAATAGGGCTTTGTTGGATAGAAAATTTTATGACATTAACGTTAAAATATGAGATCGGCCGTCACGGCTGAAACATACAAGGCGCAATCTTAAGCATCAATTTGCACTAACTTTTGACAGCATATGCAACAATAACTCTTCGAATACTGATTTCTAGGTGTTCAATTGTCTCTGGTTTATCGTCGTAGATAGTAATCCATAACCCCGAAGATAGTAATCCAACGGACTTAAATCACGTAATCTTTATGGCCAATTAATTGGACCATTGCGTAAAACTACGTTTTCATTAAAAGTTTCTCTAAGTACACCAAATGTACTGCGCGTTGTGTTCCACGTGGCTCCGACCTGTTTGAACCACATGTCAGCAAGATTGATGACAGAAAAAATGTCTAATCATGTCCCTACACCGTTTACCATTGACAGTAACATCATCTTTTATGAAGGCATATGGACTATTGACACTTTTATACGTTTTAATATTTTTTTATTGCAAATATGCTCATCTTTTATCTATTTGTATAAATTTAGGTATTATTTTTGTATATACGACAACCTTGAACGTCTCACAAAGTACGTGAAACCCAAGGTAGATCGAGAAAGATGTGTACTCTTGAGCAAAAATAACCTTTTTCATTTTCTGTAAATAAATATTGATTTTTATATATGGAGAATGATCAACTAGACTTATTGAAATCCCACAAACCCACAAACGCCAGTTCCGAACAGCAGGTGTATTAGTTAGTGAAGTTTTTTACAGCATAAGTACACATACCAGTCCCCAGTGATGTTGTGAGGTGATATCGTTGGTGTCATATGATGCGGCTTGGGATTGCACCGACGCCTTCTTGTTTGGAAGATGGGTTCTTACCTAACATACCACAATGACACACACTCTATTAAACACGCAGTTCACGAATTTACACACTCGAAATCTAAGCAAATTTTCTTGTCGAGCCAATTTAGCACTCGTATATTACTATTTTTGTTATCTTAGGCACCTAAATTATAACTATAATAACAAATATTTAATTCCATTCTCTACCAATTAATACAACAAAAACGAAATAAGCTCCTTGAGTAGCTCTTCGAACAGCACTTTTTGTACTAAACCTTGTTTTTTGTGACCACCGCACACCGTTTTGGCTTAGTTTTTATGCGATTTAATAGACTTATTGTTAGTATTGATTGCCACCTTAATTTTAAGCCCTCCGTCAGCTTCTGCTTATTTTAAAACGACGTGGTCCAGGTTTGTGCTACAAGAATTAGAAACAATTTTATTTAAATAAAAGAACCGATTAATCGGTTTTTTCAATAACTTTACTTTTCGAATTATTCCGAAATGGGTTTTTGAAAAAAGTCAAATAATCTATCTCTCTAGTGAACAATAACTCTTACGTTTTCGAGCAGTCTAATAACGCCAAGATCATGCAATTGGACCACACTTTTTTCGTAGGAATACGTGAAGTTTCTTATAAATAGAGGGATATCAGTTACAATTTGAGCTCTGGAAGACAACATTACAGCTACCATTGTTAAGATACGAGGGCGGATTGACATTGAATCTACCTAGCGCTAGATGGCAGCACAAACACAAAAACTTTTTCTTTCTTAGAAATTACGATCTATCGAACGTCAGCTGTTAAAATTTTAGCCAAATTCATCGATTAGTTTATTTGTTCTACTCGTTTGAAATAAGCAACTTTTTTATTTCTTAAAAAATGGAAAGAAGTGAATTTTGTGTACTAATTAAACACTATTATTTGAAAGGCAAAACGGCGAAAGAGACAAATGAAAAGCTTGATAAACATTGCGGCGAATTTGCTCCGTCAGATTATATGGTAAAATATTGGATTGCTGAACTTAAACGGGGCCGAACAAGCACTGCAACAATACCATTAACAAGAAGGCCAAAAGAGGTGGTTACTGAAGAAAATATCAAGAAAATCCTGTATATCGTTATGAATTATCGCCGGGTCAAAATACGTGAGATTGCTGAAATGGTAGACATATCATATGAACGTTTGTTCAACATTTTGTATGAACATTTGCATATGAAAAAGCTATCGGCAAGATGGGTGCCGCGTTTGCTCAGTGTTGAACAAAAACGAGTTCGACAGATCACTTTACAGCGGTGTTTGGACATGATAAAGCATAATCCTGCTAATTTTTGGCGTACACACCTGAAACCAAAAATCAATCGAAGCAATGAGTGGAAGTTGGTGGAAGTGCTCCAAAGAAGGCGAAGACAGCGAAATCTGCTGGCAAGGTTATGGCCACTGTATTTTGGGATGCACACGGAATATTGCTCATCGATTATCTTGAAAAGGGATCCACAATCACAGGAGAGTATAATTGTGCATTATTGGATCAATCGGTTGATGCAATCAAGGAAAAACGACCACATTTAAACAAGGAAAAGTGCTCCTTCTTCAAGACAACGCACCGGTTCACACAGTATTAGATACGATGCTAAAACTACGAAAAATCTACTTTGAATTGGTTGATCATCCACCTTTTAGTTCAAATTTAGCCCCTAGTGATTTTTTCCTGTTTCCAAACTTGAAAACATGGCTCACAGGAAAAAGATTCATCTCAAACGAAGAAGTGATTATCGAAACTAATGCGTATTTCGAGGAGTTCCCAAAATTGTATTATTCAGATGGTATAAAGAAGTTGGAAAATCGTCTTACTAAGTGTATTGAGCTAAAAGGAGACTATGTTGAGAAATGAATGGTTTTTGAAAAAAAATGTTTTTTCCTACTTAGCTAGCTTCAATATCAATTCGCCCTCGTACCTACCGAAATGCACCTATGGCTTAGCTTTCATAGATAACATCAAATAAATGTTTATTCACTTTATTTTTTATTCTGTGCAGCTTTTGTGTGCACTTTTTGGTCTGTCATGTCTGACATTTTTTCTCTTATCAGTTATATTTCTAAATTTAGTCGTACAAAAAATGTTATACCTGGCAGCTGTGTTTGAGAGCGGGTATAAGTCATGTGTTTAGTACCTGGAAGGAGTAAGGGCAGCAACAAACATTTTTTATCTGCCCTGTTTAATGCAATATGTATGATTTCTCTTTAGTTTCTACGGGTGTTATTAATTTTAAGTTCAATTTGTTGCTTCCATGTATGCAGTGGAAAAAATACTACGAAATTTGTAGTGAAATGGTATCCCTGTGGATACCATATCATCCTAATACTTGCTATGTCTTCATGTGATCTGAATCAGCGCCATTTGTGATAGAAAATCTGCATGTTAATTGGACGTTGATTCGATTGTTCTTACAGGTTAGTATTTGAAATGATTTGATGTTTTGCCAAAATATTTCCAATATCCTTCGAAGATAACGATTAGTGGATACCTGGATAGCGATGATATTGCGTGATGTTATGTTTTAGGACTTACATCCACAGGGGAAGGCTTATTTTACTCAGTAGTTTATAGTGGCCGACTTCTGCACAGGAAGTAAAGCACATTAAAGTCGATTATGAACATTATTTCTTAATGTTTTTAATCGAAATATAAGCTGTAGTGGAGTAGGCCCCCAACAGCCTCTTTTGATATACACAAATTCATTTCTTATAAAATTTTCTTTATTTAAATTGAGGGGCGCTTATCTATTTTAAAGCACGTCCTTACAGATTATCAGAATCTTGTAAGGACATGTTCCAAAATATTGGAAAAAAATTTGTATAAAATTCACAAAATATAAGTAAAACCTTCAGCAGCAGTTTCGACAAAAATGTAAAATATCATTAAATCCGGATAAAATTTTCTCAAAACTTTATACAAATTATTTAAGCTTGTTCGTTTGGTTGCAATTGAAAGAACGCAGATCTCCTGCATTTATTGCCTTTATTTAACATGTTAAGAATTATCCAATGAAAGGTATTTAAAATTAAAATTTCTTTCCCAATGTCAACTAGTGTGAAAGTGAAACACTTAAAAACTACCGTACTGCCATGGTTTGCAAAAATATCGTTAAACATGGTAATTTTAAATATTTTTTCCTCCAAAAATAAAGAAATATTAATCGATATGACCGTTTCTTAAAGTATTATAATCTTTACTATAAATGTGATAAATAACCGGCTAAAAACGCAAAAAAGAAAAAGAAAAACTCTTTATTACCACAGCTACAACACTAACAACAATGTCAGCAGAAATAATACGAGAAATAAGTGAAAAATAAAAAGGAAACAACGAGCGAACGAAAATGAGAAGAATAACATTTTAAGTCAACATTAATATTACCAGGGCCATTAACAGGATATTAACAACACTTGCACAGTATTTAGCACACACACACGCACACACATGTACTTCAAAGAAGAGTCGTACTTGCAAATACTAGTAATATACACAAACCATGATTTAATGCTTTTACAACAAATTTATTATGTGGCGTCGTTTTTGTTGTGTTTACTTTTTTTCGTTTTCTTAAAAACAAATTGCCTTCAATGCATTGCATTACTCTTTATTGTACTCTTCTCTACAGTACGCATACATACACACACACAAGCAAACGCTCATCTATACATTATATTGGCCATATTAAATTCTTAGTCTTTGTTATGCTCTTACTCTTACTCTCTCTTTAAATGTTTCTTAATGCTTATCATGAAGCAATAAGCAAAGATGATGCCGACCGGTTTTCAAAATAATTTTCTGCTGCGCATGTACGTCATAATAGAGTAAAATTGCCTGTATTTTATGAAATTGTAGGGAAAATTGCAGAAAAAAAAATGTTATGTAAAATATAAAAAACTTATTTGAAATTATGGAATAAGTTAGTATTTATCAAAACAAAATTATTACACTCATGCTTATGTAAAATAACATATATTTTAAATATGTTTTGAGAAATTTTGCGTATGAAAAATTTATAAGAAATACACTTCAAAATCATTTTAGGTTTTATTAAACCACACGACTGGGATGTTGTTTGATTAACTTAAAATAGTATTATTAAATCCAATCAAAATTATATATATACTATTATGTCAACAAATTTTGTCGACATATTTTTGTTATGCTAAATTGTCCCAATGTTTTCTGAAAGTGCTTACTTTTGAGAAAGAGTTAGCTACTTTTTAAGCAATACTAAAAAATTCAAAAAAAGTCTTTGACTTTAAAACACATTTATTATTACTATTTTTTATATGACCTTTTTTTATACGTTTCTTCTCCGCAATGAAATTATACGCTTAACATCAACCTATATATGTTCTATTGGACTTATATCTATTAATTTGTGTGCCCAGTCAAGTACTTCGAATCCGTAACTCCGAGTCTAAGCTTGGAAGATGATGCCCGCAATACTTTTGTCGCAAAAATTAACGCATTTGATTAACTTATGTATCCACATACACGCAAACATTATCATGTTACCGCCTCCAGACTTCACTCTTGGTTAAACAATTCGATTAAAATTTTTTATATATTTTTTTATTTTTGTTTTGTAAAAATCATCGACGTGTAAGAAATATAATATTTTTTTTATTTCTTTTAATAATAAATTCTTTAATACTCTGAAACACATCAATTAGAATTTAAAAAAAAAAAAAAAAATAATAATATCAGTTTAAGTTCTTAAGAAAAAGTTATGCGGCTTATACTTAACGCTGTGCCTTAATAAGTTAATAAGAAAAAAGAGAATATATTGTACAAAGTTTCTTTATTGTACATTTTTTAGTCGAACACCTTAATTTATTTCTTACTTAAAATTTATAATTGATCATTTTATTTAATATTTTAGTGTAAAATACTCTGTAAGAACGCAACAAAAAGGTCTATGTTTACGTCACGCACACTCTCTTCGAGAGAGAGAAAAACTAGCGGTCCTACGCAAAGCGTAATCTCTTATTATTTGATTCATGAATGTCTATAGCCCAGTCTGGGTAGAGAGAAAAAGTGAAGAAAAGTAAAGGAATAAGAACAACAACAGCAACAAACAAAAAATTTAAAATCAACAAAAGCATGCATTACTTTTAAATTGTAAGTGTGAGAAAGTATTTGTTTGTAATATAACTTTGTTGCGTGTGTGTATGAGAGTGTGTGTGAGTGTGTGTGTGTGTGTGTGTGTCTGTGTGTGTGAGTGTATGCGAGTGTGGTATTTTATACTTGTGGTAAACAGTTACTAAAAACAATAAACATTTACAAGGTTGAACAAACAGCCAGTTTTTTTATGATTCCTCTTTTAAGTGTTTACTTATAAAATGAGTGTGTATATGTGTTTGTGGATTTGTGAATAATAGAGTGAGTCAGCATATAATTTTAATGTGTTTATGTAGGCAATAAAATATTTCTTTTTTCGTTTTTACTTTTAATGCAGTCATCCTGAAAAGTGTCGAAATATTCAATTAAAAGATAAAATTTATGCTGATTTTATGTTGAAAAGGATGGGATTGAGGGGTGAAGAAGTCAGATATAATAACTGAAATCCTTAAATTAATTTGTACAAATCCTTAAGCTAACACGTTTTTTTTATATTTTTGTTTTTAATTTTATATTTAAAAAATTAGAATGTTTTGTAAAAAAATAATTGTTTAAGAAATTTTTATAAAATTTTATAATTAATAAAAATATAAGCATAGGAATTAACATTTTTAAATACACTAGTTTACAAGCTCTTTGTTCAAAGTTTGAAACATGAATGGGGCTATTAATTTAGGCTGTTTTACTTTGTTAGATACTTATAACGAATGAAAAAAGTAAGAGTAGCTTTACTCTACGAGCAAAAAACTGCAAATGAAGAGTTTTTTTTTTAATAAATTTGTATTTGTTACCCAAATAACATTCTAACAATAGTCACCTAACAGTCCCAAGAATTCGCTCAAGGTATTTTAAATCTTAGTAAAGGTGTTTAGCAACCTCGTCACTCATATTTGCAAGGATTCTGAAAAAAATCCAAAAGGAAATGTTGAAAATAAATTTTGAGCGAAATTCTTCAAAAAATCATCAGAAATATTACCCCATTTGTAGTTTTTTAATATCCTAATAAATTGTCGAACAATAAGTAATAAAGGTAGCTCGTTCAACACCGGCTAAGTTATTCTAAAATTGTAAATGATTCCTAATTTTCTTATTTTGAGGACCCACAAATATTATTAGTTTTAATTTATACTCGGAAAGAATCCGTGTCAAAATTCCGGTTTTTGTTTCATCCAAACTCTTCGTAAAAAACGGGTCTATCGTAAAACTGTGACGAGTACGTCACAAAAAAAAAAAGGAATAGTTAAATACCATAGGTGGCCCTTCCTCAATATATTTATTATTAAATTTGTAAACTTGTGTTATTTAACGATAGTTTGCGTTTAAGGACCAAATAGCAAAGTAAATTCCCAATATTTTCTGAACAAGGTGTAAAATTTAACGGCACATTACACTGACATAGTGGTGATTTTAATTGCAAACTTTTATTTGATTGTAGTTTAACTGATAATATGACTTCTTTTGGGCTTGTATCGGTCAATAATACCCTCCAAATATATTATACCTCTACTACGAACACCTTGTTGGATCTTTATTTCGTTAGTAATCTGTCAAGTGTACTTTTATATGACCAAATATCTGCCTCCTGCTTCTCTAAATATGATCTTATATTTTTAACTTGAAATTTTTCTATTCCGTCAGGGCAACGTACCTACTCTCACCCTAACTTCAGAAACATAGACTATTGTTCTCTTTGTGAATGTTTTAGACGAATTAAGTAGGAAAATATTTATTACTTGCGAGATATGGACGATAAACTGGTTTTTCTTGACGGTAATATTGTTCGAATTTTCAATGAAACTGTAACATTATGGACCAAGCTCAGATCAGTAAGAACTCAGACCTGGTTTACTGCTGACAGTATGCGTGTAATATTTCGTAGAGATGTTGCTTTTACCAGGTGGAAACGTTTTAAAACACCCTACTTGAGGAGTGAGTATCACACTGCTAGGAGGAATGTAAATAATAGTATTAGACGCGCCATATCTGAGTACTATTCTGCACAGTTTGGTACGGCAGTCCAAAAAAACGTGGAAGACTATTCGTGATATTAGTATAAAAGGCACAAATGCCGGCGGAAATACTTCTATCGATGTTAACGATTTCAATACTATATTTTATAATCTGCCCCCGACGCGGTGGAATAATGATTTTCAGTCTATGACTGGTGACAATTTGCCTAATTTTATATTCTCGTGCGTTGACCAGTTCGTTGTTTTGTCAAGTTTCCTGAGCCTTAAATCTAATACAACCGGATATGATATTAATTAAAAATTTGTGAAAATTCTTGTATCTTACCTTCTCCCTCCTGTTACTCACACATATAATTTCATTATTATGTCTACTCAATTTTCCACTAAATGGAAGCATGCCAAAAGAATACTGGTACCAATGTCTAAAGGAAAATACCGACCTATAGCTATACTATGTTATCTCTGTAAGGTCTTTGAGAAAATATTGAATAGCCAGATAGGTAATTATATACCTGAACATGGACTGTTTTGCAATGTGCAGTTTGACGCCCGAAACACGGCTGCTAAATGGCTTTGATTAAGCGAGTACATTAGGCGAGAGCTTCATGATGGTAAAATGAATTTCTTAGTTCTTAGAATGGTCAATCCAAGGCGTTTGATACTGTTATTCACCAGACCTTGATTATGAAACGTCGCTATTTCTACAAAACTTATAGTATCTTACCTTCTAGATCACAAGATCACAATCCGTATTTACAAATAACTCAGGGGTCTATTCTCGGTCCTCTTCTGTCATAGTTACGTACATTTGTACACGGATGATGTATAGCTTTGTCTGAGTAGCTCTGAGGACTCGGTAGCTGAAAATATTGACCGATTTAATGCTGACTACTTTAAACACTTTAGCAAATAGGCTCTCATTAAATCTACGAAAATCCAAGTGTCTCGTGATACATAAAAAATCCGGCAGTCCTGTTATTTCAGATATTTTTCTAGGCAACAGTAAAATTACGTTCATCTCGATAGCAAAGAAATTTGGCATTATTTTTAATGATACGCTGACTTGAAGCCATCGTATTAATTATCTTGTGACACGAACTTATATTAAGCTGAGATCACTGTAGGCTACTCGAGCCTACACACCTCTAAGTGTTAGAATACTTCTGGCAAAATCATTTACCATCCCTGGTCTGCTTTAGGGCTCTAAAATTTTTTCTAACTCGCATTCCTCCTCTAAGCACTGACTCAATGCTTCTTTTAATAACACTATTAGATGTGTTTATAGTTTAAGTAGATTTAGCTCCACATCTTCCATTTCTGGGAACTTATATTGAATATTATTAAAGAATCTAATTAGGCTAAAAGAGTTTCCGTTTTTACATAAAATTATTTATGCATGGCAACCTTAATATCTCTTTGATAGCCACATGCTTACCAGATAATTTAGGAGAAGGAAACCGGTACTTCCTATACACCACACCCTTGTCTCTGAGTGGCAGTTCTTCATTTACTCCGTTCGTCTTTGGAATATACTTCCCCACAGCCTACAACTAACTAGCAATGTAACGCATTTTTAAAAGCAATTACATTTTTTTCTAATTACTTATATATCTTTCTATTAAGTTTAATCTAAATATTGTTATTATATATTAATGTATATATAGATATCGCCCTCTTTGCGCGAAATTATCGTATGTTACATTTTTTACGAAATTGAATTTTTATGCCAATATATTGCTAATGTCACGTACCCTACACATAGTAAAATATTACATCGATATTCGCTATACTTATGGAGATATTACGAAATTAATTTTATCGTATGTGGTATTGTTTGTTTTCCTATGAACGAAATTATCGTATGTGTCATGCAAATGCCTACAGACATATAAAATGTTGTACAATATAAAAATTAAAATGTAAAGTTTTTTCTTAACTACTCTTTTGAGCATGCCCTTTTCGTTATATCGTTAATTGAGAGTTTTTTTTTTGCAAAGATAACAACGAGTAACTAGTTGTATGTCTAAATAATTTATTTAACTGAAAATTTATAAAATAGTCATGTAAATAAGAAATCATCTTCTGCTTGTTTTCACTCTCCGTTAAGCATTTTTTATTAAATATTTAATTTAGGTCCCTTAAACTCCTTGGAGCTTCTCTAAACTCTGAAACAAAACAAAGTGCACATATCAAAAATCAACGACTAGGTATATACTTTTCTTTAGTACGCAAAAGCTGATAGTCTAAGAAGCTTGTACTTGTGTTATTTATTAATGATTATACAAAAATAATTTTTTTTGGATGCAGAGGCAAAAGCCATTCACCAATACTGAAGATGTATAACGAACAATAGGGACAAAAATAAGAGCAAAATCCTTTTTTTTGAAAGACCGAGCAGAAGGCACGAACAAAGTTATATGCAAAAAATCTTGAAAACCCTGTGCTGAAAAAATAATACAATGTTTTACTCTCGTAGAAATGCCTATCATAACTTAAGAGTTTACGAAAATGGCACAAGAGATAGTTACTCTTTGTTGTGGGGTTAAAACGACGATAAACGTTGCTGTAGTGGAGTACGTTCAGCCCTTCAAACAACAGCTAACAAACTAAATCTCTACTGTAACAGCTGTGCCGGTCAGAACCACAACCAGACTTTAATATATGGTTATTGCATACTTTTCCAACTTTATCAATAGAATTAAGGTTACTTTTTCACTTGCGGGCCATACTTTTTCATATCCCTTCTATACCTCTTTAATCTTCATAGGGGCCTTGTAATGTACATTCGCGATAAAGTTATGTACCAGTGCTAGCAACTACTTGGCATATATGATGCAAAATTTAACTGTCTTTGGGTTAAGTTAAGAATCAAGGCACATCGTTTGCGACTCGGGTTCTTGTATAGAAGCCCAAACGCGGGAAGAAAGATTTCCATATCTGACTTTAAATCTCTTTTCGACTCTATATCGAGAATCCTTGCGACTTATCTGAACAGTAAGATTGTTGTTGCTGGTGATTTTAATGTTCATAGTTCGTCTAGCCTACGCCATTCAGGCCGCACAACTCCAGAAGGCCAATAGGTGGAGCTATTTGCCGTGCACAACCACCTTACGCAACCTTGTGGGCAACAAAATAATACCCTCGTCCTCCTCTGTACAAAACCTGAAATGTACGCAGTTGAGGTCCTTGAAACTCTCGAAAATTCGGACCATTGTGCCACACACTTCTTGGTTTTCAATTGCGTTTTATTTTTTAAAAGAGTTTTTCCATCGTTTTCTACTATTTTGATACTCCACAATAAAGCATTTGCTTCAATGAGAATGTTTAACCCAAATCTCTTACCACACCTAGCCATTTCCTTAAATTTGGAAACGGAGAATAGTTGCAAGATGCTAAAAGGTATTGTGCATGCGTTAGTTAGGACTTTAGTGTGCCCTACACTTGACTAAAGACGGTTGTTTTTGCTTTAAATCAATAATAAATCGTTTAACTCTGAATAATGTTTTTCGATAACCCTTTCACTTTTTTCACGATAGTCGATGTATATAAAAAATACTGCACGCATATCCAAAAGCTGTACAGAGTCAAGAGACAATAAAGCCGTTGGACCAGATGAAATTCCTACTGAACTCATTAAATTAATTAATGAAAAAAACCTGAAAATCATAGAGAAATAAATTCTTTTATTTCTACTGTTATTGAAAAAGAATATAACTTACGAAGCTAACTTCACACTTTTTCATGTTAAATAACAGTGACTGTTAAAACTACAAAAATGTTAAAAAAAAGAATTTAACTTAAGAAGCTAACTTCACGCCCTTAACTTTGCAAGCAGACGAAATTACAAAGTTATTGTCTTCGAAAATAAGGATATTGTCTTCAATTGAAGAACGCCAAATAATTAATAAATTCATTTTAAAGTAATAATAGAAAGCTATCTAAGCTATTCAATATAAACTCTTAGCTACTATCAGTTCAGCAATAGATAGCAAATCATAACAAATTATCTGAACTTTTCGTGACCCAAATTATTAACATATTCAGCTATACAGTTGTTAATTATTAACAAAAGTTTTTGATAAACAAGATGTCCAAACTATTGAATATCGCTGTGAAACGCATGTAAACTATACAAAAAAAAAAAAAAAAAAAAAAAAAAAAAAAAAAAAAAAACAAATAAGAAAAAATAAGAAAAAATTTTCATAATGTCTGGTACATTTTTTCCTATATCGGCTAATTTTGGAACCGCGCTTATATAAATATCTATCTATATACATATATAAAAGAGGACTATAAAATGGGTTGTACTTAATGTTCTCTGAAATGCGCCAACCGAAGTTAATACTAAGATTTTTACGTATGTGTGTGACGTTAGAGTGAACCCCTTTGTAATGCATAAGTTTTACTTGAAAACGAAATTTATTACAGCATTTAAACTTTGTGCGAGTTAGAGACTATTTTTAAAACTGTATACATATATAAAAAGCATATGTAGAAAGCTTTCATTTGGTGTGTGGCTTCAATATTGTTCAACTGGGCGGTGCCACGCCCATATAAAATTTGTATTTATATATCTATATCTCTAAAACGGCTAAAGTAAGTCTCTAAAATTTCCTCGAAAAACGGTGGTCAATAGAAAGAAGTCATCAGCCAAAAATTTGGCTTAATTGGATAAGTGGGAGTAGCACATCCCATATAAAGTAATTATTAATTTTTTTATATCTTTGGAATGGTAATAGTGGAAGGTTCTGAATTTGGTCTAAATAATTTTGTGAGCAATGTAAATCATTAGTCTCAAGTGGATGGAATTAGATGAGTGCCATCTACCATAAAATGTAGGTATTGACTTTTTATATCTAAAGAGCGGTTAGTCTTTGAACTTAGTCTAAATGACTTGGTAGTCAATACAATTTATTAGTTTTAAAGCATTCCTTTATATTTTTGTTTATAGGTATACAACGCTGAGGCCCCCATCAATGACGGTACCGTTATTCCAGTACAATATAAAAACAAAACTGTTCTTAATGTCGAATGAAATAAAAGCGTTTATTATTAACTCAACTTTATGTTTTAATTTGTATTTATATTGTATTGAATATTAATCGGTATAAAAATTACTTATTTCTTATTAGAAAAAAAATTCAGTAAAGATGTGTAAATCAATGGCCATACAAATTTAATTATATTAACATATTATATTAATTTTACCTTTACCTAAATAAAATATTTTATTATCAAGAGCTGACTTACCTTACCAGTATAAGGAACGATAAGTTTGACTTAAATATGAATTTTCCTTAATTCCATTTATTTATTGCACAACCGAACCGTTATCGCGTTTATATTATAACATTTGTAATAATTGTATTGGTAACCCTGCCTTGCACTCACAACAACGACACAATTTTTTTATTATTTTTCTATTTTCTTTCACTAATAAATTAATTGATAAAAAAAAATAGATTTTTATCTTCTCTTTTATAAATAAACAAAATACAAAAGCAACAACAAGATCATAACAAAAGAGATCTGTTTTTATTCAAAACAAAAAATAACAAAGAGAAGACCACACTAACTTGCTCTTAAAAAGAGCAAGCGCACATAACAAAGCAAAAACAAATTTTATGGCACTTCTTTGTAGATTTACTTTCGTATGCATATTTTTAACATTAAATTTAACATTTGATACTTTAAGATTGAAACATTTTATAAACTATTTTATTAAATTAAACATTAAACTTTAATATTTTACACTTTTTATTACAATTAAAACACTTTTAACACATAAATTAAACTATTTCAACGGACGACACTTGAGAACGACCGATTTTAGAATTTGCGAAAAGAAAACTAAATTTTAGTACAATTATATGTATTTAGTAGAGTAACCAGTTCAAAATTTTGCACATTATACCAGTGTGACCAGATTTTAAAATGACATAAAACTAAGTCGCGTTCAAAAAAAAGCAAAAAAATTTTGTTTTCGGCTAAAAAATTAAACTAAAATTTTAAATTGCTTTTTAACTGTATTTTTTTAGTTTGGTATTAAATAAGGTTAATATAGCACTACATAAATTGTTATTTTTTTTTTTTTAATCCAAAGGTAAAGGAATTGTTTAGATATCACTTTTAAACCTATTTGATCAGCATAAAATTCAAACTATTAATTGAACGAATTTCAATAAGACTTCAAATGAAATACATTAATGTACATAATTTTCAGTTTCATACATTTTTCAAATCCATATATACATATTATAAATTTATATGTCTGTTTGCCAATCACTCGTATATGAAATTTTTAAGACAGAAGAAGATCCAGCCAATGAAATTGGCTACGCTCTTCTTCAAAATTTAGCCTGGGGAAAACCGGTCAAATAAGTCATATGAGTTGTCACTTAATATTAAAAATTTATTAAATTGGAAAACCTAAAAGTATGCGAATAAAACAAAGAAATAATTTTGTTTATTCAGTTCGTTTATGTGCCAATCACCCATAAAGGACTGAACCGATTTTGTTGAAATTAAAAGCACAAATACAAGGATCCAACTTACACAAATACATCGCAGACGTCTAAACTAGTGGCTTTTTATCTGAAATGATATTTTTTTCTTTTAAAAGCAATTTTTTATTGCCAACAGTCATCACCTACTTCAAACCTCTTTTCGTTTTCCTTTTACAAACAAATATGTGGCCCAAAAACTAATAGGATAAAGGGTAATGTTAACCTCATTTATAATATATGTATATAGATTCTCAGTCAACACCGGATGAGTAAAAGTAGTTTTACATAAAATTGTAGAAAAAATTTTCTATACATTTTGATTTTATTTGGACAATTTTATTATTACCCATTGGATAATATTGTATCTTATATTTATGAGAGTTGTGCAAAACCTTACAAATGGTAGAATCCGTTCTCAAAGGTGCATGAATTGAGGGTTCTCAGCCAATTTTCGGCAAATCTTTATCTTTTGCATTTCGGATTCTTGTATAAAAGCCCAAACGCGGGAAGAGAGGTATCCATATCTGGCTTTGACTGTCTTTCCGATTCCATATCGAGTATCCTTGCGAATTACCCGAAAAGTGAAATTGTTGTTGCTGGTGATTTTAATGTTCATAATTCGTCTTGGATACGCCATTCAGGCCGCACAACTCCAGAAAGCCAATACGTGGAGCTATTTGCCGCGAACAATCACCTTGCGAAATTAGTGAATGAACCTACTTACTTATCGTGTGTAGATGGGCATGAAAATAACACCCTCGTCCTTTTCCACACTACACGTTCTGAAAAGTATGTAGTTAAAGTCCTTGCACCACTTGGAAATTCGAATCATTGTACCATTTCTGCACTCTTCACAATGCTTCACATACAGCTACGAAGCGCTTGGTTTTCAATTACGGGAAAGCACGTTGGGTTGAGCTTAACGATTTCTATGGGCGTTTCAATTGGAAACTTTGTTTCCTTGATTGTAATGTGAATGCCATGGCCGAAATGATTGTTAATATAATTAAGCCAGAGACGGATAATTTCATCCCATCCAGAAAGCTTCCAATTAAATCAAGAAATAAAACTTAGTTAGATCAGACGTGCAAACTTGCAGTCAGGTCCAGAGAAGAAGCATTCAGAAATTGGCGTAATGACAAATGCGATCATACTGATTCGCTCCGCAAACAGGCGTAATCTTCGTGTGCCGCAGTACTTAGACGTAACAAGGCTTTATACGAGCAGCGTCTACATGCTAAAGTTCTTACTTTTCCAAACGGAAGCAAGAGCTTTTGGTCATTCATTATAAGAACGACCAAGCATTCACTAACCCGGTTGAGAAGACAAACCTGCTGGTTGAAATGTTTGCAGGTAATTCGAACTTGCTGGAGAGCGATCAACCACCGCCCGAACTTGAAAGAGATTCAGTGACTATGCCTTGTTTATTATTACGTTTCTACCTTTTTAAAAACGTGTATGTATGAGTTCGTAGATTGTAGTTAAAATAAAATCAATCTTGTGTTAAGTTTTAATTTAAAATCCTTTATTCAACACAGTTTCGTGCATCACTGCTTGTAACCTTTTTACAGGCAATAACAATTTTCTATTCTTAATAACTCCGTCTGTTTACAATCTTGTAAACAACAACAATTACCTGACAGATCTTTCTACATAAAGATCTTCCAACCCGATCGTAGTTATAACTTAGGTTTGTAAACATCTACTTCTTTTAACTCTTAGTAGTTGTTGTTGCTTGTTTATTGTCTGTTACTTGTTTTCTTTGCTGTTAGTTTTTGTTGTTGCTGTGTTATTTTTATTTACTTTATCTCTGCTAAGGTTTGTTGTCGATTCTGGTTATTTATAAGCAGCATTTATAGTTGTTTTTGCAGCTTTTGTTTATTTATTTTAGCGATGTAACAAACGACAGTTGTTAAGTCTTCTGGGCCGGATGTAATTACAGAACTGGTCATAAAACAGTGTTCTTCGACGCTTGTGTGTCCATTGGCTAATCTTTTCAGTGCGTCTTATCGTACGGGTGTTTTTCCATCTTGCTGGAGGGTTGCCAATATTACGCCAATCCCTAACAAGGGTGCGGTTAGTAACCCTGAAAACTACCGCCCAATTGCAGTTTGTTCGGCACATTCAAAAATTATGGAGAATATGATAAACACCACTTTGTGAAATATTAGAAGTCCAACAATTTGCTGAGCGATCGCCAATATGGTCGCTCTACTGGTGATCTGCTTACGTTACTCTCTGAAAGGTGGAACAGATCTATTCATGGATTTGGTGAAAGTAGGGTTGTGGCCATGGATGTATCCAAGGCGTTTAACAGAGGCACGAGGCTCTCATATCCAAACTTATTGCCTTTGGTGTCAATAGTCACTTCTCTCGATTCATATCGCGCTTTCTCAGAAATCGCACTGTAAGACTGGTTATAGATGGGATCTCATCCGACGAGTTCAGGATAAGTTCAAGAGTACCGCAGGGCTCTGTTCTTTCTCCAACTCTATTTCTAATATTTCTTAACGACTTTCTTCTTCTCACTTCTAATCCTACCTACTCTTTTGCAGATGACAGCAACATTTGTCATTCATATTCTTTTGATTGTAGGCCGAGCCTCTTGAAGATTGAAGCGTAAAGGCAGAATATGAACGACTCACTTATAAACGACCTATAGAAAATCTATGAGTAAGGTCGCGCGAACAGGGTCGACTTTAATGAGCGCAAGACCCAATATTGTTTCCTGACACACAGTCGTGGTGGTGTATTGCCACCTGTACTTATGGGTAATGTAGATATTGAGGAATCAGATACTCTTGATGTTTTGGGCATGGGAATTCCTGTCGAAAGAATCACTCATGTGCCTCGGTTTTTTAAGACGGTGTAAGAATAACTTCGCTCCATCTGATCTCCTTAGTATTTACAAGACCTATATCCGACCCAAATTGGAATACAACTCTCATGTATGGGCCGGTGCTTCAAAGTATATTTTGGAGTTTCTCGATCGCCTACGGGAGAAGTTGAAAAACTCTTATTAATGACATGTGTTTCATTATTCTAGCGGTACTATAACGGAATGTGTTCTGACGAAATTAAGGAATTAATTCCTAAAAATCATATATTCATACGTAGCACTCGTATTTCTGGTAGAGCTCATCCCTTTGTAGTTGATTGTCCAGTGAATCGCACAACACATTTTCGTTCGTTTGCGAAAGTCTTCCCCGCCACTTACGACATGAGCAAATTTAAATCGAACGTCCACAGACACTATTCTATCTATCATTCTTCCCACAACCTATTTTCCTAGTACCAGCACAATGCACTGCATGAGTAGGAGTTATCCCTTGAGTGCTGGTCTCAAGAGAAAAAAAAAGATATTTCATTTGTTTGTAAGTTATCGTAGGTCAAAAACACGCATAAAAAAACCGATTAAACCCTTTTTAGGCAAAAATATCATATGTGCCCGAAAACCTGAATATCTCTGAATATACAATCATTTCCATAAAAAAGTTTTCAATTTATATTAACATATCGGTTATTATACCACATTTAATAATTGGTATTAATATAACCAGCCAAAGCAAAGAAATTTTGAAATACGCTCTCCTGTAAAATTTAGTTGTTGCAATATACGATAATTTTGAGCAAAAGGGTCATATATATGTATATATATATATATATATATATATATATATATATATACATATATATATATATATATATATGTATATGCATACATATACATATATATGTATATATAGCTGACAGCTTTAATATTGGCTTTCAATTCTTCAAGAGTTTCTTTTTGGTTGACTTAATATGGCCCCATAAAAAGTAACCCAGAGGGTTTGAATCGCGCGAACGAGGAGTCCAGTGAACAGGACCAATTCTGAAATGAAAGTTTTCACCAAATTGATTTTGCAAATAAGTAGACTGTTAAGCGCGCTGTATGGTAAGCTGTGCCGTCCAGTTGGAACCAAATATCGTTAAAGTTAATTCCTACAATTTGGAGGTACTGCTCTGGCGTTAAACGAAATGTTAACACAGTTTGACATTCTCAGAAGTCAAATCATGGTTATCGATAGTTCTCATGCAGCTAAAAAAACACCCTCTATTAGATGTAGTTTGCTTTCTGATTAATTTTTAGATTTGTGCTTTGTCATAATAAGTTTGAGAATTGTTTTTAGAATCAGCTTAGTAAGTATAGCAGCAAGTGTATTTAAAATCATACTAATGCTAGACACTTGCCAGGTTTTCATTATTATAACGGCCGTTATTCTTTGTTGCTTCAATTTTTAAAATCATCCTCAATTAATCTTTTCAACCCAGTTTTGGTTGTTCTTTTCTATGTTTTCACTAAAGGATACGACATTTTTATCTACCACAGACACTTTACCCTTATTTTTGGGAAAATAAAAATAGTTTATTAGTGTATGGTTTGCTAAGAACAGAAAGATGTACAAAAGTGATATATTTTAATTCAAACGTTAATCGCTAGTTGCTACTGTTATTGATTAATAAACACCACACAGAGTATACCTTTACCAACACTAATTGTTCGAAAAACTAAATGGGTAAATAGCTTATAAACTTACTGTTTTTGCCTCCAAACACAAGCAAAAATAATTTTGTTATACAATTATTGTTTTAATTAGTTTAGTTCTGTTAAAAAATTTAAAATATTTTTGCAACAAAAGTTTAAATTTGTCTACTTAACCGTCTTTATAAAAATTAAAAATTCAAAATTCAAAAATAAATTAAATATTTAATACTAAAAAAAAACACTTTAACTGTAACAACTTCGTGACAGTATTTTGAAAATGTTTAACTTTTATGACATTCTCCTTTTTCTTTTGCATTCAAATAAAATTGAAAACAAATTATAATTAGTTCACGCCCTATATTTGAATAACATTTTTCTTTACTGCCAGCAAATATAAACAAGTGTTACATTTACTAAACAAACTAATTTCGATTAAAATAAGATACACACATCCGTACTTATACACCCGGACAAACCATTTGGAAACATTCAACATCAAATGTTGCAACTCCCAAACTAAAACCACTAAACAAGTGTGTCATTTGATACTTGTCAAGCCTTCGCACTGGGAAATTTTATAAAAACAAAAACCACATATACAAGCAAGGAGTCTAATAGCCCACAAATGGACTTTAATTCAGAGTCCGGCATAACATAACTCTGAGCTAATTTTCGCTTTTCCTCTCACAAATGCGTACAAACATACATAGGCAAAACCAAACAGAAAGCAATAAAGAGAAAATAAGCAGAACAATTCCCTGCGAGAAAAAATTTTTAATTGACAGTTTAATTTATATTTATTTTATATTTTTCTTAATTTTTTGTTTTTTAGTTTTGGTTTTCCCCATTATTTTTGTAACTGCTTTCAGTTTTTTTGCATTTATCGTTGTTTTCCTTTAAAACTTTCCGTTAAAATATGTAAACTTAAAAGGTGTAAGAGCACATTTTCCCATGTACAAAAGCATTTTTGTAAGAATAAAAATGCATCTTTTTTTCTTGCAGTGTGGTGTGAGGGACAGACTCCCAAATTACTACCATAATGATAAAATGCACTGGTATTTGTTTGCCTGTCACTGCTTTAGATAGCAAGTGAAGAAAAAGAAGAACCACAACAAGACAATAACAGTTGAAACGTAGAACGAAAATGAAAATGGCTAAAATGAAAAGAAGAGAAAGGGTAGTAAGTAAGACAAAACAGACATACAACTGGAACATGAATTTCACTGTGTCAATGTAACTGAGCTGAGAGAATATGGCTGTTGGATACAAATGTCGCTTCTTATAGTTAACTGTGCCGGCTGTTTGTTTATTTGGTCAGGATGGCATAGTTTAGACACTGGTGTAATACAAATCGCAAAGAACGAGTAAAATTGCCAAAAGGGTTTTCATGGCTACATGCCAGCAAGTGTAACAAGCAATAAAGAAAGAAAAAAGAGAAACCAAGAGCAGCGGAAATGAGCAGCATTATTGCAAAATTTTAAATAAAAACAATTAACCGCGGCAGTTAGAGACAGAAAAACAGCAAAAATAAAATGGTGTGTACGGCATGAAGAGGATAGGATTTGAAATTCAATAGAAATTTAAACATACATACAGCGAATAATAATTATGGTCTATGAGCGTATATCTGAAGACTTAAATTACTGAATAACCAGCCAAGCCATGTCATTAGATGTTACTAATGTTGCAACTAAGTGCTTGTGATAAGAAATTATTTTTCATTTAAAATACTTTTTTGAGCATATTTTTCTTTATTTTTATTGCCAAAAAAATAGAAGAAAATCTTCATTAATAAAGTCATTAGACCGTTTTTTTTTTTTTTTTTTTTTTTGTTTTAATGTACAATAGCTTTCATTTGCATTACACATTTACAAGAATGAAAGGCAATGAATACAAATTTAAGCTATTAAAGAGACGTTGAGAAATTTCAAATCAAGAAGTTTAAGAAATGTATAAAGGGTGTTTTAATAAGAACGTCTGAGCTGTAATTTAAAATAAAATAACAAAAATAAAATTTATAACGGGTTATCATTTATTCGGTTTCAAGAGTAAAGTTAAATACAACACATATTAAGCTATGACCCTGACTTTGCATTATGCATGCCATTTAAACAACCACCTCTGGATTCATTCCAACATTATAGTAGTGTTTTGGCGATAACTTCGCGCATGTTGGTCCGCGATGATATGGTCTTTGCCGGAGCTTAAAAAAAGGCCTAACAGCGTTAATCCTGTGATCCTGGTGGTCAATTGACGTCGCCAATCCAGAAAAAAGTGAACAGAAAATTTCTCATGCAATGATGCCAAAATCGGTCAAGCTGTGGGGCTCGTGGCACCATTTTGTTGAAACCATGTATCGTCCAGTTTATAATCTTGAATTGTGGGCTAAAACGATTATTGTACGACCATAGGGCTCTTGATTGACGGTAACGATTTTTCCAGCGTCATTTTTGATAAATACAGCCCAATTACATCTACAGACTATACCGCGCACCAAATTGTCACTTATTCCTGATTCAGTCACTTATATCTTTTCTACAATCATTTCTAGGTTATCTGAACCCCATATGCGACAATTTTGCTTGTTGACATAACTACCGAGTAAGAAATGAGCTTTATTGCTAAAGAATATTTTGTTCTCAAAATCAGCATAAAAAGACTTTTACGCTATCACACAACCAGCATATTTACAGCGTTCGGAATGGTTAGTTGGCTATAATTGTTGCATGAGTTGGACTTTATATGAACGGAAGAGCATATCCAAATGCAAAATACTCCGGCAAATAGACCCAATGCTGAGGACGCCATGAAATCGATAAATTCGGGTTATTTGGCACACTTTCACTAATAGAAACAATATTTCCGGTGGTTTTGAAACCACAAAATGTATGATTCACTAATTTGATATATTTGCTTAAAATTGAAAATCTTAGACTATAGATATGGTAACTTTTTAAATTCTAACTCTTACAGGTACAGGCATGTTTAATTACGAATGAGAAAGCGAATTACAATGAAAAAAAACGTTATCTTGTCAACATGGCATTACTTAATTCGGATTTTTTTTAGCTTTTTGCTAAGCTGGCTTGTAGAAGCCCTCAACCCTGGGTTCTTCTTCAGGTATATAACAAACTCAACACACGCATTTACAACCAAAATATTAAAAAGTGTGAAAGACCATATGAATCGCTGCTTTGTTTAATATTCTGGCGAAAATATGTCCCTGTTATCAATCTAATTTTTGTTTTTCATATAATTTAACGTGGCTTCTTCTCTCGACCTTCTATTTCGTGTTAAACACTGTGCCTAACGTAGAAAAATGGCTGTTCTTAATCAAACTTTTTGACAAATCGTTGTTGGAAAAAAAGTTATCGCACACAATCTTTCTTCCGTTCCCACGCAAAAAGATTGTCTATAAATCCTCAATCAGTTTTTATCCTATGATTTTCGCCGTTTATTAGCGCCGCCATTGTCATGTATATTTGCGCCTGCAGTGGATAAGACGAATTTGATCGCGAACTCACAAAATTTAAAATCGTTACTCGGCCATTTTAGATCGCATCAGTCGTGTGAAATCAAGATCACTACGAAAGGTACAAAAATGTTTATCAACAGTAACGTTGAACCCACTTTGGAAGTTTTTTTTATCATCAGAATAAGCAGAAGGAGAAATCAGTACAACGCCTTTTTTGTAACTGTCTTGCTCTACGAGAGTTTATAATAAGGGATTTAAGTGCATGTGTCTTTCATGATATGGACTGTCTCAGAGATATGTCAGTGGCATATTTGGTGAATTTTGAGGTACCGGTTGACCATAGTAATTTAACATGATTTGCACATTAAAGCTTAAGGAGGGCTTGACTAGAAATCTCTTGCCTCTGACTATAGGATAATGATATGTTTTGGGTTTCTTCTTTTTCTTTAAAAAGGGCCTCAGGTGACCCATGCAATCTAAACTAACCTAACCTTTGGTTTTTCAACGAAATCATTTCTGCTATAGCTGTTGCTTTGAATATTTTTTAATGTTACTAATTAATGAATATAACCAATATACTATATGAGTAAATCTTCTTACTAAATGTAGAGCCAAATACGCTGTAAATCTATGTATTTTTCGGTTTTCCATATTCATCATTTTTTCTACAGCTTTGAGTACTCTCACGTCCATAGCGCTACACAGTGGTTCAACTTATATAGAGTAAACGGCCTAAAATAATTCCAGTTAGAATATCATCGTAAAAGACACTGCTTTAAATAATTATTTAAATTATTTATTATTAAAATGGGTGTGGCTAATGCCTAAATATATCCCCTAACGCCCACTTTTTCCCCTTACCATTAAAGACATGAGAAAATAATTTACGCAATTTATTTTATATAAAATTAAAAATATATTTGAAAATATTATAAAATGTTAAAAGAAAATCGATCTAGAAAATAAAAAATAGATGACAATGAAATCAATTTTTAATTTCTTGGTTATTTTCGTGCTCGAATACATAGGGATCTGAAGAATCTACAAGTAATTGCGCGATATTTTCATGAGGTGCTTATTAAAAAGCATAATGACCCTGCCAATTATTAACAGACTTCTAGAAACTAAGTCGAATTTTCTTCATAAATAAATTCATAAATTTCTTCAATAAATTCATAAATAGTTCTTTTACTATATAGGATGTAAGTAATAATATCTCTAAACTTGGAAATGTGGCAAAAATTGGATAAAAAATGTATTTGCTTGAGAAATAGACATGGATTCCACAAGTTTACCTAAAAACAGTATATATCATTCGAAAGATAATTTTCTTTCTAAATTTGATGAGGAAGATAAAAATGCAGAATATTCAAGTAAATTATAAACACGTAAGTACATGAAGGTTCAAAAAACTGGTTTTGGAAGTGAATCAAAAAAGATAGCTTTGATCTGTGGAAGATAACACAAAAAGTGGCCCTAGGCGGCAGCTGAAGTTAACAGTATAGAATCTTAAAACATTCACTAATCAGGGGGGAACACAACTAAAACTTTTACTGAAATTATTGAATTGAACAAGCTAATGACAATAAAATTATTTTATAATAAGAAGCAAGTAGTAACTGATAATATGCCTTTTCTTTTGAGGGTATTTTTGGGGGAAAAATAGTGATGCAGCATTTGATGAAAAAATTTTGATTTTAATTTTTTTTTAGCCTAAACCATTGTGCACCGGTTAATTACATATTTTGTGTCCTCACAAATAAGTATGTAGCATATTTCATCAAGCACTATGTCTCAACAAAAATTCGAAATTGGAATGGGGCATGTACAAATTTCCACTACTGAGCCTAATGTTGACATCAATGTCTTGAATCAATATTTTGAATATGTCTGTTTCCCCGCCAACTTATAATTTTTATGAGGAATTATGTTCAGTTCCAATTGGGAACAGATTCAGCTTTCATCGTGTCTATGCGAGGTCCTGGGAAGTTTTTCCTCTGAAAAACCAAAGGCAACGGGAATGAATAGCTTGAAACCTTTGGCATTTCTACCGAAAGGAAACTTGAGAAACTTTTCTATTTCTTGGCAACGGCTTCCAAGCTGGTACTCTGTTTTTTTACAATAACAAGCATTAAAATACACTTAATGTGAATCGAGGTGTCCCTCAGGGGTTAAATCGTTAATATAAAGACAGAAAATATTAACGATTTACCCTGATTATTAGAGCACTGTGGGGTTCAGACGTATACTGATGATTTTCAAATTTTTTGTAGTTGTAAGTCTAATGAAATTTAGCGTTGTGTTAACTACATTAACTCCTACCTGATGACAATAAAAGATGGGGCTACATCGAATGGTTTGAGCATTAACCCCGCAAAATCGCAGTGCATTTAACTTAATAGAAGCAAGAGGACTCTTATTGATAGCATCAAGATAAGGATAGATAGGGACATCATTCAGTTTGTTAGTTCTTACAAAATGTGGGAATTATGTTCCATGATAAACTTTCTTGGTCCAACCATATATCTGCTGTAGTAGCCCGTATAAACGGAAGCTTTAAAACTCTCAAACATTCGACGCCGTTTAACATCCACCTTCTTATAAGAATTAAGTTTATAGATCGTCTAAGTGGTCTAGGAATAATGATGGATGAGGTTAGATATGCTATTAAAAGATTGAAGATCAAAAAAGGTCCTGATTCTAATAATTACCAGATGAAATAATTAAATTAATAGATGATGATAATCTCAATATCCTTGTAAGAATATTTAATCAAATCTACAACACTGGCAGACTTCCTTCCATGTGTTTACAACCAATTTTATAACAATCTCATAGAAGAATAACCGTAAGTCTTGTAACGACTACCGACTTATAAGCCTCATGAGCCACACCCTTAAAATTTTTCTGAGCATAATTCAAAACCACATTTACAACAGATGTGAAATGCGTATGGGTAGAGGCCAATTTGGATTTAAATCAGGAACTGGTACCCGTGAAGCACTATTTTGCATTTAAACTCTTGTACTAAATTGTAAGGATGTGCATAAAGATGTTTTATATGCTTCGTAGATTATGAGAAAACATTCGATAAAGTTAAACATGATAAACTGATGGAAGTACTGCAGAGTTTGGACATAGATCCGAAAGATATTCAATGCATTCGAAACCTATATTGGAATCAAAGTGCTCATATTAGAAACAATGATGGATGCAATAGAAATATTGAAATTCAAAACAGAGTGCAACAAGGCTATATCCTTTCATCATTACTTTTCAGTTTGGACGCAGAAGATATATTCGATGAGGTGTTGTACGAGATACAAATGCTTTTAAAAGTTAAAGGCGAATTCATTAAAAACGTACGTTATGCCGACGATACTACAATAATATCAGATTATATTTCAGTCCTCCAGATACTTATGAACAAATTCAGGACTTTCAGGCATTTATGATCTAAACATCAACATAAATAAAACCAAAATGATGATCGTAAGCCGTAACAAAACTCCATATACAAATGCACAATTTACTGTAAACAATAATCGAGTGGAACGTGTCTTGCTATAAATATCTAGGTGCGTGGCTTACTGAAAGTTGGACGGCAGACATGGAAATCAAATGTCGATTTGAAATGGCCAGAACTTCTTTTATAAAATATAAGAAACATTCAACTTCGCTTTCGTATGCTTAAATGCTACTTATGATCAACACTGCTATATTCCATGGAGTCTTGGACCCTTAAAATGGATCACAAATATACTTGAAAGTTTCGAGATTCATTGACAGAAATATTGAGAAGATTGAACACCGAGAGACAACTACTTCACACGATAACAATTCGTAAAACTTCATATTTTGGCCACATTATCAGAGGAGAAAAGTATGAATTGCTACTTCTTATACTTCAGGGTAAAATAGAGAGTAGGCGTGGAATCGGACACAAACAGATGTCCTGGTTACGGCTGGCATTCGATCAGACTTGGAGAACTGATCAGACTTGCGGGTAACAGGAAGCAGTTTGCACACATTATACATAATATTGTAGTATATATATACATGGATGCAATATCATATAGTTGTGATTCGCATACATAGTTTTGCCAATAGTTTGCAGATCTCAATATGTTATATGTGTACAGAATATGTATATGTGTACAGAACCCGACAGCTAAAGAAATTATTCCATCTTTACTAGGGTAACTTTCCAACTTTTACACGGACCAGTTTTCCATCGTTTTCAGTATATTCGATTGGGTTATACTATGAAAATTGGATTTCTTCTATATCAGAGTAACCTGGAGTTAGATTTGTTTGATTGCCGCTCTTTGCATACGAGTATATACAGTATTAATTCAATTACTGACATTATAAATGAATGTATTTACATAAAACATTAATATATTTATTAAAAATTTGTTTATCATAACTAGAATTGCTCGTAGCAATTACAAATATTACTTTTAATATCACTCATTATTTAAATATTCTCATTAAATATTCATGCTGGGGTGTTAGGGTGTAAAATGAAAGGCATAAATATAATAGCCTCTATGGAAATTGAAATTAAAAAGAAAATATATTATTTCTCGAGTTTTATTTATTTCTTTGCTTTAAAATTTCCCAGAGAGAATGTAAGAAATGAAGAAAATTTCGATACAAATTTGATTGCTTGGCATAAGCTTAAAAAGATAACCATGTCATAAAATGGTTTTTCACTTTCGTTTTCTTAAAAACGCCTATCATTTCTCATATTCCATTTGCATTAAGAGACGTCTTTGGGTTTTCCGTTAACACGGAAGGCGGAGTATTGGTGCGTATTAATGTATGGTAAGGCTGTTAAAATTTGTCCTGTTTATATGCTTCGATATAAATAATAAATTTTATTGATACATTCGTTTTAACAATAATTTACTGTTTTTTTTCTTTTCTTTTTGTATATATGATGCATGTTGTACATTCCCTTAATGCGTATGATTGTCAAAGTTATTGCCATTGCCATCGACATCGTCGTCAACAACATCATCATCATCGTCAATATCATCATCAACGTGGCACTTTCATTTGCTATTACTGCTTCTGCTATTGTTGTCATCAACATATCCCTTGATAGCAATAAAAATTTGACATATACGTGACACTTTATCTGATGACTAGAGTATAAAAATGAAAAGAAGGTTTTTTTATACGTAAAAAAAACAAAAAATAAAAAAAGATATTGGGGTTTCTAAAGCGTTTTACTTTTCTTTTTTTATTTCCATTTATTTATTATAATCAACATGATGATCATCATACCCTACATGTTGACATGGTAATAAAATGTGTATCTGTGTGTGTGCGTGTAGTATAATTTTTTTATCTGCCATCTCGAAAGTGGATTAAGAAGATTGCCTTAAGTGAACAGTAAATTATTGGCCATTAAAATTGAATTTAATGTCAATGTCTTAATTAATGAAATAATTGTTTTTCCCTAAAATATTTTAAAGAGTAAAAGAATTTTTTAACGGTTCGATTAAGAAATGACCTAAGATATATCAATTGATATGATTTTCTTTAACAAAAACAACAAAAGTTTTTAATTTAATTGGGGTATATTATGGTATACAAGAGGTTTGAACACTTTCCAAATCTTAATTGTATGCCATGTTTACATGACAACGTTTTCGGTATTTCGCCTTATCATTCACTATTCAACGCCCAACTATGAATCAAACTATTGTACATAATTCACCGTACAAAATTTTGAGAGCAAATTACAGCAATTTTAAACAATTTAAATTCAATTAATGTGATCTCTATCATTATCATTATTATTGCCCCTTAGATGATATTTTGTGTGCTTGTGTAGTCACGAAAGATACGCTACAGTGAGCCCAAGACCAAATATGATGTACAATCGTTCTCTGTAAACATACCACTCATCTGTTCTCACTACAGAAAGGGGCAGGCTGTAAGTTATGTTTAAACAGTAATTTCTCCGCTCTCCGAATGAAGTCGAGTAAATGCCTGATAGAAAAAGATCTAATCTCCTACGGATCCAATTGACACCATTCTAGCGCAACACAGTCGCACAAAGTGTGCCCGTGGTTTTATCCCTCTCAGTCTCTCCTAGGGCATATAACCTGCTGGTAGTATCGGCCCAGTATAAAATACACTATCCTGCTAATGTCAGCCCTTCGTAATTTTTTGCAGTTCTCCTCTATAAAAGAGAGGCCCTACCGCTCATTGGGCCTATTGTAACTTTTTGGCGCCTTTCCAATGCGCGACATTAAAGGAGTGTTTCGATCTGTTTACCTTGTTTCTGACCTCTACTCAGTTAATTCCACGAAAGGATTATAGGAACGACCTTGTTAGTTACACCAAGTTGTTGAAGTTAGCCAAAGCAATCTTTTACTAGTCACAATTTCAGTGTACAGAAAGTTAACGTCCTCAGTGCTGCTTGACTATCCGAATATATGGTTATGTGCGCATTTCCAATGCGTCTCTGTAGGTTTATCTCAGCGCACACTGAAATTGCGTGAGTCAACGCAAGACCGTAGAAACCATTCTCCTCGCTCAGAAACATGTTCTTGAACCTCCGGTCGAAAACTAGTTTAATATTCATATAGCCTGTGATCGAACGCACGACCATACGATCTGAAACGATTACTAGAATGCTCATGCCACCAAAGTGCCCTAGCTTTAGTCATGACGTAATATGAATCTTCAAAGTATTCCTCATAGCATTCCTATTATAGCCTAAATGGCTGCATGGCTGCAATAATAGTCTCACAGGCTTCTCAATGTGATCTCTAGTTTGTATTTCTTTTTTGTCCTCAACATCTATACATAAAAATCAAATAAAAATATCATACACAAGAGAAAAAATGGCCGCTCGTATTCCTCCCAGTTAACACATTTTAAACAAATTAAGAAGAAGAGGTTAACTCGAATAAACAAAAACCTGCAAAAAGAAAAAGAATAATAGTCAAAATCAATTAGAAAGATGTCATATGATCAAGCTAATCCATATATATAATTCAATCAGCGAACTAATTACAAATCTCGTGTGAATTTATGCTAAAGGGAATTTTTCATGAATAATTTTGATTTGTATGCCCCACTAGAGTAACTTTTACAGCGTTTCTGGGGAGCTTTGTGTTGTATACCTCTCAAATGTATTCCTTATAAAAAAAGTTTAAAGGAATGCAAATAAATCTAATGATTTGTATTGACAACCAAGTGAAAAAACTGCCACGCTAACCATTCTCTGGCTATAAAAGAAACAATATTTACTTTGAATAAGAAGTTGACACACCCACTTATTCCAATTCGCTGATATTTCGACTAGTGATGTGTATTGACTACGAAGTTATTTAGACTAAATTCAGAACTCTCCACTATTACCGTTCCAAGGATGTACAAAAATAAATATTGTTACGAAAACATAAAAACAAAATACACCACATCAGCGCTTTTAAAACTGTATTGTGGAATTTTGGTATATTTGTAACTATGTGTCACCCTGTCAATGCAGTACTTATTTGCGTATCTAGCAGCACTGCCAATTCGACCATCTTTATGTGTTACATTTGGATTAACGGATATGAGACATTTACCTTTAAGGTATAAAAAGAGGCTGCTTTACCTACGTCACAGTTAAGTTCCGTTTTGTTGTTATAAAATAAAGTCATGTTTAAGCGGAAATAAAAGTGTTGTATAAACGAATATTAAGCTGTTGTCTTAAGATAAGCTGTCACAAAATAAAGTGAGAAAATAAAAACTGTAAAACAACAACAAAGTGGTGTTAATTTTATTTTAACGCAAGTTAAACGAACGCAAACGTTTTAAAAAGGTTAAAACGTAACAATATTTACTTCATCCAAAAGTTATTTGGACCAAATTTAGAAACTTAAAATATTACCGTTCTCTAGATATAAAAAATCAATATTTACTTTGTATTGCAGGTACCACATCCGCTTATTAGCCCTCTAACCGACAAACCTGCCCTTAGGCGGGGTATATTAAAAGTCAAATTTTTAGATAAATTTTGTAAAATAATTATATCTGACTTAAGTGAAACTTAAAAAACATCAAAAAATTTGTCATTAACAATTTTTGGAAAATAAATTTATTTTTATATCTTTATTTTGCATTTAGAGTTTTTTTATCCAATTATTTTGTAAAGCTTAGCTTTTTATTGGTAAAACAAGAACTCCGCCAAGAGGCGAATCTGCCGGCTGCCAGTTCGTTTTGCGTATACATATTATCTCTTTTAAAAGACCTTTTTTTATAAAAATATAACAGTATTAGATATAATTGCCTCTTAAAATGTTCCAACGAGTTTGTTGGCTTTGAATTTTCTTGTGCGCATTGGCAGGACACAAAATGTGAGGTTATTATCAACTTATGCTGGTATTAAAACATTTAAAACCGTAATTAGCGACGAAAAATCTTTACAAAATATGGCGAAAATTAAATCCTATGTTGAAGTAGACCCCAATATAATCAAAGAATACAATTATCATATGAGTGGCGATGATATAATGAACAGCTTACTAGGACGATACCATATTAGAATGAGTGTGGACTTTACCTCAATTTGACCATCTAATTGATATGTCATTATTGAATTCATATCTCCCTTTTAAACGCATTCATGACATTGACTGCAACGATATCTTTTATTTAAAATTACCAGACTTCCGAAGTGGCAGATGTACTTTGCTATTATGCAAATACTTCCGTCAAAAAACGTGTGGAAAGACCGCAAAGCCAAAGCTAAGAGGCAAAGAAAGTAAAAATATCTTATAATTAACCATATGACATCCGCTTGGATAAAGTTGGACATATGCCTGAAGTTTTGGGCTGGAATGCTAAAAGAATGTGCAAATGCAGAGGGAATCACAAATGTTTTGCGCGAGGTGTAAGCTAATCAAATAATAAAGAATGTTTTTAAAGTTACCACACAAGATAAGCAAAATTTTGAAATAAAACATATTGAAAATCCTTCTTTGGTGAAAATATTTCTCTAAGTTAACAGGCAAGCTGGAAGATTAGTTTTTCAACTTTTTACTTTAAAATATTGTTACGTTTTTACTTTTTTAAAAACGTGTTTTTATGAGTTTGCAGGTTGTAGTTAAAATAAACTAAATTTTGTGTTTGGTTTTAATTAAACATCCTTTATTCAACACAGTTATGTGCACCACTGCTTGTAATCTTTTTACAGGCACTATCAATTTTTATTCTTAATTACTCTGTCTGTTTACAATCTTGTAAACAACAACAGTTACTCGACAGATCTTTCTGCTTAAAGATCTTCCAACCCGATCGTTGTTATAACTTGGGTTCGATCAACCTTTTCAACCAGAGGTTATCCACACTTAGCTCTCTTTGCTGAGTTAGCTCCAACTAAACTGGTTTTTACTTCACTACTAGCTTCGCGAGTTTACTCCTTATAAACTCTCTTCACACCTATAACACATTTGCTGAGTTAACTGCTTCTTATTCGCATCGATGTGCTTTTTATATGGCTGAGTAAGCAATACATCGAAAGCTCTCGAACCTCTCGATATTTCAGGTAGATTCCATTTTTTTCTTTTAATTTCTTTTTAGTTCTCTTGTAGCCATACGTATGTAAACATCTACCTCTTTTAGCTCTTATTATTTGTTGTTGCTTGTTTATTGTCTGTTACTTGTTTTCTTTGCTGTTAGTTTTTGTTGTTGCTGTGTTATTTTTATAAATAGCACGTATAGTTGTTTTTGCAGCTTTTGTTTATTTATTTTAGCGATGTAACAAACGATAGTTGTTCCCAAACTTGATTTTCGTGACAATATTATTTTTCCCGCAACTAAAATAAAACTACAAATAAAATTCGCCGGTTAGAGGATTAAAATTCGCTCATATTTCGACTGATGATATCAATTAACTACGAAGTTATTTGGACCAAATGCAATATTTTCTTTGCTGCTTCGGTGTCCGATTGCCGACGACTTTATTGCTCGCCTGGTAATGTTGGCTTAGGGTCTTCGCTGTGCCTGGCCAATCCGACACCATTTCCGTTTTCGTATTTTTGGTTCAACAAGGGTTTCCCCGCACTCATGCTCACAAACGCTCGTTTGAAATGATATTCAGCCAGAAAATTTTCAGAATACGGTGGAGGTAGCATTTGACGAATACCTGTACAGTGTTGGTGTCACACAGTGTTGAATTCCACGACACACACCCATAAAGCACAATTGAATTCACACATCTGTTAAAGATGTTATCTTTGATGCGCTTCCTGACATTATTAAGGTCTCCGTAATCTTGCTTTGGTTTATTTATGCGGTGTACGACATCCTTTTTCGGGCCCTCATTAGTTGTGATAGTACTGACCAGATAGCGAAATGATTGGATGTCTGCAATTTTTTCTTGTCATAAAGCGAATTGCTGTGTTTTATTTCCATAGTCTTAGGTTTTAAGATGTTGAATTTAAAACCGCAGGCTGCAGCTTCGGCTCTGATTTTTCTAAGTTTCGATTGCATGTCATCAAATGTATGTATGCGAAAGCAAGCAGATGTCGTGTCTGTATCATAAATCTTTGAAGCGACCATTTACATGCAACGCGATGTCTCGTGGGTTTAAAGTGACACTTTTTACTAAGCTGTGAGTGACTATGTTGAATAGAAGAGAGGATTGCGCCTCGTGTAGAATGCGACATATATAATTTTAGTAAAGCGTCTTAATAGTCTTATGAGTTGACATAATACTTTCAATGAATTTCATTGCAACTTTTTAACTGAAATACCAGCAATTATTCTAATGTAAGAGCAACGAGAGTCTATACCAATTTCCAAAAATATTTTCTTATCGCTGATTAAAGCAATTGCCCATGCCTGGTTGCATGTCTACCTGTTATAACCCTTGTCTAAACAGCACTAAATGCTTTTGCAATTTATATCTTTATTTCTAATGGTCTTTACAAATTCCCTTTTAAACACTTTACACTTTATTATACTTCGCATCTGCGATTAATATCAGTGCCCATTCCAATTCTCATTTTTCCTTATTTTATTTGAATTTCAGTGGCACATTTTGAAGAATATAAATCAATTACTGGCAATACTTTAAAATAATTTTATTTATTATTATTTTCACGCCATAATATCCTTTCCATTCTTTCATTTCAAACGTCATTTCCTTGTGTACGAATTTCTTCTTTTGTTTATTTCATGGTTACGTGAGTTCTAAACTAATCAGGTTATATTGTGATAGGCTTACCCCGTCTAAGCTCATTATTTTACTTTATTTCTCCCTCTATCTCTCACTCAATTCTTATTACATTGGGAGTCAGTGGTTTAAATTAAGGATTTTTTTTTACGTTTCACATGCTAAAGGTGTTCAAATACATAAAGAAAAAACGTAAAAATTTTGCAAATCATACGACAGTCTATACCGTAATCACTACCTTGTGACATTATCGTGTTGTGAAAATCTTTTAAGGAGAAAATCTATCACTCTAATATCACTCATTTTGTTAAATTTTGAAATTCTTTTCGATTGAATTTTTGTATTACTTGAGTGCTTGAGAGTACTTGTGGCGGTAAAGGTGTGTTGCCAGCTCAGCCTCACGAAGTCGAACAATTTTTTTTTGCAAATATTTTTACTTGAGTTGAATAATAATAAGTTTTGTTACTTTCAAAATATTTTTTTTCGCTGCTGTAAATCCAATACAAACGTGTTTAGAATTAATTTAATTGTTTTATTAGAAAAAACAGTTGGTTTGCTTTTTGTAGAAATCCTTTAGGAAAACAGAGGAAACAAATAGTGTTAAAAGTGAAATTTTCTCGTGTGATAATGTTTAGTATTAATCAGCATGATTTTTATAAAATTTACACAAACAGCAATTTTTAACACCTTTAAGTTGCTAAAACTGCTTGAAATAAATTAAAAAATTTTAAACATTTTATTTTTAAATTTGCTTTTTCTTAAAATTTTGTTATTAATTTGTATTTTCAAAAGGAGTAGAGTAGTTCAGAGTAGATTTGAGGTAATATGCAATAAAAAATTTTATACAAAAATTTCATAAAATAGAATTATAGAAATTAATATTGTTTAAGTTAAAAAATTATAAATAAATAAATTTTAATATTTGTTGGTGGAAGTCTAAACGAGCCTAATTTGCTTGAAATACACTTCTGTTTACCGAGAAAAAAACTTTTTTTTTTTTAATTGGTCTGCTAAGTATTTTCTCCCTTTTCAACGAAACGTAATACTCTTGTCTATCGATACTTTAGACAGCTAGGTAACGGGTGATTTTTTAACCATTTAATTAAAAAAATGATAACAACAAAATAGAATAAAATATTTATTTGGAGTAATAAACGAAAACCTGCCACCTAGTTTTTAAATATTATTTCACTTAAATGCCAGCTGTAGTGTTGTCTTCCACGGCTAGAAATGTGGCTGACTTGTACTTCTACACGAGGAACTTTACGTATACCCACACAAAAATTTTCTTATGGGATCAACTGCATGATCTTGGCAACCAATACACTATTTAAAAACGTGTGACAAAATTTTCATAAAATTTGCCTCTAAATTGTTTTATGGTATCGTGTTTTGCATTAAACGTGGAACTGTCTTGGTGAAAGTACAAGTCTACCAAGTCCAACACTTCAGTTATTGGGCAAAAAAAAAGACTGTAATCGTAGCACTATACCTTGATTTATTGAGTGTGACGTTGCGATTTGCATCGTTCTTGAAGGAGGATGGCCCAGTAATGCCGTTGTCACAGAAATCTCACCCAATCTCAGCCAAGTCTTCAATTGCCTCCGGTTGCAGTTCACCACCAAATCGGCAACTCTGTTTGTTAACGTAACCATTGAGCCAAAAATGAGCTTCATCGTTGAAGATAATTTTTCACATACAACAAGAAATTGTATAACTAAATTCATTAATCTATTTAACAAAGCATTTTAAGCATTGCTGTATGTCACGCAATTTTATTTTTCTTTTTTTGAAAACGGAAAAATTTACACTAAAAAACCACCTAGCAAATCTCTGTAATATCGCATATTAGCCCATAAGCTTCAGTTATGTTCGATTCAAAATGTTTCCAAATTTGAAACACTTTTTTCTTATATTTGAAAAGAATTTTAGTAAAACAAATACGGGTCGTTTTAATCGATAACCTTTTGAAACTTTTGAGGTAAAGCCAATCAAACAGTGTAGAACTTCAGAGTTTATAGAGGGAAAAACTGATCCAACTGAGATTTGCAGGCCTCTACGGAATTTTAATAAAAATCATTACGATAATTTTGGAGAGATCGAAATAAATGGTACTCTGAGATGAAAGAGTCCGGGCTATAAAATGAATGCATCAAGACTTCTCAGCCAGGCTATATGCAGTCTTGTCATGATGATGAATTCTGGCGGTTTTAATAGACTTGCTTGCCTCAATCTCTTTAACTGTTGTCCATAATAAGCAATTCCCTTTCAATCTCACCAGACACATAATTTCGTTTCATGGTATTAATCATGGCTACCACCGCCTGCAAAGTTTCATTTTGCTTCCCCTATGACCTTTTCGCACATTACTGTAGTACAAGATCAACTTTTTATATCCTCATCGTTCTGTTTTAATTATGAATTGCAAATGTAAATTCGGTCCATTAAATTTTTAATTGTTCGTTCATGTGGCATCCAAACATCAAGCTTCTAGCTTTTTACAAATGGTTAATAACTGTTTGGTGATAAATGCCTAGTACCCTAATTATTTCCACGATGCTCATATCGCTCATTTATTGCAACAGTGTCATATCTCAAAAAACAAAAGAGGTGTTTTAAATTTTAATTTCCCATTACCTCACATTGAAATGGAAATAAACACTTTGCTCGTATGCTCATAACTTTGTACGAATCGCAAAGAATTTTTCACACAATGTACATCACTATTGGCGGAATGTTTTAGAATACTTAAGTAAAAAATCACATTTTTTGAGCTATGACACTGTTGCAATAAATGAGCGATCTACCGGTCCTTCTTAATTTTTTCATGAAATCCTCGTTTTTTTTAGCGATTTGTAGCCTAAAGAGATGTGCATTTTTAACAACGAAATTACGAGACCTAAAACGAATAAAACATTTCGCTGTCCTAGTTTTAACCGAGCACCTAATATGTGGGGGAATAATTATCATATTTTGTTCTGTAGCGCCAGTTGCAATCTAGTTCTAAATTACTACTTTTTACGTAGATGGGTTTAGTGTAGAAATTAAAGGAGTCGTAAAACTGTTTTTTGTTTTTAAATGATGCTCTAGATATCACATAAAATACTATAAACTAAGGTCGATGGCTATACAGATTTTTAAAAAAGGGTACTAAGTAGTGAGATCGATTATTCGACTTTTTTTAAAAACCGGTTTTCGAAAAGTAGCAATTTAAAAAAATCGGTTTTCGGTGAATAGTTATTTAAATAACCGGTTAAGCGGTTCATTTATTTAAAAAAAAATTGTTCTTAATTCTTGAAGCACAGAGCTGGACTACGTCGTTTTAGAAACAAGCAGTTACTGACGGAGAGTTTAAAATTAAAGTCGCAATCAATACTAACAGTAATTCTAACAGAATGGAATACAAAGTTTGTTATTATAGTTATAATTTAGGTGCATAAGATAACAAAAATAAAATTCTTTAATATACGAGTCCTTAATTGCCTCGACAAGAAAAATTGCTTAGGTTTCGAACAGCACTGTATGTAAATTCATGCACTACGTATTTAATAGTGTGTGTGTCACTGTGGTATGTTAGGTAAGACACCCACCTTACAACCAAGAAGTCATCGGCACAATCCCAGGCCACACTATCTGAAAATATTTAACAGCGATATCACCGCACTACATTAGCGACTGGTTGTGTGTATATACGCTATTAAAAATTTCTCTAACTAATATATCTGCCATTGGGAGCCTGCGTTTGTGGGTCGCTTTCAATTATTTTCCATATCACACAAAACTTATGAACAGTCACAACTCAAAATTTATCAAAGTCGCATTTTTTCCATGGACCAATTCATAGATCTAATCTCTAAAGATTTCGAAAATTTCGTTTGGATCACTGTCTTCCTTACATGAGAAATTCTTTTTATGACTGATTTTATGTTCCCGTGTCGCTTGTTCATCATCAATTAAAAAGTACTATTTTTAGTGTTAACAGTTAGACTATGAGTAATTGAGCAGATTTATTTCACATAAATTGTATCTTTTCGAGTTGGGTCGTTATTAATGAACAATATTTTGATAAATTTTGAATTAAACAGTCACAACTCAAAATTACCTCATATTTGCAAAATTACTACACAAAACTAAATAAAAAAATAAGCAAACTGTTTTCTAAGACTGTGGAGCTCTGTTTGATTATTTTAATACAACCATGTTATTAGAAACAGTTTTTTGCCTCTTACAAATTTTTAGTTTTGAGTGTTTATGATTTAGTGTGCGATATATAAAAATCAATATATATTTACAGAAGATGAGAGAAAGTTTTTGTTGCTCAAGTATACATATCTTTTGCGATCTACCTTGGTTTTCAAATTCTTTGTAAGACGTTCAAGGTTGTCATATTTACAAAAATAATAACTAAATTTATACAAATACTTAAACGTGAGCATGTTTGCAATAAAAAAATATTAAAACGTATAAAATTTATACTTATTTAAATTAACAGGTTATTCGTGTTAAATCAACCGGTTTATTCGGTATTCGAAAAATGAAGATTTCGAAAAAACCGTATTCGAAAAAAAACCAAGAAATATACAATCGGTCGAATAATAACCGTCCGATCTCCCTAATACTAAGTCCATATAAAACAATAACATTTATACTGTGGCGTATACGTAATCTCAAAGTTTTTTTTAATATTTGTCTATCACTTATACGCATAGGGTGTACGAGGTCTACAACATTTGCTTAGACCACCTTCACCGCAATAACTAAACACTTACGCGTGTTTTGAAGACTTTTCCCATGCTTTCGATTTTGTCACTTGTAACTCCTTTTCTTTCGTAAATTATCATGTGTGGGTTTGTCTTCAAAAATTATACGAGTTCTTCAGTTAACACTTAAATAAATTTTTGTATGGGAACACTTTGTCTGACGTATTCAGCGTAGAAGTTTGCGCTATATCTTAAAGATTTATATGATTAGTTGTTGTTGTTTGCTATATGCCGATGACATCGTATTTATTATCTGATTCTCCAATTGATCTATTGTATCAATATTGTGAAAAATGGGAATTAAAAGTAAATCTATCGAAGTCAAAAATAGTAGTATTTCGCTATGACACAAGATTAACACATAGTTTAAGAGGGATCTTTGCTAATCATGTTATAGAAACTGTTAATAGTTACAAATATTTGGGTATGGAGTTGTACTACAAAAAACACTTGTCTCTGCTTCAAAATCTGTAATGATTTATGGTGCACAGGTTTGTGGTTTTGTAAAATACGATGGAGTATAAAAGATTTTTAGGTACTTTATTAAAAAGATGTTAACTCTACTTAATAAGACTCCAACTATATGTTATACTTGGAAACTGGTGAGCATTTCCTATAACTACTTCATCTTCCGTGCTACAGACTACATTGCTGAACAGATTGTCGCTGAAAAAATTACTGCAAAAAGGTATTTATTTTGTTTGTTGCTGAATTAACATCTGCGAGCGAATTCGTTATATACCACGTTCCCTATGTGCAAATATTGGCTTGCAATTGTGAATGCCAGAGCCTCTCAATTTCATGATTTCTACTCCCATTTAGATTATTGTATGGAACTTATATGAGGAATCAGAAAATACAATACACTTTGTTGGTATTTGTTGGCCATATAGGGTGGGCAATTTAAAAGTTTAAATTTGAACCAGTTGCTATTTTGAATCTGGCAATACTTATGCCATTCTACTCTGTCGAAATGAATCGATTTATGCTTGAACAACGTTGGGATTTATTGCAAATTTATCATGATGATGCTCATTTTCATCTTGGTGGGTACATTAATAAGCAAAATTACCATATCTATAGCTCAGAGGACAATGCAACCATTACGAGTGATTTTTTGTTGCGGCTCTTCATAGTATTTATATGAACGATGTTTGGTTTCAACAAGATGGTGCAACTAGCCACACATCTCATGCCACAATCGATTTATTGTATCAAACGTTTGACGGCCGTTTAATTAGCCGAAATAGTGGTGTCAGTTGGCCACCGAAAGTAAAATAAATTCTATATTTAAACCTTTAAATTGCCCACCCTGTACAATCAATCCCGCTTAATATATTTTAAAAATTTTGTTTAAATGGAAATGAAATTATTTATCATCATACTAAGTGGTTGTGTTTTCGACTTTAACAAATTGTGTAAATATAAGAATTTGAATTAATAGCACTGCTCAACGAAACAACGTATCAAATTTTTAATATGGCAACAGTTTTCCTCTAACAGCTTTTGCTTTAAAGTTATAGTTGACTACACTCATTTGCTATTTTTACTTAGATTTTAGTTTTTTATGGGACACTAAAATATATTTTATTTATGTTTAAGATATGGCTTCATTCTGAATATGTTGTGTGTTTAATCCAGATGGTTTTTGTTATATTTGTGGTGAATATATATCTAAACTTTTTCTGCATTACTCCTCTAGCGTGTATATTGGCTTTTCAGAAAGCGTAAATTGCTTTGTTTCAGTTTCATTAATCAAGTTGATTTTTTCAAGCTAAATAGATGATTAATCAACTGTAGCCCCCTTCCATATCGATTGTGTGGTAATGGTGAATATACTTGCTAATTGGCATTGCAATTTTTTCTCAGTAGATGGCTTTTTTCCTGATCATTCGTCTGATGTTTGTCATCATCGTCAGAAGAAAGCTGGAAGGGCAGGAGTGCTACTTCTTCATTTTTTAGATGGGGTTGTTTTGTGTTGCTATGCCTGCGCTTTAATCACTACACCACGCCCCCCGTGGTGAATATATACTTAAAGAATATTGAAACCCATATCGCAGTTTGTGAGGGTAATAGGGTACAGCATGAGCATAAAATTCCACTTCCTGCACTCGCATTTCACCCACAAAATCTGGGTGAATTTAACTAGGAGCAGGGTGAAAGATTTCATCATGATCTGCGAACAATGAAAGAGCGTTATCAGAGAAGTTGGGACTTACCTATGATGGAAATCTACTGCTGGAGTTTGCAACGAGCCTTGCAACCTAAAGCCTTTCATTCAAAGAAATCTTATAAACGATCATTCGATAGTGTTCAGTAGAGATTTTGTATTATATTCTTGTATTTTTTTTTTTGCCAAAGTTATCAAGCTGCATATATTACAAAAAAAGCTGCTAGCAATCTCCCAGTATTTTTCTAATAGCACTGACCATAGAAATACACAATATCACAAAAAAATTAAAGGAAACAAAACATGTGTTTACCAGTGTAATCAGAGAATTTAATTAAATAAATTATGTGTTATTGGCTTTTAAGTGTCAATCTGGCTCAAGAATTACTATTTGAAAACCAAATACAGAAACTGTATTCTACTATAATACAATATTAACAGTCTGCCATATATTTTTTAAAAACGAAAAACAAAACAAAATAAAAATTGTTGTCAGAGTTTCATAAAATCTGTCCAACACTCAAAATTCTAGAAGAAAGAAAAATATATATATTGTATGCATGTTATTATTTATTGCCATACTAAACTTTGTGACTTTCTCTAACATATTTTTAGTACAATTCATTATAGCATCATAAACATGTGTCACACTTTAATATTCAACTTTAAATTTGAGTTTTATAGGAAAATTCGTATAAAAAAAATTAAATTAAATTTGATATTCTTCTCTTACGTACTTGCAATATTTTTTGTATGTGTGTGTAACATTTGTGAACATTGTGAACATTTTTCAAAAAAAAAAAACATACCACACATAAGTTTTGACTTGTGTCTGGGCCACAGCCCATAAGGTTTCGAGTATCATGAACACATATGAGCCATTAAATAAAATATCAGGTTGTATGTACGTATAAATGTATGTGAATGTGCATGTATACATATATGATGATAAGCTTATAAAACTAATGCAGCGTACAAATTTTGCTAAACATGAAAGTGTGAGAGAGACACAGCGCTGCTTGCAGTTTTCACATTATGGTGCAAGTTTAGATATACGAGTCTATAGATTCACGAGTATTTATACAAATTTTTTCTAATATAGGGTCCGCTAAATATTTTTTTTCTTTTTGAAAACAGGGCGCAAAACATTGAGTGTAGCTTCGGCTGTGTGGCACGTAGCGCCGTCCTGTTGAAACCAAATATTGCCAATATCCTCCTCTTCAATTTTTGTGAACAATAATTCGTTCAACATGGCCCGATAACGATCGCCATTGACTGTAATGGCCACTCCTTGTTCATTTCCGAATTATGCCTCTGGACAAAAATACGCACCAAACAGTGATTCGTGTTGGGTATATCGGCTTTTCAATGTATACGTGCGGGTTTTCTGTGGCCTAAATGCGACAATTTTACTTGTTTACATACCCGCCAAGATCAAAATGAGTTTCATCTGAAAATATGATGTTTTGGCAAAATCGGCATCTTCTGTAAGTCGATCGCAGGCCCAATTAGCAAAGCGAAAGCAGCGTATACACAACCATATTCGTTCAGCGGAAGGATAAAACTAATTATCTGTCAAATCTGACATGGGATAAGTTTTACCATTCACGAAATAAGCACTAGTTGAATAAAAAACGTTAGATGGCGGACCCGTTACTTTGCCAGGCATCCGGTAAGAGGAAATTTATAGTGAATAAGAGTTTAAGTAAAAAGGAGCATATATGACAATTTAAAAAAGTGTTTTAGTTTATACGAATGTATCACAAATACGTGGCTTTACAATTACTTAATCAAATAATGCAATAAATTTCTAACTAAGAAAAATACTGCAACATGACACTACAGCATCTTATATGTTTAAAGTGCCAACCTACATCGAAAATATACCAGATTACGCGCGGCAATAGCCCCAATCTGGTGGAAATTACGCAATAAGGTACACGGTATTGTAACGGAAATAGTCATGACTGATCCGACAAATAGTTCATGAAATCTCCACCCTCTATTCATCAACATCAGTGAGTTCAAAATCTTTCCGACTGCGTGGTTGCAGGAAAATTTGGTAAGTATTTCGAAAATGGAGAGGCGTCAAGTACTATGTGTGACATTTAAAGTTATATGTCGAATTATTTTGGATCGAATTGCAAGTAAAATCGATGGCACTCTTCAGAAACAGCAGACAGGATTCAGGTCGAATTATACTGGAACAAATCAATGAACTGCAGCAACTGTTATATTCGGTATTCGCCGAATTCGAAAAAGCATTCGATCGTTCGAAACACCAGAGCATTTAGAATGGAGTATCGGATAAATTTGTTCGTCTTATAAAATTAGGAAGCGGCATTTCAGTGTAGAGTGTTACATGGAGGGGTGCTTTCTGACCCTCTCGATATCGTTTCAGGTATTCCCTACACGTTTTTCAGGTGTTGATGAACGAGGTACTGCGAACAAATATAGATACGACTCCCAAAAGGGGCATTCTTTGGCTACCAATTATTTCATACTAACTAGTATAGAACATCTTACTGACCTGACTTGTGCAGATTTTATTGCCTTGATATATACACGAAGTGAAGACACATTCAGGACAATGTAAATAGCTTGCGAATATTTGCTGAAAAATACGAGTTGCGCAATAATGCCCATAACACAAAATCAATGCCAGTGATATACTCTCGCACTGATTGCATCTTTCTTAACAATAAGCCAGTTAAAGAAGTATAAAATTTTCTTACCTCGACAGCCAATTCACACTAGATGGTGATGCCAAAACGGCAAAAAGGGCTTTTGGCTAAACCAAAAACTACCATTTTCAACCGATGTATGAATATTCAATGCAAATGTGAAGTTTGTACATTTCTACGGAAGTGAAATTTGAGTCATGTTAGTGAAAGCAATTAATAAACTACAAGCTTTCATCAAACGCTACCTAAGGAATATTTTGTGCGTATTGTTACGTTTTGACCTTTTTAAAGCGTTTGAGCTTTTTTTAATTGCGTCAAAATAAAATTAACACCACATTATTGCTTTTTTACAGTTTTTATTTTCTAACTTTACAATATACAATTATAACTATAAAGTCTCCAACTTATTTATCTTGCAGTTAATGTTCGCTTATACAACATTTTTATTTAGGCCTAAGCACGACTTTACTTTATGACTGCAAAACGATTACTATCTCAGCGTAGGTAAAGCAGCCTCCTTATATAGCTCGTTGCCTGGAGTTTGGGAAGTTCCGGAAATGTCTCAAACGCTCTCAAATCCTCTATTTTATGTTCGTTATGTCTATTTATATACAACTTTAACACAAACCGATAGACTAAAATCCTCTAATACAGTCCCTGATGTGGTGTATTTCCTTTTTAGGCATTTTTATTTTCGTAACAATATGGACTTCCAACGCAAAGCTTCACAGAGAATGCAAACAAACACCCATTACCCTGAAGGTAAGATTGCAAAAATGGCGCTGGGTTTGATACACATTGCAGAAAACGACAGACAATACCACGAAATTAGCTCGCAACTGGAATCCGTACGGAACACAGTTCTACGGTCGACCGAGAGGTACATGGCCGTGTAAGCCGAGATTAAGTCCGTTGAAGACGAGCTAGACGCAATGTTTAGCTAAAGATTATAGTTTATTTAGGAAATTTTGTACAACACTATACGACAACTAAGTGTTGTGAAAACAGTTGATAAGAGGTGCCTGTGATCCTGCGGAATAAAGCATTTAGTGTCCGATATTAATGTAACGTCTCCAAGGTTTTCGGTATAAGAAAATCCCGAGTTTCATGCGATACTCAATCAGGGTAAATACCAACTTTGCACTTAAAGACTGTAATTTCAACACCCGCTCCGGAAGGTCATGTGGACTTCTAGTAAGATAAAAAAGACTATCAACTAATAGAGAGAAGCCATAATTAATCGCTAGAAAAACAACTAAGTTCTCGGCAAGGCTTTTACTTTACAATTTAATTTATACACCAATATAGTGCCCTAATGTTAAGCCAGTAATATAAAGCCTAACATTTGTTGTGGAATAGATGCAAAATATTTCCAAATTTCGACTTTTTATTTTGAAATTTGAAACAAAAGCACTTTGAGTCCTTTTTCATATCTATACGCCACCACTATTTCAAAGAAGATACCTATCGTGCACCAGTACAAATGCACATAAGAAAATCTATAAAAAAAAAAACATAAAAAGCATGACAAAGAAACAAATGTTTTTCAATATGAATATGAATTTTATACACAGTCTACTGATTTTTAATTACCTCTGTTTTTTATTTTATTTTAAATAACAACAACAAATTAGCAATTTTATAATAAAAATTATATATATTTTTTAAACTTGCAATTAAAATACGACAAAAAGAAATCTATTAATACGTTCAAATTTTCAATCATTTTAATAATAATTATTATTTTCCTACACCCTTCTCATTATCATCATTCAGTGTTTAATTGTTTAAGCTGAAAATTTTGTTTACAAATTAGTTTAATTTGTGTTATAATTAAAACAAGTTAAAATTTAATTAATTTGATTTTATCACAATATCTCTCGATAAAACCAATTAATATTATCAAAATTGTTTGCGGTATAAACGTCAGCACAGCAGAGAATATAGAGCTATTGGTATACCAAGAAATATTGTATAAATAAATTGATTTTATTATTATGCACAGTGGTCTGCAATGTTTGTTATAATAGAGAAATACATAGGACTTAATTTGTGCTTTACTATTAGAAGAGTGATGCGTATTCATTACTAACTTCTTAAAACCCTGCATGCATTACTATCCCCATCTTAATTATTATCCTAAATGTTATTTAGTTAAATTTATTACCTCTTTTTCCGCCTTTTGTCCCTTCCGGTTCAAATCCAAAAATGTGATTTAGCCTGTAGCTCCTTTCAGAAATACTGTAGAAACAAACACACAATCATTTTTGTATATAAGATACATATGTATAGATAGCTTTTATTCAGTGTGCTTTCTGGAATACCCGCCTTTTGGCTATTGAGAATAGATAACGCTGCTTTAATTGTTGCCGTTCTCTACACATACAATATTCAATATTTAATATGAGTGGATGGTCTACACTCACTAATCCATTTTACCCAGTTACTGGCTGATATTGTGTATTGTTTACGATTCTGCTTAAACCCGATTTAGAAACTTGAACTATTACCATTCTCAAGATATAGACAATCAATATTTACCTTGTATTCGAGGTATCATGCCTACTTATCCAATTCCGCCTACTTTTTTACCAATGATTTTTATTGACTATGGAACTATTTGCACCAAATACAGAAACTTTAGCTTTAACAGTTCTCGAGATATAAAGAAATCAATATTTAGTTTATATAGGCGGTACCACGCCTACTTGTCAATATTTGCTCAGTTTTTGGATTCTTATTTGTATTGACCGTAAAGTTAATCAGACAAAAATCTGAAACTTTAGCTGTTACCATTCTCAAGATGTATTAAAATGAATATACACTTTGTCTGGTAGGTACCACGCCCTCTTCTCCAATTCCGCCTACTTTTTGACTAATGATTTTTATTGAATATGCAGCCATTTGTAACAAATATTGAAACTTAAGCTTTAACCGCTCCCAAGATATACGAAATGAAATCGGTATCTAGTTTATAGGTGTGGTACCATACCCACTTGTCCAATTTCTCCCACTTTTTGATTGCTGATTTGTATTGGCTATGAATCTATTTGAGCCAAGTTCGGAGACATAAAAATTTAAAAAAAAGGCTTAGCCGTTAAGCTGTCTATAGACTTTAAGCAAACAAACAAGCATGCAAGCACACATTCATTTTTATATATAAGATTAAGATTAATTCGAACACTGTACAGCGATACTCTTTACTGTAACCTACTAAATCTGCTCTAAAAAACCATATTGTTGCTTAAGTTATTGAAAATGTAATATTATTTTTATTTAAATCACTGTACGTTGAGGCAGACCAAACAAATTGTTGGAAAACAATTTTTAAGAATGAGGATTAAGGAAAAACTTTTAAGAGGTTTATTAGATTTATTAGATTATTCTTTGTTGAACTGTTTTATGTTATTATATGGCGTTTGACGAAGGCCAAACAAAGACAAACTTTAAACTAAAAAAAAAAATCTATAAAATTTTAAATTTTATTCCACCAACTTTGAACAATTGCAAAATGTGAATGCCATCAATTTTACTATTATATATTTTGCGTTTAGATATATATATGAATCGTTATACTAATGTTAATTTAAGCTACATGAACTCAGCTTATATGACGGTTATAAGACCAATTTAAAAAATGGAATATTTTCTTGTTGAAAAAATTAAAATTTAATTTTTCAAGGCTTTCATCCTATTCCCGCAAGGGTCCGCAAACGTATTATTCTATCTGTTATTTAGTCCGAAGTTTTTAGTTTCCAGCTATAATAATTTCGTTCTGCCCAACGCTACCCACCAGAACACTTTGCTTGAAATTTGAAATCAGCTTTATTCCAATCCTTGTTTTGTTTTGTTTTACGCAAGTATATAACGCGGTGCGACAAATAAACATCTGGGATGTGATGCTATTTTTCTTCTGTGTATTCTCATCTGTGTTTGAAAATGTTGAAACAACTTTAAAATCTGGTGATATGGATAAAAAGCCCGTTTTTTGGACATTAATGAATATATAAGCATATAAATTATTCAAATATTATCCAATTCTAAGCTTCTTAGCGGATTTGGAAAAAAGAGAAACAGAGCTTTTATTGATATATTAATATTGTTGCGAAAATAAGGTTGGGCACCCCTGCGTTTATAACATCGCTAAAAACAAACAAACAAAAGCTGCAAGAACAATATAAGCAGAGATAAAGTAAATAAAAATAACACAGCAACTACAAAAACTAACAGCAAGAAAACAAATAACAGACAATAACAAAGCAACAACAAGTACTAATAGCTGAAAAAAGTAGAAGTTTACATTCGCATGGCTACAAAAGAACTAAAAAGAAATTAAAAGAAAAAAATGGAATCTACCTGCAATATCGAGAGGTTCGAGAACTTTCGAAGTGTTGTTTACTCAGCCATATAAAAAGCACATCAGTGCGAACAACAATCAGTTTATTTAGTGTTAGCTCAGCAAATAGAGTTTATTTGTAGTAAACTCAGCGAGTACAGTTTATGTGAGGAGAGTTTGTTGGTTTGAACTCAGTGTGAAGAGAGTTTATAAGGAGTAAACTCGTGAAGTGAATCGTGAAGTAAAAAACCAGTTTAGTTGGAGCTAACTCAGTAAGGAGAGTTAAGTGTGGATAACCTCTTGTTGAAAAGGTTATGATCGAACCTAAGTTGTAACTACGATCGGGTTGGAAGATCTTTAGGTAGAAAGATCTGTCGAGTAATTGTTGCTGTTTACAAAGTTGTAAACAGACGGAGTAATTAAGAATAGAAAATTGTTATTGCTTGTAAAAAGGTTACAAGCAGTGGTGCACAAAACTGTGTTGAATAAAGAATTTTAATTAAAAACTAAACAAACATATATTTTATTTTTACTACAATCTACGAACTTATATATACACGTTTTTAAAAAGGCAAAAGTCTAACAATATATATCGTTTAAGTCTCCTTGAGAAATATCTGTGTATTTCTCAAGCAATTAGTGGAAGATAATTCAAACAGGATTCAAAAAGAGCTTAAAAAGCTTTTATACTGCATATGTATAAATCTACAAAGCCTGGTGGTGGGAATTACCATGATGAGAGTACTTTTAGAATATTTTTTACGCAGTACAAAATTTCAGCAAAATTATCCAGGATAAATATCGACCCAATACAAAATATATATGTATGTACATATGTATATGTGTAAGCATTCGTAAAAAATTATCAATGGTATTAGATGTCGCCAACCCTTCAGAAATTGTTGATTCACAGTTGGCAAGCAGATCAAAATTCAAAATCACCTGTTGGTTCTTTGTCTGAAGAAGTGCAAGAATCTATTAATAAAATATTTAAGAAAATTAGACAGCATAACGCAAGAAAATGAATTAAGATTAATAATTTAAAAGATATCTCTGACTAGCTTGTAATAAATTTAGAACCGGTGGTCTCGACAACTCGCAAGAACCGGTGGTCTCGACAACTCGCAAGACTCTCAAGGAAAAACAAATGGTGGTGCCTAAGGGAGCAAACTGTCTGTTCCTTATAATTATCTATGATAAATGTGTGTTGTAACCTTCGAAATATTTACGATTATTCGCAACAGCTAAACAAAATTATTTTTTTTTTCATATTTTTCTTTATATTTTTCAATAAAAACTAACGATTTTTTGACTGATTCATAATGCCAAGACCACGACCTTTCTAAAGACACCAATATCTTATATCTAAGCTCAGTGATTTAATTGATTGTAAAAATGGTGCAATCCTGCCCCACAGTGCACTGTAGAACTGATGTATATTTCTGACATTCCCCCTAACTCTATAGTAAATTTAAACCAATTTATCACATATTTTAGCTTCCTGTACATATATATGTACGTATTTGCTCTCCTACATACAACATATATGTATTTGTGTATATGAGTGAAAACATATTTAAATAATTACGAATTATTACAGAGCCTATCTTTGTATACGTATGAATGTATGTATGCTTGCGTCTGTAAACTGCTCAACTATTTTATAATTTTGTATCGTTATTTATGATGATGAATATGTATGTACTATGTAAACTAAACATTCATAAAATATTATTTATTTAAATTTACAAAAATCTCTGTCACGTTTTAAAAAAATGTTGTTGTGCAGAAAAATTAAAAAAAAAAAAATACGTTCACATACACATACATATGTATACAAAATTTAATAAAAATTAAATGACATACAAAATCAAGTTAAAAAACTGTATTTGCCAAGTATTTGAATGTGTGTCAGTTAAAAAATTGTATAACAAAAAAATAATAAATTTCAATTTAAATGATTGACAAAATTATTGATTATGATTTTTTTTTACAAAACTGAATAAAGGTATATATGTACATGTGTACATACATACACAAGTATGTATATTGTTTGGAAAATTTTTTACAAAATATATTTTTTGGATTTTTAAATGGAATATTATTTCAGAAGAATATATATATTTGATAGGAATTTCATTAAAGGAATATACATACATACATACATACATACATACATACAAACACACATCCATACATACATACATACATATATACATACGTATAAAGATATTAAAATATTTAAAACACAATAATGAAATCTTAATAAATTTGTAAAATTTTAAATATGTATCAGGCGATATAGGCTAAATAAGTTCATGTTGAAGTTATTAAGTGAAAAAGAGAATTTTTTTGATCATCATCGATTGACATACACTGTAACGTATTTATGCAACATTTTCACAATATCAGCAAGAATTCGAAATTTATATGAAATTATCGTTAACGAAAAATTTTATTGATGAACCCTCGTGACAATATCACAAACAAAGGCAACTTCATTTTAATGTCACCATAATGAAATTTAGCAACATTGTCTAATATGAATCGACTACAAGGTGAACGATAATAAAGCATTAATTATTCTTGATGATATTGTGTGCTAGGACCCACTAAGAACAAATTGTGGTTAGAGCTGCAAAACAATCGATAGTACTATCCTTAGTATTGATAGTTTTATTTTTGGCTGACCATCGATAGTTTTGTTTTACTATCGATAGTATCGTAAAATTCTATGAGTAAATACGGAGGCCACTAAATGTAGTCAAAGTCACATTTGCAAAAATTTTTTCGATGCAGTTTGTCAGCCGTATAGTTACATAGGGACACAGTTTAACAGTCTCTTAAATATTTACTTATTAAACTGAAATAAAGTATGTGTTAACTTCAAAGTTAACCGTAGTATATTGTGGTGGCTTGCAAAGAATGACAACACCGGTTAAGTTTATTGAAATACAATTATTTCTTTATTGTCAACCTGTGACGCAACCTGGTATTTAAATTCCTTAGATTATAATTCAAATTAAATTTTAATAAAATTAAGTTTAACAAAAATACATACTTTTTGGTTTTATACCACCAACAATATTTTCTAAGCTTAAGCACGTTGTGTAACTAACCGTGTTAAATTCGGTTACAGTTTATAAAAAAATTAGCACGTTGTGCGCAACTACCAATGTTATATTTAACTGAACTTTTACAAAATTAAGCACGTTGTGCGTAACTTGCCTAACCTTAAAATTATCCAATTAAAAATGGTTAAATGTAATAGATTAAGTAATAAATAAAGATAATAGATAAAGATATAATGACGACCAGAGCTGCATTTATTGGTAGGTAGAAAGTGGCGGTTACAGTATGAATTCTAACTAAAATATGTTCGTACATTTTGTATTTAACCCAAACAAATTAATCTTCATTTCGTCAGACCATAGCATGTTGTTTTACCTACTACGGTTGCTTCTATTTGCGAAACGATACATTTTAGGACTCTTACCCATAAGTCTAGCTTCCAGTATTTTTCTTATTTTCTTTAAAGCACGAATTAAAAGCTTATTAAAACTGACAGTTGTTCCACGCTTTCTTCCCATAATTTGTGCAGTTTTTTTCACTGGACCTCATTAGTTACTTTAGTTTTAGATCACTTCAGTGTCTGTACAGTTTTCGCTATATATCAGGATAACTCTTCTATCAAAAACTTTAATAGGTCAAATTTTATGACATACCGCAAAAAATAAAGTGTCCTTATAATTTGTTTCAATACTGTGTATTTATTATTAATATTTTCTTTTAACTTAAATTGTAATATTACCAAAAGTTGCACTTAAGGCTGAATTAGTGAAAACATTAGTGAAATTCTCTAACATAACCAACTCACGTTGCTGCTTACGTTTTCATTGTCACGTAGAAAGTCTACAGAATTTTGATATTTACGTTGCAAATGTCAACTTTGGCATTACTTTAACAATAAATGGCTGACTGAACTGGCTGCTGCGATACGTTTTCACTAACTAATATATAAAGTTTGACAATAGTACAAAGTCTTACGTTGCAGCACGTAAGTATCGATAGTATCGATAGTTTTTTTGCAAGCTATCAAAACTATCGAATGGGCCGACTATCGATAGTTTTGCAGCTCTAATTGTGGTACTTTAAAAAGCCAAAGAAAATTGTTCGTTAGTCATCGACGATTAACTATGAAATTCGCCACTGGGACATATGAAAGTATGCATCAGGTTATATTGTATGGCTATATTTATAGCGTTGTAACAAAACACTTTTACGACCAAATAAACACAAATGCAAATTTAATCACGGAATGCTAATACTACACTCGGTGTCAGACCAGTTCATATTCAGATGCTAATCTAAAAACTTTAATTACATAAAAATCAATAAGAGTAATCTAATATTTCACATTTAATATTACATGTAATGTATAGAGAGTTTCCCTTTACAGTTACACAAGTTTAACCCTTTATTACCCAAGATCCTTTATTATGAAAAAACTATAACTTTTTTATAGAATCAAGTTTCATATTTTTCTTTTTCACGCCAGAAAGAGTATAAAATAGTCCTGGTACTCAGAATTATCGAGGGCTAATAGATCGTGATTTTATTTAACATTTTTAGAAACAAAATATTTTTTATTACTTTTTTTTAAATTTTTTTAATTTGGTTTAAACTTAAGCGAAACCTTGCAATCGAAAAGCACATCTAAATACTAGAACTGATGAAGGATAATAACTGATCTTATGAGAAGCAGGCGAAAAAACCAAAAGGGTTTTATTGTTATTGAAAGAAAATACAGTACTTTATAGAACTGATGATCATAAATCGCAAAATTATAGTTGTATAATAAGTAAAGCATAAAAATCAATAATGGTACTTGTAAGTACCATCGAGCAATAAAGGTTTAAATCATAATAAGAAAAAGAAATTCGTTTTTAATATCAAAGAATTAAAAACGTGGAATCTGATTTCGGCCACAAGACCGCCACTGCAGTAACGTACAAGGCGTAATCTAGAACATCAATCTTCACAAATTTTTCGCAGCATATGTGGCCGTATTTCGCCGCTAACTCTTCGAATGTTGATGGCCAGGTATTCAATTGGCAACGTAGACAAGTAACCTTAGATAGAAAATAATCCAATGTGGTTAAACCACACGATGTTGGTGGTCAATTAGTTGGACCATTACGTGAAACTGCTCTTGCATGAAAGTTTCTTTGACTAAATCAATTGTAGCGAGTGTTATGTGGCATATGACGCCGTCTTGTTGGAGCCACAAGTCGTCAAGATTAATGCCAGGTTACAAAAAATGTCTTATCATGTCCCTTTACCGTTCTCCACTGACAGAAACATTCTAACCATCATCTTTTTTTAAGACGTATGCACCAATAACTACGCTAGCCTATAAATGACACCAAACTGTAATTTGTTGTAGATGTGTTTCGACAAAAACTTGTGGATTGTCTTCACTCCAGATGTACCCATTTAACCAAAAATGGGTTTTGTTGGAAAACAAAATGTTGAATTTTGAAGTTTGATGGACAAAATCATTATTTGAAAAACAAAACAAAATTTCAACACTTTGCAAGCATTGCTCTGGTGTAAATCTATCCAAAATTGCATGTCAAATCAAACTAAACAAAGAGTTACTCTCAGCTGTTAAATCGGTTGTAAAATAAAAGTTGCCAACTCAAACTTATGTACCTCTTAAAAAAAACACCCGATAAAAAACGCATGTATATTTAATTTTCTTTGTTTGATTCTCGCGTGACTTCTTAATTCCACAGCCGTAAGACTTCTTAAGCATATTAGCGAAAAACTGCGACAAGTGCTGTAAACTGTTCTTCTGTTGACCAACCTTCTATCAGCAAGGGAGTTTCCAGATATGAGAACAAATAGCGTAAGGTCCGAGTTATATGGTGGGAACATCAAAATTTTTTATCCAAATGCTTTAAGCTTTTGGCGGTACGTTGATAATATGTGTGTCCAATTGTGGTCCTCCTTTTCTAATTGCTTCTATTAAACGCTCGAATTGTGTGCAGTAGATATTTAAACAGATTTTTTTGTCAAACTGTATTGGTTCATAATGGATAAATTCCTTTCAATCTCAGTGAAATCGGATTAAGCACTTATTGATTTTTATTTACTCGAAATACTTCTATCTCACATTTGAGTAATTGTTTAGCATATTTGTACTTAAAACAATTTAATAAGGAAACCATATTTTACACGTATACCTCTTTAGTTTGGTATTGAATTAGATCAAGAGTAGATGGCGATATTGATATTCATACGATATTGATCTTCACTAAACTCAGTTTATTATATACAGTGCAATAGTTGCTTTTAAGTACAACAAGCGTTGAGAATATATTAATTTTTTAATTACCATAATAAATGTTGATTGATTAATTGTTCGGAACCAAGGGCACTACGGCCCAAAGAAGCTTTTGTGCAGTTTTATATGTCCACCATATCAAACTGAGACTAGGAATGAAGCCAGATATCATAGTCGGTGAGAGAACAAATAGGCTTTTCAGAAACCTCATCCTGTGAACAGAAATAGCATGGGATTCACAAAGCACGTGTTCGAATAACTCAACAAATATAGTGCAGAATCTACACTGATCCGTTCAAACATGTAAACATATTAGTTAGTACTCTAAGTTCACTTTTCTTGAGGAGTAGCAGCCTTCTGGATCTACCAGAAGAAAGGAATACAAAATTCTTACACCGACTTAATCCGAAGACATTCTTCTAAAGCCGAGCGAATTTCTCCTCAATCCAGGAGTCAATACTCCACATTGAAAGTGAAAGAAACGCCCCTGGAAAATATGGGACATACCACACCGGTTACAGTTTCGCTGCCAGTCTGTTTTGATTCACAATGCCTGTTATTCAATCATAAACTACTTTCAACGTCTAAGTGAGAGTGATGTAATCATTTACCCACATAAAGGGGATCGTTATCAAATAAACGCCATATCTTTATGTACCATATCATATCGCTTGCTTCCGAGCTAGAGACGCCTGGTATTCTGAGCACCGAAATGTGCAATGGAGAGGTGTTACCCTGTTAAAAAATAAGCATTCGAGTCTTGCCATCTTCTCTCTTCTGACAACCAACAAAAAATAAACAGCTGACAATTAAACAAGAAGGGATCAGTGAATGCTTAGATATTTACCTAATACTGAGAGGACATATTTAAAGGGATATTTTCTGATTAGTTAACCGAGCATATGTGGATCAGTATTTTCTTAAATATTTTAGTTTATAACTGAAATTGTATATCATACTGGTTGCAGCTACGATACAGAGCAGAAGTTTTTGATTTGGTTGAGGAGTAAGGCATAAATTTTAATTTATATAATTTGTAATTAAATGAATTTTTTTATTTAGAAATGTAAGCCCAATAAACGGTTAAGTTAAATTTAAAAGCTGTTGTGTTTTATTTCTGCTGCTGATTTTTCAACAGGAGGTATGCAAGTTCAATGGCTAATTGGGTTCATGTTTTTAACACATCAATAATTTAAACACAAGTATGACGATAGACCTCACCCAGTAAATCCCGCGCGTTGCTCTGCTCTGCCCTAGACCACCGTTCCGTAGCAGCACAATCATACACGTTACCAGTGATTGATTTTTTTGCCAAAGCAGGATTACACTTGTTCTAGGCTTAACCAAAATGTTAAAAAAATTTATGTATTTTGTTTAACAACATTTAAAAGAATAATTTCCAGATTAGAGAACTTAAACCATCGATTATTTAAGGTTTACTTATATTTTCTTTAAGCATTTAGACAAGTTATTAATACAAATATCAGGAGTAGGGTTTTCTGTTTGAAAGTCTGACTAAAACCTCATGACAACATCTAATTTGAATTCGTTTCTTTTCATACCCACTTTTAAAGTATTTTTTTATATATACGTTTTTACCCATTATGTTACACACAAAGTTTTTACAATAATCTCCAACGTTGCAAGTTAACTTGGCGATGTAAATGAACTCTAAATAATGTGACAATTTAAAAATACAAGTGGGCCACTTTTAAGCACACAAATCTTATGTGTTATACACAGCGCAGTGTAGAAATATAATTTTTGCATTTCATTTCTTCTGAAGAGGATGTCTGTTACTTTTAATGTTAAAGATTCTCAAGTTTTCTTCGTCTTTTCGTCTTTTTCACTGCAATTACAATTACACAGATTTTTTCTTTTTTTATGCTTCTTTTCCTTATTTTCAAGTACTTGCAGCAACAGAGTATTAAAGACAGTTCTTGCTGTTGTAGTTGTTGCAGCAGCAAAATACAAGGATAAAATATATAAAAAGGCTTACAAATATTTGCCAACGACTTGAAGAAAACTTCTTTAGCAGAGCACATATCAAGACAAAGAAATTCATTTGCTTTTCTTCTTCTCATTTAGTATGATATTTAGGAGAAATTTTGTTTAAAAATTTTATTGCACTGCTTTCTCTTTTCTGTTCTGATACGTTTCATTTCCTATTGCCTTAATATGAATTTTAAAATTCTTTCATTTTTATTATAATTTTTTGCTCATTTTCATTATTTTCTATAAACAATGGCAAGAAAATTATCGTTTTTACATAAAAGAAGAAAAAAATATCTGCCATTTAAGTATTTAAATAGTTGATAAATGAATCTCAAGTGACCGACTTTACAAATGTGAATTGAAATTCAGAGGAATATTTAAGAAAAATGCAGAGGTAGTCTTTCAAATATTTAAATATTTTTTTATGTAATTAGTAATGAAGAGCCCCAACTTTTAGATGAATTCTCAATTCACATAAAATTTCATTTCATTTCATTTCATTTGGCAGCTATACGGTTGGTGCATTTTCAACTTGATGCTAAAAGTTAGCTTTTCATACAACAAACCAAATAGTAGTCAGACCTTGCAAGTTTAGAGCTATATGGCGACTGTATTAGAACTTTTCAGCCAAATACAGTCAAAACATCTTTTATCTTCGTAATTCCGATCATTTTTCCTTAATTGCTTTGTTCAAACAGTCAAACTGTGAGTTGCACAGATCTTTTTTTTCATATTGTGAAAGCCAACAATAGATAATTCCCACCCTAACCACCAAATATTACCTTAATTCAACTTTCTAAATGGTCTTTGCCACATATATTAAAAAAAATCTTTTTAACTTCTTTTTTATCAACCGGAATAATCTGATGGAAAAATATTTGAATTTTGCCGCATTTTAACAGCGTTCAACAATCAACGAAACTTGCGTTAAAATTAAAGTGGCTAATCATGGATAATGTGTAGTATCTTAGCTATCTCCTGATATCTTGCATGCTAATCTTGCTTCACCAGTTGCAAAATATCATGTACGTTTTTAGGGACTAGCTGATTAGAAATTGGCACATCTAATGTGCACTACCAACCTACGATCTTTGAAAAAATTTCATCTTTTAAATTTCTCTCAATTTCTTATTGATGTCACAAGAGTTGAACAAACCCCAAAAGCATTACACTATTTCTCAAATCATCTCATCATGTATACGTATAATCAATGTTGATTTAATTGAAATAAATATTAATCATGCGCCGTATCGAACATTATAAGAAGAGACTTAGGACAAGTTCAATTGGCAGCCGTTCGCAGCACAGCTCACTCGGGTACAAAGAATGTGGTGCCATTTGCCCACTGTAGTACCAAAGTCCTCAAACCTCCTGTCCAGCTTTCGCGGGCCTCCCAGCCGCTTTAATACAGGTGTTGATTTTGTCAAAATCGCTCTTTATAAGACTGTTCTTTAGAATCTTTTCAGAGCATTAAGATGTTAAACGCTGATCAATGGCAAAGAAGATTTACCGTAAACACTTACTCTTCTTTATCGTTGCAGTTTCTGCACGCCCCGGCCGTATACACCAAGAGCCAAGTGTTCAATTGTAGTCCCAACATGTTGTCTTACATGTAATCTGGATATTTTCGACACTTTCCACGTGGGTGAATTCACTTGTCCAGCGTTCGTTTGCATGGTTTGAAGTTCCTGCAACACCAGTTGTAATGAATAAATAAACACCTATAATCGTATATATCTGTGCTAGTTCATGCGTCATTTAGTTACCTTTAACTTTCCAGGAACCAATTTATTTAATCTAGATACACCCGGAATTCATAAACAATTTTCGATGTGCTATGTACATTCTCTTAGGATCTTATGGCCGCTTTCTAGTCAGTAAATATTTCTATTGAAAATGCCTTTATACTGGTTATGCTATGTGGCAATATTTGCGGCCATAATTTTGACGTGAAGAACACTGGAGAATCATTAAGGCTAATAAGACTAAAGATATGAGGAAAATCTTTGCTAAGAAGTGTGCTATGAAAAATGCTTTGAGGTTGCAAACCGCGTCACGGCTAGAACAAAGAGACTTTGATAACAGGAGTATTCTAGGAAGAATTCTGGATCCTAAACTGGTTTTCGACCAGAGATACGAAATCATGATCCCTAATCACGGGACACTTCCAGGAGCCTAAAGTATATACAAATGGATCGAAGACTAACACTGGCATAGGGGTGGCAGTCTTTGATCTAATACAAGTTTCACTGTATTAATTACAGAGGTGCACATATAATTAGGCAACACTAAAAACACAAACTTCGTATCGTCGATTGCAGGTTTTCATCCAGGTTCAACTGGATCCGGAGTAAGTTAGACCTATTCCTATCAGGAACTTACTCGACTTTATTCGGAGAGCGAAGCAGTTTCTGTTTAAACATGACTTTCGGTTTGACCCTTCCTGTAGGGTGGGCAAATTTGAGGTTGGGAAATAAATTGGCTTAAAAACACATTTATTCATACCAATATAAAATACAAATATGGAAATTGAAAATAACTAATAATAATTAATCTATCACGTCGGCAGACGTCCACTCTTTTTAAAAAATTTTTAACAAAATCATCTTTAGTGATGTAGCCCATTTTCAATTAGGCGGTTATGTAAACAAACAAAATTGTCACATATGGGGCTCATAAAATCTACAAACACTCCTCGAAAAACCATTACATACAAATAAAGTGACCGCATGGTGCGGTTTGTGGTTAAACGGCATCATCAGCCGTCACCGTGAATTCTCTGCGCTACCTAAACATGATAACCAATTTTTTGTGGCCAAAATTGGCTAATGTTGACATCAGTGTTCTTTGGTTTCAGCAGGATGGCGCCAGAAGCCACACAGCCAGCCAAATAATTCAGTTATTGCATGAGAAAATTTCCTGGTCGCGTAATTTCTCGATTTGGCCGTGCCAATTGGCCGCCCCGTTCTTTTGATTTAACGCCGCTGGATAATTTTCTCTAGGACCATTTGAAAGACCAAGTTTACGTGAAGAAACCACAAACAACTGACACTCTGAAAGATGAAATTCGGCGCTGCTTTGATGAGATTAGCGAAGCTTTCTAGCAAACTGTGGTACAAAATTTTGTGAAAAGAGCAGTCGTCTGCAGACGTGCTCTAGGTGGACATTTTCTAGACATAATTTCTATTTTATATTGGTATGAGTCGAACTGAATTTGTCAAAAAAAATGTATTTTAAGCCAATTTACTTCCTAACCTCAAATTTGCCACCCTTTATAAGAGAAACAATTGAATAATTCAGTATCAGTGGACGATTGTAGTTGACTGGGCATCATCTACTGGCAGACTGCTGATTGTATGGAGTTGATCATATGTTTCATATTTTGTGAATATAGTAGGACACAAAATATCAGGGTGTCTAATGTTAGGAAACCTACTGGCGGATGAAACTAACAATAAACATCCTAAACTCTTTGTTAAAATTCAAGCCGAACAAGTTCAAACTCCTAGCATTTTGATAGTCACGCAACCAACACGATTAAGTGGCTCTTAATTTCAAAACCCTTAGTGTGATACCCTTTTCACCCGAATATCTGAAAGTAGCTACTCAAAAATACTGAACAAAACTTTTCAAGCTTATATGTCGGAAAGACCGTAATAATTCAAGAATCATAATTAAAATTTAAAAAAAAAAATCTTTCTTTCGCCAAAAACAGTATATATTTTGCTTTCTCTTTAAATTAATAATTAGTAAATAATTTTGTCTAAATTTTGTAATTTCGGTAGTTGAGCTATATTCTCAACTCTTTATTAAAATTTCATTACACGTGCTTTGAGGGTTAGTGCCGTACACTCATTACTCTAGAATTTAGTCTTAAAGTCAGTTTTTTTACTTAAATTTTTATAATCCCAAGTAAAAACATTAAAACGTTAAAGTTTTTCTTTTATTTTTTTTCCAACCATTTTAGTTTGATTTTCAAAAGGTTTGTACCTGAAAACTATAATTTAATGCAGAAACTTCAAGGTTCTCTTCGGTGGTAAAGCAGGCACATTATAAAAAAACAGCCTCAAAAACAAAAATAATAAAATAAGTTTAACTTGACTGTACAGTGGCAAGTGGCAAAGTTAAAAAAAAAAACAGAAAAATAAACAATTTGTTTAAAGTTATGCCACGAAGTAAGTGACTGCAACAAAACTTGTAACAGGAGTATAAGTCGTAGTAGTGGCAGTACAAGTAGTATTGGCAGTACAAGTAGTAGTCATTGTCTTACTTCATAACGGCTATATATTGTATGTATATATGTTCGTATTTGTTGTACGCTGTTGGTAGAAATTGTAAAAAACTTTAGTTCTGTCGTTATTACCATCGCTACTTTAAGGAATATTATAATTGTTGTTGTGTTAACGCCAACTTTTCTCCCAATGTTTCTCCACTTGCTGTTACTATTGTTAATATTTTCAGCGAACTGAAAACACAAGTTGTTCGGTATTTACCACCTGTAACCACGTTCATGTATTTTATGCTCGAAGAAATATTAACAGTGATTAACAAAGTTAGTTCCCCTACATACACTAAAGCATGCGTAACTTTTTTGTTATTGCTATATAAGTTTTACGAAATGTGCACAAGAACAACATTAGCATCAGTGGCAACAACAACAATGAAATTGTGAAAAAAGCGACGAAAAAACATTTCAAACATTAAATAAAAGTTGAGACCAAAAAAACTGGTAAAAATTTTTTATTTTACACGACCATAACATAATTTGTGTCAAATTAAAAGGGATTTAAATTTTCAGAAAATGTTGTCTTATATTTAATATTAATTATTAAACGTGCAAAAAAGAAACAGTTATTGTACTTTTTACAAAGAGATACAAGTTATAATGTTACGGTATGTGACGGTAAGCCGTTTCTCCTCCGGTAAGACATAGGATCTTACGCAGGATGACACTATGGACATAGTTTGGTGGAGGAATGCAGGGGAAGCTATCACCATCAATAAAATAGGCAGGGTAAAGAGAATCGCCTGCTTCGGTATAACAGGGGCAACGAGAACCAGTCTAACAGCGGCCTTGGAGGCCTTCATTGGTTTAACACCGCTTCAAATCATGATGAGGGGTGAGGCATGTTCGGCGACAAAATTTTCGGCCAAAGGTTCGCAAAATGCGCCGAAAAAACTCTCCATTCTACGCAGGGCGGTCGAAGACCCATTATTGGTCCTGGATGTTATGCCTTTGGATTGTGCTTTGGCAGGAGATTTAGGGTTGAATTTCTAGACTGGGTCAAATGAAGCCTTAGTTCGGAGTGAGTTTAATCTAAGCTGGTATATCGATGACTCTAAAATGAATGACTGTATCGGTGCTGATCGCTAAGTGTCTTTCAGGCTGAGATCATGCCCATAACTATTTGTGCGGAGGTTAATGTAGACAGTGGGATCAAGGTTAAGACCTTTAATATATATTCTCTGACAGCCAAGTCGTTTTAACCCTTCTGCATCCCTTGTGTATGTGCCCTTCCTATGATCCTTTGGGTCAATATGACCCAACAATAATATATAAACAACATTTCTTATTTAATGTAGGAAATTTATCTGTTTTGCTGTTGTTTTTTTATTTAGTATAATAAAAAAAATAAAATAAAAACAAAAAAAAACCTTCCTGAGCAATGATTAAAAAAATACATACATATATACATACATAAGAAACATCTCTGTCGATTATTTGGTCAATTACTGGACAATGGTGAATTTGTACTATTTTGTTTAGAGTATTACGAGGCACCTGTGCGATTATTTTGTTCTTGAATATTTTAAACAAGATTTCTTGCTGTTGGTCCATGTGATCTGCCAATCAGTCCATATGACGTAGGAGTTAAATGCCGGTAAATCTATCATATTTGTAAATAAGGCAACAGGTGGGTAATTAGCAACTAGTTGGAAAAGCGCATAAACTCCCGCTTTCATTTGGCTGTAATGGTGTATTATTTCAGGTTTTTTTTGTCATAATCTCTTACATCATTTCTTACTATTGTTATATCATTGGAAAACAAAAATCAGATTGCAATACGGGCTTTTTTCTCACATATAGAATATTCGATGGCAAAAAAGTTGTATTTTTACGGACAGTGCCAACTAATGTAATATTACGTCCGACAAGCTGAGGAAGCAACTAACCAGAACAACACGAGACAACTACATTAGACAATAAATTGTCTGACCAATAAAGGGTGTAACAGAAGTAAATCAGTCGCTGATCGCAGTAGTGCGCTGCTGACAAGCAATGATGCCCAGACTGAAAGATGGAGACGACATTTAAAGAAAATTAAGGTTTGGTGGTGGCTCCTAAAAGGATAGAGTCCCACTTAGGCTAGGAGTTAACCCTAAGATCAAACTGTTTCTATTGGAAATTATTATTATTTTTGAAATAAAGGGCATCAGCACCAGAACGTGCAAGCTCAATAGTCTAAGTGAGATAAAAGAGTTCATCAGGAAACTGAGGAACAGTACAACAACTAGCAAGTTTGGCATACCCGCTGAAATTTTTCAGGCTGACATCAAGCACACAGCATCTATCCCATATCGCATCAGTCTCGGGTAAAAAAAGGATACTTTCAACTTGGGAAAAGGCATCCTTGTAAAACTCACCAAAAAGTGATGACTCGAAAGACTACAACAACTAGAGGGAAATTACTCTGCTTAACATCATATACTTAGAAAAAAAATAGGGAAAAATTTGCAAAACAAACAAGCATATTTCTGGCCATCATAGAAGAAATCTGTTCAAAGAGAAGCGGAATTAAATGGTGAACCAACCGCAATGCACGATTTTAATTGTAAGTCACACGTCGAGCTTTTTGCCCAACTTAATTTAGCATTTCTTTGTTTCCATGAGGAAGCACACAATTGAACAGCGCGTTAAGATTGTTGAATTCTTTTACGAAAATGGGTGTTCAAATCAAAATGCATTTGGTGCACTGCGTCATTTTCTTGGTCAACATAATCAACCAAATGTGTCCACAATGTAGGGAGAACAGTGTTCAAATTTAAGCAAACCGGGTCTTTGAAAATGTGGAAACATCTGTGCATGCTCGCCCGGTTCGTTCTGCAAAAAACATTGCTCTTGTGCGCGATAGTGTAGCAGAAGAGCCCTCAACCTCGACTCGTCATCGTGCTCAGCGATTGAACATCTCACGATGCGAATTATGAACAAAGATATGAATTTATACGCTTACAAAGTTAAATTGACTCAAGAGCTGAAGCGTACTGACCATTTAAAGCTTCGCCAAATGGTTAGTTGAACAGACAGTAAGTGAATGGTGAATTTACAAAGAAAATCGTCTTTAGCGACCAGGCATTCTTTTACCCCAGTGGATTCGTTAATATTCGCAATTGGGCAAATGAGAATCCAGAGTGATTGTAGTGATTGAAAAGCCGATGCATCCACAAAGAGTGACAGTTTGGTGCGTTTTATGAGCTGGCGGCGTCATCGAGTCGTACTTGTTCGAAAATGAGGTTGGCCAAGCAGTTACCGTGAGTGGTGTTCGCTATCCCGAGATGAGCACGAAACCCTTGTGGCCATAAATTGAGGATATGTACCTGGATGGTATGTTAATCAAACAAGATGGTGCCCCTTGCCATACAACTAACGAGACAATGGCTTTTTTGCTCGAGAAATTCAATAACCGTGTTATCTCACGTCGCGGCGACGTTAATTGGACGCTACGATCATGTGATTTGACACCGTTGGAAGTTTAAAACAAAAATTTTACGTCAATATGCCAAGAATAACTAAAGAGCTAATGGATGAGATAATTCTGCACATTAACGCCATTAAACTTCAATTATATCACAGAATCATTGAAAATACTGACGAACGCCAGCGAAGTCGTAGCCAGCATTTGGCCGATATTATTTAACACATAATTGTCATAGATCCTTCTATCATAATAAACAATATAAAAATAATTCTCTGAAATCTTTTTATTTTATTTACAATTAACATCGTGCGGTTTGGTTGGATAACCCTTTATACAGAGTTCTTAAGTTGATTATGCGGACGAGAATTTAGATTATGCGGATGATATTTGTTTACTCTCGCAAAAGATCTACAACGTACAAGTTTAAATGGAAGATCTGAAAAGATTAGCGCGTAATGTTCGTCTTGAGGTAAATGTCAAAGAAGCCCAATCCATGCTACAAGGACCATCAGTCGAACACCTAGATAGCATCTACTTGCTAAGAGTTATAATGACAACGAATGGCGACGCAGAAACAGACATAAGAAACAGGCTTAACTCTTATATGAGTGACAAAGAAACACCTTTAACAGATTGACAGGGATACCCGGATACAGCAAGTTTTTCGGTTTCTCCGTAATAGAATAAAAGGCATTTTCCTTTCGTTTCAGCAGTATCTATTGTTTTTTGTACGTATCCTTCTATAACAACATTATTTGTAAAAAAACAAAGATTTTAGAGTAACTTTCATTTGTATGTAAACTACAGAATATTTTGTTGTTGTCCCCAGGTACCCAGTTACTTTGGTAAGAGTGTTTAAAATAAAAGTACTTTGTTGCGCCACAACTAAAAAAACATGAAAAGCTAAAATACAGTTTATTTTGAAACTAATGAAATAGTAAGTATTCTCAAGAAGTTTGGGTTTTCTAAATTAAAACCTATTTAAAAATGAATAACCGGTTACCCGGTCACTCCATTAAGGTGTAAAAAAAAAATTATAATAATTGTGTCACTCCTAAAACACTTAAAATTGATATTATTTTAAAAACAATAGTATTAAAGGAGTTCTCAAGAATTGGGTACTCAGATACTCTGTCACACACATAAAGGTTAATAGAGCAAACACGGCATTCGGACGACTACAATCAGTATTGAGAAGCTCTGGCGAACCAAGTTTAGTATAATCATAGCCTGTGTAAAACCAACTCTGTATTCATTAACGAGTGCCTTTGATTCATACATTTTGGAATAACAACATCTGCAACAAGTATATCTGAAGATTTTTTAACAAAAAACCCATACTTACAATAGAACGTAGAAAAAGGAAATGTATCGGCCATACCAAGAGAAAGAAGCCTGACAGCATCACAAGTATGGCATGTGGATTCCATTCTCCTCAGGGCTCAAGACATAACTGGCAAAAAAAAAAACACCTGGAAGAGCAAAATACGCCAAGACCTACTTGGGAAGGCACATAAGCAAGAATGGCAAACAAAATAAGATAGAGATGCTTTGTGGAAGCCATATGCTTCCATTAAGGGTAAAGACAACAAATGCATTATTTTGTCAGAGCATTCTGTTTGGAGGAAAATTTAATAATTTTTACACTTTTAAAATGGTAGCCGATAAAGGACCACCATGACTACGCAGCTCTCTGATCGATGTAACATATTTGTTCATTTCATAATCGTCAGTGGTTTTTACATCAGCAACTGGGTTTTGATACTTAACTTTCGAGGAATAAGCGCCCATTAGCCTTTCTTTGAGTTTTTTCTATCACAATTTCATTTCATTTATTCAAATTTTAATTTTTTTCTTTTTGTTTAATTTGATTTTATGAGAAATTTCAATAAACAATATTAACAAAATATTTAATTTTAAAAATTGTAAATTGCTATTGTACATCTAAAAAATAAAAATATTTTCTGCATATTTTACTGCTGAAATTTCGAAACAAAAAATTATTCAATAAATTTAATAAAAGAATTCTAAACTTGGTTATTAATCTACTCTTTTATTAAAGCAAATGAAAATTCACATGAAATAAATAAAATACGAGTAAAAGAGTAGAAAAAATAAGAGTTAAAAGAATATATATTTTTTTTTACTCTCTTCGATTTTATTTGGCATTAAATTTTATGTGAACGTCAGCACGTAAGTCTACCAAAAAAAGAAAAAAATGCCAGAAAAAAATCTGTAAGAATGTGAGAAAAAGTTTATTTTCTGTCTTATAATGGCACTAAATCCTGCTTGTGAACAAATTTACCATCCATATGGTTTGAACAATCTTTACATACTACAATACACATATATATGCATGTACATATGTACATACAAACATGTGTATTCTTAGAAAACCCAAATCTGTATTAAATTATGATCACATATGAATTTAAATTCTTTGCAAAGTTGCGTTATTAGTGCATTAGTTTATGGAGTAGATAGCACGGTGGGATAGGAAAATGAAGATTTTTTTATATAAAAATAACGACATTTACTAAAAAATAACATGAAATTTAGACTCGACTACGCTATAAGTATTTTTTTTTTTTCATTATTTAATTAGTCAGACTACTACTTATCAGCAACTGAATAAAACATTGGACTTCCACCTCGATAGAGACAAGAAAAACTCTTTGTCAACATTTTTTGGAAATTTGCCTCCGTGCTCCAAAAAGTTTTGGAAACTGATGAGGCACCTGAAGGATAACAAGAAATCATTTACTGATCTTCACGTAAAAGGCAAAGTGTTGAAAACTGGTACTGAGAGGGCAAATACCGTAGCGGATGTATTCCCTGTTCACAAGCCATAACTTCGAATTATTCTACGGCCATGGACTCAGCTGTCACAGAGTATATTCTGGTTCTGGATGACAAAATTTTCGACAGATCGTTAGTGATGTTACTGAAAAATAATAAAGAACCGGGTGTACCATATGTGGCATTAATAGTATTGGGTGGGCCATCTATCGGTTTAAATTTGAACCAGCGCTTATTTCGAATCTGGCAATACTTACGTCATTCTATTCTGTCTCAAAAAGCAGTATATTATCTCCACTGAATCTTTTTACCCTTGAGCAACGTTGGGATTTATTGAAGACTTGTTTCCAAAACAAAGGCAATTGCTCGGAAATTCAAAAAAAAAAATCAAAAAAAACAAGTCGAAAATCATCTTTTCATATGAAGCTCATTTTTATCTTGGTGGGTACGTCAATAAGCTAAATTGCCATACTTGGGCTCAGAAAACCCAAAGGTGGTCTTACAGAAGCCAATGCACCCATTACGAGTGACTGTTTGGTGCGGCTTATGGAGCGGAGACATCATTGGCAAAAATTTCTTTGAAAATTGGGGCGGCGCAACTATTACTATCACTGAAGATACCTATCGCACCATGATAACCAATTTTTTTGTGCCCGCTCTTCATGGTATATATGTGAACGAACGATTTTTGGTTTTAATAGGATGGTGCAACTTACCACACACCTCACGCCACAATTGATTTATTGCATCAAACGTTTGATGGCCGACTGTTGGAGTATTTTCTGTGGGGTGCCGTTAAAAACAAGTGCTAAGCTTACAAGCCAGAGACAATTGAGCATTTGGAGGCCAACATTCGTGATACCATTGCCAATATAAGACCCCATACTCACGAAAAAGTTCTCAAAAATTGGTCCGATCGAATTAGGTACTGTGAGGCCAGCCGCGGCAGCCATGTGAATGAAATAAGATTTCATTTCTTACCGAAACAATTGTACTTAACAACAACAAAATAAATTTGGCAAATTTCAAACCGTTTTTGTTTTATTGCATTCTTAAATTTTATTTAACTTTTTAAGTGGTCCACCCTATATTGTTATCAAGATTAGTTTTTTGAGGCCTTAAGTAAACTTTTCAATTCCTGTTTATTGGTAAAGTAATTCGATTTTCTTAGCCGGGGCAGAATCTAAATTATTTTCTAGCTATAGGACCAACATTGTAAGCTTATTGGTCAAGGTATTCGGAAAGATAATCCGCAAAATAATCGTGGATAAGAATAATATTATTAACACGCAACTATGCGGATTTCGCAAGGAACACTCTACTGTGAATCAATTGAAAAGTGTCGTTAATTATTTCGAAAGTAGCAAACGGATTCGTAAAAGTACTGGTGTTGTTTTTCTGTATTTCGAAAAAGACTTCGATTCCGTTTGGCATGACGACAACACCTTTAAAATTAATGCTTTTCATTTTTCAAAATATCTGCAAAAAAGTCTAGAGTTTTTTGTAACAACGCTCTTTTGTTGTAGCTGTCGATAACAAACTATCTAGTGATCGAAAAATACCTGCTGGTCTGCAACAGGGGTCAGTATTATCGCTATTTCTTTACTCGATTTATTTATCATATTTATGCTAATGATAGTGCTTTTGTTTGCTGTGGAGAAGTGTCGAATGCTATAGTCAGAAGGATGGAGGAAAATAAAGGTTAATGATAGTAACCTTTATTATATTTCCGTATAATAGATCGCTGAAACGTTTCCTGCCAAACATATTTATTCTAGGAAAGTTCTAGTCTCGCTAATGGATGATGTTAAATTTCTAGGAGTAATTTTAAATAAATAATTATCATTTATACATCACTTGGAATATATTTTTTTGGAGAAGGCTGTAAGGTGCAGTCGTGCCCTTTATCCTTTACACAACAGAGATCGAAGCTTAATTGTAAGAATAAAATTCTTTTATACAAGATGTGTATTCGGCCTATTATTGCATAGCCATGGTTCTTCAAAGCTTCTAGAACATATAGAAAAAATCTTCAAGTAATTCTGAATAAAAATTTGAAAATAATACATGGCCTAAGCCACAGATATTCTACTGATTTGCTGCACAGTAACTTTGAACACGTAAAGCTTGAATCATTCGCAAGGGAACTGACAATGTCATTTAATGAAAAGTGTCAAAAGTCTACATATGATATAATAAGGAATTTTCGTAATGGTCACTATGTCTCTTTTTACTGAACGAGTCAGTTTAGTAAGTATTTTAAAAATTAAAACTTAAAAATTGTCATGGCCACCAGTGAGGTGGACATTTGGCACCGTTGCGAATTTCTACGCTCGTATTGCTCTGGGTTAATGTCATAATGTTTGCCATTAGTTTCACGTGCTTGACTCGTAGATGATTAAAAGAAATTCTCTCCACCTGTTGAGCTGCTCTTCCTTCATAGACAACACGGTGCCACTTTCGTCTTTTACATTTGGTGTTATATTGATATTGACATCATAGGGCGTACCAAGCGAGATTTCACTGCTGCCTTCAGTGGTAATGGTAAAAGAGGCCAAGACGACAAGTTGACAAGCAGGGACGCGCGGCGCATTGGCTTCCATGTTAAGGTTGATAACTATACATTTGATGTGGTGAATGGATTCATCTACCTTGACATTTTCATTACCGGCAGCAACAATGTCAGTCTTGAGGTCAAGCGTAGAATCACTCTTGCCAACAGGTGTTATTATGGCCTCAATAGGCAATTGAGTTGTAGAGACCACTCTCGCGCTACAAAATTGGCACTTTGCAGGTTGCTCATCTTCTCTATTCTACTTTATGGTGCGGAAACATGAACATTGTTACGCACCGGTGCAGCTGCCGTGAGTGTGTTCGGTTTTTCTATGAATTCCGTATTCGAATAAACCATAAGCTGTACGACCTATATAACTAACTACGCTGGCTAGGACATGTGGTTCGAATGAAAGAAGATGCTCCAACGAGGAGGGTGTTCGATATGGAAGCTAGTGGGCGTCGGCGTATAGGACGTCCTTATCTACGCTGGAGAGATCAGGACGAGAGGGCCCTTTCCGAATGAATGTGACCAATTGTCGAATGCGCATGCTAAGCGGAAGTGAAAGAATTCGGTAAACGGGTTGTAAAGGCCTTTTATATATGTACGTATGTTAAAATCATCTACTCACCACTTTGTTTTCTGACAGCGTTGTGTAACTCTCGGGTGTCATTTTCAGCTTGTCGTGCTATACCATTATCACCTGTCGCTGTAAGTAGTTTCCTCAATTTTATATCATTTTGCCCCACCGTATAACATAAGTGAATATGTATCTGTGTGTGTGTGTCTGTGTCTGTGCATTTGTTCACAATCATTGTAATCATACTTTATGATTGTGGTTTAGTAACTCTGCATTTAGTTTTCTTTCTAGTTGGCAGAACTGTTCTTTATTACAAACCTTTAAATCGTACAACTTACATATGAGGGTGCGAGAGTTCAAAGACAACCAGCCAGCTAACTAACAAGTCAAGCTAAATTAAAAAAGAAGAAGAATTTCAAAAACAAAATATGGTCTTCACTATATTAAGACATTTTGGTTGTTTTTTTTTTCATTTATTTTCCTAAGTTTTCTAAAAGTTTGTCGATATAAAGTAAAGTAAATTTGATTTATATCTTTATTAAGTTTTACTATTGCTGTCAGGGTACTTTTTCTTACTACTGGTTAAATTGATATTTAATTCAATGAAATAATTTATTACAATAAGTTGTTGTTGTTTTCAAATTATTAACAACAGAAGACCATATTTTGCAAGCACTAGCATTCATCTTAAAATATTAAATAAGTTCTTTTTTATGATGAAATCAAAATTTTGAAGTTCATTCGAACCTGTTGCTATAAACTTATTTTAAAAATATTTCAGTCCATCAGACAAATTTTCGTTTGACTTACTGCTTTTCTAGGAGATCAAACATTTTTAATTGAATTTATTTCTGTTGTATTTTGGTCATTTTTCAATAGAGTAAAAGATATTTATTACCCGTCAAACTATACTTTGAATGACAATACTCAGGCTAATACATAAATGGCCCTAAACATTTATTAATTTCCTTCTTTAATAATAACAAGGATGTGACTTTCCTTTGTATAAACTTTAATTTAAAGAATCTGCCTTCTATTTAACTATTTTTTATTACTTTTTCGAAAATTTCTTCAAAACTCTTACTTCCATGCATTATCCATCACACGAGAATGTTTTTGTTATTCCTTGCTTTGTTTCTGTTTCTGTTTCTGTTTCTTAAACAAAAAAAAAAAAAAATGAAAAAAAGATTTTGTGTTTCTGGTTCATGGTCATAAAGCAGTTTATGTGTTTGGACATGCCCGGATATATTCATAGTGTTTGTTGTCTTATCTGTTTAGTTTTAAAGAATGTAAAGCATGACTTGAACATAAGAGGATTATGTATATGGAGAAAACATGAGTGCAATTTAATGCCACTGCCAGGAATCAACAACCGTTGTAAACACTCGCAATGTCTGACATGAATATTTGATATTTGAACTCGTAAAGTAAATAATGACGAAACATTAAGATTTAATCAAATAAAAATAGTGCATAAGTTAAAAATTTTTGGTTTTTTTTTTTTATTAGTATCGGGTGATTTTTAAGAAACCTTCTTTTTGGCAACACTGTTTTTGGTAGCTAAGCTGTTTCCGTGTACCATGTTACTGTCAAACATGTTGAGATTGGTCTACAATTTAACCATAAATTGACTTACAAACGAACACTGCTTGCAGATTTTTTAATTTTATCATCAAAATCCAGTTGGATGAAGATCCACTTTTTTATCGGAAAATTGTGTTCAGCGACGAAGCTCATTTTTCGTTGAATGGATACGTAAACAAGCAGCCAGAAGCATTGCAATAACTGCCAGTGAACCTCAAAAAATTCACTGTTTGGTGTGGATTATGGGTCGCTGGCATCACTGGACCATACTTTTTCAAAATTGACGAAGTCAGGAACAATACTGTAGTCAGCGCTACCGTGGATGATTATAATTTTTTTTTTTTTGCTTTAAATGGAAGAGCTTTAAATGTGGTTTCAACAAGACGGTGCCACATGCAACACAGCACGAGAAACAATGGCCCAATTGAAAAGTGCGTTCGGTAAACATTTATTTCACGTTTGGTGCTGGCCAATTGGCCGCCTAGATCATGTGATTTAACGCCTTTAGACTATTTTTTGTGTGGCTATGTTAAGGCTCATGTCTCTAGAGTCAAGCCAATATTGAACAACTTATTAGTGAGATACTGGCCGATATGTTCGAGAGAGTATGCCAAAATTGGACCCAGCTTATGAACCATTTTAGGCATAGCCGCGGTCAACATTTACCTGATATCATCTTAAACATCGACTCATATTAAGATTTCATACATTTCCCTAATTTATATGTTTTTTTTTTAAATCAAAGCAGAAAGCTCTTAAAAAATCACCCGATACTTTGAAACTGATTGTACGGTTTTGTTAAAATATATTTAAGGACAAATAAGAATAATAAAAGTTGTATTTTATTTGTAGCCTTTGATAAATATTTGAGACATAAGCTTGAAAAAAAGTATTCCTGCAAAGTTGTGTATTTTGTTTGTAAAGAGCTCCCGTATTTATATAAAAAACTGCCTCCTTAAAAGATACAAAAAAAAAAAAAATAAAATTCAAACACAATTTTCTAAGCAGTAAGTTGGTGTGGACATTTGCTTTTGCAGCGATTTATCACACGACTATAGTCAATCAAGATATTGATAATTTTGATGATTTATGTAGTTAGCGATGTCGAGTTTATCATTAGTAACCTTAGAAAGAGGAAATCTTGTGGACGGGATGAGATATGTAAATAATCAAATGTTAAAAGACCTTTCCAAAGTCAGTACAGTTCTTTCCAAGAACATGGAAAATAGCAAAGGTTGTACCCATCTTTAAGTCGAGAAAATTGCTGCGTAAGCCGGAAAATTACAGATTAATAATAAATAAATAAAATAGTTTGGGATAAATTCTGGAGAAGCTTTTAAGTGAAAAATGTTCGTGATTGTCAACAATAGCCATACTTTACTGAACGAACGATTCGGCTTTACGTTACCATACCCGACTTTTCACCAAGTCGAAAGAATTTATAATGATGTTAAGAAAAGTCTGATCTTGGGCCAATCTATAGCACTTGTGTTACTGGAAGTCGAAAATGCCTTTGACTCTGTCTGCTTCACAATTTTGTTCAATTTAATTTTTCTTTGTTTCTTGTTAAGATGGTTAGAAGCTTTTTGCTTGACAAGTATTCCTAGGGGATTGCTGTTTCTCTAGGAGAATGCTTTTCAGACTTAAACCAAATCCCTGTGGGTCTACTACAGAGGTCTGTTCTAGGACCGATTTTGTAAAACATTTATTGTGCAGCCTAAGCGGTGCTCATTCTAAAATTAATTCGAAGAAGACTCAAGCTATCTTTTTTAACAGAACGAGAAAATTTGCTTCTTAACTGATCATCATTTAACTCTTTTAATTTGATATATTAAATGTTTGAAACTATTTTTGGATGTTTGAAAATATAATTTAATGCCTATATGCTAGAGTTGATATATAAAATAAAATAAAATAAAATATTATACCCACTTATTTATAAAAACACATGAATCAGTTTTAAAAATGCTCGAAAGATTTCCAAAATTTAGATTCTTGTACCTGATAGTCTCTATAAGGAAAATAGTATCACTTCCTTTTATTTCTATTCAAACTTCACCCTTCGTGCGCTATCTCAAAATAAAGTCGTAAGGCTTTGATATATTGCATGGATTAAGCTTTTCGTCATCGATTAATAATACAGGAGATTTACAAAAATTAAAAACAATTTCACTCCACCCTACTAGACAAGATATAAAGGGTCAGTCATCTAACGTTTTTTTTTTCAACTAGTGCTTACTTCGTGAATGGTAACACTTAGCTCATGTCTGATTTGACAGATAATTAGTTTTATCTTTCCGCTGAATGAATATGGTTGTGTCCAATACGTTTTCGCTTCGCTAAGTGGTCCTGCGATCGACCAGCAGAAGATGCCGATTTTGCCAAAAAAAAATCATCTTTTCAGATGAAGCTCATTTTGATCTTGTGCTTAAAAATTTGACCGATCGTGTAGGCTACTGCATGGCCAGCCGAGGCAGCCATTTGAATGAAATTATTTTCCATTATTAACCGGAAGGATTGTACTTTCAACTAAAAAAAGAAATTTGAAAAAAAAATTATTTGGTGGACCCTTTACATACCATTGTTCGATAACAAATATCAATTCTTTCAGCAAAGAGACTAATAATTTTTAGGGTGGGCCATTTTAAAGTCTATTTTTAAAAATGCAATTTATCAAAAACGGTCCAAATGTATTTTTTTGTTGTTAAGTACAATTGTTCTGGTTAGAAATGAAATATTAAATCATTTATATGGCTGCCGCGGCTGGCCTCACAATACTTCATTCACTCAAATGCTCAATTGTCTCTGATTTGTTGGCATAACACTTGTATTTAATGGCAGCTCCTTGGCGACCAACTGACATCAGCATTTCGTCTAAACAAACGGTCATCAAACGTTTGATGCATCGATTTTGCCATGAGATGATGTGTGGCAAGTTGGACCATCCTGTTGAAACCAAAAATAGGCTATCATAGGTGTCTCCATTGACCGTAATGGTTGCGCCAACCTCATTTTAAAAGAAATATGGGCTAAAGATGCCTCCACTCATCAATTACTCGTAATGGGTGCATTTGCTTCTGTAAGACCACGATTGGGCTATCTGAGGCCCATATAAGGCATTTTTGCTTATTAACGTACCCACCAAGATGGAAATGAACTTCATTCGAAAAGATGATTTTTATTTTTTGTGTTTTTTTATTTTTTCGCAACTTTCGTCCAATTAATTGTCTTTGTTTTGCATATAAATTTCCAATAAATCCAAACGTTGCTCAAACATAAATCAATTTCTTTCAGTGGAGATAAAATACTGAACTTTGTGACAGAATAGAATGACATAAATATCACCAGATTCAAAACAACTGCTGCTTCAAATATAAACCGATAGACAGCCCACCCGATATAGCTTAATGTATTATTTTATGTGCATAAATAAACCTCCGAAATAATTAGAATTAACTTTGTGTAGCAAATTACCTTTATTTTAACAAATAGTCTAATTAAGAAATTAAAGTCCTCTGTACCACCTCAAGAACTTCACCTAGAGCGATGAAATTTTTTTTCAGCATATTTAAGTCTATGGAGCATCAGTTCATAGTACATGAGCAACAATATTCGAAAACCAAATTATAATATTAATAATTATAAATTTTTAGTTTGACAAATTTGCTAATGTGTACTAGCGATGCATAAACTATATTTAATTTTGTTGTAAATAAGCTACTGTCCAAATCATGAATTTTTTTTAAAGCTATTCCTTGCTATTTATTAAAATTCGCGTTTTTTCCTGAATCAGAAAAAAAAACACTAAATTTATCATTTAATTTCGTTTTCCATTTTTTTTGGAAAACTTTAATTAACGGGAAAAGTCGAATTTGCCTTAAATTTTATTACTTTAAAATTTCCTCTAAGGAATGAACTGTTATTTTAAATTTTAATATTAGAATTCTTTAATTTTCATCTACCTAAGGCAGAGTTCGGGGTGGGGGCGTTGTATAGTTGTTAGAGAGCACGCAATCAACACAAACGACCCAGGTTCGAGCTTCAGCAGAGGACATGACGAAGAAAAAATTTACTTAAGTTTTCGAATATTTAATAATAAGAAAAGGGCTTTAACTTTCCTCTAGACAACTCGATCTAAAAAATAAAACAAAGCCCCCCTGACCCTTCTCGCATACCTCTGGCGATGATAACAAACATCAGATAAATGATCGGGAAAAACACGCCACCTACTGGGAAAAAATTACAATGCTTAAGTAAAGATCACCACCAATTAGCAATATTCTTCACCACTACACAAAAAAAAAATAATATGGAGAAGGCTACAGTGGATTAATCATTAAATGAAATTTAACCAATTTCAACGATAAACCTATTACTTTACATAACTACTTATTTCTATATGCTAAGTCTAGACCTAAATCTACTACTACTAATTATACATACATACGAGTACATATAAAAAAAAACTTACCCTAATTACCGTAAAAGCCAATGGAATAAAATTATGAATCTTAATTATTATAACGTGAATTGAAAAAACACACCTCTTTCTATTGGCAAATCAATCTCCACATTTAAGGTAAGTATCCCTAAGCAGTTTCAATAGAAAAGAGCAATAGTTAATACACTAATTTTTCTCTTCTATTCCAACTCAACACCTCACACTATATTTGCTAGATAAGCAAATTTAAGTGATAAAACTTCTTTTATGAAAGTGGCTGCGGTATTTACCCTCCTATACAAAAATTCATAAAAGAAAGTTTGTTTAAGGTATAGCCCAGAAGGGTAATTTTCATTTATGAAATCCTTTAAATAAAGAAAGCCACCCGTATGGATTTAACTTTGTAATCCAGTTGATTTGTAGTCAAATGTATGCTACTCTTCTAGTAAGGGGTAACGCCAGAACCTACTAATGGACATCTACTAGTGGTCTATACTAGACATTGACAAAGCTCTTAAGCAAATGAAATCCGAATTTGGTACCTGGTTCTTCAAAGCCACGTCCGGATGATAGCTAATACTGTCAAAACTTTTTGTTAATGAACTGATAAAGCGTTCTACCGCTGCATCAATGTACCCTACGCCAACCATTTTTGCTTTCAAATTATGAAATATTTATGAACACATAGGAAAGAAATCTACAATAGCATCCTTGTTTTTTTATCTTTTTTTTGTGTACGATTTAATAAGCCACCTTTCAAAAATGTAAGTTTAGTCAAGGACAATCAATCCTTTATCGATACTAATATTGGTCACCGTTTTCTTATATAAGCATATTAAGCTTTCCAGAGCAGTGCATTTGAGAATTTTATGCAAGAATTTGATGCTTTCGCTACTTTCTTATCGAAAATCTCTTACTTCTGACAATTCGTATTTGTTTACTCTCTTGAATTTAAACATATTTATTTTCCTTTCAATGAACTAATTCTTAATCTAGACTATTCATTGAAGTCTATCATTCTTCAATCAAAACAAAATGCAGTTTCTTCTGCCACACACGCACTTAATGTAGTCACGGATAGTACCCACACAAAGAACCACATTGAAAACCTAATGCATCAATATTAAGTGGACTGCCGCTGTTTGTTGATGCTGACATCACTGATCTGCGGTTGTATTTACGCTGTACATTTTATTAGTTTTCGGTACAAGTGTAAACTTATTACAGCTTATTAGTTAATTTGTGTACACGGCCTCTATGGCACATGTAACACGATGGTGGTAATACATGTAAGCATGTTTGAGCTTAACTGTGGTTTGAAAGCCACTAAATATTTGAAAAAAATTATTTTTTCGTTGTATGTAGTTAGTTTAGTTGTTCAGACTTTTTTGTGTTGTTTTAATACCTTTTCACATGTACGCTAATGAAACTCAATTGAAAAATCAAATAAAGTTTTCTTTTTTTATGCATTTAGAAGTTACTGGTATACAGCATGTATTTTTGTTATGGCGTACGTTGCAAGAAAAACCGCGTAATGTATGTTTATATTGCTTAGTTGTATTTTTCCCGTTTTTCATTTCATATTAATACATGCTACACATTTTTGTTGAAACTCATCGATGTAGGTCAGTCATGTTCTACATGATGACGGCGTTAGTTGTTGCCACACATATACTCAAATTATATGTCTACTCTAACGTAGTTTGCATGGTAACATTGATAAACGAACGCACTGTCATATTAAACATCAAAAAAAAGGAGCAAGACATGATAGAACATGCCAAATATGCAACACACATAAGCGCACAAAAATTACATTTTCTACTGTTAATATGAATGTTATTTCAGTTGGCTAATTAGTGGGAACTTCAAAATTTTTCATTTTTTCATATATTCCACCTCGTGTTAGTCATTCTGAGTATATGTATTCGTTGCCGCATAATCACGTTACTGTTAAATATGAAATTCGATCTTTGAAGGCAGACCATTCATAAACTATTCAACATGATTACAGACAATACAGGTTAGGGAACTAAGAGTGATGAACAATAATGATGATGACAAATAATTTAAATTTTTGTAAAAGAGAAAATTTCCTAATTAATGATGAGGAATTTCCCAATAAGTGGTGTTGTCGAAAAAGACTTTTTGAATTTTTAAGGAAAACGAAAGTCTTGTTTTGTTACTTTGTGGCAATTAAAATATTTTATATTTTATTTTATTTTATTATAGTTATTTTGACTCTGTCGAAGGTTTGTCGAAGGCTAAAAATATTGGGTATTTTTATTGGCTTTTCAGCAGCAGTCGTGTGGTTGACCAACTCGCCTATAATTTTTTACAGATCATCAGATCAATTTGTTTCAACTGCCCTCTGCGCTTGATTGGGTTGACCACGCACGTTTATCCTCCGTCGCACTGCATTTTACTGCTCGACCAAGGGTGCTATATCTGCAATGTAGAGCCTTCTTTACACTGCATGTTCGTGCTGCATTGAACTTTCCTTTCCTTTTAAGCACCATGCATGGCCAGATAATCATTGCTTTCGCCTATATTCGGCATATTCTATATGTACTCTATACCTTCTTTATCGTCCCCTAGCCTGTTGTCTGTAAAACAATATAAAGATTATATGCAATTTGCACAGACTGTTGTTGTCCTTTATGAAAAACTCTGCGTGTATTACATCGCTAAAATAAATAAACAAAAGCTGCAGGAACAACTATACGTGTTGTTTACAAATAACAAAATCTACAACAACAACCATTAGCAGACACAGAGTAAATAAAATAACATGGCAACAACAATAATTAAGCAGCAAAGAAGACAAGTAACAGACAATAAACAAGCAACAACAAACACTAAGAGCTGAAAGAGGTAGATGTTTACATACGCATGGCTGTAAAAGAAAGAAATTAAAAGAAAGAAATGGAATCTACCTGAAATGTCGAGAGGTTCGAGAGCTTTCGATATATTGTTTACTCAGCCATATAAGAAGCACATCGATGCGAACAACGATCAGCTTTTAAGTAAAGTTAACTCAACGAATGTGCTATTGGTGTAAAGAGTGTTTATAAGTCCTCGTTTATACAAGGAAACAATTGATGGGAAACATTTAGTTTGATACCAAATTACGGGTGGGGAAGAGAGAATCGTTTTTGTCTTCGGTACTCGGCCATACGCTTTGTGGTCATATTCGCATTGCTGATATTTATTAGCTTTACTTCTTTACGATAACAATAGTAATGGAATGTTGACGACAAAATGTTCGCCTGTGTGAACGCGAATGGAAAAACCAAAAAAAAATAAAAATTCAAAATGTTTCCCTTCAGAATGTTTTCTCGTATAAAAGGGGACTAAAGAGTAAGCTCGTGAATCTAGTAGTGAAGTAAAGACCAGTTTAGTTGGAGCTAACTCAGTAAAAAGAGTTAAGTGTGGATAACCTCTGAAAAGATCTTTTAATTAATTGTTGTTGTTTACAAGATTGTAAACAGACAGAGTAATTAAGATTGAAAATTGTTATTGCAGCAGTGGTGCACATAACTATGTTGAATAAGGGATTTTATTAAAAAAAAAAAAAAAAACAAACACAAAATTTATTTTATTTTAACTACAATCTACGAACTCATAACAACACGTTTGTAAAAAGGTAAAAACGTAACAATATTATATTAAGTGTACTTGATGTGAACTAAATACCGAGTTAATTTTCACAATTTCATTTATTATTACCACTTTGGTAATAAATGCAATTTATATTTTCGTTAACCAAACGTATTGAAAGTCATTTAATTAACTGACAAATAACTAACCCCTATGCATTCAGTTTTTAAAATACATACATATAAATATATAAACTTAATCCAATTAAAACCATTAATTGAAAATCAATCATACGTCGAGCGGTGTACGTTACATTGAAAGTGAATACGAGTAATTTTAATATTTTGTGTTTGATTGTTGAAAATCAAAATGTCAACACACTTTTGAATTGCAAATTGAATTATTTTTCTAAACAAATAAGATAATTGGTTAAAAAAAAGTCTATAATAATCAATAAAATAATTATCAAAATTACCTCTTAATGTTTTGCTGAAATGCATACAACCTTTGGGGGAAAAAGAGAAAATATTTAATTTAAAATTTTTTTTAATAATGCAGTCTAATATTATAATGATTATATTTAAATGGTAGAAATAATTAAAACAGGGAATTAATTATTTAAAATCATTTCAGTGAAAACACTTAATGTTTAACAATTAATTATAAATTGAAGTTTTTTTATTTCTTGTTTCCTTTTTTATATAATTAGTTTTGTTGTTTTCTCCATTTTAGCTAGTTTTTGTTCATGAATTTAAAATGATTTTGTATTAAAAATTAAATGAAATCATTTAAGGTTTCACTGCACAAAAGCAGCAGTGTGAAAAAATATTAAAACTAATCTAACAAATATTTTAAGCCATTTTTAATTGTACTCGTATATATCGTCACCAAAAATGCAAACGGCCCTAACTAACAAAATATTCAAAATCGACTTTTTCATTAATTCTGAGGTATTTCATCAAAACAAAGGCCCACAAATAAATTTGGACTCTTCCGACTAAAATTAGCGATTTTACTACCAAAAAACAAACGGCCCTATCTACAAAAGCGATTATATGGCAAACGCAAATAATACATAACATTGTCAATTGTCAAAACGCGATATTGGTTTATAAGTTAATGAAACAAAATATAAAAATTGTATCTCAAATATTGGTAAAAATCTCGCTGATTAAAACTATACTTTTTATTTTAATTAGTTTTTTGCCTCTCCTGTAAAATTTTCAAAATGTTAGATAGGGCCGTTTGCGTTTTAGGATACGATTTGTAAATACAATATAAATTTTGTACCCTACAGCAGGGAAAATACTACAGAATTATTTGTTGCACTTGCACTCATATATGAATATCAAACGTTAAAAGATAGTGTTAGAATTCCAATTCTGTTTTTGATTTAAAGTAAGCAAACGCCGACTTTAAAGAATATTGGAAAAAATCACAAAACGTTTAAGAAATTCTTTGGAATACAAATTCACTAAATATAATATTATTACTATTGTAGCGAATTTATTACATTTATTTTTTGCCTTAGCGACGGTTAAGAGCCGTACACATTTTTTTTAAATATGTTACGATCTCTAAATCCATGTTTAGTTGACCTCCTTTTCACATGCTTTATTATAATATATTCTATTAATATTTCCATATTCTTTTAGCCATCCCCTTATTACTTGGCATGTGTTTACAACTTCAGTCTAGTTCTGAATTAGAGACCCAATTGTGGGGCCACAACATACGTATTTTTGAAACATCTGATAACTGCCGATACCGCATAATTGTTAACTTCTTGAACAAGCTTGCTATCGAAAAGCAAATTACCAGAGTTTGGTCCGCTAACTTTCATAGTTCAGGTTTGTTTTAATCACGTTAATACCTTATCTTGTTAAGCCGTTTAAATTACTTCGACCTTGTTTTGTAGAAAATAATTAAATATCGTCGGTATATATTATGTAAAACAATCGGGGTGGAGTGGTAAGGTGGTTAGAGCGTACGCATAACAACACAAAGGGCCCAAGTTCGAGCTCCAGCAGAGAACATGACAAAGAAAAATTTAACTGTGGTTTCCAAACATTTTAAACATTTAAAGAGGCTTCAACTTCTCTCCAGACAACTCCAACTAAAAAGTAAAAGAAAAAGCCTCTCCGAGTTTCCCCCAAACCTCTGTCGATGATGACAAACGTCAAGCGAATGATCAGGAAAACACGCTGATTGCCCCCTCATTGTATTACAAATAAGAAGTCCTGATCAGGCAGACAAACGGAAGCCATCAGAAACCTGGCATCATCCGTATCTTCGCCTAGACAGCCGTCAGATCGCCATTGCTGAAAAAATTTAAGAGGCTTAGATGTAAGTCATTCCTAGCTAGAATACAAGACCTTACCTTATCTGATGTGCTTGGCACATAGAACTTGTAGCCTGTGACTCTTTATCCGCGAACCTTATTGCCAACAATCCATGGTTTTTGGATGAGAGCCACGTCTACCTTCCTACGGCCAAGGAGTAAGGAGAGTTCGGTTGAGGCTGCTTCACTGTGGTGCAGGCCATGTCATCTTTAGCATACCTATACCTGACAATGCCCAAACCGAAATTCACCTTACCCTTGGCTCTATCAATGAACTTCAGGTACGCTTTATCAATAGCGAACCTGAAGTCCATGCCCCCGTTGCCATTACAAACCAGAGATGTTACCATCTTCCACTGGCTTGTATCCAGGGCAGTAGTGAGAGTATGGATTCCACGGAGAGAACGGACGGTGGAATCCACACTGTTACTACTGGCCTGAGAGGCAGCTTGGATGAGCAGATCACCTCCAGTTGCGCACCTGGGCAAAGGTCGCCACATTTGCCAACTGCAGCACGCAGAAAGTCAACTAACTTCCTGTTACCGCAGTTCACAAATTTAACTGGAATGGAAGCTCCCAGTAGCACAGACGTATGGCCGTAAATTCTCTCGAACTTGCACACACTTTGTCTGTGTTTCCTGATTAGCAACTTTTCCTTTCTTGTCAAGGCTGCTTCTTCTTTGATGGCCATCTTCTCAAGGAAGGCCACAATAATGTCCCATTCCTGGCCTTCTCTTCCTTTGTTCGACCATAAACACCCACCAAAACACTACCATTCGAGTCCTGGACCACCAGGTTCTGACCATCCGTGCCAGTTACCGACGCTTGGGCTGAAATGACAGTGTCATCCGGCTCGTCGTCCGTACTCAAGGACAGATCATCAAGCCCCTGCGTGGAGCTTGTGCTCCCCAAAGGGGTGGAGTTTCCAGGCACCAACAGCTCTTCATCTAGCTCCTTCTGAAGCTGAGCCTGCTGGGTAGCAAGATTCAGATACAGAAGAGCCAGCGTTATCCTCATCCAAAACCAGTCTGTCAACAGATATTCTAATATTATCATTCAATTTAAGTAACTTCTTATCCATTTCTGATCACACGAGTAGGCCATAAAGGGATGGACCATCCACGCAGTGACGGCGAACGTGGACTAGGCAACAACTTTCAGCCGGTCCATGCCTAGCACCGGAGGGGAGCTATTAGCCAACAGTTTTCTTTATAAACTTAACTGGCCATACAGGTCCTCGGTACAGCTACCTACCACCTTGACCTTAAAAGTGTCGGATAGCTCTTAGTATGTTAGCCTGGCCCAAAAAGAGCCCACCGACGGAAGCATTAATTGAATGTACTACAGCTGACACTTAAGCCACCATATCACGTCAAGATGTCTATCCAGGCGGTGGTCTGATACAGGTAACCAATCAAACAAAAATAGCCCACATGATGTAGGTTTTCAAATGGCCGCATTGAGTGACTATTACTTTGTTAATTATTTTAGCATAGAATACGTATACGTGATTACAATAAAGCAATTTAATTATTTTGCGTATTTTAAATTCAAATTAATTTTTTCGAATTTTAATACCTCAATACGTTGAACTTCTGTCAACGCAGTTTCAAATTGCTACAGTGCTATTAATAACTGTTTTTGTATAGAGTTTTGAAAATTAATATAAAAAGATGTTGAAGTTAAACGTACTAAAGTAATTTTATTGAAAAGAACAGTTTTATTAAGTTAAAAAAAAACCTTCTAAGCCGACAATTTTGGGCAAAAAAAAAAAAAAAAATAAGTCTTAGTACAGATAATACGAGTATATTATAGGTATCCTTTGTTAATAGGCAGCTACATTAAATTCTTTAAACTACTGCCAAAGTTCCTTTCTCAATAATCACCAAATAAAAGGCGCTAAATAACATAAACCAAAAAAGTTTGCTTTAACTTTTCTTTTCAAATCTGCTAAAAATCAATTGAACAAGAATTTTTTATACTTGAACTTTATATTCATTGTTTTTTATTATATTATTTTTTAAGTTTTCAAATAATAAAATAGAAAACTTTATTTAGTTACTTTTAAGTGGAGACACTTGTAACACATTTAGCACAAAAACTCAAGAGCGAAAATATACAAAAACAAACAAAAACTATTAAACTATATAAAAAACTTGACCAAAAAGCTATTCATTTGTATTCATTTTTAAAACATTCACCAAAAAAAAGTAAAATAAAATAAAAAAAAATATTTTAGGTTCTAAACTAGTTTTAAAATTCCATAAAAGTTTTGGCTATAGGCTGTCCATGAAATTTATAAAAACCGCTGCTATTTAAATTCATTTTGAAATTATATTTTGAAACAAAATGTTCTTAAGTGTAAAATTGTAAATCTGAAATGGGCCTTTTAAGTGATATATAATCTATGAAAGTAGCCTCGTGTATTTATAAAAGAAACACATTTCCAAAGTTTTAAAGTTTAGAACTGTTTTCACTCTACTATATATGGGAACCGAACCATATATGTATGAACTTAAGTTAAGGATAAAGTGTTACTTTGCTTCTAAAAATCTTGTCTTAAATTTTATGTAGTTATTACACATTTTAGTGAAGAACTTCTGAAACTAACATGCAAATATTACCAAATTGTAAACTTGTTTTTAAATACCGTTTTATAATAATGAAAAAATGCCAGTTTACTAAAAGCAGTTTGCAATTTGGGCATCGTTCTGAGATTCTTAAGTATGGCAGGGCGGAGTTGGAACTCCTTGCGGAGTTTCCACTGTAGACTAAGCGCGAATCTGAAAAAGATGGCGGTCACAGATGTGGATGATTGTAGACTGTGCTCACAGGCATTAGAAAGATTGGAACATATTTTGTGTGAATGTGGGGTTCTTGATGGCTTTAGGTGGAAATGTTTACGTGGGTGACAGTGAACCAAACCACCATTATAGTTGTAGATCTGCTGGTGCTCATTAGAAAGGCAGATAGACCGGACAGGGCACAATAGATTCTATAGCTCACAATGTCGTGCAATAGTATGATAATATTAATAAAAAGCAGGATTTTTAATAAAAAGCTATTTTAACCCGGTAATGCCCAAAACTTTTTTTGTCTTATATTTTGTTGAAAAGTTGTATACTTTTTATTTCGACCTCCTGAGCACGAAAATGAAGTGCATCTTTCAATACATAACTACACTTTTGCGGAAAACGCAGCATACTAAAGAGCTCGTATGGTAGCTACTGGTCCCGTAGAGTACACATTTTTTATGAAAGTGAACAAATTTTTTGATATTTTTTTTTAAGATTTAAGCATTTCAAAACTAATTTCATTAACTACCAGTTAGTGTAGCGACTTCCAACTAGTGACGTGCTCTATCGAAAAATTGAATTTTTTAACGTTTTTTTTTTTTTTTTTTTTTTTTTTTTTTTTTTTTTTTTTTTTTTGAACATAGAATAACAAAAGCTTTATATATTTGGAAAGCTACAAATGTTTGGCATTAAAAGCGTTTTTTTTTTTTTTTCTCTAATTTTACTATGTCTTCTTCGATTTAATCGTGTAAATGTAGTGGCTTATTTTGCGTTACCATATGTTAATCGTAGGTTACTTTGGGTTATCTCATTGATGCCCAGCTTAGCATTTATACAACATTTCTTTACATAACATTTTCTTACGCGATATTATTGTAAAACAAAAATGCTACTAAATTTCTCTATTCAACGTTGTTCTTGACTGTGTAAGTATTAGGATGTGCCTTATCCACCTTATAAACGCAGATAATACAGCCTTTGAATTGGAAACATAGATTTGAAAGAAGTTTTGTCCTTTTGCTATCTCGGCAGTGTTCTCATATCCGGCAGATTCATTCTACACGGATTGAACCTAGGCAGCCAGTCTTTTGGCCGATTGGAATTTATATGGCGATTACCACGAAAATGAATACATCAATTGGAGATGTCATTCCCATTCAGGAATTTGTCAAAGCGCATTCTAGAAATATTCTGGCTATGAACAATACCCAATTTTTCCTTGCCACAGAAATCACACCAAGTTACTATAATAAGGGAATTTATGCGAAAATAATGAGGATGCAGAAGGATTACGCTTCTGGAGAGAAAAGCCAATGGCCATATTTGAAAATGACAGGTGGAGGAAAAAGCAGCTGCTCACAGGATGGTTTAAAGCCAGACCAAAGTTGTGATTTTGACCGGTCACAGTTGAGAAGAATATGTTATGGCCCTGAGATCCCTTAGAATTAGGAATTAATAAGAATAAAATTTCCCTATAAACAGAATAAGAATTTCATAAAATGAATGAAGCTTTGCCGAATAATAACATCTGATTGAAAAGCCATATTGATGAACGATAACGGATAACCATTTTATTTGTCAATAAAGGTCATTTTGGTCTAGTCATGGTAAGGTTGCTTTATTCTATTGCGGCATAGGTTTAAGTGTTCTTAACTTGAGACAGAGCAGCACCCTAACTTAATGAAGTTATTGCTGTTCTATTTAAAATTAATTTTTGAACGATAATTGAATAATAGAAGAACTTTGGCATTATATACTTATTGATGTGTCAGTAGTAAATGCATCACGAATTGTCACAGTAAATGCAATTTTCTTATAATTTGCATTAAATTGTAAGAACTTTTATGAACATGGTAAAAACCACGTTTCAGTGTAATTCGTCCTCTAAAACTGCTATTAAGGTTGAGTTCGTTCAAATGAACACATTTCAACACTGATTTTTAGTTTTAAACATTAGATTGTGCAGATAGTGCACTAAGTGAAACTAGCGCACGGTCCACTTCTCAGTAGATTAGCTTAATTTGCTCAAGTAGAATCAGCTGGTTTCACTAGAAGAATCATTCTTCCAGATGAAGCCCATTTGGTCTAAAAGCGTGAATGTGAGTTTTGTTGCAAAACTCGATTGCGGATGCAGCGACGGTAAGTGGATCACGATATTTAGAGATTTTAGCAACTAAATGCCTTTTTATTCATAAGATGTGATATTTATGGGGTTTCAACAGGTCAGTGCCGCACATAGTGGATCTGTCTAATATTATTTTTACTGGCTAATCTTTAGATACTTCTTTCCATACAATAAAAATTTTAAAGATTTGTATAAAACTTTGCTTCAACAAGGTTCTTGTTGGACGACAGCGAGCAACGAGGTAGCGGAATTAGAATACACACGTTTACATGAAAATAAATATTTTAACGGCAGTACGACAAAAGCAGAGACATCAACCTTTGTACTGATTTTTATTTTCTTGGGCAGCAAACAACATTGCCAGAAGCTTTGGGAAGAAAATCATCATTTGGCGAAAAAAAATCATATTTTTTGAAAAAAAATCATAATTCTTTTAATGCAAAAAATTCATTACAAAAATATAAAAGTAAAAATAACTAATTTATAAGAAAAACAGATGGCATATTAAAACGGGTGATTTTGTTAACCGTTTGGGTTTTGAAAATTGAAAAAAGAAACAGAAAATTTGCGAAACCTTTTCTAGCATTTAATCCGGTATCTTGCCCGTTGCAGTTGTAATGTTATCTCCCAGGGCTAGAATTGTAGCTGGCTTGTATCTGTACATGAGATACTTGTCCTATACTGCAAAAAATTTATAGTGTGATCACATAGCGTGATTTTAGTAGCCAATGAACTGTTCCAAAATGTGAAATTATTTGCTTGTCAAAGGTGCCTCTCTATAGGTTCATGATGGCGTGTTCCGTGCGGCATGTGGCACCGTTTTGTAGAAACTATATGTTACCCAAGTCCAATTCTGTACTGTTGCAGTTTTCATCGTTTTTGATGACGTGTGGTCAGGCTACACTGGAAGCTGTAGAACTGGCTTTGGCTGCTCTTCATAACAAATTCGTCAAATCTGTTTGTTGACGTACTCATTAAGCCAAAAATGAACTTAGCCGGTAAAAAAAGTTTTCAATACGAAACACATTTCTCACACAGCATGAATTTTGATAATAAAATTCGAGAATTTGTATACGTCGTTCATTTGTTAGTCTATTCCTGCTGAAATGAACAATACCTCTGACAATTTTTGGCATTTCCACATGTTACGAACCTTTTTTTACGCATAATAAAATCACATTACCACCATCAGACGCTTTTGACAGCTTTAACGAAATTCTTCTAAACTACGTTTATTTAGAGTTGACAAGACGAAGTTTTCTAGACTCTAAATCTAAATCTTGAAACTCTTTTTATCATCTATTAAGTGGGGGGTAGTGTTATATTAATCCTGTCAAAGAAAGTATATTTTTATTTATAGTTATTAAAGGGTCAAGGCATAAAAGATCTCTTTAAGCAACATCGTTAAACTAAAATCAAAGTTTCTTCGTTTTCAAATAAAAGTATTTTATTGAAAATAAATAAATTGTATGAACATAGAATAGTATGTATGCAAAAGTAGAAGCAATATCTTTTCGTCCTAAATATTTATGTATTTTTGTTTTTAATGTATCAAACTTTATTAAAATACGATTTTCCTTTTTTCAATGAAATTGCTTTAAATTGCAAAAATGCGTTTTAAATGCCCTGAAACACTGATACATTTTTGTGCAGGTTAGACACAAGGTACATACATAGTAAACAAAAGTAAGAAACTCTATCTCTTTTGTTTTAAAAATTAAAAGTTGATTTTTTATTTTGTTATTTTTAGAAAAATTATATATTATGTACAAACCACTTAAAATAAATTACACAATTTTTGGAAATAAGAAATCATAATTTCAAAAGAAAAATCATCGAAAGTATGGTAAAATCATCATTTTGGCAACGCTGGCAGCAAAAACCAAATTAGTAATGCCAATACAATACAAAATATAAAATAAAAATGATTTTAAAAGTGTTCGTTTTTTATTCAACAAAAGAAAGTCCGCCATCTAACGTTTTTTTTTTTTTCAACTAGTGCTAGCTCATGTCTGATTTGACAGATAATTAGTTTTATCCTTCCGCTGAACGAATATGGTTGTGTATATGCTTGAACAACGCTGGGAAATATTGCGACATTACTTTGATCGATCGACTTACAGAAGATGCCGGTTTTGCCAAAATAATCATCTTTTCAGATGAAGCTCATTTTGATCTTGGGGGGTATGTAAACAAGCAAAATTGTCGCATTTGGGGCACAGAAAACCCGCACGCATACATTGAAAAGCCGATACACCCAAGACGAGTCACTGGTTGGTACGGATTTTGGTCCAGAGGCATAATTGGGCCATTTTTCTTGGAAAATGAGCAAGGAGTGGCCGTTACAGTCAATGGCGATCGTGATTGGGCTATGTTGAACGAATTATTGTTCACAAAAATTGAAGAGGAGGATATTAGCAACATTTGGTTTCAACAGGACGGCGCTACGTGCCATACAGCCGAAGCTACACTCGATGTTTTGTGCCCTGTTTTTGAAGATCGCATTATCAGCCGCTGACCTGATGTCGTTTGGCCACCTCGGAGTTACGATTTGTCACCGTTGGACTATTATTTGTGGGGTGCCGTCAAAGATAGGTGTTACGCCAACAAGCCAGAGACAATTAATGGTTTAAAGGACAATATTCGTGAAGGCATTGGTGAAATACAGCTGCACACAATCGATAACCGATCGTGTAGGCTACTGCATGGCCAGCCAAGGCATTTTTTATTTCCCATTATTAACCGGAAGGATTGTACCTTCAAATAAAAAAAGAAATTTGAGAAAATATTCAGTATTTTTTTTTATAGCACTTAAAAAAAATATTTGGCGGACCCTTTTCAAGTAGATAGGAACTATGCAAATAAGTTTTTGCAGCACTGACTTACTTACTGACTATTACTTCTTAAAAGAGCAATAAACAATGAGTTTTAAGAAAAATTATTTATATGTTGTTATTCAAAATTTATAGAGATAATAATTCGAGGCCATTTTCTACAAAATTTTCTCATTCATGATGAATGAGAATTTATTCAGATGTAGTCAACTTGTCACCGTGAAAAAATAAATAGTTTATTGTGAAAAATATAAAATAAAAAGTAATAGTAAATAAGAAAACATGTTTACAAATTCATTTTAATTATGATAGTGACACAAACAATTTAGTTGAAACTGTGCTAGGCTTTTTAGCAATTTATTTAATTTATTTTAAAGTTTTTTAAGCAACATGTGTAAGTGTATTTGAAACAAGCGATTTCAATTTTGTGAATGCGAAAAACTGAAAGTAGCACCACTGAAATCTGTGTCTTTATTTACAAACAGCTGATAATAATTTTAATTGTTGAATATTATTTTGGTTTATTAAAGTTACTAAATATTCTTTACTATTTCTATTATTCTTAATAGCGTTGATATATTTCAGGAGCAATTGCTTTTACAAAATTTACCAAATTAACTTCAATCATTAATTTTGTTAAAATTTCAAATATTATTTTTTTGCAGCTGCTGCTTTCAAAATATGTGAACATATTAAGCCGACAACATGGCAGCAAATGCTGTTGAGCGGCATATTCGATTTTCTGCTGTGATTCTATTTTGTTACACCAAAGTTTTTAACTGAACACCCTAATATCCGCGTTAATGTGTTCATATGTGAATATATGCCTTTTGCAAAAAGGATATTTGAAAGCATTTTGTTTGATTATACATATGTATCTTTACCTGTATATGTACATATATACATGTACTTATATGTGTATTTACATACATAGACATGTATTTATCTACTATACATATATATAAAATAAAAACTCATTGTTACAATATTCGCATATACATATGTATGTATGTATGGTATATACCTACCCGGTAGCGAAAGTCATAGTGAATCATCGCTGAAAATAGTAAAACATCGATGACTGACGATGAATTCACTTTGGTGTCATACATGACTTTTTAAATTGTCATAGATAACAAAAGTTGATTTTGTCCTCTAGACGTCCGTTTATTGATGAGTCTTAACAGACAATATCACCGGGAATCACTAGGGCTTTAATCGTTAACGGAGAGGAGTAGCAGACAGAATCTCACATTCAGCATGAAGTCGACTCATAATAGACAATGTCACTAAATGAATGTATGTGTTGAATGTAGTCTACACATAACAGACAATGTCGCTTAATTTTAGCTTTCTTTAGTATGGTGACATACAATGACGTTGTCAGATGCGTTGTCATCAATAAAATTTTTCATTTATGGATATTTTATACAAATTTCGACTTCAAACTAATACTATGAAGACGACACATCGATGAAAAAAATCATAGTGACAATGTCGCTCAAATACGCCACCGGGTATATGTACAGACATATTTCTGTATGTATGTATGTATACACACATACACATGTACAATATTATTTTCATTGCGAAATTGTTATGCACTTGAATTCATGTTATTGCAATATTTGCATGTATTTAGTAGTTTTTAAGGTACCATTGCACAGTGCATCTTTCCCATAGGGCGAATAGACAAAAATAGAAATCGTGGTAGAAAAACGGAAAATCTTGTAGACATTTATTAGGGCTAAATATAGTTATACTACTCGTATATGCAAAATTTTGACAAAATATTGCAAAAAAGATTATCTGAATATATTTTTTTATATTTAAATTTTTTTAATAAAAAAAAAGGTTTTGTGTAGTACAGAGTTGTGTTAATTACTCATGAAAATAAATAATAATAAAAATAAATATTTTACTATAAAAACGGAAAATATATATAATCATTACTATTCAATATGTTAATATAATCCTAAGTAGTTCTACGAGAAATACTGACTGTTGTATAAATTTTGTTTTTAACTTTTTATTAAATAGACAAACCCCTGAAGAAATCGGCAGACAATCGACGAAACGTCGGGAGTAAATGTAATAAAAATTTGTTTTTATTTACATAAGAAATTTTAGGCCTGATAAGCTCAAAATTAGACAAAATTATAAGAAAATACATTGACCAAATATATATGAAAAAAAAAAAAAAATAATAAAATTCGATGTTGGGCTGAAAATTTAGAATTTGAATAATAATGTTAATTAATTCTGGCTTAATATTATATAATATATAATGTAATTATTATTATTAAATTATTCACAAATAGTGAAATTTACGAAAAAATACATTTTTAATATTTAAAAATTTTTTAAGTTATAGGACAAAGTAGGCTCTAATATTTTTTATTTGAGAGAACATACTATATATTTTTAAATACTTTTGTTAAGGCTCCTTCAAAGTTTGGTAAATATTAAGTTCTTAGTGAAATAAATGCGTTTTTCGAAGCAAGAAATAAAAACAAAAACAATAAACAAAGTTTAAAACTTTTTTCTATTTTATTTGTAATATTGTAAAGTAATTAAAAAACTTAATTTAAAAAAAATTTCCTTAAATAAAAAGAGTTTAACAGCTATTTTTCTGATGCACCTTAAATACATTTTTTAGCGCCCTCTTGCGATAATGTTGATTAGTAATCGAAAAAGATCGTTCAGTGTTATGTGCACCCGGTAATTAGCTTTCAAAAAATATATATTTTATGGAAATTCACAATGAGTGATTTCTTGATTTTTGTCTATGGGACAATGCACTGTGCATTGTATTGCACTGTATGCTTTAATACGAGAGTATGTATGTGCTACTACTCGTATATGTACGTTTGTTTACTTGTAGTCGTACTCGTAAACGTAAAAAGTATTGAGTTTTGCTGTGTTTTGCACTTTCTGTACTCTGTAGCTATTTTGTTTAAGTACACGAGTAGTTATGAGTTTGGCACAAAGAAAAAAAAATTTGCTGAACAAAGTATGAAATTGATTGGATGGTTAAAGTTTAATAAATTTGTTATTGTCTGTCGTTGTTGTTGTTCTGTTTCAGCTTTTGTGCATTTTGTACATTTATTTCAAGGTTGAAATGAAATGCATAATTTATGCGCCATGAAAACCTATGAAGAACGCATGTAGCAGCAGCAGGCAGAAGGAGGCAAAGAATTAAGAGTAAGTGGCCTACAATTGCATGTGAACTTAACAAACGAGTATTGTTTTTTTTTTAACATATCAAATGTTCAAAGACAAGCCGGAAATTCGAAAAACGAAACGAAAAATGCATGAAGAACAAAAAAAAAATACACAAACAAAAATATGAAAACGAAATGGTTGAATGAGCATTTAAATATTTTGTTTTCTCTTTCCATTTTCTCATACATAAGAAATAATACTTTCGGTAATTGTTAAAAATTCCATAGAAAATAGGTCAATTATTATTTGTATGTTGCATGTTGTATGTTTTTGTAGGTCATGTAATGCATTTTCGGGTCTTTTTTAAACGCATTATCAATTGCAATTAAACAAGAGATTATAGAAAATTTAACAATGCCTTTAAGATTATTGTTATGAAAGTGATATCGTTTGTATTTCTTTAATTAAAATGGCCTCAATTTTAAATAGTGTAAGTATAAGCCACTCTATGGTATGAAATAAAAGATGTTAAAATTTGTAATTAAAATTTTTTAGATTATTGTATTGTATATTAAGAACATACACAGATTTTTAACAATTAATACAATTGTTTTGATTAATCTAAAAGGACTAATAAAAGGCTTGTATGTTTTTAGTATGGGGAATAATATAGTTTTCAGTTTTAGAAATAAATTAATTGAAAGGCTCAGTAGATACTAAATCCGAATAAAACAATTTTGAATTTTTTTTTTTTTTTTTGATGATTGTATGGAAAAAAGGAAACAAGCGTAAACTGACGTTACAAATCTTATATATATAAATATAAAACAAAAAAAAAAAACAGTCATAATAATTAACAATAACAAAACCAGATAAAAATACATCACAATGAGAAAAGCTGCAACGATTAATGAAGAAACATTTCGTTAATAAACATTTTTGGTAAACAAAATAACTCGAATTCTCATTCTGTTCATCTTATTTTGTTTTGAAATTGAAATTTTCAAATAAAACTTAGTAGATAATAAGAACGGCTAAAGCGTCTACTCTTTTACCGTATTTGTAAATTTGATTAAAAGTAGCTTTAGAGAAAGGCTCCCGAATTCTTCCTGGCGTCATTGCATATTTACTTAAATAAAAAGGCGCTCCTGAATTCTTTCTATAATTGATATTAATTTACATTAAATAAAAGGAAACTGGCAACTGTCTTGGCCTCTCCATACTATAGCTGCAGGTGAAAAGATCTCCTGCATTCATCCTATCACCGTAGTAAATTTATTTACTCTGCCCTAAATGTAAGCTCTTTCGCAGTCTTTCTATAACTTAACTATAGAAGCAGGTGGCAAAGTTACCGCACTCATCCTGCCACCACAGTATTTTTAATCCCCATAAAACTCTTATCAAATAAAATTACAATCAAAGCAAGATGCTGTAATCACTCCAAAATAGCACTTAGTCCTTCAACCAGACTTACCGTACCAGTTCCTGTAAACACTCCAGATACCTGATTATATTCTCGTTCCAGACACTGACCTTCAATGCAATAGTCGTACCAGATGCTGTCCATAGTACAACACCTGTTCCTGTGCTCATTTCAGACGAGACCAAATCTAATCCTCAAGTGTGTCCTGACTTAGATTTAAAGTTTGAATATGTTTTAGTTAAGCTAGCTATTAAGTTAGAATTAACGGTTCGCAATATAAGATTTGTTCATATTTTAACACGGAAAGGTAATCATCCTGTTTTATTTACAAAGCACGCAGATCTTTGTTGTGAACCTAGACAAACTGAGTAATACCCCAACTGCGTTAAATAAGTTATACTGGAATTGGCTGACGAATTAAAAAACAAATGAAATAATTTTGCTCCTAGAACTTAGCTTCTTAGTACAGAATGAAAGCATAAGTAAAATAGTAACGCCTTACATCATAATAAAATAATGAAAACATTTTGGTTTTTTAGCTGGACTTACTATGACTGTCTAACATAGTTTTATTTTATTTAAAACGAGGTATACTTTATAAGACAAGGCATAGCGGCAAGAGGTTCTCATCAAATTTATATAGATAAGACTGACAGACTTAACTTTATGCGAGAAAATCGACTCAACTGTTTACTGCCTTCCTGTTTCATTGCTCACTAACAGAGGAGTGTAAACTCTTTAACACTTTTAGAGAAAATAGGAAGACTCTTTTCACTAGTATCCAATTGGGAAAGAAAGAGTTTTCGGTGTCTAAAGATAAATCTAATTTTGATACGAAACCTAAAAACTCAAGTCATTGATGAAATCTCATCAGATATTCATTTGATGCCTAAAGATTAAAATCTAATCTATAAGCTAAGCCAGAGTTCGGCGTGTTGTGTGCTCGCCATTTAACTTTACTCTCATGCTATTGAGATATTCCTTTAGTGTTTTCCTTTCGAGACTCCTAAGGTGTGGAATCTACGGAATTGTCGTTTCCAAATTACTGCGACTTATTATTGGAAAAGGCCAGACAGTAACATAAGAATAGCACCACTGACACTACGTATGCTGATTCCCGTACCGCCTATGCAAGTCAAGTATGGTCATAGGCCTAGGTGTTCCATTAGCAGCTGACAGCTGACATGATGTTGCACATTAGGTGGACAGCGTTACTATCGAGCTTTAAAGATTATAGTCGTTTAGAAAATGTCGGCAAAAACTTGATTTTCCAAAGGGGAAAATTTTATTGGTTGCATAGCATTAAAATTGCTACAACGAAGTCCAGGTCATTAGGAAACCGAATTAGTGAACCGAAAACCATAGTTACCGTATGGTTACATTTACACGGCTAAATCCAAGCAACATAACAAAATTAGAAAAGAAAGACGTCATTTGATGCAAAACATTTGTGGCTTCACAAAAATACATTAATTCAGTACAGGTTTTCGATATAGCACGTCAGTAAGTATACGGATTTAAAATGAATATTTCGATCAGTTTTAATACCAATTGTACTAATTGGTAGTTAATGAAATTAATTTTGAAATGCTTATATCTCTAAAAGAAAAAAAAAGTGTCCAAAAATATTTTCACTTTTATAAAAAACATGTACTCTAGGCGACCCATAGTTACCATACGGTATGAGCGCTAGTTGTTTGAGTTTTTCACAATAGTGTAACAATGTATTGAAAAATAGAATTTCCCATCGTGCTCAGGAGAACGAAATACGTATACATATAGAACAAATTTCTGGGCATTGCAAGGTAAAAATACTAAAGATTCATTATGAAAAGAGCCGTAAAACTCATCATAACTTTACTCTACATAATTGACCTTCTAAAGACACATTTACAAATTTGAGTAAAATAACACGCTGCATATGATAGTGTGGTAACACTAGCGCTTATTTGTTCGGGTCAAAAAGAAAAAACCGCCGCCGTGAGCAGCAGTATTGATAAAGACCTAAAATTGTCAATTGCCCTACTTTTTGGTGGTTACTGAAGAAAATATCAAGAAAATCCTGTATATCGTTATGAATAATCGCCGGGTCAAAATACGTGAGATTGCTGAAATAGTAGACATATATGAACGTGTGTTCAACATTTTGCATGAACATTTGCATATGAAAAAGCTATCGGCAAGATGTGTGTCGCGTTTGCTCAGTGTTGAAAAAAAAGATCACTTCACAGGGGTGTTTGGACATGATAAAGCATAATCCTGCTGATTTTTGGCGTAGATTAATAACTGCTGATAAAACGTGGGTCCACCACTACACACCTGAAACCAAAAATCAATCGAAGCAATGGGTGGAAGCTGGTGGAAGTGCTCCGAAGAAGGCGAAGACAGCGAAATCGGCTGGCAAGGTTATGGCCACTGTATTTTGGGATGCACACGGAATATTGCTCTTCGATTACCTTGAAAAGGGATCCACAATCACAGGAGAGTATTATCGTGCATTATTGGATCAATTGGTTGATGCAATCAAGGAAAAACGACCACATTTAAACAAGCAAAAAGTGCTCTTTATTCAAGACAACGCACCAGTTCACACAGCATTAGATACGATGCTAAAACTACGATAAATCCACTTCGAATTGATTAGTCATCCACCTTATAGTCCAGATTTAGCCCCTAGTGACTTTTTCCTGTTTCCAAACTTGAAAAAATGGCTCGCAGGAAAATGATTCATCGCAAACGAAGAAGTGATTAACGAAACTAATGCGAGTTCCCAAAATCGTATTATTCAGATGGTATAAAAAAGTTGGAAAATCGTCTTACTAAGTGTACTGAGCTAAAAGGAGACTATGTTGAGAAATGAATGATTTTTGAAAAAAAAAATGTTTTTTCCTACTTAGGTAGCTCAATATCAATCCGCCCTCGTAAGAGAACCACAACCTACTTTTTTTTTATTTTTAAACATAATGAGAACAAAATATCTTTAAATAAAACAATAATTACAAATTACAACAAGAAATATTAAATAACGACCAACAACTCTTCTAATAAAATTGAGCCATAAATTGCATATGATTAATTTATTAATTAATTGCGCTCGTATTACAATGGTAATTAATAATACTCCTGAATATAATTTACTTAATTAAGTATATAAAAAAGCAATACCTGTGTGACTTCCTGCAAGTTAATAATTTTTAATCACATTGAATGTTCTGTATATATATACTGGTGGCCAGCTATTTAGAGACAATTCTTTGTCTACCGACATGACTATGTATATACAAAGACTAATAAAATATTTTTAAGATTTTGTGGACGATAAATTCTTAGTTTGGTTGACATATGATATACTTTTTACTATCCGTACTATGTATATAAAAATAAATTTGGTTCATGTCAGTTTACAAACAACTATTGTTCCTAAAGAGCCAGCCAACACTGTATATTAAATTCATGGTAAAAATAATGTATAGTCACATACACAATTATGTTTAAAAATGTACGAGAAAGTGAATATTAAAAATAATAATAAAAATTTTATAATATTATTTATGACACCATAATATATTATTACATTAATGCCTTAATTGTATACCCATTTCTATATATTCACAGACGTGTTTATAGTCATAAAATGTAAAAAGAATCCATATAAAATATGTAATAAATTTAAAGTTGGTCAAGTGGATATATACGAAGCACTTTACTACAAAATAATTTTTGTCTAACAAAATTCACATTTAAACAATCAGTAGTAATCTTGGATTGATTTTTACTAAATTAAAATGCCAATAAAGATTTTCTAAGTAAAGCTTTCTAGTACCCTGTCTATGTTGTATTTGTTGAAAATGTTAAGCTTCATTTATTCTTCCATACATAAAGAGGTTTTTTGCGCACCGCAACCTTTGATTCTGTTGTCGAGACCTTGTCTAGTACAGGATTTTCCTATATTATAGGCAATTATGAGCTTCTTTCTAGAAAGCATACCGTATAAGTACCAAGTACAGAATCTACACATTGAACTTAAAATAACTTCCATTCTGTTTGAATGTTCATTCAGTTTGCAATTCCCGGTCAATAAGTTGGTTATCATTCTTTCGCCATTTATATAATACATGGGAGTTCGGTTCTTTCCCATTCTAATACATGGGAGTTCGGTTCTTTGATTTCTTCCAAAACCTTTTTCAAATAGTTTGAAACAAATGACGGGTTAAGAGTTATTTTATTAAAAAAAAATGTTTTAAATTTTTGTTCTTTAATTCATAAAAATTTCTCAATTTTGTAGCCGACATATTGCAATTTCTAGCCAGTAAGCACGCTAAAACAAATTTTGGCTATTTTAGGCCCTTAACAGACATTCTCTCCTCTACAGAGCAATGTGTTAATATTTCATTTAGTGATTTATTTTTGATGGCTTATTTTGTAAGCGTCATATTCGTCTGCGCATTAAAGCTACTTGGTATAGAAACAAGCATTCTTTGCTTACCACTTCAATTTTATGGATATATTTAAGGCAGTTAATGAGTCTTGGGGAAGAAGATCCTTTACAGTTAGTATTTCAAGACACTTAATACATCTAACATTACATACAATTAATAATAATTGTGGTTTGAACTGATTAAGAAAGAGGCTTCAACTTCCTTCCAGACAACTCCATCTGAAAAATAAAGAAGAAGTCCCCCTGACTTTACAGCTTGCTTCTGCGATGACGACAATCATCAGAAGAGTCAGAAAATAACGCCACCATCACTACGGGGAAAAAATTATAATTCTAATCTAAACTCACTATACAATATGGAGGAAGCTACAGTGAATTAATCATCCACTTTGAAAGATCAAATTGATTAATGAAACTGAAACAAAGCAATGGAAAGCCAATCTGCTCCATAGAGAAGCGACGGAGAATAAAATCATTAGTATTATTCTTTCTATTCACACTTCAGAACACATCTGTAAAAAATACATACATCGGGTGATTTTTTAAGAGCTTTCGGATTTGATTAAAAAACACATAAAATTTGGAGAAATGTATGAAATACTTATTAGAGTCGATAGAGCGATCTATATAATTCAAAGATGATTTCATCTAAATGTTGATCGCGGCTACGCCTCAAAATGTTCATAAGCTGAGTTATTTTGGCATACTCTATCCAACATATTAAAAATTCTTAAATATTGGCAGTATGTCAACCGTTGCGTGATGCTCCCTATAGGCATGTGTCTTAACATAGCCCCACAGATAAATAGTCTAAAGGCGTTAAATTTTACGATCTATGCGGCCAATTGACAGACTGTTCACCGAAGTCGCCTCTCAATTGGGCCATTTTTTTGCATGGTGTTTGGCATGTTACACCGTCTTGTTGAAATCAAGTGTCAACAAAGTCCAGCTTTTCCATTTTTGGCAAAAAAAAATCATAATCATTGCACGGTAGCACTCGTCATTGACAGTAACGTTTCTGCTTCGTCGTCTTTGCTAAAGCACGGTCCAATGGTGCCACCGGCCCATAATCAACACCAAACAGTGCAAATTTCGGAATGCATTGGCAGTTCTTGCAATCCTTCTGGGTGCGCTCACACCACATAAGGAAATTTTGCTTGTTCACGTATACATTTAACTAGAAATAAGCTGACCATAAAATGGAACAAGTGCACGATGCAGTTTTTTAACCGAGCAGGAATTGTGATAATAAAATTCAATAATCTGCAAGCGTTGTTCGCTTGTAAGTCGATTTACGGTTAAACTATAGACCATACTGAACACGTTTGACGGTAACATATTACACAAAAACAATTGAGCCGCCAAAAACAGTTTTGTCAAAAAAAGTTGCTAAAACATCACTCGATATGTATATATGTACATATGTATATTGATACATTTTTAAACTCAACATTTTCTGGTAGTTATTACAATTGCACTTTTTCTAATTTTCCAATTTTTCTTTTTTAACAAAAACGTTTTATCCTTTTATTTTCACAGTTGCAAAGCCTTATCATACAGCTGATCTTCAGCTGCTTTTTCTGCTTTACATGTCAAATTTTTTGTTCATTTACAGACTATGATAAAAATTTGTTGCTCAAGTGAGAAATCTTTTTCGTTCTTCAAAGGTGAAAACATAGTGAGACATCAAGGTTATAAAAACAAAATATTACGGTTAGAGAAATCATAAATTATAAGCATATGTGCAATAAAAATAATAAAAACATGTATAATTATTATAATGCAAAAGATTATTCGTGTTAAAATAACCGGTGTATTCGATATTCGAAAAATAGGTATTTAAAAAAATTCGTATTCGGCAAAGCCAAAGAAACCCGTTAAAACCTATACAAGATTAAAATTTTTTCATCATTTTCGATCTAAAACAAAAAAAAATTCAAAAATAGAAGAAAAAAATTAAAAAAATATAAGAAAAAAATTGGAAAATAATAAAAGTAGGAGAATATAAGGTAGGAAGTAAAAAAATAAAAATAAAATCCTTTTATTATTTTTCATTTCAGTATAAAAAATTACTATTTTCTTTTAAAAACAAAAAAGGGCCCGTGTGACATCAAGCGAACTTTCATTGAGGGGGCGAAAATCCAACGGATCTCCGTAATATGTATCTTTGTTATTTGTTATTTTTGTAATCTTTGTTATGATCGAGAATCATATGTTTTCTCAAACAACTTTTGATCATAGTGTCAGGTAAATCATCGATGACTGACGATGTATTTTCTTTGGTGTCATACAAGACTTTTTAAAATAGTTGTTTAAATTTTCCAAGATGACAGAAGTTAATTTTGCCTCATGCTACGGTCACATTTGTCAAACATTTGTAGTAGAAAAAAAAAAAACAATATAATATAGTGGATAAGTTTTTTCGTCAGATATTTAACAATGTGACTATAGCTTTGTAGGCGTCCGTGAGTCCTAACAGGCAATATCATCAAAATTCATTAGGGCTTCATTCGCTAACATGTAGGTGCAGTGGACAAAATCCTATATAATTTCTAAGTCGACTACATGAACTTATAACAGACAATGTCGCTAAATTTCAATATGCAGACAGCTCATAGCAGACAATATTGCTAAATTTCAACTTTCTTTAGTGTGATGAATTACAATGAAATTGTCGTATTTAAAACCCTTTGCTTTAGTCATTATCACAAGAATTCATCAATGAAATTTTTCATTTACGGTAATTTCATAACAATTTCAATTTGATACGATGATTCATCGATGAAAATATCTGCACTCAATAGGGACATATATAAATACTAATTTTCTGCACATATTTTAAGCGAAAAAATTTAGGTTTTTTAATCGAATTTTTTTACTTATTTATTGATATCATATATTGTATTCAAAAAGGTTGCTCTGATTCGAAATATCCGCCTTTGCCATTTAAATAAACCTTACATCACACTAGACAAACATCAATAGAAGACGTAACAAATATAAGGTCCGCCATCTAAAGTTTTTTTCAACTAGTGCTTATTTCGTGAATGGTAACACTTAGCACATGTCTGATTTGACAGATAATTAGTTTTATCCTTCCGCTGAACGAATATGGTTGTGTATACGCTTATTTCGCTTTGCTAAGTGGGCCTGCGATCGACTTACAGAAGATGCCGATTTTGCGAAAAAAAATCATCTTTTCAGATGAAGCTCATTTTGATCTTGGCGGGTATATAAACAAGCAAAATTGTCGCATTTGGGGCACAGAAAAAAAAAATTTATTTGGCGGACCCTTTACATTGGATAATTGTCCATAACACAAACCAATACAGTCTCAAAAAAAATTTTAGATAACTTCTGTAAGAAATCATATCGCTTAAAATTGTCCACTATGAGTAGTTCACAGGGTTCAGAACATGGCTGCTAGTGGACTTCCTTCAGACCAGCATTACTCACGAAATTTTGAGCAAAGAGGAAATTATTTAGGCCGAAGGTTTTATTTGAATATGTTACATATAAAACAAAAAACCACCAAATTATTTGCTACGTGTAGGATGCATAATCTTTTACATATTTTTCTTTATTTTTTCTTTTAATTCAAATGTCGCTCATTCATGAAATACGTGAGGTTAAAATAAAATATGTTATTTTTTTAATATTCATATAATAAGTGTACCAAAAAAACATTTTTATTACTCTTCGTATATGTTTTGTACTGTAAAATACGAAAATGTTGAAAATGCTGTGTAAAACATTACAACTGCAACAAGAAATGAAAAAACCAAAATTGAAATTTTTGCTCAATTAAACTCAAGAAATACATGCATGCCATGTGACAAAATGCTGACATATTATTGACTGACTTCTTCTTCTATTAATAATTTAAAACAGAAATAACGAAATATGTAGAAAAGAATCAAAATATTTACAACAGAATCATGTTGTTTTTCTGTCCTTCTAAATATCCCCCTCCTTAACGGGGGAATTGAACATTAGCACGTATTGGGTTTAGCTTCTACTCTTGTAAAGTATAAAAGTTTATGTTGAAATATATTTTCACATTTTTCTTTGACAACAACCTTGAGTAACAGAGAAGTGCATTGGGAGCAAAAATTATAAAGATTTAATTTATTTTTCTTGTTTTTTTTCTACATTTTCCGCTGTTTTCATATGTAAACGAATGATAAAAAAAGGAAAATAGATCAGAGCTTGGAAAAGGAAGTACATAATTTAGGATTTTGAATGCTTAAACAAAGGAAATCAAAGACTTTCAAGTAGAGATAAAACAGCTTTAGAAAATTAGTTGAGCAAAAAAGGGATATGGTTATGTACACTAGGCGACAACTGAGAATAAAAACGCACTTGAGATATTTTTAAAATTCATAAAATATAAAATAGCAACGTATCTCGGCTACAAATAAAAAACATTGGACACTTGTATCAAATATCTGCAGCTCTCTTGCAATCTTACAATATAATTGTTCAAAAAAAGTATATATTTGCTTAAGGTAAAAAAAACTCTGAAATTGATACTTTTTATATGACATGAAATCACGAAATAATAAATAAATTGAATAATAAATAAATTTAAATTAAAATATTTTTTGATCACTTTTACGAGGACATTTTTTTAAAGTGCTTTATTTCTAATAGAGTTTTCATGGATATTAATTACTTAGTTTACTATAACAAGGTAATTCGTTTTATTTTTTAATAAAAATTTATATTCTATACAATTTATAATTTCATTATGAAATTTGTTTAAAATATTTTTAAATTGAAAAAAAAATTGTTTAAAATATTTTAAAAATAACAAAATATTCATCAACGTCACTATTGTTTTGATTACATGTGAGCCGTTTATTTTGAAAGTGGGACAAGTTTCGAGATATTTAAAGGTTTGCATTTCATTAAATTTAAAAATATTGGTAAGTATTGACAGATATATTTTTAGTATTTTGTGGTTCTAAAGAATCTAAGCTTATAATCAAATAGTATTTACGGTGCTGATTAAAGGAGGAGAACTTTTTGGTAACTGAATGGACTCGCCTCATTTTTAAAATGAATAAATTATTTGTATTGTTCATTTAATTTATTAGAATTTTTTTATCAGATTTTTTAATATAAAAACAAAATACTACACAATGCAACAAAAAATAAATTTTAAATTAGGTGGGAAGCGATACTATTTCTCAGATAGACGTTTCAACAAGAATCTGTTTTTGAAATTTTCGAAACACTTCCAGTATCTTGAGTTTCGGGTGAAAAACAGTTTCTCGTACCTTCATGCACCTATAAGCTCATAGCTTGGATTAATATTAAGCAATTTTCAGTTTCTAAGCTGACTTGGAAATTGAGCTATTAAGCTTATTTTCATTCATAATGGGTAACTTCATATTTCCATTATTACTTAGTATTCGTCGCTATGGTAATAAATCGATAATTTTGAATTCAGCATCCCGATGTTTTTGTTTTGAAGATTCATTCTATCACTCCAAAATCACGCTCGTTTGGTAAAAATGATTGTCCAGAACATAAAAACTTCAAAACATCAATGATATTTATTTCACTGCTATTGAAGTGAAAAATTTTCATCATTTAAAATTCCTTGACCAGCCTTATGCTTCTTTTTTGACTAGTGCACATATCACTCGCGCGACGAAATTGACAGTTTACAAATCGCTCATCCTCCCTGTTCTTCTTTATGGGTCAGAAACATGGACATTGTTACGAACCGATGCAGCTGCCTTAGGTGTGTTCGAGAGAAAAGTTCAACGGAAGATGTTTGGTCCTTTGCGGTTTGGCGATGAACTCCGTATTGGAACTAACCATGAGCTGTATGAGCTATATAACGACATGAACGTTGTTCAGCGAATTTAATTTCAGCGGCTACGCTGGCTAGGACATGTCCTTCGATTGGATGAAGATGCTCCAGCAAGAAGAGTGTTCGATGTGGAAGTCAGTGGGCGTAGACGTAGAGGACGCCCTTCTCTACGATGGAGAGATCAAGTCGAAGAAACCCTATCCGCAATGGGTGTGACCAGTTGGCGAAGGCACACGCTAAGCAGAAGTGCCTGGAAGGAGGTGCTGCAGAAGGCCGAAATCCGGTAGACGGGTTGTAAAGGCCAATTTTGAATGAAAGAATAAATGCACATGTCACTTTAAGCTATAATGTGTTTTTGGCTTTCCACAGTCTATGCGTGTTCTAAAAAGCAAGATGCTACTTCTTGCGCTATTCGGTATACTCAAGTTTCATCCAAAATATATAGTACATACCTTCTTAAGACATGACGTCAAACATTAACATTGCTCTACCATACAGCTACCGGAGCTAAAATTTGTTATAATACATTCAACTGAAAAATAATAACTTTTATCTAGGATGGACTTACACTACTTTCAAAAAAAAAAAAAAAAAAAAACATTCTCAAAACTGTTAAGAGGTAAAATTTCTATGTCCCAAATACCAGAATCAGAATGTTCTTTTACTATTTTCACACAAAAAGATCATAACAATTTTTATCTATTACTATGATTATCTCGATTATTTACAAAAATGGACTTACCCCACATTCAATATAAGCGGCTCATTTGAGCTTATACATCAAAAAAAAAAAAATTATATTGTTTTTAGCGCAATATTTATGGGGAATAAATGTGAATAAATTAAATAATTTATAAATACAAACAAACATTTAATCAAATGGGAATAAATTTTATATAATTTTTTTCTATATTTTATTTTTTATTATATATGTATGTATGTATATAACAATTACAGAAATCTGTTTCCTGTTTTTTTTTTTTATCAGAAATTTAAAAATTTTTAATAATTTTTTTAATGGCCGCAAAATAAATATTTGTACAACTAAAGAGTTTGAATTGAAATAATAATAAAAAACCGGCAAAAGAAATTTAAAAAAAAAATTAAAAAAGTTGTTATTGAAATTCGGTCGATGTGTCAGTATGACTAAGAGTAGGTGGGTAATGCATATTTTATTCTTTAATGTTGTTGTTGCTGTAATTTAAGGATATAAAAAAATTTTTGTGTTCATTTAACTTGTTGGCAAAAGATATCTTCTATTTACATATAATATTACTTTATATCTACATTCTTATAGAATATATACTTAGTAGTAGGGACGTATATATTGTTACACGCGTTTCAAGTTATAAAAATAAATAAAATGAATGTTTTATATACAGTTATGTGAAAAATAGAGGCACTTGTAGCAAAATAGTTAAATTCCAACTCTGTTCTTATTGTCAAATTGTCTTCTGGAATATCGACGACGCAAAGAACCGTTATTCTTCTCTTATGCTCTTAGGGAACACCGCAATGTGTCCTTATTATTTTTCACATGACTGTATGTATGTAAATTGTAAACAAGAAATCAAATCTCTCGTGTTTACACCTTCCAATTATCACGCACCTGATCTACTGAAAAATGTGCTACTATAGAGTAGAGAATCAATGTGGCAGAAAAGATTGCTTCTAAAACCATTCAAGAATAAAATAGAATTCAAATCAATACTACCACATAATCATTCTTTGGAGCAAGTGAAAACTAGCAACTTATTGCGGACCCAGACTTGCGTTGTTTTAGATTTAACAGGCTGCGTAGGATCCTCCTGGAAAGTCTACGGCTGACTTTAGATTAGAATATGTAGACCTCTTGAGTCCTGAACAGTTTGCTTTTTTATATATGGTTTCCTATTGATCAATTTTTAAACACTCGTGGGCTTACTGAGAAAAAAAACATATTTTAGCCTATAATTTGATGTACTCATATGTATACCCGTGGTCTCAAGAGGTTAAGTGTATTCGCATAAGCTTCCAAAACGGCTTTTTGTTAACTTTACACCTCACCAAACCATGACTGCAGCTGGACAGTGATATTTCCCTTCAAATGATCTTCTCTTTTCAAATGATTCGTTTCTCACTCTTCTTAGGAACATAAGCGTTTCCACAAAGCATTTATTGTCTTGTTTCGATTTAATTAATCAGCAGATTTCAAGCTAAGTGGATGATAGTTTAGTGTTGAATATTCTTGATACTTGTTACTGAGCGTTGCTATTTTTTCCCTATTAGGTGGCGTTTTCTCCTTATTGCTAGTGTGATGTTTGTCATTGCCGCCCGAGGTTAGCTGGAAAGGCACGGGTGCTTCCTGTGAATGCCTTAAATAAATATAATTAAATATTCGCCCTGTCTTCTGCTGACGATTCAAACCATGGCCACTTGTGTAGTACACGAGCACTCTAAATACTACATCAACGTCAAGCCCCAAATGAGTTTTTAGATGATGTTATAGATTTTTTCATCAATAAAGAAATATTTTTCTGCTTAAGTTATCAACGTACTTCACCACGTGGCATTGGGGTTTTTCTCTCCCATTTTTTTTTTAGGCTGTAGTCAACAAATATCTGGTACCTTGGAAAGACCCAAGGTTTTTTTAATATGCGATAGTCATTTTACGAGGTATGATTTTCTGTTTACAGAATATAATTCATTAAATTCTTGATTTTATAGCTTTGATGACTTGCTATGTTGGAACATTGAGTGGACAGTCTGACACAAGCAGGGCCTTGTACATTTCCTACCAAACACATTTTCTACCAAAACTATTTTATATACCTGAAGATAAGCAGGTAACTACTTTTGAGCGAATGAATGTGGGATGGGGAATCACAGGCGCTTTGATAAATAAACACTTTGATAATCAGATCACTGAGAGCCTTTTTTTAGATCATATAAATTACAGATTGCTTTACGAATGCTATATAGGAGGAACAGGGTGACACTTTATTACGAGAAATAAAATTGCTGATGAACTAGCAAGCCGTAGCTCCACCACTTGACTTGTAGGACCAGAAACCAGAAACATGTGATATCAGCTGGTCGTAGTATGGATCGATGAGTAGGCGATTAACAACCGCTTATAGTTCTGGACACAATGACCGGTACTAAGAAATCGAAACCGCTGACCAGTTCCTTTACGTATGATAGATAATTGCGCCACATGGTCGGGTCAATTATGAGGAAACTTATTGGTTTTCTGTTGTGCCGCTACTACTCTTCGAGGTTAGTACGGTGTGCTAACTCTGCAGATATAAAGAGGAGACGACAGAGTATATCCTCTTTGAATGTGTAGCTTTGGCTAATATTCAAAGACCAACGCTTGTGGAGCCATTTGTTGAGCTAGAGGCGATTCATTAACTGAATATCGGGTATGCTTTGGTCTCCACACCAAAGATGGGTGTCACACTACTGGAGAATGTTCCGGCTAGTGTTTTTCGACATTGCAGGCAGTCGTTCAGCCATGGTTATTGTCTACACAGGCTTTTTCTCCTTCCTCTACAGTGATAATAACAATTTCTAGCGGTCGAAGCATTTTGTTAACCGTTTTGCTATTTTTTTTTTTGTCATATGGCAACATCGATTTTTATTTTGTATCTAGATTTTGGAACAATAAATGCAATATTATTTTCTAAAAGATTTAGAATGGTTTTAATAAAAAATATTTTTTATTGTATGTACGCATAAGCACAAATGCTCGAAATTTAACACTTGTATTAAAATATTGTACCAAATGATATAGAGAAAGGGTTAACATCGGCATTTTGTCATTCTATACTCAAAAAGCATAATAACAAAAATATTGTTCTAATTATCTGACCACTCCATGATAAAAGCTGAAACATATTTGGGATTCGCGTAACGAATAACAGAAACTAAAGCTACATAAGTTATCTTTTATAAACTTTGTGATATTAAACAGCTGTGCGCAATATTACTTTTACAATTGGTCTGTTCATTGTTGCAACAGTAGTTATGTCCCTACCAAATACATTTTTATTTCTATTAAATGTGTAATGGTATGTTGATGAAACTGCATAAATGTTGGTATTTTTATTTGTAACTTAACATTACGAAAAGGCCTTTTTTCTCTCTTATTTTTATTTGAGTTTAGACCTTTTTGTACCTTTGATATGCTTTCTAAATTTTACTATTAGCTTTTCTTCAATTTCATTTTTATCCTTTCGCTTTGTATGTTTTGTTGTTACTACTGTAACTGTTGCTATAGTTGTATTACTGTTGTTGTTGTTGTTGTTGTTAGATTGAAAAAAATCTTGCATACAATATGCTTTTTATCTCCATTTTTGTTGTCTTTCATTGGAAATGTTGTATATTTGCTATATGAAGGAACAGTGAAGTATAAAAGTGAGGTGTTTGTATTGAATTGTATTTGAAAATAAAATTGCACAACTATTTCTGTTTTAATTCTAAGCTGTCTTTTTACCCTTAAACTATTTTCTAACAAGGAGCTAAAGCTCCTATTCTATAACAGCTAATCCTGATATTTATTTTTTTACGAAAGGAGCCTCAGGTAGACCGAAGCTTATTATCTTTTTCTTCTCACAGTCTAAGTCTTTTAGCGGTTGATAATCTATACGATTCTTTCATTTAAAAAGTTTATCTGTATAAGGCCAAATAAATGGGCCAACTTAGATAACATAACGTTTACCCTTTAAGTTTAAGATTCAACCAGTTTGTCAATTATACAAGAATTTAGTTTTAGTACTCTCTTCATCCTAATTTTTATTTATTTTAAAATAAAGTAATTTTTTATATTATATTAAGAGCTAAATCCAAAAAAAAAAAATCCTAATATGTACCAAATAAATCTTTTTTTACATTTCTAGGTATTAACATACAGTTTGTACACTAAATATTTTCAAAGTAGAAAAAAAAAAGTGAAAATCTTATTTCCATTTGAGAATTCCAACAACAAATTCTTCTTTTATTTGTACAGATCCCGTTACTGTACCTCTTAAAAACTTCGACATCTCATAACTTTTAGAATAACCCACACATTACAGCGCTAATAACAAAAAAAGATCTTAAACTGATTTCTTTGCTGTAGAATAATATTTTTCTAAAATTTTTTTCTAGAAATTATTGGAATTTCTTGGACACATGGTGTTTAGCAATAAAAAATTGGAGAAACATGTAACAAGTGACACTATATTTAATTGAAAATATTCAGTGAACACAAGTCTCAAAAGATTGGAGTATATCCATTCTTTTAGAGGCAACTCAGTTAGTAAATTCCCTGATTTGTTTTCAGGGCCGTGTACAAGATCATATACCACACTTTGAAAAAATTAAGTTTACAAACTGTATCTTTTATAAAAATTCTCATTTCAGTAGACCACATTTCTTTAAAGAGTTTTCATAGACACCTGGGAGAAATGCAAACCCACACAGAAATCTTCTTAAATAATGGAAACAATGGCGTCATATAATGAACAATTTAATAAAAATTAAATTAAGTTAAATATGTTTACATATATATTTTTTAAAAGAATACTACGTGAGCTTCGCCCTAAGTTTTGGATACATTACTTGCCAATATCAATAGTTAATCAATTTACACTTATTTCATTCAGAGCAGTGTTAAAAGTGCTGGCGATTAAGCAGAGACATTAGAATAAAATTGCAAATTGAATTAAACGTAAAGGATCCGCCAAATAATTTTTTATTTTTTTTTGAAAATGCTATAAAAAAAACTACTGAATATATTCTCAAATTTCTTGTTTTATTTGAAAGTAGAATCCTTCCGGTTAAAAATGGAAAATAATTTCATTCAAATTGCTGCCCCGGCTGGCCATGCAGTAGCCTACAAGATGGGTCCAATTTTTAAGCACATTATCGCACACCAATGGCTTCACGAATATTGTCCTTTAAACAGTCAATTGTCTCTGGCTTGTTGGCGTAACACTTATCTTTGACGGCACCCCACAAATAATAGTCCAACGGTGACAAATCGCAGCTCCGAGGTGGCCAAACGACATCAGCTCTGCGGCTGATAATGTGATCTTCAAAAACAGGGCGCAAATCATCGAGTGTAGCTCTGTGTAGGCTATGTGGCATGTAGCGCCGTCCTGTTGAAACCAAATGTTGCTGATATCCTCCTCTTCAATTTTTGTGAACAAAAATTCATTCAACATGGCCCGATAACGATCGCTATTGACTGTAACGGCCACTCCTTGCTCATTTTCGAAGAAAAATCGCCCAATTATGCCTCTGGACAAAATCCGTCCCAAACAGTGACTCATATTGGGTGTATCGGCTTTTCAATGTATGCGTGCGGGTTTTCTGTGTCCCAAATGCGACAATTTTGCTTGTTAACATACCTGCCAAATTCAAAATGAGTTTCATCTGAAAAGATGATTTTTTTCGCAAAATCGGCACTTCTGTAAGTCGATCGCAGGCCCACTTAGCGAAGCTTTGTTCAAGCGTATACACAACCATATTCGTTCAGCGGAAGAATAGAATTAATTACCTGTCAAATCAGACATGAGCTAAGTGTTACCATTCACGAAATAAGCACTAGTTGAAAAAAAACGTTAGATGGCGGACCCTTTATATTGTTATAACATAGAATTATAAAATAAATAATTTATAAGAATTGGAATAAAATTAATTCTCAAAAAAAAATCAATAAATAAAAATTACAAAATTAAGAATCAAAAGCAATAAAACAATAAAAAATTACATAATTAAAAACTCAAAAACTATGTACCAAATACACTTATAATGAAAACAAATTTATTAAATGGCACATTTTTGCAAAAAAAAAAAAAAATTAGAAGCTCAAACAAATAATTTAAATAACTTAGCGTTGTTGATATTTTGAATAAAATTAGGTAGAGAGTTCCACAGACTGATAGTGCAAATAAGAAATTGTCGTCGAGATAAGACTCTTACACTTCCGTTGGATAAGCTTTCGTCCACGATTAGATTTTGCAAAGACAATTTTGTTAAATAAATATGGGGGTTGCTGAGTAATAATAATCTTATGCAAAAGAATTAAGCATATAAATTCCAAAAGATTCTCGAACCTTAAATGAAAGATTCGGTAAGAAAAAAGACGAAATATGACCAAAGCGTTTTAGTTGAAAAATGTAACGTGTGATGTTGTTATATGCAACCTTGAGTTTATGTTGATCATTACTATCAGAATTTGCGAAAATTTCACAGCAATATAGGAAGGAACTTCCTTCCTTCAGGTATGTTTTTGCCAATAGCATACGAATAGCAAGTGGTGTAGAATCCTTTACTGACCATAAGTTGCGGAGCATACCGAACATTCTTCTGATATCCAGATTAATGTGATCAGACCAAGTAAGTCTATCATTGAAGATTACTCCCAGATTAGATGCAGAAGTCACAAAATCATCATCATTGTTGTTGTTATTTTTGATTGGTGGGTTTTAAAAAAATGTCATTAAATGTGTTAAAATGTGGGATTTATACAAGGTCTATTTGCAGCTGCCCATCTATTTACCTTATCCAAATCTTCATTAATTAAGTTCAAGCAAAATGTAATGCCTGTAGCATAAAAGCTATATAAATCTACACATCATCAGCATAAATTTTTACTTTACTATTTATAGAAATATCAAGTAGATCATTGATATCAAGACAGAATAGAAGTGGCCTTAGTATTGACCCTTGAGAAACACCTCTCTTCACACTGAGCGTATTTGACATGGTATTCTTATGCTGAACCAATTGAGATCTATTTGTAAAATAGGATGATACAAGTCCACAGGCGGAATTAGAAAAGTGAAACAAATATCGAAGCTTATCCATCATAATTGCCAGATCAACGGTATCAAATGCTTTACTATGATCCAGAAGAATTAAAAATGCAACCATATTTTCACCAAGTTTTAACCAAAGATCTTCAACAACATCTAACAGTGCAATAGTGCAACTTCCACCCTTCATAAAACCCGATTGCTTTGTAGATATCATCTTTTTACAAGCAAAATATTCATTTATTTGCTGGCCAATAGTATTTTCTAACACCTTCGATAAAAACGGATGAATTGCAGTTGGACGATACTCATCTATAGTTTTGGGGAAAGGAATGATTTTCAGTAATTTCCATTCATTAGAAAAGGTAGATCTTTAAGAAATGCGTTACGAAAGGCAACAGTTTAGGAAATAAAATCTTCAAGCCAACTGCTTTAGATTTGACCGATGAAAAACCTCGAGTAACTTCGAGCTGATCAATACACCGGAAACTGAAAGAATTTTCGACAGAAACATAGTATAGATCCTTGTAAATATATGTTACTTATCGGTAAAGGCAGTTTTTATTAAGAGTATTTAAATCAATGTCGCCAATCATAGGAATCTCATTCCATTTTGACTTATTATCCATAGCTGATGAAAGATTTCTCTCATAAAATAAGGATATCGAAGCTCTAATTTGGTTTCTTACTTCCTTACGAGCAGATTCATAAATACACTTAAAGTCGTGGATTTTGTATCTTTTCATCTCGTTTTCCTATTAACGTCTTTATTTTAGCGCTAAGCCTAGCCACCCTAGCCTTTAATCTTTTAGTTTTCAAAGGAACACACAAGTCAAATAAGTAATTAACATTGTCCTGCATAAATACAAGTTTTTCATTAACATTATTAGATGCACAGAGCTGCTCCTAATGGACAGTATCGAATAAATAACCAAGTGCAGTATAATCAATGTTGTGGATATTACGATATGATATAGGAATCCTCAGATGCACGTACTGGATATAACATAAAAATAGAATGTCATGCTTTGAAAAGACGGGCGCTGAAAGTTGATCGTAGAGATATATTTTAGACCTGTTGTTAACAAATATAAGGTCAATCAAACTGTTTGATGTAGTGTGATAGTGTGTTGGAGTACATGTATTCATAGGTTAAAGATCTAGGGACTGCATAAGCTCAATTAATGGATCGTCCAACAATCAGTTATTGTTCAAATCTCCAAAAATTATAATGTCTTCGTATTGGACTGATATATCTTCTAGAATGGTAATAAAAGGGCTTACATCCATACTACTACTAGCTCTATACACACTTCCTAATACTCTATCTCACAGCCAGGACTACTTTTAAGTAATTATTTCTCATTGTTAAATTCTATACCTAAAATTTTAATCATCACTGTATGTTCTGTTCATTTTATTTTTAATAAAACATATTTATTTATGCATGTAAACGTATTGCTTTCTTTCTGTAGAATTTCTGAAATGTAGAACATCTTAAATTACTTTTTTACATAAAATTTTTTTCTCGTCTTAATAGTTAATAATTTTAATGAAAAAAAACGATAAAATATGAGATAAGAATTTGTAGTAATAAGTCTTATGGTTACAAAAATCCATAAGAAGGTATTTTGTATTTTAATATTTTTCTAAATATATTTTTTTTTCTCCGTCACTCCACAAGCCTCCATTGCTTTGATTCAGTTTCATTAATCAAGCTGAGTAGATGATTAATCCACAGTAGCGCCCTCCATATGAGTGGTGAATATCCTTGCTAGTTGGTGGTAATCTTTACTTTAGCGTTGTAAGTTTTTAACAGTAGGTGGCATTTTTTTCCTGATCATTTGTCTGATGTTTGTTATCATTACCAGAGGTAAGCTGGAAGGTCAGGAGGCTTCTTCGTTAATTTTTAGTTAGAACGTTTTTACTAAATTCTCAAAACCGCAACTAATTGTTTCGTCATGTACTCTGCTGTGGCTTGAACCTAGGTTGCTTGTGTTTTACATTTTATTAATCCCCAGTCATTATACATTTAATTAACCGATTAATGCCTGCTGGTATTCTGACCTGACCTGATCCACTCATAAAATTTTAACTACATTTTTAAACGTAGTCGCCATAGGTCGCATGTCAGAGCGCATGGGGCGCCCTGGGACTCGTTTTGGTTTATTTCATGGGTCTGTCTTCTAGAGCGTAGCCCAATGGGACGCCGAGTGAACTCGTAAATCGCGATGACGACTCTCATAAATTAACATAACTAACCTACCTTAACATAACTAACCTACATACCTAGCATAGGACATGGGTTTAATTTGATATTTTTAATATCATAAAAATATTAGTGGAAATCACTCTTCGTTGTAAATTTGCAATTTATGCTGTGCAAAATTAAAAATGGATTTGTTTTGGTGAGAAAATAAGAAATGCATTGTAAGAAATTTTTAATGGTTTAAAAGTAGTATTATGTTCTCTAAAAATTTGTTTTAAATTCAAAATATAAAAATTTGAATGTTTTGTGTAAAATTTGTACCAAATGCATTAATAATCATAAAATATTCGTTGCATATTGCTAATAATTTTAATCAGTACGTTTATGGGAAAATAAAAAAAATCCACAAACAGCCACTCCATGACGAATCTCTATTTCAGTGACGACTAAAAGCAAATTCCTTCCAGTGCTTTTGAAAAAAAAAAAAAAAAAAAACAGACAAAGAGAGGACTAAAACCAATAGCGTAAGAATACGTGTAAGTTGAAATGAACACCATTGATCTCAACAACAACAATCTTCTAGACGAGCTCAACAAATCAATATAAAGTATTGTAAATTTTAAAAAATTTAATACAAGAAGTATTAGTATAATAGACGATTTCATGTATTTAGACAACACAAAGGGAAGACCAGCAAAACTTTTTATTGAAATTTTATCGCTATCGCCAACATCGCACCGTAAGGTTCTGTTTCTTTTTTTTTTCTTGCGCTATTTCTAATATTTCTTAACGACATTCTTCATCTTACTTCCAATCCTATCCACTCTTTCGTAAATGATAGCAAAATTTTTCATTCATATTCTTGTGATCGTAGGTCGAGTTTCGTGAAAAGTGGGGCGAGTGTAGTCGTGCTCGTGCAAACAGTCTCGATTTTAATGCAAGCATGACCCAATGTTGTTTTTTACTTGGTGGTGTGTTGTCATCTGTATCCATCGGAAATGTAGATATTGGGAAATCAGATACTCTTGATGTTCTGGGTATGATAATTCACTGTGGCATTTAAGCATTAAGATAGTGCAAGCAATACTTTACTCCATCTGATCTCCTTAATATTTACAAGACCTACCATATAAGAGACCCAAAATGGTATACTGCTCTCATCTATATTGGAGTTTCTCTACCGCGTACACGAGAGGGCGAAGGTACTTATTAATGACGGTAGGGTAGACAACTCTATCGATTTGTTAGAGCATCGTCGCAATTTGGTGTGTGTCTCATTGTTCTATCGGTACTATAACGGAATGACGAAATAAGGGATTTAATTCCTAATAATCACATATTTTCACGTAGTACTAATTTTTCTCGTAGAGCGTATTCCATTGCAGTTGATTGTCCAACGAATTGCACAACGCAATATAAAGAGAATACTTTTTTGCTGCACCGTTCGTCTGTGGAACGATCTACCCTCTACCTTACCCTGCCACTTTCGACATAAATAAACTTAATTCAAGCGTCCATACTGGATTCTATTCTCCTTCACGTAAACAATTTATATTACTCCTCTGTCTTTTATTCAGCTATAGGATCTAGGAAAACTTGGAGAACTATACGTGACATTGGTATAAATAGGGCAAGTATTATGCAGGCTGATGCAATTAATATTGATGTTCTTAATCGGAAATTTACGTCATTGCATAATATAGCCGTGAATAGTCTTCTACCGCAATCAATTTGACTCTCTCGGATCAAATATGTTTAATTTTGAATGTGTCAATGAACAAGAAATTTTTCTTAGTTGCTTGTGTATCAAATCTAATACTACTGGCATCGAGAAGACTCAGCCCCAATTGATTAAGATATGGTTATCATTTTTGTTACCTTTTATTACTTATATATTTAAAACTATAATAACTAAATGCGTTTTTCCTAGGAACTGGAAGCATGCTAAAATCATTCCTATTCCTAAGACCAATAATGATTATCGGCCTATTGCTATACTTCCTTATTTGTCTAAAGTCTTTGAAAAATTGATTCATCAGCAGATTTATAAATATGTAAATGATAATGGCCTTCTTACGGAAAGACAGTCTGGCTTTCGACCGAAACAGAGTAGTACAACTACTTTATTGGATGTATCTGAGGAAATACCAAGATACACTAATCAAGGGAACATTAATTTTATAGTTCTTCTAGACCTTTACAAAGTGTTCGATATGGTCCACCATGAAACACTTTGTGTAAAGTTGAGAAACTTATTTAACTTTTCTCATACATCCACCAGACTTCTTTCGTCGTATTTGGCAGATCTTCATCATTCATTTTTCTGTTCATTGCATGTCACTAGGGGTGTGCTACAGGGCTCTATTCTCGGTCCACTTTTCTTCAGTATTTATATTAACGATTTAGGTGAACATTTTTTGTTTAGTAAGGTACATTTGTATGCTGATGATGTACAAATTTACATAGGAGCTGAAAGAGGTAATATGGATGAATGTGTGCTCAAACTTAACGGTGATCTTAAGAGTGTCCACGACTGGGCTAGTGCGAATGGTCGTTGCATCAATCCCTCGAAATTTAAATGCTTAGAGATAACTCCAAGATCTATTAAATTACCAGAGCAACCTGTGATAACCTTGTGCGCCCAGCAAATAGAGATCGTTAAATCTACTAAAAATCTTGAGATTATTTTCAACGATAACCTGACATGGAAAGACCATGTGAATTATGCCTCAGGTAGAACATTTTCTATGTTGAGAAATCTGTGGAGAACTCAGTACTTTACACCACTGAGAGTGCGTATGTTACTCGCTGAGACATATCTAAATCCAGTATTTTTATATGGCAGTGAAATATTTGCATCTTGCGACTTTGCTAGCCTAAGAAGATTGAATGTGGCTTTCAATGCCATAGTAAGATAAGTATGTTTATGGATTATCAAAATACGACCATGTATCTGTTCTTGGGAACATCCTTTAAGGTTTATCATTTGACGATCTGCTGAGAATAAGAGTCCTTATACGCTTACACTGGATTATTAATTCGCGACTGAATGATCTTATCCAGTTTAGGCAACGTTCTCTCATATCTGAATGGTCGTTTTTCATTTTTTCTATATGTCTTTGGAATGGTAATGCCCCGAATTAAAACTTCTTGGCAATGTTTAGCAATTTAAAAGGGCTATGTTTACATATTACTCTTGATTTTTATAATGTTTATTAAATGTTATTTGGAAAATGCTATAAAAAAGCCTACAGAATATTTTTTCAAATTTCTTTTTTTATTTGAAAGTAAAATCCTTCCGGTTAATAATAGAATATAATTTCATTGAAATGGCTGCCTCTGTTGGCCATGTAGTAGCCTACACCAACGGTCCAATTTTTAAGCACATTATCGATTGTGTGCAGCTGTATTTCACCAATGGCTTCACGGCTATTGTCTCTGGCTTGTTGACGTAACACTTATCTTTGACAGCACTGCACAAATAATAGTCCAACGGTGTCAGATCGCAGCTCCGAAGTAGCCAAACGACATCAGCTCTGCGGCTGATAATTCGATCTTCAAAAACAAGGCGCAAAACATCGAGTGTAGCTTCGGCTATGTGGCACGTAGCGCCGTCCTGTTGAAACCAAATGTTGCTAATATCCTCCTCTTCAATTTTTGTGAACAAAAATTCGTTCAATATGGCCCGATAACGATCGCCATTGTCTGTAACGGCCACTCATTGCTCATTTTAGAAGAAAAATTGCCAATTATGCCTCTGGACCAAAATCCGCACCAAACAGTGACTCGTCTTGGGTGTATCGGCTTTTCAATGTATGCGTGCGGGTTTTCTGTGCCCCAAATGCGACAATTTTGCTTGTTTATAAACCCGAGATCAAAATGAGCTTCATCTGAAAAGATGATTGTTTTGGCAAATTTTCATAGTAATGTCGCAATATTTCCCAGCGTTGTTCAAGCGTATACACAACCATATTCGTTCAGCGGAAGGATAAAACTAATTATCTGTCAAATCAGACATTACCATTCACGACATAAGCACTAATTGAAAAAAAAAACGTTAGATGGCGACCCATTAAATAAATAAATAAATTTTTCTAGTACCAGCACAATACACTCCATGAGTAAGGGCCATCCCCCGAGAAAAAAAAGACATTAAGCAGCAAAAAACCAAATACACAGATTTATTTTTTTTCCATTAGATTTAATTCTTTGAATAATTTTTTAATTGCTCTAGTTTATCGAACAATTTGAAAACCTTACTCGATTAATCGAGCAATTTTAGAAGTTTAAAATCAATTAATTTCTTACTCGAACAAAAGTAAAAGTTTAATAATTGGATACTCTAGTAACTAGTAATACGAAATACATATACATATGCATTTTTTGTAATTAATTCTTTTTTTATTCTCGGTGAAACCTAGTTCTGAAAACACTTAAAACGACAATGAACATTATTAACAAAAGCGTTTAGAAATAATTTTGTCCAGCTTGCTTGTATTAGACGACATACTGTGCGGCATCATGAATACATTCTTTATTAAAAATATTTAATTCTATTTCAGTAAATTCAAACTTATATCCTCATTTCATAGAGTTCCAAACTGTTTGAACAGATTTATTTAACAACTTTCTATTTAATCTCAAATAAATTTCAATAAAAAAATGTAATTATTTGTATAAAAAAATTTTATAAAAAAGTTCTATTTTTGTCTTCATAAAATATTAAAGAAATAGATACGAAAAAATCCCAATTTAATTAGAACAATTTGCAACAATAAAAAAAATTCTTAAGAATTGTGGTTATTCCACTTGTAACCACAATTTTGGTTTTTTCAATTTTGAGTACAATTCTCTCAATAGTTAAAAAATAATAATACAAATAAAAAAAATAAAATAAAAAATTAATTTAAAAATATTTATAAATTATTCTCCTAAAACCCCCAAACACGCAAATTTAAAAAATAATCAAATACTTTAAAGACAAACACGTATAGAATCTTTTTAACAGCTTTCAGTAGCTCCTTTAGTAAACGACTGACTGGCAAGTCAGAGCCAAGTACTTCAACAACATACATAAATGGTAGAAATAGACATTTTCTTATACGATTGTTTACTTTCCAATACATTCACTCTTATACACCTCAGCATGGGCATGCGCTGTTCAAAAGAGAGCGCAAAAAATACTCTTCGAATGTAGGATATAACGTGGAAACAGAAAAAAGTTCCCTATAATTGAGTTAAAGGTTAAACATTAATGTTTTATAATAAATTTGACTAAAGTCCTCATCATACGCAGTGCATTTAAAGTGCTAAACTACTGTTCATTGATGTATTTAGCACAGATATGATAAGAGGTCAAGATTTTAAGGATTTAAGCAATTTATAAAATACGTGTGTAGGATCAAAAGCAGGTGGTTGTGTGCAATAAAAGTTGTATATAAAGGATTTTAGAAAATACAAAAAAAAAATACAATACAAACATAGAAGTTTAATAGTATTTTTCATTTTGTATAAACGAAAAAATAAGAAAAAATTTATACAAAAAATTTATTTATTAGCAGTGTACAAAAATATGCCAAAATATGTGAATAGGTACGACGAGATTGCTATGAATAAACACCAGATAAATAGGTGGCTTACTAAATTTCATTCCCAATATTTGAATGTCATGATTGTATTTCGATCTACAGTCTTGTATTACAAGCCTGTAGCCTAAGCTTTCCGAGGATAACGCAATTAATCAAATCAACTACATGATAGCTTGGTATAACTTAAAAAGGACTGGCGACTTAATTTTAGGTGTTACATGAAATAAAAAAAAATATATTTTTGAACACTGCTGCAACATAACTCTATCAGACCAGCACTGACGATACAAAATTCATTAAATACGGCAATATTTAACGTATAATAAAATGTTTAAGGTGCCAGGTCACACATTAACACTTGAGAACCCGTTAAAAATTTACTGTATTTGGATAGGAAGTTCTGATGTACCCGCGTGTAGCTCGAATTAGCCAAGGTCCAGTTTTTCTTTTTGATTTTGTGTCTGCAAAGCTCTTTTAATATTAAAATTTGAACAAGTCAAGAGCAGTTGCTAAGGTGTTAAGATTCTACAGAGATGGAATTTCAAAGCCAACTGAAAAATTTCAAAATTCCAAATTCTGTATCTTCCATTAAACGTGATTGTGGCTTGGGAATAGAGATCGAAAAGAATAAAGCTCTTTGACTATCAATACAACCAACACCTGCAATTCACAATAAATAACGAGTAATTAGAGGACCTACAATACTTCTAATACATAGGAAGCATAATACTCTCCTTAGGCGGCTCAAGAAATGATACTCCGAACAGTATAAAAAAGCAAGTCAATCTTACGGTGAATTGCCAAAAATACAGATTAAGATGAAATTGAAACTTTTTATATTTAAGGTGCCATCTGCCTCGCTGTACAGCAGTGATTAGCTGAACACACAGGTTTGATGTCACAACAACTATTCATCACCTGTTCATTGCAGAAACTACGTACAAATTTTTGGCCGAGCGTATGAGAAGAATCATTGAGGTACAAAAGTATGCGGCCTCTCGATCTCTTGTACACCACTCCATCTATATATGGTTTCCCTATAATATCTCTCCCAACCTCGTCGATCTGACGAAGTTTAGGATGCCGTTTGGTAACAACCGCGATAATAAACTACTATGTATCCGACAGGCACCTAGCTACTTCCTCCTAGAGTACATCAATGCTTCAAGTGTGCACAATATATGCACTGGTGATTCGATTTCCTCATTACAGAATCCGTACATCGGACTTGAGAGTATTCCTGTTTTATTCAGATGTCTATTTAGCCTGCAGGGACCGCCCCTCATTATCTTCATTACTGTTGAGTATGCCCTTCTAGGCCCACTATTCCACAAATGGTCGTGGCCCAACACGTGGCTCCCTTTCTGGCTAGTTCATCGGTCCTTTCATTCCCCGGAATTCACAGCAGCAGCTAACCCTATTGTTTCTGCCCAGCTGGCTCAGTTTACCAATTTCCAAACTAGTCCTGAGTCAACCTCATAGGAGCCAAGTGTTCAAAATTTAGCACATCTCTCAATTGCATAAACTTCCGCCTGGAATATGCTGACGAGTTTTCACATAGGTTCCGAATATTCCGACATAGGGCCAAACACTCCAGCACCATTACCACTTTCTGTTATTAACCCATCCGTGTATCACAGAATGGTGCCTTCTTTCAAGGAGTATGCAGTCCCCAAGCCTTCCCACTTACTCCTATTATTTAGTCTTATATAACCTCGTCCACAACTCATCTCCCATTATCCTTCTCATGTTCTTTATGGCTCTAGTTCTCACTGCAATGATCCAGTAGGACATCGAGTGCAGCTGTGGGATAAGCAGATCCACAAATTTAACCTGAACACCACGATTTGTCAGGAGGAACTTTACGCAATATTGCAAAAACTGGCAATCCTTTTCAAAAGGGTACACACGAGAGTAAGATTCAAAATACTATAGGACAGTCAAACTGGAGTGTCTCAACGCCCTTAATAACCTTTCTACTCAGAATCAGGTTGCTCTGGCCTGCGTACTGGGACAAGAGGGACATACGGGAAATAAGATGGCGGAAATATATAAATAAGGGCTTGACTCACTCCATTCTTTGGCTTCAACAGGAGTCTCTGGAAGGGGGAGATGAATAAATGTACAGCATCCATGGAATGTTGAAACTACACTAGTGACCTGGACAACTCCAAACGGTTTCTGAGCTTCGACGCTAAGAGAGCGGACACTATAGGTTCACTACGCATGTAACAAGCACCTGTACAGAATATTCATATCCAATGCCAGCACCTGCAGACTCTGTTGTGAAGAGCTTAACAGCGTAATAGATGAACGGTGGTCGCAGTGCAAAGAACCATCTTAGGACTGACTAAACCTTGGAAGAAAGGATAACTGCATCCAACTTAGAAAGGAGGCATATATGTAAAGTGACCAAAAAGTTACCACGTGAAAGACTGCAATAACTGAAAAAGAAAAGAGGGAATAATTTGCGAAATGAGTTGCAAGCAAGTTTCCGTCCAGTATACACTGTTCGTATACTATCAGATGAACTACCATATGAGAGACATTGAAAAAAGAATTACCCCAGAAAATAATTGGAATCATTCTCGCTATATACGAGGATCAGTCAATCCTCTCATACCTCCTATTAAGTAAAGTAAGAAGACCTTTATCACCTCAACTATTCACCATCGAGCTGGATGATACTAAAATTATAGACTGGTCAGAAAGATGCAGGTTGCATAGAGTCTCTGATATCAACTCCAAGATTTGGATTATGCGAATGATATTTGCCTAATCTCCCACAGGGTCTTCAACATGCAAGCGCATTATTGTCTATGAGATAAATATCAAGAAATCTAAAGCAATGAGAGTTAACAACGTTAGAACAAATAATTCATTCCATAAGGCCAGCCAGTCGAATACTTAAACAGCTTTTGCTTTCTGGCTTTCAATTTTAATTACAGGCACAATAAAGCGTAAGTGGTATCCGGACAATAACAATTAGTATGTGGAGATTACAAATATCCGGACATACGAAGCTTGGAGTATTTAACGTATGTGTAAAGTCAATTGTGGGCTAATAATATAAGCAACACGCATTCCTTGAGCCTAAGTAACGGGGAGTCTAAACTAAGACAAACAAAACGTAGAATATGAAGAATCATCAGAATCAGGCCGTGTAACAATCGAAAGGTGGTTCAGCGTGGAGTCCTGAAGGCCTAAAATTCGGAAAGTACAATTTTATACCGAATGGCGTTATTAGGAGGTAAACAATTGAGCACCGCGATAAGATTGTTGAAGCCTTTTACGAAAATGGGCGTTCAAATCAAAATGCTTCGTGATATTTTTGGCATAATCGACCAAATGTGTCCACAATCGAGTAAATGGTGTGCAAATTTCAGTGAACCAGGTCTATCATAATAAAAAATATTAAGATAATTTTTTGAAACCTTTTTGCTTTATTTACAATAAACATCGTGCGTCTTGGTTGGACAACCACTTTTGTTAAATAAAAATATGGGAAACAATACAACTTGTTTTCTGCTTTTGCTACTCTTCTTTCATGACCTCGTAATGCAAGTGTTACAAATATTCTACAATCGCATGGATTTCATAAATTGAGTGCAATCATTCAATACAATTTTATTACAATATTTCTATTGTTTTTATTTTTTGCAAACACAATATGTACGACGATTATCGTGTTTAACAAATGCATTTCATTGCATCTATCTTTGTATGATTATGTGTAAATAAATAATAAATAAAATAAAAATAAAATTAAAATAAAAAAGAACAAAAAAAAAAACTGAGAAAAAATATTTTGCAGTATTGTTGCACCATGCATAAGCGAAACGAATACAATGAATAATTCATTTGGTGCGAACAATTTTTGTTATTTAAGCAAAAAAAAAAATAGCAAAAAAAATTATAAAATCCAATGATAGAACACAATCCATAAAAAAGAAATTTAAAAAAATTAATTACACTATACACTGTAAATAAAATAAAAAACGAAATAAACAAAATAAAGCCTTCCTTACACATACACATCTCTCATTTTTTAGGTTAATGCGTAGGTGTAGTTTGAGTCCATTATACTATTTCTGTAAGGCAATATTGTTCATATAGCATAGCATGGGGATGTGCACGACTGTCTGTTATAAAGTGGTATTGGAACTAAATGAAGTGTAACTTATTGTAGTCATTCACTCACTCACTGAAACGAGATGAACAGACAAACAGAAAGACAGACACATCGCAGTGAAACCAGTCATACATTCCATCAGACTCGCACTCAGTTTAAAGAGACATAGAAGAGTTACATTTGTAAAGGATTATCTATAGACAATGATAACCAACCAACCAACCAACAATAACTAAAAAATAATAATAACAACAACCAATATAATAATAGTAGCAAAAGCGAAAAATTTTTGCTGAAATTTGCAACAAAAATAATAAAAAAAAACAACCATAGCGACAACAGACTGAAATATTGGATGTTTGCCAAAATATTTGCAAAAGGGTGTTTCTATTTAACATGTAGATTGCAAATCATCGAGTCGCAAGCTTAATTAAATTAGCAATAAAAGGCACGGTTTTTTTTGTCACAGCTAGTACAGTAACTTTCAATCCAAGTCTGCTAATCTAAAAACTAATCTCTGCTAATCTAAACCGAATCTTTTTTATAGTTAAACTACTAACGAATTTTGCGGCTATTGGTTTGTTTTTGATGTCCTTTGGCATAAATAGTATTTTTTTAGAAAATCCAAGAAGAAAGCCTGGATACCATAACTTGGCCTATAAATAGTTTTCTAAGTTCCTTTATGGTCGCAACAGTCAAGGTAGGCAGAGAAGGCTATGTTCGCTATGGGAAAATAATGTAAAATGAATGTACAAAGTAAGAGAACAGGTTTAGAAACTGAGAGAGACTAAAAAAGAATATAAAGGAAAAGACAGAAAATATGTAAAAAATAAATCAGGGCTTAATGCGTTCCACAGCCTAGGCTTTGCCCTCGAAGCAGAGTGCCAAGTCAGAAAACCTATCAGAATTTTAAGAGGCTTCCTAATCAGATTTAACCCATTCAGTAATGGTCCAGTCTAGGCCATAGTAACCTGGAGACCCTACAGTCCAGTCTCCCCGCTGCTCCTCATTGGTCAACCAAGTTAACGAAGAATTTTAACAGTCGTGTTACAGATACATTCGCCAGATCCACATCTTTCGTCTCGCCATCTCTCGCTATATCATCAGCAGTTTAGTTCCTCTTTACGCCACAATAGCACGAAACTCAACTCAGTCTGACACTGTATCTTTCCAGAAGTGACGTGGGCACACACTCCTGCTTGATGCTACCAGCCTTGAGCTGCAACTGCAGGTTGACTGTAATATGTATATTTACGGATAAGCTCAGTTGCAATATGGACCGCAAAGATCTCAGCCTGGAAGGCACTGCATTTATCTGGAAGTCTATAAGATAGCTTGATATTCTATACTATACAAATACACCTTCCTCTGTCATCGAACTATCCATCAACCTATCAGCACCCAGTAATCAGCTTCTACCTGAAAATTCTGCAGAGTTCCTCTGTTGCACATTCAGACGTTACAGGCCGTGAAACACGGACGTACCGTCCCGTGTGCACTCCAGTCTAACATCCTCAAACTTGTGATATGACCCCATTATCCAACCTTGGCAAGGCCCTTCTCAATGATTAAAAAAAAACTCGTCTTCAATCACTCAACTAGATGTGATCTTACCTGGACTTAGAAAGGAACAAGCCGTATTCCATCGATAAATATCCCGTATTGAATTAACATTTATGTAAATTAAAAAGGCATTAAAAACACTCAACCATAATGCCATACATAGGTGTGCTATGTCATGTATAATCGTATTTCTTTAAATATTATACCTCATATGCTATATATATGCCGCCGTCTTCTGTGACGTACTCAACGCTGTTTATATGTCACTTAGTTCTGTTATGTACTCAACGAAAAATTACTAAACGATACAACTGAATTCGAGATTTCTTTATGTTTGCTTGGTTTATGTTTGTCATTCTTACAATTTAACACCTATGCGGAGAAGTATAACTGTAAGAGAGACTAAAACATTTCGACATATGCCTCTTTTCCTTTCATCGTCAATTGCTTAATCAAACTTCTTCGCATATTCTGGCCCGGACCAATCGACAGCCATGGTCTGTAGACATTATTACCATCAGTACAGCAGCAGATAGTTTACATTTCAATCAGAAAGCGCAAATTAATAAACGATGTTGTCAGATAATCTATCAGTAGGAAACCGTAGAGCAGACATCCATCTGGATATGGCAAATTGAAGTTATTAAAAATTTGAATGAAAGAATGGATTAAATAAAGTTTATAGGGTCTTAATTATTACAGCTCAAAGCTTCTTATAGAAGTAAAGAAATGTAAGCGTATATCTTATATATAAAAATTAATGTTTGTTTATACGTTTGATTGTTTGAACTTTATGGACAGATAAACGACTAAACCGATTTTCTTGAAATTTTTACAGTATCTTTTTGTATGTCTGGAAGGAACTATAGCCTATATAAATTTTAAAAATTTAAACTGGGCGGTGCCACGCCCATATAAAGTAAATATTTGTTTTTTTATATGGTATATCTTCAAAATTGTAACAAAGGCCCAAATAGATTCATAGTCAATACAAACCAGTAGTCAAAAAGAGGGCGTAATTGGACAAGTGGGCGTGACACCTCCCTCACAAAGTAAATACTGATTTTAGTATATTTTAAGAACGGTTTAAGCCAAAGCTTCTGAATTATGTTGGCATGTCTTCATAGTCAATACAAATAATTGGGCAAAAAGTGGGCCGAATTATAAAAGTGGGCGTGGTACCAAATATTAAGTTTTTTATATACAGTGGCTCCAACCCAAACTCAGACACTGTACCAAAATAATTTCTATCGCTAAAATATCATACATATTAATTTAAAAAAAAAACTTACTTATTTTCACATTTGGGTGTATCTTCCACCTACAAAAGGAAAAACAAACCCACAAATTTAATAATTGGACGTAAAATTGAAGTTAAAAGCACTTTGAAAGTCAAAATGACTTGCACAAGCCAAACTCGGACAGTAACTTTTATGGGTTTTTAACTGTAACTCTGTAATTTCAATACAGCCAACTTCGCTGACATCATTTATATATTTAGAGGAAAACCCTTTAGTTCAGTTTTCGAAAATTATATAGAATAAACAGAGCTAAAATCAAGAAGATGGCTAGATAACGGCGACAAACTAGTATCGACGTAAGAAAGCTTAGTATTGAGTATGAAAGAAGAGGAAAAATTTTTTGCGAAATTTCAAAACTTGTTGGCAGAAGTCATGCATCTGTGCACGATATAACAAAACGTTCCAAAGTCTATAAAATGGTGCAAAATAGACCAAAACATGCCCACAACAAAATATTTTCTGAAGTAGAAAAACTTTTTATTCAGAAAACTAAAAGCAAATTTTTACCTGAGTGCTCCAAAACTTGCTGCTATTGCTGAAAGTGACCTTGGTAAGAAAGCAAGCCCACCAACAATAAGAAACTTGCTTTACAGAATGGTCTTAATGGTAGAAGAGCTAGACAAAAAACTCTTATTAGTAAGCGCAATCAAATCAAAAGACTTAAATTTGCAAAAGAGTGCCAAAATAAGGGTTTTTCTTTTTGGAAAAACGTTATGTTCACCGACAAAAGCAAATTTAACGTATTTGGGTCGGATGGTGAACCAATAGTATGGCGGAGACAAAATCAGGAACTACGTTTGAATAATTTGAAACCGACAGTAAAGCATGGGAGTGGTTCACTTCTTGTCTGTGGCTCATTTTCTTTCATGCATAGGATCTTTGCATTTGATTGACACTATCACGGATCAAAATGGTTATTAATTTTACATTTTAAAAGAAATCTTCCACCAAAATAACGACCACAAACACAAGGCCCACAAAATAAGATCTTGGCTGCTATGTAATGTGCCACACATCATGGAAACATCACCCCAGAGCCCCGACATAAATCCTATTGAAAGTTTGTGGAATTATCTGAATGAAAAAGTTTAGTATCAGTCAGTTTCCAGCAAATCTGAGCTAAGAAGGGTTTTATTAGAAGAATGGGATAGAATACCATCTGGTTACTGCCAAAAATTGGTCGAATCTATTCCCAAGAGACTCCAAATTGTTACAAAAAAACAAGGGTCTGCACAGAAAATATTAATTTCATAATAATAAGTAATATTCTCAGACATTTATGTAGCCGTCCGAGTTTCGCTTGTGTAACTTTTTTTTAACAAATTAAAGTCTTTGTAGTTTATTTTTACTTACAACGACTGATTTGGTTTTCTAATATTAAAAGCTTATATTTTATATATATATATATATATATATATATATGTATATATATATATATATATATATATATATATATATATATACATATATATATATATATATATATATATCTATATATATATATATATATATATATATATATATATATATATATAATAAAAAATTATATAATAAAAAAAATTTAACAAAAGCGTTTCTTAACTATTTTTTATTAATTTGGTTTTTATCAACAAAATCAGTTTATTATACTGCCCGAGTTTGGCTTGTAGCCACTATATTGAGAACGACATTAATAGAAATTACTAATTCTAAATAAGTTTCAAACAACGTCATGAACATTACATATCCTCAGTCAGTAACTTAGAGGGATTAGATAAGTGGGCGAGGCACCTTCCATTCTAAGTAAATATCGAAAATATGAAAACGACAACTGCTTAAGCTGCATTATCTATCCACATCAGCCAAGAAGCGGGAATTGCAGAAAGCACATTGAATAAAAGCTATCTATATATCGCTCACTAAGTCATGAACAGTCACAACTCAAAATTATTATAAATCGCTTTTTTTGCAAAAACAAACTCACAAATCAAATCTCTATCTACCACGAAAATTACTCTTTCGTCACTGTCTTCATAACCTGGGAAAATACAGTTATGTCTGTTTTTATGTTACTAGTTTTGACGATATTAATGAAAAAAAATTTTTAAGATTTGTGTTACATCATTTAGAGTTGTTGGTGAGCAACTTTTATTTAATTTCCTTTTATGTATTGATTTTAGGCTCTATGAACAACTTGCATAGTAGTTTAAGTATTTTTTGTATTTTTGATTTATATCTGATTTTATTGTCTTGTTCTTAATTAAACATATTAAAATATGTCCATAGTTATTACTGACTTGCTGTGAAAAGATATAATATTAATTTTTAATACAACAAATATAATGTTGTAATAAATATATCCTTAAGAAAGGACAATTAAATATAAAAAACAAAAAGATCAAAAAGAATATCAACAAAAGAATGAACAAAAGGATAATAATTTTAACACAAAAAGTTGAATTCTTGAATTGTATTGTGAATTCTTTAATAAAATGAAAATTATATTAAAAATGTTTTAGTTTTTTAAGGTAAAACAAAATTGTAGTTCTATAGCTAATAAAGATTTGTTCCTAAACCTATAGAATTGGGACCAATTCTATACATAATATATATATGCAAATGACTTGCTAAATGTACTTAAAGTCAAAAATTATGCAGGCGACACTGCAATTATTGTCGCCACTAAAAACATAAATACCGCCACCAAAGATGTGCAGCAACAACTTGACATTGCAACAAAATGGTATCATGATAATGGCCTAGTTAGAAATGCTTCCAAGACAAAAATCATGCATATAAGGCCACGTCATTTATCGGATTCGCCTATAGATATAAAATTTCATGATAATGAATGTCTACATCAGCAAGTACTACACCCAAATATCTACGATGACAAGTGCACTACAAGCATTGAACTTGTACCGTCATACAGATATCAAGGCGTTTATATTGATAGTGACTTTAAATGGAGGACTCAAGTTGAAAGTATTAAAAAAGCTACGAAAATCAGCCTACATTTTATACCACCTAAGTAAGTGCTCAACGTACAGCGTCCTGAGGCAAGCATATTTTTCTCTTATTGAGTCCTATATAAGATATGAAATTGCTGCATGGGGCAGTGCTACACACTGCAAGAGTATACAATAAATTCAAAATTGAATTTTAAAAATACTTTGGAAAAATTACAGAACATAAAACTAAATAATATGAATTCATAATTTACTTATGTATTAGATTAGATTTTTTAGGTATTAGATTATCTTTATTTCTTCCTGCTATCAAGTCATTGGCTTATGAAAAGTAAATTTGTAAACTATAATAATAAATAAATAAATAAAAAAAATTATTAGTTTTTACTACTGAAAACGCCGTGCTGGAGTAGAGACAGTAATATAGATATATATTAAGCGATTCTGGGAGTGAATTTAGTATGTCTAAGGACAATAAAGGTAGTTCTTCGGATCAATCTTCGTCAGAAAGTCAAGTAGAAATATTATGTAGAGAGAGAACACGCTCTAAATACAAACGTGAGAGTACGAAACAAAAGAGGACAAAGTATTTGAGAAATAATTCTCTTTCAAAATCCCAAATAAGAGAGTTTGATCTGCTAAGCACATGCAAACAATAAATCCGAAATACAGATAAAGTTGTTCACAAGGAACTCACAATATAATAAGGCCTTATTTATTTAAATAAACTCGAAAGTTGTTAGGGTATGTAAAATATTTTTTAAAACCATTCTAGATATAAATTACAGGGTTATACGCATAGTGATTGAAAAAAGGATGATGAAGGTTTCGTTGAGTTTGACTTTCGTGGAAATATTGGAAACGACAATAACGTTAGCTCTGAAATCAGAGTAAGCACTAGAGAATTTATTGAAAAAATTCCATGAATTGAGACTCATTATTTACATACTCAAACCTCGCGAGAGTTTATTGAAAATAGCAAAAGCATTGCAGCCTTATATCTAGAATATAAAGTATCACGTGAAGCAGAAAGTCTACCTTTCGGTAGACTTCCATTTTCAAACCTTAAAAAAGATCAGTGCGATCTCTGTGAGTCTTTTCATAATGCAGATGTAAAACAATTTTAAGTGAAAAGTACACTGCACACCAAGCAGAGAAGGAGATATGTCGAACAGAAAACGACGACAAAACAAAATCTATGTGAGTGTATATGACTTGCAGGCAGTTTTGCCTTTAACGGAAGGGGTCACATCTTCTTTTTACTACAATAGCAAAATTAGTTGTTACAATTTTACTGTTAGCGACCTCAGCTCTGAAGTGGAAAATACTTTTATACATTCAAAATTTGGTTCAAAAAACGAAAAATGCTCAAGATTAAAACTTAGTTCCTTATTCCGACAATTGTTTTAGTCAACAAAAAATATATATCAAATCTCAATGTATTACACATACATAACTTATTCACGGCCACTCCCAAACTGAAGGGGACAATGTGTATAGTGTCATTGAACAACAAGTAAAAAGACATTTAAGTTGCAATCCTACATACATGCCAGAGCAGTACAGTCTAATAGCAACTTCGAAAAAGTTAGGCCGACCATATAAAATTCGAGAACTAACCCATGACAGCTTCTACGATTTCAAGGCTTTCCTAGAAGAGTGGGGACAAAACTTTTCTACAAATGAATGTAATAAAAAAGTTGTTGTTTTTTATACGAGTAAAAAAGTTTTTTGCCTCTCCTGAACATTTGAAAGTTTTGAGTTGTGACTGTTCATGATTTAGTGTGCGATATGTATCTTATATACAAAAATGAATGTGTGTTTTTTTAAAGACTGTATTGAGTTAAACAACAGATTCTACAGTGTCTATCGGGAAGGAACCATAGCTTATGTCAAATGTTTGGATTTGGACCAGAAGGGGACAATAGGTGGAAAAATGGTAAAAAATTTAACTAAACTAATATTTGAGATAATAATGAAGACGGGGGTACCGAAGCACGCCGAGTTTTAGCTGGTATATATATATGTATATATAGAACTCATTATAGAAAGAAATTAATCCTACATCCTAGCTGACTGTGGGGTAAAAACACTAACTTTGAAAATCCTCTTTATCGTTCATAACAAATGTACTCTACCATATTAAGTCGTGCCCTCTTACACACATACACATACTCCGACACACATGTATTAAGCTTAAAAACTACCAACAACAAACAGTTTAAATCAAAACAATAGAGATGAAAAAAACAACAAAGAAATGCAGACAAAAACTAAAAGAGATACGGAAACTATAGTTGAAAAAGGGAAATACAAATAAAATAAAAAGTAAAACGGGATTATTAAACACAAAACAGAAAAGAACAAAAAAATTGATTGTTTTCTCTGTAAAATATTTATATGCACCCACTAACATACATACATACATACATACATACATACATACATACATACACACACACAGCCAACTACATAAAAAAATGCAACAATAATTGTAAAAAGAAAAATGTATAAGCAAACACTGGTACTACTGATATACATTTTGATGTAATGAAGTGAACACTGGATACTCAATAGAAGATTAGCAGATTCAAGATGGTTTTAAATGAAATTAAAACAAATAATAAAATTGAAAATGGAAGTGAAAGGGTGAGCGAAAGAGATAGATAGTATTAGTCCTAAAAATGGGTCAAATCGAACAACTACAAATAAAATATTTTGTGATCAAATTATGTGTTATTTTGCTAATTGAAACCCAGTAGGTTTGTTTAGAGATTGTAAATAAAATATTTGGTAAAATAAAAATTGAAAGTTAAAGAGAAATTTAATTAAACTACGATTGAACTGGTACTGTTCACAAGGAGCTATAAAATTTCTGCATTTGTCAAAATAATTAAACTGTTCAAGTAAATTGAAGTTAAACCTTAAAGTAGGCTATGTTATGTTTGGTGGCAGACCCTTCTAGAGGGATAGAGTCCCACTAAGGCAGAGATTAGGCCCATTGTGATACCTCAAGCAAACCAGTCTCAATAAATAACCATTTTGAATCTAAAACATATCTCACAGTGGCGGTAACCTTTACTTTAGAGAGATCAGTCCAAGATGAGAAGAATAGGGGCGAACTTTTCTAGAAGGATGGAGTCCTACTTAGGTAGAGATTGGGCCCATTTTGAAACAACAAGCTAGCTTTGGGTAGCTTCTATATAAAACCAATTTTGACTCCAGAGCAAATCTTGCAATTGTGGTAACCTTTATTTTGTAGGGTTCAGTCAAAGCTGTCAAAAATTAGGAAACCAAAAACCTACGTCGCTTGTGCAAGGGCTCAGCACTGACATATGAGGTGAAATACGGTCTGCTCCTCCTTCTCAGAACCACAACTCCTACAAAACAGCATGCCTTTCAATAAGGCAAGATCTTTATGTGCCGCAATACTTAGAAAGAAAGAGCGAAAAGGCTCTATACGAGCAGCAACTAAGTTTTGAAGTTCTTTTTTAGGCTGGTAAATAAGAGCTAAGAGCTTTTTTGATCCCATACAGTTAAAACGGTTCTTGGAAATCTCGACGATAAGTCTTCTGGGCCGGATGGCATTCCGGCGCTGGGCCTGAGACAGCGCTCTTCGACGCCCGCGAGACCACTGTCTAATCTTTTCAGTGCGTCTGTTCTACGTGCGGGTGTTTTCCATTTTGCTGGAAGGCTGTATCTCTGGAAACTACCGCTCAATAGCAATTTGTTGAGCACTTTCCAAAATTATGGGGAGTATGATCAGTCAACAACTTGTGAATTATTTATAGTCCGCCAATATGCTGAGCGATCGCAAAAATGGTTTCCGAAAAAGTCGCGTTACAGGTGATCTGCTGGCGATACTATCTGAAAGGTGGAATAGGTCCATTCATGGATTTGGTGAGAGTAATCGTTCTTTGATTGCACTGTTCGTTTGTGGAAAAATCTTCCTGCGAATATCTGCCCTGTCACTGACGGTATTAGTAAATTTAGATCGAACGACCACAGACACTACTCTATCCATCCTCCTTCCCACAATCTATATTCCTAGTACCAGCACAATGCACTGTATGAGTAGGATTTATTCTCTGAGTGCTGTTCTCTAGAAAAAAAAGCAACCGTTTGTGAGCGTCGCAATACTGCGATGGATGACCATGCGATTCACTGAAAAGAAGACATTTAGTTCTCTCGAGCAGAACCTAGCGATACCGCACGTACAATCATGCCGCCAAAGTAGTTAAGCACCGTTCACCCTTCGAATGATCGGAGATCTCCACGAAAAACCTGAGGCATTCTTTGACAAGAATATATGTCGAGGTGACACTTCTAAGAGACTTGATTGCAGCCGAGCTATTCAAGTAAATCAAAAGTTATTTATAAAAGGTCCTGTTATTAAACAAGCATTGTACTGTCTTAATATGACCATGAATAATATGACCTCTACCTGAAATTCACTGCAGTGGTCAGGCAACCTATAAGACAGTCTTATGTTAGAACCATTCATGTATATACTACAGCCTAATCTGGCTAGTATGCTGTAGCAGTCGGTATAGACCTGAAGGGCATTGCCAGGAACCTACGGTCCGTTAGACCAAAAGTGACTAAAAGGAATTTTGAAGTCAAATTTTCTGTCGAGAGAATTATGAGTAACAATTTAACCGCTTGCTTTTGGATGGATGCTTTGGGATAGAGCAGATTACACTGGCTTTCTTGTAATGCTTGATAACTGTTTGGTGATGAATGCCTAGCTGTCTAGCAATTTCTACTCTGCTGATGTGCCGGTTAGGGTCTTTTCCCGGGAAATCGTGTCTCGAATTTCAATTGCTGAAATTTTCCGCTCTCACAGGATTTGTTTTCCGCGACCCCGGGAAGTAAAAATAAAATTTTTATAGTAATTAGTCTACTTTCAGAAATATATTAAAAGCGGAGCTTTTCTTAAAGAATAATGTATATATCGTATTAACATATTATTAATCGTTTGTTAAGGACACAGTGCAAGCGGACAAATGTGTCAATTAAATCTTTACACAAAAAGCATTTTGAGAAAGAGACAGCTGAACATGAAAATCAGCAAGAATCTCAGTGAAAAGTAATAAATTCACAGCCTACATTATAAAATATACACATAAAAGTAGGGTGATATTATGCTTACATACCCAATTTCCGCGACATCGCAAGTGGAATAAGTGGGAATCGGTCATACCCACGATACTACTTTTAAATTCATTGAAAGGGACCTATAGTTTAACGCTGGCTCCCAACGGCAGATACATTAGTTAGACAAGTTCTTCATTATGAGATAGTGCCACAGTTGAAAATTGTCAGATGGTCTGGAATTGAACCGACAACATCTGGATTGCTAGGCGGGAGTCTTACCTACTATACCACAGTGGCACAGTGAGATTATAATAAGCATAAAAATAAAATTAGATGAATGAGGCAGATTTCAATGACTAAGGATGAGTGGACAAGCCTTTTAATTAGCAGATATCTGAACATAGCAGATATTTGTAGTATTTGAGTGCCTACTTTCTTTTTAAATAAATTTGTTTATGTTTTTCAAATACATCTTTTATATTATTTTTTTAAGACCGGAATCCCGGGAAATAAAGAAAAACTTCACGCTTTCTCGAGAAACGTAAAATAATGGGAAAAAAAATTCTAGAGCTGGTTTTCTATTTTTTTAATGATTTCATCGACTTTTTAGCGACGATGAAATATATCGATTTTTCTCATTTTTGTATACGTAAATAATATTTCACAGAATAATGCGGCTTGAAAAAGGTCCTCTAACTATGTGAAGCTTAAAATATCAATTTACAAACAAGCTAAAGTTTTGTCTGATGAAATTCTTATTACCAGAGATATTATATGTTAGAGCCATCTAACGAAAATTCTTCCAACACCCAATATAAACTTTTAAATCACCATGGTGTATGAGTAATAATATTTTAATATCGCTTAAACGTCACCATTTACTTTTAATTCTCTTTAAGGAAGTCTAACTTTATTTAGAACAAACTTCAAAGTTATTAACACTTAATTATTTACAGTGAAAATTGTTTAACTTGCTATAATCACGTTAAGCATTAAAGCTGTAAAGTTTTCATTATTTCATAAAATGCTGAACTGCAATCTTTCTATCCCTATAGAAAGCGCTTATGTTCTTTAAATTTATTCATTAAATCTCAAATATGCTTTCCCCTATTACACAGTGAATACAGTTCGTTTAACTTTTAACTTTAAATGAAATCAAATTTTATCATTATTTAAGGAAACGAAATTAAAATTTATTAAAGACACCAAAAGAAATCACAGCAACACATTAGTTTCCACTAAATTTTATGCAGAGCAGGAGTAAGTAAGCGCATCATTTGTATGTTTAAACGTACAGACAAAAAAACATTCATTATTATGTTTTCCAAACGATAGTTTTAAAAATATAAGTTAATTTAACCCATATTTCTATAGTTTTGCTAACACACGCACTTATCCATGCATATAAAATAACATACTAATGAAAGTTGTACTTTAACCCTATTACGTTGAGTTCTGAAAAAACAACTATGAAAAAAGGGGGAAAAAGTAATAAGAAAATGAACAAAAAATGGGATGAAAAGACAAAGTTCTTACATTAATGTGCGCAGGCATATATGAACTTGTTTCCAATGATATTCTTTCATTCTCTCTATCCCTTTACTACACTTTATCCCAAAAACGTTCAGAACAAACATAGAAATACAATAAACGTTATATATTGTGTATGGAGTTTAATGTCTTTATTTGTATACTTTTGGTACGTGTAGTATAGACAGACAGACAGACATACTCCTCAAGTATTCACAACAAATAAAATGTACTTTACTTTTCTCTACTGCGATTGGTGTTGTTATTTCTTTGCTCCTTTCATGTTGTTGCCTGAGCTCGACAAGAATATTTAGTAGAAATTCAATCCGTATTAATCGGATTTTCAGCGCGGATTTAAAGTTATCTTTTTCTTCGTTTCTCTTTAACTTGTAATTTGTTCTATATTTCTTCTTCATTTTTCCTTGCCTTTTTTGTAACAAAAGTTTTTTTTTATGTGTTTGTATGCCTTTATGGTACGAATGTGTTAAAGTTTTCATATACTGGCAGAGTATGTCTGCGTCAAAGTTTTCGAAAAAGTTTATTTCTTTACATGCATCTATATGGTGATTTTTTAGCAACCTTTTTTTGTTTCCTGTTTTCGTATAACATGTTACTGTCAAACATGTTTAGTTTGGTCTTTAATTTAAGCATTAATCAACTTGCAAAAGAACAACGCTTGCAGGTTATTGAATTTTATTATCAAAATTCAGTTGGATGATGATCCACTTTTTTATCGAAAAATAATGTTCAGCGAAAAAGCTAATTTATGGTATGAAGAGCAGCCAGAAGAATTGCAAGAACTGCCAATGCATCCCGAAATATACACTGTTTGGATCGTACTTTTTCAAAGACTGCGAAGGCAGGTCCGTTACTGTGAATGCGAGCGCTACTGTGCGATGATTAATTTTTTTGGCCATAAATGGAAAACTGAACTTAGGTGACATGTGGCTTCAATAAGTGCAGTGTAGTTTCACATGCTACACAGCACGCGAAACAATGTGACTAGACAATTGGCCTAGATCATGCAACTTAACGCCTTTAGGCTATTTTTTATGGGGCAATAATAAGGCTTATGTCCATAGGAGGGACAAGCCCACAACTGTTGAGGCACTGGAAGCTAATATTGAGGAATTTATTCATGAGATACCTGCTGATATGTTGGATAGAGTATGATTTAATTGGATCCAGCGTATGAACAATTTGAGGCGTAGCCGCCGTCAATATTCACCTGAAATCATTCCTTAACAAACATCCTTAAGCAATATTTCTTAACTTTTTCTAAATTTTATGTCTTCTTCTAAATCAAATCCGAAAACTCTTAAAAAATCACCCGATGTTTAGCTTTTTACACCCCACTACGATTTTTAGTTACAATGCTACTTAGGGCAATCAACTTAAATTTTTCAGTAGTAGTTGACTTATTAATGCAGGCTAAAGTAAAATTTTTTGTTTGCCGCTGTAGTATGGTAGGTAAGACTACCAACCAGCGGGTCAACGGTTCAATAGTAGACCAGACCATCTAAAGAAAGAAAAAGTTTTTTTTTTAACATCGGTATCACCTCATAACATTAGTATTTTGAGTCTTAACTACGATTGAAAACATCTCTAATGCATTTGGAGTTCGGAGACGGCGTTAAACTGTAGGTTCCTTTCAATGGATTTAAAAATAGAATCGAGTGGAGCTCATTGTATCTTCACGGAATGTTAGGGGAATTAAAAATATATAATAAAAGTAAAATTATGAAACTGTTCGATCACATATTTGCGATCGCCAATAGACAGACGCTAACGGTAAGATGATCGTATTGAAAATTACTTCTTTACAACATTAAGGCATGTCACTGCCAGTTTGTGATATAACCTAATCTTTATGTACCTAAAGCTTAGTTCTTTATATTTAAGAAGAAAATAATTTTTTCAGGAGTTTTTAAAATTATATTTTTATCACTCACATATCTTTATGTTACATGTTATTTGTGGCTAAAGCACACCTTGACCCAAAGGATGTTTTGTGCAGTCGTATCAGCTCAATTCATCAAATTGAGGCCGCGAATAAAGCCAGTAACTCTATTTGGTGAAAAAAGAAATAGCACGTGTTTATATGTCTCGGCATTAATTGAGCAGAACCTACACCGATCATTGCCAACACTCCCCAAACTACAATGAGCTCGCCCTCATTGAACGGCAATTGCATTCTGGATCCACCTGTAGAAGGCAAAATAAACTTCCTCGTCAGTCTAATACCTGAGGCACTCCTTCAAAACGTCGCTAATTCTCTTTCAGACCTGGAGTCAATCTTCCCCCACAAAAAATTTGCTCATGCCTAGTAATAAGCCGACAGACCCCATGTTTGCTAAATAGTCATTCTTTTCATTCACAGGATGGTCGTCATGACCAGGGACTCACTTTGAAATACCTCTGTTATAAACGCCAAGTTTACTAAGAGATGTCAGGCAGTCAATAACATCCATCAAACTTACAAGATGACAAAGCTCCCAATGATGGCTGACTATCCGCCATTACATAAATACTCAAAGCCTTCGAATTTCTCCTCAGACATTCCTTAGCCCAAGTGTAGGTGACATAAATTTCCACCTAAAAAATCCAAGACCGTTTGCCCGTATGCAAAGCTCTTTGAAAGTTGGGAACAACCATACTGGCTGCAGCCTCACCGTCTGTTTCGGTCAATCGGTAAACCAAACGCCTATATTCCGCCGCCAACCGTAAATACCTATCGGGATTAGGAACCTCGAAGTTCCTGGTTAGCATCAAATTGGATACCAACAAGCAGATCGCCTTCAAATAGGCACAATATTCTCATATGCCCCATTATGTTGCGAGCCTTCAAATCGAATACACCAGGCAGTCTAAGAGAGATGTGTTCTTCATCACCGAAATGTAAATGATTGAAACACCAGTGATGCGATAGACCTTATCTAGTAGATCTCGTGCACAGTCATGCTTCGTTCTAGGCCACTACGCTAAGACAGCTTATGACAATATTATAGTCACGAAATAAGAAACGGGCCCTAATCGTTTTGTTAGAAAATAGGCCAAGCATTTTCCCCATGTTAGAGTCCCATCGAGGATGATCCCAGGATATTTCACTTCATCAGAGAATTCAATAGTCTAGCCATTTATTATCGGGTCAGATGTGTCTCAGATACTTACGTCTAGTGAGTGGTATAATCACAGCCTTCTGTCTGCACCATTTGTATGTTGCATCAAGGACACTTTAGTCAAAAGTACGGAATCCCAATGAATCAAGTTTTTCAGAAGTTCATCAATGACCAGTGTCCACAGAAGTGGCGCTAAAACGCCACCTTGTATATAGCCCCTACTTACGCTGATAATCCTTGATCAACCAAACAGATTCAGCTTAATAACTCTGAATGCCAGCATCTCCCTTATCCAATTCTTTAATATAATTTTTTTTCTCCGTCACTCCTCTAGGTATCATATTGGCTTTTCACAAAGCATCAATTACTTTGTTTTAGTTTCTTTAACCAATTTGATCTTTCAAGCTAAGTAGATAATTAATTCACTGTAGCTTCCGCCATATGATTTTACGTAGTGGTGAAGATCCTTGCTAATTGGTGGTGATCTTTACTTTAGCCTTGTAATTTTTTCCCAGTAGGTGGCGTGTTTTCCTGATCATTCAACTGGTGTTTGTCATCATCGCCAGAGGTATGTAGGCAGGTCATGGGGGCTTCTTCTTTATTTTTTAGATGAAATTGTCTGGAGGGATTTTGAAGCCTTTTTATTAAACACTTTTAAATTTTTTCTTGATGTCCTCTGCTGGAGCTCGAACCTGGGTCGTTTGAAAGTATTGTCAAAGGAACCCTGTAAGTCATCGAAAGCACACAAAGCAACTCGCCTAGCATTGAGAGCCTTTCCAATCACCGTGAAATGATGAATAGACGACACCGTGGATTTTCCCGACTAATTACTCAATTTTCAACGATGAATAGTTTTCGTCACAAGATATGTTTCCCTAACATAACTATCCTGTGTTCTCTTCATCGTTAGGTCTCTCTGGAGCTTAGGCTTGCTGGTCTATATGAGTTTGAAAATTGACTGGTTTTGCTACCAGCCTTGGGTTATAGGTAACACACACTTGGTAAGGCTAGATATGAAAATCCTAGATAGTTGGAATAAGATGTTATAACATCTCTGTTAGAGAAAGCATTGAAAAACTCAATCACCAATCTCAGCAAAGATTCAACGTCCAGTCTCATACTCTTTTTGTTTACTGACGGTAAGCTGTTGAATACTCGATCGTCTTGCAACGGTAGTGATTTTGAGTTTCCAGCAGAAGGTCACAAGTTCATGTTTCATGGGTAATGTGTGATTAGACTAATTTTAGTAGGAATTACTTTGTCAATTTTAATGCCAAATATATTTCCCTGGTGGATAATATAAATTATAGTAAAATAATTGAACAAACAAAATTACCGCAAGTTTGTTGTAGGGCGCACATAAAAGTTAGCCGAGCTTTAGTTAAAATGTCATATAAAGCTAATTTTATTACTATTTTATACCCTACAGCAAACAACAAATAGTGGTTAAAAAAAATATAATTTTATCACATTTTCAGAATTAACAGTTTTCATGTAACCCCGATGTCTATGTGTTTTTTGTTGAAAACCAAATGAGATCACCATATTCAAACTATGTCTTAAATTATAACTGTATATGAACTGCTAGAACCGTATTTGGTAAAAGTTTGTCAAAAGATAATTTTTAAGACCCGTTAATATATAATCAAAACAAGCGACCTAGATTCGAGACCCAGCAGAGGACATGAAGGAAAATTTTAATTGTGGTTTCGAGTGTTTAACAAAAAAGCTTCAACTTCCCTCCGGACAACTCCATCTAAAAAATAAAGAAGCCACTCTGATCATCCAGCTCATTTCTGGCAATGAAGACAAATAGAAGACAAATGATCAGAAAAAAAACGTCACCTACTGGAAAAAAATTACAATGCTTAAGTAAAGATCACCACCAATTAGCAAGGATATTCACTTCTACACAATCAGATGGAGGGGGCTACAGTGGATTAATCATCTACTTAGCTTGAAAGATCAAATTGATAACTGAAGCTCTGAAACAAAGTAATGGATGCTCTGTGGGAAGCCAATATGCTCCCTAGAGGAGTGACGGAGAACACAAAACATATAATCTTTCTCACTTGTTTTAAGTTTTCAGGAAACATTTTTGAGATAAGTTCATAAAATTTTCCGGCATTTTTTAAGTGACACAACACATGTATTGTAGTGGAGGTTACCATACAGCAAAACTTTAAAACTTTCCATCTTATTGGAAGTGAATTAGTAGTACTTATTTATATCTACACACGTAGATACATAGGAAATGTTTAATTATAAGTCAAATATTTTATTTAAATATTTTAAATTATATCATTTCGATTTTTGTTAAACTTTCATTATTTCAAATAATTGAATGTTCTTCCCTTAATTGTTTAAATTACCATAAGCAAACTTCTAATTATACCCATCTACGCCCAAATACGTGTTAATTGGCATCATTTCTGCCCTTTTCTTTTACATTTTCAATGAAAACAAAACCATAAACAAGACTGTCTCTTTTAAGAAATGAAAGCATATAATTAAATGTATTTTCTATGACAATTATATCAGGTGGGCCATCTGTCGGTTTAAATTTGAACCAGCGGTTATTTTGAATCTAGCAATACTTATGTATTTCTATGCTGTCACAAAATTCAGTATATTATCTCCACTGAACGAAATGAATCGATTTACGCTTGAGCATCGTTGGGATTTATTTGCAATTTATTTCTAAAACAAAGAAAAAAAAGCTCATTTTTATCTTGGTGGGTACGTTTATAAGCTAAATGGTCGCATTTGTGGCTCAGAACACCCAAACGTGTTCTTACAGAAGCCAATACACCCATTACGAGTGACTTTTTGGTGCAGCTTGTGGAGCGGAGGCATCTTTGGCCAATATTCGTATAATAACGAGAACGGCGTAGCCATTACGATCAATGGAGACACCTATCGCACCAAGATAACCGATTTGTTTGTGCCCATCATTCATGGTATTAATGTGAACGATGTTTGGTTTCAACAGGATTATGCAATTTGGCACACATCTCATGCTACAATCGATTAATTGCGTCACTCATCTGATAGCCGTTTAATTAGGCGAAACGGTGATGTCAGTTGACCGCCAAGGGCCTGCAATTTGACATCGTTGAACTATTTTCTGTGCGGCGCCGTTAAAGACAAGTGTTATGCTGACAAACCAGAGATAATGAAGCATTTGAAGGATAACATTCGTGATTCCATTGCCAAGATACGACCCCATAAACTCGAAAAAGTTCTAGAAAACTAGTCCGATCAAGTGATCAGCCGCGGCAGCCATATGAATGAAATTATATTTCATTTCTAACGGGAATAATTGCATTTCACAACAAAAAAAAATAAATTTGGCAAAATTTCAAACGGTTTTTTATTATATTGCATTTTTAAATTTAAACTTTTAAATGGCCCACCCGATGGTATTGAGTTGTCTTTTTTTTTCTACAATAAATTAATACGTTTTGTATAACTGTCTTACATTTCAAACTAAAATCACTGAGAAGTAATAAAACTAACGAAATTATTTACGCAATTTTTTTACTCCGTTTGTTCTACATTTTTTTTTCTTTTCTGTTCTCAGTTTCAAATAGTATTTAACTTAATTAAATAATTTTATTACGAAGTTAAACGAAATTTTCTTTTGTGGAACAAACAAAGTTTGATTTGAGCCAACAATTATATTGTTTAACCAAAGAAATAAAAGATAAATAAGATCTAAAAGAGACAATAAGAGCAACGGATTTTTTTTTTTTTTTTTTGTAACAAAATTAGTGAAGGAAAAGTGTTGAAACATATAGACGTAGTGAAAGTGATTAAAGAGAAGAATAAGAGCTTAAAGTAGTTGTGATTAAACAAAAGTTTGACAGCAGTTGTACCGGGTGATTTTTTAACAACGTTCTTTTTGGCAACACTGTTTTTTGCAGCTCAGCTGTCTTGGATGGACTTTTTATCCGAAAACTGTATTTAGCGACGAAGCTTATTTCAGGTTGAATGGATACGTAAACAGGCAAAATTGCCGTATTTGGTGTGAAGAGCAGCCAGAAGATATGCCAATGCATCCCGAAAAATGCACTGTTTGGTGTGGATTATGGACCGTACTTTATCAAAGGCGAAGAAAGCAGGAAAGTTACTGCCAAAGACGAATACTGCCGGGCGATGATTACGATTTTTTTTTGCCCAAAATGGAAGAGCTGAACGTGGTTTCAAAACGGTACCACATGCCACACAGCACACGAAATAATCGCCCAATTGATAGGCGAGTTCGTTGAAAAGTTTATTTCACTTTTGGGGCCCGTCAATTGGCCGCCTAGATAGTGCGATTTAACTTCTTTAGACTATTTTTTGTGGGTCTATGTTAAGGCTCATATCTATTGGAACAAGCCCACAAGGGTTGAAGTACTGAAAGTCAATATGGAGGAATCGGCCGATATGTTCGAGAAAGTAGGCCACGGCCAACATTTACATGAAATCATCTTTAAACATTGAATTATATTGATCGTTCTATCGACTCAAATAAAGATTTAATACATTTCATTAAATTTTATTCTTTCTTTTAAATCAAATCCATAAGCTCTTAAAAAATCACCCGGTATTTGTATTATCGAAAACAAACAAAATTGAAACGAAATGTTTTTTTTTTTATTCCGAAAGTATAGTTTTTTAACAGGTCAGACAGTCTCGGCCAAAAATGAGAATAAAAAAGCAGGTCTCCATGATAAGCAAAGACTCTTCACCACTACACCAATTAGTACACAGAAGGCGCTGTTTCCAGGCAATGGTAGATGGCGGCAACAGTATTCACCCTAGACTGATATAGTAGACCGATCACCGGCTGAACTAGAAGACCAATTGCACGCTAATGATTACAAAGAAACTGAAACAATTCAAAGATGCTTTGTAGAAGCCAAATACTTCCAAGAGGAGTAACGAAAAAAATATGATTTATAACCATCTTGCTTAAACCACATATCTCATGACTAGTCTTCATTTCAAGCTCGACAGTTAAATTTTATCCGACTTTTAAAAAGAAATGCACAAAGTATGCCACGGATGGTACACATGGCTTCATATTAAAAAAATTTACCCAGAGGTTGTACACATGGCAGCCAACGTGTTAAGCTTATTCCCAGTTTTTCATATTTATAGGCAGCTAATTTTAAAAAATATTAAATTTTAATGTTTCTCAGATTCAAGCTCAAATTTCCTTCCCTAACTCACAATCGTGTCTACCAAATCCTTTGACATCTTTGAGAAATCTTTTTTGATTAATTCTTTTTTTTTTTTTTTTGTACTGCCTTGTTTTTGCATTAACGTGTTGCAACCTCATTCGTATTTGCGCTATACACAGACTTTCTATGTAAACTATTTAATCAAGGTGGTACTCAAGTTAAACAGCGAAAGCAATTGTAGACAGCAGACAGAAGACAGTTGTTATAAATGAGTGACATGAGTTCACTTTGAAAGGAAGTAAGCGTATGTAGACAAACAACTGATACAACAACAACAACAACAACAACAACAACAACAACAACAACAATAAGGCACACATTAGCAACAGCGAAATGAGAAAAATAGCACACGATAAAAATGGTGACACTGACAGCTGCCATGATAAATTAACTTTCTAACTATAGGCAGCAGTCAGAAAGTAGTATGAAGCTATTAGTACATTTGACTACAATCTTTACGTTACATATTTAAGTACCAGTTAAAAGGAGTAAGGATTTATTCTAATTAGTTGCTACATCAAGGTAGGTATATATGATTTGTGCTGAAGTTTGTAACACCTACTAACATCTTAAACCTTAATTACCTACAGCTTGTTTGTTTACTAAAACAATACCATATAGTTTTAAGTCATGCACACCGCTATTAACTTTTAACAACTGTTTCAATAATCAAAATTTTAAGTCTCAATTAAAATGAATTGAATTGAATTGTCTTTCCATTGATATCAAAAAAGTGATTAAAGTTTTATAAATAATTTGATGATGAAGCCATCTGCTTTTGGTTGACATCTATCCATCATGAAGAAAATACACAAGTAAACTGCACACTATGCAATTTAAACGAAAGTGAGACATTCGAACATTTCCTCGGATTCTGTCCAGCGTTTAAAGAATTTAGAACTGAGGCTGAGTGAAGAGGAAGTCATTAGTGTTCTGAATGGGCAAGAGAGTGATGACTGACCAATGTTAGTTAGATATATGAAATATGCACTAAGGTCCAGGAAATTTTTAATTAATGAATTTAATTGAAATTTTAAAATTAAATTGATATAATTTTCCTTTTTTTCCTTCTTTTTAAATGTATAATAATTAGTAGTATATACTTTACTTGGTCTTATTAAACATGTCGATAATTTCTTTTATTTCTCTTTGTTTGAACTTGAAGAAAATGTATATACAAATAAAGAAAATTTCTAATCTAATCTAATCTAATCTAATCTAATCTAATCTAATCTAATCTAATCTAATCTAATCTAATCTAATCTAATCTAATCTAATCTAATCTAATCTAATCTAATCTAATCTAATCTAATCTAATCTAATCTAATCTAATCTAATCTAATCTAATCTAATCTAATCTAATCTAATCTAATCTAATCTAATCTAATCTAATCTAATCTAATCTAATCTAATCTAATCTAATCTAATCTAATCTAATCTAATCTAATCTAATCTAATCTAATCTAATCTAATCTAATCTAATCTAATCTAATCTAATCTAATCTAATCTAATCTAATCTAATCTAATCTAATCTAATCTAATCTAATCTAATCTAATCTAATCTAATCTAATCTAATCTAATCTAATCTAATCTAATCTAATCTAATCTAATCTAATCTAATCTAATCTAATCTAATCTAATCTAATCTAATCTAATCTAATCTAATCTAATCTAATCTAATCTAATCTAATCTAATCTAATCTAATCTAATCTAATCTAATCTAATCTAATCTAATCTAATCTAATCTAATCTAATCTAATCTAATCTAATCTAATCTAATCTAATCTAATCTAATCTAATCTAATCTAATCTAATCTAATCTAATCTAATCTAATCTAATCTAATCTAATCTAATCTAATCTAATCTAATCTAATCTAATCTAATCTAATCTAATCTAATCTAATCTAATCTAATCTAATCTAATCTAATCTAATCTAATCTAATCTAATCTAATCTAATCTAATCGAATCTAATCTAATCTAATCTAATCTAATCTAATCTAATCTAATCTAATCTAATCTAATCTAATCTAATCTAATCTAATCTAATCTAATCTAATCTAATCTAATCTAATCTATCCATCAAATCGAATGGCAGTAAAACAATTTAGGCAGCTAACAACCTATTTACACAAATACGTGAGAGCGCTTATGTTTTAAACAGATTCTAATTTTATATTCAAACTGAAGTGTATTGATATATAAAAGACCTTATTCTAAATCCCCAACACTTACAAGAATTGATGAAAACGTCAAAGCGCAGAAAAAATGTTTACTATCGGGTCCGACATCTAACGTTTTTTTTTTTTCAACTAGTGCTTATTTCGTGAATGGTAACACTTAGGTCGTGTCTGATTTGACAGATAATTAGTTTTATCCTTCTGCTGAACGAATATGGTTGTGTATACGCTTGAACAAGGCTGGGAAATATTGCGACATTACTTTGATCGATCGACTTACAGAAGATGCCGATTTTGCCAAAAAAAAATCGTCTTTTCAGATAAACAAGCAAAATTGTCGCATTTGGGGCGCAGAAAACCCGCACGCATATATTGAAAAGCCGATACACCCAAGACGAGTCATTGTGAGATGCGGATTTTGGTCCAGAGGCATAATTTGGCCATTTTTCTTCGAAAATGAGCAAGGAACGGCCCTTACAGTCAATGGCGATCGTTATCGGGCCATGTTGAACGAATCTTTGTTCACACAAATTGAAGAGGAAGATATTAGCAACAGCTGATGTAGTTTGGCCACCTCGGAGCTGCGATTTAACATCGTTGGACTATTATTTGTGGGGTGCCGTCAAAGATAAGTGTTACGCCAACAAGCCAGAGGCAATTGACGTTTTAAAGGACAATATTCGCGAAGCCATTGGTGAAATACAGCTGCACACAATCGATAATCTACTTAAAAATTGGACCTATCGTGTAGGCTACTGCATGACCAGCCGAGGCAGCCATTTGAATGAAATTATTTTCCATTATTAACCGGAAAGATTGTACTTTCAAATAAAAAAGAAATTTGAGAAAATATTCGGAAGTTTTTTTTATAGCATTTTCAAAAAAGAAAATTTATTTGGCGGACCCTTTATTAAGTAAATTATTTGAAAAACTCTGCATCTCAGTTGTCCAAAATCAGCTTATTTTCAAGATTATTTTGAATGAAAAGTGCGTCGAAGAATTTTGAGCTTCAACTTCTTAATTTTGACTAAGAGATGCAACAGCTTTTCATTACCTAAGAACTCCTGAATAATGTCACTAACCTTAAAAGAGAGCTCAAAAAGACAAGACAAAGGCTATACGATCAATACAAAATACTATCCAATCTGAATCTATAGTTTTTCGAAGGTAATAGCATTCAAACATCTATAATTGTTCCAAGAAGTTAGGATTTTTGCTTAAGAATGAATGCTTCTGAATTATTACAACAAACACCCATCAGCCATAATTTTTTTTCAAATGTTCCATTGTTCTACGGTTGTGTGCTTCTAGAGCTAAACATATATACATATCGTCTCCTAAAATTCAAAAGACCGTAAATTAAAAAATTCAAAGTCGACTTTTTAATTGATTATGATGTAATCAGATCACATGGTAACCAATTAACGGTGTCCAAAATTCGGTCAAGTTGTAATTTAAAATTTCGGCAGATAAAATGCTCTAACAAATCGTGCCATCAAGCTGATGGTTAAGATATTTAAAGATACTGGATACGTTAATGATAATTGAAACAGAATATATCAACGTAATGATCTCTCAACCGAAAATATAACAGCTGTGAAGTATTGAACAACATCTTAAAAACATCAATTTGTGATCATTTGCACGAATTAAACATCCATATTATTCAACATTTTGCATCGTGATTTACATTTAAAGGCTTATAAGATCCAATAATTAAAACTAGTTCACCACGCATTACATCGGAAATTCGTTTTTTTGACCATCGAAAAACAAGAAGAAAATAAGAATTTTCTCAACAAAATAATCTTCACCGACGAAGCCCATTTCCAGCTCAATGGCAGAATCGCCGCATTTGAAGTGAAGAGAATTCAATAGCTATCTAAAAGCAACCATTACATCCACAAAAAGTTACGGTTCGGTGTGGTTTGTGGTCCGAAGGAATCATCGGACCATATATTTTTTTTAAACGAAAGTGCGATTACGGTCAATGGAAATGATCGATAATGTGGCGGTAAATTCATAATTTAGATGTAAATAATATGTGGTCTCAACAGGATTATGCCACTTGAAATAAAATTTCGAAAATCGCTTTATTTCTCGTAGAGGAGGAGTAGATCATGCGATTTGACACCTTCAGAATTTTTTTAATGGGTTTTTCGAAATCGAAAATGTACAGTAACAATACCACAAAAGCTTAAAACCAAAATTAATGAGCAGATATCAACCATTGGCACCAGTTTATGGAAAAAGTGATTGATAATTTTGGTAAAAGATTGGAAGCCTGACGAGCAAGTATTGGGGGCCGACATAATTTTTCATTTTTAACCGGAACGTATTTGTAATAAACTGAAATAAAGATATTTTTAATACATGAAAAAAAAGTCTTTTTTTATTTAAATTAAAACAAAACCTCAACTTTGGACTCTCTTATACATTTTCCTTAAACTGACACTGCAGCATGAAAAACCAAGCAAAGTCTTTCTCTATTGCACTCGATTTTGGGCTATATTTCTAAATTCGTTCCATGTTAATTTAAGAGATCTTATCTCGGCTTTTGTGGAACGTCTAGCAGTGTTCCGTGGTGGACCAGCTCTTGTTCCCTCTTTCAGTATTTTAGCATAAGGCTTGCTTGGAAATATTAGAATCCTCATGCCGTAATACATGAGCAATCCATTGCTTTTTCCACATTTGATAAATCTTGTGGTCAAAAACTATGAATGATTTGTTTTAGACAAAGGGTTACAAAATTTTGTAAGAGCCAGGTCATGCCGTGTTTTACAACCATAAAATAAACCCGACGTTATGTTGGAGTCATATATTCGTAATTTAGTACATAGGCCTAGCTGTTGTTGTGCCAGATCAGATATAACATTTCAAATGTCGCTCTAGTCTTAAGCTCTGTACGAAGGATTGTCAGATGTAACAAAATTGTCAGAACAAGCAATTTGCTTACAACGACCAGACAATGGGAAATTGCCACCAAAATTGAAATTGTTACCTCACACCATTGCGTCGCAGCCTCGTTATACATACATAGCTCTTTTCTGACAATAACGTCGTTGTTAGATGTTAAGTTATTCGTGCATCTGACAATATGACAGTGCTTTCTCTGACAGTGTTGAAAAATAAAATATGTAAGTTCACACAGTTGTAAGACATTTTCTGTACATTTTTCTGACAATATTGTTAAATCTGACAATAGTATAAATAGAGCTTAACTGATTTTATTTTCCATATCAACCTTCAAAAGACCAAACTGTCGAAATAACGAAATCGGTCTACCATAGCATAACTGTGATCACATACCACAATATATGGTGAGTATTTCCCCTGATGGTCAATCCATTCGTCTTTCTAGCGTTTACTTTAAAGCCCGTACAACTAAAATTTGACTTAAGGGCAGCCATAGACAAGTTCAAATCATCGACGATATTGCGCCCTCTATGACGTTCAAAACAGAAGAGATGATAGTATACACCCTTGCCGTGCTCAAATGAACACTTGCGAAGATTGAAAAAATTGCTTTTATGTAAAACTCAGCTGTTGGCACCGATATAGTTCTCCCTTATCAAAGCTATGAGTTTAGATGGAATGTTTCTACTATATAGTGCATCCTAAGTTCAATAATGTTGTTACTGTGGAACACCTTTTCAAAATCTATTAGTTGATTGAGGATGGAGGATAGAGTTGTATTTAATACACTGTTCTATTATCAGCCAGATAATATTTATATAATCAGCACAAGAGAATGGATTTCGGAAACCAGCCTATGCCGCATTAATAGTGTCCTAAGTACAAATAGAAAAAATGATTTAAACTTGCAACAACTGACAGAGAGGACAGAGTGTGCATCGTTCAGAGTGCCAAACGTGTTTTTAAGTTGTAAATGGTTCTGTCATCGAAAAACAAAAAATCGTAGGCTATTTAAAAGCTTAAATTTAAATTTTATTGCATTTAAAACAAAAACGGTTTGAAATTTTCGGACCAATTTTAGAGAACTTTTTCAAGTGTATGGGGTCGTATCTCGGCAATGGCATCACGAATATTGGCCTTCAAATGCTCAAATGTCTCTGGTTTGTCGTCATAATACTTGTCTTTAATGGCATAGAAAATAGTCCAACGGTGTCAAATCGCAACTGACATCACTATTTCGGCTAAATAAACGTCTATCACACGTTTGACGCAATAAATCGATTGTGGCATTAAATGTATGGCAAGTTGCACCATCCTGTTGAAGCAAAACATCCTCCACATCAATACCATGAAGACCGGGCACAAAAAAATCGGTTATCATGGTACGATAGGTGTCTCCATTGACCATATTGGTTGCGCTGTCCCCATTTTCAAAGAAATATTGGCCAATGATGCCTCCGCTCCACAAGCCGCACCAACAACAGTCACTCGTAATGTGTGCATTGGCTACTGTAAGACCGCATTTGGGTTATTAACTTATTTAGCTTATTAACGTATTCACCAAGATGAAAATGAGCTTTGTTTTCCAATAAATCCCAACGATGCTCAAACTTAAATCGATTCATTCGTTCAGTGGAGATAATATACTGAATTTTGTGACAGAATAGAATAATATAAGTATTGCCAGATTCGAAATAACTGCTGGTTCAAACTTAAACTGATAGATGGCCCACCCGATATCTAGAGAAAATTAAGGTTAATAGATTAATAACCACATTTGTTTAAACAAAAAAAAACAAAATTTGTAAAAATTGGTTGTTTTTTTTTTTGAGATTCATAACTTTGAATTGGCAACACTGTGTAATTTGACAACCGACTTAACAAATGGCAGGTGCTTTTTGTGTAGTTTGTTTTGAAATTTCATTATGGATAGACTTACACAAGAGCAATTTTCACCAGAGCAATTGATATTGATATTAAATTTAAGTTCAACATTTTATTCTCTGATGAAGCACATTTTTGTTTGAATAGCTACGTAAATAAGCAACATTGTCGCATTTGAAGTGAGGATAATCCAAGCTTTTGCAGAAACACCGTTACATCTAGAAAAATTTACTGTTTGGTGCGCTTTATGGGCTGGCGGAGTCATTGGTTCATACGCCTTCGAAAACGATGGTCAGAATGTTATTGTCGCAGGTGAACCGTATAGAGACGTGATTTAAAATTTTTTTGTTCCGCATTTAGCTGACAGTATCTTGTTGACAGCGCAAGCTAGAATTGATTTACTCAAAGAAACTTTTGATGAAGGAGTAATGGTTCATTTAATTGGCCACCAAGATCGTGTGATTTAACTACATTGGATCATTTTCTTTCTTCCTGTCTACGTCAATAAACCAAAGACAATTGAACAACTGGAAATCAACATTCGAAGAGTTATTGGCGAAATACGGCCGCATATGCTGCGAAAAAATAGTGAAAATTGGTGTTCCATATTGCGCCGTGACGGTCACTTTGCCGATATCATATTTAAACATTAATGCCATAATATTTTCTATCCCACAGAGCCTGTTTCATTGATATTAAAAATATTTTTCTTTCTTTTATTATATTAAACTCGTGTAATTGTAAACAAAAAACTCGATACTTCGGTTTTTCATTTTTTTAAATTACTTTTAAAAAACCTTTGATTAAAAATTACTTAATATTGAAGACGTGGCGTGGTGTAGTGCTTAATGTGTTTGCAGAGTCAAATCTCAGTGAGGACTGAACAAATTCTCATTGCGATTTCGGAAGGAAAATAAAGGAAACATAAACTACAAAACATCATCGGAAAGGGGAAAAGAAAGGCAAGAGTTTGTAATGAGCAGAAGCAGCCATACTTCAAGCAACCAATAGATTAAATATACAGAGGGCGCTGTTTCTAAGCAACGACAGTTCCCAGCACCAATATTTATTCTAGACATCTTCTACAACAAGCCGACCACCTGCCTGGCTGGAGGATAAAAATAATTACAAAGAGTATGAAACAAGGCAAAGATGCACTGAGGAAGCCATATGCTCTCAAGAGGATATACTGAAAAGAAAAACTCCGGGAAAGTAGAATTAGTAGGAAAAAACAATATGCCTTTTCTGCTGGCAGCGCCATGTTATTTAATATGTCACTTTCGGCTTTGTGATGATAAAACAAACTATAAGTAGTTTTTAAAAATTCATAAAATTAGTGAAATAATAATGAAATTGTTAATAAAATCGATGTACAAAAATAAAATAATAAAAAAATTAACTAAAGCAAACTGAAAAACTCAACAAAATTGGCTTTTAAAACTATTTTGTTTACTAAATTAAGAAAGAAATTAAGTACCCAGACTCCTTTTATTGTTTGTCCATCACTGTTTTGTTTTTATTTATATTTATTTTCTATTTCTATAAAACAATTTATTTTACAAAACAAATCATGTACAGAAATAAAGTGGGTAAATATATGTATGTACATACATACATACATATATATATGTACATATGTACACACATTCATGCTGAAAACAAAATTCACCACACTAGGGACTTATTATAAGATTTGAGCTATAAAATGTATTGGCTTGTGTCAAGGCTAAATAATTACCGTAATTACCTGTACTAATTAAGAGTGCCACCACCTGCATGTCTAACGGTGTTGCCAGTTCGATTACTTTTTTGTGTAATATAATTTACACCATTTGAATTAACGTAGATAAATCGAAGATTTCAGTCTGTACTAACATTCGAAACTTATAATGAAATGCTATAAAAGATGGCGCATTGCGGTTGGTGATTTATTTATCATTTGGCTGTCAATAAGTAAAGTCTGTTTAGGCGCAAATAAAAAGTGTTGTATAAGCGAATATCAATTTGCTGTGTTAAGATAAAGTGCATAAAAGTTATAGTGCAGTAAATAAAAGAAAACTATAAAACAACAACAAACGTGGAGTTTATTTTATTTTAACACAATTTTAACGAACTCAAATGCCTTAAAAAATTTGACACGTAACAATATGTATATAAATAAATCTGTTAAATATACTACTGTTTGTGTCAACACTCTCACTTTTCCCAGCTTCTACCAATTCCGGCCAGTTCCAAATGAATGTGTTTCTTCCACGTACGGGGCGAGCGTCAATGGCATTTATGAAGACGTCGCTCCATGAACTTCTTAAAATGATGACAATCCAAAGCCATTTACTTCTTTTTGTTTCCGTTGTCGTAGGTTGTTGATTGGATTATTCCCAAAGCCGGCTACTCCCCACTATCTAGACCAGAATATGCGTAACATCTTATACAGAGATTAAATCTTGGATCCTTTGCATGTCTCGCTCGAAAGGCAGCGTTCTACATCTAGCAACGATATTGGAGAGTCGATTTTAGACTTTGTTGTTAAAATTCCCAGCTTTGTGCGCTGAAGAGGAATTCCTAATCGGCATTAAGCAACCAAAAGTCTGCAGCGCTCTCTGTACGTGGTTGTTAACGTACTCACTCGATCCGCCAATTTTGGAAATTATACTCACGTGGAATATGAGCAGATTAAAACAGATTTATAGTTTCTCTAAATGACTCTATGTTTGTTGCATTTAAGGAATTCTTCCGAAGGTTTTTTCTTTACGCATTTTCTTTAGTCGTAACGCTGAACATAGTATATTAAAATTTTATAAAACATTGAACATATAACATAAGAGGCTTCCGTTAGGATTTAAGTTAGTGTTATGAAAAAATAGACTCTGGACAGGACGAATAATGAATGGAAGAAGATATTGAATTGTGGACTTTCTAGGACATCGTGGCCTAGTCTGAGACTGCCAAGGTTCTTTCGGGTATGTATCAGTAAGGGCTAAGGGTCAAGGTGGGCATAATTACTGGTCACTTCTTCATAAGGGAGATGATAAGTAGATGAGAAAAACGCTCGCCAGAATTTCGTAGGTTGTGCGACAATGTAGAGCAGACAGAAACAGTGGTACACTTACTGTGCCACTTCTGGGCTTTAGGCCTAATTTAGGTACAGGTAAACGGTAGATTAATGTATTTTTATTTTCTATTCTATTTCTATCTCATTTTTGATTGCAAATTAAAAATATTTTATTTATGAAAATAAAAAACAAATAGAAAAATTTAAAAACAAAAATTAAAATTTTAACTTATTAAAGGTTTAAAGTAACTACAAACCTACAATATAAATTTCAAATTTATAAATGGCTTATAAGAACTTTAAAACACTGCTTATAAATAAGCTAAGCGATTATTAACAAGACGGTTAAAATCTAATTTTAAATTTTCTATTATTAAAAAATGATATCAAGTTAATTTATTTTATAAGTTTGCATTTTTTGTTTTATTATCTTTAATTTTTTCTCGATTCTTTTTTTTGCGTTTTCCCTACAAACAAACCAAAATGGTTTACAAATTATGTGGCCTAAATCTTTGCAAGACTGATCTACTTGGCCAAAACAATATAGATAGTGGCTAAAATGGAGAAAAAGTGTTGAAAAAGAACAAAAAATATGACAGCAACTGGAAAAAAAAATAAAACTTTCGTTTAACATAATTAAGAGACCACTTTTTTATAACCATTTATAATCTGGTAAAAAATATTTTGTAAATGAAACAAAAAAAATCAAAAAAAAAGAACTAAAACTTTTGTTCTGAGGGGGTACAATAACAAAGAATAAATTATATAATAAAGACTGGCAAAAAAAGAGAGAGAAAAAACATAATAACTAAAGAACTAAGATTTTCAAAAACTAACTAAATTCATTAGAAAAAATAACAATAAAACTTTTTCAACAACAACACCAAAAACAATATAAAAACGAAACTATACATTTAGTACTATTGTGCACAGTGGTATAGAAAGTAAAAACTAAGATGTTCAAACTGTACACTTATTTTATTTTTTACTGTAAACATTGTTACGTTTTTAGTTTTCAATCAAAATCCTTCATTCAACACAGTTTTTTGCAACACTGCTTATAAACTCTGTAAAGCGTGTTTTTTATAGAAGTATAGAACTTTAAGTTGGCATTACTTTTCAAGATGGCGACCGATCTAACAGCTGTCAAGTGATTTATTCTCAGTTTGGTTTGGCAATTCATCATGAATAGACTCACGCCTGAACAACGCTTGCAAATAGTGAAATTTTCATTTTTCATAAGTGAATTTTTTTTTTTCAATTTGCATAAGCGAATTTTGTTTAGCGATGAAGCGCTCTTTTGGTTGAATGGCTACGTCAACAAACAAAATTGCCACATTTGGAGTGAAGGTAATCCTCAAGTGTATGTAGAAACCGTTACATCCAGAAAAACTGACTGTTTGGTGCGCTTTATGGGCTGGTGGAATCATTGGTCCGTACTTTTTCAAGAACGAAGGTGGCCGGAACGTATTCTAGACATCATGGTTATTCAATTCAGGAATGAAAAAGTTAGTAATCATGGCTCTATACCGATCACCATTGACTAGATCGGTATAGAGCCATGATTACTAACTTTTTCATTCCTGAATTGAATAACCATGATGTCTAGGATATGTCGTCTCAACAAGACGGCGCAACATGTCTCACAGCTCGTGCGACAATAGATTTACTGAAACACACGTTTGATGACCGCCTAATTTCACGTTTTGGACCTGTGAATTGGCATCCAAGATCTTGTGATTTAACACCGCTAGACTACTTTCTGTTGGGCTATGTAAAGTCATTGGTCATCTGGAAGACAACATTCGCCATGTTATTGCCGATATACGGCCACAAATGTTGGAAAAAGTCATTGAAAATTGGACGCCCAGATTGGACCACATCCGTGCTAGCCGTGGCGGTCATATGCCAGAAATCATATTTAAAATGTAATGCCACAAGATTAACTTTCGGATAAATAAAATTCATGTCAATCGAATAATGCATCATTGTTTTATTGCAACTTAAATTTCTATACCTCTATAAAAAATATACAAGCAATAACAATATCTATTCTTCATTACTCTTTCCGTTTACAACTTTGTAAACAACAACAATTACTCGAAAGATCTTTCTACCTAAGGATCTTCCAACCCGATCGTAGTTATAACTTAGGTTCGATCACAACCTTTTCAACCAGAAGTTATCCACACTTAACTCTGTTTACTGAGTTAGCTCCAACTAAACTGGTTTTTTACTTCACGATTCACTTCACGAGCTTACTCCTTATAAACTCTTTTCATACAGAATTCAAACCAACAAACTCTCTTCACGCTGAGTTTAAACACAAACTCTACTCGCTGAGTTTACAACTCATAAACTCTTCTTCTTTACCACACATACGTAAAACTGATATTGAAGCTCTTGTACCTCTCGAACCTCTCTATTATACAGGTAGATTCCACTTCTTTCTTTTACTACTTTCTTTTCTATTTAATTCTTATGTAGCCATGCGTATACATATACCTTTTTCAGATCTTAGTATTTGTTGTTGTTTGTTATTGCCTCTTGCTGGTTAACTTTGCTGTTAGTTTTTGTTGTTGCCGCTTTATCTTTATTTACTTCATTTCAACTAATGTTTGTTCTTGTCGATATGGTTATAGGTGTGTTTGCGGCTTTTGTTTATTTTATTTTAGAAATGAAATAAGCGCAGGGGTGCCCAACCTGATTTTCGAAACAATATTTTTCCAGCTACAATAATATATTAAAGCTAAAGGTTGTAGTCCCACTTGCCACTGTACTTTTTGTCTTTCATAGTAACAAAATGGCAAACGACCTCCTACTTGATTCTTTAGAACATGCATTTAATAAAAGCAAAACTTTTTAATTTTTTTCCTTATTTTTTTGCTACAATTTAGGCATTTGTTTTCGCTTTCTTTTGTGTGTGTGTGTAAGTTTCTTTTTTATTTTTCGTTATTTAGTAGCATTATTGTTCATTTTTCTATTGTAGTTTTAACTGGTATAATGGCCATAATGGGTGACGGAAAAAAAGTATCTTCCGTTACAAGCCAAACACCATCTCCTTTACAAATAACGCCAAATGCAGCTACAACTAGAAATTTGTAAATTGTCTAGAGTGTACAAGTCCAACTGTGTGCGGTCTTTTTCATAGTGTCAGACACTACAAATGAATCTGATTTGGGTCGTTGCCCATTAATACCTCCTGTTATTTTTGCACTATTATAACAATAAACTTGTAGAATTAAAAAGAAAAAAACAAAGACTGGAAATACAAAAATAAATATCATAATGAAAAAAATCTGAAAGGTAATTTAACATAATTATTTATTTTTTTATTTAAAAAGTGATTCTGATCTAACTGAAGTCATACTTTTTAATATAAAAATTTTCAAATATGATAAACTAACCGCAGACACAACGCCTGTTTTCCGAGGTATCATAGACTTTACAGTGTTGTCTGACTCGATACCGAGAGACCTTTTTTCGATTTGGTAATTTGGAAATTGACATATAAATTATTTATTTTGTGTTAAACTTCATTACGTTTTGAACAAAATCAAAGTTGCCTGAAACAGGAAATAAAACTTTCCAGAGGAAAAAAAAATCCATTTTACTGCCAAGCTCCAATGGACTAGTCATTCTGTATTCCTTAGTAATTTTTTTTTGCAAACGTTAATATAGGGTTTTAGTGATTTATAAAAATTCTCTGTCATATAAAAGAATTTTTTATCTCCTTCACTCTTCCAAGGAGCATATTGGCTTTCTGTAAAACATCCATTGCCTTGTTTCAGTTTTATTAAACAAGTTGATTTTCAAGCAAAGTAGATGATCCATATAATTGTGTAGTGGTGCAGATCCTTGCTAAATGATAGTGGTGATCATTACTTCGCATTGTAATTTTTTCCCTGAACTGTCCGGAAAAGATTGATCATCATTATTGCGCTATTTTTACATTGCTTAATACAATACTTAAAAATTTGGGCCAAAGTTGGTCATAAATTCGTTTTGGCTCTTCATCCTTCTTTTCAACTCCACAGAGAATTTTTGACCCCATTAGCAGTGTAGAGGCTACTTTCCTGGCTAGATCATCTATCTTCCTGTTTACTCTACCATATTTCTGCATGATGTGTATTGTACCTTCACAATTAGTTCAATTTACTCAAGCAGTTTTAAACTATGTTAAGTGAAGTTGAAAAGTGCTTCCAGACAGCGTTCTGCACACTTAGACAAAAATAGAACCCTTTTTAATACCTAAAACTTCCTTATAACAGACACTGGCTTGTTGTCCAACAAATTCGCCCCTACTACGAATTTGCTGATCAGACCTACAGGAATTTTCTGTAGAGTCTCAGCGCTAACTACATTCTCCCAGAATACCCTAATTATCAGTCCAGCTAATTCCGGGAACTCCTCGAGTAGGCATAGTGTATACTCGTCATCCTTCTTCATACAGCTTATGCTTAGGGTTGAGTTGATACAGCCAAGTTTCAAATCAGGCAATGTCCTGTTAGCGGTCCTATCACTGCAGATATCCTCCCCTCGGCGAGTTAAGCAGCTGCCCAGATCATTTCATGTCCTCGACCAGAGAACTCTAGCCTGTCTAAAAGTTGGAGTGAGTTTTCACTTCTCGTTAAAGTTTATATTATAACTCTTAGTCAATTACAAAGAAACGAAGCGCTCGAGTGACTCCTTGACTACCTGATAGTACAGGTATGGCCTGCCTTTTTGATTCCTGTCAAAGCTGCAGTTTGCACAATTTTTAATGAAGTTTCCAAAGGTTCCTAGGCTCAAATACTCTCGCTTCTAAACCATTTTCGGTATATAATGCATGTGTGAATCAGAAAGGAGCCTTGGAAACATTTGGAATTTTTCGATCGTTTTCGATGTCATGTAAACTAATTGCTCCGCTGAAACGCTACAAAATGGTACCATTTTTAAAATTAGTTTAAAATGAGTAATAAGCTTATATTGGAGAATATTAATTATATTCCCAATATTAATTATATGGGCAAAGAAAAGTGAAATTAAAAAAAATTTAAATGGAAATATTAAACGAAAAAAAAACAAAAAAAAATCAAAGCCAGAGTTAGAGATAAACATGGTTTTGTTAAGTGTTTAATGGGATTGAAAGTAAAATATCGATTAAAAAATGCTACAATCAGGCTATACAATCAACTCTACACTCTACTTCCCATAACTTGACCGTTTAAACGAACAATTAAGATAGAGAGGTTAATAGGAAAGATCTCAAATGACCTGCCAAATGTTGAGTGAAAATGGGTGAAGTCAGCTTTTTGGGCAGGATAACACTGCCATTCAAGTTTCTTCAGAGTCACTGAAACTGTTTGAAGAGTACAACATTTCAGTTATGAAATGTTCACTATCTAGCCCTGATTTGAAATCAGCGGACAACCTCTCAGGATGTATGTAATTCAAAATCTATGGGCAAAATCCCAAGACAAGCTTTGTAAAACCGTTAGAGCTCCAGTTGGTAATGACCAACTTAATGAAGGACGCTTTGGAAAACTTGGTAAAATTGAATACAAATCTTATTTTAATTATTAAAAAAAAAATATTTTTTACTGGCTTCGAATTAAATTCCAGTCAATTTCTTTTAAAAATAAAATAAAATATTTTTATACAATTTTTATGAACTAAAATGTAACTTGTTCTTTAAGAAAATTTAACCCCTTCGTCGCATGTTTTGGCTGAAGTGGCGGATACTTCATTTCACATGTTCATTTTATTAATACTGAAGTGTACCAACAACAAAAATGGAAAAACAACAAAGTACTTAGAGACTTTTTTATAACATTGTTTTCTATAAGTTTTATTGTTGTGGATGTTTTCTTATAAATTTTCAGATTTTCATCAGAATAAGAGTAGAATGGAAAACAAGAAACAAAACAAAAGAACAAGAAGTGCGCTTGACTTGAAAACAAGTACATTTCACATATGAGCCTGTTTTTACTATCATTCTTTGGGTTCTTTTTTTTAAATAATGAAGTGAAGTGAATAAGAGTAACACTTTCGTTTAATTTTGATTTTTTTATTAAAAAATGTAATTTCTACAAAATAAATTTATGATTTTTTATATCGGGTGGGCCATCTATCGGTTTTAATTTGAACCACCAGTTATTTCGAATCTGACAATACTTATGTCATTCGATTCTGTCACAAAAATTTGGTATATTATCTCCACTGAATGAAATGAATCGATTTTGGCTTGAGCAATGTTGGGACTTATTGGAAATTTATTTCCAAAATAAAGACAATTGCTCGAAAATTGCAAAAAAGAAAAAAAGAAATATTTTTGGATGAAACTCATTTTCATCTTGGTGGGTACGTTAGTAAGCAAAATTGCCGTATTTGGGGCTCAGAAAAGCAATACGTGGTCTTACAGAAGCCAATATACCTTTTACGAGTGACTTCTTGGTGCGGCTTGTGGAGAGGAGGCATTAGTCCATATTTCTTTGAAAATGAGGACGTCGCAACCATTACGGTCAATGGAGAGAGAGGCGCTCATCATCGTATTGATATGAACGAAGTTTGGTTTAAACAGGATGGTGCAACTTGCCACACATCTCATGCCACCAACGACTTATTGCGTCAAACGTTTGATGGCCGTCTACTTAACAGAAATGGTGATGTTAGGTGGCCGCGAAGAAGCTGCGATTTGACACGGTTGGACTATCTTCTATAGGCCGCCGTTAAAAAAAGGTTATGACCTCAAAGCAGAGACAAGTGAGCATTTTTTGAGATACGACCCCATATAATCGAAAAAGTTTACAAAAATTGGTGCGATGGATTGGGGTACTGTGAGGCCATATGAATAATATAATATTTCATTTCTAACCGGAACAATTTTACTTCACAACAAAAAATAAATTTGGCTACATTTCAAACCGTTTTTGTTTCATTGCATTTTTAAATTTAAACTTTTAAATGGCCCACCCGTTATGACTGACTTTAATTACTTAATTTTTCAATGAAAGAAAAGCATTAGAAAAAAATTCGAAAAAAAAAATTTTAAAACTTTCTTCCACTTGTATTTACGTTGTTGTTGTTAATTCTTTTTCCTTACATTTTTTGTATCACGAAAATTTTTCGATTATTAGCACTTCTATTTCGTATAAAATTTAAATTCATTGCTATCTGACCCAAACATTTTACTCAATGACTTCAACTAAATTTAGCCTGCCATTGAGGCATTAATTTTCGTGTTGCACAAATAAACATGAACAAAAAAAAAAAAAAAAAAAAAATAGAGAATAAATAGCGCAGGCTCTTCGAAAATAAATTCATTCATTAGTTCACTTCATTCATGACTATAAAATTTTTTTTTAATCTAACACACAGAAATCAGCAACGGTAGTACTAAAAGCATGGAACGAAGAAATTTAATTGTGTATGGAGGAGCAGAGCAATTCAGAGCATCCACTAAAATATAATCATTCATTGATGATGTGACTTGCACTTTGCTAATGTAGATTATAACGATTAAATGCACTAAAAGAACATTAACATCATACATTAGGGTTATACATATTTATATAGATTTTTGAACTTCAATTTTTAACTAGTTATCTAATATGTTTTCCTTCTCTTGAAATTATTATACCATATTTCTAATCAGATACCTTTTTTGCTGTTTATATCAACGCTTCTAATCCCTTTAGCATCTCAGGAAACTGACATTAGAAACAAAAATCACTGAATATGATGTCTAAGGAATGATAATGGCATTACTTTTGGTCATAGAATCAATCACCAGCGACAATAAGTCTTCATACGTATTGTCGTCATTTAAAGTTTAAATTGTTTTTCTGTAATCTAGAATGTGATCTACACAGAAAATACTCAGGTTTTTACCGTATGTTCTTGTAAAGGATATCCCAAAATTAACGCAAGATTTGAATTATATAGGAAACACAGTTTTTAGAATTTTAATTTTTATTATTTTATTGAATCATAAAGTACATAGAATAGAGTTATTTATGGAACAAACAACAGTTGAACGGTCCCCGCGGCTTTGCGTGCACATATTCACATTTTGCATAAATGTGGCTGAATTTCGTTGATGTAGCGTTGAATCTCCTTCTTTAATGAGCGGGTGTTTGTGGGCTTGTTGACATAGAGCTGAGATTTCAAATAAACCCATAAAAAGAATTCTAATGGTATCAAGAAACGAGAGAGTACACGACCTGGAAATGTGTCATGCAGTAGTTGAATCGTTTCACAGGCTGTGGCACCGTCTGGTTGAAACTACGTATTGGCCACATAAATATCACTCAAATTTCGGCAGAAAGAACTGTCTTATCGTGTCGCAATATCGAGCACCAGTTGTTACTGGTGTCTGTGCTTTACCAGGCTCATTTTCAAAAAAGTATGCCTCCAGCTCAAAATCTATACCAAACAGTGACACGTTGTGGATGCGTTTGTTTTTCGACAATCACATGCGGGTTCTCTGAACCCAAAAATCGGCAATTTTGGCCATTAACAAAGCCAGCAATGTAAAAGAATATGAATAATCGCTTAGGATGATTTTGCTCGAAAAATCAGCATCCATTTGTTGATGTTCAATAGTTCATTCAACGAACTCTCTTCAGTTAATGTGTTAATAAAATTGTGTAAGCATGCAGACACAGATTTTTAGTGAGTATACGCTGTAGAGAGCTTCTTAAAATTTGCAATTCCTGTTCACGACGCCGAATTAAGGTTCCTGGATGGTTTTTGGACGACCAATGTGCTTGGTATCTCCAATGGAATGTTCAGTTAATCAAACCTTTTAAGGCTTGTTATGATCATAAACTAATGATTTTGTTATTAATTATAACAGCTTTCTTATTAAAGTCATTTAATAGTTCCTGAGCGATAATCATATTAGAAACATATGCTTAAAGATAAGGCAATTAAGAGCCAATTAAAATGATCAATTATATGGTTTCCTATAATTATTTTCTTTTCTTAGCTACTTTTTTAACAGTTTCTCTTATGTAAAGGCTTCAAGTTGAATATCCTGTTAACACGACAACGTTTACTCGTAATTCGCACCCATATTCATAATTTAACCCTCAATTATGATCCGAATTACATAATTCTCCATACAAAACTTTTTTTACTATCATCTTTAATCTTATCAAGGATTGGGAAATTGCCAGATGATTTGAACAGAATGATAATGATACCCAAATTATAATTAAGTCTCGTTTACTCTGTGGATTATCACATAAATATGTTAATTTAAAGTCAAATAACGAAGCATTAACTAAAAATAAGAAAAACCCATGTAGAAGGGGTAATTCGCATAAGTAATTCAAACAGCGAATATAGTAATTCTAACTCTCGTGTAAGCATAGCATAAGATACGTCATTGTTTTCTTACGAAAGCTAGTATTACCTTCAAAATTTATGTATCAGTGCACTTATACTGCTGTCAAGATCTCAAGTAGTTTAATATACTCGTATCTACATAACATATTTACGTGCATAATTTTTTTATCGTATTATCTTCTAATTTTTATATCTGTGGCAAACAAAGCACCAATGTCATATAGCTGCTAGTCGGGATATTGGTTCGAGATGAAATTGTTAAGATTGAATAAATACAAGAATATTGACTGTAGGTGTGTCGAAAGAGTTCCTTTTAGTTTTTTAACAAGCCTCGTTTAAGAATGTTTTTCTATAATTTTATATAAATTTTTTAATAAATTACTTCTTTAATTTTAATTTTTATTAACGTTAACGACTACATAATACAAAATTTTCGAACATTACTGTATCGCCTTAAGTAGAAAAAAGACTCAACGAAGAAATGAAGAAACTTGAATTAACCAGCAAGTATTAAACATTTAGACGCACAGTGCATATTTGAAATTTATTTCACTAAATGATGTTTGTATAATAAAACTACTGGATATATGTGTGTGATTATCTTATATGTGTGAAATTATATATGAGTTCGTATAAGTGTACGCATATATTTGTGCAATTCTAGAAGGGACAATGTATCCTTTTGCCACCAGAATTTCCCTATTTGGACTAATCGCTTAGGTACTTACACAATTTCTATTCATCGATTATTCTTAGGTTTTTAGTATTTTAATGCATCAAATAGCTGTGATGCATAAGCTCTTCTTGGTGCATGTGCAGAAAAAATTCACAATTTTTGATATTACTCCCTTGAGAGTATATGGCTTCCACAAAACATCTTTGCCTTGCTTCAATTTCTTTTTAATCATTTTTCATATATTCAGGTGTTCGGTGTAGAAGGTCTACGAAGAATAATAGTGCTGACATCTATCGTTGCCTAGAAACAACGCCCTTTGTGTATTTGCTGTATTGGCAAAGGAATTTTTGCTTGTCAGCGGCTCAAGCAGTTTATAGCGGCAGTAAGAAACTTTAAGATATAATATTTTTCCTCTTGTGAGCTTTTGACAGTGTGACCAGATAGTGTGATCAAATAGCGTTCAAAAAAAAGATATAAAAGAATTGTTTTTGACTAAAATAAGCTTAATTTTTTAATTGATTTTACACATATTATTACTTTGTTACCTTTTCAAAAACGTGTATTTATGAGTTCGTAGATTGTGGTTAAATAATTAAAAATTAATTGATTAAAATCCTTTTTTCAACACAGTTTTGTGTACCATTGCCTGTAACAATTTTTATTCTTAATTACTCTCTCTCTTTTCAACTTTGTAAACAACAACAATTACTCGACAGATCTTTCTACTTCAAGATCTTCAAACCCGACTGCATTTACAACTTCGTTTCGATCACAACTTCTTCAACCAGAGTTAACCCACACTAAATTCTCTTTACGCTGAGTTAAAACCAATAACACGTTCGCCGAGTTCACACCAAATAAACTGTACTCGCTGAGTTTACAACCACTAATTCTAGGTCCGTTGGGCATAAAACGATCAAATTTTTCAAAAAAAAAATGTCAAAATCGTCATCTGGTTTTGAAAAATCGTAAAAACACAAACTGTTTATTTATATACATACTTAGCTTTTATTAACAAAAAGAAAAGAATAAGTCGTCTTTTTTTTAAGATAGTGATCCAAGACAGATAGTATATTTAAATTTTATGTTCAACTTTTATGTTCAACTTCAAAACATGCACTTGGTTTTGCACCCCACTGTTCTTCAGCAGTTTTTTTTTTAACAAAAATTTAAATTTTAACACCAAGTGTGCTTTTTACAAAAACTAGAGTCCACTTTTTTCAACAACCGTTATTTTTGATATTTTTCTATTTTCTCACTGTTGATTATTAAATGAAACGAACATTAAAAATTTTTTTCAAACAATGCTAAACACACTCTGAAAGCACATGCAAAAGAAAAATATTTAAAACTTCTGTCCTTTTTACACCTTACTTTCTGCATACATATTCCTTTCCAATAGTTTTCTTTTTCCAATTGATTAATAATACGTTGTTATACTTTAATTAAACAGTTCATACCCAAAATGTAGTAAAAAAAATCATCATTTTAAGAACAAAAATCGTCATGTTCACACTTGTGTTTTTAAACGTGTTTAAGCAATATGTTTTAATAACTAAACGCAACCGTTCACACTACATTTGAGGTGTTTCAGAATGACGTTTTGTCAGCTGTTATTGGTGATTTTAAAAAATTGTTAACAAGTTTCAGTAAATTAAAAATATATAAAAAATTGGAAAAATATAATGATGGAATTATCAGCTACATATTTCAGTTTTCTTAATGACGGAATTATCTATATTGGTGATTTGTTTAAGGGTGAGAAAAGGGAATATAAAAAACGGCGCGCCATAAGAAAAATATAATAATTTAACAAAACAACCAAGGCTATTGTTAGTGGCGGTTGGTTGTTTGTTTTAGTGTTTGTTGTTTTCGGTTATTTTATTTTATTTTATTTTATTTTATTTTTTTAATGTGCCGCCATTGAACACTACAATATGTGTTTAATAACCATTAAAAATTGACAGCTTCATCAATTACATACTGAACATACCTCAAAATTAAATGCAACCCTGTCATTTAAGTGTGTAACGAAGTGTTGAAAACTAAAACATCTCATTTGAGATCTTTAACAGAACACGCCAATGTATGGTAAAATATATAAAAATTGAAATTTTAACGCTAAAACACGATTGAGATGTTAAAATGACGATAAAGCGTCAGATCTGGCATCAGTGCTTACAACACCTAAGCTGATTGTTGTTCGCACCGATATGCTTTTTATATGGCTCAGTAAACAACACATCGAAAGCTCTCGAGCCTCTCGATATTTCAGGTAGGTTTGTTGTTGCTTGTTATCATCTGTTACCTGTTTTCTTTGCGGTTAGTTTTTATTGTTGCCGCTTTATATATATTTACTATATTGCTGCTAATGCTTGTTGTTGTCGATTTAGTTATTTATACGTATAGTTGTTTGCGTATGTAAAATCAGAGAGAAAATATTATAAAATTCCATCCTTATTTTAAAAGTGCGAATAAAAATCTTACAACAGATTTTTTTACGTTTACACGATACGTAAAAAACCAAAAATAATAAAATTCAAGCAGCTGTTTTAAAACAGACCAATAGTGCGAGCGAAATACCACTACTTTTTCCTTTTGTTTTTTTTTATTTCTTTACATAAAAATACATCCCTGATCTAATGAAGTATGATGGTTTTTAACAAATTTTAAAAAACATGAGAGCCGGACGACTGCCAAAAATTCATCCGTATTTTCTTTCCATGTCGTACATTCTCATTACATATTGTGTTTACATAATACTATTCGCTCTCTTCTATACAAGAACTGGACATGGCGTACGACTTGCATTATCGTGTAAACCCCCCTTTAGCAATGAAATAAAAGCAGGGGTGCCCAACTTGATTTTTGTAACAATATATTTTTGATGTTGGATATTACAGCATATGGTTAATACAGCACTATTTAAATTGTTTTCTTTAAATCTAAAGTAAAAACAATTGTTTAGGTAATGAGCCAGAAATCCCTTAATACTATTTGATCAGCATCAAAGTCAAACTATAAATTGAACAAAAATTTCAATAAGAAAACATTTGTCATTAATTTACAGTTTTATACATTATTCAAATCCATATACAGTGCACTCGGGATAACGTCAACTAATTAAAACCGCGGGTGTTGACGTTTATGAATGTACAACTTTTTTTAAAAACATACTGATAATATAGTTTAAAGCGTTTTATTGGTTATAAGCTAAAAGCAACAAAAAATTAATCCAAGGAGTTTCCAACGAGAACAAGAAATCAACGGAACAGAGAAAGACCATACATATGTAACTTCACTTTTATAATAGTTATAAGGCGATTGTTACTGAAGTTAAAATTGTGTTTCATTTGGAGTTGATGTTTTAGAGCTTTGTGGTTTGGTTGACGTTTAAAGGTCGACAATGTTATCAAAAAGGGTTGATGTTTTGGAATGTTGAAAAAAACTAGTGTTTCTGTTATCCCGAGTGCACTGTACGTATGTACATATAGTATATTATAAATTTCTTTATTTGTTTTGCACTTGCTCGTAAATGACTGAACCGATTTTGTAGAAATTTACAAAACAGAATTAGATCCAGCTAACGAAATTAGATTATACTATTTTTTTTTTTTTAAATCGTGCCTGAAGAAAAACTGGCAAAATAAGTCACATGATCTTTCGCTTAATATTGTAAGTTTATTAAATTAGTCGACCTAAAAGTATGTGAATAAAATAATTTTGTTTGTACAGTTTTTTTAATAGCCATTCACATGGAAACAACTGAACAGATTTTGTTTAAATTTAAAGCACAAATACATAGATCCACAGCTTACGAAAGTACAGTAGGAGATATTTTTAATTAGACATCGGAGACGTAAAAATCGGGGAAAAACAGGCAAAATTAATGGCATTTTGTCTGAAATATCACTGACTTATGGTTTCCAGAATGCATCTCTATCTTGCACGGGTTACCGCTGTTAATTTTGCTTCCCATATTAAATTTTTCTTTCTTTGGTACTGTATAACTGTGCGTCTCCAGGTGTTTCTTGAGCCTCGAGTGACATTCTGATGATACTATCGCGTCTATTTCGAATGGTGTGACCGATCCACCCACATTTACTTTTCCTTATTTGTTTTAGTATGGGTTCCTCATTAGTCATGTTCCACAGTTCTGTGTTATTTATGGTGTTAGGCCAGAGTATTCTGCAAATGATTCTGAGGCACCTTTTGATGAATACCTAGAATTTGTGCATAATGTTATTCGATACAAGGTTTCACTGCCATACAGCTTAATGGTTTTAACACATATTCTGAGCTTAGTCCGTCTGGATACGTGTGAAATTCTCCATGCTGACTGCAGTGGTTCGAACGCCGCTCACGCTTTATTGAGACCTTCGAGCCTGAATAACATATTTGCACGATATTGGTGAATTTTAGTCCATAGATGCTACTGAAATCTTGTTAAAGTCAGTACAAAAATCGAATTAAAAACGAATTTTGACTACAAATGAAATTTTATAAACAACCCCATTAAGGGGTATCTTTCTCCAAAAACTGCATGGTTATATAATCATATACGCGTACATTACTTTTCTATAATTAATTACAGACTAAAAAGAGAGGAAGAAAAAACACCTAAATTGTGCATCAAGAATGAAAATGAACGCGCGCAAATAGTCGTATCTTCACACGTGTACTATGTCTATGGTATAAACTAACAAACGCATAAACGCCAAGCAACACTTGCAACATTCGCATCAATTAATCCACATCCAATAAAAACATTAAAAAGCAACAAACATAACAACAAGAAGAACACTGTTAATAAGATGAATGAAAGTACAACTGTCGATATTCAATTGTTGTTCTTGTTGTAGCCATAGCCTGATGTTGTCGCAACGTTTGTGTTATACAAAGACCGGAAGACCAAAAATTCCACAAAACGTCAATTTAATGAGAATTCATGCAATGCCACTTTTACGCCAAGTAGCAAAAGGCAAATGGAGTAAAACGTATGCATACAAATACAAATACAGTGAAGTAAAAGAGTGAATTGTTTTTTAAATGCTTTAGCCTACAAATTATAGCAGAACAAAAGGTGAATGATGACTGAACTTAGCTATTATTGGGATCATTTGTTACATTAGTTCTTACTAAAGATTTCTTTACTTTGCAGCTCTGCTATTCAAAAATAAAAAATAAAATATAGCGCATTTCATGAGTATGAGTTTTTATTGGTTTTCATGATTTTTCAACGATATTCAATTTGTTTTCGTTTTTTTCTTTGCGTTTCATTGCCGTTAGTTTGGCTATTGCTGCAGTGGCTGATATTAGATGAAAATTACCAGAGTTGTTGTTTCTTTTTTATTTAAGTGTTTGAAAATTGCTTTGCAAGTGGATAAAATGTTAACGTATTGTGGTTTGATGCTACAAGAAACATGATGTTTTTTAATTTTTTTCTTGCCACTTCTTTCATTTTAGAATTTTTGTTGTATCCACCACTAAATGCCATGACAATCGTTAATCTTTTCTAGTGGCTCCCGGTGTAAGCAGTACACTATCACTCAACCAACAGCAGCACATCGTTCAATGAAATTTGTTGCCTTAAAATTATTTTTGCTTTTGTTTGCATTGCATCAACTTTAGCAATTTTGCAATTTACGAGTATTCTGTTGCACTGAAAATATTTGACTTTTAATTTTCTCTATCTGCTGCAACCAGTTTCAAAGAATTTTTTTCTTTTTTTGGTTTTATTTGTTTCTTAACGTTTAGTTTTCATTGTTGCATACCCTTAAAAAGAACAAAAAAAAATTTGTCTTGCGTAGCTGGCAGTGATTTGTATTTTGCATTCCCCAGCCGTTATTTAGTGTCCTGCTTTGGTTCTTTCTTTTCTATTTTTTCAAATATTTGGGGAATATTCATTGATGATTGATGGAAATTGAGTTATAATTCAACATGAACTAAACAGTTGTTGAAAAGTTTTTTTACAAGACGATTAAATGGTATTTAGCTTCTCTAGTATAAAAGTACAAAAGAAAAAGAAAATTTGGTAAAGGATATTTATTATTCTTTTCCCGTTTTGTAAAAATTTGGCACATAGGGAAATTGAGAATATGAATTAGACATTTTAAATGCACATTCTTTTCTCTATAAAATAAATGCAAAATATCAATGGTGGCTATAATCCCCAACAAACTGTGGACATAAAAATTTTTTCTTTTTTTATTATAATAAAAAAAATAATGTAAAAAAAACCTAATGGCCAAAGAAACTATGCCCTTAACTCTAACCCTCCTGACACAGGTACAGCGGCATTTGAATGTTTATAAAGTTAAATTTTTTCTAAAAAAACAAACTATAGATATGAGGTTCCGCAAGTTTCTTTAGCTAAATATTCTTTAAGGTTTTTTCATACTTAGCACTCCTGTTTTATTTGTGTCAGCCGTATAGCCACCTGAAGTCAAATAGTTCTTAGCGTCCTGATAAGGGTAGCCGGCTACCCGTAAATATCTCATTATATTTTGTATGATAAATTTAAAAATAATTGTATTTTTTGGAAGAACAATTAATAATCATTTATCTCCTTCTTTTCATTATTAAAAGTTGGCTTTCGTCGAGTGCAATACATTGTTGAAAAAAAGTTCACATTGTTCATCTTCTTGGTTACGACAGATAAACGAACTCTGTTTTTGTTGAAGCCAACACATACCATTTGGCCGAACATATGCCTTGTTTTGCCGAGGGTACCGATAACGTACCTTACTTGAAGTCAAAAAATTATCTGTTATCATATTTATTACATACTGCCTGCAAAAATCAACCAGAGCTAAAACAAAATTTTCTGCTTCATTTTTCTGTCATTGGTTCTTGCTTCGGTAGAACATATATATACTAAAATTGGAACGATACAGAGAAGATTAGCATGGCCTTTGGGCACGGGTGACACGCAAAATCGTAAAGCCTTCCACTTTTTTACAATCCACGAATTCGGAAAATCCGACGCAGCTTCGTCTAAATATGGTAACTTGCTTGCCGCTAGGAGATATTTATTAAGGGACTACAAATTTCTGTTCACATAAGCGTTTAGGACGGCTAGCACTATAGCATTTAATATAATTACGAATAATCGTATATTAAGAATGTGAATATTACCCTCATATAGCCCAGTTTTTTCAGCCGAACTGATAGCAATTCATGAAGCCTTATTATATCTTGCGATTTGCTCACGCTCACTTTCTTCTCTACAATAGGTTATGAATATTTCTAATGGCAGTTTTTACACGGTAAACATAAGGAACATCTTAATTAACAGATTTTCTGATATTATTCTTATGTGGATACCCGGAAACAGGGGATTACAGGGTAACGAATTTGCAGACTTGGCCGCCAAAAGTGCGATAAATTATCCGCTACATTCGATATTGAATTTGGTCTGTAGAGGCATAAACAATATGATGGTCAGCTACTACCGTTCATTGTATAGAAACTGTATTTGTGACCAGAGTTTCACTTGTTCCTTGATTTGTATTGACTTTTATATGGCGAATAAACAGCAGCGCAGAAGTAGACAGAATTAGATAAATTTTATGAGACTTCGTTTATGTCAAACGAAGCTTACCCATGGATCATTAAACCGTCATATGACCCACTTCTGCAATTGCAACATATCCTACCAAACAAACCGTTACAATTTTTTGCGTGATTGTCCGAAAACTCGTACTTGAAGAATAGTAGCACTGCAAAACTCTGATCAGTTACACCTTCTTTCTAATCCAACAAATGAAAATATCGCATTATTTATTAAATTCCTTAAAACTCTAAACTTTAGAATGAAATATGAAGTTACACTTACTTGTAACTATCTGAGTTCCTTAACTATGTAATGAATATATCGACCCCTTTGCGCGAAATTATCGCATGTTGCATTTTTTACGAAATCAACTTTTTGGTGCGAATGCAGTCCAAAGTCCATACTCACTACATAGTAAGACATTATATCGATATTCGCAATATTCAGGCAGATATAACATTTACAAGTAGGTGTTGATGTAACCAGCCAAAGAACAAAAATATATGAATTAAGTTCTCCTGTAAAGTTTGTTTTTTGTTACATAAGATAATTTTGCGCAGATGGATCAATATGGATAGATGTAATGTATGTATGTAAATACACATATTACGTTCTATGATACTAATATTAACTAATTTTGAGCTGAAGGCCTCTGATGCCATTGCTATTATGTAATATTAGCTTATAATTTTGATTACAAGTTCAATAATAAATAAATGAATAAAACTGGTTCAACTTTTGAATGGAAATAACTGTTTGACCACTGTCACATTTTCATCTCGATAACAGCTTTTTGATTCTTATCGACGTATTTAAAATATCTTAAATTGGCTAGGCTTTTTTTTTGCCCGCTGATCTTGTAGAAATAGTATCAGAACGTATTACGCGTAGTACAATACTTGCTTAAATCAATAGCTACTTGAAGATGCTTTCTAAAGGGTATCCAAAAATTAACGCAAGATTTGAATTTGTCACCATTTGTGCAGTAAAGTGTTAGCAACCCTAAAAAAACAGCTGACAGTTTAGGCTTAGTAAAAATGAAGCGTTATACGATAGAACAAAGTGTCTTCATTATTGAACAATATTTCAAAATAATGAAAGCATGGCGGCCGCAGGTCGAAAAATATGGTCGGAATGCATTTTAAATTAATCAACTGTGAAGAGATTAATTGAAAAATTCAGGGAGACTAGATCCGCTGGAGATACCAAATACATTCGTCGTCCAAAAGCAAGCCGTTCAAATGTCAATATCGAAGAAGTGCGTGACAGTAACGGCGAACAAGAATTGCAAATTTCAAGAAGATCTCTACAGCGTATACTCTGTGTCTTCATGCTTACAACATTCAATTAACACAACAACTGGATCCTAATGACCATGCACAGCAAAAATTTGAATGGATGATTGAACATCAACCAAAAATGAATGCTGATTCTTCGAGCAAAATCAGCCATAATTGCCGCTTTTGAAGTTCTGAAAACCCATATGTGATTGTCGAAAAATAAATGCATCCACAACGTGTCAGGTATGAATTTTGAGCTGAAGGCATAATTGCACCATACTTTTTTGAAAATGACGCCGGCCAAGCAGTGACTGGTGCTCTATATCGCGACATGATAACACAGTCCTTTCTGCCGAAATTAGATGATATTGATGTGGTCAATATGTGGTTTCAATAAGGCGGTGCCATACGCCATACAGCCTGTGAAAAATTACAATTACTATATGAGACATTTCCCGATCGTCTACACTCTCGTTTCAGTGATCAGAATTGGCCTCCTAGATCGTGTGACTTAACACCATTAAATTTATTTTTATGGGGTGTTTTGAAATCACAGATCTATGTCAACAACAAGCCCACAACCAACCGTGTATTAAAGCAGGAGATTCAATACTGCATCAACGAAATTCAGCCACATTTACTTAAAATGGTAATCGAAAATTTCGACAAAAGAGTGAATATGTGTATGCAAAGCCGCCTAGACCATTTACCCCATGTATTATTCCATAAATAACCCTATCCTATATACTTTATGATTCAATAAATAACAATCAAAAAACTAAAAACTATGTTTTCTATTTAAATCAAATCTTGCGTTAATTTTTGGACACTCTTTGTAATGAAGGATTGTAATTTCCCCTCAAAATATGAAGGAGAATAATCGCTGATACCGTTTATAACCATGAACAGTGTAATTCCAATAAACGCAACAAGTTTTTCCAGAGAAATCAAGAACAATTTGTGCGGTTTTATCTTTAAAACTGCCATACTCGCTGCAAACACACACGCGTACCCGGGTACCCCTGTCAGGAGTCGACATGTGTCAATGCTACAATTAACGGGTAATATAAGGGTTAGCAAATATTTGAAAAAAATTGTTTGTTGACTATTAACAGTTATATATTTATATAATTATATAAATATCGGAATTATATTCAATATCGGAATAGTGTTCCAGCTCAATTTACCCAAATGAGACTTATTTATCTTCAAGGTATTACAGACTTGAGGATTGATTATACAAAAAATAAAACCGGTTGTTTGTCACTAGGTGGAGTTAGTGCCTACAAATCGCCTACACTGATTCTATGGTCTATTCCTAATGAAATGTCTAACCAAACTAAACACAAACAAAAACAAAAAAAAACTATTCATAACCTGTTTAATCGATTTTAAAATAAAGCAGTGCTGCCAACTCAAGGTTTTGATCCTCAAAACAAAATCACCCATTAGAAATTGTAAAAAATATTTTTCTTTTTCCTCTTTTAGAAGTCATCTGCGAGGCCAATTAAATTTTGAATTTATTTTTTTATGAATTTAAGAATCATAATCTTTGCATTAGAATCATTGGTGAATTACAAATTCAATTTCTGACATTTTTTAATTGACGTTCTATTTTTGTCACCTTTTAATAAAGTTCATTAAAAATATTCTTCAAAATTCCAATTAATTTCTTACTCTTGGATTTCTTTGATCTTTTAATACATATTTTATTTATAACCCATTATGGTGCTAGAGTGATAAATCAGATTTTTCTCTGCAAAACTAAAATGTAGTTAAATACGCGTTAGCAAACCTAAGACTTCAATAGAGATCGCTATTACTTGCTTCGTAAATTCCACACCCCAGGCCATTCTGAAGGCGATGTGGAACATACCTTACTTTAGTATTTCTGTGAAGTTAGCATAGTTTCGGATTTTTTCTCTTCTTGTTCTCTTTCAGAATATTTGACAACTGCATCATCATATCGACTTCAACAGAAGCTTTATATTCTTTAGTAAAAATGTCTTCTCTTCTGTATTTATTTTATTTTCAAACTTGGACAACACCGTTTCGAAATGTAGTAGGTAACTTACAGGTCGCCCCTAAACGAGAAACGAATGTCATTCACATTTCCTTTGTTACGATATCGAATTTAATAGATGACGGCGGAAAAAACGAAACACGTATTTCTGAAATGAAATACGATAAGAAATCTTATGGGTAAAATTACTGCTAAAAGTATTATTGGACACACTTATACCAGGTTTTTTTAGAGGTTCATAACTTTGCGTATGCAACATTGCTTTATTAGACAATTGGTTTATCTGCTGATAAATGCTTTTTCTTTAGTGTGGTTTGACATTTCATTATGGACAAACACACACCAGAGCAACGCTTGCAAATTGTTGATATTTTTTTTATCAAAATATTGGTTTTGTTCATCAAAATTTAAAATTTTGTTTTCCGTGAAGGTCATGCTTAGTCGAATGGGGAGTATAAAATTAATCCTCAAGCTTTTGTCGAAACACCATTAGATGCACAGAAAAACCACTGTTTGGTGGACTTAATGGGCTGGAGGAGTCAATGGTCCATATGTTTCAAAAACGATGATGGTCGGAATGCTACTGTCAATGGTGAACAGTATAGGGACATGATTAGAAATTTTTTACTACATCAATTAGCTGACATTAATCTTGCTCACATGTGGTTCCAACAGGACGGAGCCACACAGAATGCACTACAATTCATTTACTCAAAGAAACTTGCAATGAAAGAGTAATTTCAAGCAATGGTCAAATTAATTGGCCAGAGACAATTGTTAGTTTGTGCTAGTTGGTATTCCAGATTGCGCATTGTACGCGCTAGCCGTGTCATAAAATTGTCTATCCAACAAAACAAAATATATTTCTTTGTCTTATTATGATTTAAATATGTGTAACTGTAAAAAAAAAACACCCGATATGTTACCCGTAATATGATCGTGACGACAAAATGGCATAATATAACATAGCTTCTACTATACAGAAACTAAGGATAATGTATTTTGGTGTGGCTTTTTCTTATGATTTTGACTATAGCTGGAAATTGTTACCTACTGGCCTAATTTAATTTGTTAGAATTATATGTACATTTATTCTCACAGTAGCTACAGGAATTTCATATTTGCCTGATTAGTTAGTAATGTTATCATAATAGCTTATAGGCGTACAAGGGAACTTGATAACTTTTTGCAAATTCTTTCGATTTCATTTATTTATTATTTTCTTAATGGCCTAATGGCCTTTGAAACTAAAGTTTCTTTCTCATAATGGGTTAATGTGCAATACAATTGTGTTATAATTTTAAAACTCATGTGAACATAATTTTATTTGGCATTAACCGGAAAATCCTGTCAATTTAGTTTTCCAACAAAATGTTTTTCTTTCTTTTTTTTTGTTTATTTTTTCCTTTTTGTTGCAATTTGCAGTTCTTATTTATTTTATAGTTATTTTTTCGTTTTAGTTTTTATGTGCTTAGTTTAGGATTTTAGCTTTTCTTTTTGAATGGCAATATTGTCATGCCACACGTACTTTACACGTTGAATGTATTTGAAGAATATTTGGCTCAGCGCCAAACAAGTGTGTCTACATGATTTTTTGTGCTGTTTTCTGCTATATTTTGGATTTTTATATTTTAGAAATAAAGAGAAAGGCCAGAAAAATTAAGAATTTTTTGAAAGCAAACTACTTTTTCCTAAATCTTATCATGCAGCAATTAAGAAATGGATAATTTTAAGTATTTGTTACATATATTCCTTTTTTAATTTTTCGCATTAACCCTAAACATACTGATAGCATTTACACACGTAGACAACTAACCGGGCTACCCAAGTAAAAGTGTGCGTTTGCAACGAATATTACAGTTTTAAGGTGAAACTTAGTAAATTTCATTTGATTTCAGTTTCAAAACTTGATGTGTTTTTTGGAATTTCACTCTCACATATAAAATATGGTATAAATGGTACCAGCGATTATTCTCCTTCAGATATTTGGAACAATTACAGTCCTTTATTATAGAAAGCGTCTTTAAGTGGCTTTTAATATCAGCATATAAGGGGTGTTTTTTATAGAGGTATAGAACTTTAAGTTGCAATGAAACAACGATGGATTATTCGATTGACATGAATTTTATTTATACGAAAGATACTCTTGTGGCATTACATTTTAAATATGATTTCTGGTATATGACCGCCACGGCTGGCGCGGTTGTAGTCCAATCTGGACGTCCAATTTTCGATGACATTTTCCAACATTTGTGACCGTATATCGACAATAACACGGCGAATGTTGTGTTTCAAATGGTCTAGCGTTTGTTGCTTTACTGCATAGACCAATGACTTTACATAGCCCCATAGAAAAATAGTCTAGCGGTGTTAAATCACAAAATCTTGGAGGCCAATTCACAGGTCCAAAACGTGAAATTAGGCGGTCACCAAACGAGTCTTTCAATAAATCTATTGTGGCACGAGCTGTGAGACATGTTGCGCCGTCTTGTTGAAACCACATCTCCTGGACATCATGGTTATTCAATTCAGGAATGAAAAAGTTAGTAATCATGGCTCTATACCGATCACCATTGACTGTAACGTTCTAGCCACCATCGCTTCTGAAAAAGTACGGACCAATGATTCCACCAGCCCATAAAGCGCACCAAACAGTCATTTTTTTCTGGATGTAACGGTGTTTTCACATACACTTGAGGACGTAGCCATTCAACCAGAAGCGCGCTTTATCGCTAAAAAAAATTCGCTTATGAAAATCGGGAACAACGGTAATCTTGTTTTGGGTCCTTTCGACGAATCTACGCCGGGCGTGAGTCAATTCGTGATGAATTGCCAAACTAAACTGAGAATAAATCACTTAACAGTTGTTAAATCGGTCACCATCTTGAAAAGTAAAGTCAACTTAAAGTTCTAAACCTCTATAAAAAACACGCTTTATTACATACGAGGTCAGCACGTAAACAAACAGACAAAAGCGATCCAACCACCGATATTTGAAGTATGTCGATAACAATCAACGAGCTATTATCCCGATGAAAATGTGACAGGTTGAACCAGTTTTTCTTGATATTTTATTTACTTTTGTGTCATCATTTACCGTTGGTCTGAAAACTGAAAATGTCGATTTAGCTCTGATTGATTTTTACAGACAATATGGCATAAGCTAATCAAATCGGATGCAAGATATTTATCCGTTTCATGAATTTTTATGAGTTTTGACATCGATTTGTTAGTGCATATTTTGCATTTTAACAGCAAAACAATTTTTTTTTTTTTTTTGTACCAAATAAACCCCAATTGAGCTTATTACCTCTTAACAAGCGAGTTGGTTCTGTTAACCGAATACGAGTGAAATTGAATATACTCTATTCTACAATGTGACAAAGAAGCATCAAGCCAAAATTCTAATTTAGACAGAACCAATCACTTCGCAATTGCACAACTTCTAGCCGATATGTTAAAGATATTGGATGCAAATGTAAATTAAGTGTCATAGAATGCTCCCAATACAATCAAAAATTTAAAAGAAATATATCCAAGCCTTATATTGCTTGTGGCCAACACTTACTGCACTTACAATTATGAAAAGATCTTAAAAGCTTTAAGGGCATTAAGCAGTGCGCAAATGGCAATAGATGAAATAAAAAATTTATATATAAAAAGTAAACAGAGTTTTATTACTGCAAACTTCGGTTTAATTGAAAAGTTACTTAAAAAAACTGCAAACCTGCCTAAATATTAGTGGAGTAGTGTGCCATATTAACACAGAATTGGCAAGATAGATCATTGAATACAAGGCTGAATATTAAACCTAAGCCAAAACATAGTATGCGTTCACAAAGTATTTAACCCTTTAGTGCTTTTGACATAATTTAAGCTCCAAAAAAAAGTTTCATATTTCTGCAGGGCCAGGAAGTCCTGTTATTCAGAATTATTGATGGCCAATATAGCTTTATTTTATTTAATTTTTTTAGAATCAAAATGTGTTTTATTATCGTTTGTATATGTAGCGTTTGTATATGTATTCAAATAAAAAATTAAAATCCACATTTTTTTAATTTCATTTTAATTTTAGCGAAAACTCGCAATCAAAAAGAACCTCTAAACACTAGAACTGTTGAAGGATACCTAATCTTATGAGCAACGTGAGTAAAATAGACAAAAGTTTTGTATTTTTATTGGACGAAAGTACGGTACTTTATGAAACTGATGATCATACATCGCAAAATTATACCCGTAGTAGAGTATAAATGTCAGTAACGGTACTTGTAAGTACCGTCGGGCAATACAGGGATAATGCAGTAGAATGTATATGCCAATATCCAAAAAATGATCTTTGTGCATCTTCATCACGTTGTTGTTTTTTACAGTTTTATTTCCTCACTTTACAGTATACAATTATAAGTATACAGTGTCCAAATTATTTATCTTGCACTTAATATTCGTTTATACAATAATTTTATTTACTTTATGACTGTAACACTATAACTATGTCGACGTAGAAAAAGCTGCCCACTTATGTGCCTAATTGCCTACAGTTTGGAAAGTTCCGAATATGTCTTAAACCCTCTCACATCCTCCATTTTATGTCCGTTAATTTTAAACATGTAATATTGTGTTACCCAAAGATGGTCGAATTGGCAATGCCGTCAGATACACAAATCAGTACGGCATTACCAGGGTAACACATTCAAAACCGTGACACAAACAAATAGACTAAAATCCCACAATATCCCTGATGTGGAGTGTTTTCTTTTCAGGCATTTTTATTTTCGTAACAATATGATCTTAAGGATTTGTTAACCTTGAAATATGTCTCCATTATATCAGTAGACATTGGAAATTTCAATGTATAAAAGTTTGTTTAGACGTAATAGACAACTCTTCACGTTTGAAAATTTTAGTCAATGTTTTGTTGTTTATTATTCAAATCCCCTTGGAAATCAAAGTAAAATTTTTGGTTTTTATTCTGTTGTATTATTTTTCATTCTTAATATATTGAGTTGTTGAATAAACATTTTTTTTAATGACGAAAAAAACATATTTTTAGGGCATATTTTTAAATCGTTAAATCATATTTTCGGATTTTACTGCATATTTTAAGCGCATAAAGCACTTTTTTAAGAGCAAGTTTCTGGTTTCCCTGATGTAAACAGATAATTTGCTTAAGTCACGCTCTCTGGTCAGTCTGCCTCAAGTTAGGTAGGTCGTCGGTACTTTTCGGCAAAACAAGGCGTATATTGAAAAATAGCTACGTCCGAACCCAACGGCTGATATAGGTGCACCCTGGTATGATTTCAACAAAAAACAGAACTCTTATGTTTATTGCAACCCAGAAGATGAAGAATGTGTATTTCTTACCAACAATAGTGTTTAAAACTAGCTCACCTCGTGGAAAGGAGGAGATAATTGACTTTCAACGAAAAACAAAAGGCGGAGTAGATGTGTCCAAATACGGCACCAAACACAAAACAAATAGATGGCCATTGGCATTGACGTGGCTGCATTATCTGCATTTTGTGTTAAATTAATTAAATTAATTAAAAATTAATGCTTTTGTCGAGGACTCTCGACATCACTTGGCGTGGAGTTCGCAACAAATGAACGAAAGAAGACAATCGAACAAGAGGGTAAGGACTACTTGAATATAAGTGGCTATGCTGCCATCACAAATAAATCTGAAAAGCTAAAAATGTAAAAGAGCTTTAAAAAATTTATAGCTGAAGGAACTTGCGAAACCTAAAATTTTTATTTTATTTTGTTTAAGAAAAATTTGACTTTAAAGAACTTTCCGGTATCAAGGTACCGTAGTCAGGGGAATAAGGGTTAAGTTACTATCCCTTCATGCTCCTTTTTCTAAAGCTATTAAATTTATTTTTAATGAGCCTACATTTCAAACTAAAATAATCCCGCCTATTTAAGGCTTCAACTAAAAAACTAAATTCTCCCCACCTTAACACATAAAACAAATTGTGTGTGATTTTAATCGCTATAGCAAAAGTGATCCATATCTCAGGCAAATTGCTAATGTAACCGGTTAAATAAAGTTTAAAAATGAATTTATAATGCAGCCACCACTTCAGTTACTGATAAAGTGCCATATCACGCACCTTTAAAAGTGCAATATTGATACTCAAGAAGAAGAAAAGAAGCGAAATCAGGGCGGTGATAGCATTTGTTTCATAGTAATTTTTAGCTACTTTTATTAAATTTTTTTTTTTTTTTTTAATATTATCTATGCAAAAGATCTTAATTGCCAATGGAGCAAGTAAAACTATACACAGCGAAAGAAGATGCCATTAACCTGCATTAAAAATAAAAACTTGTGCTTGATGACAAAATATGAGCGAAATGTAGCAAAAAAAAAGAAAAGAAAACAAAAAAAAACACCACTCCCTGGTACAAACAAAACAAGTACAAGCATCTCAATAGGAAATCATGAAAAGAAAAGGCAAAGACATAAGTGTTTCATATTTTCTCAGTACAAGTCCATTATTACGTTGATAGCACATCAGTAGAAGTGGTTCATTTTTAATTTTATAAACTGCTAAAGACTATATGAGCTCATTAATGTCTTTAGCAATTTGCTTTTCTTTTATATCGTACTTTTTCATCGTTTCTTTTTTTTTATTGCTCATATGCGAGTACTTCTTTCTGTCAGAAATTTATTTCATTTTTCTTTCATAACATTTCAGTTGCTTGTTCACTTGCCAAGATCAACACTGATTGTCGTTGATACTGTTATTTCTGTCATTCATTTGCAGTTTATTATTTTAATATGTTGCACGTTTGATTTTATTTTTCATAAATTTTCTGGTGCAAGAAAGCCGATATGCAGCTGTTGCATGTCATGTTAGTATTTTCATATTTTTTTTTAAGAAAGAAATATATGAATGAACAACATTTGAGCGAAATTTTTACAAAATTTTATATTAAATATTATAATTATTTAAAACTAGCTAAACCCGGCTTACTTCGCTACAGCCATTATAATTATTATCTTAACTACAATCTTAGTTATTATTTGTTACCCTATTCCCTCATTTTATTCAATTCCAGTTAAAATTTTACATTTCAGTTAGTCCATATTCCTTCCAGAAAGATACTGTATAATCTGCTGTTTAGCTGTATACAGTCTTCAAATAAACACATATAGTATGCGAAATCCATATTAGTACCCCCGATAAAAATAAAAATATTTACAAAATATGCAACGCATAAGCAAATTTTTGAAAATTTCGTGTATATTTATTGTTCCTATGACAAAATACAAATAGGTATGCATGTAGCTATTATATATATCGACCGCTAGATGGCGGTGTATTCACATACTGGATAAAAACCGTATTCGTACAGAGTTACAATTTCAATAAAATTAAGAATATTATGCATAAGGATTAAAACTAATAATTTGTTGTATTGCCTTTTTGCTTTATGCAGCATTGAGACGTCTTGGCATCGATTCCATTAGTTTGGAAGTAAATTTTGGTGATAATTTAATCCATTCCGTCCTCAATGCTACTTTCGGATCGTTTACGTGTCTAATGTCGTAATGTTTAAAATTATTCTTGAAAATTGACCACAAATTCTCAATAGGATTGAGAACTGGACTTTGAAGTGGCATTTTGAGGTATTTGGGACAGTTTACAGAATCCAAAATCGGGAATCCAGCGCTGTATGTTGGGGATCATTGTCCTGTTGAAAGACAAAGTCCTTGGAAATGCCCATATTTTCTGCACTTTGCTTCACATTTTTCTTTAAAATATTTATATAGTCCCTTGCTGTCATAATTCCATCAATGAAATGTAGACTTCCAACTCCTGATGCTAAAAAGCAACCCCAAACCATTACCGAGCCTCCACCATGCTTGAATGTGGGAATTAGGCTATGGCGAAATAAGCTCGTGTTCTTCTCTCGCCAAATTTTAACGCGTCCATCCGATAATTTTTTATTAAATTTGGACTCATCCTTAAAAATACCTCTTTTCCAAAGGTTGAAATCCTTATTTTTGGTGCTTTTTAGCTAACGCCACCCGGTTTTTGCTTATTAATCCAATTCTTTTAATGATATTTCGAACTGTTTGAGGTATAACGTGAATTCCAAACTTACAGCCAGTGTAACGCCAGTTATAGAAGGATCGATGCGAATTCGCCGACGTAAGAATGGGCACTGTCACACTGTTAACTTGAGCAGGTCACATATCTTTGCGATTTTTTAAATTGTCCGGTTTTTTATATTTCGACACCACGTATTGGATAGTAGACGCACTGCGCTTCATTATTTTGCCAATTCCCCGTAAAGATTTTCCATCAATCTTTAGATCTATTACTATTTTTCGTTGTTCATCTGAAAGCGTACTTGATTTTCTGCCCATTATGAATTTTCCCAACTTTTTATAATAATTCAACTGACTATGATATTTTATGAAAATACAGACTGCATTAATAAAAACGGGGAACCACACAAATAAAATATAGTTTAAAGCTCGCGTTAACAAGAAGAAAAATTTGACATTGCCATCTGTACGAATATGAAAGAGGCGACATGTGCCGATGTCCCATACTTCTATTTTATGTTGGTATGAATAAAATCGAATTTTTCAAAAAAAAAAAAGCGTTTTTAAGCCAACTTACTTCCTAACCTTAAATTTGCCACCCTTTATATGCATATAGACAGCATTTCTTCAATACCCGTAATCTTTCCCGCCTTTTGCCTGATGTGGATAGATAGCAAGTCTTTCGTTGTTGTTCTTCACATATAAAAAATTCTATATTTTGTAAGAAAGGAAGGTACCATGCCCCTTTTCCGAACCTCAGCCATTTTTTTTTTCTGATGATTTGTATCGACTACGAAGTCATTTAAGCTCAAATATTTTTCAAAATATACAAGAATCGATATTTATTTTGTACAGAAGGTACCACGTCCACTTATCCAAATCCGCCCACTTTTTGACTGATGATTAATATTGACTACGAAGCTATTTGGACTAAATTTAGAGCCTCTTACTGTTACCCTTATGAAGATATAGACAAATTAAAATTTATTTGTATGGGCGTCTCACTACACACTTCGAATTTTAGTTGTCTATAAGGTAGAAACATAGATACGTACATACATACATACATACATATATACATACATATATACATATATACATACATTCATACATTCATATATACATACATACATACATACCCGGCGGCGAAAGTAATAGTGAATCATCGTGACAAACGCTGAAAATAGTAAAACATCGATGGCTGATGATGAATTTACTTTAGTGTCATACTCATTGTCATAGATTACAAAAGTTGATTTTGACCTGTAGACGTCCGTTTATTGGTAAGTCCTAACAGACAATATCACCGGGAATCATTAGTGCTTTATTCGTTAACGGAGAGATGTAGCAGAAAATCTTACATCATTCAGCATGAAGTCGACTTATAATAGACAATACCACTAAATTTCAAAATGTAGTCTACACATAACAGACAATGTCGTTTAATTTCAGCTTTCTTTAGTATGCTGACATACAATGACATTGTCATATATAACTCCCTTTGATTGAGTCATTATCGCGAGGACTCATCAATGAAATTTTTCATTTGTGAAAATTTTATATAAATTTCGACTTAAAACTGATATTATGACGATGATACATCGATGAAAACAATCATAGTGACAATGTCGGTCAAATACGCCACAGGGTACGTACATACATACATACATACAGACATATATACATACATACACATTCATTTTTATATATATGAAGATTATTTTAAAGAATTTGATCAACGAAATAAAATGTATTTAATTCTACTCCGGATAAACTCTAATATAAGCATGCTATTGCACACAATTTTTTTGTTTCTTAGCTTCTGAGATTGTGCATGGAATCAAGCTTAGGTGCTTTGGATGTTCACAGACTGTCAACACGAGGTACTCTGCAAGATGGATTACTTTCGCAGCGGCTCTGGAATCTCAATATGTATACTAGACGTTCGAGAGGTAACTGGTTATCCTGGCACATGATTCCTACACTCACTATGCTTTGATATCCAATTTGATAGAAGAGTGGGTATTAGAAAGAACGTAACCCAAATGGTCTCATATCACCACTGACACGATATCTATCTATCATGCTCTTGCATTTTTACTCTTTTGGCTTTTGCTAGGAATATGTTTAGACTTCTTACATGTCTAACTACTAGGCATCTTGTGTTAAGATACATACCGCAACATATGTGCATTATAACTGTTGCACAAAATATGTGAACAAAATGGAATTGGTACATTACCTACTCTGCGGCTGCCTCGCACAACAGAAACATATGCTAAGGAATCTTGGGAAAGGTCTTCATGCTCTTGACTAGTAAGGGGTCTTACAGATAGCACTTTATACCTTTAATCTTAATTAAAACAAAATGGGTATGGGATATTATCGAAATTTTTTTAATCACCTGAAAGGCGCATCGATAATATTATGAATGAAGTATAACATTGTTCAAATATCCGCTGCCGCTGTCCTGATAACTTATGAATCCGGCTGACTTTTACCAATGACATGGGTTACGTTGGCCTTAAGGGCTGCTGTGGTCTGTGGTTTATTCGCATAGATCTGTAGCGTAAAAAACACCACAAAAAAGTGCAACAGTGTTAAATCGCACTATCTCAGCAGCCAGTTCATATGACTTTCTTAAGAAATAAGCATGCTCTCCAATGTGACATGACCTATGCAGCACTTAACACTGTCCTTTTGAAACCACATATTGTTGGTGATCACATGATCCAATTCAAATAGAAAAACGTTCGTAACCGTGGACTACTTGAGCACTAGTTTCTGAAGATGAAAATTTGTTACGTGTTACCACATACTATATCCGTCCATAGTGATTTGGCAAAACAAACTAAACAAATACAGCAGATGTAGCTTCAACAATATGGTCGCTAACAATTATTAAAGTTTGGAAGTCGCCGTTGAAAGGCACTTTTTATGTGTCACTGACAAATCCTATCGAAGATAATGAAATATACTATAAGTATAGTACTGTTATTGTATCGGGTGGACCATTTAAAAGTCGAAATTTAAAAGAGCAATAAAACAAAACCGGTTTGAAATTTTGTCAAATTTATTTTTTTGTTGTGAATTGTTCCGGTTGGAAATGAAATATTATTTCATTTATAAGTATGGCTGCCGCGGCTGGCCTTACAGTACCCCATTCGATCTGACCAATTTTCGATAACTTTTTCGAGTGTATAGGGTCGTATCTCGGCAATGGCATCACAAATGTTAGCTTTCAAATGCTCAATTGTCTCTGGTTTGTCTTTAACGCTGCCCCACAGAAAATTATCCAACGGTGTCAAATCGCAGCTTCTTGCCGGCCAACTGACATCATCATTTCGGCTAATTAAACAGCTAACAAACGTTTGAAGCAAAAAATTGTTTGTAGCATGAGATGTGTGACAAGTTTCACCATTCTGTTTAAACCAAACATCGTTCACATCAATACGATGAAGAGAGGGCATAAAAAAATCGGTTATCATGGTGCGATAGGTGTGTGTCACCATTCACCGTAATAGTTGCGCCGTCATAAATTTCAAAGAAATATGGACCTATGATGCCTCCGCTATACAAGCCGCACCAAACAGGATGCATTGGCTCCCGCAATGACAGAATATAATAAAATAATTATTGTCAATTTCGAAATAACCGTTGGTTCAAATTTAAACCGATAGATATAACTTATGTTTTGCATAAAAATGTTTTTAGGTGTAGCACATAAGGTGACAGGTCTTTCGGTGAACATCACTTTCGGTGTGAAATTCACTTTAGTGACATGTTTAGATAAAAAAAAAAAAATGATATTTACAAGGTGTACTGGTACGAAGTGATCGTCACAATACAAATAGGGAACATTTGTTCTGAACGAGCCCTAATGTTTCTTTGTGTGTTGGCAATGACATCTATCAAACATATTCAGTGAAGAAGCAATATCATATTTTTTCATCATCTTAAAGATGGCGAATTTTGTACCAGAAATTGATGATTTGCGGAAAGCATTAATATTTTGTTTTCATTTAATGAAAAGTGCTGCAGAATCACATCGAATGCTTTTCGAAGCATATGGTGATAATGTTCCAAACGGAAAAAAGCATGGGTTATTCCGGAATAACCATTAATTTAAGCTGCAAAGCCAGATCGCTTCTGCAGCAAGACAATGCTGTGTGTCTGATGGAACCAGAAAGGTGTGCTCCTAAGTGCTCCTAAATCCTGGTGAAAACATTAATGCAGATTGCTACCGACAACAAATGATCATTTTGAACCTCGCGTTAATCGAAACACGACCTGAACACAAACAAAAACAAAAAGCATTAGGCTAGGAGCTGCTACCCCACCCGCCGTATTCACCAGACTTGGCTCCTTCCATCTACCATTTTTTTTTTCATCGATGGGACACGCATATTCTGAGCAGCACTTCGATTTCTCCGATGAAATCGAAAATTGGTAATTAATTGGCTTGCTTCCAAAGACGAACAGTTTCTTAATGGAGTGGAATCCACAAATTGACTGAAAAATGGGAAAGGTGTGTAGCCAGCCATAGCTAATACTTGAAATAAAATATTTTTTACTTTGCCATTAAAAATTAGTTTTTATTTTCACAAATAAACTGCCTTGGAATAATAAAAGTCATCGAATTAAGAAACTCCTCTGGCAAACTGATTTATTATTAACATACAAATGTTTTACTTATTAAATGCTTTAATAATAAATAAATTTGAAAACTTCCTTTGCACATTTAAGAGGCAAAAGTTAATAACTATTATTTTTATGCCGCAAATATACAACCCTGCTGTTTAGCAACACTTTTTGAAAAAAGGAAATTGTTTCAGTTCATATAGAAGGTTGCTAAGCAACCGCTTACCAACCTACAAACGCACAAACAATAAAAAGTTGGAATAGAAATAAACAATAAAACGAATTTCATATTACAACTTACTTTTCATAGAAACTGAACAATTATTACAAGAAATATAAAAAAAAAATTATTTCAAAAATTACATTTCAAAAACGTTAATGAAAAAGGATATTTTATAACGAAACCAAAACAAGTAAATTTTCATTGAGTTGCGAAAATGTTTTTAATGACAATTTTTGAACTTAAATGGGTTTAAGTTTTTGTAAATATATTTGTCGCTGTCATTGTTGCCGTTGTTGTCGGTGTTGCAAAACAAAACCACAAAATAGGTAAAAACGAAGAAAAAAACACACAAATATTCAGAGTAAATAATGACAAAATGAATTTCTATTTTAATATCGCTTGTAATTAAAAAAGAAACAGAGAAATCAAAATATTACTTTCATAGAAAAGTATTTGTAATTAATCTTTTGTTAAAAATAATTTCTCTTTTTGTTTATTTTCTATTCATATTTTTCTTCTTCTTCCTCTTTTCGTGTTTCAGTGTTGGCATTGTTCCAGATAAAAAATTAAAATTACTGCTGCTGGGTTTCAGTGGTAGCGGCAAGACAGAAATTGCTCATTATTTGTCAAAAACCCAACGTCTAGACTATGATTCAACAAATGGAGTGCATAATTATAGTTTTAAGCTCATGGATACATTATGTTCCCTAACAGAGATTGGTGGCAGTGAGGATATGCAAAGGATATGGCATCATTATTATGTAGGCGTAAGTAGTTTCTTGAAATATAATTTCGTAGAATAAAATGTGAAGTCATTCTTATGAGTGTTCATAGTTAAGTGTTGTAAAAGTTACAAAGGAATGCATGTTAATTGTCCTACCCACTACGAGTATTTGCATTGATGTTGGTATGACTTAAATATTTTCTATGAAATTCATATGAAATGATCAATATATTGATATTTCATGGTTTACACTGAAGTTGTATGACGTAGAAGTGGGTTTTTCTTATCTTATCCTTTTCAATATTTTATACTTAAAAAAAAATTTTTTTTTTTTTGATTTTTTCCCCCTTTTAGACAATGGCTATCATTTATTGTTTCGACATGTCCTCGAAATATGAAGACCTGAAAAAATCATTTCAACTTTTACACAATGTACTGAAAAATCCCTACATAATGGCAAAACCTGTACTATTGGTTGCCACAAAAGCTGATTTAGCCGACGATAGCATACAGCTGTATGATATTGAAAATGCATTTCACATACAAAGAATGGCAGTGTCTTATGGTAGCAGCATAAAATTATGCTGCTATGATCCGAGAACCGAAAGAAAAGAAGAAAACAATTATCAAAATTTGAAACCAGGTATACAATGGTTGGTTACCTATTTATTGAATAATTACAATGTGATACAAATGCGTTTGAACTGTGATAGAAATATGCAGGTTAGTTAAATTTGATTTTAGTACAATAATAATTAAAATTAATTTAAATCTTTATTACAGCATTGGGAAGAACAACGCAATAAATTGGTTGCCGAAGGTAAATTAGATTTTAAAAGATACCAACGGTTTCCTAAAACCTCTAATCGACACAAGTTTTGGCGTTTATCACGCAAACGTTTGCGTCGTAGCTTAATCAGACCTCGTACAGCTCCTTCGAGAGTTTGTTTTGTTTCCACCATAGCTGAGAGTACTAATGCGGTGACAATTTCTTCCCCTATAATTGATAGTGATGCTTCTACTAAAGTGCCAAATGGTGATCTAAATAAAGAAGAATAATACACAAATTCACGAAAACTTATTTTTTATCTTTATAATTTAACTATTTGCTTAGTAAATAGTTTGGATAAATAATGGTCTGGCAAGGCTTTTGATTGTTGAATATCTGTCATTGAAGTGTCATTTATTTAGTTTAAGGCATGGTGAAATTACTTATAAGGTGGTGTTGAACAACCAGCTGGTTTTTTTAGTTATTCTGGAGCTGTCAACAGTGTTGTTTTTACTCATGTTTTTGTTTATATTTATGTTTTCTTATCAAATACAGATACGTAGCTTTTGTTAAAATTTTAAAATTTTTGTGGAAATTTGTGAATATGTACGTTTTTTTTTACAGAATGTTTGTTTTTTTTTTTAATATATGAATAAAAAATAAGTAATTCCTCTAATTGCTGCCGCTAAACAAAATACCAACGACTGGCGCATTTACACATATTTTTAAGAAATACATCGCCAAATAGAAGCGCAAAATAGGCGTTGGCTGAGTCATCATCATTATTTTAAACACTTTTTTATTATTATTAGTCTTTTTTTTTATAAAAACTAAAATTTAATTTTTTACTTGTGTTTTTTGTGTTTTTCTTCTCTTTTATTTATATTTTTTCACTTTTGATAACTGCTTTTTTATATATTTTACCACGGGCTCTTTTTAACATAAACGATTCAAAAAAATGCCCTGTTGTTTTTGTATTGTTGTAGAACGCCACCACCTTATGTAATTTCACCATGGTTCGTTTAAAAATAGTTATAACTGACTACAAACATGGTGATTCAAACGTGATTACTAATATTTGTGTTTTCAAACAAGATTTTCTTCCACGATGAAACAAATTTCTCACTCGGTGATTTAGTCAACAAGCAAAATTGTCGAATATGTGGCTCGGAGAACCTGAAACTGTTTGTATCGGGAATAAAATACTGTTTGATGCACATTATGGTCTGGAAGTATCAATGGGACGTTTTTTTTTTTAAATTAATGCTGGAAGAACCATAAGGATCAATTCAAGGTACTATCGCCGTATGATAATCGCCTTTTGTCGCCTGAAATTGAGGATTTTGAACTAGACATTTCCACTAACAGCACAACGTGTCCGATTTTGGCTTTATTGACCGTTAGACCTTTTTGTGGGGCTTTGTCAAAGACGGAAATGTGCCATAAAGTGGTCGAGAACTGTCTCGGAAGGATCACCCATTACAACCGATCTAGAGGCAGCCATTTAAATGACATTGTACTTCGTACAAATTGGAAGGATTACTGGCCAAGCATTATTATGAACAATAATGGCTTTCGAAACTACTAAATGGATAAACCGTACAATACACATATCTACACAAAGAGTAGAGTAAATGATGGAAGATTTTTACAATGAGTAGGTATGACCACTGCATATGATTTTCTTGAAAAAAGTGAAAATTAGCAAATATAACGATACAAGTGCCATATGATCCAAAAAAAAGGTTTTTTCAAAACAATATACAATACAAAACAAGTGAATGGCCGTATTAAATTCATGTACTAGTTGCAGTTTGTAAGGCAAAAGTCATATTCTTACCGATAATTCAGCAATTTGTAATTGTATTGGGCGCTTGGTTAAGTCCGGATACAAAATATCGGTAGATCATACTAAAATGTAATATCTCTGGCATTATCAGGCTTGTTTGAAAAGTGACATTTGAAGTTTAACTTTGTTAAGGCTGATTCAGCCATGTGTTTCCGAAACATTTTTTGTTCGGAGAAAATCTCTTCTTACTGAGAGTTTTCTGAAATACGATTCATACGTTGAAACAATTTGTTCGGAAAATTAAAGTCACCGTATTAATAAATTTTCCAACAAAATATAATAATTTAATAAGTTGGCAGCACAGTATATTGTTCAACTTTAGCTAAAAAATTAAAATAGTTAGCAGCACAGGTTAATTGTTTCAGAACAAAAACTAAAATAAACCAAATTAAGCTGAGAACGTAATGAAGAAAATCATATCGCTTCTTTTCTCTATCTCAAAAACAGAAACGCCAAACTATATATGAAAAAAATTACTGACAAAAAATGTTTCAGAAACACATGGGTGGATCAGCCTTTAGAAAACATTATTAAAATCGCACTATTCTATGCAACGTTATGTACGTTTAAAAATAAATGGAAATTTGGAACACTGCTGTTGCTTTTCCTTAAAAAAAAATTAAGATTGGGTTGCAGGCCGCTGAAAAATTTCAAAATTTGTGTGGAAATTATGGAGTCGATGAAGCAACTTAATGGTTTTGCTCTATTTCGTTCTTGACAACCAAAGACTTTAAAAAAAATTAAATCATAAAAAAATATTGAGAAAGGCCGACACATAAGCACCGTCATCTTTGTTGGGGAACTAGGCCTTCATTACCAAACAGTTATCAACCATTTATAGAAAGCTGACAACACAAATAAGCTTAGGTGCCACACGAATTAAAACTTTTAGAGATTCACTGCTTAAACGAAAAGAAATCGAACCATTTCTGAAGCGAATGATTTAGGGCGATGAAAAGAGTATTATGTACAACAACAATGTCCGAGAAAGGTTTTGGAGGAATCAAGGTGGAGCTTCGGACACGATGGCAAAGCCATGATTGATACCAAGAAAAGTAGTGCAGTGTGTCTGCTGGGATTGGAAGGGTTTATTCATTGTGAGCTTTTACAACCTGGCCAAACGAAGGACAATGATCCCTGCTGTCAACAATTATCTAGATTAAAACGAGCAATTCAATTGTGTTGTGTTCCACCATGACCAACATTAGACAAGACTCGATAAAAACTGAGAGAGCTTGGTTGGAAAGTTTTAATACATCCACCGGTGCCGATCTTGCACTTTTAGACTATAATTTGTTTCGATCTCTGCAGAACTCCCTTAATGGTGTAAATATACCTTCCGTAAAGACCCGCAAGACTCAAATGAATCGTAACAAGATATATTAAAGAAAATCATTCTTCAAGAATACCAATCTAAGTAAAGTTGGAAAAAAAATATTGCTGGCAATGTCTGGTTAACATTAAACCAATATCGTATATCAATAACAGAGCTCATCCATATAACATGTCTTTTTACCACTTTTACTTCACTTTAAGGATATTTCAACAGTATAACAGTTTTACTTTTACAACTTTCTTCTATGGTTTATATCCTTGATAATTTGTTTTTACAGCTTTAAAGCTAAAAAGCTAACTGTCTAAAGCACAAAATATATAAAAAAATTGTATAGTCCAAGCTATATTGTACTTCAATAACTGACTGCTTGGCTAAACAAAAATTTTTTTTTTTAATTTTATATTAATTCTCATTTCAAACCCACTCTAAACTATGCGTATTAATTAAACCGAAACAAATTTTTAAGATAAATAGAAAAATTTGTAACAATTCGTTTGTCTCTAAATAGCTTATTGTGTAATGTGAGTGTCAAAATAAAGTGTACAACCTTAAAGGCTGTTTACACTTCAAACACTTATAAGTCAATAACTTAGCTAAGTGCTAACCGATTTTAAGATTCGTGGTGGATTTGGAAAGAAGAGGGTCAAAACAAATAAAACACGTTATGAAAGGGTGCTGCGATTATTAGCACTGCTAAGAAATATCCACAAATTCCTTAAGTTTACTTAAATACACTATTAATACTTAAGTAATTTGTCCACCAAGAATCTTAAAATCGGTTAATTTCTAACTAATTTATTAACTCAAAAGTGTGAAGTTCGGTTTTTCGTACCATTTTTACCCGTAACTCAAGATTTTGGAGATGTTACGAAAATTTCTAAGTCAGTTGCTTGTTTTACTCGACGTCAACATTTTTTTATTATTATCATTGTGATATAAATGTACTGCGACCTCTTGATCTATTGGATAGTCCTCCGTCTATATAGATATATCTCGCCAAAACTCATACATCTGACGAAATTCAGGATGTCGGTTGGTACCAACCGCAATAACTCCCTACCTAGTATCTAATAGGCACCTACATAGATACTTCTTCACAGACTGCATCAATGCCTCACATGTACGCAATATGAGCTCTGGTGATTCGATTTCCTCATCATAGAATCTGCACATCGGGATTGAGACTAATCCCAATTTACTCGGATATTCATTTAGCTTACATTAACCGGTCAAGAGCCCGGTCAGTGTTCTCAGATTGTCTCTGGACATTCCTATGCAGGATTTATATTCACTCCTGTTATAGTTACTTAACAAAAGCTCAGATTGTCTCAGACGCGTACTGCCAGAAAAGAGTACTCACCTCTCATTATCCTCATTTTTGTAGAGTATGTCCTTCCACATAAGTGTTCTGGCCCCACCAGTAGCCTGGGTTTTCCCATGGGTTCCGAATATTGATATCACAAATTAGAAAAACTATATCACTTACTAATTATTTCCACGTCATTCTTTTTAAGGCATAGTTTTCCTGTACACTTTTTTTGACGCGTAAAAAATACAGTACCTTTAGATATTGTTTTATAACTTTAGTCGTTGTAAGAATTTTGTAAAACTTTAAATAGAATTTTAAAATGGTATAAAAAGTTTACATATTTCGTATTTTAAAAGACTGAAATAAAGAAAAAATTCTAGAGAATAAAGTTTACACTTTATTTTGACGCTCATAGTATATTGCCGTCAGAATAAACGTCCCAATTTAGCACAACTACAATTCCATGCCATGATTTGTGAACACTGGTCTACAAGTGAGTAATTTCTTAAGTAGGGCAGCCAATCCAATCAAAAATGTTTGGGTCCTATAAATTTTCCCTATCTGGGGTAAATCCAGTTAAAGTTGAAACCACATGTTGTTGATATCCATATCAGCCAATTTAGGTCAAAAAAGTTTCTAGTCATCTATCTATAGGCTTGGCCTATGCTGTTCCCAAAAAAATATGGTTATTCATCAAAGAAGTTCTAAATGAATCATCGTTTGTGTCATAGGTTGCCTATTAAACTATTACAAAAAGATGGTGTACAACGCAATAGTTTATACTTAGGCCCATGGGACATACAAAAGTATTACACAATCCGCATGGCCTCGAAAACAACTTGGAAAGAGACTCTTATTTTAAAGAACCTCAGTTGCAGGCTGCTTTAAATCCTCAACTGAAATTCAAAAGTAGTTTTGAACAAAATTTGGTTTTGATATCTCCTTGCGAAAAAATTGCTTGGATGCATTGTACAACATAAGGCACATATATCAGAGAACTTGAAGTCCCGCTGCTTTGATAAAATGTCCTCTGGGGTGACGAATCTAAATTTTTTCGACTTGGCTCTGACGGAAAATGATATGTTTGGCATTCTCCAAACATGCAACACAACCCCAGGTACACATACATGATAGTAAAGCATGGTGCCGGAAATACAGTGGTTTAGGTCGCATTTTCTGAGCACGGTTTAGATACAATAATCAACGATAGATACGCAGATGGATCAGTATTTTTACATATAAGGAAATACAGGGTGTCCGCCGTTGATTATATGAAAGAGAATGGATATTATATTGATAAATGTGTTATTTAATGTCGGCAATTATGTATGGAGTACAATATCAGATAAATGCCCGCCTCTGTTAGCCCTTTTGAGCACATTTTGAGCACATTTTTCATTACATTCTCACATATTTCACGGTATTTCATTAATTTCATCACGAATATTTTGTTTTAGTTGCTCCAGCGTTTTTGGTTTGTGTGCAAAAACCTTGCTTGGGGATATCTGAACCCCACAAAAAGAAGTCCGGAGCAGTCAAATCAAGCGACCGTGGAGGCCAATCAATATCACCATTCCTTGAAATAATTTGTTGTGGAAAGAGCTCTCGCAGTAATTCCATTGTAATGCTGGGGTATGCGATGTGGCACCATCTTGTTGAAACCACATGTTAGTCAAGCTCAAAGCATGCAGTTGTGGCGTTAAAAAGTATTCAATCATATCACGATATCGCTCCCCATTGACAATTACCGTTACGCCGTTTTCAGTTTCAAAGAAGTGAGGTCCAATGATGCCTCCTGATCAAATTGCACACCAGACTGTCACTTTTAATGGATGCAAAGGTGACTGATGAGTATTTTGAGGATTTTCCATGATCCAGAACCGACTATTCTGTTTATTCACATAACCATTCAAACGAAAATGTGCCTCGTCGCTCATTATGATTTTTTCATGAAAATCGGGGTTGACATGGGCGAGCTGTTTTAATGATTAAAACACGTTGGTTTACTGAATATTTTTCCATAATAAATTTGCCACATCTCTACTTCACGACTGCCAGATATAAGCTGTCAAGACTAATGTTTACGAAAATGGCGGCAAAGTAATATACCTTCCCGGCGGACACTCTGTACTTTTGAACATATTAAAGGAAATAATAAAGAAAGAAAAACGCGCCACTTAGATTCAAAACTCATTTCACGTACATTGAAGTGTTACTAAGAGAATAATATGATCGATATTTTTAATTGACCAGCTTAATCACCAGACTTCAGTCTTGTAGTGAATCTACGAAATGTTGTAGAGCAGCACATCACTGTTTTTGAACCTTAAAATTTTAGTGACTTATGAACAGAAATCAAAAACAAATGGTAAGCAAAACCAGGAAAATGTTATGTGGAACTTATAGACAGTACGCCAAGGATACGTGCAGCTGTTATTAAGCAAAAGGGTTATCCTACCAAGTACTTAGTTTGAAATTAAATAAATAATTTGTTTTGTTTATTTTTCTTGCTGAAAATAAATTCTTTTAATTTGTGTTAAGTACTGTCCAGTATTTTTTTTTTTTTTTTTTTGTGAGTTTGATCTTATTTAACACAATTTCAATTCAATTCGTTTATGAAACAAACAAAACTAAAGTAAACTAATGCTACGTATTCGTAGGACCGCGAGTGATATATGCATTAGAATATAGAAATAATAAACATGCAAAAAAAATTCAGGTTCAAAAAAGTACACATAGGTAATGCGTTAACTCGATGTCCATCACTGAAAATCTATGGCGATATGGTAAAATAAACTGAATAAACTACAGTCGATGAGACGGATGTATTTTAACAACTTCAAAAGTTTAGAAGTCCTAGTGGAAGACACATTACAAATTGAGACATCCATACCTGAGTCAGAGGCTATTCATTTCTATAGTTGAGGGTACAGTACACATTGTAGAGTTGAGAAATAAAAACCGGGTAACTTTTACTTCATAATTTTTCAGCAACATTTAAATTCATTTTGATTTTGATTTTCAAAGATATATACGAGTATAAATTTATCTTTTGCTTTTCCAATTTTTGGCCTAATTAAAAAAAAAAAAAAATTATCTGAAGCACTGCCCAATATGTATTCTATGAGAAAATTTAAGATTTCATATCAATAACCATGATAGACCAATAGTTTTCAATAAACGCAACAACAATTAATGTTTAACTGATGGCAAATCCTTTTCTCTGGCTATATGTCAGGCAGACTTAATGCTCGTGTGAACTTTAGCAACAACTTAACACCTGTTCACACAGTATGTATGTATATAACAGGCATAAATACATTTTCATGTCACATCAACTCACATCATCGATACGAATATCTTTTATATATAAAATATTCAAGTAAAATGGGCAATTGTATTTTTTGGTTGGTTGGATCAATTACACAAAAAAAAAAAATAATAAAAATAAAAATTTACGTCTGCGGCTTGTGGATTAATGCCAACTCTTGTTTCATTCAACAACAAAAACAATAGTAAAAAAACAAACATATCAATGCAAAAGGTCAATCAATGGGCAAGACAAAGTTTTTAAAACGAATTCAATTCGAATACAAATGGCACAGAAAAAAAATAAGAACAGAAATAAAAACAAAAGAAAACAATAAAATAACATTTGAGGTGGAAGAAAAGGAAACACAAAAGGGTTTACCAACTGATATCGTTCGCTGGCCATAAGCTGGTCGAAAAACAAGGAAAACATTTATATTTTGTAGTTACATGTAAAATGCGAATTGGCACTTAAGATATTTAATGGCTCAGTACACAAACAGGCAATCGGGCATCTACAACAACAACAAACTGCCGGGGAATAAACCAATCAACCAACCAACCATCCATATATCCATTCATTCATTTATTAATTCTAGTTTTTCCATTTTTTTCTCAATTTCTTTTTGTTTAAAAACTTGTTTTCTTTGGCATTGTATGGTAGAAAGCACACCCCTGATAACGGCTAAATTATTTGAAATTTTATGCGGCTGTCGATACTGATAATGATGTGGTAGCGGCCAGTAATGTTGGTGATAATTTTAATCAGTTATATATAAAATAAATTTTTTTATGCCATTTAGTAGGTAAAAGGGGGTTGTTGAAAAAAAAAAATATTTGCCACAAGTTTAACAATACTTCTTTCACCCCTTCATACACCCCATGTACGGGTTAAAAATCAATTGATTGATCATTTTTAAATTGTTTAGATTGTCTTAGAAGAAATTTATAGGTTTTACTGTGGTATGAGGAAAGACAAAAATTGATTAAGCGGCTTAAGTGTGACTTAAAAAAGTAATTATTTGTGCCACATGTATGTATGTGATGTCTTCAAAAAACGTAAGCATATATTAAGCCCAGAATTCTAATAATATGTACACAAGCGTGAAACAACTAATGGTGCAAAACTCTTCAAATGACCTCATATATAACACAATAAGCATAGATTTTTAGTCGATAAATTGCTTTACGAAGCATTAGATTAAGGTTATATAAAAAAGTTCTAGTATTCTAGGGTCAAGCTTGTAAAAGTAATTCCTCAAATATTTTTATAATCTACTTTATTTACAAAAATTTTTTGAAAGCAAAAACAATCTAGATGTTAAAAATTGAAAGAAAAAAAATCTGATGGGGGCGAGCCTGGTTCGGGCCCCAGCGGAGGATATGACGAAATAATTCAACTATAGTTTCGTCTCGAGTGTTTAATAAATAGGCTTTAACTCCATCTGAAAAATTAAGAAGAAGCAAGAAATAGTTGAGCATGATTTTTGGATGAATTTGTTTTAAAAACTGATAACCGATTGCCAGTTTTCAGATTTTCAGGTAAATTATTGTACAATAGACTACCCAATTAAACAATTTTTTGCTTGGTTGACTCTAATTTGCATCGCGCCGTTCTGAGATTGCCTGCATTTCTAGTATTAAATTGACTTTGATTAATAATTAGTCTAACCAATCGATATTCAATATTATGAATAAATTTTTTTAAGGCATGTACTTTTAAAATAGTTTAGGATTCAAGTTAAACACATATTTGAGGGCTCTATTCTGCACGAATTGCAATGATTTTTATTCGCTGCTGTTTTTGTATGCGTAAATTGTTGCAAGATATTTCAGGCGCTATATATAATTGATTGATAGATTAGCATATTTGTTTTCATGCTTAATTTGTTTTTTAGTTTGAACAGCATTCCAGAGCTCGAAGCTATCTTAGACTTTAAATATTCTATATGAGCATCCCATGACAGACTACTTTCTAGCACGATGCCCAAGTATTTTATCTCATGTTGCTCACTTATTAACTTTCCGTCAATATATATACTCAAATTATTATTTAAAACTTGTGAGTGGGGATGAAAACGTAATAATTTTGTATTATCTGTGTTCAGTACCAGGCGATTTAATCTCGTAAATTCAATTAATAATGCAGCGTCCCTTTCCATTTGAGTTTTGACCACCAGATCGAATTTATATGGATAAAAAATATCGGGTCCGCCATCTAACGTTTTTTTTTTCAACTAGTGCTTGTTTCGTGAATGGTAACACTTAGCTCATGTCTGATTTGACAGATAATTAGTTTTATCCTTCCGCTGAACGAATATGGTTGTGTATACGCTTGAACAACGCTAGGAAATATTGCGACATTACTTTGAAAATCATGGTATTGTTGCAGAATGTGTGCGATATGTTCAGATGAAGCTCGTTTTGATCTTGGCGGGTATGTAAACAAACAAAATTGTCGCATTTGTGGCACAAAAACCCGCACGCATACATTGAGAAGCCGATATATCCAAGACGAGTCACTGTTTGGTGCGGATTGTGGTCCAGAGGCATAATTGGGCCATTTTTCTTCGAAAATGAGCAAGGAGTGGCCGTTACAGTCAATGGCGATCGTTATCGGGCCATGTTGAAAGAATTTTTGTTCACAAAAATTGAACAGGAGGATGTTAGCAACATTTGGTTTCAACAGGACGGCGCTACGTGCTGATGTCGTTTGGCCACCTCGGAGCTGCGATTTGAATCGTTGGACTATTAATTGTGGGGTGCCGTCAAAGATAAGTATTACACCAACAAGTCAGAGACAATTGACGCTTTAAAGGACAATATTCGTGAAGCCATTGGTGAAATACAGCTGCAGACAATCGAAAATGTGCTTAAAAATTGGACCGATCGTGTAGGCTACTGCATGGCCAGCCAAGGCAGCCATTTAAATGGAATTATTTTCCATTATTAACCGGAAGGATTGTACTTTCAAATAAAAAAAAAAATTTGAGAAAATATTCAGTAGTTTTCTTTTATAGCAAAAAACAAAATTTATTTGGCGGACCCTTTATATATATGTATAGTATGTACATAAATAAATTTAAAACGACAAAAATTTTAAGTTTTTTTCTTATTTTATGTTGAGTGCCCTCTTTAAAGAAAAAAGCCGCTTTAGTGACCATTTTTTTCAAAAATGACTCTTTTTTGGCTCTTTCTGAAATTCTTCAACGGTAACACTGCATATAACCAATATTGTTTTATAAGAATTTTTGTTGTTGTATTGAATTTACCTAATAAATAACAAAATCGCACGAACGAGAGAGCCAGTGAACAGGGCCACTTCTGGAAGTAAAGTTCGTTTTACAAATACATCGATAGTTTTAAGCGGGCTGTATGGCAAGTTGAGGCGTCTTGCTGGAAAGAAATATAGATGTTTAGCTGATTAATTTTTGGAACCAAAAATTCAGTCAGCATAGGTCGATAGCCCACGCAATCTCCATGCTTATTTCGAAAGAAATATGGACTCATGATACTGCACCAAACAGTAAATGATGATGTAGTGATGGTTCGTTAAGCGCTTGAATATTGTTTTCGCTTCAAATACGGCATTTTTGCTTACTGACGTAAGCAAATAATCAGATATTAAATGGACAAAGTACTCTATAAACTTTGCGAACAGACATTTTTTTTTCAGAGAGAATTTACGAAACTCGGATGCGTTATTCTAGCGTTAATCCAAACATAACTGAACAGAAATGTTAACACAGTTTGATATTCTCAGTTGTCCAACCACAGTTATCAAAATCGACAGTTTTACACAATGTCATACATAATGTCATACATAATGACATCGATACAAAATAAAAAGTTCGATGTTAACTCACGCAGTTAATGTTAACAATATAGTTTACTTCATTATTTAATTTCAATTAAAATATGGTTCCGCAACAAATATTTCCGAAATGTTTGCTTGCTGACCCGCAGTCTTGGGGATTATATATGATAGACAAACAATACATACATATATGTATGTATAGGTAATAAGTTCATGACTGCTTTAACTTAAATTCTGTAATTCCTTTATTCAATAATTAGATCTTTATTAACAAAATTACACATGGGCTGAAAAGACCCGGGCCTTATACATAGATGGCATTTTATTGCATTCATCTCTTTTTCAGTTAGTGCTAACCTTCAAAAGACAGCTGTTAAAATTTCAAGATATTCTGTTAATTAGTTTGCGAGTTTCAGAGTAACGGATCAAAAGTAATTTCGTGTTTTAATTCTATACTACTTCTTTATGGGAAAATATATTGTTTAAGTGAAGCAATGGCTTGAAGAGTGTTATGGGGACTCCGCTCCATCAGATCTGACTTCACACGTGGTCGTAGACACACCGATGGTAACATCAGAAAACGTTAAAAAAATCTACAAAATCATTTTGAATGATCGAAAAAATAAACTACGCATTGGCTCTATAAGCATGAGTATTTGACTATGAGAAAGCTCTGTTCAAAGTGGGTGCCATGTTTGCTCACTGTTGGCCAAAAACAAGAACGTCATAAGTCAATCAAAACAATGGCAAAGTTACATGAATTGAACTTCAAATTGCTCCCACATTCACCGTATTCGCTAGATTTGGCTCCCAGCGACTACTGGCTGTTCGCAGGCCTCAAAAAAATGCTTGCCGGCAAAAATTTCGCACGTATGAAGAGGCTATCACAGAAACTGAGGCCTATTTTGAGGCAAAAGATAAGTTGTTCTACAGAAGTGATAATTAAAGTTAGAAGGACGCTGGAATGGCTGCATTGCTCTTGACGATAAATAAATTTTAAATAAAAAAAATATTTTCTGTGTTAGGCCCGGGAATTTCAGCCCATATGTTAAGACAATAATTAATTTCTCAAAAGTTTCTTATAATATTTTCCTCTTGTCTTTTTCTGTTTAAATATTTATTCAATAATTAAAATATAAATTCTTAAATGACTCACTATCGCAATCGAAGCAAATCAAAGAGAAATATTCTGCCTCTCTCTGTCATCCTACAAAATCATACACTGACCGTTAAGCAAATATTTAAGCATCATTAGGCGGGTGTCTAATTTAAACAATATTTTGCCTCTGTTGCTCTTACATGAATAGCTGCGGCGGCTATTAGTCTTTGGAAAACAATGTGCGTTTAGGGAATAATACATTCTAAACTTGGTCTATAGTATAAAGGGACACATTATCACAAACGCATAAACATACATAAATATTCCCATACAATGATGTTGTGCCGTCGTTCAGTTAACTCTCAACTCTTCTCAAACTACAACTACACAATAAACGATAAATGACATTTTGAGACTCTACAGATATAGATTTTAACTAAAAGACCAGAGCCAATCAATGTGAATCACAAAACAGACTTTAAAAACCAATTGACATTTTGGGGTTCAAATGACTTTATTATTGTTTAAATTAGTAACTCAGCCATTAGCTTAGCTACTGCATAAGCGTTAGTGTGTAAGACAGTGTGCTATTGAGTGTAATGAACTCTTAAGAGTTTTCTTCAATCATTTAGATTAGAAGAGAAAATAAAGAAAAATTATTTAAAAATCTTGAATCATCCACGTTTGTATTAAAGAAAATGTTAATGGACATCGGCAACTATTGAAATCATTCGACATTAATTATCATGTAATTTATTTAAATATTCAAATATTGATGTCAACTATTTCAAATCGAACGAGAGTAGCTGGTTTAATCTCTTGGAACTACAAAGTACCGATGATGCTGGTAGTCTTCAATTAATGTTGGCTACTTTAGTTTACAGTCATTTGGTTTCAGGTTGACATTGTCAGTCCATTTGTGAGCACGAGCATATATAACAGAATTCTTTCTGTGTATATTGACTGACTGACTACCTGCTTCGTAGTAAACATTGTGTGTCAGAGTATGTCATTATCAATTGCTGTCAATAAGTTGCCTGTTTTAAAATGCTTCATATGCTGAAATTACGAAAAACTAAAGAAATTTAAAAGCAAGCACATGAGTCATTTTGTCAATACTAAAAAGGTTAGTTTGTATTACAAATTAGCATTCGTTTTAATGAACAACATTAAATGAAATTTCAATGTTGAAATTTATAATCAACAATATCATTACCAAATGCTTGAAAATACATAAAAAACTTCGCAATTACTTTACAATTTAATAAAAATTAAGAAAGTCTAACTTGGAGACAGTCTATGCCTAAGACACTTAAACATTTTTTAAAAACTTATCAGCAGGAAAACCGGAAATATGCAATTATATGTTTTTTCTGATGCATTCAATTTAAGATATTTATCCATTGTATGTAAGATATTTATCCGTTTCATAAATTTTGGCATCAATTTTTTAGTGCATATGTTTGCATATTTTGCTAATAACAGCATTTATTAGCATATTTCAGTTTTAAGAGCATGTTTTCGACATTTTTTTTCGTTTTTAAAGAGCATTTTAAAACTTTTTAGCGCATAAGAGGATTTTTTGTGCCCTAAAATATTTTTACATCGAAAACAAAATTTTTGTTTAAAATTTTGACCAGGTCATGACATTTTGGAATTATATGTCAATTGAAATTTATTGCGCATTTATATCTCAATTAAGCTTATTGCCTCTTACCAGGATCTAAGACAATTTTTGAAACGTCTAATGTTCAAAATATGTTTGTATACCAATAATATTTACCAAAAATGCTTAGATAACATACGCAAATGCATAAAAGACCAATCTTTATGTATTTCAATAAATTAAACAATTGATGTCACTGGAAAAAAATGTTACAAAGAATCATGACCCCAAAAATTTTTAAATAACACAGTTGTTTCAGACAAAAGTGTACAACTTTTTGAAAATTCATTAAAGATATTTAACATAGATTTGAATAAAAACTTGATTTTACTATTTGTGGCAATCGCTGCACCATATATAGTAAAAGCTACAAAAGACATAAAGGCGTTTTACCCTTAACTAACGCATAAACAAAGTAAACAAAGTAAACAAAGTCATTACAAATGTAAGGAAAGTGTCCCTGAAAGTTTCAAATAGAGTTGAAATTTTAAAAGAAATGATTCCAGATATACAATTGCTGCCCGAACCAGATATAATTCCTTAAAGAACTTGGCTTGCGGCCAGCAATTACTACGCCTACAATTATAAAAAGATCTTAGAAGTTCTAAATAAAAAACACAAAAATGTAATTGATTTGTATTGCTTCACACTTCGGTTACATCGAAGAGTTACTTAAAAAACTAGAGACCAGTGGCCTAACATTAGTGGAGCAGTATGCCATAGTTAACTAAGACGGTTCAGAATATTGACAAGATGGAAGATTGTAATACAAAACTTAACAGTTAAACTGAGCTAAAGCATATTATAGCAAAACACTAAGTAAAACTAATATATTAATATATAACAAAAGATCTGAGTGCATATCCTTCAAATCAAGTTCTAAAATATGATGATTCTCTAAGAATTGTTATCTTTTAAAAATGACCTCATTGCGTCAGTAGACGTTGAAATAACATATAAGATGTACAAAAGTGTTCTCAGATGTAAAAACATCGCTTTTCATTTAAAAATTTAAGTCATTAATTTGTTAGTTTTTGCAACAACAAATTCCAATAAAACAAAATTCTGCTTTATTTTACCAAAAATACTAAATTCTGTATTCGGATCTCCTTAGAAATTAAAGTATAATTTTTTGTATTCTGTTGTATTGTTTTTTGTATTGTTAATTTTTTTATGTCTTGTATAAAATATATTTGAAACATATTTAAATAAATCTCTATTCTATTATTTAACAAGAAATTTTTGTTTTTTCGAGCATATTTGAAAATTTTTAGATCATATTTTCGGATATTTGCTGCATATTTTATGCGCATAAAACACTTATTTTAGGAGCATATTTTTGGTTTCCCCTTATTTTCTAAGGTATTGCTAAGATCAACAAAGCAATCAAGCATCAAGCATATTTGAAAATTTTTAAATCATATTTTCGGATATTTGCTGCATATTTTATGCGCATAAAACACTTATTTTAGGACCATATTTTTGGTTTCCCTTTATTTTCTAAGGTATTGCTAAAATCAACACAGCAATCAAGCATCAAGCATCTTTAAACATTTTTAGATCATATTTTTGGATTTTTGCTGCATATTTTATGTGCATAAAACACTTATTTTAGGAGCACATTTTTTGTTTCCCTTTATTGTCTAAGCTGTTGCTAAAATCAAATCATGAATGGTTTTTAGGACAAAGAGTTTGTTACAAATAAAACCAAGATTAAAAATAAATCATGTTTGTACCCGTTAAACAGAAACTGAAATTAAATCAAGTTTAAAAATACAAACACAAAAACTTAATAATCCTGATTAAAATCTTAATTTTACACCCCAGTTAACGAAGTGTCTTGTATGCTTATAAGGGATACTTGTACACCCTCAAATTTGAAACTTTTGATTAGAAGAAATATGTTTTCTAAGATAACTGCGTGTATATGGGACATTTGTTTTATGACATTGAATTCGATAATAAATAACAATCAAAAATACTAACAATTGTTACTTGATTTGTTATATGTGTTTTGATATACACCGTAAAAAAATTATTATTTATTTTTTTATTTCTTTTTAGAAAGAGATTTTTGCACCAAGATTCCAATGTGAATGCAAGTCTGTATTCTTTTTCTGAAATCTATACAACTATAATTTTATTAGACATCAACTTTAATCAATTCCCTCTGACCTTTTGCATTTTTTTTGGATGTAATGGGTGAATTTTTTTTTTTTTACTTGGTTTTTCTGTGTAAATTTTTCCAGTGTTTAAGCAAGATTTGTGATATGTGACAATGGTTTGTCATTTCACCAAGAATAGATTAACTTAAAAGAAACGCTTGTAATTCACTGGTTTTTATTACCAAAACTCGTGCTGTGTGAGAAATTATGAATGAATTATCTTCAGCGATAAGCATCTTACGTAAATAAGCAAAATTGCAGAGTTAGGTGTAAAGAGTAGCCAGAGACTGTTTAAAAGCAGTAAATGCATCCTGAAAAATGCACTGTTTGTGTGCGGTTTGTAAGTTGGCAGCACCATTTGGCCGTTCTTAAAGAAGAATATTGAAAATCGCAACGTTATAGGTCAAGGTAACGTGGAATGATTACCGAATTTTTGCCAAAAATGAAAAAGTGTTCTTGATGACCATGTGGTTTCAACAAGATAATGTCACATGTCTCACTGCAGAAACCAAAAGGTGAGTTTGGTGAACAACTAATCTCACGTTTTGCAGCAGTTCATTGGTCTCCAAGATCATGCGATCTGAGGTTAACAGACGTATTGTTTTTGTCATTATATGTACTGATTTATGGATAACTTCTGATTTTTTAATGTTTGCATATTTTGTACTTTTCAAAGGACAAAGTAGCACTGCAGCAAAGACTATTTCTGTAATACATAGCTAGAGCGTTTTGGAAAATTGTGACATCAAATTCTTTTAACTTAAAAAAACTTATACAGGGTGTTTTTTTTAGAATTACATAAGCTTGAAGCATAATAAAACAAAGAAATACACTTTTAATATCAATGAAATGTGCCTTGTTGGACAGAAAATGGCAAAGCGCAATCTGGAACACCAATTTTTACGAATTTTTTTAGCATATGAGGCTGTGTTTCACATATAACTCTTCAGGTGTTGATTTGCACGACAAGACAAGTGACTTTACATAATACCAAGGAAAATAATCCAAGACAATAATCCAAAGAAAATAATCCCATAGTCCTTAGTGGCCAATTAACTGTACTATAACGTTAAAATACCTTTTACCAAAAGTTTCTTTGAGTAAATTACTTATAGTGTGCGCTGTGTGCAAGGTGGCTTCGTCGTGTTGGAACAACATGTCAGCAAAATTAATGCCAGCTCTGGTGTAAATGTATCCATAATGATATGTGAAACCAAACTAAACAAAGAGAAACTAACAGCTGTTAAATCGTTTTCAAATAAAGCAGTGTTGCCAACTCAAAGTTATGAACAAACCTCCAATACTTATAATGAATTTTTCAAATTTTGAAAGCCAAAGTACAAAAATGCGATATATATAGGGTGGGCCATTTAAGAGTTTAAATTTGCAAATCCAATAAAACAAAAAACGGTTTGAAATGTTGCCAAATTTATTTTTTTTTTTTTTTGTGAAGTACAATTGTTCCGGTTATAAATGAAATACTATTTCATTCATATGGGTGCCACGGTTGGCATCTCAGTACCCCATTCGATCGGACCAATTTTCGAGAACTTTTTCGAGTGTATAGGGTCGTATCTCGGCAATGGCAATACGTATGTTGACCTTTAAATGCTCAATTGTCTCTATTTTTTCATCATAATACTTGTCTTTAATGGCGCCCCACAGAAAAAAGTTTAACGGTGTCAATTCGCAGCTTTTAGTTTTCAACTGATAGCAACATTTCGTCTAATTAAACGGTTTGATGCAATAAATTGATTGTAGCATGAGATGTGCGGCAAGTTGATCTATCCTGTTGTAACCAAACATCATTTACATCAATATCATGAAGAGCTGACGCGAACAAATCGGTTATCATGGTGCGATAGGTTTCTCCGTTAACCAGATTCGTTGCATCTTTAACATGGAAAATATGAGATCAAAAACTAGCAAACCATTACGCTGCTGTTTTTTTAGGTGCAGCATCTTCTCAGTAAACTTTAAAATTTTGTTCAACAACATTTTCTATAATAGAAAAGCAATATGACGGTTATGTGTTGAATCTTTGCTCATTGCAGTACTGCGATTTTAAAAATATCTTCTAACAAATGAAGCTTAAAATATCACCTTTTAAATGGCTTTCAGGACACTCAATAAGTCTGTAGGATGACACATAGGTGGCGTTACTAGAATTTTGTTCATGTGATTTTATTAGGTACTAACCTTCAAACGACACGTGTATAAATAAATATAGTTTAAACTAAACAGTAGCTTGATAAACATTATCCGAACTCTGCTCCATTGAGGCAAATGATACAGAAGTGGATTGCTGAATTTAAACGTGATCGTACCAGCACAAATGATGCAGATCGCAGTGCCCGCCCAATTGAGACTGTTATTCCAGAAAACATCAAACAAAATCTACCAATTGGTTACAAACGATCGCAAATTGAAGGTGCACAAGCCAGCCGACATTGTGACCATTTTTTTTTTCGAACATTTTGGTATGCGAAAGCTCTGCTCAAAGTGAGTGCCGCATGAGCTCAAAAATCTTGCCAAAAATCGATGAAAACGATGGCAAAATTTAATAAATCGGGCCTCGAATTGCTAACCCACCCACCGTATTCTCCAGATTTAGCGCACATCAAATTTTTCCTATTTTCAGATCTCAAGAGAATGCTTGCTAGAAAGAAATTTAAGTATTAGCCATTACTTGAGGGCTATTTTAAAAGAAATCGTACTATAAAAGTGGTATCGAAAAGTTAGAAAATTGCTATACGAGTTATATCGCCGTCGAAGGCGAGTTTTTGAATAATAAAATCGAGTTTTGTCAAAATTTGATTCTTTTCTTACTTATCCTACGGACTTATTGAGCGACCATAATACATAGTATTGCCTCATGTAATTACTATTACCAGAGATCTTAGATTTTAGAGCCATCTATCGACAATTTGTTTTTGCATCTTCTTTCAATTTAATTTGTATTTTTAATGAAATATTATCATTGAGTTGTAAATAATTTCTTCAGAATTAAAAAAACAATTCATTTCTTTCAGTGTTCTTCTCTACCGCCTTATAACACAATTTTTGGCCACATATTTTTTATAGGCATCGATCTTATTGTTCTTCCTCTTTACCGTATCAACCACGAAACATAAATACCATTAAAATTACGAAAGAAATCAAAAGAACAACAACAAAAAGTGCAAATTTAACGACGTTTCAATGTCTGCTTACATTTGATGTGTAATTTTACAGAGGCACACGTACGATGTGATACTCTTCCGTACGCTTCTTTTTTGTTTTGATTCATTCGCAACATGTCTCTCCGGTTGCATTTGCAATAATGTCGGTCCTGCTGTTCATCATATCAAGTAACTTTACAGTCTTAACGTACATTGATTGATGACATTTCGAATAACAAGCGATGATTGATGCATATTTCACACATTTTCGCATCCTTTCGTTTCATTAGTTTTCCCGTATAAAAACGTTAGAATTTAACGCGATGAGACCATAAGAGGGAGGAAGTGAAAGAAAACCTTATACAATAAGTACTTAGAGTTTATTGTATTGTACTTATTTTTCTTTTTCGGCTTTTGTTGTTTTTATTTCTCATTACTTTCCTATCAAATAAGGAATACCTATGGCTGCCGGCATTGTTGCGTGAAGTTATTAATCCATAGATTATGAATTTCAAGGATAAAAGGCTGTGTGTTTTCATTTATTGTAAATATAGTTGACGATTATGAGTGTACCAAAGGAGAAATAATAATAAAATTTAAAAGTGACACGAGTCCTGTTCGATCATCAGTGTTGCGTTTAATTTGTTATGGCATTTTTTTTTTAAGAAAAAAATTAATAATGGGTTACATTGTGGTTTTAATGTTATTTGGTAATATAAGATAAGAAATGTTTAAAAAACATTAAACGAGGTATTCCAATAAGACGTTCTATTTTCAATAGCCCGCCATTTTAAATGTTGTCACATGAGTCAACCTGTAACTACTTTACAGATGAATAGTAAAAATCACGCCATGAAGAGTAAAACAATATGCGCTTCAAATTTGCATTGAAATTTTTAAGTTTAGGGTCGTCCTGAAGCACCTTTGTGCTGTTGGGACTAGTTAATAATGTTAAGAACCGAACGAGTGCACGTCATTAAAGAAAAAGTGAGAATATTGTTCAAGGAAACCCAGGCTTGTAAAAATCTCTCTTATTTTCGGCATGAGACAACAAACGACAATATACCGTATTTGGCCTAAAACTTACAAAAGTCTTAAGGCTTTCAATTTTCAATTAATACAAGTACTCATTCATACCGACCATCAACAACGTTCTGTTTTTGCTGATTATGTTCTTGAAAATCAATAAATTGATCAGGAATTTCATCGAAAAATCATCTTGTGTGATGAGGCTCATTTTCCCTTCGGAGGATGCCTTTACAAGCAGAATAGCCGTATTTGGGGCTAGAAAAGCCCAGGAGTTCTTGTTGAAGAGCTTCTTCATAACCAACGTGTAACTGTTTGTTGCGGTTTATGGTCCGGCGAGTTCATTAGACCTTACTTTTTCCAAAATCGGGCTGCATTAACTGTTAAGGTGATTGCGTTGCGTTATCGAATTTTAAGACATTGATTTTGGACGACGCTTGTTGAAAATAAAACAAGACGGGGTGAAGAGTTATCTGACCGTGTGACCTCTCGAAGAGGCGATAACAACTTACCACCAAGGTCTTGTGACTTTTGTTTTAAAGAGATATGATAAAGTTAATACCAATGGCCTATAATCGATTCAAGTTATCGCGGACATACAGCTGGGCGAGGTTCCAAAGTTCTTTGTCAGAGCATTATTCTAATGGTGTTACTTTTTCTAAAAACAAGAAGAGACTTATACGAAGAAGCATAGGGAAAAACTTGAAGTTCTACATCAAGCTCATTTCATCGTCTCTATATACCCAGCACAGCAAATGGACCAATTTACTCGCAACATATGGGTACGGAAAACAGATGATCCTGGAGTCTCTCTGAGAGAATTTTTAGCCGTAACGTCAAGTCGAAGTGGGGCTCCTTTGAATTCTTCAAGGCTCAGGGTCCGGGTGGCATATTCCCGACTCTGATTCAGAAGGGCCTGGATATTATACTTGATCTGATTTTCAGGAAGAGCAACATTTAGTTATATTAGCAAATGGTCAATGTAGTTTTTATACACTGGCTGTGAAACTGGCGTCTACGTCTACGACTTCTACTTTAGGGAAAAGACTAAACTCTTCAACCCTGTACGGCAGATCCACTTAGCATATTGTAAGGCTGGATCTACATACGCCGAATACTCTTTGTGCTGGAGAAATAGGCTTAATTGATGTTGAAGGAGACTTAGATAATATTGGCTATCACTCATCCGAAACGTGGGATCGAAGTGTGTACTATCTTGCAAGTTAGTGATATGCTAATAAGTAGAAAGATCAGCTCCTCGTTGAGTCGATCTCGGTTAGGGGTCAACAAGGGGGAGTTCTCTCTTCGTTGCTTTGGTTCCTAGTCTTGGACAAATGAACTAGCTGTCATCGTTGTTGGCAAGTACGACGCTGCGTTGTCGGATATCTTCCAATGTTCTCTTAATCTCATATCTGCACGGTATGATGAAGAGGAGTTGTCGGTCTTTTCGCATAAAACAACAATTGTTCCGTTCGCAGGAGATTGTAATTGAGCCGGGGAACTCACTGAAGAAAGTGGAAATTGTGTTATAACCAGAGGTGAAATGACTGGAAGCTACCCTCAACGGACAATGACAATCTTTTACATGGGTTGCTTTACAGATAAATAGGTAGGTCTCCAAAAAGATTTATTAAAACTTAATATTACAACATTTATTAGAAAAAACAATCATTGATTTTAAAAGCTTTCTATTCTTAAAGTCTAATCAGAAAAATTTTATACAGATTTCAACTTTACATAGGAACTTATTGAAGCAAAAAAAATCGTTTCACTATAGAAATAAAATTGACAAATTTTATATTCAAATTAAATGCACTTCCTACTCAAAAAAAAAAAAATAAAAATTGTAGACAAATTTTAAGTTCCCAGGCGGATTCAAATAAGCAACAGCGCATTAAAAGTAAATGCAAAAGAAAATCTCTTTTTAAATTTTTATGCAACAAAATACTCGCAACAAATTAAATGCACGTAAAATGTTAACGAAAATAGTATGTATGATATTCCCTCACTCCGTACGATACAGAATTGTATACGAAAGTGAAGCGAAGGTAGTCTGGTGTGACTTTGGCAAACTTGAAATTGAAAATTGTTGCAACAATAGCAACAACAACAACAACAAATGACATTAACTTTAACTGGAGGGCACAATTATGCCAAAAAGTAATTGTTGGCATTTGCTGATGACGCCGTTTTTTATTGTTGCTGTTTTTTTATCGCTATTGCTGCCATTGCTTAGCGTTGGCTGATTCTGGCGTGCACATTCGAAATTTTAAGAACAATAAAATTGCATTAATTTAGCGAAGAAAGAAAAAAGATTTTTATTTATTTATTTTTTTTTTTTCAAAAAATAAAAGGTTTGTGAAAAAGCAGAGCCAGTATATAAAAATTAAGACAATCATTTATGGAGTTTTTTTATATTTAATTCATTTTTTTAATGGAATACGCTAAACAGGAAAACGGTTTAATAATAAATGAAGTGAAACAAGTCAGTCATAGTTGAATAGAGTCTACTCTATTAATTGGTAATTTCAGAGCATTATGAATAACATTCTCATTAAAGAAATTATGAACAACATTCTTATTTTTTTTTGTCGTCACTCCTCCTACGGCTTTCCACAAAGTATATATTGCGTTGTTTCAGTTTCTTTAATCAATTTGACATTTTTTAAGCGAAATAGATGATTAATCCGCTGTAGCTTCCTCCATATGATTTTTTTTTTTGTGCGTGTGTGGTGAAGATCCTTGCTAATTGGTGGTGATCTTCACTTTAGCATTGTAATTTTTTCCCAGTAGGTGCCGTGTTTTTCCTGATCATTCGTTTGATGTTGTTTGCCATCATCGCCAGAGGTATGTGGGAAGGTCAGGGGGGCTTTTTTCTTTATTTTTTAGATGGAGTTGTTGGAGGTAAGTAGAAGTTTTGCTTTTTTATTATTAAACATTCGAAACCACAATTAAATTTTTTCTTCGTCATGTTCTCTGCTGGGGCTCAAACCTGGGTCGTTTGTGTTCTTATGCGTGCGATCTAACCACTACATCACGCCACCCCAAGATTCTCATTAGATATAAGAAAAAAATTCTCATATTAAAAGAGTACGGAATACAACGAAATACATATAGTCAGCGACAAAAAAAGGTACACACCCTTATTCTCAAGAATCAAGTTTTTTTTTCCAGTCTTTAAGGATGCGAGATATTAAAACATTTTTTGTTTTTTTTTTTTTTAACTATATTTAATGCTTTACAAAATTCTTAAGAAACAACTACAAAATTCTTTAATAATGCCGTCCCTAAAATAATAACGTTAGAAACATCTTTAAACTTTAACAATTTGGAATAAATTAAAAGAAAATGTGCTTGCTTAAGCAATGCACACAGATTCCACAAGTTTACTTAAGCGAAATAAATACTATTTACAATATATGTTCTTCTTCTTTCCATATCATCTAAAAATCTTAAATTCTGTTTATACTTAGCTAAGTAAGTTATAGGTTTATAGGTACATACAGATACGCGGCAACGGTTTTTTAAACACAACTCAGGGCTTTTGAGGTATTTTATTGAATTTAAAAGGAGATTCATGTTGTACTCTACAGCAATTTGAAAAAAGAATTGTAAAGGGTCCGCCAATTATTATTTTTATTTTTGAAAATGCTATAAAAAAAACTACTGAATATTTTTTCAAATTATTAACCTTCCGGTTAATAATGGAAAATAATTTCATTCAAATGGCTGCCTTGGCTGGCCATGCAGCAGCTTACACGATCGGTCCAATTTTTAAGCACATTATCGATTGTGTGCAGCTGTATTCCACCAATGGCTTCACGAATATTGTCCTTTAAAGCGTCAATTGTCTCTGGCTTGTTGGCGTAACTCTTATCCTTGACGGCATCCCACAAATAATGGTCCAACGGTGTCAAATCGCAGCACCGAGGTAGCCAAATGACATCAGCTCTGCGGCTGATAATGCCATCTTCAAAAACAGGGCGCAAAACATCGAGTGTAGCTTCGGCTGTGTGGCACGTAGCGCCGTCCTGTTAAAACCAAATGTTGCTAATATTATCCTCTTCAATTTTTGTGAACAAAAAATCGTTCAACATGGCCCAATAACGATCGCCATTGACTGTAACGGCCACTCCTTGTTAATTTTCCCAGCGATGTTCAAGCGTATACACAACCATATTCGGTCAGCGGAAGGATAAAACTAATTATCTGTTATGAGCTAAGTGTTACCACCATACACGAAATAAGCAGTAGTTGAAAAAAAAAACCTTAGATAGCGGACCCAATATCACTTCGCAGGTATTTTACTTCATTCTTATTTTAGCATAGTTTTTTGCCCTGTATACTTATTTTTGACGCATAAAAAATAGAGTACCTTTCGTTTTTGTTGTATAACTATTAAGGAGGTCGGACGGTTATTATTCGACCGGCTTGAACCGGTTTTTTGGTTTTGACTAAGTGGTTTTTACGGTTTTTTAAAAATTTTAATTTTGTGAATACCGAATATTTAGCACGAATAACCGGTTAATTTAAATAAGTATAATTTTAATAAGTTTGTATATTTCTTATTGCAAATATGATCGTCGTTTAAGTATTTGTATAAATTTAGTAATTATGTTTGTATATATGACCACCTTAAAAGTCTCACAAAGAATTTGAAAATCAAAGTATATGGAAAAAGATATGCGCCCTTGAGCAACAATAACTTTTTCTTATTTTCTTTTAATAAATATTGATTTTATATATGGAGAATGATCAATTAGACTCATTGAAAGCGACCCACAAACGACGGTTTCGAACGGTATATATATTAGTTAGTGAAGTTTTTCACAGCGTAAATAAACATAACCAGTTGCTAGTAATTTTGTGAGGAGATATCGCTGTTGAAAATTGTCAGGCGGTGTGGCCTGGTTTTTTAAAAATCGCTATTTTTCGAATTATTCGAAAATCGGTTTTTGAAAAAAAGTCGAATAATCGATCTCTCTAATAACTATAGTTTTTGTAAGAATTTTGTTGCTGTCTTTTATGGATTTTGTAAGCCGTAAATACAATTTTAAAAAACTTAAAATGTTTAAATTTATCGCATTTTTAAAGACTGAATAAAAACTTAATTCTAGAGAATAATGGTGTGCATTTCTTTGACCCTGACTGCAGATCAGAATATTCCTCGTTTGTTATTCTAAATGATAACAGATTGTCCTTAGCAAGCTTTATATTCCATATTTAGAAACTGTTTCGCCTGATCATTATTTGGCATCAGTACCCCAAAAGCAATGGAAGTTTTATACCAAAAGGTGGACAATATGTATATATGGCCTTATGTAAGTCACTTTTCAATTTTTGGGTATTTTTATATTGGTTTAACGTGCTCGCTATAAACTCTTCCTTGAAAAGTTTACCTAAATAAATGCAAAATACGATATAAACAAGGCACGTAAAATGCTTGCCTACTATTGTTATTGTTGTGAAACCTGCTTGTTAATTCACCATTGAGAGAACTGGAAATTTGAAAACTTATTTATTTCCTTTGCTCCTCTTGGGATCATATGGATTTATCTCAGCATCTCTGCCTTGTTTTAGTTTCTTTGCGGCTAAACTGATGATTGGTCTACTGTAGTAGGTCTAAGGCAGAGATGTGCAAAAGTAAATATGTAGTTATGTAAGTGAGAACATGGAAATTACTCTCTTAGAGAGAGTAAAGTTGATGTTCTAAAAATTTTAAAAAAGGCAACATACATCCGCTTTACATGTGCACTTGTCGCTGTTTCAGTGACAGCTAATATCAAAAGCGAAAGAATCTTTTTAAAATTATTTGTCTGTGCCTTAAAAAAATTTGCGTACATTTACCATACATCTATCTCTTTGACGACTAAAAGCAAGGGCGTAATTACGCGTGTGAGTTGATCGGGGACAAAAGTCTCATGAAAAGCTCATGACTGGTCTAAGATGAATAATGGTACTGCGTGGTGCTAGCTGCTGTAGTGATTCGTGACCTTGTTGCTGCTTATCATAGGCTCATAACTTTTATCTCTGCCATTTTTCTGAGAAGTGGATTTACCTGTACCTGATACTTTGTAAGTAATGTTATCCTTTTTTACTTAGGGAAATCAGAATGCTTCCTGGATGGTGATGTAGTAGTGCAGATCCTTGATACTGCTTTTCATAGACTTCTACTATTTTCCTTTTCCTTTTTCTGAGTGGCATTGCCTGGCCTTCCCATGATGCCCTGTAAACAGAGTATCTTAAATAGATTATTTAGGGAGGGTTTAAACCTCTTAATTATTCAAAACATGAAATCTTCAATGGCATTCGATTCTGAACTAGCTTGGTATTGTATGCACTATGAACAAATGTATAAAAGCCGCTTATATTACAGTTTCGTTATTTGGGATCTACATATATGGTTACGACATTCAACTAAGTGAAGATGGTAATCAGTATGATTCGTTTATGGTATTCGTTCAGTAAACTAAGTAGCTGTAATACGATGTGGAAGGAAATTCCAAAGTGGACACTTATACGATTGTTTTTCATTTACGCATTATATACTAGCATATAATGGACACTTTAAAATTCCGACAGTCCGACTCAGTAGATTCAGTGTATAAAACCATAGATACTGACTATTGCGACCTTTTTAAATGGTTGCTTTCATGGATTAAGTTTTATTCTCAAAATCTTTAGTCCACTGTGTATATGCGAATGATTTTAGAATGCGAAAAACAGATCAGGACATATCTTATAATGCCAAGAAATATAATCAAATGGATTTATTTTGGATATATACGAGTAATAAATTAATTGCAAGGCTGCAAAAAGATCCCTTTAGGATGTGCTCTGCACATAAGCACATAACAGTGAAGGTAGCCTACCAGGAGGTTTTTATGGAAACAGTAGAGTTCTAATGCGATAAGTTTAGTAAATATGGTAGCCCAACTCATAGCAAAGTTCGCATACAGTTTTGGTAAACATATTTATTATAACGCTTCTGGTGTTAAACTTAATTACAATTATTTCTGTAGCTCACATTTAATTTTAAAATCCATATCTTATATATAAAAATGAACGTGTGTTTGTTGCTTTGGTTGTTGGTTAGTCAAAAAGTGAGCGGGATAAAACAAGGGGGCGTGGTACCTCCATACAAAGAAAGGATTGATTGTAGTATATATTGAGAACGATTACAACCAAATTTTCGGAATTCGGTCTGATTGAAGTGGACGGAATTAGACAAGTGGGCATGGTACGTCCCATACGAACTAAATATTTACGTCTGTATATCTTGATAACATTTAAAGTAAAAGCTTCTGAATTTGGTCTAAATGATTCCGTAGGCAATTCAAAACTATCAGGCAAACACTAGGCGAAATTGGACAAGTGGGCTTGGTACCTCCAATACAAAATAATATTGGTTTCATTATATCTTGAGAACGTTTAGAGTTAGAGTTTCATTGTTTGATCTGAATACCTTCATACTAAATTCAAATCATCAAGCAAAAAGTGGACGGAATTTGACTAGTGGGCGTCGAACATTCCGTACAAACTAAATATTGATTTCATTATATATTGAGGACGGTTCAAGCAAAAACTTTTAAATTCAGTCTGAACGACTACGTAGTCAATATAAATGAGCTGGACAATTGGGCGTGGTACTTCCCATATAAAGTAAATATTAATTTTTGCATATCTTGAGAACGGCAATAGTAGAAGTGTCTCAATTAGGTTCAAATAACCTCGTGAACAATACATATCATCAATTAGTCACTGGGCGACATCGTACAAGTGGGCGTGGCACCTTTTATTCATACTAAATATTGAATTTTGTAAATATATGTGGAGAATGACAACTACTAAATCTTCGTTATCTACCAACATCAGGAAAAGCGGGTATTGTACAGAGCGCACCGGATAAAAGCTCTTTTTATATGTGTACTAAATATGTGTTTGTTTGAAGACTGTATCAGCTAAAAATCTTTTTGGAAGGAACAAATGTTTCGATTTTGGCCGGAAGGAGGCAAAATGGAAAAACGGTAAAAAATTTAACTCAGATAGCATTTATGATAATAATTAAGTGGGTAGAGCGAAGGAAACCAGGTTTTATCAAGTAAATAATAAAAAAAATTCAATTTTCTCTTGACTGTTACAAACCGAATTCTGTTATTTTTCATGTACTGAACTTAACATACAAACAGTTTTGAGTAGCGCATCGTGCCAACCTAAAATCATCAGACAAAATGACTGGTTTGGTAATTCTTGAACAGAAGGCAAAGAAAATGAATTGTACTGGTATAATATGCCTTTAAGGGAGATTTCGTTTACTTTGAAATGAAATACAAAAAAAAGATTGGCAAAAGGCTTAAAGTAAAATGAAATGAAGAGGAACAGTGCCAACAAATTTAAAATATATTTCGCATACAATACGAGTATAGATAGATAGCACTTGGGCGATCATCATCTTTATTTTTTTTTTAATTTGTTTTTTACTGAAGACTATGAATACGTCGCTGATGATCGTGACGCTTGATTAGGAACCTGTTTATACATTTTTATGTTTATCTTTCGTTATCTTTCGATCGTTTTTTAACGCATTCATGCATGCAGACCATATTTAGAAGTAGGTGTATGAGGTACCAGCTATAGAACCAATAAACTTGTATTTGCGCTATCGGTTAAAAAAAGATTTATGGTATCGCTTATCGATGGGAGAGCTGCAGATAAATCAATGCAATTTAACGCAAACACGAGAATTATGTTGCACAACAGGAGACTGGTTTTTTTCATAATCTGTTGCTGCTGCTTTGATTTGTTGTACGGCGAATACAACAATTTTGTTCATTAAATTCTTGCTACTTTATGTGTAGCATCATAGCCACAGGCATAATGCAAGTCTGTACGTCGAGTTTGTTTGTCTCTGTTACACTGAAAGTGTAACAAGATTTCAGCGTGTGTGGGATGATGTCGGCAATGATGTGGAGTTCGTTTATCATTTTAAAAATACTTTTACTTTCATTGTTTCAAATATTTTGATATTTTATTTTTTGGCGTATTGAAGAATTGTCTTATTTATTTAATTAATTGATGAAATTTGTAACAAAAAATAAGATATTAAACAAATTAGAGTAAATTTTTTAACCCACATGATCCCTTAAGACTAGATTTGTTAAGTTAAATGTTAGTTTATTTTATATTTTAAAAAATTATTGGCAATCAATGAAATTAAACACAAGTTTCAATTAAAATAATTTATTTTGATTAGTAAAATATATATGTAAAACATATATGTAAAATATAAATGTAAAATGTATATGTACATAACTTATGTAAGCATATTGAAGATTTTTGAGTACAAATAAAGTTTTTAAAAATAATTCATACATTTTTGAAAAATTAATTTCTTGTAGCATAGGTCACAAAAAGAGTTCAAGCACAATTATCTATGATTTTAATTACTTCGATTTAAATGAAATTTTGCCAAATAATAACTTCTAGCAACAGCTTAAATTTTAGAAGAATCAACCTGCTATTGACTCTACAAAATGTATCAAAAACAGGTAAAAATTAACTTTTAACAACGAATAGTTTAACCTCCTGCAATACATAAGGGGTTTTATTCTTTTAATAGACTAGTGCTTGTATAGAAACGGACTTATCTTCGTTTCGCCACAATAAGCACCGTAAGCCGTAGAGATTTATATTCCAATTATTGGTCAAGGTTCAATAAAAATTATACACACAGGGTGGTCCAATCAAAACGCACAATATTCATTGTAAATAAAAAAAAAGTTCTTAGAGAATTATCTTCAAATTTTTTTATTTGGTTATGTGTGAAACAAAATGTCAACCAATTGCGTAATGCGTCGGTCCATATTTTCAATGACTCTGAGACATAATTGAGGTTCAATGTCGTTAATGTGCCGAATTATCTCATCTCTTAGCTCTTGAATTTTTCTTAGCTTATTGACGTACACTTTTTCTATTAAATAAATATCCCTATGATCGTGGCGACCAATTAACATCGCCACATGATATAATACGGCCATTGAAAATCTCGCGCAAAACAGCCATTGTTTTGTAGGCTGTGTGATAACTGCTTGAACGACCTCATTTTCGATGGCGTACAGCCCTAAGACGCCATCTGTCCATGAACCGCTGGGTGAGCTTGCGCATGTGTTTCAACATTTTCTATAGACCCGATTGGCTGAAATTTGCGCACTATTCTCCCGATTGTGGACACATTTGGTATATTATGCTGATCAAACAAATTACGAAGTGCACAAAATGTATTTTGATTTGAACGCCCATTTTCGTAAAAGGATTCAACAATCGTATCGCGCTGCTAAATTGTGTACCTCTCCATAGTTGAATTGTGGCAACCAATTAACATTGCCACGACTTGAGATAATACGGCCATTGAAAATCTCACGCAAAAAAGCCATTGTTTTGTAGGCTGTGTGATAACTGCTTGACCGACCTTATTTTCGATGTCGTACAGCCCTAAGACGCCATCTGCCCATAAACCGCTGGGTGAGCTTGCGCATGTGTTTCCACATTTCCTACAGACCCGGTTGGCGGAAATTTGAGCACTATTCTCCCGATTGTGGGCACATTTGGTATATTATGCTGATCAAACAAATTACGAAGTGCACGAAATGTATTTTGATTTGAACGCCCATTTTCGTAAAAGGATTCAACAATCTTGTCACTTCTAAATTGTGTACCTCTTCATAGTTGAATTTTTGTCAAACACTGACACAAAGAAATGTCAAACTAAGTTGGGCATAAAACTTGTCCTTAAGGTGTAACTCACAATTAACATCGTGTATTATGGTTGGACAACCCTTTAGTAACTATGGTTTGGACTTAAATCACGAGCAGAAATTAGTGTATTAAACTGAATTGCAACCAATGCCGCTCAACATCTTACTCAAATTGAAACACTCTGCTGGAGTCTCGTGAAGCATGAAATTATTACTCCCTCTCAGCGACCCACTTTATTTTAAAATTGAGTCATAAAAAGTCATTAGATGATGATGAAAATCATATGTAGATCCATAAACAATAATTTGATTTTGTCGAACTAACAGGTGATTGAAAGGTGACGTTTCAGGTAATACTCTATTACTTTCGAATGAAATAAGGAAATATGCTACAAAAACATGTCAGTGTCACAGTGAGCGGTTTGGTCAGCTAAGCTCAGAAAATTTGACAACAAAACAAACGTTTTAGCAAGGTTGACATACAAACTGTCAACAAATAGCTGCGGTACTAAACGTCATCTACGAGTACATGACAGTTCAGAATTATTTAGAAAGGATGGCAAGCAAATTCGATATTTGAAAGCCTTGAAATGAAATAACGCGAAAGAATGTCATTTACCGAATTACTATTAGAAATTGAGGTAGGAATCTGTGATGGCCTTGAACGAAAGACGGGGTATTTTAGAGAACATATATACCACATCAGCGACCCAGGTCATCGAAACACCACACGGTAACAGGAAGGAACGGATCTGAACAAAAAAAAAAGTAAACAGGCAGACATAAGATCATACACAGCCACTCACCTTGAAGAAGCTGAAGAACCAACGCGTCGAAATGACTTACTTAGCAGCTACAAGGCGATAACTGAAGTAATATAAAATGCATCTCAAATAACACTTTCGCATTATTAGACAAGCATCACAACCTTTTAACTACAACCGATCAGCTTCGAAGATGGAAACAATCTGCCATAATAAAACAAAATAATCAAAATTTTTAATCTAAGATCGAATATTGCCACTTAGTAATACCAGACACAGGCAGGATTCAGAAAAAGCAAATCCTGTTCACCTCACTACACATCATCGCCGAACAAGCCAGAGAATTCAACTTTTCGACGACCATTATATTCGTCAACATTGAACGTGCTTTCTTTAATAATCATTGGAAGAGCATGTGAAACGCCCTTGACCAAATTATAAACCTCATCACAGACATGTACGGTGATGCAGAAAATCGAGATCTACTAAAGGGCTGCGTATCCGAACCATTTCGTTAACGTTGGCTTTTTCTTCTTCTGCTTGGCGAAGTCATGACTACCACCAACATCAAATCACCGAATGAAATTCAATGAACGGTATTTACCAAACTTAATGATCTGGACTACGCTGATGATTTGTGGCTTCTTTTCTATAAATTTGAGCATATAGAGCTAAAACTAAATGCCTTACATAAAAATGCACTTAACGTTGGCCAGAAGTAGTAGTCGCAAGCTTACCCTCAACTACACAATAATGGAGGATATCATCAGTTTCTGCTAGGAAGAGGACATATAAAATCTTAAGAGTCAGAAATGCAATGACGCTCTTAAAAAATATAAGAATCAAATAATCTCCAGCTGAAGATTAAGACCAAAATTATTATATATGTTTTAAATCTGTACTATTTTATGGATGTAAGATGTGGGGTCTCAAACAGACATCTATTAACGAGCTGCAAACCTTTTCAATTAGATGCCTAAGACGAATCGTGGGTTGTTTCTGGCCCAACACAATATCAAATAAAAAGCTACATCGTACAACAAAATAAATCGCAGTTTCTGAAGGCATTAAGTAAGGAAAATGCGGTACAAATTAAGGTCGACGGCAGCACTGACATACAATCCGCAAGGCAATCGATGCGGACAAAGAGTATATGACGATCCATAGTAGTGAAAGATCTAGAAGTAACCAATTGTCGCTAGAATGAGGCAACAAGTATTGCACCATATATATATGATTTGATGGAGATATTTAATTGAGATCGTTTGCTCGCCAGTTGGAGAATAGCGGAACATCATCATCGTCAATGTTTTAGAAAGACTTACATAGGCAACTATCAAGTAGATGGTAGGCAGTTACCACCACAGGCACCATTGGACATCCTCAACGATGTTGGAAGGGAATTTTATATATATACTATACTAAACGAGGGCTTTAAAATTGATCAAAGGCATGCATTATTCAATTACATTTTTACAATAACAATACAAACAATGCTGCATTGTAACGAATTCCAAACAGATTTGAAGCTAATCTTTGTGGGCAATGACCCTCGACAAACGGTTTCATAGCTTGAATCAAGAGCAATCAAAGATATTTTTGGTGTTTAGTTGTATTGGAAGGAAATTACCTAATACAGCAGCTACAACCTGGTAAAATTATAAATTCTAATCTATTGTATTGCATTTCGTTCTATCATAACATTACCAGATCACACTATTTCATGTCTTTTTATAAATCAATTGCACTTTGAAAAGTGTTGCTGCCTTTTTTGGTAATTACGGTCATACGTATAGATTATCACAATGAGTCAATCTTAGAAATTGACTTTGAGTCGGTTGATATAACAGAAAATATATGTAGCACTCCTTCTTTAAGACGTCCAATAATAGAAATATTTTTCACCATATTTTGTAACAAAACATAAAATTCCTATTGCTATGCATATGTATGTTTTCAAAAATTTCTTCTTTGCTCAGAAACAGAAAAAAATTTGCATAACACAGTGCTATTAATTATAATTAAGACGCCGGAATCAATTCCATTGAATTCAATAACTCTATTTTCTGAAAAGGCCTCTTTATGCTATTATTTAAAGGTATGTTTTTAATTTTAAGTTTCCACCAAGAACATGCAGTTCTTTTACATTTTGCATTTTACTCTTCATTTTAGATAAAAATCTTTAGGTTCCATTATCTTTAGTTTAATAAAACGGCCATATCAATACAATAGATTGGTTCTTTGCTAAAATTTAGCCCTGCAACATTTCTAGTTTTTTTGTTGTAGCATGTTTTTGATTTTAAAGCGTTAAACATCAAAGTGAAAATTTGAACACAATAAAAACGATAAAATAATAAAAAAAGAAGCAACTTGTCCATGCTGTCATTTCAATTAGCAGGCTTTCATACAATTATCGTGCTTACATCTTCTCTCGTATCAAGTAGTCAGTCATTCAATTCATATGATGGATTCATATATAAACATGCAACAGAACAAAAAAAAAAAAAAAAAAATAAGAAAAAGAAAAAGAACAGGCATGTAAGCAAATATAAACAGTTTAAATATAAAACATACGAACATATGGTAAACGTTTAAATATTGGGTGAGGGAAAACTCGATTTTAATCTTATCGTTAATAAAGATTGGTTGTTGATAACATTTTCTAACTATAATTTATGAAATTAAATGCGCCCTAAATACAGGAATTGGAATGTTTTTATAGACTAAACTGAAATAAAAATATTGGTCCTTTATCTTCTGCACACTTCCATTTGGCTCAAAAATTTCAGAGTGATGCTCATGAGACCTGTCAAGAACCCCACATTCACACAATATGTGTTCCGCTATCCCTGACGCTTGTGGGTACAGTCCACAAACATCCAAATCTGCGATCACCATTCTCTTCAAATGCGCTCTTAGTCTACAGTGGCCCGTAAGAAACTCCGTAAGCAAATTCAAGTCCGTCCTGCTAAGCTTGAAAACCTCAGAACGACAACTAAATTGCGGACTCATCGCCGCCCTAGAATGGCGAAGTTTCCTTCGAGCTTTCCAGTGTTCCTAGCATATGGCAATTTCCCAAACCTTGATTATATTGAGTATGGTAGTGAGTGGCGCTGCATAACAAGGTTTCTGACCGATATAGGGCCAACGCATCCGCTATTTTATTACCATCTACTCCACAGTCCAGGTAACCAAAACAACTGGACTTTATTTCCAAACGAAAGCTTTGGCAAAATATCGTAGTAATATTTGACCAGTCTAGATGTCATACGATTCAAGCCAAGTGCTCTTAAGGCAGCTTGGCTGTCAGAGAATAAATTAATGGTCTTTCCCTTGAGCCTACTGTCTAGGTTGATCTCCGCACATGTAGCAATGGCCATTATCTCAGCCTGGAAGGTACTCAGTGATCTTCCCAGGGCGATCGTCAAGTCTCGGTGGGGTCCATGAACACCAGCACCGACCATCAATCATTAAGTTGAGCCAAGGGTATACCAATTTAGATCCACCTCACTCCGAACTAAGGCCCCATTAGACCAATAATCCCGGTACGGAAATTCAACCCTGAAAGTACAGATTTAAAGACATTCAGGCTCCGCGTATAATGGACAGACTTTTCGATGCACTTCCGTACCCTTTGGCTAAAAATTTTGTCGCTGAACATGCACATAAGTGATAATGGGGCGAATAATAGCGGCTTATATAGTTAATTTCATAATATGACGCCTACTTTTTCCTCCATTCAATATATACTCCGCATACCCATTAACAAACTGCCACTGTGGCTCTTCATATTCAATCGAAATATTTTCCATTTAATGACGCCACATAATCAATGTGAGTGTGTATGTGTGTGTATTGAAGATTATATGAAAGTATCAAATCGTAATACAGACCATCATATTCAAACATGCCGTCGTAATCTCATTTAGAAAATCGATTCTTGTGGCTCATAATTTGCTCTGCCTGCGTTCAATATTACTTCGCTAACACACACTCTGCCTCGTAAACCTATCCTTAAACGTAGCAACACATGAGGCATATTGGATATTGTATTTAAAAGGGATTTTATACATGGGGTATTGCTTGCTGTATATTTGTTTTTAACTTTAGTTAACAACAAAACAATAAACAAGTCATAGCAGAGAACATGAAGCAGTAAAGAGTTGCTGCAAATGCAATACATTTTTGCGGTATTATTGGATGTCTAAACTGTCATAATTACTGACAAATGTTGCTACTTTTCAGATTGCCAACTTTTTTTTCTCTTTTACCATATCACTATATACGCACATACATACATACTTACATATATGCGTACGTGTGTGTTGCTTTTTGAAGCCAAAAATTAAACAAACACATATGTTTGTGTATATGTCTGTATGTATTAGTTATGTTTATATTAATAATCAATGATATTAGTTAACTGCATCATTACATTTCATATATCTGATTGCATTATTTCGTTGTAGCTGATGCTGATGCTGTTGTTGCTGCTGTTGTTTGGTGTTGGCTATTGGGTTGTTAATGCCACATTTTGTATGTTAAGAATATATTATGCCGTACAAATATTTTCGTGGTTAACTAAAGTCATTGAAATTGTTGTTTAGTTTGCAACATATTTACATAATGACAGCAACAAAATGAGAATTCATTTTGAGAAATTATAAACTGGGGGATAGGTTTTAAATTAAAAATCCAACTTGGAGTTCAAGAACGCCAAACACTTCTGTGAAATTGTTAAATAGTTGGCATATGAATTAAATCTGCCAAATAAAATCAAAATTTAAATTGTTTGTTTAGAATTTGTTACAACGCGATTTTTCTTGATAAATATTTTTAGGTTTAGTGACTTTCTTTGTCATCTGAAAGCACAATAAAGTTTCTTTTTTTTAATTTAATCTGAAAGAACAAAGATTCTAAGAACCTGTTAGTTGGTGCAAAACACCAACTGGGCCACTTTTATAAAATAGTTTGTATTCTGGAAAATCTGTACTCGATTAAACGTCTCATACTATTGAGTAAAATTTGCCTCAACAAAGTTTTCTCTGTTCATTCTCAGTTAAAATTAACTGGAAGCTAATTACACCGAATATTGCTTTAATTTGATCCATACACCATAGTAAACATGTTGCAATGCATAATGTAAATGGTCTTTTAACAAGTACTTTAATTTTCAAAACACAATTAAAGGAGTAAGGCTTGGCAATTATAAATAAAAGATGTCTATCCACCGCGATCAGAAATACAGATGTCGATTCTTTTAGCAAAATTTCCAATATAGTGTTGTAAACTGGTGGATCGTTGTCGATAAACACATTAGAGTTTAAGTTTTAAGGCATTTATTTATTTGCTTTTCCCTAATAGACTTGGAAAATGGACCATGAAGAACCATAAGCACATTCGGGACGATTACAATGTCCCTCTTAATTTTCTCGACAGTATGTTTGACTTTGGGATCCCAACTAGATAGAAACTTTCTAAAAACTTCCTTTCAATACCCTTACGGTCTACACCGAAGGCTCCATCATGCTGGACAGAGTAGGCTCTGATAAGACTTTCGTATAAAGTTAATGTCTTTGATTCCGAGAGACAAGCTGTAATCATTTCCATTACGGGCATCATCTCGAAGTCTCTACTTGTTCATGAATGCGGAGGTTTTTCACAGAAATTTCGGTTTATTCGATAAGGATCCGGACGATGTATAAGGTGCCTCAATCTAGTTAGCAGCATGAGATCAAGTGTGGTATCGCTAAGCTCTACTGGACCAACTTGTATAGGAAAGTCTAACTGTCTTCTCTCATTACATCGCACTATTGTGGCTCTGACGGGCCCTTGTACTATTGGAAGGCATGCAGATTCGGAGAAGCTGTGGTTCTGAAGAGAAATAAACTATTCTTGTAACTCACTGAACTTTCCACGATAAGGGTTATTGCAAAATTTATTTTGAAGTCGAAATGGTTTCCAGTGGAGACTGTTTGATCCCTGGGTTAGCTTTTACGCTTGTAAAATAACAATGGGCCTAAGTGGGACTACGTGTGAAATTATCCCATTAAAGCTTAAAATAAGGCAAAAATTGATACATTGCGGTAACAGTATGATTCCAGTTTTAGACTAGAACATCTAAATGAAAGGCTAAAGTAATATCATTTTGTCACTTGATTCCATTGCAGGCTACTAAATTTAATAATTTGATCACCTTCTTTTTATTCTCTTCCCTACGTTAAATGTGTTTATATGCTGCGAAAATAAGAAAGTGCTGAGGAAATATTTTTTAAATTTTTTTGTTGTGATTCTGAATGACTTCAATATAATTAAGAATGTGTCATTCGACATTCTTTATATGCAATCAATCGTAAAAATACCACCAAACATACCGCTCATTTATTTATGCACTTTAACATACATTCATATGTACATACGTATGTACACATATACATATGTACGAATATGTGTAAATGTTTCAAATTACATATACATGTGTAAAATGTCAAGAATTCCTATGTGCGTCTTTTCACTCTCTTTCTTTCTAGAACAGCCAGCCAAATAATGAGAAAAGTAAACTTAAAACCATTCCTTTCATCCCATGTAGAAGTTTGTATAACATGTGTCAGCTAAATGGAAAAAAACCAAGGAGAAGCAGCAAAAAACAAATAAAACATTTTAGCATAAAATTAAGATTAAAGGGGATCATTATAAAACAGCAGCCAACTATCTCCCCAAATAATATTGAAATTTTGCAACAAATCATACGGACGAGTAGCATTTTATTTTGCCAACAATTCCTTAAGAAATCAAGCATTACGAAGTAAATAAATAATAATAAAAATTTCGAAAATTATTTGGGTGTGGCAATTAATTTAACCTTTAACATCCTCAAATCATCATCAACATTTTTAATAAATAGGTGGGGTTTGGCAATGTACTGAAAGATTTCCTTTCATTGATGAATTGAAATAGAAAAACACATGTATGGGTAGCAAGACGTTATATTCTGTCAGGATTGGCACTTTGAGTTACTATAATTACTTTGAGTGACAGCTGATTAATTACTATTAATTTATATTTTATGTTAAAATATTTACTTTAATTCCAATAATGTATTGCTAAAGTTTTGTTTAATTTTGGTAAAGAAAAGATGTGAAAATAATTGATGACATGCGGTATGTTCTGGGTGTTTGTTCTTATATGAGAAACATTTGAAAGTGGTTTAAGGAAGAAATTTTATTAAAAGAAATTAAAAAGGAAATTGATTGTTAAAACTAATGTTTTTACTTAGATTAGAATTTTAAATTTTAGCATATGCAACAATGTTTTTGTTATCCAACAGGTGTATATTGAAAAATATGACAGATTTTACGCTTGACTAGGTAATATAACAGTACATAGTTCCAGTTGCTACATTGAGTTCAATTTTGCTTGAATGAAATCTTTTAAAATGGTGGGTTATAATAGTCATGTAAAATTTAAATATTAAATATAACTTTTTGTATTTTCTTTATAATTTTTTTTTACCACTCAAAGTTAAAGTTGTAACACTCGTCCACGATCCACTTTATTTTAGAGACTATTAAAATGTTTTAATGATTAACTTTGAAAATAAGTACTGTTCGAAAAACCATTTTGAACATTTCTATGCGACAATTTTTTTTTACACAAAATAGTTTTTTTGGCTACTTTTTGAAAAGAAAACACTTTATTTCACTACAATAGTGTAAATTTGTTATTATTTAACCCATTATTGCCCAGCCGTTAACTTCACTTAGCAGCATTTTAAACAGCTATAAACTTAATAATATATAAAAAAGTGAACTTTTCTTTCAATTACTCTTTAATTTAGCGTCTTTTACGAAAACAACTTCGAGAATATATAAATATTTTCATTTATGTGCCTTTGGCAAACATTTTCGTAAACCTGAAAAAATGGCTCAATATAAAATTGACTTACAATCAACTGTTTTTAACCCGCATTTTTCTCCGAATTTAGCTGAAGTAAAAAATTTGTGTGTTTGTTACGGTAATTTTCGTTCGGTTAAGTCTACTAATTTTTTCGATATTCATTTTGTGGAAAAATAAGAGCCTAGGTAGGTGGTAGGTAGGTATGAAAGGTGGTACGGAAGTACCCCAACCAGAGACCACAGTGGCCCATTGTGGAAAGACCTTCCCACGAAAGAGGAATGAAGAGAAAGAGTAAAAGGAAAAGAAAGAGGAATGACAGAGAAACAAGAAAGAAATAGAAGAAGAAAAAGTGTCAGAAAGAGTGCACAGAAACACGAATGTCCAAAAGGACCAGGCATCACCTAAGGAGCCAGCTGAGACCTGACAGAAAGCCCTCCAGGTCACATATCCTAGCCGACGCAATATCACCCAGCCCATCGAAAGAGCCCCGCTCCAGCAGCCTGAGGCGGCGCCCATAAAGAGCCAGGCAGTGACAGAGGGCGTGTTCCACAGTCTCCGGCTCCCCTGTATCGCCGCAAATACTCACCCTCAGAACGCAGTGCCTAGTCACAAAGCCTATCACAATCCTAAGAGATTCCCAGATTGAGAACCCACTCCGTCCTAGAGCGGTCAGGTCGCAGCCACAACAGTCTGGAGACCCTAGAATCTCCCCTGCTCCTCCACTCTACAACGGTCCCAGCTATCAATCAAGTCTCCAAAGAAACCAAGCGGTGGTTTCACAGACGCTTCCACCTGCTCCACACTCCCAGCCGCGCTGACTCTTGCCAGTTCATCTCTAATCTCGTTGCCATTTACACCAGCATGCCCCGGAACCCAGCACAGTTTAACACTGCACACAGCCAGGAGCGACTTGAGGGTACTCCTGCACAGTGCAACCAGTCTTAAGCTGACACAATTCTCCCGATTGTGGACACATTTGGTCGACCATGCTGACCAAAATTCAAGTGCATGAAATGCATTTTGGTTTTAACGCCCATTTTCGAAAAAGGCTTCAACAATCTGAACGCGCTGCTTAATTGTGATTCACAATTAACATTGTGTATTATGGCTGAACCACCCTTTATATTCTGACAACTTTTTCATACCATACCGACAAGCATATGGGTAGATCTACATCACAGTCCGACAAAATATGACTCCGAGCACATTTTCTCTTCTGCTTTCTCTTTTTCTTCGACAAAAAACAGATGACGAATAAAAAGAAAATAAACGGAAAAATACAGTGCGAGAAAAAATTTTTAACAAAATTTTTGTGTTTATTTTAAATTTCTTCTTAATTGTTTTTGTTGTTCCTTGTTATTTTTGTAACTGCTTTTTGTTGATTTGTGTCTTTTTTTTTTTTTGTTAAAATATATATGTAGACTTCAAAAGCGTGAAAGCACTCTTTCCAGTGTACACACCCATTTGTGTCAGAACACAAATGCCAAATATGCAGTGTGCGTTTACATCAAAAATATATATAAAAGCATAAAATGTTCATTTGTATGGTGAATGTATGTTGCTTTTTTTAACAAACATATCTGCCCACTGCTAAATAGACTTTCCACCTCAACTCTGCAAAACCCACTTCTCCATCTTTTTCAAAATTAATATATAAATATATGTACCTTTATTAGACCTAAAAACCTCTATGTATGAAGTTTTATTAAAATTGGTTAACGTTTTCGGGTACTGGGCAATAATGGGTTAAGAATATACATATATACATACATACAATATATACATATATACAATTGATAAAACTTAAAAATACAAGGGATCTCTACAGCGAAGTATTTTTGTTTTTTTTTAGTTTAAATTTCTAGCATTTTTTCGTTATTGAAAGGCATTTCAAAAAAGCAGAAAACAAAATTGTATAAAAAATGAACCAACTTACATGAATTATGTCAAATAAAGTGTTAAAAGTTGTTCCTGCTTTTTTTAACACAATTTTAAACTTTTATATTTATTTTATAAAAAATATTATAAAAAAAAAAAAATTATATAAAATATTTAACACAAACTGAACTGAGTCACACTGTGCTTCTGCACTAATGAATTTATAAAGTTGTGATATTTTGAACAAATAAAATAAGCATTTAAAAGACTAAACGAAAAAAAATTCATATATTAAAATATTAAATACCATATATGTAATTGAAGAGCAAATTGACACTTGGCAAAAAGTTAAAGATAAATCAAATGTCGTTAGTAGTATAGTTGAAAAATAAAACGAACTAAAAAGCATTATTTAAATAGCACATCTCTAAGCGATGCTGTTAAAAGTAAAATCTGAATAAATCGTCTAACTTATTCTAACGTAGGAGGAGCATAAAATTACTCGCAAGGTGTTTGATCGCATACTAAATAAGAGAAATCTAAGACATACATATATTGGCCATGTCAACAGCGTAAAAGTAATTGTAGGGAGATCATCACCATACTTAACATTTATTGACTTCGAAAAAGCATTCGACAAACTCAATCATACTATATACAGCCTATAAAGCCAAAACTGCTAAAGTAAAAGTTTATAGGCCAACGATAGTAGTATCTATTGTAATTAATCATCAAAGCCCCGTCCTATTTAACTATGTCCTGGACTAAGTGATGCATATAGCAATTATACAAAAGTGATGCATAACACTGGAGGCCATCTTACAGTTTTGCCGATATGCAGCCTACAGTCCTGTTAATAAACATTTATAAAACTGAAACTTTACAATTAAACAGAGCAAATGTAGGCCGAAACTCCGTATGAAGCCAAGTATTGCTAAAATTGTATACTTATGCAAATACAGAAAGACAAATTATAAGTAACGAAATAAAAGAGGAACTAGACTCGTTTTGCTACTTAGAAAAAAGTCAACTTTTTTTTCTCCGTCACTGCTCTAGGGAGCATATTGGCTTTCCACAAAGCATCTATTGCTTTGTTTCAGTTTCCTTAATCAATTTGATATTTCAAGCTAAGTAGATGATTAATCCGCTGTAGCCTCCTCCATATGATTTTTTATTTTTATTTTTTTTTGTAGTGGTGAAGATCCTTGCTAACTGGTGGTTATCTTACTTTAGCATTGTAATTTTTTCCCAGTAGGTGGCGTGTTTTTCCTGATCATTCGTCTGATGTCGTCGATGATACTAAAGGAAAATTACAGAAAGACCAACACATAAGCGTTGCTAGGGAACGTGGCATTCATCACCCAGCACTTATCAACAATTTTAAAAAATCGGGATACACAAAGAAGCTTGATGAAAAATGAAGCAGTTATGACAATAATATATAAAAAATATCATGGCAAGGTAAAGCTTTGCAGATGGTGGCAAAGCCAGGATTGACAGCAAGAGAGGCAATGCTGTGTGTCTGGTGGGACTGGAAGCAAATTTATTACTATAAGCTTTTACAACCTAGCCAAATTATTGATTTTGATTTATACTCCCAACAATTAATAGGACTGACGCAAGCAAATTAATTAAAATGGATAGAATTGATCAACAAAAAAGGTGTTGTGTTCCATTATGGCAACACCAGATCACACACATCTTTATTGACACGCCAGAAACTGAGAAAGCTTGACTGGGAAGTTTTATGAACCCACCAGACCTTGTCGCTTCAGATTATCATTTGTTTCGATCTCTACAGAATTTTCTTAATGGTGTAAATTCAGATTTCTAAGAGGCCTAGAAAATACAATCGGATCAGTTTTTTGCTCAGAAAAATCAGAAGTTCTACACCGATGTAATAAAGGCTTATACCCCTACAATAGCAAAAGATTTGGTTTAATAAAACTCATTTTAATATAAGAGAAAGGTGCTTCATATCTGGTCAAATTTGTAAAAGAACATTTTTGAACATCCACTATTATAAACATTCACACTGAGCACAATTGCAGGACACTGCAATCCGTTTAATGTATTGCTGTTCTTCCAGTATATAGTTTATTAAGCAGATCTTCTGCCTGCTTGATGAACTCCAACACCCTCGTGTGCATGTATTTTCCTTTACATTTCCATATAAATCTATGAAGAACCTTACTCTCACATAGTATGTAATGCCTGTAAGCAAACTCTACAAACATCTACATGCGTGATTGCTACTCTCTTTAGATGCGATCTCAATCTACAACAGCCCGCAACAAAAACTATCAGGAATTTAAGATCCCTCCTGCTGCATGATAACATCAGAGTTGCGCCCAAATTATGTACTGATCATCCCCTTAGCGTGCCTAAGTTCCTTTTGACTATTCCAAGCATCTCCTAATTGCCCAATCTTTGATTAGAATAGGAATAGTAGTAAGCGGTGCAGTTAGGAACACTTTATGTCAATTATTTTATCTCTTTGTGGAATGACTAACTTTCGGTGTGAAGATGTATATACTGCTTAATGTTCGGACAGAACGCTTAACACCGTTACCGATATATACACAAAATAATACTGCGTGCATACCGACTCCAAGAATATAACTTGCAAAAATTTCACTAGCTAATATGGAAAAGGCTGTTACGCTTGGTAAAATGAATGTTATAGAGTTGATGGCTATGATATAGAGGTCTACGTCAAGGCTCCTTACTGTGCAGAATCACTTACTACCATACCCAATCTAATCAATAATTGGGAAATTGCCAGATGCTTGGAACACGCATTAGGGCGGCGATCAGTCAGCAATTTGGACGAAGCTCTGAAGTTCTCTAGTGTGGCAGGCCAAATTTGAACTCCCAACTGAGTTTCTTACGGGCCATTTTAGGCTGAGCGTCAGAGACAGCGGAACAGATATTGTGTGACTTTGGGTTCCGGATACACTTAGATGGAAATGTTTAGGGAGACACAGAGCCCATTGGATGACATATGCACCATTATGGTTTCAGATCTGCTGGTGTTCATTTAGGAGGCAGCATAATAATGATGTTGTCAAAGCTTCTCGATGAAAAACTGAAATACTTACGCACGAAAGATGATTTAGAAGAAGTTGTGGTGAAAGTTAATTCATTTACAAATCAAATGGATGAAATATTACATTAAAAAAAATGGTCAGCGTCTTGGAAATAAATCAAAAATCACGAAATTATTAGTAGTTTAGAAAAATAAATGAAGAGAAAAACATAATAATTCATGGAGTTAATACCTCCGTTTCTTATATAGATACGGTTATCCAGGTGTTTAAAAATGATATTATGATAACATTTGCTATCGAATGTGAAAATATACGTAAGCACATTGAAAATGAAAGCTTTATGAATTGAAATCTGAACGAGACATACAAAAATACATCGAATGTGAGAAGTTCTGGCTTCAGTATAGAACGTGATATTAAAAGCGAGCGGAATCAAGACAAAGAGGTTCTTATACTCCCAAAATCACCTTTATTCTTTTAGTTTTAAATCAAATAACAAGCAGAAAAAAATCAGTTCATTTTCCTTTATAAAACCAATTTTATAAAAATTCTTAAAATTTTTTCCCTGAATTTTCTTTTTTCGTCCTTCAAACATTGTGTTTATAATTAACAGACATCTGATAAAATTCCCACAAAAATAATATTCATTCATATCATACAATTCGTTGGCCAAAATATTTTTGTTATTTTTTATTTCATTTTTTTTTTACTTTTACATTGTTAAGCAAAAAAAAAAAAAGAAAAACAAAACTTCAACCTAAAAATTTGCCATGTGTAGTCGGATATTTTGGGAATGTACAAGAGAATACAATATAACCAATGGAATAATTGACAATTTTTTAAATATTTTTTTTTTACTTTACCTATCAGATCATCAGCAAAAACCTTTATACAAACAACCACCATCACTGCTGAGATTGACCACTACAACTGACTTTCTGAACAGATAAGCAAGCAAGATTAAAACAAACTCTCAGTTCTGAGCAGTGTCATCGACGATTCGGTATATTGTGAGAAAATTATTCAAATGTGAAATGGAAAAATTTATAGCGTATAATCACCATCAACGAAAAAAAGAAAAAGAAAGGCAAACAAAAATAATTAAAAGAAAATATATAACGGGTCCGCCATCTAACGTTTTTTATTCAACTAGTGCTTATTTCGTAAATGGTAACACTTAGTTCATGTCTGATTTGGCAGATAATTAGTTTTATCTTTCCGCTGAACGAATATGGTTGTGTATACGCTTTTTTCGCTTCGCTAAGTGGGCCTGCGATCGACTTACAGAAGATGCTAATTTTGCCAAAAAAAAAAATAATCTTTTCAGATGAAGCTCATATTGGTCTTGGCGGGTATGTAAACAAGGAAAATTGTCCCATTTGGGGCACAGAAAACCCGCACGCATACATTGAAAAGCCGATACGCCCAACACGAGTCACTGTTTGGTGCGGATTTTGGTCCAGAGGCATAATTGACCATTTTTCTTCAAAAATGAGCAAGTAGTGGCCGTTACAGTCAATGGCGATCGTTATCGGGCCATGTTGAACGAACTTTTGTTCACAAAAATTGAAGAGGAGGATATTATCAACATTTGGTTTCAACAGGACGGCGCTACGTGCCACACAGACGAAGCTACACTCGATGTTTTGCGCCCTGTTTAAAAAAAAATAACAAATTATTTGGCGGACCCTATATATAAGAAGTGATCAACGTAGAACGAAAAAAGAAGAAAAAGTATTTCAGTTATTTTATATGTAACCAGAAATAATAAAAAAGAATATACTTTATACATACATACATACACGTATTCTTAAAATTCAATAAATATTTATGAGCTTTATAAAATCAAATAAACAAGATAAAAATTTTTTATTTTTTATTTTCTGTATTTTTTACTATATTGGCCACATATGCATTAATTTAAAGCAAAATTGGAAGAAATATTTATTTACGCATATATTTCAACAATATTATCACCCACCAGATTATGAACGTCATCACCAACATCGTCATCAAAAGGAAAAAGCCTCAAAATAACCTTGTCAAGCTGTTGTCAATCACCTCAGCTTCACATAGGCCAAAAGAGAAAAGTTCTTAATTTTCTTTCCTATACAAATATTTTTCATTTTCTTTTGCTCCTTTCTTATTCTATTTACATATATGGCATAAAATCATATTTTTATATTTTCTTTGTTAAATATATAAACAAATTTAATTTATTAGTTTTATTTTTATGGTATTTTTTTAAGTTTAAGTTTTTTCCCATTTTTGTTTAATGCAAAAAAGAATGCAAAAAAATGAAATAAATTTATAATGTTATACGTACTAGTATTACGTTAAAGAATAAACCCTTCAAGAGTTTTAATTGGTTTACTATTTCAAATTTCACGGTTTATTGATTTTAAAAAGAAATTATTTCCATAAAATAATATTGGTTTTCTTATCTGCTCAACATTTTGTTTTTTTTTTATTTATTTATTTACAGGTTACAGACTTCAAAAAATTTTCCACAAATAGATACGAAAAACTACCCTAAACTGGAATCATTTCCCTATATTGAAGCGAAGCAACGCACAGTGCGTTGTCCCATAGATCTCAAAAATCAAAATATCACACATTACATATATTGATAAAATATATATTTTTTGAAAGCTAATTATTGGCTGAGTATAATACTAAGCGATTCTTTTTTTCGAATACTTCTCTATATTGTCGTTATAGGGCGCTAAACTCAACTAATTAATACTAAAAAAAAATGAAGTTTAGATAGATATTTCAGAAAAATAGCTGTAAAAACCCTATTTAATAAAATAAATTAAAAAGTTCGGTTACTTTACAATATTATAAGCAATATGGGAAAAAAAGGTTTAAATTGTGTTTAGTGTATTCATTTATTTTTTTCAACTTTGAAAAACGCACTTATTTCAACAAAAATTTTATATTTACCAAAATTTCAAAGATTATTAAAAAAAAAATTAATAAATATACACACATTTTTATTTCCATTTTTGAAACTATTCAATATGTTCTTTCAAATAAAAAACAATTATAACCAACTTTGTTCTAAAACTTCAAACATTTTGAAATTTAAAAAACCTATAATTTAATGATGCTTTTATAAATTTTACTGATTTTAAGTAGCTTAAGGCAAAAAAAAAATAAATAAATAATAATAATTTGGTTAGTGAACCTATATGTGACATATTAACCCAGAAATAGTAAAAATTATTATTCAAATTCCAAATTTGAAGTATACAGTGGTGGAAATTAGGTTAGCACATTACTTAATCGTAATTGTAGAATGAAAAATTTTTTACGTGTTTATTATATTAATCATTTATGTCATAATATGTCACTCGTGATTCAAGGAATTCGTAAAATTAGCTTACTTTAGTTTTGTTCGTTTCAATTTGTTTATTTTGTGTTAGAACAGGGGAAAACCCAAAAAATTACTGAACAGTAATTTAGCACAAATTAAAAAAAAAAATATTTTTAACAAGAAAAAACAAAACAAGTTATTTTTTTAACTAAGTACTTGGTAGTATAACCCTTCTTCTTAATAAAATTTTCAGATTTCTCCGGCATAGTATCTATAAGTCCTTCCATAAATTACTAATATTTTTAGGTTTAAAAACAAAAATGTGTTGCCCTACATCATTCTATGGATTCTCCACAGAAATGAGATCTGGTGATTAAATTATCCAATTAAAAATGTTGTTTCTATTTTGCTGTAAGCAACACATTCACTATACGTGGAATGTGTTTTGTATAAATATAATGCACAAAATACCATTTCCTCTGCATATGGAGTCATTGTGTTCACAAATATTTCCTTCTAAGCGTACTGATCCATTTCCGTACCTCTATTAATTATAGAATCAACCTGCTTTAGTCTTTGATGTCTACATATCTAGGGTTGTGTTGCATGCTTGACGAACCCCATATATAACATTTTCCATCAGATCCAAAAGGAAAAAAATTTTAATTCGTGACGGAGATTGTTACAAAAGAATGGTTGCTTAACTGTGTGCTTGAGCACAATAAAATTCGGGACTTCAAGTTGTTCTTTGATACGTGGGCCTTATGTTGGACAATGCATTCAAGCAATTCTTTTTAATTTTTCTTCTACTTTGTGTTCGTAAGGAGATGTCAATACCAAATTTTGTTGAAAGCTCCTTTTGAATTTGAGTTGAGGATTTAAAGGGCCTGCAACTGAGGCTCTATAAATAAAGGAATCTTTTTACGAGTTCTTATTCTAGGCCTAGCGCTCTGTCTAATACTTTTATTTGTGCCATTGGCTTGAATATGAACTAATAAGTTGTATACCATCTTTTTGTAGCAGTTTAATAGGGGAGAAATATCAGAAACGATGATTCCACTCGAGCTTATCATATTAATAACCTCAAGCTACACTTTGTGCACTATTTACTGCCTCGATTCATTTCTATTTATTGTTTCATGATTTTTGTTACAACTTTTGAAATTAAACATTCACAAAATTTACCAAAATAAGATTTTGAACAAGAAATTAGTGACGATATCAAAATTTATAAAATGATTACATATTTCTTTAAATAAATTATACATAAAAATTAAAACCGCCAAAGAAAATAAAAAAAAAAGTTACGGTACATTTTGAACACACCCTAGACAACACGTGTAGGTAAATACTTTACTCAATTTTGATGAAAAAATACATACAGGAAAAGTGCCAACCAAATATCCACCACTGTATACAACATCGAATTTTCGCCAGACTACAATACATAATTTTATTTATTTATTTTTTTTTTTTTTTTGCAAAATCCACAAAATTAAAAACTTGTTGTTATTTGATTTTATTTATTTATATCAGTAACTAATACACCTCTACGGTAAAAAAATATTCTTTATTAAAAAAAAGTTGTATATAAAAACTATCTTAAGATAGCCTTTGTTTGATTTATATTTAAGTGGGCGGTGGGAGTGTCCATTGTCCTATTTTGTTAAGATTATGCACTGATCTATATTTTGTGCCAATAATTTTCTTTACGAAATTTCATTTATTTTCGACAACTCGTTCTATTTTTATCCATTCGCTCTATTGAATCGACACACTCTGTGACTTACCACAACACCGCTTGTTTGTTGAATTGACCGTAGAAAAGTTCCATGATGAATTTTTCTACCGAAGAATTATCTCCAGCTACGAAGTTTATTTTTAGATCAATGTTCAACAAACAGAATTACCGAATTTGGTGTGAAAAACAATCAGAGGTAGTTCAAGAGCTAACAACGCACCCTGAAAGGTAGACTGTCTATTGCAGTTTGTCTGCAGGTGGCATAAATAAGCCGTATTTCTTCAAGAACGATGAAAACTGTAATGTCACAGTCAATGGAAAAAGGTACTGTGAGATATTTACGGACATTTTTTTCCCTAAAATGGAAAAATTTGACTTGGTTGACATATGGTTTCAACAAGACGGTCTTACATACCTCACGGCACGCGAACTTACTACAATTGTTATTAACATTCTGATCAAGCACTTTTGCAGGACACAGCGACCCGTAGGATCTATTGTACCACTTCCGGTCTATAATTTATTTAGCAGATGTCGTGCCTTCTTCATGAACACCAACAGAACTGAAACCCTAATGGTGGATATCTTTCTATTCTCCATTGAGACCCTATGTCTCTCCAAACATCTCCATCTAAGTCTATCAAGAACTCGACATTACACAATTTGTGTTCTGCCACCTCTGATGCTGGTAAATACTGTCTACAAACATCCACATCGAGTTTGAGCGAGCAATTAATCTTAAGCTTTGCAGCAGTTCATTGGCCAGCAAAATTATACGATTTGACCACGCTAGTCTATTTTTCGTGAAGTCTCTCGTGTACTTATATGGAGTCGGCGGCAAAAATTACTTCCTACATATACCCCGTCTACCGTCCAGTTGTTCCTCTTGCAAGAAAAAACATGAGAAAATGATTTATGCAGTTTTTTGACATCAAAGTAAAAATAAATTTGAAAATGTTATAAAATATTAAAAACCAATCCAATTGTCTATCAATTCAAAAATAGATGACATAAAAATTAATTTTTACTTGTTTGGTTAATTTTGTTGCCCGGATATAAAATAATTTGATGGATCTACCACAAATCCCACGATATTTTCATGAGATGATAAAAAAACTTAATGAACACGTCAATTGCCAATAGATTTCGTAAGACTAAATCACATTTTATTAATTACCAAACACACTTCTTTAATAAATTAATAAATAGTTCGGTTACTATATAAGAAGTGTGTAAAAACTTCTCTAAATTTGAAAAGTGTGGAAAAATTATATGAAAAATATTCTTCAATGTACCCAAATACAAAAAAAGGTCTGTTCGACTTCTTTCTAAATGTGATGAGATATTTTAGGTTTCTCGATATTCAAATAAGTTATTAGCATGTCGCATAGTGTTATTTAGAATTTTGTCTGAAATTTGTCTGAAAAGAGATCGCTTTAGGTGGCAGCTGAAATTAAAAGTATAGAATCTCAAAACAATAACTAATAATAATAAAAATACTCAATTTGGGGAATTAGGGGGAAACACAACTAAATCTTTTACTGAATTAGAAATATTTCACTAGAAAAAAATAATAAAAATGGCACGGGAAAAAATCTATTTTTTTAACAAATATTCAACAGCTAATGACAATGAAATTATTTTAAAATAAAGTAAAAACCTCCGTCCGTCTTCAAGAATAACTTTGATTCAAATTACTGCGGATCAGCTTTCTATGGTTTTAAACTTATTTATGTCGTAAGATCGAAAATATAGGATCTTTTCACCCAGAAATCAGCCACTAATATTTTTCTTTCTCTTTTAAGTCTTTTCTTAACGATAACGGTGGAAATGAAACAAAAACTAATAAACTGTAATACAATATAAAGCTTCTTCTATCTGAAAATAGTGGTGCCACATTTGATTAAGAAATTATGACTTTGATTTTTTTATGACAGAAACCACTGTGCTTTGATGAGATACCTGCCGAAATATTGGAAAAATTATAGCTCATGGATGGAACACCTACAGTACAAACGCTGGTAACAATTGCATGAAATAATCTGTAAAAGTAGATGGCAAGCACAGATTTATCACCTCAAATAAAAATTTTATTTACTTTTGCAAATTTTTTGTGCTTTTTTTCAATTATCGAAACCTAAACGGTTTAAAAATCACCCATTATAAGCCTCATTAGGCTCATATCTCAAACGCTCTCTGTGACATATTGTATTAATCCTTTCTGTATATCATTGTAAGGGGTTACACGTGGGTTATCGAAATTTATTTTCATAAAGATATTTTGTTAATAAAATTCCTGATATTTTAGCCAATATATCATTTGAAATATTTCTGTTAGATAACGACAAAATTCTTTAAAATCTTTATACATATTTTTAAGCAAATAAACGCTTATATAAAAAAAATACAACAAAAAGATAAAAAAATCCATTGTGTTGTGTTATTGTGTGTGTGAATGTAGCATGGCATGCGATTATTGCAACATTTTAACATTTTCCATATAAAAACGTTTATTCTATCGTTCGTTCATTCATTCATTCATTTATTCACATCTTTATAACGATTAAACACAAAGGCCATTGACGGTGATTATAACGATAATGATGACGGTGACAATGACGATAAAAATGTTTGTCTGACGAAGAATTCGTCTGTTTAAATTCCTTGCCAAGGTAGAGTAGATAAATGTGGAAATACACACAAACAATCCTGGTGTACGATCTCTACTTATTACATTTATATTGTTATTGTTGTTGTTGTTATCATTATTATCACTTTTTTTGTCATCCAAAAGTATTTGACATGTACGTTCGAGTGTACACTATGTATGAATTGTATACACTTTCACCTTGTCATAAATCTTTCATTGATGACATTAATGGTGCAAAAAAAATGAAAAAAATGAGAGAAAGAAAATACCATTTGATTTAAGAATGTTTTTCCTTTTAGAACTTCGTGCTGGTATGCATGTGTATTGTGTTTCAAAGTATTGTGTGATTGTATTTATATTTCGAAGATGACAATGTTAGAAATGAAATCTTAACTGTTTCTTCTATTGCTTTTAATGTCATCGCTGGGAATGTGGAGAAAGAAAATGTCATTTTGTTATTTTCTGGCTTTTAAGTTCTTTTACTGATTTTATTAATTTATTGGCAAATATTGTTCCTGTATTTCAAATAAATTTACGTGAATGTGACTTTTTTCTTAATGTTATTGTTGTTGCTCTAATTGCTATTTAACAGGTTTTAAGTTAATGTAGGCTTCATAAGCTGCGAGCAAATTTAAAGAAATCTTTAATAATTTACTTTTGATCTTACACTTGTATCTATATTCCTTTCATGTTGGCGCTCGTTGCCTTAATCTAGCCTAATAAGTAGTATACTAATCTGTTTGTATGGGATTGTGGGCTTACTTCTCACTAAGGATCATTATAGTTTAGATAAATGTTTAAATTTTAACAGGCATAAACATCGGGTGTTTTTTTAGTAGTTCATAACTTTGAGTTAGCAACACTGCTTTATTTGACGACCGATTTAACAGCTGACGGTTACTTTTTGTTAGTTAGTTTGGTTTGACATTTCATTATGGACAAATGATGGTTCAAAATTTTGTTGTCCGATGAAGCCCATTTTTGTTTGAATGAGTACGTAAATAAGCAAAACTTTCACATTTGGCGTGAGAATAATCCACAAGCTTTTGTCGAAACACCATTACATCCACAGAAAATTACTGTTTGGTGCGCTTTATCGGCTTGAAAAACTTGAAAAACAATGATGGTCAGAATGTTACTGTCAACGGTGAACGGTTTATATATCTGACATGTAGTTTGAACTGGACGGAGAAACCACAGAGCGCGCTAAAATTAATTTAAAAGATACTTTCGATAAAATAGATAATTGACCACCAAGATCGAGTGATTTAACACCATTGGATTATTTTCTTCGGGGTTATGTAAAGCTACTTATCTACGTCGGTAAACCAGAGATAATTGAACATCTGAAAATTAACATTCACAGAGTTATTGGCAAAATACGACCGCATATGGTACCCATCAAAGCCCATTGCATTGATATTAAAAATATATTTCTCTGTTTTATTTTGATTTAAACTGGTGTAACTGTAAACATAAACCCGATATTAAGTGCTCCATACACTAACACTGTCGAGAGATATCCATGTTACATTATGCACGTTCTATGTGAGAACATTATCTCATCGATGACCTAGTTATTGAGGCAAACTTTGATAAACATTTTATTGTTTTGCCACTCATTGCAGATTTTCTGATCATAAATTGGCTACCGATGCAGTTACTGCAGACAATTGGCTGTATAATTAACTTTTCTTATGGTTATACCTGTCTTATCAGAACCTGCATAGCAGTGGATGACAGTTTGGATACTGGAGCGTAAAGTAAGCTGATATAATTTTGACTTTCACTTCACGAGTGCATTTTTGCTGGATCCACGCATTTTTTTATTATCTATCACAGCTTTCAGAAAACGGGTTCCACAGAGATCAGTGAAGAGGTTTGAGTTTTAATGTTTTGGGCAGTGTACGTATACAAAAAAAATGTGTTAAACAAAATATTCAAAAAATTTTAAAATTGAATGCTTCTAGGCAGATTATACCTTGTATTATTACGTTTGATTTGAATTCAGTGTAATTTAGCTAATCTTTTACCGTTTAAAATAAGCAGGTGATCAAACTGATGCAATCGAACATGGAGCTGGGGCTGCCAATGAAACCTTCAGAAAGGCCGCTGCCAGCTATCCCTTACATTGTAACACACACTACACTGGGCGTCTAATACACCTCTTTTTATGTAATTATCATTTCTTTATCCAAAGCGCAAATTAAACAATTTTAAAATCAACTTTATTATATTTAAAACGTCAGGGGTAAAAATCTTAAAAGACATATGTAAGCTAATCGATAAAAATAGTAATACACACTGAATACCGTATTTCTTTATTTCTTTTTTAGATTGATTATCATTAAAAGTGTTTGCTATTGTGTTCTTTTTTCTATAAATTATTGATTTTCTTGTTATTTTTGTATATTTTTTATGCGAAAATATTTGTACATGTACATATGTAATTATGTACATACATACAACATAAGCTACAAGTATACAATCTTATAAAGACAAATGAATGTGTGCTAAACAGAGGAACCGATTTTGTTAAAATTGGAAGGAACTATAGGCTATAAAAATTCAAAAATTCGACAAGGCTATGCCACGCCGATACAAAGTAAACATAAATTTTTCTATATCTTCCTAATGGTAACAGAAAAAATCTCTTAATTTGGGCCAAGTAGATCTATAGTCAATACAAATCAGCAGTCAAAAACTGGGAGGGGTTGGACAAGTAGGCGTGGTACCTCCCATACACAGTAATTATTGATTTCATTTTATGTTACGAACAGTTTAAGCTAAAATTCTAGAATTTGGTCTGATTACATTCACAGTCAATACAAATCATCAACCGAAAATTAGTAAGAATTGTACAAAAGGGCGTAGTACTTCCCATACAAACTATATAATGATTTTATTGTATCTTGAGAACGGTTAAGGCTAAAGTATCAGTATGTGACCTAAGTGATATCATGGCCAATACAAATCAACACTCAATAGTGGGAGGAATTATACAAGTGGGCGTGGTACCTCCCATACAAAATAAATATTGATTTCATTATATGTTGCGAACAGTTAAAGCTAAAGATCTAGAATTTGGTCTGATTACATTCATAGTCAATACAAATCATCAACCGAAAACTAGTAAGAATTGTACAAAAGGGCGCAGTACCTGCCATACAAACTATATATTTATTTTATTGTATCTTGAGGACGGTTACGTGATATCATGGCCAATACAAATCAATAGTCAAAAAGTGGGAGGAATTGGACAAGTGGGCGTGGTACCTCCCATATAAAGTAAATACTGATTTTAGTATATTTTGAGTACGATTAAAGCTAAAGTTTTAGAATTCGGTCTGATTGACTTCACGGTCAATGCAAATCATGAGTCACAAGCTGAGCGGAATTGAGCAAACTAAATATGGATTTCTGTATATCTTGAGAACAGTTAAAGCTAAAATTTCAGAATTTTATCGGAATGACTTTATATTCAACACAAATCATCCATCTAAAAGTACTTCAAGTTACTAAATTAAGTTTAAGCAAAGTCGTGAACAATACACATCGTCAGCCAGTAATTGGGTGAATCATATAAGTGGGTGTGAGTCTTCCATTCATACTAAATACTGAATTTTGAGAACGGCAACAATTAAAGCAGCGTTATCTATCTACATTAGCCAAAAAGCAGGTATTGCAGAAACACACTGGATAAGAGCTATCTATATATGTATGTATCTTATATACAAAAATTATTGTGTGAAGATTGTATACAGCTTAACGACAGATTCTATGTTGTCTTTCTGGTAGGTAGGGCTATCTCAAATATTTCGACTTGAACCGGAAAGGGACAAAAGGTGAAAAAAATTTTAAAAATTTAACTAAGATATGATTTAACATAATAATTAAGATGGGGGAATCGAAGCACAGCGGGTTTTAACTAGTACTCTATAAAAAACAATGTGACTAACTTTGCTTCTACGTTGTATTCTTGTAAGCGTGTAAAAAGTATTTTCTGTATTTAAATTTAAAATAACTGTCTGGTCGTCGTTTGTCAATACGTCCCATTGAAGATTTTATCTTTGAGTTTCAGTTCGATTTTTTTTATTCTTCATGCCATTATACTTGTATTGTGTTTGAATATTTGAATTTTTGTTGTTGTGTTTTGGTTTCTGAACAATTTAATGGGTTTTGTTCTTGTTGTTGTTATTGTTGCAGAATGTATATATTTTGCAGAAAAGAAAAAAAATTAAAATTTAAAAAAATCCATATACAATATAAAAAACAACATGGCATTAAATGTGACATGATAAACAAAATTGTAAAGTTGACAGGATTAGTAACTGTTTACAAGTAACACATATACTCGTACATACTCGTATACATATACATAATTCGATGTGGCAATGAAAGAGAGAAAAAACAACAAAAATGGAATAAAAGTATGTATTTTAGCATATGTATGTGTGCAAATATTTATCGAGTTGGGCAAACATTTTCTCTGAAAAATACACTATAATTGGATTTCAGACATTCAAAATTAATTTAAAACTTAATATTTTTTAGGTGACACTTTCGAGATGTTTCTCAAGGAAAACTTGTGCTTAAAACCTGTATAGAATAATACACTGATATTACGTTAATCACATCAAGCATTTTAAATCTTAAGGCTGTAATCTATAGGATATACCCTATATGGACATCATCGTTAATCAAGCGGTGTTAAATACCAAAATCGGTACAGCCAGTTTACAGTTAAATTTGACATATATAAATATATCAATAATATATCAATAAATTCATTATTTCGTTGGATGAGTGAAATGTGGCACATTCCTGTTTTAGCCATATATCAATGAAAGCCATACCATTAAAAAAAATCTAAAATTTAGTTTTAGGTTTAGTACTACAGGAACCGTATTAATCGTGAAGGAGTTTCAGGGAGTATTTTAGAAATAAACCAGCTAAAGCTCGATGTGCTTCGCTACGCCTATACTGTTATCCTAGTCATTATTGTTTATCCCTTCTACCATTTTATCTGCTCCCGGTCAAAGCCTAAACATTTAGGATAACCTATATTCCCTTTCAGAAAGACACTGTAATTTCAAAATAAACGGTCCTACTTTTTAACTGTATACTGTCTTCAAACAAATACGCATTTATTTTTATATAATGTGTGTCCAAAATTGAGTTATCTTATGTCCATATTTAATTATTCTAAACGTTTATTTTCAGATTTTAATTTTGCCATTGTTTTCCTACTTTTAATTTTTATTCTGAATTTTAATTTTCAGATTCTAAACACATTCCGGTAAGTTAATGTGGAAATTTACACGAAGGAACAACGTATTTGTATTGCTAAAACATTGTTTGAAAATGACACTAATTTTCAAATGTAACTAAGAAGCATAGAACAAAATTCAGTAGAGATAATGCTCCTACATATCGTGCCATCAAGCTGATGGTTAAAAAAATTGGATCCGTTCACGATAATAGAAACAGAATATATCAACGTAGTGGTAGTTCAACGGAGAATATACCAGCTGTAAGCAGAAGTGTTCAAGATCCGAAAACATCTATTCGTCATCGTTCCCAGCAATTAAACATCAAACTATCCACACTATTCATCATTTTGCATCGCAATCACCTTTTAAAAGCTTATAATATGCAGCTGACCCGAGAATTAAAACCAGCTGACCACTCATTAAGTCCGCAATACGTTTCTGGGGCCATCGAAAAACAATAAAAAAAAAGATAATTTTTTAACAAAATAATCTTCACTGACGAAGCCCACTACAAGCTCAATGGCAACGTCAACAAGCAAAATTGCCCCATTTGTGGTGAAGAGCATCCAAGAGTTATCATAGAGCAATCACTACATCCACAAAAAGTTAAATTTTGGTGTGGTTTGTGTTCCGGAGCAATAATCGGACCATATTTTTTTGAAACGAAAAAGTAGAAACGCTATTACGGTCAATTGAAATCACTAGAGAGAGATGATACGAAGCCTTTTGTAGCAGAAAATTGATGATTTAGACGTAGAGAATATGTGGTTTCAACAGGATGGCGCCACTTCTCATACAGCAAAAGGAACAATGAAACTTTTGAGAGAAAAGTTCGATAATCGCATTTTTTCTCGTAGAGGAGGATTAAATTGGCTACCAAGATCGTGCGATTTTACACCTTTAGATTTTTGGCTTTTTTTAGTCGAAAATGTACAACAATAATCCCACAACAGTTCAAGAGATTAAAACCAGATATAAACCATTGACAAAAGTTTATTGAAAAATGTGAGTGATAGTTTTGGTAAAAGATTGGGAACCTGCCGAGCCAGTCGAAAGGTCATTTAACCGACATAATTTTTCATTATTAATTTTATTTTTTTTATTAAAATGAAAATGATACTTCAATTTTGGACACCCTTTATATAGACTGTTTTTACCTGGTGTGTTCTGTGCAATGCGCTCAGTCATTGGCTAATGTTATGAGTGATCCACGAAGTTGTTTGAACTAAATTTAAAAACTTTCACCATTACAGCTCTAAAGATACACAAGAATTAATATTTACTATGTATGTTCGATACCACGTTCACTTATACAGTTACGAAGTCATTTAGACCAAATTCAGAAATTTACACTTTAAACCTTCTTAAAATATACAGAAAATTCAACATTTAGTTTGTATGGGAGGTACCATGCCTACTTGTCCTATTCCGCCCACTTCTTGACTCACGATTTGTATTAACTATGACGCCATTCAGACCAAATTCTGAAACTTTAGTTTTAACCGTTCTCAAGATAGGCAAAAACTACTTATCCGATTTCGCTCACTTTTTGACGGATGATTTGTATTGACTATGAAGCTATTTGAACCAAATTTAGAGACTCTTACTAGATCTATTTTGAAGATATAGCCAAATAAATATTTACTCGCATGCGAGTGGCACCACCCAGTTCGGATATTGGTATGCAAAATAGTTTACATCCTATTCTCAGACCTACTAAATATACACGCAAAATTTTATAAGAATCGGTCAAGTCGTTATATATCAGAAGGCGCAATCAGTGACTGGTTCAGCATAAAAATGCATAAATACGAATCAAATTGGGCTGAATCGTAAAAAAATTATTTTACTAGAAAAACGACCAGATTGTTATAACCATGTGAATGATCAGTCGATCGATTATTGCGCCAGTTACAACTTGTTAGGTTTATAGCATGTTGTTTTGTTATATGCCGATTAATTGTGTTTAAGAAATGGAAAACAAGTTTAGGAAATTTGAAATTGACAAATACTCGATTAAAATTTGAGTTCACATTGTATTAATTAAAAGGGTAATTAAAACTGAATTTCTTACAATTTTAGCTATACGCACTGAAAATTTTGCATGGTGAACTATATATATATAATACGAATTATGAATGAGAGCGCCAATTAAAAAAAATGCTGTCATGCGAACATGGCATTAAAATCAGTATTCTTACGCAAAAACTGACATATGGTCGTTGTGAAGGAACTGACAAATTCGTATCTTTTTTAACAATGCATCTAATGGCTGCGACGCTTTTACCTGTAGCCTGTCTACAAGATAAATAAAGAGGTAACAAGGCAGTCAATTTAAACCAAGCAAGTTTTTAATAGCGATAGTAAAAGGAGAATTTTCTTTAGTAGAAAAAATCGCGAATTTTACGGAATGTGTATATCACGGAGTAATAATAAGTTAAGTGTCAATATTAGCATTATACTCCATAATGCCCTGTTGGACATTATAGTTCTGGTTAAAAAAATCAATATTCTTGAAATAAACAAAGTTATTTTGTTTAAAATTCAATCAAAATGTCAGTAATCAATCACTTGAAGAAATCGCTTTTAAATAAGTGCTAGAGAATAAGAATTTTTCAATAGATTTAATTTATACTCAAAACTATAGGTAAATCGTTTTTGTATACATAATTTATACTTTTATATTTACAATTTTTCCAAATTTTTATATGCATAAATGCATACGCTAGAAGTAATTTCAAATCTTTGCCTTTATAAAATCGAATATATTTTTTATTTTCACTTCGATGCTCATTTTACAAACGAATAAAAAATTGAAGCAATAAAAACATATTTTGAATATTTAAATAACGAAAGCTTAAGACAATCAAACCAATCTACTGACAACGTAGAAAACTTTCTCTTAAAATATATTTTTATTGCTCTACTGCACACATGTGTAGGTTCATAGATTTACAATTATTTTCTTTAAAAGACTTTTTCTTTCGATAATCCTTTTGCAAAACACTCCAAAACACACACAAACAAAATCACATGAGATAAAATGTAAAGCCAAAAAGGAAATATTACTTTAAGAGTTTATTTAAAGTTTGACACAAAACTATTGATAATTTTAACCAAAAAATAGCTGAAATCAAAAAAAAAGAACAACACAAACAAAAAGGATATGACGAGGAGTAAAGAAAGTATCGTTAAAATAAATAGTTTGAATCTCTAACGCACATGTGACTTATTCTTCTCCGTTGACTAACATTTCAGTTCAACTCTTCAGTTTATCATCAAATCCTGCCATTTATCAAAGTAACTGAATACAAAATATTTACAAAACCCACACATACACCACCACTATTACAACACACAAACACTAATGCAATTTACACATATTTGCTTTAAAATCAAAAGGATAACACTTAGACTCACTCACATACATACATATTTGCTTGAATAAAATAAAACTTTATTTTTTATTGCACCAATACACTCCCACATACACTCACACATATACTATATACATAAATGAGTTAAAAGAAACCATGGGAAACAAAATGGAAAAACTTCATTAAAGAGAAAATTCGTGTCAGTAGAGATTTTTACCATCACTTTAAAGTGAGAGAATGTGGAAACAAAAAAACAAAAATGCTTTTTTTATTTATTGCAAATTTATTTATTTATTTAAAAAGTTTAAATACGCTTAAGGAAAAAAAAACAAACAAACAAAAAAAAATACACAAAGAGAACTGCGAAAATATAAACGTCTAAAGAAAGGAAGAAAGGCAAAAATCCTTCATTTCAAGGATTTCTTTTCGCACACATTTCTTGCGAAGGTTTAGCCCACATTTAATAGGAAAAATTAAATAAGCGATTAAAGATACATTTTAATGGAATTTTTTTCGAGGAAGTGTTATAAATGAACCGAAAATAGAAATTCTTTTAAATGTTTATGGTTAAACTACAAATTTATATGCTTAAGTCTACATCATAAAACCTGAGTTTTAACAAACTTTATGTTATTGGTTGTTATGAGCGCAACCCTTAAAAAATATGATAGCCCGATTAAAACTGTTTGTACAAATCTGTGGTTGGCACAAAGAGGCCATAAAAGTATTTATGTTCCCTTTTTTAATATGGCTGTTTTCATAAGCGCAGTTTGCCGTAAGTTATTAATTCCACGGCAACCATTTTCACACTTCTCGAATTTGTGTATTCTTTTTATTCGTAAGACATCAGTGAAAAAAAGAGGATTAAGGAGGCTTATATCGCATTTGCCTTTAGTCAGACAAAATGCAGTGTGTCAGCGTTCATAAACGTTTCAAAATGTCATCACACTATTTGACAAAACAATGTTGCCGTTAAGTGTTGCTTTGAATTATTAAAACATTTGTCTACAGTATTGCTTATATTGCTCTTGTGGACAATAATACACACACCTGCCTCACACAATTATAAAGTGAATTAGTATAAGTTTGCCTGTCACTGCTTTATACAGCTTTTGGCAGAGACACCATGTACATCCTAAGTAAAGCATTAATGCTCATCTCTGTTTAGAAAACCACACAAAATTCATATTTTTAATCTCGCCTATCGTGAATAATTTTTCCCCCGAAATGTTTTCCCATTTCCCACAATTGTAACCATGAATAAATTTCCCATGAAATGTTTTCCCCTTTTCTGGTTATTCAGTGGGGAATGATTGCCCTGTAAAAATTTCCCTGATCGTTAATAATATTTTCCCTCAAAATCTGTTTCCTTTTCCCATTAATTTGTTCACATCATTTCTGCTGGAGAGTTGCATTTATCATTTAAATCTTTATTTCTTTTATTGGATAACTAAAGTTTATTAACTTGTTTTTATTAACTTGTTTTAGGACCAGAACTGTTAATAAAGTGCAAAACAATATAATTCACTATAAAATACAGAGTAAAACATTTATTTCCTATAGTTTAAGAGACGTGTTGGCTGAGTTTTAAAATTTGCTCACAAACAAACAAAAAATATTAACAACAACAACATCGATGCCCTCTTACTAACCATCGGACTCATCCATAGCTGCCAAATATGACGATTAATCGTCATTTTGACGATTTTTTAATAAAATTTTGGCATAACTACGATTCACGTTTTTTACTTCTAAAATGACGATTTTTTTCCATATCCCTTTTTCTTTTTAACTCCCGTCTAGTTTGCACGTAATGGATTTACTTTTTTCAAGCCTTTTCTGTCTGTATTTGGATTTCGCTCCTTGTATACTTCCATTAAAACATCGTATTGCTGGCCCTTAATAACTCTGTTGTAATCATCACATTTTACATCCCAAAGCGCAGACAAAGAACGATAAACTTCCGAAAACTCAATTTTTTGTTTTTTCTTTTGAATTTCTGCCATTTTTATATGACATAATTCGAAAAAATAAATGCAAATTTTTCGTTCTCCGATGTTGTTGATGCTATAAAATTGGAAAAAATATGAAAATTGATCGAACAATGTCATACACTTTTCAATCAGCTGTTTCAAGCAAAAGAAAAATAAAAATTTTTTGATTTTGGTTCCAGCATTGTCGGCGTGAAACATACATAAAGATTTCACTAACACTACTACAATGCAGTTTCCATCTGCTTGATAGTGTATTTCGCACTTTAATAAAGAATAAGATCTGGAACAGAATATAGCAGCTGTAGTAGTAACTGAAGCTTAGTAGGGTAGCAAGAAAAAATTCGAACAGAATATTGAAGCTTTCTATATGGTTGCCAAATAACCTCAACGAAAACTTAAAGAATTACCCGAAAATAATATGTGATTTTTTTTAACAAAATAAGCACATATTTTACACTACTATCTCATAAATTTCTAAAAGTGGAGTTAATCGATTTGGCAAATGAGGTATTCTTGTGTACGTAGCTCCAAGCAGGCATTGCAAATATATTATTCGCAACTGATATGACGATATTTTTAAATTTTATCGGAAAATTGACGATTTTCTGCATATTTCATCTGGCAGCCCTGGACTCATCGCTACTACTGAATATGGCATTAACTCCATCCTCACCTTGCTCCTCATCGCTCCCACCTAATTCCTTTTTTTGTTGATTTTAAATTTTATTGATAGAAATTATTCGATGGGTATGTCATCGGAATTAATATACACTTTAGTTTTATCTTCCTATTCTTTTTGATGTTTAGATCACTTTTATTTTAATTGTTAATGTTTGGCCAGTGTCACTAGTTTATTTCCATTCGTCTTGCTGAGGAAAGGTTTGTTTTGTTTCTACTCTTTCAGATTTTTTATTTTTTTTTTTTGTATTTCTTGCAAGGTAGTTAGTTGCTTTGCAGAAGTATGCTTTCCTTTTAATTTCTTATTATACATTTTTTCCGTTTAATTATGATAATTTTTGAGTATTTTTTTCTTTTTTTTTGTTAAAATTCAAAGTAAAATGTTAGCTTGTAAATAGGGAACAAAAATGTCATGGGAGATTCACGATAGCAATTTTTCCTTCGATGGGAATAAAAATTTCATGGGTATAGAAATTTCCCATATTATTCATGATAGGCTTCAATATCTTTTTTCTCGGCTCGACTTTTTTCTCTGGACTCATGAAATTAGTACCGAAAATTCATTAATTTTTTCAAAATTATTTTTGGATAAAGAGATACATATTTCAAAAACAATTCCATATATTTTGCTCTAGAATCAGCGTGTTTTGTCATCAAGTTCTTATCTAATTTCTTGGACAGCGTTGGGGAATACCAAAGCTGTTGAGCGAAACCTTGTCGACTAAATGGAAGCAACGAACTCTCGAAAAAAGCTCGACAACAGATTGTAAGGCCAATTTTTTAGATAGAAAAACAAGTAAAATGATTGCCGCGCTATAAAACTAACAAATAGTAAGCAAGTCGTATCATTTCTCTGTGGGTCATATTGCACCAAATGGATGAGCTCCTGCAAGAAAATAATTTCCTTTTCTTACATTTCAGGTAGTAATGGACTAGATGCATTGAACAAGTAAAAAAACAGTCAGTAAGTGTGGAATATGTGGACGACTCTACTCATGAAACAAAGCCACATGCAGGACAAACTGAATACTTTGCAGACATGCACCGAATAATACCAATTGAGTATTAATGCCAGTAAAACGAGTGACATAAATGTCACTCACGACCTCACGAACTGAGCGCCTATTTCTGTTGATAAAGTTAAGATTTTTGTTTGATTTGGCAACCAAACAACACTATGTACCGGTATCACAACGAATATTTAGGCTCATTTTGACAAGGGAGATTTTGCAAGCTTTATAAAAATATATCGCTACAACCAAAATTGGACGCATATTTGAAGTGCGTACTTCTTTACGGAGGCGAAGTAGGGAACGAAAGCAACAAAGAAATTTTAAGCTTTTGTAAACCGATATCAGAGAAATGTTCTGCGCATATGGTGCTTTTAATGTTAGATGTAAGCAAAGCTATTGCCTTGAAGATGGGATTGCAAAAATTCCGCTGGATTGGGCTCACATCACGGAAATTGACATAAGCACTGGACTGAATTCCGGATGTAACATGAATTCGTAATATTATGATCAAAAGATCCTAGTAAATTTATTAAACTTTATAAAAAACTTTGCCAAAGCGACACATAAGCAATGTTTTATACAGCCTTCGAAAATAAATACAGACCGATAATAAATTACTTATATTCTTACTTTTTAGGAGCTGGTAATGAAAATTGCTTTTAACCAACTAACGATTGATTTCAATCGTTGAAGCTTACGAATTTGCAAAAATGAATGAAAGTTTTATTTATGTGCCAGCCATTTACATTTTAAAGATTATTTCATGTAAGTGTTGGTCCCGGCTGTACCGTAGGTGGTCCATTCTTGAGCTCTAACTTTCTTTTTCCCGCACATATGCCGGTATCTCACCAATGGCAGCTGTCATGTTGTTTTCAGAGGTGGAATTATGGCCGACTTATTCCCAACACGAGAGAGATCAAGTATTCCAACAAAAAATTGTCTAGTGCGATAAAAATACATGAACCTGACGGCCAATGGATTAATTTCGCACAAAACTCGTTGCTCAATAGGACATTGTCACATGTCGTGTGTCACGTAGAACCGTCTTGTTGAAACCACATGTCAACCTGGTCCAATTTTGCCAAAAGAAACTCGGCAATCATCGCACGTTATCTTGCTCCATTTCATCGATCTTGAAGAAGTACAGTCCAACGTTTAAGTCGGCATACCAACCGCACCAGACAGTACATCTTTCAAGATGCATTGCCAGCTCTCTCTAGCTGCTCTTCAGACCAAATTTGGAAATTCTACGAAACACATTTTTTACACTGCATGAGTTTTGATAATAAAATTCAATTATTTGTAACCGTTGTTGAGTGAGCATTTTATGCATTACCACACGGGTCATCGTTTTTATACTGAAAAAATTAACACTCAAAAACCAAATAGCAAAGAAATATCACCCGTTACATTCATAATAATAAAAATTTCATATTTAAAGGAGTTTTATATAAAATTTCAAGGCAGAACCATTATTCACCATAAGTGTAGCAGTGTTAGATTACAAATATTTCTTTAACCTAATTAAGTATAGGGTGCGCCATTTAAAAGTTCAAATTTAAAAATGCAATAAAACAAAAACGGTTTAAAATTTTGCCACATTTATATTATTGTTGTGAAGTACAATTGTTCCGCTTAGAAATGAAGTATTATTTCATTCATATGGCTGCCGCGGCTGGGCCTAACAGTACCCCATTCGATCGGACCAATTTTCGAGAATTTTTTCGAGTGTATGTGGTCATATTGCGGCAATTAAATTACGAATGTTGGCCTTAAATGCTCAATTGTCTTTGGTTTGTCGCCATAAAACTTGTCTTTAACGGCATCTCACAGAAAATAGTCTAACGGTGTCATCACAGTTTCTTGGCCGCCAACTAATATCACCATTTCGGCTTATTAAACGACCATCAAACGTTTGACGCAATAAATCAATTGTGGCATGAGATGTGTGGCAAGTTGCAACATCTTGTTGAAACCAAACAGCGTTCACATTATCCCAACGTTGCTCAGGCGTAAATCAATTCATTTCGTTCAGTGGAGATAATATACTGAATTTTGTGACAGAATAGAATGATATAAGTATTGCCAGATTCGAAAATACTGCTGGTTCAAATTTAAGCCGATAGGTGGCCCACCCGATAAATACATATGTAAGTATGATATAAAAACATAAGCATATACCAAAAGTATTTTAAATATTTTTATATTAATTTTGCCTCTAAATAAAGTATTTTATTACCAAGAGCTGACTTACCTTACCACAATAAGGAACGATAAGTTTGATTTAAGTATTAACTTTGTTCAATCGAATTTATTTATTACACAACCGAACCGATTTCGCGTTTAAATTATAACGTCTGTAATTATTACGATGGGTACTATTTATATCTCGTGAATAGCAAAAAATAACAAATATTTTTAAATGAAAATGGCTTCATTGTTTTTCAAAACATTCCCCTTGATGATCAATACACTTTGCATTCGTTGAAACCATATCTCAAAGCAATTTTTCTATTCCTCTTGAGACACCCTCGAAACATGGTGTTTGAACGCTTCGGCTCTCGTAAATCGATGACCACGCAGTTTACCTTTGTGGTTCGGAAACACGAAAAAGTCATTGGGTGTCAAATCAGGACTGCACAGAGGATAAGACATCAATCCGATTCTTTGACAGTTCAAACATGCACCCGTTTGACGAGACGTGAGAGAGATTGCATTGTCATAATAGTGAATGATTCCTCTTCGGCGGTTAGTTTTATCAATTTCTCCGAAGACTTCAGACGCACAAAGGGGTATGCACCTCTAAGAATTTACCGTCCTACGTTGCTCAAGTGGAACAGTGGCCACATGACCCATTCGACCGAAGAAACAGGCGACTATTTGTTTCGCATTGCATTTTCCACCAAGAACTTTTGTTGGACTTAGCTCACCTTGGAATACCCACACAGTCGATTGCTGTTTTGTTTTTGGTTTATATGCATATATCTATGATTCGTTACTTGTGACGATTTTATACACGTCTTTTGAAGCTCCTCGGTCGAACTTTTTAATCTTCTTTACAATCTACGCGAGCCTTTTTTTGAGCGATTGATAAATTATGGGGTATCAAACGAAAACAATTTTTTTTTTACAACTGTGTGTTAATGCAAAATCGCATGCATTGAAGTGGAACTAATGTGCAAGGATGCATTTACCTCAAAATATGTCACATTACGATCTTGTATTATCAGTTAACGCACTGTATCGATGTTTTGTGGCACAGCAACCGATTTTGGAGGACCTTCACGGAATTCGTCGTCGACCGAACTACGACCTCGATTAAATTCACTATACCATCGATATACTGTGGTTTTTGGTACTTTATTGCCATACAAAGAACTGAGATCGTCATTACATTTTTGTAATCCAACGAAAACCTTCTCTTGAAAATTCCATTTTTTGGCCAATTTGATTTTCTTAACTGTAAACAAAATAAATAGCACTTGTACATTAAACATTTATGCAAAAAAGTCACTCTTTACGATGGTGCTACCAGATTTGAGCTATTGACATTACTGTTGTCAGTTCCCGAAATAGAAATAGTACCCCTCGTACAATGGTAGCCCTACCACATTCACGATTTTTTTATTTTTCTTCTTTCTTTCATTAACCCTAGAACAGTAAGCCTTTTTTATACCTAAACACTAACCATTAGTCGAAACGACTAACATATATTTACAACCGATTTTTACCGTGCCTATGTACAGCAGCTTTTTAAGTTTGTTTTGAATAGAAATTAAACAAGATATTTATCTTTTTTATTTAAGAATAAATAATTTTTTTAAATGTTTAGTAGAAACATATTGTAGGAGACAGTATTGAGATTAACTATAAATAAAACAAAAAAATTATATTTAAATCCACAAATTCAGTTTATATTAAAGAAAATAAACTAAATTATAAGTAAATAACATAAAAGTATGTGTTAATTTTTTATTAGTATTTGTTGCACGGTTCTTCCGTGTGTTCTGCTTAAGCTCTTACCTCATTTCATTGATATTGAGCTTGTCATTTTATACTTTTAATAGGGATAAAAACCACAAATCTAGCTTTTATATGCTTAAAATCAAACACTAGCTCTTAGTCGAATCGTCTAACACGAGCTTTATAACTAAAGGCCTGGTTAGCCGAACGTTGTCGGAAACGTAATGTGACGTAGCGTACTTTAAGAACGTCTATGCGATTATAGAACACTTAAACACGTATCATATGTTTTTGTCATGTGTGTATATTAATTATTAAAAATGCAAACGAAACAGCTGTTTAAATAACAGTGATGGGTATTATAAATGACCGAATTGTGTACGCTTTGAAAAAGTACCAAATATAAAATGCAAAAAATTATATACGGAATTATTGGCAAAGAAAAGCTTATATGGAGTATAAGGTTATTTAGCAAATAAATGCAATTTTATAAAAAGTCAACATAAAAAGTTTTTAATGACCAGATTTTTTGCGCACCAAATTAAAGTCACTGGAAATACCTTTTACCTGACATCCTTCTTTTTTTTGTTTAATAAAATTTCAAGATACTACTCAGTTAAATGTTGAAACTAAGTGGCCTACACCTCGGAAACTAGTCGTGTCTGATCCAATGTTCCTTTTAATTTGATCTAAGTAATACACACATTATTGCTTATCTTTCATTAGCGTGAAAATGTTTGCTTGTCACTTTAAATTAAAGCTAATTTTGTAGTTTATTCCTTTTCTACATTACAATACACGTAGGAGCTATTTTGAACTAAAAAAGAGTACAAATTTTTTAAATCAGGTACAAATTTTCTAAGATATATTTTAAATTTGTTCAAATTATTAAAAATTTCTTTGTTCGATTGTTTTAAATTACTCTTTTAAATTGTGTGCCAAAAGTGCCAAAAAAAAGGGTAATATTCCCCCATATAATTTAACATACAAACAGACCATTTCTGATGTACGAATGTCATGTAACGCCATGACATTAAAATTCAATAAGCATTTACATTGATTCCTATATACCAAAATCAAAGAGCTGACACTTTACGTTACGACAACGTTCGGCTCATTTTACCTTGAAAAAAAAAAAACATTACTTACTGAAGAAATGTGAATGCTCACTAGAAGAGAACAGTGGCGACAGAGAATACCGAAGAGTTCAATTTGATCGCGCAATCAAGTAAAAAGCTGCATATGAAAATAAAGCCGTTGTTAGTCGGTTACGGTTTTAGGGTTAATAAAAGAGAGCAGTTTGAATCTAATATAATATTTGACACTTTTTATTCAAACTAAAGCACTTTTATGATATTAATTGAACAATTTCAATGAACGACACTCAAGAACGACCGATTTTCAGATTTGCGGCAAGAAAACTAAGTTTTAGTACATATATTATAGAGTTGCCAGACGTAGAGTACGGGAAACATTATAGGATTAAGAGCAATGGCCACAATCGATTCGATCAAATTCATAGTTTTTTAATTATGTTGTAAAATAATGTTGACACGTATAGATTAATGTCAGTTTGACGAAAATCAAAATGCTTTTAATTTTCACTACCGTCGTTGCAGAAATTTAATGCCAGTTTTGGTGTGTGTACACATAATTACTTGAAGTTTCATTTCTGTTTAATGAAGTTTGCTGGTATAAACTTGATGTGTTGCTGTGCTAAGCAAAACAAAATATTATCAAACATACATAAATTTGATCAAATAGTTTGATGTGTGGCTATGGCACTTTACGTTTATTTTATGTTATATTATTGCAAGTCACATATTTTCAGTAGTGAAGATCGAGCGTTTTGCTTAACATGAAAATATGTAAAGTCTGGTAACACTTGTTTTTTGTATAAGAATAAAAACAGAGAGCACACAGAAAACAGAATCACAAATTATAAACAAACGTACAACAACGATCATGTTTAACTTACGCTCTAAATTTTATTGTTTAATTATCGCAAAATATACAACTTCACCTAAAAGTCATTTCATTCTTTGCTTGTGAGCTGAAAGCAAAATTTTGTTTGCGATTTTCTGTCCTTTTTTGAGAATTCTTTTCAGAATTGCTTTTAATGTCTTGCTAGTAAGAATGATTACGAATTTTTTTGAATCAAAAAAAAAAGTTCTAACTTAACATACGCAGGCAAATTGTTCAAGGTCAGCTGCTCAAACAAAACAATACAATTTAGTATAAGACCATTTTACAATATTTTACGAGGTATAACTATTTATTAAGGGACAATGTGCGAGTTTTAAGCACAATAAAACACTCCAAGCGTCGTATCAGTTCCAGCGGTAGCATCATTCAATATTTCTTTACCAGCATAAGCATGTACTACCCCTAGAGCTATACAAACACCAGCTTTATAGCATTCAAACTTTATAGTGAGTCCAAAAAGCTTGAAAGTCAAAACTAGGACATACGGTCAAATTATGACAGCCGAGATATAAAGGTGTAACAATCATTGTGAATTTTTCTAGCCAACTGTTCTCTTTGGCAAATTTGTATGGTTCTCCATTTTTCTTCTTTTAGATAGCAGAATCACCGGATTCAGCCATGAAATTTCATATGACGCTTACTGTTCTGTAAACCCAATATATACTCAATTGATTATACACTGGGTTTAATTTGCAACAAACTAATTGAAATTTCTAACGACATTGTCCAGCCAGACCAAATCAGTTTTTTAATGTTTTGTTAAAAAAAAAAATTTCTTAAAGTTCTCCCGTGTTTCACTTAGCAGTGTGTTTTTTAGTTAGAGATTACTTGTTATCCAGTTTATTCACACTCTCGATCAAAGCCGCAATATTCTTTTTACTAATGCAGAATGTGCTTTATACAATGGTATATCTATGATTCTTGAAATACAAAGAATACATGTTTTTGAGGTTAGAGCCTACAACCCTCAATGAAAAGTAATCACCTTATGTAACAATATTAGCATGAAATTATATAATAATAATAAATAAAAATATAAGTTACATATGTGAAGAACGTGGAGAACGTAAGCCAAATTTTTTACATAACCCAATCATGTTCTTATATTCCACGTCTCGTAACTGGACTAAAACTTATTGTAAGATCTGACAAACATCTGAACAGAGCTTTAGTTTTCTTGTCGCAATAAACATATATGGTCTCTTGTGGTCGTTATCGAAATTGATGAGAGGGCGTTGAGCAATTTGGAACGCAGGTGATATAATCCCTACGACCAGGACTCTCCTGATCTCAGTAGGGATTAGAATAGGCTTCTTACGGGTGGTATCAATGCATGACTGGACTATAAGCTACCCTTGTTATGGCTACTGGAGGAGCTGCCAGAATGAGATGAAATCGGTACAGCACCTTCTTTGTGACAGTTCTGGTCTATGGGCGCTTAAACTAAGGTTCCTCTTTCTAATTAATTCCGTCTATTTAATCTATTGCACTGTCTTCATTGCATTATATCATTTGCCATATAAATCGCTTGGCTGAATGTTGTTTCAATTAGCTGTCTAATCTGGTTGTCCATTATGTTGGAGATCACCTTCCTTTCCATCAACCATTAATCTCTCCATGGTGTCGTCTCGTCTGGCAAATTCTTCAAAATACCGAAGGTATGATTTACTCAGGTAGAGGTATTGTTTGGCTATCGTGCGAATTAACTAATTTGCACATTCAGGTTATGGAGGGCTTGACTTGATCTTTCTCGTCTTTGATGAGTTCGGGCTTTTTCTTCAGCGTACTACATTAGACCATAGCGCTTCTGAGTGTTCTCACTAGCTGCGGACGACTTATGCATCCCAATCTAATCTAAGCAAAGTCGTAAAAAATACTCCACGCATACCTGCAAATAGTTCTTTGCCTAAAAAACGCAGACAAATATTAATTTACTTGTTACTAACATAGTATCCAAACAAAAATTAAAAGAAGTAAGCAAGTTGTCTAATCTATAAAGAATTATTAAGCCGCTTACAGTTATCATTTGTTCGTATTGCAATAATCGTAATTTTTGAGGAAAACAACGTCAATTGTCAGTTTACCACAATTTCGTTAAAAATCGGCAAATAATGTTTCTTATACTCTACACATTTGTACTAAAACTTAGTTTTCTTATCGCAATTATCTAAATCGATCGTTCTTAAGTACCATCCGTTAAATTCGTCTAATTAATGTTATAAGAGTGTTTTTATTTTAAAAAAAAGTGTAAATATTTTAAGTTTAATGTATAATTTAACAAAATATTTCAAAAAGTGTTTCAATTTTAAGGTATAAAATAATGTTCAATTTAATGTTGCAAATATAGTATGAAAACGAAAGTAAATCACAAAGAAGTGCAATAAAATGAGTTTTTTTCCTTTGTATCGGTCTTCCTCTATTTAAGAGTAATAAATTCGCAAAAAGAAAAGAGAAGAGAGCGTTTCGTCAGTGTTGCCATATTTTATTTAGAAAAACTGAAAATATAGAAGAAAAAAACTGAGTTTCAAGTGATAAAACTGCACATACTTTAAAAAGTAAAGAAACATAGACAGGTATATTTGTTGTGTACACCGCAAAACGAGGGAAATTGATATCGAGTAAACTCTCAATAAAAAAAAAATTAAATACGCCAATTAGGTAATATTCTTACTTCAGAAATTGCAATTAAAATAACCAAATTGAAAGTAAAAAACTAAAATATTAAAATCTCCAAAATGTGCACAATAAAAAAAAAACGTGTTTTTAAACAAAAAACTACAAAACTGCTCAATACTTAAAAAAAAACTGCAAAATACTGTACAATCTGTACATTTGGCAACGCTGCGCGTCGTACTAAAAAATATTTTTGTTGCTTGTCATGATCTTGTTGTTTTTGCATTGTGTTAATTTTTAAAAGAGAAAATTAATATCCAATTCATCTCTTTTATTAATGAAAGAAAGAAGAAAAATGAAACCACATTGTTGTCAAATCAATGCTTTTAGCCCTGATTTTAGTGCTTTTTAAAATATTCGACGCTAAAAATTTTATAGTTTTAGTGCTTTTTTTTGGCGTGGTACCAATTCATTATTTCTAATGGTAATAAAAGCTTTTACGAAAAAGTAACAACAAAATAAAAAAGCTTAGACAGTAGAAACGAATCAAAAAGCTTAATTACTGGTTTGATGAGATGTGTGGAGATTGAATGATTAAGTTATATATTACGCGTGTACTTTTTTTTTTATTACTTCCAAATTTTAGTTTCTTATTTAAAGGCTTGCTATATCGATTTGCAGAATCGTCCTTTATGCCTCTACTAATACAGAATTTAGCTTGCCCTATATGTCGTTAAGAGGCAAGTGTCTTTAAAATTCCGAGGTTTTCTAGCCTTATTTTAAGTTTTAGGTTGTTTTAACCCTTGTCGCCTTTGTAACATACATTCGAAGGCAACGCTGTGTGGGAAGTTGACAGCTTTATCTAAGGTCAGCATAATAGGGATTGTACATTAATTGTGTATAGCGCGCATCAACAATGTCAATGATTTTCCTAGGACCAAACCTGGTTCCTAGTGTCAAAACCTTTTCGAAATGTATAAAACAATATTAATTAGTGACCGCATCACAGCGGTCTGCTGTTATTCGTTACGCAGTAAGTTGCAAGTGTACGTGTTTTCAAACTCAAAAATAGTTAAGTTTGCATATCTTGAGAACGGTAACAGTAGAAGTTTTTGAGTTTGGGTTTGAGTAAGTGTCATGATTACTAATACAAATCATCAGTAAAAAAGTATCTGGCATTGGATAGCAATTTCCATTTTTGTATCAAATACATACCTAAGTTCAATATGTGCAAAATAAACAAATATATACCGATTTAGTTATTGTAATACTTGAATAAAGATTAAAAAGAACCGAAAATGGAAAAAAGCCTGATTTTTATATGACAAATAATGAAAATATACATACACACATATTTTCGTTAGGTTTTTGTTTATAGATAAGCAAAAAAACGTGTATTCTTTCTTTGTGTTACTCCCAAAGTAATGAATCGATTTAAATAAATCCCATTGATATTGTGCACATCTGTACAGAAAAAGCTTTAAACACACATATGTATGTCTTTTCAAAATCGGTGCAGTAGAACGGGATGGATACATGTATATAAAACTAAAATCAATTTGAAAATGTTTTTTAATAAATTAGGCGGTTTTTTGTCTCGACATTAGTGTTTTTTGAAATTTAAAAGTTGACAACGCTGTTCATGATATCTAACGATTAGAATCTTATTTATCTCTTTTATTAATGAAAGAAAGAAGAAAAATGAAACAATAGTGCGCAAGTGTTATGTGGTAGGGTTACCATTTAATTAATTAAAAGTGTTAAAATTTAAACGTGAAATCGGTTCGGTTGAACAAAGTTAATACTGAAATCAAACTGATGGTTCCTTATACTGGTAAGGTAAGTCATCTTATGATAATAAAATATTTTATTTATAACTCATGCTTGTATTTCAATTGAAAAGTACTGATCTTCATATTTGATGCGAAATAGCCTGTTTCATAGGTATGGCTTGAATAGAGTGCATTAAGTAATACGATTAACTTGGTCAACTGTCAAACGGGCATTTTTAAAGCCAATCTAGTTCTTAGGAAGTAAGTTATTTTGCTCTATTATAGCTCTAATGAGAACTTGCAATATTTTTTCCGTATAGTTTTTAGAAACTGGGCAAAAGCAATGTAGGCCTGTCAGATATAACTTCAGTTGGAAGTTTTCCGGGCTTTGGTATCTTATTACTTCAGCCACTTTCCAGAAAGCATGTTATTTTTTTACAAATGTGTGTTATTTTTTGAATTTTATTACTTATCGTATGCCTAAGTACTTAAGTAGATATTAATTCGGATTCAGGAAATTTTACGTTTGAAAACCACATTTGTTGTTATTTTGGCTATTGTAGCAACATCATGATAAATACGAGTATTGCTATCTTGCATAATAGACAGTGAGTTAGTAGCACAAGAAAAAAGACTAGAAAGATGGCTAAAAGCACAATTTAGCTTTTTGGGTATTTGCTTTGGCCCAATTTTCATCTGGCATGTATATCGATTCTTTATTTCTTTTTTATCATTTCAATAGTGCATGATATGATGTTTTCACTTCTTAGCCCTTGAACATAATGATTAAAACTTTGGGTTTTATATTTTTGAATTTTTAAATTTAATTCGTGCGTTATTCTATTAATGGTATGTTCGCACGACACCGTTTTTTCGTCATTCGCTCTCTCATTCATAATAGAACGCCCGATTATGATATTAATTACATAAATTCTCATACAAAATCTTAAATCTTACTCTAATTATAAATAATTCTATTTTAATTACACTTTGTATTACTTCAAAATCAGTATCATCTCTAATTTTTATAAAACTTGGATCAAAAAAAATTGGCATACTTATTAGCTCTTAATCGAAATGTTTTAATTATAGATTTAATATTGAAAACTTATTAAATAAACTTCCCTAAAGAATGCTGTCAAGTAAAATAATAATATAAATGAAATAAAGACAACAAACAAAACAATGGCGGCCCGTTGCAATGACTTCATATGCTAGCTGTTAAAAAGTGCCGTGCGAACGGTAGAATTCAATTAAGTAATACAAACAGGAAACAAATTAATCCGAAGTCTCGTGCGAACGTAGCAAAAGCCATGTTTTATATGCTGGGAATCTGCCATAACTTTCATAATCGTTTTAAATTCAAATCAACTAATTGCAATATGTTTATATTTTTGAAGTCTTTGCTTTAATGTTTTCATAACTGTGTTTTTACAAAAAAAAAAAAAAAAAAAAAAAAATGCTAAAAATTTAATTAATAAAAATCTTAACTTATTGCAAATCATTGCAATTCGAAAAAATCCCTAGAAATTGCAAATGAAAGCATTTTTTGTTTTTAATGCAGTTCATTAATTTCAAAAGTAAATACTTCTCTGATACTTCTCGAGCATGAGTAATGCCAACAAGAGCAATTTAATAGTTTTACCTTCACAACAAAACTAAAGGCTAGACTTAATAGCACTTCAAATGTCAATGGCAAACTTCAAGAGCATACGAGTGTAAACAAAATTTTATTTTGGCTAAATACGTTAGGGCCAGGCCAATATGATAAGAACTATTTTAAGTTAATATACAAACAAAACAAACAAACAACTACAATACAAAACATAATTTTTGTATTCGTTACTACTACGACCTCACAATCGATTACAATTTAATTAGAGATGCATACTGATCAATTTGAACAACAAGATTGTTGCTGATGTACAACACAAAATACAAAATTTACATACTAAATAGAGTAGTATGATGCACAAATATGCAATGAGTTGAAAGGAAAAATAAAAACATACATATTTAGTACTGGTAAAAGTAGTAACTTGTATTATAAAGTGGCTATAATGGAGTGGCTATAATTACATAAAATACAAGTATTTATTTGTTAACTTTGTAGATGATAATGATGTTGCTGTTGCTACTGCTGCTAGTGCAACCAATATCAATACAATTGTAGTGAAATTGTATGCAACACTAATTGCAATAACACTATTTGAAATGCAAACAAACTAATGCACACCAAACAAAGAAAAATTTTGAAAAAAGCAGTCATACATTAATAAGTAGATGCAAGCTTATAGCCATGACTACAGTAGAAAGCAAAACAGATAAACAAATTTAAAAATTCTCTTAGTAGCCACAGATTACACTATGCAACAAATTGGAAAAAGTTGTCTGACCTTGGATAACCACTATATTTTTTGATGCTCGATGGTTGCCATACTTCAAAAATCATCAGGAGGTCTAATTACGGCATACGATATTGAGTCGTTTTATTCGCTTAAATTTATTTTGGGATTACGTCATTCGATATCGGGTTTACTATCGAGTGTAATCTCGTAAACGTTGTTCGATAGTAAAATAGCTATCGTAAGCAAACAAAATATGTTTTAAGGGAGGTTTAGACGATAAGACTTTACATACGTAAAATAACACAGAAAATATTATAAAATTCCATATGCATTTTAAAACTGAGATTAAAAATCTTACGACAGATTTTTTTACGTTTACACGATACGTAAAATACCAAAATAAAGTAAAATGGAAGCAGCTATTTCAAAAAAGACCAGTAGTGCTAGCGAATAAATTAGTTTTTTTTCTTTGTTTATTTCATTTGCTTACACAAAAATACATCCCTGATCTAAAGAATTGTGGTGGTTTTTTAAAAATTTTTAAAAAACAAAGAAACCCGTACGACTGTCAAATTTTCATTCGTATTTTTTCACAATGTCGAAAGTTCTATTATATATTGCGTTTACACGATACTATCCGCTCTCTTCTACACAAAAATTTGACATGTCGTACGACTTGTATCGCCATCTCAACCCCTCTTTATTAATATCAAATTAATGTTTTATTTATTTTTTAATTTAAAACACAATTAATTAATATTACATTTTTAGAATAAGTTTTAAAAATATTAATATTAAAAAATGTCTTCTGATTCCGATGGATCAATGATAGTGTTCTCTTTGCTTTTGTTTTATACATAATTTACCTCAACATGTGTTGCAATTTTATTTTATTTTTTAATTTGATGAATTCATTCGCAATATGTGTGCAATTTCAATACGATAGCAATCGAATGCGGTGGTTAGTTTACTTGACCAATATCAAAATGTTATTCGTCACGATAGTACACTCGATATCGTATACCATGATTAGACCCCAGCATTTTTTTTTTTATAAAATGGAAGATTTTTGAAGAGGCTGTTTTATACATCTTATGATATCTTATGATTTTTGAACTTAGGCGACCATAGCTCATCATAAAAATATATTGAATATCAAAGGTATGTTTGTTTGGTTGTTGCATAGTATTATTTAAAATAATAATAATCTTTTGTTCTACAGTTGAGTCTCTTTTAAAACTAATAATTAAAAATGTTATTGATCACTTTTATCTGTCACTGTGGCAACTACGTTCAATTACTAATACACTTTTATATGGCTATGTGTTAGCAAACATAAACACTAACACTTTTAATAATATGGCAAATACTCACTATTGAAAGAGAGTGAGAAAAAAAAACAGTGGAAGTGAGTGAAAGAAAAAAAATACTTCACAGGAAAAACAAACTTTTCACATGCGAAAGACAGAGAGGGCGAGCGAGAAAAATGGAATGGGAGTTTTAAGTATAGAATTCCAATTAACAATTCGTATGCGTTATGATTACCAACTAATGCCATAAAAGCACATTTGCACACTCACCCATGCATATGCACGCATACACTCATACATTCATAATGAAGAACACAAATACATTTATATGGAAATATTTAGTTTTAACCACACCACATATACCCACTTGTTTATTGAGCGGCTTAGAAACTGGTCAAGTTGTTATGATACTTAGAGAGTCCAATGTCAATAGGAAAAGAATTCAAGGTTTGATACTTAGAGAGTCCAATGTAAATAGGAAAAGATTTCAAGATTTGAAATTTGAAACAAAAACAAAGTTATGATAAATAGTAAGTTCTTTGGGTCGTGTAATAATTATTTGCCGTTTTTTTCTCAGAGTTGTTAAACAAATTACAAATTTGATCAAAAATGAGACACGTATTTTGTATTCCAAACAAGCTTTATTAAACGAAATATGTGCCGTTTAGATCGATAAACTGTTGCCATTTTTAGGGTCGAACCATTATTTCATCGGTGTATAAGTTCTTGGTTTTCTGAGGGAAAAACTGAGCCAATTACGTCTTGCTGACCTCTATGGAATTTAAATGAACACTATTAAGAGAGTTCTGCAGAGATCGAAATAAATTATAGAGCAATGAGAGTGAGTGGTCCGTGCTATATGGTGGAAGCATCAAAACTTTCCCACCAAGGTCACTCAACCCTTTGACCAGATTGTAAAATTTCATTATGAACTATTCTTCTCCACTTCCACCCGACACACAACATTATCTCTCTTGTTGTCAATCCTGGATTTATAACCATCTGTGAAGCTTCACATTGCTTCGTGCTTGTTGTTTTTCGAACATTATTGTCGTACGGTATCAACTTTTTAACGAAATGCTTCGATTTAGTTCCGTTTTTGAGGTGAATTACAAATAGAAATTCGGTCCATTAAATGTTTCTACTGTTAATATATGAGCTTCTTTGGATAATCATTTATCTTCAAATGATTGATAACTGTTTGGTGATGAATGCCTAGTTCCCTAGCAATAATAAACTCTGCTTATGTGTAAATTTTTTTAATTTTTTTCTATGATTTCATCAACTTTTTTAGTGATTAGTCGACCAGAGCGAGCTGCACCTTTAAGATAAGAATTATCAGATCGAAAACGAGCACGTCGTTTCTCTGCTGTTTTTCTAGTTAAAGCTTTGTTCCCCTAAATTGCACAAATTTTTAAGCAGTCTGCAACGCATTCTGTAATAAGAAAGCTAAATATAACGCTAATGTTCTCACTGATTGCCTAATGCAATTAATATTACCAAAGGTATTGCATTTTCAATTTACTCACAATTCTTAACGCCAGTTATTCGAACAGCCAATGTACATACTATAACATATTTTTTTGTTACTCCTCTTGGAAGTATTAGCCGCCACAAGGCATCTTTCATCATTTGTTCCTTTAACTCCTCAAGGAACATTGGAACTCTGAGAAACATCTAAATCGTATGTGGTTTTGCGCAGCTCATTCAACTCATTTCAAGAGTGTACAACTTGTTCTACTTCTTTCATCACTGTCCTGCGCCACGTTTCCTGCCTCGGGCCTTGTGTATTCAAGTCTAGAATGATCCTGCAGACTACATATTGCGGTATGTCCTATCCAACTTAATTTGAGATTAGCAATCATATAGGACACTAAGTGCAATTTATACTTAAGGAGCAAGTCGGTAATACTGATGACGTTTGGCCCGAAGATTTTCGAAATGCGTCGAAGTTTCTGAAAAATAGCATCCGTAGTCAACCTGCTTCACGACCATAAAGCAATACAATGATCACACTTAATCGAAATATTCGTAATTTCGTTTCCATTGGGAGAACGTTGACCGCCAGATTTTCCCAAGTTGTGCAAAAACCATTGTAGCCTTAGTTATTCTAGCATCTATATAAGTATTTCCTGCGCCCATAACACGGGCAATAAGCCAAGAACAATTTTAGAACTAAAGGATGAGATAATTTAGCACATTAACGACATTGAACCTCAATTATTTCTCAAAGTCATTAAAAATATAGACCGAGTAATAGAGATATGTATGCAACCGAAACCGTGGAGAGAATTTGGCCGATACTTTGTTTCACACATAATTGTCATAGATTCTTCTATCATAATAGAAAATATCAAAATAATTTTCTGAAAAATTTTTGTTTGATTTACAATTAACTTCGTGCGTTTTGGTTGACCACCCTTTAGTACTCCAGCAATAGATAACAGCTAAACATAGCCGTGATGCAATTGGGCTAACTGCGCTTTAAATACAAGCAATAATTAAAATATTAATCGGTTTCCAAAAGGGAAATTTTTGAAAGTTTATCGATTTATTTTTAAAATTGCTACCAGTATTCTGTCTACGGAGAAGTGTTGCATTCGAGTACGCAAGTGTTTTTATGATGATCGATGGAATTGTAGATGGATTTCGGATATAATTAAAAAAAACAAGTCTTAAAGGTCTGCATTTTGTTTTCTTTAAACAAATTGAGATAAAAATCAACATAAAAGTTCTCTATTTTGAATTTCGTAAATGTTCTCATTAATGTGACCATTCACTTTGTATGCAAATGGCAAATGTTGACTTCCTTTTACAAATACAATACATACAACGTATACGCACACCCACACACTCGGACAAGCACACTTAATAGACAATAATAGTTAAATATCCTTTTGTATTTACGCGTATTCGAGTGTATTATACACACGCACGTACTCACACTATACAACAAGTACATGCACACTTCAACAATAATATATAGACATTATAGTGAGTAAAATTACTTTCGTTGTTGTTGTTATTATCGTTATTGTTGTAATTTTGTATTTGTATTTGTAAAAGAGAAAATCTTCCAAGTATTTTCCAGAAATGAACGAATCAAACGTCAATTGTGTAAAACAAACGAACAAATTAACACAAAACTTAAATGCAATTACAATAAACCTTCATATTGTTCTCTGAAGAAAGTATATATGCGTGTGTGTGTATATAGTATATAAGCGTATGTGTAAGCAAGTGCATAAGTGTGCGTGTATATGTAAAATATTGAATTACGAACTCATTCACGTATACAAATAAAGTAATTAAACCATAATTAGCTTATTATTGATTGTTTTATGATAAAATCTACTTTAAAAACGTATAGAAGACATCATCTACGAGTAATAAAACTACCACAAGACTAATTATGAAAATCTATGTAAACATTTTCTTATTTTTACTTTTAATGAACCAATTTATAAGAAATTTTAAATGCATTTCGAAGATTTAGATTAAGATTTCTGATATAATATTTGTATAAATTAATGAGAAAAGAACTTAAAGTTGGACAAAATTGGAAATTATGAAATTGCAATAAATTGTGTTTGAAAATAAATTTTATTTGCTAACTAGTAGCGAGTGTTCTTTTTAAAGTTCATAACTTTGAGTTGGTAACACAGCTTTATTTGACAACCTATTTATTTTCTAAACAAAACAAAATAAATAGTGAGAAAATTACTGTCTGGTGCGCTTTATGAGCAGGCTGAGTCATTGTTTCATATGTCGTCAAAAACGATAATGTTCTGAATGTTACTGTGAATGGGGACATGATTACCATGCAGCGCGCGGTACTATTGATTTACTCGAAGAAACTTTTAATGAAAGAGTAATTTCATGTAATGGTCCGATTAATTGGCGAACAAGATTGGCCAGTGACAATTAAACACCTGGATATCAACATTCGAAGAGTTATTGGCGAAAGACGGTCGCATATGCTGTAAAAAGTTTGTAAAAATTTATACGCATGGCCGAAATCATATTTAAACATTAATGTCATAAACTTTTCTATCCAACAAAGTCCGTTTCATTGATATTAAAATATATTTTTTTGTTTCATTACTATTTCAACTTGTATAACTGTAAAATGAACACCCAATATTTACAACAGATAGTGTGCCGCTGTAACATGGTAGGTAGAACACCCGCCTACCAACCAGCGCATCTGAAAAAAGAAAATGTTTATTCAATAGCGGTATCATATGATAATAGTAGCTAGTAATTGGTTATGAGTATTACTTCTATTGAAAACTTCTCTAATGCATTTACTGTCCGGAGTTGGCGTTAAGCTGTACGTCCATGCCAATGAGTCTAAAAATAGAATGGGGTCCAGCTTATTGATTCAGGTAAGTCCCCGTGTTCCGAAATTCAGGGAATATTATGGTGGTGGTGGATATACAGCGGTGGTCAAAACATTTGCAACCGGTCTTTTGAAACAAATTTTTCCTTTTGATCCCCAAAGACTTTAGACCAATGTATTGTTTTCTATTTTTGTAAAGTCCAATTCGCATGTGCTCGGACAAAGTTAAGACGAATTTATCTGTTTTTTTCGAATATATAGGGTTTTTTTTGTATTCTTATAGCTTCTGAGACCATATTTCTTGGCTCTTCTATATATTAAATCAATATTAATGGGAGTAATGGTATAACTATAATATTTCTTAAAAAAGTTTTTGATTTTTCTGTCTTCGTGTGCTGTTGTTACACGATGTTTTACTCCCTTATACACCGTATGGATGTTGCCATTATTGACTTTTTAACAAATTGTTGGTTTTGGAATAGAATACTTTACTGACATTTCTTTGTGTGAAATTTTGCTACGATAATCATGTAAAATACTGACTTTTAATTCAGAATTATATTTGCTGCCGGCCATTTTTCCAAAAATTCAATGCACTTGTAGTCAAAATTTTATTTCTTTAAAAGTATTCAACTAATGTGGAACCTTTTAATAAATTACAACTCGCATTATGAAAAAGAAATGTAATTAAAGGCATTCCTAAAGGTTTGTAAGTAAAAATTTGTTCATATATAGTAAGAGAGGTAAGAGTTGCAAATGTTTTGAACAACAATAGTTAGACTTTCTTGCTCTTGTTGTCTAAATCAGAAGTTGATTTCTTCCTGCTATTACAAAAAAGCAATCAGAAAAGTTATAAAATATACGAAAAGTCTAGGATTAAAAACCAATCGGAAAGAAATAGGTAACTGAAGAGCTAGACTACTGCTTTAGTTGCAAATGCTTTGACCACCACTGTATATTTACAATAGATTTACAAAGAAGCATATTTAAGCATTTTCCGAATTTTTTTTCGAAAAGCTTTTAACTTGTAAATAATTGTATCAAATTATCGATGAATTGTACTTCTGCGAATATGAAAGCTAAGTTTAAACAAGTGCAAGAAGTCGCCTTTATAGTTATCAACATACAAAAAACATAATGAGTATCCTTGCGAAATATCCAAACAGTAAAAATGTTGTTGCTAGTGATTTCAATTTCATAATTCATCTTGGTTACGTCTTTCAGACCGCATATCTTCAGAAGTCCAATAAATTGAGCAATTTGTCGTGCACACTTACCTTGCGCAATTAATAAATAAAACAACATCTTTTCTTCACTTCACATCCTGCAAAGTATGCAGTTGATGTTTTTGCACCTTTCGGAAATTTGAAAAATCAGAAACTCTTTCGTTTACCGTTTTACCTACAGCTACGAAACGGTTTGTTTTAAATTACGGGTAAGCTCAACGATTTCTATAGGCGATTTAATAGGAAACATTGTTTTCTCGACTTTGACGTCGATGCCATGGTTGGTTACGATCATAACAAATTTTTCGATTAACTCAAGAGTTATGCCTCAGACGTGCAAATTGGCAGTCAGAAATTGCCGTAATAACAACTGTGATAATACTGTTTCGATTCGCAAACAGGTGAGATTTTCGTGTACCGCAGTACTTGGACGTGAGAAAGCTCTTTACAAACGGCGAATTCGTACTAAACTTCATTTTTTTCTCGGGGAATAAAGAGTTTTTAGTCATTTATTCAAAGGTTTACCAACACCACTGCTTCGGTTTCAGTCCTTACAAAGAATGACTAAGTTTCACAAACCCGTTTGAAAGGAATACTACATGGCTGAAATGTCTGCAAGTAATTCAATCTTGCTGGGTAGCGTTCAACCACTGCCCGAACTTGAAAGAGTATCAGTATATTTTTTCGAAACTCCTGCAGTCAAAAGTGTTTTTGCCGTCTCAACTTTAATAAGAATTCTGGGTCGAATGGCATCCCAGCTCTGATCCTGAAGCAGTGCTCATCAATGCTTACACGTCCATTGGGTAACATTTTCGCTCTGTCATATCGCGTTCTGTCTTGCTGGAAGGTTGTCAATGCAACGCCAATGAGTGAAGCTAGTAGCAGCAAAAGGCACCGCCGTGGAGAGTACGTTTAATCACCCACTTGTAAAGTATTTAGAGTGTAACAAACTCCTAAACAATCGCCAGTGCGGTTTCCGTAGGAGTTACTTTACTGGAGATTTCTGAACGGTGGAGTAAATCTACTCATGGATTTGGTGAGACTAAAGCTACGGTCACATCTGGCAAATATTTGACGAAAAACATAAAATATATCTTTGCCATAGTGTTGACCACAAAACAATTTTTGGGAAGAAAACAAAAAACAGCTAATTTTTGGGAAATTAATTTATTGTCCTTCAAACAAAAATGTTTGAAATATGACCATGAAGTGTCCAATATTTTCGTCGTTTTTGGGTAAAAATTTATTTGATCTTACATATTTTTGCCAGATCAAACAGAGGAAAATAAAAGCTTTACTAGGTTGTGTTGCCTACTAGTAGAACTAAACCAGCAAATTATTAAATAAGGAAGTGGTATATACACCTTTTCTTCTTTTTACAGGGCACGTACTTGCTTTAATAATTAAAATTCTATGTAGTATATAAAAAAGAAGGAATATTAAATTCAGAGAATAAAATTATTTTTACGAAAATATGGGTAACTAGTGAAATTTCGAATCACTCAAAGTTGCATATACAATTTATCTCAAAAATCTCTAAAATAAGATTTTTAAATTGCAATTAAAGTAATAATTTTCGATCATGTGATAGAGTTTTATAAATTTTTCCTTCTTACTTGCTTTCCATTTCAATACGTGTTAATACACAATTTTGAATATTTAGGATAGGACTTTATCCGGCAGATAATTTCTGTGACTTGTTGCTAAATGGGCTAATGTCAAAATATTTACTTTTGAGTAAATTGAGTTTAAAGTTTTTAATTTATATACATACATATGAATTATAGCATATGAATTTATAGCAACATTGGCTAGCAGAACCCTAATAAAGCTGTTCCATCATTGGCCCATATTTCTTTGCAAATGAGTACGGTCAAAGGGGACACCTATCGCACCATTATAACCGATTTTATTGTGCCTGCTCTTCATGGTATTGATGTGAACGATGTTTAGTTTCAACATGATGGTGCAAATTGCCACACAATTCATGCCAAAATCGATTTATTGCGTCAAACGTTCGATGGTTATTTACGAGTAATTAGCCGAAATGGTGATGTTAGTTGGCTGTTAAGAAGCCGCGATTTGACTCTGTTGGACTATTTTCTGTGGGGCGCCGTGTTATGCCGACAAACCAGATACAATTTAGTGCTTGAAGGCCAACATTCGTGATGCCATTGCCGATATACGTCCCCATACTCTCAAAAATATCTCGTAAATTGGTCCGATCGAATGGGGTACTGTGAGAGGTACTGTACTGTACTTTACAAAAAAGGAATAAATTTGGCAAAATTTTGTTTTATTGCATTGTTAAATTTAAACTTTTAAGTGGCCCACCCGCTATAACGGAATGTGTTCTGAAAAAGTAAAGGAATTAACTACTAATAATCACATATTCACACTTAGTACAAGTATTACTCGTATACCGCATCCCTTTGTAGTTGATTGTCAAGCGAATCGCACTATACATTATATGGAGAACTAGTACTTTAGTTGCACAGTTGTCTGTGGAACAATCTTCCCGGAAAGATTACCCCGCCATTTAACGTTCCTAAACAATACTCCCTATTTTTACCTTCCTACACATAGTACCAGCATCAGTAAGAGTCATCCCTTAATGCTGGTATCAAATAAAAATACAAAGACCAATCCATGACGTTGTGTCATTCTCTTACTTAAGCAGTTTAACTAGCAAAACTGGGGCTCAGAGAAGAATGTTCAAAGTCGCATTAACAAAGTCCGTCAAACTTTTGGTTTTCTGAATCTTGTTTGAAAATTATCCATAGTGTCATAGAAAACAAAGACTATCAATGACCAAATCTCTTGCAAAAAATATAATATATATTACAATAGATAGCATTTATTTTAGCTGTGTCACAGTTCCACTCATGGTCTTGCTATCATTTATACTCCTAATTTTAAATTGTATTTCAGCAGTAGAATAAGAATAAAAAATTCCAACCTGTGGCATATGAATGTTCTAAAACCTGTAGCCAGGATCAAACTTAGAACAATTTACGTAAACTGTGGAATAAATGTTTGATCAACTTTTGATCAAAATATGTTTAGACCGTTTCTTACAAAACAATCAATTTCGTATAATACTTCATCATCACTTCAACACTAGACTATTTTCTGTAACATCTTCATTATTCTGAAATGAATTAACATTTATTTAAATTATTTTGTTTTAATTACAATAACAAAATGTTGCAATTACATACTCTTAGTCGCCTGTATAAAATTTATATCTTTAAAATATGGAGAAAATTACAAGACAGTGAAAATGGCATGCGATAGAAGAATATGAATTTTAATTGGAAAGTCTTGTGCTAAATTAAACCACCTGAAAATTGTATTTTATACAATCAAAGAATTATATTAGATTAGCTGATTTGTAATGAATTCGTTATAATTACATAATTACATAAATTCGATTTATGATTTTATGAAATGAATGCATATGTACAAAAGTATGTGCATTTATAAGTGTATGTATTATGTAAAAATACATGCATATGTTCGTTGTTAATAAATGGAGAGTGTGAGATGTATTTAAATATACAAACGCACCAACAAAAATATGAGGAATTTATCCCTTTGCCTTAAAAAACATTTAATCCTTTAGAACTTCATAAATAACCACAACTGTTAGGAACATTAACACCGGTATACAGTCACTCACAACTTATTTGACGCAGTCATGAGATTTAATAAAAATATCAAATATCTCGAATGTTGTACATTTTAATACAAAAAAATATAACAAAATAAAAAAATACCTCAAGTTTTACGGCTCACAGCTTACATGATGAAAATTCTGTTCTCCGTTTTCTCTTCGTGGCATTAATCAGTGGCTTGATTCGGGTATTCCGGCCATGGAAATTTGCTTCTAGTAAAACTCTTCGAATGGGGTGGCGTGGTGTAGTGGTTAGAGCGCACGTATAACAACACAAACGACCCAGGTTCGAGCCCCAGCAGAGGACATGACGAAAAAAAAAATTTAATTGTGGTTTCGAATGTTTAATAATAAAAAAACAAGGCTTCAACTTCCCTCCAGACAACTTCATCTAAACATAAAGAAAAAAGCCCCCTGACTTTCCCGCATACCTTTGGCGATGATGACAAGCATCAGACGAATGATCAGGAAAAACACGCCACGTACTGGGAAAAAATTACAATGCTAAAGTAAAGATCACCACCAATTAGCAAGGATCTTCACCACTACACATACAAAAATCATATGGAGGAAGCTACAGCGGATTAATCATCTACTTAGCTTAAAAATATCAAATTAATTAAAGAAACTGAAACAAAGCAATATATACTTTGTGGAAAGCCAATATGCTCCCTAGAGTGACAAAAAAAACACCACCTTAGTCAAATATTTTTCTGCTTCAACTCCCAACTTCGGAGCTCTAAGAACAGATTTTGGCTTAACTTGTCATACTATCCACCACCTGTCGGTATAATTAAATATCTTATTGGGTGCTACACTTACTTTGAATTCTATTTTAATTGACAAACTTTTCTATGACAATTTCTGCAATTTTTCATTGGATTTCTACCTTCTGGAAATGCCGAATGACATCCTCCCGCTTTTAATCGAAGTTTGTCTTCCCATTTTAAAAAATTACTACAAAATACTTCGAAATCAAACCCCTCTTTTGAAATTACGCTTCCAAATGTTGTTTTCTGCTTATCTGCACCAAAAATATGTAAAATTGGCCTGTTATTTTACTTTTGTATAACTGTTTTATAGAATGCATCACTCAAGCTGTGAGCAAATTTTTATGTAAACATTATTTGTTTTGTTGATATATCTTCAAAAGTATCCTTTATTCTTGTTATGTTTTCTTAATTGTCATAACTAAACAAAGGTTTTAATGTGTAATGTGTATTTTCGTCACATTGATACTTTTTGCAAAAATTTCTAACTGCATCAAATAAGCTGTGAGCGACTGTATGTGTACGGAAAAAAGTATGATTTCCAATAATATTAGGGGGGCAGTACAATAGTTGATGACTGATTGCAAATGTAAATATTTTTTTTAAACCTCATTTTTGAATTTCTTTTTTCTATAAATTTATAAATATTTATGCAATTATAAAATTTTTAGAATATATTTCTGTAAATATATGATCTACCCTAATATCCATTTATGTAAATATTTGTATAGAAATGTCCTTAATATAAATCAAAATTATAACATAATTTTTTTTATATATAATCATTATGTCGTAAACTAAAATTGACCGCACATTGAACTTATAATTTCAAATGGCAGGAGAATACACATAGGTAATCGAAAAGTGGCGGCCAATGTACCCCATTTACGCTAATATTAGAAATTCTACTCATGTTCCCAGTCTGTGTGTGTGTGTGTGTGTGTGTGTGTGTGTGTGTGCGTGAATAACCACACTTAGCGCCCAAAGGAAATTTTTATGGAATTTTTGCACTACCGAGTTATAGACTGTTAACGTATTGTTACGTTTTAACCTTTTTAAAACGTTTGAGTTCTTTCTAATTGCGTTAAATAAAATAAATAACACGCCTGTCATTGTTTTACCTTATACACTTATTAATTTAACTTCCACTTAGCTTAATTATCTTGCACTTAATACTTGCTTAATACAAAAATACTCAACATTTTTATTTACGCCTTAGCATAACTTTACGTTATGACTTAGCACAACTTTACTTTATAACTGAAGTAACTAATGCATAAGGCGCCGCTTTTTATATAAAAATAAAATTAATTCCGAATGTTCTTGTATTTACCACAGCATTCTATTTCCGTTAATTCAAATGTAAAAACCAAAACCGGTACGGTAGCACCGTTCAATACATAAGTGGTAACACTTTTAATAGCACAGATAATGTGGTAGATACATTAACAGACTTGACACAAAGCAATAAATTCCATAATAAAGTTTATGGTTAAAACAACTACTGCTCTAATTTAGTGTAGCTTTTCTTTAGGCATTGTTTGTTTTCGTAACTGTATTTGAAACGCAATGTTTTAAATGTAAGGGTCAAAATATATTATACGTATTATATTATATCTGAATATTTTTTTTTATCAATTAGTTTAACTACTTAGAATATTTTTTATTCATGTGAATAAAAGTCAGGCCCAAAATATCTCCGAATCATTGGGTGCTTGGAAGATGGCTGTAAAATGTGAAATGAATTAAGACAGGCTACGGTATAGTTTGCTTGAAAAACTTCACTTTGTTAGATGACATTATTAGAATCCCATTATTCTGTGAAAAATTATCTATGTTTAAAAATGATTGAAAATTAGAAACATTGCCGTCATATTTTGCTCTTCTGATAGAAAATTAAACACAGCGCCGCAGGCTGCTGAAAGAAATTTGTGAAGTTTACGAAGACTGGGGAATTCACTTGTAAGATGTCTAACCTTAATCTACTAAAGCGAGTACCAAGATCCACTTGCATTTTTAGCACGAAAACGTTACGTGCTACACTCACATTGATGATAGAGTTAATCCTGCATCTCCCTTCGCTGGATCTTTATTGTAAGTGGTCAGTGCGATTAAAATATGGGTCACTCAAAGGTCCTGACAAGTTGGTAGATTTTGGGAAAATTGACTACACATCACCACACTATGACTTCTCAATGAAGTTCCAGACTACGATTTAGGACAGGAAAAACTGAGCTAATGATGTGGTGCACCTCATTAATGATTCGGATGACTCCAAGTTGAATGAAGCGGTGAGTGGAGGTATTTTCTCAGACTCGGCGAATATAGCTCATTCTATAAGGTTGGCCACTGTAGCGTTTTTCAGGCAAAGGTATCGGCCTTACGAGCTCTTTGGTGATCGTTAGAAAGGCAAGCGTCTCCAGGAGAGACACTAGTTTACTTTTGTATATCCAGGCGGCTGTGAAGGCTCTCTATAGGGCTGATGAACATGGCACCACTATCCAACTTACGAAAGAATTTTCTACATTGGGCATCCCATTATTAATTTGTATAATATGCACTCATGCCATGCGGCTTAGACTGAGTCACGCGGTGAATGATATCTGCAGAAGCTGCAGGGATAAGGAAGAGGAAGAAACAATTCTTCACCTACTGTGCACATTCCCGACGTAATGTGGCAGGAGAAGGAGGCATCTTGGCTTCTACCATGCGACTGGGCACACCGATCTGTCGGCTACAGATATTAGGAAGCTTAGAGGTTTTATTATGAGTTCTGGATGGTTCCGGCTATAAGGGTATGAAGATCCATTGTGGTATCACCACTGGCTATTTCTTGACATACGTGGGTCCTTTCTTGAGGCAGCCACTTCTACCTACCTACCTACCTACCATGTCCACTTATCCGATTCCGCCCATTTTTGACTCATGATTAAGAAACTCTTATTGTTACCATTATGGAAGTACATGGCACCGCCCAGGAGGAATTTGTAAAATGTATATACCCTATGGTTTCTTACCGACACACAGAGAAAAAAAAATTGAAGAAATTCGGCTCAGCCATTTAGCTGTGTATAAGGTGCAAACATACAGTAGCGAGCATCAGAAATGCAACTCTGAGTTTCGTAATATTAAATTGCATTATAACACTAACAACGGTATTCAATTCATATTCTCTTTTGTATTTTTTATTCTTTATAAGAAGAAGCATACTTTTTTATTTCGTCACAATATTTTATTAATTATAAAAAGTGAACATTTCGTGCGAGCAAAAACATACAATGTGCTGTTAAAGTAAGCAAATCATATCATTTATTTAAAAAAATGGTTTCATTGTGAGAGTTTTCTGTATATTTCAAGAAACAGTTATCAAACGATAGCAAAGTGGCAATAATAAAAGCTTTGGGGAAGGAATGGCGATAAGCAAAAATAAACTGTTAGTTGTGTCCCATTTAGCGTACATACCGCTAGACGCAGATTAAGTGAAGTCAACTTATTTGCCGGACCTCTCTGTGAAAAGCCACTAATAGGCAGACTTCAGAAGAGAAGGCGTCTTGACTTTGCAGAGCGTCACTTAAACGGGACAAGAGAGAATTTGGCTAAGGTGCTTTGTAGCGATAAACGCAAATTTAATTTATTCGGCTCCGATGGCATATATTATATTTGCCGGCCAATAAATAAAAGATGCTGTGGGTTCATTAATGAAAATTATATAAATTATGTAGCGTTGCAGTTTTTATGCTCGGTACTGTACATACAAGCACATATTAATTTGTATATAAAATATTTGAAGAATTAGACGAGTTTTATGAAATTTCTTGCAGACTTCTGGTTCAGCGGTACAAGTTAAGCAGTGCACAGTTGCGGTGGGGCAATGACTCCACGTGCTATGTATCAAGACAGATCTGGCCCCTGTACGATTGGGCTCGCTCGTAGTCTATTATGGAGATGCCACGACATAGGCTACCAATTCTGGTGGCCGGCATTAACGGGTACTGGGTGGCTGGTGCACACGCTAGGAGTTGTCAGGATGAGGTGGGCTTTCCTGGGTTTTTCGTTCTGCATGCCATATCGGACCTGGCTGATGTGAGTATCAGTTGGATTTCTTCTTTTGTGCATGCGTCTGGCTGGTTACTTACTTTGGCCATCACAAGTTGATCAATATTGGACTCAAGTGAGCTGGATCAGTGTCTGGCTACCCGTCGTAAATAACTAACTAACTTAATCGAAATTTAAAGAAAAACTTAATTAGCAGCTTTGATAAGTTATGAATCGACTATCCTCTTTACGTTCATATATAAAAAGGCTACAAAAACATAGCCAATTTAAATCTTTATTATATTGGGCAACCAGAGTTCTTTGCTTTAGACCTTATAGACGTTACCAGCCGATGTGGATGAAAAACTCGGGGCCTGTCCCCACACCTGGTGAGACATTAATAAATTCATACAGGCGTACATTAGCAACAGTTTATATGCATTTTTAAGTTGCAATTATAAACTGACAACTCGTACCTATGCTTCTCACCTTTCCTATTAGTAATTCACACGCACTTTTTTTTCACTGCCTACGCCGTATATAATTTTAAAAATTTGCATAAATTGCTATGCAGATGGATGGATGGATTTATGTTTCAGTATATAAATACGTTTTACGCCTGATTAAGTATTAGTGAATGAGAATTAGTCACTGTGTGGAAAATTTTTACATGTGTTATATAGAAATTTGTGTGAATGCTAAAGTATGTGTATGTGTCTTCGTGTGTGTGTGTGTGTGTGTGTGTGTCTTAATTTAAATCATTTTAGTGTCTGTCTCTTCTATATTGATGTTTATTCATCATCAACACATTATCATCAACTTTAAAATGACAACAAACGTGTTTATATTATACAATTATAATTTCAACATAATTTAGCTTTTGATATCGATAAACAAACCTAACATGTAATAACTAAATATATACATACTCGTACATGCATGTATATACACTATATATGAGATTATGAGTATGTATAGACATGTACATATGTATATGTAGAATATTTATTATATCAAATTAGCGTTGATTTAGTATTATAAGCATAATTATTTAAAATAAACAACAACAAATCATTATAAGGTACTTGTGTGATTGTGTGTGTGGGTGTATGTGTATGTGACTTGTTACTACTTAAAAGGATCTGACAAATGCAGATTTTATTTGAAACTTATGGTATATGTCAAGTGAATAAATAGGTTAAACCTGACCTTTCAGAAAAGGTATTTTAAAAAATAAGAAATATATTGAATATTACAAAAATTCCATATATAAATTAAAAAATATTTTTCTAAAAATTCTATTTTTTAAAAGTCTTCATTAAATTGTTTCACCCTATTCTGTCAATAAACTCGATATGTCTACTTGATCATTTGGCTATAAATATGTGTTTATATGCGATGGTATGTTATGTATGACTGACATCAAAGTACATCAACCATTAACAAGTCACGTTTCACAAGTCTATAGTTTATGTTTTAACATTGATAATTTAATTAACGATTAAATTAAATTAACATTTTACAATAACACGTTTATTTTAAAGTGTTTTAGTATTTCAGTTTGTAGTAAATTGTATTGATTAAAAAATTATACAAAAAAATAAAAAAAAAATAAAAATAAACGAAAACAGTCCTTCGAGAATTGTCTGCAAACACCTACTACTATGCAGTGTTTACATACTCGTATATACACTGATACATAATTTCCGCCACATCCCAAGGGACCTACAGTTAAATGCCGACAGATGCATTAGTTAGAGAAGTTTTTCTTAGCGTAAAAACTCATAACCAGTCACAATGGCAGTGTTATGTGCTGATGTCACTGCTGAAAATTGTCAGATAGTCCGGTTTGGGATTGAACCGTGGACCTCTTGGTTGGTAGGTGGGTGTCGTACATACCATTTCATGACAAATATACAATATAAATAAATAGCAATACATATAGGGTGTTGATCCAAATATGAGCCAATAAAACGGAAATATAGTTTTTAACCAATAATAGTCAATCAGTGCATAATTGTTTTTGGTTTTCGCCGTCACTTCTCTAGGGAGCATATTGGCTTTTCACACAGCATTCATTGCTTTATTTCGGTTTCATTAATCAAGTTGATTTTCAAGCTAAATAGATAAATAATATACTGTAGCTCGCATCCATATGATTGTGTAGTGATGAAGATCCGTTCTAAGAGGTGGTGGTGATGCTTACTTTAGCACTGTATATTTTTCCAGTAGGTAGCGTTTTTGCCTAATCATTCGTAAGTTGTAAGGTGAGGCGGCTTCTTGTAGATGGATTTGCCAGGAGGAAGGTTAAAATCTCTTTGTTAAACACTCCTAACCGCCATTAAATTTTTTCATCAAGTTCCCTGCAGAGGATTTGAAGCTGGGCTGCTTGTATTGTATGCATGCACTCTAACCAATACACTACGCTACCCCGATAAATATAAAAATGTTTTTTTTTATCGAATTTCACCCTGATCATAAAAATATCCTTTTACTAGCAGTGTCACAGTAGAATTATTGATAAAATATTTTTTCAGTGGATCTAAATATTGATAGATTTTTCATCAATAAAAAATAAATCTCACGTCAGTTCTTTCTTTCATCGCTAGTGTAAAAAGCTGTATTAATTAAAAAATAAATAAATAAACTAAATAAAGCTAAAAAGAATCAAGAATTGTTTTCTCGATTCCGTTCCAGAAATTTAAGCTATTAAAAATGCACTTCACCCTAGTCGGCTAAACACTGAAAGATTCGATAAAATTTCACAGACTGACTAGTCTTGTAGTAATTCTGCCTTTATACTGAGCACAGGCTATATAACTGTAACTGTACTATATAACTGTTTCTGTCTTTGTCGATGGTGAAGCATGTTCTATTAGGTTTTGCTAAGCTTGTGTGCTATGAAAATTCCTCGAACATTAAGCATTTTACTAAACTGTTTCGTGTAATATTTCATTGTATGGCTTAATTAATCTGTGCCTGAGCCATCTTTATTTCCTCTTTATCTGGGAGTTTAGATGAATTATATGTAAATTTTGGTTCCGTGAGAAGGAACACTTGAACTCCATATTTACGTACTTTGTAGTACGCTGTTTTGCACCTGTTTATAGGCAAGTCTACATTATCCATGGATTGGGCAGTGATTTGCAGGCTATATTTATTTGCTGTGGTGAATAAGTCCACTATCTTTTTCTGTATGTCATCTTTCGTATTTGCTAGCATAACCAGGTCGTCGGCATAGTTAGGATCTTCAAGTTGTTGATTTAGCTTCCACTATACTCTCTCTACTGTTCCATTATTAAGCTTATAATTTTCTCTAGTATGTTCCAATTTTTAAAAGCTTGCCATATTCTATTTCGATCAATGTCATCATATAAAGCTTCTGGGCTGAAAACAATAGTGGTAAATATCTATTTGAATAAAATTCATTATGGGTCTGTTCGTAAATGCATCAGTACGTTGCATAATGACGGCAAACTTACTACCTCTCATTTGAACAAACAAATTTTAGAGCAAAATAGTTAATTTAAGTTATTTTAAAGCGCTAAATGTCATGATGCAGTGCTGTGATATATTTAGGAACATTCCCTCTGTCTAAATCTTTACCCAAATAATTAGAATTTTTTTATATTATTCATAATATATACGAAATAGTTTACTTATTGTTATCAAAAAGCATAAAAACCCGGTGAGCTTCGCTACCCCGTCCCCTTCCGGTCAAAATCCAATCATTTGTTCCTCCCACAAAAAACACTGTAAGCTCTGATTTTTAGCTGTATACAGTCTCCAAACAAGCACACATTCTTTTTTATATAGCATGCGTATACATACAGTTCTTATCCAGTGTGATTTCCAAAATTCCCGCGTTTTGGCTGATGTGTATAGATAACAAAGCTGTAATAATTGTCGTCCACCACATATACAAAATTCAATATTTAGTATGAAAGGAAGGTGCCACGCGCACTTATCCAATCTCGCCCAGTTACTGACTGATGATAGGTATTGTTCACGACGTTGTTTGTACCTAATTTAGAAACTTATACTATTGCCGTTCTCGAGAGATGCACGCTCACTTGTCCAATTACGCCTAATTTTTGCCTAATGATTTGTGTTGACTGAGAAGTCATTGAGACCAAATTCAAAACTTTTGCTTTAACCGTACTCTGGATATACAGAAATCAACATTTAGTTTGTGTGGGAGGTACCACGCCCACTGGTCTAATTCATCCAATTTTTTGACTATGACTATCTATTTGAACCAAATTTAGAGAATGTTTTTGTTACGAGTTTGTAAGAAAATTAGTTCATCCGTTAAGATATTCATAAGGTACAAACAAATAAACCAGCAAACAAGCCAGCAAACATACTAACACACAATCATATATTTATTTTATTTTTTTCCCGTTACTCCTCTTGGGATCATATGGGTTCCACAAAGCATCTCCATCTAACACGACTTACAGCTGTTGACTTTGGCTATTCTCATGTTGGGTTGTTTTGTCTCAGTTCTTGGATATTCTTGCGTGCCCGGGTGTTTTTTGGTCGACCACTACCACTCGAGTGACATTCAGGTGATACTTTCTGGACTTTTTCGGATGGTGTGACCGATCCATCCCCACTTTCTTTTCCTTATATGTTTTATTATGGGTTCCTCATTAGTCATGCTCCACAGTTCTGTGTTACCTATGATATTAGGCCAGAACATTCTGCATATAATTCTAAGGCACTTGTTAATGAATACATGGAGTCCCTGTGTGATGTTATTCGATACCAGCCAGGTTTCACCGCCATACAGCAGTACTGATTTGGATATATGTGAGCTTCTCCATACTGACTGCAGTCATTCAAACGCCGCTCTCGCTTTATTGAGCCTGTTATCTATGTCTGTTCTGCGTCACCGTTTGTAGTGTTTGTACTTCCTAGATAGCAGAAGCTATCCACATATTTGACTGGTCGACCCTGTAGCATTTTGTTTTCCGTGCTCATATTGTTTATTATCATGGCCTTGGTAGTCTTGATGTTTATCTCAAGCCTAACACCACGAACTAATTAATATTCGTAGGTCCTCCAGTTTCGACTGCTTATTGGAAATCTTATGCGAGAGTAGACAAATGTCATAAAACGTGGCGTGAGAGACTCCATGTGATCCCTCTTCTTTTCGAACCGGCATAATGAGCATTGTCATCCAGCACGATGGTGAATAGCTGAGGTGATATTAGGCATCTTGGTTTAACTCCAGCATTGGTGTGGAATGATTGGCTGATGTTCCCGTGGTAAGAACTAAAAGTTCTGCATGCTCATAGATCACTCTGATTATTCGATTATTACGGTCATTTCATCATAAAATAAACTATTCTGTAGTATATATGTAATATAGCCAAGTTTGGCAGACAATAATATCACTCTGTGACTGACGTGGTAGTCCAGCAGACACCAATAAACATGAAAAATCTGTTTGCGCTGTTATGCCATGTACTTAAAAACAGTTTAATATAAACGGCTGTTCTGAAACCAAAAAAATATCAAATAATAATCAGGTACGTCCTTAAACTAGAAACCAAAATAATTATATCAGGTTAAAAAAAAAGGTGGTGAAAATTAAGCCACGTCATTCGCGAAGTGATATACTGTCTTAATTTTCTTATTTTCATTTAAATCAATTGTCCCAAAAATGTTAAAATTTACAAAATTAGAGTAATAAGCAGCTGTCCGTATAGCATGCATTTTACAATAATATCTATAACAAATTGCTATAAAAGTGGAACTTAAAAATACAATTTTCACAACGTTGCTTTCTACGTCAAATAACAGCTAAACTCCAGAATGTTAAGAAATAAGAAAACAAAAATCATTTAAATCCATCAATCTTTACATGTAAAGTAAAAATATAAATTTCGACTACTTAAGTAAAAAGAAGGCTCTTCAAAAGTATTTTTCATGTCATAAACAGAACTCGATTTTGCGCAGTACAACTCTACACTAAAGAAAAAGAGTAACTGAACTGTTATACTTTGACAAAAATACTCTTAAGTGTTCATTTCTGTTAAACAAGCTAAACAAAGAATATGTATTTTAAAATAAAACAGAGAGTTTAGACTAAAAATGGTTTGTAACTTCACTTGCCACAAGACGTAACATAAAGTGGAATTTAGATAATCTTGCCACTCTTGCTCTCATTTTACCTGTTGTGTGTGTCCATTGTATCTGTTACTTTACAGTATGTAACCCGCCTTTAGATACTTTGGATGATGTTTTTGCGGCTCTGTAGCAGCTCTCTACTACTTATGTTACGAAACAATTTTATCTTTTCATTTCATTTGTATGTATTTTACTCTCAACAGAAAATATACGCTCAAATATATATGTATCTATGTTTCTTGAACCGCTACCATTATAAAAACAATTTAATACAAAACTAAATCGATTTTTACACCAAAAGGATATTCCAAGTGGAAGAATGCAATCAGCATTATCTCATCATTTGCTCTAACAGAGAGTTCACAGTAAATATGAAACAACGACGACATCATCTACACAAAACAAGTTAAATGAACAAAATTTTTTGTTTTCTTCTTATCACAAAGTGTACAAATGGGTGAATGGGTTAATATTTTTTTGGGAGATTTATGAAAACAAATATTGTTTCCTTGAAGAAAATATGTACATACGTTTGTCTGTTGGGTGTTGTAGTTACAATCCGAAATAAAATAAAATGAAATATTTATATATGCGTTTATCATTGTCTTCTTATTTCTTCTTATTTGTAGATATAGAAAATGCATTTGTTTGCTGTTATTGTTGTGGGTATTTTGTTTTATTGTAACGTATAAAGATTGTCATTTATTTGACAGTTGTGTAAATAATTGCATATGCATGTATGAATTTTATAACATAAATTTTAATCTCATCTATACCAGTACGTATGTATATAAATACGTGTGTTTATGAATACAAATTTATATTTATAATTGTCTGTAGGGGTTGCATATACGTAAGTAAGTATCTGTGTGATAGAAAACTTAAAAATTGCATTTAAATTTAAGGTGTTTTGATGTTCAGACTCACATACACATAAATGTCTGCATGAATATTCAGAAACGAAATATTTGAGATATTTATGTGTCTATCAGGGAATATGTATGCATTTATGCATAAAATAAACTTGAAATTTCTTTGAAAAAACAGTGGTTAAGAAATGTTGCAAAATTGCTCAAATATTGAAACCTTTTTAAGGCACTCAGAACTGTACGTACGAATTGAATGTAAAAATTGCAACAAAGTATCTAAAAAAATGTTTTCTTCTTCTTCATTTTTGAATTGTGATTTACCAATGCCTGCGAGGTCCTTGCCAATCTAAATCTACATATATTCTTTCGTTCGTTATTTTATAACTCGTGAACCACTAAACCGATTTACAAACCAATACATGTGTGGTAAAGGTATACTTTTACTGATAGTTTTATTCAACTTTGCGGTGCCATACCCATTAAAAATGTTTATTTATACTGTTACGAAAATAAAAGTGTCTAAAAAGACAATACACTACATTGGTGCCTTTGGGACTGTATAAACGAATATTAAGTGCAAGATAAGTAAGTTGGAGACTCTATAGTCATAATTGTATACTGATAAGTGAGGAAGTAAAACTGTTAAAGAACAGCAACGTGGTGTTTATTTTATTTTGACGCAATTAAAAAGAACTCGCACGTTTTAAAAAGGTTAAAACGTAACAATATTTAAAAGCAAAATTTGATGAGGATGCACTAAGATCATTTGTTAGATATTGGCATATACATTTTACTACGTTAACCCTGTATTGCCCGACAGCACTTACACGTACCACAACTGATTTGTATGCTCTACCACAGATATAATTTTGCGATGTATGATCATCAGTTCTATAACGTACCGTATTTTCGTCCAATAAAAATACAAAATTTTTGCTTATTTTGCTCCTGTTGCTCATAAGTGCAAGATAAATAAGTTGCTGTATTAAGATAAAGTATGTAAAATAAAAGAGAGGCAATAGAAACTGTAAAACAACAACAACGTGGTATTTATTTTATTTTGACGCAATTAAAAAGAACTCAAACGTTTTAAAAAGTTTCAAACGTTTATGTATCTATACTTAAAACGGTAATAGTAAGAGTTTCTAAATTTTCCCCAAATAATTTTGTGAACAATATAAATCTTAAGTCAAGAAGTTGGCAGAATTGGATAAGTGGGAGTGGTATCGCCCCTACAAAGTAACTATTGATTTTTGTATATCTTTGGAACGTTAATAGTTGAAGGTTATGAATTTGGTCTAAATAATTTTATAATCAATTCGCAACATCAGTCGAAATATGGGTTGTGGCTCCTCCCGTACAAAGTAAATATGATTTTTATATATCTAGAGATCGGCTAGAATGGCAGGTTCAAAACAGAGGTCAACTGCTTTTGAATAAAATACCATTATATTGGATGTTCGAAAAAGTTCGTTTACAAATTTTACCAACAATTACACTTTGTACTAATACTTAACATGAGCTTTCTTAAACCAAATGTGTGAAATTTTGGTTGATAGCATTTGGCCTTTACCATTTTGGGCTAAAGCCTTTCTACTACTAGTGTAGAATTTCTTGGTTTCTGAACGAAAAATTGATCCAAAATCGTTTTGCAGGCCTCTACGTTATTTAAATTCACGCTATTAAAAGAGTTCTGCAGAGGTCGAAACAAATGATAATCTCAAGGTGCAAGGCTGCGCTATATGATGGATGCATCAGAACTCCCCCGGTGAGGTGAGGTCTGGCGTTGATGATGATGGATAACAAAATCTTTTCTGTTGATCAATATTGGCCATTTTAATTAAAGTACTTGCTTTGATCTCGTTAATTGTTGAGAGTAGAGATCAAACTCGATCTTTTGTTTATGTTGTAAAAGCTCATAATGAACAATTGCCTTCTGATATCAACAGACACACAGCATTAACTTTCTTGGTGTCAATCCCGGATTTGCTACTGTCTACGAAGCTTCGCCTTATTCCGTCCATAATCTTTTGAAAACGTCACTGTCGCACGTGATCCACTATGTGTATTCTCTCAAATGGTTGATAATTGTTTGGTGATAAATGTATAGTTCCCTAGCAATTTCCACGCTGCTTATGTGTCGGTTTTTCTTAATCTTTTCCTTTATTTCATTGACCATTTTTAATGATCGGTCGACCACAGCCTTACTTTATATCTCGGGTGTTTTTTTAATAGTTACACAAGCTTAAGTCATAACAAAACAAAAAAATATATTTTTAATATCAATGTAACCGGATTTGTTTGGTTAAAAGTTTTATGATTTTAATGTGTAAATATGATTTAGGCTTTGTGGCCGGCACAGCGTATAAAGCGCAATCTGGAACAACAATTTTCATAAACTTTTCGCAGCTTATGCGACCGTATGCCGCCAATAGCTCTTCGAATGTTGATATCCAGGTATTCAATTGTCTCCAGTTCATCGACGTAGGCAAGTTTCTTTACATAACCACAAATAAAATAAATCAATGGGGTTAAATCACTCAATCTTGGCAGCCAATTAATTGAACTATTACGTAATTACTCTTTCATTAAAGGTTTCTCTGAGTAAATCAATTGTAGCGTGTGTTGTGTGGCATGTGGCTTCATCTTATTGGTACCTAGCTAGTTAAGGAACGAAAAAATATCTAATCATTTTCCTGTACCGTTCACTATTGACAGTAGGATTCTGACCAACATCAGTTTTGAAGATATATGGACTAATGACTTCGGTAGCCCATAAAGCGCCTCAAACAGTATTTTTCTGTGTATGTAATGTTGTTTCGATAAAATCTTGTGTATTATCCTCACTTCAAATGCGACAATTCTATTTATTTACGTACCCATTCAACCAAAAACAGGGTTCATCGGAGAACAAAACAACAAGAGTTTGACGAACAGAACCATTATTTTGATAACAAATTTTAACAATTTGTAAGCATTGCGCTGATGTTAGTCTATCCATAATGAAAAGTCAAACCAAACTAAACGAAAGGGATCTATCAGCCGTTAAATCGGTTGTCAAATATAGTGGTGTTGCGAACTCAAAGTTATGAAGCTCTAAAAACAACAAATTTATAGCAAAATTCATCAAATGATAGAATAACTGTCGAGCCGATATGCTTAACTTAAATAAAAATGTAATTTTGTATTGATTTATATAATTAGAGGTGATTCTAGGGGCATCCGTAGCGGTACGGGTTATTCCATTCTAGCTCACGAAAGTATTCCATTCTATTCTCAATGTCCGTTTGCGATAGTTCCGTTCAAAGTACATGTTTCCTCCACCTCTTCGTCCCTGCAGATTTTCAGAAATCATTGGCCAAGTGAGGGCCTAAGGTATAATGCCCTGTAAAGACACGAGCAACAACGCTAAGTGTGCTTGTTTGGAGATTCAGCAGACCTTTCCTGTGATTATGATCCAGCTTTGGGAAGATTTTCTGCGGCATCTTTCTTCGTCTCCGAAGAATCCTTAATGTAATTCCCAGCGTTCAAAATTCGTTCGTGACTTCGATAACTCTGCCATGTTCTTCAGCCCTACAGTTCCTTGGATTATCACTGTGATGCGGAGCCAATATTATATGAATATTGTACTGCTTAGTCGTCTCGTTGAGATATCCATGGTGGTTCATAACTGTTCTTGAAGTCATCCTGTGAAATCCCAAAGCTTTTTCAGCCACTTGGCTATCCGAAAGTATGCTAATATTTCTATGATCATCGAAGCAGCTTTCATGGCCAATACCTCCGCCTAATTTATAACTTACTTTGACGTTTTTCTTTACTTAGTTGACGATAATACGATAATGAACTTAAATCAACTACGACGTATATAAAATCTTTTCGGTGTTCGCATCTTTCTTTGGCAATTCTCGGGCTCCCTTGATTAGTACAAGCGGTAATTTGTTCCACTGTGCTTTTCTACTCTAAATTAGTTTTATTTTAATATCTGTATGCTTGTATGTGTACATATGGATAGGAATCATAAAAACGATTTTTTTTATTTATTTGTCTTACCGTTTATTTTTTCTCTACTTCTCTACTATTTTTTTTCGTTCTGCTTTTAATGAAAAACAAGTGTTTTTCTGATTTTTTTCCAGGAGTTGAAATTAAATTTTGCAAGAAACAACAACAACAACAAATTATAAATAAATATATATAAATGCGTGTGAGTGTGTGTGCAGATGTATATGTATGTGAGTGTATAAGTATACTATATTAAAGTGTAGGAAAATGCAAAGTAGATTATGCCAAATGAGTGCTCAAACTCAAACAAATATTCATACAAAATGTAGATATGAATACTCACACATACATACATTTGTGTTTTTGTGTGAATGGATGTATAACTAAGATTCATTTGCCTCTCTACGTGTGTGTGTGTTTTGCTGAATTCAGACTAAACATCTGTCTGTGTTTGTACAACCGGAAAAAATTTCTCTCTCACTATCTCATTTGAAAGCACAAGTTAAATTTCTTTTATGATTTTTATTGCTGTTCCTGTTGTTGCACTCAGCATCATCCATGCAGCAGCATGTTGAATATTAAAAGAAAAGATACTTGTTGAATATGCATTACTACTGTTGTTGATGTTGTTGCTTATGTATGTTGCTGCTGCTGCTGCAATTTGAATATATTTTGAGGCAATAAAGTAGTTTCTTACTCCTTTTTTCTCTTTTGTTTCCTTTAGTGTTATTATTGTTGTTATTGGTGTTTTTATGTTAAGATTTTCTTTTTTTTGTTATTGCTGTTGTTGTCAGTTTAACTAAATTATGTTATGACTTTAAAAATACTTTTATTTTTGTTTTTAAAATTTATTACGAATATTTTATTATATTCTACATAAATTTTCTAATACCCACTCGTACGCAATGAATTCCTTATTCGACTCGTACGTCGTTTTGCCTTGTATTGTTTGAGGGAAGAACTGTGTTGTTGAACAGAATTATAAAAAAAAGTCAAGTGCAAGTAAACATTTAAATATGATTTGCCATTGCAAAGGTAAATATTTATTATTTTAAAATATTCAATTACTCTAATTACTCTACAGTTTAATTGAAATTAAAAAGAATTTTAGAAAAAATTAATCTTCAATTTGTCTACTGTGAATATTAGGGTGGACTTTAGCGGTATGTAAGCAATTTTTATCCAAGTCAGAGACAGTAACTCTCCCCTAAAATGTGTAGTTTTGTGTGAAAATTCTTTATGTCAAAAGTAATCGGCGGCGGACAAAGGAAAAGTGTGGCACATCACCTCTCAATGTGAACCCAGTTGGTGAAATAATCAAAAATATGAATTTTTTTATTTGCTTTAGAATACGAAAGAGATTTAACTTTTTTATTATAATTTTATTAAATTTACGGTAATTTCCATGATTTGTTGCAAGAACTTGATTAAAAAAGACTAAAAGGAATTAAATTTTAAATATTGCGACAGCAAGTAAAGTGTTTATATATTATTCTGATAACGTTTTAGAAGCATTGATACACATATTTTAAAATCAAGCTTTTTTACCCCTTTTTCGAATATTCTAATTTTTCTTCAAGGTGCTTGTGTGTTTTCAAAACAAGGGATGCGAAAGAACCTTTAATATTCACCATGCCGTAATCATATATATGGAATTAGTTTAGAAGTGTTTTCGATTAAAAAATGTAAAAATCATTAGGGTCTACTGTTCAAATTGACAAAATTAGCTTTATGACTGGAACTGAAGATCAGGAAGTGAGCGATGTAATTGGAAGTGTATCTGAGGTTTTTAAATTTGCATGTCAAAGTCTTGAAGTAAAACAACTACTTGATGATTATAAAGAACTTCTTCAATTCTTTTCGCAATATGCCTTAAAAAAACCTGGACTATTTCTTCATGTCAGTTAAATGTCGAAAGCTGTTTATTGTCTTAAGTTATATTTATTTTCAAATAAATTTAAGATGACACAATTGAAATTAAACAGTATTAAAGATATTTTTTATATTTGTCGTAAGCGTGTGCCTATAAATATAGGATACAAGCACCAGTTGCAGCAGAAGCTACTATGCAGGATTTATATCGCTTAAAGATTTGCATCATTATAAGAGTATTGATGACAAAACAAGTTGTACATCGCTAGCAGCGTTGCCACAACTAACGTTTTGTAACCAAATTTCAATAAAAAAGTAACCAAAAAATGAGTTAAGTTTTAAATTATAGTTTTAATACAAAAAACATTAAAATATAATTTTATACGTGGAATTTATAGCTGTATTAGCTGAATATAGACTGGTGAAAAAAAAACTTCCTACAACAATTGATGAGGCATATTCTCCTATTTGTTCTAAGCAATTTAACTATGTATTACCAAACTTTGCACAATAGAAAATATCGTTCTCTCATATGTTATGATGAGGTTTTAAAATTTATTTGTGGATACTTTTAGCTCAATAGCCCTTACTAAAAGATATATTAATGAATTATCTGAACCAAACAATAGCATTAAAGTGAAATGTGTCTGATATATACTCTCACTTAGCCACTAAACGAAATATTATAAACAATGAAGTTTTATTGCTTTGATTGCTTGACAAAGCTTAGCCCGATTTCAACGTGCGAGAGATTATTTATGCAGTTGGAGGGCATTACTCGATGAAGATTATTTTTAAACTCAAATATCTACTCAAGATGGAAACAATTCTAACGGCATCCAATCATTACTGGCGATGAGAAATAGATCTATTAGAACAACGCCTGGCCAAATGTTTAATTATTAGTTGAAATTATTTATTTATTTGCCTGTCAGACTACCACTTGTTTCGATCGGAGTACGCTTCACTTTAGAACAAGGTATAAGTACTGAAAATTGCATTTATTTGGCACGAAATCCATATGTTGCCAGAAGAATGGAATAGCATACTCACAACAAAAGACCAAAGTTTGGTTAAAAATAATCAAAACGGCAACACTGGTCGCTAAGCAAATTAAAAAATCATATATAGTATTTAAATCCAGAAACAGCAGCGTTGGCCTTCTATGATCGAAAGGTATCATATGAGTCGAAAAAATTTATGCTGCAAGCTCTGGATAATTCTACTAAATCTTAGTTAAAAAATTAGACGAGACTCTTTACGCTATAAACCAATATCTTAAAAAGAATGTAGAATATTTTGTATCGCAAAAATCACATCACTTTTCTCAAATGATTGGTATTCAAATGAAATTTTTGAACAAATATCCTAAACTTGGGAAAAAGTTTTAACGTTAGCTCTAATATCATTTAAAATATGTAAGCTAATAAAATGTGTTAATTTAGTTTTATCCGAGAACGAAGAAGAAAAGCAATAGATAGTTCAAATTATAGCGGATTATCGGTAACTCTATCATGATGTAAAATAGAGTAATAATATATAAAAACTAATAAAAATTAAATTTCTCTTCCTTTCTTTTTAATTTTCAGTTAGTTATGTGCATGCGTACATACTTTTATACATACGTACATATTTATAAATATTTAGTTTTAATAAATATCAAACTTTTTTTTTCAAAATTTCCAAGCCCAATTTCAAGACCAATGTGCCATGTTTGAACCTCGTCCAATCGTGATACATAATATTTTTCACAACATATTTTTAACATTTGTAGTGGGATTACATTCGAAATAAAAAAGTTGAAAAATAAGGTTAAAAATAAGGGCAACCCTAGTGAATATTAATATGCTCAAATGCATATCCGGCTGGCGTACAATATGATTTAAGAAAAAAAATTCTATGTAATGTCTTTAATTGAAAAATATAAATTTAATTAATTTTATATTTTGTATACCCTACTTAGTGGCACGCCTGCTTAAACCGATTAATATAGAGTTCCTACTTATGTTATTTTTACTCCTAAGGGAGTTTCCATACCACTGTCATAGAGTGGGAAATATCTCGGACTAATAATCTGGAACTTCAAACCAGAGAAATGAATAATGTCTACGCTGTTTGGTACACATCGCTGGAAAGAAAGTTTATGAAAATAAGTTCAAATTGCAAGGACGATAGTAAAATATCTTGCACCATTTTGAACAAACTATCTTTAGACAGCCTGTCAAAACGATTAGCAGCACTTACAGCGTTGTGTGCAGGCACCCTTACTCATAAAAGTTATGTAACTGTGGACATTGTAAAATTTTGAACATATACAAACGGATTTCCAACATTATTTGTATGATAATGCAAATCTATTTTGATTCGAGCTTTTCCGCCTTAGGGAAATGAAAAGGAATATGAACAACAAAACCTCATCGGAAGTGTCACCTCTTGATGAAAGCAAAAAACAAAAAAAAGGTAGGAGTTTATATAATGAGAAAGTAGCAGCAGCAAGACTCCGAACCACCACTACCTCAATAATGCAGAGGACAATGACAATCCTGCTTAGTTGGAAGACAAAAAATTATTACAAAGAAACTGAAATAAGGCAAAAATGCCGTGCAGAACCCATAGGCTCAAAAGAGTAGTTCCGAAAAACAATACTAGAGAGATGACAGTATGAATATGATCTACTGTTCCCTCAGAATGCTATTTGTAGTATACACTGATGAGTAAAGACAGTGATATAAGACTCTTTCGGTAAGTACCAGATAACAGCAGTTTTTTACAGATTAATATTATGGCCATGTGATCACTGCATACTATAACTATTATTTCGAAGTATTTAACAGGAATAACTAAACATTTACTGCTAACGCAGCCGCCATAAGAATGCTTCTATCGCAATAAAAATTGTTCATGAATACCGGTTGTCTGTGGAGGAGATTTTGAGACATACAACGGTAACAATTAAGTGAATTTCTTCACCTGGAAACATAGACGTGGTTACTTTATAGCGCTGTTTGACGATTACAGATTCAATTCAAAACAAAGTAGCCTATCTTGAAATGAAAAAAACTGCTTTCGCCAAAGAAACTGTTAAAGGTTCTGGTGCGTGTTTTGTGATCTAGAGGCCTTTTTAAATGATGTCAAATACTTTTTATTCGCCTATAATCCAAGAATTTTCATCTTCAAGATCATTATCGTCTTCTATCAGGGTTGGCAATCTACTGGGTAACCAAAAAGAACATGAATTAACAATTTATAAAACCACTGCTTACATCTTTTCCCCACTTCTGACCAAATTTCTGAAAACCGCCTCGTCTTTTGAGGCGATGCCAATATATTTCTATAAAAGAATTTATTCTGTCACATGTCAAAAGATATTGTACACGTCAAAACAGGTAATTATCAATGTTTGGAAAAAACAGCGTTGCTGCTTTTGATCGTTTTTAACAACCTTTTGACAACTTCTGCGACTTGAGGCCGATCATTGTCTTCGAAAACCATAACTTAATTATGTCTGTCTTTATATTACAACCGTTTTTCTCATAATGCACGTATCAAACGAAGTAATTGCAGTCTACTCCGATCACCCAGTTTTAGTAGCTCTTAGTACACGATGACGCCTTAATTCCACCAAGAGTGCATAATTGCATTATTAATACTAAAACAACGTAATTGTACCAACAAACGAAAAATATTGTCGACTTAAATGAAATTTGTAAGCTGTTATAAAAGCCATAAAACTCATCAAAAAACCCAATATAATCCGGTAGGTTGGTTTAAAAAATAGAAACCGGGTTCTTGCCAAAAGTCACAATAAATTTTGTTCAACTAAGTTCTGGAGATCCCTCTACAGATGGTGTTCACAAAAATCTCCATTGAAAACAAATCGTTGCTTAATTTGCCTTTATATCTGCATATTCTGAAAGATAGCATTCCGGATTGAATCCAATAAAAAGAATATGTTACATTTCTAATTTTAATTTTCTTAAAAATTTTTTTTTCGCTTTTTTACAAAAAATTTCTGACTGGAAAAATATTTTCTACCGAAATACTTTATTCATTACATTTTATTTGGTACAGTGTGCATGAGGGTCAGAAAAACCGGTTCTTTACCCGTAACTCGATTTTCGAGATGTTTCGAAACTATCGAAAACAGATACTTGTTTTACTCGGTAGCGCCTATCAAAAAAATAATATAACCAGTGGCCCAATTACGGACTTCGATATCGCATATTCTACCGTACGCAAGTAAATTTCGATACGTATCAAGTTGTCTGATTATCGCATTCGATTGCTATCAAATCGAAATTTCATGCTTACTGTGAATGAATTCATAAAATTAAAAAAAAAAATTCAGCATATGCTGAGGTAAATTATGTATAAAACAAAAGCAAGGAGAACACTATCTTAACACTGATCTTAATAAAATTTTTCCCTGGGCAACTGTAAATGGTTTACGAATTAACCCTAAAAAGTAATGTAATTCGTAAACATTCCGTCAAAATTGATTCAAGTATTGATGTCTTTCTAAGTGGTAGCAGGATTGATATTGTTAATTCTGGTACAAATCTTGGTGTGGTTTTCAACAATATGTTAACTTGGCAAGATCACATCAACCAAACATGTGGAAGAGTGTATAGTATACTAAGGTGCTTATGAGCATCACAGTATTACTCACTACCAAAAATAAGACTACTTTTGGATAAAACATATTTAATACGAACTCTGCTGTATTCTTCAGAAGTCTTCTCTGGCTATAATTCAAAAGACACCGCGAAACTCAACACTACTGTCTCTCACTCCTCCAGTTGCATCTTTAGTGTTTCCTTTAATAACTATATAAAGTTGAAAAACATTATGTTTCTTCACAAATTTAACGTCAAACAACCAAAAATAATTTCATTGTCGCTTCAGAGGGGAAATGGAATCTTACAAATTCGAACTCGAGACGCAGCGTATGACAATAATAATGATAATAATAATAATGACAGTTTTTCACATTATGTCTCTGGGACCAAATTCCTCCAAACTTGCAAAACAAATAAATTTAAACATTTACTGTATCAATGTTATCGAACGTAATATGGCATAATTGTCAGTTGTGACTGTAATGTCTTGTTTTTAATTCTCGTTTTTTATTAAATTTTTTATTTTTATATTATATGTATAATATATGAGTAATATTGTTATAACTTATAATTGTTATAACTTGTCAGATTCTTATACTGTAAATTATAAGATATTGTATCTTGTTGTTTCAGAAATTTTATAAATTAATTAAAACGTTGCATTGAATAGAGTATGAATTGAAAATTATTTATTCTAATTTATTTGCATTCATCGGATTCAGAAGACATTTTTGGTATTTAAGCTTATAAATATTTTTTAACTTATTCTAAAAATGTAATGTTAATTAATTGTATTTTAAATTAAAAATAAATAAAACATTCACTTTCCACAACTTTTCGTTGAATTCGCTATTAATAAAATATATTTTGTTTGCTTACGATAGCTATTTTACTATCGAACAACGTATACGCGATTACACTCGATCGTAGACTCGATATCGAATGCCGTAGTACCAAAATAAATTTATTCGATCGAAACGACTCGATATTGAATGCGGTAATTCGGCCACAGGTATTTTTTTTTTGTCGTATAGTGTTACACTTCAATTTTTACACAAAATATTAAATGTTTTATATCTTTAATAAAAAATAAATTTATCCAGGTACTGATAATGCTAATTACCCATTCAACTCAACTCTCAGAGAGTAATTTTCATGTTCGCGCTAACACAACTATTCAAAAAGTTTATTACAGCAACCAGTAAGTCGATTATGTATGTGACAACATTTTGGTTGAATTTTTTACAGTAACTGAAGTAACCAAAAGTATATTATAGTTGGGCCTTCAATGATTTCTATAGAAGTTTCTGAACTTACCAAATTTGGATAACCAGAGAACAATGGAACTAATAAAGCTGTTCGGAATACATGTAGGCAACCTCTTAGAAGTTTATTTGGTCATTGAACTCCTGATAAGAATGCCTAAAGGTTAAGAGGGCTGTGGTGAAAACAAGTAGTAGCTGACTAAAAACCTTTTTTGTAATTGTCAGTACATTCGAGCACTTACAGATGTCCTGGTTTTCTCGTAAAAAATCCTATTATAATAGTCATGGTATACCATATATGTAGGTTGACTCTTATCATGTAATTGTTTAAAGTGTTTTAAACTGATTTAAAAGCAAGATGGCTGATGCAATCTTATAGTACTAATATATACTTGGCCTACGTTTTTGGTTTTGAAATTTGAATAAACAATATCATTCACCAACTGGGGTTTGTATAGAGTGAGAACAAATACTGCATCGCTAGAAAATCTATAAAAAGTATTTTGATGATTAAAGAAGTTTTTTCTTTTCAAAAAACTTAATGTTTTCGAGTCTAGCAATAATCAAATCCATCAATATTACATTACATATTACATAGTCGGTCCTGAATATCTACAATCTCTTTATTTAAAGAGTCTTAAATAGTCAAAAATCATTGAAAGCAAATATTTTTTAAGAAATAAACGACTCATCGCTTTAAGAAAATATTCAAAAAAGAGCAGATAGTAAAAGTCGCAACCGACAGAAATGCAATGCAGTAAAAATCACCAACAACTTTCCATTAGAATTTATAGTTCAACAGAAACGAACAAGAAAACATATTTTAAATTTATTGCAACAGACAAAAAAAGATAGAAAAAAGTACTGAACTAAACATATTTATAGCAAAAATTGATGTATCAGTTGCACTTGCTACGAGTATGGCTGTTATAAAACAAATACAATACGTGATATATTACTAACGGCCACTAATATGCAACAACAAATGCTGTTAGAAAAAAAAAACCCATTTAAAAATGGACAACAACAACGACTGTAAGGACACAGTTGCAGCACAGTTGTATACCTATAATGATGATGTTTTAAAAGGAGTTCCCCACAAATTCAAAACGGTTTAAAACATATTTTTTATTTAAAACATAATCTTTGTCAATATCAATTTTAAAAATTGTTTACAAATTTCAAATCATGTCATTAAGTCCCAAATCATTTCATAAACGCAAATTATAATGTAGTGCTCTTTATCTAACAAAATTGCCCTTTTTTTAGAAAAAGAAAAAAATTGAGCATAATTTAAGTATCACATGCACAACGCATTATTTTCAAAGTATAACCCGCAGTTGCAATAACACGCGCAGGCATTGATGTCTGAATGAATAAATGAATGAAGGGATAATAACGCTAATGTGCCACAATAAGAAGCGTGACAAACTATTAAATGCAGAAAAAAAAAACATTAATTTTTTTTTTTGTGTCATAAAAAGTCGCACTAAAAATATGTTCCACTTGTTTTTTATTCTGGCACTTTTAGAAGTCAAAAAAAGAAAATATCCTTTTTACTTTCACAAAAAAAAAACCCTAGGAATGACCATTCTTTGTTTTTTTAGCTTTAACACAGCATATCGGTGATATTTATTAGAGCCATATTGAGTGCATGGGATGTCTGTCATACTGTGTATGTGTGTGCGTTAAAGTGTTTGTGTTGCAATAGATATATAAACCCGGGTTGTGGCATTTAGGCTTTATGTGTTAAGCCACCCCAAAAGTGATAGTTTGTAACCGCATAAATGCTATATAACAAAAAAATCCAATAAAAATAAAACTGACAACAAAACAACACTCTGCCGACTATGATAGAGTGAAATACTTGTACTACAAAAAATATACGAGTACATACGTAAGAACTGCAAAAACAGTTGTGGCGAGAAAATTAGAAATAGATGCTTTAAAGTAGAAAGACTAAAAAGTGTTTGAAGGTACCAAGAAAGTCACCGTGTTAGGTGGACAATCCTAATTCAATTGTGTCAAACATACACGTGCTTGAAAAGTGACTTAACAGGTCATTCAATAAGTCCGTATTATGACACATAGACGGCGTTAATAGAATTTTTTCCATATGATATTTATTTAGTATTAACCTTCAAACGATACGTGCATAAATTTAACAGTAATCTGACTATTGATTCGTGAGTTATATCGTTTCGTGTGAAGCAACTTTTGTTATTGAAAAAAAAAAAATTAATAAATGAATTGGAAAAAGTGAATTTCGAGTTTTGCTAGCGCATTGCTTTTTGATGAAAAAAAAAAAATACAGGGGAAATGGCTTGATAAGCATTATTCGCACAATGGTAGGGAAGTGGATTGCTAAATTTAAACGTGGTCGTACCAGCACAAATAATGCAGAGCGCAGTGGACGCCCAAATAAGGCTGTTACTCCAGAAAGCATAAAAAAAATTATGAACGATCGCAAATTGAAGTTGCACGAGCAAACTGACATTGTAAAGCTATCAGATGGTAGTGCATTTACCATTTTACACAAACATTTGGGTACGCGAAAGCTCCGTACAAAGTGGGTGCCGCGCTGTTAAATCGCAATAGAATTAAATGCTGTCGTCGATATGTCACAATAGATGAAACATGGCTTCACTATTACACACCAGAATCCAAAAGACAGTTAGCTGAGTGGACAGTAATCGACGAACTAAATTCAAAACGAGCAAAGACGCAACAGTCGGCCGGTAAGGTAATGGCGTCTCTATTTTGGGATACGAACGTAATAATTTTCATCTATAGTTCACAAATGTCAGCTTTTGTCACAATGATGCACTTTGATGTTTACCACAGGAATGTAGTGCTTTTCTACTGTAAAAATATTGCAAAAAGAAGCTTAAAAATGATAATGAAAAGTGAGAATAAAGAGATTTAATACTGATTGTGATGATTTACGCAAGTCTTTTGAAGACAATATTTGTACTAAATATCAACCACATGATAGTTGTGAATCAAAAATTATGTTGAATGGCCGGTTATTCGCCACGAACAACTCAAAAGCATAAATTACCAGTAAATAAAGTTGGATCGATTGGTTAGAGAAAATTCTTTTACGTAACTCCTCCTAAAAGTATATGGAATTCATAAAGTATCTTTCTGTGGTTTCAGTTTCTTTATAATCCTTTTTGTATTCCAGGTAAGCAGGTGATCGGTATGTAGCATTCGTATACTTGGTTCGGATTTTTATTGCTGCTGCTCATCACAGACTCCTACTTAAAATAGATCACCTTGAGAAGGGCAGAAGCCTCTTAATTATTCAAAGACCAAGGTCGCGATGACAATTTAGTGGAATTGGAAGGTTTATATTTATTATAAGCTATTAAATACTGCTCCTCACAGTTTGACCGCTTTAACATGTCAATCAAGAAAGTTGACAAGGACTGAACAATAGGGAAAGTATTATGTTCCACCCTGACAATTGTAGGTCACACACATCATTGATGACCAGCTAAAAATTGGATGGAAAATATTGGTACACCCAACATATAGCCTGAACGTTGCTTCGTAAGTCTTCCACTATTTGTTTAGGTGTGAATAAAACAATCTTAATGGTAAAAAATTGGTCAACTAAGCATCTGCAGTCTTGATACTCCCGGTGTTTTTTAAGCCTGATAGAACTTAAAATTGTAAAAAAGTAACGCAAAAAATTAAATTTTAATTTAAGAAATCTTTTATTCGAAAGATCAATACATGGAATGAACATTTGATAGTGATCTCTGGAATATAATCACCGTGGCTGTGCTTCACGAAGCACATTATTTACGTCCAATTTTGCGTCACTTTTTCGAGCACGTATGTCACGAATAATACGAACAATGCTGCCTCTAAGGCGTGAATTGTTGATGGTTTATCGGCATTATTCTAAATAGGTGTCAAATCGCATGACCTTGGAGATCGATTGATTCATAAAAAACCAACTTATCAACAAATTTTGATTTCAATAAGCCATCCTGTTAAAACCACATCCGGTCCGGATCGCCCAACACAGCTTTGCCGCCTATAGTGAACTGATGACAGATTTCCAAAGTGAATTTGCATAATTTGGTAGCATTACTCAAGGCAAGCAGAGTATACTGATCTTATATGTGAGAAATGGAGCGCAGTATGACAGGTCGTTTGACAGTAAACCTTTTCGTAGGTCGTAATGTCGTTAAAGTTACCACTAATGTATATCACAACTCTAGCAAAAATCAAAACCAATCAACCAAAACCTAAGCTGTTATAACAGTTACCACCTCTGCACATTTACGGAAATACGTCTTAAACGATTTTATTTTTCTGTCGCGCTATTGCAATAATTTCTAAAAAAAAATTGTGTGTTTAGGTTAAATACCATGCCATTGTTGTTCTTTTAGTAAAAATTTTTGTAAGCTTTTATTGTAACATTAAAGCGTGTTAGAGTATGAGCTGACGTATGTAAGTGTGTAGCATGTCCTTTTATATTTTACACTGCGGTCTTATCTCTCTCTCTCCGTTTAGTTCTTGGTTTTGGGTTTTCTTTTTTGTAAAACTCCCGTTGGTTGGAATCTCTTGTTGCTGCGTTGGTTTGTTTTCGTTGATGATTTTATTTGTACGCAATTCGTTCGTTGATTTTTCTTGTTTTTTTTCTCTTTGTTATTTTTCTTATACATTGTTTTTGTTGTACTCATATTTTTTTCTTATTTGTTTTTGTTGTTATTTTTATTGTGCCTCTTTTGTGTTTTGATACATTTGGGCCTGGGCACACAGGCAATTAGTGACAAATGTTTCCATATTTTTGCATTGAACATCAACGCATACACTTACACTCACTCAGGCATACACACATACAGTTATTTTGAAATGCAGTGTATATGTGTGTGTTTATATGATCATTTACCATACTATTGTTGTCAAACATTTGAAAGGACACATAAATTTTTGTCATTGTTGTCTGTCGCTCTCTTAGCCTTCACTGCTTATTTTTGTTTAGTTTTTCTATAACAACACCCATATGAACAGAAATATACGAGTACATGCATACGCACACGCACTCTTTTATAATGTTCAATCAATGGCCTAATGTTGTATATGTATCCGTGTCCTTTCATCCTCTTTGACTTTCTGATTGTATGTTTGTGTATATGTCGTCGATATACATGCAGTTGTACATGGAGTTGTGTTGTGATATGTTATTGCCACTGGGTTTTACTGGTTCATTTGGTTAAGTGTCAAATGTTTGCTTGTTATCATTTGTTGTTCAGTATGCGGTTAATTAGGAACAGGAATTGCCAGAAAAAAAATGTCAAAAACAAAAACAAAATTGTATAAAAATGGTATAAAATCGTATAAAATGAAAGAAACAAAAGAAAATTTGTTATGAAAATTAAATTTTGATGTTTTGTTTTTTATGTTTCGTTTTTGGTTCCTTTTAATTTAAAAGTGATTTTATTTTAATTGTTTGGTAATTGCCTAAAAATCATTTAGGCAATACAAGTACGAATTAAAAATTAAAATGAATAGGAAATGGAATAAATTGCCTGTTATTAGAAATCAAAAAAAAAAAAAAAATGCTTAAATTTAAATAAATTTTGCCTTAATGAAATACCATATGCTTGATTTGCAAGTATACGCAGTAAAAACATCAAAATGTAAAGGATATTTAATAAAAATAAAATATAAATTTGAAATCACAAGAACCAGGACCCTAAAGTAATTAGAAACATTTTTTTAAGCCATTAATTAAAATAAATCAGTCATATACGTTATCAAATAGATGTACAGTTTGTAAAAAAAATCTTTTCAAAGTAGAAAAAAAGTTCAAATCTTATTTTCGTTTGAGAATTCCAACAACATATTCTTAACATGTTTATTTTATTTATTTATTTATTTTTTTTTGTACACATCCCATTACTGCACCTTTTAAATACTTTGAGACTATGATTTTTCTCACGATTGTGTTCTGTGCTCTTTTGCTTCTTTCATATTTCCCAACTCAATGGAAGCACGCTAAAACTAAAATGATACCAAATCTAAACAAGCCGGAAAACGCCATTGAGTCTTACAGACCTACAGACCTATCAGATTGCTAACAGTTTTATCTACATTATTCGAAGGAATTTTTCAAAAAAGGTTAATGTCTATATTAGAATCTCTACAAATTATGGTTTTCGAAGCAGTGCCATAAAGTTGTAAAAACAATAAGAACTGTCGATGTAAACCAAGCATTTGATGGGGTAGGGCACAATGCCTTTTGTATATATTAACACATTTGCTGCCAGCTCCATTATACCTCCTGCTCAAGTCGTATCTAAGTGATCGTAGTTTTTATGTCATTAAGGCTGGTGTACCACAAGAAAGCCTATTAGGACTAACTCTGTACATATTATTTGCTTTTGATATGCCGACAAACAACGATGTAGTAGTTGCAACATACGCTGATGATACCGCTATACTAGCAGCCAACGAATCCGCAATCATAGCATAAAATATTATTCAATCACAGCTTGACTTAGTTAGTAATTGGCTAAAAAAGTGGAATATTAAACTGAATGCAGAAAAATTTGGTCCAAGATCTAAATTAAACATAAACTACAAATTATTTTTATATAAGACCGTATTAAAACCTATGTAGACTTGCGGTATTCAGTTATGGGGAACCGCTTCCTACTGCGACATTGATACGAGTATATCAAAAATATCAGTCAACATCTCTCAGATTTATTATAGGTGCTTCTTGGTATATAAGAAACACTTAAATTCACAATTATCTCAACATTTCATATACAAATAAGTGATGAAATCAAAACATAAAGCACAAATCATTTAAAACGACGCTTTTAGACGATAATGATTAAGTTAGACGATTAAAACGAATGGACATATTAGATCTCCCATATATATCATAAGCTGTATTAGCTCTGTGAATGTACAGATAATAGAAGTTTTTAAATTGTAAATTTTAAATTGTTTAATTCAATGGATTTTAACGCTACTGTTTATTGTTAATGTATTTTTCACATTTCTAAATTTGCTTTTTATTACATTGTAAATGGATTACAAATAAAGGCGAAAAAAAATCATTTTTTTAATAAAAATTTAAAAATACTTAACATATATATAGGGTGTCCAATTTAAAAGTTTAAATTTGAACTAGCGGTTATTTCGAATTTGGCAATACTTATGTCATTCTATTTTGTCACAAAATTCACTATAATATCTCTACTGAACGAAATGAATCAATTTACGCTTAAGCAGCGTTGGGATTTATTGCAAATTTATTTCCAAACCAAAGGTCGGAAGTTGGAAAAAAATAAAAAAATTAAATAAAAAAAATTGCAAAAATCTCATTTTCATGTTGGTGGGTATACTAATAAGCAAAATTGCTGTATTTGGGGCTCAGAAAACCCAAAAGTGGTCTTACAAAAGCCAATGCAACCATTACGAGTGACTGTTTGGTGCGACTTGTGGAGCGAAGGCAATACTGGCCCATATTTCTTTGAAAATAGAGACAGCGCAACCATTACGGTCAATGGAGAAACCTATCGCACCATGATAACCGATTTTTTTGTACCCGCTTTTCATGGTATTGATGTGAACGATGTTTGGTTTTAACAGGATGGTGGATGCAACTTGCCACACATCTCATGAAACAATCGATTTATTGCTTCAAATGTTTGATGGCCGTTTAATTCGAAATTATGATGTCAGTTGTCCGTCAAGAAGCTGCGATTTGACACCGTTGGACTCCTTTCTGTGGGGCGCCGTTAAAGACAAGTGTTATGCCGAAAAACCAGAAAAAATTGAGCATTTGAAGGCCAACATTCGTAATGTTAATTCCGAGATACGACTACATACAAATTTCTCGAAAATTGGTCCGATCGAATGGGGTACTGTAAGGCCAGCAGCGTCAGCCATATGAATGAAATAATAATTTATTTTTAACCGGAACAATTGCATTTCACATCAAAAAAATAGAGTTTGCAAAATTGCAAACCATTTTTATTTTATTGCATTTTTAAATTGAAACTTTTAAATGGCACACCCTACATAAAAGATTGTGTGCCGCTGTCGTATGGTACGTAAAATACCCGCCTACCAGCCGGAAGGTCCTCGGTTCAATACCAGGCCAGTAGTGCGATTCAGTAACTTTTAACGATACGACACAATCTCCACAGAAGTCGATATTTTTTGCGTACACTTTAGCGATAATCGACAACGCTCTCCTTCGACTGGCAGTTCTGTCAAAAAAGCGAAAAACACAAAGAAGAATTGAACAAAATAAATAAATTATAGAATAGAAACATGTTTTAGCAATTGTCTCCAAGATTTACTTACTAATTTTACTTATGTCTACAATTTCTTTTACTCATTACGGCTACTAATGCTTCCAAAAAAGCAGCGCCGCAGCCGTAGAACAAAATCAACATTACGAAAAATTTTACGATTTTACAACACAAAGATTAGTGTCGTTATTTTGTGACAAACCTTTAACGAATATCGTGAATATCGTTGAATACCAAAATCGACAATTCTGTCCTCTACTGTTAAAAGCAATACATTTATCGACAAAAAGAGTTACTGAATCGGGCTACAGACCATCTGAAAAAAGAAAAAGTTTTTCAACAGCGGTATCATCTTATAACAGTTGCTAGTAACTGGTTATGAGTAATTCTACACTATTGCACACTTCTCTAATGCATTTACCGTTCAGAGCCGACGTTAAACTGTAGGCCTCTTTCAATGAGTCTAAAAATAGAATCGGGAGCAGCTCATTGACTGAGAGAAGTCTCCATGTTCCTTCATGGAATGTTATGGGAATTCTCATTCTTTTTGTTTTTGTTACAGTGGTGTCATCAACAATGGTGAACCTTAACACAAATGTACTTGTAATGTTTACAATCGTATCATTTTTGTAACATAATTATTTTCATTGCTGTAGCAACGGTTAATGAGCGCATCACATCACTGTACTTTGATCCTTAGATATTGCCTTGATCAGTGTCCAGATGAGATACCTGTCCATAGACTTTTTTTTGAAATTTATTTTAGAAATGATTGTCGAAATTCTTACGGATACTTGAATTTCAAAAATATCACACATACATACATATCAAAACTATGCCATTTTGAAAACTAAGCGCTATTATTTAGCAATGATTCGTTGAACACAAAAAAAAAAAATAAATACAAAAGTAAAATTGAATTTTCCGCTCAATAACAATAAAACGAATTAATGTCAAAATGAGTACTTTTCCACACACACTTAAATACAAACGCAAGCACACACACTAAAAACAATTTCCATTTCCGATTCATGTACTTGGTAATACTAATACCCACCATAATAAATAAATGTTACACATGCTTAAGTCCTCTGCATACACGAGCGTTGTGGTAGTCGTAGCATTGTAATCTAATAAAAATTGTTGGATTTCATAGAAATAACAGTTTGACATTTGATTAATAGAAATCAGACACAAAATAATAAAAATAAAAAATTTGTTTTTGTACACAAAAATGTCACCGATAAACATCAACTCACTGCCTCTTGCTCTCTCTGTATTTGTATTTTGGTTGCAGTAACAAAAAACGTATGGACTGATTTTTCTTTAAAATATAGAAAAAAAAAAATTGAAAAATTGTTTTTCGAAACGAAAAAAACAGGTTTGAATTTGCATACTGCTTTAGTTTTGGTAGGAGAATTTCGGGTGAATATTATTTTACGGTACTGCTTAACTGGCTAGATAGATATGTGCTGGTTGGGCTACAGTTAGATTGTTTGCATAAGCAGTGAAAAGTTTCAACAAGTAAGAAAGTTGCTTTTAGTCAAGCATTATTTAATGTTACCCTACAATCCAATTTACTTATTGGATTGAAAACTATGGGCAGATCTATTTTGTTACAATGAATAAGAGGTTATAGATCTCACTGAGTTAATTACTCTTAGTTTTTCCATAGTACCGAAATTTGCTCAAAAATATGTACATATTTATATATACATATATGTACATATATATACATATAAATTTAAAATTTTATTTATTTTTATTATTTTTCTATTCCCTGTTGTAACAGCTGCGTAATCAAAACAAATATTGGTGTTACAAATAATATTTAGAAAAATATTATATGAAAATATATTTTCTGTATTCCAAAAAATCATAGAATATATGAATGCATATGTACATATGTAGATATATATGTATGTATGTATGGGGGTATAGAGAATGAAATCAATGTTAAAATAAAATAAATGTTTATTGCATTGATATTCCGTTTATATGCTTTTTATGCATTTAAAATCATATTGAAAAATACATTGGTATTATAGAGTGGAGCTATTTAAAGGTATTTAATTTTTTTTTAAGGACAAAAAACTGTAAAAATATTAACCAACTGACTTATGATCCAATGAGACCAAAATTAATCGTCTTGTATAGAATGGCATAGAATGGTGTTGGCGATAGACAGGAAGAACTTTGTGGGCAAAAATTGTCAAAACTTTGTCTGATGACTGGATGATGGTGTTGGAACAGTCCACAGAATAGTTGTTGCCAGAATTGCGCAAACCTATGTCGAAATTTAAGACATTAATTTCCCTGTAAACTCCAATAAGAGTTTAATTTGCAGATACCGAATATTGGTTTTTATAATTAAGAAGTAAAGAAACTTATAATTTTGTTGTTGTATTAATATTTGCTAGCAGCAGGAAAACCAGAAATATTCAATTGCATGTTTTTTTTCATGCAACCAACCAAGTCGGATGTAAGATTCATTTCCGTTTCATGAATTTTTATAAATTTTGGCATCGATTTGGTAGTGCATATTTTTCCATATTTTGCTCATAACAACAGTTTTCGCATATTTTATGTTTTCAATCATGTTTTCGACATTTTTCTCATATTTAAAGAGCATTTTAAACCTTTTTAGCGCATATTTAGTTTTTTTGTGCTCTAATATATTTTTACAGCAAAAACAAAATTTTTGTTTAAAATCTGACTAAATTACGGCTTTTTTTATTATCTGTCAATTATTATTTTTGCGCCATCTTAATTAACAGGCTGTAATAACAATCTAGTAAAAGTTCAAAGGCAAATAAATTTTGACTGCGACAACTATTTTAGAGTTTTAAAAACTAAAAAAGTTATCTTAGGTGAATTAACGATGTTTCATTCGATTTCAATTTTGCTAAATTTCTGTTCACAGAACATACCCGAGGATCTTAAACGATTTATGACAAATGATAATAGCTGAACCAAAAAAATTAAAATACAAAAAGTGAACTAATTTTTACTGCTGCAAACTTCGGTTTCATTGAGAAGTCACTTCAAAAACTGCATAACAACGTGCTCACATGAGTCGGATAGTAAGCCATATTAACTGAGACGGTTCAGGATTTTGGGAAGCTGAAAGATTATAATACAAAACTGCATATTAAAACTAAGCTAAACAGATTATAGCAAAAAACTGAGGATTTTATGTAGTAATATTTTTGTGTCATTATCTAACAAATATTCATAGAGCATCTTCTTGAAATCAAGTCTTAAAATATGATTTTAAGGAATTGTTATCCCTGAAATATGCCACATTGACATTTTGAATGTATAAATATATATATAACATATTTATATGTTTAAGTCAATGTTTATTACAACAGCAAATACATACCAATAAAAAATTCTGTTTTGTTTTCCCAAAATTTTAAGTTATTTAGTTAGATCTCCTTCGAGATTGAAATACAATTTTTAGTTTTTATTATGTTGCATTATTTTTTGTATTGCTAAGATATTGATTTGTTGAATAAACCTTTTTTTTCTATAAAAGCAGAAGATCTTTTTTTAAAGCATATTTTTTTAATTTTTGGATCATATTTTTGGATTTTTACTGCATATTTTATGCACATATAACACTTTTTAAGAGCATATTTCTGGTTTTCCTGGTTAGCGGTAAACAAGCACTGAGATAGGGAGTGTCATTCTATATAAAGAAACTATATTAAAAGCAAAAAGTTAATTCCAGTCTATATGTATATATTGTATGTATATGTACAGTATATTGGGTGATCGTCCTGACCAGGCATATTTGCAGAACAATATGATCCATGGGATCTATTGTAGCCCTTCCGGCTTACACAAGATCTGCTACTTTTCTAATGAACACCAATAGATCTGAAATCCTAGTGGTGGATATATCCTCCAATAAAACCCTGTGTCTTCCTAAACATTTCCATTTAAACTAATCAAGAATCACACATACACTCAATATGTGTTTCGCCGTCTCTGATGCCTCGTTAAATTCGGTTAAAAATAAAACACCTTTTCCTTTTATTCGGAACAAGATTTATGAAATAAAATATGTGCCGTTTTGATTGATATTATTTTGCCATTTTTAGAGTAAAGCCCTTATCTTATTAATGCGAATAACTGGACCAAGAAATTTAAATTTACACTACAGAGAGAGTTTTGTATAGATCGAAATAAACGATAATTTAAAGTTGCAACGTCCTGGCTATATGGTGGACGCATCATAACTCTCAGTTTCTGCCGGGTCATTAAAGATTATGGCCGTTTTAATTGAATTGCTTGCTTCAGTCTAGCTTATTGTTGATAGTAGAGATGAGAACAAATCATTTGGCATTGTTGTAGAAGCTTATAATGAAGAATTCCCTTCCAATCTTACCAGATACACCGCATTAACCTTCTTGGAGTCAATTCTAGCCACCATCTGCAAAGTTTCACCTAGATTTGTAGATGAGTTTTTTCACATTGCTGTCGTGTGTAATTTAGTTTTCATCGTTCGTAATCATTGGCTACAGAAATGATTCGATTTCACTACGTTTTGGCACTGAATCACAAGAAAAAGAAAATAACGTAAGGCCTTGTTCTCTCTTCCCTTCTATATCTATTATTTCTTAACGACTGTCTTCTTCTTACTTTTCCTATCTACACTTTTGCAGATGACGTCAATACTTGTCATTTATATTTTTTTGATCGTAACCCGAGCCTTTCGGAGGTTGGGGCGAATAGACAGAATATGAGTGTCATTGAATATGGGTGTCATTGAATATGAGTATTCATTGCGATGTTCATTGAAGCGATCAAATATTTGGAATGTCGAAAGCATCATTTCTCGGTTTCATACGACGGCATTAGATATACTTCACTCCATCTGATCTCCTTAATATTTACAAGACATATATCCGACCTAAAAGGAAATTAAATTCTCATGTAACGACCAATGCTTTAAAGACTTGTTTGGAAACTTCTTACCTTGTACAGAGGGCGAAGATAGCTATTAATGACGGTAGATAGATTCGTTAAAATGTGGCGTGTTTTTCATTGTTCTATCGATGCTATAACGGAATGTGCTCCCACGAAATAAAATAGTTGATTCCTAATAATCATATATTTTAAAGTCGAAGATAAGTTAATATCTTCGTCAAATGAAATATAAATAAGTAAAAATGGTAAAATGTAGTTAGTTCGTTCAGAGAAATTTTGAGTAACACATGGGCTGAAAAGTCCCGCGACTAACATATAGATAGCGCTTGTTTTATTGCATTCACCTCTTTTTTAGTTACTGCTAACCTCCGAAAGACAGCTGTTTAAGTTTCCTGATATTCTCTTGATTAGTTTGTGAGTTATTGTGCTGAGTGTCGCTTTCAGAACAATGAACACTGCTTCTTGAAGGGAAAAAGTACCGTTCACAATAAAAATCGACAAAATCTGTTTGGATGATCGAAAAGTGGAATTGCATCAGTTAGCTGGCATCGTAAGGATATAAAAAGAATGTGTTAGCTTTATATTGACTAATAGAAAGTTCTGTTCAAAGTGGGGGACGCGTGTGCTCACTATTGATCAAAAACTAGAACGTGTCGAAGTCAAAATAACATGTAATGAACTTCGAATTGCTCCCACATCCACCGTATTCGCCAGATTTAGCTCTCAGCGACTACTGGCTGTTTGAAGACCTCAAAAAAATGCTTGCCGGTAAGAAATTTCGCACGAATGAAGAGGTTATCGCCGAAACTGAGGCCTATTTTGTTCTACAAAAGTGATATTGAAATGTTGTAGCGTCGATGGAATGACGAGGTTATCGCCGAAACTGAGGCCTATTTTGTTCTACAAAAGTGATATTGAAATGTTGTAGCGTCGATGGAATGATTGCATTGCTCTTGATGAATATAGTATAACGTTGATGAATAGAGAAGCTAATTTTGAACAAAAATTAAGTGTTGTTTTCTTTGCAAGCCCCGGGAATTTTCAGCCCATGTATTAATTCTGTGTAACATTTATCGTTGCTGTGTTCAGGCAACAAAAAAACAAATATTTTTGAATTCTATTTACTAAAGCATGCTGAGCTACTTAAATATCCCGCTTTCTCTCAAAACCCAATGCATCCAGTCATTAATCGTCCTTGATGACCTTGACGAGCAGTGCTTTATCATTCTTGCCAAATCACAGCAACCATTTGCTATTGTTGCTATTATTAGCAAACCACAATGATTTTGAAATCCCGGAAATGTTTAGCATACGCCAATAAAATTTATTTATTTTTTTTTCTCAGAGCCGATCGTAAATCTTGTGCCGAAGCTGAATTTGTACACTCAAGTCATTAAAATGGTTTTTGTTTTTGTTGCCTAAGAATCCACTAACAACTGTCTTTGATATTTTCCAAACTTGTCTTTCTTTTTCTTCTCGTTGGCTCTTGGGTACAATTTCTTTATGACGACTCTTAAGGTTTTGTGGAGACCACTCTGCCTGAAAGTAATTTGAATACGTTTGTTTTCATATTATTTAAAAAAAAGTATAGTCTTATTAAAAATGGTACCTTTGAATGGAGCACCCTTTTCAAAAAATATTACAATGCATACTGATGATATTACACAGCGATTGATTGAATATGGAATAATACGTTTTATACATTCTAAGTCTAAGCAACTGAAAATAACTTTTTTCACATTTTAATACAAGCATTTTTAGAAAAACACGCTCCAATACACCCGATTAATAAAAATTCCTAGAATTCGAAATACAACTTTATTTTAATAAATCTCATAAAATATTAAAAAGAAATTCTTTTTGAAACAATTTTTTTTTTTTTTTTGACAAAAGGCTATAAATATAATCACTAAACTGGAGATTTATGAAAAACGTTAAAAAAAAGATTAAATCGTCTGGATAAAAATACTTTTGAAAGAACACAGAAAATGGTATTAAATAATGACAGATTGAGTATCTGTTCTTATATTCTCATAATTTTATGAAATTATTTTATATACTTTTTCACCAAAGAGATAGGAGACCCCTCTCTTTCATATAATCAATACTAATCGACTAATATACTTTTAATGGTTTTGTATAAAACAACAATAAAAAATTGTGTAAATATTCAAAAGTATTTAATTGAAAATGTCAAGTAATTAAATTTTAACACTTAAAAAAACTTTCTAAACTTTAACAATTTGAGACGTTAATATGTTGAGAATGGCAAAGTCGGAAAAAAAGAAAAGCCAGCGACAACAATAATTATTGTGTAATAATGTGAAACCAACCACACGCAACCCTCCTCCTCAAAATCTTGTCATTTATTTTTGTGCAAAAATTAAAAATGTACAGAAACAACAACCACTATTATTGAATGTAAATATATCCACAAAATGATTTCACCACTAATACAATTTTCTAAAAATAAAATTCAAAGAAAAATAATATTTTGCGACAATTACAAGAGCAGCCAGAAACAACTGAACAAACAAACAAGTGAACGAAGGGATATCCGATTTTAATTAGTATTTGTAATGAGAACGAATAGAATAGAATATAGAATATGCAGACAATAATATTGTTGCAACATTATGTGGCATTATGTTGTATTTAAGGCTCTTATGTATACTTTCAAAGTTATAGTCAGTCCAGACTGACTATATGACATGCTACATTGTACGTATACCTCAAGCAATGGCTTATATGAAAAGTGGATTTAAATAAAGGTCGATAGGAAGCAAATGTGGTTCAATGACAAATAATTATAGGCGTGACGGTATGAATTGAGCGTTTTCTTTTGTAAAAATAAAACTAACTTTTATTGGGAAAGTAAAAAAAAACATTTTATTCAAAGTATTGGCCATTGCTGACTACACACTTTTTTCATCTTTCAGGCAATTTGTGGATTCCACGCCGATAAAACTGTTCATCTTCTGAAGCAAGCCAATTAGTCACCCAATTTTCGACTTCCTTGTAGGAACCGCAGTGCTGCTCAGCCAATGTGTGCCCCATCGATGAAAACAAATAGTAGTCGGAAGAAGCCAAGTCTGGTGAACACGGCGGGTGGGATAGCAGCACTCAGCCTAATGCTTTGATTGTGTCCTGAACCGGTTTTGATTTGTGCATAGGTGCACTGTCATGTTGCAAAATTACCTTGCCGTGACTTGTGTCCCATTCTGGTCGTTTTATGATCAGCGTAGTTCGTGGTACACCACACCTTTCTGGTCCCATCAGACACACAGCTTTGTCTGCTTGCCAAATCGATCTTGTTTTGCAGGCGAAGTTGATGGTTGTCCTGGATTAACCCATGATGTTTGCGATAAGGACTCTGGAAATAAATCCATTTTTCATCGCCAGTATCAATTCGATGCAACATTGGTTTTCTGTCGTGTCTTTGAACCAAAATTTTACAAGTGGTTTTTCGGTTTTACATCTGTTTGTTATTCAAATCAAGTGGCGCTCATTTTCCAGACTTTTGGATCTTTCCCATCATCTTCATCGATTATTGTTTGCAATTAGGCGTCATCAGACTTTTTTGGTGGTCTTGACGTTCTTCATATCTCACAATTATTATGTCTGAACCGTTGAAACCATCTTTTGCATGTTGCTTTTGATAGAGCATGATAAGCATATGCCACGACAAGCATTCGATGTGACTTTGCAGTACTGAAAACAAAAGATTAATGCTTTCCGCAAATCATAACTTTCTGGTACAAAATTCGCCATCTTTAACACGATGAATGTTCGTTCAATGATTTGATGTATACTGAATATGTTTGACAGGTGCCATTGCCAACACAAAAAAATTAAGTCTTGTTCACAATAAATGTTTCCTATGAAGACATTGAATATTGAAACTCACTTTATACCGTGTCTTCCAATAGTCAATGGGCTGTTGTTTATTCATATATGGCGTTCAACAACACGTGAATATGATGAAATTGTTTTTTTTTTCTTAAAGAGGTGTTCTGTTCCACACTATCTACCCATTTTACGATCGCTAAAAATGTCCTACAGAGAGAACTATTTGCAGTGTGTACACCATTTGAGTCCACTGGATCTGTAAAAATTAAACCCGATGACAATAAGCAATATCTGTTGAAAACATCGCCACCTCCCATAAAAGTGTGCAAGAGAATCGGTGAGAGTCAATTTCATGTCGCTTAGTATAACTTTGCCTTTCGCAGACCACAACTTGGCGATTTTGCGTCGCGACTTGAGCTGTGCCCGTGACATCCTATACTACTGGTCCATATCCATGCTCTGTGGTACCACTTACTACTATTCTTAATTTAATCAAGTTTTGAGAAATTTCCAGATGTTTGAAATACTGGAAGGGGACTTAGTCACGCTGGGGTAATGGTTTGTCTGCAATTAAAAAGTGACTTTAAGATTCTTAAGTATAGCACTCCTAACGAATTTTTTTGCAGACCATGGTGGACTGAGAGCCATCTCAAAAGGATGGCTATCACGAATGTGGATGTGTTCACAAACATCATAGGCAGCGGAACACATGTTTATTATGTAAATGTGTGGTTCTTGATAGGCTTATGTGGAAATGTTTAGAAAGACACAATAGATCACATGTGTAATGAAAGGAAGTACATATATCCGTACAAATTTTTTTATTGCTTTAACTAAAGCGCTTATCGACTTTCGCAAATTTCTCAACGAGTTGGCTGACCATTTATATTATATGGGTTCCGGGTCACAGTAATATTCCGGGGAACTATAGGCTGATGAATTTGCCAGACATAGAACCATCGAATTCACGAGCGAATTTTTCACGTTGGGAAAATCATTGGGAACTTGTAAGCTTATGATTCACAATGAGGTTATATACTTTGTCAATGCTGCATTGGCAGCTTCGGAGACAGGCAAGATACCGCAGCAAATCTGGCGAAACCTTCATCTCAAGAGTACAAAAGATCTGCTCAAAGAAGCACACTCAGCGTAGTTGTCGGTGCCATCATTGGGCGTTGTAGAATGGCTACTCATTCCAGGAGGCTGGGACTTTATCAACTGGCCAATGATTTCTGTAACAGCTGTAGATATGAGGAGGAAGAGGAAACAATTCCTCACCTACTGTGCACATGCCCGACGTTATGTGGTAACAAAAAGAGGAACCTGGGCTTCTTGCGGATCTGTACCGTGTGCATCCGGGTATGAGGGAAGACGATCCATCCTGGTATCACTACGGGCCTACGTGTGCCTACGTGTGACCTTCTTCTGTTGGCAGCCACTTATACCTAACTAAAGCACTTTACTAAGAACAAATTTTTACTAAATTAATTCCAGTGCTACCCCACGGGACAGACAGAGGGATTAATAGACTAGAGTCGCATTGCATTGCAAACATTAACAGTAATCATATTTAACTTAAAGAAAGACCTATCGCATTGTAGGGTATAACGAACAATAAACAATGAAGAATATAGGGCATACATATATGTATGAAAAGAAATATTTGATCATTTGGTTAAATTTTAATGATTGTTTTTCTGATTTAATGACTTTTAGAAAAAAAAAATAAAATAAAATAAAAAATACAATAAAATATTTTAGCAGGCAACTTGTCTGTATTATGAACACAAATACACTCCTCCCTTAATTATTTGGAAAAAGTATTTAATATAAAATACAGTGAAGAACAATTGTTACGAAATATATTCTACCAAATGAAATAATACTTATCATTCTCCCAGTTAGAGCCTGTACATCCGTATAGATCTAGTAAATAAACTACAGAAGCCCTTTGTTTTATGTGTTTACTTGTCAGGTACTTTAGTAGCTACACATTTACCGGTGGTCTCTCAAGTGTTGCACCAAGCCAACAGCTGCATGGTGGTGACCCGTCTTTGTTGATCAATAATGAACTCAATCTTTATAAGTTTTTCACCGGCTAAAGAATGGTGCGTTTGAAATGCTCACCAATTTTCTGCTTTCGATAAAGATGGATCACAATATTAAAAATTTTTCAATTGTCGGGAGTTTTTTTTATTTTAAAAAAAGATTGATAACTTTGTGTTAGTAGCACTGCTTTATTTGACAACCAAAACAGTTGATAATTGCTTTTTGTTAATTTTGTTTTGACATTTTATTAGGAATAGACTTAAGGTAGAATTAGCCGAACGTTATCGCAACGTAACGTGTCTGCTTTTGGTATATGAAAATCAATATAAATGCTTACTGAATTTTAATGTCACGTTGCTGTAACGTAAAACAGAATTTCTCAACGGCGTTACGTGACATTTGTAAAGCAATGATGGACTGTTTGAATGCTAAATAGTTTGAACAGATTTGAAATATATTCTGGAAAATGTGTACCCGATTTAAAAAATATTACTATTTTTTAATACAAAATAGCTTTCTACGTATATTGCAATGTGGAAAAGGAAGAAACTAAAAAATTAGCTTTAATAAACGTTCTTAGGTGACAAGAAAACATGTTCACGCTAATGATAGATAAGCAATTATGTATGTATGTAGATCAAATTAAAAAGAACCTATGATCAGCAATGACTATTTTCCGAGGTGTAGGCCACTTAGTTTTAAAGTTTCACAGAGTAGTATCTTAAAATTTTTATAAACAAAAACTGGATATCAGGTAACAGATGTTTCCAATGATTTGGTGTGCAAAAAGTTTGGTTGCATTTGGTGCATCGTTACCCAGGGAGAAAGGAAAACTTTTTATACAATTGCATTTATTTGTTAAATAACTTTATACTTCATATATATATAATTTATTTATTGTAAAGGGTGCGCCACCTAACGTTTTTTTCTTCAACTAGTGCTTATTTCGTGAATGGTAACACTTAGCTCATGCCTGATTTGACAGATAATTAGTTTAATCCTTCCGCTAAACGAATATGGTTGTGTATACGCTTTAACAACGTTGGGAATATGGGCCTGCGATCGACTTACAGAAGATGCCGATTTTGCCAAAAAAAATCATCTTTTCAGATGAAGCTCATTTTGATCTTGAACAAGCAAAATTGTCGCATTTGGAGCACAGAAAACCCGCACGCATACATTGAAAAGCCTATACATCCAAGACGAGTCACTGTTTGGTGCGCATTTTGGTCCAGAGGCATAATTAGGCCATTTTTATTCGAAAATGAGCAAGGAGTGGCCGTTACAGTCAATGGCGATCGTTATCGGACCATGTTGAACGAATTTTTGTTCACAAAAATTGAAGAGGAGGATATTAGCAACATTTGGTTTCAACAGGACGGCGCTACGTGCCACACAGCCGAGGCTATACCCGATGTTTTGCGCCGTGTTTTTGATGATCGCATTATCAGCCGCAGAGCTGAATTCGTTTGGCTACCTCGGAGCTGCGATTTGACACCAATTGGACTGTTATTTGTGGGGTTCCGTCAAATATAAATGTTACACTAACAAGCCAGAGAAATTGACGCTTTAAAGGACAGTATTCGGTGAAATACAGCAGCACACAATCGATAATGTGCTTAAAAATTGGACCGATCGTGTGGGCTACTGCATGGCCAGCCGAGGCAGCCATTTGAATGAAATTATTTTCCATTATTAACCGGAAAGATTGTGCTTTCAAATAAAAAAAGAAATTTGAGAAAATATTCAGTAGTTTTTTTATAGCATTTTCAAAAAAAAAAAAAAAAAACAAAAATTATATGGCGGTTCCTATATATTATTTATTGTATGTAATTTATTGTGTTTTGTATTGTAAATATGTACATACATACATACATATAATTATATTATTTTTATATACTTAAATAAAAAATACAATTTAAACCTATTATTCAAAGCGTACACAATTCGAACATTTTTAATACCCATCCATTCCATTTTTAATAGATAATATAAAAACATTTGACAAAAACATATGAGACGTTTTTAAGTACTCTATAATCGCTTGGACGTTCTTACAGTATGCTACGTTACATTGATTAGCGGCAACATTCGCTAACCAGGCCTTTACACCAAAGCAACGCTTGCAAATTGTTGAAAATTTTTTTTATCAAAATTACATTACATCCACAGAAATTTACTGTTTGGTGCGCTTTATGGGCTGGCGGAGTCATTGGTTGAGCTACAAAACTATTGATAGTCGGCCCACTCGTTACTATCGATAGTTTTTTTGCTTTTCTTTTCCTTTCACTTAAATTACAAAATTATTATTATAGTTTGCAATGAGACTATCGATTCTATCGATACTATCGGATTCTTTTGAGTGCTATTGTGACAACAATTTTGTAATTTAAGTGAAGTGAAGAATAATAATAAATATACAGTGTTGACAGAAATAATAGGGACACTTTATTTTTGTCCAGTATGTCATAAAATTTGATGTATTAAAGATTTTAATAGAAGACTAATCCTTATATATAGCGAAAATTGTTCAGACCATGAAGTGCTCCACAACTAAAGTAATTAATAAGATCCAGTAAAAGAAAACTGCAGAGACTATAAAAAGAAAGCTTAGAACAACTGTCAGCTTTGATAAACTTTTAATTTGTACATCAGAGATGAATACCTTCAAGTCTTCAGAAAGCCTCAAAAATGAATTTATTCTTCTGTTTCAAGACGCACATAAGAGGAAAAACTTATGGAAACTATACTTATGGTTGAGTCCTCGAAATTTATCATTTCTCAGCAGCAGCACCTCTTGGAAGCAACACCTGCCACGTAATAGTTAGAACAACACGCTATGGTCTGACAAAATGAAGATTAATTTGTTTGGAACAAATGCTAAAACGTACATACGAACATATTTCAGTTACAATTCATATCTTGAGTTTAATAAATATAAATTTAAGAAACTGTTAAACTGTGTAACTATGTAACTATAAAAAGTTACAGACGTCTAACAACCTACGTCGAACAAATTTTTGCTAATGTGACTTTGTCTATGTACATTTAGTGACCTCCATATTTACTCTTAGAATTTGACCATAGTATCGATAGTGAAAAAAAAAAAACACATTCCAAGGCTACCAGCTATCGACTACACGACTACAAAAGACGCTGGCTTCAAAAGTAGCCAAGTAACCAGCTAATTAATTATTTTAATGATTACAGCTACAATATAAATGTAAGCAAATGGACATATACTCGTAATTATTTTTTATTAGTAATGCCTATTAGTAATAATTTTTTTTAAAGTTTTTAAAACGTCCATTTCATGCATCTTACTAGCATCGTGACAGCACTAAACTGTTTGTTGTCGCCAAGAAATATAGAAATTTGCCTAAGTTAGCTACGGGCTACAACGGTAGTCGTATAGTCGGTATCCGTGTTGCCACTAAAATAATTATTCTCATATGCACACATGTATTTTATTTTTGAGAGCTTGTAGTCGGTGGTCGGTAGCCTTGAATGTGTTTATAGCATCAGTGGTTACTGGTATAGGGATATGATTAGAAATTGTTTCCTACCTCAATTAGCTGGCATTAATCCTGTTCACATGAGATTCCAACAGGACGAAGCAACATGACATACAGAGCGCAAAATACTTGATTTGCTCGAAGAAACTTAGTGGCGAAATACGGCCACATAAACTACGAAAAATTTTTGAAAATAGATGTTGCAGATAACGCTTTGTATGTGTCAGCCGTATTTAAACATTAATATCATAAAACTTGCTATCCAACAAAGACCATTTCATTGATATAGAAATATATTTCTTTGTTTTATTATGCTCGGTCATGGTATAATTTATTTCATCATATTTTACCATCACTGTATTTCATCACCACACACCATGACTCACATTCACAGTCAATAGAAAACACAAAAAAAAAACACCAATTGAAGTGTTTAAATTGATATCCTTTTTATTGTTTGATTTCATTACTTATGTTGTGTGTGCCTATTTTGTCATTTTATTTTTATTTGAATTTATTTTCATTATTAGTTTTCCAACGTTTCCTTTTTCTTTTTTTCCTTTTATTGTACACAGAATATATTTATTTAACATTTAATGAATTCTCTTATGTCGGTGTTTTTGGTGGAATTGCAAGTGTGTGTTGTTTTCGGGTATTTAAAATTCTAAATTGATTTTATGTTGGGTATTTAGAAATGATGGCAAATAATTTATGCCATATGTTTAAAATAAGTCATAAATTTTTAAATATCCAAACTCGTATGTGGCCATAAAAAGGCTTTTAAGTGCTAATCATTTGTAAATATATTTTATAAGTCTGTGTGTGTGCGTATTTGTGTGTTAGAGGCTGTTTTTGCCAATGAAATAAATAATTTTTCAATTAAATTTTTATTTTCTAAATAATTTTTTTACCAACAATGTCACGACTGAATAAAATCATCAAATTAAGAAGCGTTTAATACATAAATACATACATACATATGCACCCCCATTTTCTCTCTTGCAAATTTTATGGTTAATAGTGGTTTTTTTCACTAAAACTTCAAAACTAATTTCGAGTATTTCTGTTATTTTTTGCAACAAAAAACTGACATCTAGACTAGCCAAATATTGCCACGATACGTTGCAAAGGCTATCGCGTAGAAATAAGATCCAGTTGTCTTTGGTACCTTGGCTTCTGGAATAGATGGTAGTGAAACAGCGGATGCATTAGCTAGAAAAGGTTTCGTGACATCCTATATCGGTCAGGAACCGTAGTGTACAGCACAACTTACTACCATTCTCAATCTAACCAAGGATGGCGAAATTGTCATATGCTTGGAACAATGGAATACTCAAAGGCGACTGCGCAACTCTAAGGTGGCGACCAGTCCGCAATTCGGGTGTCGCTCTGATGCCCTCAAGAATGGCACAGATGTGGATGTTTGCCTACTGTGTTTGTTCACAGGCATCAGAGACAGCGGAGCACATATTTTGTGAATGTGCGGTTCTTGATAGGTCATTGAGAAACGTATCCACCATTATTGCTTCAGATCCGCTGAACAAACTATAGATTGGAAGGGGCACAGTATGAGTCGCAGTATCCTGCAATAGTGCCTGGTAAGAATGACGGGAATGTAAAAAAAAAAAAAAAAATACTACCTTGATCAAAAAGTTTCCGGAATAACCGCCGTATGGCGGTCCTATCATTCCGATTTAAGTTTTTTTTTTTAATTTGGTACTTCTGTTAATGATACTCCCGCTAAATCTTAGCGTCATAGCTTGACATTTGCAAAAGCTACGTAGCCAAGAGCACATCTATCTCTATGTGTGTTGCGATTTTTTACAATTTCGGCCGTGTTGAGGTCGCAAGAGACATGATTTGCGAGGCTAAATCCGCTCCCACGTGCATCAAAAGGATCACTTCGTAATTCTTACAAAATCAACTAGTAATGTAATGTAATGTAACGCAATGAAGATTGGCGGCTATTTGCACTGCGACCAACGTTGAGAGCTAAGTTTGCTCTAAAACGTGATAAAAAAAAACTTAAGGAAGTTTTCGGGCGCACTTACGGGTCAATATGCCTGTGATAAACACTTGTACAGAATGGGCACAACAGATTCTACAGGTGCCGGTGTTGAATACGCCCATTCTCTACAGGTGCTTTTTACATGCATTATGATCCGTAAGTGAGCCGTACGCTTTAGTTTTGTGCAGCAACCTATAGCCCTATTAATCCACGTGCACTCAGATGTTGGCACTATTTATTTCATAAAGTCTCTCTGTAAGTCATCTTTGCATCTGCTGATGCTACTGTAGTCACATGTGCTTGGAATTTACTTATTTCGTACTGGTGAACCCAAGTTGTGAAAGTGATGTACAAACAAACAACTTCAAAAATAGTTATTTCATATGTCAAAGAATGGATAGGGCTGTTGGCTTGACCATACTTTGAACCATATTTGACCAAAATAACACTAAAATGTACAAGTTTTGACGGCTCTTTCAAACGGGTCCGCAATCTAACGTTTTTTTTCAGCTAGTGGTTATTTCGTGAATGGTAACACTTAGCTCATGTCTGATTTGACAGATAATTATAATTATCCTTCCGCTGAACGAATATAGTTGTGTATACGCTTGCACAACGCTGGGAATCTGAGCCTGCGATCGACTTACAGAAGATGCCGATTTTGCCAAAAAAAATAATCTTTTCAGATGAAGCTCATTTTGATCTTGGCGGGTATGTAAACAAGCAAAATTGTCACATTTGGGGCACAGAAAATCCGCGCGCATACATTGAAAAGCCGATACACCCAAGACGATTCACTGTTTGATGCGGATTTTGGTTCAGAGGCATAATTGGGCCATTTTTCTTCGAAAATGAGCAAGGAGTGGCCGTTACAATCAATGGCGATCGTTATCGGGCCATGTTGAACGAATTTTTGTTCACAAAAATTGAAGAGGAGGATATTAGCAACATTTGGTTTCAACGGGACGGCGCTACGTGCCACACAGCCGAAGCTACACTCGATGTTTTGCACCCTGTTTTTGAAGATCGCATTATCAGCCGCTAAGCTGATGTCGTTTGGCCTCCTCGGAGCTGCGATTTGACACCGCTGGACTATTACTCGAAGATAAGTGTTACGCCAACAAGCCAGAGACAATTGACGCTTCTGAGGACAATATTCGTGAAGCCATTGGTGAAATACAGCTGCACACAATCGATAATGTGCTTAAAAATTGGACCGATCGTGTAGGCAATTGCATGGTCAGCCGAGGCAGCCATTTGAATGAAATTATTTTCCATTGTTAACCGGAAGGATTGTACTTTCAAATAAAAAAAGAAATTTGAGAAAATATTAAGTAGTTTTTTTTATGGCATTTTCAAAAAACAAAAAATTTGTTTGGCGAACCCATTACATGACATTTTCGGAACCTTTCAAACTGTCGGCAATTAGGTATATAAAGAGGCTGCTTTACTTACACGTCAGTTATTGTTATACTGTTATAAGATAAAGACGTGTTTAAGCGGAAATAAAAGATTTGTATAAGCGAATATTAAGTTGTTGTATTAAGATAAACTGTATAAAAGTTAAAGTGTAGTAAATAAAAAACTGAAACAATATATAAAGCGGGGTTTAATTTTATTTTAACGCAATTTAAACGAACTCAAACGTTTTAAAAAGCTTAAACCGTAACACTATTTTATTTTTCCCCAGCAGCCTGTAATCTCATTCGCACATATCATAGAGGACGGTCTCAAACAGTTTTATACAATGGCACATATTCAGGGACCTCTTCTTTTTTATATCTATATAAATTATTTACATGCTTGCTTTGAACACATTGGGATCGAGTCTCAAGACAGGTACTCTACTAAAACTGATTCGTTAACAGTTATAATTCAGTAAGTCTGAATCATAATTGGGTACTTCAATAGTTGCTGTATTATTATTTATTTCTTTTATTTCCAGGTGCAGCATAAGGCAGTAGCAATAGTTTCAATTTTCTCTATTTAATATTTGTATCCATTTAAGTTCATGTTTAGAATCTCTTCTTTCAATTCAATTTGGCTTATCTAAGTGCGTCGTCTGTTCTTCAGGCACCAGTCTGTCAAAGTGAATTGCTGATTTCTTCAAATGTTGGCCTATCCACGCATGTTAACGCACTCTGATTTCAATATGAAATTGTTGCTGATGCTTTAATGTCCACAGATCGTTGTTAATTGTTCTGGGTCGGAAACTGCGAAAAATTTTGTACAGGAATATGCTTAAATTTTAAAGAAAATTATTTTTGACAAGTCCTTGAGTACAAAAATCCTTGATTTGAAGCAATCAAGAAAAGTATTTGGCTCTGATTTAAAAATGTTTTCTCAATTTTTTTTTTTTTGTTATTTCAAGTTCACAATTTTAATTTTAATTTAAAAAATGTACAGCATCTACCTTTTGCTCCATGCAATATTGGTAGAGGAGAATTTGAAATATGCATCCACATAATAAACAGTTTGATATGTTTAATATCCTTGGCATGTGTTAAACACAAATAAAAAGTATCTTGTCTAAAACAGCAAAAAAAAAAATACAAAAAATTACAAAAAATATGTAAAAGTAAAGGAAAAACAATGAAAATATATTGCATAGACTGACACTCTATTTTAGCGCACGACATGACAATAATGTGACATCAATAATAATGATGGCAATGCCGACGATGACGAGAACGAGAACGAGAACGAGGACGTCGTCAATGTTGATATTGATAATGCAAAAGGATACAAAATATTTCCAGCCTGCATACGGATTTCAACAATTACACACAGATTGTACTCAAAAGGGCAAACGTTTATACTACAGTGCAGTGGGGAATAAAGTTATGCGTTATTTTATTAAATGAAAATCTTTAAAAAAAGTATTATGTGTGGCAACTTTTTGCCACCAATGTACTATTTAAATATCACATTAGACATATATTTCTAAAGATCTATTGAAACAAGCCAAAAATTTTGAACTACAACTACTTTGACATTAACATTTACTAACATGAACATTGTCTGGCTAAATCGTTTATTTTTTTTAAATTTTTTTTACAATTTCGAAAATCCAATCCATATTAGGAAGGGTACGAGGGTGCGTTGATTCTAATAGCTTCTTTATTCCATAGATTTTATACATAGATTCGTATATTTTGTTTGGCTGAGTGTGTAAATTTTATAAATGACTCTCAGACTCTGTGCAGCTATAAGTCTGTCTGCCAATTGGAATTTTGTCATGTCTTTTATACAGTTTGCGTCGTCCGTCTATCTTTCACTGGGAAAACATATTGTGACTGTGACATTAAAGCCAATAATGTCATAGTTGTTGCTACAGATATTACTTATTAACTTTGAATAAAAGTATCAACAAACACATATATTCGCACAGTTGTAAGTACACTTTAGACTAAGTGAGCCCTACAAAAAATGCGAAAAAAATAAGCCAAGCTTAAGAATTGCGAAAAAGAATTTAGTTGGATATGTGTTACTGAACATAATTTGAAATTATTAATAGATTATAAAGTCAAAATCGTTGCTATGGTGTAATAACCTGCCCTCTAATGAACATTTCGAAAATTATTTGCTTGTACAACACCTGATAATTCATTTGGCCAATGAGTCCAATTTATGAAATATTTTTTTCGAATTGATTGTTGTTAGAACATTAGCTGACAGAGAATGACTGAAAACTCCTTCAAATTAAACAAAACTCTTAAACAAACTTAAAAGTACAGTTAAAGTAACACCGAAACCAGTAGTTCTAATAGAGCAGAGGGCAAATTAAGAATATAAGATTACGAAATAAAGTAACATGGATAAGTGGATATTCATATTACGCTTAAACGCCTAATTTACCACCTGACCTGACATGTGGTAGAAGCAAAATGTCAGCAACATAAGCCCAATTCGCGATTATGTTTATTTGAGATTGTAAACTAACGCAATTGTAATAATTTCTTATCGATTATGAGCGGTCTTGTTGCGTTAAGTTTGCAATACTGTTAGCAAACACAAAAATGACAATTGATTGCAAAAATTAAAATAATTTTTTTATTTACAAATATTTTTTTTCGGTTTTTTTAACATTTCCGGATTAAATTAGATGACATACCCTTCCTTAAGAATAACGTCCCACTTAGGCAATAGGTAGCGCCCATTGTAGGACCATATCCAATAAGGTCCTTTCATAGCAACGACTGGGCACTGGCACAAGAGGTGGAAAATAGTGTGCTCCTCTTCCTCAGAACCACAGCTGCTGCAGAAGTCTTGCGAGGGAATGCCGAGTCTATCGGAATGCTTTCTAATAGGACAATGATCCTTGAGAACCACAATAGTTTGATAGATGGTCATGCGATTTAAGAAAAGGGCAGTAAGCCCTATTCCTATCCAAGCCACCTCAGCATGGTCTAGCAATACCGCAGCTACCCTTACGCTGCCAACGCGATTGAGCCTCCCTATAAATCCGCCGAATATTCATATCGAAAATTTCAACTTTCTACCCGCTTTAGCGATATCCTTGTGTTCTAAGATTAATTTCGAATGATCCGAAATTTCCATAAAGAAGCTCCGGCATTAGGACAGACGTCTTGCGGATTCTCGTAAAGTACTTCATTGCAGATCAGAAGTCCCTAGTTGGTAAAAAGATAAAATGACTGTCGAAAAAGTTATGAGGAATCAAGTAATCCACATGATTACATTTTCCTTCTAAGACAGTCCAGAACAACACCCAAATACGTCACCTTTGTGGACAAGGAAAGTTAAAAGCCAACAAGGTATCTATCTTGTAGCACCATTTCTGACTTGTGAGTATTGACACCAAGACCACACAACAAGCACCACTTACAAGCTTAAACACTTGATTAAACCTAAAGGCAAGGGTGTGTAGATCAATACATGGCACTAAAATGGCTAGATCGTCCTCATAGACCTTAAAACCACATCGTTGAATTCCAACAACAATTTCTCCACAACGATATTGCATGGTGCCATTAGTTATACTCCCCACCGGATGAGCCCCACCATTGAAGGCCCTATAAACCTCACTATGTAGTCCCTAACGTTCCGTTTACTGAGAGCCCTAAGAATCGACACCCGATTGAATATTATTAAAAACTGCTTCCACGTTATTGAAGGCTAGCGGAGAGTAAAAGTTTATTCGCCAAACTCTTCTTAATGTAACCTACTAAGGAAAATAGTGTAGGCTTGCTGAACACTGTTAGCATTTGGACCATACGTATATCGCCGTTAAAAATCTTTGTCAAAATTTTGAAAGATAATGAGGTCAGACTAATGAGCCTCATTAGATATGGAGATTTTAATATTTTTTGGTATTTTTATTGTGTAATTTAGTATTGCAAGCATGCATAGCAAATAAAGACCACGTTTTTAAGTATAGTATATAAACAAAGGTATAGCAAGTGCAAGTGTATGTAATTTGTTTGTTCATAGTAAAAATATACTACAACAAATGTTTTTCAAATAAAAGTTAGGCAGTACATAATGCTAATATCTCTCTAAAATTTGGTACTTTCAAACTTTATCAGTTAATAGAGGTCATATCATTGAAGCTACATCAGTTTGTTTTGGCAAATCTGATTTCTAAAGCTGGTATAATTTGAAATTTTTTAACATATTGCGTAACGAAATCGAATAAGTCATTTCAAAGTTATCATAAGATGTATTACGCAGCCTTCTCAAAAATCTCATATTTTAGAAAAAAAATTAAAAAAAAAAACTTATCCATAGAATCTGAAATGCTGATGATTTTTGAAGTTAGACCTCCATAGCGTATCAGAAGAATATGTTGAATATCAAAGGTATTTTTGAAATGGCAAAATTTTCAAGAAGTAATTAGGAAATTGGTGTTGTTTGATGTCTGGAGAAAACGAATATGGGAATGCGATTACGAAGCTATTGTGTCGAAACATGATGATTTAGACGTAGAGAATATGTGGTATCAACAAGTGGCACCATCCTTGTCACACAGCAAGGGAAACAATGGATCTTGAGAGTCTGCCGAGTCAGCGGGGGTGACCCCCACTTGATCGACAAAATGTTGAAAAACTGAATAAAAAATGTTTTAATATCTGAAGAAATGTTTTTTTTTTTTATTAAATTTAAAATGGTACCTCAATTTTGGACACCCTATATTTCGACCAAGTAGAATTTATCGCTAATTTTGACAAAGTTAGTTTTTTTCAACTGCTTTCTAAAGAGAGATTGTATGTCATGTCCATTTCAAGATATTTACAATCTCAATATTAGCGCTACCAAAAGTCCAGTTTAATTTAATGAAATTCTAGTACCTGTGACATATACCATTATTTTAGATTTATCTAAATTTGCTTTCAAGCTCCACGTTGAACAATAATTATATAAGCAATCAATAATGTTTTGCAATTCTGTTGGGGCATCTAATAAAATAACCAGGCTGTCGACATAAAGTAGTATTTTCACATTTACTCTAAAAACATTAACCCGTCCTGGTAGAGCATCCGCCAAATCATTTACATATAGTGGCAATAATAAAGGACTTAATATACAGCCATGTTTTACTTCCACTTCGACGACAAAAGGTTTTGAAAAAGAGGATCCAACTCAGATACAACTTTCTGTATTATTATACATTTGCTGTAGCCACTGACATACTGCGATTTTAATTAGTAACTATAGTGTTGCCTAATGCAATTCATATTACAGTAAAGTTTTTCGAACACCCAATATTTGTAGGTAGTATTTGACTATGAAATATACATATATTAGGGAGATCGAACGGTTATTATTCGACCGGTTTTTATCGATTTTTTGGTTTTGTCGAATACGGTTTTTTCATAATGTCAATTTTTCGAATACCGAATAAACCAGTTATTTTATCACGAATAACCGGTTAATCTAAATATGTATAATTTTTATATGTTTTTAGTTTTTAGTATTTTTCTAAATTTAATACTATATAACGTCTTATTTTTATACTGTATGTGCCAACCTTGAATTTCTCACAAATAATGCGAAAGCCATGGTAGATCAAAAAATATATCCACACTTGAGCAACAATAACTTTTTCTCATTTTCTGAAAATAAATATTAATTTTTTATATATGGAGAATGATGATCAACTCTACTCATTGAAAGGGGCCTACAAACGCCAGCGCCGAACTGCCGATGTTATAGTTAGTAAAGTTTTTCAAACATAGTCAAAACCAACCGCTGTTGAAAATTGTCGGATAATTGATTGCCTGTAATTGAACTAAATACTTTTTAGACACTCGCCTATCAAGAGAGTCTTACCTAACATACCACAGGGAAAGGATAAGTTTAGATATATTGATTGTCTTTAAATGCTAAGCGGAAAAAGCTCTTCGATACCAGAAATTATTAACCATCTTAAATATGTTTATGAGATTGACGTTATTGTTTAGCAAGGAAAACTTGATTCTATACCAACTAGTTTGTAGGTGCTGGCAAGTCGAACTCTTACAAAACATGCTGTAAAAAATGAATCACTGTTAAAACGTTGCGTTGTCGAGGAAGAAATGTCCGTTAAAGCCCTAAAAAAGCCGAACGTTGTTCTAGCATTCTTACTTCTTACAAACTACAATGTGACCCCAAAAGTTATCAATTTTATTTGCCAATGCAACTTGAATTCAGAAGAATTTTGTTTTAATAACAGAACCGGTTAACTGGGTATTTGATAAATTTATAACCGAAAACGGGTTTTTTAAATTGAAATTTTTCGAATTATTCGAAAACCGGTTTTTGGAAAAAGTCGAATAATCTTCTGTATATCAAGAGTATGCCTTAATTATAATTTTTTTTCTTTATGATTTTAAATTTAAACTCTAGGCATTCTTCTTGAAATGTGAGCCTATTAAACGAGTTATAAATCTGAAATTTAACGCTTTCATGCATTTTGTCACTATTTGAGAGCACATTGCGCATATCTACCGACATTCTATTTTTTATCGAAGTAATTTAAAATGAAATTCTATGCTCTCAGATTAGTTTTTTTTTTACTAATTTTGCTGAAGTAACAAAAAATTTTTGCGTTTCTTACTATAGTTTTCGTTCGGTCAAGTCTGCTGATTTTTTTGATAGTTATTCTGTAAAAAAATTAGTGCCAAAATTTTTCATAAAAACTTATGATAATTCAGTGAAAATTTTTTTCTAGTTACAGTAGTTTATAAACAAGTGAAATACAGCAACGAAATTTTAAATGAAGGTTCCGCCAAATAATTTTTTTTTAAATGTTATAAAAAAAAACTACTGAATATTTTCTCAAATTTCTTTTTTATTTGAAAGTACAATCCTTCCGGTTAATAATGGAAAATAATTTCGTTCAAATGGCTGCCTCGGCTGGCCATGCAGTAGCCTACACGATTTAAGCACATTATCGATTGTGTGCAGCTGTATTTCACTAATGGCTTCACGAATATTGTCCTTAGAAGCGTCAATTGTCTCTGGCTTGTTGGCGTAACACTTATCTTCGAGTAATAGTCCAGCGGTGTCAAATCGCAGCTCCGAGGTGGCCAAACGACATCAGCTCTGCGGCTGATAATGCGATCTTCAAAAACAGGGCGCAAAACATTGAGTGTAGCCTCGGCTGTGTGGCACGTAGCGCAGTCCTGTTGAAACCAAATGTTGCTAATATCCTCCTCTTTAATTTTTGTCACCAAAAATTCGTTCAACATGGTCCGATAACGATCGCCATTGACTGTAACGGCCACTCCTTGCTCATTTTCGAAGAAATATGGCTCAATTATGCCTCTGGACCAAAATCCGCACTTTTACGTTATTTTCCAGTCCTTTATCTCCTTTTTTGTTCATTTAAACAATTATATGGCAAAATAAAAGTGTTTAACAGCAAGAGGAATGCAACAAATCCTTGAGTTTGATTGGGATGACTCTGATACTGAGGCAAAATCTGAAATGTTATTGATAAAAATTCATGCTGACAAAACGAACATTTCTGGTAATATTTTTAAACAGGGTTGAATTAGAAAATCAGGGCTTAGAGCTAAACCAAAAGGACTATACAATTTCCGAGGATTAAGCATAAGGGTGGTTGAAGTTGATATAGAAGTATAAATCCCTAGAAAGACTTTAAAATACATTAAATATAATCAAAAAATAAACAAATCTGTTATTTTCTTCTATTAAACAAAATAGGCTTTTTTACTCCCTTTATGCGCCTTGTTGTATGTGTACAACATATTTCAAAAGCTACGCTTCAAATGTAAATTGTTTTTTTTTTTCTTGTTTTATGCGAATTTAGTTGGAAGCAAAGTTTAAAAGAAATATAGCTGCTCTAACAAAGTTTGGTGCATGAGAGAGTTAAAATAAGTCTGACATTTAAGTTAAATTTTTTAAATGAAACATTTTCGTCAACGTATACATTGTCATCAGTGTAAAATGTGCTAATTTTACATACAATTTATAAACTTTTAAGCAAAAATTCGTACAAATTTATATCCATTGCAGAAGTAGTTGAATGTAAAAATGGTCTAAATACTATATATGCGTGTGTGTGAGTGTATGTCTGTCTATACGATTTGGTGCAAGTGTTAACAACATCAAATATGATGTGTTCTTTTTCTACTTGTTTTTTTTTAATTTTTTTCAACAGGATTTTATTTGTTTTTTGCTTTTTATACAAAAAAAAAAAAAAAAAAAATGAAAAGCGTATATGTGTGTGTTTGTGTATTTGTTAATAGAACAATATGGTGGTAATGACTTTTTGCACTCATTTTCGTCTGCAATATTATTATACTTTGGCTTTTACATTAAAACTCACACATACATATTATATGAAGAGTTTTATCGGACTTGTGTGATAATGGTGAATGTGTGTGTGGGTCTTTTAATGTGTTAAGTTTATGCGTTTTTCTCTTGATGCAGCAATTGCTACAAAGTTTCATGCGATGAATTTCCATTTTTTTGTGTGTATTTATACTCGTATTGTATGGAGCATTTTTCCCACAATTCTAAACGTTTAAAGTTGATTTTGTGTATGGCATCTATGAGTTGTGTCTCGTTATTGTTAAATGACAACGACCTACGCCTAAACCATTTAACTATTTAATATACTTAAAGGGTAAGTGTATGTGTTTGGCTCCTAATAGCGCCTTTCTCACTCTTTTTCCACTTTAATATTCTTCAGCATATTCTGTTCATTAAATGCGGTGACACTTACACCAAAATTGTGTATTTCATTGAAAACGTACACTTACACGCTCATGCTCACATGTTCATGTACAAGTGCAAGTATAACTTGGGTGGGGGATAATTTTATGACATGAATGGCTAACCTGCAGGAAGAATTCTGAAGTAAGGCATTAACGGTTTTTCAATAAGAATTTTGTTTTTAAAACAAAATATATGGTTTTCCATTTATTGGTTACAATGCAAATTTTGGCTGAAACTTTTGCTTTATTATAAAGCTCGAACTTTGCCATTATCTACGAAATGCAATATCATTTAAGTGACCGCCCCAGAATTGGCTGCAGCAGACGGTCCTTTTGAGATAGTTCGCGACAACTTTTTCGCTTAGTTCGGACAGTATCATGGTATAACTTGACAAATGTTGGTTTTTAAATGCTCAAACGCTAGGGATTATCCGTACAGACATGGTCTTTAACATAGCTCTACAAAAAAATCTATCGGTGTCCAATCGCATGAATTTGGTAGCCAATTGTCGTCGCAAAATCTAGAAATTGCGAGATCGAGAAGTTTTTAATGCAATGAAGACAAAATCGGTCGTATTGTGTGGCTCGTGGCAGCGCCTTGTTGAAATCACACATCTTTCAGTTCATAATCTACAATTACATGCCAAAAAATTTGGTTATCATACGGCCACAGTGCTCTGAACTGACAGTAACTGAACTTCCAGCATCATTTTCGACAAAATACAGCCAATTGACACCTCTAGACCATAACTTCTGGGTTGACATTGCCAGCGAGTGAGTTTTGAGGTTCATGGCTGAACCCAATTGTTTTTTTTGGAAAATCAGCATTGAAAGTTTGTTGCTCTATCACCCAATCTGCATATCTATAGCATAGTGAATGGTCAATCGGCTTTAATTGTTGCGTGAGTTGGACTTTATATGGACGGAGGTGACAATGTAATTCAAAATATACCCTAATTATAAAACAATAAGTTTATTTGCATTGCATTGAAAAGTGTCTTCTTATTCTTATGCGGCATTTACATTTCCTGTGAGTCATACAACGAACGTATATTTTGCCAAGTTATTGAGCCATTCTTTCCCAATAGGTGATTTTAAAGTGTTATCAAGTGTTATCATCCATTCTCACGTCATGTCATATCCAATGTACATGCCGTTTTACAACATCAGTGTCAGAACATAGCACATACAGTAATATCCGTTAACTCAAATCGGGTCATATATTTTTCGAAAAATGTGTTGTTCTTATAAAATGTGTCTTAGCATGGACTTCTCAGCTTCTTTGTTTTAATGTCTTTATAAAATAAAAACGTTTTCAGTACATTAGCTTAACAGTGGGTGGTAAGTATGGCAAAGTACGAGTAGTTTGTAGGAAACATTAGTTTAACCTCTAAATATGGCAACATTAACAAGCCATTGCTATGAGAACGAAAAAAAAAGACAATGTCACCTTAAAGAGAAATTCTCAACATTTTTAAAGGCCCAAGCGATTAAAGAAAAATAAACAATTCATTTTAATCTTCAGGAATTTTTTAAATATATATTTTTTCAATATTTAATACAATTTTTTAAATGTTTTCATATAAAAAAAATAAATTTTTCTTTAATTTCGTACAAGCTTTTATTTATAAAAAAAATAATAATAAAAAATTAAAGTCTTTTCATATATTATTGCCAACGAATATGAATATGTAGAGTAATACCGTTGCCATAGCTATGTATTGCTGTAGAAAGAATATTACTTTGTAATTTGCATATTTGGCCACAAAAAGGATCATTAACTTTCATTCTTATTGGCAATTGCCATACAGAAATTACAATTGTTCTTGTTACCACCTCCACAACAGCAACAACATCTAGAGCAATACATTCAATAGGTTTATATTTGAATTCTGTTTCATTTTGTTCCTGTTTTCATTTTTTTTATTATACTTTCTGTTGCTCGTTTTGTGTCTTCTTTTTCTCTCATACGAACACACTGTTAATATCTTCACATATTATGCAACATATGCTACGACATGATACAATAGGCAACAATAAAATTTTACCAACAACGTTCAGACCAAGAATTATATGTAAAAAAAGCAAGCGAACACAACAAGAAGAAAATAATGTATTGAAAATATTACATATTCTATAGAACTATTTACTATCTATATACATGTACGAGGGTAGCATATTTTTATGAAATAAAAAAAGTATATTTAAAAGTGTTCGAATTTAACTTATTGGCTGAAGAGACAGTTTGAAGGCTTTCTTTCTTGGCCCAACACACAATGTTTCTGAAAATATCGGGTGTTTTATGTTTACAGCTAAACAAGCTACAATCATAATGTATATTAATTAATATTAATTCTTATGATATTCCATGTAGGAACACGTGGACTTCTCTCAGTCAATGAGCTGCACCAGATTCTATTTTTAGGCTCATTGAAAGGGACCTATAGCTTAACGCCGGCTCCGAACGGCAAATGCATTAGAAAAGTTTTCAATAGTAGTAATACTCAAACCATAACGTTGAAAAAACTTTCTCTTCTTTTAGATGGTCTGGCCTGATATTGAACCCAGAACCTTCTGGTTGGTAGGTGGGTGTCTTACCTAATATACCACAGCGGCACTATTCAATCATAATAAAACAAAAAAATATATTTTTAATATCAATAAAACGGGCTTTGTAGGATAGAAAATTTTATGACAATCTTTAACTATGATTTCGGCTATGGCTGGCATGTACAAACGCATTCTAAAACACCAATTTTCAACAACTCTCCGCAGTATATTCGGCCGTATTTCGCCAATAACTCTTCGAATGTTGGTAGCCAGGTGTTCAATAGTCTCTGGTATATCGATGTAGAGAAATTACTTTCCGTAACCCCCCCAAAAAAAAACAATGAGGTTAAATCACACTACCTTGGTGGCCAATTAATTGGACCATTACGTGAAATTACTCTTTCACCAAAAGTTTCGTTCACTAAATAAATCGTAGCACGTGCTGTGTCAACAAGATTAATGACAGCTAATCGAGGTACGAAAAAAAATATCTAATCATGTCTCTAAACCATTCGCCATTGACATTAATATTCTGACTATCATCTGTTTTGTAAACATACGAACCTACGACTTTCGCCAGGCTATAAAGCGCATCAAACAACAAAAATAAACAATTTTCTGTGGATGTAATGGTTTTTCGACAAAAGCCCATTCAACCAAAGATAGGCTTCATCGGAAAACAAAATGGAAATTTAATATCAATATCAATTGGTGCTTCAACCCATTCGCCGAATTGGCGGCGCATACGATGGTTTTAGTTCCCGCACAAGTAGAATCAAGATCCTTTGTAAACTCTTTCATAAAGAAGAAGGACACAACCCCAGTTGCTGAGAAAGGCGACGTATTGAATGATTTGAATCTTCTTCAATGCTTCCCTGTACAACGATTATAGCTTCTTCAGTGCACACTGTTCGACATCTTACGGAGAAAACATTATCAGTAAAAGTAAACGTTGTCCGAAAGCGATCAATTGTTATTCGAATAAGCCGCTCGGAAGGACGATTGTGTATGCTATAAAATGGACTCGTGCACTTAGTCCATTTAACGAAGAGAACCACTATTTTAGTAAAAAAAATGTAACAATTTGCAAGCATTGTTCTGCTGTAAATCTTTCCATAATAAAATGTCAAACGAATCTAAATAAAAGTAAACTATCATCTGTTGAATCGGTTGTCAAATAAAGTAGTGTTGCCAACTCAAAGTTATGCATCTCTAAAATAATACCCGATAGTTCTTGTTGGCTTTAGCAAAGTCTTCAAATACTATATTTCCTTTTTTAACCATTTTGGCTAAACATGACTATTCCTGTCATGCATGCTTTCAAATCTCTTTTACTGCTCATAATTTGTTGTCCGTCAGACCTCGGGCCTGGGGTCGGGTACAGTAAATTTTTCCTTTAAATGCGCTTTGACGAAATGGTTTTCAGGTATTCTTCTTACGTGATTTTTTCATTCTATTTTCCTTCTTCTTCTAATCAGCTTCAACAAGTTTTCTATATTACAACCTCGTATACCGGGTATAGATGGTAGAGTATTAATTTCGCCAATAGTATATATTTGCTGTATAATAGTTGTGTCTGCACGAGTTTTGGATGCATATATTAAAACTGGTTGAATGCATGTCTTATATACTCCAATCTTGCTTTCCTTGCTCACATATTTTTTTCACCAAATACACTTCCTTAGGCATCCCGATAATGCTGCTGCTTTTTTAGTCTTTCTTAGTCTTAGACTTGTTCGATCGACTTATTGTTGACCGCTAATTTGCATCGTCTTGGTTCTTTTGCTATCACTAGACATTTGAGTTTTTGCACAGAAATATTTATGTTAAACGATTCTGCTGCCTTTTCGAATCGGTATACTAGTCTTTGTAATTTATCTTCAGATTCGGCTACCAGAACAGTATCGTCTTCATAACATATCATTTAAAATTCCCCAGTACACAACTTATAACCCGGGGCTGCTGTTTTTACCTTCTCGATGAAGGTATTCATAAAGACGTTGAAAAGGGTTGGGCTAAGGCTGTCACATTTTAAACATAATCTATTAAATTACTTAAGCTACCCTCGCATATGTACACATGCATAAGCATATTATTATTACACTACTACTTTGAGTTCAATTACAATTACATAAATGTATACACTCACGCATAATATGTAATATATATAAAATCATACACACACACACACACCCATACTCATACATGCATATTGAATGGCATACACATGTAATGATTGTATTTTGATTGCGTATATAATACGCATATAACTAAACTTTGAGGTTTAATATCGGTTTTATTCTAACATTTAATGTTCGATTTATGAATTATTTAAGTCATAATAACTAATGCCATCCATTCAAGATACACATGCCGCTTTAAGATGGGTTGCTCATAAAGGAGCAAATTTAGTAATATTTTATTCAACAGTAAAAATACAAGAAGGAATATATATCAATTGTTAGTTATATGCATTGCTATCTAATATTTTGATATATAAACTATGACTGTCTTTAATATCTTTTTTATACATGTACTCTTTTGAAACTGCATGAAATTAAAAAAGAAATGCTTGTGTATGAAAACACTTAAATTTTCTTTTAAACTTAAAGTCCACCAAGCTAACAAATATGTCTCCTTACGCCATATTGTACTTTCTTAAATAATTACACTGGTCTACAGCAAAAAACGCCTTTAAATAAAACTATATAAAATATAATGATTTTGATGCGCTGAATTCGAATCTGTTTTCAACTTTTTTCCATCGGACTCATATTTTTTATGGGCATGGAAAATTTTTCGCCCAAAATATGACAGTTATGTCAATATATGTCATCATAACTTCAAAACGACTTGACCGATCTCATTGCAGTTAGCACCAAATCTTTAGGAACAAAATTTTCTATAAACCAATTGAATACAATTTTTTATATTTTGTACAGTCTCTGAGTTATTCGTAACTTAGTTGCGAAAACAAAATTTTTTTCACGCAAAATTAGAGCAATTTTTTTTTTTTTAAGTATTAAAAAATTTTTCAGAGTGGAAATTTTACATGTTAAAGATTTAAATTAAAGCTTAAAATGATGAAAACCAAATAAGCTGTAAATCATGAAAATCAGTTGGCTATTGCTGATTTTGTTCAAAAGTAAATGCAGCTACCTAACTTTGACCAAAATAATAATAATAATAAATAAATAAATAAATAAATTTTTTCTTTCAAAATGAATGGAAATTTTTTCATTTTGACGCATTGCATTTTGCACTTATCTACATAAATTTAAATAAATATAGGGTCCGCCAAATATTTTTTTTTAAATGCTATAAAAAAAACTACTGAATATTTTCTCAAACTTCTTTTTTTATTTGAAAGTACAATCCTTCCGGTTAATAATGGAAAATAATTTCATTTAAATGGCTGCCTCGGCTGACCATGCAGTAGCCTACATGATCGGTCCAATTTTGAAGCACATTATCGGTTGTGTGCAGCTGTACTTCACCAATGGCTTCACGAATATTGTCCTTTAAAGCGTCAATTGCTTTGGCTTATTGGCGTAACACTTATCTTTGACGGCACCCCACAAATAATAGTCCAACGGTGACAAATCGCAGCTCCGAGTTGGCCAAACGACATCAGCTCTGCGGCTGATAATGCGATCTTCAAAAACATGGTGCAAAACATCGAGTGTAGCTTCGGCTGTGTGACACGTAGCGCCATCCTGTTGAAACCAAATGTTGCTAATATCCTCCTCTTCAATTTTTGTCAACAAAAATTCATTCAACATGGTCCGATAACGATCGCCATTGACTGTAACGGCCACTCCTTGCCCATTTTCGAAGACAAATGGCCCAATTATGCCTCTGGACCAAAATCCGCATCAAACAGTGACTCGTTTTGGGTGTATCGGCTTTTTAATGTTGCGTGCGGGTTTTCTGTGCCCCAACAATTTTGCTTGTTTACATACCCGCCAAGATCAAAATAAGGTTAATCTGAAAAGATTATTTTTGGCAAAATCGGCATCTTCTGTAAGTCGAACGCTGGCCCAGATTCCCAGCGTTGTTCAAGCGTATACACCACCATATTCGTTCAGCGGAAGGATAAAACTAATTATCTGTCAAATCAGACATGAGCTAAGTGCTACCATTCACGAAATAAGTACTAGTTGAAAAAAAAAACGTTAGATGGCGGACCCATATAAAACCGGCTTATTATTCACTTATTTCAACGTAGAATTTTTTTGAGTAAGATGACCATACATAACATATTATAGTTTTGATGAATTGAGCAAATATTAAGGTGACCTTATCATTTTGAAGCACACCTTATCAGCGCAGGCCCAAAGAGCCATCCATCATTATTGCTATCTATTGTGAATATTTAAGAAGCTCATAGCGCGGAGCACAATTTTTTAAATTTACTACGATCTGTGTCGATCGTGTAGGTCTTCTTTCACAGACTTTGTTTCATCCGCCAGGCTTTCATTTTTTGGGTCGCCACCTACGCTGAGTTTCTTGTGTTCCAGTTTAAAGTTTGTCCGGCGACAGTACTTGAATGTTTCTGCAGTGTGTGTTCAAACAAAATGCGTTTTCTGCAATCCATCTCTTGCTCAATGACCATTTGGTGTGTGGCTTGTAATGGCTTGGATGTTATTTGTGCCACCAACGGAAACAAGCCACCTTTCGCTTCCACATAAAAGTGTAGATTTGATGCTTGAATTGAAAGTTATTGTTATTATATATTTATAATATTGCACATTAATAATCTAAAATGCTCTTTCTTGTTATACTCGTAGCACGCATGAAAGCCATAATATTTTTCCTTCTTTTTTATAAGAAGTCATCCTTCCTAATTCGAATTTTCATCTCTCTTACATCTTATATATGCGAAATATAATATTTTTCTTTTTTTCGTTATTCGCAGAAAGGTGTGAAATATACATACAGAAGGAACAATTTAATTTGATTTTTGTTTTTAATTTGATTTACATCTCATTTTTCTTTTAATAAATAAATGAAAGTGTAAATAATATGAAATAATGGCATCATACTTTAATAAAGAGAAAAGAAAAATACAATGGGAAATATAATTGGATTTATAAATTTACACACACACGCACAAACTTTCGCATTTGAGAAAATAAATTTAATAAATTTGCAAAATGAAATTAAATCTGTAATATTAACTAAAACGGAAATCTTTAAATGAATATTAAAGCATTTAAAAATAAAATTAAAGAAATTTGTCTGAAGGGCTTAAATTTTCTTAAAACAAAGAAAAATAAAAAGTATTAAAATTGAATATTAAGTCAAGTGTTATAGTACCGTATACCTTATTTTGTTAGGGAAGCTTAAACCAAAAATATTTTAGATTTCTTTTTCCTTTAGTCTTAAGGATTAATAATTTTTATGTTGTTGCTGTCAGTTTTGCCTTAAAAGATGAAACTTTAAATATTCCTTCGTTTGCTTAATGACCAGCATCATTATCAACATCATAGTCATCATTGCGTCATTGTCATGGCACGTTCATTTATCCATTTTGTTATTTTTGTAACCACATTAAGGGCTAATCATCTGTGACAACATTCACACTTTAGTTTTATTGTTGTTCTTGTTGCTGGCGTTGTTGTTGTTGTTGTCATCCATCGTTTTTTATTATAAAACTTTGCTTACCACCTTCTTTACAAACTCTGTTAAAAAGAAAACAAGCGAATACAATTAAACTTTTATGCTACAACACTCTAATAATTAAACAGTTTGGTGGAAAGGAGTGCAAGAAGGATATCCCCCCTAACCCTCGATATAACATAAAAAGTAAAACTAATTACATTTTCAGACATCTTTTTCTGGTTTGATTTTTTTTCGACTTGAACTCTCTCACTGCTGATGAAGAAAACATTATGAAATGAGTGCCATAATGCCCATACTCAATACACACATACACAACCATTGAAATAAATAAGACAGTTTATACACCATCTGCACTATGGGTTAAGAAAGAAAATAAAAAAGGACTGAACATAGAATATATAAAAAAAGCTAATGCTGAGATTTTTTTTTATATTTATCGAGTTTTTCAACAAAAGAGTTGCTTTCCAGCAGGCCCATATTAAAACAATATGACGGTTTTAATGTTTTACGTGTTTACATGTCAGCAGTACAAACTTGTCAATTGTACGATACTTTGAGTGTTGATTAAGACTTTGACATTCAAGCATTGCTAAATACTACTGGTGTATAAATTGAAGCAGTGCAACCATTCATTTCGCTGCAGATTCTCGCAATTTATTCAGACTTTGTTTTAAATAAAAATCGTAATTTCAGATGAGGCACATTTTTATATGTCTGAATACGTCAAAAGTTGGTCTTTAGAAAATCTAGACACAAAAGTTGACTAACCTTTGCATGCTGGACATATCACACTATGAAGCACTATGTGATGTGGAGACTTGATTGGACCAATTTTGTACGAAAGTTCGGCTGAAAGTGCGAGAGATGCACAATGATTTCTGCCATAGGCCAAAAATAAAAAACTCAAGGGAAGAATTTATTCATCAAATCTATTTTCAGATAGAACAAGCTTTTTAAAGGCCTATTATTTTTTTGTTCTTATCACCATTCCCATTAAAAATAGTCTTATATGAGAGAGCATTTTATTAGTTGCTGCTTACAGTGTGAAAAAATTGAGAATAGAGTACAACATAAACAAGCTTGAAACCCTAGAAAGCTGTTCCGTATGAACCAAAATTATTCTTGAAGGAGAGGTGCTTACTTTGTTCTTAAATAATATTATTGTCACTAGCCGTTGAATTTTTATTTAAAAGCATTGATTTTTCCCCTTGCCGTTTTTATTTTTTACTCATAAATATATGGTAATTCCATTTAAAGTTTTAGTAGTGTTGCCCCTAATTCCCTCAATGTTTTGAGATTCTATACTGTTCATTTCAGCTGCTAGATCCACCCTTTTTGCTATCTTCTACATCTCAAAGCGATCTCTTTGGTTTTGCGACTAATCTCTAAATAACACTGTGCGACAATGTAGTAGAAATACGTGGAAAGTGACATAATGTTTCTGACAGGCACCATCGAGTTCAACAATAATCTGTTTTTGAAATTTCTATACCACCTCCAAATTTTTGAGTTACAGGTAAAAAACTGTTTCTTTTTAGCCTTCATGCACTTATATGCTAATAACTCGCTTGGAACTTAAGTGATTTTAAGTTTCTCAACATATTTAGAAAGAAGACGAACATACTATTAGAATGATATACTGTATATAGGTAACCTTGGGGAATCTATGTCTATTTTTTAAACAAACACATTTAAAAAAAATTTTTTTTCCATGTTTCTCAAGTTCGGAGTTGTTTTTACACACATCTTGTAAAGTAACCAAACTGTTTATATATCCACCATTAAAGTGCAGATTGTTGGCAGATGGCGGTTTATTAAACTTTTTATTAAGCAGCTTATTATAGATCCTTCAGGTCTTTATATATCTGGGCAAGGAAAATAACCAAGAAAGCAAAAATGCATTTTATTTTCATCTGTTTTTTATTTTCTAGACACATATGTAGTTTGGCTCAGAACGTTTTAAAGCATTTTCAAAATTTATTTTTAATTTTATATCAAACATATTGCGTAAATTATTTTCATACTCTTCTATTTGGAAGGGGAAGAAATGGGCTTTAGAAGGGTGTATTTAGGTAACAACTACACCCATTTTAATAATAAATATTTTCCACAATTGTATAATGCAGTGAACAATGCCATGCGTTAGTATTCTAACTGGAAGTATTTTTGGCCGACGACTCCATATAGATAGAACCATTGTGGGATGGTTGGTGGGTTTGGGTTCTACTCTTAAAACAAAGGATCAATTATAACTATTGTGTATCCAGCTAGCGATTTTCAGGAATTGCGCAATTCTAGTAGGTATTATATCTGCAATAATGCTGAGTCTGCAAAGTTGATCTTGCTCCCTCAGGATTACACACTATCGTGTACGCAATATCCTCTGCACATAATGTTTCTGGATATTGCGAAATGGTTAGCATGATATCACAATTGACAGTGCCAATTGTTCAGCAGGACTTCAATATAACAATAAATTTATTGCAAATCAAATTCCCCAATTACATAATTTTTCGAAATTTACTTATTAGTTGGCCGCCCTATCATCCAATTAAACACCACTGGAATGCGACTACAGTCTTGAAACTCCGAATTCATAATATGTTTAATGAAATAGATTCGCCATTTTGTCCAAATGTAACCGGAAATTTTAATATTGCAATACAATCATCATTTGTATGACCGTGGTGGACACCTGTTTGATATCACTTTTGATTTATTCATCGTCAAATTTTACTCTTTCCAATATAATAATAATATTAACGGTTTTCATGTTATCCGGTTTCATTATAACGCTCAGGTTTCATTATAACGCTTGGACCCTGCCATTATGAACTAAATTCAATGTTATTTCAATGACCGCCTCTGAATTGGTTGCAGCAAACGATCGTTAGTTTTCGAAGACTTTTTCGCACATTTCTGGCGATATCTCGTCGATTCTTGGTGAATGTTGGTTCTCAAATTCTTAAACGTTAGGGAATTATCAGCATTGGTATGGTATAATGACGTCAAATCTCATGATCTTGGTGACCAATTGATGTCGCTAAATCGAGCAATTATGCGACCCGTAAATTTCTCCTGCATTAAGTGCAAAATTGGTCATGTTGTGTTGCTTGTGACACCGTCTTATTGAAACCACATATCGGTTAGTTCATAATCTTCAATTGCTGGTCAATAACGTTGGTTATCATACGGACAAAGAGCTCTGAATTGACGATAACGGTTCTTCCGGCGTTATTTTCGAAAAAGACCAAATCACCAAATCATTAGCTTTTCCGAATGCCAACGTTTTTCCACAATCACTGCTCGGTTTTCTTATTCCCACATGCTACCATTTTGAGTCAGAAATTAGCTACATCGCTGTAACAAATGTTGTTAGAAAAATCAAACATCAGTAGCCACGTTTACGCATTCTTCGGTTGTTAAAAGATCCATATTCGTAAATGGCAAACCTCTCACTAAATAAATGGAACTTTTAGTGACAGATATTTAACAGCTGATAGAATTGCCAGGCCAGCTGTCTAGATGATACGATGTAAGTGCCTTTTTTTAAACAAATCTTTTTCCAGAATGAGCCATAGTGCATGTGTATGTGAAATTATTTAAACACTTTTCTCACGTACACATGAATAGTATGACACCAAAAAGTGGAAGAATAACAGAAAAACAAAATATGGAGTAGAACCAAACAAACTGTAAAGAAGCAAAACACTAAAGATATCATTACAGTCAAATGAACGTGGTCGCAATTAAAGTGGCAACAGACTTTGAATACTTAATATCTGTATGATGTTTTAGTTTTTTGTGTATTTTTCATTAAATGAAACCGAAACAATTTACTAAAGTGACAAATTCGTACGTCATCATTGTGGTGGCACTGATAATGATTATTAGCCCATCATATGATGAAGATTAACACCAAAATTATAAAGAACGAAATCAATATTTCAAAAAAAAAAAAAAAAACGAAAATATTTGATTTTTAATTCAGAGTTTCTTTATATTTAACAAAATATTTTTAAAATAATTTATTAATTATTTAAATTTGTTCTTTACATCTCTCTCACCATCATTCAATTATAATAAAATTTCACATATTTTTAGAAAAATATGTTTTATTTTGCAAATGTATTTTTTATGTGTGGAATATATGGAAAACGTAAAACAATCATTTGAAATACCATCAGACCATTAAATATCACAATTAGCATTCAAAGCATTCAAAACATAAAATACACGCAACCGCAATTATTTGTACATTTGTTGATGACACTTTTTGTCTTTGGTTTTTCTCTTTCATTCGTTACTAAATTACAATGGAAATTATCAAATAATGATTTTGATGTTTGTTCTAAACTATGCAAGCAAACTAATGATATATGAATTAAAATAATTAATTTAATTTTAAATAGTTTAAGTTTATTTAAAAATCCATTAAATATTTTATAACAAAAAATTTATTTAATATTCATACACCCCAAGACAATTAAATGAGATACTGTCTATCAAAAACAAAAAAAAATAATAATATTATTATTATATAATAATTAATAATAATATTATTATAATATAATAATAATAATAATATATATATATATATATATATATATATATATATATATATATTATTTTATTTTTATATATATATATATATATGTATACTAGGGAGATCGATTATTCGACTTTCTTCAAAAACCGGTTTTCGAATAATTCGAAAAATTGCAATTAAAAAAACCAGTTTTCGGTTATAAATTGAACAAAAAACCGGTTAACCGGTTCTGTTAATAAAATAAAATTCTTCTCAATTCAAGTTGCATTAGCAAATAAAATTGATAAGTTTTTGTCTCATATAGTACTTTCAAGCAAGTAAGAGTTCTAGAACAATGTTCTGTTTGTTTATGGCCTTAACGAACATTTCTTCCTCGACACCGCAAAGTTCTAATATTTTATCCAATGATTCAATTTTGGCAGCGTGTTTTGTAAGAGTTCTATTTGCCCGTGCCTGGGTATAGAATCAAGTTTTCCTTAATGCACAATAACGGCAATCTCATAATAATTTCTGGTTTTTCAGCTTAGTATTTAGGGACAATCAATATATCCTTTCCATCAATTTCGAAATATTTTCACACTTCAGAGGACATATGTAGAAACATAAATGTATGCATCATGCATTTATTAGTGTGTGCCACTGTGGTATGTTAGGTAAGACACCCGTCTACCAACCAGAAAGTTTTTAGTTCAATTACAGGCCACAACATCTGACAATTTTCAATAGCGGTATTACCTCACAACATTGCTAGTGGGTGATTTTGACTATCTACTTTTGAAAAACCTTACTGACTATAACATCTGCCTTTCAGAGCTGACGTTTGTATGTTCCTTTCAATGAGTATAGTTGATCATCATTCTCCATATATAAAAAATTCATAGATATTTAAAGAAAATGGTAAAAAGTCGTTGTTGCTCAAATGTGCATACCTTTTTGAATCCCCCATGGTCTTCACGTTATTTGTGCGACTTTCAAGGTTGTCTCATACAGTATAAAAATAAGACGTTATATAGTATTAAATTTAGAAAAATACTTAAACGAAGCATATATTTGCACTAAAAAATAAAAACATACAAAAATTTTACATATGTAAGTTAACCGGTTATTCGTGTTAAAGTAACCGGCTTATTCGGTATTCGAAAAATGAACATTTTAAAATAACTGTATTCGACAAACTCAAAAAACCGGTTAAACCCGGTCGATCTCCCTAATGTATATTATACTTTGATAAAAAAAAATAAAAATTAAATAGTGTAACGCAGTTTATGTTTCCAGCTGGGGTATGACTTAGTCTATCGAGAGTCGAAACAAAGGTCTGCGTCCTTTGTAAATAAAAATGTGATTCTTTCCCTTCGTATTAATATATAAGCAAAACTTCATAACTTAATCTACCACAGATTCAACTCAGAGATTAGGTTTGGTGTCGTGTGGGAGGAGCACAGGAACGGGTGTCGTATGCTGAACGATTAATTTTGAGGCTTTCACGGGGACTAGCATGGTATCTGGTTGGAGAATCAGGGGTCATCATTAAGAGCGATTCGGAATCTGGTTAAGATTTGTTAAATCTACTTCTAGTGACAGGATGAATGCGAAAGACCTCGCCACCAGCTACTTATACCCCAATTATATAATGAACGCGGAGGTCCTTATAATTGGGGCTTTAGTTGTAGTTGTATTTACTACAATTGTAACAAGATGAATGAGGGGGACCTTCTAACCAGCTACTTATTGTCAAATTTTAAGATGAATGTGGGGAACTTTATAATTGCGGTTTTAGTAAATACAACTACAATGTTGACACGATGAATGCGGAAGACTTTATCAGCAGCTACTTAAAGTTCAATTATAAGACGAATGTTGAGGACGTTATAATTAGGGTTTTTAGGAAATATGACGACAAGGGTGACAAGATGAATGTGGAATAGGTGCTTTAACTCGGTCAATTTTCATCCGATTCTAAATAATGAAGTATCATTTTATTCACATAATGAAGTATCATTATTCTACTTTAATAAATCTAAATATAGTACGCTTTCTAGATAAAATGGCATGTAAAAACATTTCTACTCTTGGGGAAGTTAGAATCAATTGGTTAACAAATGTGTTTGCTTAAGAAATACATACAGATTTCTCAAGTTTACATAAGTTTGCTTAAAGTATACACTTAAAGTATAATAGGGCTGTTCTTCTTCTTTCCAAATCCAGCAAGAATATTAAAATAAAAATATAAAATAAAGAGTACAAAACCTAAACAGTTCGGTCGGGTGTTTTTTTAAAGTTGCGCAAGTCTAAATCATAATAAAACAAAAAAAAATATTTTTAATATCAATGAAACTGTCTTTGTTGGATAGAAGATTTTATGCCATTAATGTTTAAAAATGGCGCGTAGAAGGCGGAACTTAGTACACCAATTTTCACAAACTTTTCACAGCATATGCTTGTATTTTGCCAATAACTTTTCGAGTGTAGATTTTCAGTTGTTGAATTGTCTCTGGTTTATCAACCTATGGACCAATGACTCAGCCAGCTCATAAAGTGCACCAAACAGCAATTTTCTGTGGATGTAATGGTATTTCCCATTCAACCAAAAATGAGCATCAGCGGAGAACAACATTTTGAATTTTAAAATTTGACCTACAGAACCATTATTTCGATTAAAAAAATTGCAAGCATTGTTTTGGTGAAAGTCTATCCAAACTTAATGAAATCTACTGTCAGCTGTTGATCGGTTGTCGAATGAAGCAGTGCTGTCAACTCAAATCTAGGAACCTCCAAAAAACAAAACGTCTGATATTAATTCTATTACACCTCATCATTAACCATAACAGAAATCACTTTTGTTTTGTTATTTTTTAATATTTTAGCAAATTCCAAAAAAAAAACAAAAAATTAAAAATAATTAAGAAATTAAAAAACTTTTGCCTTAAATAATTAAATTACATTTGTGTGCTTAATGCAACTTTCATATAAATCGCCATATCCAGCACATACTTATACTTAAAAGCTGTTTTTTTTCTGTTTTTTTTTTTTTTTTTTTTTTTTTTTTTTTTTGTAAATGGAAACTGTTTTTCATTTAAGCAAAAACCGCCATAATAATGCACTTACGTTGATTTGCTGTCATCTATCACAACTCATTTATCTTGTGCCGCAAACGGGGACAGTTGCTGCTGGCTGGTAGCATCATGAGCTTAAATATACTGAAAGATGCTTTTATTGTTCTTAATGTTGCTATTGCTGTTGTGTATTTCGTTCAGTTCTCTTTTATATTTTTTGTTTTTAGCAGTAACAATTACTGACAAAACATGCAACACGACTCTTTTGCTGCTAATGCTCGAGTTTTGATATTACTATTGCTGCTACTGTTGTTGTTGTTGCTTTGTTTTCATTTTGCCTTTACCGCTTCAGCGGTACTGCTGCTGTACTGTCTGTTGCTGAAAAACTAATCCAATTTTTATCGTGGGTAATTTTCAACCACATTAGATGGAGTAAAAGATAAATGTCAGAATATTGTTTGTAAAAGTAGTTGCAGTTATAGTGAGTAATAGAATAACTCGAAATAACAACATAACCAACAACAAAAAGAACAATAGTAACTTTTACTATAATTGTAGCACATGCAACAACACTACTACCAACATTACACTGGAGTTGAAGCATTATTTTCAGAGACTTTGTGTGAATTTTTTTTTTATAGTCGCACTGTAGAAAAACTTCTACATCCATACAATTTGTCTGCAAGCTCGGATAGAACAGCCTGGCTATGCCACCACAACAATCTATTGGATATCATACTGGTGTAGAATGAAAAAAAAATCAGCAGGATTTTCATAATGCACATCCGAATAATCAAGTAAACAGGAAATGTAAACTTTTTCTATCTTATTTTTGTTATAAATGACCACATGATGAAAATTCAATTTTCTTTATTACAAAATCTCTAGAAAATAAAAACAAAATATAACGGAGTAGAAAATGCTAAAATAAAAATATATAAAATGAATGTAGATACCGTTTCTGTATTATTCCTTTTCCTATGTGTACTCGAACTTACATTTTAAGTAATTGATAGTTTTTTATTTTTATTTTTTATTTTTTTTTAGAGAAGGTATTCATTTATTAGTTTACTTATTCCCTTTACAAGCTTAGAGATTGTGAAAAATCTTTAAAATTAATGGATTTTGTTGTTAATATATTGTATATGTATATTGAGTATTATATATAGTATGTATTTATTTTAAAGATAATAAAATAGCTTTGTATTTTATTACGATATGAAAACGTAGGCATCCCAAAGCTTTTCTGACCTACTTTTGTGCATTTGAAGATAACATTGAACAATCAAATCTGTGCAGTGCTATTAATAATTTTCTTGCACCGAATTCATGTTTAAAATTCTTAGCAATTTCTCTTTACATCCTATATAATATTCTTCGATATAACCCTTTGTATGAAAATGTGTGCCACTGTGGTGTAGTAGGTGAGACACGAGCCTACCAAACGAAAAGTCCTCGGTTCAAATCCAGGCCAGACCATCTGACAATTATCGATCAAATATCAAATCATAACCTTACTAGCAACTATTTATGAGTATTGCACTTTGAAATATTTCTCTTAATAATACAAATAACACAGTTCTGAGTCAATGAGTCAAAAAAATTAACACGGGTGCAGCTCATTGGTTAAGAGAAGTTCCTCTTGTTCTACATAGAATGTGGCGGCAATTATGTATGTAAGTATGTATTTACCGATCTAATTTTACTTCTATTCGATTTAATCGGACCACCCTAAAAATCAGTCTACAATCGACTTCAATAGAAATGTAATCTAAACAAATTTTTTATATTTAACAAACTTTACCATAGATATCTATATATCCTTCTTGGCTAGTTCATCCGCTTGCCCATTCTACTGAATTCCTACATCACCCGGACAAAGGTTGACTTTATTATCCCTATTCAGTTGGTTAAATTCCATGGTTTCATGTTAACATTTGATCTATTTCATAGACTATATGATTATGTCCTGCCTCTTGTATTTCCTTGCTAAGTTGAAATGTGCACATATTTAGCTTGTTGGCCTAAATTTACGCTTGAATAATGTATGTGAGTTTTCTGAATGGTTCCAGGTATTTCATACTTCTGTACCAGTTTCGGTTTTTAAACCATTCAGGTACCACATGATGGTCTGTCTCCCAAACGAACATATCGTATAGTGCGTCGGTCCCATAGAGCGAATGGACAAACTAGAAGGAGTTGTCGTAGATTAATGAAATTTCGTACGGACAATTATTAGGTAAAATGTAGACATATGCAAAATTTTAACAAAATATGACAATGGATATGCCCACCGCCCACATATATTTAAATAAAAAAGACCTATCTTAACATAGCTTTTTATATTTAATTTTTTATTACAAAAATGTGCTTTTTAGTAAAGAGGTGTGTTAGTTACTGATACAACTAAATAACTTCCATATAACAAGTTTTTAATTTTGTGGATTTTGCAACAACAGAATATTGAATATACATAAGTGTGTTGTAATCTGGTGAAATTTCGATGTGTACCTAAAATTTGGAATTTAAATAACACTTTTAATTATTTTTGGGTTAATATACGAATATATAATATATAAATTGGTAATCCAAAATATTTTATAATTTTTTGTTTGCTTTAAGCTACTTAAAGTCAGTAAAATGTATGACAAATTCTCTAAATAATACATTTTTAGAATCTCAAATATTTTTAAGTTTTAGGACAAAGTTGATTCTATTCATTTTATTTGATGGAAAATATTACATAGATAGTTTCAGAAATAAAAAAAATGTAGATTTCTTAAATATAATAAAAAACAAAACTTTAAAAGTTTCTTTAAAAACTAAAGATTTTATAGCTTTTTTTCTGAAGTACCTAAAATCCAATTTTTTACATAGTAATTTTTAGTATAAATTAGTTGAGCTTAGCTCCCTCCTGCATGTTATCGCTGAAGTAATCGAAAAAAATTGTTCAGTACTATACTCATCCGTTAATTAGCTTTCAAAAAATATGTATTGTTACAAAAATCGTTTATTATACTGCTAAAAAAAAAAAAAAAAATAAACAAAAGCCGAAAAAACAACTATAAGTGCTGTCTACAATAACCAAATCAACAACAACAAATATTAACAGAAATAAAGTAAATAAAAGTAACACAGCAACAATGAAAACTAACAGCAAGAAAACAAGTAACAGACAATAACAGGCAATAACAAGTACTAAGAGCTGAAAAAAGTAGATGTTTTTATTCGAATGGTTACATAAGAACTAAAAAGAAAATAAAGGGAATAAATGGAATCTACTTGAAATATCGAAAAGTTCCAGAGCTTTCGAAGTGTTGTTTACTCAGCCATATCAAAAGCGAACAAAAATCTTTTTATTTAGTGTAAACTCAGCGAACGAGTTATTTGTTTGAACTTAGTGTTAGGTTGTGATCGAACATACATAAGTTGCAACTACGATCGAGTTGGAAGGTCTTTAGGTAGAAAGATCTGTCTAGTATTTGTTGTTTATTACAAAGCTGTAAACAGAAAAAGTAACAAAGAATAGAAATTGTTATTGCTCTTGAAAAGGTTACGAACAGTGGAACACAAAACTGTGTTAAATAAAGAATTATTAATTAACGACCGAAAACAGGCCTTATTTTATTTTAACTGCAACCTACAAACTCATAAATAAACGGTTTTGAAATGGTTAAAACTTAACAATATTTTATCAATATTCGTGACGAGTAATTTTTTGATTTTTGTCTATAGAACAACACTCTGTGTCGCCTTTAGACTGCTCCATTCACTTTTAATGCTTATTTGCGTTACAAAGCAATCAGAGAATAGTCAAGGAGGGAGTTTTCAACCACCTAACTCATCAGGGTGTGGTGTGCCTTAAAAAGTCTTGTCTTCGATTTATATTCTTTGCTCGTTACTACTATATGCAGGGTATTTAAGTTCAACCGAGCTTCCAGCCCAGCTATGAGATTAATTTTCATTGAATTTTCACCATAATCAGGGCAAGAAATTTCATTGCCTTATCAAGGGTCTCTAGATCGTGAATAAGGATTGAGTTATCCATTCGTGGTTTTGAAACTGCCGGTTTGGCGAGCCTGTTAGGTGTTAAGTATCTGCCATTGGAAGTATTATTTATTAGTAACAGATTTTCGATTTATGAATATGGTTCATTTAACCGAAGAATACGTAAAAACCTTAAAACCTGTTTTTGACCTGCAATTGAAGATTATGAGCTGGACGACTGCTTTTGGCTTTACTGCATGAAAAATTTCCCGGTACCCTAAAGCAACGTCAGATAACTTTACGTAGAAGAATTATTGAATTAATATTCTTCAAGGTATCGCCCAAATACAATAAAATGTGAGAAATAGTAGCTGAAAACTACCGAAATGTCTGCTGCTACCAAGCCAGAGGCGGTCATTGTATTCTGTGCATAATGATAGGGTTCGGGACCATTATAAGGAAATAAAAGTTTCATCGAAATCATGGCTTTAAGTGTGTTTCATTTATTCTTACCTTTAAAACCGAAGAACAGATAACCCTGTTTATTTGGTTTATTTTAAATTTATGAAATTTATAGAATTATATATAATCAAAAAAAAAAAATTAATTTGCATATTACGAGCAATTTCGTTTTCTTAAAAATATTTGACTTAAGCACCCTTATCAAGCTCAATGCACGAAAAAAAGGCAATATTAAAGAACCAAACCCTCTTTTTCTATGAAAAAAAAAAATGTTATTTAAAACAAAAAATAATCATTAATAAATTTTTGGCTTCCATTAGTTACAAATGCTTAAAATAATGCTAAACAGTACCAATGAATATTAAAAGAAAAAATAAATATTAAATATTTATAAGAAAAACAAAATTTTCACCTTTTATAGCAAAGTTTCTTGGCCCAGCTTCTCTAAACAAGCAGAAGGGAAACAAAACGCTGCAAAATTTTACCATCAACAAACCTAAGCAACCAATTTTTACGCCCGCACTGGGCTAACAAGTGATTTCAAATTTTATTTGATATCTTGAAGATTAAAAGGGAGCCACTTTTATTTTCATTTTATGTTTTGATTAATTTTATGCCTTCGTTTTTAATTTAAGCGCGAAATATTTTATTTTTCCATTTAAAAATTCAACCCTTTTTCTTCATTTCCATCTCATCACCTTTATTTTTTATAAAATCTCCCATTTAACTCTGCTGTTTTTATGTTCTCGAATGGCCCTTATTTCTTATCAGGGTTTTGTTTTCTGTTTGTAAGCCATCAGGTTGAATTTGTGTTTTTAAGGTGTATTACTTAGTTGATGATGTGCCAAAAATAAAGTGACAAGCAATTTAATTTTAATAACCCTTAACTTAGGGACAACAGACGTTGCTTGGCTTGTTGGTTGGTCGTTCGCCGGCCAAGGGTACAGTCAAACAGACGGCGGACGGTTATTAAATAAAAAACTAATAGAACAGCATGAGAAAACTTTGGTTTACTTGGCATGGTTAGATGGTTGAATGAATGGATAGAGATAGTGATGGTTTCGCAAAAATATTTATTTACTTGACCTAAAAAGTGAACGTTGATTTTTTCTAAAAATGTGAAAAAATTTTAATTCATGTTATGTTTTTATATAAAATATTTTTTTTTTTTTTATCTGTAATGGGGTTAATGGCATTTCAATTCGTGGATTTTTGTTAAAATATTTATAATATTCTTTGGATATATTTAATAAATTTTTCTTTAGAAATGGTAATTTAATGCGAATTCGTGTTGATGTGAAATTTAAATTGTTTATTTATTTATTTATTTATTTATTTATTATTATGTTAGTTTTTTTAATAGAGTTGAAATTGTTTTCATTTTTCTCCAAGTTCGGTCTTTTCCTTTCATTTCCTTATCTAAGGGCTGCAATAATTGCAGCGATGAAAGATTACCATTGGGCTAAGACAAGCTTAGAGTTTTCTCCAACGGGTGCTAATGGGCTTATTTACCGTCCATTTTGGCGTTAGGCAGTATCAGCATATCTTGTTGAAAATTGAAACTGATTACGTATAGATTCTACACAATCTATTGTATATTGATTTATTGAACTTGTACCTTGTGAGTTCCCTATTATTTCGGTTCTCAGGAAAATGCTCATGGAGGAGGCTATAGTAACTTCAATAGGATATTTATTCTCAACGAGTGCAATAACTATCATTGTTAGTAGCCTCAATTTGATATGGTGTATACGCTGAATAGCGTAAATACTCATAACCAATTGCTGGCAATATCATAAAGTGATGCCTGCTGTTCAAAAAATGTCAAATGGTTTGGCTTGGGATAGAACCGAGGTTCTCCTGTTTGGTAGAAGGTTGTCTTACCTCCATACCACAGTGGCACACCCATACATCTGCATTTAGTATCCTTTCACGACCGAAAGGATGTTATTCAATCAATTAAATAATATAGTATTCGATTTTGACCATTTTTCTTTTTTGAAGAGATTAAAAAAAAAAAAAAATTCAAAGCACTTTTCTTATCTTCTTTGGACACGATTCTCTACAGATTACTACTTTGGCTAGATTTTTTTTCAAAGTGTTAAGTGGGCAGCCCATGTCTAATTCGTGGTTATATAGGGTGTTTTTTATAGAGGTATAGAACTTTAAGTTGCAATAAAACAACGATGGATTATTCGACTGACATGAATTTTATTTATCCGAAAGATAATCTTATGGCATTACATTTTAAATATGATTTCTGGCATATGACAACAACGGCTGGTGCGGTTGTAGTCTTTTACGATGACTTTTTCCAAAATTTGTAGCCGTTTATTGGCAATAACACGGCGAATGTTGTCTTCCAAATGGTCAAGCGTTTGTGGCTATACCGCATAGACCAATGTCTTTACATAGCCCCACAGAAAGTAGTCTAGCGGTGTTAAATCACAAGATCTTGGAGGCCAATTCACCGGTCCAAAACATGAAATTCGGCGGTCAGTAAACGTGTCTTTCGATAGATCTATTATGGCACGAGCCGTGTGACATGTTGCGCCGTCTTGTTGAAACCACATCTCCTGAACATCATTATTATTCAATTCTGGAATAAAAAAGTTAGTAATCATGGCTCTATACCGATCACCATTGACTGTAACGTTCTGGCTACGATCGTGTTTGAAAAAGTACGGACCAATGATGCCACCAGCCCATAAAGCGCACGAAACAGTCAATTTTTCTGGATGTAACGGTGTTTCCATATACACTTGAGGATTACCTTCACTCAAAATGCGGCAGTTTTGTTTGTTGACGTAGCCATTCAACCAGAAGTGCGCTTCATCGCTAAGCAAAATTCGCTTATGAAAATCGGGAACAACGGTAATCTCGTTTTGGGCCCATTCGACGAATCTACGCCGGGCGTGAGTCTATTCATGATGAATTGCCAAACCAAGCTGAGAATAAATCACTTAATAGCTGTTAAATCGGTCGCCATCTTGAAAAGTAATGTCAACTTAAAGTTCTATACCTCTATAAAAAACACGCTTTATAAGTGACAGCAAGTTTGTTCCGCAAACGAACAGTGCGACCAAAGAACAAATTCTCCCTGTAACGCGTGCAGTACAGTAGAGTAGAGTAGAGGAAATGCTCCCACGATCTAATTCATACAACTGATTGATAGGCCTGCTATCCAATCTAGGTCAGGTGATGCTAGCAGTAAAGCCAGATTCTCCCTCTGCCCAGGATTTATAAGCATTCAATAAGTACTTGTTCCTAATAGACAGCTTAACGGAGGACAACGGTACACCAACCTACGCAACAAGTAGGTGACTGGAAGAAGTGTTTCCGCCATAGCAAGCTCATCAGCTACACAATTACCCGGAATGTCCCTGTGACGCAAATGAGATGTACAAGCAAACTGCCGCGAGATTATCCCAAGCGAATCACGTCAATCCCTTACGAGCTGGAAGCTGAAAGTTACACCCGAAAGAGATCTAATAGCCACTTGGCTATCAAAGAAGGGGCATATATCAGCCGCCCCTCCGAATCAATTCCGCAGCATGGTAGATAACCATCACTTCGGAGTAACTGTTGATGAAGCAAATGTTCAAAAACGTTCGTCGACTTTTAAGAGTGACGCCTTTAGTAAAACCATATTTGTATTCCTAGAAGAAAATATTTCTCAACTGATTCAATTTTACTTATGTGCATACCATATCGAGGAAACCAGAATTGATCTGACTAGAGAAGTTAACAACTGACTAGAGAAGTTAACAACAAACATAAGGCTCATTAAACTCCTTTCCCCAGCATTTAATAAATCCTAGTATTCCTTTAAACTTATTCCTAGTCTTAGAATTATATTGATTAAAAAAGTTAGTTTACCATGAAATAAAACGCCTACTAAAGCTGACAGGACTACCTGTGTATTTTTTAACATTTGTCAAAGTACAGTTCTATTAAATTTCCGCTACACCATTTATAAAAGTTGTTTAAATCCTCTTCAAGTAAGCTGTAGATATTAGGGTTGCTTAGATAAAGGAAGAGTTACACTTTAAATTTCCGACGATATAGGGTTTCAATGAGACGCTACCACAGATACACAATACGACCTATTTTACCTTTATTACAAAATTAATTTTTTGGACACGTAATTTCGCGATGTCAATTGGCCACCAAATTCAGGCGATTTAACGTCCGACGTTTAGACCTTATTTTATGGGGCTACGTTAAAGACCATATCTATGTTGATAACACCATAACGTTAGAGCGTTTGAAAATCAACATTAGTCAAGTTATCGGCGAGATACAGACCGAAATGTGTAAGAAAAAGATGTGAAGAATCGGCTTAAAAGCATCGCCTGCTGCCACCAATCCAGCTTTATGTTTTTTTTTTTGTTTCACTTTAGTTTTGAAACCGAATTTTGAATAGCCCGTTTTTTCAATTTTATTTTTTGGGCCTTTCATTTCTTTCTATATATATTATTTAGTTTATTAGAGCATTTTTTTATAATTTTATCCAGCTATTTTCTAGATATTTTCTTTTTCGCAGTTATTTTTTATTTTTTATTTTAATGATATTTAATTATTACTCATACGTTCTGTTGTATTCATTCAATTTCAGCTCCATTACAATCAGAGTAGTTAACCTTTTAAGTGTGACTAGTATGTATGAGTAAAAACTCATGTGCAGAAAGGTATGATATAATTTTTAAAATTATTTTACAAAATTATTAGATATTTATTATTTTTATTAATGTATAAAAATTAATTATAATGCAATATATTACGACAAAGCCAAACTATGCCATGCTAAATTAACTTTGTACGTTTTTGACCTTTTTACGTCTATACAAAACTTCAGAATGTACTTCAACTTATATACCAATCTTTTTAAAAATTATTGGCGAAAATTGGTATTTTAATTTGTATTTTCTTAATTTTTTTCTATAAATCAAAATATTTATAAATCATGTTTCACATTTTATTACATTAAATAAATTTCTTAGAATTTTATCTTCTTTAAGTTTGAATTCAGCTTAAATTAATAATCATCGCTAATTCTTCAAATTATACGAACTTTGTATTGTAAAGGAAAATATTTTATGGCTGTTAATTAATGGTCTTGACAAACCGCAAAATTTACATATGCAAGTGCTCATAGGATTGTGTTTATCAATTAACAACGTTGTATGAAATATTCAATTCACTGCACTCAACTACAAATGAGCTGCTAATAATACATTGAATAAATGAGCGTATTTTTAGTGGTCGATGAATTAGGGTAAGCAGAATATAAGACAATTGTAGATTATGAAAATGATTAAATCCGTGTAGAGTTTTCAAACAAAATGCAATGAATATTATATGCAACTGAAAAGCTGTTTTTTTTTTTCTTTTGATAAGATTACATTTTTTTGGAAAGAATAAAAATTAAAATTTCCTAAAATAATGAAATGATTTACTATTTAGTGATATTTTTAATAAACAAAAAAACTAAAATCTTTAAATTACTTTTAAAAATATGAAATTTCCATATTTTTTAATTGTTCACGTTCACGTTCACCCTTAAAAACATAATTTCGTTTATTAATTATTTTGCTATTATTACTTTATTTCATTAGAAAATCTGATATTTGCGGTCAAACTACTATTTGATTAAGTAAACATTTAAATTATAATTTATTTAACAAATTAATAAGCTATAAAGAATTTTTAATTGTTTCTCCTAAAATGTTATTTACAAACAAAAAAAAAAAAAAAAGAAAATAGAATATAACCTTGAAAGAAAAATAATAAATTATAAGAATGAGAAAATTGTCAGTCGCTTACATGAAAATAATTATGTCTCATTTTTTTTTTAATTTTATAAAAAACGAACAACCACGGCAAACAAGAAAAATATATTTTTTTTTCGTAAAAAATATGTCCGTTTAAATCAACATCAAGAGATACAACTAATTTCGTTGTTGCCGCAGGATAAACTCTAATAAGAAAACAAAACATTACCCAAAAAACAAATTCAAATGAACAAAAATTATAATGTGGCATATAAAGAAATAAATTACAACTCTAAGGCAAAAAGATAAAAGTAGCCAGTAATTAGAAACAAAAGAAAAAAAAAAAATATTTCAAAAGCAATAAAGCAAAAATAAAATATTTTGTTGTGAGAATTTAAACAAACGATAAGGGAGAACGTATTTGTAATTTTTTCAAATTTATTTGTAATTTTTAAAAATCTATATGTATGTTCGTCATTTTATAACTCGAGAACCACTAAACCAGTTTATAAACCAACACATGCGTTAGAAGGATGTATTTTCACTGATGTTTTTGCTTCAGCTGGGCGGTGCCACGCCAATATAAATTATTTTTTTATATGTCTATATCTTAAAAACAGTAATAGTAAGAGTTTCCAAATTTTGCCCAAATAACTTGGTCTTTAATAAAAATCACCAGTCAAAAAGTGGGCAAAATAGGATAAGTGGGTGTGGCACCTCTCATATATAGTAAATATTACTTTTTCGCTGCTCGTTTTCTAGTTAAAGCCGTAAACTCTAGAAATATTTCGGCAGCCTGCTAGGTATTCTTACCTTTTCTATAATATTTTTTTCGTGGTAAGATGGATAATGCTTCAGCTCATTTACCAAGAGTCACTGTTATAATATTTCCGGCTTCCTCATTTGGAATACCGACTAAAACTATTCTATTTTCCCAAGAGTAAAGTACTAGGGTACGACAGGGTTGTCTCCTGTCTCCGCTATTATTCAACATTGTACTGGACTCAATTATGCAACGATCAACCTGCATTAGAGAAGACATCATATGAGGTATGAATGGTCGAGTGGAAAATCTCGACTACGCTGATGATATTTGTTTGTCGGCACATAACTTTACCGATATATCTCAGCCAAGGATCTTGGTCTTCAGACTAACATCGATAAAACTAAGGTTCTACTAATTATTGCCACCAATCTTTCGAAATTCAAAATCAACAACGTAAAGCTCCTTTCGTTACTTGGGAAGCATTATATCTACCACCGGAGGCTCATATGATGATTTTGTAACTGCGATAAGAAAGACAAAACAGACATTAGTAACATTGCAAAAATTATGGAGGTCGAAGCAAATCTATACAGAGGCTAAACTAAGCCTCTTGTTCCTGAATGTTCGCTCTACCCTGCTATACGGATGCCAACCCTAGAAAATTATTGCGAGCAACATGCAAGCTCTACAGGTGTTTAGTAACAGTTGCTTGCGTAAAACATTGCGAATTTTTTTGGCTTAAGTTTCCAACAGATACTTCTGGCAACAAACAGGCTAAACACCAATATTTTGAGGATACCCCATGATGATATCTCGAAGATGGCAATTGACTGGAACCCTCAGGGCATCAGAAGTACAAGTCTACCCGCCAGCAACTGAAGAAGGTCATTCGAATACGAAGTAAGCACAACTGGAATGACTTGGTTTAAAATAAAGCTAACGGCACAGGACAGATCCCAATGAAATAATTTCGTTACGACCCTTTGGTCTAAAATAGAACCATAGGAATAAATATATATATATACATATACTTTTCCCAGGGAATTGTGCCACTTCGAAACCGCTTACATATTACTTCGAGGTGGCTCACACTAAAGCCTTCCTTCCTAATCACTTTTTGTCAAGTCCAATTCTGTTATTCGAATACTAGCAAGATCCGTTTTTCTTTACCCTCAGTAGGTTCTCGCAATATAACCATTATTTCCACAACATTCTCTGGCGTTGTGCGATTCATTCCCCGCAAAACAGTCTCACGCTCGTCTCTCTCAGCTCGTCTCACAGCGTCATCTACGTATCTAGTCCCCTCGTAGATGCAGTAGAATGAACTGCATTTTTTCATCCAATACAAATATTTCCCGAAGCATCCATGGCCGGATAACATCTGCTTCAGGTAGTAATTTACCTTTCCATGTTTCCTCCTTATGTATCGCTCTACTTGCCGTCCCTCTTCTTTAGCTTTTTTCATCTCATCGAGTTAGCCACTTTAGTAGTAGCTCCAGCCTCTAAAGTCTTAACCCCTTGCAGTTGAGTGAGGCCAGTTGTCTGGTCTGCCTAGCTTCAAAGATATCGCACTGTTTCTCTACTTGAAGGGATTATTGGAATTATCCAAGATATAACTTGAACTCAGGGCCGCCAGATTAAAATAATGATAAATTTTAAAAATATCGTCATTTAAGTTTCGGAAAATCGTCTAAAAAATCGTCAAAGAAATCGTACCAAAAAAACAAGCAAGTTTTTAGTATTTTCAGTTTTTTTTTACAGTACCTCTAAAAAATAGACATTTCAAAGCTGTTTAGGAATGAATACCTCATTTGCCAAATCGATTAACTTCAATTTTAGAATATTGTTAGATAGTATTGCATTGACTCAAAGTTATATTATATTCAAAACAAATTTTTCCAAAAGTAATTTTTAATAACACTAAACGACAAAATTACTTATTATTTTATTAACAACTTTATAAAAGTTTTAAAACTATTATTTGATTTTTTTCTTTTTAATTGCTTTCTTCAAAATTTATTTTTTTTCACTTTCAATTCTTTTCACAAATTTTTTAATTTTTTTATATATAAACAACCGTTACCATCAAAAAAAAAAAAGATGGCCCATAAAAAATCGACAGCCGCAACTTCAAATACGGTCAATTAATTGCCCTGTTTGTTTTTATGTTTGTTTTTATTTCTTTCGCTCCAAGCCAAAAACATTTTTTTTTTTTTTACAAAATGCATAAAATTCAGTGCATAATTGAGAGAAAAAGAAAAGAATCCTGTCAAAATAAAATAGATTCTATCTCACGACTGTTTTTGCCGACGATATTTTATGTCATTTTGTATGAAAAAAAACGTTAATCCCCAACTCTGTTTCATCTCTTAGTTGAAATCTTTGGTATGAAGCCACAGTAATTGAATAAATCATACCAAAAAAAGTTTTTAGTCTAAAAAACTCATGCGCATATTTCTTTATATTTGTTAACATTGATCGCAAGCAAAAATCATAAGAAGAAATCTAGTTGTCTCTCTGCCTATGCAACCGGTGGTGCCGCTGTACTCTGGATCGATGAAGGTCCACTGTTCCATACTTCCATTAACAGTTTTCTCCGAGTCGTCAATTACGATTCCTCCCTAAGCTATTCGTCGTGTCAGCCGCTTTGTTCATGAAGTGTAGTATCTGGCATGAAAAAGAGAGCTTTCTGCTCAACCTTATGCCCAGGTAATTCCATTACATCTTCGCTGGAATCACCACGTTGTCAACCCTCATATTGATCCTAGTACCTTTTATATAAGGACAATTGACAACTGACAATTGTCCACATAGAAAAAATCGTCATTTTAGAGGCAAAAAACGTCAATCGTCATTTTGCCAAAATTTTGTTAAAAAATCGTCAAATCTGACAGATATGCTTGAATAACTGCCGATGCAACCGGCAGTGCCGCTGTACTTTGGATCGATGTAAGTCCACTCTTCCATGCTTCCATTAACAGTTTTCTCCGCGTTGTCATTAACGATTCCTCCTTAAGTTATTCATCGTGTCAGCCGCTTTGTTCATGGAGTATAGTATTTGGAATGAAAAAGAGGGCTTTCTGCCCAACCTTATGCCCAGATAATTCGCTTACATCTTCTTAGGAATTAATACGTTGTCAACCCTCATATTGGTCCCAGTACCTTTTCTATAATGCTACAAGCAATATATGGTAGTAATGTTCCGAATTTTCACGCATTTCTAAAGGTGAATAACTTTTCATAGAATAATGCAATTGTAATAATGCCTTCTAATAAAGTGAAGCTTCATATGTTACTTTTTAAAAAAGCTGTTGTGTTGCCAAATTCGATTAATATTACCACAGATATTACATTTTAGAGTCAATTTTTAGTAGTTTTTCAAAAGCTACATATGTGATATTTGTAGTCGTAATACGTAAAACGTTTTTTTTTTTAATAAATTTCAAATTTCTTTCACTTATATTTTCAAGTTTTTAAAGTTTAGAAGCTTGAAACTTTTTTTTTAGTTTTATAACTTTCATTAGTAACCAAACTACCTTAGTCATTATCCATTAAAAAGGAAATCTTATCCCCTTCTTACACCCCGTTATGAAGGTGCATGGCAGAAGGAATTTAATATCAATATCATTTCATAATAAGATGAAAGTGAAATGTTAAATTAAAAATGGAAAACTTTGTATCAAAATAATTTAGCAAAACATCACCACAATATTGTTGGAAATGAGAAGTTTTTGCTTTTTTATAATTTAAAAAGAAAAAACAAAGAAGAGACCAAAGTAATAACGAAAATAAAATACTAATAATTTAAAAAAATAACTGTATATGTTAGAATAACATAAAACAACAACAATTTTTAAGGAATGTTTTAGAAGTTTTTTTTTTTTTTTGCATTGCGCTACAACATGTTTTTGTTGCTTAATAATATGTTTTTTTCTTTTTTTTTTTTGTTATTTTATGTTGTATTACTCGAGTACTTTTTTTCTTTATATTTTTGGTTTCTTTGGTTTTATGATTTTTTTATATTTTACAAATGCACAATAACTGTTTCGTGGAATTTGAAAATTGAAAAGAAGTAAACAAATGACTGTTTTAATACCCTACCACAAATATTTAATACCCTACCACAGTAATACAATCATACCAACTTCGTAGCGTCAGCGTCGAGTACTAAGTTTATATGCATGTTTAATTTGAGTGTTCGAAACAAACAAAGAACGACTTAGAATAACATTTTCCGTAACTCCTCTTGGGAGAAGGTGATCGATCTACTGTAGCAACTGTAATTATTGTGCTGTTAAGATATGAAGATCCTTACGCACTGCAATAAACGTTTACTAAACAATATGTTTAAAGTGTAATTTCCAGCTGAGTAGGTAGAATACGTTGATATTATCCAGTCGCATTTCTTTAAATACACATTTAATAATAGTTAAATTAGGCTTTGAAAATATTACTCGATAAGAGAAAGGTATTTTTTAAATTCAGCACACATTTTTCGAATCATAATTTGTGTTAATGGAAGGGAAATATTTCAGCCTTAGAGAAATGTAATATCTCAACGGTCGAGTTGCAATTATGAATTCCAACTTACTAATGCCATGTTTACATAACGACATTTCTCCTTAATACGCTCACTCATTCATAATTCTCCATTGTTTGAAAATAATTTTCAAGCTACCTCATGGTTGGCAGAGGCTCACAATAAAAATATTCTATTTGAAGCGTTTGTCTGCCATCTACCTCAACGCCAATAGATTACCAATCTTTACGTTCCTGGCAAATTGATGATTTCATTCAATGTGGAACAACGCCAGAAGTTTTTTGGTCTTCTTCCGCCCTTAGAACCTACATCGGGTGTTTTTTTGCAGTTACACAAGCTTAAATCATAATAAAACAAAAAAATATATTTTTAATATCAATAAAACTGGCTTTGTTGGATAGAAAATTTTATATCATTAATGTTTAAATATGATTTCGGCCATGTTACCCCATGTTATGCCCGTACTAGGCACAATCTAGAACACCAATTTTCACAAATTTTTCGCATAATACGAGTATGTTGATTTCCAGGTGTTCAATTATCTCTGGTTTATTGACGTAGACAAGTGACTTTACATAACCCCAAAAAAATAATCTATTAGAGTTAAAACACACGATCTTTATGGGCAATTAATTGGATCATTACGTGAAATTACTCTTTCATCAAAACTTTTTTTGGAGTAATTCAAAAGACGCTGCGTACATCCGTCCTGTTAGAATCACATGTCAGCAGGATGAATGCCAGTTAATTGAGGTACGAAAAATTTCTAATTATGTTCCTATAACATTCACCATTGACAGTAACATTCCGATCATCATCGTTGTTGAAAACTTATGGACCAGTGGTCCCGCCAGCCAATAAAGCGCACCAAACAGTAATTTTTTGCGGATTTAATGGTGTTTCGAAGAAGCTTTCTGAATATTTTCACTCTAAATGCGGCAATTCTGCTTACATACGTAAGTATTTAACCAAAAATTGGCTTCATCGGAGAACAAAATCTAGAATTTTAAAGTTTGACAAACAGAACCGTTACTTTTTAAAAAATTTCAACACTTTGCCAGCGTTTCTCTGGTGTAAGTGTATCCATAATTAAATTTCAAACCAAACTAAAAGCCAACTATCAACTGCTAATCGGTTTTCAGTGTTGGCAGTTTGAGATTATGAATCTCTAAAAAAAACAACCGATACTACAGCCAAATTACAAACTTACAGCCAAATTTTCTTTTTCGTATTTAGCTGCTTATGTTGTTCATTTTGGCCATTTTAAACAGTTGAATATTGGACACTGTATTAGGCATCTATTGACAAATACTTCCATTTTTCCTTTGATCTTCTCCGTCTCAAGGCATGTTTTCAAGGCATATAGAAAACTGACAGCTTACAAGCAGTGAAAGTTTCGCCTTAGTGCTGTAATCATTTGAATGCAATATTTTCGGAAATATTTCAAACAAACCTCGAAATTTCCCTATTCTCGTCTCGACATTCAAAGGAGCACCAGCGATTATGTAAGTCATGGTTCAAAACAATTGAAATTTTCGAACGTCTACCATTACTTAAATTCCGATAGTGATTGGTTATGTAAAATTTGATTGTTACAAAACTTATCCGATCTAAACACTGTTTGTTCCGGCCTAAGATTTTTATTACATTGGACCATCATGTGGTCGAAAAAAATTTTCATTTTTACTTGCATCAATGCTGGTAGTACTTTAATGCCTCGCCAATTATCACAATTTAATCAACCCTGATACCTGATATCATTAGAGTAGTACTCTTTCTCATATTTAATTCAAAAGATGGTAAAGCATTTCATCGAACATATTTGGGTCAGCTTTATAAATCTCCGCAAGTATGTTGTCAGTACTGGCAGATTTGTTTAATTTCAGAAAATTTATGGTATCACGTATTTCTACTTTTCCCTATACAAAATCGAAAAATTAATGTGACCAATGTCAACCTATGGGTGTTTGTCCACGCTAAATTTGTTTATTTAATATCTTAACTAATTCCTTTAACGGCAAATCACAGAACAATGTATAAATATAACAAAACAAAACAAAATAGAAGAAACAGAAACATCAAATAGAATTACTAAGGTGCCATATGAACGCGGTAATTCGCATAAGTATTTCAAACAGCGAACAAAGTAATTTGAAATTTAAAATACAAATTCCCTAGAAGACTTCGTAGACAAGAAGTTATTGTTTTTGAACTGATTAAATTTTGACCATGATCGTTGACTTAAAATTGTAATCCATAGGTCAGTTGGTAGTGAGATATTTAAAAAATTAAGTAATAAAAAAAATTTTTTGTAATCTGATTACAAGATTTACATGAACATAAAAAAGATGTTATTTCACCACTGCCTTAATGTATTACAAACGTTATCACAAACTTAATATACCCTAAAGAATGACGATGGTTTAGACTACAAAAAGAACATGAAACATACAAAGAAAGTGAAAAACTTATATTATTTATTATTAATATTATTTTTACGCTTTTACGTTTTCTGGCGGTACACAGAAGTAGGAAAGTATGCTTATACGTGTACAACGAAAAGTGAACGCGCTTTTAGAGAAACCAAATACATTTATGCTGTTGTAAAGATTACAGAACTGTGAAGGAGTGTGTTGTTTGATATTGTTGCGTTTTAACCTTTTAAAAACGTTTATTTTGTAAACAACAACAATTACTCGACAGATCTTTCTACCTAAAGATCTTCGAACTCTATCTTTAGTTGTAATAAGGTTTGATCAAAACCTTTTCATCCAAAGGTTATCAACACTTAACTCTCTTTATTGAGTAAGCTTCAACTAAACTGGTTTTTTACTTCACGATTAACTTCACGAGTTTACTACCTGTAAGCTTTCTTCACACTCTTTTCATGTTGAGTTCAAAATATAGGATCCGCCATCTAACGTTTTTTTTCAACTAGTGCTTATTTCGTGAATGGTAACACGTAGCTCATGTCTGATTTGACAGATAATTAGTTTTATCCTTCCGCTGAACGAATATGTTTGTGTATACGCTTCGCTAAGTGGGCCTGCGATCGACTTACAGAAGATGCCGATTTTTTCAAAAAAAATCATCTTTTCAGATGAAGCTCATTTTGATTTTGGCGGGTATGTAAACAAGCAAAATTGTCGCATTTGGGGCACAGAAAACCCGCACGCATTCATTGAAAAGCCGTTACACCCCAGACGAGTCACTGTTTGGTGCGGATTTTGGTCCAGAGGCATAATTGGGCCATTTTTCTTCGAAAATGAATAAGGAGTGGCCGTTACAGTCAGTGGCGATCGTTATCGGGCCATGTTGAACGAATTTTTGTTCGCAAAAATTGAAGTGGAGGATATTAGCAACATTTGGTTTCAACAGGACGGCGCTACTTGCCACACAGCCGAAGCTACACTCGATGTTTTGCGCCCTGTTTTTGAAGATCGCATTATCAGCCACAGAGCTGATGTCGTTTGGGCACCTCGGAGCTGCGATTTGACACCGTTGGACTATTATTTGTGGGGTGCCGTCAAAGATAAGTGTTACGCCAACAAGCCAGAGACAATTGACGCTTTAAAGGACAATATTCGTAAATTCATTGTTGAAATACAGCTGCACACAATCGATAATGTGCTTAAAAATTGGACCGATCGTGTAGGCTACTGCATGGCCAGCCGAGGCAGCCATTTGAATGAAATTACTTTCCATTATTAACCGGAAGGATTGTACTTTCAAATAAAAGAAGAAATTTGAGAAAATATTCAGTAGTTTTTTTTTTTGTAGCATTTAAAAAAAAAATTATTTGGCGGACCCTTTATAAACTTATTCGCTGATTTTGCAACACATAAACTGACTGCTGTCGGCATCGATTTGATTTTTTATATCTGAATAAACAATTCTTCGAATGCCTTCGAACCTCTCGATATTGCAGGTAGATACCATTTCTCTCCTTTACTTTCTTTTTAGTCCTTAAGAAGCCATACGAACAGCGTTGGCAGAATGGTGATTTTAATATATTTTTGATGATTATCTTACCAAAATATGATTTCACGATTTTTAATATCAAATGATGATTTTTTTAGTTTGAACAAATTATATTTTTTCTAAAAAAAAAAAATAAATAAAAAATTAACAGTTCTTAAAACCAAAAAATGCTGATCAATTTTTAGTTTATTGCTTTTGTTTGCTTATGTATCCTATCTATACAGAAATGTATCATTGTTTACGGGCATTAGGAGTTAAAAAAGCGTTTTTTTAGGTTTTATTAGAAGAATAATTTAGTACGAAAAAGTATCAATTATGTATGTATATTTATGTCAACATAGTTTTGTATGTTCATACATTCTATTTAATTACTTTCAATGAAACTTTTTTAGATGAAAACAGTGTGAAAACTATAAAATAAATGAATTTGAATATAAAGAAATTTTGATTTTGATGTGATTTCAGCGATTTTGTTTAATAAGAGCTATTATGACTTGACCCTTTAAAAATTATAAATGAAAAACTTTAGGTTTCCATTCTTTTTCAAAATTTGTTCAAAATTTAATGAGGAAAAGTCTTCCGAAAACATTTTGCGAATATATTCAAAAGTCAATCTAAATGAAACCGAATATCGAAATAGATTACATTTTAAAGTCTAGTTGGGTCATATGGCATGATTTTGGCGGCCAATGAGCTGCACCAAAATTTCGTATTAATTGCTCACCAAACTCGCTCCACAAGATTCATTGTGTCGCGTGCATGTGGCATGAGGCACCATCTTGTCAACTAAGTCCAATTCTTTCATTTTGGAAAAAAAAAGTCATATATCATCGCACTGTATCTTGTTCCATTTACTGTAGTGTTCAGATTTTTTTCGTTCCTGAAGAAGTACGGTCCAATAATGCCGCCAGCCCACAAACCGCATCAAACTGTGCATCTACCAGGGCCTATTGACGACTCTAGAAATGCCGCTAGCTGCCATAATTGACGTACCCATTTAACTAAAAGTGTCCTTCGTCGCTGAAGATAATTTTTCGATACGGAACCCATTCCTTACACAGCACGAATTTAGATTATAAAATATATGTCTATAATTTAAGTTCGTGCTTAGTTTTTATAAGACACCTTTTTTTTGAAAAAAAAAAAATGATGATTTTCGTTCCTAAGTTTCTGGCAACGCTGCATACAAATGTAAACATCTACTTTTTTCAGTTCTTGTATTTCATTGTTGTTTGTTATTGTCTTCTTTTCTGCCCTTTTTTTGTTGTTACCGTATAGTTACTTAGTTACTACATTTCTGCTAATGTTGTTGATTATTGATTGTTTGGTTATTTGTAAACAGCACATATAGTTGTTTTTGCGGCTTCTGTTTCTTCTTTTTAGCAATATAGTAAAAAACAGGGGTGCCTAACCTAATTCTTGTAATAATATTTTAATTCTGAAAAGGATTTTAATAAATTTTTGAGTCATAAAGAGAAAATAGCAATATAATTTTAAAAAGCTTTGGCACCATTCAAAACAATTGACTATATTTCTTAATTAAAATTTGTAAATATTTTCTGAGAACATTTACAATTTTATTTATTCCTTTTACTCTTATGAGAAGCTTACAATTACAACTGAGTTCCACTTTTCACTACTTAATGCACAATGTTAGTTCAATTCCTATATGCGGATATTTAATATAATATTACTATAATGTTATTTTACGTTGAAGTTGAAAACGATAAGTTTGGTCCTTCTCTAGATATATATTTTGATCTCCAAACAATGTCAAGTGCCTGTCTGTAAGTCCATAGTTAATCACGAATTATTGTATGTACATCTGTGTGTCTGCAAATCTCTAATTCTCGTAATTTGTATCAAAAGAATTCATTTTATTAAGCCTCTGCTATTTTTTGCAGCAATATGTATATGTGTGTGTATGTCTTTTGTGTACATTCAATATTTTGCAACATTTACCTTTATTTACTTTCATTTTACAAATGGCAAATATACTTTTGTACTATATGTTCGTATGTATTTTACTGTTTCTTCGTGTACATGTATGGTTTTGTAACAGTGTATGTATGAGCGTAATATATAAATACGAGGGTACAATTTTTTTCTTCTTGTTTGTGCTTTTTTTTCTAAATTAAAAAGTATGAAAAGTACATGTATCCCCTGAGGTAAGTATGGTGTTGAAATTTTCTAAGTGAAATCAAGAAAAAAAAAGAACAATTTCATTTTCAATTTTCTGGGAGTATTTATTTTTTAATAAGGACACCGAAAAAAAAAATGAAGAAGATATTTTAAAAAGGAAGAAACAGCAAGGCAAAGATAAAGGCAATTTATTTTGAGACATCTACGAGTATAAATTTTATTTGTAAACTTAAATCGCAGTTTCATTTTCTAACAGCTTCAAATACACAAATCCAAAAACATAATTTAAGGTTACTATTATTTTGATGTAATAAAATGATAGACAAACTTTTTTGTATCACTAATGAGGGAGTTTAAGTAAAAGTAAAAAATTTTTGACTTAACGTTTTGTAAGCTACGGAAAAACTTTTATTTTAAAAAAATTTCAGCCAAATTTCATAGTTTTGAACAATGATTTGTAATAATTACTGATGTTTTAAGAAGTTAAGTTTTTTAATATTCAATACTATATAATCGAAATTATCAATAAATAGTAATGCTTTTGAAGCAATAAAGGTGGTTTCAATTCATTTTACAATATATATAGAAAAGCTTTAAATCTTTAAATACCATCTTTAAATTTTCAGATGCACTATCATCATTATCATCATCTCGTTGAAAATTGTTGTAAAACCAAACAACTCACAACAATTTGTATCTTAATTTGCCAAATGGCAACAAAATGTCAAAGACAAGTTGACAGCGTTATAGAACACGAAACAAATTGCAAATGCTGTTTCTAAGAGAGAGAACTGGTATATGAAATAGGAAGTGGAGTAATAATACAACTATATATTGTGCCACATATACTCTTATCGAACATGCAACATTACTTTTCATCTTTGCTTCCTCTCTCCCACTATCTCTGTAATCGTTGGTGTAGCTTTATTTGTTGCCGCTTTTGTTGTCTCTTCTTGAAATTATACAGTTTTCTGCTGTGGCTTTTAACATTTCGTTACACTCCCACTTTAGTTTTTTTTTTTTTTTTGCTCATCTAATGGTGACAATGTTGGCGGTGACAGTGATGTAAAGACATCATCATTATCATCATGATGTAGACAACTGAAAATACAACTGAAGAACTAACTATTTATATATTGTATTATATACTAAACATGTATATTGTCTGTAAAGCATCTTATGTATGTACATATATTTCAAGTACTTTCGTGTAGTCTAATGCACTTATAAGAAATAAAATGTTTTTGGATTTGGTAAAATATTAATAATCCATTTCAAAGCAACTAAAATGCTTAAAAGGGCGTTTTAAATACTGGGTTTACTCTGAAAGCATTAAACTTTGAGCCAACAAAGCTTTATTTGCGATAACTTCTGTTTTACTTATACACTTTCCAAAAAAAATACCAGTTGAAGAAAGTGTATCGGTTCACCACCGAAACTAATTCTTAATATATTAAATCGATTGATTTCAACATGCAAAAGATGGCTTGTGGGGTTTAGAAGTTGTGATTTTGACGCCAAAGAAAACGACCAACCAAAAAAATTGAAAGATGGTGAATTAGAGACATTATTCTATGAGGATTCTATGAATTTTGTTTGGTCTTCGTCACTTCTCCAGGAAGTATCCTGGCTTTCCACAAAGCATGTATTGCTTTATTTCATGATTAATCTACCGTAACTTACTTCAATATGTTTGTGTAATGGTGAAGGTCCTTGCTAAGTGGTGGTGATGATCCTTACTTCAGCATTGTAATTTTTTCCCAGTAGGTGGCGCTTTCTCCTCATCATGATGTTTGTAATCATCGCCAGATGTAAGCTGTAAGCGAGGTCAGGGGGCTTCTTTTATGTAGATTTTTCTGAAGGGAGATTTAAGTCTCTCTGTTAAACATTCTAAACCAGAATTAAATATTTTCGTTATGTCCTTTGCTGTGTATTCGAACCTCAGCCGCTCGTGATGTATGCGTGTGCTCTAACCACTACGCCACCCCACCGATTCCATTAACTAGCTAATGGCAAATGTAACACCTAGTTTCGTGCGAAAACCCGTTGATGACACAACGTAAGTAGGTATAGAATAGAATCAATAGGGAAATCGTAGAGTGTGAAGACTACCCAATATTTGGAGAGACAAAAGAAGAAGCTAGCTGCTTCCTAAAAGACTACTTGAGACAAATAGAATCATAAGATTCAGACAGAGAAAGCCGGAAGAATGTTTGTTATGGTACTTGTCAAACTCAACAAAAACTTGTCGAATTATTTGACCCCACTCAAGCAGAAATTGCAAAGTATTCGCTAACAACAGCAAAGCAAATAAGTACCACAAAAGCAACGAAAATAGTTACCACATCATTTCAAATGGAGAGTCATTAAAAGACAATATTGTATATCCTGATGATGGTCATTAGAAAAAATCATTATTGAATCGAATAATCACTGACAATGAAAAAAAAAAAATTCATTACGACAATCGGAATAGCAAGAAATTTTACGTGAAGGCCGGCAAACGAACCAAATTAAAGCTGAAGATGAGTTAGTTGGTTTACATGACTACCCATAGGTACACAAGTGTTAAGTAGTTTATTCGGACACCGTTTAGAGAATTCCCACAAGCACTCGAAATCGCACAATGCCTGGAATACCACACACCCACTCCGTCATGTTGAGATGCATTAAGGCGACGGTTAATACTAGCCAGGCGTCTCTTTCTCTTTTAACTCGCAGCAACTGTAACAAAGATCGTGCTGTGCCCGTTAAGCACAAACAGCAGTATGCGTTCTGGGTCACCTACCATGACCAATGGGCGATCGAGTGTGCCCCTTACATTATACTGAGATTAAGTCAGCTTCGTAATCCTGTAGAACCCCTCAGCTTTTCACCTAGAGTCCTTCCGTTCCGGGTAGAAGTCAAGAATAGTCCTCTTCATCGACTCTATAAGCGAGGCAACCGAGGCTGGTCTCCGTCCACCCAATGCCAATCCTGCCGATCCGTCCGCCCAATGCCGATCTTCCATATATCTGCCTAAAACACACTCGATCTATCAAGAAAACTGTAGTGGTAATTCAGGTTTGCTGCTGCAGAGAAATCTTCGGATTCAACACCAGACCTCTTCTTTGAGCCATCCGCGAATCTCCTGTAAAAATTGTCTTTCAAAGTGCTGTAGTTGCAAGTAGAACGTAGTACGTCTTATTAAGATTCCTGGTATGACAGTATGTCCTAGCTCTCCATATTCCAGCGGGTAATAATCTCACAGCCAGAATATACAAATTAATCGGCAGTAGATGCAACAACACGTCATGACACCGACTCAGACTGATCTCTGCACCTTTACTAGCCTCCAGATGGCCGTAACTATCACATACCGTAGAACACCATACCACCGCGCCATAAGTTAGTATATTTAGATTTAGTTATGAATCTGTACTCCCAGAGTATAACCCAGCGGCAACCGAACATTTTGTGACAAGTATAGTAAGCTTTTTTCTGAACACAATGCTCTAGGGCAATTTTGACTCAATAACACAAAGCGCGACTCGAGAGATGCAATTCTTGTCCATTTTTCTGGGGAGCCTGAAGGTTAGAATTCTTCTTTGAATGCGAGACGTTTACATGGATCTTGTGTCAAATTAATTAATTTAAAGTGACAATTGGCTGAAAAAATGTCCTGTATATACGGCTAGATATGAAGCCGTAATATTTAATCATGACAATGCTTCCTCGCACTCAATTTCACAGTGTACCCGAAATTTTCAAAAACGGAGAAGTTCATTCGGCTCGAAATACCTATACGATACGAACGATGGCCAATACTTTGAAAAATATATTTTATGTCAATGTTTCAGTATCAAGTCCCAAAATTATGAACTTCGTGAATTATTTTTGTATTAATTTAAATTTTGCAATCAAAAAAAAAAAAAAAAAAAAATGATTCAAAGTCGATTACACGCTGTATTAAAGAGGTTTTAGTTTTAACGTCTTTAAGTTTTGAATATCTATTCCGCAGCCACTATATTTTCTATAGCATATCCTTTGAAAAGTGCAACAAAAAAAAAAGTGACAGAAAAGAACACGGCCAACATATTCCCATTGTCAACAGGAAATAAACAAATCGTTTACAGGATAAAGGAAAACAAAATAAAAATAGAATTGCAACAGTCACAGCACCAAGCAATTCTTAATGAAACCAAAGGATAATAGCAACAACATCAAAACATTTTTAACGTGTCTCTTGCTCTACAACATCATTTATTCTCATCAACGTGGTTGGATTTATCGAAATGCCATGCCATGCAAAAGGTTCATTTGTTCTTTTTCTTTGCTTGACTCCAAAAAGAAAAAAACTTCAAATTCCTTTTTCAACGAAACCAAGTTACAAGCATTTCTTCTCTTTCCTCCCTTTTTTTTCAGAGATTTTTTTGCCTGTTTTTGTACTACTCCGGTATATTTATTTATATTTTTGTTTTGTATTTTGTTTTTAAGCACATATCCTTGGTTATTTGGTTTTGTATCTTCCCTCTTTTTTACTCCATTTTTATCTGCTTTGCTGGGATAAGAGCATTTCGTTGTTCTTTTGTTTGTGAGTGTAGGTGTGTTCAAATGGGAATGTGCATTTTTTGTTGCATTGCGTGTAAAGCTTTTCCTCGCTTAAACATTTTCACCACCTACTTCCGTTTAGTATTAAGCGTTTGACAGATTCTTTTTTCTATATTTGGTTTTGTTTTTGCAACAATAGTGATAACATCACGTGCCTTAGTACAACATGCTAGAAAAAGAAAAAAATACGCAATGTAGAGATGCGTCTACTTTTATTGCTACAGATCTAACTTTCAGCGCCATCCTCTTTTCGTTAGAGAACTAATGGGAAATTAATTGCTTTAATGTTTTGAACTAAAGCTAAGAAACTTTGTTGACATGTTTCTACACGTTTCATTGAGAAGAGTTGAGTATTGAGATTTTATATGGTTACACTCATAAAAAAGATGTTTGTAAAATATTTTGTAGAGATTTTTTGTTTTTTAAGGTGGCCCTTTCACCTTGTTTGCTAAAAAAATTTCATCTCACTCTTAGTCGTCTTGTGTGGATCAAATTTAAATTTAATTTTGATGATTTGTGGGGTAAAAACAATAACAAGGTCCTATGTCACTGAAGGGAACAGAAATTAGGTTATCAAAGAGGAGAGTTATCCTATAAGCAGGGCCTGGGGTCTTAACTCAAGTTTCATTTATTGGATGTATAAAATGATTGTTAGACCTATTGTTTCTTATGCAGCAATTGTACGATGACCCAAGTCTAGGCAGAAGAGATGCATTTACAGATGCATGAAGCTTCAGAGCATGCATGTGTGACCATTACGGAAATAATTGGAACTTGTCCCACTGTTGCCATGGAAGCTTTTATTGAACTTACTCCGCTGTATATTTTTCTCATGAGATCTGCAGCTTTTTGGGCTCTTAAGTCGCTGACGCGAAGTGGGCAAAGATTATCTACACACTTGAGCATCTCTCTCAGGGGATGACCGATGACCCTTACGATTCCTTAATTTCATCAGAACGAATTCCATTGTAGTAAAGATAGATGGCATAAGAATAGATCTAAAATAGATAATATGTATCTTAATGTCTTTCAGGCAGAAATCCATGCTATATTATAATTCATAAGGGTCAATCTGAAACACCAATTTTCACAAACTTTTCGCATCATATACGGTCGTATTTCGCCAATAACTCCTCGAATGTTGATTTTCAGGTGTTCAATTGCCTCTAGTTTATCAACATAAACCCAAAGAAAATAATACAATGGGGTTAAATCGCAAAATCTTGGTGGCCAGTTAATTGGTCCATTATATGAAATTAATCTTTCATCAAAAGTTTCTTTGAGTAAATCAATTGTAAAGCGTGCTGTGTTGCGTTTGACCCCGTCCTGTTGGAACAACATGTCAGCAAGATTAATGCCAGTTAACTGAGGTACGGAAAAATTTCTGGCGCTACCACTAGACTTGTGAGACCATAACCATACTATGGTATAAATTGCTTATCCATAGTCAGGGAAAAGATCGATGAAACGTCTTGGGCACAATGCCGAAGCAACTGATGAGATCCTGTACAGAGAGGAAGATGAGACAAAGGAGCATTTTCTTGTTGAATAGCATCACATTCAAACACATTAAAGAAATTTCCTCTTGGAATAAGACGGTCTTTATACTTTACAAGATTAAATTAATTTTTATGTGAATTGTTTCGGGATGGAGAGTATCATCTAATATTGACTCTAATTGACTTTCTTCTGAGTGATTACCACTCGCTGCAGCTTGTGTATTAGTTGGTCTGATCAAGTACAATAGATCTTCCTAGATCGCAGTAACATGATCGCTTGGACATCACCGCTTCCTCTAATAATAATAATAGTATGGTGATTGCAACACTGATTGAAAGATCTTGATTATGCACACAAATTCTCAAGAAAAAGGAAAAGCTCGATTATTCCCACTTTTTCAGCGCGGGATATGATGTTAATGTTGACCTGAGAAAAACTCTGTGAATTTTTTGATTGATTTGTCTTTATAACAATAAAACTACCATAATATTTTAAGAATCTTTTTCTCAAATTTTTTTTGTTCAGATATAGTCATTTGTTGCACGTTTGTCCAATTTTTTATTGCTTAAGATTATGTGAAGTCTTTTATATACATATGACAAATCCAAGAAATTCCAATAATTTATTGTCTTTGAAAACATTTATTTCACAGCCTTTGTTGTAATGTGTTGGTCTATTTTATAAGTTATGACGTCTGATAGTTTTTAACAATAACATTAATGCAATGAGTTGTTGTTGGAATTCTCATATTAAAATAGGTTTTCAATATTTTTTCTATTTTGAAACATTTATTTGACAAACTGTATGTTGTTGAGTTGGAATCACACGATTGCCGTAAATGCTCCAATATGACACAATTTTTATTTTACTTTATTGCCTCCGAATGAATTCTACCCATTTGATTTAATTAAAAAAGAAATTAAAATTCAAACACTTCAACTGTCGCACAAGAACACAAATATTGGTGCATTTTTGACAATTTTGTTGAGGCATGATTGCCTAACGAGCTGTCATACCATATTCGTGCCAATAATTGGTACTCGTACATGAAATCTTTAGTTTTATCACCTATTTTATTTTTACTAACATTTATTTCACGAGTGTGTATGACTATGCATTAGCCTATTCATGCCTTAAATCGATTATTTATTTATAGTTAAACGATGTCTCCGTTATTGTCAATTGCTTATGCTGTTTGTTTATTGTTGTTGTTGTTGTCATTTTAATTTCTACTGTTATTGCTGTTACCAACTTCTGATACTTTAATATTAAAATATTCTTAAAAAAAATATAAAAAAAAGAAATCTGTGTTAGATAAAGAAAAGGCATGAAAGTGTGAGACGAGCACATAATATACAGTGACAATACAAAACGGAAAAGTTTTTTGCTTTATACCGGTTGCATATCATTGACACCACTATTGTTGCCACCCACCCCCTGATGCCATTCAAGCGAATATATTGCTGTCAGAACAGGAACTGTTTAGGAAGTGAGGGTGTAGTATCTCTTAGCATGGAATGGATTCAAAGGCAAAAAATAGAGTGAAAAAAAAAAAACAAATCGAATCCCTAAGTATTTCTAATGAAATATTTCTTTTGAATGCAAAATTTATTGTTAAAGCTTTTCGGTTTTTCGTTTTAAAAACACAAAACAATACCACCAGTAAAGAAAACCTAAGGCCATAGACAAAATGTTTAAATAAGAAGGCATTTAGTTAAGAATGAAAGTTTAGCACAATTTTAATAGGAATAGAGTTTAATATTATTTGGAATTTGTTTTGAATTATTTTACTAAATGCTTGGCTATTTTTTTCTGCTAAGCTATTAAAAGTAATGTTGTAATACCTTGATGTTTATTTTGTGAGTACTTGTACTTGAAAGCCAAAACTAGGCTGTATAAATAATCTCTATTTGAGACATAAATATTGGGAAGGATAATAAATTCGCCTACAATATTTAATGTGATAAAAAATAAATTGCTTATGATAGACTTTATGCATTTTAAATCTGTATTGAGATAAAGAAATAAAATTATTTGAATTTAAGCAGAATTTGTGAATTTAAAAAGTAAAAACAATTTGAAAAAATTAAAAAAAAATAAACACATCTTATGGAGCTTGTCATTTGAAAATAATTGATGGGCTCCCCGGCATAACTGTCATACTCAGGTACACACATACTCTCTCTCTCAATCGTCTCCAGTGCACACACCAATTAAATAAGTGTTTTCTATCACCAAAAAAAAAGCGATATGAAAAAGAGAAAAACGTTAAACAATAGTTTCGTTAGTATCGGGTGACTTTTTTACAGTTACGCAAGTTTAAATTGTAATAAAACAATATAATATCAACATGATTTCGGCCATGTAGCCGCCATGGCTAGCGCGTACAAATCGCAATCTGTAACACCAAATTTCACAAACTTTTCGCAGCATATGCGGGCGCATTTCGCCAATAACTATCCGAATGTTGATTGCCAGTTATTCACTTGTCTCTGGTTTATCGACTTAGACTAGTGACTTTGCATAACTCCAAAGCAAATAATGCAATGGGGTTAAATCACACGATCTTGGTGATCAATTAACCCTTTAATGCATTTGTTGTCTGTATACAACATCACTATTTGTACGTAGCTTTCTCATTTCTACCGATAGTCTATTTTTATAGCTGAAGTTTCTGCCTCTTACTATAGTTTTCGTTCGGTCAAGTCTGCTTTTTTTTTGATATTTATTTTGTGAGAAAATAAGTGCCTAACTTTTTTGGATAAACTTAAGATAATTCAGTGAAAATTTTTTTCCGATTGCAAACAAGTAAAATATGAAAAAAAAAATTAAACATTTTAATCAGACGATATATTGGGTCTATAATTAATCTCTGGTATATATACAATATGGCTAGAGCTGCAAAACTATCGATAGTCGACCCATTCGATAGTTTCGATAGTTTGCAAAAGAACTATCGATATTATCGATACTATGGAAGCTGAGTTAGTAAAAAAAAGTACAGCGTAAGACTTTGCACTGTTGTCAAACTTTAGATGTTAGTTAGTGAAAACGTATCGCAGCAGCCAGTTCAGTCAGTCATTTATTGTTAAAGTAATGCCAATGTTGACATATGGAACGTAAAAATCAAAATTCTGTAGACTTTCTACGTGACAATGAACACGTAAGCAGCAACGTGCTTTGGTTATGTTAGAGAATTTCACAACCGATCCCCAAGTACACGATACGTTTTCACTAACTCAGCCTTAAGTGTTACTTTTGGCAATATTACAATTTAAGTTAAAGGAAAATATTAATAATAAATACACAGTATTGAAACAAATTATAGGGACACTTTATTGTTTGCGGTATGTCGTAAAATTTGACCTATTGAAGTTTTTGATGGAAGAATAATCCTTATATATAGCGAAATTTGTTCAGATCCTGAAGTGCTCTAAAACTAAAGTAATTAATGAGGTCCAGTGAAGAAGACTATAGGAAGAAAGCGTAGAACAACTGCCAGTTTTGATAAACTTTTAATTCGTACCTCAAATATTAATCCCTTCAAGTCATCAAAAAGCCTCAAAAATGATTTATTTCTCCTGTTTCAAGTCACACAATCAGAAAAAAACTTTTGGAAGCTAGACTTATGGGGAAGAGTCCTCAGAATGTATCATTTCTCAGCAAACGGAAGCTACACCTGCACCGTAATAGGTAGAAGAACATGCTATAGTCTGACGGCATGAAGATTAATTTGTTTGGGTTAAATAAAAAATGTACGCAAATACTTTATTTCAGTTTAATAAATAAAAACTTAAGAGACTGTTAAATTGTGTCCTTATATAACTATACGGCTGACAACCTACATCGAACAAATTTTTACAAATGTGACTTTGACTACATTTAGTGGCCTCCGTATTTACTTTTACAATTTGATGATATCTATCTATCTATCGATACTATCGACAGTACTATCGATTGTTTTGCAGCTCTAAATATGGCGCACAAACGGGGTATTTCCTTTAATATTTTTTGTTGCAATTTTCATTACTTTTGCATTCTTTTTCAGCTTTTTATTTACTTTTTTGTACATTTGGTCAATTATGAAACGACAAAGTTTAACAGTAAGAGTAATGCAATAAATTTTTGAGTTTGATTTGGATGACTCCGACGCTGGGTCAGTATCTGAAATGTTATTGGTAAAATTTCATGCTGACGGTGCGAAAATTTCTGATAATGTTTGTGAATAGGGTTGAGCTGCCCGGTGGATTAGAAATCAAGTTTTAGAGCTGAAAGAAATAGACTATACAATTTCTAAGGATTCACAATTAAGGTGGATTTAAGAATTTCACCTAAAGAATATAAAAAGGTGAAAACTGTGAAATAATCCTATGTAATATAAGTATAAACTTCTAGAAATACTTCAAAATACATTAAATACTTATAATCAAGAAATAAATAAATCTGTTATTTTCTTCTATTAAACAAATTGGCTTTGTTACTCCGTTTATACGCCATGTTGTGCGTGTATAACATTTTCTAAAAACTACGGTTCGAGTATAAATTTAACTTTTGTTTGTTTTTCATCTCATTTTATCCCAAACTTGTTGAAAACAAAGCTTAAAAAAAATATAGCTGTTCTAACAAAGTTTGATGCATGAGAAGGTTAATTGGATCATTATGTGAAATTACTATTTCATCAAAATTTTCTTTGAGTAAATTAATTGTAGCGCGAGCTGCGTGGATTATGGTTTCGTCCTGCTGGAACCACATGTCAGCAAATAAATCCTAGCTAATTAAAGTTCCAAAAAATTTCTAGTCATGTCCCTATACCGTTCATCATTGACAGTAACATTCTGACCATCATTGTTTTGAAGACATATAGACCAATGAATTCGTCAGCCCATGAAACGCACCCAACAGTAGTGGGGTTTCGACAAAGATTTTTGATTTATGCTCATTCCGAATGCGGCATTTATGCTTATTTTATAAAAACGGACTCCATAGAAGAACAAAATTTTTTATAGAAATTGAATTCAAAAATTTCAACAATTTGCAAGCGTTGCTCTGGTATAAGAGTCTATCCATAAATAAATGTCATACCACATTAAGTGAAAGGCAACTATTAGCTAATAAATTGGTTGTCTAATAAAGCAGTACTGTCAACTCAAAGTTATGAACCTCATAAAAAAGCACCCTATAGAGAAAAATCAAACATTTTCAAATGCACTCTCACATTTCAAAATTCTGTCTGCGAAATATGTACGGACGGGTGGCGCATATGCATGCATCCATGCATGAAAAAACTATCGACATAAATGGTGGAAAAAATTCAATTAGAAACTCATGTTTTCCATGCTTTAAAACCAATAAAAACTAGAAATATAAACAAACAAAAAATCGAAATATACAAGAATCCAATTTTTTATCGTATACATATTTCCAATAAAAAAAATATTTTTTCAATTTTTTAATACAATTTTTAGGTTGTTTGCTCCACACATAAGGATTGGCTGTTATATTAAGTGCTCTAGAGTGCAAAACTAAAAACATTTTTTTCTCTCTGCAATTCCTTCTAATATTTTGAGTTCTATTTGGTCCTGTTCTTTCTTTTTGTCTATTTTTTTTGGCTTGAATTTAAGCCTATGAATTTGTAAAGTTTATTTTTCTTTTTTTATTTATCTACGATTTTTGTTCTGTTATTTCTTGTATGCAATCATCTGTCACCTGAACGAGTATAACTAACAACGTCATTTATAATTGTCAATTTTGTTGTTGTCAATTTGTAGAATTTGAGTTGTTGTTATGACAGCATATTGTTTTTCTTGTACAATTTTGCAATCTTTTAAACACAGGTATACCATCTACGGTATTATCCATGTACATATGTTGTAATTAAAAAGAATTAAAGTCTTTAAAAAATGTATGTAATTTCTAAAAATTAACAAACAACAAAAAAAAAAAAAATGGGCAGCATGCTTCTATTGGTTTTATATGGCAGCCATTAAAGTAGACAAACTCGTTAATTCAATTAAAATAATATGGGAATTTCAGTTGCTTATTAAGCATAATCCAGGAAAGGTTGAATAAATATTATTTAGACTCTTTGCCAGCAATGTCAATGTCAGGGCTTTCTTCATAACTTTTCTTGGGAGCATATGGTTTCTACAATGTATCTATGCTTTGTTTCAGCTTCTATTTAATCGTTTTTGTTTTTTTGTTTTTTTTTTGTAAGCAGGTCATCATCTATTGTATTATAATTATTATTGTAGAGGATGAAGAGGCTCAACCGGTACTGAAATTTAAAAAAAATATCCAAACGCCTAGAAGAAAGCCCAGTTAGGTCAAATACCATGGGCGGAAAGATATATATATATATTGTCGGAAAAATGTACAGAAAATGGCTTACAACCGAATTTTTGCCATCTGGCAACGGCATCATTATCAGAAAAAACATATGCATAATGGGATCACCAGATTTTTGGCCAAATGTGTTGCTATCGTGTTATCGTGGCAGATTCTCCCATTCTCTGATCATTGTCAACAAATTGTCAGGTCCAACAATATTGCTAGATCTGACAATCGTCTGAACAGAGCCTACGACTCGGAAATACTACCCGGAACAGTCTATAGAAGTAAGCACTCCACCTTCCGTATGAAGGCCAAAATAGCTCTGATGAGCACTCGACGAATTTGCTCAGGCACAGTAAATGGCTCTATAATAGTTCGCCCTCATATATTAGCCAAAGCAACAAATTGACGACAGACAATATTGTCTATTGTCTTCTTTTGCTCGCTGTACAGACAGCACTCTGCGTCATATATCCGACATAGCTTGAAGGGGTTCAATTCTCTATCATACGTAAAGGACATCATCAGCCATTTCGCCTGCCTCAGACCAGGGAATTGGGACCAAAACAATAAGTGGAGTCCATGCTCGCACTTATCAATCCTTCCCCAGGCCACAAACCAGCTGATAATACAGAATAGTTCTGGGCCCATGAATCTTGTAGCAGAGCCATATCTTGTCAGTTCACCGATGACCTTATTCCCCATAACATCTTTATGTCCGGCGACCCAAAAAAAGTTTCGCCATGTTCCTCAATGCTCAAGTGTAGACATTAGTACATATACTCGTAGCATTCGTATACCAACCAGAAATCTATATAATCTGAAAAAAGAGACATCGAAGCTCCTCTGGATACACGCCCTATACTAATATGCGCATAAATATAAATTGTCTGGGCCACACGCCCTTGTGTTCACAACCTCTGATATTGTGCCCAAGGATTCCTGCTCCCACACCACTATCAATTTTAGATTCATCTGTATACAAGGGTAAACAGTTGGGGATGACCACAACAACCCCCACTCCCCAAGATCGTGCCTAAGAATGTTGAAGTTTCGACCGAAGTTCAGATTCTGGCACATGTGTACGTCACTTATTTCCGGCAGTAGTTCAAAGTCGGGGATATTTCTTGAGATACTTATGTGACCGCTGTAGTTCACTGAGCTGTCTCCGCTTCCCTACAGCAACCTGAGAGCCGCTAAGACTGCATATTTCGTGACCGAAATATGCAGTAGAGTAAGGCTGATAAAATCCTTTATGGCCGGGCTGGAACAAATTCCCATAGCGTTATGGCCAGACAGATTTTCTTCTGAAGCTAATTGCACATTGCCTGCTCAGTTTTGAACCCCCGTACAAATGATGCGTAATAAACGACAGGTCTTATACAGAACGGCACCCAGGCGTGAGTTTCAAAGTCCTGTCGATAAAACTTCGATAGGCCGCCACAGACCCGGTAGCTTTACCTAGCGGCACCCAGATGTGTGTTCCATGTGAATTTTATTGGTAAGTCCCTGGTATTTTACCTTTCTCGATAACCCAATTTCGGATTCCTTTAATGAAATGAGTTGTAGGCTCCATGTTATTGTCTTAGTTCGAATTAATGTAGGAGTTGTTGTTTTGAAACAGTGCCCTCTGTATATAGCTTAGTGATGATTTGGAGCCTAGCTGCTGCTGCAAGACTCTTCAAGGACTTATATTTTTTTTATTAATTAATTCCCACAAACCCTACCAATACTGCTGTTCGCTAAGACTATGGAATTCAAGTGTGACGGTAGGCTTGAAAGCTCTGATAAAATTGCCAAAATTCTGTTTAAGTTCTGTTTGCTTAGCCTTGGTTAGCTATTTGACTAGAACCTTATGGACTAGGACTAACGATCAGATTAAATAGTTTCTGCAAAAGCAGCAATGAAAAAAAAGGAAAGTGTGCATAAGACTGACTTTGCTTGGTTCAAGGAGAGTAACCGACAAAAAAAGTCTTACAATTGGTAATGTGGACCGATAAATGGCTAAGACATGCATGTATAACTTGGGCACAGATGGAAACACAAACGGAAACTCAACGGATTCAATTGAATTGTGGCGCTGGCGGTTGTCGACCGAAACTTATCTACTAGGAATTGAATAGCAATGGGTTCGTTCGTGACAAGAGTAAAATGAAATCTTTATTTGCTTACCAAATTCTCTAAGTAACAAAACAGTTCTTCAGCAATGGTTTTTGTTTATTTTTTAACCAATCAAACAATTTCCTAACACTTGTACACATGTGTTCATACTCTTACATGTTTTTATTTCCTCCACTTTTTTGATTCTTAGCCCAGAAGAGTTGTCATAGTTGCATATCGGCACGTTTTAATCTTAATCCATTTCACTACCAATTACGTACAACTACAGCAATTCGAAGTTCATTAAAATGTTACATATACGACTATACAACGTTATGTGCAAGCTATAAAATCCTGATAAATGACATTTTAATAGAAAATTTCTAAGGCAACCTCAATTTTTGATAACGATAAAAACATCTTAATCTTTTAGTTGTTAGCTATTGAAAACTACAGCAAATATCACCACCATCAGTAGTATCAGCAGCAGCTAGAGTAGCATCTACAAATTGCTATGGTTTTTTGTGTATTCCTTTATGACGAAACATCAACTTTGTTTTTGTTTCATTTCATTTTCCATCAAATACACGTGCATAGTCTTAAATGACAATTTAAACACAGAATTCTAATCCCTGTGAGAGTTGCATACAAAGAGAGAGAGAGAGTGAGAGTTTTAAGGAATAAAGGAACTTAGTCATACACTCGTTTGAATTAAAAGGAAAAATAATGTACCGATAAGTGTGCGTTAGATGGTTGTAAATAAATAAACAGTCAGTCAGTGCGTTATGAGTAACAATCAATTAAATTCTAAGGGTTGATGGATTAATTGTAATTTAATAGAGTTGCTAAGATAAAGTTGATTATTTTTTATTATAATTTTTTTTTTTTTTATAACGGCACTGATTTTCGAAATTTACTTTAATTTAACCATGAATTTGTTAAAAATGTCATCAAACATATTTTTATTAATTAGAAATGTGAGTTACTTTTATGAGAAACTTTATCGGCGTTTTTCAAAATGATAATTTTGGGACTTTTTTATAATAAGATACTATTAAAGCCTTATTTTATTTGCAAAAAATATGGCAGAGCCATACCTTGGAAATAAAAAAAGTCTATTTATAGATCGAAATTAGTTTGCATTTGTCGAAAAGGAAATTCTTCATAATTTGGTAATTTATGGCTTCTTTCTTTGTAATCACGTTGTCCTTCCACTAAACATGTGCTCGATCTACTCTAGCAGGTGTCTAGGATATATATTGTTGTTGTTTTGAAACAGCGAATTTTGTATATTTAGCCTAGTGGTGGCTTGGAGCTTTGTATCATAGACTCCTACATTTTTTTTACCCAAGAGCTGGTGTCGCCTGACCGCTGCAATGATGTTTTGTAGTTTATATTCCTTTTCTTTACCTTTCGCAGGGAAAAAGAATCAGTCGGCTTCTTGGATCAATCATCTGCAGGGGCTTAGGTTTTTTAATTATTCAAAATACGAGGTTACAAATTTTGTCCTTATTGAGATTTATATCTAGCCTGCTGGTGTTTTATGTATGTACTTATTACCTGGGTTTTCTTATCTACTCCTGGTGAAAAGTTAAAAGAACAATTGAACAGAGTCGACTTTGGAACTTCTCTTCCTGACATTGTAACACCAGCCTTATTACATAATACATGTGCTGAAAAGTTCCGGACCTAACACATAGATGGCGCTATTTTTATTGCCTTCACCTCTATTTTATTTAGTGCTAACCTTCAAAAACCCTCTGCTTAAATTGCGTGATATTCTATTAATTAGTTTGTAAATTACTTTGCTAAGAGTGACACTACTGTAGTTATTTTCAGAACAAAGGATCAAAAACAATTTCATGTTTTGATTTTACACTACTTCTTGAAGGGAAAAAATACCATTCAAGCAAAGCAATAGCTTGAAAAGTGTTATGGGGACTCCGCTCCATCAGAAACCACAGTAAAACGTTGGTTTGCTGACCTCAAACGTGGTCGTAGAGACACCGGTGATGCAGGACGTGTTGGCTTTATATCGCATGAGCACTTAGCTATAAGAAAGCTCTGTTCAAAGTGGGTGCCGCCTACGCTCACTGTAGATCAAAACAAGTCAATCGAAACAATGGCAAAACAACATGAATTGAACTTCAAATTGCTCTCACATCCACCGTATTCGCCAAACTGTTTGCAGGCCTCAAAAAATGCTTGCCGTTAAAATTTTTCGCACGAGTAAAGAGGTTATCGCTGAAACTGAGGCATATTTTGAGGCAAAAGATAAATCGTTCTACAAGAGTGGAGCTTTTAACTCATTTACTGAATTAGAATAATTAAGAATAATTTTTGAAGAGCGTAAATGTATTGAGCTCCTTTTCAGTTTCTGTCGTCATGTTTTGAAAGATTCTTCCTCTTTTACGTCTTTCTTTGGAAACAAACTCGAATGGTTTTTCGCTACGCAAACGTTATACTTTATGTTGTACAGCAAACTTAAAGCGTTTTTAATTTATAGATGTTTAACTACCTTTTTATTTAGAGATTGAGCACTATTTAAATCTCTGAAAAAAAAAAATAGCGGTAGCTATCTGCGATTTAGGCACAGACTACAAAATAATCCGATGCGCGTTGGATCGACACATTAAAAATTGTTTCCAAGAAGAAATTACTGCTTGTCTTTTAAGCTGAAATTCACACAATTTTAGTGTGTGCTGACATATACCTACAGAGGGGCATAAGAAGTGCACACATAATCATGTTTTCGGATAGTCAGGCAGCACTGAGGGCGTCATGTACGCTGAAATGAATGCTACTCGAGGAGTGCTTTGTCTATATTCAACAAGTTAGTGTGGCAAAAAGGGTCATGGTTTGCTAGGTACCAAATTTTCCCGGAGTCGCTTGCAATAAAATTGCAGGGCACGGTCCATAGCGGACTGTCTCTACCCAGAGCTCGTTTGTGGTGTTAACTGAGCAGAGATCAGAAAGAGGGCGAAAAGATACACATCTCAGAGCTACACATTGAGGAAGCGCCCAAGGATGCGACAGGACAAACGGTTGGTAGAATCTTTCTTCTATGGAGAAATTCTGTATAGATTACGTAGGACTGACTGATCGAAAATGGAATGAAACCAAAAAGCACATTGTGTTCGAATGTGTTGCGCTAGCTAGAACCAGATGCCACGTTTTCGAACAGGGTCCATTGAATCCGAAGGAGATTAGATATTTTCCTATCACGGATTTACTCAGCTTCGGAGATCGGGAATATTGCTGTTTAAAAATAGCTTTCCACCTGCCCCTGTCTATATGAAATGTCTAGGTGAAATGTTGTCAATGGACGATTGCGGGCGAATGCGACCAAAAAACAGAAAAAAATCAAATTAATAATCCTATTACGAGGAGTACTATTACATTTCGTGAACTGGCAAGACTAATGTCAATAGTTAAAATCTGACATAAGTAGAGTTTGACATATTTTAGCATAAACGTATTCACAACGTTTTGAGGCACAAGCGCTATTTGTTTTATTTACAGTGAGTTAAGAAAATCAATTTGACCAAAAAATTGAAACTTCAAGTGAAGGTTTTCGTAGGTTTATTTTACACAACAAGAATGTGTTGTGTTATCTCAACAAGAGTGTGTTGATGAACTCATTTCTTTGTATGGTGATAAGGCACCATCAAAAACCTCAGTATAACGCTGGTATCAATTGTGGTCGTAGTTCGGCTGTCGACGAATTCCGTATAGGTCACCCAAGATCGGTTGTGAACTGATAATGCAAGATCATCATGTGACTTATTGTGAGATAAAGGCATCCTTGCACATGAGTTTAACTTCAATACATACGATTTTGCATCAACACTTAGTTGTAAAAAAAATTGTTCTCGTTGGATAACCCATAATTTACCAACCGTTCAAAAAAAATGCACGCGTCGATGGGTGTAAGGAAATGATTGTAAAGCTCGACCGTGGTGCTGTAAAGGACGTGTCGTGTCGTGACGAATAATGGATATATGCTTATAAGTCGGAAACAAAAAAGCAATCGACCGTGTGGTATTTCAAGGCGAGCTAAATCCAAAAAACGTTGCTCGTTGAAAAAGCACAGCGAAGCAAATGGTCGCATATTTCTTCTGCCGAATTTGTCATGTGGCCACTGATCCGCGTAAGCAATGTTGGACGGTCAACTCTGAGTGGTATAAGACCATTTGTTTGCCGGGAATCTTCGGAGAAATTCGTAAAACAAAAAGCCGAAGACGAATCATTCTCTATCATGACAATGCCAGCTCTCACACACCTCATCAAACATGTCAATTTTTGAGCAGTCAAAACATCGAATTGATATCTCATCCTCCATACAGTCCTGATTTGGCACCCAAGAACTTCTTCTTGTTCCCGAATATTAAAAGTAAACAGCGTGATCAACGCTTTACGAGCGCCGAGAAGAAGTTGAAGCGTTCAACAACCATGTGTTGAAGGTGTCTCAAGAAGAATGGAAAAGCTGCTTTGAGAAATGGTTTGGACGAATGCAAAAGTGCAGTGATCATCAAAGGGAATATTTTGAAATCCAATAAACCGAAAGATTTATAAGTAGTATCCCTCGTAACTCAATTTTTGTTTAATCAAACATTAATTTGTAACTTATTATAGTAAAAGAAAAAAAACTTTTTTAAAGTTAACTCTTTGGTAAAGTTCTAACAATTTTAATAAATTGAAAGACATTTTCCATAAATGTTTAAATAACTTTTCCTTGGCGATATACAAGACGCACCCCTTACATGTAAGACAAAAATCAACATTTTCCAATGTATGCCTTTGGTTTCGGTTTTACCTTTAATTTTTTATTTTTATGTTTTGTAACCATCATAACAACCCCTTTTTTATTTAATATTCGTTGTAACATTTCATCTAAATATTATCTCTATATGGACAGTTGCTTTTTTTCTGCTTCCTTTTGGTTGTTATTGTTGCTGACTTTTTTTGTAAATTTTTTTATTGTTTTTATTATCTACAAGGATTTTTATTATCTTTGAACCTGAACATAAAAAAAATTAAATACATAGACCAAGTTATAGATGGTTATGAGTCTCTCTCTAGCCAGGCTGCATACGAAAAAAAAAGAAAAAAAAAACCCAGGCACACCACTATTAAAAAATGGGGTGCGACAGTTTGCCATGTTGCACAGTACTGTAAGACAAGAAAAAAAAAAACAAAAATAACAACAACAAAATGACGTTATCGTAAAAATAAGTAAATTTTTCCACTTACGCCTGTTTATGGTATTTCATGCTGATATTGTTCCCTTTAGTCCTTATGGGTATTTTCTTTTAATGCAGTTCTATTTAACGTAAACTTGGTGCGCTACACATAAATGCACGCTAAACAGATTTAAATATGTTTATGCATGCATATATTTCATACAAGAAAATTGTGTAGCGTGTTCTCTCTTTCGACTTTAGCTTGCCTTAATCAATTTTCCTTTCTGCATGTGTTTGTCTTTTTTATTACGATGGCATAAGAGCGTAAAAGGGTACTTGAAATTAAGCACCCTATAAAATATGAAAAACCATAAGTAAATAGCCACGAAACAAGCAACAAGCAGTCAAGATATAACATTGCCAGTCATAATAACAATAACAACAACAGCTATAGTAGCAACAAGAACAACAGCAATTCAAAATCTGGTTGACAAAGTCGTTGACAGGATAATTTTTGTTTTTTCTTTTTATAAATTTTCTCTTCCGTTCTCTTAAGCTACATAATTGAAGGGTGAATTTAATAGTATTTAATGGTAGACACACAGGAGTTTTATTAACTTTTTCTCGTTTTTGGTGGTAAAATAGAGAAATCGCTTATTTTAAGTTTTAGAGCTATTGATGTTTTCTTTATGTTTCAAATGTGACTTTAAGTTGTTCTTAATTGGAACACGAACGAACAACGTTGTCAAAAATACCCATCATCAGTCAGTATCTAGGCGAGATTAGATAAGTGGGCGTGGCACCTTCCATTCATTCTAAATGTTGAATTTTGTCTATGTTGAGAACGAAAACTATTAAAACTTCATTATCTATCCACATCCATTACGGTTAACCAAAGCATACATCACTGACAGCGGAAAATCAGCTGTTGCACAACTTCCCAAAGGTTTTGAAAACGCCTCCCCAAAGTCCCGATTTAAATATTATTGAGTATTTGTGGCATGAGCTTGGAGGTTGAATTCAATATTGTTCGTGTATCATAAAGAACAACTAAAAAACGCATTTCAGGAAAAATGGAGTCAGATAAGCTGTAATGTGTAAGGAAAATTAGTCGAATACGTCCCAAGGAGACTGCAGGTTTTTAAAAATGAAAAAGGATATGCAACAAAATAATAATTTGTATTTTATAAGCAGATATAGGAGTCTGCCCGACTTTCAATGTAAGCTCAAATTTGGAATTTCTCACTTTAGTTTGTTTTATAGAATTTTATGTCACAGGTAGAAATTTCCTTTTCGTTTGTTTTTATTGCTTAATTAGTACCTTATTAAATGTAATTAAACAAATTTGGAAAAGTTTATTTTTGTTCCTTTAACGTGCATCTAAAGTTTTTGTAATGAGTTGCCCGACTTTGAATGTGAGTGACTGTATTTTTAGTTGTATATATCTACAAATTGGTAATAGAAGGATTCTCTAAGTTTAGTCAAAATTGATTTATAATTAAGACAAAACATCATTCAAAAAGTGGTCGTAGTACCTCCCATACAAAGTAAATATTAATTTCTATATATTTTGAAAACGGTTAAAGGAAAAGCTTCTGAATTTGGTCTGAATGACTTCGTTATCAATACAAATCATCAGGCGAAAAATGGGCGTAATTAGACGAGTGGGCGTGATATCTCCCATATAAAAAATACATTTATTTTCGAATGGCAATAGCAGAAGTTCAAACAACGTTGTGAACAAAACACATCATCAGTCAGTTACTAGGCGAGTTTAGATAAGTGGCCGTGTCACCTTCAACTCATACTAAATGCTGAATTTTGTAATTGTGGAGAACGATTCGTTATTTATCCACATCAGCCAAAATGTTAAAATTTTAGAAATCACACTGGATAAAAGCTATCTTATATATAAAAATGAATGTGTGTTTGTTTGCAGACTGTATACAACTAAAAACCAGCATCGACAGTGTCTTTCTGGAAGGAGCAATTGATTGGATTTTGACTGGAAAGGAAAAAAATGGTAAAAACGGTAAAAAAAGTAGCTTAGGTAGCATTTAAGATTATAACTAAGATGAGCGTAGCCAAGCACACCGGGTTTTAGCTCGTCAATATATAAGTGTATACAAAAAGACTTTGAGTTATGAGTTTTCTTTCATATTTTTAAAATACATTTTGTAAAAAGAGTACGTGTACTGCTTGGAATAGCACATATGGCAACCCTAATCGAAGGCTGCCGAAAGTTTACGGAGCCGATGTCTTAGAAAAACAACAGCGAAACGTTTTGCTGGTTTGTGATATTAAAAATGCACCTTGCTTTAGTTGACCAATAACAAAAAGTGCATGAAATTAGGGGAAAAAATTGGGATATACCTGCATAAAAGCAGCTTAGACGTTACCAAGAAACTAGGCATTCATTACCAAACAGTTATAAACCATTTAAAGAAACCTATATACATAAAGAAGCTCTTTACTTGGGTGTCACATTAAAAAATTAATGAATTGAATTTCCGTTTGCGATTTACTCTTGAAAAGGTACATAATCGAACCGAAGCAAGATGACGGTTCTTAGACGGCAGCGAAACCACGATTGACAGCAAGAAAGGTAGCTCTTTGTGTCTGCTGATGAATTGGAATGGAATTTGTCATTAAGAGTTTCTACAACCTATTCAAACAATTGATTGTGATTTCTTTTTTTCGTAACTCTTCTTGGGAACATATGGCTTTCCACAAAGCATTCATAGCCTTGTTTTAGTTTCATTAATCAGGTAGTTGCTTTCCTTCTAAAAATCCTTGCTAAGTGACCGTGATCCTTACATAGTATTGCCATTTTTCCCCAGTAGGTGTCATTTTCCCCAGTAGGTTCCGGGAGAGATAAGCTGGAATGTCGCGGAGGCTTCCGTGAGATGGATATGTTTGGAGGGGAGTTGAACTGCAGTTACATATTTTGGTACGTCCTCTGCTATTTATTCGAACGTTGGCCGGTATTGTGTTTCATTATGACGCTAGAAGACACACATTTTTGATGGCCCGGAAGAAACGGAGAGTGTTGATACATGCACCATATTACCCAGACCTTGCACCTTCGGATTATCATTTGTTTCGATCTCTGCAAAACTCTATTAATGGTGTAGGCTTAAATACGATTTTCGCTCAGGATACTCAGATACACTGATTTAATAATGGCCGTATCCCAAATATGACGCCAAATATTTAGTTGAATAAAGCTTGTTTCAAATATAAGAAAATCCATGAATGCTTTTAAATTGTTAAAGTTCATTTAAAAATCAAAGTGCTGTTCAAAGTGAATATTCGATCGGTTTAAATTCGAGCACAAATTGTGCTTTAACGCCATAACATTTGTGATGATGCCGTTGTAAATAGCTCTAATTATGCTAGATTCTACTCCTTCATCTACGGCTATAAGATATTGGTTGGCAGATCTTAAACGCGGTCTTACGAGCTACCAAAATAAACATCGTAGTGTCGACGAATTAGAGTGTATACGCCAGAAACGGTTAAGAAAATTCACGAAATGGTTTTGGATGGCCTTCGACTAAAACTGCGTGAGCTCGTATTTTAAAAATTTGTCGCATATGTGTGCCAAGTTTGGTAGCAATAGAATAAAAACAGCATGGTGAGGATTAAAGCCAATTAAAAAACTGGGATGAGCCATTATCCACCACTTCTTACCTGAGACAAACAAACATTCAAAGCAGTGAACTGTATTTGATGAGCCAAAAGAAGGCGACAACAATTTCAACCACAGGCGTGTGATAATCTTTAACTGATTGCAGAGTTTAATCCTCTAACTTGAGCGCTAGAGTTAATTCGAGCGCGCTAAACAGACCAAACTTTGCACAGTGCAGATAATTCGAGCGGCGTCTTATTTTATAATTATAATCGAGTATTGAGAATAACATGTGAAAGTATAAATACATATTTTAACTGATAAAAATATGTTTTTTGTCGCAATAGACGTTGGAAAAGGCAGATAAAAAAGTCTATGTACGTGTAACATTGAAATATTCGCCTCCTTTCTAAAATTTGGATCAAAATCTGAAATTAAAATAAATCTTTTGATTCATTTTGTAGTTCTTTTTATTTATTTATTTATTTATTTTTTTGCTAAGGCAATGTGTGGTTTTTTATGTTAAAACAATTGATTTTTTTGGACGGGCTGTTTCAAAAAACATTTGCGTTAAGGGGTTAACTGACAAAATTAAGAAAAATAAGCGTCATTTTGCGAAAAAGAAAATTTCGTTTCATCGAGACAATGCACCAGTTCACGCATCTACTATTGCGATGATCAAAATCAACGCATTTAAGCTGGAATCACTTCATCACGCAGCTTATTCGCCAGATTTAGCTCCCTCGGATTATTTTTTATCTACAAGATTTAAAAAAAAAAAAATAATGGCTCGGTGATAAAAATTTGAGGTGGAATGTGCGGATGATGACAATTTTGTGAAACTATAGAGTATTTCATATAAACGGGGTATTAAAGCCATCGAACATTGCTGGGAAAAATCTACTTTTTTTGTTTGTTCGTTAGATCAACTAATTTTGGAAACCCCACAATTATTAATGTTGTTTATAAAAAAATGATAATAACGATTATGACGATTGTGATAACAGTATGGTTTTGAAACATATCGTTTATTTTAGTCATTATTAAAACTTTCGAGGGCTTATTGAAAAAAATTAAACTCTTCAATTGCAAAAAAAAAAAAAAATTATGGCGATAACTTTGGTGGAAGTGTGATCTAGCAGCTTACAAATAATGTCGCTACTTGTGACAAATAACGATAATTTAAATTACACATATGTGTACCCGGGGTCTCAAGAAGATAATCTATCCAGTATATCAGTTGTAAGTTAGGGTTTCGGTATCAGGTAGGAGTTACAACTGATTCATACATATGATTTCGAAACAGAGTGTAATACATATTTCACTGATTGCCATCGTGTGGTCTTAGTTACCCTATTTGTAATAAATTTATTATAATTTGTAATTGTATTCTAATTTAAGTAAAGAATGTACCAAAAACACCTTTTATTGCTTAGTCTTTAAACTACTTACTGGCTGTTCTAGTAGATATACCCGCAATACATGAGATTTTTATAAAATATTTTACTTTATTATCACATACAAATATCATTTTTGCTCATGAACTACTTAAAAATTTTTTTTTCGTTCTTGTACTTGGAAAAGTAAAACAATAATTCCCACATAATTTTGGTTAAATACTGTGAATGAACTTGCTATCATGAGTATGATAATAAACGTAAAATATAAATGAAAATAAAAAAACGTAAAATAAAACAATAAATAAGATAAATTATGATAAAAATAACTTGACTGCAAAAGAATTTGACGGACAATGTGACACTGGCATCAAATTATTTGTCAGCATTGCCAACAACTACCAAATTAAAAAAAAAACGGAAAAAATTTCAGATAAAATGAACGCAAAAAAAACAACATGTGGTTAACTCTGACGTAGATAATTAAGTAAATTTACTTTAAAATATTCATTATTTTATTTTATTTAATTTGAAAACAGTAACAATAAAAATTTCAAAACATTTTTTTCTTTATATTACAGCTCTTGTTGTTATTAGAGTTGTCAACAACACAATCTGATCCCTTAAATATGTAATAAAAGTAAAAAAAAATTTCTCAATTTAAGCCAGTGAGTTGACTGACACACTACAAACCATATAACCATTTTCGTAACACAGAAAAGTAAAAATAAAACAAAATTTGATTGTCAATAATAAAATTTTATTTTTATTAGATTCAATATTAACTTGGCCCGATTTTGGACAAACCATCTCTTTTCTATCCTCAGACACACACTCTTGCACACATTCAGCTCTTTTATGAAGTATTTTTGAAAGCAACATGTAAACACATGTAATCGTACCCTTTTTGGATATTTGTTGTATAACATTAGATAGGATTTTCTCTTACATTGGATTTATTGTTATTGCGTCTTCTACACGTGGCTTTAATATTACGATGAAAAAAAAAAAAAACATACAACAATTTGAAAGCTTAAATGAGGGGACAAAATTTGATTTTTGTATAAAATTTTTTTTTTTAGGATTCTTCGTTGCTTCTCTTTTTAAGGTTGGTAGACAATAAATTTGAATTGCATTTTTATAGTCTTCACGGTAATGAAATTTGTCTGAAAACTTTTTAAGTCAGACTATAGAATGGAACAAGGTGAACTTAATAAGACAACAAGTAACACAGTTATATTCGGTCAAGCAAAGCTTTATGACGCTCGTATCAAAACTGAATGTAATTATGGGCCAACTTATATGTCTGTTTCTTTACTTTTAAGGTAAAGTTCGATTAAATGAGAGCAAATAAAGTAATATGTTCTCTCAATAAGAGAGAAAAATCTACAAAGGAACTGGAACAGAAAAAAGCACAAAATATTTTAGGCAAAAAGAAAAAACTTAATGTCTGACGTTCTGTTTGAATTTTTATAAAATGACTAGCTAAACCCCAGTATGCTCCGCTACCCCTATCTTAAATACTAAATTAAAACTTTTTACTCTTTTCCTATATTTTATATCATTCTTCTATACAGGTACCTTTTACTAAGTGTGCATTGGCTCCCTTTAAAAAAAAAGTAATATCTTCTTTCTCAATCTCTCCCGCTTTTAAGCTTATGTGAATAGATAACGAAGCTAGAACTATTTCCATTCTACACACATGAAAAATTCCATATTTAGTATGAATGTGAGGGGCAGCACCAAATTATAGTCCAAAAGGTTGTTTAAACCAAATTGAAAAAATTCTACAATTACCGTCCACTAGATATATAAAAATCAGTATTATGATTGCATCGGAGATGCCACACCCGCTTGTCTAGTGGAATGTCCTAAATTTGATTTAAATTACTACGTGGTCAATACTCAACATCAGTTCAAATAAGGGCAAAATTGAATAAGTAAATATTGATTTTTGTATATCTAGATAGCGATTAGAATGGCAGTTTCTGAGCTTGGTCTAAATGACTTAGCAGTAGTCAATACAAATCATTGGTTTTAATGAATTCCTTTAAATTTTTATTATATAGAGGCTGTCATCTAACGTTTTTTTTAACTAGTGCTTATTTCGTGAATGGTAACACTGATTTGACAGATAATTAGTTTTAACCTTCCGCTGAACGAATATGGTTGTGTAAACGCTTGAACAACGCTGGGAAATATTGCGACATTACTTTGAAAATCATGGTAATGTTGCAGAATTTGTGCGAAAATTGCTCATTGAAGCTTATTTTGATCTTGACGGGTATGTAAACAAGTAAATTGTGGCATTTGGGGCACAAAAAATCCGCACGCATACATTAAAAAGCCGAGTCACTGTTTGGTGCGGATTTTGGTCCAGAGGCATAATTCGTTACCGACTTTTTTTGACAAAAATTGAAGAGGAAGATATTAGCAACATTTGGTTTCAACAGGACGGCGCTAGGTGCCACACAGCCGAAGCTACACTCGATGTTTTGCGCCCTGTTTTTGAAGATCGCATTATCAGCCGCAGAGCTGATGTCGTTTGGCCACCAAGGACCTGCGATTTGACACCGTTGGACTATTATTTGTGGGGTGCCGTCAAAGATAAGTGTTACGCCAACAAGACAATTGATGCTTTAAAGGACAATATTCGTGAAGCCATGAGGCAGCCATTTGAATGAAATTATTTTCCATTATTAACCGGAAGGATTGTACTTTGAAAAAAAAAGAAATTTTGAGAAAATATTACTTTTAGTAGTTTTTTTATTTCATTTTCAAAAAGAAAAAATTTATTTTGCGGACCCTTTAGTATATTGTATTATAGAAGACTGAAATAAAAACTAAATTGTAGAAAAGAGTGTATATTTTATATTTGTATTGCCATTCATGTAAAAATAATGGTAAAAATTGTTATTCATATTAAAATATGTATGATTTTTGAATGTTGGTAGATTTGTATCGAGTTTAGTAGATTTTTTAAAAACTTATGCTAGAATTAAAATTTGTTTACTGCCAGCTTGGTAATTAAAAAAACATTTCCTTTTAATTAAATATTAAATGTCTATTATGTAGCTTTTAGCTTTCCAGCACAAGTTTTGCAAACTTTTTTAATCCATTTTCCACATTTTTTAGTTTTTTAATTAAAATTTGTATTTTCGCTTGAGTGAATTCAATTAATTTTTGGTTATATATTTAAATATACATATTTATTAAAAATTGATTTCATTAGTTTTAAGCTGTTGCCAGTATCACAATGCAAGTCCAATTGCATTTTGCTTTAACCATTTTAGTTTTAATATTAACAATCAACTCTGAGATCAACGTAAGTCTTAACGCTACACTTAAACTGAGTTTTACGATTTTTTTGTTTTTTAACAATTTAATATTTTAGACCTTTACCTTAAAGTTGACTAAACTTATTTGTAATAGTAATGACAAGACATTTGCCATCGTTAAAACATGTCGTCTGAAAGCTGAATCTCGTTCGTTACAATATTATACTGTGTATTGGAAATTTTTAAAACTGCCTATAACGGATATGGATGTAAATCATTTTTAATTCGACAATTTTTTTTCATTAAAATATTAGTTGAATCTTATTTTTTCCTAAAGGCTCATATTCGATTCTTAAAAAGAGGCAATGGCTACAAACCTTTCTTGTATGATTTTCATGTAAAATGTGATTTTATAAAAAAACTGAATCCAATTACATCCATAATCTGGGGTTGGTTTAAGGACAAGTCAAATTTAAATCATTCGTGTCCTCTTGTAGTAAGTAAATGAGTGCATGTGTGTGCATTTTTTTTTTTTTTTTTTGTCTATTGAAAATGTAAATAATTTTGTTTCGCAGGAAGATTTTGAAATAAAAAGATTAGAAAACCGTTATATTCAGGACAAATTACAGGCACTGCCAATACCACCCGGTGACTATTGTTTTGTTTTGAACATAACAATGTACGGTAAATATATTTTGTATGGACAATATTGTGGTATAATATCTGCTTAAAATATATATGTGAACTAAGAATTTATTGCGTTTTTATACATTGAACAATTCGCTGGTTATGTTGTTATTTTTTAATTACGTGTTAGAAAATAAGATAATAAAACACAAAACCTTAAATATCCCAAAAGAGCAAATCATATGATTTATATAAAATTCATTTGTTAACATACAGTTTTACATATTGATATGAATGTATTCTTAATATTAAATTTGTTTCTTTCTCTCTCTCTTTTGCCAGCGATGAAATTAAGGCTGGCGAGAGCAAGATCTGACAAGGGTCATAAGCATGCAGCCATCTGGCGGTATTTTGACACGATCTATGGTAGGGTAGATTGTTCTCTGTGAGCATCTCACCAGAATCGCGCATTAGGCCCAGATTTGTCGATGAGTACACTGACGAGTCGAAGTCCTGGGTCGGGGGTGATGTCTCTATTCCCGCAAATGGGGTGAGAGTATCCTTTAGACTTCCAGACCACTGCAGTGTCTTATAGACGAATGTCTCAGCGATAAAGGGGTCAGTGGACTCGTTGATATACCACAGGTTATTCGAAGTTGATGACAGTCAGTCCGTAATCAGAGTGCACTAGATGGCTGGTGTGCACGCTAGGAGACTGGGTCTACCATTCAATGACTACTGTGGAAGTTGTCAGGATGAGCAAGAAGAGGAGACTGTTGAACATTTCCTATGTCAGTGTCCGAATCTTTCGGATATTTGAACTGTTTTCCTTGCCAGTCCGTTGTTGCATGCCATATTAGACCTGGCAGATATAAATGTCAGCAGGCTCTCTTCCTTCGTGCATGCGTCCGGTTGGTTCGTTTCGGGCCGCTACCTTCTATAGACATTTCAGTGGGATCAGTACTGGACCCAAGTGGACTGGACTCGTATATGACTACCCATTGTAAATAACTAACTAATTAGTTCTATTTTACTAGTTCAGTATTCAACTCATATTGTTCACTAAACTAAAGGAAACTTGCATTGAGTGCAAAAAGTGCCTTTGCATAGCAGGTACTTGAAATAACGAAACATTCTAACCTTGGAAACATAAAAAGGTTATTATTACCGATGAATTGACGTTACAGAGTATATTTGATAATCTAAATCTGCTTCAGCACGATCCTATTAGGGTATTTGAAGCACAAGAACTATCAATAAATGAAACTAATGATGTCAAGCGATATTAAAGTTTTTGGTGGCTAAAAAATACTAAAAACCTATCTTGATTCAGGATTTCAAATCAATATACTTTATGAATGATATTACGAAAAGGGGTTGCAACTAATATATACATTGATGACTCAAAAGTTGTCTGTGAAACTTCTCAGAGCAGTTAAGTATCAAACTGTCTCGAAATCTACCAAACTGTAGCAGTGTTCCACAATTGGACATTACTTTGAAAGAATTTACCTTAAAAATTACCGGGTATATCTGGTATTATGGATTATTTAAAAGTAAAATCTACTATGACCAAAGCTACTAAAAGATCCGTAGAGATTCTGTTCAGCACATTCAAATTGTTGTAAAATTCCGAGTGTTTCCAAATCAGATAGCGAAACATTTAACGTCTACTCTTAAGTAAATTCCTAGAAATGTGGACATTGAAGATAATTGCAGCGCAGTCACTTACCACCTTGGATTATTACCAGTCAATTAGGGACTTTGAAGGTACTCTTCAAAAAAATATAAAACTAATGTCACATGAATTGTTTCTCAAAATGAACGAAAACTTTGAGAATTCACTGCAATGTTAAAGAAACTCTTTAGAGGTAATAGCTGGAAATTCGTCTCTTAGTTTTTTATGCACAGAGACTAATGATCCATAACGTTTTCTGCAAATGCTGCAATGATAAAACAGAGAAATCGATAAAAAATTATTTGTGTCATTAATCTGAGTTTAAGTACTCATATTACGTGATTTAATACGATTTAACAAAAAAATGTTATCAAAGGAATAAGTTATATGCCTTTATTTTGTTAATAGTATGGCCGACGAAAATTGGACAGAAGGTAAGTGATTTTAGCAAAAATTTATTAAAATTGTTCCATGAGCTTGATATTTTAAAATCACAATTTTTTATTGATATCATCTGGAAATGTGTAATTAGATATTTTTAGTTATTTAAAGACTTGGTTTCAATTTAAAATTGTAGAGCATATTAGAACCAAACTTGGCCATCCATAATTTATTTTAGTTTTATTATTTTGTAAATTAAAATTTTCCAAATTAATAAAAACCTATCTAATCCATACTACAGACACAAAAGAAGCTGGGATTACACGATTATCGCGTGTGTAACAGCACGATGTGTAACCATGAGGCAACAAAAATGTTACAAATGTGCCAATATTTATTGTCTTCTAATGCGAGAATCAAAGTGAACAGAACGTATGAATATTTAAAATTTTTAATTTACTTTCATAATATAAATTGGAATAATTTTAATATTATTCAACAAAAAATTAAATAAAATATAAATAAAAATATGTCATTGTCGCTTTGGCGAAAATTGCATTATCTCAGCGAATACTCTTCCCATTTATTTTGTTTGCTACAAACAGTTAAAATTCTTTGTGTTTTTAAATCAAAAAAACATTTATTTTTTTAAATTTTAAGTTGATATGAATTGATTTTCATATGGTAGATAAAAACAATGAAAATTTAAAAATATTTTTATTTAATCCGTATGTGAGCTACCTGGTCGTACCTATTACGTTTTGAAACTGATTTTTTTTTCTTTTTTTTTTGTAGAAGTTGATAAACGTCATTTTTGAAACTTCTTGAGGGCTTCTAATTTTTAATATTTTAATAGTTTTACCCATCTGACGTTGCCAAGAAATCTACATACATGTGTGAGATAAATATCTTTTTTCACAATTCTATCCGTTTTTTCAATTTTTTTTTTTTTACATGAAATTGCTAAAGAAAAGTCACCAATTTTGATCGTGCTCATGTCTGATTTGACAGATAATTAGTTTTATCCTTCCGCTGAACGAATATGTTTGTGTATACGCTTGAACAACGCTGGGAAATATTGCGACATTACTTTGATCGATCGACTTACAGAAGATGCCGATTTTGCCAAAAAATCATTTCAGATGAAGCTCATTTTGATTTTGGCGGGTATGTAAACAAGCAAAATTGTCGCATTTGGGGCACAGAAAACCCACACGCATATATTGAAAAGCCGATACACCCAAGACGAGTCACTGTTTGGTGCGGATTTTGGTCCAGAGGCATAATTCGAAAATGAGCAAGGAGTGGCCGTTACAGTCAATGGCGATCGTTATCGGGCCATGTTGAACGAATTTTTGTTCACAAAAATTGAAGAGGAGGACATTAGCAACATTTGGTTTCAACAGGACGACGCTACATGCCACACAGCCGAAGCTACACTCGATGTTTTGCTCCCTGTTTCTGAAGATCGCATTATCAGGCTACTGCATGGCCAGCCGAGGCAGTCATTTGAATTTAATTTTTATTTTCCATTATTAACCGGAAGGATTTTACTTTCAAATAAAAAAAGAAATTTGAGAAAATATTCAGTAGTTTTTTTTTTATAGCATTTTCAAAAAAAAAAAAAAAAAAAAATTATATGGTGGACCCTTTAGTTCCCTTCGAGAGCGACATAACGAGTATAGCGATTTTCTAACTTTTCGATATCACTTTTGTGGTACGATTTCTCTTAAAATAGCCCTCAGTTTTAGCGATTACTTAAATTTCTTTCTAGCAAGCATTCTCTTGAGATCTGAATATAAGAAAAAGTCGCTGTAGGCTAAATCTGGGGAATACGGTGGGTGGGTTAGCAATTCGAGACCCAATTTATTAAATTTTGCCATCGTTTTCATCGATTTGTGGCAAGATTTTTGAGCTCAAGCGGTACTCACTTTGAACAGAGCTTTCGTATACCCAAATGTTCGAAAAAAATGGTAAAAGGACTACCATCTGATATCTTTACAATGTCAGCTGACTCGTGCACCTTCAATTTGCGATTGTTTATAACTAATTTGTGGATTTTGTTTGATGTTTTCTGGAATAACAGCCTCAATTGGGCGTCCACTGCGATCTGCATCATTTGTGCCGGTACGACCACGTTTAAGTTCAGCAATCCACTTCTGTACCATTTGTCTCAATGAAGCAGAGTTCGGATAATGCAAGCTACTGTTTAGTTTCCACTATATTTATTTATACACGTGTCGTTTAAAGGTTTGTACTTAATAAAAATCACATGGACAAAATTCTAGTAACGCCATCTATGTGTCATCCTACTGATGACAGTGTCGTGATAGCCTTTTAAAAGGTTAAATTTTAAGCTTCACTTTGTTAAAAGACATTTTTAAAATCGCAGTATTGTAATGAGCAATAATTCAAATAATTACCGTCATATTGCTTCTCTATTATAGAAAATGTTGTTGAAAAAAATTTTAAAGTTCACTGAGACAATGCTGCAACTGAAAAAATAGCAGCGAAATGCTTGTTTTTGATCTGATGCTCTGATAGTAACTCTTCCCGCGTTGCTGGGAGGCTTTGTGTTGTATACTTATAAAATGTATATCTCAAGGCAACTTATTTTTATATACATAGATAAGAATGCGTATTTAAAAGCTTTTACCAGGTGTGCTTTGTGCAATACCAGCTCTCAATCTCTCCCGTTTTTTGACTGATATGGATTAGATCACGAAACTTTAGTAGTTACCATTTTACACACATGCAAAATTCCATGTTTAGTATGAATGGGAGCTGCCGCGCCGACTTATTTAATCTCGTCTAGTTATGTACTGATAATGTGTCCTAGCCGAGAAGTTATTTAAACCAAATTTATAAACTTTTACTATTACCGTTCTCATGATATACAAAAATTAATAGTCATTTTGACGAAATTCAAAAACTTTTCCTTAAATGTTTTCAGGATATACAAAAATCAACATTTACATTGAATGGGAGGTACCATGCCCGCTTATCCAATTTCGCCCTAAGGCCATCGTCATTGTACACATAACTTTTCAAGTGAAAAAATCATAAAATGGAAAATATGGGGCATTTTGTTGATATTTGTATGGGAATATATAGCAGAATCAAAATGCCATATCTCCGGAACCACTGAGCCGATTTCGTGCAAAATTCACATTAACTTTCTTCAGACCATCTCCAACGTACTCTAATAATTTTGGTTAAAATTCTTTTCAACCCATGTTTTCTTGCTTATGTATTCACGGCCTTTTGGTGGACTGTTCTCATTTTTTTACTGAGTACATTATCCAAGTAGCACAATATTTAGAAAAATGGGAAAAATCGAATCAAAAGCTTAGAAAATAGATAGATACCATAAAAGCAAAAAATCTGACATTACATTCTTCGTGCAAATGCCCATATTTAAGTACTGTATGTTTCCAATGCTACTATACCTAAACCGATAAAGAAGAAGCAAGAAGAGGCGTCACCGACTTATCATGCGCTTGAAACTAAATTTTCCATTTGGTCTACATCACCTTTAGTTTTTTTATATATGGTTTATAATATCTGACTTAGCCGCCAGAGTGACTTTTTACAGACGGTGTAGAATGCATGGTAGATATCATTATTGCGTTTGTTTTCTATTTTTGCACATACGAACATAAATAAAGTCACCTCTTTAAATTATAAATTTGTGAAAAGTAATTGCCTGAAATATACGATTGTTTTTTCTAACTATTCCACGAGCGTTAGGTTTCACGACCTTTTTTTTATATAGTTCAAGAGCGATATAAAAAAAATATCGGTTGTAATACATCTTCCTGAATTCCCTCAGGAATTAACAAGATTTAAAATTGTTCTTTCTCCTTTATCTGCCTGAGGTTCCATTTCTATTCATTTTCCTTTATACACATATCCGTATATATGCTCATCTATAGTCTACACTTCCATAATAGTAACTCTGACGTTAATATGCATTAACACAATCTAAATATCGCGAAATACTACAGTTCTATCGGATTTGGTAGGTGATAAAGGAGTTTTATTATTATCAAATCGATAGCCGCAAATAATGGGTATCCATAATTCAGGTAAATGCTCTCTGGTTGACTTATGAACACCAGCATACAACCAAATACCAAAATTTGAATTTAGTGTATCTGCTCCGAAAGTTCCAAATACTTGTATATGGTTTTTAGCGACTACATTTCTTAATGTATAATTTTGTAATTTGAAATTGTAAAATTTCTAAATTTTTTTTTTTTGCAAAAATGCTTATTTTTATGATATTTTTGTGGAACTATCCGGGTACTTTGTGGGTCAAAATGTATAGTTTTTTGTCAGTCACATAAGGCTAAAATTAATTTAAAATATAAATAAAAACAAAAACAACTTTTTATTGTAAATATTGTTTTTTTGGTTTGTTTACCTTTGCGCACGAGCATATACATATTTGAGTCTCAAAAACAAATATTATATCACATCAGCTGGATTCTAGACAGATGTATGATGTCTGATAACATTTCTACAAACAAATAATTTTATGTAACAATTTCATTTATTTTTTTCACTGTAATTTATTATTGTTTGTTTATATATATGTATGTATGTATATAAAAAAAATAAATAAATACTTTGAATTTCACTTTAGGCCAATAGACAAAGTGTAGACAAGAAAAAATTCTCACAATTATGATCAGTGTTATTGTTTGTTATTATTTTATGTAGTTTATTAAAAAGGCAGAATCTCAATTATAATTTAATCTTTTAATATTTGAAAATAAAGTTACTTTTTCATTTCTAATGCTTCAACAAACATAATATGTACGTAAATATGTGTAAAAAATGCGTTATAAATTGCAAAAAAATATATATATACTTAGATATGTACGTATATATTTTGTACTCAACATCAAAAACATTATAATTGACGTCATCTATTGTAAATATTGTATTTAAATGATAAAAATGTAGTGATTCATTATATGGTATTCTGTCTGTATCATCATAAATAATTTTTATCATTTTTATTTTATTTTTCGAAAGAGTTATGCATAATGCGAGATTTATTATGTTTAAGATAATTTATTACGTATGACAATTTATAATTTAATTTTATTATTAATAATGATGGAAATAAAAGCTGTCTAGTATCGAACACCGTTTAACCGACTCAATTCAATTCAATTCAATTAGTACTTGGTTTTAATTGACAATTAATAATTATGTGATAGCTATTCGAAAAAGTTCGTTTCTTTTACTCGAAACTAGTTTTTTATTTTATTCGAAAAGAGCTTTATTAAACGAAATATGTGCCGTCTTAATCGATAACCTTCAGTGTAGAACTTCTGGGTTTCCTGAGCGTAAATTTTTTTCTTTTTAATACAGGCTGTCCGCCTGCAAGGTATATTACTTCTTTTTTGCCGCCATTTTGTCTTGACAGTTTATATTTGGCAATCGTAGCAAATTTATTATGGAAGAATATTCAGTAAGCCAACGTGTTTTAATCGTTAAAACAGCTCGCCCATGAAAACCCCAATTTTCATGAAAAATCATAATGAGTGACGAGTCATATTTTCATGTGAATGGTTATGTGAATTAAACAGAATAGTCGGTTCTGGACCATGGAAAACCTTCAAATTATTTATCAGTCACCTTTGCATCTATTAAAAGTGACAGTTTGGTGTGTAATTTGATCAGGGGGAATCATTGGTCTTTACTTCTTTGAAACTGAAATTGGCGTAACGGTAACTATCAATGGGGAGCGATATCGTGATATGATTAAAACCTTTTAACGCCACAAGCGCATGCTTTGGGCTTGACTAACATGTGGTATCAACAAGCCGGTGCCACATCGCATACAGCCAGCATTAAATGGAATTACTGCGAGACCTCTTTCCACAATAAATTATTTCTTTCCACAATTATTGATTTGACTGTTCCGGACTTCTTTTTGTGAGGATATCTGAAAAGCAAAGTTTACGCAAACAAACCAGAAATGCTGGAGCAACTCAAACAAAATATTCGTGATGAAATTAATGAAATACCACGTGAAATGTGTGAGAATATAATAAAAAATGTGCTCAAAAGGGCTCGCATTTGAAAGGCTAACAGAGGCGGGCATTTATCTGATATTGTATTCCATACATAATTGCCGATATTAAAGAAAACATTCATCAATATAAGATCCATTCTCTTTCATATAATCAAAAATTATAAACAAACAAAGTAGTATACCTTTCCGACGGACACCATGTATATCCAGCTTTCTTCAAGTGATATTTGTTTGGTGATGAATGTCTCGTTCCCTAGCAACGATCACACTTATATGTCGGTTTTTCTCAATTCTTTCATCGATGTTTTTGGTGATAAGTTGGCCAAAGCGAGTTGCATCTTTAACATCAAAAAAATTATCGAATGGGAGACTAGCAAATCATTTTTCTGCTGTGTTTTTAGTTGCATGATCGTCTCAATACACTTCACAAAAATTCTTCAGAATTTTTTTCTTTTTCTTTTTTTGTAACTGAAATTTTTCGAACACCCAATATATTTAGCCAGCGACTTGAACAAGTCCGGCCACTGTGCATCAACTTTTTTAACCTCTGCAGACTTTTTTACATTTTGTTTTGTGCATCACGGTTTAAAGGCGTGCTAATTTATTTAATAAATTAATTTGTACACAAAGTGAAGATTTATAGCAGGATGTTTTTTTTTTTTGCTTTTGAAATATCCGAAATTTTTAACCTTTTTCCAGACATCTTTAAGTAAAAAAGATAAATGAAATCCAGTTTCAAATAACGTCCAGGTCAACCAATTATGGTATAAAGATAACAATTTGCATTTCTTTTATTGCCTTATTTTCAAAATGAATTATTTTATCACTTGTTGATGAAAAGCTTTAGATTCAAATGCCAAACCAAACATCTGTAGAATGCATTGTATACTACAGACGACCGACAAAATAACAATAAAAAAAATAATTTCCGGAGGAAATGCGCATACTTAGCGATAATTATGGTAACAAAAAGAAAAAATAAAAATGAAAAATAATTAAAAAAATAATTTTTATATAAATATTTATTTAGGAGAAATCTCTACTGAAGAAAAAAGTGAATCATTTTATAACAGTTTGGCGTCAAATGACACTCCTGCAGCAAGTTATCAAGTGTTTGTAAAATTTATTATTAATTTATTATTATTTGTTTTATTTAATAATATTTTGCTTAACTTTAGTATTTTATGTATGTATATGTATATTTTTTTATATAAGAAAAATTTTAAGTTTCTCTATTATCTTATCAGACATCAGATATCTGCTTGATTTTCATTATGATTGTTTTTCTATGCTTACGACGAACCATGAATTGTAAATAAATGCAGAATTGAATCTAGAAAGTAACAAAATTATTAAAAAAACAGAAATTAAATTAAAATAAAAACTAGAAATGAAAAAATAGGTCTTGTTTTAGAACTTTATTCGTTAACCGCAATATCATAAATTTACAGTAAGATTAAAACAGAAGTACTTATCAGGGTTTATCAGTCGTTATTATTTGAGGCAAACTCAGTATCACGTCATAATCAGTGTGAGTTAGGGGAAAAGTAATTCATATTAATTTTGCACTGGGGTGCCTAAAAGCGATTTTTCGATACGAGACAATAAATTAATATGAATTATAGCGATCTATTTCATTAGATTCGAAACAATTGGCTCTGCTTACGTGTTGTCTTTAATTTTTTTCTATGACCTCCATTTGGGTGCTTTTGGACTCCAAGAATTAGCCCCCATGTTCCAAATTATCAAATTATTGGTCTACTGTAGCAAGTCTAAGGATCATAGGCCTGCCATCTCTCATTTAGTGTAGTGCTTGGGAACATTTTTTATCATTGATACCTACTTTTTTCCCTAGTAGACAGCATTGCCTCACCTTTATGTGATATTTGTGGTTGAAGTTATCATCGCTGTCAACTATTTTTAAAACGGTGACGGTGATCTAAAATCACATGATAGGGTTGGCTAATTAAGGTTTGTAGAAAAAATTTGGCTTGAAATTAATTCGTTGTGTCGGTGATTGTAAGGCATATGTCATCGATATATTGAAGCTCCATAACAGTAATATCCCTTACATCAATAATAGTCTAAAATTTATTTGTTAAAATATCTCAATAGCATTTTATATTCATCCACATTTCCATCCCTATTTTTGTAAAAATTACTCAAATCAAACAAGTAGACTACATAGCGGACTATGTATAAACACGTTTAGCAAGCAAAGTCTTCTCAGCAATTGCTCTTTGATTCTAAAGCAATAGAAATGGTCTTCATATAACAAGCTATTCTTCATGCAGACAAACCAGCAGATAGTTATTTGATGAATACGGTTAATCTGCACTTGAATAAATGCTCGGACGATATTAATTTATCCTTAAGCAAAATTTGCCATGTGGTGATTGTGAATAGAACAAATTGCTGAGAACGTCTAGGAATTTACAATTTTGAATCTTCATCAACAATGCGGACCACAGTTTTCACTTGAACGAGTACATTGTTTTTGCCACATGTAGCGAGCAAATCAATTAACATTTATGAAACAAAGTTTTAAAAGTGGTCTCAAAAGAAAACTTTGTTTAACTTATCCGTTGAACTGATGATAAGCGTGGTGTTTAAATACCCAAAAAGTGTGACTTAATAAACTTAAGTAATTAGCACGGTATCACCTTACTCACTATGGTCTTAGCTTATATTGTTGACAAAAGAATAACAAAAAATCAATTCTATGGCTAGAACAAGGATTTTAATTACACAAATTGACTGAAAACCATATAAACAGACTATGGTTTATCGTCGACCTGAAACAGCTGAATCATAATATAATTTGAAGCTCAGTATTTTACTTGAGTATGTATAAAGGATCTCTACCGGAAAGCCATCTGTCGTATGCAGTCTGAAATGCTCTAAATTACAGAGTAAAAGTAAAACCAGCAGTGAAATTTAATGGACGAGAACTACGCGGTGGAAATATGTCTTATAGGACAGAGATTTTTAGACATGGAAGCGAATCTTTGTAGGAATCCGAAGCAATTGAATTAGTATTGAATCAATTTCAGATATGTTTACCATGAGCCGCAGCCGGCTAGCGAATGTTAGGCACTTTTGCTATCTTCGAAGTATAATCTCGCCAACAATTAGACTTGGTTAGGTCATTAAAAGTTGTATCCACAAAGCACGTCAAACATTCGGCCGGCAAATCTCTTTAACACTAACGAAAAGCCCACCATACTCTTTGGTTTTTGAATACGGAACGCTGCCCCTTAAATATCGAGAGGGTGCTATTATTTATGTATCATTGTCCCCAAAAAACCTTTGCGAATCTTTTAACCAAGATTCGTTTCTAGCGGCGGACCAAGAGAGCAATTCAATCAACAACCAATCCATAAGACAACCGAAGAAGGAAAAGACAAATTAAACCGGAAACAGCAACAATCGGAAATCCTGAAAAGTAGTGAAAACAGTTTCACAAAATAAGGTCATGTCCATTAAATTTTTTGAGGTCCTATACTTGTTATAGAACCGAAGGGTATAGGTGTAGGTATGCATGGTAAATAACTTAAATGTTAAGACTATTATTGTTTAGTTGCAATCAAATTTTAACGTAAAATTAACTAAGTGAACAAGTTGGTTTCCCATTTTTTATTTTGAAATGTAAACTTCCAAATATCTTGGCAAGTCTGTGAGGGACCCATTGAACTTATTTGAATTATTTATAATTTCGCCAAAATAGATAAACAAACTTATCTATCGCACTCTCGTAATAGATAACAAGTGATAAGTTTTTATCAAATCTCAACAGAAGATTGGAAGAGAGAGATACAGATATTCTGCTGTATTTTCTTTAGATTTCATTCATTTTGTGCAAAGATGCTGATAAGAAATTTTGCATAAATAGCTGATTGTGCCGCGTTAGCGATTATAGTAACGAATTACTTTTCGAACTTAAACGATGACAACGAATAAAATATCCAGATTATTCCTATTGCTTGTGGTAAATTAAAAAGTTCCAAGTGAAAGTAAACAGAACAAAATCTGAAAAAGATTTCTAATAAGAAGTGCTCTCTAAGCTACAAAATTGGCAATATAAGTGGACAAGTGTGATTAAAGAAAATTCAAAATTAAATGCTTCATTATCATTGGATTTATCTCGTGTGTACAAAATCAAATTTTATTTTTCAAAATTTTTATTTTATTTTCGGTGATTATAAGACAAAACAAAAAAGAATATATTTTTTTTCACAATTTATTTAAATATGGATTTAAAGTAACAAATTAAATATAAATATTATTGGTCTTTTACAAAATAATTCGTGAATTATATTGGAATTAAAATAATGAATTAAATTACGCTAAAATATAGTCACTTGGAATATTACTGACTTGGATATCCTTTGAAATATATAATGCCTACAATGCAATTCCCTATGCAAGTTATCAAATATTATAAAAAAAAATTTTGAAATTAAATTAGAAATTTTTATGCTATAACTCAGTCCATATTTAACTACGCAACCAGTTTCAGCAACAGTCATTAAAAAACCACTCCGCTTCTCTTTTTCCAGCTTTCAGCCCTTGCAAGTAGTCAAGAACTTGTTGAACCATTTTCACCGGCCATTAACTGCAATGGCAAGGTAGCTGTTTGTGTTGGTCCTCTAATCTATAAGAGGTGTGTTAAAGCCGGCGATGGCGAATATTATGCTTCTGGTAATGCTATTCCATGTACGGCCAACTCTCGTTGTGTTAATGATGGTGTCGAGATATGTGTAAAACTGAAAACTTCAACGGATGCTCCGGTAACAGAAGCATATGTCAACTCTACTACAAGTGCTGCAATTGCAGGACTTCCAACTGAAGGGACTTTAACCACCTCGAATTCTACTGTATATTCAAGTAGCGCTCCTACAATTGAGCCATCTCCGTTACCCGTAGAGACTACTAGTGCACCCGTTCTAGCAACTTTAGCTCCTGAATTACCTGTTGAAACAACAAATGTTCCTGCTGAAATAACAACTGATCCTAACTTACCATGGGAAACTTTAGTTGGATCTTCGGATCCTGTTCACACAACCGTTAGTTCGGTTAATCCAACCACCAATCCCGTCAATCCAACTGATCCAGTGGCTACAAATACACCAATTGATATGACGTTAAGTCCAGTGGAGCAAGATGTAACCGTTAATCCGACATCAAGTGTTGTTGAACCAGTAAATCCAACATTAGGTCCTGTTGATCCCACATCAGGTTTCGTAGATCCAAATGCCACAGCTGATCCGACATCAACTACAATTGATCGAACATCAGGTCCAGCAGATCAAACCACTATAGTTGCTTCCACATCAACTCCAATTGCTCCCACATCTGGATTGGTCGACCCAACTGACCCAGTTGCTACAAATACACCTACAGATACAACTTTAAGTCCAGTACAACCCATCGAACCTATAGATCCAACACCAAGTCCAATTGATCCAGAAATCCCTAATACTACCATTGATTCAACATCTGTTCCAGTTGATTCTACATCTGTCCCAGTTAATCCAACATCTGGTTCAGCTGTTCCCACATCTGTTCCTGAAGATCCAAATGCTACACTTGCGCCAACATCTGCACATTCAACAATTAATCCCACCACAGGTACCATCGATCCTGTAGATCCTACCGCTCCAGTAGATTCGAACGCTACAGTAGATCCTAACGTTCCTGTAGATCCAAATGCCCCTGTAGATCCCAACGCTCCTGTAGATCCTAATGCTCCTGTTGATCCCAATGCTCCTGTAAATCCCAACGCTCCAGTAGATCCTAACGCCCCTGTTGATACAAATGCACCTGTAGATCCCAAAGCTCCTGTGGATCCCAACGCTCCAGTTGATCCAAATTTACCTGTGAATCCCACTGCTCCTGTAGATTCAAATGCACCTGTAGATTCCAACGCTACCGTGGAGCCCAATGTTCCCGTTGATCCAAATGCACCTGTAGATTCCAACGCTCCTGCAGATCCAAATACACCTATAGATCCCAATGCTCCAGTATATCCCAACGCCCCAGTAGATTCCAACGCTCCTGTGGATCCCCACGCTCCTGTAAATCCTAACACCACTGTTAATCCCAACGCTCCTCTGGATCCCAACGCTCCTATAAATCCTAACACTTCTGTTGATCCCGAAGCTCCTGTAGATCCCAACGCGCCAGTAGATCCCAACGCGCCTGTAGATCCTAATGCTCCTGTTGATCCCAATGCTCCTGTAAATCCCAACGCTCCAGTAGATCCTAACGTCCCTGTTGATACAAATGCACCTGTAGATCCCAACGCTCCTGTGGATCCCAACGCTCCAGTTGATCCAAATGTACCTGTGAATCCCACTGCTCCTGTAGATTCAAATGCACCTGTAGATTACAACGCTACCGTGGAGCCCAATGTTCCCGTCGATCCAAATGCACCTGTAGATCCCAACGCTGCTGCATATCCAAATGCACCTATAGATCCCAACGCCCCAGTAGATCCCAATGCATCTGTAGATCCCAACGCTCCTATTGATCCCAACGCTCCTGTAAATCCAAACGCTCCCGTTGATCCCAACGCTCCTGTAGATCCAAATGCACCTGTTAATCCCAACGTCCCAGTAGTTCCCAATGCTCCTGTGGATCCCAACGCTCCTGCTGATCCAAATGCACCTGGCGATCCTAACGCTACCGTGGATCCCAATGTTCCCGTTGATCCCAATGCTACTATGGATCCCAGTGCTACTGTAGATCCAAATGCACCTGTAGATCCAAACGCTCCTATAGATGCCAACGCTCCTGCTGATCCCAACGCTCCCGTGGATCCCAACGTTCCTGTAGATCCAAATGCACCTGTAGATCCCAACGCTCCTGTTGATCCCAATGCTCCTGTGGATCCCAACGCTTCTCTAGCTCCAAATGCACCTGTAGATCCCAACGCTCCCGTCGACCCCAAAGCTCCTGTTGATCCAAATGCACCTGTAGATCCCAACGCCTCTGTTGATCCAAATGCACCTTTAAATCCCACCGCTCCTGTAAATCCCAACGCACCAGTAGATCCCAATGCCCCTGTTAATCCCAACGTCCCAGTAGTTCCCAATGCTCCTGTGGATCCCAACGCTCCTGCTGTTCCAAATGCACCTGGCGATCCGAATGCTCCCGTAGAGCCCAACGCACCTGTTGATTCAAATGCACCTATAGATTCCAACGCTCCTATTGATCCCAATGCACCTGTAGGTTCCAACGCTCCTGTTGAGCCAAATGCACCTGTTGATCCAAACGCACCTGTATATCCCAATGCTCCTGTAGACCCCAATGCTCCTTTACATCCCAATGCACCTGTGGATCCCAACGCTCCTGGTAATCCAAATGCACCTGTAGATCCCAACGCCCCTTTAGATCCCAATGCTCCTGTTAATCCAAATGCTCCAGTAGATCCAAATGTGCCTGTAAATCCAAACGCTACCGTAGTTCCCAATGCTCCTGTTAACCCAAATTCGCCTGTAGATCCTAACGCTCCTATTGATTCCAATGCTCCTGTGGATCCCAACGCTCCTGCTGATCCAAATGCACCTGTAAATCCAAATGCTCCCGTAGAGCCCAACGCTCCTGTTGATTCAAATGCACCTATAGATCCCAACGCTCCTATTGATCCCAATGCTCCTGTAGGTTCCAACGCTCCTGTTGAGCCAAATGCACCTGTTGATCCAAACGCGCCTGTAGATCCCAACGCTCCTGTAGATCCCAATGCTCCTTTACATCCCAACGCACCTGTGGATCCCAACGCTCCTGGTAATCCAAATGCACCTGTAGATCCCAACGCCCCTTTAGATCCCAATGCTCCTGTTAATCCAAATGCTCCAGTAGATCCAAATGCGCCTGTAGATCCTAACGCTCCCGTAGATCCCAATGCTCCTGTTGCTTCAAATTCGCCTGTAGATCCTAACGCTCCTGTAGATCCCAATGCTCCAGTAGATCCAAATGCGCCTGTAGATTCCAACTCTCCTGTGGATCCAAATGCTCCTGTTGATCCTCATGCTCCAGGGATCACTCCTGTAGATCCAAATTCAGCCCATCATCGCCCTAACGGACCCTCCAATACAGATGGGCCAAATTCAGAGGATGGAATCCACAGTAATGGGCATAATAAGCCAGATAGACCTGGCAGACCCGGCCGTCCAAACAAGCCAGAGAAACCAGAAACTGCTGAAGCTGAGTCAACGGAATCTAAAGAACCTGTAAAGGAAAAACCTGTCTCTAATGAAGATATCTCTCTAGAAGATAAGTCAAAGGAAAGAAAGGAAAAAGAAGAGAAAGAAAAGGAGAGAAAAGAGAAAGAAAAAAAGGAGAAAGAGAAGAAAAAGGAGGAGGAAAAGGAAAGGAAAGAAAAAGAAAAGGAGGAAAAGGAAAAGAAAGAAAAAGAAGAGAAGGAGAAGGAAAGGGAAAGTGAGAGGAAGAACAGAGAAAAAAAAGACTCAAGTGAGAAGAGTGACGAGAAAGATGTGAAAAAACAGGAAGAGGAAGCAAGGAAGGAATTGATTAAGAAAATCGTTAAAACAGTCAAAAGTCATAAATGCGATGAAGACGATATCTATCCCGACGTAAGAGACTGTAAGAAATATTATCGTTGCATTGAAAAGTCCGAAAAGAGCAAATTTGTTCACTTGCACTGTGACGACGACAAGCGATTCGACTTCAAAGAAAACAAATGTGTAAGAAAAAATAAAGCCCACTGTTTACTGAAAGACGACTAAGCCTGTAGATATCATTGCAATAAAATGAACCCATATATATACATTCATATAGCGGAATAACTGTATATTTTATAAACTTTATTTAATTTTTTTAATTGGTGTGTATATATATAATTACTTCCTATTAAACCTAAAACTTTATATTTATTTAACAAAAACTAAAGAAATTATTTAATAAAATTCACAAAAAATTATTCGATAAATTATTGCAAACAAGGATATTTTTTATTTTTTATTTTATTTTTTTAATAAACGTTTGTATTTTTAGGTAAAAGTTTTTAATCAATTACACTGCTCAACACAAGTTTTGTTTCCCTTAATTTTATTTGAGTTATTAGATATTTCTATGGCCTTAACTATGAAAAAAAGACTGGAAGATTGCTAACAGCTTTTTATTTTGAAGTATGCTGTTTAATAAATTTGGCTAAAAGATACAAAACATTAATACAAAATTCCTACTGAATACAATCAAATCATGTTTTATAAGATTTTCTTCAATGAATGACTGCCATCATATGAGTCCCACCTTCCGAGTTTACTCTCTTACATTTTCGTAATAAACTGATGAAATCTTTCATTCAGTTCCTCGCCAAGATTTTGTGGAAATCGGTCTAAGTGCGAGTGTAGAAATTGAAGTTTTACGCTCATGTTGTTCCCTAGCTTATGCAAGTTCTATAACATGTACTCAACAATCTCGACTATAAGACTTCTTTTTGCCCAAAAAATACTCATAACCAAAACAAATGAACTCCAAGCTTTGAATTCGACTTCAGTCATTAATTTGACAAAATTAGAGTCTTTTGCAATCTGCCTAATCTGTCCCATCAATAATACCCATGGCTTGACTTGATTACGTCATTTTATTTTTAAGTATTGGCGAAACGCAGTTTTTATTAAGTCCGACAAAGGTATTCGATAATTTTCCTATATTCACTACAAATATAGCAAAAACCGTTTGGATTAAGCACATAACATATTCTTAACGAAGCTATATCTACATAATCAAGAAAATATATTTTATTGACCAATAAAAAACAAAATTTTAGTAAAAATAGTTAGTGAGGGTATTCAGCTATTACTCAAAAACAAAAGCTGTTGGAAAAAATCTGTTGCCGTATCTAAAAAATGGTCCTGACTCTGGCTAACAAATTATATGCTTATTTAACGTTTAATATTCTCACGAACTGGATAAGCTTCAAAGTTTCGCAGTCCTAAACCTAGCTGTAGCTTGCGGCTAGAGCCCGAGTAGTTGAATATTAATAACTTGACAGAATATGCGGGAGAGACTGCTAAAGATAATAATATAGAAAACCACCGAATAACACAAAAAGTTACCAACATAAGCTGCAGTATTTATTTGCTGCTTTGACAAACAAATCGTAAACTAATCACATCCAAAGCAACACAATTTGGAGAGCTGAGCGAATCACTACTTTACTCTGTTTCAAGTGAACCGAATGCACGATATTTCTGCTATTGTAATCACTTCATAAAATGATAAACGGAAATTAAACGATGCCATCAATTACGTCAAGAACAACGATGTTCTGGAATTGACTAATATACACTCCAAACTAAAGCCAGCACAGGAAACCAGACCCAACCTCCTGAAGAACACCATACAGACGTTCTAGAAAATATATTATACATAAATGCAATGAACTAGGAGAAGGGATATTCACAAGTCATCGACCGTTTTTAAAATAAATATCTCTTTGGAGCTATCAATCCGGGTAAGAGCAACGAACAAGTAGCAGCTCAGTCCACACAAGTCATTTGCGTATGACAAAAAAAAACCCACGAATCGTTATTGACTGAATCATTGTTGAGTGGCATTTGCCATTTTATCTTTCTTTTATTTTGAAATCGAGAAGGCTTTTAAGGCGCTCATGAGGTGTATGATGATAGCACCAGTCTAATAATTTCTATTAAAGCTGGGGTCAGACAAGGACTTGCTCTTTACTTCTATTTACTGTTGTTCATCGTAAGTATCAGCTATGTGTTGCAACGATGTCCAGGGCTATAATACAAGACTAAAAGACCTTACAATTTAGAAGAAGCTGGATTCTGTACAGCATCTAGTCATCTGTACCATAAAGTTTTCGGGTACAAAAATGCTTTAAAAACTCAATGCTCCCCTAAGAATAAGTGCTGAATTCAAGCTAAGGCTGACGTCTGACGGTCCTCTACGAAAATAATATTAAATAGAATCATAAGATTTACATATTTCATCATTACTTTCTTCTTATGTTTCACAATAATCGGCTTGTCCAAAAAAGCACACCAGATCGATTCATCTTGTGCTAGTTGGCGCAAGTTTGAGATTCTTAAGGCCGTCAGCTTCTGCACCACTTAAGTTTTTATAAAGATGTTTTCCCGCTATCCATCGTGGGGTCTACCTTGCCGGAGTTTCTACATTCATACTAGAGAAGTTGCTAAGAATTTTGCCTAAAATACTTCCCTTCATGATTTTTTTATTCTCTTTCCTTACAATCACGAACAAACACATAAAAGGTAAGAAAGTGTTCAACTAAATTGAAATTCTCAAAAGCTGTGACAGAAATTGTTCTTTGTTTACACTTTTTTTGATTTGAATGATGAAAAATTACTTTGAAAGTAACTTTAGTGGAAAATTTGCCGTTCTAAAGCTTTTGCCTTTTGTTAAGGACAATCATCAATTTCGTTTAGTTTTGAATTTTTTTGTTTTTTTTTTTTTCTTATTTTATTATTACTTCTAAAGGTTAAAGGATTTCTTTTTATTTAAACAACATTTCAAAGCCCGTTTAATAGTAAAACAGTAGCAAAAGCGTGAATGCTCTATGAATCCTTCGATATGTCGCCATTTTCTATTACTTACCACATGCAGGGAGTAAAAACGCTGAAAGACGCTATAAAAACGAAAACAAACAAATTTGAGAATCCGAAAGGAAAAGAAAATTTCATTTTTTATTTTATCAATTTGAGTTGGTAAAGCAAACAAAAAAAAATATTCATTTTCTCAACACAAAGAAAAAGTCTATAAATAAATGATGGAAAAGAAGAAAAAAAAAAACAAAAAACAAAAAGAAAAAGAAATACATACAGGCCTTTTGAGATACATTTACAGATTTATCGTGAATTTGTTTCAGCATCAGTGAAGCTAATTTTATGGTGAAAATTGTTTAAAATGCTTGCAGAGAAGCAATAAAAGTAGATTTAAACGTTCAGTGATTCATATGCATGAAAATATAAATCAAAATCAACTGTTTATTACACGTACAACCTCTTGACGGCATTAATAAAAATAAAAATACTGAACAGAAGCGATGTTCCAGCCAGATTTAAATTAGGCATTGATTTAAAATCTTTTTTTTTTTCTTCTGAGCATTAATCGACTTTACACAGCGGGGTTATGAAAAAGGATTTTGTTTGGTATAATAACATGACAGTTTTGACATTTTTCTTGATGGCATATCAATAATTGAAGCTTTGACAACTATCAGAAGAAATTTAATTTCTCTTGAAAAACGCATTTAACGCATTTTCTTCTGAGACCGCTGTTAAAAATATATTCAATGAATTTTAGTCGACTGGCTATATTTCTTATCTTATATATAAAAATGAATGTGTATTTGTACGTTTGTGGGTTTGTGCCTTATGGACAGCTAAACCGCTGAACCGATTTTCTTGAAATTTTTACACTATATCTCTGTATATCTCGAATGAACTATAGGCTGTATAAATTTTAAAAATTCCAGCTGGGCGATGCCACGCCCATAAAAGGTGTATATTATTTGTCAACATCTTTAAAATTGTAACAGAAATATTCACTAAATTTGGCCCAAAAAGATGCATAGTCACGGCAAATCATCAGTCAAAAACTGGATTGACTTCATAGTTAACACAAATCATCACGAAAAGTGAACGGCAAATCATCAGTCAAAAACTGGATTGACTTCATAGTTAACACAAATCATCACGCAAAAAGTGAACGGAATTGTGCAAGTGGGTGTTGTACTTCCATGCAAACTAAATATTAATTTCTGCTTTTTAAGAACGGTTAAAGCAAAAGCCTCAGTATTTGGTCTAAGTAGCTTCATGATCAATGCAAATCACTAGTCAAAAAGTGGTTGGTAGAGCGGTACCTCCCATACAAAGCAAATATTGATTTTTGTATATTTTGAAAACGGTAATAGTAGAAGTCGATAAATTAGGTTCAAACGAAGTCGTAAACAATATAAATCATCGGCCAGTAACTGGCAGAATCAGATAAGTGGATATGCGTCTTCCATTCATACAACGGCAACAATTTAAGTAGCGTTATGTATCCACATGAGCCAAAAATCGGGTATTGCAGAAACACACTTGATAAAAGCTATCCGTATATGTATCTTATATACAAAAGTGAATGTGCGTTTGCCTGAAGAATGTATACAGCTAAACGACAGACTTTACAGTGTCTTTTTGGAAGGAACTATAGGCTACATCAAATGTTTGGATTTGGACCGGAAGATGGAAGAAAGGTAAAAAATTTGACTAAAATATCATTTAGGATAAGCGAAGCAGCTCGGGTTTTGTCTAGTAATTTCTATAAGGAACATAGGACAGCAACAAAGATCTTCCATATTTCACTTCAACTATGTCCTTAAGTTCTTATTTCATATTCCAGCTGCATTTTTCGCGTAATAGTTGGTTCAACAACATGTCTCTGGCTCCAAACGGTAGCAATTCTGATAATAAAGTTCGACGAATATTTGAGTCTGTGCCCAATCCGCTACAAATCTCCGTCCGAATGAGAATTTGGAGGGTGGTGTGCTGATCTTACGAAGGCAAATGTTCATAAAAACTTTAATCTTTTTCCCACCTCGATAACATAAAGGAACGCAGACTTCATATTGGAGTTCAAGATTCTAAGTTTAGTGTTAGTCGACTTATGTTCTTTATGTTCCGTGTTCGTTTCGAACGTTAACCATCATAATATCGGCTGTTTTTTTATAGTTACACAAGTTTAAATAATAATAAAACAAAGAAATATATATTTAGTATCAATGAAACGGACTTTGTTGAATAGAAAATTTTATAACATTAATGTTAAAATATAATTTGGTCATGTGGCTAACGCGGCTGGCGCGTGCAAAGCACAACCTGGAACACCAATTTTCCAAAAAATTGCTCAGCATATGGAGCCGTATTTCGCCAATAACTCTTCGAATGTTGATTTGCACGTGTTCAATGGTCTCTGGTCAATCGACGTAAACAAGTATGTTCATATAACTACAAAGAAAATAATCCAATGGGATTAAATCACACGATCTTGGTGGCCAGTTATTTGGATCATTACGTGAAATTACTCTTTCATTAAAAGTTTCTTTGGGTAAATCAATTGTAGCGCGCGCTTTGTGGAAGCTTAATGTCAGCAGATTGAGGTACGAAAAAATTTGTTATCTTGTCCCTATACCGATCATCATTGACAGTAACATTCTGACTGTCAACATTTTTGATGACATATGGACCAAAGACTCCGCCAGCCTATAAATCGCACCAAACAGTAATTTTTTGTGGATGTAATATTGTTTCGACAAAAGCTCGTGGATTATGCGCACTACAAATGCGATACTTAAGCATATTTACATATCCCCTCAACCAAAAATTGGCTTAATCGGAGAACAAAATCTTTAATATTGAAGTTTGACGCACAGAACCATTATTTTTATAAAAAAAAAAATTAAACAGTTTGCAATCGCTGCCAACTTAACAAAAAGCAACGATTAGCAGTTAAATCGGTTGTCAAGTATAGCAGTGTTGCCAACTCAAAGTTGTTAACCTCTAAAAAAAACAGTTCTAGTCACTTTGCCTGTAGCAGGGAAGTATTTTTCTCTCTGTTTGCCTGTGTATTAGGACTTCAGGGTGTATGATCCGTTCAACTGATTTCAGGCATATTGCTATAACATCACATTTTGAGTGCTTATATTTTGTTCATTGAGGCTACTGATAAAGTCCAAGTGCCAACTGCCATAATACCATCCGTCTTGCCCCCTCTAAATTGCACATAAACCATCGGTTGTTGTATTTGTGCAACCCAGTCACACAAAGTTAATTACAGAATAGCAGTTGTCAATTTGTCGAAGTCTTCTATATTATGGTGAATGATCATTTGAATTATGTATTGAAGCTGGCCGACCGTTTACTTTCTTTTTCAAATTCCCTGAATTCATTTAAGAACAATCCACTAATTTTTCGAGAAAAATTATCTCTTTATATGATGCCATTTTTTTCCTATTAATGAAATAACAAGAAAATTTATTGAGAATATATTACGCTACCGGAAAATGTTGGCAATTAAAGTATATCACTTTACTGCTGATTTGAACATCACTAAATGTGGTTTCAATAAAACTGAGTCTCGTCTAAATAATTTATAATAATACATAGTACATAATACAGCTGTGAACTGGCCGAACAAAACAAGCAATTTAAAAATAACGAATTATTTTATGTGGCCATCTCCATATAGAGTTTAAATCAAATCTACAACAAACTAACTCAAAAACAGAGACGTGCGTAATAAAATAGACCATTTTACCAAATGTGAACCGACATCTGTATGTTTGGTCTATATGGTTGGATATCTGCCTGATATATCTTTTGATTTATACGGGTAATTGCCAAACATTCCAGGTGACGAACATCACCGTGACATAACCGTGACAGGCGCTGGCAATGGTGAATCATCGATGATTGACGATGAATTTTTTTTTTTTTTTGGTGTCTTTCTAAAGAAATTGTCAACATTTTCAAAAATTACAAAAGTTGACTTGGTCTTGTCGGCATCCGCTTATTATTGTGTTCTCCTAAGCAGAGTAGGCAACTCACTGGCAACACGGGTGGATTTAAATGGGGGTTACATCTAAAAAAAAATTCGGGTGGGTTTTTTTATTTCAAAGTTTTATTTACAACAAAATAAGTGTACTTTACGTATTTGGACTACAAATTTTTTTGTTCCGTTTTTGGATCTCAAACAGATAATGAAATAACAAATTTATCAAATCATTGCTTACATCTTTTCTCCACTTTTGAGCCAATTTCCAAATCCCGTCTCGAAAAACCTGCTAGTCATTTAAGGCACTCCAACTTTGAAGCCGATTTTGTATTTCTTCAAAGGAAATGATTCTGTGACATATTAAAAGTTAAACTAATATCTCCTTATACACCCTAGATAGTTTCTGCAAATGTTGGCCGTAAATCGAAATGCCTATAAACGATGTGAATACGTTTTGCATTTGCTGTCCTTACACTTTTTTTTTTTAAACGTAGAACGAGGTAAATTGCGCTTAAAGCGAATGTGTTATGTAATATACACAAGTAGTTATAACGAAATGCCATGCAAAGAAGGCTTGTATAAAGAGGTTTGAGTCTATGTAACCGTCGCAACAACCGACAGAGTAATGTTCGGAGAATACGGCGGATGTGGCATTTGACCGTTTCTAATAATTGTTTTGAAACTTTCGTGACATAAGATCGGTTGTTATCATGTCTGTCTTTATATTCGAGTCTGTCATTATATTCTGTCTGCTTGTCTTTATATTCAAGCCGTTTTTGTCATAGCGCATAATTCAAACGAAGTATTTGCAGTCTGCTAAGATTACCCAGTTTTAGCAGCTCACAATGATGCCTTAATCCCACCAAGAGTGCAAAATTGCAGTATAAATACTGTAACAACGTGATTGTATAAAAAAAAACAAAAAGTATCGTCGACTTAAACGAAATTTGGAAGCATTTACAAAACCCAATAAAACTCAAAAAAAAAAAAACATCAAAAACCAATAAAACTCGGTGAGCTTTTGCCCACCATGGTCCTAACAGACATTATCATCAAGAATAATTTGTGCTTTATTCGTGAATGGGGTGGTGTAGCAGCATGTAGTCGACTCGTAACAGACAATGTCGCTAAATTTTATTTAATTTTAAAAAAACAAATTTCTTGTTTATAGAAATAAAAATATATTTCAGTCATTAGTGTACCTAATGTTTGCTAACCAAAACGTTATAAAAAAATTACTCTTTAATTTCTTTATTCTTATCGTAACCAAATCAGTGTTTAAATACAAACTAAACTGTGGCTGTTAACACATCTTCAACATTTTTAAATCACCCCTTATTTGAGATAAAGTGGTTGAATTTGCTAACGATAAAAATTCTTAACTCATCATAGTTCACTGCTATAGCAACGAATGCTATCACCGGCTTATAGGTATTTCGAATACTCATTTGTAGTTACAAATAATTTAACGAGCACATTCATGCAAACTGAATTCCTTCTTTTGTCTGTGCAAATGGCGTATGAATATTGTAAGTCTACGCATTATTTATGAATTTGAATTTCGTGCACTAATAAAGGAAGACAACGAAAATCTCAAATTACCATAGTTTTCGTAACATATTGTTTTGGAGCATATTTTGTAAAAGGACTTGTACGAATACTTTTATGGTTTTAATTTTAAATTAATTAAAAAAAAAAAAAAAATATTGGTTAAACAAACAAAGATAATATTAAAGTAATTTCATTTACATATATTTTCTGTAATCTTTTCACAAAAAGCGACAAATGTTCCATCCAGCAGGCAGCGGAAAAATAGACCGCTTTCATCAGCATTATATATTTGCGTTTCCAATAACCCCATTTCTACGATTTTTGCACGAAATCTGTGTGGAAATTTAATGACCTCACCGACATCACTCGAAAGTATTTCTTCACCAATCTTTAAAAACCGTATTCCATGACGGGGTTTAAATTTGGAAAACCATCTATCGCTTGCAGTAAATGCGTTTTCATTTTTATCGAGGTACACTTCGCTAAAAATTAACTTAGCTTTTGCTTTTAATATAGGTGCTGTCAGAGTGTTCTTTTCACGTTGATTTTAAGGCCACTTATAAAGGCGCTTTTCCATTTCTTCATATTCCGCCTTATGCAAAGAATTTTTTTTTTGCTTCCTGATAGGTGCTGGTACTGTATCAATTATTTCTTGTGTTTTTGACTTTATGTAGCTGATGGATTGTTTTGTCAAATCTTGAGCTAAACGATTACCACTTACGCCTTCATCAAGTCTTTTTTAATATATTAACCTTGATATTCAAAGATAAAGTATTTTTTACGTTTATTTGGCATTTTTTCAAATTTCACACGTATGAATATGATGAAATTGTACAGACCACGAATAAATGAGCGAAAATAAATAAATAAATAATAATAATAATAATAATAATAATAATAATAATAATAATAATAATAATAATAATAATAATAATAATAATAATAATAATAATAATAATAATAATAATAATAATAATAATAATAATACAACCAGAACCTCCTGTTCTAATTTCAGAGCGTCCCATACATTTGTTCTAATTTCTGGACAGTTCGAATTTGTGACAGTTCGAGCTTGTGAGACTCTACTGTAAATGTTTGTACCATTTAAGTATTTACGATGATCTCAATTTGTTACTACAGCGACGTTCTCGACTGGGATTTGTCCGTCTACCACCAGAAACGTGGAGACATTAATTTACATCCCGACGAGATTCAGCTTGTTCAAGAAATGAAGCCCTGTCACCATCGGTTACGTCGTTCGTTCTGTTATCATAGAGCTTAATAAAGGAAACCACAATATTATTTAAGGAAACAGATTGACTGAGTTGTTGAGAAAGAAATTATAATGATTTTTTTTATACCATATTTGTTTGCTTGAAATTAAACCATTACCTCTTTCAATATGAATATTTTACTCTGCATAAAGTTTAATAAAAATATTTTATAATTTTCTTCATCATCAACAACATCAACAATATTATGGTCTCTATAGACATGAACTAACCACCACATTACCATTATAAACATTAGAAAGAGTAAAAGTAATTGTAGTTCTTTAACCATAAAGACATTGAATATTATAAAATATGGACAAAATGCTATTATAACTCCATCTTCAGTATAATTGGTTCCATGACCATAGTTTGGCAAAATTTTCAAATATAATTTTGTCTTCTTCTATTTTCGAATTGTTAGTGTTAATGGGTGTTCAACAAGAACACTCCATATTCAATGAACGAAAAAAGCAACTTAAATATCCTTTTTAAAAAGACATTAGCAAAGAACGAAATTTCTTCGTTATGGCATTTAAAGGATTTACTTAAAATGTGATAAAATGTCAACGTGACCTGAATACATAAATAAGTGAGAGTTTTATAGCCAAGAAAGAAAAAAAAAAACTGAAATGAAAAATGCAAACGTATGTACTCGTACAAGTATAAACATAGTTATGCTCGAAAAACCCCCGACGGCAAAATTTGAATTAAAAAAAGCAAAAATAACAGCGAAAATATTTGTATTTTGTAACACAAGAAGCAAAAATATTTGTTTGTATTTTGTTAAGTGGAATTTTCAGTGTAAAATATTCTTAACCTTTAGCTGTTTATTCTCATTTTTTGTAGAAGCAGTTGAGGGCGTAAAGAGAGCAGAAATGTTTAAATGCCTTATGGACTGTCAAACTTTGTGGTAAGAACTATGCCATGTCAATGGAAGTAGACACTCACTGAGTGAGCAACAGACTTAAATTTGCCAACCCTTTATTTTTAACGACAGATGACAACCGGTGCTCGTACCTACATAGTAAACCTTTAGCTTTTTACAGCCGTAGTTATTTTCTGTTTAATACGAGTGAAAAAATCTCCAACTTTTGTTTTAGTATATTATAAAAGTTTTCGAATTACGCCGTTCACATAGCAACTTTGTATTCTCGTTTATTGTTCTGTTATTAGCCGTTATATTACGTTTGAGATTAATAAAAAATTTAGGATCACATTGATTGATTCATGGGATAATTGAAACTGAATTACAATTTATTTGATACGCTCTTAAAATGTTGTATGAGCAATTGTGTAATTTGACTCATAAATTTTGTCATAACGTGACATTACACAGTTCATATTTGAAAGTAGAATATAAGATTTTCCGGAATTTTTGTTATTTTCCGCAACAATTTGCTTTATTGCATGAATCACAATTATTTGAACTTAATCCGAGAGTAAGAACCGTATAAATTTTCTTTCATTAACGCACTTAGAGCTAAGTTGTATATTTATTTTTTCATATACATCGCTATAGTTATATATAACTACTACCTGACCGCCATGAGATAGGCCTGTTAATTTAACTTTAAGCGAGAATATCAAATTTCTAAGTATTATAGTTGAAGTAACTCTAGAATTAATGCTTTAGTTCAATAACATATTATTCTCTGATTTAAGGACGAAAATAGAGGTTTTTTACTCCAAATGAAGTAGACCTTTGCTATAAACCTGGAAGGAATGAGTCATACTTCAGCTTCGTTAGGAGTGTTGGTTGACTCACGTAAGTGAACTTATGAACTGGATTTTAAGCTTTCATGTGGGGTATTCTGCCAATTTACTTTTTAAAAGAACTTTTGGATTTTCATTTGAATTCCGATTTAATATAACAAGTCGTTTGGTCTTGCATAATTTCAATACTTGTTTTATTTTCACTGCTGTTAATTCGTTTCTTGTACATCACTTGCATTAACTGATTTCATAGAAATTTTCAACTTATTTTAATAAAATTTGTTTGACAAAATAATATGCATAACAGTTTGTCTGGTATAACAAAGAGGAGTGCTTCAAATGAAACAAACTCTCTTATTTAAAATACGATACAAAAAAAATAGATACTTTTCAACGAAAACATGATTTTATGCAAATACTCTTCCACTCTCCTCATATCAATGACAGGAGCTATTTAAGGCAATGTAAAGTGTAGCCAGACACAAAGGCAGACAAAAAGAAAGATACAACTTTCATTGGAATTCTCTAAAGTCTTCTTTATGTTGATAGGTTTATTGGTGGTAATCTCTGCCAATATTCTCGAAAGTTATGAATATAAAAAAATTTTTTGTTTAATTTTCTCGTTTCATTTGATGTCGATTTCATGCTACAAAATACGTTAAACATTGGTCTGTTCTCCGGCTGTTCTTTGTTAACAACTTGTACTTGCACAAGTTTGTGGGTAATCTTTTGGGATATGATTTGGAAGTATTTCATTTTAATGTGTAAGGCTTGACCAGCAATTTAATATTGATTTATGATTACGTGTTGATTAATGTACTGATTTATTACAAGTTTTGAAGCGTTCCTTAACAATTTTTGAATTTTATAATATTTCTTATTATGATTAATGACTGAAAAACTGTAGTGAAATCAAACATTTTTGATACTTTTTATAACTTTAATTCCCCTCTTATTTATTAAAATATTTAAAAGTTGGCTAATCAAAATTTGTGACATGCTTTAAATAGCTGTTATGTTATAAGCATGGACCATACATACATATGTATATTTTTACATAATAAAGCTTATGAATATATCCACAGCCAGTTTCTGTAAGACAAGTAAAATGAGTCATTCGTTTATATATAAAAAAAAACGGTTCATCCTCATATGTTCACCATATCAAGTCGTAGCTTCTAGAAAAGTCACTTAACTTATTTGGTGAGAGAATAAATGCGTCTTTTGTGTAACTTAAATTTTCTCTCAGCATCCCACGAAACTTCAAATGTTTCATCGTTTGTTGTGCATAATATACACTGATCAGTTTTCATATTTCCCAAGATATGGTAAAAGAATCTATCATTTTGACAAGGCACTCTTGCATGACACTTTGATCTGCTAAACAAACTAGCAGATCTGTTGCCTTCCTAATAAACACCAGCAGATCTTAAACTCCAATAGCGGTTATGCCTGCCAATGACACCCTATGTCACCCCAAACATATCCATCTAAGCATATCAGGAACTCCACATTCACACAATATGTGTTCTGTTGTCTCTGATGCGTGCACACAATTTACAAACATCCACATTCTTTTTCAGGTGAGCTCTTTCAGTCCACAAAGGCCCTTAAAAAAATCCATCAGGAGTTTCAAGTCCGACCTGCCATATTTGAGAACCAGAGAGCGATGCCCAAATTGTGGACTGATCGCCGCTCTAGAGTGGCGATGTCCCTTTTGAGCATTCCAGTGTTCTAATTTCCCAATCTTTGGTGAGATTGAGTAAAGTAGTAAGTGGTAAGGTTCCGTGCCAAAATAGAGTGTCATGGAAGCTTTCATGATGCATTAGCTACCGCTGTTTTGTCACCATAATGAGATCTAAGCCCACAACGAACAATGTTTGGAACCGTTTAATGCTCTAAGTTTGTCTTTTATCAGTGAAACCATTATGAAAAGCGACGAAATGAAACAACTCTTTGCAAACGATTATTTAATGGGATTAAATATGTATAAATTTTCTATTATGAAAAACTGACCTAACTAACATCGCGGGTTGAGATTCTCCCTTTCCGTTCCAAATTGAATCGTTGCGATCCACTCAATGGTACCGACATCAGGGTCTACACTAATTTTTAAAGAAGAAGCTCGGCTCGATAAAGGCTTATTTCAATCATCACTACAGCCTTCCTGATGGCTCGAGTGGTTTTCAGGTTGTTTGGGCATTAGGCAAGTATGCTGACTACTATCTCAAGGTCTGTATTTGTGTAGAAAGTCGAGCGGCCATCCTTGCCTTCGGATTACACATTATCCCCTCTCGCTTCATTAAAGAGTGCAGGGACTCATTGAATATCCTCAGCCTCTCTTCTGCGACGATCTTTGTTTAGATTTCGATTCACCGTGACATCCATTGGAACGAGCGGGATCAACATCTGGATCACTGAAGAAGGCTATTTTTGATTTCTACCAGGATTGGACGAACCGAAGGTGGAACGCTGAAGAGCGTTGTAGGATCACGAAGCTGATTTGGAACGAGCATAATGTGACTGCAAGTACTATACTTGCAGAATGGCCCCCTGTAATTGCTTTGGCAAAGTGGAGGATAAGAGACCATTAAGCAGTTCTTATGTGAATGTCTTACCTTTATAAACCGTTGCCGTTTGGCCGAGTGGTTTCTACACGACATCTTGACGATATCTTGCATTGTGCTAGGCGATCTCCTCAGATAACTCAACATAATAAATTGGGTGCGAGGTATTCTCGACATCGTGGAGTTTTCGAGTGTTTGTAGCCATTATCAAAACCATCCGTACAAAGAGAACAATTCTCATATAAACAGCTCGACAGTTTGAAAGAAGTAATCAGGAATGAGCTACCAGTAATGACCAATAAAAAAGTTGTTATGTTTTATTATGAAATAACAGACCTAAAATATTTGATGGCCCTTCAGCCTCTGACCGCGTACTTTTCAACAAATACTCAACAAATTTTGATAATGCTTTATTACTGCTTCATATGGCAGCGAAACACCATCCAACTAGCACATAAAACTTCCTCTTACTCTTCAGTAGAGTAACTGAAAGTTACTAAATGTTTTTCACGGTTAATCAGCAAAAGTTATACAGCAATTAGGATAGATAATAATGACGAATATGTACTTGATTAAAATTGATTTTTAGGAAAGGTGCCAACGGTGTCAAATCGCACCTCTGAGGTGGCCAAACGACATCAGCTCTGCGGCTGATAATGCGATCTTCAAAAACAGAGCGCAAAACATCGAGTGTAGCTTCGGCTGTGTGGCACGTAGCGCCGTCCTGTTGAAACCAAATGTTGCTAATATCCTCCTCTTCAATTTTTGTGAACAAAGAGTCGTTCAACATGGACCGATAACGATCGCGATTGACTGTAACGGCCACTCCTTGCTCATTTTCGAAGAAAAATGGCCCAATTATGCCTCTGGACCAAAATCCGCACCAAACAGTGACTCGTCTTGGGTGTATCGGCTTTTCAATGTATGCGTCCGGGTTTTCTGTGCCCCAAATACGACAATTTTGCTTGTTTACACACCCGCCAAGATCAAAATAAGCTTCACCTGAAAAGATGATTTTTTTGGCAAAATCGGCATCTTCTGTAAGTCGATAGCAGGCCCAGATTCCCACCGTTGTTCAAGCGTATACACAATCATATTCGTTCAGCGGAATGATAAAAGTAATTATCTGTCAAATCAGACATGAGCTAAGTGTTACCATTCACGAAATAAGCACTAGTTGAAAAAAAACGTTAGATGGAGGACCCTTTATGTTATCAGTTCAATAGATCGTGCCATAAAAATTGATTGTAGCACCTAATTTCTTTCCAACACTGAAATACGTTTGCATACCATATGGGTCACTAGGTACAGTTGAGTCCTTGAGAGCTACCGTACTAACATAAGTATTATTAATACGAGGTATTAAAAAATCTTGCTAAACATATTAATAAAGAAATCATCATTCAAATATAACAATATTTCACAAATTTGTTATGTACTTACATCAAAAGGACATGAATGATTAATATTTGTATGAGCCCATGGCCATAAAATATTTGTAATCGGATTTAGTTTTTTTTTTTTATAAAATCACATTTAAGAGCCACATCATACATAAAAGGTTTCTTTTAACAAATTGAAAATGTGCCTTTTTGATAAGTTTAATCAATAAAAGGAGGAAATTAATTTTTGTATCGCAATTAAACTAGTTTGCTTACCTCCAAATTGTTTATGTGACTCTGTATTACTTCAACACTTATTCATATATATTGTTGATTTCTCGATACCGCCTTCTATGTATATTTTTTAAATATTGCAAATGATGGATCAGTTGCATTGCATATATTCTTGTCGAATTTCAAATTTAAGGTCTAATAGAAAAAAAATAAATAAAAAATTAAATATTAATGAAAATAAAAAGCAAATATTTGAATTTTGACCTGTGACTTCGGTATAACCACTAAAAATAAATAAATGATTAATATGCTCAACATGATGAATAGAAACTATATACAAGCCTTAGCAAATGTTTATTTAAGGTCTGATATTAGCTTTGTTGTGAAACTAATGAGTTTTTAATTTGTTAAAAGTAAAATTAATATTCCCTATAAAGCAGTAATAGGCAAACGTATACCAGTGCATTTTCAATTGTGTAACTAATTTGAGAGTCTGTCTCTCAGATCACACTGCAAGGAGACGTTAAATTTTTCTTCTTAAGGTTGGTAAGGTGCTATTGTGCAGCAATTGAAGAAAACAATATTCACCAATTTTTGTTTTTTTAATTGATTTCTTTCTGAAAAAACATATATTATTTATAATCACCATCCATTAAAAAACGCATTTTTTATAACTTATATGTAAGTTGCATTACAAATGAATACACGATAATCAAAACCGATGCAATGTTTATTTTTTTAGAGAACAAATTATCTTTACTTTAGAGGTTAGTTATATTCCAATTTAGATTTACTCTATACTAGAAAAATCGTGTGACTGAAAGGCGTCAATTTTTTCTATTTAATCGTCTTGCGCTAATTTGCTATAATTAAATTTAGTTAAAACGATGCATTCATGTGACTGCATAGAATTTGATTGGAACAATTTCTTTATTGTGCCTCAATTCAGCTCAATAAAAATTGTTTAGCATTGGTGCCTTGCGACAATCATGTGTACACTGGAGAGAATGCTTTCACATTTTATGTTTGCATATTTTAAAAATTTAAGGGAAAACAACGATAAGCACTAAACAACGAAGAAGAAAATACAACAGCAACAAAAAGTAATTACAAAAGTAATGAAGAAAAACAACAACAACGACAAAAAATTAAGAAAACATCTAATTAAGAGGAAATTTAGAACAAATAAAATTGAGTTGAGTAAAATCTTCAATTAAAAATTTTTTCTCTGTATTTTTCCACTTGTTTTCTCTTTACTTCTCTCTGTTTATTTTTTCCTATGCGTGTGAGTACGTACGTTTGAGAGCAAAAGAGAAAATTTGTTCGGAGTCGTGTTATGCCTGTCGCTACATAGGTTGCTTATTTAGTTTATCTGAAATTGCAAAAACTTTATAGTTTCGTTCTATATTTTGGAAAATTTGTTTTAAAAATTAGTGCTCTTATAAAGCAACTTTTTAATTACTGACAGTGCACCTTGGGCTATGTCCATCCAGCACATGAAAAGGTTTGATCATTGAGATCAAATTTTGAGCATAGAGATCTTATTTAACATAAAATATTCAACTTTAATGGAATTAAAGCCTTATAGGGGTGACATTGTACATTTGACAATTTGTCTCAAAAACAAATGCAAACTGATCAGTTTTTATTTTGAAAACAATTCATATAATGAATCTGTCTCATTCTTTGTTAAATAAAGAAATTAAAAAATTAAAGACAAGTAAGTGAAGCGCCAGTGCATCCACAAAAAATACTAATAAGTGTGAATTGTCAGCTAAAGGCATCATCTGTCCATATATCTCTTAAAATCAGGTTAGAACTGCAGTTACAGTCAATGGTTTGCATTATATACGAATATTTTTTGCATATTTTTTGCCTCTTGATTAATTTCTTTTATATTTCATGCTATTGATGACATAATTTCAGTAATTCTTAAAAAAAGTGGCAAAAACAGAAATGGTTTAGGTAGTAGCTAGTCATGGTGATGGTTTACAAGATATCACTTTCAACCGTAATCACATATTGATAGCATTTACACACGTAGAACCTCGAATGGGTACCCTAGTACCCGTATGTATTTACAGTGAGTATTACATTTTTAAAGCTGAAACCTCGTAAACGTTGTGGGGTTTTCCATACTCATACAGCACATGAATGCTAAGTATGCAGTGTGAGTTAACATCAAAAATATACATAAAAGCATAAAATGCTCAATTTTTGTCAATTCTTTACTTTTCAATAAAAATCTTTTACGAAAATATGAATCTTACTCTTGACAAAATTTTTTATATTATTCTGAACACTCTGAACATACATATCTGCTCAGATCTGCAAAACCTACAGTTCAACTTTCTTTAAATTAATAATATATCTTATTAAGACCCAAAAAAAAACTACGTACCAAGTTTAATTACAATTTTTTAATCTTTTTGGGTACCGGGCAACAATGGATAAAAAATTTATTTTTACAAATTGATATGTGTACACATTATTTTTATTATTATAAATATAATTTCTTTAATTAATTATTAAAAACTACAAAATTAAAATCATCCAACTGTGCACCACAATCCATTAAATTAACAAATTAAATACCTAATTATACCTATTATACCATACATACATATATTTTAATCGGATATCTTAGCAAAAAATTGTATATCAAATTTATATTCACCATACGCTGAAAAATTCGTCACAAAACAATATTCACCGGGTGGCAATGGTAGGGCTTGTAATTTTCCATGTACATAACGATTTTCTATTCTTTTTATTTCGAAGTCTTCCTGCAAAACAAAATTATTTACCTCTTCAGTAGCCTAAAAAAATGCACACACACACACACACACACACACACACACACACATACACATACACACACAAGAACTTACTACAAGAGGGCACGAATGATTTAAATTGGAAGTGTCCTTAAACCAATCCCAGACTAGAGTTTTAATAGGGTTCATGTATTTTAAAAAATCACACTTAAATATAAAATCATATAGAAATGGCTTGTAACCATTGCCTCTTTTTAGAAACGTGAAACGTACCTTTAGGAAGAAATAAAAAAGAGTAAATTCTTGAATAAAAAATCATCGATATTAAAATGACTTACCTTTATATCCGTTATAGGCAATTTTAAAAATTTTATATACAAAACAACATATTGTAACGTACGAGATTCAGCCTTTACAAGACATTTTTCGAAAGTGGCAAATGTTTTATCATGAACGTGGCACAGAATTTTTGTCAATTTTAAAGTAAAGGCCTAATAATTTAATTATTTAAAAAGAAATCCTTTAATTCAGTTCAAATGCAGCTATGAAACTTACGCAGACTCCATTGTTAATTGTTAGAATTAAAATAAAAACTGCTAAAGCACAATACAATTGGACTTTCATTGTGATACTGGCAACAATTTAGAAACAATGGAAAATATATTCACTAATAAATAGGTTAACAAATTAAAGAAAATTTAGCCTACATTACATAGGGTGTGAAATAAAAAATTAGTCAATTCGATAGCAATTTTACTCGATGGGGTTAATATGATGAGATATACCCAGATACTGAAAACATTAAAATTGCTCGTTGTAGCGAAGCGTGTTTAACAAAAAGTATATATCGATCATTTACTTCAATAGTGTCATAACAAAAAAACAAACAAAAACAAAACAAAAAACTTTATTTCTTAGTTAAACATCCAAAAATATACACAGTGTTAAGATATAGATTATGTACCCAATTCTTTCTGATACACACAAATTAAAGAGTGCAAGAGCAAAATGTTTATTCAATGCTAAATTCAGCGCTATATAATAGGAAATTAAAAATTTAAAACAGCTCTCCTGAAAAATTGTGTTTTTTTGTGTTATAACACTATTGTAGTAAGTGTGCGATATGTATTAAGTGTTTACAAAATATTTTGACAAATTTTTGCTAGCTGGCTCTGAAATATAATAGCCCTGGTAAATTTAATTGCATCAGCTTGTTTGAATGATGACATTTAAGGCTTTACTTTGTTAGAAGACATTATTAAAATTTTATTCTATTCTGTGAAAAGCTAAAAGCTGTTTAAAAATACCTGAATATTTGGAACATTATCGTCATGGTTAGATTTTCTACTATAGAAGATGTAAGAATTCGTAGGAGGCTAGTGCAGTTATTGGAAAAATATCAGCCAAATATTTTGCTCGTTTTCAATCTGATTATTTTGGTGCTAAAGATGCACGTGGCTCTGGTCGACCAAAAAAAGTCGTTGAAATCATGAAAAAAAATCGAGGGAAACCATTGCTAAGGAACTAGGCATTCATCACCAAAAAGTTATCAACCATTTGGAGAAAGCAGAATCTGCAGAGGAACTCGATGCATAAATTAACAGTGCAAAACTTAATGGAACGAATTTCCCCTTACGAGTCACTGCTGAAACGACAAAAAGTAGATCATGTACGCCACTAATGCTTCTCATACGGGAAGGTAATAATGTGTGTCGGGTGGAATTGGCAGGGAATTGTGCATGAGTTTCTACAACCCGACTAACCGATTCCGATCTTTACTTTCAAAAATTAGAGAGAAAATGTAACCCGACAGAAACTGAGAAAAATTGGGTGGGAAGTTTCGATTTCTGTAGAACTCTCTTAAAACACTCTTTAAATTCCATAGGAACCTGCAAAACGCAATAGCAGCAGTTTTTCTCGCAATAAACTCAGAAGTTCTATATTGATGGTGTAAAGCCCCAAACATGGCAAATTGTTGTAAATTTAGAAAAAAGATATTTTATAGGCTATTTTGTTCCAAAACACTTAGTGGTACATCATTTAAAATCAGTCAAGTTGTTTTCAACTTATGATGAAATATATTGTTACGAAAATGAAAAGTCTGAAGAGAAAAATCCACCATATTAGGGAATTATTAAGTAAGTGGTTTACAGGGTTTTATTGTTGGAATTTTTAGCTATGGAATTTATTGGTTTGTGTCAAGGCTTGCCATTGTTGCCTTAATTACCTTTATTAATTTAAGAGTAGTGTTTTTATTTTAACGCAATATAAACGAACTTAAACGTTTCAAAAAAGTAAAACATAACAATATTAACATAACTACTATATTTTAGGCGAATATTTTGCCCTATAAGAAAATGTTATCCTCATGGAAAAAACTTAAAACGTTTTTGTTTTTTATAGACCAGTGTTTCCTTCCACCAATTGCTTGAGAACTACAAAGATTTTCCTCAAGGCTACTGAATATATATCAATATATCAATATATATATATAAGCATATTAATATATATATATATGTAAATATACAGGGTGTCCACCGGGAAGGTATACTAATTTGTTTGTTTATAATTTTTGATTATATGAAAGAGAATGGATCTTATATTCATTAGTGTTTTATTTAATGTCGGCAATTATGTATGGAATATAATTTTAGATAAATGCCCGCCTCTGTTAGCCTCACAAATGCGGGCATTTTTGAGCACATTTTTCATGACATTCTCACACATTTAACGCGGTATTTTATTAATTTCATTACGAATATTTTGTTTGAGTTGCTCTAGCGTTTCTGGTTTGTTTGCATAAACATTGCACAAATCAAAATAGGGGTTGTCATGGGCGAGCTGTAACATCCTATTTGCATATGTACGGCGGCCTAAATGGTCTTCTGGAAGAAGCTCTTGTGTCAACTGAATCTTAAATGGAAACAAATGCAAATCTTTGTGCGAAATTGTAACCAAAGTTGTTCTTTGAAGACTAGGCCCCTGAACACGGTGTCGAATTAAGGTTAATGGATTGTTGTGAACACTTTCTTGAACAGCAGTAATGTTTTCAGCCGATCTTGCAGTACATTGTGGTTGGACCTATCAGCTACGGTCCCTCTTTCTTCGAAATTATTCACTACACGAAAAATAGTGCATTTTGTTGGCACGTTGTTTCTCCCAAAAATTTCAGGTAACTTTCTCATCGTCACAGTAATCGATGACTGATTCTGATAAAATGTTTTAACGATCAAAACACTTTGGTTTACTAAGTATTTTTCCATGATAAATTTGCCACGTCTCTACTTTTCGACAGCCAAATATGAATTGTCAAGACTAATGTTTACCAAAATGGTGGCGTTTCATGTTCCTTTAAGCCTGCTGTTTGAGTAATTTTTTTCTTTTTTGCTTTTACTACGGAACGTTAGCTTACGTAGTATTACTATATTTTATTACTTCTGCAAAGTTTTTCGCGTTTTATGAAGTTAGGGATGATGACAAAATAAAAAGTTACAAATACTAGATAAGGGACCTATTTGATACGTCCATGTTTATGGATTTATTTTATGAATTAGATTTACGCTGCATAAATCATTCTTCAGGAAATTAATAGCAAATTATTTTTCGTTTTATTTTGCATATGCATATACATTGACTGATGAAATTCGAGTTGTAGCAGCTACACATATGTCAACCGTTTTCTAGCAGATGACATTTTTGGTACACCGGTTGTAGATGCTGCACAATGAAACCAATATAACAGCTTCGGTTAATTAACATGTTTCAACTTTAAAGGTAGAAGGAAACTTTTTGAAAATAAGTGCTGTAGGAGAAATATGTATGTTCCGTTCCACAAATTCTTTTCCAAATTCGAAAGATACAAAACATTATCGGCAATGATATTTCGACTTTTCAAGCCTTCAATGAGATCCTCACCTGATTCTTGTCAGGTGGTTAATTGTTTCTTTATCGAAGGCGTGGTTGGATTTTCCACACATATTTTGGAATCAACAGCCAGCTAAAACAGCCTTTTCTAATTTGGAATCAACAGTCGGCATGTCTTGATAGCAACGACCTTAATAAGTCTACAATTTTTCATCAATAGTCACATACTCGTAACAGTTGTAAAATATTGGAAAATTAACTTCATAGCGATCCTACAAATCCTACGATCCTACAAAGTCTCGTCAAAGCGAGGGTACTTGAAATTATATAAGAAATAATCCTCCCTCATTATTGCTCAGAAAACAAAGGGACTAAAACTTGCATCAAACAAACCATGCAAATTTTCATTTTTTCCGCGATACGCATATGCAAAAATTACTGTAGAAATGTATGAGTGCATGGGAGTCTTCACATCTGTCCACTTTTTGTCGAATTTGTCTTTTCCATACTTTTTTTATTTCAATTATTATTTTTATAGTGTTGAGGGGAAAACAACAGAACAGAATGCAATATACATATCAAGGCATCTGGAAACGACATATTGTGTTAGCCCCTGGATGTGCTGATATTATATTCCCGCCTGAAGTTTTTATAATACGGTATAAAGAAAAAAACCCAAACGTCACATATTCATGCATCTTTTTAATTTTCTGAAGAATTTTGAAGTATTGATCTCATTTTCACTATTTTCATCCTACAAACTGAAATATCAGAGTTAAGAGTACAAGTGATATGACTAACTAGATTAAAGAAATTACAGGTAAAGAACTCAATATAACCGTGCAAACTGCATGAATATCAGTTAAATCTTATAAAAAGATTAAAATCACATTTTATCCATTTATTGTTTAAAAACTCAATTTAGACCAAAATGGGCCTCTACCTAAGATTAGTTAGTATTTTTTACCTAACAACAGAGTAAAAACTGCACTTAAGGCTTAAAAAAATTAAAATAAAAAATAACAAAGGAATGGCCGTATCTATTGTGCCATATATTAGTATTGTTATTATTTATAAATGGTCAGCCATCTAACGTTTTTTTTTCAACTAGTGTTTATTTCGTGAATGTTAGCACTTGGCTCACGTCTGATTTGATTAGTTTTATCCTTCCACTGAATGAATATGGTTGTGTATACGCTTGAACTTCGCTTCGCTAAAGGGGCCTGCGATCGATTTACAGAAGATGCCGATTTTGCCAAAAAAAAAATCATCATTTCAGATGAAGCTCATTTTGATCTTGCCGGGCATGTAAACAAGCAAAATTGTCGCATTTAGGGCACAGGAAACCCGCACGCATACATTGAAAAGCCGATACACCAAAGACGAGTCACTGTTTGGAGCGGGTTTTGGCCCAGAGGCATAATTGGGCCATTTTTCTTCGAAAATGAACAAGGAGTGGCCGTTACAGTCAATGGCGATCGTTATCGGGCCATGTTGAACGAATTTTTGTTCACAAAAATTGAAGAGGAGGATATTAACAACATTTGGTTCCAACAGGACGGCGCTACGTGCCACACAGCCGAAACTACACTCGCTGTTTTACGCCCTGTTTTTGAAGATCGCATTATTAGCCGCAGAGCTGATGTCGTTTGGCCACCTCGGAGCTGAGTTTTGACACCGTTGGACTATTATTTGTGGGGTGCTGTCAAAGATAAGTGTTACGCCAACAAGCCAGAGACAATTGACGCTTTAACGGACAATATCCGTGAAGCCATTGGTGAAATACAGCTGCACACAATCGATAATATGCTTAAAAATTGGACCGATCGTGTAGGCTACTGCATGGCCAACCATTTCCATTATTAACCAGAAGGATTGTACTTTCAAATAAAAAAAGAAATTTGAGAAAATATTCAGTAGTTGCTTTTTAGCATTTTCAAAAAAAAAAAAAAAAAAAAAAAAAAAACAATTATTTGGCGGACCCTTTATATACAGAGAAAATAAGCAAAAAAAAACAGTGCGAAAAAAAATTTATAATTGGTGATGCTAATAAATATTTTAACCAATTGTTTTTTTAATTTTAAGGCAGCCTTTTCATGCAACAATTGTTGATAATCAATTCACATGTACCTTTTCGCTCTTGCTCTTGGTCGTCACTGAAAGAACGGCGAGTGCACATGCGTAGCAGGAGCACGCTAAACTTTTATTTTTGGAAAACACTGTGTATGTATGCGTGAATATTTGTATAAATCTATGACAATTATCCAAATAAAGTGGATCGATATTAAATTAATGTAAAATTGTATCAACTTTTTCTAAAAACTTTGCTGTTGACAATGCTAATTCTGTTAAACAAGTCTGTTATCATCTCGCGATAGCAAACATCATTCACGGTAACTGCTTGGCCGACCTTATTTTCGAAGAAGTACGGCCCGATGAAAACCCCACTAAACAGTCACTCTTTGTGGCTGAATTGGCTTTTAAGCAACTACTTGTGGATTTGCTGCAGTTCTGCTTATTAACGCATCCACTGAGGTGAATGTGTGCCTCGTTGCTGAAGATGGGTTTCTTTGTAAAGTCATCATTCACTTCTGTCTGTTAAATTAACAATTCGTCGTATTGACGACGCTTTAAATGATTAGTAAGCTTCAGGTTTTGAGTCAATTGTACCTTGTAATCGTGCATATATTCAAATCCTTATACAAAATCGAATCAGTGATGTTCGCGAGATGTGCAATTTTTGTGCACGATGACGAGTCGAAGTTCATGGCTCTTCTGCCTCACTAAAGCGAACAACAGCAATGTTTCCGGCAGAACGAACTGTGCGAGCATGCACAGGTGATTTTAGATATCCTATTGTATTGTGAAATTTTGCGCACAATAATCCCTATTGTGTACACATTTTGTCGATTATGATGACCAAAAAATCACGAAGTGCACGAAATACATTTGGGTTGAACGCCTATTATCGTTAAATGCTTTAACAATGAAAACGAGTTGCTCAATTATGTACTCCTCCTCTATGGTTGAATTTGTCAAACACTGAAACAAAGAAATGTCAAATAAGTTGGGCATAAAACTTGACGATAAAGTGTGACTCACAATCAATATCGCGCATTATGGTTGGACCACTTTTATCTTTCTCATTTTATTGTTACCAAATTTCAATTTAGAAACCGTTCTGCAATGTATGGCAATTTTTTGTAAAAGTGAAAACTATTTTTTTTCTAACGTTTCTGAAAAATGACTCATTTAAGCCGGAAAGGCTTTTAAGCGGGGCACATTTAAGAGAATTTTTGTAAGACAATGTATAGAAATTTAATTGCTGCCAGCAAAAACAAAACTTGCCTTAACATGTTTTGAGATTTTTTTCTAATTTGACGACTTTATTCACAATAAGAATGAACATTCGATTCGATAGCAATTGAATGTGGTAATCAGGCAACTTGAGACGTATTGTTCGATTTTGAAAGCGGTAACTCGAACCTAAATTTATAGTTCGAATGAATATAAGTAGTAAGGGATCTCCCAGAGTCAAGAATTCAGAGAATAATGTCATTTCCACTACTAAATTGTGGGACAAAGCCTCTAAGCCGGAGTGCGGCATAATATGACTCTGAGCAAATTTTCTCGTTTGCTTTCACACGTCCGTACTCAAGAATACAGAGAAAATAAACAGAAAAAAACAGTGCGAAAAAATAGGTTTAATTGACGATATTATTAAATGTTTTATTCAAAATTTTTTATAATTTTAAACCTTGGATTTTAAACAAAGCGAAGCGACTTGTTGAACCACACTACCTTCATTAAATAAGTTATAAAAGGATATTAATTTTTTTTAATTTAAATGTGTACACATTTCATTTATTACATATTTGCTTTTCTAATTATTAAAAGTAAAAACTAAAATCATCAAACTGCACACCACTATACATTATAATACCACAATAGTACCACTAAGCCGAGCATTCATATATTTTAACGATATAATTTAGCAAAAAATTGTATATCAAATCTATATTTACCATAGGCTGTTACGTTCGCTACAAAACAATAGTCACCGGGTGGTACTGGTAGGCCTTGCAATTTATCCTGAATGTAACGGTTTTCTAATCTTTTTATTTCGAAATCTTCCTGCGAAACAAAATTGTTTATATTTTCAACAGCCAAAAAAAAAAATAATTCGCACACAGACATACAATTACTTACTATAAAAGGACACGAATGATTTAAATTGGAACTGTGCTTAAGCCAATCCCAGAGTATATTTGTAAGCGCATTTAATTTCGTTAGAAAGTCACATTTCAAATGAGTGTTATATAGAAACGGTTTGTAGCCGTTGCTTCTTCTTAGAATACGAAAATGTACCTTTTGAAAAAAAAACATTAATAATTTGAATAAAAATTATCGATTTGAATATCAATTACATCTATATCCGTTATAGGCAGTTGTAAAAATTTTATATACAAAACAATATATTGTAACGTTAGAGATTCTGACTTTACACGACATTTTTCGAAAGTTGCAAATGTTTTGTCATTAACGTGGCACAACATTTTTGTCAATTTTAACGTGGAGGCCTAAAAATTTAATTATAAAAAAAAAATAATAAAAATCATTAAATTCAGTTTAAGAATTCAGTTTGAAACTTACGTAGACTCCATTGTTAATTGTTAGAATTAAAATAAAAACTGTTAAAGCACAATACAATTGGACTTTCATTGTGATACTGACAACAATTTCGAAGCAATGGAAAATATATTCACTAATAAATAGATTAACAAATTGAAGAAAAGTTAGTCAAGCGAGATACGTTACGTAGGATGTCAAATAAAAAATTAGTCAACTCGATAGCAATTTTCGTCGGAGCGGTAATTATATTAAAATATACATAAATTAGTTTATTTTACAAAAATTATATACAGTATGTGGAAAAAATAAGTTGTCAAAATAAATTTTGATTCTTAAAGTCATCGCTGAATCTTCCTTTGTTCTCTTTTTTTAAGTTTTTACATACTCTTAAAGCATCGTAATGAAAATAAAAACGCGTGGATTTTGATGCAATTTGGTTAAACAATATGGTATTGGCACTACATTCTATTGATATAGCTGCGGGTGCGACGTTGCCAAAATAAGTTGTCAGCTAAAATTTCAATCTTTTCTTATATAAAATTTTTTATGAATAAATAGAATTAAATTCAAAGTATTTATTTATAAAAAGATCTCCTTGATATTTTTTAAGTAATATTTATGTATGTATCTGTATAATAATATATATGATAGTATATATGTATCTTCTCCTCGGACATCTTTAAATCAATTCAAAGAGTTTTAGAAAATTTAAGGACAAAGAGCTTATGTAGAAACGGTAAAAAGCAGAGATACCTATATAGCAAAAAACTTGGGTAAAAATCAAACGGTTATCTGGAAGGTAATCCCAAAGTACGCTAAAGAAAATGCGACCTAAGCTCTATAAAATAGCCTCTGAATAAATGAATATGCAATCAGCGCCAAAGTTTTGGGCGCAGTTGTTAAATGAGGCTAAAAGGTATCCCAGATCTGTACAATACGTTTGCGAAATTGTCATATATATAAGCAAAGTCAGGTTACTGGTAAAATTGCATATAAGCAAGACAAACAAAAAGAAAAAAATTTAATATTTTATAATGAACACATATTAAAGACTCCGAAGTATTGGCATAGGATGCTTGGGTCAAATGACTTTATGATTAGACTTAAATATTCTTGCGGTATGGTATCTGCATCTCATAACTCTAGCGAACAGCTTACATGCGAGTGTACTCTACCCACCTGTAAGTCGTTGGTAAGTGTCCGAATGATTTGGGGATGCTTATCAACGAGTGTTAAAGGTAGTATAGTTCTTTTGGAAGGGAGAGTATTTGCAGCTGTCTCCCTAAAAATTCCAGAGGAGAACTGTAGTAGCAGAAGGTAGACGACTAATAAGGAAAAACTTCAACCTGTACAGGACAATGCACCAATCAACACTGCAAAAATAATCAAAGATTATTTGAGAAGAGAAAACATAAATGCTTTTAAGTTGACTCAGCAGAGCACTGATCTGTCTACCATAGGAAAATGCTTGGGCAAGTTTAAAAATCAGATTTTTTAAGGATAGGGCTCAAAAACTAAGAGATATGCAAGATTGTGTCTCTTGACATTCGATAATTTTTTGCAGAATAAGTGCTTTAAGTTCGTGGTCTCTGCAAAACAGAGACTGGGCAAAGTAGCCACTCAAACATTTGGGTATTGCGGATGTTTATTTATTCAGAACTTACTTTTGCAACATGAATTTCTACAGTATAGTTTTGTTTCTTTTTTAAAACTGAAATAAGTTTTTTTTGTTATAAATAATTCAAAAGCAATAAAAAATATATTCGCTAATATATTGATTAAAACATTGAAATAAAGTTAGTTAAGCGAGATACATTACATAGGGTGTCAAATAAAAAAATCTATTAATTCGATTGCAATTTTCCTCAGAGTGGTAAATACAATGACATACAACATGCACCCACATGATAAAAGTTGATAAAATTATTTGTGCAAAAGGCATGTATCTGTGAAAAGCTGCATACGCTTAAAAATGCGTGAATATTTGGGACATTACCGTCAAATTTAGCCGTTTCTTTTATGGAAAAGATAAAAATGCGTAGCAGGCTAATGCCGTTATTAAAATACCAGCAGCGATATGTTTTGCTTGTCTTCGATTTAATAATTTTAATGTTAAAAATACTCGTCGCTCTGGTCTTCCAATCTTCTAAAAAAAGTCGATGAAATCATCGAAAAAAAAAAATAATTGAATGAGACGGACCAACACTAGAACCTTAAATATTTGTCATCAAAAAATTATATAAAGATAATGAACGAAGCAGTTTGAAGCTTCGCAGACAGTGGTAAAGCCAGGATTAAGACCAAGAGAGGTAATGATATGTGTCGGGTGCCGATTGGTTCTGATTTTTACCTTCAACAATTAAAAAGAAAAACCTAATAAAATTTGTGTGAGAATTTTTGATTTTTTGAGAACTCTTTTGAAGCACTCTTTAAATTCCGTAGAGAACCCGCAGTAAACCCAAAAAATTTATATTGAAATTTAGGAAATAGGAACTACATTTTTGATCAGCAAAGTTTTTTGAGTTTTTATGTATTTGCCTATAAAACTGTATACGCTAATTTACTTATACTTGTTTGGAGGTCATGATGGCCAAAATTCACTAAATTCCAATGATTTTAACAAATCACCATCACAAAGAAAGTATTGTTAAATAAAAGGTAAATTGCAAGAATTAATGATCAATAAGAAAAATTAAGGTATTTTGCAATTAAATGCAACTGTACCTTAAATGGGGCAGGTTCTGGAAATTTTTCTATGTAGCCTTTAGGATACATCTTTCCAATTTGGCAAACGACAAATCCGATTTGTTTTTTTAATTCAAACAAAACAGGCAATAGAAGGTGTGTTATAAGGTAACCTACGTTCTTCTGATTCATGTGCTAATGCCATAGTTATATTGAAAATTGTTAGTAATTTAAACATTGAACTGAACGTTTTTAGTCTCTAGTAACAATATGGTCACCAGAGTTAAATAAATAAAATAAAAAATGTTTTTTTTTTTTAGATTTGGTTATACTTTTTTGATGGCTTAACAATGTCAATGCTTTAAATGTCTCATGTAATTTGCAAATAAACGTATGTATGTATGCATCGGGTGTTTATTTTAGGAGTTCATAAATTTAAATTAGCAGCAGTGCTTTATTTGACAACCGATTTAACAGCTGATAGTTGCTTTTTGTTTAGGTTGGTTTGACATTTCATTATGGATAGATTTACACCAGAGCAAATTGTTGACATTTTATATCAAAATAATGGGTCTGTTCGTCACACTTTAAAATTCAAAATTTTGTTCTCCGATGAAGCCCATTTTTGGTTGAATGGATACGTAAAAAAGTCACAAACTATTGTAGAAAACCATTACATCCACGTTTTACACTGGCGGAGTTATTGATCCATATGTCTTCAAATACGATGAATGTTACTCTAATGTTATGTAAGGTATATCCATATAATTAGACATTTTTTCGTACCTCAAATGTCTCAATTAACTTGCATTATTCTCTCTGACATGTGGTTCCAACAGGGCGAAGCCACATGACACACAGCGCGCACTACAAATGATTTATTCAAAAAAACTTTTGATTTAATTTCACATAATTAGTCATCAAGATTGTGTGATTTAATTCCATTTGATTATTTCATTTGGGGTTAGTTAAAGCCACCTGTCGATAACCTAGAGCCAATTGAACAACTGTAAATCAAAATTCGAAGAGTAATTGACAAAATACGGCCGCATACCATATGCTGCAAAATGGTTGTGAGAATTGATTTTCTAGTTTGCGCCATTTACGCGCTGTCATAGAATTGTCTATCCGAGAAAGCCCGTCTCATTGATATTAAAAATATATTTCTTTATTTTATTAGCATTTAAACTTGTGTAACTGTAAAAAAGCACCCGATATTTGCTGTGTCTTTATATAAAAAAAAACAACAAAAGCCAAATTAAGAGGCAAAAAGTTAATTTTGCTTCGTTATTATAACTCCATAACTAATGGCAGACCAAATCGAGTACTTTGCCATCAGTAGGATGTGGGGTGGGGCTCTACTGAGTGCAGAGACAGAGGGAGTGCAGATATTGCAAATGAACACCATTTATTTGTACCTGATATACGATTGAAAATTAGGGAGCGAATTACGACTTTTACTATCCAGTCATTTTGATCGAATAATTTTTTTTTTTTGGCATTACGGCACACGATATCGAGTACTTAATCGATTGTAATCTCTTTAAACGTTGTTCGGTTACAATAGCTATAGTAAAATGGAAAATAATAACTTTATTATTGCGAATTCAACGAAAGATTTATTTTTAGAATAAAACACAATTAATAATTATTAACCTTTAAGTGTTCGACACAGGCTAATAGGGTAACTTTTGAGTACTCATAACTCTTGTCTATATTCAGTTTTATCATAAAGACTTTTGTGTCGCAGCTTGGAAGGAAGTGATAAACTTTATATTTTATTCCCTTAACACCAAGCCTGACAGGGTATCCACCTACCGTTATACAAAATATATGAAAAAAATATATGAAAAAATATACACAAGGCTTCATAAGTCTACGCTCCTCACTCAATCCATAGCTTTAGTGCCAAAAATAAAAAAATAAAATATTGTAAAAAACCACAAAATTTTTTATATAATATTTTCCTTGACGATGCAATTTGTTTGTAAGGCGTGTTTTTATAGAGGTGTAGAACTTTAAGTTGCAATAATACAACGATGGATTATTCGATTGACATGAATTTTATTTATCCGAAAGATAATCTTGTGGCATTACATTTTAAATATGATTTCTGGCATATGACCGCCACGGCTGGCGCGGATGTTGTCCAATCTGGACGTCCAATTTTCGATGACATTTTCCAACATTTGTAGCCGTATATCGGCAATAACACGGTGAATCAAGCATTTGTGGCTTCACCGCATAGACCAATGACTTTACATAGCCCCACAGAAAGTAGTCTAGCAGTGTTAAACCACAAGATTTTGGAGGCGAATTCACAGGTCCAAAACGTGAAATTAGGCGGTCGCCAAACGTGTCTTTCAATAAATCTATTGTGGCACGAGCTGTGTGACATGCTGCGCCGTCTTGTTGAAACCACATCTCCTGGACATCATGGTTATTTAATTCAGAAATGAAGAAGTTAGTAATCATGGCTCTATACCGATCACCATCATTTTTGAAAGAGTACGGACCAGTGTTTCCACCAGCCCATAAAGCGCACCAAACAGTTAGTTTTTCTGGATGTAACGGTGTTTTCACATACACTTGATTACCTTCACTCCAAATGCGGCAGTTTTGTTTGTTGACGTAGCCATTCAACCAGAAGTGCGCTTCATCGCTAAACAAAGTTCGCTTATGAAAATCGGGAACAACGGTAATCTCGTTTTGGGCCCATTCGACGAACTTACGACGAATGTATCTATTTATGATGAATTTCCAAACCAAGCTGAGAATAAGTCACTTGACAGCTGTTAAGTCGGTCGCCATCTTGAAAAGTAATGCCAACTTTAAGTTCTATACCTCTATAAAAAACACGCTTTACAACCCGAAAAAATGGTCAAAAATAAAATACAAACAGCATCGACGTGAGGCATATGAAACGTTCCTTAATGTCTGAAAGACTACAAAGAACCAAAGAAGCGTGCCTAAGCAACCGTATGGACCTTAAGGCGAGGACTTAATGAGTCGGTTGTTTTCCTTCAAAAAACCAAAGAAGTTAAAATTATTTCCAAAAAATAAAAAAGCTCGTAAAGGGTTTGGTTTACCGGAATCATGTTCTGTAATCAGACGAATGTAACATAAACAAGCTTAATTCCAATGGCATAAAGTATTTTTGGTCCAGTACCGGAAAAGCAACACAGCAGCAACGGGTGATCGAGACTTTGAAACACGGTGGTGGAGGTATAATATTTTGGGGATGTTTCTCAGATTTTGGAGTTGGTACTATGAATAACACTGGTCTACGGCAAAAAACTGTTTTAAATAAAATTATATGGAATATAATGATTTTTTATAATGATTGAATTTAAATCTGTTTTCAGTTTTTTTCATTGGGCTCAAATTATATTTTATGGGCGTGGTAAATTTTTCGCCTTAAATATGTTAGTTATGTCAAAATATTTCATCATAACTTGAAAACGACTTGACCGAATTTAATGCAAGTACCATCAAGCGCTTAGGAACAATGTTTCCTATAAATCACCTGACCAACATTGTTTTCTCTTATTTCAATAGTTTCGAAGTTATTCACAATTTAGCTTCGAAAAAAAAAAGTTTTTTGGAGCAATATTAGAGCAATTTTTTCTTTTTCGAAAAGTCCTAAAAATTTTTTCAGAATGAAAATTTTGGATTGTATGCAGTTAAATTAATGTTTCCGGCAAACAAAAAATAAAGTTGGACCTCGGCTTACGCCATACTTTGAGTGGACATTCATCATTCAAAAAGCGCAAACAGACTTATTTCATCAAAGCTCCCTGCTATATCCACAATAAAAGCATTCGACGCCAACGATCTCTTTGCCGACAACCTATTAGAATTCTCGGACATAGCCAGGCTCGCACCATTTGAATCAAGTACAAATTCTACCATCTTTCATACGATTGAGACGACTGGACAACCAGTTTTCTGCTGACCGCGACCACTCTGACCAAAAAAACTAGCTAACTAGTTAAAAAAGCAAATGGTATTGGAGGCCATGACTACCGGACCTCAAATTCACAGACGTTACCGGACAGATACCCATATCCTTACCTGACAGACTTCGCGGCTATTTTACAAGGTAAGAAAATTTTTTTGAAATCAGGTCTTCAGAAAACTTTCCATCAGGTAGCTATTCACCCCCGCAATGTACCAAAAACTGCCATTATCACACCGTTCGGCCTATTCGAATTTAAATTTATGGCATTCGGGCTCTGCAATGCCGCTCAAACGTTTCAACGCCTAATTATTCAACTTTTAATAACATTTGCACCGCATCACCCTCGCCAGAACAACACCGTAGCGACTTCATGGAAGTTTTCAGTCGCTTGCGTAAGCACAACCTTGCTATTAAATTTAAAAAATGTGAACTCGGAAAGAAAGAAATAATTTTCCTCGGCCATTAAGTCGACGCAGACGGTATTCGTTCCCTACCGGAGAAAGTTGTTGCAATAAAAAATTTCCCAAAGCCGAAGGTGGCTCAAGAATTGCCATGGTAAATTTCTACAGGAAATTCTTGCCAAATGCAATCAGGTATCTTATGTCATTACAGGAGCTTAGGAGCTTCACAATGGACCCCAAGCGCTAATGACGCTTTCGAACGATGCAAAAACGAGCTAGATAACGCAACACTTTTGGCACATCCTGAACTTGTCATTTATGTGGACGTTTCAGATAGATCTGTCAGTGCGGCAATACATCAAAAACTTGGCGATGAATTGCAGCCCTTAGCCTTTTATTCAAAAAAGTTACCGACTACTTTGCAAAAGTATTCGACATATCAAGCCATGTGTCATTTTCGCTACATAATAGAACTTTTGCTAATCAGAATCACTAAATATGTATACTGGAATGAAAACGAATATATTCAAAAGAGAATAACAGCTGCTTAAATGCGCCCCGCTTAAAGTCTTCCAGCTTAAATGAGTTATTTTTCAAATGTTTTATTTAAAAAAAAAAAAAAAAAACTCTTTTAAGCTGGAAGACTTTAAGCGGGGCGCATTTAAGCAGGAAGTACTGTATACAGAATATGACTCAACATATGTTGAGATGTTTTTTTTAGAATTTTATGAATTCATTCACAATAGGAATGGCATTCCGATTTGATAGCAATCGAATGCAGTAATGAGGCGAATTGATACTTATCATTATTTATTTTCGTACAATAGATTTTTCGAATCAATATGAGCAACAGAGAATCTTTCGAAGTCAAGAGATTAGAGAAAATTTCAATTTTACTTCTGAATTGCGGGGCAAAGAATTTAATCTTTCACAGTTCGTTCATGACCTAGAAGAATACACCGAAAAATTAATAGCCCCTTTCACGAAAACAGCAGAAAACGGCGATTGGCTATTCCAGGAAATGTAAAAAACCCCCGCGTAGAGTGTTGTTAGAAGACACCACCTCTGTCGCCGCTTAGTACTTAGCGCTTATATATATTGAAACTAAAAAAAATTCCTTAAAACAATAATATTCTTCACAAATAGAATAATAAATTTGACCGAATTCGTGTGATTTTGTTAAACACCATTCCAACTAATTCTGGTTCTATTCTAATACACTATTACATATCCCCAGGAATTAAAAAATCACTTGAAGTCTATTTAAATCTAAAATAGATAAAAAAAGCAATTTACTTTCAAAAATTGAAATGTGTCGATATATATTTTATTTGTTACATAATTTCTTTTTTAAATATTAAAAACAAAAAACACTAAAATCATTGTACTGTACACCACAATGATAGCACTATTTTAAGAAAATACTTTAGCAAAAAATTGTATATCAAATTTATATTCGCCATACGCTGAGAAGTTTGCCACAAAACAATAGTCACCTGTTGGTATTGGTAGGATTTGCAATTGTTTTTGCATATAAAGATTTTCTAATCTTTTTATTTCAAAATCTTCCTGCAAAACAAAATTATTTACCTTTTCAATAGCCTAAAAAATGCACGCATGCACACACAAGTACTTACTACAAGAGGACACGAATGATTTAAATTAGAAGTGTCCTTAAACCAACCCCAGAGTATTTTTGTAACTGCATTTAATTTCTTTATAAAATCACATTTGAAATGAAAATCATACAGAAACGGTTTGTAGCCATTGCCTCTTTTTAGAAAAGAAAAGTGTACCTTTTAAAAAAAATAAAATTCAATAAATTCTTGAATAAGAAATTAACAATTTGAACATCAATTACATCTATATCCGTTATAGGGACTTGTAAATACTTTACATACAAAACAACATATTGTAACGTACGAGATTCAGCCTTTACACGACATTTTTCGAAAATGGCAAATGTTTTGTCATTAACGTGGCACTGAATTTTTGTCAATTTTAAATTGAAGGCCTAAAAGTTAAATTATTTAAAAAATCCTTAAATTCAGTTTAAGTGCAACTTTCAAACTTACGCAGACTCCATTGTTAATTGTTAGAATTAAAATAAAAACTGTTAAAGCACAATACAAGTGGACTTTCATTGTGATACTGGCAACAATTTAGAAGCAATGGAGTATATATTCACTAATAAATAGATTAAAAAATTAAAGAAAAGTTAGTCAAGCGAGATACACCCTATGTGTCAAATAAAAAATTAGTCAATTCGATTGCAATTTTCCTCAGAGCGGTAAATACTATCTTGATCAAAAAGTTTCCGGAATAATACACGTGTGGTGGCCCAATCGTTTCGATTTTAGTTTTTTTTTACGTTGGCACATCTGTTGATGGTATTCCCGCTAAACAGTTACAGAAGCTATTTAGCCAAGAGTACATCTATTTCTATGTGTGTAGGCGATTTTTTACAATTTTGACCGTGTTGAAGTCGCAAAAGGCATGATTTTCGAGGTTGAATCCAATCCCACATTCATCAAAAGGATAATTACGTGAGACGAGAGGTGGATTTATAAGTTCGACACAAAATGCAGACATCAGGTAAGTGAATGGCGTTCACCAAGTGAGCCGAGACCAAAAAAACCACGTCGTTTTCAGTCCAAAAAGAAGGCATTGCTCACGGTTTTCATCGATAACAACGGTGTAGTGGTGGGCAGCTGACTAGTAGATTTTACACCACGTTAAGTCACCGTCGCACAGTGTCATAATTATTCGAAATTTTGTGATGAAAAATCCAACAAATACCATCCAACAGCCACCGAATTTACCTTATTTGGCTCCATTTGACTTCAGTCTGTTCAACCGAGTTAAAAAACCATTAAGGGGAACACATTTCAGCAGCCGAAGTGAATAATGAAAAATTAACAGGAAGCATTGATGGACATAAACAAATACAAAAATTTCTTCGAGGATTGGATCAAGCGTTGGCCTAAGAGTGTTGCAGTCGATGAGGATTAATTTAAAGGGGACATACTTATATACAGATTTAAATGCATAAACATGTATTTTTAATTTTCTGAATAAATTGCGGGAACTTTTTGATCAAGTTGGTATGTATCTGTTTTCTACTAGGATATCTTTAAATCAATTTAAAAGTAACCAATTAAGTAATTAGAAAATTGAAGGACAAAGAGCCAACCCTTTCTACTATAAAGCAGAAAACTTGTATAAAAATCAAACGGTAATCTGGAAGGTAATCACAAAGTACACTAAAGATCTACTTTAGATCTATACAATACGCTTTCGATTGTGTCAAATCCATAAGCAAAGTCAGGTTACTAGTAAAATTGCTTATATAAGCAACACAAACAAACAGAAAAAATTAATATTTTATAACAAATACATATTTAAGACTCCAATTTTTTGGCATAGCGTGCATGGGTAGTGGTAGCAGTATTGTTTGTATGTATGTCGTTACCCTAGCAATCAGCTTACATGCAGGTGTACTCTACTGACCTTTAAGTAGTGGTGATGCTTATCGGCGAGTGGTAAAAGTAGTTTAGTTCTTTTGGAAGGGAGAGTAATAGCAGCTGTCTCCCTAAAAATTCCAGAGGAAAACTGTAATAGCAGAAGGTAGACGACTAATAAGGGACAACTTCAACCTGCACAGGACAATACACCAATCAACACTGCACAAATAATCAAAGAAGAAGAAGAGAAAACATAAATGCTCTAAAGTTGACTCCGCAGAGCACAGATTTCTCTACTATAGGAAAATACTTAGAGAAGCTTAAAAATCAACGTTTTCAAAGATAAGGCTCAAAAACTAGAAGATATGCAAAATGCTCTAAAGTTGACTCCGCAGAGCACAGATTTCTCTACTATAGGAAAATAATTAGAGAAGCTTAAAAATCGACATTTTTAAAGATAGGGCTCAAAAACTAGAAGATATGCAAGATTGCGTCTTTTGACCTTCGTTATTTTTTTGGAGGATAAGTGCTTTAAGTTTGTGGACTCCGTAGAACACAGGCTGAGCGAAGTGATTACTCAAACCTTTGGGTATTGTGGATGTTTATTTATTGACAACTTAACTTTGTTTCCTTTTCAAAACTGAAATAAGATTCGTTTTTGTTATAAAGAATTTAAAAGCAATAAAAAGTATATTCGTTTATAAATAGATTAAAACATTGAAAAAAAAGTTAGCTTAGCGAGATACATTACATAGGGTGTCTAATATTGCAATTTTCCTCAGAGTGGTAAATATGATGAGATATACCATACACCCACAATGAAAGGTGATAACACTATTTTACAAAAAGTATATATTGGGTGTTTACACAACGTTTTTACAAATTTTCACTAGCTGGCCAAAAAATATAACAGCCCTTGCAAAGTTAATGGCATCAGCTTATTTTAAAGGTGACATTTAAGGCTTTGCTTTGTTAGAAGATATTTCTAAAATTGCGTGTTTAGTTTTTATATTTTAGAAGAGATAAGAACGCGTAGCATGCCGTTATTAGAAAAATAGCGGCCAAATAGTTTGCGCGTTTTTAATCTGATTATTTTAATGTTAAAGCTGCACCTCGCTCTGATCAATCAATCACCAAAAAAAAGTCGTGAGATCATGGAAAAAAATTGAGTGAGACCCCTGCTAGGAAACTAGGCATTCATCACCAAAGAGTTATCAACCATTTGAAGAAATCTGGATACACAATCAAATTTAATGTATGAATTAACAGTGTAAAACTTAATGGACCGATTTTCTCCTTACGATTCTCAGCTGAGAGGATCGAAATAGAACTATTTTAAAGTCGAATGATTGCAAGCGATGAAAAGTGGATCACGCACGCCAATAGTTTGTTAAAAAGCTCGTTGACGATGACAAAGCCAGGATTAACACCAGAAGAAGTAATGATGTGTGTCGGGTGGAATTTGCAGGGAATTTTTCACTTATGAGCGTCTACAACCTTGCCAGACGATGGATTTTTATCTCTACTTTTAACAATTAATAAAATGGAAATAAAAGTGTGAGTCCACTGAGACTGAATTTGTGTGAAATTTCGATTTCTGCACAACTGTCTTAAAATAATCTTTAATTTTCGCAGTGGTCGGCAAGTGCCTAGTATAAGCTTTTCTCGCAGTAAACCCAGAGTTGCGTACTGATGGAATAAAGACAAAAAATGGCAAAAGCATACCCATTAAAGCGGCACATATTCGATTAAATAAAGCTTGTTGTAAATTTAGAAAAAAGGTATATAAAAATTTACTGATACTTTTTGGGACCTATGATGGTCAAAATTTACTAAATTGCAAGAATTTTAATAAATACCTCTAGGGCGAGATATAAAGTATTGCGTAGTATTGCATAGAAAGTGTTGTTAAATAAAAGGTAAATAAATAGCAAGAAATAATAATCAATAATGAAAAAGAAGCCATTTTATAATTAAATGCAAATGTACCTTAAATGTGGCCAAACTCGACTAATTTTTAAATTCAAAAGAAACAGCCGATAGAAGGTGTAACATAAGGTAACCTACGTACTTCCGATTCATGATCTGATGCCATAGCTATATTGACAATTGTTTCTAATTTAAATCTGAACATTGTCTAATGTAGGTTTTTAAGCTGTAGTAACAATATAGTTACCGGAGTTTTATAAATCAAAGAAAAATCATGTGTTTTTTTAAATAAGATTTAGTTTTTTTTGATGGTTTTATAATGTCAATTATTCACGTAATATATAATTTGCAAATATACATATGTACGTATGCAACGGGTGTTTTTTAACAGATTCATAAGTTTAAGTTGGCAACACCGCTTTATTTGATAACCGATCCAACCATTTATATAATGAACAGTTCCTTCCCCATTTAAGTATTTCTTGGTGTCAATACTGGCTTTGCCGCAGTCTCCGAAGCTTCATCCTGCTTCGTTCCGATTTCATTCAGTTTTAGAAGTGAATCACAAATGGAAATTCACTCAAACATAACGAAGTTCAATTATGTATCCAGATTTTTTTAAATAGTTGGTAACTGTTTGGTATTAAGTGTCTATTTTCCTGTAGGGTCCACGCTTTTGTGCCGCCTTTCTCAGCCTTTTTTCATGATTTCATTGACTTTTTGGTATTAATTAACTAGAGCAAGGTGCATCTTGTTCTAGTCTAGGAGCATCGTCTCCATAAACTTTACAAATTTTTACAGCAGCCTGCGGTGCATCCTAACCTTTTCTATAATAGAATAACAAACTCAATATAACGTTAATGTTTCATTCATTTATCAACGTATATAGCTTTTCATAGTATAATTCGGTTTTAGTAATTTCTTCCAACAAAATGATGCTTAAAACGTCATCTTTCAAACAAGCTACAATGTTGCCTGATGCAATTTATAAAATAAGTTTATCGAACACCAAATTTATGAACATTTTTTAAAAATTTCTCCACCTACACCATACAATGAGCAAAAATCATAGAGTTGATGATCCCTTAATTTTAATGCTTGTAGTAAATTAGAAAATGAGTGTATAATGTCAACATATTAACCGTTCCAATTAAAATTGCTGTCGACATAACTTATACTTTATTTAACACCCTATCTAACATATGTATCTCGCTTGACTAACTTTTCTTTAATTTTTTTATATATCCATTAGTGAATATATTTTTCGTTGCTTCTAAATTGTTGCCAGTATTACAATGAAAGTCCAATTGTATTATGCTTTAACAGTTTTAATTTTAATTCTGACAATTAACAATGGCGTCTGCGTAAGCATCAAAGCTACACTTACTCTAAATTTAAAGATTGTTTTTTTAATAATGAAATTTTTAGGCCTCTACTTTAAAATTGACAAAAATTCTGTGTCACGTTAATGACAAAACATTTGCCATTTTCGAAAAATGTCGTGTAAAGGCTGAATCTCGTACGGTACAATATTTTATTTTGTATATAAAATATTTACAAATGCCTATAGCGGATATAGATGTAATTGATATTTAAATCGATTAATTTTTATTTAAGTGTTTATTGGTTTTATTTTTTTCTAAAGGTATATTTTCGGTTTCTAAAAAATGGTAATGGCTTCAAACCGTTTCTGTATGATTTTCATTTCAAATGTGATTTTATAAGGAAACTAAATGCAGTTACAAAAATACTCTGGGATTGGATTAAGGATAACTCTAATTTAAATCGTTCGTGTCCTTTTGTAGTAAGTACTAGTGTGTATGTGTAAGTAGTTAGTTTTTTATCCTATCAAAAGGGTATACAATTTTGTTTTGTAGGACGCTTTTGAAATAAAAAGATTAGAAAATCGTTATCTTCAGAAAAAATTGCAAGGCCTACCAGTACCAACAGGTGACTATTGTTTTGTGGCGAACTTCTCAGCGTATGGTGAATATAGGTTTGATATACAATTTTTTGGTAAAATGTCTTCTTAAAGTACATATTATGAATGTATTAGTGGTTCTATAATGTATAGTGCTGAACAGTTTGAAGATTTTAGTTTTTTAGAAAATAAATGTGTGACATTTTTGTTTTAAAAGTAAATTTATTATTTATCTGTCTGTCTCTTTGTTAACCCATATCTTCCCAAGATATCAAAATCGAAAGCTTAAATTTCAATAACACTATACAACAAACAAAAATACCTTTAATATTTATTATACTTTTTTGATATGCTATGGTCGCCTAACTTCAAAAATCGTCAGTATTTCAGATTCTATGGATACGTTTTTTTTAAAATTTTTTTTCTAAAATGTGAGATTTTAGAAGAGACTGCTACATACATCTTGTAATAACTTTAAAATGACTTACTCGATTTCGTTAAGCCATATTTAGAATAAAATCCATATTATACCCGCTTGAAACCATTATAATATCGTTTTTAATATAACTAATACACATTTTAATAGTTATTGAAAAACAAATTATATATATATATATATATATATATATATATATGTATATATATATGATATTTTTTATTTCCAAAAATTCACAGAAATTGTCGATGGGTAAATACATTTTTTATTCCCAATAGAGTGAAAGTACCTAGTTTTGAAAACAAATTGTCGCTGTAATTGCCAAAAATTCCAGTGAGCGTATGGTGATATTTACAAATTTTGAAAAAAATATATATCGCTTATACAAAACACGTTACATACAATTTCGTCCTGTCGGAACCGCATGTCAGAAAGATTAATGCCAGCTAATTGAGTGCGAAAAAATTTCTAATCATATTCCTATACCGTTCACCATTCATAGTAACTAGGGATATCGGACGGTTAGTATTCAACTGGTTTTAACCGGTTTTATTGGCTTTGTCGAATACGGGTTTTTAAAACCTTTATTTTTCGAATACCGAATAAACCGGTTAATTTAACACGAATAACCGGTTTATTTAAATAAAAATAATTTTTTTTACGTTCGTATATTTTTTTATTGCAAATATGCTCATCGCTTAACTATTTGTATAATTTTTATTATTATTTTTATATTAGAACAACCTTGAACGTCTCACAAAGAACGCAAAAACCAAGGTAGATCGAAAAAGATATGCATATTTGAGCAACCATAAGTTTTTTTCATTTTCCGCATATAAATATTGATTTTTGTATATGGAGAATGATGAACTAGACTTATTGAAAGCGACCTACAAACGCCGCTATATTAGTTAGTGAAATTTTTCACAACGTAAATACCCATAAGCAGTCGCTAGTATATTGTGAGGTGATATCGCTGTTGAAACTTGTCAGATAATGTGGCCTGGGATTGAACCGACGACTTCTTGGTTGAAAGGTGGGTGTCCTTTTTAACATACGAGTACCAATGTGACACCCACATAATTAAATACGTGGTGCTTTAATTTACATAAACTGCTGTTCAAAACTTAAGCAACTTTTTTTGTCGAGGCAATTAAGGACTCGTATATTACTAATAGATTTATTCAAAGTAAAACATAGGTACCTAAATTATAACTATACTATATGTATAATAACAAACATTTATGGGATGATTTTGCAACTAAAGTTCGGTTGCCTAACGGCAACCAGAAATTTGTAGTTGCCTAAATAGCAATTGGAACCAGGGTTGGCAATAACTCGGGTTTTTTTATAAAAGCCCAGCCCACCGGGTTTTATTACCTCTTTTGGCGGGCTTTTTATGGTTTTATTGGGTTTAATAATTGCTTTCAAATTTCGTTTATTTCAACAATATTTTTTATTTGTTAGTACAATTACGTTGTTTTAGTATTTATAATGTAATTGGGTACTCTAAGTGGGATCAAGGCATTGTGTACTATAAGCTGCTACAGCTCGGTATTCGAAGCAGACTGCAGTTACTTCATTTGAACCGTGCACACAAAGACAGACAGACAGACAGATAATATTTTCCTTGAGCATGACAACGTTCGGTCTCACGTAGCAAAAGTTGCCAAAAAATTGTTAAATAAGGCCCGGGTGGGCTTAATTGGGTTACCCAGTGGGATGCCAACCCTGATTGGAATTAATACATTTTTAGTTGCAAGTCGCCATACGTAATGCAATTTTCGGCAACTGGCAACGCAACTAAAGTTCTGTTGCCATCCATAATTGACAACAACAACAAAATTAGCTACTTGAGTAACTGTTTGAAACTTAAGCAACTTTCAGTACTTTGCGTATTAAGCTTTGTTTTTTATGGCCTCCGCGTAACGTTTTGGCATAGTTTTTATGAGGTTTGTTAGAATTATTGTTAGTATTGATTGCCATTTTATTTTTAAGCTTTGCCTCAGCTTCGGCTTATTTTAAATCGACGTGGTCCGGCTCTGCGCTTCAAGAATAAAAAACAATTTTATTTAAATAAAAGAACCGGTTACCGCTTATTTGAATAATTATTTTTGTTAGAAAAGGCTCCAAGTGCCTACGTGATTCATAAAAATATTCTGTTATAATTAACCGCAAATAGTTTTAATACATATGTACGTATATATTTCTATCTGTAAAAATAAATTAAATTATTTTTAAAAGAAGCAAATATGTGCAAGATTTTATTTCACCAGTAGTTAATGGAATATTTGTGTTTTTAGGAAAAATAAAAAACTACGCTTAACTTTGCTTAACTCACTACTTTCAAGTCCACATATTTCCCAAAAATGACTGATTTTTAGCCTCTACTTCAAACAGCATAAAAAATGTATACATTGACTAAACGTAAAAATAAAAAACTCAGAAATAATCTCACCAGCCTGGAGTTAATGGTTCCATTACTACTTTTTACATTATCCTTAAATAAACTATGGAAATTATACTTCTAAACGTAAAAAATCTTACTTTGGAAGAACGTAGCAGTTAAATGAAAATGATACCAAAAATATTTTAATGCCTAGTGATGTAGAATGTCATCTACTTTAACGTTATAGACAATTTTTTACTGTTTTCTGAAAGTTTTTTTTTACTAATTCCCACTCTCGATATAATACAGACTACCTTTGCCACATTCTCTACAAGAGGAATTATAATGATTTGAAAAACACTATTACTAAGGATTAAAAAATTACTTAAAAACTATTTTAGATTTAAATATTAAAAAACATGAAAAATAAATTTAATTTTAAAAATTCAAATGTCTGCACATTTTATTTATCTTTTCTAATTATTAAAAATTAAAATCATCAAACTGTTCACCACTATATATTATAGTACCACTAAACCCTCACAGAATGTATGTATGTATTTTAAGAAGATATTTTACAAAAAATGGTATATGAAATTTATATTCACCATACGCTGAGAAGTTCGCCACAAAACAATAGTCATTTGTTGGTACTGGTAGGTCTTGCAATTTTTCCTGAAGATAACGATTTTCTAATCTTTTTATTTCAAAATCTTCCTGCAAAACAAAATTGTATACTCTTTTAATAGGATAAAAAACTAACTACTTACACATACACACTAGTACTTACTACAAGGGGACATGAATGATTTATATACGAACTGTCTTTAAACCGACTCCAGAGTATATTTGTAATTGCATTTAATTTTTTTTATAAAATCACATTTGAAATGAAAATTATACAGAAACGGTTTGTAGCCATTGCCTCTTTTTAGAAAAGAAAAGTGTACCTTTTAAAAAAAATTAAATTCAATAAATTCTTGAATAAGAAATGAACGATTTGAACATCAATTACATCTATATCCGTTATAGGGATTTGTAAATATTTTACATAAAAACAACATATTGTAACGTACGAGATTCAGCTGTTTTGTCATTAACGTGACACTGAATTGTTGTCAATTTTAAATTGAAGGCCTAAAAATTAAATTATTTAAAAAATCCTTAAATTCAGTTTAAGTGCAGCTTTGAAACTTACGCAGACTTAATTGTTAATTGTTAGATTTAAAATTTAAACTGTTAAAGCACAATACAATTGGACTTCCATAGTAATACTGCCAACAATTTAGAGGCAATGAAAAATATATTCACTAATGAATATATTAAAAAATTACAGAAAAGTTAGTCAAGCGAGATACATAGATTAAATTAAAAGTTAATTCGACAGCAATTTCGAAGATCTTCGATTATAAATTCCATCAGACAACACTATGGCTGAAAAAATTTGTGAATTTTATGGACACGATTCCCGTAGACTAGAAAAAGATGCACATTGCTCTGGTTAATCAATTCCAAGAAATCAATGAAATAATAAAAAAATGCTGAAAAAGTCCAGGAAACTAGACATATAACACCAAACAGCTACCAATAATTTAAAAAAAGCTGGATACATAATAAAGTCCAATGTTTGGGTGCAACATAAATTAATAGTTCAAAATTTAATGAAGCAAATTTCCATTTGCGATTCACTGCTAAAACTGAACGAAATCGAACCGAAGCGAGATGAAGCTTCGGAGACTGTGGTAAAGCCAGGAATGGCAGCAAGAAATGTACTGCTTTGTCTCTGCTGATAAATTGGAAAGGAATTGTTCATTAAGAATTGTTCTGATCTCTTTTTTTCTTCATTACTCTTGGGGACATATGGCTTTCAACCTTTCAACAAACATTGCCTTCTTTCAGTTTTATTGATCGGTTTCCTGGAGTAGTGACGTTGATCCTTACATAGCATTTTGATTTTTGACCAATAGGTGGCGTTTTCGCTAAATCATTCGTTTGAATGTTGCGGGGCTTCCTTTAGGTGGATTTATCTGATAGTTGAGGTCTCTTAATTAAACTCTCGAAAGCTCAATTAATTTTTTTTTTCATGTCCTCTGTTCTTTATTCCAACCTTAACCGCTTTTGTTGTATACGGGCACTGTGCCCTCGCCACTCCTTAATTCTGATCTCTCCTGTTGACATTTAGCGAGACTGAAGCAAGAAATTCAATTAAAATGGTCAAAATTGATCAAAAGAAACGATTTGTATTCAATCATAACGCCGGAACATATACATTTTTGATGGCCCCGCAGAAACTAAAAGAGCTTGCGTGGGAAGTTTTTATGTATCTACCATATAGCCCACAGCCTACACCTTCATATTATCGCTTGTTTTGATCTCAGCAGAACTCTCTAAATGGTGCAAATTAGACACAACTGGATCAGTTTTTCGCTCAGAAAATCCAGAAATTCTACACTGATAAAATAACAGTTTCACATCGCAAATGGCACAATATTATCGATCAAAATGGCACATACTCGTATTTGGTTTAATAAGCTTGTTTGAAATGTTAGAAAAATCGTTTTAAGACAAATTATTTAAAGAACTCTTTAGAAAAGCTATTGGCTTAATTAAAAATTTTTATAAAATAATTACCAAAATTATTTCGGTGTCATAAGTTGCTTGCATTTTTTATTTTGGTCGGAGATAAATATTTTTCAATAATATCTGGTAGGCCATCTATCGGTTTAAATTTGAACTAGCGGTTATTCGAATCTGGCAATACATATGTCATTCTATTTTATCACAGAATTTAGTATATTATCTCCACTGAACGAAATGAAACGAAATTACGCTTGAGCAACGTTCTGATTTATTTCTAACACAAAGACAATTGGTCGCAAATTGCATGAATATGTCGTGCAAAATTTAGTCGTAGAGAAGGACCAGCAGTGCTTGGTATGCTCAAGTTTATTGCTAAAGTTGGTGAAATTTATTTCATTGTTGATGCGCCAAGATGTAACCGTACTCGTACAGTGCGTACACCCGAAAATATCGAAGCTGTGGCTGAGTGTGTGCGTGAGAATCCATCATCATCAACTCGTCATCGATTTCAATTATTGAACATATCACGCACCAACTTGCATCGAAACAAGCGAGCCAGGTTTGAGCACCAGCAGAGGACATAATGAAATAATTTAATTATAGTTTCGTTTCGAGTGTTTAATAAAGAGGTTTCAACTTTACTTCCAGAAAACTTCATATACAAAAATAAAGCGAACTCCCCCTAGCCTTCCAGCTTTCCTCTGTCGATGATGAAAAACATCAGATGAATGAACAGGGAAAAACCCCACATACTGGGAATAAACTACAATGCTAAAGTAAAGATCATCACTAATTAGACGAGATATTTATCGCTACACAATCATTTGGAAGGAGTTACAGTGAGTGAATTAATCATCTACTCTATTTACGCTTGAAAAATCAATTTGATTAACGAAACTGAAACAAAGCAATAAATGCTTGTGGAAAGCATATAAATATAGTCCCTAGAGGAGTGACAGAGAAAAAAAAACATAATAAACGATCCTTCTGAAGAAGAATTAAATGACGATGTGGAGGTTAAATATAAATTTTGTTGTGTTATTTTTATGTATTTACAGTAATAAAAAATACATATATTTTTGTTAATGATGTTTTTATTTCATCTTTGTAAAGAATTGAATTCCTTTATCTTTTCGTATATCTAGTAATGAAAAATTATATATATTTTTTGGTAATTAATTTTGTTTTTTATCATTGTCGGTAAAACCTAGTTCTGAATACAGTTAAAATCATTATAAACATTATTAATAAACGCTTTAAAATTAAAATACGTCAGCAATAATTTTGTCCAACTAGGTTGTACGAAGGGACTATTTATATTTCGGGAACTTGCAAAACTAACGCCATATATATAAATTTGACATTTGTTAGCACAAACGTACTCACAACGTTTTGATATACAAGTACTATTTGTTCCATTAACAATGAGCTAAGAAAATGAATTGGTCAAAAAATGAATATTCCAAGCAAATGTTGTCGTTGGATTATTTTTCACAACATTTGACGTGGATTATCTCAACAATGTCGATAAGTCGATAAGCTTTGTTTTCAAAAACAGACTACATCACTGGTATAGTGAATTCAAACGTGGTCGAAGTTCGATCGCTGACGAATTTTGTGATTTTTCACTTCAGTACATACGATTTTGTATGAACACTTAGGTGTAAAAAAATTTGTTCTCATTGGATACCACATAATTTATTAATCAATCAAAAAATGCGCGCGTCGATTGGTGTAAGGAAATGTTTGAAATGCTCGACCCTGGTGCTTTTAAAAACGTGTATAAAATCATGACAGGTGACGAATCATGGATATATGCGTATCAGCCGGAAACAAAACAGTGATCGACCGTGGTACACGATCATTTGTTTGCCGAAAGCTTTCAGAGAAATTCCTCTAAAGACGAATCATTCTCCATCCCGACGATGCAAGTTTTCACAAATTTCGTCAAACAGGTGAATTTTTAAATCGATGTCTCATCCTCTGTACAGTCCTGATTTAATACACCATAACTTCTTTTTGTTCCAGAATATCAAAGGTAAATAGCGTAGTTAACGATTTAAGATCGCCGAATAAGCTTTTGAGGCGTTCAAAAACTATGTTTTAGAGGTGTTTCAAGATTTATGGGAAAACTGCTTTGAGATATGGTTTATACGAATGCAAAAGTGTATTAATCATCAAGAGGAATATTATGAAAAGCAACAAAGCCATTTTCATGTAAAAATATTTGTTTTTATTTGATTTTCTCGAAATATAAATAATACCTCTCGTACTAGGCGATACACTGTGAGACGCTGCGACTATGTAGAATGTCACATAATAAAAAACGCCACACATATTTTATTATATAGCTTATTTTCTTCGAAATCCCTCTGCAGAGCAATGCATTCGAAGGAGCAGATTAATTTTTGCAATTAAAAAAAAAAAAAACAAAGTTAAGAGGCGAGTACCACTAAGTTAATTAGTTAGTTACGACAGATAGCCGGACAAAGGTCCAGCTCACTTGGGTCCAATATTGATCCCACTGTGATGCAGTAAGTAGCGTCCAAGCGGACCTACGTTTCAGCATCCCGGTTCGAACCGTACTAATCAGAAAAAAAGAAATTCCATTGGTACTAGCATCAGCCAGGTCCGTTATGGCATGCAGAAATGAACTACCAAAGAAAGCAGTACTAATATCCATAAGACTGGACACTGGCACAAGATGTGCTCGATAGTCTCCTCCCCCTCCTCATTCTGACAACCCATACAGTAGTCATTAAACGGTTGACCTAATCTCCTAGGGTGCGCACCAGCCACTCTGTGCCCGGTAATAACAGCCACCAAAATTCGTAGTCTTTGTTGCGGGGATGCTAATAGACTCCGAGCGAGACCGATCGTACAGTGGCCAGATTTGTCTTGATACAGAGCACTTGGGTTCATTATCACACAACAACTGTGCTCTGCTCAACATGTACCACCCAAGTGATCATTCTCCTTGTTACCGAAGAGAGAGCCCACTCGCGAAAGTTCAAAATGACCTTTTAACCAGAAAATCTCCAGGGGTGAATGTCTCGCTCGTCGCGATGTCGAGTAGGCACCGGAGAGCGGCCTGATCGCAGGCTGATTGTCCGTAAAGATCCGGATATCAACGTTATATACTCCATAGTACATCAACCAGTCCGCTGCCCCCCTTATCGACGAGACTTCCACCTGTCAGATACAGCAGTGGTCCAGCAGTTTAAAGGATTTCGACCAATCCCTGTATACTTCAACAGAACCGGGCGCAATTACCGGTTCTAGTGAAATACACACGGAGAACATTCTATACCGGAAGGGCTTGAGTGTACAGTAATCTATCCTATCAGTGATCGTATCCCATATACTCAAAAATGGCCGCATGCCCGTAATTTCTGTAGGACCATGCTCTGGCCATCTTCAACCTTATCGCAGACATAATCGCCATCTGCCTAACCATCAGTTCCATTGGAAGCCAGTCTAGTAAGTGCCACTAAGCAAACTACACAATTACGAACTGAAGGCTATTTATGTATTCCGTACATGCCACTGAACGACATTTTTGTGTAATTTAAGCGCTGAATTTATTAATGATGTTGATAAGGTTTTCCTTCTTGAATTTTTTAAATTTATCAGGTCAGCCGTCTTTCAGTTCATAGCACAACTGGTTCAAGAGCAAATTTGAAGACATATTGTAAATTATAATTGATAAGCTCATATAAATAAGATCACCTTATTACTAAGTGGTAAAATTGGAAAAATTAAAGATGTAAATGGCATAGTATGTAAAAGATATGGGTCTGACCAAAGAACAGGTTTTTATGTTTTTATGCAGAGATTTATAGAAAAGTGTAGTGTACACATACGAGTACGTATATACTTAATCATACATATTATACTTATATACTCTATATAATATGTATATTAAATAGAATATAATTAAAATGAATATAATTAAAATGAATATAATTAAAATAATAATCGTCCTATGTTATGTTATTAAATCACTACAATTAAAACTAAACGCTAAACTAAACTAAACTATATCAGAATTAGATCACAATAATAGCTTTTTATTTGAGTAAACTTAAACACCTTTAATCATAAATTTTGAATTTCCAAAAATTAATCCATATTTCAAAAAAGTTATTTATTTATTTATTGTTTTATTATTTTTTACATCCAATATAGGAATGCTTGAAATACGCCAAATCGATTAACTTCATAAAACAAAAAGAAGCGTAAAAAAATTAAAAATTTATTTAAAAATTTAAATTAAGCTCATGTACAAATTTAATTATTTTTGTCATTTGGTTTTAGAAATTTGTCTCGAATAGTTTAATATAGTTTAGAGTCAATATAGTGTTTTTTGACGTTACTATGTAATCAATAAAATTCAAAACGTAAAGTTAATCAATTTGGCAAATAAAGCATTCGTATAAAACCCAAAATAAATTCTCATTCATGCATATATCTTAGGATATTATACCACACAAATATGCATCAAATTTATGTTCACCGTATGTTGTTACGTTAGCATAGAAACAATAGTCACCGGGTGGTAAGGGTAGAACTTGTAATTTTTCTTCAAGATAACGATTTTCTAATCTTTTCATTTCAAAGTCTTCCTAAAGCAAACTTTAGTATACTTTTCCATTAGTCTAAAAAATCACACAAGTACTTACTACAAAGGGACACGAATGATTTAAATTGGTACTGTCCTTAAACCAGCCCCAGACTAACTTTGTAACAGGATTCATTTTTTTTAGAAAGTCGCATTTGAAAGGAAAATCGTATAAGAAAGGCTTGTAGCCGTTGCTTCTTTTTAGAAAAGCAAAACGTGCCTTAAAAAATCAATATATTTAATTGAAAATGAAATTAATGAGTTATAACAAACTCACATCTACATCCGTTATAGGCACTTTTAGAAGTTTTAAATACATGGTAAAGTATTGTAACGTACGTGATACTGCCTTTAGACGACATGTTTTAAAGATGGCAAATGTCTTGTCATAACTATTGCAAATGATTTTAGTCAGCTTTAACGTAAAGGGCTAAAAATTAAATTCATTTAATAAGTTTACGAACTCAGTTAAGGTTTAGCTTTAAAACTTACCGAGACCTTGGGAGTATTTGCTATAGTTATCAGAAATATGATTGTACTACACAGTTTGATGTTCATTATGACAGTGTTATACAAATTTAAGTAGTTGAAATATTTATAAATATAGGGCAAAAAAAATTGAAGTCGGTCGAGGGGCTAACTATGGCAATTAAGCAAATCGATAGCAATCAAACCAATTAATTATGAACGCCAATAGCAGTAATTATTTTAAAAAGCTTCAGTTAAATGTGAATGTATGTATTCACTTTACATATATACGAGATATATAGTACAAATCTTTTTAAAAGATCGTTATCGTTTATCATCTCTCACTCAGGCGACTTTGCACTGTAGTTTTGCACTTGTTTCCGCTCTACTTCTCTTTGTTTATTTTTTGCTAACTTTTTGCCTGTTCGTGCCGGTACGTAAGTGTGAAAACATGTATTATTCTATGGAGTAGTTGTAGAACTATTTATTTTTTTAATTTTTAAATGTCTTCTTCTGAACTGTGCCTAGTACTTTGATCGCAACATCAACACTGTCGCAATTGATTAATATGTAAGTGATTATGTTTTACTATAAAAGTAATAGGTATCTCTGAACTAAATTCGATATTTTTATCAAGAGTTACATGTAAGTCATAAGTGCTGATGTTATGCTTAATCGTTTCATTAAGCCTACTGATGAGAACTCATTAAGTTCAAACTATTTTCTGAACTAACCACTTTGTCTACTAAAAATCTGCATTTGACAGTCCAATTCCGCTCTTTCGGAAGCTTTTCTACGTGATTCCCGGAAGTAAAAGAAAAATTGTATACATTTGAAAACAGTTATTTATACTCGTATTATTAGAAAAATCCTGTATAGAGAAAGACTCTGGCTTCATTTCTAGACTCACCTTGCCTAGATTGAATAGTAATTCTAAAAATTAAACTATTTAAACTGAATCGCGGCAGCATCTCCTTTGCTATATCTATTCTCAGAAGTTATTGTGTTATGGGTGGGCATCCGAAAAGGCTACGCTTACCTGGGAATAAATTCTGTCCAGATTGTATATCGATTGAGAAAGAGGAGAGCGTGGCTAACTTCATTTGCCAGTGTCCATCTCTGGCTCGGGATAGATTGCTCACATTTGACTCGACCTTTTTCGATGGCTTATCGGAGCTATCGACCATTGATATTTAGGTTAATAGTTGGGTTCACTAGGCTTTTGGAAACGTGGTGACTGACATCGGATCATCACTTCATTTGTGGTATTACAACGGCAAGTTATGAGTGCTTAAATGTGCCTTGATTTAACAAGGCATTAAGATAATTTCGTATTATTTCTTTTGTTAATAAAAGATAAAAATTTGTTTTAGATGGAAACCTCAACTGTGTTGAATTTTTACAAAAGGAAATTTAATGATACTCTATTGTAAAGAACACAATGCAAGCGGGCTAATGCCTTACATGAAATCTTTGTACAAACCATACTGGGAGAAAAATATAGCTGAACGAGAAAATCAGGAAGTGCCCCTGTCTAAGGTAATAAAATCTGAGCCTACATTACATTCATTTTCAGTTAAAAAAGACTTTCGTCGCAAAATTAGCAGCTATTGATGGATATTCCATTAGATCGATTGCAAGAATTGAATGCATATGTAGAACAATGGTTCCTAATAGATTGGATTTACCAAAGCTGCATAAGGCCTGCAAAATTTGATGATATAAAATATATGGATGCAAAGAGTGAGATTATAAAAAATATAAAAATAAAATTAGATGAATGTGGCAGATTTTCAATGACAATATAAAAATAGGAGGTATCTGTACATAGCAGATTTTTGTAGTATTTAAGAGGTGTAACTTCGTTTTTAATTAAATTTCTTTATGTTTTTAAATAAAAAGATTATTACCTAAAAACAAATAAATTTTCTATTATTTTCATAGACCAGTATTCTGAAAAATTTAAAAAAAAAAATATCCCGCTTTCTCGGGAAATGCAAACGTCGGAGAAAAAATTTCGATCAACAGTTAATATTGGTAGAAACCTCTAGAATCCATTCGATACCAAACTTAGAATCAGACAAACTGATAGTTTGTTGTGAAACTTGTTGAACATTTTGTTGGGGAAAGTTGTAAGGTATGACGGATTAAATAGAACCGCCACAATTTTCAATAGAAAACACATGCTACGAGAGATTACTGTAACCTTTACAAATTTGTAAGAAGAAAATCAGCTAAAAAGTAAAGAAAGTATAAACTGATGATTTCAACAAATAAGAAATAGTATAATCATCAGGTTATCCCTTCACGTGAACGTTAGTAACTTTCACTTTGAAGTACTCGGACAGCCGTAATTGATAATGATAGCAACAGTTTTGAGATAGAGAAGAGAACAATTGCACTTGGTAATTGATGCTACTTTAGATTAACTCTATATAAAACGCGTATTCTACCCGTAAGGGCTGCTAACCTAATCAGGTTAAGCAGTGCTTGGAGTTTTTTTTTAGAAAAATATACTTAAAAAAATATGAACTGATCTGCGTAAACAGAGAGTATTGGCATTCTATGAAACCATGGACTGAAAACTTGTAAAAAAATAGGTACAGGTTCGTGTTCGGGTTAATGAAAATAAAAAGATATATGCTCGGGTTTGAGTTCGGATTGGGTTGAGTTCAAAATTTATGCATTTTTTTGAAGTTATTTAAATTGTTATTTTTATATTGTTTGTGCTATTGTTTATTACAAGATATGATAGAATTTTAATTTATCTCATCTAAAAATTAAAAAATTACTTAAAATTATCAGAACGTAAAATATCAATGCTTCACTTAAAATCATACAGTAGAAATCATAGGGGCCTTCACTAATTTTAAATAACACTTAATCAAGTAAAGTGACTTCTCAGTGTAATTCACCCTTAATAGGTTGGTTATCTAAAGTATTTGTTAAAATTATTTGCATTTCGAAGGAGTTTAAGTGAAGAATATAGAAAATTAAATTGAATAGTGAAAATGAGAGGCAATTGGTAAGCTTTCTTTAGAAAAAAGTAACATTGTTATCCCAAATATCGTAAATAATTAATCATAGCCCTAATAGAAAGATCGAATAATAATTAAAACTACAAAACGTTTTAAATCAAATATAATTCATAATGAGAAGCACTAGATAATCGGAAAACTAAAGCATAGTCCCAGCTTATAGTCACAAAATTAGTCGGCGAATTAAGAGTATATTTGAAAAATAAAGTAAGTGGGAAGAGTACCTCTCACACAAGGTAAATATTGATGTTTTTCATATCTTCGGAACGTTAATAGTAGAAGCTTCTAAATTGGATTCAAACAACATCTTGAAGAATACACATCATCAGTCTATAACTGATGCATTACATAAGTAGGCGTAGCACCTCCCATTCATACTAAATATTGAATTTAGTACATGTAGATAACGGCAACAATTAAGGCTTCGTTATATATCTATCCACATCAGTAAAAAGCGGGTATTGCAGATAGAGCAGTGCATAAAAGTTATCTACGTATACTATATAAAAATGAATGTGTGTTTGTTTGAAGACCGTATATAGCTAAAAATCAGAACTTACATTGTCTTCTGGAAGGTATTATATACCCTGAAGGGGACAAAATGTTGAAAAGGCGTAAAAAATTTAACTAAGATAACATTTAAGATAACAATTAAGATGCGGGTAGCGAAGCAAGCCGGGTTTCAGCTAGTAAAACTAAACTTTCATAAATTGGAAAACTTATTCGTATATACGTTATATATATTTGTTGTAGATTAAAATTATTAATTATTAATATCTGGCAATATTGCCATATTTGACGTGTTGCCATATTGTGGCATTACCTTCATGATACTTTAGTACATAATTTGGCAACTCTGTATTTGATGGCGTTCATTTTTTAATTTTTGATAAGGGGAGTAAAGCGACATATTGAAATTGATCTCGACGGCCATTTAAGGTAAAATAAGAGACGGAATATTGGAAGATTAAAAGAAAGTCGCGTAACATTTTAGAAGCAAATAGAATAATAATTAAGTTTAAGTTATGAAATTTACTTTGTACAGGGTATTCGCCGGGAAGGTATACTACTTTGTTTGTTTATAATTTTTCATTATAGGAAACAGAATGGATCTTTTATTGATAAATGTTTTATTTAATGTCGGCAATTATGTATGGAATACATTATCAGATAGATGCTCGCCTCTGTAAGCCTCCAACATGCGGGTCCTTTTGAGCAAATTTCACACGGAATTTCATTAATTTCATCATCATATTTTGTTTGAGTTGCTCCAGCGTTTCTAGTTTGTTTGCGTAAACCTTGCTTTTCAGATATCCCCACAAAAAGAAGTCCGGAACAGTCAAATCAGGCCACCGTGAAGGCCAATCAACATCACCATTCCTTTAAATAATTTGTTGTGGAAAGAGGTCTCGCAGTAATTCCATTGTAATCCTGGCTGTATGCCATGTAGCACCGTCTTGTTAAAACCACATGTTAGTCAAGCCCAAAGCATGCGGTTGTGGCGTTAAAAAGTTTTCAATCATATCACGATATACCTCACTATTGACAGTTACCGTTACACCGTTTTAAGCTTCAAAGAAGTTGGGTCCAATCAATTTCCTAACCAAATTGCACACCAGACTGTCACTTTTAATGGATGCAAAGGTGACTGATGAATAATTTGACTATTCTGTTTATTCACATAACCATTCAAATGCAAATGTGCCTTGTCACTCATTATGATTTTTTCATCCTATCCTATTGGCATACGCTGCCGTAAATGGTATTCTGGAGGAAGCTCTTGTGTCAACTGAATCTTAAATGGAAACAAATACAAATCTTTGTGCAAAATCGTTGTGGTCCATGCTTGGGCCTATTAGCTACAGTCCCTCTTTCTTCGGAATCATTCACTACACGATAAATAATGCGTCTTGTTGGTACGTTGTTTCTACAAAAATTTCACGTAACTTTCTCATCCTTGCAGTAATCGATGATTGATTTTGATAAAAATTTTTAACGATTAAACACGTTGGTTTACTCAATATTTTTCCATAATAAATTTGCCACGTCTCTACTTCACGGCTGCCACATATGAACTGTCACGACTAATGTTTACGAAATTGGCGACAAAACAAAGTAGTATACCTTCCCGGCGGACACCCTGTATTACTTTAACTAATGAATTTAGAATAATTTAGATAATAAAACCAACCATAAACCAATAAAATTTTTGTGAATTGAATTTTTATTATTTCTGTCCTGGTATATGTTACAATAGTTGCAGCTGCAACATTTTTCATATTAAAATCGAAATCAACTGCCCATTAAGTACATTTTCTTCTTCTTTTTTTCAATAATTAAAGTTTTAAGCAGTAACTGCACCAGAAAATTGCACATTAAGTTTGGATTTACCGTACATTGTAATGTTTACATCAAACAGATATTCAGGGCTGACAGGGCTTGCAGTCTTTCTAAAAAAAAAAAAAATAGTGTACTCTTCAGATCTCCTAAAAAGGCCAGAAATACTTACAACAAGGGGGCACGAATGATTTAAGTTGCTAGTTTCCTTAAACCAATTCAATTTTTTTAAAAATCGCATTTGAAAGTAATATCATACAAGAAGGGCTTGTGACCATTGCTTCTTTTAAAATACGAAAACGTGCCTATGAGAAAGAGTACAACTGACTAAATTTTGCAAATAAAGTTATCGATTTAAAAATAACTTACATTTAAATCCGTTATAGGAAGTTTAAAAAACTTTACATACACATTGCAAAATTGTAGCCTACGAGATACTGCTTTTACAGCACATTTTTCAAAGATGCCAAACGTTTTACCATCACTATTGCACACAATTTTTGTCAAATTTACAGTATATGGCTAAAAATTAAATTATTTTAAAGCTATTAAAAATTCAGCTTTAAGACTTACAAAAATCTTCATAGTAATTGTTAGAATCACTAAAATTGTGAAAGCACAATACAATATAACTTTCATTATGACGTTGGCTAAATAAATATATTTATTTACAAATTATTTAAAAAAGAAATAAATGTAGTTGGCCAAGCCTGACTATCGAATTGTTCAATAGGGCGTCAAATACCAGATTAATTAACTTATTAATTTTAGTTTAATATGAGGGTGAATAGCAATAACTATCGTATAATGTTTCAAATAAATCGGAATATAAATAATTGTTTGAAAGCTTACCTATGTACATAATATGTAGAAGATATTATCTCCTATGAAAGGAATGTAATACTAGTGTTAGTGTTTTTATTCATGCCGTTTATATTGAAAGTTGGCGATATTGCGTCAGTGATGGAAAATGGGATTTTCATTTCGGTATCAACAAATTCTTTTGAGAGTACTTTTTTGACCACAAGAATATCACATTTTATGAGACAAAAATATATTCAAAGTTCGTTTGCTAAAATCTTATTAACTCCTTCAATTTCAAACGTATTTTGAAAAGCAAAGTTAAGTATTATTCCCAACTAGACATATATCTGTAATTAGTTCTGATTAGTTCGTTACGATTTCTATATAAAATTAGCTAAAACTCGGCGTGCTTCGCTATACCTATCTAAACTATTATCTTAAATGTTATTTTAGTAAAATTTTTTACATCTTTTCTACCTTTTGTCCACTTCCGCTCTAAATGCAAACATTATAAATAACATATAGTTCCTTCCCGAAAGACTCTGCAGAATCTGTCTGTATACAGTCTTCAAACAAACACACATTCATTTTTATATATAAGATACACTCATAGTTATATGTATAGCTTTTATCCAGTGTACTTTTTAAAATACCCGCTTTCTGACTAATGTGAATAGATAATGCTGCTTTAATTGCTATCGTTCTTCACATATACAAAATTCATTATTTAATATGAATGAAAGGAACCACACCCTCTTCTCCAATCTCGCTCAGTTACTTACTGATGATGTGCATTATTCAGGACGTTGTTTGAACCTAATTTAGAAACTTCTGCTATTGCCGTTCTTAAGATATACAAAAATTAGTATTTAATTTGTATGGGAGGTACCACACCCACTTGTTCAATTCCGTCCACTTTTTTTCTGATGATTCGTATTGACCATGAAGCCATTCAAATCAAATACAGAAGCTTTTGTTTTAAGCGATCTCAAGATATAAATAAATCAATATTTAATTTGTATGGGAAGTACCATCCCCACTTGTCCAATTCCATCCACTTTTTTTCTTGTGATTCGTATTGAGTATGAAGTCAATCAGACCAAATTTTGAAACTCTAGCTGTAACCATTCTGAAGATATACAAATCAATATATAATTTGTATGGGAGGTACCACACCCACTTGACCGATTCTGCCCACTTTTAGACTAATGATTTGCATTGACGCTGATTCTAGTTAAGCCAAATTTAGAGACTCTTTCTGTGTCCACTCGGCCCAGTTGGAATTTTTAAAATTTATATAAAATTCAAGAAAATCGGTTAAGCCGTCCATAAGGCACAACAAACAAACATACAAACACACATTCATTTTTATATTAAAGATTGGGTACAAAAACAGGTCGAAACTTGAAAATGTTGCAAAAATTCGATGGAAAATGGGTTTGCAACAGAAAGTCCTCAAGGCTACTCAAAGCTCAAGATATTTGGTTGGATAATAAATTCGTAGCGTTTTTATATTTTCATTCTTTTACAACGATAGTTTGCTGTTTGACAAAGTGTATAGTATTCAGGCGATATGATTCTTTCTGCTCTACAGATTTTTGAGTACTTTAATATTTTGTTACTTTTGAGGCTTATATTTAATTGAAATATACATGAGATGAAAAGCAATACTTTCACAAAATTGTTGAAGCAGCTCGGGACACTAGCGATGTATGCAGAGAAGGCGTCAGCGTTGACACAACAGCACGTAAATGATTTGCAAAATTCAAAACTTGCCAATTTCAAAACGTCGACGACAGGCGGCGGAAGAGCGTCTAATATCACTTTTGAAGGAGGACGGTCGTTAATAAAATTATCTGCGATAATATAACTAATCTCAATCAGCCTTATTAAAAGGGATTTTCTTTTTTTAAATAAAAGTTTTTGATAATAACTCTACCCAATATGTTATTTAACGGGTTTTCTTTCCAAAGACGCTGAAAAAATTTGAAATCATTTAATAAGTATTGAGCTAAGCTATTAGCTTTTAAGTGCATGAAGGTACGAAATACCGGCATTTTTATCCGTAAATTCAAATTTTGGATATGCTTCGAATACTTTAAAAACAGATCAGAAAATAGCACCACTTGCCAGGTTTTTCAATTTCATTCTTTTCTATCGCATAGTGTAATTAAAAGATACCATAAGGATTAAAAATAAAACGCGGGTATACAAAACAATGCACATTGGGGCAGCCAGAACAAATTTTTGGAAAAAAGTTCATTTTTAAAAATGAGAGTTGAAGAAAAATTTGTATGGGGTTTATTAGCTTACACTTTTCTTAGTTGATCTAATTATACCGTGTTTAACGAAGGGCGCGCCCTCAAAGTACAAACTTCAAACTAAAAAAAAACCTTTAAAAAAATTTAGTGTTTTATCCACCACCTTTGAATGGTTACAAAATATGAACGCTATCAATTTTATCATTACTTTTTTTTACATTTAGTAATATATACATGTCGTTATATTAACGCTAATTTGAACTACATGAAGTGAAATAGTACGACGGCTGTAGGACCAATTTAAAAAAATCAAATTTTTTCTTATCAAAAAGTCAAAATTTCATTTCTCAAGACTTGCATCTTTTTTCAGCAAGATTTTGCAAGTGTATTAATTATTTAGTCCATAGTGTCTAGTTTTAAGCGATATTTATTTTTTCTGCCCAACACTGCCCACTACAACAATTTTTAAATTTCTTGATTCCTTTTTTTTATGCAAGTAAATAACACGATGCGACAAGTAAACACCTGTGATGTGATGCCATTTTTCTGATAGCGCTATCGAGTGCAACAAGAATCTGTGTTTGAAATTATTGAAACACCTCCAACATCTTGAGATAGGGATAAAAACTCAGTTTTTCGTACCTTCATGAACTTATGAGCTTATTACTTATTTAAACATTATCCAATTTTATGTTTCTCAGCGGATTTATAAATCAGATAAACAGACCTTTTCACCCCACAAACAATAGTGCAACGGTGTCAAATCTCAGCTCCGAGGTGGCCAGACGACATCAGCTCTGCGGCTGATAATGCGATCTTCAAAAACAGGGCACAAAACATCGAGTGTAGCTTCGGCTGTGTGGCACGTAGCGTCGACCTGTTGAAACCAAATGTTGCTAATATCCTCCTCTTCAATTTTTGTGAACAAAGATTCGTTCAACATGGTACGATCGCCATAGACTGTAACGGCCACTCCTTGCTCATTTTCGAAGAAAAATGGCCCAATTATGCTTCTGGACCAAAATCCGCACCAAACAGTGACTCATCTTGGGTGTATGGCCTTTTCAATGTATGCGTGCGGGTTTTCTGTGCCCCAAATGCAACAATTTTGCTTGTTTACATACCCGCCAAGATCAAAATGAGCTTCATCTGAAAAGATGATTTTTTTTGCAAAATCGGCATCTTCTGTAAGTCGATCGCAGGCCCACTTAGCGAAGCGAAAAAAGCGTAAACTCAACCATATTCGTTCAGCGGAAGGATAAAACTAATTATCTGTCAAATCAGACATGAGCTAGGTGTTACCATTCACGAAATAAGCACTAGCTGAAAAAAAAAACGTTAGATGGCGGACCCGATATTTAAAAAATTAGAGAGCATACGCAAAACATATAGTATGATTAATACTTTAGGGAATATGTATGTTTAACTTTCTTCTAAAAAATTCAGACCTCAAGACAAAATAATAATTGTATCTAAGAAAGCAAAATATCTGTTTCTTTCATCATCCGATAAGGTAAAGTTCGACGTAAGCAGTGACGAAGATACTGATGAAACACAAAGTGAGAGCGAAGAAATATATAAAATATATCCTTAAATTGATAAATGTGTGTCGTCACCTTCGAAATATTTATGATTATTCGCATTTTAATAAAGCAAAATTACTTTTTCTATTTTATATTTTTTCTTTAATTTTTTAATGAAAACGAAAGTTTTCCTGATTGATCATAATACCACGACCATGATCATATCCTATACCTAAATGTAGCGGTTTAATTGATTTCAAAAATGGTGCAATCCTCCTCCACAGTGGATAGTAAAAAATTTTAAAATAGCGAAATATACGGTACTTTTTTTTAAAATTAAATAGCATTAAAAAACGAACGTATCACTGGCTTGTAGCATTATCATTACAAATATGTATTAGCAAAAATTCTTTGTAGGGTATCAAAATCATTAATAGTAAAATTTTTTCACTTAAAGCTTATCTTTTTTTAAATTTATATTTCAGCCTGTTACTTGCCTTTATATTCCGCCTTATACATACATTATAAATATTTGTAAAAATATTCTGTAATGTGCAGTACAACGGGTAAGTTAAACAAATGGAGAATTTCTTATGCAAATCTCTTCTTCTCTGCCTCTCTCTCTCTCTCACTCTATCTCTCTCGCTCTTTATATACAATAAAATAGTAAAACATTCAATTTTATCGCACAACAGGAAACAATAAACGTCAACAATAGACGACGACTGCAATCATAGCGAAATAACAACAAAAATAACTATGAAAAATTCTACCACTTCAACTTGGACTAACTACCACGTTTATGACATTTGAAAAGAAAGATTAACGGAAATCGTTTTAAGTTTTAAACGGCATCCAACAATAATTCAAAACTTCCGCTTTTATTTCATTCACTGGTTCGCATTTTTTGGTACCCATGCCCCCGTCTTTAGCAAATATTTGCCACCCGATTGGCATGGGTTAAGAAATATTTGACATACTCGGGTAGTAAGTATGCGACTACTGCTAGAAAACTACAAAAATACAAAATAAATGGACGGACGAACCGAAAACAACAGTTACCAGAAAGTAAATGAACTTTTTCATAAAAAAAGGCACGTGAACGCGCATTTCTAACGCCCTCAGCTTTGTTATTATTAAACAACGCTTGGCTTTAGTTTTTTTTTTTTTTTTTTGTCGATTGTTGTTGACGACATCTGTTGGTGGCAGTTGGTTGTTTCGTTGGCACTTATAAATACTTTTTCTCTATTCCGGTTGGAGACCATATTTAAAAATTCAAATAAACTTTTCATTTGTATTTTACATTATTTTCTTCCCTTATCCTCTCTCCTCTTTTCTACTTTGTTAGAAAATTACAAAACATAACTAGTTCGTTTGCCGAGAAAGTAAAAATCAAAATAATTTTCATCATTTTAAATTGCTGGTGCTGGTACTGTTGTTTTGTTTATTCCTTTTTGACGGCGTGGGGATATGAATTGAAATCAGTAGTAGTTGTGGTGGTACAAGGACTACAAATCAGGCTGCTTTTGTACTTTTAATATGAATTTTTTGGCAGTAGACAAATAAGCGGATTTTTCAATTGCAATTTAAAGACAATATAGCCAATTTAGTTAGCAAACAATACAATGAAATGTTAAAACGAATGGTGTTGCTGATGAGTTTTCGGAAGTGAATGTGAATGGGAAGGATAGTTCATTATAAGCATTTATGAACGCATCAGTACATCCAATCGAAGTTAGAAGCATTCCATTAAAATTTGGATATCTGAACAATTTCGCAAGCATTTTTTATTTTATTTTGCATCCACATTCTGACATTATGCCCTCATCTAAGATAATTTATATAAATTTTAACGAATGGATCTCACTCTTTTAAATTACGGTTAACTTTTTGAGAGTAACAACAAGTAGACTTTTTCATTTGAGTCTATACTAGTTTTTGAGGGGTTACTGTCGCTATTGCTTATCAGATAGAAATTAGATTTTTTTCTCGTTTCAAGTGAGTGGTGAGTACTATTCAAGTGCATTAAAGTTTTTTCGTAAAGTGTTTCGTTAACAAGAAATTAATTATATTGCAAAGGTAACTTTATATGCCACCGACTTGATGCTTAATTCCTTTTATAAGAACAACTAGATGACCCGTGCGAATTTTTCGCACCACTATTGGCAATTTTTGTAGCATAATATAGTGAAGATAATAAATGGCAACTTCATTATATTTATTTATAAAAATGAGTTATAAGTGATAATCTTTTGTAAGTGATAATCGCCCACGTTCTGGAAAACGTTCTGAAAACCACGCGATTTGCTGACGTTTTGATGTTTTAAGAAGTGGGTTTGAATATTAAAAACATATGTTTTATTATAACAAAACATAAACAAACAAATAGATTTTAAATGAATATGCTTTTAGAGTTTGTGCATGCTAAAATGGCACAATTGAGCCACATAATTGACAAATTCAAAGCATATTTTAAGTTGCATATTTTTAAGTTACATATTTTTGATGAAAATCGTAAATAAATGTTGTTCTCTTTAAAGTGCAGTTTAAATAAAATAGATCAAATCGTTTCGGTTTGAAAACGCCAAATTTCTAGCGTTTTCGTTTGACAGAATACATGTTTAACGTTTTCAAATCTAAAACGCGAATTTTAAGCGATATGCGTTTTTTAGAACAAGGGCGAATATTTTTTTATTTCATAATTTTATAACATTTCTTTGTAAACAATCTTTAATAACGTGATTATTGTTTTCTTTTGCCCGTAAAACATTTTAACAAAAACAAAAATACCTTTAAACGCACGTACTCGTGAAAATCTTCGTATAACTGATCTTGAGAAAAAACTTGTTCGGGTAAATACAATCCTCTATTTTGAAAAATTCGATCTTATGCCTTATTAGTAGTTATAGGGAATGCAACTTTTATAGGAATTTTTTTTATATCATCCAAAAAGGTAACACCTGGCGAAAATCCCCACGAAACAGTTTTTTTTTTCATCAGTAAATTTTTTATTCATAAAATCCTTTAAGAGGCATTCGGGCACGCTTAGTGCACGTTTGGGTGTCATTGAAATGTCATCCCAAATGATGAGATCTGTTTTAAAAAGGAGATGCGTATCTTTTGTGTGACAGCGAAACTATGAAACCCACGTGTCTAAGCCAGATACACGTATTTGACAAAGCGAATGTGATGTTCGAGAAGAAAAACTGCAATGCCGGTCCGTGCAACTGGTATAAAATTTGACATCAACACCGTTTAACCGTTAAAGCTAAACATAACCTGATCTATATATTAAACACACCTGTGTTAATTCACTTGATAAAATAAACACTGCATTGCCGACAACATCAATGGTGAGGAAGCTATTTCCATTCGACAAAAAACATCTTTGACAAATAATATGTATGGTGATGAGGATTGTTATGTTAGAAAACCACTAATGGTAATTAGAAAAAATAGTTAAGTTGGACACTTACAAATGTCCTTTTTTGTAGCATTTGTACCTTCTTTATTGAATGTACTCTTTTTACTCCTCCAGGATCTGGAACCATATTAAGATATAATATATATGATGATTATAATGATGGTTATGATAGAAAAAGACACGATGTTTACGCTCTATTTATGTGCTTACTTTCTTGAAACCTCTTTAATTGTTAAATTTTGGCATCACTCGACATTAAAAACTAAACATCCTTGTATTAACTCATTGGACAAAATAGACACTGCATAGCCGACAACAATATTACCAAGAACAGTTTTGGCAACAACAAAATATGTTGTGTTATGTTAAACTGTAATACAGAAAACTATTAACCTTAATGATTTAAAATGTAATTTTTTTTAACGAAAACATTAACTTCAAGACTGCACTATTTTTCGTCATTAAAGTAGAAATTTATCGTTAAAACGAATAAAGAGAAAATAAGAATAAAAAGAGAAAATCTTTCGAAAGCCAATAATCTTAAGACTTGAGTAAAAGGATAGGAAGAAACTGTAAAGAACAAAAAGAAAAAAGAAATAAGTTTAATATTAAAATATTAATGAATCTTCTGTAAATAACAAATCTCCCTAGGGTTCGAAACAAACTTTATCAATAGCTGTTCAAATGGCTCTAAGAGCGCTTCTTCAATCACCAAATGCGGTAATACTCGAATTAGCGTTTAAATTAACATTGCTGTAGCCCAAACTCCAAACGCAAGTATGTCAAGTGACAATACTCGTTAAGCGATTGTGAAAGTCTTATATAAACGTTATATGGTAAAACTAAAACAAATCAGTGAAAACAGAGTTACAAAATTTGGTACAATTGTATTTTTTTTTTTTTTTTTTTTTTTTGGTACAATTTCAGACTAAAAAATACAATAGTACACCAATTGCTCATGTGGTACAATTTACAAACTTTCTCAGTTTATTTTTTAATGGAATTTTCCTAGTTTATCGGTTAATTGATTTACAGTGGCAACTCATCTTTACTATACTTTTTTTGTGATTTTGTTTTTTAATTTGTTCGTCTTTTTTTCAAATACCTACAACCAGGGATGGGAAAGTTGATGCAATTGTACTTTTTAGCACTATTTGTAAGTTAAAAGTAAGGGGTGTTTTTTAAAGAGGTATAGAACTTTAAGTTGCAATAAAACAACAATGGATTATTCGATTGACATGAATTTTATTTATCCGAAAGATAATCTTGTGGCATTACATTTTAAATATGATTTCTGGCATATGACCGCCACGGCTGGCGCGGATTTAGTCCAATCTGGACGTCCAATTTTGGATGACCTTTCCAACATTTGTGGCCGTATATCGGCAATGACACGGCGAATGTTGTCTTCCAAATGGACAAGCGTTTGTGGCTATACCGCATAGACCAATGACTTTACATAGCCCCACAGAAAGTAGTCTAGCGGTGTTAAATCACAAGATCTTGGAGGCCAATTCACCGGTCCAAAACATGAAATTAGGCGGTCAGTAAACGTGTCTTTCAATAAATCTATTATGGCACGAGCTGTGTGACATGTTGCGCCGTCTTGTTGAAACCACATCTCCTGGACATCATAGTTATTCAATTCAGGAATGAAAAAGTTACTGATCATAGCTCTATACCGATCACCATTCCCTGTAACGTTTTGGCCACCATCGTTTTTGAAAAAGTACGGACCAATGATTCCACCAGCCCATAAAGCGCACCAAACAGTCAGTTTTTCTGGATGTAACTGTGTTTTCACATACACTTGAGTATTACCTTCACTCAAAATGCAGCAGTTTTGTTTGTTGTTTTTCGTTTATGAAAATCGGGAACAACTGTAATCTCGTTTTGGGCCCATTCGACCAATCTGCTCCGGGCGTGAATCTATTTATGATGAATTTCCAAACCAAACTCAGAATAAATCACTTGACCGCTGTTATTGATGGAATGGAGAAAACATGATAATAATACTTTTAGAAAAACTGATGAGCCAAAACAAACATCTTGTCGTTCAATCATTTGAGATCTATGCTTATTTGGCTTCTTAATTATTTTCAATAATCAATGTGTGTATTTAGTGCCATTTTCTGAAATTTAAGATAAAAAATTGAGTCTGCATCATCAAGTGAAAATACCAAAGCGATATTAGAATTTTAAACTTCTATTTAATTAAAACTACCGAAAAGTAGTGTGATACAGAAAATATAAAATATCCGCAAATAAAACTGTACTAAAATATTGATTTCTGCTTATCTAATAAACATAAATTCAACTACATATGTCCACCGCGTGAGGCAATTAATCTGCACGTGACAGAATAAACAAACCTATTTTTAAGTAGAAATATGTATTCTATTTAAATTCTTTTGCCGGCAGCAAGCTTGGTTCGTAGCATAATTTCTCTAATGCTCTTTTTCGGTATGCAATAGTTTCGCTGAAATTTGAATTCCAACATAAAAATTTCAAATGTTGGTTTATTCTGTCTCCCTCGTCACGGGTCTTCTTTATTCTTTTCCTTTAGTATTACGCGAATTATTTAAAAAGTTTATATATTGGATTCAATACTAGAAAATTAAATGAATCTATTAAATATCTGCTTCATTTATTAAAAACGAAGCGTATTATAAGAGTTCAAATCAGTGCAATTTGTTTGTACGTGAGGGTGGAATGCTCCGTTAGATAAACCACAGTGGTAATCGTTAAAGATTCGTCTTAAGGTCATAATCAATAAAACAGACTCGCTGAGAATTAAAGCTCCCAACATATACGGCTTTCATTATAAACGGCCACAGCTTAGTCTACAATTTTATATTTGGTATTTAAGTAGTGTTATATCAACCAAGGTTAGAACTAATATATATAATATAATAGAATATTATAAGATACATAAAAAAAATTTGTCAAGCTACTGCATGAAAGGGGTACAAATAACAAGCACTGTGTAACGCAATGTTGAATTTTTTAATGCCTGCTTGAAGTCTATGATTGTTTGCGGCTCACAGACATGGCGATTGAGTTAATGAAAGCAAAGTTGCAGACACTTTTACATAATGAAGACCTATAGAGAACTGCCTACCAGCAGAACATCTATGTCGACATAAGCAGAAAAAAATATGACACAATCTATGGATCCTTAGATAAAACTCCACATACTACTCTGATATGGAATCTGCAAACTCAAACAACGTAGTGGTGAATTTTACTTGGGAAAATCGGCAAATCGGCAAATCGGCACGCAGCAGAAATAACGGGTAAACTTTTATGAAATCCTGAAGCTTCTAACATTCATAGCTTTATAATTCAATCTTAAAAGCAGTTCTGTGGTTTATCAATTTAAAACTTTGACAAGTGGTTCAAAGCTATTCTTCGGTTGACCAAGATTTTTAACATCAAAAATTCTGGCAGACATTTAATCTTGCTACGTTCAAGCTGCCGAGTTATGAGCAGTAAACATCAGCCATCAATCTTGGCTTTTAAGTTGTATGTGCAGGGCCAGCAGTTCATGATTATGATTATTTACCTCGTTGAACGTAATGATCGGTTTTAAAATGACCAGCAGTTTACTGATGGTAATTCATTAACTAAAATTTTGTTGCTTCACTTTCCGTGCCACTCAAACATCGAGCCTGTTTGAGTAACCAAACTTTTTAAAAAAATTGTAAACCGTCATGTGGTTTATGTATAGTGGCTTCGCCATTTTCTGATATGCGTGCAGTTCTTTCTTAAAAAGTTACAAAATTTTGGGTACATGGTACACTCATCGCTTTTTCTCTCTACACTCTATATGTTTTTCGGTATATTTTTATAGTGTGTTCTTCCCTTTACAGTAATAAATATCTCATAGCGTACTTCTTCAAATCAACCATCAACCATGGATACTTTTTGTATGATCTATTATAACCCCAGCATATGAAGTAAATATCCTAACACTTCAGTTAATTATTTGCATATAAAACCTATAGCAGTTCTAGTTCGAATTCCGAAAAAAAATTTTCTGCATCATGATTCGAATTTTGATTAATTCGAGAAGTTTTGAATTATTCCATCAACTACAAAAACATCATAGAAAAGACAGACGTCATATTTTGGAAAAGATGAAAAAGAAAAAAGTATGAATCTATGATAACTAAAGACGCTAAGTCAGTACACCAAATAAACAGAGAACAACTACAGATGGCAGTACGTACCTAATTCCCAGACCTGCAGTAAAGAACCGATCACATAGTTAAGTGGATAACAAATTACACACTAATGAATACAAATAAACTGTAAGAAGACAAAGATTCTTTTTCGCCTTTATATCAACAATTGGTGGATTAATATAAGCTTTTGTGCTTGAGTTATGAGCACTTCTATTCCTATCTGCTTAGTTCGATAAATTAGCTATCCTTCTCTTTTTTCTTCAGAACAAATATTTTTGGAAATGTTTGTGTGAAAAAATTTGGTGGTGGTTATGAATATTTTTGGAATTAATAATAGTTGTTGGCGGTGTATTTTTTAGTATTGTTGTTGTTGTTGTGTTTGAAATGAAATTCATATTAATGAAATTCGGCAGAATATAAATAACAATTATTTAAGAAAGACGAGGTGTGCCAATGACACTAAGAGGCGTGTTTCAGTAGTAGTTTTTTTCCGACCATGAAAACCTTTTGAAACAACAAAATCCCAATAAAAGGAAAGTAATTAAATGCAGATAAAGTATGTTTTAAAATTTCATTTCAAATAAAATTTTAAAAGACGGACTAACACAGTAAATTTAATAAAGAATTGTGAAGCACAAACGGGCATTAATACATATTTTGTTGCAAGGGAGGATATTATGTTCCTGATATTTATTATCACTCGGTGTGGAGATTTTATTATCAAAAAAATAATAATTTTTTCAAAATTTTGTTTAATTCTGTAGAATAGAACTAAAAAAGCAAACATTATTCAATTCCATTTGAAAGAAATTTTTAAAAAAGCTTTTTTTCAAAATAAAATAAAATATATAATTTATATATGACGACTTTCATACAGACAATTTGATAAAAACTTTCAATTACAGTTTGATGAAATGGAGGGTCAATTCCGTTAATCATATTATAGATTTTAAGTTTTCAATCTGTAATCAATTCGATTGGCTCTGTCTAGAGTCCATCTTTTACACAGCCTTCAAGAATATATTCCAGTGGGTATTCTAATGGGCCGGCCAACTAAGTTTTTCTTTTTGAAAAAAATGTTGCAGTTCTTTTGTTATTTGCCAAAAAACCTTATCAAAAATCAATGTGGGGGTGAAAGGATAAATGTAAAAATAAAATATGTTTTGTAAGAAACATGTATAAATTTAATAAATTCAATAAACTCATCATATAAACTATTGACTTAAAATGCTTCATGCTTCTGTAAGAATTACGTAATTCCAGATAATACTTCGGAAAAAAGGAATAAAAATAGTGTTTTTGAAACGTGTTTCAAATCTAAGAGCCAATTGTGCAAGACTTATAAATCTACAAATTTTAAGTATTTAATTAAAATACTAAACATTTATTTGTTATTACACCCAAGGGGATCATAGAGCCCTAACGAATTCTTTCCATTTACGCCTATCTAAAGTCGATGATCGTATCTGATACCAAGAGATGCTATTGGCTTTTCTTTCGATCTGTCTTCCTAGTAATGGGCATGCCTTCCGATTCTTCTGTTTATAAGCGAATTCCATTCAATGGGTTGTGTTTTAATCGTAATTTGGTATGCCCACTCCATCTCCTTCATTACGAGAACTTGATGTGATCTGGCTTCTGGCCAGAAAATGTTCAAAATCCATCCGTAGACAGTGGTTTATAAATGCCCTATAGCAATCAGTCGGCCTGAATAGGTCAAATCTGTTCTGAATATCAGTCCTGGAAGCTCAGGATGTCATGAGGATGTCAAAACGACGGGACATCTCCCAAATTTCTAGTTCAGATTTGGAAAATCGTTGTGTTATTAGCGTTGGTTGATTCATAAAATTTTTATTTTGAAGATTTTTATCCGCAAGCTCAGTCTGTATGCTTCTGACTGTATAGAGTCAAGTTTTTATTGAATTTCTCAATGTCTGTTTGCAAAGAGATAGATTTCATCTGAGCAATCTAGGTCTTACAACTTTGTGTTAAGTCCCAACGTTATACAACGTTGTAACACAAAATCGAGTACAACGTTAAACAACAGCGGAGAAAGAAGCCAACCTTGTCTAACACCAGCACCAAAAAATTAAGAAAACGTTTTTAAGTTCTTGTTTTGTTCTAAATCGTTGTTAATTTCATTTTTTTATTCGTTCAAATTATTTTAAAAATCTTTGTAAAAGTGGAAATTTTAATGGTAGAAATTGTTTCTTTACAATTTTGGTATATTTATTGGCTTTTGATTTTATTAACGCTTTTTTACAGCGCGTTTGGATTACAAATAGTTACATAAATTATAATTTAGTGCTTTTTAGCGCCTTTTGAGTACTAGGTCTGCGCGTTTTGATCATAAAAAGTTGGCAGCACTGGGTTTTACTCTCTTGATGACTTTTTACTTTCTCCACTACTTCATATCATCAATTTAAAAAAACAACAAATTTTTCCCAATTTTAAGTACTAAACAGTGTGACCATATTCGCCTTTTTAAAGCTAAATTTATATTTTTTATATCCGATTTAGCTTCGAAATTTCTCATTTAGCTTTTTTCAAAAACTCATTTAGCTTTTTTCAGCCTTTTCTTATATATTCAAAAAAAGGACAATAGAGCGAAAATGATACAAAAATTGTAAAGTCTGTCATCGAAGAACAATAAAGTTGTAGCATCACAGTAACAATAGTTTCTGCATTGCTTACATGCTTATATTAATTAGTAAATTCATATTCATATTTTCATATGAGTTTGATAGAAGAGTTAAAAATAGTTGAAAATATTGTTTTTTGTTGCCGTTCCTTTGTTTGTATTCATTAAAAAAAAAATAATAATACAAACGTTGCCTTTTGAAAATCCTTGATATTTATTAATTTTAAACGATAATTCTATAAACAAATAAACAAGAAATTAATTTGATTATAGATTTGTTTGTTTTAATCTTTTAAAAAGTGTTACTACCTTAGTAATGAAATTTACTTTCTTCTGGTTTTTTTCTTTACTATTGTGAGCTTATATGCCTGTGTTGTGTTTATTATTCATTTACAATTTTTCCCATAAATCGGACAAAAATAATTCGATTGTGCAAATGGAGCACTTGTTTAAAAGGTGACATTTCAATTTACATTTCTGGCCAATGCAGTTTTTTAAATCGTCGATAGTTAAAAATACATATTTTTTTAAGTGAAAAAAGAGAAAAAGAATGAGGATATTAATCGGAGGAAATCCTAGTTAATGTTAGATTTTACATTGTAAATGGACATATTTGATTTACCGAAAATTGGCTGGGAACTCTCTATTCATGCACCCTTGGGACTGGATTCTAACTTTTTTCATGTTTTGCACAACTCTCATAAATATATGATACAATATTATCAAATGAAAAATAATAAAATTGTATAAGTAAAAGCAAAATTTATCAAAAATTGTTTCAATAACTTTATTAAAGAGTACCTTTATTCAACCCGTATTGATTGAGAATCTATATACATATATTATAAATGAGGTTAACATTACCCTTAATCCGGATCCTTTTAGTTTTTGGGCCACATATTTGTTTGCAAACACGTTTGAAGTAGATGATGACTGCTGGCAATAAAAAATTGCTTTTAAAAGAAAAAAAATTTCTTTTCAGACAAAAAGCCACTAGTTTGGACGTCTCCGATGTATTTTTGTAAGTTGGATCTATGTATTTGTGCTTTTAATTTATTATTATTATTTGAGAATCTATATACATATATTATAAATGATGTTAACATTACCCTTAATCCGGATCCTTTTAATTTTTGGGCCACATATTTGTTTTTATAAGGAAAATGCAAACACGTTTGAAGTAGATGATGACTGCTGGCAATAAAAAATTGCTTTTAAAAGAAAAAAAATTTCATTTCAGACAAAAAGCCACTAGTTTGGACGTCTCAGATGCATTTTTGTAAGTTGGATCTTTGTATTTGTGCTTTTAATTTCAAAAAAATCGGTTCAGTCCTTTATGGGTGATTGGCACATAAACGAACTGAATAATCAAAATTATTTCTTTGTTTTATTCGCATACTTTTAGTTTTGCCAATTTAAAAAATTTTTAATATTAATTGACAACTCATATGACTTATTTGACTGGTTTTCCCCAGGCTAAATTTTGAAAAAGAGCATAGCCAATTTCGTTGGCTGGATCTTCTTCTGTCTTAAAAATTTCAGCAAAATCGATTCAGTCATAATCGAGTGATTGGCAAACAAACAAATAAATTTATGATATGCGTATATGGATTTGAAAAATGTATGAAACTGAAAATTATGTACATTAATGTATTTCATTTGAATTCTTATTGAAATTCGTTCAATTAATCGTTTGACTTTTATGCTAATCAAATAGGTTTAAAAGTGATATCTAATATATCACTTAAGCAATTCCTTTTACTTTGGAGTAAAAAAAACCCATTTATATAGTGCTATCTTAACCTTATCTAATACCAAACTAAAAATATATAGATAAAAAATAATTTAGAATTTTAATTAATTTTTTATCCGAAAACAAAATTTGTAAGCTTTTTTTTGAACGCGATTTATGTCATTTTAAAATTTGGTCACACTGATACTGAGTGCAAAATATTGAACTGGTAACTCTACTAAATACATATAATTGTACTAAAACTTAGTTTTCTTTTCGCAAATTTTAAGATCGGTCGTTATTAAGTGTCGTCCGTTGTAATAGTTTAATTTATGTGTTAAAAGTGTATAAATTGTAATAAAAAGTGTAAATTATTAAAGTTTAATGTTTAATTTAATAAAATAGTTCATAAAATATTTCAATTTTAAAGTACCAAATGTTAAATTTAATGTTAAAAATATGCATACGAAAGTAAATCCACAAAGTGCCATAATATTCGTTTTTGCTTTGTTATGTACGTTTGCTCCTTTTAAGAGCAAGTTAGTGTAGTCTTCTCTTTGTTATTTTTTCTTTTAAGAAAAAAGAGATCTCTTTTGTTATGATCTTGTTGTTGTTTTTGCATTTTGTTTATTTATAAAAGAGAAGATAAAAGTCTATTTTTTTATCAATCAATTTATTAGTGAAAGAAAATAGAAAAATAATAAAAAAAATCTGTGTCATTGTTGTGTGCAAGGTAGGGTTACCATTGCAATCATTACAAATGTTATAATTTAAACGCGATAACGGTTCGGTTGTGTAATAAATAAATGCAATTAAAGAAAGTTCATATTTAAGTCAAACTTATAGTTCTTTATACTGGTAAGATAAGTCAGCTCTTGATAATAAAATATTTTATTTAGGTAAAGGTAAAATTAATATAATATATTAATATAATTTGTATAGCCTTTGATTTACACATCTTTACTGAATCTTTTTTAAATAAGAAATAAGTAATTTTTATACCGATTAATATTCAATACAATATACAAATTAAAATATAAAATTGAATGAATAATGAACGCTGTTATTTCATTCGAAATTCAGAACAGTTTTTTTTATATGTTGTACTAGAGAAACGGTTCCGTCATTGATGGGGGCCTTAGTGTTGTATACCTGTAAACAAAAATATAAAGGAATGCATTAAAACTAATAATTTGTATTGACTACCAAGTCATTTAGACTAAGTTCATAGACTAATCGCTCTTTAGATATAAAAAGTCAATACTTACATTCTATGGTAGATGGCACTCATCCAATTCCATCCACTTTTTGAGTAATGATTTACATTGCCCACAAAGTTATTTAGACCAAATTTAGAACCTTCTACTATTACCGTTCCAAACAAACAAAAAAAGTAATATTTATTTTATATGGGAGGTGCTACTCCCACTTATCCAATTAAGGCCAATTTTTGGCCCATGATTTCTTTCTATTGAACACAAAGATGTTTGTGGCAATTTTAGAGGCTTTTACTTTGGCCGTTTTAAAGATATAGACATATAAATACAAATTTTATATGGGCGTGGCACCGCCCAGTTGAATAATAGTGAAGCCGCACACCAAATGAAAGCTTTCTACATATGCTTCTTATATATGTATACAGTTTTAAAAATATTCTCTAACTCACACAAAGCTTAAATGCTGTAACAAATTTAGTTTTCAAGTAAAACCTATGCATTACAAAGTGGTTCACTCTAACGTCAATAACTCGCAACTCAGTGGATCTACGAAAAACACATATACATAAAAATCTTGGCATTGACTTCGCTTGGCGCATTTCAGAGAACATTAAGAACAACGCATTTTATAGTCCTCTTTTATGTATATAGATAGATATAGATATAAGCGGGGTTCCAAAATTAGACGATATAGGAAAAAAATGCATCAGACATTTGTGAAAAATTTACCTAATTTTTGTTTTGTTTTTTAGTTTACATGCTTTTCTCAGCGATATTGTATTAATAGCCTGGATATCCTGTTTATCAAAAACTCTTGTTAATAGTAAGAACTGAATGAATAGTAAGCTGAATGTGCTAATAATTTGAGTCACAAAGAATTCAGACACAATTTATTATGGTTTGCTCCCGGCACTTTTTTCAAATACTGAATGCTTTTCGCGTTCTTTTTCTGTTTAACCTATTGCTTGCTACATAAAAAGCTTGATCAATCCATAGGCCTTTTTGATCCTATTTTAGTGGATGTTAATGAACCGATGAACTGATGGTAGCTAAGAGCTTATATTGAATTGCTTAGATAGCTTCCTATTATTACTTTTAAAACGAAGTTATTAATTATTTGACGTTGACGATTAACGTTCTTCAATTGAAGACAATTTCCTTATATTCGAAGAAAATAGTTTTGTAATTTCGTCTACTTGCAAAGTTTGGTATTTATTAATAAAGTTAAGTCCAACGTTTAAAAAAGCAATGATAATGGCTAGCGCTTTGGAGTATACACTGCAAATAAGTGATTCATGAGATCTAATCCACCTATAGTCGTGTTATAAAATTTGACTATTTCGGAGCTGCTATAATCTGGTATTTGACCATTGAGTGCATCGATAAAAGCAGCAAGACAGATTAATTTTTACGTGGAACATATAAGTTCTATATAATATTTTTCGTCAAACCAAAGTATCTATTTTATGATTTATTTTTCATTAGCGCTTCGACTATCCTTTAATCCCAGTAGGTTGTAAGAGATGTTCATTGTTCCTTTGAAATTGACTAAAAGGTCTTTCACAATTTGTTCTCCTTGTTTTATTTATCTTTCTGATGTTGCTTGATCGATAAATATCTGCCCACAGGGAAAAAATTGTTAATTAAAGTTCAGATGTTCACTAGGCTTGTAATAATTAAGATTGTTGTTCATCATAGTCCATATATATCTTATTAGCTCGGCTTTACTTGTTAATGTGCACGATTCTATGGTACATATCTGGTGCTCCATAAATTCCCTAAACTTTCATTGCTGCTGTAAATAAAAGTATATTACTCTCTTATTGTTAATTATCATCTACCAGCAATGCAATTTTTTATTGAATTTTCGCTGTTATTAACAATTTATTTTTTGTTAGAAAAAATAATTCAAATAATTAATACCTGCGAGCTTAACACGGTTGCATATATTTATACTTCTTATAACTCATAATTAAATATGCCTTCTGTGAAAAGAAATTAAACCGTATTTTAATCGTAAATTAATAATAATTCTGTTTTTGGTATAGGTATGTATCGACCCACTTGGCACAATTTTTGGCACCAAATTCTTAACAGAAGTTTTAGATGAAAGAATATGTTGACCGAAAATATTACGAAATTTACGAAATGAAGCTCTTCAATATCTACCATTTTATACCGGATTGTTAATATTTAAATGTAATTTTCGAACGAAATTGAATTGAACTCATTTCAAAAATTGTCCCTTGACTGCTACTGTCTAAATTGGACTAGTCTGAGTCTTCCTTTCTACGCAGCAATACTTTCTATTTCATTTCATACAATTTGCTTAATTAAATTGGAATATTCCTTTCTATTTTCTGTTAGATGAATCAGTTCATTCGCTGTCTTTAACCCGATCCATTGACGAATGTGTATCAGCCAATACATTTATTTAAGTCCAATTCAGTACTTTATATTTGGAACCCTTACAATGTGATCAAAATAAGCAGCTTTTCGTCTTTTAATTGTCTGAGAAATTTTCTGTCTGTTCGCATATGATATAAGACTTCAGTATTTGTTTTGTGGTCTACCCAAGAGATTTGTAAAAGTCTCCTATATATCACCCATATCTCAAAAGCTTCCATTCTGTTACTTTTAGTGTCCGTGTTTCACAGCCATATAAGAGAACAGACCAGACGTAGCATTTAACCATACTTAGTCTCTATTTAATGTCCTTCTCTCGATTGGTAAGAATCTTCTTCATTTTGTTAAAGCAACATCGAGCTGTTGCAATACGACACTATTTCTTTGTTAGAAGTCCAATCATCAGTTAACCAACTACCTAAATACTTGACTCTTTCAGTAGCAGTGTTTTCAATAGTTGTTGAGGCATCTTCATATGGAGTATTTTTTCTGCTAACAATCATAAATTTTGTTTTCGAAGTGTAGATTTTTAAGTTTTTTTTTTAATGTTTTCTAGACTGAATAACCTTTTCAATTAAGTATTAAGTATTGAAGATCTTCGATATTGTCATAAATTAGAGTGGTGTCATCTATATATCGTGTGTTCTAAATGAGATACCGTTAACCTTTTTCAAATGAATCAAGTGCTTCCGAAAATATCGGGTGAGCCACTTAAAAGTTTATATTTAAAAATGCAATGAAACAAAAACGGTTTGAAATTTTTCCAAATTTATTCTTTTGTTGTGAAGTACAATTGTTCCGGTTAAAAATGAAATATTATTTCATTCATATGGCTGCCGCGGCTGGCCACACAGTATTCCCTTCGGACCAATTTTCGAGAACTTTTTCGAGAGTATTGGGTAGTATTTTGGCATTGATATAACGAATGTTCGCCTTCAAATGCTAAATTGTTTCTGGTTTATCGACATAACACTTATCCTTTAAGGCGCCCCGCAGGAAATAATCCAACGGTGTCAAATCGCACCTTCTTGGCGGCCAACTAACGGCTACCAAACGTTTGACGCAATAACTCGATTGTGGCTTGAGATGTGTAGAAAGTTGCACCATCCTGTTGAAACCAAACATCGTTCACATCAATAAAGTGTGTGAAGTTAGCTCTCAAAGTTATATTCCAATTTTTCTGTTAATGCGGCTTCTCTGTAAATTAACATTGCACTGTTAAGTTAACAGAGTTAAATTTTTTGAAAGAATGCAATATTTTTCAGGAAAAATTAGCAAAATTTATTAATAAGGCGTCAAGGATTCCTGTCCACTTTACAGCATGTCCATAACCGTTACCGATTTTTAGATATAGCGCCTCAAAGTTAGCCAATATTCGAAAATTCAAATATGGCCATTTTTTAAATTTGAAAAAAGTGTCCTAGGAGTGCCAGGGTGGGGCAATGGCGACTATTAGGATTTATTACTAAGGCATCAAGGATTCCTGTCCACTTTACCGCATGTCCATAACCGTTACCGATTTTTAGATATAGCGTCTTAAAGTTAGCCAATATTCGGATATTCGACTATGGCCATTTTTTGAATTTGAAAAAAGTGTCCTAGTAGTGCCAGGGTGGGGCAATGGCAACTATTGGGATTTATTAATAAGGCATCAAGGATTCCTGTCCATTTTACCGCATGTACAGTACCGTTACCGATTTTTAGATATAGCGCCTCAAAGTTAGCCAATATTCGGAAATTCGAATATGGCCATTTTCTAAATTTGAAAAAAGTGTCCTAGGACTGCGAGGGTGGGGCAATGGCGACTATTAGGATTTATTACTAAGGCATCAAGGATTCCTGTCCACTTTACCGCATGTCCATAACCGTTACCGATTTTTAGATATAGCGCCTCAAAGTTAGCCAAATAATCGGAAATTCGAATATGGCCATTTTCTAAATTTGATAAAAGTGTCCTAGGACTGCGAGGGTGGGGCAATGGCGACTATTAGGATTTATTACTAAGGCATCAAGGATTCCTGTCCACTTTATCGCATGTCCATAACCGTTACCGATTTTTAGATATAGCGTCTTAAAGTTAGCCAATATTCGGATATTCGACTATGGCCATTTTTTGAATTTGAAAAAAGTGTCCTAGGAGTGCGAGGGTGGGGCAACGGCGACTATTAGGATTTATTGATAAGGCATCAGGGATTCCTGTCCACTTTACCGCATGTCCATAACCGTTACCGATTTTTAGATATAGCGTCTTAAAGTTAGCCAATATTCGGATATTCGACTATGGCCATTTTTTGAATTTGAAAAAAGTGTCCTAGGAGTGCGAGGGTGGGGCAACGGCGACTATTAGGATTTATTGATAAGGCATCAGGGATTCCTGTCCACTTTACCGCATGTCCATAACCGTTACCGATTTTTAGATATAGCGTCTTAAAGTTAGCCAATATTCGGATATTCGACTATGGCCATTTTTTGAATTTGAAAAAAGTGTCCTAGGAGTGCGAGGGTGGGGCAACGGCGACTATTAGGATTTATTGATAAGGCTTCAGGGATTCCTGTCCACTTTACCGCATGTCCATAACCGTTACCGATTTTTAGATATAGCGTCTTAAAGTTAGCCAATATTTGGATATTCGACTATGGCCATTTTTTGAATTTGAAAAAAGTGTCCTAGGAGTGCGAGGGTGGGGCAACGGCGACTATTAGGATTTATTGATAAGGCATCAGGGATTCCTGTCCACTTTACCGCATGTCCATAACCGTTACCGATTTTTAGATATAGCGTCTTAAAGTTAGCCAATATTCGGATATTCGACTATGGCCATTTTTTGAATTTGAAAAAAGTGTCCTAGGAGTGCGAGGGTGGGGCAACGGCGACTATTAGGATTTATTGATAAGGCATCAAGGATTCCTGTCCACTTTACCGCATGTCCATAACCATCACCGATTTTGAGATACAGAGTCCTGAAATTAATGTTATCTCAAAAATATTAGCTATTTGATTACTTTTTATATACTAGATAATTTTAGTCCGTTCAAGATTTGAACCCAGGATTTTTTAATTTTCAATGTGCAATATAAAAAATATTCATATCATTAATTTTGGGATGTTTTATGTTCCGAGTTCAATCCCCGCCAGAGATTAAGTTTATAATTTTAATATCTTTTTATTTTATTTTTTTTTTATATCCTTTATTGATGGCTGCTGCTTAATTTTGTTACATAGGCGGGCTATTGTAACATTTTTATTACAGTAGATATGTTGGCTGTTAAATGCGACTGTTTAGCTTTTGACAAAATGCATAAAAAGCACTGCAATGGCATGTCTTGTCATGGCGCATATGGAAAAGCGTTTTGACTTTTATTTGTATTCGCAGTACAAGGTTTCGAGTTCAATCCTGCGCTCAGTCGAATTTTTTATTATTATTTATTTTATTTTTATTTAGTGGCTTTTTTCACTTAAATAAATAGGTAAACATTTTTTTTTGTTTCTGTACGAAAATTCGGCAATTTGCTGGATAATGATGGATTAGGTTTTTTGAATCTGTAATTAATATATTATTTAAGCTGTAATTGATGACAATGTTGGCCATACAAAATATAGATTATCTTGCAACTCAATATTTATTTATTTATTTATTATTTTTTCTAGTATGCATTTACTTGACAACAAAATTCTACTTTCTTTTTTATCTTATTTTTGAATTAAAATTTATTGTTTATTATTTTTTACTGTTATTTGTTAGCCAATATCTAGTAGATGAAATTAAATCAACAAAACAAATTCTAAAAGTAATAGAAAAATCCTATTCTTTTTAAAGCTAAAAGTCAAACCCAATTCTTTTTTCATTGTGTAAAAAGATTGTATGGATTCTTGCGGGGTTCACCGTTTTTTAATATGAAGCAGTTATAGTTTTCCATTACCGCTTTGTCACGGGGCTGAACACGTCTAAACTAAAGTAGGTAATAGCAACAACGATAGTGCTTGCAACTTGCATTTGTTCGTAATAGGATGGTCCGAGTCCGATTCCCAGGCTGGCGAGAAAAGTAGAGTTAGGCAATTTTTTTTTAATTCGATGGCGTTAAACCTAATTAAAAAAAATACAACAAATATTTTTGCTCCAAGCAGGGTTTGAATCCGGCACTTTAATTCCAAATACATACATATATTACACTCATATCTATTAAGCGTAGACAATTTACATTAAAATGATGGATTACTCACATATCTGACTACAGAATGCATTATCATTATCCAGCAAATTGCCGAATTTTCGTACCACTAAAAAGCCTAAGTTTAAATACTGATGGAAGCAAAAAAAAATATTTACTTATTTATTTAAGTGAAAAAAGCCACTAAATAAAAATGTAAAAAACTTCGACTGGGCGCGGAGTTGAACTCGAAACCTTGTACTGCGAATACAAATAAAAGTCAAAACGCTTTACCATATGCGCTATGACAAGACATGCCATTGCAGTGCTTTTTATGCATTTTGTCAAAAGCTAAACAGTCGCATTTAACAGCCAACATATCTACTCTAATAAAAATGTTACAATAGCCCGCCTATGTAACAAAATTAAGCAGCAGCCATCAATAAAGGATATAAAAAAAAAAAAATAAAAAGATATTAAAATTATAAACTTAATCTCTGGCGGGGATTGAACTCGGAACATAAAACATCCCAAAATTAATGATATGAATATTTTTTATATTGCACATTGAAAATTAAAAAATCCTGGGTTCAAATCTTGAACGGACTAAAATTATCTAGTATATAAAAAGTAATCAAATAGCTAATATTTTTGAGATAACATTAATTTCAGGACTCTGTATCTCAAAATCGGTGATGGTTATGGACATGCGGTAAAGTGGACAGGAATCCTTGATGCCTTATCAATAAATCCTAATAGTCGCCGTTGCCCCACCCTCGCACTCCTAGGACACTTTTTTCAAATTCAAAAAATGGCCATAGTCGAATTTCCGATTATTGGCTAACTTTGAGGCGCTATATCTAAAAATCGGTAACGGTTATGGACATGTGGTAAAGTGGACAGGAATCCTTGATGCCTTAGTAATAAATCCTAATAGTCGCCATTGCCCCACCCTCGCAGTCCTAGGACACTTTTTTCAAATTTAGAAAATGGCCATATTTGAATTTCCGAATATTGGCTAACTTTGAGGCGCTATATCTAAAAATCGGTAACGGTTATGGACATGCGGTAAAGTGGACAGGAATCCTTGATGCCTTATTAATAAATCCCAATAGTTGCCATTGCCCCACCCTGGCACTCCTAGGACACTTTTGTCAAATTTGAAAAATACCCGAGTGCGTATTTTTATAAATGTACAATTTTGCTGTGTTACGCCTCCATCTGAAACTATTTATTTAATTTTTAAAAATTTTAAAAAATTTACATAAAAATTTGTTACTTTGAACAATAAATTTACTAATTTTTCTTTAAAAATATTGTATTCTTTCAAAAAATTTAACTCTGTTAACTTAACAGTGCAATGTTAATTTACAGAGAAGCCGCGTTAACAGAAAAATTGGAATATAACTTTGAAAGCTAACTTCACACACTTACATCAATACCACAAAAATCGGTTATCATGGTGTGATAGGTGTCTCCAATGATGCCTCTGCTCCACAAGACTCACCTAGCAGTCACTCGTAATGGTTGCATTAACTTTTGTAAGGCCACGTTTGGGTTTTCTGAGCCGCAAATACAGGAATTTTGCTTATTAACTTACCCACCAAGATGAAAATGAGCTTAATCCGAAAAAATGATTTTTTTTTTTTTTTTAAATTGACATCATCATGCAGTTTTTAGCGAAGCGAAAACGAAGCGGGCTTCAACTCTTAAACCAATTGAACTTTGTAAGGCGGCACACCTAGATCTTTGCGCGACATTCGACGTAAACTGGTGCGTAAAATGTTCAATTTTTGAAAACTATGACTAGTTGATGTTGATGGATTCTCACGAAAACACTCTCAGCCATATCTTATATATTTTTGGTATACGCACTGTACGAGCACGCTTACGTCTTGGCGCATCAACAATGAAACCAGTTTCACAGACTTTAGCAATAAACTTGTGTATACCTTCTCTGCGATCAAATTTCGTACGACATTTTCGTGCAATTTCCGACTAATTGTCTTTGTTTCGGAAATAAAAATCCAATAAATCAGAACGTTGCTCAAGCGTAAATCGATTGATTTCGTAATATACTGAATTTTGTGACAGAATAGAATGACATAAGTATTTCCAGATTCTAAGTAACCGCTGCTTCAAATTTAAACCGATAGATGACCCACCCGATATTTCTTTAGCATGGATATTAAAAAGCAAGGGAGATAAAATGCAGCCCTGTCTGACTCCATATTTTATATCAATATTACGGGTCATTCCATCTTTATTTTTCACATTTCTTCACATTTCTAATATAAGTTCTTAATGCATTAAAACACATTTTCTTTTATGTTCATGCCGGTTGGTACTCCCATTAATTTATCGTGTTACACCTTGTCAAATGCCTTTTCTTGGACAATGAAACACATGAATGTATCTTCGCAGACATCTATAGTTTTGAACCAAGACCTGCATGCTGTTCCTTTTTACAATCCAAGTTGAGTATTTCCTATATTTTTTCAACAATTGCTATGTATACGAATGTGAAGAATTTTCATTAGACTTATGAGTCTGTGATCGTTACATGCTTTTACGCTTACTTTCTTCGGGATTGCCAGAAAACTATATATTAAACATTCATCAGGAAATATACCAGCATCCAGAATTCGATTAAAAACTCTCTCTATTTTCGTCATCGATTATCGTGAAATGGGTGAAATGATCATCACATTATTCGGAGTTAAACGATTTATTATTAATTTAAAACAAAAACAACCATCTTTAGTAAAGGAAAAAGTGTAGTTTTAAAGTGCTCATTAAAGTGCTCAAAAACACATGAATTAGATTGCAAAAAACTAACGCAGTATCCAAATAGTAGAAAACGATGGACGAAAAATAAACTCTTTAAAAAAAAAAACGCTTTTTTGTAAGTAAAAGTCAAAACTAACATGATAGTGATGTTCCCTTGTTAAAAATAATTCTTATTAAAAAACTCGATAAACTTACCAAACATTTGTTGTACTATTTCCATCATTATTAGTAACAGTTTGCAACAATTTAAATATTAAATAGGATTAAATTTAAAGAAGTTTTTGTTGTTGTTTTATTGTTGATTTTTATATTTATCTGTCTGTAGTGAAATGCAATCAAAATGCAAATTTCTATACCGATAGCCACAAATGTACTTCAGCATTAAATAACTCGGAAAAAGCAACAACGACAACAAAAAATATACAACAAAAGTAGAATATTAAAAAAATGTTTTTATTATTGTACAATATATGTATGTATTAAAATTGAGCCACAAATTATACATAAAACATTCCCAAAAGATTAAATACATTTAACCAAATCAAATATTTATTAAAATAACTGCTGCCAGTAACATAAAACCATTCTAAAATTTTAAAAAAACAAAAGCTCAAATTATAAAAGGCTTTATAAAACAAACAGACAAATTATATACTTACATATGAATGTATGTGCGAGTATGTATAAGACCCTCCCCATTCAAATTTTATTATTTGTAGCAGTGATGGGAAAGTTGATACGATCTTACTTTTTTGATACTATTTAACTTAAAAAAATACCAAAGTACTTTCCGAACAGATTTTAGACTCGCACATAAATTTCCCTATTTTCAAATGTTATGCATTTCTTAGTTTTAGCATTTTCCCTCTTGGTATTAACCATAGAAAACTAAACCTCGCCTTCGAGGCGCAACGAATGCCGTTTTTATGCATTGTGAGAAGAAGTTCAAGCACTAAGGTTTTTTGTTACGGAGATATACTACTTTGGGTTAAAGTAAAGTAATATTATTTTTGTAATATTATTTTTGTCTGATAGGCTCTATCGAGTACGTGAAGAATCTGATTTTAAAATTTTAGAAACAGTAAAAATTTTAGTTATGGATAAAAAACCGGTTTTTTGTACCTTCATGCACCATTTTAAGTTTCTGATAAGGAAAGAGGAGCAACAGAAATATAGCTGATCAGTTTGCCTGGTATTATGGGATGGCATATAGCGAATTTTTCATGAATGCCAGGTGTACCTAGATGACATAGCGTGACATTGGATGGTAATTGCATGGCGTATGAATTTGAGCAGGCAGGTACCACTGTGGATCCGAAGGAATCGATTGGGAACATCAATGCTGAAATGAACCTACCTGCTTGAAACCAAAAGTATCTGTCCGCATTTGGGTTAGAGGCTATTAGCATATATGCTAAAGTATGGGAAACTCATAAAATGATCTTTGCAGAAATTGCAACGATGGTGGGTACGAAGAGTCTACGGATCACCTTCTTTACCACTGATTAAAATTAGATGATTTGAGATTTTCTGTGCTTGTTCGGAGGAAATTCGACGATAAGGTCTTAATTTCAACGTACGATTCGGACAAAATCCTTGACTTAATTAGGGAATTTGTAGGGCTGCTAGCTGCTGCCAGTCAGGAGCTGCAACCATCATAGATGTGTAATGAGCATATGGTAGCACAACTGGACCTAAATTTCAGATCCAATTGAGCCGAAGCTTGCTACCAAACTGGTCTAATATAGTCTTTGCTTAGTTCATAATAAAATGCTTTTTTGCTTTTTAAGTTGATAGAGTTATTAAGTATTTCAGTAAATTTGTACTCTTGTTGTCAAAAAAATACTCTCAAAAATTTTTTTTGATACCAAATGAAAATTGCATTTCCCATCCCTGATTGTACTTTTGTAGAAAAAGAACTGGAATATAGAAATTTGCTTATAAAAATATTTTTGTACATCCAACTGTATTTTCAAATAAGAAAATAAAATAAAGAGAGAAAAAAAAACGTAAAAGGTATTAGTTTATGAATTATTAATAATAATAAAATAACAATCGTTGCCATAAAATGTTTCTTAATTTTTTTTTTTACATCCTCACTCTCCCTACACTCATTAACACAGTTTGAAACAAAAGCGAGAGAAAACCAAAAATGAACAACGTTTTACTCACATTCGAGCAATAAAGTTTCAAAATTTATAAATTCGTGTGTTGTGTGTGCAATATGTAGAGCGGCACTTGAATTTTTAATTTTTGAAGATGCGCTAAAAAATGTAGTCGAAATGTAAATTTTTTTTTTACAGTTTTTGGTCTAAGCAGCGAAATACTTAAAATCACATATAGTATTCATACCACATAAGGCCATAGGTTATAAGGTTTATTATACCAGTAGTGATATAAGTTGGCAATGTTATGCTAACTTATTGCAGCATTTAAGTGATAAAATTAAATCAAAAAACTCGAATTTGGCAAAGAAATAAATTTTTGTTTCATCCAGACAATGACAATGCAGTTCACACATTCGAATTGTTTCAACACGCACCTAATTCACTAGATCGCAGAGTGTATCGAATATATTGAATATTGCTGTGAAAAGTCTATTGAGCTGAAATGAGACTGTTGATATTCTGTTGTTTTCTTTGCAAGATCGTCTAACTTCGTTGAATATTATTTCAGGTGAGTTCATTTGTCGATTTCGAAAGATCTGTAAAGCAGACAACCTGGTTAATTAACCGATATTTTTAAGGCAAGAGCACATCACCGAACAAGACAAAAAGTCTTCATAAGTAAAAGTGATTTTTTAACCGTTTGGAAAATTGAATTACTTCTTAAAGATTTATTCAAGTAAACGTTGTACACTGCTACACCGTAGGTGCTTCATCCGTGAGCTGTAATTTTGGCACAATTTTTCCAGTATTTTGGTCGGTATCTCACCAATGGCAGTTTTAATGTACATGTACCTCCCACAAAAAGTAGTCTAGTGGAGTAAAATCGCATAATCTTAGCGATCAATGAGCTGCTCCAAAACGTGCTCATCAAACTTGCCTCTCTATAGGTGTGGCATCGTCATGTTGAAACCACAAGACAACCAACTTCAGTTCATCCATTTTGAGCATAATGAAGTCGGTAATCATCACATGCTATCTTGCTCCACTGACTGCAACGTCATTTCATAATTCTTGATTTTCATTATTCTTGAGGAAATATGGTTCAATGATGCCGCCGGCGCACAAACCGCACTAACTAGTGCATCTTTCAAGGCGAATTGGCAGTATGAGCTGTATCACATCAAACTAGTAATTCTGTTTGTTGACGTACCCATTGTGCGAAGAATGAGCTCGTTGCTGAGTTATTCGATACAAAACACTTTTCTCAGACAATACGAATATTCACAATAAAATTCAAGCATTTGCAAACGTTGTTCATTCGTTTGTCTATATATATTAAGATGGTAAACCATACTATTTTTGTCATTGCCATATGACACAAATCTTTTTTTACACTAAACCAAATAGCAGAAAAATCATTCGTTACTAAGAAGTTAACTTCTTGGCAAACGGTGACAAAAATAAGTCAAAAAAAATTGCTAAAATCCCTTGAATGATTAAGGACATCGAACGAGAGTATTGATATATTATATTTTAGATAAACATTTGTAAAGTGTGTTTTATAAGAGTATGGATACTGAGAGAAACATTGGGACGTAACAAAATTATTCCACTTAACTCTACCTAAGGCCAGATTTTTTATTTCACTCCTTTCTTCCTGTTATGTGGCTTCCCTGTGGGTTTCAATCCAACACTATATATTTTCTTGTGTCTTTCTGAGTGTGTGACCAATCATTTTACATTTGCAGAGTTGGATTTGTTGGCTTACAGGCTCTTGCTTTGTGCTTACCCATAGGTTTTCATTGATGATTTTGCTGGGCCAATGTAAGCCCACGATTTTTTTCAAGCAGCGATTTATAGTCTTGAAGTGTTTGCAGCTCTTTTCCCGGTATGTTCCATACTTCGCAGCCCTATAGTATCTGGTTGATGCTCGCATTAAATATTCTGCTTTTTGAGTCGCTCGAAATTTGTGTCGATCTCCATCCCTTCTCGAGTAAACTGAAAGCTGCACGACCTTTATTCATGCGAGATCGTCTATCTTCAGCTGAACCGCCTGGTGCGACCGAGATGAAAGAATCACTCTACGATGTTAATCGGCTTTCCGACTGTGTGTTTGAGTGCAAGAAGACAAATGTCGTCTGTTAGTCAACAATGCCGACTCTGCCGTTTATTTTCCATATAATTCCTCTGTTGTGTGGGAATATTCGTGACATCAAGGCATCAAGAACGATGTTAAGGTGAATATTATTGTACTCAAAGTGTTAACAAAAAAATATTGTTTCTTTGAGTCAATATACGGGAACACATGAGTATATTCCCTAAAGTAAATTTAGCCTGCAGATTTAGCCTTTCATGAGTATATTTTGCGTTTTAATTTGAAAAAGTGGCTGAGTGGTTAGGTTCAGACATGGGATCAATATTAAACAATTTTATTGTAAAGTTTGAATAAAAACGTTAAAAATATGTGATCGAGTTTTTGGCTCTCGTATTTGCTCTATTTTTAACTCCAGCTGTAACTCGATAAAAATTAAATGAAAATAATATTGTATTTTATATTTTAAAAATACAGTAGAATTCGAAGAACAAAACCCACAAAAAATACTATTTTCCGCAATTCAATTAAATTAAATTCGTATAAATAAAATATGTGTTAAAATGATTTAGCAGATAGTAAATGCATATGCATTTACAAACACAGTACATACATACAAATAATATTAACACATATGCACATATGTACATTAGTATGTGTGTGAAAAAAATTGTGCATTTTTAGTTTAAATGTAAATAAATTACAATTGCATAGAGTGTATGTAAATAAAAAAAAAGAAAGTAGAAAAACAATAAAAAAAATATTTACAAACATAAAAATCCACAGGAATTTTCTATAGTTTTTTTGTATGAATTTTCAGTACCTATGGCAAGTATTTATTACTAATTTTAATTAAATAAAACCTCCCTAACCTAAACTTGATTATTTATGAATTTACTACACTCGTAGCAATTTCATTATCAACAACAACAAACGAACTTTACTTTAAACATCCGTTTCCGGCTTTCAAAGTTTACTGGCTAAAACAACAACAATTTCTAAAAATAAAATTTTAAATTATTTCATTAAAGATTTTTTTTGTATCTTACTACGAAAGGTATAAACAATATAATTGCTTTATTCACTTCACTAAGAATTCATAAATACAGACATATGTACATCCAGGCAAAGGCAAAAGTGAAAAATGTTTTTAAAACTCGTTAAGAGCTACAAACATCTGTATGTATGTATATTCGGGATAAGGTTGTGTCTTCCTAAAGGCGTGTTTTATAATTATTGTTAAATCTTATTGGTATTTTGTTATTAGTAATTTTTATGATTTTTTTTATAAAAAATAATTTTTGATAATTTCTGTCTGAAGGATGAATTTTCAGTATGAATAACTAAAGGGTCTCTCGTAAAATTCAAAATTATTATCCATTTGAAAGGACTATAACATCGTAGCAACTGATAACTTATCCGGCAAGCTAAGGAGAGGTGTTGTGGTGAGAGACTTAACGTATTGTTACGAAAATAAAAATGCCTAAAACGAAAACACTCCACATCAGCGCCTCTCAAACTGTATTGTGGGATTTTGGTATATTTGGTGTTACCCTGTCAATGCCGTACTTATTTGTGCCTCGCCGATAAAATTCCTCTAACAATCGCTTTTGTAGTTCGGTCTTCTTACCAGTTGTTGAAAGCTCCAATTTGTCTAATTCGCGGTTGAGCCTGTCCACTTTTAATTCTTCAAATTTATTTTTTATCTCCGTTTTTTTTTTTGTTTATTTAATTTTTATTTATTTTATTTTATATACGCAATCCCACTTCTGACACCAATGTTACGTTTTAACCTTTTTAAAACGTCTGAGTTCTCTTAAATTGCGTCAAAATAAAACAAACAGCACTTTGTTGTTGTTTTCCAGTTTTCATTTTCTCACTTTATCTTTCTACAGTTTGTCTTAATACAGCAACTTAATATTCGTTTATACAACACTTTTATATACGCCTAAACACGACTTTATTTTATGACAGCAAAACGATAACTAACTTTATTTATGCATAAGGCGCCACCTTTTATATACAATTTAAATTATTTTCGAATTTTCTGGTTCTTTCTACAACATGCGAATTATTTCCGTTAATTCAAATGTAACACACAAAGATGGTGGAATTGGCAGTGCTGCCAAATACACAAATAAGTACGGCATTGACAGAATTTCACATTAATACCACAATACAGTTTTAAAGGCGCTGATGTGTTGTATATTCTTTTTTGAAACATTTTTATTTTCTTAACAATAGTTTTCTTAATGAATACATTAAGTAAATGGCTTATATTCAGATAGCATCACTAAGTGTTCACTTTTTTAAGTGCCTATTTAAGTTATTCGCAGTTAGTTGCTATTAGCAAGAAAAAATTACACTTAATTATGGGAAAAGCTGTAACTAAATGCTAACTAACTGAGACTTTTTTGAAATTTATGTATACTTAATTCAGTATACAGAAACGATTTGGTAATACGAGGTGTGTATAACAACTGCTCGCACAAAATAGGTTAAATAAGATTAAACTGCTGTACTCAAAATGTTGACATCTGCCACTAGTGCCATCAAGGAGGGAAATTGAGTACTTCAAATCCTATAACCGTACACTGACTTCACAGGTAAAGATGATCAGGATACTGGAACACTTTACATGCAATGGAATTGTTAATGATCCATATATCGTACAGAAAAACGATGGGCATTCAAAAATGCCTATTCCAATAAGAGGTTGCAATAAAACTTACAAATGATTAACACATGAGTACATTTCGCGGCGGAATTATGACGGGGGTAATTTGTTTACCAGCCTACTACTCCTTTCTCTAAAATCAATACATCAAAAAACCATACCTAGTATGTGACCCGCGCTCAAATATCAATTGTCAGAAAAAGTTCTTTTGCGTGTTAATCAAAACAATGTGCTATGTGCATTCAAGTTCTTTTGAATTGATTAGCAATTTTTACATAGCTAAACTTCACGGTTTATCGCAACCATCAGCAAGTCTCATCATAAAAAAAGTGTCGAAAAAGTTGGCATTACGATTTCAGAATTTTGCTAAATATCCAGAAGAACCTGAAGAAAATTAAAATAAAAATCAGGTTTTATAATACAGCCCGCTTTTCTCGCCGACAACTTTAACATATTTGGACACCAAAGTTTTTACATATGGCGACCAATTTGTGTTTCTCTAAAATACTCAAAACAAAAACTAAACTAGTTATGAACTGTGAACAAGACCTATAACTACCTATGAACTATTTTCTAGCTTCTGTTTTACTAGCTTTTTCTTTGGTTATGATTTCTGAATATGCGCCAATGCACGTTGGGGCTGCCCGAACAAATTTTTGGAAAAGTGCATTTTAAACAAATGAGAATTGAAGAAAAATTTTATGGGTTTATTAGCCTACACTTTTCTTAGTTGAACTGCATTAAAATTTTCTTAAATTAAGGGTCTGACGAAGGCTGGGTCCTCAAAGTAAAAACTTCAAATTAAAAAAAAAAAATGTATATATTTATAAAACTGAGCTTTTATTCCACCAACTTTCAACAGTTATAAAATATGAATGTCATCAATTATATTAATATTTTTTACGTTTAGACATACACAGATATATATTGTCTGTGTCATTATACTAACGCTAATTTAAACTACATGAATTCAACTAATGTGATTTAGTCCAATAAATAACACGGTGTGGCAAAAACACCTGGGATGTAAAGCTATTTTTCTGATAGGCTCTATCGAGTACAATAGGAATCTATGTATGCAATTTTTGAAACACCTCCAAAATCTTGAGATACGGATACGGTCTATCGTACATTCATAAACTTACTAGCTTATAACTTATTCGAATATTATCCAATTTTAAGTTTCGCAGTGGATTTGACAACAAGAGAATCAGACCTCTTAATTGGTATTTCGTTTAAGTAACTTTGAGGAATATCTGTGCATTTCTTAAGCATTTGGTAGAAGATAATTAAAATGGAGTTCAAAAAGAGTTTAAAAAAACTTGTAGACTACATATAGATGAGCCAAAGTCTGGTTGCAACAAAGCTTGCTTATCTCGTCAATGCAGTGCCGAATTTCATCTGTCAGAGTGTGAGTTGTTTGTGGTTTGTTCAAGTAAATCCGGTCTTTCAAATGGCCCCGGAGAAAATAGTCCAGCGGAGTTAAATCACAAGAACGAAGCGGCTAATTGACATCGCCAAATCGAGAAATTACGCAACCGGGAGATTTCTCATGCAATAACTGAATTGTTTAGTTGGCTGTGTGGTTTGTGGCGCCGTCCTGTGGAAACCAAAGCCAACATTAGCCCATTGTGGCTACAAAAAATTGGTTATCATGGTTTGGTAGCTCAGATTATTCACGGTGACAGCGTTTCCTTGCTCATTTTCGAAAAAATGCCGGTCGATGATACCGCCTAACCACAAACCGCACCATACGGTTGCTTTCTTTGGATGTAATGGTTTTTCGCGGACTGTTTTTGGATTTTGTGAGCCCATATGCCACAATTTCGTTTGTTTATATAACCGCCTAGTTAAAAATGAGCCTCTTCACTAAAGATGAGTTTCTTATAAAATGCGTTGTTTTCGTTGAGTTTTTCAAACAGCTAATTCCAGTAAAATTTTCACCATTTTGATAGTAAGTTTTCACAATTAAAATTCTTTGTTCAAGAGTTTAGCGTTCTTTAGTAAAAATTTTCCAATTTTTTACTAAATAAGTGTCAACTGTTGACAGCTCAATTCTCGACATTTCATCATTTGACAGCTAATCTTCTTCCTAACCATATATGTATATGTAGAAACGTTCGTAAAAAATTATTAGTGGTATTATCATAGATGTCTCCAACGATACAGGGAGCATAACGCAAGAAAATATAGTAGGATTAATAAACTAGAAGATATCTTTAACTTTCTGTTAAAAAATTAAGAAACGGTGGTCAGTGCAACTCGCAAGACTCCCAAGGCAAAACAAATGGTTGTGCCTTCAAAGTCAATCCACCCGCGTATATATATATATATATATATATATATATGTATATATATATATATATATATATATATATATATATATATATATATATATATATATCTAAACTCGGCGGTTTAATTGATTCCAAAAAAGATGCAATCCTACTCCACAGTGCAATGTGTATAAGTCTCAAGCAAGTTAAAGTTAACATGTCTTATTAATGAAATAAAAAAAGAAGCTGCGGACAAAGTTGTCGTTATTTTTCGGAAAGTTGGAAACCTTTATAAAGAGACTCTAACATTATATGAGATCGATGAGTGTTGATCATTTTAATTAAATGTTACGATATTTTTTGTAAAAATATATGGTTGTAGGTTATAACTAGAAAGCCAATACTCATGAATTAAAATAAACTTTAGAATAACATTCATTTAAATGAACCTTAAAACCATTTTTAAATATGAAGTAAATTTAAATCCCAAAGAAATTTGCTTGAGGAATAACAGTAACTCTTAAATTTAAAATTTCGGTTTTAAGTGCAACCCCTTTTAGAAACAAAAAAAAAAAAAAAAAATGAGACAAAACCCACAGACAAGATATGTCAAAACCAGTAAAAAGAAAAAAAAAATCCTTTATTGGTAAGCGATAATGAGTTTCGTGTTAACGTGGTAATATTTCTCTTTAAATATGAAATTTCGAAAGAAGTTTTCTTTTTATTTTTTCCTGATTTGACGTAAATTTTCATTAAAAATTTATGAAATTTATTCGCAGAAATAAACAAAAAGAAAACTGGCACAAGCTTTTATACAAAGAATGGAAAAGAGTTGCTTAATGACAGGAAAATATTTTCATACATATTTTGTACTTAAATATTCATTAAATGCTTTTCTATATCAAAAGGGTTGTCTATAAAGATGTTTTGTATGAAAATGAAATTTTAAATTAACGCTGTATGATGAGTATCTTAAAGGGAGTTTTTTTTATAATTTTATTTTAGGAAAATATTTAGAATTATTTAAAAAGGATCTTAATATTTAGATTAACTTATTGCTATAGTTATATGCACAATTATTTAAAAAACTTGTTTAACATTTAAATAACCAAATTAAAAAAACAAATTTTGTCATAATTTTTTATAGTGACATATACATAAATCTATATAAAGTTATTACCCTCGTTTCTTATTCTGATGATATAACAATTCATATTCAGTTTTTAAATTATATTGTCTATGCATACACATTTCATCATTTTGCATCTTAACATTTAAATTCTTCGAATTTGTTAAACAAAGGTTTTCTTTTGCCATTAATTCACATGATTATGTATAAAAACGTGAACAGCATTATATCCTTTACTATGAAAAATAAAAATCCTTTAAACGATACAATTTGTTTATGTCTTTTAACCAGTAAATATTAAAGTCGTTTACATTGTCAGCCATGTGACAGTAAGCGATTAACGATCCAAGAGCGAAAAAATAAAAAAAATAAAATCATATGTAGTGCGGGATGTTACAGTTTGTAGTATTTGAATAGGGACTTTAAATGAAATTTTTTGAGAAATGAGAGTATTAAGGTATGCCGCTGTGGTGTGGAAGTTAAGACACCAACCTACCATCTAAGAGGACCTGGGTTACACAGCGACATCATCATAGCATTAGCAGCGACTTTAAGAAAACGCTATAAGCAAACTTCTCTAACTTAAATGTATCTGCTGTTCGTAATCGCCGTTAAGCAGCAGATCCCTTTCAATTAGTACAAACATAGAATCGGGTGCAGCTTGCTGATTGTCGAAAGTATTATGTATGTATATATGTATATGTATATGTATATGAGACTTTTGAAACTAATTAAAGGGTTGGAGAAATAAAAAAAATATTATGTAAACCATTCTTAAATCAGCATTTGAAAATTTAATATGGACTTGGACATTTCATTTGGCTTCTATATTAAACGCAGCATTAAAATCGCTCAGAAATTCTTTAGTGGCGTTAACAATGTTCCTTATTTACTCAAAACTGTGATAACAGGCAAATAATCTTTAATTATGGCCTTGAAATCAAAACCAAAATGTTCAAATAAAAAAGCTCAAAAGGGTCAAGACTAAGGAAATAAAAGTTTAGTTAAATCAAATGTAAGACTTTTGCTATTCTTTAGAGCCGCCGTGCTGAATTGCATCTAAGAGTCTTAATACAGGGTCTTATTAACAATAAAGAGATAAAGTAAAGATGCAATGATTTATATGTTTTGTGTACTAACTTGTCGTTAATGAACTTTGAATCACAGCGCTCTTAATTGCAGCCATTACTAATGCATGTATCAATGCCCTCAAAGTTTTTTGTACAATAGATGCTTAAGTTTAAATTTCCAGCCTTAATTACACAGGCGTTGAAGACATTTTTAACTTTTGCTGAGCAATGGCATCGTTGGTTATATTGTAGCTCTACACCGCGTCAATCGCCTTATGATTATGGTCTAAACTACAATAGCTGCTGGTATTCTGCAGCCTTATCTAAATTTATCGATTATCTAATTTTTTCGAAATTCCGTTTTTGTTTGTTGTTTTCGGGCTACGTTTTTTTTACCAATCCATATAAGATCCATTTGCTACTAATGGGCCTAAGAAAACCCACCGTTTGATGTATATTTTAGGATGGCGACAATATTGGTCCATTTTTCTCTGAGAACCATCATCATTATCAGCGGCGAATACTACGAAACTTTTGGACCAAAATTGAATGATATGGATATAAAAAAGATGTGTTTTCAACAGGACGGCCCTACGTGCCATTACCCAGTGTTACTAAATGTGCAGATTTATCTGTATTTTGCAGTTTTTTAACCTTTGAGCAGTTTTTAAGTTTTTTTTGCTTAAAAAATACGTTTTTCTGTTAATTGTGCAGATTTTAGAGTCTTTCAATTTTTAGTTTTTGACTTTCAATTTTTTTATTTTAATTACAATTTCTAAAGTACGAATTTCACCACATTTGCTTAATAGAACTGTGGTTAGGTTTATTCGTATTCGTTTTTATGCGACAATGTAATTATCCCTTTTCAGATCACTGATCATAAAGAAAAAGAGTGTTTGATAATTACATTTATGTCTAAGAAAGATTTGTTTTTTTGGGATGGGATCACATTACATATGTACTTAGTAAATAAAACTAAAAAATATCACTCATTCGTACGTACTTACGTCATTATGTGATGCATTTGTTTTTTTGCCCAAGAAAATGTATTTTTTTTAAAAAAGTTGTAGCCTAACTTGAAGGTTATTTTATTGCGGAATTCCAATTTTTTTAGTTTATTCACTAAACTGAACCGATATTGAGTTACGCGAATATATGTTGCGCAATCTCCACAATTTTCGAAATAACCCTGTACTCGAAAACAAGAGCTAACCTAAAAAAACGGTTGGGACCAGTGAGTTCAGAGATTTCGAATTCGGTATACCCGCTGGGGACGCCGATTGTCGAAAAAAAGTGTCAAATTCTAACACAGTCATTAAATCATACATATTATTATTTATGTATATCACACCTAATTTGTTGTGAATAAAAAATTCACTATAAAATGGATTATTGGATATGTTCTGTAAACCGAAATAGAGTGAAATTGTAATATAATGAAACTTCAAATTGCTATAACTTTTATATCAGACAAAATTTTCATAGTTTTTCTTATAAATACTAATAAAAAAATAATTGGCGCATTAGGTTTGATTTGTCTTAAAAAAGTTCACTCGATTTCAATTTCACTCATATATGTTTTACACTACGTATCCGATACGGCCATATGTATATTTTTTCTTATTTTTTTGATTACATACTCGTATGTGCAGTTTTTTCATTTGAAAATCAGTTTTTTTCTTTTAAATTTTTAGTTTTTCTAAAAACAATTATGGAAATATTGCACACAGCTCATCTCACATTTGACATTTCGCACAAACGATTTCAAATCATCTTACATGAAGATGAAGTGATTCGTCCACATAGATCGTGCGATTTGAACCCGTTAGACTTTTTTGTGGAGTTTTGTTAAGTCTTAGACATATGCGAAACATTAAAGACAACATAACCCATACTCACAGTCAAATTCAGCCTGATTTATTTAAAATTCAATATTTAATTTAATTTTTTCCTGCAGTGTGATCTGAGAAGCAGACGCTCAAATTACTCACACAATTGTAATATGTGTAAGTATAAGTTTGCCTATCGCTGATTTAACAATAAAAACGCTATGAGACACACTCGAGTTGCAATTAAGGGCTACACTGCTAGAGAAAAAATACCCTTCTAGTTCGTTACTGTTTTTAAAACTGAATAAAATACGATTGGACAATAAGAAATTGTTCATTATTTCACCGTTTTTGTACGTTTACGAGATGAACCAGTTAAATAAATGTCGCAAAATTTGCAATTTGTTAGTATCTAAATAACAATAACGCTAATGCCAACGTCTTTTTATTTAAATTTTAGTTTTGGAGACATTGCCTGCATCTGCTACATAATCAGTATAAGAATATGGTTATAAACACTTTTGATTTTGTTCTTAAGCCCACCGTTTACCAGCTTCACAAACATTCGCTTACATCTTTACTTTATTCAAATAAACGAGATATTGCATTAAGCACTGTTGCTACAAAAAGAAATAACTATGTAAAAAAAAACACGTTGCATAGTTTCGCAAGGCTTCAACTATGTACATGCAACACGCATAAAGAAGTAAAAAATAAAATATATTGCATTGCACAAATTGATTACCACATGCAAAATTAATTCGAATTCAACTGAAATGGTGATTTAAAAAATTAATAATGCTCATTATGTATCTACAAAATAAAAAAAAGAAGGCACAAACACACCCATACATTCATATACATACAGATAAGTACTGTATATTCCTCCTTAATATAAATAAGTATTTATCCTGAATGACATACTCGTATGATATATACTCGCTGTATGCACATGCACGTATGCATTCATATATAACATACATACATATTGATATATGGTACATATAAAAGGCATTTTATTATGGCAGCATATTTATGTAATCATCTGAGGGCATGTGTTACAACGTATGTTGCAAATAAAACACCAACTTTACATATCAACGGTTCTTTAAAGTTAAGTACAGCATTATAGTATTAAATTTTAAATGCCTAAAGAAGAAAGAGAATATCCAGGAAATAAAGAAAACATAAGATGATGATAAATTCTTTTACATACAAACATACACACATTCATCTGTATATTTCCATAGTTCATCAGCCTTCTGTGCAGTCATAGAGAGAGTCTATCAGTCTATAGGCCTGTGTAAAGGTAAACGTGTGCTGTGATATGTATTATATCCTCTCTATATATCATTGAATTTAACATCTTCTGCTTTTTTGTTTGTTCATTTTAAAGCGACTGTTTCCTGTTTTCTTCGTACTACAGTAACCATTACCCATTGTTTTATAGAAATATTTTGTGCACCGCATTTATAAACGTTGCCTGATTTCGTCGACCGTTGTGTGCTGAGCTTGGACAATTGCCGATGCTCATTTATTTTTTACAATTTCGCTGACCATTAAGTATGAAAACACTGTCGGCTGTTTAATTATTTTTTTTTATACAGACCAAGCCATTAAATATGTTTTCCTCTCATAATTTTTTTTTTATAAATATACGACAATAATTACAGTGTGGGCCATAAGCATTTTTTTCCTTTATAAGGAGAGTACAGTATTTCGAATGGAATTTAGTTCAACAGTTCAACAGACCAGAGCGAGATGCACCTTCAACAGCAAAATTAATTTATTTTTTTTTTAACTTAAGGCCAGTACTAAGGGGAATGACACCTGCTCATGCAGTGTATTGTGCTGGTTCTAAGAAAATTGGTTGTGGGAAGGAGGATAGAGGGGGTAGTGTTTATGGACGTCCGATTTGTATTTATCAGTATCGTATGTGACAGGAAAAACTTTCGCTGGAAAGTCATTACACAAACGAACGGTGCGGCCGAAGAGCGAATTTTCTCTATAATGCATTGTGCAATTCATTGAACAATCAACTACAAAGGTATGAGTTCTATAGAAACAACGAATATTGTGTGAAAATTTTTGATTATTAGGAATCAATTTTATTGTTTCGTCTGAACACATTCCGTTATTCATTCATTCCACATTGCGGCGATTCTCTAACGAATTGATAGAGTTGCTAATCTTACCATCACTGAAAAGCATCTTCGACCTCTCCTGACGCGGTTGAGAAGCTTCAAAATAGACTTTGAAACACCGCCACATACGTAAGGGTTGTATTCCATTTTGGGTCGAAGATGGAGAGAAATATTTCTTAATGCTTCTTTCGACACTCGAAATATGTGATCGTTCCAGCGAACATCACAATAAATTCTCATGCCCAGAACATCAAAAGCATCGGACTCCTTAATATCTAGATAGGATTGAAAAAAAAGTAGATAGGATTGGAAGTGAGATGAGAACCTCGTCGGATGAGAACCTAACTATAACAAGCGATCTCTTGGAAAGCTGAATATAAAGAAGTGACTACCGGCACCAAAAGCACTAAGTTTCGACACGATTGCCTTAGGCTAAGCTCTATTAAATGCCTTGGAAATATCTAAAGCCAAAACTTTGTTCTCGCCAAAACCATGAATGGACTTGTTGCACCTCTGCGAGAGCACCACGAGCAGGTCATCAGTAGGACGGTTCTATACTGCGTGCCTTACAGAGTGTCTAACAGACTGCTATTGGTAGTTTTAACAGCAAAATTATTAGATCGAAAACGAGCAAACCATTTCGCTGCAGCATCGTCTCCATAAACTTAAAAATTTTTTTTCAGCAGCTGTTAGACCTTCTTACCTTTTCTATAATAGAAGACCCAAGTATTGCAGTAATATTCCGAATATTCACTCATTTTTAAATTTCAAACAAGTTACAGTGTCTAATGCAATTAATATCACCAGACTCGTAACGGAAATTGTTGCCCACATGTGAGTTACAACGGCATTAATTCTTTTAATAGAGCAATAAAAGTTTGAATAGTTTAACACATCTGAGTGACAAAAAACTCAAAAACTTCTTGTAGTAAATGCCGTTAATAGCGGTGAACTACAGCATCATAGCTTAGCATGTAAATCAAACTTTGTACTACTTGAAGATAACTGTGAACAAGATCTTTGAATTTAGCCTTAAGATTTTCAGTCCTGCTCTTTTATGCTTTTTTTTAGAACATTTGTGCCTTGAGTTTGAGTTCATTACCAAGGTTTCGTTAATTTGTAAGACCTTAGTAATGCTTCTGAATAGTTCATGGGTGATGCTAATGCGACTTTTAATCAAAGGTATGAACTTTTATACTTCGTATGGTCTTCAATTGTAATACAGTCCGTCAGTTATTACTTGGTTAGCCAAACGAGTGAATGATTTTATAATAGGCTTTATAGTACGCTGCTTTAATCGGTGGGTATTATTTATTCATTTTAGCATCTGCTTGCCTCGAAATTAAAATTTGGTTTGGTCCTTTGCGCGCAAAAAGTTTAGTAAAGTCAGAGAGATATGTTTTGTCAGAACTATACCACTCACCAGATGTAGAGTTGATAGTAATGCAGTATCAGACCAGCACTGAGGTATCTTGGTAGGTCATTCAGTCAAGAGCCAAGATAACTTACAAACCAACCTAAGGCAGGGCATTCGTAGAGCATCTGAATGTCTTTAAGCTTACTCAGCATCCAATGTCGATATATCCCATCTATTGAGAGCATAGTGCGTTTCTTATCGAAACATCTTCAGAAAACAAAGTCCAAAGATACTACTTTTGATAACATCCAGCGAAATTACGCTTGTAACTGCATCGAAATTATTTAAAGTATTCTATCAACCTTTATTTACATCTGGTGTTTCTTGTTAGAGGTTCATAACTTTGAGTTAACAACACTGCTTTATTTGACAACCGATTTAACAGCTGATAAAATCTTTTTGCTTAGTTTGTTTTGATATTTTATTATGGATAGACTTACTCTAGAGCAACGCTTGCAAATTGTTGAAATTGTTTTTATCAAAATAATGGTTCTGTTCGTCAAACTTATCGTTCTAATTCGAATAACAATGAATCCTTTTCGGACCACGTTTACTCTGGCTGATAATGTGGATCCCGTGTGATGCCGAACAGTGCGCACTGAAGAAGCTGTTGGGGAAAGCATTGAAAAGGATCGAAATCAATCAACTGTGTCGCTGTGTGAAATATTTTATGAAAGAATTTTGGCTTAAAAGCTTTCAATATTCAACTTGTGCAGGAGTTAAAGTCAAGCGACCAGCGTATGCTACGCAATACGAAAGGAATATACTTTACGTGGACGTAGCTTCGTCCAGTTAGAAATTTTTAATTTTTCCATCATAAAAATATCGTTTTGCCTTAACGAAAATGTGAATAAAAATAGACGGAGTGGTCATGCCGTTCTCGAATTTTGCGCTTAGCTAAGTATTTATCCATTCATTTTAAAATATTTAGATTTATAAAATTTTGCTCATCACTGTTCACCTATCAGAATAAGTATGTGTGTGTTGAATTTAAATTTGCATATGTTTTTAAATATTGTTTATGTGTTTGCGATTATCTCTTGTAGGTGTTACGTATACGCCTCGATGTCTTTAAAAGAAATATCAACAACAACAAAATTTATGCAATTTTTCCAGACACACTGGTCAAACGAGCATTTTGTAAGTGTTTGTCGTCCCTTTAAGGTGGGGAAGGGAGGGTTGAATACAATCAATTCCATGCGATTAAATAATTTCATACACACACACATATATATATGTATGTATCCCCGCCAAAACCTACAATTACTCGTCCGTTTATTCTTTTACTTATACGGTCAAAAAGAAACACTTAAACTGCTTATGGGTTGTTTTTATTTTTTATTTACTTATCTCTTCGGTTTTTTCTCTTTTGTTGTCATTGTTAATTTTTTACACACAATTTAATTATTTTTGCAAAAAAAAAGGAAAGCAAAAGACAACAAACAACAAATGTGACTGCTTAAAGGACTGCAACAATAAGATGCACGTGTTATAAGGACGAAATTCCCTGATTGCAATTTTCATTTTCTTTGAAGATAAAGAAAAATTTAAATTTTTAATTTGATATTTAAAGAAATAAATTTTATTTTTTTATTTTTAAATTAATTTCTTTTAATGGGTATTATTATTGCTGTGTTGGAGGTGGTAATAGCTGTAATGTAGCGCAATAAATTATTCGCTTTAAATATTAACGTTTTGTTAAACAATATGTTACATGTTGCATGTAAATGCAAATTTGTGCATTAATATGTTAATAATGACTGTGTATTTTATAACATGGATACCGATTTTCTCTGTTTTTTTCTTTTAATTTTTTCACTTTAATACAATACACCATGGGAGGGAGATGTATATGCAAATGTTTTTGAGAAAAAAAAAAACACTGAATTGTTTGATTTAAATTTGTAGCGGGAATTTTTTTATTTAAAAATACGATTTACAATTTAAAAATATTTAAATGCGTTTCATTATAATGGCTGTCCAGGCCTCCAGACGGATCATGATATCTAGATTTTCATGCTATAAATGGACTTTAATTAATACTATTTTATCTATATCTGTACTTTATTAAGAAAGAAAGAAAAGAGTACAATTTAAGTGTCATTTATAAATTAGTACCACGACAAGCCCTCCATAAACTTACTCATGTTCACTCTGTTCTTTACAAAATTTTGTATTTCCCTCTTTTGTAGAATTTCTGCATTTAATGCCTGACTCTACTTTGTTTTTGGCCGCTCGTGCCTTCTGTTATACTGTGGGTTACAGTCCAACCCCTTTTTGAGGAGTTCACCTACTAGTTTTGGTAGGGCGTGATCGATCCACTTCCATTCTCTACACCGGATTTGGACCGACACTAACTCCTTAAGGCATGATCGCAGAAACTTTGAATTCTAGTCAATTCATGAACACCATATTCTCAGTATTTGTCTCAGGCAACCGTTTATACACATGTTCAGCTTATTTGACAAGCTTTCAGTTATCAGCTAGGCTTCGCAGCTATACAGCAAAACAGACTTCACATTCGATTTAAAAACTCGCAATTTGGTGGTTGTGGGTAATACATTTAATTGACAAAAACCTGTTTTAGTTTTGTCAACCCTTTCATGCATTTGTTGTTTATATTCCACATCACTATTTGAGAGCGATATTCTATTTGTAACGAAGTAATTTAAAATGAAATTCTATGCCTTTAGATTTGTTTTTTTTACCAATCTCGCTGAATCAAAAATATATTTGTGTTTTTACTAAAATTTTCGTTCTGTCAAGTCTGCTGACTTTTTTTATATATATTTTGTGAAAAAATAAGTGCCTATCTTTTTTAGAAAATCTTAAAATAATTCAGTGAAATTTTTTTTAAGTTACAGTAGTTCATAAGGCAATTAACGAAAAAATAACGAAAAAATTTTACATTTTAATCAGACAATATATTTGGTCTATAATTAATCTGTTGTATATATACAACATGGCGCATAAACGGGCATTTCCATTAATATTTTTTATTGAAATTTTCTTTACTTGTGCATTTTTTCCAGTTATAAAATGATAAAAGTAAGAGGAGTGCAACGAATTCTTTAGTTTGATTAGGGTGACTCTGATGCTGGGGCAGAATCTGAAATGTGATTATGCTGACGAAGCGAACATTTCTGGTAACATTTGTGAAATGGGTTGAGCTGTCCGATGAATTAGAAAATCATGGTTGAGAGCTAAATGAAATATATTATGCAATTTCTGAGGGTTGCAAGTATAAGTTGGCACTCCACCTTAAAAGTTCATCTAAAAACTATAAAATGGAGAAAACCGTGAAATAATCCTATGAAAGATGGTATAGAAGTATAAAGCCCTTGAAATACTTCCAATTACAATTGATATAATTAAAAAATATATAAATCTATTATTTTCTTCTAGTAAAAAAATGGCTTTTTCTACTCCGTTTATGCGCTCATGTTGTATGTGTACAACATCTTTTAAAAACTACGCTTCGAGTTTAAATTACACTTTTTTTTCTATCTTATTTGACCCCAATCTAATTGGAAAATATAGCAGCTCCAACAAACTTTGGTACAAGAGATCCACATCCATTTCCTCAGCTACTTCTTTGTGCGTGATTATAATATCGATATAAAACTGGCTAGTCAATCTGAACGCTGGCACAGGCATAGTTTTGGTCTTGGTACGGTTAAATGGCAGACCCACTCACTTGGACATACGATGAAGCTCATTAATTTTGTGCTGCACATTCGCGTTTTTCATCGTCTAGCGCTTGAAACAGAATACCGTCGAGAACAATTAAAAATAATATTGGTGACAGAAGACAACCCTGCCGTTGTTGGGAAGTCTGAATTTGAAATCTTCGCACTGTGCCTTCACAAGGTGGATATATTTAGGGACTACACTCCGACGGTAAAACGCCGCCCAAATGCATACGTGTGTTATGCTATCGATGATTGTCACTCATTGACCTGTTCGATTGACCTAATTGATTGACCTGATTGATTGATTCTGTTTTTTTTTTAACATTTGATTGTATTGAGAGAAGAATAATGCTACGATAGTTGAAATACACCGACAGAAAGCCTATCGTCTGAATCTTGATGAGCGTACCCATCAGCCTTTTGTTGGGGATCCGCTCACCTTCCTATATTTGGTCGATAAGGGATAGAACAGTTTCGCTATGTCCGCTGTTATCTCATCCTATAAAATATCTGAAGGAGTCGGGGCTGTTCCTTATTATGCAGTTTTTATGAAATTTGTAACCTGCAATCTTACGGGTTATCTCGTACAAATTTTACGCATCGTGTGATGTATACCGTGGTGTCGCATTTTGTCGTTGAGCTCTTGCGTTCACCAAGTCGCGCTGTCCCACAATTGCTCAAAGATTATTGTCTTGAAGCACTATGCATGGACATACACGTAAAAAATTAATCAAGAAAAAACAAACCGCAGGATGTAAAAAGCCAAGAAATAGGTCGTTGCATTATTACCAAAATAACATTTCAATAAATTAACTGTATTCAGAGATGCATGGTAAGCTGCGGCAAACTGTAGACAATACAAGTTGTTGATGTTAATCTCAATGGTTTTTCGAAACAAGTATTTTCTATCTCATCTCGAAAGTAATATGGACCGATGATATTTTTCGAGTCTTAGAGCTTATTTCTATTTGCTTGCCTTGGTTTCCTCATCTCATTTTTGCAATATAAAATTTTTCACTACCCTGGCCCATAAATCGGGATAAATATGACCAATGGCATGGGTTATGTTGTCCTTGGGTTGTAGTTTATTTGTATAGACCTGCGACTTAAGAAAACCCAACAAAAAAAAGTCTAAAGGTCATCCAGAAATGGACCTCTCAGTGTAAATAATTTTTTGTTAGAAATATGATCAGTCATGCTCTTGCCCTTAAATCAGAAACTACTAAAGTTAAAAAGTTCACTGCGGAGTGCAGTCATTTATGAATTTTAGTTTTATTAGTTATTATTTTTTTGGTTTTTTTCTCCGTCACTCCTGTAGAGAGCATATAGATTTTCCACAAATCATCCATTGTTTTATTTTAGTTTCATTGATCAAGTTTATTTTTCAAGTTTAGTAGATGATGAAGATTCTTGCTAAGTAGTGGTGGTGACCTTACTTAGCATTAGAATTTTGTACCAATAAGTGGCGTTTTTTCCTAATCATTCGTCTGATGTTTATCATCCTCGAGGTAAGCTTGAACGTCAGGGGGACTTCTTTTTTATTTTTTAGGTGAAGTTATTTGGAGGAAATTTTAAGCCTTTTTATTAAACACTCGAAACCAAAATTAAATTATTTTCGTCTTGTCTCGAAACCTGGGCCGCTTGTGTTGTTATGCGTGCTCTCTAGCCACTACACCGCGCCATCCTAATATTAATCTTAATCCTTCTATTTTTGCAAATCATTTCACTAGCAGAAGACACATTTTTAAGAAAAGTATCACAAACAAAACCAATAGAAAAAAATTGATTTTTTTTTCTTCTAAAAGATGAAATATAAACCTCTTTCAGAATATCGTATAGAGACAGAAAAAAGAAACAAAAAATATGCAACATGAGAACCAATTATAAATGCCGCAAGAGTATAATTAGCATAACATTGTACAACAACAATAAGCAAATAATATCAAATATCAAAGCTGTACTTGTAACGTGGTACCAGCAAAAAACCCATACACAAACAACAAAAGCAACAACATCAAATATTTCGTTGCAAATGCAAAATAGATGAGACATAACTTTGGCTGCAGAGACATGTTGAAGGAAATTAAGTTTCTGTTCATGGTTTTTACTTCGCCACAGTTTCACTTGTTTCTCAATTTTCTTACCAGCTTCGTTAAGTCAGTTACATTTTATCATGAGCCATCACAACAAATAAGAATTTTTGAGAAAAACGAAGCCTTTCAAAAACATGTAAAATAATTCCTCAAGGATTTAAAAAAAAGACATTTTTCGTTTCGCTGAAATACCGGAAATTGCGGCCAGTAAAAAGAATGAAACAGTGGCATGTAAAATTAAAAAGGGCAAAAAAAACGAGGAAAATAAAATTATTATTAACGTTTCATCTTAAGATTTTATTATTTATATACTTAAGCAGTTCGAAAAGTGTGAGTATTCTGTCTTTGTTTCTCCGTTTGTAGAATGTGGAGATATGAGCACAAATAACGGCTTCTGGAATATATGGTAAAGGGTCCGCCAACTAAATTTTGTTTTTATTTTGAAAATGCTACAAAAAAAAAAAAAAAAAAAATACTGAATATTTTCTCAAATTTCTTTTTTTATTTGGAAGTACAATCCTTCCGGTTAATAATGGAAAATAATTTCATTCAAATGGCTGCCTCGGCTGGCCATGCAGTAGCCTACACGATCGGTCCAATTTTGAAGCACATTATCGATTGTGTGCAGCTGTATTTCACCAATGGCTTCACGAATATTGTCCTTTAAAGCGTCAATTGTCTTTGGCTTGTTGGCGTAACACTTACCTTTGACGACACTCCACAAATATTAGTCCAACGAGCTCCGAGGTGGCCAAACGACATCAGCTCTGCGGCTGATAATGCGATCTTCAAAAACAGGACGCAAAACATCGAGTGTAGCTTCGGCTGTGTGGCACGTAGCGCCGTCCTGTTGATAACAAATGTTGCTAATATCCTCCTCTTCAATTTTTGTGAACGAAAATTTGTTCAACATGGCCCGATAACCATCGCCATTGACTTTAACGGCCACTCCTTGCTCATTTTCGAAGAAAAATGGCCCAATTATGCCTCTGGAGCAAAATCTGCACCAAACAGTGACTCGTCTTGGGTGTATCGGCTTTTCAATGTATGCTGTATGTATGGATTTTGTTGTTATTTTAGACATTATGTTGTCAACGACAGAGTTGCAGAGCAATGGAGGTACACAATTGACTTACTCAATATGTTTTCGTGAACGAAACGACTTTTTGCACACTGTACAGACCTTTGATGAGGGATATTATAGTTTCGGGTAAACCCTTGCAACGCAGTGCCTCCCATATCTTCGAGTGGTGGATGATGTCAAATGGCCTTTAAAAATCGATTAAGACGATGTACAAAGGTGATCGCCATTCCGCTGATTGTTCGGTAATTATCCTATGGCTGTTGATGTGATACCTAAACAATTTGCTGGGCTTAGTGCATTCATCAGGCGCTTGTTAATGATGTTTTCAACAAGTTTGGCAAGCCACTAGGTAAACATATATATAAATTTAATGGGTATTTAATGGGTATTATATTTAAAAAAGCGCATGTGAGTGTTTGAATTTAAATGTTTTCGTAGTTTATTTATAACAAAAATAATATTTACAGCATAATATTCAATATCTTAAATATGTAAGCAGTGATTTGATAAATTTTTATTTTGACAAATTTGCTAATTCATTTCCTCTTTTTGAGAAAAACTGAATTAGTTTGTAGTCGCAATAGGTAAATTATGCTTACTTTTGTTGTAAATAAGCTATGAAAACCTTTATTTTGAAAAACCTGCCTTTCCAAATCCCGTCTCAGCAAAACTTCTAATCTTTTAAGGCGCTCCAACTTTGAAGCCGATTTTGTATTTCTTCAAAGGAATTTGTGACATGCTTGCAAATAAACTCATTCCTCTTTATACGGTCTAAATAGGCTCTGACAATGTAGGCTTTCCTTGCACTTTTTTTTAAAAAAAACGGTAGACCCATGGGCTCTAGAACGAGGTAATGTGCGCCATAAAGCGAATGTGTACCATAATTCAAACATGCAGTTATAGCGCAATGCCGTATAAAGAAAGACCGTATAAAGAGATATGAGTATCTTGTATTCGTCAGACGAAGCAATGTTCGAAAAATACGGCAGAAGCGGCACTTGATCGTTTCTAATAATTATTTGGAAAATTTTGCGACGTGAGTCCAAGCGTTGTAAAGCAATAGAATAGCTTAATCATGTCTGCTTTATATTCCGGCACAAAGTACTTGCAGTTTGCTTTGATCACCGAGTTTGAGCAGCGCATAGCTTCCGCCAAGAGTGCAAAGTTGCATTATAACTAGTAAAACAACGTAATTGTATTAAGAAACGAAAAATATTGTCGACTTGAATGAAATTTAGAAGCAGTTATAAAATCCAAAAAAAAAAACATCAAAAAACCCAGTAAAACCCGGTTGGTTGGTTAAAAAAAAAAAAATGGGTTTCGCCAATCCTGGTTTGAAATGACCTTATTTATTAAACTCAGTAAACAAAGTGAATCACTGATTTTCAAAGTAAATCTGAATAATTTGGAAGTGTTGTTCAATCGTCAATCTATTCATGAGGACTTGCCAAAGGCTACTGATCTGATACTGCGGACTTGAAAACGCAATCTATATAATTGTCGCGTTGTAGGTAAGACAACCGCCTTCCTGGGTTCAATCCTAGGCCAGACCATCTGAAAACTTTCAACAGAGGCATCACCTCATAACATTAGCTAACAGCTGGTTATGAATATTTACGCAATAAAAAAGTTTTCTAACTTATGCATCTGCCGTTCGGAGCAAGCATGATAGTGTAGGTCCCTTTCAAGGTGTTTAAAAATAGAATCGGGTGCCTTTCAATTGGGATGTTGTGGAAATTATATATGTATGTATATGTATATAATTGTCACACATCACTCATAAGAAAACATTTTAATGATTTTCATATTTTTTTTTTTTTTTTTTTTTGGTTTACGCGGTCTTAACCAACCGAATTTTTTTATTTGCTTTTGATTACTTATGTAGGAATTAATTTATTTAAAGAAACTTCATATTTTCTTTTTCCCGAATTTGTTGGTTTCCTTGTCCTTAAAGAAAAAGCAAAAGTATGCATACGACATATTCTTATCAGATTTTGACTTAAAAAAAAAAAAAACAAAAAGTTGACAAAACACACTTTTATGTTTAACTTCTGTTTATAAATTCAAATTTAAGAAGAACTTAAGTTATTTTGGCAAGACTTTAAACTATAGGAAGAAATTATTTTTATTAAAAAACATTTTTTTTAAACTGCTAAAAATACATAAATCAATTCAACAAAAATAGTACATTAAATTCTTATATCTACACTATATTCACCAACAACCCTCGTATTTTAACCAAATTTCATTAAAATTTACGTTATTTTCCTTTTAGGGGATATTCATTTTAAAATCAATTAAATTCGAATTATGTTTGCATTTATTTGCATTAAAATACACAAAAAAGAAAACAAAATTTACCTTAAAATGTAGCATTAATACAAAAATATATCCACTATCTATCTACTGTGTATTTCTTTTTTCCTTTATTATTAATTATTGGGAGTCTACTTTTTTCCATTTTTTTATTTGTATTTTTAAACAAATAAAAGCTACCAATTGCACATCAGTAATTATAATTGATTATTCACAAAATTTAATGCACATACGCTTATCATTTGTATTTAAGCAGACACACGCACAAATAAATACATAGTATTTGTACATACATATACATCATATATTGTATACATATATAGGTACTTTTGATAAATGTGTGAGTTAATTTTGTAGGTGTGTTCATATAGATAAATGTGGTATCTGGTAATTCACACAATCCACAATGAGATTAACTAAAGCGCACCGCACAATGGCGACTTCGAGATGGGTTGATCACAATGATGACGTTGATAATTACACGTGAATTGATGTGGCATTGAAAGAATTAACTGAAGCTAATACCGCATACCGGCATATATTCCTATATCGTTCTCATAAATCAAAAAGGTTCAAAAAAGTTGATAGAATTTTTGAAAAAATTATTGCTTGCGAATATATAAAGCCGTGTGTCCACTACCAAGTTTTCTTGCGAAAGTTAGTTGCTTTTTCGTGTAAATACGTATTACAAGTCGACTTACAGAATTCGTGTATTGCAGAAGTTACTTGCAACAATTATTTGCAAACAAGTGTTTTGCTGTGAATTGCAAGTACTTTGAAGATTTTCAGAAGAAGTCAACTATACGTCGGGTAAGCGGTTTGTGGTATTCTCGCTTGTTTTCAGTTTTGTTTTGTGTTTTTTTTTTTCTTTTTTAATTCTTTTCCAAATTTATGAAAATGGATAAAAATAAATGAATTTGGAGTAATGAAAACACACATTTGGTAATTGAAAAAAAAGAAAGTTGTTCTGAATTGCGAGACACGTCCTCAAAACACTAATTAAGAATAAAATTAAAAACCAAAACGCTTTAAAGGCAATAGATAATGATATAGCGCGTCTGAAGAAGGGGTCAAAAGGAAATTGCACAACCTCCGAACGCAGTTTGGTCAAGAAGTAAAAAAGATAGGAAAAACAAGTGGCCAAAGTGCTCATGTACCCAAAGGAACTGAGGATAATTTGGTAAGAATCTATCAGTTTTAATTTGAGCCAGTGGTTCATTATATTATTAATTACCGTATTTGGGGCTCAGAAAAGCCAAACGTGGTCTTACAGAAGCCAATGCACCCTTTGCGAGTGACTGTTTGGTACGGCTTGTGGAACGGAGGCATCATTGGCTCATATTTCTTTGAATATGAGGACGGCGCAAACATTACGGTCAACGGAAACACCTATCGCACCATGATAACCAATTTTTTTGTGCCCGCTCTTCATGGTATTGACGCAAATGATGTTTGGTTTCAACAGGATGATGCAACGTTTGATAGCCGTTGAATTAGCCGAAATGGTGATGTCAGCACATTGTTTTTTTTTTTTTGTCATTGACGGGAGGTGGTAATCCTTAAAAGATACTTATGTTCCTCGGCATAAGCATGCACAATTCCCCATCGCTGGCGCCTACGTATTAAACCCCACCCACTACTTCCATGAACCACTCACCCTTCGCGACACTGCCGTTAGTTATTACTTCGCGAAGGGCTGATTAGCACTAATGCTTCTCTACGAACAGTTGACATTGTTCGTCCCATGACTTTGTCTCTCCAACCTTCGGAGTTTTTGCATAACTATAGCCATGTGCCCATTGCACTCATTACATTCGATTTCGAAAATAATCATCTCACCGAGCAGGCACAGCTTGGGCCTAGGGGAGATCCATCGTGTCCACATTTGTACAAATACTTCCTTAAGCAGCCATTACCAGACAATAACTGTGTCATATACAAATTTGGCTGGCAATGTTTCACCTCCATTCAAGCGGTTATGGCAGGTATAAGACAGAATGTCCATCGTTCCTGCAAACAGCACTCTCACCGTGACTGCCATTTGCACAAGGAAACTCATCACTTCTCCCTTTTTATAACCGCAGTACGTCGTAAGTATACCTATCGGGAGTGTCTTTACCAATACCAATGTCGCGTCATCCGATATTCTCCTAAAGTCGCTTATAAATCTTATTGCGCTCAGTCTATAAGCTGAGGACAGTCTTCTCCCTGTCATTCTCTTGGAGACTGCCTCCAACCACATTTGGAAGGTATATAAAATCAAAAAATGTTACGATCGACGATACCATCCTCCTCTTTAGTGTACTCACATTGTTTGAAAACACGTCTGCAATTTCTTGCAGAAAGTTCGTCGTCGTGGAAACGCTTCGCTAAAATAACATACCATCTTTATATATAATATCGTGGGCTTACAAAAATTTAAGCTTTTTTTTTAATTGAAGGTTTAAAAGTTAAATTACCGATATGTTTGTTCATATGCTTCATGTAATATTGGTTTGTGTATATGATTGCCATACAAGATTGGCTGAACAAGTGGTTTTATCATATTAAAACAAAACATATTTATTTCAACAAATATAGGATGGGCCATTTAAAAGTTAAATTTAAAAATGCAATAAAACAAAAATGGTTTGAAATTTATTTTGTTGTTGTGAAGTACAATAGTTCCGGTTATAAATTAAATATTATTTTATTCATATGGCTGCAGCGGCTGGCTTAACTTTTTCGAGTGTATTGGGTCCAATCTCGGCAACGCCATCACGAATGTTAGCCTTTAAATGCCAATTGTGTCTTTAACGGCGCCCCACAGAAAATAGTCCAACGGTGTCAAATCGCAGCTTCTTGGGGGCCAACTGACATCAACATTTCGGCTAATTAAACGGCCATCAAACGTTTGACGCTATAAACCGATTGTGGCATGAGATGTCTGGCAAGTTGCACCATCCTGTTGAAACCAAACATCGTTCACATCCATGCCATGAAGAGCTTTTGCCTAACTAAGAGGATATCTGACTACTATTCCAATTTTAATACAAATTTTTCAAAATCGAAAAAACTACTTAAAAAAAGATCTTACGATAATATGTGATTTATCAAACGATAACGTTTTTACTTATTTCGCTTTCTTTTTCGTAATTCCATCATAGCAACTCGATTATTGAAATACTTCAACGTTACCATTCGAAAACTCTGAAACTCTTTGTGAACGCTCCATGGTTTGTATCGAATTTTTCAATCCACAATGACCTTTCCATTCCTAAGGTAATAGACGAAAGAAGAAGATTCAGTGAAAACTATTTCGACAGGCTAATTCACTACGACAGTCCATTAGCCATTGCTCTACTTGATCACACCAACGAAATAAATCGACAGAAAAGACCATATCTATCTATATTTCTGGTTATAGATATGTAAATATGTATATATTTCACTACTATTAATATTTATAGATAAAATTTGCATAAGTATGTATGTTGTAGGTCTCAATGGAGTTCAAAGAATATGTAAAATAAAAATATGTCAAATTTGCCTTTTATCCCAAAGGAATAGATTGTAATGTAAATAAGGTATAATAAAAAATTATTGTTTTTAACCTATTCAAGATAATCGGAACTTTTTAAAATTGGTTACACTCCTCGTGTGGACACTTGGACGTTTAATATTTGACTTTTTAGATAATTTTTTAGTTGAATATTAAGAAAATTTCTGTCATAATTCTTCCATTTTCCAAAAGGATATCGCGGTGGTACATAATTACAAGGCAGTTAAAAATTATTTTTTGGATAAAAACATTAATGTGTTAAAATGATAAGCTAGTAGCCCTGATCTAAAAGCCATTCTCACACAACGCTTTTATGCTAGCGGCCGCCAATTTATGACTTTATAAGGTTTGAGGACGTAAATTCTTGCAAAGTGGCAAATATTCCGCTCTGAACGTTACGAAATCTAGTCATATCTATGTCAAGGGTGATGTCATTATACCCAGTTCTTGCACAATAAAATATTATGTTATAAGCCCGCACTGCAAATTATATCATCTCTGGGTAACACAATCTTACACGTTTAAAATTAACGTACAGAGGATATGATATCATTGGAGACATTTCCAAACTGTAAACAATTAGGTATATAAAGAGACTGCTTTGCCTATGTAGTTAGTTATCGTTTGGCTGTCAATAAATAAAGTTGTGTTAAAAGCGGACATAAAACTATTGTTTAGGCGAATATTAAGTCAAACGTATAAAGGATATAACTAAAGTCGTTAAAAGCCTGAATGAAGTTGTTTTTATTTCAAAACTAGGTACTTTCACTTTATTGGGAATTAAATAAATATTTAACCATCAATTTTCATGAATTGTGGTTTATTTTATTTTTATTATATGCAGCTTCATGAATAAATAGTGAAACTGGTAAACATTTGCTGCTTTCTTTTTTTTTGTGAATTATTAGATATCAAAAATTTCATAATTAAAAAAAACATTTTTTGTTTTTTATAATTTGTTTCTCAATATCTTCAAAAATATTGGTTATATTCAAAAATGATATTAGAATGGAATTTGGAATTTTTTAACATATAGCGTAACGAAACCTTTCATAGTTATCAAAAATTTCACATTTTAGAAAAAAAAAAACATTCTAACAAAAAGCTTATCCATAGAATCTGAAATTCTGATGATTTTTGAAGTAAGCCGACCATAGCGCATTAAAAAAATATAGTGGTTATTCAAGGTCAGAAAATGTTTTTCCATTTGTTGCATAGTGTAATTATACATTAAATTCTAACACAAATATGCCTTAGGTGTAACGAAATTGGCATAATACGTAATAGGTCATTCAACAAGTCCGAAATATGACTTATAGATGGCGTTACTAAAATTACATATGGTTCTTATTTAGTACTAACCTTCAAACGATACGTGCATAAATTTGGCAGCAATCGGACTTGATTTGTGAGTTATAGCATTTCGTGTTAAGCAACTTTTGTTATTGAAAAAAATACAAACAATAGCTTTATAAACATTATCCGAACTCTGCTCCATGGAGGCAAGTGGTAGAGACGTGAATTGCTGAATTTAACCGTGGTCATACTAGCAGAAATTATACAGAGTGCAGTGGATGCACAAATGAGGCTGTTGTTCCAGATAACATCAAAAAATGCACAAATTGGTTATGGACGATCACAAATTGAAGGTGCACAAGCTAGTTGATATTGTAAAGATATCAGATGGTAGTATTTTTACCATTTTAGGCGCACATTTGAGTATGCGAAAGCTCTACAAACAGTGGGTGCCGCGTGAGGTCACCGTCCACCAATAACAACAACGAATTGATACTTCAGATGAGTGTTTGGCACTGCTAAAGCGCAATAAAATGGAATTCTATCGTCAATATGTGACAATGGATGAAACATGGCTTCACTGTTACACACCAGAATCTAAAAGACAGTCAGCTAAGTGGACAGTAAAAGGCGAACCGAATGCAAAGGGAGCAAAGACGCAACAGTTAGCCGGTAAGGTGATTGCGTCTGTATTTTGGGATAAGAACGGCATAATATTCATCGAATATCTCCATAAAGGAACTTCTAATAACAGCGGCTATGACTGTGCAGTTTGAATAGATCGGAGGCTTAAATCGCAAAGAAACGGCCACACTTGCAAAAGAAAAACGTGCTGTTTCATCAAGACAATGCACCGTGTCACAAATCGATGAAAACGAAGGCAAAATATAATGAATTGGGCTTCGAATTGCTTACTCACCCACCGTTTTCTCCAGATTTAGCCCCCAACTCTTTTTTTCTGTGTTCAGATCTCAAGAGAATGCTTGCTGGAAATAAATATAAATCTAATAATGAAGTAATCGCTGAAACTCAGGCCTATTTTGAGTAGAAAAATAAATCGTACTATAATAGTAGTATCGAAAAATCGATTGTTGTACCGCCCTCGAAGGCAACTATGTTGAATAACAAAATCGAGACTTGTCAAAATTTTCTCTATATCTGAAGTTCTTTGATAAGAAAAATTTTTATCGCCTAACACATGAAGCTTCTGGAATACATTTACAAGGAAAGTGGTCCCGGACAAATATATATTATACAGGCTTAATGTACGGCACGTCAATGTTGTTTTAAGTATTCGATATTGATGTATTCTTTTCCCATTTATATTTCCGGTTTTAATTGACAAGGTGTGTCGATCAATTTTAATTCAAGATAGATACTAGCTTGTAGTCAAACGCTAATAAATATTTTTACGTTTTTACCTTTTTGAAAACGCTTATTAATTAGTTCGTATATCGCAGTTAAAATAAAAATAAATTGCTGATTAGTTTTTAATTAAATAATTCTTTATTAACACAGTTTTGTTTTTCACTGCTTATAAGCTTACTACAAGCATTGCAAAATACTCTTTAACTATTCTCTGTTTACATACTTTGTGTAAAACAATAACAACTATTATCCGAATCTTTCTACCCAAAGATCTTTACATCTGATCGTTGTCACAACCTTAGGTTCGATCATAAATTTGGTTTGTTTGTTGTTTGCTTTGCTTCGCTATTATTATTTGTAAACAAGTACATTGTTGTTTTTGTATCTTTTGTTAACCCTTTGAACGAATGCCTAGTGATCACATTGTTTTTTAGAATTAGCCTGTTAATGAAGTTCAAAGTTCTATTTATTTTGGCAGCCAAAAAAAAAAAAAAAATAAATAAATAAATAAATGGTGGTATCAAAATGTATATGGATACAGCCAAAATAAGAATATTCGACGCAAATATAAAATCAGCACTTTTTTTGTGAATGCATAACATACTTGGGGTCAATTATCAATTAAATTTCAAGCTTTTAACAACCGATTCCTGTAAAGCACTCTGCTCCAAAACATGTTAGCAAGGCCATTGCATTAGATACGCATTGCAGAAACCAACTCGAAACAAAACCTAGCTTAGAACGTGACTGTGTCGCTGTCCTGAATGGTTCTGGAGAAGAAACTTCATAAATAAGATAAAGTTGAACTAAAAATCGTAATAAGTATAAGAAAAAAAAAAAAAAAAAATCAGTGAAATCGCAAACGAAGCTCACTTTTTATATCAAAATAATATTAAATTAAAAAAAATAAAAAAAAGTCATAAACATTTTTAACAAAAAGCCATCTGGGTGCCGGGCAGCTTTCGAATGGTTTATTGGTTTAAGTGTTATCCCCAAAAATAGCACCATTGGCGTCAACTAATATCCACAGAAGCAAAAGAACACTGAAGTAGAGAAGTGTCTCCATAAGCGTAGATCAGTTGATGAAATTAAAAACTGTGGATAACCCGCTAACTCCCAAGATGCTAAGACTGTTTCTGCACAGAGCCTCACATTCAAAACGCAGATGAGCCACCGATTCCTCACTGTCGTCCTCGCAACAGCTTCTTCGAACAATATTGCTGTCTATTCCGAGATACCTGACATATTATTCAATACCCAGTGCTCAGTACTGACTGTTACAAGCTGTCAAATGTTTTTTCTTGAAAGTCTCATCGGAGTGTCTGACTTTTGTTTCCCTCTATCTACATTCCGCATATTTCAGAAACGACAGTCATAAATATCGCTTGACCTCCCGTAGTGCAGTAAGGACCTGTGCATATTGAAGGTGGGGTGGAAAAGCCACTTCTCGTGTTAGCTTGTGAACCATTTCGTTTCTTTCAATATAACCTCGAGGAACCCAGAGCAGACTATCAGTCTCACGGTTTTCATGCACATCTTAACTAGCCTTGAGGTCGTTGCGCTCGATTTAAACGAGATAATGACCTTTTCATCATTATATGACTGTTTGGTTAAACAAGGCAGAGAAAAATGTCGAGAATCTTATGAAATCTAGATGAGAATAGGATAAACTACCTGCAAAAATTGTGTAATATTAATTAATAATAATTTTCATAAAATATATATTATTTGAAAGGTAAATTCTGCTGAATAAAATATTGAACATTTTTTCGGCTATTTCTCTAGATTGTCGCAAGAGGGCGCTTAACTCAATTAATTTATAATAAAAAAAAATACTATTTAAAAATATATTTTGGGTGCTTCAGAAAAATAGCGTAAAAACTCTAAGGAAATTTTCTGTTAAGGAAATTTTCAGAAGTTTAGTTTCTTACGGCTATATTCACAAAAATTAGTTAAAATACACTTTAAGGCTAATAAACATTTTTTAGAAATTCTCTGAAAATTTTTTTTTAATGAATTTTATTATATTTCTATACAAATAAAATTGTTTCTACTACTTCTTCAACAGATATAAAGTTAAAACGAAAGCATTATTATCATCATCATGTTTGTTATACCGATCAGGCACTATTGTAGGAAACTGCGACCCATGGGATCTATTGTGCCCTTTCGGTCTGTTGCTTATTCAGCAGATCTGCTGCCTTCCTAATGCACAAGCAGATCTGAAACCATAATGATGAATATGTCACCCAGTGAGACCCTATTTCTACCTAAACATTGTAAAGTACCTCACAATATGTATTGTGCTATTTCTGATGCGTTTGAGCACAGTCTGCAAAGAATCACATCTGTGACCGCCATCCTCTTAAGGTGCATACTTTGCTCACAGTGATATGTAAGAAAATCCGTCAAGAGTTTTAAGCCAGTCCTGCCAAATTTAAGAACCTTAGAACGACGCCCAAGCTGCGGACTAATCGTTGATTTAAAGTGGCGAGGTCCCCTTTGAGCATACCAGTGTTTTTCCAGTGTTCCGTTGGCATATCAATCTTTGACTAGATTGAGAATGGTAGTCAGTAGTCCTGCACATTAAGGTTAAGGCCAATATATGTATGGTGTCACGAAACCTTTTCTGAGTACAATTGTGCGGTATTGTTGACAATTTATATCTGGTAAGGAAACATTACCGCTTGTCTCTTTTTAATTTGTTAAGTGTTCGTTCTATGATGCTTTGATCTTTTCCTTTAAAAATATTACATTACATTACATTGCATTTTGAAATTGTTCTGACCAATTATTTTACCAACAAAGCATGATTTTATTTTTCTTTTTCACAATAATGTTCGTAAAAAAGCTTTAAAGTACGGTCGAATCCAGTCTAAAATTAGTTTATTTAATATTGATTTAAAATAGAAATTATAATCTAAAGTTCGCTTGCGAATAACATGTGTGTGAATTTTTCTTAAAGTAGGTATGATTTGTTTTTTATTTTGTTTTTGAATATAGCCGTTAATTACTTTGCAATATTATAAGCAAAAAAGAAAAAGTTTTAAATATTTCATATTGTTTTTATTTTTATTTTTTTTCTACTTTGAAAAAATCACTTATTTTAATAAAAAGCCAAATTTTTAATGAGTATTAAAAAATATGCATAAGAATAAACATTTTTTTGTTTCGCCTTTTTGAAACAATAGAATATGTGATACCAAATTAAAAAATAGAACCAAATTTATCCTACAAATTAAACAATTTTCAAAAAATGTGTAATTAGATAATTTAGATAAAATGATAAATTAGATAAAATGTGTAATTTAGATAATTTTTCATAAATTTGACTAATTTCAAATAGCTTGAGGCAAATAAAAAAATTAAAAATTATTTGCATTATCGCTTTATACGAGTATATTAAATATTAACCCAGAAATAATTTAATCTATTATTCAAATTAAACATTTGCTGTACAACATCGAATTTTTGTCAGATTGCAAAACTTCTTTTTTTTTAATCCACAATATTGTATGCGTTCAAAATTTTTTTGTTATTTGGAATTTATTCATTTATATCAGTAAATAACTCGACTCTATGCTACAGAAAACCTTTTTTTTTATTAAAAAAAAAAGAAAAATTAGATAGAAAATAAAATATTTTTTTTTTGTTTTTAGTATATGTGGGCGAGACGATATATAGCCCCAATAAATATATGCACGAAATTTCATTTATCTACGACGACCCTTTCTATTTTTGTCCATTAACTCTATGGGATCGACACACTATTTACAACAAAAATAAGTGTAATTTATATATTGGGAGTGAAAATTTATTTGGTCCGTTTTTTGTAGCTCAAAAAAGATAATAAATTAACAAATTTATGAAAATAAAAATTTATAAAATCACTGCTTACATCTTTCCCCCAGCTCTGAGCCAATTTATGAATTCTGTATCAAAAAAACTCCTCTTCGTGGAGGAAATCCAACTTTAAAGCCGATTTTATATTTCTTCAAAAGATGTAATTCGGTGGCATGCCAAAATATATTGCATACTTGCTACAGCCCATAGTCAGAAGAAGCAATGTTCGGAGAATACAGCAAGTGCTATAACATATTCTATTTGATCGTTTCTAATAATTGTTTGCCAACTTTTGCATTGTGAGGTCGTCAGTTGTAAAGCAAAATAATAACTTAATCATGTCTGTTTTAATAGACAGTCTGTCTCGTAATAGACAGTTGAAACGAAGTAAATGATACTCTCATCACTGAGTTTTTGCAGCTCTTCGTACACAATGCCCCTTGTTCCCACCAAGAGTGTGCAAAATTGCAATATAAATACTAGAACAACGTAACAAATGAAAAATATTGTTGAGTTAAACGAAATTTGGAAGCAGTTATAAAACCCAAAAAAAACATCACAAAATCCAATATAACCCGATTTTTGTCTTATAAAAACCCGGGTTTTTGCAACAATGCACTGAGTTGACGATAACACTTCCTCCAGCGTCATTTTCGAAAAACTACGGCCCAATTTCACCTCCAGACCATACTGTGCATCAGTCAGCAGATTCAATTGCGAGTCCTGTAAGTGACATTTTTGCTTATTGATGTAACTACCGAGTAACTAATGAGCTTCATAATTGAAAAAAATTTTATTCGAAAAAACAAATCACCATTTTCGTAGTAACTTTAAATTATTTTTGTCCGTTATTTGGTTGTTAAACGATCCATATTCGTAAATGTAAACCTTTCACTAAATAATTGACATTTCAGATGACAGATATTTAACAACTGACAGCCTTGTCAGACAGGCGGCTTTGAAACCACTAAATGGATAATCCGGTACTTTTTAGAGAAATTGAAATGGAAAATTTTTAAAAAAAATATTTCGATTAGAATAGATTTTGGTATTATTAATTATTGTGAAAGGGATTTCGATGTAAGGAAGTCTAAAATATATAACAGAAGGCTTAACTCTTTTTTTTAACCTAAATGATGATAATTTTTTTCGCTTTACGTTCATGCGTAAAGTATAGCTTCACTTATTGCTTTCGACGAATTCTTTATCTTTTCTATCATATAAATGTCATTAGCTCTGCTCTTCATACATCAACATGTATATTATCCACGCTTCTATAGAATATAGCTTTAGGATTTGCAATGATAAAACAGTCAACAGAGGCAAAAGACAGAAATTTAATCAATACTATGGGAATGATATTTGCTTTTTAACACAGCCATCGTTACATGTTTGCTAAACTTAAATCTCTGAGGAGTGAAGTTGAAAAGGCGGGACAAAGGCTCAACATTTAAGTACGTAGGATAATGCGCTGCAATACCCTTAACAACACCAAACTTAGGATACGTACTATCGTGTGGACTGACTGTTATATCAAAATGGAATAAGATAATCATACTCAACTGCTGCGTAAATCAGCCCTCCTGTATGGACGTAAGTCCTGGAATAAAACAATAATAAATACTGTTACAAAAATCAGTTTGCGCGACAGGTTGCTAAAAATAATAAACAAAAGCCGTAAAAACAACTATACGTGCTGTTTACAAATAACCAAATCGATAGCAACACATGTAACACAGAAATGTAGTAAATAAAATAAACGGCAACAACAAAAACAAACACAAAAGAAAACAAGTAGCAGACAATAACAAACAACAACAAACAACAAGAGCTGAAAGAAGTAGATGCTTACATTCGCATGGCTACATAAGAACTAAAAGGAAAGTAAAGGAAAGAAATGGAGAGCTTTTGAAATATTGTTTACTTAGCCATATAAAAAGCACATCGATGCGGACAGCAGTCAATTAATTTGGTGTAAACTTAGCGAACGAATTATTGGCTTAAACTCAGTGTAAAGAGAGCCTAATGTGGTTAAACTCTGGTTGCAGAGGTGTTGATCGAACCTAAGTTGTAACTACGATAGGGTTGAAAGGTCTTTAGGTAGAATGATCTGTAGAGTAATTGTTGTTGTAAACAGAGAGAGTAATTAAGAATATAAATTGTTGTTGATCGTGAAATGGTTACGAGCAGAAGAACACAAAACTATGTTATTAAGGAATTACTAGTTAAAAACCAAACAAAAGATTTATTTTATTTTAACTGCAATCTAGGAACTCTTTTAATAAACGTTTTTAAATATAAAAACGTCACAATATATTATAACGCAGTACCAAAGCCAGGGATATTTAAGCCAAACATTAGCTCGAACAACAACCTGTGGGAATCACCGAACCAACGTCGAACTCACAAGGAGATTCTTGATCGCAAATGGCGCCTGAATTATACAACATGATATATACATGTTTACAGACACAGCTGCTAGGTATGACGATTTCTTATCAGTTTGACAATATTTGTCACGAAGAAAACTTCAGAAAAGTAACTGAAGAATGAAATATGCAAATGAGTCAAATTACCCCTATCTGCTTTTGAGGAAGTTGTGCTATTTCTTTGCATCTGGAACACTTTAAAGAAATTGTAGAATTAAATTTCATGCAATTTTAATAAACATTACGAATCACCAATTCAGAAAAATCATTGATCAATAAAATGTTAGCAGTCAGATATACAAATAGGTTTAAAAAATTAAATTAAAAAAATATATAAAATAAAAATATGAAACACTTGTTCAAAGTTCTCAAATATTTGATAGCAAATTCCATTAAGCAAATTGTAGTCAGCACCTATTTAAAGCCAGTTCAACTTAAAGTATTTTCAACTATGAATATGAAAAAGATAGTTAAAGGTTTTAAATTAAATACTTACTCTAGCAAGTGTCGCCTTTAATGTGGGACTATAAATATGGGCCAGAGTTTCTTAATTATAACTGATGATGATTTTCACTGAATATAGGTTTGTTTTCAAATTTTCAATATATAGACGAGTATATATTTCGTTTTTTTTTTCGCTTTAAAATGACACAAATAATACCTTAATTATAAAAGACAATGTCACATTTATTTCCTAAATAAATTTCAAATTAAAACACATGAAAATAACCGTTGGCATTTAAACAATAAATACAAGAAAAGATAATAAATGTCAGTCTATTGTTTTCATAAATATTTGCTTTTAATAAACATTTATTATCTCTTTTCTTGTACGAGAAAGCAATAATAAAATAGAAACAGTAAACGCCAGCTCATATTACCATTTGACAAAATTGTTGTCGCAGTCAAGTACCTAATTGTCACTTTGTAATATTATATATAAAATGTTTTTTGTATCTTCTTTTTCATAATTAATTAAATAATTGTTGCATGTTTTAATTGTTTGTAATGTAGAATAAGAAAAAATACAATCCCCTTGGGATATACCATGTCATGTAAAATTTGTATAATAAATTAATTTATCTGCTGTAATAAAAAACAGAAAAAAAGGAAACTTGTCAGAGTGAAGGGTAACAGAAACGTCATATGTATGTACATATGTAAGCATGTAAAGTAGTTGAATAATAGTTTTATTGGCGTGAAACACTGGGGGCTATAAAATAAAAATCAATTTTAATTTGCTGCCAATTAAAGTGTTGCTATTTCAAACACGGGCTTCGTAAAGCTAAAAAGTAAAGTAAATTGAATAATAATTTGAAATAATTTAGTTTACTTATCAGTAAATTATTTTGTTTTAGTAAAAATTTTCTTTAAATAATTTTATTATGAAAATTTAATATTTTAATTCAAAAATCGTTGTTTACTTTAAGCAGAGTATGTACAAAAAATGAATCAAAACATCTTCCATCGCAAAAAGTCATAGCCTTTTTATATATTGAAATTAACAAAAAAGTTGTGTTTCCTTTAGTATTTAAATTTTGTTGTTCTATAGTTGGGTGATGAAGTCGCATTATGAGCTTAAAAACAAACTTTATTTGTGTACGAGAATTTCGCTTTTAAATTTTATAAATTAATTGGAGTTCTGGGGTTTCTATGTCTGTTGGCTATTGCCGTATTCTGTTTTTTGTTTCGATTCTCATCTAATGGATTCAGATTTTATACATTTTTTGAAATCATAGTTGTTTTTATTGTTTTTGTTGTTGTTGTTATTGTTATTATAATTTAAAATTCTCTTTGTGCCACTAATACATACAAAATGTCACAAAATAGCCTTTTTACGGTGAAAACATATGTATGTTTTTGAAAGGGTTTTTCAAAATGAAGCAGAATTAGAAAAGCGCACATACGAGTATTCGATAGAGTAATGTGTCTTCATCATTATTATTATCATTTTGACCAGGCACAATGCGACCCATTAGATCTATTGTGCCCTTTCCGGTCTATAGTTTGTTCAGCAGATCTACTGCCTTCCTAATAAGCACCAAAGGATCCGAAACCATAATGGTGAATGTGTTACCCAATAAGACTCTATGACATCCTAAGAATTTCCTTCTAAACCTGTCAACAACCCCACATTACAGTACACAGTATGTGTTCCGTTGTCTCTGATGCCTGTGAGAGCACAGTCTACAAGCATCAACACCTGTGACCGCTCGCCATTCTCTTCAGATGAGCTCTCAGTCAACAATGGTTGTAAGAAACTCTGTTAGGCCTGCTATGTTTGAGAACGCCAGAGCGGCACCCAAATTGCGGACTGATTGTCGCTCTAGAGTGGCAAAGTCACCTTTCAGCATTCCAGTGTTCCAAGTATCTGGTAATTTCCCAATCTTTTATGCGACAGTAAGGTTCCGAATCAATCTGAGGTGTCACGGAACCAATGCATCCGCTGTTTCATTACCACCTATCCCACAGTGTTCAGGTACCTAAAATAAGCATTTGCAACGTTTTGTAGCAATATTTGACCAGTCTAGATGTCATACGATTAAAGCAAACTACACTTAAGGCAGATAGACTGTCTGTAGATAGACTGACTGTATATTACTGGTCTTACTCTTTGGCACACTATCCAAGTTTATTGATATCTAATAAAAAGAAAGTCTGTTTGGCAAAAGTAATAACAAAAATTAACAATTATTTTAGATAAATTATCTACTTAATATACAAAACAACAAAAACTTAAAAAAGAATGCAAGAGCACCTTACAGAGATAGTGAGCCACTAAAAGTAAATATATTTTATACTGAATATTAAAATTTTATAGTCTTCGTTTTGCTGAAATAAAACCTTGTCTAGGCATTGATTTCAATAAGTTTTGAGTGTACGCGGAAGTAGCTACGCCGCACTTTAATCACCTTTTCAAGCTGAATGTGCCGCAGGGAGGAAGAGAAGACTACGGAGCATATTATCTGTGAATGTTTTGCTATGGTAAACATTTGGTGGCGAACGTTTATTGAGTCCTTTATTAGGGAGATCGGACGGTTATTATTCGACCGGTTTTAACCGAGTTTTTTTTGTTTTGTCGAATACGGTTTTATCAAAATCTTAATTTTTCGATTACCAAATAAACCGATTGATTTAACACGAATAACCGGTTAAATAAATTTAATTTTTATACATTTGTGTATATTTTTTATTGCAAATATGCTCATCGTTTAAATATTTGTGTAAATTTAGTTATTATATGTGTATATATACTGCGCATCATCAGGATAGCACACCCCTTTTACTGACAGTTAATGTTAAATATTATCTGAACCATATCTCAAGGTAATAGAAGATTGGGGGCCGTGATAGTGTGGGAAGCAATATGCTACTATGGCACCTGCGATTTACAGTTTGTAACATAGCGTATGAATGCACAGAACTACAATAGTCTTTCGAAAACGCCATTTCTACGTATTTGGAAATCTTGCAAAACTTGCTCGGAAATCACAAATGTTCCAATCCATACAGTCTAATCCCTTAAATCGTGGATTCAAGGCCAATCACCTTACGCATTTGTACGGGTACCTTATTTGCTCGGTCTAAATATATTCTAAAACGTACTGAGATGGGTCGCTAAAAAGTGTACGAGTCCGGAAGACAATACAACACAAAAATTAAATTAATGGAAGAACGACGTGGTTCAGCTCTGCGGTTATTTGCATATTTATTAACCGATAACCGGTTTTTTAGAAATTGCAACTTTTCGAATTATTCGAAAACCAGTTTTTGAAAAAAGTCGAATAATCGATCTCCCTATCAGCTACCCATTGGGATATTGTCATCGTCATACGTAAAGTTGAGGGTATTCTTTTGCAGAATGTTCCGATTGGTGTTTCCGGACCGAGCGAACACACATTCGTCCATTGATATTGAATAGACGGAGGATTAAATTGCGGCTAGTGTATTAGCGGGTCTGATCTCACAGTATTTGCCACAATATATCTATTCAGTGCCATAACCAGTTGGGCCTTTCCAATGTCACACACAAAACTAAAAATCACAAACGGTATTCCGTTATCGCTCGTCATCAATAAACTCAGTCCCTACTGAATAATTTTTTAAGATTATCCAATCCATACCATTTAGTAGGTTCATGTCCGGTACTAGTGAAAGTGTGTGTAAGTTTCGACATCCTTCCCACATGCCCTACAGTTATAAAGCTCATCCTAGCCCGTCCTATATAGCTCTTCTCTCAAACAAGAAGCCCTGTTAAATTGCACACCACTTTTTTAAATTTTGACTCGCTTAATTTACTCTATTCACTCCGCTGATCTAGGTTTTAGGTTCTCAATTCAATTCAGTTTTCTCCTTCAACTTAGACTCATCCGTGTAGCAGTTAATCCCTCGATTATCTGTTCAGGAATCTTGACCAATTTTGTTTATCTGGGAGCAGTATATTTAGGTTGTCTAACTGACTGGCCCTAGAGTCGGACTCATTCGTCGTGTATATTCCGTCAGAGCTTCTTTTATTCAGTTCAGTGTCACTTCACATTTAACTTTAAATAGTTTAAACCAAGCGAATATTTTATGTTATTCTATTATATATTTATAATTGGATTATATAACTTATCCAGAATAATTGGCTTTAAAAAATTATAAAAATTTTACTTACAATAGATAAGTACCTCTTTATATCTTTTATATAAAATTTTATTTGTTTGTGCCTCATGGACAGCTAAACTGCTGAGCCGATTTTCTTGTAATTTTTACAATATCTCGCTGTATGTCCGGAAGGAACTATAGGCTATATAAATTTCAAAAATTCCAAGTGGGTGGTGCCACGCACATAAAAAGTGCATATTTATTTGTCTATATCTTCAATATATGTAGATTAATAGAAAGATTATCCAAATCTGGCCCAAATAGAGTCATGGCACAAGCAAATCATTAATCAGAAAATCGGCGGAATTGGACAAGTGAACGTGATACCAGCCATATAAAGTAAATATTGATTTTAGTATACCTTCAGAACGGTTACACTGCCAGTTTCAGAATTTTGTCGAATTAGCTTAATAGTCAACACAATTCAGCAGCCAAAAAAGGACAGAATTGGACAAGTGGGCGTGTATCTTGAAAACGGTTAAAGTTAAAGTCTCAGTATTTGGTCTGAAAGACTTCATGCTCAATAATCATGCTCAATAATAAGTATACGAAGTAAATATTGGTGTCATTATATCGTGAGAACGGTTAGAGCTAAAGTTTCACTATTTTGTATGAATTGCTTCGTAGTCAATGCAAATCCTCAGTCAAAAAGTAAGCGTAACTGGTCAAGACGGCTTGGAACTCCCCATACAAACTTAATGTTGATTGCTCTATATCTTGAGAACGGTTAGAGCAAAAGCTACTGAATTTGGTCTGAATGACTTCATAATCAGTACTAATCATCAGTCGAATACCGGGAGGAATTGGAGTGGTATCTCCCATATAATATTAATAATAGTTTTGACTTATCTTGAGATGGGTAATAGTAGAAGTTTCTAAATTAGGTTCAAACAACGTCGTAAGTAGTACACATCATCAGTCGGTAACTGAGCAAGATTATTCATATTCATACTTAATATTGAATTTTGTATATGTGACGAGCGACGACTATTAAAGCTTCGTTATCTATCCACAGCAGCCTAAAGGCGGAAATTGCGGAAATTGCGGAAATCGCATTGGATAAAAGCTGTCTATATATGAATACTATGTAGAAAAAAATGTGTGTTTGTTTGAAAACTGTATACAGCTAAAATCCAGAATCTATAGTGTATTTCTGGAAGGAGCAAATGATTGGATTTTTAACGGAAGAGGACATGATGGGAAAAACATGTAACTATGATGACATTTAAGATAATAAGTAAGATGGGAATAGCGAAGCACGCCGGGTTTTAACTAGCATTTTTCAGAAAAATGAAGGAAAATGTATAATTTCTTAAACAGCTTGACTTGAATCTTTGAAAATGTATCTCTTTTTTTTTAAGAAAATTTAAAACTAGAAAATCTGCCACAGACAAAATAACACATTTTCGTGGTCCACTCTTTATAAAAAAAAAATTTATTTGTACAAACCCATATAAGTTTCTAGGCAAACATATGAAGGCTTTCACAATATTGTGGTTAAAAGCACAGGCTATTTTTTCAATGATATTTTCTCTTTAGAGGAGCAGTTAGAAAAAAATTTGCCAACAAACAAATGGTCAGATAGACAAACGTTTTGGGGGTATATCTATGAAATTTTGCGGTAGCCGTTTGTCTAGACAGCTCTGATACTTACGGGAAAAATAACATATGAATATTGTTGTTATTATTGTTGTAGATAAAAAAAATTCGCACTAACAAATAATATTAATTGATAATTTTAAGCGATTTTACAATTTCGGTACAAAAAGCAGCGAAGCAAAATTTAAAAGCAACAATTTAAATAAAAATGAAAAGAAAAAGAATCAACTGTGCATCAAAGAGCCTATTTGGATAATTTCTGTCCCAAGACAGAGATTTTGGCTTATGATGACATAAATATTTTTCATTTTTTCTTTCTTTTTAGTTTAAGTTTTCAGTTGCAACAATATGCGTTTAATGTTTGTGTATCCTTGGCTTGTGCAGCATGACTTTGAATAATCTTTTATACGTGCAAGCATATATTGATCCGTCCATGCAACCATCCATCCAGCCATTTGTTCGTCGATTCATTCATCCGTTCATTCATTTATTCATTCATACATTCGTTCATTCGACCATATTCATTTCCCTGTTCCATACGATTAAAAATTTGTCTCTTTTTTTCTGTACCTTTGCCTCCCCGTTTGTTCTCTCTGCCTCTCTCTCTCTCTCTTTCTGTCGTGTTTGTTACATCTTTAATGCATTTGTTGCAGTTTGTTCTGTGTTTCTTGTCTCTGATGTATCATAGAGTTTGGATGGCACTTTGTGTACAGTGAGCCAAAGCGCTGATATGTTGTCCCCTGTATTACGCATTCATGCGAATCAGAGTTTAAATCCGCTTTTGGGGGTATCAGTTATAAAGGCGCCAAAGGATGTTTGTTTACAAATTGCAATAATCGCATTCACAGGTGAATACACCTTTAGCTCTCTAACTCTTCGATTTTGTTGTTGCTTTTTTATTTTCAAAAAACATATGTTCGTTTAAATGTGTATGTTATTGACTATATATATTTGCATTTATATTGGAGTGTATATGTGCGTGGCTGTGTGTGAGTGTGAATTTGTAAATAAGTCGACAATGACATGCATGCAACCAATATGTATATGCAACCATATGTTATATTATTCTCATTTTATTTTATTCAACGGAAATTCTCTTTGTTAGTGAATTTTTTATTTATTCAATTTTACAGTGTCTGGCAATTAATATTAATAATTTTTTTTGTGCTTAAGTTTTTACAACGAATAAACCTTTATTTATTATGAGCTATTCAGAAGTACTTTCTTACCTTAATAAGACTCGCAGTGCTCTTTTTTATTTTTAGCTGAAATACAATAGTATCAAACTTTTATGCAATTATCGATAAATTGATGTGCAAACAATAAAATTAATATGATTTTGATTCTTACTGTTGAATTAAATTTAAAAAATATGAAACCCAATACCATATCTCAATACAGTTACATACCTTTAGTGGTGACATGTTACCTGCTCTTGAAATAAAATTTTAATCCTCGTAACACAATTTCCAAATGTTATTTTTCAGTGGCTATTTCAAAATGAGTCAAAAGTGTTGATTGAATGGAACGTGAAATTTGTAAAGTTTCGGGTTGTTCAGCTGGCAATTTAAAGCTTATTTATTAAGGATTTTTTTAAGCTCATGTTGATGAAAAGAAGCTATTAAATATCAATCAAAATTTATCGCTATTTAAAATTAAGCAAGAAAATTGTAATCGATTAAGTTTGACTGATTTGACTTATACCAATTAAAAATATAGCTGATCCTTAAGAAATTGTGTTTAATGAAATAAAGGGTATTTGTATTACTGCACCCAACCATCACTCAGAGCCGCGACAAGGTTTGTCTTTTTACAATTTTACAGCCACTATCAAGAAAATTAGAAAAAATAATTTTAACCAATAATATTTCCACTTTCATTCTCTCTAACCTTTAGCTATTCTGGAGAAGTAGAAAACACTCCTTCCGGTTGCCTGTACTGATCGCTCTTGTTGAATACTTCTTTAAAACTGCGAGATTGCGAGCAGTAGAGATAAGAATTAATAGGCTAGCCAGGTGTAGCAGCTTATAATAGACATTTCTCGTATAATCCCACAAAAAATTATGACATCCGCACCTTTCTTTAACATCCGTACCTTTAACACTTTTATCGAAAAAAGGTATCAAAAAGGTGGCATAAAAAATCAACGAATTAAAAAAAAATGTTTTCTGTTTGCATCTATATCACATCTATGTTATGTAAAGTATATATATCGCGTGTTTTTTATAGAGGTATAGAACTTTAAGTTGACATTACTTTTCAAGATGGCGACGGATTTAACAACTGTCAAGTGATTTATTCTTAGTTTTGTTTGGTAATTCATTATGAATAGACTCACGCCTGAACAACGCTTGCAAATAGTGCAATTTTATTTCGATTTGTTCGTTGTTTGTATGTGGAAACACCGTTACATCCAGAAAAACTGACTGTTTAGTGTGCTTTATGGGCTGAAGGAATCATTGGCCCGTACGTTTTCAATAACGATGGAGGCCGGAACGTTACAGTCAATGGTGATCGGTATAGAGCCATGATTACTAACTTTTTCATTCCTGAAATGAATAACCTTGATGTCCAGGAGATGTGGTTTCAACAAGACGGCGCAACATGTCACACAGCTCGTGCCACAGTAGATTTATTGAAAGACACGTTTGGTGACCGCCTAATTTCACCTTTGGGACCTGTAAATTAGCCTCCAAGATCTTGTGATTTAACACCGCTAGACTACTTTCTGTAGGGCTATGTAAAGTCATTGGGCTATGCGGTAAAGCCACAAACGCTTGACCATGTTATTGCCGATATCTGGCTACAAATGTTGGAAAAAGTCATCGAAAATTGGACGTCCAGATTGAACTACATTCGCTCCAGCCGTGGCGGTCATATGCCAGAAATTATATTTTAAATATAATGCCATAAGATTATCTTTCGGATAAATAAAATTCATGTCAATCGAATAATCCATCGTTCTTTTATTGCAACTTAAATTTCTATAGCTCTATAAAAAACACCCTTCGAACGGCAAATGCATTTAACGAATTTTTCAATAGTAGTAATACTCATAACTAGTTACTAGCTAATGTATATGAGGTGATACCGCTATCAAAAATCATATATAATAGGTTTACGAAAATATTCGTTTGCAAATATATATAAAACGGGCTTTATTAAGCCATTTGATCGATTACTTCTGTCTAAAACTTCTGGGTTTTCTTGGTGAAAAACATTGAAAAAACATTCCTTCCAATCGCTTCAAACACACAGCATTACCTTTCTTAGTGCCAGTCCTTGTTTTGCAACCGTCTGCGAAGCTTCATCTTGCTTTGTCATGCGTAATCCACTTTTTATTCGCTACAGAAATAGTTTGATTTTGTTGCGTTTCAGCAGTGAATCGCAAATGCGAATTCGGTTCTCTAAATTTTTTACTGTTAATCCATGTGGCACGCAAACATCGAGCTTTTTTATATATATCCAGCTTTCTTTAAATATTCGATAACTGTTTGATGATGAATTTTTAGTTTGCTAGCTACATCCACGTTGCTTTTGTGTCTTTTCTCTTCTTTTTAGTTTTGTCCTTTATTTCACCGACTTTTTAGTGAGAGAATAGTGCATCCTTAACATCAAAGTTATCAGTTTGAAAACGAATAAGCCATTACGCTTTTGTTTTCTAATTAAAGTATCATCTCTGTAATTCTTACAAATTTTTTGAGCAGCGTGCGTCGCATTCTTATCTATTCTATAATAGAAAAGAAAATTGTGATGGTAATAGTTCGAATTTTCACTTATTGTCAAATCTAGATAACTTTTCACAGAATAATGTTATTTTCAAGCAAGAAAATACTTGATATATCAAATGTCAAACAAGCTATAATTTTCCCTGATGCAACTCATATTACCAAAGATATTAGATTTTAGAGCCATCTGCTGAAATTTTCGATTATAAATAATGTGGATAAAAAAGAAATAATGATGCAGAACTAAAATTCAATATTTATTTTATTTGCTATTTGCGAACTCAAGGTAAGCGTTTTTAAAAGCAAACCGTAACGTTATAATCAAGGACCATCACACCACATGATCAGTTTTCCAATATTCCACATTTTAATATCCTTCCTAGAGATTTTCATTGTTAATAATTATTTACCAAAGCTTATGAAAAAGAAACGTAATAGCAATATGCAAATTAGAGTTTGAGATATAAAAATTATCCGTAGAAGCATCTTTAAGACTAAACCTACCGATATTGCATGTATACCTCTATTCCAGCGGGTCATAAAAATTAACGAGGGAGAAGTACTCGTAACTACTGAAATATACTATATATTTAAATTATTTTTAAATAAATGAACAGTAAAGGCAAATGGTGAAACTAAAATTTTATTTACAAAAGCTTCTAACAAAAAAATTTAAAATGGGTCATTTTGGCCGGCCATGGTATGTTTAGTGTTAATCGTGTATAAAGTAGATAATTTTGTGTGGCTACGAGTCATAGACCGCTGCAGTTAAGGATGCTAATTCCAGGCAGGCATTCTGAAATTAACTCAGGACAATATAGCCATCTTTTATGCTAAAAACACATCAATCTTATATATAAAAATGAATGTGTGTTTATATGTATGTTTGTTTGTTTGTGCCTTATATACAGTTAAACGCCTGAAAAGATTTTCTTGAAATCCCTCTGTATCCGGAAGGAACTATAGGCTATAAAATATATAATTAAGAATTCAAACTGTTCGCTGCCACGTACATAAAAAACAGTTAGAGTCTCTAGTTAAAGTCCAAATTGCTTTGTGGACAATGGAAATCATCAGTAAAAAAGTGGACGGGATTATATAGATGGGCATTGTACCCTCCATTCAAGCTATTGATTTTTGTGGGTTACAGTTTAAGTTTCTGAATTTGGTCTGAATGACTTTGTAATAAATAAAAATCATGAGACAAAAATGGCGTGATTGGTTATATGTTCATGGTACCTTCCTTCGTACTAAATTTGAAATTTTTTTTATAGTATATGTGGAGAATAAGAATTGAAGCTTCGAACCTATTCATATCAGCCAAGAAGCGGGAAAAATAAATCTCACCAGTTAAAAGCTTTTTATATACATATGTACGTATGTATATTGAAGACTGTATCGTATATACCTAAACAGCAGATTCTACAGTGTATTTATGGAAGGAACCACTACTATAGACCATCTTTAATGTTTGGATTTGAAACGAAAGGGAATAAAATAGAGAAAATGGGTAAAAAATTATAACTAAGATAGTAGTTAAGATAATTATTAATATAGGGGTAGCGAAACACGCCGGGTTTCGGCTAGTTTCAAATAAAAAAGAAATAACGCACCCTGCAAAAACCAGATGACCGCATGAAATCCAAAGCCAAAGAAACTTGTAGAGGATAAGAGAAAGAAGATGCTTCCCGTTGGTCCACAAAACATTAGCTTAAGACAGATATTGCTGAAAGGAATTTGTTATGGCTCTGTGATCCACTGTATATAGTCAAAGGAATTAATTGTATTGAAACACCATACCATCAAACAAATCATCTTGCGTATGATGACAAGAAAAAAATCATATTTAATTTAGTCAGAATATACGAGTATGTTGCTATTGTGTACCTCATTTACATACATATGCTATGTGTACTTAATCAAATTTAAAATTCTCAGCTATTTTTATTATTACTCAACATGTGGCAACTAAATAATCGGTTATCATGCAAATATAAATTTAAACTCGTGCACTCTTATATGTTAAAATAAATCATGACAAATTTTCTAAAATAAGAAAACAAAATTTTTTTATGCTAATGAAGAGTATCTGTCGCCAAATAAAACAGATGAATGAAAATAATTAGAGCATAATTATTCAGAATTCTTCTTCATATTTCCAAGAAATTATTTCATATATAAATTTCATAGTAATGAAAGTGCAAAGAGGAGAGGTAAAGAGTTTGTGTTGAAAAGAAATGACAAAAAAGCAAGAACTAAATTTAGTAATTAAGACCTACAGTAATACATGACAAAAATATGTATTCAAAGCATAGATCACAATTTAAAAGATAATTCAATGCAATTCGACAAATGAAAATGTTGATTCATAAATTCAGATATACATTCATTCCATTTCATATGTAACTTTGACCTAAAATGAATGGTTTATCTCTCTGGGTCAAATCACAATTCGATACAGGTAAGTTCTTTTGTATTAGGGCATTATAAAATCGGCATGTATTAACAATTACATACTAATTACATACTTGGTTGTAAATGTTTAAATGCAGTATGGCGTATATAAAGAAATTAATGAATGTGAACGAATCGGGTGTTTCTTTTACGGTTACACAAGTTTAAAGCATAATAAAACAATGGAATATATTTTTAATATCAATAAAACGGGCTTTGTCTGATAGAAGATTTTATGACATTAATATTTAAATATTATTTCGGCCATGTGACTGCCAAGGCTGGCGTATACAAAGCGCAAACTAGAACAACAATTTTCACAAAATTTTCGTAGCATATGTGGCCCTATATCGCCAAGAACTCTTTGGATGTCTCTGGTTTGATGAAAAGAACCATTATTTTGCCAAAAAGCTTTAACAATTTGTAAGCAACAGTAATTTCAATTTCAGCAATTTGCAAGCATTGCTCTGGTGTAAGTCTATCCATAATTAAATGTCAAACCAAACCAAACTAAACAAAAAAGTGGTTTAAGCAAAACGCACGATTTTAATTTAATTGGGTGGGCCATCTATCGGTTTAAATTTGAACCAGCGTTTATTTCGAATCCGGCAATACTTATGTCATTCTATTATGTCACAAAATACAGTATATTATCTTTACTACAAGAAATTAATCGATTAACGCTTAAGCAACGTTGTGATTTATTGAAAATTTATTTTCAAAACAAAGACAATTGGTTGGAAATCGCATGAAAATGTCGTACAAAATTTGGTCGCAGAAATGGAAACTGGTTTCATTGTTGATGCGCCAAGACGAAAGCGTGCTCATACAGTGCGTGCACCCGAAAATATGGAAGCTGTTGCTGAGAGTGTACACACACACTCTCATCCATCAATATCAACTCGACATCATTCTCAAGAATTTAAATTTCACGCGCCAGTTTACGTCGAATTTTGCGAAAAGATCTCTGTATGACGCCTTACAAAGTTCAATTGGCTTAAGACCGCATGACCACCAGCCTCGTTTTAGCTAGATAGGCTAACAACAAAGTTCATCTCTCCGGATGAAGCTCATTTTCATCTTAGTTAATAAGTAAAATTGCCATATTTGGGGCTCAGAAAACCCAAACGTGACCTTACGTGCGTCGGAGGCATCATTGGCCCTTATTCCTTTGAAAATAAGGAAGGCGGTACCATTACGGTCGATGAAGACACCTATCGCACCACGATAACCGATTTTTTTGTGCTCGCTCTTTATGGTATTCATGTGAATGATGTTTGGTTTCAACAGAATGGTGCAACTTGCCACACATCTCATGTCACAATCAATTTATTGGGGATAGGGTCGCGGCAGACATATGAATGAAATAATATTTCATTTCTAACCGGAACAATCGTACTTCACAAAAAAAAGTAAATTTGGAAAACTTCAAACAGTTTCTGTTTCATTGCATTTTTAAATTTAAACTTTTAAATGGCCCACACAAAACAAAAATTTTTAGAGAATTATTTTTATATTTTTTATTATGATAGAAGAATCTATGACAATTATATGTGAAACAAAATATCGGCCGAATGCTCGTTACAGCTTCAGTGGCATCACAATCAAATCACATGATCCTGGCTGCCAATTAATATTTAATATCGCCACGATATGAGATAAAACGGCCATTGAGTTTCTCGCACAAAAGAGCCATGGTTTCGTTAGCTGTGCGGCAAGTGGTTCTGTGATTCTGTTAGAACCACACATCGTCCAGGCCCATATCCTTAACGTCTGATGTTAGTGAGAAGATCAATTGTTGAGAACGACGGCGAGTCGAGGTTGACGGTTCTTCTGCTGAACTATAACGAATAACAGCAATGTTTTATGCAGAAATAAATGAGTGAGAACGCACAGGTATTTGCACATTTTCTGCAGACACGGTTTGCTGAAATTTGCACACAATTCTACCGATTGTGGACACATTTGGTCGATTATGCCGGCCAAAAAAATCACGAAGTGTACAAAACGCACTTTGATTTGAAAGCCAATTTTTGTAAAAGTTTCAACGATCTTAAGTTAAGCATAAAGTTGAGCAAAAAACTTGACATAAAGGTGTGACTGACCTCACTCAGTTATTGTAACATCGTGCATTCAAGTTGGAGCACCCTTTATCAGTGATTAAATCGGCTGTCAAATAAAGCAATGTTGCCAACTCAAGTTATGAACCTCTCAAACAACACCCGATGCATATGAATTAATATTTTTGTTCTTTATAGACTTTGTATCCTACATTGTGAATAAGTTGTTTTTGTATTTAATTTGTTTCAATTGCTTATTTTTAGAACAATGGTATGTGCTTAGAAAAATATTAATTTCATTTAATCTAATGCATAAATTTTAAGTTATCTAAACAATAGCAATAGCATAATCATAACAACTACAACAACGACAACAACAACAACAATAATAATAAAAATTATAATATTAAAACAAACGTTAAATAAACAAATAAATTTTATATAAATTTTTATGCAAATCTTCTTGTGTTTATTTTCTAACACAAAACAGAGAGAATTTTCAAAAATAATACATTTTTCGGAAAAAGGAAACACATCATAAACCGAAATGCCATCGTCATCAACACTTGCAATTGCAAATTGTTTTTAAGCAACACCACAAATTGTAGCAGCATCATCATCAACAACACATTGGAAAAATTTATTTTGTTTTGAAAAGTAATTTTAAACTAAAAACAACAGCAGCAACAACAACAACAACATCACTAAAACTAAATATTTATATGCTCGTATGCAATATTTTGTAATTTGCATGCAACTATACGAGGAGTGCTTATTTTAACAGTTTAAATATTGGTTCATATAAAAGGTATCCATAGTATTTTGCTAGTAGATAGCGTTGATGCCCATACATAGGGAACGTGTTAGGTGTCGCATGCGAAAATGGTGACATTTTATTCAGCACTAGTCACAGTGCTTTGCATGAAAGTCGAGCCACATTGTGGTTTTTAGAAAAAGTTTTTGTATAATTGGAAAGGATTTATCTCTTGTATTCGATACGATAAGTTACGGAATCCAGTTTGATAATTTCATCAAAACAGTCAGAAAGTGAGACTATAAACCTTTGACTATCTGCCATAAATGACTGCTCTAACCAAAAAGTTTGGATGTACCAACTTTATATACAGGAATTCATACGGTCTGATTATTGTTTGTTTTGGTGTCAGCAAAACTTTTCTTAGTGATAGAAAAATTGAACAACTAATTAGGCTCTGAAAATCGTTTTCTCAGAGTTCAGTCTTTACAGTGAATGGTATTTTAACTTAATAATACTTATTAATACTTATTGGGTGTTTTTAGATGGTAATACATGCCATTCATCTTTCGAGACCAATAAATTGTTGAAACATCGTTTCGGTGACACTGATCTCCAAGGACGCGTAATTTAAATTTCGTTAATTTTTTTTTATTTATTTATTTATTTTTTTTTTTTGGCGTACATTATATTCGTGCGTTATTTTTTTTCTTTTAGACCAGCACTCAGGGGATAACCCCCACTCATGCAGTGCAGTGCTGGTACAAGGAAAATAGGTTGTGGGAAGGAGGATAGAGGGAGTAGTGTGTATGAACGTTCGATTTAAGTTTGCTCATGTCGTAAGTTGCAGGGAAGATATTTGCAGGAAGAATAAATAATCCACAAACGGACAGTGCGACCAAAGAAAGAATTTTCCCTATAATGCGTTGTGCGATTTACTGGACAATATACTACAAAGGGATGCGCTTTACGAAAAAATACGAGTACTACGTAAGAATATATGATAACTTGTAATTAGTTTCTTAATTTCGTCAGAACACATTCCGTTATAGTACTGATAGGACAATGAAACACACGCCATTGTGACGATGCTCTAATAATCGATAAAGTTGATTACCCGACCGTCATTAATAAGAATCTTCGCCATCTCCTGTACGTGGTCGAGAAGCTCCAAAATAGACTTTGAAGAGTTGTATTCCTCTTTGAGTCGGATATAGGTTTTGTAAATATTAAGGAAATCAGATGGACCAAAGTAACTCTTGAACGGTCATAAAAAAAGGGGCAAAAGAATGCTTCTTTCGACACTTAAAATATGTAATCGTTCCAACGCACGTCACAGTGAATTATCATATCCAAATCATTAAGAACATCTGATTCCTTAATGTCCACATTACCCATAGACACAGATGACAACACACCACCACGACTATGTGTCAGAAAACAACATTGGGTCTTGCATGCATTATAGTCGACCATGTTCGACCCCACTCAGACATATTCGCCAGGTAGTTTGTAATAGCAGATCACCAGTAGAGCGAATATTAAGTAAACAACTTTGGCAATCGCTCAGCAAATTGTTGGACTCTAAATTTTTTACATGACCTTGGAAAGTGCCGAACAAACTGCTATTGGGCGGTAGTTTTCAGGGTTACTAGCCTCAACCTTTTTAGGGATTGGCGTTACATTAGTAACTTTGCAGCAAGATGGAAAAACACTTGCACGATAAGACGCACTGAAAAGATTAGTCAATGAGTACTGCTTCTGGACAAGCGCTGGAATGTCATCTGGCCCAGAAGGCTTATTAACGTCGTGGTTTGCACGAACTCTTTTAAACACACGGGCTCGAAAGAATATAATAGGCATAGTCACCTATGCTGTTTCAAGTTCGGCAGTTGTTGAACGCTCTCCGGCAAATTCGAATTACCTGCAAACATTTCAGCCAGAAGGTCTGCCTTTTCAACTAGGTTAGTAAACGTTTAGTCATTCTTTATTTGGACTGGAACCGAACTAGCGCTGTTCGTAAGGCTCTTAATGAATGACCAAGGGCTCTTACTTCACCGCGGAAAAGTAAGAACTTAAGCATTTAGTAATTCGGTATGTTATTAACTGAAGTCCTAAGCAATTTGGGGTAGAGCTGCAAAACAAACGATAGTACTGTCGATAGTATCGATAGTTTTGTTTTTGCCTGACCATCGATAGTTTTTTTTCACTATCGATACTACCGTCAAATTCTAAGAGTAAATACGGAGGCCACTAAATGCAGTCAAAGGGACACAGTTTAACAGTATCTTAAATTTCAATTTGTTAAACTCAAATAAAGTATGAATGGTACTTAAACTATGTTCGTACATACAATTTTGCATATACCCAGGCAAATTACTACCTTGATCAAAAAGTTCCCGGAATAACCCCATTGTGGTCGGAATAACCTATGCTTCCTACGTAGCTATGACGCTAAGATTTAGCGGGAATATAAACAACAGATCTACTAACTTAAAAAAAAAACTCAAATCGGAACGATGGGCCCGCCAACGGTGGTCAAGGTCATTTCGTCAGAAAATGGCATGCTGTTCTAACGATTACGTTGCAGATGTTACTTCCTGAGAGAAATACATTTCGAAGACTCTTACCATAAGTCTAGCTTCCATAAGTTTTTTTTCTTATTGTGCGACTTGATACAGGAGAATAAGTTCATTTTTGAGGCTTTTTGATGACTTGAAGAGATTAATCTTTGAAGTACGAATTAAAAGGTGACAGTTGCTCTACGCTTTCTTCCCATAGTCTTTGCAGTTTTCTTTCACTGGATCTTATTAATCACTTTAGTTTGGAAGCACTTCATGGTCTGACCAATTTTTGCTATATATAAGGATTAATCTTCCATCAAAAAACTTCAATACATAAAATTTTATGGTATACTGGAAAAAATAAAATGTTACTATTTTTTGTTTCAACACTGTATATTTATTATTATTCTTTCCCTTTCACTTAAATTCGAATATTGTTGCCACTAGTAGCACTTAAAAGAATCCGATAGTATCGATAGTATCGATAGTTTATTTGCAAACTATCGAAACTATCGAGTAATTTGAGGCCGATAAAACTCATGCCGTTAATAAAATAACTCTCGAAAGAGTTGTAAAGAGTTGGACTCAGAAATATATTATTTTTATCAGATTTTTTATAATCTATTTGCAGTCCGTAATCTTAATTTTTTTTTAAATTTTTTTTCGGCCCTCGTTCATAACGGCGTTAAAAAAATAAAATTTTATTATTGTATTATTCTATCATAAATTGCACAATCATCAAATTTATGACTATCCAAAATAATATGGATTGAGTAAAAACTATGTTGCTAAACAATGCTTTTTTGAAAGATCTATTTGTGAAAATTTATGCTGAAAAAAATATTGTTTTTAACAGAGAGAATTATATTTAAAAAATTGATTACTGCACCTGCCATAAGTAGTACATTTAAAGCAAAGTAAAAAAAAAACGATTTATTATTTCTTTTTAATTTAAAATGGTCTTTTCTGTAATTTTATGATAAATACAAAGTTAAAACACTGGATTCCAACTCCAAAGATATAAAATTTGATCAGTGATTGGGAGTATTTGACAACGAGGAATAAAATTAGTTTTCTCTTAAGTCCAGAAGTAATGGAAAGGCTTTAACTATGCTATTCTAGAGCTGTTAAAATAGTTTGTGGACATATTATTTGAAGCTTTATATATTGTAAGAGATAGGAAAAACTTACTCTGCAAGATTGTTCTGTAAGCGAACGAAGCGGTTAAAGAAAGACTCACTAGAAAACTAGTATTACATAAATGTATTTAATCATTAGGAATCAGATTATTTATTGTATCAGAACACTTTATATTATAGTGCCGATAAAGCAATGAAATACAAGCCACATTGCGACAGTGCTTCAATGCTTCAATGCTTCAATTCAAAGAGTTGGATACCAAACAGCCATTAATGACTACCTTCGCCTTTCTTGTAGGTGGTTAAAAAGCTCTAAAATAGAATCACTGTAAAACTTTGAAATATAATAAAATCAGATAAAATGAAGTATTTACACCGTTTAAAAAAGCATAAGCATATTTAAGCATAACCTCTTATAACCATGACCCCAGAGTTGGCTAACATATGTAATTTGAGTAAATTCTAATGTTCAAAACAACAGCTTTGATAAACGAGAGCTGTTCTATCCCAAATCAGAATGGATTTAAGAGGAAACACAGTACTATTCAACAAACCCATAGGTCTACTACTAAAGTAATTAGAAATGCCTTAAAAAAATTTTTTTGCTCTACATTCTCTATAGATGTCTCCCAAGTCTTTGATAAAGTGTGTCACAAAGGTCTCCAATTCATATTGAAGCAAGATTTCCCCGAAAATGTATAGCAGATATTGAAGAGCTATTTATGTGAAAGAAAACTTAGAATAAAAAAAAAAAGTTTTCGAAGTTCTCCCAAATAATTAATTCCGGCGTACCCAAAGGTAGCATTATAGGCCCTGTTCTATATTTGATATACACTGCTGACTTAAATTATAAAATATACATTTCCACGTCTACTGATGTCACTGCATTTTTAAGCGTGCATGAGGACCCACAAACTCCCTTCCAGTACTTACATGACATTCGTACTAGAGAAATGGTTCAAAAATGGAAAAAAGAGATGAAGGAGCAAAAGTGCGCCCATGGTACTTTTACCTTGCGTAGAGAAATCTGCCCTGCTATAAGCATAAATAATCAAGCAAGTACTTGGGTATATACCTTGATGGTTATTTAACGTGGAAATTACATATAGAAGCGAAATGGGTGCAAATAAAAATGAAAACTGCTCAAATTGATTGGTTGATTGGTAGAAATTAAACGCTAAGTTTAGACTGTGAACTTCTTATCTACAATCAAATAGTTAGATTTGAATAATTATTGTTAATTTGAAGTGAACATCATATAAATTAAATGAAAGTGAGAAAAAGAAAAAAACAATTTTCTAAGCTTCTTTCGACAATCGGAAAATGTAATCTTCCAACGGATATCATAATTAGTTCTCATCTTAGAACATTAAGTGCATTTGCCTCCAAAATCGTTGAGAAGTATTTAAATAATCTGAGAGAAAAACAGAGTCCCCTGACTTAATGCTTAGCTCAATGGATGACAACCCATATATAACCATTTTTATTTTGTAATCTATGAGAAAGCCCAAAAATTGGGTTATCCATTTAGTGGTTTTATAACTGCAGTCTTAGCAAGGCTGTCAGCACGTATATTTCTGTCATCTAAAGTGTCATTTATTTAGTAAAATGTTTGCCATTTACGAATATTGATCGTTTAATAACCGAGGAACGAGTAAAAATAGCTTAAACTTACTACCCAAGTGGTGTTTCAAGCGTATCCTCAACTTTCGAGCAAAATTTTATTCAGCGCTGCAGCTCACTGCCTACTCGGTGTTTAAAACAACAAGCAATATTGTAGCATTTGGTGTTCGGAGAACCTAGAAGTGATTGTTGAAAAGCCTTTACATCCTGATTCGCACTATGGTCTGGAGAAGTCACTGGACAGTAAAGTGTTGTCCAACCATAATGCATGATGTTATTTGTGAGTCACACCTTAATGTCAAGTTTTTTGCTCAACTTAATTTGTCATTTCTTTATTGGTTTGTGTTTGACTAATACAAACATGGAGAGGTACTCAGTTGAGCAGCGCGTTAGGATTGTTAAAGACTTTTATGAACATAGACGCTCAAATAAAAATGCACTTCGTACACTTTTTGATTTTTTTGGTCAGCATAATCGACCTGAACACATTTGGTCAAAATTTTATAAACCGGGTCTGTCGGAAATGTAGAAACGCCTGTACATGCCCAGTTCGTTCTGCGGAAAACATTTCTGTTGTTCGCGATAGTGCCTAACAATTGAACATCTCACGAACATCACAGATATTGATGATAAGGACTTGGACGATATGTCACTTGCCACACAGCCAACGAAACAATGGCTCTTTTGCGCGAGAAATTCAATGGCCTTGTTATCTCATATCGGGGCGATGTTAATTAGCTGCCACGATCATCTGATTTGACACCGTTGGATTTCTTTCTTTGGGTATATTTAAAGGAAAAAGTGTACGCCAATAAGCCAAGAACAATTCAAGAGCTAAATGATGCGATAATTCGGCACATTAACGACATTGAACCTCAATTATGTCTCAGAGTCCTTGAAGATATGAACCGACGGATAGATAGATAGATTTTGCAGCCATGGAGAGCATTTGACCAACAATTTGTTTCACACATACATAATTTTCATACAGCCTTCTACCATAATAAAAAATATTACGATAATTCTCTGAAAACTTTCTGTGTTATTTACAATTAGCACTTTACGTTTTGGTTGAACAACCCTTTATTTTTCCGAAAATGACACTGGCCGTATGATAACCGACCATTTTTGCCTTGCAATTAAATATTATGAACTCGAAGATAAGTGGTTTCCACAAGACGATGTCACGAGCCACACAACAGGAACGACTTTGGCTTTACTGCAGGAGAACTTTTTTGATCGTGTAATTTCACGATTTGGTAACGTCAATTGACCACCAAGATCATGCGACTTAACGCCGTTGTATGGCTACGTCAAAGAGCATGTCTACGTAGATAAATCGCTAACTTTGAAGCATTTTAAAACCAACGTTCGTCAAATTATCGCCGAAATGTTACCTGAAATGTGCTAAAAGTTAGTCGGCAACTTCCTTAAAAGGCAGTGAAGTATTATAATGAAATAAAAGTTTCATCGAAATCATACCTTTATGTGTGCCTTACTTAACTTTACTTTTGAAACCAAAAAATGAATAACGCTGTATAAGGTTTAATTTAAAATTGCAACAAATGTTATTTGTAAAGCAAGAAAAAATTAATTTTATTTCTAGTTAAATAACTTTTAATAAAGATTTTCTAATGTTGATTCAAATTAAAAATCAAATAAAAAGAAATAAAAACATCTTGTTGCACATTTTATATGAAATTACGAAATTTATCTTACGAGTATATTAGTATCTATGTATCTTCTTATTATTTTGCTTTCCTTCGCCACCGCCAAAACATGTTAAGATTTTATTAGAAAACTTAGTATGAAAAAAAGTACACCGTAAAGAAATATCAAATCTGTAGAATTTTAAATATTTTAATTATTTATTTAAGTATAATATTTAGATATTAATTCTACCGGTTTGTTTCATTAATACATTTTTTTCGCTTTTTGTTCATTATGCTATAGGCTTAGTAAACATTTTAAATAATTCGGTTTTCTTAGCTTTTATATGGATTATTTCTATGAGTGTATTATAGCTTTGCACTCAACATTATTACAGTGGAATCGTACAGAAATAGTTAAATAAATACATTTTTAATACAGGCAGAGACACATATGTATGTAAAGAAGAAAATTAAGAAGATTAGAAATGTAAAAAGGTTACAACAATTACATACACATACGAAAAGGGTGTCCAAAATTGAGGTGTCCATTCTAGTTTTAATAAAAAAAGACTATTTTTCAGATTTTAAAAATATTTTTATTTCAGTTTATTACGGTTTTTTTATCGGTCAAGTGTCCCTTCCTACTTGCTCTGCAGACTCCCAAATTTTTACCAAAATTATCAATCACGTTTTCAACGTCAAAGAAAATTTCGAAAATCGCATTATATCTCGTAGAGGAGTGGGAGATCTAGATTGACATCAAGATGTGCGATTTGACACTTATAAATTTTTTTGCTGTGGTTTTTTGAAATCAAAAATGTACAGCAATAATCCCACAACAATTAAAGAGCTTTATCGAGCAGATATCAACCATTGACAATAGTTTATTGAAAAGCGTAATTGATAATTATGGTAAAAATTTGGGAGTCTGCCGAGCCAGTAGGGTGGCACTTGGCTAACATAATTTTTAAATTTTAACCGGAACCTATTTGTAATAAAATGAAAAAAAGTATTTTTTTTTATTAAAACTAAAATGATACCTCATTTTTTGTCACCCTATGTATATAACTTTAATAAGTAAGTACAGCATGTATCTTTTAATTAGAAATTGTAAATATTTCTTTTTATATTTATTAAATTCTTTAGTAAAACGAAAATTAATTTGTTTTTTTTACGTTTTTTCATTAAACAAAAAATTAATTCTCAAAATTAATTTTAATGCTACATTTTTACCTTTTAAAACCGCCATATTTTTACCTTACGTAACCTTTTATTTTCTTAATTTTAAATTAATTATTTTCAATATATATCTTCGCAAATTTTATAACACAAGACTTCCATATCGCTGTTGATACAACTTCAAACTTGTTGATCTTCGCTTATCTTAAATATTATTGCTTGTTTCTAATGGACCTATATTTTACCAATGGCAGCCGTAGTGTTCTCTACCAGGGCAGGAATTGTGGCTGGCTGGTTCTCGTATCCACACAAAATATAGTCTAGTGGGGTGCAATCACATGATCTTGGCTATTAATGGTCTGCTCCGCTACATGAGATTAGTTACTTAACAAAATCGCTTCATGGCATGTGGCTTGTAAAACCACATGTCAACAAAGTTTAATTATTCAATTTTTGGCACAATATCTTGCTTCATTGACTGTAATGTTTCAATTTTCATCGTTGTTGAAGAATTACGTTTCAATAATGCCCACAGACCACACTAAACAGTGCATCTTTCGTGGTCAATTGGCAGCGCTTGATCTACCTCTGAAAAAAATTGCCAATTCTGCTTGTTGACGGAACCATGAACTCAAAAATTAGCTTTGTCGTTAAAAATTATTTTTCGATAGAAACACATTTCTCACATAGTACGAATTTTGGTAATAAAATACAATGATTTGAAAGCGTTGTTCATCTGATAGTCTATTCATGGTGAATGGACATTTTCGGCATTGCCACATTTCATGAATAATTTTTTTCACACTAACAAAAATTTCAATAAATAACCAAATTGCAAAAAATAACCCGCAACTACTTATTCTGCTTTTTTGTTCTCTTTTTTGACTGGTTGTACTTGGTACGCTACTTTTTTGTACTTAACCTTCTGTTTTCTGTAGTTAAAGTAAACACAATAGTTTGCCTGTGTTTGTTGTCGTAATGCGACGTAACATACTATATATAAATTTTTCTTTTTAAAAGCATTATACACTACTAGCTAAAATCCGGTGTACTCTGCTACCCCCATCTTAATTATTATCTTAAATGACATCTTAGTTATATTTTTTACCATTTTTCCTCATTTTGTCCCATTTCGGTCAAAATCCAATCATTTGTTCCTTCCAGAACAACACAGTAGGTTCTGCTTTTTAGCTATATACAGCCTGCAAACAAACATACATTCACTTTTATTTAGTATACGTAGATATGTAGACAGAATTGATCCGGTGTGATTTCTGCAATTCCTGCTTTTTGGCTGATGTGTATAGATGACGAAGCTATAATAATTGTCGTTCTTCTCATATACAAAATACAATATTTAGTATGAATAAAAGGTGCCATGCCCACTTATCCAATCTAAAATTATCTGACTGATGTACATTGTTCACGACGTTGTTTGAACCGAATTTATAAGCTTCTACTATTGCCTATACTCAGGATATACAAGAATTAATATATACTTTATTTGGGAGGTACCACACCCACTTGTCCAATGCCGCCTATTCCAAATACTGAAACTGTAGCTTTAACCGTTATCGAGATATAATGAAATCAATATTTAGTTTGTATGTAAGGTACCACACCCACTTGTCAAATTTCGCCCACTTTTTGCCTGATGATTTGAAATGAGTATGGAGTTATTCAGACCGAGTACTAAAATTTTAGCTGTATGATGAAATGAATATTTAGTTTGTGTTGGGTGTACCAAACCATCTTCTCAAATTCCTCCCAGTTTTAGACTGATAATTTTTACTGACCATGAGTTTTATTAGACCAAATTCTGCAACTTTAACTGTAACCGTTCTCAAGATATACTAAAATGAATATAGGCTTTGTATGGGAGGTACCGTGCCTACTTGTTCAATTCCGGCCACTTTTTGATTGCTGATTTTTACTGACTATGAATCTATTTGTGCCAAATTTAAAGACTTGTTCTATTACTTTTTTTGAATGGGCGTAGCACCGCCCAGTTGGAATTTTTGAAATTTATATAGCTCCTATAGCTCCTTCCAGACATACAGAAAGAACAGAAAGATACAATTCCAAGAAAATTGGTTCAGCCCATAAGATTCCAGCCGGCAAACAAACATATAAATATACATTCATTTTTATATATAAGATTGTTATTGTCTTAGCTCACTGAAGCCTAAGGAGCTATGAAAGCTATGCCATAAGTACTTATTTTTAGGAATAATAGTATATCAATAAACTGATACTATTTACCAGTTATTAGCTGCGTATTTGTATTACTTTATTTTATAAAACAACTGTCATTTTACCCGCTTTGGTGAATACGAGACATAAATGTACATACATATGTACAAATAAACACACACAGCCAGTCAAACATACTTAAAACAAATACCCATGTGTTGGCAATTCATAGCGAGTCATGCCATTTGTGGTTGAATATTATTATCGCTTTGAGGGATTTTTGTGTATCAACATTAACTTGTGGCTCTGCTACTACCAATAATACTTGTAGTTGTTGCTATTGGTCTTGGAATTTAGTGTCAATGTAATAGTGGGACTTACACACACTCACACACACACCCACATACATATGTTCTTATAAACATTTTATTAATAAAGTAAAAAATAAAATAAAAAGTTGTTGATAAAGTACGTGCAGCATATGTATATCGTATTTATATATATATTTTTTCTTTATAAAAAAATAAAAATATTATATATACACACATACCATACACAAACACAAATATCCGTATGTATAACTGTCTATATATATATGTATAAGCATTAATAAGTATTCATATACTACATACGCAGAAAGTTCTTATGAATATTTTTGTATGTAAGTAAGTTTTATAAAAACTAAGTTTGAGACGACAAACCATATGATTTTATACTTTGTTAACCATTTTTGTTTATTAAAGAAATATTAAAAATTTGTTCATGTTATGAAAATTATAATTTCATTACTTTATTATAATTCCTCATTATGATTACGGTGGAATTCATTATCACCAGCAGCACATTTACAATCAAGAAATATTTATTTTATATTACAAAAAGGTACATACCACACACTAAGAGGATATTAAAACTCTTTTGAGAAGAATATTAAGTTTTATTTATGCTGGCTTATACTGGCATTAACTTTTCACCCAAAGCATAGAGGAGAACAACTGTTGGTATTTCATTTCTGTGACATAAAGAAATATTTAATAAAACATATTCTATAAGAAAATACAACTTTTAAATAAATAATTTAGTTAAATAAGAAACTTTTTTAATATAACGAATGAAATGGTAGGATTACGACTAATAGTTATTAATTAAATAAACATATTAAGGGGCAAACTGTATAAATCTGAATTATGGCTGGGAAATTTATAAATTAAATTGATCAAATAAAATTCGACTTTTACCAAATATAATTAATAAACAAACAAAAAATAGCATAATGGATCTTAACTTAGTTTTAATTGTTATAGATGAGTGGTTAATCCACACATAGCATACATTTGTAAGCCATAAAATATTGCACTACCAAGAATACACTTTGGTAACATTCCTGAATATGGAAGTGGCAATGATGCTGTTGGGAAAAGACTGGACAATAATTTCATTTGTTTGCAAACTGCTGAATCATTTATGTATTGATTCAAGCTTGGGTATCTCACAGGTTGGCAAGATTCTTAATTGCTACTTCTGTGGAGTCTCAACATAACCGGCTTACTTAGTTCCTTGAAACTGATGTGTTGGGGGACAATTAAATATGTACTCGGACGATGTTGCTATAATGACTACGGATAAGAATCCGCATTTATTTACTACAACAAGTTCTTAGAACCCGCGCTTGTGGGCTAAAAGTAAACTTAACTGGGACTTAATTATTGCCTTAAGAACCATGAAAACGGTGGCATCATTATGCTGTAACCAGAAGGTAATTGGTCTCAGTAGAAATTCCACACTGGCGGTGCGAATGTATTATATATGTATGTGTCTCTTTAACTGTCCTATTGTCTGATGACTGGCACTTGAGGAAACATATAGCACAAGTTTGAACGTATTAATATAGTAATATTGTCAATTATGATAGTTGGGGTACCGAGAACCCCGTCGTATAATATTTTGTTCATTATTTTAAACTGCTTACCGGTTATTCGACCAAAGAGAAGTAAGTACGGACATGCCAAGATTTTAAATCTGGTCAGTTTTGAATTCTTAAAGCAGTTACCATATTTGGTAAAAAAATTATATTATTGACTTTGATTTTTATTTTTGGCCTCTGGCAGGAACCACTGTGCAATGGCAGTAGTAATGTTGTCTTGCAGTGCTGGATTTGTGGCGTATACAAGAGATTTTACGTTTTCCATAAGAAAGTTTCTGAGTGAGGTTAAATCGCAATCTTGTGAGCCAATAGACCGCTACAAATTGTATCAATAATTGCTGACCAAACTCTGCTCTAAATAGTTTAATGGTTATTTGTGATAAGTGTAATACGGCACTGTCTCGTTAAAATCAAATGTCAACCAAGTCCAATTCTTCCGTTGTGGACAAAAAGAGTCGATAACCTTTACACCTTAATTGAAGCAAGCACACTACCAACTTCGCTAATACTGTTTGTTGATGTGCCCATTAGGATAGGATAGAAAATAGTGACAGCCTCGCTAAACAAGGTACACTTGAGCACGTATAGTGGCCCGTTATGATACTACATAACGTGCTGTCCCTGTTCTATTCACCAGAGTCCTGGTGACCAAGCAGAGGCACCGCACAGAAGCACTTCCTTAGATGAGATCGTAAACTAGCCCTGATAAGCCATCGAGCAAGGGAGAGTCCAGTGTAAGAAGTCTTCACCGAGCGAGAGACGGACACTGGCAGATAAAGTAGACCACGGTCTCCTCCACCTCAGGCAATCCATAGCGACGACAAGGGTCAGTTGCAGGAAGTGCAGCCTCTGTGCGTGCCTACCTATAATGCATAATGCCCGTGAGGATGAATACAACGAAGGAGATTTTCCGGCGGTCCAGTTTGAAAAGTTGATTGGTTGGATATGAACCGTATCCAACTTGGCGAGTTTAGCAATAAAGCAAGGGTCATCTTCCGTCCAGGCACTTTCAGCGTTCATCATATGCTTTCGCTTGATCGCAAGCTTAACGGAGGTAACAGTCACACCCACCCTGAAGTTGGATTTCCGGAAGAAGTGTGCCCACCATAGGGAGCTAGCAATCACTTCGGCCTGAAATACACTGCAGTACTCCGGAAGGCGAAGAGAAACACCAAAGTTGAGCCTATAGAAAAAACTCTACTGACCACCCTGTTGTATAGTCTGGAACTGACATCCACTGAATTGCTGGGAACGGAAGAGCCAGGGGCCAAATCTTCCCTGCTAGGAATCATAACGCGGAATCTTCTATGCAGTTCAGGTCAAGATGAGACATAGTCGCTAGCACCCAGTATCAACGGTTTCTCAGATAGAATAGAGAAGTGTCCCGAGGGGTTAACATGCCAGCGCGATAGGCTATTCAGTCTCACCGCTGCAAGTTTGGACCGATACTTGACAAGGGAGCCATCCAAGCATTACAAAAAGATCTCTTGTAGGGGTGATACGTAAAGCACCTGTAATCTGGATTGCAGCAGATCTCCTGACCTTATCAAAGAGTCTGACATTGCAATCTTTATCGAGGGCAGTCCACTTGAAGGCCACTCCATACAAAAGATTCGATTTAATAACCACTGAATAAATCTAGCTACCAACGCCATTTTGTACCCACTGATCCTCTGCAGCAGTAGGTGGTACAAGCCGCCTTGCGAGCTCTCTCAGCCAAGTTGGCTTTCACACTTAACTTGGGGTCAAGAATAAGGCCCAGATATTTAACAGTAGGACTCAAGCTAAGCCTGGTCCTATTGGGCCACAAATGATTATAACGACCATAAAATAAACATAATTTACGAAACACATTTCTCAAACAGCAAGAATTTTCATAATAAAATTCACTGACTTGCAAGTGAGTGTCGCTGTGATGTGATAGGTATGACACCCCCTACCAATGAAGAGGCTAGATTTTCAGCAGCGGTATCACCTCATAACATTGGTTGTTATGAATAAAATCTCCGCTATTAGAAACTTCTCTAACTAATGCATCTTCGAAAAGAAGCCGGCGTTAAACTGTAAATCCCTTAAAATGATTAAAAATAGAACGGGTGCATCTCATTGGTTAAGAGAACCCCACTTGTTTCTCTTGGGATGTCCGATAATTATGTTTGTATGTGTATGAGTATGGGATACGAAAGCTCTAATGTGATTCGAGTTTTACGATCGATATATAGTATACCGATGACAGCAAAAAGACCATTAAATATTCCCCGAGTTCAGTGTAAATACGATAGACAATCATACACATAATGGGATACTGGACATGAGGTAACTTCATAGCGGATGAATTTGCACAGGCAGGTACCACTTTGATTCTTTGTGGATCAATTTAGGGCATCGAAGTTTCTCTTCTGCATCTCATTGCTAATTAATGTTGGGCAGATAAACCCACGGGGCCAGAAAAATCTGAGTAAATCTAATTTCTACGACAAAAAATTCTTTGATATCTTTGATATTTGTCATTTGAATCCGCTTGATGGGAAAAAATTTGACCACAAGAAATCAGTTTTGCAACAGCTGATTTAGACAAAATTCATGCCTTTACTAAAATGTTTAGGAGGCTGACCGTAGAGCGCTTTAGTAGTATGTAGATTGAACATATTGTTCTACTACGTGACCTACTCTGGAATGAAGTGAGTTGTACTGCGAGCATCTACCAATTATACATAACATAGCCTAACCTGCATATATGTTTAAACACTAAAGCAACAAATTTTAAAATATTTTTCCTTAAATTTATGAATTTTTTTTTTAATTATTTAAATACTATTTTTTTAAATAAATTTAATTTACTTTTTGTCTACATTTAAGATGTCAAGTAAAATGCAAAAACAAAAAAAGTTCCACTTTGGACATGTGTCACTGCCAATTATAATATTTTTCCAATAGTTCTGCATGGCATACAGCAGGTGTTTGACAGTTGTAGCCAAAGTTCTATACACACACAATTACATACATTCTCAAAAACCAGCTGACAATTTAACATGTGTGCGAATTTTCCACCAAAAAATAAAAAAGTTAAAAATGAAAATAAAACGATCTGTGTTGGAAATTGTGCAGCAAAAGTTTATGTTGCATAAAATATTGAGTAACCGACTAATGATTTAAAATTACGTACAGATGTATGGCAAATTGTAGTGGCAATTGTGACAAGGGAATACATATTTTTGCTGTTCCCTTTCGTGAAAAATTAAATTGTCGTTTTCGAATTTTTATGTCATGGCAAAAACTAAAAAAAGAAAAATTTCTGGGCATTTAAAGTTATATTCACTTGCAGAAAGGCATCAAATTTAAAATACTCGGAAAAAAGGTTTGCATTACAATTTTAAATGTGGCATATTTTGCATATGACGCTGACATTGGATACAACAGCATCATCATTGCACAGCATGTTGCAAACAAACAAAAAAAAAAAATGAAAATACGAAATGTGAATGACAGGGTAACAATGTGAAGGCAGCAGCAATTAAATGGAGTAAAAATTGAATAATTACAAGAAAAATTTTGAACATTCGAGTAACAAATATTTATTTATTTATTTATTTTTTTTTTGAGAAAAATGAATTTTAAATTATTTTATAGAAAAATAAATATTTAAAAAGGAAAATACGGTTATTAATTCAACAGAACATAGGAATAGATTTCTCAACATTTTTTAAAATTTAATACTATACTCAATCAAGCATGATCATTCATCCTATATTAGTACTATGCTTGTAATAATTGTAATCATAAGGTTTGGAACTGGATGATATGTACACCAACGATATGTTATTTCATAAAACCGGCTATGGCACTGCGCGAGCGACGGGTCATTATGACGCGTTATATATATTCTTGTGGATTTTTCTTAATCAAAGCCAACATAACCCACGTTAGCGTTTAAATTCAAACTTTACTGTCAAGCTATTAGCTTAGTCAGAATTAAAATTTGTAGGATTAAAAATTTATAAATACAGTGTGCTAAGGATAAAGTTAACACTCGTTTTCGTCAACATTCCAAAACATCAACCCCTTTTGTCTAACATTGCGCTGTTCGGCAGGAGTCAATAAAATCGCAGAGTTTAGGTATAAGATATTGGTATCTTTGGAAAAGTCGTGGTCTTGGTATAATGAATCAATCGTTTTTATTGGAAAATACCAAGAAAAATACAAAATTTAAAAAAAGTAATTTTGTTTTATTAAAATCATTAAATTAATGCAAATAATCATAAATATTTCGAAAGTGACGACACACATTTATCAATTTAAGAATACGTTATTATGTAATCATTCGCTATCACTTTGTGTTTCATCAGTATTTTTGTCACTGCTTAAGCCTAGTACTCTGTTCAAATTTGTACAAAATGTTGAGCAACATCCCTTTTTTCGTACGAATAAATTGATACGCAACGAATGTAGTCATTTAGCAATTTTTGAAAATTTGTCGTTTTTATGCCCTAAAATATGCTACATGGTTTTACATTTGTAACAAAAAAACATATGTTTTCTCCAACAACATAACAAATAATATTCAGTAGGGAATTTAAATGATTTTTTACATAAAGGGTCCGCCACCTAAAGTTTTTTTTTTCAATTAGTGCTTATTTCGTGAATGGTAACACTTAGCTCATGTCTGATTCGACAGATAATTAGTTTTATCCTTCCGCTGAACGAATATGGTTGTGTATACTCTTCACTAAGTAGGCCTGCGATCGACTTACAGAAGATGCCGATTTTGCCAAAAAAATCATCTTTTAAGATGAAGCTCATTTTGGTCTTTGCGGGTATGTAAACAAGCAAAATTTTCGCATTTGGGGCTCAGAAAACCCGCACGCATACATTGAAAAACCGATACACCCAAGACGAGTCACTGTTTGGTGCGGATTTTGGCCCAGAGGCATAATTGGGCCATTTTTCTTCGAAAATGAGCAAGGAGTATCCGTTACAGTCAATGGCGATCGTTATCGGGCCATGTTGAACGAATTTTTGTTCACAAAAATTTAAGAGGAGGATATTAGCAACATTTGGTTTCAACAGGACGGCGCTACGTGCCACACAGCCGAAGCTACACTCGATGTTTTGTGCCCTGTTTTTGAAGATCGCATTATCAGCCGCAGAGCTGATGTCGTTTGGCCACCTCTAAGGTGCGATTTGACACCGTTGGACTATTATTTGTGGGATGCCGTCAAATATAAATGTTACGCTAACAAACCAGAGACAATTGACGTTTTAAAGGACAATATCCGTGAAGCCATTGGTGAAATACAGCTGCACACAATCGATAATATGCTTAAAAATTGGACCGCTCGTGTAGGCTACTGCATGGCCAGCCGAGGCAGCCATTTGAATGAAATTAAAAAAAAAATATTTTTTTCTGTGGTTGAAAATCACTATAAAAACGATACGATTCACATTTTCTGACCACTCCATCGGATTAGCATTTATTAGCCATGTAATAAAAGACTGTATGTATTCTATATTTAGCAGTATTTATGTCCCTACTGCTGCCTAAAATTTCGTATGAAATAAGTGAGTCTTATAATATTTCGTAATTGAAAAAAAATGTTGCTAAAAATTTGTTGATGTTGGAAAATAATGTTGACATATACATTTCACATATACATCGTAAAAAGAACAGAGTACTGCTTTCTCAATATTATTTCACAATTATTTCGTACGAAATATTTTTATATTCAATTTGACAGCATCTCGCACGAAATTATGCTGAAAATCACCTTAACAAAGTATGAAAGAAGCAGGCATTTTGCTTCCTCCTTAGGCACATCCATTTGTCATGCGAGTTGTCGGTTATGAATTTATTAGAAGAGAGTAAAAGACATCTTCTCAATTATTAATCCTGCTACATTTTCATGTGTTATGTTTTATAACTTTTTTAAATATTTTATTAATAGATTCTTGTGCTTCTTCAGACACAACAAACAACAGGTAATTTTGAATTTTGAACTACTTTCCAACTTTGAACCAAACAGTTTTTATAACTCTGGCGATATATAATACCACTGATAATATTTTACGAACGTTTCTATATCTATATATATATAAAAATATAGATATAAAATGCGTTGTTATTGATGTTCCCTGCAATGATCTAACCGGTATTTGTAGGTCCATTGGTTCACGAGTTATTGACGTTAGAGCGAACGCCCTCGTATTGGATAAGTTTTACTTGAAAAATAAATTTGTTACAGAATTTAAACTTTGTGTGTGTATTTTTGTGTATTTTTAAAACTGTGTATATAAAAAGCATATGTAGAAAGCTTTCATTTGGCGTATGGCTATTGTTCAACTGGGTGTTGCCACGCCCATATAAAATTGATCAAAAAAATGGATTAAAATTTGCAACAACGAGCTTGTATTAAACTTTGCGTAAAAAACGGAATTGATGGTGCGCGTACGTTGGAAATGTTGGAAAAGTGTTTCGACAGCGATTCTCTAAAGAAAACGGTCGCTTACCAGTAGCACGAGCGGTTCAAAAGTGGTCGTGGCTCAATCGAAGATGATGAACGCAGTGGCAGACCATCGACGTCGAAAACCGGCGAAAGCATTGCTAAAGTCAAAAAATTGTTAGTCAACAACCGCAATTTAACCATCAGAGAGATAGCAGAAACGTCCAAGACAATTTGGTTAATGATTTGGGTTTCCGTCGTTTAGCAGTAAAGTTGGTGCCAAAAGGCCTTCATTTCATGTATAAAATAGACCGTGTTGAGATCGCAAAAGACGTGATTTGCGAGGCTGAATCCGATCCCACATTCATCAAAAGAATCATTATAGGAGACAAGACGTGGGTTTAAGAGTACGACACACAATCCAGACATCAAACAAGTAAATGACGTTCACCAAATGAGCTAAGACCAAAAAAAAAAACACGTCATTTTCAGTCAAAAAAGAAGGCTATGCTCATGGTTTTCATGGATTACAACGCTGTAGTTCATCATAAATTTTTTTCTAAAAGGCCAGACAGTAAACAAAGAGTATTATTTGGGCGTTATGAGAAGTTTGCGTGAACCCATTCGCCGAAAGAGACCAGAATTGTGAGCAGAAAGCTCGTGGATTTTTCACCGTGATAACGCACCGTCGCACAGTGGCATAATTGTTCGAAATTTTTTGACTAATAATGCAAGAAATACCATCTGACTTGGCTCCCTACGATCTCCTTCTGTTCAATCGCGTTAAAAAACGAATACGAGGAACGCGTTTCAGAAGCCGAGAAGCACTGATGGTCATATCATAAACCAAATATAAAAAATGCTTTTGCGATTCGCTGGCATAAGTGTGTTGCAGTCGATGGGCATTACTTTGAAGATGACAATGTAGTTTTAGACGAATAAACTTGTATTTTTAATTTTCTTTTTTTTTCAAAGTGGTATGTCTATATCTTTGAAGCGGTAATACTAAGAATCTCTAAATTTGCTCAAAATAGCTTTGTTGTCAATACAAATCATCTGTCGAAAATTGGGTCGAATTGGATAAGTTGGTGTGGCATCTCCCGTACATGATTTTTGTATATCTAGAGAACGATTAGAACGGAAGGTTGTGAATCAGTTAAAAGTGGGTGGTATGGGATAAGTGGGCATGGTACATCACATACAAATTAAGTAATAATTTTTGTATATCTTGAGAATGGTTAGATTTGAAGTTTTTAAATTTGGCTTAAATAACTTGGCAGTCAATATAAACCAACATTAAAAAAAATATATGGAATTTTGCTTGTGTAGAGAACGATAACAGTTAAAGGTTTTCCTATTTATCCACAGCAGTCAAAAACAGGTGCAACACAAAGGCTCCAAGCAACGTGGGAGGGATTACTCTACTATGCATATTTTGAAAGAAATCATTTTTTTTTTCCTAATTTTGGTCAAAGTAAGGTACCTGCATTTAATTGTGAGTAAAATCAGCAATAGAAAGCTAATTTTCATGATTTAAAGCTTATTTTAAAATTTTCATTCTGATAAATTTTTTATGACCTTTTGAAAAAAAAAAAAAAAAATCCTGTAATTTTGCGCAAAAAATTTTTGTTTTCGCAGCTAAGTTGTGAATAACTCCGAAACTGTTGCAAATACAAAAGATATATATTCAGTTGATTTATAGGAAAATTTCTAAACGTTTGGTTGTATTTGCATCAAAATCGGTCAAGTCGTTCTCAAGTTATGATGAAATATATTGACATTACTACCATAATTTGGGTGAAAAATTTGCCACGCCCATAACAAAAAATTTGAGGCCGATGGAATAAAACTGAAAACGGATTTGAATTCAGCGCATCAAAATCATTGTAGGCCAGTGCTAATAATATTATATATATATATATATATATATATATATATATATATATATCCATTTATATATATATATATATATCCATTTATATATATATATATATATATATATATATATATCCATTTATATGTATATATATATATATATATATATATATATATATATATATATATACATATAAATGGATATATAAATGGAACTTGAACTTGAAAACGACTGGACCAAATTGGATACTTAGTACTGCGATTTTGTATGTAATTGTTACGCCAATTTCATCATTTCTTTATCTCTGCTCCTGTTTAAGGTATTTGAATAAGACTTGGCAAGCCGATTCAGTACGCATATTTTAAGTTCTACAGCAGATATACGGTATTGGATAAGTAGGCGTGGTAGCTTCAATGCAAAGTGAATATTGGCTTAAATGACTTTGTAGTTAATACAAATCATCAGTCAAAAAGAGGGCAGAATCATATAAGTGGCATTGTAACTTCCATACAAATAAATACTGCATTTTTATATCTCGAGATTAGTGTCTGAATTTGATTTCAATGACTTGACAGTCAACACAGATCATCAGTTTAAAAGTGGACGGAATAGGGTGGGTGTTGCAACTCTAATACACATAAAAAAGTTGTTTTTATTGAGGCTTTAAATCAGTAAATAATCACTCTGAGACAGTATACAAACAATTGTTGTCCTTAAATAGCTGGCCATCACTGTAGGTATATAGCATTCCCGAGAAAAGCCGGATGGGTTAAGCTAGTTTCGTGTATTTTTGCTTACAGATCAGCAAAAATATACATATTTGAAGTATATCTAGTAGTTGTTTTAAACACACTTTTATATCACATGCTTTCGTGCTTCATTTCCAAATCATTTGCTAAATTTTGTGTAGAAAATTATTAAAATAAAATTTAAAAATATATTTATATTATAAGTTTGCATTTACACTTACTGTGGCAAAATAGTGGCACATGTTCGAATTTCTACTTGCAACGGCATAAATGTTGACATTGAATTTTGTGAAACGGAAACGTGAATAATGCACAAGAGATGTAAATGTGCGTAAAACATATGCAACAAAAACTACAGCATTTAATTACCACAAAACAATCAACGCATAATTAGTGCGTAATAATGACACTCAAAAAATTAACAACAACAACAACTACAATATAAAAAAAATAATATTAAAATGAAGCATCATTACCGGTTGCAGCAACAAATTGTTTTATATTGTATGTGAGCATCATACGTGGGGAATCCACATGTGAATGTGCAAAAAGGATCACTATGGCAAAGTCAACAATTTTAAATATTTATTTTTGTTTTTCTACAACTGCGGATGAGGTTGTTGCTATTTGTCATCATTGTTTTAATTTTATAATTACTTTCTCTCTCTCTCTCTCTCTCGGTGCATACCTAAATGTGTTTCACCAAAACTAAATATATGTATTGTTGTTCTATTCTAGTCATTGTTGTTGTTTTTCAGACTATATTAAAGGCAACAATTTAGTAACAACCAAATAAATACCGAAACTATCACACTGTCACATCACTTGTCACATAACATGACGATGACAGTTTGGACACGATGAACAAATTGTCAACACCAAACAACCGTCAACCCTAATGGTCAGCAGTCGTCACCAGTACCGTGAGCAAACGGATGGATACTACGAATACAATGATAACAAAAACGACAATAATATTGAGAATATCGTTAAAAAAAATTTCCCGCAAAAGCTGCCAACACAAAAAACAATAAAACATGGTTGTGGCACAAAAAAGATTATAAACATATATGATATTGTAGATAATAACAAAGCACCAAAAAGAAACCAGAGGAAAAATAATTTCAGAATATAATGGCTTCATAACCGCCGCCTCCTCCTGCTATCACTACCAATATGATGCACATCATCTACACCCATACACGTCAAACCGCAACTAGAGTACAGACACATTATCATCAGTCAGCAAAGCAGCCCGTCACTGTTGTTGTCGTTGGTGTTGTCTCTGTCGCTGTTGTCGTTATAGCCGTCAACACCATCATCCTCGTCATTGTCATTGCTGTCATCATCACCAGTAGTAGTGGTCGATCCTGTAAAGTACCCCCTTTATAGTTGTCACTTCAGTTTCGTTTTTTTTTTTTTTTTTTTTTTTGCTAATGTTAACTGGAGCACAGTGGAGTAGGTTGACGATTTACTTTGAAAAGAAAAAATTCCTAAAATAGCATTATTTTTAATTCAAATAGTGAATGGACTGGTTACCTTTTGACTTCGCAAACTTCATAATAAAAATGCAGGTTTTTTCAATTTAATACATAATTTGATAAAATATTGCCATTGGTCACTGTAAGCAAAATAAATTAAGGTTACAAGTATTGCCAGAAAGGTAAAAATGTTAAGTGTCAAATTTCGCTTTGAACGCTCCAGTACGAACAGAATTGATGAATAAGTCCTGTGGTTAACAAAGCCGTAGGCATCGTCAATGGCTCGTTTTGGGCATAAAATGTAAAGGGCGCAACCCAAATGCACGATGTTAACTGTGAGTCACACTTTATTGTCAAGTTTTTTGACCAACTCAATTCGATATTTCTTTGTTTAAGTGTTTGACAAATTCAACCATGGCGAGGTGCACGAGTAAGTAGCGGGTTAAGATTGTTGAAGCCTTTTATGATAATGGGCATTCAAATTAAAATGCATTTCATGCAATTTGTCACCAGCATAATCGACCAAATGTGTCCACCATCGGGAGAACTGCGCGCAATTTTCAGCAAGCCGCGTATGTAGGAATTGTGAAACCACATGGACAAGCTCGCCTAGATCGTTCTGCGGAAAACATCGCTGTTGTTCGCGATACTGTTACAGAAGTGCCGTCAACGTCGACTAGTCATCGTGCCCAACAATTAAACATTTCACGAACATCACTGATGCTAATTTTGAATCAAGATTTGAATTTGAACGCTTACAATGTTCAATTGACTTAAGAGCTACAGCCTACTGATCATTTCGAGCGTCGTCAATATGCCAACTGGTTAGTTGAACAGACAGAAGTGAGAAATCATCTTCAGCGACGGGGCACACTTTCACTTCAGTGGATTCATTAACAAGAAGAATTGCCGCTTTTGAGAATCAGCGGGTGATTGTTGAAAAGCCGATGCATCCACAAAGAGTGACTGTTTGGTGCGGTTTATTGTTTATTCGAAAACAAGTTCGGTCATTCAGTTACAGTGCATGGTGTTCGCCATCGCGAGATAATATTGACCTGAACTTTATGCGATCCCAACGGGATGATGTCACTTACTATACAGCCAACGAAATAATGAATCCTTTGTACGAGAAATACAATGGTCGTGATATATCATGTCGTGACGATGTTAATTGGCCGCCACGATCTTCTTATTTTTCACCATTGGACATCTTTCTTCGGGGATATTTAAAAGAAAAAGTGTACATCAATAAGTAAAGAACAATTCAAGAGCTAAAGGATGAGATAATTCGGCACATTAACGACACTGAACCTCAATTATGTCTCAGAGTCATTGAAAATATGGATCGACGGTTAGAGGAATGCCATCGAAGCTGTGGCAAGCATTTGGCCCATATTTTGTTTCACACATAATTTACTTGAACTGTCTCCCTATAATTACCATAGTTTCGGTTAACACAACTGGTTAGACCAATGAAATGATGCGAAGAATTTACAACGATGGCAAAGACAGAAATTGCACTGGGAGCATTTAAGTTGTTAACTTGTGGCTATTGCATGTTCTTTAGTAATTCCATTAAATTCCAAAATGTTTGTGTGAGACTTAATAAAAACTTTGCAATAAAGGTTATCATATTTTTACGCAAAAAAAAGTGCTTAAAATTTGGTATGTTTGGTAGTTATGTGTCACCCTGTCAATGCCGTGCTTATTTGCGTATTTGGCAGCACTGGCAAATCGACCATCTTTACGTTTCATTTGAATCAATGGATATAAAAATATAAGATATGAGGCATTTCCGGAACCTTCCAAACTGTAGGCAATTGGGTATATAAAGAGGCTGCTTTACCTACACGTCAGTTATTTATGGTTTTGCTGTCATAAGGTAAAGATGTGTTTAAGCGGAAATAAAAGTGTTGTATAAGCGAATATTAGGTTGTTGTTCTAATATAAACTGTATAAAAATTATAGTGTATTAAATAAAAAACTGTAAAAAACAACAAAATGGTTTATTTTATTTTAACGCAATTTAAACGAACGCAAACGTTTTAAAAAGGTTAAAACGTAACAATATTGCGACAGTGACTCTGTGGTGGGTAAAACATCCGTCTACAAACCCAGTCGTCCTGTGTTCGATCTCAGGCCAAAACATCTTACAATTTTGAACATCAGCTAGCGACTGGTAGGAGCATCGAATGCAGTTTAGTGATTGATAGAAGTCCCTCCTGTTCCTTACTTGTATTTTCTTAAGATTATTTGATCGATGGTTTTTATAATATAATTATTAACTGACAAATCTAAATAGACCGTTGAGCGTTGTGTTGGCATTCGTATAGCGTTGACGCTGAAGTCACATACCTAAATTAAAGCGTTAAAATTTTGCCACAAACAGTAATGTTAACTTAACTTTTCAACAAAAAATCACTAAATTGAATTTATATAGTAAATCGCTAGATTTGGCATGAAAACAAAACTACATTTTTACTTATTTTCTTTTATTTTTTCTTCGCAACCAACTTCACGTTCTAACGCGTAGTAAAATTGATTTTTTCAATTGAAAAGCGTTGGCGCCGCTTTGTTATGATTTGACAGCTAGGCAATGCTTAGCGCTCTGATTTACTTTTGACTGTAAGTAAATTTTTTTTATTAGGAATCCTATTAATGGGCTGTTTGTTTAGTCTATTTTTATTTTTTAACTTATAGTTATATATAGAAGTTATGTTTGCACAAAAAAATATTTGAAAATGTGCTTTCATTTAATGCCACTTTTCGTACCACTGCTTACAATTTTTACTGTTGAAGTTGTTAATTTTTTTTATTTTTTCCCCATTTTATTATTTTCACTTCTTTTTATTGTGTGTCTATTGCTCTTCAACACTTTAGCGCATCATTTATCAAAATTTTTATTTTTAATCCCTCAAAAAATTATAATTTTTTCTATAGTTTTTTTAAAACGCCAAAAAAAGAGCAAAAAAGATAACAACGCCACATGCAACATAAAAACATTTTCCTCTTTTATGATATTTTACATTAAAAATAACTTGTTTTTTATGTACGAGGCGAAGTTGAAAACGAAATAATTGCATTAAAGTCACGTTGCAGTTTAAAAAACACTTTAACATTTTCGGGCTCGACTGGCCACAATGTTCTCGTGTTGCCACATACACACACTTGAACGTTGGCATTAACTTAACACCCAATTTGGTTACAACACCCATACCCTTAAGGCATTTGATTTGACATACAGCACTAAAACCGCCATCATCACCATAAGCAGCAGCAGCAGTAGCATCATCATCATCATCATAATCATCATCATCGTCGTCATCATCAGCCTCATCACTAAAGTCATGTTTTGCCTGGCTGGAATGGCCTGCCATCAACAAATCCAGTAAGTCTGAATATTTCAAGTGTGAATTTTTATGCTTCAACTTTTCACAGTTTTTTTTTTCCTTTGTAATTATTTTTCTTTTTTCGGAGTAGTTGTTGCCGTTTGCTGCCAACTTATTTGTCACGCATAAATTTGTTAAAAATCACTCAATGTTGCCAACATGTTGAAGGGGCTATTTTGTATGTTGGTTCATTTTTTGCCTTCTATTTTTTTCACTTTCGTAAATAAGATTTTAAATTGCGAATTTTTCCATTTATCGAGTTTTCAATTAAAAAACTTTAACTTGCTGACATCGCTGGCGTTTTCCTTTCACAGTAGTAACAATAACAGCAGTAACAGCAACTTTTTGTGAGTTGTGACACAGTAACAACAACAAAAAAAAAAAACCTCAAAATAATTTCACCGAAAATTCCGAGTGCAAATAAGTAAATCAGGGATTTTCGAATAAACGGACATCATATACAACCAATCCCCTTAACACTATCAAGAAGACAACCAACAGTAAAATAACAAGATAAATATTTACCAAACCGAGTACCTTCTTGTTCCTTTTTTTTTGCAAAAACATCATTAGTGATCATAGAAAAAGTTTACACTGCCACTTTGACCTCATTAACATTGTGTGGTTTGCATACCAGGATATAGTGCTGGGGAGTTCATGAATATTGAAATGACATTTTAGTGCAATGAAAATTTGAAAATTATGAGGAAAATTTGTTTATTCCACTCACAATTGCTACTGAAAATTTGGGGGAACAACATGCATAAGCTTATAAAAGCAGAAATAGGAAGTAGTTCCCTTTGACTTAATTTAAATTTTGATTTTTGAAAACCTCAATTTTGCCATTTAATAGTATTACGGTTTTTTAAATTTAATTCGAATTAAGTTTATTGGTAGTTTTTCAAAGAACTTCAAAGACTAAGGAAAATATTAAAGAACAGAGGAAACTAGTTGGGGGAAATGCTTGATATAGACCATGTGGGAGATGTAATGTAAGGTTAGTTACCATTAACAACACTGATTTGGGAAGGGAGGAATGTAACCTTTTATGAGAAGCAAGAAGAAAATGAAGTTAATGTATCGGCAAAAAACTCTTAGGCTACATACAGTACTGTTCGAAACCTAAGCAACTTTTCCCCAGTAACTACTCATGGTCGTATATGTTTTCTTTAAATATATTAATGAAAAATTTCCCTGTTATTTATTATTATACATATAGTCTACATACTAGTAGTAACAACAAAAAATAAATTTCATGTCTGGAAGAAATTACAAAACAAAAACAAAATTGACTTAAAAATTCGCTGTTCGAAACCTAAGCAACTTTTACATTGTTGTATTTGTTGCGAAATATTAACTTAAACAACAACAAAAATTTTAAACAAAAATTTTAGTCCCGTTATGATTGCTCTTGAAAAAAATAATTTTGGTTGATTTTATGCATTTAAGTATTATTAGAAGTGCAACCATGACGCGAACACGTTATGGATCAGCTTTTAAGCTAAAGACTATTGAACTTTTGAATAACGGTAAATCCCAAATTTCTATAGCAAACCAATTGAATATTAATAAATGAATAGTTTCCGGACTTCTAAAAAAGAGTAAAGCTACTGGGAAAGTAGAGAAAGCCAATTCCGGTGGGCGACCTCGAAAAACTTCCGCGCGAACAGACCAGAAAATTTTCCGTTTAGTTAAAAAGAATCCATTTATTTCGTCGAAAGACATAGTGAATGAGCTTGAACTTCAGATTAGTTCTTCCACAGTAAGAAAACGTTTATTGGAACAAAACTTATGGAGCTTCATGCCATCTAAGAAGCTTATGCTGACTAAGAAGGATTTAAAAAAGAAGTTTGTTTAATTGATTGCAACGTAGTCTCAGTTTTTTGGTTGTTTTAGGTTGGATTTTGCTAGAGCACATATGGATTGGACTATATCCAAATGGAGAACTGTTTTGTTTAGTGATGAATCTGAATTTTACTTACTAAATTCAGATGGAGTTTGCCACGTGAGAAGACCAAAAGGAAAGCGGCTACATCCTCGGTACTCAAAAGCCACAATAAAGCATGGGGGTGGCAATGTGATGGTTTGGACTTGTTTTTCGGCCAGTGGTGTTAGTCACTTTGTAGAAATTCAAACAAAAATGGACCGTTTTGTTTACAGAGACATTTTAGCAACTCACATGCTTAACTATGCTGAGTGGGAAATGCCACTTCGTATTGCAACATGACAATGACCCAAAACACTCATCGATGTTGGTCAAGGATTGGTTAGCAGCTAATGGGGTTCAAGTTTTGGATTGGCCACCTCAATTGCCAGACCTGAATCCCATAGAGAACCTCTTTAGAATTTTAAAACGGAGAGTTGGAACACGATGCCTTAGAAATAAACAGGAGTTGATGAACTGTCTAAAATCAGAGTGGGAACATCTATTCTATCATATCTTATTGAATCTATGCCCAAAAGATGCGCTGAGGTCGTAAGAAACAAAGGATACCATACCAAATATTAAAAGTTGATTAGGTTTTGAACAGCGAATTTTTAATTTAATTTTCTTTTTATTTTATTGTAACTTCCAATGAAATGGAATTTAATTTTTCTTGTTATTTTTAGGTATTGTGTAGTAGTAAATAAAAAAAATATTTTCTATAAATTTATTTAAAGAGAAGATATGAGTCTATTACTTAGTGGGAAAAAGTTGCTTAGGTTTCGAACAGTACTGTATATCAAGGAGTGTTTATCGAAAGTGCTCTGAGTATCGGATATTTTCAACTATCGGGTGTGTTTTAAGAGGTTAATTTCTTTGAGTTGGTAACACTGCTTTATTTGACAACTGATTTAACAGTTGATAGTAGATAGGCTTACACCAGAGCAACGGTTGCAAATGGGCTGAAGCACAAATTGATATTGATTTTCAATTCAAAATTTTGTTCTCTGATGAAGCCTATTTTTGGTGGAATGGGTACGTAAAAAAGCATATTGTTGCTTTTTTCGAAACACCACTATATCCACAGATAGTTACTATTTGGTGCCCTTTATGGGCTGTATGTCTTCAAAAACGATGATGGTCAGAATGTTACTGTCAGTGAGGAACGGTGTAGGGACATGATTCGACATTTTTTCGTAATATTAAACGTGCTGGCATGTGGTTCCAACAGAACATGCCATACTATACAACGTACGCGACAATTGATTTACGCAAAGAAAAAAGGTAATTTTGCGTAATGGACCATAAAATTAGCCACCCATTGGATTATTATTTATTTATTTTTGGTGTAAAGTCACTTGTCCAGCCGAAGCAGTTACTTGGCCGAAATCATATTTAAACATTGACGTCCAACGAAGTCCATTAAATTAATAATAAAAATATATTTTTTGGTTTAATTATGATTTATACTTGTCTAACTGTAATAAAAACACCAGGGGGCTAATTCTGGCATTCGTATACGAATAAAATCTCATTCGAACGTACGAGATTTAGACTATTTGGAATTCTTTTATTCGATCACGAATAAAACAAATTGAAATTTTTAATGATGGCTTTCGATAAAAACAATAGTTCGAACTTAAGCTTGCGAGTTTTAACTCGTGAGCAAAGAAGCTTGCGAAATAAAATTTTGTAATTTAAAAAATTAAAATTAAAAAGTAGTTGAAAATTAATTTCGAAAAATAATATATTCAGACATTTTTGGTCCAAAGTACAAGGAATAATTCAATAAAAGGAAATACTTCGGAACTTTATGGTAAAGCAAACAGACTTAAGGTTGGATCACACGATTGTCGTAATGCACCATAATTAGTGTTTTTTATATGCCAATCGTGTGATTATACAATTTATTGGCTCATACGGCAACTCACAATATTATTGTGCTTACCTATCCCAATCAAATGCAACCCTGGTTCGATAATCGTGTAAAAGCATTATCGGCAATCATGCACCAATGTAAAATCCAAAAATACACCAACATTTATTGTATTCTTGTGTGGCAATTGAAGAAGACAATAATCACCGATTTTTATTTCCTAATTGGTATTTTCCTGAAAAAATTCGTATACAGTATAAACTGTATTTATAATCGTCATCACTTAAAATATGCATTTTATGTTAATTACATTACAAACTTCCAACATTTCTTTTTTTTCATTATTTTTTTTTTCATTATTTTTATTTTTACTGATAATCAAAGCCAATGCAATTTTTATTTTTAGATAATAATTTATCTTTACTTTAGAGAATTAGATATAATTTGCATTTATAAACCAATTTAAATAAATAAATATTTTAGTGAAGTAAATTTTTTAATTTATTGAAATGTTTTCTCATATGCACTATCAATGGCCCTTCTTGTGATTCTGACCCACACACTTCTTCTTTTCTTCTTCTTTTTTGTATTTCTTTTTATTTATTTGTTCAATAAATGACCTCAATATATTTAAATAAAGACGACGTTTTTTCTTTTTTTTTAGAACAAACCATTTTGAACACAAAAAAAAAAAAAATAATAATTTAATTTACCACAACAGCTGATTTACAGAGTTGCCGTAAATTAGAACGATCGTGTGACAGCGTTGGGACAATTACTGTCAATACATCGTTTCGCGCCATTTTATGACAATAAATTTTGTATAAAATAAGACAACATATTATACGCTCTTTGATTGCACTTTATATTTAGTTTGTGTATTTGACTAAAAACTGTTTAGGAGGCAATAAACTTAATTAACGTCTAGAAAATTTTGTTTTCGTTGTTAAAATATTTTAGAGCACAAAAAATCCAAATATGCGCTAAAATGGTGTAAAATGCTCTTTAAATACAAAGAAATGTATAACACATGCTTTTAAAACTGAAATATGCAAAAAAAAATGTTATTATGAGCTAAATATGCACTAAAAAATCGATTCAAAAATTCATTAAGATTCCTAACACGGATAAATATCTGGCTTTTAACTAGATTGGCATGGGAAAAAATATGCAATTGCATATTTTTGGTTTCCCCGGTTATAAGTGTTAAGCTAAGAAAAATATCGCTAACTAATGCGATTGATAATAGAATCGAGTGCAGCTCATTGATGGAGAGAAGTCCTCCTTGTTCCACTTATGATATCGCGGGCATTATGTATCTACATACACTGGTGACCAGCAATTTAGGCACAACAAGTGTTCGTGACATGAATCCAAGTTAATTTTTTAGGCTCGAATGGTAAAAAGAATGTCAGACGTCAATCAGACCAACAACATACCACTCTTTATACTTCTAAATACTTTTGCAAAGGATTTTTAAATAGTCATGTCAGTACACAAACATCTAATTTACACGATGATTTTCCACGCACGCATTTATTGCATGCATTCTTTGTTTGTATGAGTGTGGCGTAGAGAAGAAAGAGGAGTAAAAAAGCACGATTTCTATTTTTCGTGCATGTTTTCGCATCCTCTCTACGTTTATTTTCGTATTTGCCATTGTGCCTTGTATTATTATTGTACTCTTAAACAATTATAGTTACACAATCAACACTGCAAGCAAAAAAGGCATGCCTCACAAATTATGGTCTAAATGCAGTTGATTTTTAGAAGCATATCTTAAAGAGAATTTTAAAAAAAGGTATACTTTTGAAGTCATCCTGTAAATTGAGTGAAAGACTTAATAAAATAACTAAATAAATATGTGTGTGATAATAATAATAACATCAATCTATCGAGATAGCCTTTGAACATACTTATATCTTTGAATAGAATAAAATCTTGCATAGGCTGTTTAGACATTAAAACTTTCCAAAAACTTTTTTAGTAAAAAAAATGCATTTTAAATTATTTTTTGTTTTTAACTTTAAATTATCACTAATATGATATCTATTTAGGTATATTCAGGTAATACAAACATTCATCTTACAGTACTTGCTATCTTATTTATGAGGTTAATTTTAGTTTAATCTACTCAATTATTATTATGCTTTTTTCTGCGAGTGCTTCAAAGATTTAAGAATTTAAATACAACAATTAAAATCGTCCTGTTTAATATAAAAGAAAAAATAAATAAACAGACTTCAACTGATTTTAAGTCAATTCTGTTTTTGACAACGTTTTCACTGTTTTGAATTTTTTCATTTCCATTTTCATTTTTTCGCTTGTCAAACTTTATCGTTCGAAAGAAAAAATATTTTTAATTCTTTTTTTTTTTTTCAGACGTTATCATGACAATTCTTGGTTGCAATATTTTTTTATATAATTTTGTTTTGCAACAACTAAATACAAGTATTTGCTTATGATTTTTTAACTTCCATTCTATTGCTCACCATAGTCATTCTTTAATAAATTTTTACTTTCTCTATTGACCAAAAAAAAAAAGAAGGAAAAAGTAATAGAATGTATTCGAGAATATATTTCGATGTTTATTTTAAATCAATTATACGATTTTTTTTTATTTTACACCCGAGGTACGCTACTGTTTGGACATTTTTGGTAAGGAATATGTAAAAAGTTGTGGCATAACAGATTAAGTTATGGAACAAGCAAAAATGCATTTGATATTTAAAATATTTTTTTGAAGCTTTTTAAATCATCAGCATTTCAGATTCTATGGATTAGTATTTTTTGAAATTTTTTTTTTTTTTTAAATGTAAGATTTTTTACCATTTACTTACAAATTAATCTTAGTTTCGTCTGACCATAACCTGTTGTTCTTACTATTACGGTGCAGGTGTTGTTTTCGTTTGGTGAGAAAAGATACATTTCAAGGATTCTTATCCATAAGTCTAGCCTCCACAATTTTTTTCTGTTTCTTATTGGCGACTTAAAACATGAGCAATAAGTTCATTCTTCTGTCTATTTGATGACTTGTAAGGATTAATCTTTGAGGTACGAATTCAAAGTATATCAAAACCTACAGTTGTTCCACGCTTTCTTCCAGTTTTCTTTAATTGAAATGCGTTAAATACTTTAGTTTTGAAGTTTTTCATGGTCTGAATGATTTTACAAAAAGAAAAGTGTCACTATTATTTGTTTCAACACTTCTATTATCTGAAGTGTCATTCGTTTAGTGAAAGGTTTGCATTCTCAATATGAATCATTTAACAACTGCAGAACGCATACAAATAGATAAAACTTTTTCTACAAAAGTGATGTTTTAATCGTGATCACTTGTCGTACATTGCCGGTGGACTACGGACCTATTGTGCAAGGAAGTGTGGAAGTTTATAAAGAAATTTGAGGAGATAAGAAACGTTATAGATCTAGTCAGGCCTATTCATCATTGGAATGTACGCACTGCCAAAATATGCTTCTGTTAGTAAAAGTTTTGCAGATAATTTGAATTTGTCGATTCCAAGGCGTTCAGAGCGCTGAGTATAATCTGGACGATACGTGTTTTCAACAGATGGTGCCATGAGCCACATAGCACTACCAATTTTGGCATTACGAAGGCAGTTCGAAATGTTTTTAGCATAGCTAGGAAAAACAAGAGCTAGATCATTAAAATTATTTTATTTTTTGATAATATCTCCTGAAACTTCAATAGGCTTAATTCAACGTTTTCTATCAATGCTATCCCTTGGTTAAAATAATTTTCCTGAAGCTCCTCAAAATAATTGCATGCAGCTGCCATTGCATCTTCATTCGAGGTAGATTTCCGGAGAAGAAGAAGGGTGTTCAAGCAATTCGTACTTCAATGCGTTGATGTTCGCCATTGTTAAAACACTCGTGGGATGGTGCGTTGTCTTGACCAAAAATTAATTTTGCGTGTTGTAAACCACCTCGTTTTTTTCGAATTTTCAAATTTATTTGATCAAAGCGATTAAAATAATAATCCGAATTTATTGTTTTACCTTTTCGATGATAGTCATTTCGTATGGACCCGGCTTAATTCTCAATAAGCTTATTTAAGAATTTACAGATTTTTTCGGTGTTACCACAATAGTATATTGCTGTTTCAATCCAAGTTTCCCATCCAGTGAAGCGTGGTGCAGATGGTTTATTTAAATTCGGAAACATGATTTGCAGCAAATATTTATCAAAAGGGGCCTTTAATTAATAAAATATGGACATATATGTGTACGTTTTTCAGAATAACACAAGCTTTGCAACTTTAAGAAATACTGCTTTACAATTCTCAATTAGTGAATTTACATCTTCAAGATGTAAGCGAATAAAATCTGCTAATCTATGTAATCTATGTAACATGTAACATCTGTGTAAATAGTATTTTAAGCGTGCAAACTACAGCAACCATATATGGTGCTGCGACCAGTGTTACCGTTTTGGTTATTATTAAACAAAATTGGTTATTCTTCTTTGCGATATGTAGATGTTTATTTGTTTCGATTTTGGTTACTTTTTTCTCAAAGTAGATAATGATACAGATAATAATTTCTTTTAACGATCGAAACAAATGATAGTCGAATGGGTCCAATTGCCCCAATAGATCTATTTTTTATCGCCAGTAATGAATGGATGCCGCAAGAACTTTTTTATAAATTTCGGCCTTCAACGTCTTTCGGAATATACTCGTGCGGTACTCTATTCCATTGCTTTATGCTTGAGTAGCTTTTTGAGTTTGAAAATAATCTTCATAGAATAATGCCTTCAATTCATCATCTCCGAACATTTTTGTCTGACCTGGGCGGTCATCCTTTTTCACGTCAAAATCATCACTTCTGAACTGCATAAATAATCTCTCGTTCGTTGAGATCGGGTGACATATTCAGGATAAGCTTTGGTAAGCACTCAAAGCAAAAATACTTCATTGCTTATACAGACAGACATATTTCAATTTTTTCTATTGTTTCGTGTAAGAAATGAGAAAAAATGTTAAAATCTCATCACAAGCAAACGTCATCATATGAGAGAACGATATTTTCTAGTGTGCAAAGTTTGTTAATATATAGTTAAAATTTTCAGCACAAATAGGATAATACTGCTATAAAATCCATATAAAATCCATATATAAAATGATCTTTTTAATGTTTTGTGTATTAAAATTAGGCATTAGAATTGTGGTTATTTTTTGGTTACTTTTTTATAAAAATTTGGTTACAAAAAGTTTGAAGTTGTGGCAACGCTGGCTGCGACAGTTAATATAGCAATATGTTGTTATGTTCAATACCATTTTGACACAATGATTTTAATAAATACATTAAAACAATTTGCAAAAAAAAAAACAGTTACTACCATTTGGTCACAATATTTGTAAAGAATTTGTGAGCAAGATTTAAGAGACAAGAAATTTTTTTTCTTCTTTTAACAGACCAAATACAAAATTGGCAACCAATGATACCCAAATGACTTTATTTTCGGCTTTTTTTTTATAGTTCCCTAACATAATATTTATATATTGTTGTCACATTTATATACCGGATTTTTGCACAAATCCAAAAATACGGATTCAAATATGTGGTTAAATTCGGTTTATGTTTCAACGTATTGAAATGTTGTCTGACATTATATCTATAATTTAGGCTTCTTAAGCGAAGAATCGCATAATATTCAAAACAATATGATGAGTCTGCTTTTAAAATTTTGGGTCACTTTTTACCTTTCGAAAATTGCAATCTAGGCTTTTTAATAAAATTTTAAAGCAAAGAACAAATATAATTTGAAATACTATGTAAAAATGTTTTTCCCGGTACTACTGGTACGTTACTTCAAAAGATTACCAGATTTTGTAAAGTAATTAGCAAAATAATATATAAAATACAACAGGATTCTTCAAATGTATATGGATTTTATTTCGGTATATAACAGGGTACAAAAAGTATATTCTGTTACACGATGCTAACATACAATGTAGCAGTAATTCTACAACAGCAAAACACTGAAATATTTTGATATTTTTAAAGACCAAAGTTTACTATCTCATTGCTTGTTCTATGTTTTCTATTAAATATGTATACACCCAGTTTAATCAAAACAAAAATAATTATTTCTTTAAGAGAACTCAAAACGAATTGAGCAAAACATGATTATTTAAAAAAAATATTAAGTCTCAAGTGTCACGGCATAGCTAAAATTGAGTCTTTTTTATTTTGTTCTTATTTCATTGATGCAAGTACCTGTCGATTTATGTCAATATTATTAGCTTTCGAGTCACAAATAATTTTGATTTTTATCTGTGGGCCAACGCAGTGTGTGCTGTCGTATTGCTTGAGAAATTTCCTGATTTGGAGATGTCTGCGCGGTTAATCTTCTAATGTTAGAGCATTTGAAAACCAACATTATCAAGTTAACTCCGAGATACCGAACAAAATTTGCGAAAATTTGGTCAAGAACTAACTCTTAGCATAATGAAGTAAAACGTTTGTCGCTCTTTTGCTAATATGTATTAAAAATAAAATATTTGTGAAGTATAACTAACGTAGGGTGTAAAATATTTTAAAAATTCCTATGACCATTTTCAAATCTTCAATTTTTCCAGTTTTTTTTTTTCAATTTTTAATTTTTTTTTAATAATTTTTGTTTGCATTGTTATCTTTTGAGGTTTTCAAATATTTCTGAATATTTTTTGCGGTTTTGTCTGTTTTTCATATTTTTGGTATTTTCTATCGTACCTTGCGTTCTGTTCTTTTGCAAACGATGTGAACAAAAAACACTGAAAACATTGTACAAAAACAAAAATAAAAAAAAAATATTTTGTAGTATTATTATACATCTATTTTTTTCCAACTGATGAGTTTTGTCTGATTGTCTGGGATTCCAAATGGTATAAAAAAATAATAACAAATACTATTTAAACGATAGATTTTTATATATTTTTTATTTTTGTTGTTGCTGTAGTTTAACATTGTTTTTTAAGGGAAGCATGACAATATTTTTAAATTCTTTTTTCCTTCTATTACTCTTGGCCAAACGAAAAAGTAGGGAAAAACGTATTTTTCCATTGTGGCCACTTAATGTTATATTGAGACAGAATTGTGGTTCTCGTTATGCAAAATGTAAATATTTTTTTATTTTTATCTTTAATACTTTTTTGTTTCCCGAAATTCGTTTAAAAATGTATATTTCGTAGACAAAACTCACTTTATGACATTGTCGCAGCTATAAATTCATATTGTTTTTACTCAAATGATTTTAACAATGAAAAACATCAGCAATATTCAATGAACATTTTTTTTTTTGGAAATGTAATATTTTCTAAACATTTGTTAGGAATGGATGTAAAATTGTTTTTATAGTTTATTTTATTTTTTCAAGCTGAAAAGGGCTACGGACTGTACTGTCGAATAAAATATTAGTAAATTAAAAATTTTACACAAATTTGTGAAATTAATAAAATAGTCAAAAAGGGTACATTACTTGTAAAATGCTTGCATAACCAAAATTGAAGAATATAAATATTGGGTACTCGTTTAAGTTCAGTTGCAAATTGTCGGTAGATGGTTCTAAAATGTATTATCTCTGGTAATATAAATTTCATCACGTAGTTTCGCTTGAAATGTGACATTTTAAGTTTCGCTTTGTTGAAGAACATGACAAAAAAGCATTCTTCTTTAAAAAGTTATTTACGTTTAAAAATGAGTGAAAATTCCGTACATTACCGTCATCTTTTGCTTTTCTATCATAGAAGTTGCTGGAAAACTTTGTGAAGTTTACGGATGTGTTGCTGTAACTAAAAAGACAGCAGTAAGAAGGTTTCCTCGTTTTCTGTCTGATCATTTAGATGTTATAGATGCACCAATCGCTAAAATTCGATTACATTAAATAAAGAAATTGAGACATAAGCAACCTGATTAGCGATTGATTCTGATCTCTACAGTCAACAATTAAACGGATAGAATTGATCAACAGTAAAGGTGTTTTGTTCAATCAAAACAGCGCTAGATCACACATCTTTGATGACACGGCAGAAACTGAGAAAGTTTGACTGAAAAGTTTTGATACATCTGCCATATATCCCAGTCCTTGCATTTTAAGAACATCATTTGTGTCCATCTCTGCAGAAACTTCTTTGTGGTGTAAATATAACTTCCGTAGAGACCTGCAAAATGAAATTAAATCAGTTTTTCGCTCAAAACAACCAGAAGTTCTACAATGTAAGCATTCTGCCATAATGGCTTTACCCCACAACTGACAAAAGTTTTTCAATTAAAACGGTACATATTTAGGGTTATAAAGCGAAATTCTTAATAAGAGGGTGTACAGTTTCTTTTGACGTCGACTGTATATACATTTTAGTACATATCTATTAGACCTTTATTAGTTATATTAGAAAATATTCTCCTTGGCATTGGTATAGCAAGTGTCCTTAGATTGACTTGAATTCTGGCATTATATTGTTGAAATAGAATTCTGTTACGAATTTTTTTTCGAAATAACCCACTAATTCAATGTGTATTTCTGCCTTTGTTTTTTCGTCAGTTAATGTTATGTTTTATTTTTTCCGTAACTCCTCTTAAAAGCAGTTTCAGTTTGTCTTGTTTCAGTTTTTGTAATTATTTTTCGTCTTTCAGTTAAATAGATTTCTAGGCAAGATATGTGTGCTGCCATAAGTCTTGCGATTGCTGTTCATCATAGACTCCTACCCTTATAATACATGGGCTGAAAAGTCCTTGGCCTAACAAAGAAACACTTTTTTCTAGCTTTATTCATCAACGTAACCTCAATCAAGAGCAATGCAATCATTCTAGCGCCTCTCTAACATTCAATACCACTTTTGTGGATCGATTTATCTTTTGCCTATTTTGGCTTCAGTGAGAAATTTCTTACTGGCGAACATTTTTTTGAGGTCTGCGAACAACCAGTAGTCGCTGGGAGCCAAATCTGGTAAATACGGTGGATGTGGTAGCAATTCGAAATTCTATTCATGTAGTTTTGCCATTCTTTTGAAACATCAGCACGTTCTTGTTTTTGGTCAACAGCGAGCAAACTGGCCTTCTGACAGTCAATATAAAGCCAACATGTTATTTTGATATCTTTACGATGTCAGCTAACGCACGCAACTTCACTTTTCGATCATTCAAAACGATTTTGTGGATTTTTTGATGTTTTTTGGTGTTATCGCCCCATTTTGACGTTCTCTACGTTCTGCTACATCGGTGTCTCTACGACCACGTTGGAAGTTAGCAAGCCAATGTTTTATTGTTGTTTATGATAGAGTGCAGTCCCCATTACACCCTTCAAGCCATTGCTCGAACGGTATTTTTTCCCATCAAAAAGCAGTATAGACACAAAACTCGAAATTGTTTTTGATCCGTTGTTCTGAAAATAACAAAAGTAGCGTCACTGTTAGCACAATACCTCACAAATATAATGAAATTTTAACAGCTGTCTTTTAAAGGTTAGCACTAACTGAAAAAGAGTTGAATTCATGTTGAATTTATGTTGAATCTATGTTTTAGGCTCGGGACTTTTCAGCTCATATGTTAGTTTTCCTCAAAATGTGCAATTGCCTGATCCTTCAGATGGTGTTTTGTAGTTGTGGTCTTGTTTTTTCTCTGGCGATAAGAGAGGTAAGGCGGTCAGCATGCTCTTAGGATGGATCTGGAGGAGATTGGCTGAAGCCATCTTATTATTAAAATCCGAAATAGCAAAAAAAAAATGTTTCTTGTCTTCACTGAGATTTGAGCCTGAGCTGCTTGTGTCGTATGCAAGCTGTTAAATCTTTACACCACATCATACACTAAATTATGCTCAGTTTTTCATAATAACAATTGAATGGACCCTTTAACGTAACGCTGTCTTCCTCAAAGTTTATAATTATTCTCCGAGCATTGGGTTCTTAGTGCTAATGCCCAAAAACACTTTTTTCCATCAGATTAGTCGAAATTTTTGCAAAAGTTATGGTAATTAAAAATTTTTTTAAAGTAACTAAAAGTGTCTTAGTAATACTACTCTAACTTGAACTTCTACAATGTATCGCTCATTTACTTCAATAGTGTCATAAGTCAAAAAATACAATTTTTATGAGATCTGTTTGAAATTTTAAATTTCCTATTATTTAGCATTGATATTGGCCTTTATCGTGGTTGGTGTATTTGTTGTCGCATTTCGACATTTTTGTAATAGATTAAAGAAAATTTTTACTTCTTTAAAAGATTAAAGAAAACAAGTAAATTTTTTCTTTAATGTATTACATAATAAATATTACATAATTTTGTAATAGATTAAAGAAAACAAGTAAAATTTTTCTTTAATCTATTACATAAATGTCGAAATGCGACAACAAATACCCCAACCAAGAAAAATGTTACTTCTTGTCTTTAATCTATTACAAAAATGTCGAAATACGACTCGCTAACTACCATAAGAGTAACATAACGCCATAAGCTTGACTCACACGTCAGCAGGCTAAAATTAGAAAACATGTAACATCATAAAATATCGACAAACATGTCGATTATAGACTTTGTAATGCTTTTTCATCAAAGTAATTAAGGTTACTTTTAAATCGTAATAAATTTTCCTTCTCGCCGATAGTGTGTTAATTTTGTACGAATCAGAACTATTTTTGTACACAATATTGATCATAATACCGCGCATATTTTTGTATAGTTAAATAAAAAATCATGCTTATGAGTTATGACGTTATAGAAGATAATGACCCGGTATATATGTATTGAATATGAATGTTCAAAATTGTATATATTAAGTTCCTTTCAATTACAAGGAAAACTTGCCAATTATAGTCTAGAAAACACATTAAAATATCATATACTACCCTTTAAACCCTTATAAATTATATTTAATTCACCCTTTTTTGTAAAAAAAAGTTCCACTGGGAACGATAAATATTATTTTTTCATTTTCATTTAATTTTCTGCTATTTTTATGATACTTAAGCTAATAAAAATGAATATTTTTCGTAATGAATTTTAATTAACCATAAAAATATATAACGGAAGTATTGGCCAATTAAAATAAGTTCAAATCAAATATATGTTGCTTTTTTCCTCCTCTTTATTTTTTATTATGATTTTAATTATTGTTGTTGTATCTTTAAATTTCATTTTATTTTTGTATATCCATTCATATTCCTAGACGTTAAATGCGTTTATAAAGAACATAAATAAAATACAATTCATAGAAATAAATACGGAAAAAAATAAACACGGGCAACGACAGTGACTAGGAACCCACCTTTTATTATGACACTCATAAATCATAAACAGTTTAACACTGAGTGGCTCTTCTCTTCTTCTTTTTCTAGATTATAATGCCAGGAAAAATGACTGACGACGACGACTGGTCGTATGAAACAACAAAATAAAAATTAAAAAAATTAAGGTGAAACAAGTCAGTTTGTGTTACACTCTATACCATAATAGACTCGTACTTTTTGGAGTAATAAGTTTCCTATATGAATTCAGTAACTAATATATGATTGAGCATAGAAGTTGCCTTATTAAACATGATGATGACAAATAAATGATTTTTATAATTTTTATGCGATCTTTCTAATTCGGTTTCTAGAAACTTCTGTAAGTCACGTTTTATCTGTATTTCTAACCACCATTACCTATGCTATAGATGTAGGGTACATGAAAATAAATGTTTATATAAATGAATAAAGAAATAATGGTGATGGCACACCCTCTCTATTTAACAGCACCACGTTGTATCATAATGATGCAAACGTATTCATAAATAACACTTTCACTATAAGCAGCCAATGATGCAACTACCCCTTCCTCTATACACTGTTTCTCGTATAAAGAAGCAACAACAATAAAAAATATATTTATTTTTATATTTCTTGTGCAAAATTATGAATCAAAAATAAATAAAAAAAAAATAAGAGAAGAAAAAACGAATTAAAGAATAAAAACTAATAAACTAATTGCTGTCAAATGAAGAATGTTTCGTTTTAGTTGGAATGACAATGTGCTGTGAAGCAAATGTTGCATGTTTCTTAATAGAAAAAAAGTATGAAATACAAAACGAAAGGGATTACTTGTCTGCTACTTATTTAAAATAATTTCTCCACTTTTTCTCGTTTTTCAAAAAAACGCTAAAACTTTAGATCATAAACTTCAATTTTATATATTTTGTTATTTGATAGATGATTACTTGCGTCTTGCACATCAACATAAAGTTTTGACATTTGATGGGTTGTGTTTTTTCTTTTTTTTTCTTTAATGAAGTTGCGTAATGAAATAACAACAATATTCCGTATTATATATCCATACTTAGCTAATTAAACAGATGAGTCCTGCTGTGCTGCGAAAAGTTGATAGTTGATAGTTGGTTAAAATAGATATAATGAGTTTTAAAATGTGCAGGAATTTGTGTGTTTAAGTACATATGTATGTATGTTGAAATATTAAAAACATAAAATTTATTTTAGAAACTTCTGTAAGTCACGTTTTATCTGTATTTCTAACATTAAATTATTAAGAATAGAGGAGGAAGAATATTTTATTGTAAAAAGTTATATAATATTCAAAATTTGTAATTAAATTAATTATTGTTAACTGTTAAATTGTCATTAAAAAATTCGAATCACATTCAATAACACCTGGTCTACAGCAAAAAAAAAGCCTTTAAATAAAACTATATGGAATATAATGATTTTGATGCGCTTAATATCAATCCGTTTTCAGTTTTTTTCCATCGGGCTGATATTTTTTTTATGGGCGTGGCAAATTATTCGCCCATAAAATGGTAGTTATGTTAATATATTTCATCATAACTTCAGAACGACTTGACAGATTTTAATGTAATTACAACCCAATGTTTAGGAACAAAATTTCCGGTAAATCAACTGAATAAAACTTTTTTGTATGTTCAACAGTTTTGGAGTTATTCGGAACTTAGTTGCGAAAAAAAAAAGAATTTTCGCGCAGGATTAGAGCAATGGAGACACCTATCGCAACATGATAACGGATTTTTTGTGACCGTTCCTCATGATATTGATGTGAACAATGTTTGATTTCAACAGGATGGTGCAACTCGACGCACATCTCATGCCACAATCGATTTATTGCGTCAAACATTTGACGGTCATTTAATTAGCCGAAATGGTGATGTCAGTTGGCCGCCAAGAAGCTGCGTTTTGAAACCGTTGGACTACTTTCTGTACGGCGCCGTTAAAGACAAGTGTTGTGCCGGCAAACCAGAAATAATTGAGTATTTAGAGGCCAACATTCGTGATGCCATACCACCCCATACACTCGAAAAAGTTCTCGAAAATTAGTCCGATCGAATGGGGTACTGTGAGGCCAGCCGCGGCAGCCATTTCTAATCAGAACAATTGTACTTCCCAAAAAAATTAAATTTGTCAAAATTTTAAACCGATTTTGTTTCGTTGCGTTTTTAAACTTAAACTTTTAAATTGCCTACCCTTTACATAAAAATAAATAGGTCTGGTATGTTTGCTTTACTTGCTTGTGACTAGTGGACAGCTAAACGGCTGAACCGATGTTCATAAAATTTTTACAGTATATGCATATAAAGTAAATATTAATTTCTTTGAATGGCAATAGTAGAGATTTCTTAGTCTCAAATAATGAAGTGAAGAATACGCATCATCAGTCAGTACCTGGGCCAGATTGGATAAGCGGGCGTGGCACTTTCTAGTCATACTAAATTTTAGATTTTGTATATGTGGAGAGCGACAACTATTAAGGCTTCGTTATCTATCAACATCAGCCAAAAAGCTGGAAATGCAGAAATCACATTGGATAAAAGTTTTCTATATACGTATACCATATAAAAATGTATGTGTGTTTCATTGGTACATTCTAGTTCCATTGACACAAACAAAGGTAGTTATGTATGACAAAGTCAATGAATGTCACCATTCTAGAGAAAGCTGAAATTAAGTGGCATTGTCCGTCTTGAGTTGACTACATGCTGAAAGTTAGAGACAGTGTTTGTTACGAGTCGACATTTTGAACGATGAAAGATTTTTTGTTGCACCAACCCGTTACGAATAAAGCTCAAATGATTTGCACTGATATTGCCTGTAAGGACTCTCTAATAAACGGATGCTTGCAAGACAAAATCAGTTTCTGTCATCTATGAAATTGTGGACTATTACTTCAAAAAGTCATGATACCAACGAAAATTCAACGTCAGTCGTCGAGGATTTACTATAATTCACTACGACGATCGCCACCGGAGTGCTGTGTTCAAATAATTTGTAAAGCTGTTCGAGATTTTTATTGCAGACATAAATGATCTTCTGAGCGTTCTTCTCAATGAATTATTATTAACTTTTTTATTCACTTTTTAATATTAAGCCATCTGCAATACAAAGAAATCTTTGTTACAAAGAAACACTCGCTTCTATAAGCAGAGGAGTTGGCGAAGATCTTTATAGATTAATATGCTGCCACTCTTAGCATCATGAGCTTTATTAGTACATCATATGAACATATTGCGTAGAGACCCTGGTTCGCATCCATACAAGATTGTGTTTGTTCAAGAATTGATGCAAAATAACCATTGATGCACTTGAAGATGGATTTCAAAAAAATAAAATAAATAATAATAAAATAAAATACAAACTAACCCATTCTTATAACCGGAAAAATTTGATTGGTAATAAAGCTAATTTTTAGTAAAATAGTTATGTCAACAAACAAAAAATTTTCGAATATGGAGTGTTACCAACTATATGAGACACAAATTACTATTTACTGTTAATTATGTATGTTGTTATAGAATACATATAGGGTGTTTTTTAGAGGGTCGTAACTTTGAGTTGGGATCACTGTTTTTTTTTTTTTTTTGACAGACGAACCAACAGCTGTTAGTTGCTTTTCGGCGCGCTCTACAATTGATTTATTCAACGAAGCTTTTGATAGAAAGGTAATTTCAATTGGTAGCCAAGATCGTATGATATAACCCCATTGGATTATATTCTTTGGGTTCTGTAAAGTCACTTGTATACGCGGATAAACCAGAGACAATAGAATATCTGAAAATCAACATTTAAAGAGTAATTGCCGAAATACTGCATATGCTGGGAAAATTTGTGAAAATTGGTTTTCCAGATTACGCCTTGTGCACGCCAGCCATGGCGGCCACATGGCTAAAATCCTATTTAATCATTAATGCCATAAAATCTTCTATCCAATAAAGCCCGTTTCACTGATATTAAAAATATATTTCTTTATTTTTATTATGAAATAAACTTGTGTAACTGTGAAACAAACACCCGATTTTAAATTATTGTAACATCGTTCTGGTAAGAATCTATTTATTGACCTTAAAGATCCTGTGCTTTGACACTTCTTAATTATTTCGTTAGGAAGCGCGTTAAGCCTAAGTATTATGCTAACAACAATGATTCAAAATTGAAGTAGTTCTACGCCAAGTCTATATCGGACGAGTGTTTAAGAGCTTTCGGATTTGACCTAAAAAGCACATACAAGTTAGAGAAATGTATGAAATCTTAATTTGAGTCGATGGAACGATTTATACAATTCAATACTTAAAGATGATTTCATGTAGATGTTGACCGTGGCTACGTCCAAAATGTTCATATGCATACTCTCTCCAATATATAGACTGTTAGAAAGAAATTATATCGGCTGGTATCTGACGAATATATTCTTTAATGTTGGCGTTAAAAGCGTTAAATTTCGCAATCTAGACGGCCAATTGACTGGCTCTAAACGTGAAATGAACTGTTCACCGAACTAGCCTCTCAATAGGGCCATTGTTTCGCGCGCTGTGTGGCATGTGGCATCGAATTTTTGAAACCACATGTCAGCCACGTCCAGCTCTTTCATTGTGAGCAAAAAAAATAAATTGTTATCAGCGCACGGTAGCGCTCGTCAATCACAATAACGTTATTGCCTTCGTTGTCTTTGAAAAAGTACGGTCCAATGATGTACACCAAACAGTGCATTTTTCGCGATGCATTATTAGTTCTTGCAATGCTTTTGGCTGGTATTCAATATTCAATACGGTAATTTTGCTATTTCATGTATCAACGAGAAATAGCGTATCAACCAGAAATGAGCTTCGTCGCTGAACACAATTCCCCGATAAAAAGCTTAACTTTGATGATAAAATTTAATAATCTGCAAGACAGTAACTACAGTGTTGCCGATACTTGCATACCATCTACGTAGCTGGGTTTGTTGCTAAACTTTTAACTCAATATGATTTTAAAATATGTGGCAAGCCAAATAGATCTTCCGTTGGACTGTAAAGTACATCTTAAGTCTTCATTATTCAGCCATTATATTTTTTAAGTAAATTTATTACATGACATCAGCCATAGAGTAGGAGGTCCATACTTGTGCAAAAACTCACTGCGCCTGCCTGGCCTAAGAGCAACTACTCCAAGTCCTTGGAGTCGGGACATTCAGTTATAAAAGAGAAGTACAATTAATTCTTGCACCATTACTTGCACCATTGTGCTTGTAATAGTCTAAAAAGTATTTTGCAAGTTGCAGACCTTTAAAGGCTCTTATCACTCCTACGCGTTAATATAATAGTTTTTTAGTTCGATCAAAATTAATCGTCAAAAAAAAAAATTGCATTCTGTTATAAGCAAATTATGAATATGATCTGTATTGCATATTTAATCCAATATTTTCTATCAAATAATATCTTCGAAAATTGTATTAAACCTTTAAAACAAAATTTGTAAACTGCTCTACTTGTTTTAATATAAGTCTTACAAGTTAAAAAATGTTTACCAACGAAAATTGTTTTAAAAAACTTAATTTTTATTGTACATGTAAAAGAAATAAAATTTATGTTTTAAAATTTAATTTGTTATAAAATCATTATGAAAAATTATACAAAGTTTTGTTTTCGAATAATTTAAAATAATTGTCTTAAATAAATAAATGACAATAAATTGTGACCTACTCATTTAGTTTATTACCCTTCGTTGTCGTCGTTGTAGTATGCAACCAGTCTGGGGAATATAATTTTTCTACTCTCTTATCAAATAATGAATAGAATGTAGCCACACTTACACATGCACATTCCGAAACAGATTCCTACATTCATTTTATATGTACGATTGTATGTGTAAGTTTCCGCTTCATATACTCATACAAATAATATACAAATACAAGTGTGTGTGTATGTGCGTATGTAGATTATGTGTGACATTAGTAAATGATGACATTGTTGAAGAATTGCCCCTTGAAATGTCAACTGCCTGCAGGTTAGATTTTTACAACGAATAATTGTACGAATATATTTTTATGAGATATTACACTCAACAACTGTCATCATCATCATCATCATCATCATCATCATCATAATCATATACTTTGTCCTAGTCATCGTCATCATCATTGTTATCATTATTATTGTTATTATACCATAGTTATCTATGTTGTCGTCTAAGTCGTCAACATCATTATCATCATCTGCAATAACTACAAAATCATTATGGCCAATGTCATTGTTGTCAACATCTTCTCGTTCTATTCGTCCCAGTCAACAACAGTTTTAGCCTCAGAGTCATAGTCATCAACAACAGCTAAAAAATTGCAAACAAAAAAACTAATTTTTTTATAAGCTTTGTAAACTTGAGTAAAAATAAAATCAGTAATAATACCCTACTTGAAACCCGCCAGGGAATGATGAAGAGGGACCTTAAAAAAATCAGATTTAAAAAGCTTGATACAATTTTGGACAATAAGTTGAACCGCCTTTGAAAAAACTACACTGTACGAGTAGTAGAAATTTCAATAATCTTTTGAATTTTTCTTATATATTTTGCAATTGTATAGTCATAGATGTGTGCCGCTGTGGTATGATAGGTAAGACACCCGGTTCAATACCAGACCAGACCATCTAACAATTTTTGGCCGTATCACTTCATAACATTGCTAGCAACTGTTTATAAATATTTATGATATAAAAGACTTCTCTAATGCATCTGCCGTACAGATTCGGCGTTAAACTGTAGGTCCCTTTCAATGTGCCTAAGAATAGATTTGGGTGCAGCTCAATGATTGAGAGAAGTCTCCTTTGTTCCACTTTGGATGTCGCTGGAATTATGTACGTAAGTATTGTCAAACTTTTGATTTGAGAAATCAGTTGATCTTAAATCGAGTGATTTTGGGCAACACTGTTTTTGGCAGCCCAACTTATTCATGTAATATGTTACTGTTAAAGCTGTTCAGTTTGATCTATAATTTAACCACGAATCCACTTACAAAAGAAAAACGCTTGCAGATTATTGAATTTTATTATCAACATTCATGCTCGGTTAAGAAAGTGCATCGTGCACTTTTCCATTTTATGGTCAGTTTGGGCGAACTTCTAGGAATCTTGTGACTAAATTTCGCACCACATATACATTATTGGACTTTAAACCACCAAAACGCATACGTAGAGTGCGAACAGAGGAAAATATTGCAGCTGTATCCATCAGTGATAACCGTGAATTATCGATTCGGCGCCGTTCGCAGCAATTGAGCCTCTTTTACTCCATCACGTGGAAATTTATGCGGAAAGATTTGAGTGTAAAACTTTTTAAAATACAGCTGGTGCAAGAACTGAAACCACACGACCTACCATAACGTTTAACGCTTGGTGAATGGGCGCTAGCAAAGTGGGAAGAGGATCTATCTACTGTTTTTATCGGAAAATTTTTTCAGCAACGAAGCAAATTTGCGGTATTTGGCGTGAAAAGCAGCCAGTGAATGGCAAGTGCTACCGCGCAATGATTAAACATTTTTTTTGTGCTCAAAATGGAAGATCTAGACTTAGCTGACATGTGTTTTCAACAAGAAGGTGCCACATGACACATAGCACGCTAAACAATGGCCCAATTGAGAGCAAATCGGGAACAATTTATTTCACGTTTGAGACAGGTCGATTGTGGGGCTATGTTAAGGCTCATATCTATAGGGACAAGCCGTCAACGATTGATCTACTAGAGGCCAATATTGAAGAATTCGGCCGGTATATGTTGAAGAACCATGAAAGGTAAATGAATGAACCATGAACCATTAAGGCAAAAGCCGCGGTCACCATGAAATCATATTTAAACATTGAACCGTACAGATCATTCTATCGACTTAAATAAAGATTTCATACATTTCCGACTTCAAACAAATCCGAAATCTTCTAAAAGATCAACCCTTATAAGCAAAGTATTTTCGCTTATCTCTTTCCCGGTCCGCCGTAAACATGTGATTGATAGTGTAGATAGTGTACATACCTACAGACTACTAGCGAATTGTTCTGCCAATCAATGGCAAAGTAAATGATCAGCAGTCTTCAATTCATGCTCCGTTTGAACACTAAAAGTCAAAATTCCTATTCGAATTTCGCTATGTGGTCATTATGTTATAGACGTAGCTGTTGAGAATTTTTTGAAATTGACAAACTGCTACTAACATCTGTGATTTTTAAGTTGAACGACCCGATAGAACTTTCGTTGATGATGGAACATTATATGTATAACAAGGTAGTCAACTCGCATTATAACTAATTTTTAATAGCGTTCCAAGAAGAACAATTATGTTGACCGAAATGTTTTGAACTCTACGAAATGTAGCATTTACAGATCTACCATTTTTATTAGGGATTTTAAATATTCCAAGGCAATTTTTGAACGAAATTCAATTTATTATAACAAGGCTGCAATGACAGACGTATTAACAACTAAAATGTTTTGTTAAACCAATGTGCCTCTGTTGGAAAATAAAGTTCTTATTGAAAAACCCATTACCAACAACTTGTCCAAAAAAAGCCACAAAATTTTAGCCTAAATCATATTGCCACGGTGTAGGGTATAAATAAAAAGAAACCTTATCACAATGGTTTTTGAACTTAAAACACACACACATACACGCATGTAATACATTCACATTTGTTAACATGTATACATGCAAACAAACTAATCCATGGCGACAAAAAATATATATCATCTATCTCTCTCTAACATATGCAATTATAAACGAATATTTTAGAAGCTGCTTTACCAATAACAAGAACAACAACATTTCATTTTAGATCCTCTTATACTTTAAAAGTTGTACCATTAATAGCAACAAAAACAACTATAATAACAGCAAAATATGGCGACGGAAACAGCTTTTCTAATAATTGCGTTTACACAAGTTCATGCCTTTGTGCGTGGCTCATATCTATGTCTGTATGTATGTATTATGTATCCGTATTACCCTGTTTCCGTATTACTCTTCGTTTCAAGGATTCGTACAAAAAATTCGTGGTTACCGATGTTTGCGGCTTAAGTTTATAGTAGAGATGAGGTCTTTTAACTGCAAATGACTGTTGATGCTAATGTTGTTACTGCTTGCTACCAGTCGGATTTAGGATTTGAGTTTAAAATCATTGTATTTGGCTTTTATTCTGTTGTTGTAATATGTGCCGTCCTTTTTTATTATCGTTTTTAATTCTTTTTATATATATTTTTTTTTTTGCCTCAAATGTCAAACGTTTAAGTCATCAATGTCTTGTATGCACAATGAGCAATGCTTAAAATCTACACTCGTCTTCATTGGTAAGAGCAGGGAGTTTTTGGCATAATATGCCCATCTTACTCCATTTGGTTGTTTTGTGTAATGCTCATAGCAGACAATGTGTTTTTTGTTTGCTGCTCTTCTTGCAACATCATTATCATCTACTTTGTCATCATTATTGTCGCTCTGTAATCTTTCTCTGTCACATTCATATTTTGTCGCCGGTTATATTTCAATATTTAAAGTTTTTTTGTTTCTTTTTAATTCATATGGTTTATGGTTGCTGTACTATGTTAAAAATTAAGGGTATGGTTGTTGAGATATTATATTTGTAACATCAACAAAATCGTTACATTTCTTAGTGCATTGTGCGATCCGGAAACAGGGAAGTATAGCATGTATTTAATTGGATTTGAGGTTTACTTCATATAGTGCCCCAAAAAATGATTGAAATAAAGGGTGGTCCAAACACAAGGCACAATGTGAATTGTAAATATTTAAAACAAACAGTTTTCAGAGAATTATCTTAATATTTTTTATTATGGTGGAAAGATCTATGGCAATTATGTATAAAACAAAATATCGGCCAAATGTTTGCCACCAGTTCGGTGACACACCTCTATCCATCGGTCCATATTTTCAATGACTCTGAGACATAATTGAGTTTCAATGCCGTTAATATGCCGAATTATCTCATTCTGAATCGTTCTTTATATTATTAATGCACACTTTTTCTTCTAAATATTCCCGAAGAAAAAGCCCAAAGCTGTAAAATCACAAGATCGTAGCGTCACGACATGAGATAACACGAACATTGAATTTCTCGCGCACACACACGTTGTCTGTGTGGCAAGTGACACCTTTCCGTTGAAAATATGTATCGTCCATGTCTATATCCTAAATTTCTGGCCACAAGAAGTCCGGTATCATCTTGCGATAGCGAACACCACTCACGATAACTGCTTGGCCGACCTCATTTTCGAAGAAGTACCGCCCGATGACGCCACTAGCCCATAAACCGCACCAAACAGTCATTCTTTGTGGATGCGTCGGCTTTTTAACAATCACTCGAATATTCTCGTTTGCCCAAATCCGCTAACTCTGCTCGTTAACGAATCCACTGAGGTGAAAGTGTGCATCGTCGTAAAGTCATCATTCACTTTTGTCTGTTCAACTAACTGTTCGACGTATTGACGATGCCTGAAGCGATCAGTGGGCTTCAGCTCTTGAGTCTATTGCACCTTGTAAGCGTGTAAATTCAAATTTCTATTCAAAATTCGCATCAGTAATGTTCGTGAGATGTTCAATTGTTAGACACAACGAGTCAAAGTTGACGTCTCTTCTGCCTCACTATCGCGTACAACAACAATGTTTTCCGCAGAACGAACTGGGCGAGCATGCACAGGTGTTTCTACATTCTCCCGATTGTGGACACGTTTGGTCGATTATACTGACCAAAATAATCACGAAATGCACGAAATGGATTTTGATTTGCACGTACATTTTCGTAAAAAGCTTCAAAAATATTAACGCTCTGCTCAATTGTGTACCTCTTTATGGTCGAATTTGTTAAACACTGAAACATTGAATTTTTAAATTATGTTGGGCAAAAATTTGACGTTAAGGTGGACTCGCAATTTCCCTTTTAATGAATGCAGTCCCTAAGAACGTTTGCCTTTTCTTATGTGTCGTTTGAAAAGCTTTTGATAGGCTTTAGCTTTTTTAATAGGCTAGTGAGTAGTTAATAGATACAAAAATAATCTAAATTTTTTGTTGTGTTAAAAAGAGTCGCGCACAAACAATCAAATATAATCGAAAATACTACTTTTCGATACGACCACACTACTCGTCAGATATATTGTCATTTTCATCATAATACAGACCAATGTGATATTGGACCCAGATTGTAGCCGTGAGATATCTCACTAGATAAATCACCAAGTTTATAAAGTGCATATTGCTAGGTTATTACTTATTAAAAACACTTATTAAAAGAGTTCGTAGATTGCAGTTAAAATAAAAATAATTTGTGTTTGACAACAACAATTACTCGACAGATCTTTCTACCTAAAGATCTTCCAACCCGAAAGTAGTCAGAATTAGGTTCGATCACAACCTCTTCAACCAGTGTTTAACCACACTAAGCTCTCTTTACACTGAGATCAAACCAATAATTCGTCGGCTGAGTTAACACCAAATAAACTGACTGCTGTCCGCATCGATGTACCTTATATATGGCTGAGTACACAATATTTTGAAAGCTCTCTAACCTCTTGGTATTTCAGGTAAATTCCTTTTTTTTAATCCTTGTAAAGCAGTTCAATAACAAACAACGTGTTTATTTCAATGCTTAGTATGTTTGCTTGTTGTTGCCGTTTATTTTTATTTACTTCATTTCTGCTTATGTTGTTGTTGTCAGTTTGGGCTATTTGTAAACAAGTGCGTATAGTTGTTTACTTATTTTAGCGATTGATTTTCATAACAATAATAAAGTTATTAATTTTAACAGCTAGGCCGGACATTTGCTTTTTACTGTCATTGCAACTGTTAGAACCATGTTCCGATTATTGATTGCAAATAAGAGCGCAAGATGACAAGCTATTTCTGTATATTTACAAAAATAAAAAATAAAATAAAATAAAATAAAATAAAATAAAAAAAATAAAAAAAAATAAAAATAATAATAATATTTGATACTTGAACATAATTTTAAAAATCGTAATAAAATTACACAAAATCATATGTGTAGCTTAGTCAACTACCGGAAAATGTCATACTGATTAGACCATTTTATTTGCTTTCTTAGCATCCACTATGCCTTGCTTTTTCTTCAATACCTCCCGTATCTATTACTTTCTTTTTAAGTTTAAGATAAATTATGTCTGGTCATGGCCATAGTTTTAAAGCTACAAATTCCTGTTTCATTACTCCTATCTCTTACCCGATTAGCCTTCTGTTGGCTTCATAATGATATCAATTTTTTTTTTCACAATTTTCAAACACTCCTTTCACTCTAACTCTCACTCTGGCTTTCGCTTTCGTATCATTTTCAATTTTCTTTTATCTTCACATACAGAAGAATATGAGTTCTTCTACCAATCTTTGGCATTTTGTTCTAAATGTAAATTTGCTGCCTGCATATTGTTTTTTTCCAACTTTGATTAATGTGCTGGCAAATATGGCCAGATAAAATGAAAAACAAAGAGGCAAAAGAAGGAAAAATTAAAAAAAAGAAACAATAAATGAAATGAAAAAAAAGAAAAACTTAAAAGAGAGAAACGGAAAATTATGCTAAAATAAGCATAAGGCACTAAAGCCTAACAATGAGTTTTGTTATCATCACTAGACAGATTCAAGGTGCACAAATGGACTTACACACAAATATACTGACAATGAGAATAAATGCCTTTTTTATTTATAAATCTGTGTGTGTGTGTGAATGTGAGTGTGTGTTTGTGTGGCTCGTTAATGAAATCTAATTGAAAATACTTGAACTATAAAACAAACGACTGCTCGAATGCCTGCAAATGATGTTATAACCTTGGATTTTATAGTTTAAAATTCAAAATAAGAAACAAAGATTTTTATTTCTATTTAAGAGATAAGTGTTAAAAAGAGAAATGGAAAGAATTTGTATATTTTAAAATAATCAATATTAATGCTCTACAAAAGTGCAATATTGAATGAATGTGTAACTAAAAAAAATTGCTTCCTAAAAAGATCATATCTGAGTACATAATACATTTTTACTCCTTGATAATACCTAAACCTTTCCCAAATAGTCAACTTTAGAGACAACAGGCATCACAGAAACTAAAAACATGCGAACTGCACTCCTTTAATTATTTAATGTCCGAAAAACTTCGATTCAAAATTAACGGTAGATGGCTCTAAAATGCTTTTATTTGGTGTTCGAAAAAGTTTATTTAAAATTGTTAATTAATTAGAAATGGGTGTCTAAAATCATCTTATTAATATTAAGAAAAAGCCTTTTTTGCAGATATTAAAAATATTATTATTTCAGTTTATTACAAAGAGATTCTGGTTAAAAATGTCAAATTATGTGGATCAAATGGCCGCACTACTGGCTCGGCAGGCTCTCAATCTTTTACAAAAATTATCAATAACGTTTTTCAATAGACTGTTATCAATGGTTGATATCTGCACTTGAGCTGTTGTGGAATTATTTGTTGTACACTTTCAATTTCAAAAAACCCCACAAGAAAAATCTTAGTGCCCAATTTACTCCTACCCCAACGAGAAATGTGGTGATTTACGAATTTTTCTTACAAAAGATCCATTATTTTTCTTGCTGTGTGACAAATTACATCATCCTGTTGAAACCATATATTCTCCACATCTAAATCATCAATTTGCAGCCACAAAATGCTTCGGTTCATTTCCCTGTAGCGACTTCTATTGACCATAATCGCATTTCCATTTTCTTTTCGAAAAAATATGGTTCGATGATTCTTCAGGACCACAAACCACACCAAACTGTAACTTTTTGTGGATGTAATGATTATTCTAAGATAACTCTTGGATTCTCCTCAACCCAAATGCGACAATTCGGCTTGTTACCGTAGCCATTGCGCTGGAAATGGGCTTCGTCGGTGAAGATTATTTTGTTAACAAAATTCTCATTTTCTTCTTTTTTTTTGATGGCCCAGGAAAGGAATTGCCGACGTAATGAGTGGTCAACTGGTTTTAATTCTTGGTCTGCTGGATCTTATAAGCCCTTAAATGGAGATCACAATGAAAAATGTTGAATAATGTGAATCGTTTGATATTTAATTGCTGCGAACGATGACGAATGGATTTTTTTGGATCTTCTACAATACTCACAGCTGCTATATTCTAGGTTGAACGACCACTACGTTGATAAATTCTGTTTGTATTATCATTCATCCAGTTTCTTCTAATTTCTCAACCATCAGCTTGATGGCGTGATCTGTTGTAGCATTTTCTCTATCGAATTGCGTTCTCAATTTCCTAATAACATCATGAAAACTTTTGTCATTTTCCAAAAATGTTTTAATAACAAAAACACTTTGATCCTTCGTATAACGTTCCATATTAATTAACCGGAATCTGAAAATAAAATTTTAGAATAAAAATTTTAAGTAGAAAAAAATGGCAGCAAAATTAAAATGGTAAATCAATTTTGGTGACCCTTTATATTGATTGCATCAGACTTGTTTAAAGGCAACACTTTACGCTTCACTTTGTTAGACGACGCTACAAGATCTCATTATTCTGTGAAAAGTTATTTACGTTTAAGAATGATTGAAAATTCGGAATATTATTGCCACGTTGCGGATTGCTGAAATAATGCAGTAACTTAAAAAAACCACAGCGAAATTATTTACTCGTTTCCGATCTGACAATTTTAATGTTAAAAAATAAAACAAAAAATCGCTGAAATCACGAATAAATAAAGAAAGATCGGCACTTAAGCAGCTATGACTTTGCTAAGACGCTAAGCATTCATCACTAAACAATTATCAGCCATTTGAAGAAAGCGAGTACATATGAAAGAAAAGTGAACAATTTAATAAGCCGATTTTCATTTGCCATTCACAGATAAAACGGAATGAAATCGAGCCATTTCTGAAGTAAATTGACAGCGAGCGAGGTAGTACTGTGTGAAGGAAATTCTTCATATAGAGCTTCGACAACCTATCCAAACAATTGATTCTAATCTCTGCATACATTAAATAATAAATAATTCCCGTGACATTTCAAGTGGAGCAAGAGGGACTTTTCGCAATCAATTATTGCAACTGATTCTAGACTTTTTTAAAGGGACCTTAAGTTTAACACCGGCTCCGAACAACAGATGCATTAGTTAGAGAAGTTTTTCATGGCAGTGTTATAAAGTGAAACCGCTGTTAAAAATTGTCAGATAGTCTGGCCTGACATTGAACTTGGTAACGTACCATACCATAGCGACAGGCTATCGTCTCTGTCAACAATTAAGGAGATTGAAGCAAACAATTCATATAAAACGGCTAGAATTGTTCAGCAGAAAATGTGTTTTGTTCCATAATAACAAACAAGATTAGGTCACACACATCGTTAATGACCCGGTAGAAACTAAACTGTAAGAGGTTGGGTAGAAAGTTCGAGTGTATTCTGATCTCGTTGATAAAACCCCATTTCTAACCACTTGCATAGTGAGATCAAAGAGAAAGAAACAAAATTTCCTATAATTCACCGGAATAACATTTTTTGTATTTTCGACAGTTTATTTATAACTTAGTTACGAAAAAAAATTTTATTCGCGCAAAATTAGACCAAATCCAGCAGGCTTGGCTAGATTTCGCACATTGGTGCCGTACAGACAAAAACAATAATGGCTTTTTGGGCAAGTGGCTCCTCCTACGGAAAGACATGGGTCTTTCGTCGAGAATGACACTTTGGATATATACCGCTATAACTCGGCCTATTATCACTTATGGGGCGATAGATTGGTGGAGAAAGGCTGATGTAGGTAGCTACTACCATGAACAAATTAGGCAGGCTATAAAGACTCGCCTTCCTCGATATAACTGGCTCATCTCAAGTACATAGCCCAGACTTAAAGCTCTTAATGGAGTTTCTTACGGGTCACTGTCAGGGTTAGCAAAACCCCGGGTCTTATTAGGTTTTTTGATGGGTTTTTTTTTGGCTTTTATTGGGTTCTATAACTGCTTTCTAATTTCGTTCAGTTAGATAATATTTTTTGTTTGTTAGTACAATTACTTTGTCTTAGTATTCGTTACTGCGTTTGAACCGTGCGTTATTAGAACATCGACCGGAATACAGGGACAAACATGATTAAGCTATTCTTTTGCATGACATCGCTCGGCCTCACGTCGCCAAAGCTGCCAAACAATTGTCAGAAACGACCAAATACCGCACCCGTAGTATCCTCCGAACATTGTTCCCTCGGACTATGGCTGTTTCGATAGATACAATATATTTTAGAATGCCACCGAACCACTTCTTCAAAAGATATATAAAGTCGGCTTCAAAGTTGAATCGCCTTAAAAGAAAAAAGTTTCTTGAACTGGGATTCGGAAATTGGCCCAAAGGAAAACAATTAAGCAGTATTTTCATACATTTTCATTTTGATACATTTGTTTACACATTATCTCTTTTGAGCTAAAAAAGAACCGAATTAATTTGTACTCCCCAATACGTAAATTATACTGATTTTTCCTGTAAATAAACTACAGATGTCTTTAAATAAAAAAAACCCGGTCGAGTTTTTTTTAAATATAGTACCCAATAAAAACCGGGTGGGTTTAATGGGGTTACCCAGTGTGTTGCCAACCCTGGTCACTGTAGACTAACAGCGCATCTGAAGGTGACAGCGATCACAGATGTTAATGTTTGTGGACTGTGCTTACAGGCATCAGTGACAGCGGAACACATATTACGCGAATATGGGGCTGTTGATTGGTTTAAATGGAGGTGGACATAGGGTCTCACTGGTTGACATAGCCATTATTATGGTTTCAGATCTGTTGATGTTCATTCGGAAGGCATCAGATCTGCTGAACAAACTATAGATCGAAAGGGGCACAATAGACCACATCGGTCGCAGTGTCCACAATAGTAACTGGTCAGGGGTAATAATAATATATGGTGGGTCATCTATCGGTTTAAATTTTAACCAGCAGTTATTTAGAATCTGGCAATACTTATGTCATTCTATTCTGTCACAAAAATCAGTATATTATCTCCACTGAACGCAATGAATCGATTTACGCTTGAGCAACGTTGGAATTCATTGGAAATTTATCATCATTTAAAATCATCATTTCGAATGTAGCTCATTTTCAGCTTGATGGGTACGTTAATAAGCCAAATTGCAGTATTTTGGGGCTCAGAAAACCGAAACCAATGCAACCTTACCAGTGACTCTTTGGTGCAGCTTGTGGAGAGGCCCATTTTTCTTTGATAATGAGTACGTCGCAAGCATTACGATCAATGGAGACACCTATCGCACCATGATAGCCGATTGTTTTGTGCCCGCTCTTCATGGTATTGATGTGAACGATGTTTGGTTTTAACAGGATTGTGAAACTTGCCACACATCTCATTCCACAATCGATATATTGCGTCAAACGTTTGATGGCCGTTTAATTAACCGAAATGGTTATGTTAGTTGGCCGCCTAGAAGCTGCGATTTGACACCGTTGGACTATTTTCTGTGGAGCGCCGTTAAATGCAAGTGTTATGCCGACAAACCAGAGAAAATTGAACATTTGAAGGACAACATGCGTCATGCCATTGCCGAGTTACGATCCAATGCACTTGAAAAGTTCTCGAAAATTGGTCTGATCGAATGGGGTACTGTAAGGCCAGCTGCGCCAGCCATATGAGTGAAGTAGTATTTCATTTCTAACCGAAATAATTGTACTTCACAACAAGAAAATAAATTTGGCAAAATTTCAAACCGTTTTTGTTTTATTACATTTTTAAATTTACACTTTTAAATGGCCCAACCTGTAGTTCAAAAACAAACATCTTCTTGGTTCTGTTTATCTTTTACAGATTTTTAATAAAATATTAATCTTGATTTCAATTTCTTTAAAATTTATTTCAAAGCCAAACAACAAGAGTACTTGTGTTGGTATATTTCATTTTTCGAATTACATATTATTTATTTCAATTACTAAAATAATAATAAATTTTTATTCCTGTTGACCAGTCAATTAAATCTCTTTCAATTGTGGACAATTGTGGTACCAAAAGTAAAACTACAAAAGGAAAAATGAACAGAACACACACTGCATGCATCACACAGATTGAAGAAGCCCGATAACAAAATTCATTTATTACTTACCCATTGACTTAAATGTTGTAATTAATATTTCAAAAATACAACTGCAGCATTGGAAAAATTCGAATCGAAAAATTGCAATACTGAACAGATATAATCGACATACTGGTAGTACTTATAAAGAGAAAATTGAAACTGGGTTACAATTATAAAGAAAAGAAGAAGAAATAAAAAGAGAAATAAATTGTAAATTATTTGCACTACAAATGCACATTTCAAAAAGAAATACTTGAAAAGAAGGCATGTGTAGTTGCGGTTAGACAGGAATAAATTCTTTTTCTAAAGTTTATTACTTTAACATTTATATCCTCTGCCTTTGGACAACAGATCGAAGCGTCAGACCTGCAGCCGTAATAAAAGGACTTTCGTGGACATACGAGTACAATATAAATTCAACAAAATCTATTGTATGAATGTGGTAAAATACATATATAGTCATACTCGTATATACTACAAATGCAAACATACATAGGTAAGTGTGTTTGTATGAGGTGTGGAATGCCACTAAATATATTTCCTAACATCCGTTTGACCAACCATCCGTATTGTGTCTGACTACAGGACACTACATTCGTTTTTACCTTCCTGTAAAATGATTTCCTTTTATTTTTTTTTTTTTAGTTTTTGGAATGAACGAAAGGGTCCGAATATGTGTATGTGTATTGTATGTTTGTTTGTTACAGTTAGTCTTGCTGGTAATGCATGTGAATATGCTGCTGTTTATAATAAAATTTCTATTTCTATCATGGCTTCTGTTGCAACCACACTCTCTACCTGAGCTTTTCTATGATGGCCAAGTAAATGTTTCATTACTTTATAGCACCACTAGCCCAGCTTAAACACATGCATTTTTAATGAGTTATTTTCACCTTTTTTCTTTAACACTTATTACACCGTTTCCATTTGTTATTTATAAAAATTTTACTCGCTGTAAACACAAAACTAGCCCACAGACGGAATATAATTTTAGCACATTAATGATTGGAAAACATTTCGGAATCTTTTGCTTTTTTACCTACTAATAAAAAAAGGAAGTAGTGTTACTTCCATACATGTAGATAGTGCGGCGATTATTTATAAAAAAAACTCGGCGATTGAAATATTGTTACGTTTTAACCTTCTTAAAACGTTTTAGTTCATTTAAATTGCGTCAAAATAAAATTAACACCACTATGTTGTTGTTACATTTTATTTACTACACAATAACGTTTATACAGTTAATCTTAACACAACAACTAAATATTCGCTTTACAACACTCTTATATCCGCTCAACCACGTCTTCATCTTATGACAGCAAAACGATAAATAAACTACGTAGGCAAAGCAGTCTCCCTATATACCTAATTGCCTTCAGATAGGAAAGTTCCCGAAATGTTATCATATCCTCTATCCTTTCATTTTAAACATTTAAGATTGTGTTGCCCAAAGAGAGTGGAATTGGCAGTGCTGCCAGATACAAAAATAAGTACGGTATTGACAGGGTGTCACAAAATGTATCTAAATCTCACAATACAGTTTTAAAGGCGCTGATGTGTGTTTTCTTTTTAGGCATTTTTATTTTCGAAACAACACTATAACACTTTTTCAGACAAAATTTAAGCTGTTTTTTCTTAGGAGCAATTTATTTAGTCAGAAATTTTAAAACCTTGTATGCAGGATAACTTAAAAGAGCGTATTTAATATCAAGCTTGCAAATTATGAGTAAATTAATGGGATCAGCTCTAAGAACAACATATACAGAGACTAAAGACATATAGTAAGTGAGAGAAAGTTGAAATAATAGGTGTTTGAAAAATCCCGTTAAAAATTTACCAAAGTGAAACACTTTTTTGCTTCTTATTACTATGGAAATGAGTTTTATTAAACCAAATATGTGCCGATCAATAACATTTTGCCATTTTTGGGGTAAAGGCCACAACTTCTGGGTTTTCTGAGCATAAAACTGATCCAATTGCGTTTTGCAAGGCGTTCTGCAGAGGTAGAAAGAAATGATAATCTGCAAAGTCTAGGCTATAAGGTGAATACATCAACACTTGTCAGTAAAGCTCTCAGTTTCTGCCGGGTCATCAAAGACGTGTTTGTCTGGCGTTGTCATGATGGAACACAAAACCTTTTTAGTTAATCAATTGTGACCGTTTTAGTTGAATTGCTTGCTTCCAACATTTTAATTATAGACCGTCAATCGTATGACTAAGTTGTAAAAGCTCATAATGACACAGCATTACCTTGTTTGTACGTGATCCACTTTTAATCGCCCGTAATCATTCGCTTCAGAAATTTTTACATTTCATACCGTTTTAGCAGTGATTAATTACTGTTTGGTTATGAATGTTTAGTTCACGTTCATCATTTGGTAAACGCCATTTACTTGCCTGATTGCGTGTCGCACTCATAAACCTACGTCTCGTCTACAATAATGATGCTTTTGACGAATGTGGGATCGGATTCAATCTCGAAAATCATGTCTTTTGGGACTTCAACACGGTCTCTTTTTTGCATGAAATTTTCTTTGGGCACCAACTTTGCTGCTAAACGGCGGAAGCCCAAATAATTAACCAAAATGTCTTGGACGTTTCCATAGGCAATTATCAAGTCCTCCGCTATTTCTCTGATGGTTAATTTGCTGTTATTGACCAACATTTCTTTTACTTTATCAATATTTTCGTCGGTTTTCGATGTCGATGGCGTGCCACTGCGTTCACCATCTCCGATTGACTCACGACCAATTTTCAATCGCTCATGCCGCTGGTAAACGACCGTTTTATATAGAGAATCATTGCCGAAACACTTTTCTAACATTTTCAACGTTCGCGCACCATTAAATCCGTTTTTACGCAAAATTTAATACAAGCTTGTTGTTGCATATTTAAATCCTTTTCTAAAATTGTAAAAAATCGCCAACACACACTGGAGATAGATGTTCTACTCTTCGCTACGGAGCTTTTGTAAATTTCAAGCTGTGACGCCAATATTTAGCGAAAATATCAACAACAGATGTACCAACTTAACAAAAAAAGCTCAAATCGAAAGGTTGTGGTCACCATACGGAGGTTATTTCGGGAACTTTTTGATTAAGGTAATTGAAGTTGGAGGCTTAGCCGCGATCAGCATTTATATGAAGTCGTCTTTAAACAGTGAATTCTATAGATCATTCATACATTTCTCTAAGCTTTATGTGTGTTTTTTAAATCAAGTCCGAAAGCTCTTATAAAATCTCCGGATATATATTGTACAGAAAATCTAATCAAATAGAAGAAAGTACTGTTCATATCGTCTGAGTTATTTTCCATTATTCCTTCATATGACTTTAAAAAGCATCCGCTGTTGTTTTTGCTTCTTTCCGTGCTAGTTTATCTACTGGTGCATCATGGCAAGTCACGATTTCATGATTCTTATGGACTCTACTGGAGAGCCATTCTGGTGGTTCTGTCGGATCTTTTTCTTTTGATTCAATATGGGTTACTCTTGGGTAATATTCTACAGTTCGGTGTTAGGCCAGAATATTCTACATATGCTTCTGAGGCACTTGTTGATAATTACCTGAAGCACTGACAGACAGCAGAATTAATTAAGCTCATGAGCTTAAAAATATGGGCGTAGTTTGTTTGGATAAATATGAGCTTCTAGATACTGACTGCAGTCGATCGACTGCCGTTCTCTCTTTATTGAGCCTGTTGTCTACTTCTGTATCTGTTTCAACATCTGTAATAATTGTATTTCCTAGACAGCAGAAGCAATCTTGTAACCTTGTATCATAATGTTTTCTGTGCTAGTATTGTTGTCTTCTGCCGTCCAGTTTTGACTGCATGCGAGAGTAAACAAATCTTTGTGTTGGTGGAAGACACTCCGTGCTATTGCTCTTCGCCTTAAAAGGACTTTACACATTATCTCATGTTTTTTTTTTTCCAGCAGAGTAATTCTTCTCCAGTTGTTACAGTCTTTCAAGGCGCCTTATTTTGGTAAATTTTTTCAAACGTAGGATATAGCTTTTACACCTACCATACTGGTGTAATATTAGGCCGTAGAAATTCAGACTTGGTTGTAAACTCTTAGTATTTCTGCATCTTCACCTGCTATTTTCAATTTACCAATTGCTTCTTTTATCTTATTCACATTACAGCTCGGTAATATGACTCCTAAGAGTATTATTAGTAGACTCCCCTTATTATTTTGATTACGATGCGATTTTTTTTGATTTTTTATTGTTTTCTTCTTTGGAAATGCTGTACAATTCATTCGTTTACATTACGTCGTTATTATTTTCCCCAGTGCACATACACATACTTTGACTTACCAATTCAAACTCAATATGTATGTGTAATAGCGAGTGTGTTTGTGCGTGTTTATGTGTGTGTGTATACATTTTCCAATAGTTTAGTAGATTTTTAATTGAAAACGACGTGGAAAATACTTTAGTGCAACACAAGCATAACTGCAGGTTCTTTTTTGTTTTTTGCTTTACTCTGCCCTACCATTGCAAAACACTCATACATACACGCTTTTTCATACGTGAATCGATTAATACATTTCTATATAGATTTGTTAGGGAAAAGGTATAGAAACGAATGGTAAAAAAATATTCTCAATGCATTTACAATTGCAACCTGAAGCGTTTTATTTTGTTTTTTTTTCAATGTGGATGATCGAATATATGGTTCTGGTGTAACGGAAGTGGAAACTAAGTTATATACGCATACGAACACAGTTATTTATACACATACATACTAAACCAAGTCGATGACTAAGAATACAAATATAAACACTTAAAACGTGTCTGTGTGTGTGTGTGTTTGTGTGATCTCACACAATTGAGCAACAATTAGCTTGGAGAAGGAAGTAATTTCCCGATTTTGTTAGGTCACATAAAACATAAATTTATTAAAAAAAACATAACGACAATTAATATTTAAGAGCAAATTAAATAACCTATACTTACTAATTTCAACTTTATTTAATTTTCCCACCTATTTATTATGAAAGTTTTATACCAAATTTATACTAAAAGCTACCACTAAATAAATTCATACATACAGCGAAATAACCGTTTCAACATACCCAATATTTTTCTTTATTGTTTATACATTTTATATGGACTAATTTCCTAAATTTGTTTGCTGTTTATATATTTTTCCACCGTAGTCCAGATAGAGAAGTTGCAGAGAATCACTTCAATTAAATTCAAGCATTGATACGATTGTAAAAAAAAACTAAAAATATACAAAAAAATATATTCGAAGTGAAATCAGAGCAAACCGAAACAACTTTTATTGCAGTATATTTTAAATAATTGCTGAGAAAGTTAATTAAATTGTTTAAGTATTTTTATTTTGTTTAGTTTTCGTTTACTTCTTTCAAATCAAATAATATTAAAATATTAAATTTAGCAATAAACTGTTAGATACAAACGAAAACATTAGAAAACTAAGGAAGATTAATTACCAACAATTTAAACCAATTTTAATTTAGAATTTCCACTTTGGTACTGTTTTAGGATTTTTAAAAAAGAAATAAATTAAAAATTTATATATGCATTAAAAATAAGTACAAAAATAAGTAATCTTATATACATGTATAAAAATGAATATGTGTTTGTATGTTTGGTTGTTGGTTTGGTTGTTGGTTTGGTTATTTGTTTAAAGGCTATAGGCAGCTAAACGGCTGCACCGATTTTCTTGAAATTCGTACAGTATCTCTCTGTACGTCTGGAAGGATGTATAAGCTACACAAATGTCAAAAATTTTAACTGGCCTGTGCCACGTCGATACAAAGTAAATATTTATTTTTCTATATCTTCAAAATGGTAACAGAAAAAGTCTCTAAATTTGGCCCAAATAGATAGATTCACAGTCACTGCAATTAAGCAGTTAAAAAGTGAGAGGAATTGAACAAGTGGTCGTGGTTCCTGCCATACAAACCAAATATTTATTTAATTATATATCGAAAACGGTTACAGCTAAAGTTTCAGATTTTGGTCATCGTCAATACAAATCATCAGTCAGAAACTAGTAGGACTTGGAAAAGAGGGCATGAAAATAATCGTTGTTCGATCAATCAAAGAATTTTTTGGTCATTATTTGATCGAATAATGAAAATAGCCAATTCCGAGTAACTAATAACTCGAACAGTATGTTTCAATTAATCGAGCAAATTTTCTATGTAAAATTTGGGGTGTAAAATGGCAAATGTTTATGATTATTTAGTTTGGCTTTTATATATTATCTGTTAAAATTGTATTAAAACATGAGACATGTATGAATATTATTCATATTATATTAATTCCCATAACATTCCATGGTGGAGCATGGCGACTTCTCTCGGTCAATGATTTACCGTACTCATAACCAGTTACTAGCTAATGGTATGAGGTATGATAGTATATCCTATTGTGTGTCTTACCTACCATACCACAGCGGCAGAATGTTAAATATCACTTTTTTTATTTTCATCACATACTTTTCGAACTTTCAAGCTTTCAGATCAGCCGTTACTGGTTTGTTAGGCGTTTTAGTTAAAGTTTTTAAAATCAACCTAAATTCCACAAGATTCCCCAATAGCGAGTTTGCAATCAAATCGTGCAATCGATTGTTTAATGTTGAACCTGACCTAAATGTACGAAAACAATCTTCTAGACGCGCTCATCAAAACGATACAAAGTATTGCAAATTTTAATAAATCTAATACAAAAGTTATCAGTATAATAGACAATTTCATGTATATAGAGAAGACAAAGAGAAGATGAAAAAACTTTTTAATGTCATTTTATCGCTATCACCAACATCACAACGTCTGTTTCTGTTCTTTCTCCTCCTCTTTTTCTAATATTTCTTAACGACTTTCTTCTTACTTCCAATCCTATCTACTCTTTCGCAGACAGCAACATTTGTCAAAAATACGCTTTTTTTCATCGTAGGCCGAACCTCTTAGAGATTGTGGCAAAAGGATAAATATTAACGACACACTCACAAGCGACCTGGTGAAAATCTCCAAGTGGAGTCGTGCGAACAGTCTCGATTTTAATGCAAGCAAGACCCAATGTTGTTTTTTAATACTCTGGTGTTGTTTTTTAATACTGGTGGTGTGCTGTCATCTGTGTCAATGGTTAATGTAGATATTGGGAAATCAAATGCTATTGATTTTTTGGGCATGAGAATTCACTGTGGCGTACGTTGGAATGACCACATATTTCAGGTGTCTAAAGAAGCATTCAAGCATTAAGACAGTGGAAGAAATATTTCACCCCATCTCATCTCCTCAATATTAACAAGACCTATAAACGACCCAAAATAGTATACAACTCTCATATATGGGCCTGTGCTTCAAAGTATATTTTGTAGCTTCTCTACCGCGTACAGGAGAGGGCGAAGGTACTTATTAATGACGGTAGATTAGTCAGCTCTATCGATTCGTTAGAGCACCGTTGCGATGTGGTTGTGTCTCATTGTTCTATCGGTACGATAACGGAATGACCGAATAAGGAAACTAATTCGTAATAATCACATATTTTCACGGAGTATTAGTTTTTCTCGTTGAGTGTATCCCTTTGTAGTTGATTGTCCAATTACTCACACAACGCATCATAGAGAGATTTCGTATTTTTGCCGCACCTTTCGTCTGAGGAACGATCTTTCCTCGACAGTTTACCATGCCACTTACGACATAAATAAATTTAATTTGAACATCCATACTATATTCTATGTTCCTTCCCGTAACCTATTTTCCTAGTACCAGAACAATGCATTACATGGGTAGGAGCCATCCACTAAGTGCTGGCCTCAAAAGAAAAAAACCTCGACTCGTTTTTAAATAAAAAAAGCAAAAACCCAATTAAACATGTTTGTTTTTTTCCATTAGATTACATTTTTTGGATAATTTTTTAATTGTTCGAGTTATTCGAGTTATTCGAACAATTTGAAAACTTTACTCGATTAATCGAGCAATTTCAGAAATTTAAATTCAATTAATTTCTTACTTGAGCAAAACTAAAAGTCGAATAATTGGATACTCTAGTAAAGTAGTTCTTAAAATTTGAGCATTTCGCCATTTCAATTTACGTATATGGCCTGGCATAGTTATGTTGAAACATAACATCTCTTCTGTTGGTCGAATTTCAGAATAGAACGTTTGATTCGGTCGTGGCAAAGAAATTTTAATTAAATTTCACGAAAATTTTCAAAACCGAATGAATGAAACTTTACATTTTTAAATTTTTGATATACTATTACGTACACTTAGGGACAAAAGTATTTGTACGAAATTTATATTAGAAAATCTTTAAACATTTAGAAAATATTTGAAAATTTAGAATGATATAATATTTTTAATTAACTTTACTTTTATTAAACCACAAAATAATATTATTTCAACGCGAAAAAAAGAAGCAAATCTCTGAGGGATGGAAGCATTAGAACATTGTATTGTATTTTTAATTATTTTATTATAAAATCAGTACTTTATGGTTGACATGTCATTTTAATCGTAGACTACGCCCTTTTAGGCATTTACAATAATAAATTATTATTATTTTTTTAAATTAGAGGTAATCAATTTTCGGTTTCATCCAAAGTAGGTTGAAGATTATTCTTGGTCCGGTACTTTTTTGTACCATTTTTACGTTTCAAAAGTTCGCAATAGTGTTTGATAAATTCATAAATTGTTAAATTAATCAGATAAAATATATGTTGCCAGATATTGTATGAGCATCAGTGCTTCTTATAAGACCCAAAACTAACGTACTTTTACGTTTTTATGAGATCGTAGATTTAAAATAAATTGTTTGGTTTTTAATTAAAATTCCTTATTTAACACAGTTCTTTGTTCCACTGCACTATGGTTCCAAATCGGTTTTTTTGCATAAGTTAAAAGAGTCATGTCAGAGTTTTTAATGGCCATGGCATATAAAAAAATTTTAGGAAATAGTCAATTGGACCACGCGTACACCCTACGCCCACTGAAAAGGAAGATATTCCAACTGAAATTAATGATTTCTTCGGAGTTTATAGAAATGACACAGAAAATAAAATAGTATCAACGAACTCGAGTTTATCGGATACTGTCCAAGCTTGTCGGATCCTGTCCAGTTGTAGTGGGTTAAATTTGGCGTCTAAAATTACCAGCTTTTTGATTTGTTTAACAATGTACTTAGTACTGTTTAATATTGAGAACCACACCTTGTTGGACTTGTTGAAACCGATCTAATTTGTAACTGTACTTCGATAAATACTTTTTTATATGTAAAAGAAAATTATTAGATAGTCAACATCACCACGGTTAAGTCGAGGTGTGCTGTTAACTTGACGTCCGATTTATTGGTATATAAAATTGGAATCAGATCGCATGGCTGAATTTATTATGATTGTTAAATCGTAATTCTTAATTATTTGAATATTTTAAATTGTGTTCTACATTTTGTTTTTTGTTTTTGTTTTTTTTTTTTTTTTTTTTTGTTTTAGTATTCACAATTTTATTGATTTTTTTAAAAACCTACTTTTTGCGCCTGTTTGTTTTCCAAGCCGAAAGCATTTCGGTACGGTTAATCAAAAATTGTTCTAAAATAAGATGACAATTGTGGAAGTTTGCTGAGAAATGCTGGTAAAGTATGAATATACACACTTTGACGAACACTTCCACAATTTAATTTCCATGCAAGTTCGTGCCCAAACAAAACTTTTGGTCCACGTGACTTATAGGTTATGTTGAAAGTACGAAACTACACAATCACAATATCAAGAATTACGACGACTCAACAAAAATAAAATTCAAAAATATACCATGAAACTATTTACTTTGGGTTATATTTTCCATCTTTTGAATACTTTATAACTTTATTTTTTAAAGTTCGCTCGTTATACAATTGTAACACTGTTTTAACACTTAGTTAAGAGCACGTGTTTAAACATTCAACTTTGAAAGCCTAGCAGACCGGCAGTGTTGCTTACTGGTTTTTTTTTTAATTTGTTTTCTTGATTGCTGGGAGTTTCGCCATTAAGAAAATAAATTAACTTCTAACAATTTAAATTTTTTCTTTTGTTTTTAGTTTTTGCAAAAAAAAAAAAAAAAAACAATTTGGCACCATAGTGCACTGTTCGTAATCTTTTCATGAGCAATAACAATTTCTATTCTTAATTAATCTTTATTACGCGATCGCTGTTGCAATTTAGGTTCGATCGCAAACCTTTTCAATCAAAGATTATCGACACTCAACTCTCTTTACTGAGTGAGCACCAACTAAACCAATTTTTACAGCTTAAGCACGTTCACGATTCACTTCACAAGTTTAATTCTTATAATCTTTCTTTCCACCGAGTTCAAACCATTAAACTCTGCCAAACTTGTTAAACTGAGTTTACACCAATAAACTCTCTTCATGCTGAGTTTACACAAATACTGTGCTTTTTATACCTCTCGCTATTTTAGGTAGTTTTCATTTCTTTTTTTTACTGTCCTTTTAGTTCTTACGAAGCCATTCAGTGTAAACATTTACTACTTTTAGTTCTTATTGTTTTCTTGTTGTTGTTCGTTATTTTACTGGGTGTATTTGGTAGACAAGGGTCACTGTTAGTGTAGAGTTTATTTATCTCTTTTATAATTAAAGTAAATATTATTATTATCTGCATTGAATGTCAAGCAAATTATTCTGCAAACCCAAAAGTGACTAAAAACTCGACCAATTGTGTCCACGAAAACAAAATCCACATAATAGTTTTCATTCCTCGGTTGAACCCAAGACTGTTGTCACATTTGGTCACAATAGAACACAAATTTTGTCATGAAGATTTCTCAATCATGGCTTGCAAAAATGCGGACTTAAAAAACCCTGCCCACTTAAAATTCAGTGCCAAGGCAAAACAGAACTCTAGTAGGTTCCCTTCTTGGACTCATAACCACTTCTGTCCACGATCGGCCGAGTTTGGGCCAAAGCAGCCTGGAAACTTTACAGCCTCCTCTGCCCCTCCATGAGTCTTCCACTCATATTTTTGTTGTAAATAAACTACAAAAAGTTTTAAATAAAAAATCCATCCGGTTTTTTTTAATACGAAAACCCAATAAAACATGGGTGGATTTAATTGGATCACCCATTTGGTTGCCAACCATGGTCTAAAGTGTGTGGGAATATTTCACCGCAAGCCAAGATTGCGAATCGATTCGAAATCATAGATAAAACGTGCTTGCACTACTTTACACCTGAAAGAAAAGAACAGGCAAGACGGTGAACTGAATTAAGAGAATCGTGATCTAGTTAAAAAAAAAAAAAAAAAAATAATAATTTTTTTTTTTACTGTAATTACCGAAAATTTCACTGAGCTGTGGTAAGTTGCACCATCCTGTTGAAACCAAACATCGTTATTATCATTACCATGAAGATAGAGCACACAAAAATCGGTTATTATGGTGCGATAGGTGTCTCCATTGATCGTAATGTGCCGTCCTCATCTTCAAAAAATAGGGGCGAATGGCAACTCTCCTCCACAATCCGAATCAAACATAATGGGTGCATTGGCTTCTGTAAGACCACGTTTGGCTTATTAACGTAATCATCAAGATGAAAATGAGATTCAACCGAATATATGATTTTTTTGGCGAAATCTACAACATCGTGCAGTTTCTAGCGAAACGAAAACGAAGCGAGTGGTCATGTGGCTTCAACTCTTGAACCAATTTAACTTTATAACGTGTCATACCGTAATCTTTTCGCAAAATTCGGCGCAAACTGGTACGTGAAATGTTCAATTATTGAGAACGATGACGAGTTGATGATGATAGAGTCTCCGCACACTCTTAGCAACAGCTTCGATATTTTCGGGTATATGCACTGTACGAACACGCTTACGTCTTCGCGCATCAACAATGAAACAAGTTTCACGAACTTTAGCAATAAACTTGCGTATACCAGGCACTGTTGGTCCTTCTCTGTGATCAAATTTTCTACGACATTTTCGTGCAAATTTCGACCAATTATCTTTGTTTTGGAAATAAATTTCCAATAAATTCCAACGTTGCTCAAGCGGAGATAATATGCTGAATTTTGTGACAGAATAGAATGGCATAGTATTGCCAGATTCGAAATAACCACTGGTTCAAATTTAAAGCGATTGATGACCCACCCTATACTTCTAATTATCTTTTAGTTTAAATAGTTCTTTTAAAAGTGTATATACACTATTGAACAAAATAAAGTGCAAAATAACTTTGTTATATTTAATCAGAGAAAAAAGAGTCTAAATCAATATTTTTGTTAAAAAATTAACTGAATTTCTTAATTTTGTTTAATTTTAATTTTCTTCTGTCACTCCAGCCTATTGGCTTTCCACAAAGCATCTTTGTTTGAGTTTCTTTATTCAATTTGATATTTTCAAGCTAAGTAGATGATTAATCTGCTTTTTTTGTGTAGTGGTGAAGATCCTCGCTAATTGGTGGTGATCTTTACTTTAGCATTTTAATTTTTTCCCAGTAGGTGGCGTGTTTTTCCTGAGCATTCGTCTGATGTTTGTCATCATCGCCATTCATGCGGGAAGGTCAGGGAGCTTTTTTCTTTATTTTTTTTTTTTTTTTTAGATAGAGTTGTCTGCAGGGAAGAAGTTGAATCCTTTTTTATTATTAAACATTCGAAACCACAATTAATTTTTTTCTTCGTCATGTCCTCTGCTGGGGCTCGAACCTGGGTCGTTTGTGTTGTTATGCCTGCGCTCTAACCACTACACCTTGCCACCCATTACATTTAAATATAAACAACATAAAAACTTATATATTTTATTTATACTTTTGTAGAATAACAACACAAATTAAAATACTCCTTGGCTACGGCTTTATAATAATCAGTACATCAGTACTTAGTAGCTCCCCCTTATTAACTATGACCTCTGAAAGCCTTCCTCAGACATTTCCACTGGACATAATAAAGAAGTCGTTGCCTAAAACTTTTTGGAATCAGTGTAAAACATATCAGGAGTAAAGACAGTCTTCTAGCTCCTCAGGTTTATAAAATCAAATTAAATTTAAAAAATGTGTCAAGACTGTAAAGCGTAAAGATGATCGCATAATAATCCTAACCAAAAAAAAAGAAGAACTATTTTCTTCTTCAAGAGAGATTAAGCAAGAATTAAATTTAAGTGTTTTATCACATACTACACGGAGAAGGCTTAGTCAGAGCAGTATATTGAAATCGACTGATTTGGTCAGACGCGTCGAAATATTAACCAAAACAATGCAAAACAGGTAAAAGAGACTGACAAAAACTTAAATCTGTCTACATTGCATATACGAGTAGACTAAAATATGGTGGTGGAAGTCTCGTGGTGTGGGGTAGCTTTTCTTTCCCTGGAGTGGCTTGAATAGTCATGAGCATTGTGTTAACAGTTTTGCTATGGTAATGGGCTTGGGGTACTTTATCTTTAAACAAGATAATGATCCCAAACACACCAGCAGGATCGCAGAGAACTATTTTTTAATGAAACTATACCGAAATACTGGAATAGCTGGCTCAGAGCACCAATCTAATCTCAATGGAAGACCTGTGAACCATACTAGATGACAAAATTCCAATGTAATATCGGACTAACATTAAACATTTTTGAAGTATACTTATAAGACTTTGTGATGTCATGGCTAATAAGGGAAGAGCTACTAAGTTCTGATTATTATAGTATCCCTTTATATTTCTGCGGTCCTCATCCAATAACTTGCATTTGCACTTTTTTTGTCCAACCATTTTCAAGGAACATTTTAATTTATGTTGTTTTACTGAAAAAGTTTAATTAAAACAGAAGTTTTTATGTTTTTATGTTTTTTATATTGTTTTTTATATGTTTTTTATATTATGTTTTTTATATTGTTTTTTATATTGTAAACGATAATATTGATTTTAACAATAATATTGAGTTTAACATTTTTTCCTCTAAACGACAAAAAAGGTATTTGGCACTTTATTTTATCCAGCAGTTTATTTTCTACTTATATTTGAATAGCTTTGCTTTCGTATAAAGGTTTTTCTCCTATTTTTACCTATAAAATTTATTGTACTACATACCATTCAATATAGTAACCAAAATTATAGTCAATTTCTTAAGAACCTATATCTTAATTGTTATCGATAAGATCTCATATAATATCTCATATAAATAAACACTTAAAATTAAAGATAATTAAAAAACTAAACTAATAAACCCATCGTACCCCATCATCCTATTCAAAACATTATTTTTGGGCCACACCAGATTCGTCTTAAAATTACTAATTGTTCTTTGACTGATTTGTTTACAATGGTTTTTTCAATTTAATTTTTTATTGATTTTTTTCGAACAGATTTAATTTTTCAATCTTTTAGATTTATAGACACTCATATTTAATTTAATTACATTTATTTCTTATTCAATTAAAACCAATTTAAATTTGTATAAATTTTTTCAAGCAAAAAAAAAACCGAAGTTTTTTAAAATCCATTTAAAATTTATAGAAAAATTAATGGAAAACAATTTATAAACAGAATACAAGTTACTTCGAGAAAAACTTCATAGCCAGCAAACAATTTACAATGTGGTTTATATTCAATATTGATTCAACTTGAAAACATACAAACAAAAACATCAAAAAAATATATCAGACCTTATAAGGTTGAAAGCAAGAAAAAAACAGCCACCAAATAACAACGAACAAAAGTAACTCAATTAACTTGTCCAGTATTTATAGAAATTATGAAATAAGTGTGGTGGTTAAGTCTTTCCCTTTCCAGATCTCTCAGAAATTCTTGAAATTACAAACCTGGCTATAACTGCCACATATATAAACGGGATGTGGGGTTATAGCCAGGTTAAGAAGAACTTGTAAGACTACTACAACGGTTATTTTTTTCTATGCAAAAGCCCTACTACAATAGAAGTCGAGCGCAGTAAGTACAATTTCTATAAGTATAGACACTACAAATGACCAATACCACCATCAGTACTTGTATACTTGTATACTTCGCTTGCTGCTGCTGCCGTACTATGTAAAAGTGTTCTATTAGTCATTAATTTTGATTACGTTAACTAATTAATTGACTTTGGTGTGTAATAACCAAACACTACAACTATTGCCAATGCCACTACCATGGCCAATATTATTATGAAAAATAAAAGGGTGCATAGAATAACGATTACAATAGCAACAACTTTAGTATATGAAGAGAAAGTAATGGTCGTTTATAAAATATAAAACGTTAAGTTTAGTTATCGAAACGAACAAGTTAAAGTTCTTATCATAGTCATACAGTTGGTGTCAGCTAGAGGCGAAATAATAAATTTTTCATTCTGATAGTAGACCATAGTTATTGATTCATTAAACTGTCAAGCAGTTTAATTATTTGGGTGGCAAATATTTGTTAATAAATAAATTCATATATCTAAGTAGAGTTACCCTTTCCGCGTTGCTGAGAGCATTTGTTTTGTATGTTGTATTAATAAAATGCATTCCTCATAAAAAAAAATTTAAAGGAATGCTTTAAAATGATTGTCTGTATTGACTACCAAGTCATATAGACTAAGTTTAGAAACTGCCATTCTAACCGGTCTCTAGATATACAAAAATTAATATTTACTTTGTATTGAAGGTGCCACACCCATTCACTTTGTTCAATTTTCTCTATATTTCATATTTAACTACAAAGTTATTTAGACCAAATTCGGAACCTTCCACTATTATCGTTCCAAAGATATACAAAAATCGATATTTGCTTTGTATACAATACGCCCAATATATATACAATTACGCCCACGTTATGAGTGATGAATTATATTCAGAAAAAAGTTATTTGGATCAAATTCAGAAACTTCCATTCTCTAGATCAGCGACACCCATCCATATTGTTCAGATTACGAAGTTTTTGGGCTGTTTTTTTATTCTCTTCGTGAATATTAGTTAGTTATTTGCACCAATGATCATCAAATGAAAGCTACATATATTATTAGATAAGCTTTAGCAAAAAAATGTCGCCCTTATGAAGATGGAAATTTTTGCATTTATTTAGAAAAGTAGGGACAAAAATGGGGAATATTATAAATGCCTTTATCTCGTGAAACAGTAGCACGCTGGAGGGATGATAGGGCTATTTATGCAATGGGAAACGACAGAACGTATAAACAATGCTAAGTACTAGTCCGTGTGTTTTGATGAAAGTGTAGACATATCCGATACTAGTCAAATGATTATTTGCTTAAGAAAGGTTGATAACTTTTTTTACTCGTTTGAGGAGATATTAAAAGTCGAGTTCTTTTATGGAAGTATCACTGGCTCAGCTATTTATGACAGTACTTTATTAAACAGCTAATTAAATATGTAAATCGGCTTTGTTTGTGCAAAATATTTTAACCTACGACAGTAAGTACTCACTTTAAAAAATCTAGACACGGATTTGTTCACACTTTCATATAAACACACGCAAAAGTATTTAGCATCTTAATCCGCCTTTTAGTATCCCATTGCATATACTTACATATTATTCGTTTGGCAGATGTACATATTATTTTTTAAAATATTTTTATTTATAATGCAAAAAAAGTCTTTTTAGAAACAATATATCGAAAAACTTAATTCTCTTTCAGTGTTGTTCTCTCATTTTGAGTATGGACCACTTTTTGAGCGTACTGCTCTAGATATACAAAAATCAATATTTAATTTGTATGAGAGATGCCAAGCCCACTTATTCAATTTCGCCCATACTTCGACTGCTGATGCGGATTGACTATGAAGTTATTTAGACCAAAGTCGGAACCTTTCACTATTACCATTCCAAAGATATACAATATATATAGTTTGTACCGCCTACTTTTTGGTTGATGTTTTGTACTGACCAAACTCTTACTATTACCGTTTTGAAGATATAGACATATAAATACAAATTTTATATGAGCGTGCACCACCCATTTGAATCAAAGCGATCAGTGAAAGTACACCTTTCCAACGCACGTATTACCCTGTAAATCGGTTAAGTGGATCTCGAGTTATAAAATGACGACCATGTAGTATTTGGATTAGTTTTCATCAACTGTATTTACACGTTGTTGTAACGGTTGTAAAGATGGTAGTGATGGCAGTGGTAGTCGTGGTTATAATAACCAACGAACGTATTTTGCTATTCCACAATTATTATTGCAAAACATGTCTATATACTCGTCTCTAAAATACACATACACAATCACATACTCAAATATACTTTATAGACATACATATATACAACACTCTTATAAATGTATGTATATACCATACATACATACTTGCCTAAGTACATAGAGGTATGTGGGTGCTATTGCTTTGCTATTTTACCTTTGGTGTGGGTAATTGGAAATTATTGGTGTATTGACCTGTAATTTAAAACACGTTCACTTATAATTCAATTTTGATGCAATACTATACTCGTAAATGAACTATTAAAATGAAGATACAATAACAAAAACAACAGCAGCGAAAAAAAAAACTTGTTCATTAGCATTGAATATCTAATATTACTCATTTTTTTTCTCTCCATCCCTCTCTACCACAACTCCGTTTAGCTACTAAATTTAATCAGCACAAACCAAAATGGTATTATTCTAATAACCGCTTTTATTATAGCCATAAACATGTAAAACCGTTCAAGTATCTTATCGTACATAGAAGATATGCGAGTATCTTAAATAATGAAAACATGTTTTAATTGTTAAATAAGTTTGTGGTTTTGACGTCTTATAGAATTTTACACAACCAAAACGAATGGTGGGTGTTACCATGAGTGGCGATAATAAGGGTACTTTTAATATATATTTTTTTAATAAAAAAGTAAGGGGAGTTTTTAATCGATATTTATAAAGATAATTAGGAAGAGTTATAAATGCATATACGAGTACATTCGTTCTTAATGTGTATATGCATTATTAAAAGCTAAAAGTTTATAAACTTAATATAGACAAAATATAAACTTAAAGTCAGTAAACTAAACGTCTATTTTTAAACTATGTAAACTTAAATAAGGTCAATTTATATCTTTAGTTTAAATGTAAAAATTAAAATTATTTTTATATTTTTACTTCAATAAAAAACAAATAACAATACTTCTAAATTTATTCTCTTAAGGGCCATTATTACAACTCGTCGTTAGCTAAAGGTAAGATAATTAGTTTCTCATTATTATAAGTATACGTTAACTTAAAAGTGAGCGTTATGCTAAAGGGAAGACCATCCTACCTTTAATTTTTAAAGTTAAGTTTATCTTTAAAGTTGCCATATTCAAGCTACTATATGAAGTATAAATAAATTTTTATCTTATTTGTTAAAAAAAAAAAAATTATTTATGAAATTAAAAAAATTATTTAATGAAAAAATTTAATATTACATACGTGGGGTACTATTTATGTATATTCCGGAAACTGTCAACACTAGTGTCAATAGCTACACCATAATAAAGCTTGACATTTTTTAGCATAAACGTAATCACATCGTTTTGATGTACAAGTGCTATTTGTTTTGTTTACAGTGAGTTAGAAAAATCAATTTGGTTTAGTTTATCTAAAATATTTACAATTAAATCTGTTAATAGATGTTCGAAAAGGTTCGTTTAAAATTTGGTCAAAAATATAAAGCGAGCTTTATTGAATCAAATATGTGCCATTTTGATAGACATTTTGTTGCCACTTTTGCGGTAAAGTTACCATTTCATCAGTGTAAAATATCGAAGCGATATACTGATCCAATTGCGTTTTTGGCTTCTATGGAAATTAATTTTGCACAATTAAGAAAGTTCTACAGAGGTCAAAGCAAATGATAATCTAAGAGTGCAAGGTCCGGGCTATATGATGGATGCATCAAAACTTCTCAGCCAAGTTTTTTAGTTTCTGCGGGGTCATTAAAAATGTGTGTGATCTGGCGTTGTCATGATCAATTCTGGCCGTTTTTATTTAATTGTTTCCTTTAATCTCGTTAACTGTTGATAGCTGGGATTAGAATCAATCGTTTGACCAGATTGTAGGAGCTCATAATGAACAATTCCCTTCCAATCCCACCAGGCACGCAACATTAAAATTCTTGGCGTCAATTCTGGCATTGCCTTCACCTTGCTTTGCACATGATCTTTTCAGCACATTATTGTCATGCATAATCCACTTTTATCGCCCGCAATCATTCAGTCGTAGCAAACAAGCGACAGAGTTGCCTGATGCAATTAATATTACCAGAGATTTTAAATTTTAGAGTCATCTACCGACAATTTGCAGCAAAAGATTTTCGAACGTCGATATTCTCGACTGTCAAGATATTTTTTGCATAATCAAGATTTTTTTTGTAAACGTCAAAAATTTTGAAATGCTGCATCTGGTAACGCTAACCAAAATTGACATCTAAGAGAAAACGAGAGACATCCAGCTGCTGCAAATCTAAGTGCCGTAGTAAGTTCATTATATGCAACAAATTTATATACAAAATACCATGAAATATAATTTGCTGTTCACTTACTGAGAAAACTTTGTTTTTTCACTTTTTCTAAAAGCTTATTAATAAATATAAATCGATAAACATGAACGGACCAAAATGGTCAACTGCCTAAGATTTGTAACTTTATTTTTGTTATCTTCCTTTACATCATAGATCACTAAAAATTTCGTTGAAATAATGAAATATAAAAATACTGATATGTAGAACCGTTCTGTAGTAAAAACAAAAAGAAAAACAAAATTAACCAAAATGGTGCAAGCCTAACAGCAGAGTAAAATTTATAATTCTTAAATCATACACTTTCCAATACAATAAACATTTAAATTATTTTTATGGACATTTTTGTTTTCTGTTTTAATTTACTTTAAAATTTGTAATAAAAAAATCTTTATGTGAAAAAAAAGTTGTTTTTTCAGTTGATGTAGATTTTTTAGAAACTGATACACAAAAAAGTTTTTTCTCTTTTAAATGACTAAAGTAGTAGTTAATATTTTAACATATTTTATATATAAACACATATAAAATAAAAAACATATTGTATGTGCAAAAACTTCTTAGTTACAGCCTTAAGTTTATTTTTTTCATTAAAATACACAACAACAACAAGTACTCGTATTCAACGAACCGTGAAGTGAAGCCATCTCTCTTAAATAATAGAAAATATATTTGATTCGTATCAACCGGATAAAGAACAAAAAAAAAATATATCAAAAGTTCAATACGGCATTGTTTTCTTATTGACCCAGAAAACAGCCTAACGTTTGGGAATCAGGCAAAATGGTTTGAAACATATTGATTTATAGCTTTGTGACTATATGACTATAGTTGTCGATATGGTTTCTTGCCATAAATTGTTTTGTTGTCCAAAAGAAAAACGCTTCAAAAGAAAAAAAATACTATAGAACGTATATTGCTGGTACTTGATGACATCAGTTGTCAAACAAGAAGTTGAATGTTTTTAAAACCTTCAAAAAAGAAAAAAAAGTCCAGCCACTATAAAAGGTTTTTCTTTTTTCTTTGATTTATTTGATATTAAATCAAATTCACATTTCTGTACTACTCAAATTATTTATTCTGACCGCCTTATTTAATAGTTTGCTAGCAAAAAAAAAAGTAGATGGCAAGATATTTTAGCTGCTTTACTTCAACAGCATTTCGATTTCCATGACTACAAATTGGCCATTTTCATTAGAATAAATCTTAGTTGCCAATAAAATGGATTTTTGTATCAATTCCTTATGAAGTACAATTATGAAAATCAAGTACCAAAAGTTGTAGTAAAACACTTGAATGAAAACGTTTTTTATCCTTAAAGTAGTAAAACTTGTTTTATTTGACTTTTAAATACTTTGAACAAATAAACCCTCGAGACATTTGCAATATGTTGTCCGCATGACAATGCATAACTTGATGGCAGATGGCAGATGGCAAGAAGGATAATTTTAAACTTTATTGTCATGTCATTCGTTTTAATTTTATTTGATGTCTTCAAATGTTTGCATCTTTAATGATTTGTAAGATGTTTAGATTTCTGCAATTATTTATTCTGAGTTGTAAATTCCATATTATTAATTTGGCTTTGAACAATTTTCAATATTACGGGCTTAAGAGAATTTGTCTTAATGAAAACTGAAACTTATTTAAAATTTTATAAGTTGAATAAGTTTTACATTTTTGTAGTTAAAAGATTTAAAAGGACATGAAACTAAACCCCTAATTACGACTTGAATGTTAAATATTTAGAAGGCAGATCGAACGGTTACTACTCGACCGATTTTAACCAGTTTTTTTGGTTTTGTCGAATACGGGTCTTTTTAAATGTCGATTTTTCGAATACCTAGTAAACCGGTTATTTTAACACAAATAAACCGGTTATTTTAACACAAATAACCGGTTAATTTAAACATGTACAATTTTTATATGTTTTTATAGTTTTTATTGGAAATACGAACGAGTATGCTCTTCTTTTAAGTATTTCTTCTTATACGTCACACAAATAACGTGAAGCCATAGTAGATCAAAAAAAATGTATGCACACTTGTGCAACAACAACATTTTCTCATTTTCTTTAAATAAATATTAACTTTTTATATATGGAGAATGATGATCAACTAGACTCATTGAAAGGGACCTACAAACGCCGTCTCTGAACGGCAGATGTTATATAGGGTGGGCAATTAAAAAGTTTAAAATTAAAAATGCAAACAAATACGGTTTGAAATTTAGCCAATTTAATTCTGTTGTTGTGAAGCGCAATTGTTTCGGATTGTTATGAAATATTATTTCATTCATGTGGCTGTCACGGCAGGCCTCACAATACTTCATTCGTTTGGACCAATTTTCAAAAACTGTTTCGAGTGTATGGGGTCGTATCTCGGCAATGGCATCACGAATGTTGACCTTTAAATGCTCAATTGTCTCTGTTTCGTCGGCAGAACATTTGTCCTTAACGGCGCCACACAGAAAATAGTCCAAAGCTGTCAAATATCAACTTCTTGGCAGCCAACTGACATCATCATTTCGGCTAATTAAACGGCCATCAAACGTTTGACGAAATAAATCGATTGTGGCATGAGATGTGTGGCAAGTTGCATGATTCTATTCAAAACAAACATCGCTAACATGCGTACCATGAATAGCTGGCACAAAAAATCCGTTATCATGGTGGGATAGGTGTCTCCATTGACCGTAATGGTTGCGTCGTACTCATTTTTCAAGAAATATGAGCCAGTGATACCTCCGCACCACAAGACGCATAAAACAGACACTCGTAATGAATCCATTGGCTTCTGTCAGACCACGTTTGTGTCTTCTTCCAATACCGCAATTTCGCTTATTAACCTACCCACTAGGATGAAAATGAGCTTCATCCGAAAAGATTTTAAATGATGATAAATTTCCAATAAATCCCAAAGTTGCTCAAGCTTGAATCGATTCATTAGACAGTAGACATAATATACTGAATTTTCTGACAGAACAGAATGACATAAGTATTGCCAGATTCGAAATAGCCGCTGGTCCAAATTTAAACTTTTAAATTGCGCACCCTATAGTTAGTTAAGCTTTTCAAGCGTAAATACTCAAAACCATCAAAGTTGTGAGGTGAAAATTTTCAGGTGGTGCGGCCTGTGATTGAACTAAGAACTTCTCGATTGGTGGGCGGGTGTCTTACCTAACATACGACAGTGACACACACTATTAAATATGTAATTCATGCATTTATATTTCTACACATGTCCTCTAAAGTGTAAAAATATTTGTAAATTAATGAAAGAGATAAGTCTAGATATACTAAGTGTCCTTAAATACTAAGCTTAAAGAGCTATCCGACACCAGGAACTATTAAACACCTTTAATATGTTTATGAGATTGACGTTATTGTGCAGCAAAGAAAATTTGATTCTATGCCAAGAAGTCTCTAGGCGCTGGCAAGTAGAATTCTTACAAAATACGCTGTAAAAAATGAATCACTGGATGAGATATTAGGACGTTGCGGTGTCGAGCAAAAAATGTCCGTTAAAGCCCTAAAAAGCCGCGCGTTGTTCTAGCATTCTTATTTGCTACAACTACAACAGTTGACAAAAATTTATAAATTTTATTTACTAATGCAACTAGAATTGAGAAGAATCCTATTTTAATAATAGTTTAACCGGTTAACCGGTTTTTTGAATAATCTATAACAGATAACCGGTTCCTTGAAAATTTTTTTCGAATTATTCTGACCGGTTTTTGAAAAAAGTCGACTAATCCATCTCCCTAATATTTAGGAATATATTAATATATTTTGTACTGGTATTTACATACCAGAAATTCATATGCATAAATCAAAATATGACTTTATCGGGTGATTTTTAAGGGTTTGATTAAAATAAAAAAAAAACATAAGGTTTAGAGAAATGTATGAAATCTTTATTTTAGTCGATGGAACGATCTGCATAATTCACTGTTTAAAGATGATTTCATGTAAATGTGACCGCGGCTACTCCTCTAATGGTTCATATATACGCTAGGACCAATTTTGACATAGTAAGTTTCAGACTCTTCTATTTAACTGAATTTTGTAAAATGATACGTACTTATCGGTGTCGACACAACTACTCTGTTCTATATTGCTTATATATTTATATTTAAACGACTTTTGGGAAAACACTTTTTAAACTTTTTTAACAATAAAATATTATTCAAAATAAATTTGTTTGTATTGATTTCATAAATAATGCAAAATTAAAAAAAAACCCTGTATTTTGGCGTATATTAAAAATCTGTGTAATGCGCTTCTATTTTAGTAGCAAACCCTACATTTAGAGATTTTCTTCTACTTCTGGCGACACTGTCAGGTACCCAAAACAATTGGACCTTATTTCCAAGTGAAAGCTTTTGTAACGTATCGTAGCAATATCTGATAAGTCTAGATATGGTACAACTCGAGCCAACTATCCAGGTTGATCACCGCATATATAGCAATGTCCATGATCTCAGCCTGGAAGACACTCAACGATCTTCCTTGTCAAGTCTGGGTTGAGTCCATGAACACCAACACCGATACAATCATTCATTTTCGAACCATTCTGTGTGGTAAGTGACAGAAAAAATATTCGCTTGAAGTTTGTTCTACAAGGAAACGGCACGATTAAAAAACGATTTTTTTTTTTTTTTTTTTTAATGCGATGTGCGATTCACTCTGTGACAAGCGAAAACAAAAAAGTTAGAATATGTGTTCATCAAGGATCAGTTCTGTTATCTGAACACAATGCAACCCTTTTAATATAACATTCGCCTTCAATGAATCGATAAAACCCTTTCGTCATTAGCCAGCAGTTTTGCTTTTTTCTGCACGAGGTCGAGAAGTTTGAAAACTAAAGTTTCATTTTAAGTAGGATATGTAAGATAGTAGGATATTTTCCAATATAAAGAGCTTCTACCTGCATTACCCGCAGTCACATATGACACGACACTACTTGAATATTTTCAGCTGGTCACTTATGAGTGTGTCATTCATATTTCGCCGGATCAACTCGGTAGAAAGTAAACTTAAAATTAGATAAGTTTTCTTTAAATAAAAGTGATTTATAATTCCTATAAAATAGTACACAAATTTTTACTCATGCAACTAATCAAATTGTATGTAAGATATTTATCCGTTTCATGAATGAATTGGCATCGATTTGTTAGTGCATATTTTGCTCATAAATGAATATGTAATATTTCGGTTTTTCGTATTTAAAGAGCATTTAAGACCTTTTTAGCACATATTTTTATTTTTTGTGCTGTAAAATATTTTTACAGCGCAAACAAGATTTGCGACTTTTTTTCTGACCAAGTTTTTTCTAAATTATCAGTGAATTAAATTTTTCTTTGCGTCATCTAGACGTAAATTAAGTTTATTACCGCCTAACAGAGAAGCATGTTCTGTAAACCTAATAGGAGCGAAATTGAAGCCAAAATTCTTAGTTAGACAAAACCAATCACATCACAATTGCCCAACTTTTTGCCGATTCATTAAAGTTATTTAACATAAGCTTAAGCTTGATTTTGCTTTTTGTGACAGACGCTGCTCCGTGTATATAATAAAAGTTGCCAAAGCCATAAAGGTGTTTGACCCTAACCCTTAAATAACTGAGATATTTGTATACAAAGTCATCAAAAATGCAGACTTAAATAAAATAAACAAACTTTGGCAAACTTAATAGGTAAGACGGGTATAAAATTCTAAAAATAACAGTACCAACTCTTTACACTTCGGAAAGTGTAAACTTTGCTAATTTTACTTAACCTATTTTTTATGACTGTCTGTAGACGATTTAAGGTATTTAAGGGCTAAACTAATGCACGCTACACGCATTACTCATGTACTGCATCGTTTATGCGAACGTGTTGTAGATTAACACGGAAATTGACTTGCCATCAATGATTACGCTCAGAATTATAAAAAGATCTTAGAAGCTTTAAGGGCACTAAATAGATAAACTAAAAAACTGTAAATATAAGAAGTAAACTGATTTTTATTACTGCAAACTTCAGTTTCGTTGAAAACTTACTTAAAAAACTGCTAAACTGCCATAGATATTTGCTAAGCAATATGCAATATTAACTGAGACGGTTCAAAATGTTGGCAAGATGAAAGATTGTAATACAAAACTGAATGTTAAAACTAAGCCAAAAGATATTATGCATTAACAAAGTATTTAATGTAGTAAAATGTGTTTGCTGATATCTAACAAATCGCACACATATTAATTACCAATCACAACTGAACATTTCTTGAAAGCGCTTTTTTTCATAAGCCAGTTTACAGATAAAATTCCAACGACCACGAAATTTCCTTTGCATCACCGTCTTCTTTAGCTGGAAAAACACTGTTATGTTACCAATGTTTGTTAAACGTTGTCAACTAAAGATTCAGTTAAACGTTACTTAATGTAAAGCTATAGTTGCAACACAACAAACCAACTCTATAGACAACACTATGTTCAATTATTTGGTAACATTCCTTAACGTTTCCATTTTACAATCATGTTTTGAAAACAGTTTTTTGCCTCTCCTGAACCATTGAAAGTTTTATCCTTGAGCATTGACATTTTCAATGTATAAATGTTTGCTTAGATGTAATAGAAAACGCTTGACATTTAATAATTTAAGTCAATGTTTTGTTGCTTATTATTCAGATATCCTTCCTTAGAAATTGAAGTACAATTTTTGGTTTTTATTCTGTTGTATTGTTAAGATATTAAGTAGAAATGTTGAATAAATATTTTTTCTGTTAACAAAGGTTTTTAAATTTTTCGATCATATTTTCGGATTTTTACTGCATATTTTATGCACATAAAACACTTTTGAGAACATATGTTTGGTTTCTCTGCTTATTACTTCACTTTTTTGAATTAAAATATTATACAGCATTGCGTATGATTAATGTTTAATTCTTTAAATAAAATAAATATTACTCATACGCTCAGTAGTTTTACATCAAACTTATATCTGCATCTAAAGCTAACAGCCTGGTCCACGATGTCGAAAGAAAATTTTTTCGAACGAAAGCCAGTCACTTCTTTCTTTCTTAGCAGCGGCCCATTATCTTGCGTTTTATTGTTCACTTGTCCTTACGTTTCAAACGTAATCCAAATAAATAACTGGACTACCATATCTTCATTTCACAAATAAACCGCCAATATACAAAAAACAGCTTATGTGCAGAAATTATACCATAAAAAATGTAAATGTGTTGCCACTGGAACTTGACGGTAAAAATGTAAGCAAAAAAAAACAATGGGATTTTTTCCGTACAACCTTAACAATGTATTGATAACTAAAACGTTTACTTTTTGTATGAAAATTATTAGAAATTTCGCCTTAAAAATTTTATAACTATTACATAACTTAAACAACACAAAGCCATCATTAATAATTATCTATAGGCAATAAGCATTACACTTAAATCAAAAAAAAAAAAAAAAACACGTTAATTGTAAAACTCCTACAATTTCCAATAAATATTTTTCTTTTGTGTTCACAAAACTCGATTTAACGATTTCTTATGTTTGTTAGCTGCCAGCTATAATATAATAAAACTTTTTAGAAGACTTAAGCCTAAAATAAGTTTATTGTTAGCAAACTTAGCCAAGATGTAATTATGTCTATCCATCTATCTATTTAAATAAATACAAGAGGTTGGTTGGTTGTTGGCGGAAACATAAAGACTTTTTTGAGTATAATATTTAAATTATAAACGCGTATGCCAACAATTTCCGTTTCCTTTTTCCGGTTTGCCAGTTAATCAAGCATTTGGCGCCAACCCAAGCATCATTATCATCACCATCATCATCATCATCATCATTGCATCATTTGAATGCAACAATAATAATAATTGTATTCCATTTGCCACTTATTACATACAAACATACATTCCAACTTAGCTATCGACTGTGGCACTTTTGGGATGCACTGCTCTATCATTTGAACAATAAAAGCAATAAAGAAGAAAAAAAAATAGAGAAAAAAAGGAATGAATGAATAACTTCGACTGACTGAATGAACGAATAAGAAATTTTATAAAAAAAAAATACAAAAAGTTGGAATGCTCTCCAATATACAGAAAGGATTGTGTTAATGTATAAATAGCTGCACAGTTGCAGAAAGATAATTAGTAAAATTTATTTATTTCGTTTCCTTTTCTAGTTTATTACTAGTTCGTTCATTATTATATTTAATTTCTTTTTTTACAAAACGCAAAAAAATAAAAATAAAATAAAAAAGCAAATTTGTACGCAAATACCTTTCAAGCAGCTCAGAATTCCTTCTTATCATCAAAAGCCTAGAAACCTTTTTTACAATAAAGACGAAAATGTTCACCATCCTCAGGCTAACGCTAGTTTTTCAAGGATCCTGGACTGAGTGCTTAAGTTAGAGGATTATACGTGACGTTGATAAAAAAATTCTGCATTATACTCAGAGCGTTTTTTCAGACATCAACATTACTTTCAAAAAGTTTATGGTCTGTATTCGTGGTATTGCATGCCTGCTTCGTGCATAGAGCGGAAGTTATTCAAAGATCTCTTCTGCGAATTAGACACCTTTTTGGAAAGCTCAGGAAGCTTGACAAAATAATATCGGAAAAGGCCCTCGATTGGCTTAACATGCTGCTTATCATGTCAGATTCTACGAAAAAAGAAAAGCTCTACCACTACTGAGGTCTTAGATTTACTATTGTAAATAGAAATAGAGTTGATAGGTTAAATGTTTTTTCTATTGCTGACTACACAGTAGACAATACTTCTGAAGAAGAATTGAGTGGTGCTGAGTAGCTTGTTTGATAAGAAATATATTTTTTGTAAATTAAGTTTTTATATCATTCTCTTGTAAAGAATTTATTTTGTATTATTCTGTTTTATTGTGTATCTAGTAACACAAAATAAATTGTTGCGTTTTAACATTTTTAGAACGTTTGAGTTCGTTTAAATTGCGTTAAAACAAAATAACCACCAATTTGTTGTTGCTAACAGCATTTTATTTGCACTGTAACTTTTATACAGTTTGTCTCAATACAACAGCTTAATATTCGTTTATACAACACTTTAATTTCCGCTTAAATACGACTTTATTTTATGACAGCAAAACGTTAATCAACTGACGTGTATGCAACGCAGCCTCTTTATATACCTAATTGCCTACAGTTTAGAAAGTTCCGGAAATGTCTCATATCCTCTAATTCAAATGTAATACAAAAATAGTCGAATTGGTAGTGCAGCCAGATAACGCAAATAATTACGGCATTGACAGGGTGACACATAATTACAAAATATTCCAAAATCCCACAATACAGTTTTAAAGGCGCTGATGTGTGTTTTCTTTTCAGGCATTTTTATTTGTTGTATTTTTTTTTTTCATTATCAGTATAACCTAGATGTGAAAGCAGTTAAAATGATTATAAACATTATTATCAAACGCGTTTAAATTAAAATACGTCGTCAAATAATTTTTGTCCAGCTAGCTTGTGCGACGATGACAAAGATCACACGAATGAGCAGAAGAAATCGCCACCTACTGGTAAAAAATGTTAATGATAAGTAAGGATCACCACTACCACTTATCAAGAATCTTTTAATGATACTGAAACAAGGCAATAGATTCTTTGTGGAAAGCCAAAAGGGGCGTAACGGAGGAAAATCATTAATCTTTTAATTTAAAAAGTTTTGCAGACAACGTAAAAATTATAAGTCAGAGATACAAAGCTAGACAGTGACTGCATAATAACTTCCCAGCAAAATTCTATCTATTTTTGGCAAATAATCAAAAAAGTGTGTTTTTGTAGATGGTATTTATGATCGCTTGTCCTTGATTGCTTTATTCAAACGGTCGCGTAGTGAGTAGCAAAGTACGGAATTGTTCGTTTCGCCAAATTGTAGAAGCTTACATTGAATAAAAATTATTTACTATATTCTCACCTCACCGTACGCCTTAGAACTGCGTACGTAACTTTTTTGTATTTTTAAGGTACTGACGTAAGAGAAAGAATAATTTTATGTTATTCACAGCTAATGGAAATAAACTGTATTCAGCTCTTTAGGTATTATGATACAATAACAGAGTAACACCTCATTCTTCAAAAACCTTAAGTTAAAATCTTGTGCTGATGCGATGCGCTCGAAAATCAATTTAAATTTAATTTAACAGTAGTCTAGTTCTGATAGTGATACCATTTCTAATTAGTCAACAAATGCTATATACATTCACATTTTAAACAAATATGTTATGGTGGCATATTATGCATGAAAATGTCAGGATATTAGCAATGTAAGCGTTTTTTTTCTCTTTTCTATTTTAGTCTACTTAAGTAAAGCAACAGCAGCATATTGTCAAAGAGTGGGCGAATAAGAGAAAGGCAAAAAGAGACTTGTATTGTTTTATATATTTTCAAGTTGTTGTTTTTTAGTTCATGTAATATATACCATATATATGTACTTATATATCGCATGGTGGGTGCAATGACTTTATTGTTTTCCTATTTTCCATTATAATATATTTTGACTTGAATAGTTTTCAAATACGATCCTATATGAAGGCATTTGTAATAATGATTGTGTATGCATTGTCTTAAATGATTTGCATAGAAACATATATCATTATGCATACTATACAATATTTATCACATAAATCCAAAAACAATTCATATGCAACATTTATTATCATATGCTATAGTGAGTGGCATCACACAATATGCGCATAAATATATTTTTAAATCTATTTTAATCCTATTTCACCCACTTAGGTTTTGTGCACAAAATTACATTTTCTTTTATTATTTTGACATTCAATTGCTGTTTTTAACACACACATATACATATACAAATATTATGATATATGTAGATTAACATGTAACTATAAGTGTTTATGTGTTGCTTTTTTATTTAAAACTGTATTTAACCATTGAATGGCAGACTGTCTTATTGCCAACATTAGAGATTTTCTTTTATTGCTAATCCCAGTTGACATTTTAAAACTCATAATATGCTTCTTCTTCTTCTTCTTCTTCTTCTTCTGCTTGTACTAATACCAATAATAGTACTTAATGTCAATTTTAACGCCAAGTTTTAACTGTTGCCTCTTTTTCTCTCTCCTTGTAGTCTTTTATTAAAATTGTTTATTTCTTTTTAAAGGATATGCAGCATGAATATAAAAATATTAATTTCTTTATTTATTTTATGTTTTTTTTTTTTATTTCATAACAAATACAATAATTTTATTTTGTGCTTAAAAGAATTGTTGTTTTTTACGAATGCCAAGAATATGATCATATAATATACATACCTAGACATTTTTAGTAAAGAAATAATTTTTATTTAAACTTTTGCAATACAAGAAATTTTTTTAGATTTTTTATGTTAAAATCATAACAAAACAATAGATTTCCAATACAACTTAGAAAATTATTTCTTATTAAAAGGAAGAAAGGAAGAAAGGACAGATTGGAAACATTTCAAATAAGGGTTTCCCGATACCTTCATCAACATTGCCAATAACTTCTTTGCTCTTGTTATTAACAAAAGTCTCTTGAAGGCTTTTAATCAGATGCTTCACAATGAATAACAGATTTCCGTCCTCACAGGTTATGTGCAGCTCATATGATGAGCTACATCAACTTCTAATAATTACACGGCCCTACAAAAAACAAAAAATTTTCTCGTCTTTAAATAAAACTATTTTGGTGCGCTAAATTCAAATCCGTTCTCAGTTTTTTTTTCCATTCAGCTCAAACTTTTTTTTATGGGCGTGGAAAATTTTTAGCCCAGAATATGGTAGTTATGTCAATATATTTCATCATATCTTGAAAACGATTTAACCGATTTTAATGCAAGTACCACCAAACGCTTAAGAACAAAATTTCCTATAAATCGTCTGAACATTTTTTTATAATTTCAACAGCTTCGGAGTTATTCAGTTTTTTTTTTTTTTTCAAAAAGTCATAAAAAATTATTCAGAATGAAAATTTTAGATTTGAAGCACTTAAATTAAAATTATTTGGGTTTTTTACCACAATAATAAAAAATTTTATTCTTAGAATATTTTCTATCTACCATAACCATAAAAAATAACCATTTACTTTTGTCAAAGTTAGGCGCCTTTAAGGATTATTTTACTTTCAATCCTATACCTGGCGTTAATTAAAATACTTAAAATGTAAAATTTATATTCTAAGAATTTTTTCATAACTTTTTGGAAATAAAAGAAAAAAGTCGTATTCAAGTTATGATGAAATATACTGACATAACTACCATATTTTGGGCTAAAAATTTGCACGACCATAAGAAAAATTTGAGCCCGATGGAAAACAACTGAAATTGGATTTGAATTCAGCGCATCAAAATTATTATATTCCATATAGTTTTATTCAAAGGCGTTTTTTGCTGTAGACCAATGTTATTATGAAATGGCGTTATCACCTTGCTTTTATTGATTTCATTTTACACCCCCACTGTTCGACTGTTTAAAACGGAGGGACTTTTAGTTTAAGCATTCTGAACTAAGGCGAACTATCTAGTTGTAAATGATGCCACGCGGTCGTTCTGCAGGCCTTCTCCTCGCCAAGAGGTATAACCTAGATACCTAACACAAGATAGACAGTGAAGCTGGGTTTTATGCAGGTAAATTCATACATTGCCAGACAAAAATTATGCGAATAACCGCTAGTAATAGCGTAGGTATTCAAATTCGGTACAGCTGTCTGAAGTGCAAGGTTCAGGGCCCGACAACATCCCAGCTATATTACTGAAATTCAGTGCTACCACATTGGCAGAATATATGATACCATATATAAGAAATATTTGCTTAAATGGTGTGATTCCATCATAGTGGAAGGAGATCGTAGTTATTAACATCCAAAAAAAGGGTAAACTAAATCTTTACAAAAGCTGCAGATGCATAACTTCTATAGGCAAATTCTATAGGCAAGATCTTAGCAACGATGATACTTCAAAGAATATCCTCTGTTCTAGATAAAATTTTGCGTAAGAAGCAAGTTGGCTATCAACCTGGACGTATTGTGTCGGCCACATCAACACTATTCGTATCATCATATCTTTTGTTTATCGACTTTAAAAATGCCTTCGACACTGTGTCTCCAAATGCGGTATGTTCAAGAAAGGTAAGCTAGAAAAAATCGTATGCTTGATATGTGAGTTGTATAGGGACGCTTGATACAGTATACTCTTTAATTTAGGCATAGTCGACCGTTCTGCACTCTTACAGGAACAGGGCAAGGTTGTAGCACATGGGATGAAAAGTCCCGAGCCTAACACATACATGGCGCTAGTTTATTACATTCACCTTTTTTTCAGTTAATGCTAACCTTCAAAAAACAGCTGGTAAAATTTCATGATACGATGCACTCAAGATAACGTCAACTAATTAAAACCGCGGGTATTGACGTTTATGAATATACAAATTTATATAAAAAACATATTGATAGCGTAGTTTAAAGCAACAATAAAGGCTTCCGAGGAGAACAAAAATCAACCGAAACAGAGAAAGACAATACATACATACATTCATAATGTTACGAAAATAAGGCTGGGCACCCCTGCGTTTATTACATTACTAAAATAAGCAAAAGTCTAAAAAACAACTATTTGTGCTGTTTACAAATAACAATCATAAGTAGAAATAAAATAAATAAAAATAGAACGGCAACAATAATTAAGCAGCAAAACGAGTAACAGACAATAACAAGCAGCAACAAATACTAAGAGCTGAAGAAAGTAGGTGTTTACGTTCTCATGGCTACATACGAACTAAAAACAAAGTAAAAGAAAGAAATGGAATCTACCTGATCGAGAGGTTCGGGAGCTTTCGAAATGCTTTTTATTCGGCCATATAAAAAGCAAATTGGTTGGAACAACAATCAGTTTAGGTATTGTAAACGAGTAGAGTTTATTTGGCGTAAACCAGCAATGCGCAAAAGTAAAAATGTAGTTGTGTTAGTGAGAACATGGAAATTACTCTCTCAGAGAGAGTAAAATTGATGCTTTAAAAAAATCACCATACATCCGCTGCACATGCGCACTTGTCATTGTTTCAGTGACAGCTAAAAGCGAAAGCGAAAGAATCTTTTGTCTGTGTCTTAAAAAAATTTGCGTACACCTACCATACACGTGCATTCGTCACTATCTCTTTGACGACTAAAAGCATGAGCGTAAGAATACGTGTCATTTGATCGGGGACAAAAGTCCCATGAAAAGCTCATAACTGTTATTGGTTTGAACTCAGTGTTAAAGGGGTTTAGTGTGGTTAAACAATGGTTGAAGAGGTTGTGATCGAATTTAAGTTGTAACTGCGATCGGGTTGGAAGATATGATAGAAAGATCTATCAAGCTATTGTTGTTGTTTACAACGGAAAGAGTAATTGAGGATAGATATTGTTATTGCCTGTAAAAAGGTTACAAGCAGTGGTGCACAAAATTTGTAAATAAAGGTTTTTAACTAAAAACTAAACACAAGATTTATTTTATTTTAACTACAATCTACGAATTCATAAATACAAATTTTTTTTTCAAATGTAAAAACGTATCAATATTTAACTTCATTTCTATAAAAATTATAAAGGGAATCCCCGAGTTCGAAACCAATTTAATAAAATAAGTGTATGTACAATAAATAAGTGTATGTGTTTTACCTGTTATTGAAGCTAAAATTGTGTTTTATCGACGTTATAGAGTCGATTTTGTTAGAAAAAAGGGTTTACGTTTTGGAATATTGACAAAACCGAGTGTTTCCGTTATCCCGATTGCACTGTATTCTATTAATTAGTTTGTGAGTTATTGTGCTAAGACTGATGCCACTTTTGTTATTTTCCGACTGGTTTGCTGATTTCAAACATGGTTGTAGAGACACCGACGATGCAGAACGCAGTGGATGTCTAAATAACACGGTGGCACCAGAAAATATCAAAAATAACTTGTTTGCTTTATATTGCATGAACATTTGACTATGTGTAAACTCTGTTAAAAGTGGGTGCAGCATTCGCTTACTGTGGTAAGCGAATCAAAACAATGGCAAAACTACATGAATTGAACGTCGAATTGCTCTCACATCCACAGTAAGAAATTTCTCACGAATGAAGAGGTTGTCGCTGAAATTGTAGCCTATTTTTTGAGGCAAAAGACTAATCGTTCTACAAAAGTGGTATTGAAGTATTAGAGCGTCGTTTGAATGATTGCATTGCTCTGATGCAGATTACGTTGATGAAAAAAGCTAATTTTGACAAACAAAATTTTGTTAGGCCTGAGACTTTTCTGTCCATGTGTTATGCTATTTGCCACTCTTTTTTAACTGGTGCTGGATAGCGTGTTAAATTTAACCATGATGGGTAATTTGAATGATATTGAGCAACTGTTTTTCGGATAGGGAGTTAAAATTGAAAACAATAACCGTTAATGCGGATGATGCGTATCTGCTCTGATAAACAGAGACCACTCATAATTGATACCAATATCATCGGAGATGTTTAGGACTTTATCTACCTAGATTGTAAAATATCTAGTGATGGAGGCTCCAATATGGATGTTTTAACTGTATTAACAAAGCCTAGCTAGCAGTGTTTCTTAAACTCAACACGAAATAAAGAGCGAACAATCTTTCGCAGAAAACTAAAATCCGTATATGTAATTGTAGGATCAAGTCGGTAATATTATATGGATGCACGACGTAAAGCCTTACATAGTTGATCATTGACAAAATTAGGTGTCTGAGCAAAATTCGGGAAATTTTTTGGCGAAATCGAATCAAAACTAATGAACTCTGGCAGACGAAAAACACTCAGGAGCTAGATAGGTCATATTTTTAGACGTCCAATCACAGAAATTGCCAGACCACGTAATAAAGGGATCTGTTGCACTAGAAAACAATTTGATTTAGGTGCTATATCTGTAAAGCAATCAAAGCACTCACCAATGACAGAGTAAGATGGTGAGAACTAGTTGGTGCCATGAGTTCTCCATGAACCTATTAGTTAAATTGTTTTTCATACTGTATTTGCTTACATAATACTCTACTCTTAAATAAATAAAAGCACATATACATACACTCCGCAAATCAACCTACAATATCTTCAGATCAGCTCTCAACGGGAACCCGCAGGGCAACAGAAGATTCAGTAGATCAGCGATACGTGACTCCGAATAGTACAACATTAAGATAAAAGGTTGAATATGACATAAATGGCTTGTGTTGTATTTTCTGCACTCTAACCACTACACCACACCACCGCCCAAAATAAAACTAATGGGCAAAAAAAGCATCTACTAGCGGAGATAGAATTTATTCCTACTTGGACGAATAAGTTTAAACTAAGACCAAAGGTTATAATAGAGTGATATCACATGAAGGCAAATGGCTTCATTTCTATGACCAACAGAGCTAACATTTAACATAATAATTTTTAGAAATGTCTACCAAGAACTGGAATACAGTTTTAAAATGGATATGTGAAGAACAAAGACTAGCACTTACTTGATTCAGAAATCCAAGTTAAACTGTTTTGAAACCGTTATTGAACAGTTAAGTTTGTTAGTAAAGTAATTTTAGTATTTCCTTTCTTTCGTTATCCAATTATTTTATACCACTTGGCAAATAATCCATTGTTATTGTTAAAATTGTGCCTGCCAAAAATATTATTTCGTTATTCATGATTAACATATTTAAAGGCTCTAAAAATATTTTTAAAAAATTTATATTTTTTTTTATAACTTAAAAAACTTGGAACAAAATATAAACCAAACAAAAAAAATTATATTTTCTTCCATTTGGCAGCAGTAAGTAAAGTAAACTTTTGGCCTCACATGGCAACATGTTTAATTAGAATTATGTAAAGTAAATATCAGTTACTTAATTCGCAAAACAATATTCATTAAAAAATAAAATGAAATTTTATATTTCTAAAGCCAACAAAAGATCATCTGATGTATAATAATGCAGCCAGCTGCCAGCTACCAGCACAGCAGGTAACACAGTGTTACAAATTGTATTAAATTCTATACTTTTTTATTGACCTTAAAGTCATGTGTCGTCGGTTATGGAAAGAATAAGTAAACGAAGAATAAAGAACATGAGTAAACTTGTGGTTAAAGGTGAAGTAAAAATAATGCAATTAAGAACAGAAGTGTTAAGAAAATATTATATATAAGGAAAAAATAAATAAATAAAATAAAAAATTTGCAAGTTTGTGCGAAATTGAAAAAAAAAAATTTGCAATTTAGATAATTAAGACTGCGAGATGTTGTTAGTTATATGCATTCAGTTACTTGTGTTTTTTTTTTCTTTTTCACACTGAAAATAATTAGGTACTCACAACTTTATTACCCATAAAATGACACTTTTTGGTTTTTAACAGGATTTTTTTTATATTTATTATAACAATATATGTATCTTCTAGAATCTTAACAAATAATATTAGAAATTCAGTTCAAAACACTTAAGAAATTTACCAGAAACAAATTTTACTTTACTTTACTTTTACTTTTTTTTACAAATAACTCTTTACAGCGTTGGCAACCCACTGGGTAACCCACTTAAAACCACCCAGGTTTTATTTGGTATTATATTTAAAAAAGCCCACCCCGGTTTTAGTGTTTTTATAGCTCGTTTACAACAGAAGTATTGGAAGTACAAATTAATTTGGTCTGTTATTTTTAACTAAAAAATGATAATGAAGTAACAAATTAATGAAAATAAAAATTCGTCAAATCATCATTTCCCACCTCTGAGCCAATTTCCGAGTCCCGTTTCATAAAAACTTATCATCTTTTGAGGCGATCCAACTTTGAAGCCAATCTTACATTTTTTGAAAAGCAGTGATCCGGTGAAATGTTAAAAGATATTGTATCCGTGAAACAGCCAATAATCACAAGAATCAATGTGCAGAGAATACAGTGGGTGCGGCATTTGGACGTTTCTGACAATCGTTTGGTAGCACTTGCGATATAAGACCGAGCGTTGTCATGCAAGAGAATAACTTAATCACGACTTTGTATTCCGGCCGCATTTCTCATAATACACGGCTCAAACGAAGTAATTGCAGTCAGCTTTAGCAGCTCATAGTACCCAACACCTCCTTGATCCGAGAGTCTAAAATTGCATTATTAATATTAAACCAACGTTATTTTACTAACAAATAAAAAATATTGTCGAATTGAACGAAATTAGGAAGCAGTTATAAAACCCAAAAAACCTATCAAAAAACCCAATAAAATCCGGTGGGCTGGTTTAAGAAAAAGCAAGTGTTTTTCCAACCCTGCTCTTTACACAAGAAAGAGAATTTATGTATGTGGAAAAGAAAATTTTTATACTTTTAATATTTGGTATGACATGCTCTTGCATCTTATATGCGGAAAAGCCACTATTCCGTCCAATTAACCAACTTTTTTTTGATCATAATCTGCCCGATATTTTCTATTTTCTGCCACTCTTCAACTATTGCAATTTAAGTATTGTCATGTTCTTTGGTTGGGCTTAACTACCTATTTCTTTAAAAAACCCACAAATTTTTGATGGTGTTCTAGTCGGGCCTTTGCGCAGAAATAAATATAATTTTTTACAGTTATAAAGAAGCCACATCTCCAGTATATGCGAAGTATGCTTTGAATCGTTGTCTTGATAAAATTTGTATTATGTTTTGCTGTTCATGAGGAAGTAGCATTTCCTAGAACTGCTTATTAAATGACTGTTAAAATGGTTTAGTATTGCTGTGTATCCATTGTTGATTCCATAAAACCAAGTCTTCTACGCTTTTGCTTCAGAGCCACCCCCAGACCAATACTAACATTTTTGTGAATCAGCCCTCGAGTGCAGGGAATATGCTCTAGTGGCATTCCTAGATATAGAATGAATGTGACACCGAATGCGATTAGGTCAGCTCTGGTGGCACCGAATGTTCATTGCTCTGTGATCAGATTCATAGGGAGACTCCTGAACAACACGGGCAGTGTCTTCACTGTGGCGTCAGCTACCGTCTTCTCTCCCCTCTTCTGTGAAATTTGACACTTTGCTCGTGAAACTAATCGATTCAAGACTGTGGCATATAGGGTGATGTTGCTGTGGTTGTGTTGGGAATATTTCTCGACACAATGTCTCAGCGCCTACAAACATCTCATGGCCTTCTTAGTCGGTGGAGCACTGACAGTGGGCTGAGCGGTAACCCGGGAAAGACGGAATTGGTATTTTTCACACGCAGGTACAAAATTGCGTCGTTTTCCCTACCGCGTCTGCACGGGATTGAACTGGGGCCGTCGGATAGCGCGAAGTATCTGGGAGTAATCATGAACTCCAAGCTATCCTAGCTACAGAATATACGTGCAATGGCAGCAAGGGCGAACGATGCTCCGTACACTTGTCGTCGGGCCATTGAAAAGTCCTGGGATCTAAATCCTAGGAATTTCAATTGGAATTTTGAGAAAATCTCTTAAGAAATGTACATAACGTAGGATCTTTGACAGAGTTCTTTAGGGGTTTTGATACGATCCCTGATGAGAAAGATTTCTGTACACCCAAACCCTTCCTGAATAGAATGTTCTCTGTGTGCATCTCAACAGAACCGGTAATTGGACCTGGTTCTGTTGAGGTATACACGAATGGATCGAAATCCTCGGAAGAGGTTGAGGGCGGTATCTTTATTCCTGCATACGGAGTGAGAGTATCCTTTAAACTGCCGGACCACTCCAGGCGGGGTGGTATATGATTATGATATCCGGATCTGTACGGGCCAGCTGCGATCAGGGCGCTCTCCGGTGTCTACTCGACATCTCGAATCTCTGAACGAGATGGCGGAACATTCAGACCCGGCGATCGTTTGCGTAAGGCGTTACTCTGATACCTGTGAGAACTGTGTGGCAGACGAAATGGCGAGGGTTGGTCGGTTACTGTGGGATGATGAACCCACGTGCTCTGTATCAAGGCAATTCTGGCTCCCATACGATCGGGCTCGTTCAGAGTCTATTATGGGCTTGCCACGACATAGGATACGAATTCTAGTGCCTGTGCGTACGCTAGGAGATTTGGTCTACCCTTCAATGGCTATTGAAGGGGTTGTCAGGATGAGGAAGAGGAGGAGACTCTCGAGCATTTCTTGTGCCAGTGTCCAAATCCTTCGGATATCAGAACTGCTTTCTTTGGCAGTCCGTTTCTGCATGCCTGGTCAGACTTGGTTGATGTGTGTATCAGCAGGATCTCTTCTTTTGTGCATGCGTCTGGTTGGTTCGGTTCGGACCGGAATGCGGACATGTAGATTTAGATTACTGATATGGGCATTACAGTGAGATCAATATTGGACCCAAGTGAACTAGATCGGTGTCTGGCTACCCGTCGCAACTTACTAACTAACTAGTACTTTTTTAGTTCACATACAGTTTATTGGAAAAATAAATCGACACTTGATTAAGTGATATTTACTTGCAGTCAGATTGTATCGATGAAAGATATTAAAAAGTCTAAGCCACCAATTGTAGTTACTGCAACTGTTTTTATTTTATTAAACACATTTTTCTAATTTAATTTTAGAAATTTTTTAAATTTTATGATTGATTATTATATATAATTCTGTTCACATTATGACATTTTAATAAATAAGAGGAGGTTTAATATTTAATTTCTAATTTTTATATATGCGACACAAATGTGAGTGACAATATTTCCATTTATTATTAATTTCATAGTGAATAATTCTTATTTAAATAAATATAGAAAAAAAAGTAGAAAAACAGAAAATAATTTCAAATATTTAAAATTATTATAATAAATAACTGCGGGGGTGAACAATCATCACATTACGGTTTTTATTGCAGAATAAACACTTTATTCGTATTTACATTTGTTTGTTTTTAATTAAAAATTAAATTGATTTTTTTTTTGCCTTTCCATTGTAACTGGTGTATTACAGTAAATCAAACAGTTGTGGGCTAGTAGTAAGCAGCAGCTTTCAACTGTTATTCGTTGTTGTCACATATTAAAAAAAAAAAAAAAACAATATGCCACAGAAAACAAAAAAATCTATATATTTCTGATGCGAAACATGCAGTTGACGTCAAAGTGCGGGATTTGAATAACTTTAAGCATTGATATATGGTACGTACCGCACTTGTACCCTGCAAAGTGAGTCAACTCAAGAATTATCAATTTTCAAGAATTATCAATTTGCAAGAAAATTATATATGGTATAGTGGTCATATCTACCCACTGAAAAAATCTTATATAATTTTCTATACTCTTCCACCAAAACAAAAGAAAGAAAAAGAAAAAATGTACTTGTTGCCCCTTTTTGTGATATAAAAAGTTTTTTTTTTTTTGATTTTTGACTCACCTTAGCGGTACACGTGCAATATATAGTGTCGACAAATTTTTTTCCTCAATTATGCTCATATTATAACCATCACTCTTTTATTTATTACATACATACTTAATGTTTTATATAAAAACGAGAAAACGAGCGCGAAATATCGTTAAATGTCAATTATTATTTTTTAATCGAAAATTATTTATTATCAAATCAAATGTAAAATTTTAATAAAATAATTTTACCATTTTTTTTTATAAATTGTTTTTTAATAAGCCTCATATTGCAAATATGCCTTAACCTTAATGTCAGCTGCAGTTGAATTGTGCGCACGTCAACAGCAGAGTACCCGGGTATTCATACATATTTTGTATAAGAAGTTTTTTTAATTTTATTTACATATTTAAAGGGTGGTCCAACCAAACGCTCAAAAACTTAACCAAACGCTCAGTAACTTAGTATTTAGTTTTTTTTTCGTCACTCCTCTAGGGAGTATATTGGCTTTCCACAAAGTATATATTGCTTTGTTTCAGTTTCTTTAATCAAGTTGATATTTTTACGATAAGTAAATCATTAATCCGCTGTAGTTTCCTCCATATGATTTTTTTGTATGTAGTGGTAAAGATCATTGCTAATTTTTGGTGATCTTTACTTAAGCGTTGTAATTTTTTTCCAGTAGGCGTGTTTTTCCTGATTATTCGTCTGATGTTTGTCATCATCGCCAGAGGTATGCGGGAAGGTCAGGGAGGCTTTTTTCTTTATTTTTTAGATGGACAACTCCAGGGAGGGAAGTTGAAGCCTTTTTTTTAAACATTTGAAACTACAATTAAATATTTTCTCGTCATGTTCTCTGTTGGACAATATATTTTTAGGTCAATATATTTTTATTAGCCTTAAGCTATTTAAATTGTGTAAAATTTATAAAAAATTCTCTAAAGTACATATTTTTAAAATTTTATTTTGATAGCACATGTTATATAGTTTCAAAAATTTTAATAAAAAATAGCGAGGAAAAGTTGTTAAATTTCACGAAGTGATACAGTAAAATGTTCACCATTTCGATAGTAGATTTTCACAATTAAAATTCTTTATTCAAGAGTGTAGCGTTCCAATTTTTTACTAAATCATTTGACAGTCAATTTACTTTGTAACCTCAAATTTGCCCATCCTGTATGCAATCTTGAATACTAATCAAACATTAACATAAATACATACATGCATATAGTATGCCTGTAACCCAGAAAGTAACAGACTAGGATCCCGTTGAGCTATTTTGATGAAACTTCCAGAAAAGAAGAAAATTAGAAAATAAGAAAATTATTTAAAAAATCGCGAATATAAATAATAAAAATGTTATATAAATGTTCGTATACATAAATATAAAAACAAATAAAATTGTATATGGTAAGGGCCCAGCGAAGTGAATTCGCAACACTCATAGTGAACGCAATTTAAATATTTAAACTGATATTAAAAACTTTTCAAAAATATTCGAAAAAAGCAAAATTAATTATGCTAAAATATGTTAAACGGGGTAAGCGTGAGATATGATTAAAGTGAATTTTATGAAACGCAACGCTGGGCCTTAATGAACCAATCATGGGCACATCTTTAATGTTTTTAGTTGAACGGTATATGAAGGTCTGTTCATATAAACATTATTATATTGTTACGAAACACTATCATATTGTTACGAAAATATTCAATGCCAAAGAAAAGATACACTAAATTAGTATAGTAGTAGTCTTAGCTATAAACTTTATTATGGCACTTACTGGTTTGTGTCAAGGCTGTTAATGTATCTGTCGCAGCACATTATCTCTGCTATTAACAGTGTTACCACTTGCGTACTGAACGGTGCTAAAATACCGGTTTTGGTTGTTACATTTGAATTAACGGAAATAAAGTGCTGTGATAAATACAAGAACATTCGGAAGTAATGTGATTAGCAGTTCAGTTATAGTTTGACAGCCATAGCGTAAAGTTGCTAAGAGTTGTGTATTGAGTAAATTGGGGTATTAAGAAATGAATTACAAGTATATGTTATATTCTATAAAATATTATTTTGCTGTTATTTAAATGACAAATCAAGTACTTTTTGCTACAGTCATCAGAAATATTAAAGTCATTGTATGTATTGTTAGAGATCCATTAGTCATCACTCTCAACTTTTGTTCCGATTGGTCCATATGGTTTTAACATTATGATTTTCGACCAAATAGCTCAGTTTTAACGTGTTTTATTTTACACATCACTTGCTTAAATTATTGATTGTGCACTTGAGTCGAGTTTTTTCAGTTTACTTTGACGCTCAAGTTAATAAACATGCATGCAGCTTATTCGTTTGAATTTGGCTGAGACGTTAAATGAAATAAATGTGTCGTTATCAACGTTAGCGAACCTCAGCTGGTTTAGAAAAATATGTACATATATATTTTATTCATCTCCAAAACAGTGGGTACACGACAATGATTTGGTAAATTCGGCTGTTTGCAATGATTGGTAGCATTCATTTTAGAACTCAATGGAAAATTACATCCGTCACCACAGAAATAGGCTTCAAATGTTTTCGGTGCTGTAATCCAATTGTGCATATTCAGCCGTTTAAAGTCTTCAGTGAAATTTAAACGTTCTCAGGTTTTAGGTGTTTCATAGATTTCCTGCATTCGTGACAGTGGCATATTATCAATGGCTTTAGGTTTACGCTTAAGAACATTACGTTTGCAGGGTAATTCATTTAAAAAGCCTGTAGGAAGTGGCTGTAAGTCTATAATATCATCGAATATGTCTGGTTTTATTATTCCCAAATCGAGGCTGGAATGTCTGTAGCTTTTAAACCGTTTGTAATTAAAATAAGTTCATTAATGCGTCCAGGTTTCTGCTAAAGCCAACGTTTTAGTACTTAGGTCACATTGAATTTCTGGAACATAACAATAATAAATACTTATACTATAACGCAATGCCAAAGCCAAGGATATTTCGCACAAATATTGAAACTATAAGATATGATTGATATTCACACGCTTACAAACGCGAATGCCGCATATGACGATTTATTATAAATTTGACAATATTGGTCAGCAAAGACTCTGATGAAAAAAATATTGTCTTATTCGTATTTTAGGCAGTTGTAACATTTATTTGCGTTTGAAACACTCTAAGGAAATAGCTATGCTTTTAAATTACAATTTGATGCAATTTTAATAAAAACCATGAATTACCAATTTTTAAAAATCATTGATCAAACAAATATTAGCGGTCAGGTATACAATTGGGTAAAATATAAAACCGCCTGCTCGTCATTTTAGGTTTAAAAAAATTAAAAATTTAAAACCACATGTTTAAATATTTTATAAAAAATTCTATAAAAACATTAAGCAAATTGTAGTTGACACTCATTTAAAGCCAGTTCAACTTAAAGTATACCTCATTTTCAACTATGAATATGAAAAACATAGTAAAAGTTTTTAAGTTAAAGACTTACTCCTGCAAGAGTCGACTTTACTGTGGAACTATGAATATGGGCCTATAATTTTTTCGAAAGAAATAAGTATGGCGTGCAAAATAATATCAAAATTTGTGAAAGTGGGCTTATAGCCTAATATATTAGTGTACCAAAATTGGATATAATGACATCATTCACTCGCCGTGTCATAGATTTGATTCTTCAGGTGTAGTCAAAGAATCTCGCCTGAATACCCATCCCATCCTTGATCCTGGTGGCTATCGTTAACCAAGGTTCCTAAAAAAGACAAAAAATCAAATTAAGATGTTTAACTTAATATCTGATGTACGCAAAAGAACTCTAACTAACTGGAATTAGCAATACATTCTCGTATTAATTTAATTTATTAAAAAAAAAAAAACATTTTTTAAGCATTTAAATGATTAGACTATAATAATAGCAGAAAATTCGCAAGGTGAATTTATAACATTAAAAAATCTAAAAATCAACATAAATAAATATTTTAAATATGTATTAAGATTATATTAAACAAAAAATTAAATATTTCTTAAATTTGAAACTAAAGAATCAAAAAAGACTAAATGTTAAGCAAAATGTTAAGGTTAACCTGACTCAGTATTTTTATTAACAATACTGTGAAAAAAAAAAAAAAAAACTTGAAAGTGAATTTTTTTTTTTGAAAAAAATAATATAAATTATCTATAGGATCCGCCAAATAAATTTTATTTTTTTGAAAATATTATAAAAAAAATAACTGAATATTTTCTCAAGTTTCTTTTTTTTATTTGAAAGTACAATCCTTCAGTTAATAATGGAAAATATTTTCATTCAAATGGCTGACTCGGTTGGCTATGCAGTAGCCTACACGATCGGTCCAATTTTTAAGCACATTATCGATTGTGTGCAGCTGTACTTCACCAATGGCTTCACGAATATTGTCCTTTAAAGCGTCAATTGTCTCTGGTTTGTTGGCGTAACAATTATCTTTGACGGCACCCCACAAATAATAGTCCATCGGTGTCAAATCGCAGCTCGGAGGTGGCCAAACGACATCAGCTCTGCGGCTGATAATGCGATCTTCAAAAACAGGGCGCAAAACATCAAGTGTAGCTTCGGTTCTGTGGTACGTAGCGCCGTCCTGTTGAAACCAAATGTTGCTAATATCCTCCTCTTCAGTTTTTGTAAACAAAAACTCGTTCAACATGGCCTGATAACGATCGCCATTGACTGTAACGGCCACTCCCTGCTCATTTTCGAAGAAAAATGGCCCAATTATGCCTCTGGCCAAAATCCGCACCAAACAGTGACTCGTCTTGGGTGTATCAACTTTTCAATATATGCGTGCGGGTTTTCTGTGCCCCAAATGCGACAATTTTGCTTGTTTACATACATACCCGCCAAGATCAAAATGAGTTTCATCTGAAAAGATGATTTTTTTGGCAAAATCGGCATCTTCTGTAAGTCGATGGCAGGCCCAGATTCCCAGCGTTGTTCAAGCGTATACACAACCATATTCGTTTAGCGGAAGGATAAAACTAATTATCTGTCAAATCAATTGAATAGTATAATTTTTAATAGTGTTTTAAACTAAAGCATGCAAGTCTAAATCAATTATAAACAAAATATTTATTTAAATTGCTTTTTATTTACTCACCCAATTTAACACGATATCCGATGAGGCCTCTTCGTGGTCGATGCTATTAAGGGGTTATTTCTGCATTAATTATCTTGAGGATGCTAAGAAATTTACAAGATTAATTGATAGACTTGCATACCTTTAAATCCACCTTATTGTGAGATTTTCTAGTTTAGTAAATTTTAATTTTCATAGATCTATTTCCGAATAAATAAAAATTCCTAATATTTTAGGTAAAGATTTATCTTCGAGTCGTCGCCTAAATCTTGGTATAGAGTGTCCAGGATAATAAACTATATCTGTAGTATGGTACTCGAATTTTTTGTACGATGCGATAAAAAATATCGCTTGACACTTTTCTTTTTTCTACTCCTTGCCCCGAATAAAACAAGGATTATAATAAGGCCCCTCCTTTTCTAAATAAATATAGACCAGAACAAGGGCTGAGCCTGACATAACCTAAATGTAAAAAAAATGTAATATTTTCTCAGACTCCGCCTTATTACCCAACTATATCCTATCCTTATTAACTTACCACGATGTTCTGACACAAATATGTAATTGTCCCTTAGGACAAAAACATATTTTCCGAAAAAGGAAATATTCTGGAACGTAAGCAGAATTTTTCTCCAGGAGAAGAAATTATCTCCGTAATATTTCACCAAATCTTATTACATAAAGTCTAAATTTGTATATCTTTAGTTCAATTAAAAAAAAAAAATACACTTTTCAAATTTTATTCACTTTTACACATTAAAAAAATTAATCCGTTTCGAATGAATTCACAATCAATAGAAATGAGGTTCTATATAATATATTCTATTGAATTATTAACCATTAAGTCGTAGCAACCTCAGACGAATTTTCCTGAATAAAAAAAAAAATACTTGGACATATTTCTCAGATATCAAAAATTTTCATATAAAAAAAATATATTTCAGTCTAGTTATTTACGACCTGAATTAATACAACAACAAAAATATTTTAAAAAGTTAAGTGAAATGAAACTCAAGATGTATCATCGATTCCATGCATTTTTTTTCAAAAGGAGCAATGTATATGATAAATTTAACATTCTAATAAGTATTTCGCAACATATATACAAACAATGTTTAAATATTAGCGACATTTATAAAGGTTTTCCATAAAAAGAAACTTTTAAATATTAGAAAAATGTGCCTCGTTAACTACAATCGGTTAGTATATTAGCATCGGTTGACACAAAGGTTAAAATAAAAATCATAATAAAAGTGTGACTGAGATTTACACACAAAAAAGGCACGTCTGTTTAATATTTATTGAAATCATATTACGTTTGTACTGTACATTTGAAATCACCTTTAAACATTTCAGTGTTCCAAGCTTTCAAAGAAACTTAAATATTAAAAAAAATGTGCCTCGTTAACTACAATCGGTAAGTATATTAGCATCGGTTGACACAAAGGTTAAAATAAAAATCGTAATAAAAGTGTGACTGAGATTTACACACAAAAAAGGCACGTCTGTTTAATATTTATTGAAATCATATTACATTTGTACGTTTGTATGTAACAATTGTTTGTGTTCAATGATATTTATTTATTCGCATTTGTTTGCTTTGGCTATATTTTTTATGCTGTTTTTGTTTACGGTTTTATTTTTTACAACAATAAATATCTACTGGCATTAATGACATTTGCTGAACGACTCTGTCAGTGAGTAGACAGACGGAGGCAGTGATGATTGATTGTTTTACAATTGAGATTTTTTTAATCTCAATTGTTAGAAAGATGTAGATGGTAACTGTAGATCTATTGCTAGCGGTGATTGTTATTAAAGTAGAGATTTCCGGTATAACGGTAATAAATTAAGCGGAAATTGTCCTGTTAGCAAACATATAGAAAAACAAAAAACAAAGCAAATGTATAATAAAACAATTGGTTAAAAGTAAATACAAATTAAATATAATTTTGCGGCTATATTCGCAAAAATTTGTAAGCTTAAGCTTTATATTCAAATTAGTTAAAATACACTTTAAGGTTAAAAACCTTTTTTAAAAATTCTTTTTCAAAATCAGTATTTTAACTAAAGCACACTGGAGAAATTTAAATTTGTATGTATTTTTATGTATGTATTTGTATCCAGTTCCAAAATTATTTCAGGAATACCACTAGCACAGTTTCATTAGGGACCCCTTGGGCCACTCTCTCCATATAGTGTGATATTCCGGCCGTATCTAGTTTTCCAACAATAACCACTCATCCTCTCCAGTCAAAATGCAATTTTTCAAATTTAAATTTCTCCAGTTCCAAAATTATTTCAGGAATACCTCTAGCACAGTTTTATTAGAGACCCGTTGGACCACTCTCCCCATATAGTGTGATATTCCGGCCATTTCTAGTTTCCCACAATAACCACTCATCCTCTCCAGTCAAAACGCGTTAAAATACAAATTTTTTAAATTTAAATTTCTCCAGTTGCAAAATTATTTCAGGAATACCACTAGCACGGTTACGTTAGGGACCCCTTGGACCACTCTCCCCATATAGTGTGGTATTCCGGCCATCTCTGAGTTTCCCATGGAATGGAGATAACCAATAACAAAGAAAAATAATTTAAAAAAATGAATTCTCTTAAATACATTTTCTGATATTCCACAATTTTTAACGTTTTGGCTCTAAAGCTGACCTACGAAAGCAGGTCTGGAGCACCATTCCAACAAGGATGTGCTATTCCTCCATATTCCAGGCATATATATTTTGGCAATAAATTATTTTACTTTAATTTATAGTTACTGTTAAAGCGTTAACTTTGCTCTGTTAACGTACAAAATGGCTGAGCTAAAAAACCTGGCCTGCGTCTTTGCTAGTTAAATTTAAATTTATCTTCACACACATAAAAAACATACCTTCTTGTTGATTTTGCATACTGTAAATTATAATAAAAAAAAATTAAAATTTTGTCATAATTGAGAAAAATGTTGTATTTAGAAGGCAACAATATATATCTTCTTGATATCATTATAACGGATAAAATAATATAACGTTAATTTCTATCCTGCGTCACTAAGTACTCGCTCTAAAAATTCGTATTTTTTTTTTATTGAAATGTAACAATAGTGAGTACTGCACTCTATCTTGCCACTATATCTTATTTTAACAGTTGTAATCCAACTGCATAACCAAACAAATAAAATTTGAATTTGCGAATTAATTCCCTTTTTATTTTTGAATAATATTTCGCTAGGTCACTTCCAATTTTTTGATTTGAAAGTAGGTTCCATGTTAATTGTTTTGACTTTTTTTTACTTCTTTAACAGATATTGAGACAAAATGGGAGCATTACTATCATCACAATTTTCATTATACCGTTTAGGCACTATTGCAGGACACTCCGACCCATGGGATCTGCTGTGCCTTTCTGGTCTTTAGCCTGCTCAGTAGATCTGCTGCCTTCTTAATGCATAAACAGATCTGAAAACTTAATGGTGAATATGTCACCCAGTGTAACCTTATGTCTATCTAAACATTTATATCTAAGCCTATTAAGAACCACACAAAATATCTGTTATGCTGTCTCTGATGCCTGTCTACAAATATCTATATCAGTCCACAGTACACAGTGGCTTGTTAGAAACTCCATTAAGACCTTTAAGTCGTCCTGCCAAATTTACGAATTTCAGAATGAGGCCCAAATTGAGGACTGAGCGCTGATCTAAAGTGGTGAAATCACCTTTAAACATTTCAGTGTTCCAAGCTTCTGGGATTTTCCCAATCCTTGACTAGTTTGAGGATGGTAGTAAGTGGTGCTGTACACTAGGTTAGGTTACGTTAGAAGGGAGTGGCAGCCTCGCACACTCTAACACACATAGCGGCCCGTTGTAATACCACAAATAAAGCGAGATCATCGTATCGACCACCAAGACCGCCAGCCAGAGGTCCCACATAGAAGCACATTCCCGGAAATCAAGTCGGAAACCAGCACGACAATTTAATGAATCTGGCTGTAAGCCCGATCAGTGTGAATATTCTACGTCTAGCTACAGACGGACATTGGCAAATGAAATGGGACACACTTTCCTCTTCCTCAGTCCATCAAGCTCGACAAAACTCGTTCGGCAGCCTCTTCGCGTGTCTACCCATAATGCGATGCAACGTGAGGATAGACACCACAGAAGAGATGCTCCCGCGATCAAATTTAAAAAGTTGATTGGTACGCCTAACATCCAATCTGGGCCAGGTGAGTCTAGCAATAAAGCAAGAATCACCCTCTGCCCAAGATTTATCAGCGTCCAATGAGTATTTTCGCCAGATAGACAGTCTAACGGAGGACAGCGGTACACCAACTGTCCGGAAGGAATGTTCCTGTGACCAGGGACTCAAATGAGATTGACACCAAACCGTTGTGAGAGTAACCCAAGGGAAACACGACAGTCACTGACAAGCCTAGAGCTGAAAGTTAAACCCGAGAGAGATCTAATAGCCACTTAGCTATCAGAAAGAATGCATAAATCAGCCGTGTGAGTACCGCCTCTCCGTATCAACTCCGCAGCATGGTAAATGGCCTGAAACACGCTACAATAGTCCGGAAGTCGGAGAGACACCCTCAGATCGAGCTTCACACTAAGGTTCCGTGTCAATATATGTATGGTCTTACGGAACCGTTTCTAGTCAATACATTCGTTGTTTCATTACCATCTATTTCACGGTGTCTAAGAAAACGAGAGCAAGTTTTGAACAAACCAGTTTCATCGTGAAACTACGAGTACAATTTTGCGGTATTGTTGATAAGTTTTATCTGGCATGAAGAAATGACCGCTTCTCTCTTTTTAATGGTTGAAGCTTTCTTTCTATGTCGTCTTGATTTTTTTCATTCAAACATATATTATTACATTTTGAAATTGCATGTCCGTTATTTAAAAAATTTGGTTTAAGTTAATTTTTCTTTTTTTTCCAAATAATATTTTAAAAAAGCTTTAAACTACGGTCAAACCTACTTTAAAATTTATTTATTTAATATTGATTTAAAATAGGAGTTTTAAGCTAAAGTTCGTTTGTGAATAATACTTTAGTAAATTTTTCTTCTGCGGAATGTTCTTTGTAATTGAAAAAAATAAAAAATAAAAAAATCCCAGATAAGGAATATATTCGCTGGGAATAAAGCCTTTAAAAGGTGATAATATTTGTTTCTGTAACCATAACATGTAGCTAAAGAGTGGTAAGTCTCTTCTAAACTTATCAAAAACTCGGTTTTTTTTTTAGCGATTTTTGTAACTGCAGTTTTCTTGATTAAGATCAAATTCGTATCAATTTGTCATTATTATCTACGATCTTTTGACATTTTTCGTACAGGTTCTTATAGAACTGTGGAACTTTTGCCACTAAGAAATGTTGGCAAACGTCGAACGAAGTTTAGTGAGCCAGTGCAAACTACATGTTATACCATAAAAACTCTCTAGTAAAGTACAGTCACGTAAAGGACTTAGCAAAGATGTGTGCCTCGTGGTATTGTTATAAAATAGCAATATAATATAATATAAAACCTTTTCTGGTGGCCGTCAATTGTTGCTGTGCTCATTTAAACGGCCGAGTTGTTAGCACTAGAGAGCAGCTCTTTTTAAATCTAACTAAACTAACACTCAACATCAATTTTTAATCCTGATGATTACCATCTTTTAACCGTACTGATGCATAGCACGTATTTTTAGCTTTCAAAATAGTTTAATTTAGATGTGGCACCTAAACTTTGAGCTTCTTTAAGTAGTCAGCCATTTGAAAATCAATACAAGCTCCTATAGCCTGCTGGAATGATACTGTAAGTTTAAAAAAGTTCGGTTACAAATATAACAAAAAATGGAATTTATTCTTCACAAGTTTTATTCAATTAATTATTTGCCATTGTGATCGAAAGCTCTTCGCAATTTGTAGGGTAAAGCCATTTTTCAATCAGTGTATATTTTCTTAGCGAAAAATTACCCATTTGCGTTCTAAAGGCTTCTACGGAATTTAAATTTACACCATTAATAGAGTTCTGTAGAGATCAAAACAAATGATAATCTGAAAGTGCAAGGTCCGGACTATATGGTGGATGCCTGAAAACTTCCCAGTCATACTCTCTCAGTTTCTGTCGAGTTGTAAAAAGTATCTGTGGTCCGAAGTTGTCATGATGGAACACCTCGTTAATTAGGGATTAGAACCAATTGTTTGACCAGGTTGTAGATGTTCTTAATGAAAAATTCCCCTTTTAATACCACCAGACACACAGCATTACCTTTATTGACGTCAATCGTGACTTTGTTACCTAAGCTTCACTCTGCTTCGTTGTTTATGATGCTATTCACACAATATTGTTGTATACGTGATCCACTGCAGAAATGGCCCGATTTCGTAAAACTTTAGCAGTGAATCTCAAATGAATGTTCGGTTATTAAATTTGTCACTGTTAATTCATGCACCACCTAAACATCGAGCTTATTTGTATATCCAGTTTACTTAAAATGGAAACAACCGTTTGGCTAGCAATGTCCACGCTCTTCATGTATCGGTCTTTCTCAATTTTGTCCGGATTTAATCGATTTTATTAGTAATTCTTCTATTTACAGTTCCGAATTTTCACTCAATTTGAAACGTAAATTACTTTTCACAGAATAATGCGTTTTTTAAAAATGGCTTCTAACAAAGTGCAGCTTAAATTGTTGCCTTTAAAGCAAACTGCCGTGTCACCTGATGCAATTAATATTATCAGATGTATTACATATTAGAGTCGTCTACCAACAATATGGAACTCGAATTAAACAAGCACCGAATATTAGTAGCGGACTGATTAAGATCAAAGCAGTTGAAAGCTTCAGTCAGTATGGGACCTTCACGCAATAAAATCACTTTGGTGTCTGATGGTGTATCCTCCCAGAACTACCGACTAAGTATTACGTCAAGAGGCCGTCCAGAGTGCTAAGCTAAAACGTCACGTTTGTTAAAGTTTAATTGTCTCCGTGCGATCCATCGTCTTCCGTTGTTGCAATGTTTGTCTCAGCAGTTCTCTGCGTTCCCTCTGCTTATGCTGAATCTGCGTACAACTCGTCTGGCGTACAATTTTCCGGCATTCCACTCGGCACTTGATGAGCATATTCCGCCAATCAAATATTCGACGGTCGGTCTGCAGCCAAAAACCTCCTCTAGTACACGACGTTTGTCGGTGAACCTGTCGCATTTGAATGTAACGTGCTCCGCGATTTCGAATTCACCGTCCAGTCTGCACACATAGGACTATCTGCCAGCTCAAAATAATGCGTGTAACTGAAAACGCCCATGGCCAGACAGAGTTTTTGTAATCGTAATTCACATTTTAACAAAGAGTATAAGAGCATATGTCCACCTGCTGTTGTTGTGCGTTTGCCACCACTGCTGCCATTCTCCAAGCGATCATGAGTGCTTTTCTGATTGCTGTTCCTGCAGCGATGCTGCACCTTGCACACTATAAAGCCGACAGAGTTTTCTTGCGAGAATATTTGTCAGCATCTTTCCATATATTACAGCAATTGCCTACTCGGACACTGCCCTGTATGCGCAGGAGACAACGTAGGCGTCTTTGAACCTATACTATTCATCGTATATAGTTAATCTACGAGCACGCCCACATAAGAGCTGCGTAAAGTATGACGGAATGCATAATCATTGACAGAAATCGCATTCTCTCCTCCTGAGCACTGCCAATATTCGGCATTATCCGCGCTAGTGCGCAATTTACTCTCAATGCCTTTTCAGCAAACATAGCCAAGTGATGCTTAAATCTCAGTTTTGCGTCAATTACCGTCACCTAGGTATTTTATTGCCTCTTGTGAAGTTATCGTGTAACCACCGATACATCGCCTTCATTTGTGCGCACCTATCAGTACCGCTTCCGTCTTCTGTACCGCTAATTCCAAGCCAGCATTAGTCAGCAACTCTGTACCCTGTAGCCAACAATCGCTGCACTTTCAGGGATTGTAAGCAGCAATATACCTCCGTACATCACATTCCGTTAAATCGGCCCGACTACCGAGCCCTGTGCGACACCGCACGTGCGTCTGTTTCACTGTAATATATGGTCACTGAAGTACCTGCCTATTATCCGTAATAAGTACCAAGACCCAAAATGACATGACCATGTTCTCTGTGTAGTGAAACAGATCAGAGTCTTTGTTGGAAATTGAACTGACAACTCTCACACTCATATAGAAATACAATACCCACAACTAGGGCACACTTGTACAAGATTAAATTTTCAGATGTTCATCAGTTTTAAAATTTCTTATATCACTTTCTATATGTACATATATAACTCACTTGACTCACTAAGTAATTCTAGATCAACTCGTAAATATAAATTTTTAAATTAATAAAAAAAAATTCCCTCCTGCATGTGTATATTATACAAATGTACTTATTTTACATACATATGTTACAAATTTCTTTCATTCAATTAATATCACACCACATATGCCCTTCACTTAGTAGCCTCGTCGAAAAGGAAAATAATAAAATATCAACTGGTTGTTGTCGTATTAATTATCATTTTTTGTTTTTATCTTCAATTTGCATGTTTAACATGGCCCTCTGTGCGTATGAGTGTTATATTGTGCCTCCTGTTTTATTGTATATTTAATGTTGACAATTTATATATTAATTATACGCTTAGTTGTCTCGTCCATGTATGTGAGTGCGAGTGTGTGCATGTATTTTATGCGTGTACTTTTTAAGATATTTATTTGTTTTAATTATTATTTACCAACGGTCTGGTTTCCAATGCAAATAAATAAATTTATAGAAATTTATTTGTTAATCCCTAGGCGAGGACAACACTTTTTTTCAATTTAATTTTTTGCACATGTTTTGTACGAAACAAACAAAAAAAAAACATGTGCAAATCCTTTAAAGCTATTAAAGTTTAAAATTAATGCATATAGGCAGTTAGCAAGGTTTTATGTTTATTTAAATAAAACTTAAATAAATTTTAATAAATTTAACACAAATTAACAGCTATACTAGTAATTTAGTAAGAATTATAGCAAATTTAGAGGTTTTTTATTTTATATAAAAACCTAACAAATTTTTTGTAATAAAACTCATTTAAATAATTCCCAACAGAATTGTTAATTATGTTTTTTTTTATTAAAACACATATTTTTATTTATGCACTTTGGAAATGTATACAAAAAAGATGCCTCATTTAAATGGTTTAATATTAGCGGTTCATTCAACTCTACTACTGGCTATCAAAAAATAATAAACAGAGTTCGTAGCCAAGTTTTTATAAATTTTTCAAAACTAGAACAAACAAATGCTCATTTTAGTTTTGTTTCTATTTTTGTCTGATGTTATTTAGAAGATAAAAGTTTTATATTTTTAAGCTGCTTATGCCTTAAGCTAATCTAATAAGCTAACATCTAATACAGTATAAAAACAATAAAAGAAAGCTCCTAAAGTTCAGTTGCTATCATATAGACTAAATGACCGCTTAAAATTTTTAATATTTAAAACTAAGTTTTATAAATAGCCAATTCTGTATGTTTCCTATAACTTAAATAAGGCACAATAAAGTCAACCAAAGAATTGCCACCACTAAGTAAAAAAAATTTAAAATTTAGAATTTTATCGCTACAAAAGTATAATTTTTACCAATTAGTTTTAGAGAGGTTAGGCCTAAATCTATATATAAAGGGTCCGCCAAATATTTTTTTTTTTTTGAAAATGCTATAAAAAAAACTACTGAATATTTTCTCAAATTTATTTTTTTATTTGAAAGTATAATCCTTCCCGGTTAATAATGGAAAATAATTTCATTCAAATGGCTGCCTCGGCTGGCCATGCAGTAGCCTACACGATCGGTCCTATTTTTAGGCACATTATCGATTTTGTGCAGCTGTATTTCACCAATGGCTTCACGAATATTGTCCTTTAAAGCGTCAATTGGCTCTGGCTTGTTGGCGTAACACTTATCTTTGACGGCACCCCACAAGTAATAGTCCAACGGTGTCAAATCGCAGCTCCGAGGTGGTAAAACGACATCAGCTCTGCGACTGATAATGCAATCTTCAAAAACAGGGCGCAAAACATTGAAACCAAATGTTGCTAATATCCTCCTCTTCAATTTTTGTGAACAAAAATTCGTTCAACCTGGCCCGATAACGATCGCCATTGACTGTAACGGCCACTCCTTGCTCATTTTCGAAGAAAAATGGCCCAATTATGCCTCTGGACCAAAATCCGCACCAAACAGTGACTCGTCTTGGGTGTATCGGCTTTTCAGTGTATGCGTGCGGGTTTTCTGTGCCCCAAATGCGACAATTTTGCTTGTTTACATACCAGCCAAGATCAAAATAAGCTTCATCTGAACACATCGCACATATTCTGCAACATTACCATGATTTTCAAAGTAATGTCGCAATATTTCCCAGCGTTTTTCAAGCGTATACACAACCAAATTCGTTGAGCGGAAAATAAAACTAGTTATCTGTCAAATCAGACATGAGCTAAGTGTTATCTTTCACGAAATAAGCACTAGTTGAAAAAAAAAACGTGAGATGGCAGACCATATATATATAAAAGAGAACTATAAAATACGTTGTAATTGATGCTCTTTGAAATGAAGCAACCGATTTTATTGTGTAAGACCTTAAACGAAAGGTGAAGTCAATACCACGGTTTTTATGTATATGCGGTTTTTATGTATAGCGTGAGCCATTTAAAAGTTTAAATTAAAAAATGAAATAAAACAAAAACGGTTTAAAATTTCGCCAAATTTATTTTGTTATTGTGAAGTACAATTATTTCGGTTAGATATGAAATATTATTTCATTCATATGGCTGCCACAACTGGCCTAACAGTACCCCGTTCGATCAGACCAATTTTCGAGAAATTTTTCGAATGTTGGGCTTCAAATGCTCAATTGTCTCTAGTTTGTCGGCATAACACTTCTAAATGAATGTGTGAAAATGAATATGTGTTTGTTTGAAGGTATTGCACAGCTAAAAAGCAGAACCTGCAGTGTCTTTCTGGAAGGAGCAAATAATTGGATTTTGACCGGAAGTGAAGAAAATGTGGAAGAAGGTTAAAAATGTAAGTAAGATAGCACTTAGGATAATAACTAGGATGGGGGTAGCGAAGCACATCGGGTTTTAGCTAGTATGAATATAAATAAACATATAAAAAGTTTGTTTGACATCTGATCTTATTAAGTAATGCATCGACACTTTGCGAAGGCTGGCACTTAAGAATAGGGTTTAGTTAAATTGGGTACCTGAACACAGTGGAATAAGCGGCAACAATGTATATGATGCAAGGTCCTAAACCTTGTGCAAACGCTTAGAATACAAGAACGCTCAAGTGGGTCTTAGACAGGCCAAAGCGGGCCGTTCAAACGTTGTCAAGAACGCCATGCTGTACCTAAACCTCCGACGGATTTTCTTAGGGATCGTTGTTGTTTAATAGTGCATTTACACAGAACGGCGATCACGATTGTGGATGTTTGTAGATTATGCTTACAGGCATCAGAGTCGGCGGAACAAGCATAAGGTCCCCCATACCATAGGAGACATATTCATCACTAAAGTTTGTGACCTGCTGGAGTTCATTAGGAAGTAGGTCTGCTAAAAAAAAACAGTAGAGGCACAGTAGATTACATAGGTCGCTGTGTTTGGCAACGGTGGTCATTCTGAATCGATAATAATACCTAAATTGGTAATACCGCTCTTCCAAATGTCTTTTTAAAATATTCCAGTAAAGTAGCGCCTGCTTTGCCCATTTTACAGTCCCCAAAATCGCCCTATCGAGAGAACTGTCCAAGTCCAGCAGTTTGGTATACAAGGATTCAACATCTGTAGAACGACAAAACACAAGATCTGTCGAAAACATCGCCGCTGTTTGTAAGAGTGTACGCGAGAAATCACAGCATCGTTGATTTTGTATCGTTCAATGGGAGTCGGCATAGGTAGTATCGGCGAATTTTACATTATGAATTGGGCCTGCACCCGTACAAAACTTAATTGGCGACGATTGTTCGTTGAACGGTCTCTGAAATAGTTGAGAATCATCTTCATCTTCTTCGACATTGGCCAGAATATCAAGGGCAATGTTGAACGCTTTAGGTCGGTGACTACCAACTTCTTTTATCCTGAGTTGGATAAAGCTTACACGAGCAATATGTGTTTGCAACAAGACACGCCACACAATTGAGGCCATAGCGGATATTCTGTAATATTCAGCTATTAAAGGACATGATCATCACATGTAGAAGTGAGGTATTTAACTTCGTCAGGCTTTTACTTAGGTGGTTTTCTTAAATCGCAAGTCTCTGCAAACAAATTACAACCCACAGCAGCAATCAGAACCAACCACATCACTCAATCCAATCCTCATATCAAGCCTGATTTTTAAGCTAAAGTCGCAAAAAGCTAGACATTTGCTATGAAAGCTACCCAGCGAAACCACAGCTGACGTTTGTGCTGTGTTATATTTCATACATATTAGAATCGATAAAACAAAAATAAAATACTAATAAAATATTTCACACGCAGTGTATTGTATTTAAATTTAGAAAGCGCTTAGCGTTTGACTCTTCATACGGCGGTTTATATAGAAACATATAGTCATTTAAAAAAAAAAATAGGGACACTGCGATTTTCCTTAAGAGCTTGAAATTAAAACGAGATACAACTGAGAACGGCACAAAATTTGTTTGTGAAATAACGGTTATTTACCTCGTCGAAATTCAAGCAGACAATTTATAAGATCTTTTTGATAAAAGTTTAAAAACAGTGTTGGATTTGTAACTATTTTGATATAAGTGTCCCTATTATTTTTCACATCACTATATATATATGGTTGTGAGCTGAAGACCTTTTTGCTTTTTTACTTTCAATATTCTTACACATCTCATCTAGATTAAGAACACAGAAGCACGAACCAAAAAGCTTCTACATAAATTCATAAGACCTCAAGAATCTATTACGGGTGTAGCATACAAAACTCAAACAAATCTTATTTCATAAGTGAATGAGGAATACTATAAAGAGCCCTCTAGCGTATTTTTTAAATATAAAAGAGGTGCTTGTCTGTACTAAACTTAATGTTTCTGTGGTAAAAAACTATGTCTCATATTCGGTGGGACTTTATATTCTCATAGTGAAAAGTAATATGTAAAAAAAAAGTTTTCATTTTAAAATATAAAGACTGTTAATAATTTATAACGGGTGATTTTTTAATCGTTTTGCTTTTGATTATTAAAAAAATCTATAGTGAATAGAAATTTATTTATAAATAAATGCTTGCCATTTACCTTTTAAATATGATTACATGTAAATGTTGTCTGCGGCTACGCCGTAGGTGGTCCATCCGTTAGCACACTTTTGCATGCATTTCGGTCGGTAGCTGCTCTGGCTGCTCTCCAAATCAATTTTTGCAATTCTATTTGTTGCCGAACCCATTGACCCAAAAAAACCCTTCGCTTATAATAATTTTTCAATTTCGTAATTTACGAAACACATTTCTTACACAGCACGAATTTTGATAAATTAAATTCAATGATCTTTCAAGCAGTGTTCCTTTGTTAGTCTATTAATGGTGAAATTGAAAACGTTACTTAGCATTTTAGGCACTGCCACTTGTCCCCAATCGCTTTTTTGCACTGAAAAAATTTAGACTAAAAAACTAAATGGCAAAAAATCTTCCATTATTACAATTTGTAATATAGGGTCCGCCATCTAACATTTTTTTTTTTCAACTAGTGCTTATTTCGTTAATGGTAACACTTAGCTTATGTCTGACAAATAATTAGTTTTATCCTTCCGCTGAACGAATATGGTTGTGTATACGCTTTGCTAAGTGGGCCTGCGATCGACTTACTGAAGATGCCGATGTTGCCAAAAAAAATCATCTTTTCAAATGAAGCTCATTTTGATCTTGGCGGGTATGTAAACAAGCAAAATTGTCGCATTTGTGGCACAGAAAACCCGCACGCATACATTGAAAAGGCGACACACCCAAGACGAGTCACTGTTTGGTGCGGATTTTGGTCCAGAGGCATAACTGGGCCATTTTTCTTCGAAAATGAGCAAGAAGTGGCCGTTACAGTCAATGGCGATCGTTATCGGGCCATGTTGAATGAATTTTTGTTCACAAAAATTGAAGAGGAGGATATTAGCAACATTTGGTTTCAACAGGACGGCGCTACGTGCCACACAGCCGAAGCTACACTCGATGTTTTGCGCCCTGTTTTTGAAGATCGCATTATCAGCCGCAGAGCTGATGTCGTTTGGCCACCTCGGAGCTGCGATTTGACACCGTTGGACTATTATTTGTGGGGAGCCGTCAAAGATAATTGTTACGCCAACAAGCCAGAGACAATTGACGCTTTAAACGACATTGGTGAAATAGAGCTGCACACAATCGATAATGTGCTTAAAAATTGGACCGATCGTGTAGGCAACTGCATGGCCAGCCGAGGCAGCTATTTGAATAAAATTATTTTCCATTATTAACAGGAAGGACTGTACTTTCAAATAAAAAAAAAATTTGAGAAAATATTCAGTAGTTTTTTTTATAGCATTAAAAAATAAAAAAATAAATATTTAGCGGACTCTATATATGTTTAAAAGGCTTTTAATCAATTGAATATTACTTAAAGTCAAAAGATTTAACAGCATAAAAAACTGTATCTTAAACTTATGCAGCGTACTAACAAAAAAGGTCAAAGAAACTAAATATTGAATATATTAAACAAAAAAAAATGGCCTTTGCTGGTATGATCACTTAAGAATTTGTTTGTAAATAGCACACCAACGCATTAAAACCGCAATTGTGTAAATAGCTAAAGATAATATCATATATCACAATGAACAATAAGTTAGAAAAAGAAATATCAAAAACAAAACGTGTTGTGTTACACAAAACACAAATACACTAGCGAGCAAATGCTTAGAAATTTGTTCAGAATGATATAAACACTCGAGCAAATAAAACTAAAATGTTTCATATATATTCTCTATTAATTTCTTTGAGAGACACACTAACAAAAAGTATAAATACAAATGAGGGTGGTGCGGTGTAGTGGTTAAAGAGCACGTATAACAACACAGGCAGCCCAGGTTCGAGCCCAAGCAGCGGATATGAAAAAAAAACAAATGTAATTTAATTGTGGTTTCTGTTGTTAAATAAAGAGGCTCCAACTTCACTGCGGACTATTCCATCTAAAAAAAGTATAAAAACGACACCTACACAATTTCACTGCTAAGTAAAAATCACCACCACCAATTAGCAATGATTTTCACCACTACACAATCATATACTTAGTTTGAAAAATCAACTTCATTAATGAAACTAAAACAAAGCAATGCATGCTTTGTGGAAGCCAATATGTTTCCTAGAGGAGTAACGGAAAAAAAAAATAAAATACAAACTCTGGACTTGCTATGAAAAAAATATTTAAAATTATTAGTCACTCTCTATGTAAGCGAAACATGTAAAACTGACCAGATACAGATTTTTTTCTCATTCGAGTGTTTACTGTTTCAAAAAAGTTACCATTTAATATATACGTACAAAGTCGCCAAAAATAACCCGCAATTTTGTACTTTTCTATTAAGTTTTTTATTGTAGGTTTTTGCAATTAACGATTATTATTGAATTTATTGAAATTATTAGAATTCACAGAATTTGCTATTAATCGAGTTATTAAACTTCCTTATCGTATGTACTTTAAAATAGTTGTAACGATTAATATTTCATTCGTTTATTAGAATGGAAGTTTTCATGGATAGAAAAGTTACAATTTGCAGATTAGATCACAATCAACAGTAGAATTGAACACAGGTCCAAATACTCTAAAGTAAATTATTGAGATCTAAATTGAAAAAAATCCCAAAGTCCTAATTAAAACCTGAAACTAAAGTATAAATTTTAACCCTAAAAAATGAATTTTTAAAATCCTTATATTTCTAAAATCATTATTAACTAAAACCTAATTTAAAGTTATATATAATATTATAAACTTCCCTAAGTTTTATTAATTATGTAATATTGCTATGAAAATGCAAATGCTGAAGACGAAATTCACCACAGCGGGGACTTATTATGAAATTTTAGCTAAAAAATTTATTCGCTTGTGTCAAGGCTTAATAATTGCCATAATTACCTGTACTAATTAAGAGTGCTACCATCTGCATGTCTTACGGTATTGCCAGTTAGATTCCTTTTTGTGTTTATAAGTTATACATGATTTGAATCAACGTAGATAAATCGAAGATTCGAGTCTGTACTATAACATTCGAAACTAATAATGAAATGCTATAAAAGATGGCGCATAGTTGGTTAGTTATCATTTGGCTGACATAAAGTAAAGTCTGTTAAGGCGCAAATAAAAAGTGATGTATAAGCGAACATTAATTTGACGTATTAAGACAAAGTGTATAAAAAAACAAACGTGGAGTTTTTTTTTAACGCAGTTTTTCAATATGTATATATTTTTACGTTTTAACTCTTTTAAAAAGTTTGAATTCGTTTAAATTGCGTTGAAATAAAATTAAACCACTTTGTTGTTGTTACAGTTTTATTTATTTACTAAACTATAACCTTTATAACAGCAAAGCGGTAACTAAACTCCCTTGTAGGTAACGCAGCCCATTTATATACCTTATTGCCTACAGTTTGGAAGGTTCCGGAAATATCGACCATCTTCTATTTTCATATCCGTTAGTTCAAATGTAACGTAAACATGGTCCATTTGTCAATGCTGTCACGTTGACAGGGTGACACGTATTTACCAAATACACCAAAATTTTGGCATTTTTTTATTTTCGTAATAACATAGTTTATATACATCTGGTTACTAATCTACATATAATCCACATCATTAAGGTGCGATCACAAACATACACACACACACCCATATACATTCACACATGACTAATCCGTAATCTATTTTATTCTTATAGTCTAATAATTTCTCAGTTTTATTAGAGAGTATATTTAAGTAAAGATATGAATGTTCGTTCTATACTGAAAAATACAGTTCACTTCCCACTCCTAAAATTAATCCCTAAAAAAGATCAAGTTTCTTCAATATATGAAAGGTTTTGTCTTATTTGCTCGAGTAGGAACTTTTCAAGTAAAATTCCAAAAATTTACTCACTTTTACTTGTTACTGTATGCTAATAAAATATGACAAATTAAATAAGTGATTTTCTTAAATAAATATATCGTTTTATTTAAATTAATTTAATTTTTAATTATTTTTTAAATTGAAATAAAATTAGAAATTATATTAAAATTATTACGAGCTTAGTAACTAAAATCTAGGGAGATCGAATATTCGATTTTTTTAGATCCGGTTTTCCAATAATTCGAAATAATATAACTAAAGAAACCGGTTTTTTGTTTAAAATGTTTTAAATAACCGGTTAACGGATACCTTTATTAAAATATAATACTTTTTAATTCTTGTTGCATTAGCAAATAAAGTTGATATATATGTGTTCTATGTGGTAGTTTCTAAAAAGTAAGCTTGCTAGGTTTTTTTTAGCGAAGAGCCTTTCTTTAGTATTTAAGGACTCTCAATATATCTGAACTTATCCTTTTCATCGACTTCCAATTATTTTCATACTTCAGAGAACGTCTGTAGAAACATAAATGTATGCACCACGTATTTAATAGCGTGGGCCACTGTGTCTTGTTATATAAGACACCCGCCTACCAACTCAGAAATTTTCGGTATAATACCAGGCCACACATGTGACAATTATCAACAGAAATTTAGAAAAATGCTTGAAGGATGAGTATATTTGCAATAATATAAACCGGTTATGTGTGAATATAACTGGTGGGAATGGAGACCACGAGTCGAGAGGTAACAGTCTAGTCTATACTACCCATAAGCCTGTCGAGGCTACATTATTTTATGTAAGATTAAATAAAAGCAAAGCTGTATCTTAATTCAATTTTAGTTTTGTTTCCAAGAATTTACTAAATCTTATCGATTTAAGCATAGCGTAGTTTCTTCACGAACTGATTATTAATAAATTTTTAGAACAATTTTATCTTTTTTTTTGACTAAAGAGCGATTAAACTGAGAAGCTATTACTTACTTCCTACCATTTTATGTTTAGCTTGTAGTGTAGGGTATTAATTTGTCGGCTGTGTTCAAAAATAATTTCTTACTTTGTCACACCTACTTAGGGCTTATGAAAGAAAGATTTAAATCAAAAGCAAAAGTCTCGTGTTATCATTTAGTATATTATAGAAATACAATAATTAAATATTACGATAAGAGCTTTAGCACCGTTGAAGCGATAAAAATCAAACCAATGTGTACATTACCACTTTTTCCTCTACGTACAGAAAAGCTGAAAAAATGCTGAATGAGTATGGCGAGCGGATCATAATGTATTAAAATATTAAATTTCATAAACAATTGCTATTCATTATAACATTTTGTCTTTTATTCACTCAAACGTGAATCAGTTGCTTACAATTTATCAAACTGAGTGCATGAAATAAAAAAAGCGCTTGAGTGGTATATTTTTTTCAAGAGTTTAATTTTAGTTGACATATTACAAAACAGTTATTGGCACATAAACAAAGTGATAAAAATACAAGCGAAGAAAAATAACAATTTATGTTAAAAATTCTAAGAAAAGTAATTTTTTTTTTAATAAAAATAGTTGCCCTATGCGCAAGAAAAAATAAAGTTGAAATATACATTTTTCTGATAGCCGGTATCGAGTACAACAAGAATTTATTTCTGAAAATTTAAATCGTGATTTAAGAGCTGGTTTTACGTACTTACACTCGTGCATGATTTTTGCATGACTTACTTTACCAAAAATCTTAATTTCTCCGCCGATTTCTAACGGATTTTGCAAAATAAACTGGCATGTAGTTCATAACTTAACATACACTGGTGGCCATAACTAAAGCAACTGATTTTACACATCGACGCTTTCGTCAATATCGGCTGACTTTTTAAGTGCTTTCGGATTTTATTTAAAAAAAGAAACTAATTAAATTCAGACAGATCGATCAATATAATTCAATGTTTAAAGATGATTTCACATAAATCTTGTTGGCTCATACGCTGAGTCCAATTTTCTCACGAAGAAATTCGTCAATATTGGCTTCCAGTGCATCCACCGTTACAGGTTTGTCCCTATAGATATGAGCCTTAACATAGCCGCACAAAAAAAGTCTAATGTCGTTCAAATGCACGATCTAGGCAGCGAATTGACCGACCTCAAACGTGAAATAAACTGTTCACCGAACTCACCTCTAAGTAGGGCCATTGTTTCACATGCTGTGTATCATGTGGCGCCATCTTGTTGAAACTACATATCCGCCAAGTCCAGCTCTTCCATTTTGTGTAAAATAAAAATCATCGAACGGTAACACTCACCATTCACATTAACGTTCCTGCCTTCGTCGTCTTTAAAAAAGTACGGTCCAATGATGCCACCGGCCCATAATCCACACCAAACAGTGCATTTTTCGGTATGAATTGGAATTTCTTGCAATGTTTCTGGCTGCTCTTCCCACCAATCCCGGAAATTTTGCTTGTTCACGTACCCACTCAACCAGAAATGAACTTCGTCGCTGAACATAATTTTCCAATAAGAAAGTTCTAAACCGAGCATGAATTTTAATAAATAATAAAATTTAATAATCTGCAAGCGTTGTTCGCTTGTAAGTCGATTCAGGGTTAAATTATAGACTAAACTGAATATGTGTGACAGTAACACGTTTGACAGAAAATATATGACCTGACAAAAACAGTGTTGCAAAAAAGAAAGTTGATAAAAAGTCACATGGCAGCACGTCTGCGGGGCAATCAATAAATACCTCAATTTACGTTTAAGTAATGGTGTACTATGCCTCCTGGGTCTGATTAAAAATGGTGTGCTTGTGTCTTACTTTTGAATTACCCAACCATTTCTTGACAAGTTTTGAAGCATGTTTCGGGCCAATATGATGTTGGGAAATCCAAACCAGACGCATATTTTTATCTACATAAGGCAACATAGGACTTACAACACATCTCTAGATATAAAGCGATACATTTTTCCAGTTATTTGATGAAATAATCCAAGTCTAAAGCAACTGTTGTACTTTTATCCAACTCCAGTTGCTTTGGTAACACCAAAGCAGTCGTTTGTGTCTGAAAAAAATTACAGGGCCCTTTTAGCTTTAGCAGACTCATATTGGTTGGTCTACTGTTAAGTGGCGACACATATTGTTTTGAGATGAATCTACATTTAATAAAAAAAGGTCTGGCATTAAAAATTTCACGGTATCGAAACCTAAAAATTAACACTTTAAGCCTCAATATTGTAAGGGCATAGCAATATATGTCGGAAGCTCAATTATGGTGTGGTGCTATTTTTCATACACTAAAGTTGGACCAGCTCATCAAGTAACTAAAAAAATGGATCGATTTCTATGTAAAGATGTGTTGGGAAATATTTATAATGACGCGAGACATGCTTCGTAACTTGTCAAAAGTTAGAGTTCTCAGGTAGCCAGCTCAATTGCTTGACCTTAACAGTATTGCAAATCCAGGGAGCATTATAGAGCGTGTGCTCTATAACACAATGGATTATAAGAAGAAAAAACACACCACATTTAGTCGTGTCCAGGAGGTATGGTACACCGTTTCTAAAACTCAAATTGTGGGATGTATTGATGCAATGGTCCGCAAATATGCTGCCATCAATAGAAATAAAGGTTGCGCTGCAGCTACTAATTATATTTTGAGGTTGCGCTGCAGCTACTAATATTATTTTGAGGTTCTTTAATAGAAATACAAGAGTTGCTTTAGATTTGACCAGCAAATTGTGGACTTGTTTTATTATATTGATAACAAAAAATTCTTTAGAAAAGTAAGTAATATTTTTATTCAATTTTTGTGAATAGATTCTTAATATAAAAACAAAAAAATGTACGTCTAAGTTGTTCCTAAGTTATTACATTGGCCAAAACGCCGCTTTGTAATATCAGTTCCTTTTGTTATGACCACAAAAATTTTAGATGTGTTTCGAACAACTCCGCCGGTAAAGAGCTCTTTAACCACTGTCTTCAATCCAGCTACTACACATATATATTACTGTATAGAACATACTTACTTTCGTGAAAACATCAATTGAGTCCAGCTATGTACAGTTGATATTGTTTTGTTGAATTCTAGTTTTCATTTTTTAAGGTACTTTCAAACGCCTTGCAGTCGGACCGGGTTCCAATAACTTGTGTTATTTTTTCACAAGCTCAAAACGTTCTCTTGTGTTATCGTGCCGTCTGATCAGCGCTTTATAGGTCCTTATACTTATAATTTCGTTGTACCACATAAACCTTAATTGCGTAATTAAGGCCTTAACTGAACTCAATTTACCATACAGCCTAATTAAGCTCAATTGAATTCAATTTTCCATAGTTAATTTCACAATAGTTAAGTAAAACTTAAAATTTTATTACTTACAGCAAATAAAAGAGACAAAATAATCATATATAAAAAAAATTCGATCTCTCAATTTAAAAATTAATTATCTCAATTAAAATGTATGTCTGAAAATGTTATTAGTAAATTCATAGCTAGTTCAGTTTTTATACAAAAAGTATTTAAAAACATTTTCAAATTTGAAAAAGTGGACAAAAAATACAAAAAAAGATTACCTAAGTATTGTTACGTTTCAACCTTTTCAAAACGTTTGAGTTCGCTAAAATTGCGTTGTTGTTTTACAGTTTTTATTTCCTCACTTTATCTATATATAGTTTGTCTTAATACAGCAACTTAAGATTTGTTTATACAACACTTTTAATCTACGCCTAAACACGACTTTACTTTATGACAGCAAAACGGTAACTACTTCACTTATGCATAATGCGCCGTCGACATCGCTTCCGAATGTTCCTGTTCTTGCTACAACATTCGAATAATTTCTGTTAATTCAAATGTAACACATAAAGATGGTCGAATTGGCAGTCCTGCCAAATTCACAAATAAGTGCGGCATGTACACATGACACATTAATACAAAAATATACCAAGATCCCACAATACAGTTTTAAAGGCGCTGATGTGGTGTGTTTTCCTTTTAGGCTTTTTTTTCGTAGCAATATTATATCATTCAAATGGTCTATTTCTCTGCTTTTTGAAACTTTTAGAAACCTAAAAGCAGTAGATACTCATCTAAGTTATTAACGTAACTCGAGATCATGGAGATGTTTGGAAAATTTTCGAAACAAATTCTTGTTGTACTTGATAGCACCTATAAGAAAAATAATATCACTTGTCAGATTTATTTTTCTTTTTTTTTCGCATTGTTTTATTGCAATTCCTATCAGTTTTTGTGCAATCTTAATTGGTTTTAGGTTTTGTTATCACTATTCTTAAAAGCTCTGTTTTTCCCATTATTTATTACACTTAAAAAGGCAAATAGTAAACTGTGTTATCTTCAATGCAAACCGATCAACGATAATATGTTTACATAGGGTGGACCATTTTAAAGTTTAAATATAAGAATGCAATAAAACCACAGTTTGAAATTTTTCCTAAAATATTATTATTATTTTATTTGTTGTGAAGTACAATTGTTCCGATTAGAAATGAATATTATTTCATTCATATGGCAGCCGCGGCGGGAATCGTAGTACCCCATTCGATCGGACCAATTTTCGAGAACTTTTTCGAGTGTATGGGGTGGTATCTCGGCAATGGCATCACGAATGTTGACCTTCAAATGCGCAACTGTCTGTGGCTTATAGGCATAGCACTTGTCTTAAACAGCGCCACATAAGAAAAAGTCCAACAGTGTTATATTACAGCTTCTTCGCCGACAACTGACATCATCATTTCGGCCATCAATTGTTTGTAACATGAGATCTGTGACAAAGTGCACCATCCTGTTGAAAACAAACATCTTTTACATCAATACCGTAAAGAGCGGGCACACAAAACCGGTTGTCATGGTTGGTTGTGAAATATGAATATGGGCCAATGCTTCCTCAGCTCTACAAGCCGCACCAAACAGTTACTCGTAGTGAGTGCATTGGCTTTTGTAAGAACACTTTTGGATTTTCTGAGCCACATATATATACCCACCAAGATGAAATTTTTTGTCTTTGTTTTGGAAATAAATTTCCAATAAATCCCAACATTGCTCAAGCGTAAATCGATTTATTTCGTTCAGTGAAGATAATATAATGAATTTTGTGACAGAATAGAATGACATAGGCATTGCCAGATTCGAAATAACCGCCGGTTTAAATTTAAACCGATAGATAGCTCACCCGATATAAAATGGTAGGCAGTAAACATTTCAAAATTCACGTGAATAACTAGCAAAATTTCATAATGTTCACGTGAATATTAACTCAAGAGATTCGTTTTCGTTTTAAAAGTGTTTTTCAAAAAGTAAAAAATAAAAACAAGATATGTAACATTAATAAACAAACAAGAAATGAAAAGTAAACGAAATCTTATCAAATCTATATTTTATTTATTACTGTTTACCATATAAGTTATAAATAAATCTTTTTTTTTTCTGTTACTTTTAGGTCAGCGACAATAAAAAATGTTTATCGAAGAATGCTAATATGTATGTATTTTATTAGAGATAATGACGTGAATACGGTTCTGGCAAAGCAAAATTTATTCAGCTTTATGTTTATTAAGTATAATGAAAAATATTTTAAAATTTATTGAAATGTAGATGGTGTTTTAAAAGTGTACCAAAATATTTATTTTTTATTTTTTTTTTGTGAATTTAACAAAAATTTCAAAATAAAATTTCAAATCAAATTTTAAACTAAACTCAACTATGAAATGATCATATCTGCTATTGAGCCAAATGAAAGCATAAAACTTAACTGAGATAAAAGTAAGGGACTACAACTTGCTGATCTTTAAAGATTTTCTTTTTAAAGTTTGTAGAAGAGGAAATAGCGATTATTATTTTTAGTAAATTAATTTCTTAAATATTTAGACGCTGTTTTCTCGCTTAAATTTGCATGTTTCAAGTTTAATTTTTAAGCCATACAAAAAAAAGTTATTAACTTTTTATTTGGGTTTTAAGGGTGTAAGGGGCTGTTTGTCACATTCGTTTAAAAGGTAAATAATAATATGTAGAGTGAAAATTTTTAAATCCGTTTTTTACTAGTTGTGGCACATTGCTTAACCACACTAAAAGTTTACTAGTTTTGCCATTAAACCATTTTTTACTTTAACCGTTTTCGAAATTTCAAAGGCGTGAACCTTTTCAATAATGGCGTCTGAAGTGCTCACTGCATTCAACGCTTATCAACATGTTGCCATATTCAAATAATGATTTACATCAAAAAATTTTATTTTATATACAGTAGTGGAACAATTAATAGGGATACAGCTTAACAGTTTCTCAAATTGTATTCATTAAACTCAAATAAAGTATGAATTGTAATTAAAATACATTCGTACATACGATTTTGCATTTGACCCAAACACATTAAGCTTGGTTTCATCAGACCATTATGGTGCAGCTGTTGCTTCCGCTTGCTGAGAAATACATGATACATTTCGAGGACTATTACTTATAAGAGATGATACAAAATTGGGGCTTGACGATTATTTTCATACAAAATGACATAAAAAATCGTCGAAAAAAGCGTTCGTGAATCTATTTGGTTTTGGTAGCGCTTTTTTCTTCCTCTCTCAATTTTGCTCTCACAGTCTGTATATTGTGAACTTTATGCGTACTTCACTAAATTTTATGTATTTTGTAAGCAAAAAACATATGTTATTCGTTTGGAGCGTAAAAAATAACAACAAAAAGCATAACAATCATAAAAACAAAAAGGTCAACTGACAATATTTGAAGTTGAGGCTGTCCATTTTATTATGGGCCGTCTTTTTTTTACAGCGTTTTTGCTTGAAGTTGCGGATGTATTCTGTTTCATCACTTAATCTAGCTTCCATAAGTTTTTTTTCTTATTGTGCGACAGGAGCAATAAGTTAATTTTTGAGGCTTTTTAATGAATTAAAGTGATTAATCTTTGAAGTACGAATTAAAACCCACAGTTCTTTCACGCTTTCTTCCCACAGTTTCTGCAGTTTTATTTCACTGGATGGCATTAATTACGTCAGTTTTCGAGTACTTCATGATCTGAACAATTTCGAATTACTTCTCCATCAAAAAACTTCAGTACATCAAATTTTATGAGATATTGGAAAAAAAATACAGTGTCCCTATTATTTGTTCTAAAACTGTATATATATTTTAGAGCGATTTTTACGGTTTGTTACAGATACAATTTGTCGCAGTATGTCCTATGAGGCTACAAGAGTTCTCTTATCAATTTTATTAACGAGAAGGTTTATATACAATAATATCAGGTGTCGCCTGTAGTGCCTTCTCCTTATTCCGGCAAAAGCAGGGCAAGTGCAGAGAAAATATTTTAAAGTCATAAAGTGGTCTGCTAAAAATTTACGATGTAGCCTTAACCTTTAACTAATATCGATAGTCCGAGTTATGTACTTAGTATCGTGGATTCAAACTGACCCCATATAAAAATACAGAACGTGGGTAAAGTTTATATAGTCTAAAATATTGGTCCCTTTCTTAAATTTAAATAAAATTTTTTTCATTTTAAAAACTAAACTATATTTTAACTTATAATAGCCTCACCTTTCAATGTCTTTTTTATAGTTTATTGGGTTTCATTTTAACTCCACAATACCAGTTAAGGGTTAAGATATCTCAGTAGATTATTGAATCTAGATCCAGATAGCTCACTGGCTACAGATTGTGTAGCTACGAAGGAAATTATTCCGTCCAAGACCAATTCTTCCTTTTGCCTGTCATTGCAACTGCGGCAATACTCAATAAAGGAGGGTTCGAGTTGTCTCACACGCTCAATCAGCATCTATTTTCCATATATTCTTGCCAACATCTTCGCTATATCCCTATTACGGTTATAAGCTAAGAGTGCACTTCTTACTAACAAAGGCTCACTTAGGTACCCTACAGGCTTGCAGATTACGCCATATATATTTTCAGCCTTCTGAAGAGAGGCAGTATTCTTGACAAGCCACAGAGAAATTGCCAAGCAAAAAAAAGCCAAATAAACCCTCACGGGTTTTATTGGGTTTTATATATAAAGAAAAAACGGGTGGGTCTTACAATTTATACAGTTTGGTAGTTTATTTACAACAATTAGCAACTAAAACTTACATATTGGGAGTACAAATTAATTCGCTCTTTTTGAGCTCAAAAAAGATAACGAATTAAAATATTGATCAAGATGCAAATTTATTAAATCACTGCTTACATCTTTTCCCTGCCTTTGAGTCAATATCAGACTCCTGTTTAAGAAAAGATTCCCGTCTTTTAAAGCGATCCACTTGAAAGCTGATTTTATATTTCTTCAAAGTGAAGTGATTCGGTGATATGCCAAAAGATATTGTATCCGTCGAAACAGCCAGTAGTCAGAAGGAGCAATGTTTGGAGAATACGGCGGGTGCTGCATTCGATCGTTTGTAACAATTGTTTGGCAACTTTTGCGACTTGAGGCCGCGCGTCGTCGTGTCAAAGAATAACTAAATCATATCTTTCTACATATTCCTACCGTTTCTCCATAATAAACGGAGGTTCAAAAGAAGTAATTGCAGTCTGTTCCGATCATCAAGACTTAGCCGCATATAGTACACGATGCCTCCTTGTTCCGAACAAGAGCACAATATTGCATTATGAATACTAAAATAACATAACAAACAAAAAATATTGTCGGATTGAACGAAAGCAGTCATTAAACCCAATAAACCTCAGAAAAAAAACCATCAAAAAACCAAATAAAACCCGGTGGGTTGGGTTTTTTCTTTTTAAACCGATTCTAATTAACGAGTCTGCTAAACTAAATAAATGTCAGACAGATGATCCAGCATTGACAGCTCATCCTTACATTGTCTGATTAACAGATACTCGTATGTAGTAGTGTTAGAAAAATTGACTGCAGTCTTTCTAGCATTTGTTTCACATGAGACTTTGATCCTCATATGAGTTATTCATAATCTCTCCTTTCTAGATTTTGCTTAACACTCTTATTTGACATATCTTCCTTCATTTACTTTTTTTAAATTTATTTTTCTTTTATATATTTTTTTTACAGAACATGACACCCCGTAATATTTTAAGTTCAACCAGTGAAGAAAAAAGAAAATTTCTCGATTCATTTGATCATATCTTCTCAGATGTTGATGGTGAGTATAAAATCCTAACTACTCTCTTTAAAAAAGCAAAAACAAACGCTTTATTATTTGGTTTAACTAACCATATTTAAAGGCGTTGTTTGGAATATGTCACATACTATTGAAGGTTGCGCTGAGGGTTTTAAGGAATTGCGCAATGCCGGCAAACAGTTGACTTTTATTACCAATAACAGTGTACGGCCTGAAGAGCAGTGCTTAGAAAGATTAAGAAAAATTAATATCGACATCGAAGCAGTAAGTTTAAAAGTAATTCATTTTTCTTTTGAACGGCATATAAAAAAAAACAATTATTTTGTAGGACCACCTCATGCATCCTGCCAAAAGTATTGTCGAGTATCTTAAAAGCATAAATTTTGAAGGTCTCATTTATGTTTTAGCATCAGAAAGTTTTAAAAACATTTTACGCAAAGCAGGTTTTAAGTTGAAAGATGGAGTATAAAATAAATAAATTTCATTCACTTTTTTTTGTTAACACATTTTTTTCATTATAGCCCAACGTTATTTTAAATGAATCAATCAACGAACTTATGAGCCATGTTGTGGATGCTGAACCCGTCAAGGCAGTGGTAATAGACTTTGATTTCAATATGACTTATGTGAAATTATCAAAGGCTTATAATTATCTGCGCCAATCAGACTGTTTGCTAATCGGAGGTGCTACTGACTTTCATTTACCCGTGGCAAAAAACCTAAATATAATGGGTCCCGGTTCATTCTTAAAAGTTTTAGAACAAACCAGCCGTAAGGATATGTTAACATTTGGCAAACCGGGCAAAGCTTTAGCAAATGTATTAATGCAGCGTTTTCATATACCCTCCCCTGGACGTGTACTTATGATTGGTGATATGCTCGAACAAGATGTACAATTTGCCACTACCTGTGGCTTTCAGTCATTGCTAGTTTTAAGTGGTGGCTGCACGTATGAAGAGTTAATGGCCCAAACAGATGCCAGTGTTATACCACAATATTATGCCCGAAGTATGAAGGATTTTGTGCAGTTCATGAAGGACCTAAATAAGTCGAATGTCTAAAGCCAATATTATTTTTTATTATTATTTTCTAATATAATCGTCTTGCGTAAAAAAAAAAAAAAAATTAAATTAAATTATTTATATCCGATAATTTTTCTACTATATAATCCGGTTTATTTTCCGCTTGTAATATATTATCCAGATCTTCTGCTTTAGTACCACCGGACAATACCAACATTGTCTGAAAACCATTTCGTTTGCCAAACTCTATATCACTCTTCATACTATCGCCTATCATAAGCACTCTTTCGGTATTGGTAATCTCGAATGTTCTTAAAAGTAATTCACCTAATTCGGCACCAGGCTTACCAAATATTTTTGCTTTACATTGATTAGCATCTTCGACGACTTTAATAAAAGCACCAGGTCCCAATAATTCATTGCCACCAAATGGTATTTTAGGATCAGCAGCACCAGCTATAAAAAGACATTCGGGATTTTTTAAGTGCACTTGTGCTCTCATCAATTTCCAGGCGGTCAGATTAAAATCTACATCAATAACAACAGCCTTTACAGGTTGATCGCTATAGATAGCCCGATAGAGGTCAGATAAGGAGCCATTAATAATAAAGCGCTCATCCTGTAAGCATTGAAAAAAAAAAATAAATAAATACTTAAAATTTTAATTGAATAACAATACTTACCTCCTCCACTATTTCAAAGCCACTTTCTCGCATCTGTTCTTTAAAGACTCGTGAGGCAAAGCATAAAATTAAACCTTCAAAATTTTCCAATTTTAAATAATCACAAATAGTTTTAGCCGGATGTATTAAATCGCTCTGCAAAAAAATAAAAAATTTTTCGTTGAAGAAAACAATACCGTAAAATAGAGCACTGGAGAGTAGATCCAGATACATATATGCTTTTAATTGCAGACATTTGGAGCACTTGCTATTAGCTTTTCATTTATTTTACTTTTGCTCTATGGATTATATTTAAAAAATTTTTCAGGCCTTGGATTATAAAAATAGTAGGTAAAGGCATTTGTACTAAGACGCTATAATTAGGTTCAATGAACCATTCCAGAAAGCAAACCAAGTTATTCGTCAGAACTCATAAATTATGGTAATTGAAGCAGATAATGATAGTTCCTTAGATAAAGCAGATTAATGCAGGTTTGAGGAAGCTCTCAACTGCTGGTGAAACAAACAGAGAAACCAACGTTGTAACCAGCAACACATCATATTATTTAGATGAATCTGGCAGAAGTACGTGGTACTAAATTTAATACCCCTGAGTTAAAGCTTTGAAGCTTCTATAGACCTTTAAGGCTTAGGCCTGGAACAATTAATATTTAACTTAAGCTGCAACAAAAAACGCCAAAGATTAGAAAATTGTAACCGTAATTTTCAGCGATCTTCTTTTAATGGGATTTGCTGAAAAATTGTGCGTGGAAGGAAGCCTTACGATTTAAACGAAAATAGCAAAGAAAATTGCTTTCAAATTGTTTCTCAACATCTCCTAAACCATCGAGAAGCACGCTATCACAAATAGCGTTTCTTGTACGAATTCGTCAAGGGAGATAAGAAGTGGTACCTATGCATAAATATGAAACAGAAGATACGCAAAAGTCGAAAGTTACGCCCGATATTTGTCCAGAAAAATCCATAATCTGCGTATGGTAGGACTACGAGAGCATGATGCCCTGTGAAATGCTCGAGCTACACCGGGTGAAAGCGTTGCTATTCGACTAGAAAGACACAATCGACAAGATTAAACTATAATCCTTCACGACAATGACAGATCCCATTTAATACAAGTCATTATAGATTCACTGCTAGAGCTCAAATGGGATTTCCTTTTTCTGGATCTTACCATCTTTTCAACCACCTATCGTTGCTTTCGACAATGAAGTGGAACCTAACAACTGACTCAACAACTTCTTTGCTATCAGCCCAGACGATTTTTTGCGAAACGACGTTGACAAATTAGTAGAGAGGTGGGAGGAAGGCATAAATAGCAATATGCTCTGTTAAGTTCGTATACAAACTGTCGGCAGATGGTTTACAATGTAATATCTCTGGCAATATTAATTACAATACTATAGCTTGTTTGAAAGGCAACATTTTAAGCCTCACTTTGTTAGAAGGCATTATTAAAATCGCATTATTCTGTGAAAAGCTGTTTATGTTTAAAAATAAGTGAAAGTTCGGAACTTTAACGTCAAATCTTGCTCTTCTACGCTCTTCTACTCCAAAATATTTGCAAAATTTAAGGAGGCAATACTGTAACTAGAAAATCTGACAATTTTAAAAAAGCCTATGAATTCATGGAGAAAATTGAGACAGACCGGCACATAACCAGCGTGGACGTTGCTAGGAAGCTAAACAGCCATTCATCACCTGCAAGACGAAATCAACTTCTGTCCTTTATGAAAATTTGCGCAATTACGATACATTAAAAATGTTGTGCATGACACCAAAGAAAATTCATCGATAATTTGCCATTGTCAGCGTTTGTGACGGTGATTCATTACGATGTTCGCCACAGGGAATATTACTTTTTTACATTTTGCATATGGTTCGATAAATTATACAAAAGTATTATAAAGTATTTTTAAAGTTATGAATTATTAAGCGTTACAAACATCAGTAGAAACGCATTTAACCTTCAATCAAATGTGAAATTTATAAGAATTTGTTCCTGGATGTCGCACATTTTTTCAAAGCGAAATAAATTAATATAAAACAAACCGGTGTATTCAATGCCACAAACTTACTTCTTCAATATCGATGCCACAACTGGCAAATTTTCTTAATTGATCTTTAGTGGAAATAATGCTGTTGTTTGTAACGAATGCAACTTTTTTGCCAATATCGCGTAAATATTTAATGGCATCCGATGAGCCGGGTATTTCATCGTAAAAATTATGCCAAATAACACCTGCAATAATTATGAAAATTTAAATTCCGAATTATTGACATCATATTGAAATGAGAAAATATAAAAAACACATACCATCACAATCACAAAACACCAAATCGAATGAATCGATAAAGTCTTGTTTATCTTCCGGCATTAAGTTGCTTAGAAAAAGTGTAGATGACATTTTGTGCTCTATTTAATCGAATTATTAACAGATGTTTTTTTTGTTTTGTTTTTGTAATATTTTATTATTGAATTATCTTATTAGAGATTTATGCAGTTCTCTACAGATGAGTGTCTAAAATAAAACTAAACGAAATAATATTTAAATTTCAACCCGATTATGCATGATTCGTTACATAGCTTGTGTATCAATTACTACAACAATTGTTCGAGTTGCACTTACCAGCAAGCAGATTCAGGGCAAATATGTATGCGAATAATAGAAAAATTAGAAAATATATATGTACATATGTTTTTATAACAATTGATATTTGTTTACATACATCTGCATATTTACATATCTACTTACTATGGCAAAAGAAATCATCTATAATGGAAAACGGCAATCGAAAACATTTTAATTTATTTAGATTTTTTCGATGACATCTCGAGATGTCAAATGCATATTAATTGGTATAAATTGCTCGTCATCATAATTTCAATTAAAGAATTAATTTCGATACATTAGTATGCAACAAATTGTTTATGTTTGTTTAGCACGTGGTATTATTTTATTAAGAAGAGATGGTAATCTTATAATTAACCCATTATGAAATATGAATCAATTTCAATTAACTTATTACTGACTAAGAGTAGCAATAGAATAATGGGATAATGCTATTTTAAACCATTACCGGTCACAGTTCCGATTCCTGCGATAGTTTTTAAACCAAAAATAAGATTTAAGTAGAATTTTCCAGAAAATAGTCATTATATTGCGACTGTGGGCAAATGTCATCGTAACAAGGATTGCTCTCTTGCAGTATTTCCTTTTCAATTACTCCTTCTTTATAATACGATTTTGAAACCAATCTAGTGCTACGGAGTACAGCTATGGGTCATTGCCTAGCTCCAAATAAAGGGTGGTCCAACAAAATCGGGAGAATTGTGCTTAAATTTCAGCAAACAGGGTATGTAGGAAACCTGTATATGCTCGCCAAGTTCGTTCTGCGGAAATATTGCTGTTGTTTGTGATAGTGTGGCAGAAGAGCCGTCAACCTCGACTAGTTGTCGCGCCCGACAATTGAACTTCTCACTAACACCACTGATGCGATTTTGAATAAAGATTTGAATTTGCACGCTTACAAGATTCAATTGACTCAAAAGCTAAAGCCTACTGACAAGCCTCGTCAATACGCTGAATGGTTAATTGAACAGACAAAAGTAGATTGCGAGTTTGCAAAGATTATCATCTACAGCGACGAGGCGCACTTTTACCGCATTTGGGCAAATGAGATTCCATGAGTGATTGTTGAAAAGGCTATGTATGCAGCATCGTCGCCCCGTACTTCTTCAAAAATGAGGTCGGACAAGCAGGCACCGTAAATGATGTTTACTATCGCGAGATGATAACGGCTTCTTGTGACCAAATATTGGGGATATGGACCTGGACGAAATCTGGTTCCAGGATTGTGCCACTTGTCATACAGCCAACGAAACAATGGCTCTTTTGAGCGAGAAATTCAATAGCCGTGTTATCTTATGTCATGGCGATCACGATCATGTTATTTGACACCGTTGGACTTCTTTCATTGGGGATATTTAACAGAAAAAGTATACGTCATAGAGGTATATCACCAAAGCGGTGGTGAACATTTGGCCGATATTTTGTTGTCGTATATCCTTCTATCATAGTAAAAAATATTAAAATAATTCTCTGAAAAATTTTTGTTTTATTTACAATTAACATCGTGCGATTTGGTTGAGGCACCTTTTATTAAGCGTATTCAAAGGCGCCAAAATGAGATATTGCGACCTATCAAATGCTCTATGGTTTATAAAAATTGGAACTTCTACAGGACCTTAACGTGTTGATAGTTTGAATAAGCTACGAGTCTACTCGAACCCACCAGCCCGTGCAATAGCACAATAGCAGAATTAGTATAGTTTTTAAGATTTGAATACAAATTATTAGCTCACGTTACAGGGAGATTTTAATTAAAATAAAATTGCAAAAATAAAAGTTACTTTGAATGACTATTCTTACGTCTCTTGCTAGGCATTATCGTAAGCAAGCCTAGGTTGTAAATGGCTGTGATACGAGTCAATTTTAGAATCTCAAAAAAAAAACGTAAGTCTAACAGTAAGTAACAGAAATATAACGTAAGTGTAATAGGTCAAATGGCTAGAAATATAATCAATTCGTTTTAGAAGCTTTGAAACACTTTTAATGGAATGGTTTTCCTGAAGCTTTGCTGGAGAATGAGCACACATTTTATAGATTTTAAAATATTATATCTTGATGAGGATTATCGTTATCCGCTTGTCCACCAGAGTGAATCATCAGAACAAGTGTATTACCACATACTTTTGCTCATCATAAATCCTTATTTAAGTTTATGTCTCATGCCCTGGCCCCTGAAATAATTATGTATACGCTTGGCTGGAAATTTGTGCTGACATTATGCCTGTTTCATGTCATTTCAAAGTTATCATAAGATGTATGAAGCAGCCTCTTCAAGAATCTTACATTTTAGAAAAAAAAAAAAAAATTATAAAAAAACATCCATAGAATCTGAAATGCTGATGACTTTAGCGCATCAAAAAATATAATTGTTATCCATGCTTGTTGGATAGTGTAATCAATTGATTTTTGTACGTAATTTTCTAAACAAATATTATTTGTAATAAAAGCCACAGAGTCTTCTAAGACTTTCATATATAAACTTGGTATACGGCAGCCATAAGTTTTGCGGCGCTTTCTATAATAGACTAATAGCTTCTTTCCTTTGGTTTAAATAATAGTCTGATCACTTTTGTACGTAATCTTTTAAGAAACCTTATTCGTAAGAGCTTAGTATGGCTTTCATATATAAACTAAAGCTTATTTTTTAGGGTTCTAAGGTACTCTGTCACGCCACTAATGGGGTATTGTGAAAATCACTTTGTTGGTCCAAATTTCATTTCAAAAACGATAGAATTACAGGAGTTCTCATAAAGTTGTGGCTTTTTAGTCTCAGAACTTCTGTAACCATTTACAATTTGAAATCAAATTGGACACCGGGATACTCTGTCACTGCCATAAAATTGAAAGGCTTGCATTAAAAAAAAAAAATGGAATAGTTTTTGTGCACCTTCCAGTTCGCAATGGTATTATTCTTTTAAATTATGGCGCCATCAATTTATAATAACCTGTCTTTCTTTTAACTTTTGCCTCCAATAAAAAACAAAAATTATAACCTTCTATTGCATTCGTTAAACAATAACACTTTAAAATATTTATTTATTTTTCCTTAAATATTGTTACACATTGCATTTGACTTTAAATCATCGAAAAATGGCAAAAAGTCAGCCATACTATCGGCGTAATAGTCTGGTTGATCTTTCCAAGATTTCGATAGCATTTGTTCTTTCGTATGAGCACCACTTAAGACGAAAAGTGTTTGAAAACCCAAATTCACACCAAATTTAATATCCATATCAAGATTATCGCCTATAAACAGCACCCGCTCAGGTTGAGTAATTTGAAAGTGTTCCAACAAATATTGACCCAATAATTGACCAGGTTTACCAAATAAATGTATTTTTTTGTGGCAAGTATCAGCCAAAATATTTATAAAACCAGTGGGTCCCAATGTTGTCAAGTCCTTCGACAGCGGTATACTGCCATCAAAGGCGCCCACAATAAGTTGGCAATCTTTTTGCATAAGACACTGTTGTGCCAATGCCATTTCAACAAAAGTTATATTGATAGCGATATCAAAAATAACAGCTGCTATATGCTCAGTGGGTCTAATGAGATGAGGTAAATCTTCCAACTCGACGTCAGAAGGAGTATTCTGTTAAAAAGAAATGTAATTATTTTTTGTTTCCATTTCAGTGTAAATCAATGTCAAAACACACTTACCACTGTTTTGACATTTACACCATTTTCCCTGAGAGTAGTTTTGAATGCTTTAGAGCCCAATACCAGACAAGGTTGTTTAGGAAAATGTTCATTTACATACTTGAATATGGCTTTGACAGGATACACCAAGTCTTCCTGGAAAATAAATAAAGTTTTTTGTTTCGTTAAGAAAAATTGTCTTCTTTTTTTAAATAAATTATAATAAATTTTACATTTTGAACATTTTCCACTCCGGTGTCTACAAACTTTTGTAAATACTGTTCATCGGTTCTCATACTATTGTTTGATATGAATTTATACGTTTTGCCTGCATTTTTTATAATATTAATGGCTGGACCTGTGTTTGGGATGGGCTCAAGTAATAACCAAACGACACCTGCAAATAAAAAAATAGATTTTAATTGTAAGTCATATGGAATCAAAACAACTTTCTAGACGTAAATAATTTTTTTTTTTTTTAAAGAGAGTGAATCGCATAGTGCGTCGTTCCCATAGAGCGAATGAACAAAAATAGAAGGAGTCATCGTGGATAAATAAAATTTGATGCAGGCATTTATTTAATATTTATATAAGCAACCTTTTGACAAAAAAGAACAACGGACACGTCCTCCGCCAACATATATTTAAAGCAAAACAAAAAGTTATCTTAAGACATTGTTTTTATGTAGGGTCCGCCATCTAACGTTTTTTTTTTTTTCAACTAGTGCTTATTTCGTGAATGGTAACACTTAGCTCATGTCTGATTTGACAGATAATTAGTTTTATCTTTCCGCTGAACGAATATGGTTGTGTTTACGCTTGAACAACGCTTCGCTAAGTGGGCCTGCGATTGACTTACAGAAGATGCCGATTTTGCCAAAAAAAAAATCATCTTTTAAGATGAAGCTCATTATGATCTTGGCGGGTATGTAAACAAGCAAAATTGTCGCATTTGGGACACAGAAAACCCGCACGCATACATTGAAAAGCCGATACACCCAAGACGAGTCACTCTTTGGTGCGAATTTTGGTCCAGAGGCATAATTGGTCCATTTTTCTTTGAAAATGAGCAAGGAGTGGCCGTTACAGTCAATGGCGATGGCTATCGGGCCATGTTGAACGAATTTTTGTGCACAAAAATTGAAGAGGAGGATATTAGCAACATTTGGTTTCAACAGGACGGCGTTACGTGCCACACAGCCGAAGCTACACTCGATGTTTTGCGCCCTGTTTTTGAAGATCGCAATATCAGCCGCAGAGCTGATGTCGCTTGGACACCTCGGAGCTCCGATTTGACACCGTTGGACTATTATTTGTGGGGTGCCGTCAAAGATAAGTGTTACGCCAACAAGCCAGAGACAATTGACGCTTTAAAGGACTATATTTGTGAAGCCATTGGTGAAATACAGATGCACATAATCGATAATGTGCTTAAAAATTGGACTGATGGTGTAGGCTACTGCATGGCCAGCCGAGACAGCCATTTGAATGAAATTATTTTCTATTATTAACCAGAACCATTGTACTTTCAAATAAAAAAAGAAATTTGAGAAAATATTCAGTAGTTTTTTTACAGCATTTTCAAAAAAAAAAAAAAAAAAAAAATATTTGGCGGACCCTTTATTTAAATTTTTTAATAAAAATAATTTTTCTATAGCGCAGAGTTCTGTTAATTACTGACATAAATAACTGAATTCCAAATAACAAGTTTTATACGTTTGCAATTTTGTGGATTAAAAAAAATTTAATAATAATGTATTGCAATCTGACGAAAATCCGATGTTGTACTGCAAATGTGCAATTAAATAATAATTTTAAATATTTCTGGGTTGATATATTATACCTAAAGTAATAATCCATATTATATATAGTGTTTTATTTGCCTCAAACTATTTCAAATAATTATTATTTACGAAAAACTCTCAATTATACATTTAAAAAATTTAAAAATTTTTAAATTTGTAGGACAACATTGGTTCCAATTTGTTGATATTTGATAGGACTTACTATATAGTTTCAAAAATAGAAATAAAAAATATGAATTTTTATATATATTTTTTTAATACTCCTTCAAAGCTTGGCAAATTTAAATATTTTATCGAAATCAGTGCGTTTTTTAAAGTAGGAACAAAATCAAAACAATCAGCAAAATTTAAAACTTTTGTCTCCTATTTTATTAATAATATTGTAAAGTATTTAAAAAACCAAACTGCAAAAAATTGCTGAAACAAATAGAGTTTTAATAGCTATTGTTCTGAAGCACCTAGAATCAATTTATTTCCAAAGTATTTTTTATTATAAATTAGTTGAGTTTAGCACCCTCTTGCGACAATATAGAGAAGTAGCTGAAAAAATGTTTCAGTGTTATATTCAGTTAATAATTTACCTTTAAAAAAAATATATATATATTATCAATCTCCGTGTTGAGTAATTTTTTGATTTTCTCCATTGGACAACGCACTGTGCATTGTCTTCAGTTATGTTAACTTTAGAATTCAATTAAATTTACAAAAAATATTTTGATTGCCCTAAATGTAATATTTTTTATACGTATTAATATAGAGTTATTTTTTTAGTCAATACAATTCTGCAATACTCTTTGGTAATAAAAAATTACAATTTAATCGCTGAGAATTTTTTTTTAATTTCGTACTATTTACTTAAAAAAAATTTAAGATAACTTTCCCTATTTTAGAGGTGCAGGTAGTGTATAGTTTTAAAGAAATTCATTGTATGTTTTTCAATTAAAAACAAACAAAAAACTTTTGAGCACACACAGTATTAAACCTAACAATTTTCAAATATATTAATGTTTTCAATTTTCAATCTTTACAGTAATTTTTTTACACTTTTTTGAAAAGTGATTTTAGCTTGTAAAATTCAATTTTTTAATTTATGGCTATGCACCATTTTTTTTAATAATAATATGGTGTCATTTATGCACTAAACCCTTCTCTTTAATTAGTTTTAATTTAATTTTTTGATTCGGGCTTTGCTTTACCAAAAGTTTTCGTTTTGAATTGCGCTTATCATTTCAAATTAAAAAAAAAAAAAATACAAATAAAAGTGTAAATATAGAAGAGTGTGAAGATAAACTCGTCGAGTTAAATACGTCCCACACGAAAAATAAATACGTTCCACATACAAGCAAAACACTATTCTTTTTAAAATAAAATTAAGCAAAATTAAAACTTTTAACATTAAAAAAAAATATTTTTAGTAAAAATAAATTTATACTAACCTGCAAATTTTTAAATAACAGAAAATATACAGCAGATAGTGGACAGAACATACGAAGATTGAAGTCAACATTAGGCCCATTTTACCGGTACTAAACCTCGATATAAATGTGGAAAACATATACGGGGCTTTAGGGTATCACGAGTATCACGGCTCTGGCTATTAGCCAGAGTCAAGCCCATACATGTCTTCCCGCATTCATATCGAAGTTTAGTACTGGTAAAAGTGGCCTAAAATTGACTCTGGCTGATGTGTATTTATTACCGATTGCATCTACTCGTGGTACCCTAAAGCCCCGTGTATGTGTTCCCTATTCATATCGAGGCTTAGTACCGTTAAAATGGGCCTAAACATGACTCTGGCTGATAGCTATTTATTTGGGAATGTCGCATATTTTCAAAGGACAAAAGTGTTCTAAAATTTCTCTTTTTTCGGCACAGCGTATATACCGATTGAATCTACTCGTGATACCCTAAAGCACCATATATGTCTTCCCTATTCATATCGAGGCTAAGTACCGGTAAAATGGGCCTAAACTTGCTCTGGCTGATAGCTATTTATTTGGGAATGTCGCATATTTTCAAAGGACAAAAGTGTTTTAAAAATTCTCTTTTTTGGGCACAGCGTATATACCGATTGAATCTACTCGTGATACCCTAAAGCTCCACATATGTCTTCCCCCATTCATATCGAGTTTTAGTACCGGTAAAATGGGTGGGTATTAGCAAAGCCAAGGTTAAAAGAAAGCGAAAACTATCAGATAATTCTTTTCTTTCCAAACTATCATCATCAAACCATCAATGAAAGATATTTTTCATTTAATTTAAAAAAAAAAATAAAATAAATTCTGTTAATTTCAGATTCACATTTGTTGTTGGCATAGTCAAAATTTACTTAGCCAAAAGGTACTTAGCCATATGCTAAATAGCTTATAGGCTAGGAATATTATATCCATGTATGTATCATAGCTAACTTACCTGAAAATTGGCTAATGGTTAGTTATTTTTTAAGATATTTTCGAAAGAAACAGCCGCAAGGTCAAGTTAAATGTTTTAGAACAAACGTCATTAGCCATAAACTTTAAAAAAAAATTCCATAAAAGCATTAAAGGCATTATATGAGAATACACAAAAACTTTCGTATGGTTTTTTAAACGAATACCACTATATAATACTGTTTCTAGTAAAAAGATATAGTCATTTACCATTTTTCTTTTATATTCTAACAATCAATAGCAACAATAAACACACTTCAGTTATGTCTTATGAAGGATTCAGGCTAAAAATAAAAAAATCTATACAATTACTGCCAACGACGTACAAAATTTTGTTTTTGACCTTTAAACGTCTTTTTAATAAAACGTTATTATCGCATAACAAACACTGTACACTAACTTATGTAGAGTGGGTGACAAATTGTTAACGCGGCCATAAAAATTTGAACATGCTGTGTGCACGCACGATTATGTATAATATTATCTCTGAAGATTAGTAATTGATAACAATTCATTATTAATTTTCAATTCAAACGTGAACACTGTGTGACATTTCACGTTATTGGTTAGTGATATAAAATTGTATTTATCTGCTGCGTTCTAACTGGATTGTGTATGTTTTGGCCAAAAGGAAGAAATTTGTTTTTTTATGTTTATGTTAATGAAATAATAAATAAAATTATCTTATGATGACTAGACAGTTTTTTTTCTGTATTGAATGGAATTAATAAAAGGCGAAAAATTAATTTATTTTTTTTTTAACGAAATTTAATTGTTTACAAAAAAATGCATGCAAAAAAAAAAATATTAATTTTTATTGTAATACTCACCATCGCAATCTGATAAGACAATATCAAATGAATCTAAAAATTGTTGTTTTTCTTCGCTACTTAATTCCAGTATATGTCTGGGCTTCAGTGATGTTGGCGACATTTTTAACGAATATTATTCTTTCTTTTTTTAATTTAAAATTTTAATGATTAATTTAAACAATTTTTATTATTTAATATATGTATGCTAAACGGTTTAAGTATTTTAATAATAATTTTATGTCTGTGACAATTATGATTAATATTGTTTTGCTTTCGTTAGACAAGCAACCGGCACGTTGAATGAATTCAATTAAACTGAACTGAATGTGTAGACAAAATATGAGATTTAAATGTATAGGAGTTCCTCAAAAAGAAATTGCGCTACCACTGAGTAAAAGGTATGATTAGTTCTACAATAAAGACAAATTAAATAGTTATAAGAAATTTAAACTTAAACAACAATTGAGTCAGATTGCCTTTTAAGTTGAATTTTATAAAAAATAGCCATTTGCGAGAAATCAATTTTTTTTTATTCCATAAAAACATAAGTATCATATATACCAATAGTTTTGTAATAATATAACAATAACCTTGAACTTGTCTTTTATTATATAACCGCTTATCTACTTTCTCATTGCTTTATAAAAAACACACCTTTAACGCGCAGGCGTGGTATAAGTAGAGTGTAACTGAAGCGACCTTTCTGTATACACCACCTTCTTTTTTTGCTTTTATCAAAAAAAAAATATATTATTTTTGTATATTTGGTTTTGTATATGATATTTTCTTAAACATTAGATTATGATTATAACTAACTGGCAAGTCGTAAACTTCTGACGTCACGGGCATTCAGATTAGAAGAAACGAAAAACAATTTTTCATTTCATTATCGTTCAAATTTGTCTATATTGTATAGTCGTCTATGTTGTCAATACTCTTTGGTTTCTAATTTGTATACAACAGAGAGTGTTGCCTTTTCAATTAGAGAAATGATTCATTGTTAGTTTTTATTTGCTGGCTCTTTGAAGAAATAATTTAAAAGTAAACAATACTAGAGTATATGGAAATTTCATTTTCAAATGATGAAATTTTCTAAAGTAATAATTTTCGCAATTAATTCCCATAACATTCCATGAAGGAACATGGGGACTTCTCTCAGTCACTGAGCTGCATCCGATTCTATTTTAAAACTCATTGAAAGTGACCTACAGTTTAACGCCGGCTCCGAACGGCAAATGCATTTAGAGAAATTTTCAATAGTAAATGTTATGAGGTGGCACCGCTCTCGAAAAACTTTTTTCTTTTTTTTTAGATGGTCTGGCCTGGTATTGATCCGACGACCTTCTGATTGGTAGGCGGGTGTCTTACCTACCATACCACAGTGGCACACAATTTTCGCAATAATGTTTTATTATTATTTTTTTTTTAACTAGCTGTTGATGTAAATGTAGGGTGTTTGTTTTAAGAGCTTGAGAACTTAAAATGACAATACAGAACAGAAATATTGTTGGAATGACATTTTTTTTATTATAATCTGGTATATACTATAAGTCCGCCGCGGCTTTGAATTACATAGCCGTATGGCCGTATGGAGTCAATGGTAGCTTGAATATTGGCTCGAAAGTTGTTAGTTTGTCCGCATAAACCAGTGACCTAACATAGCTCAATAAAAAGTAATCCAAAAGCGTTAAATCGCAGGGTCAATGGCCTCCTCAGAACCTCTTTTGGAAAGAAAGTTGTCATCAAATTGATTTTGCAATAAATCGATTGTTAAGCGCACTATATGACAAGTTTAGCCTTCTTGTTGGAGCCAAATGTCATTGATGTTTAGCTGATTAATTTTTGAAAACAAAAAAGAAAAAAAAACGGCAGCTCCTTGTTCATTTCGAAAAAAACCAAACCAAACAGTAAATTTAAATAGATGTTATGGTGATTCATTAATAGCTTGAGGATTGTCTTTGCTTTAATTACGGCAATTTTGATTATTGATGTAGTCATTTAGTCAAAAATGATTGACCATAAAATGAATGAATGTCAGCTTCGCAAACATATTTATTTACTTTTTTTTTTTTTTTTTTTCAAAGTACAACTAATCCAGAATATAATGTTCTCCGTGTGCATCTCAATAGAGTCGCCAATTGGACCCGGCACGAACGGGTTGAAATCCACGGAAGGGGTCGGAGGTATTGTTTTCATTCCTGCATACGGAGTGAGGGTATACTTTAAACTTCCGGACCACTGCACTGTTTTAGAGGCGAAGGTCTCAGCGATAAAATGGGCGGTGGACGATTATACTGATGTTGATAGGCGGATGTAAACGAATAGTAAGGCTGCGATCAGGGCGCTCTCCGTTGTCTACTCGACATCGCGACTGGTATCTGAATGCCGGAGGTCTCTAAACGAGATGGCGAAACATTCAGACCTAGATATTATCTGAGCAAGTGGTCACTCTGCCACATGGGGAAACGTGTTGCGAACGAACTGGCGAGAGAAAGCTCTCTCCTTGGATACGAGGAGATTGATTATCAAGTTGGAATGCCATTTTCCTCTTGCAGACTTCTGGTTCTGCGATACATGCTGGGCACAGATACGATGGGAGAAAGAACCCACGTGCTCTGTATCAAGACAAACCTGGCCCCTATACGATCGGGCTCGTACAGAATCTATCTTGAGGTTACCGGACATACGCTGCGGATCCGGGTGGCTGTTATTACTGGACATTGGGTAAACGGTGCGCATGCTAAGAGACTGGGTCTACCCCTTAATAATTACTGTAGGTGTTGTCAAGTTGAGAAAGAGGAAACACTGATATAGATTCAGTGTTTGAGTCTTCTGGATATTAGGTCTGCTTTCCTTGACAGACCGTTACTTTATGCCATACTGAACCTAGCTGATGTAAATGTCAGCCACATGTAGGTCCCCGCTGGAACCTTCTATGGGCATAACAGTGAGATCAGTATTGGATACAAGTGAGCTGGACCACTGTCTGGCTACCCGTTGTAACTAAACAAACTAACTGACTAAATATCCACAATCTAGAAGCCTTTTTCTGGCGTTAAATGATTTATTATGACTTGTCAAATCTTACAAAAACATAAGTTTGCCATTCTCAGCTGCCAAACCATAGTTATCGAAGTCGATAGTTCTCATGCAGCCAAAAAAAACACCATATATAAACGCCCTATATAATCATTTTTTTATAAAAATATCCTTTGAGAGCAATACGTCTATAGATTCCAAAGATTTCAGTAAGATTTTAGGCAACATTAAGATGTAATATTATACACAGAGTCTTTTTACAGAAATACAAAAAGTTTATTTTGAAATAAAACATTAAATTAAATTTAAATTTTGTTTAATGAAAAATTCCATTTATGCTTTCAATATGCGATAAATGGCCACCGTCATACAAAGCGCATTCTGTTAATCTAATTTCTGATTACTTTTTCAAAAACGTCTACTGTTTTTTCTTCAATTATTGTTGTTCTTGACCTATAACAGCTCAAGACTCCTTGAGTTGTTTACATCATGAATGGACACTATAAGAATATAATCAATAGTAGACAAATCGCTCGATCTTGGATGGTAAGAAATAAGTCAATTTAATGATGTAAGATTATCATTATTTTTTTGAATAATATATACATCAATAAAATAAATAAAAAATAGTCAACAATCTGGACTTTTAATAATTTGTTTCGAATAATATATAGGCTGATGAATCGAGACCAAATAGTAAATTTTTGTGAATGGTTTCTAAAATATAAAATTGCTCATGACGATAAGATAAAAATAATGGACAGGAATTGTACAAACAGATTACAGTTTACAGTTTATTAATAGTAGTTATCCATAAAAAAAAATATCACAAAGTTTATAATACCCAACGTACAACGCTTGCTGAAATAATAAGCTATGAAATAAAGCCACAAAATCCTAATTTGCTACGTGTAAAGTAAACTACCATTCCCGTCCGTCATAATAGCCTAAAGTACAAAACATTGTAAGTGAAGATCTGTCGAGTGGAAAAAAGCGCCAGATAAATGCTCTATGTTTGATTGGTTTTAGCAATGTATCATATCATGATGATTTGTGTACACAGAGTGAATTCATTACAGGAAACCTTTACGGAGTACCTAAGTTTTTAAAAAATATGAATCTGAAAATTTGCAAAATATGCGATTGAAAACTGTTTATTTGGTAGTAAGAAATGTTTTTTTACTTTAATTACTTATCTAAATGGCTATATTGCAAACCGTAGGTCTTTAGCAGAATCAAATTTCAAGCGATTCCATATTTTGCGTTGTTTCTCCAATTCCTTACACCAATTTTAAAATATCAGCTTTCACCTGATCTATTTATCGTAGTTTTGACCTTCCCTTCCCCGGTGGAGCGTTCAATCAAACGACATGACCATGCCACCGCAGCCTCTGCACCTTAATGAGCCTAACTACATCAATGTTGTCATAAAGCACATACAGCTCTGTACTCACCGCTCAGGGAGGCGGACCCATATATAATACGAAATATTTGTCCCTCGACAAAAACCAAGAATAGCTTCATCTACTTGTGCAAGTACCCATGTTTCTGCACCTTATAACCACAAGGGTCGTATCAGCGTACTGTATAGTGAGAGAGCCTTGTTTTAAAACTGCTTACTCAGACTAAAATAGTTCTTCTTATTTCCAAATTTGTGTTGTTATTTTTATTTATGGCGGTCCAAGGTAGATGATTTCTTCTATTCCCTTGGAGTCGTAGTTACCAACTTTCGCGTTTTGACCAAGTCTCGTGAATTCCTTGTTCGTTAAAACCAACAACTTGTTTTTATCCTCGGTCGCTGCCAGATCCATATTTTCTCGATTCCTTTCCAATATTCGTAAAAACGGCAGTCATGTAATGTATGAATAATAATGACAATATTATTCGCATGGTTACGTTTTAACCTTTTCAATAAATTTGAATTCTTTTAAATTTAGAATTGATAAAATGCAGGCAGTTTCTTATTATTATACTGTCTTTATTGTCCAAATTAATTATAGCACTTATTGCACTTATTCAACTTACACTAATTCATTCAAAAATTTTACTAACGCCTGTCACACGACTTTAGCGTTTGGCGGCTAAATTATGACTGACTCAGGTAGGCAAAGCAGCCATCCTTATATACCTAACTATCGGTAGTTTCGAAAGATCTAGTACATTCCATAACCTACTATTCAGTTGCCGTTAATTTATATGTAAAGATTTAATACAAATTATCCACTAGTACAGATTATCCATTAGTATAAGTTATTCATTACAATTCTTGTAGCATTGACATCAACCAATAGAATAACTTCCATGGAAGTGTGTTTATAGCTTTTAAGTAGCAAATTGTGGTGTATCTTTTTAGGCAAATTAATTTTCATAACAATATACGTATAGATATAAAAAAATGCTTAGCTTTGAATGGACAATTATTATGATTTTTCTGTTTCATTTCATTTTAAATTAATACCTAAGTTTTTAGCGAATTTCTTTTCCAGTGGTTTTTATCAAATACATTAAAGCGATTAAATCAAACTTAAAATAAATTAAATTTAAATTGAATTTCCGCTTAATAAGGTCGACCTTATTATGGAGACCTATTTAATATTTATTGATTTTAATTGATTTTTTATGGTATCTTTATGGTATATCTTTTCTAAAACAAATGTTGCTTTTCCTTGTTAAAGATGAACTTAAAAAAGTTGTAAAAACCTGCTGAACATTAGATAATGAAAATAATCGACAGTAAATATTAAGCATATGCAACATATGCAACATTTTTACACTTAATGATGGCAACATTTTTGAAAAAGAACTCGATGTTCTATCTTAATATATAATTTTTTTGAGAAAGAAACACAAAACGGCAAAGAGCAAAAAAAAAACTATCATTTGTGCATAAAAAGAGGACACCAATAGTGGGTAACTAAAATGATTTATTTTGTGTAATAAATTTATAAAAACTTGAATTCGCCTTTTAATTCTAAGGAATGCTGTCTATAACTTAAACAATTCTTCATTTGCATTGCGATATTCTTCATAGAAATAAAAAAATCTCTGGATATTGCATTATAGTTAGTCGTGATTTTCATTACAATAAAACACTTGCCCACTTTAATTACGTATTTTTTTATATAAACATTTTGCAATATTGAGCTCAAATGAGAAGATATATTTTCTTCAACTGATTGCATCATTTTCATCAACTTCATAGTATTATATTTATGAATCTGTATACGTATATAAAAACATAAATTTAACATAAGACTTATGAGCTAAATACTTAATATATGAACAATCTAACTAGCTTTTATAATCTAGAGCCTCTCAAAATCTGTAATTCAAACCGTATCACAGTGTGCCGTCTAGAACAAGCAGGATGTGTAGAATTCTTAAAATTGGTCATATAATTTTTAAATTAAAATTTTTGTCAGAAATAATATGTCAAAACATTTATGAGGATAAGTTACGGTCACATATGACAAATATTTAACAAAAAAAAACGTAACCACTATTTTATTGCAATATTTGTTTTTTAAATAATTAATTTTTTAAAATTAATTATTAAGAAATTTAAAAATTTAAAAAAGTTTTTAAGAAATGTTGAGATAAAAGGAAATGCTTAGATATGTTTCTATAAAATAATGGTTACGCGTTGTTCATCAAATATTTGGCAAACGTGACCGCAGCTTGAGAATAATATTTTATTCAAGGAAAGGTACAGTTTGTAAACTAAATGTTTACAAAGTAAAAAAAAGTTTTAATATTATTTTCATTTGAGAATTCAAACAACAAATTCTTAACATTTCTTTTTATACACATCCCATTACTGTACTTAAGGACTGAAGTAGGCCCACACATTACAACGCTAACAAAAAAAAAGATATTTACCTGATGTTTTTGCTGTAAAATAAAAGTTTTCAAAACGAGAAATTATTGGAATTTCATTGAATTTGGGCTCTTATGAAAAAAGTATTTTATTTTTCAAGAAATGTTATTTTTATTATGAGGAATTATTATTGTACAATAATATATTTTTACATAGAAAAAGATTAATTTATACAATTTTGTTGCTAAAACATTATATTCTGGTTAATAAAAAAAACCCTATATAAAGAATATAAAAAATTGTCCATTATATAAAAATTAAGAATTAAGACATATTGACCATGGCATTTATGAACGGATAGCTGGAGTATCGACAACGATTCGAGAAGTTTTGATATAAAATATGTAATTTAACTTTAACAAAATAAAGGGTCCGCCAAATATTTTTTTTTTTTTTTGAAAATGCTATAAAAAAACTACTGAATATTTTCCCAAATTTCATTTTTTATTTGAAAAATAAATAATAATGGAATATAATAATGGAAAATAATTTCATTCAAATGGCTGCCTCGGCTGGTCATGCAGTAGCCTACACGATCGGTCCAATTTTTAAGCACATTGTCGATTGTGTGCAGCTTCATTGCACCAATGGCTTCACGAATATTGTCCTTTAAAGCGTCAATTGTCTCTGGCTTGTTGGCGTAACACTTATCTTTGACGGCACCCCACATATAATAGTCCAACGATGTCAAATCGCAGCTCCGAGGTGGCCAAACGACATCAGCTCTGCGGGTGATAATGCGATCTTCAAAAACAGGGCGCTAAACATCGAGTGTAGCTTCGGCGGTGTGGCACGTAGCGCCGTCCTGTTGAAACCAAATGTTGCTAATATCCTCCTCTTCAATTTTTGTGAACAAAAATTCGTTCAACATGGCCCGATAACGATCATCATTGACTGTAACGGACACTCCTTGCTCATTTTTGAAGAAAAATGGCCCAATTATGCCTCTGGACCAAAATCCGCACCAAACAGTGACTCGTCTTAGGTGTATTGGCTTTTCAATGTATGCGTGCGGGTTTTCTGTGCCCCAAATGCGATAATTTTGCTTGTTTACATACCCGCCAAGATCTAAAATGAGCTTCATCTGAAAAGATGATTTTTTTTTTGACAAAATCGGCATCTTCTGTAAGTCGATCGCAGGCCCACTTAGCGAAGCGTTGTTCAATCGTATACACAACCATATTCGTTCAGCGGAAGGATAAAACTAATTATCTGTCAAATCAGACATGAGCTAAGTGTTACCATTTACGAAATAAGCACTAGTTGAAAAAAACGTTAGATGGCGGACCCTATATATTTACATAGAAAACACTGAAGTAGAAAAATAATTTGGTAAATTATATACTTTCTTAACGAATTCATTTTGACAATCTTGTATTTTTTAATATGACAATTAGACGCACTGTACCAAACAGAAGCTGCATAGAATATTATTACTATTATTGCCCAATTCGGAGTCTATTAATTAGGGGTACAAAACTTTTGTTCTAGTATTAACCTTGTTAATAACATAATGTAGATGTTCATTAAATAGCATTTTACTATTGAACACAACTCCTAAATACTTAAATGTATTGTCCCACGGTACATTAATATTGTCGACCACCACTAGTTTGTGAGGTGAAACAATAGTTTCGTTTTCTTGTACAAAATATTGACTATGTTTTGCTAGGATTTATCATAATCCTCCATCTTTAAGCGTTACCGTAGGGTAAAACTGGGTAAATGAGAGAAATTTTAAGAGAGTAAAATTCTTCTTCTTCCTTCACGAAGCGTCACGTACTTTTTCTTCGGGATAGTTTATGCAGGTAAACAACAGTCAGCTGTTTAACAAATAAACAATAATAAAGTAAGAAATTTGTTTACAACCTTTAAAAAAAAGTTGAAAAGTTGAATTAAAAAAGGCTTAAAAACTTGTTGTGAACAACTAAGATTTAATTCTGGTTCATGGTTTATTTAAAAAACTGTTATTTTTTGTTTAATGATCACGCATAAGTCAAATTTATGGTGTTTGTGTTTTGTGTAAATTTTCAAGTTGTGTTCGCAAAAGAGTTTTTAGAGCCTTTAAATAATATTTATAAACCAATTTTGCTTTATTTTAATTAAGCGAAGTAATGTAAACATTGAATATATGTATTTTGCGCCAGTTTTTATGTCCACTAAATTGTCAAAAAAAATTACGTTTATATTTATGGTAAAATTTGTGGTTTTTTGCGTTCCCGTAATTTTGTGCGTTTTTCTCTCATATTGAAAGAAATTGTTGTTTACTCTCAATTTAGTGAACTTTACCCAAAAAGTAAAGAAACAAACCTAATAATAAATCACTTGATTGACTGATATACATAAGAACATAATGTATCATCCACAAAAATTAAAGAGATGCAACCTTCCAGATTAGGGTAAGTAAAGTCGTAAATACAGATATTATATTAAATTGAATATAAACTAGAGCCGGGTCTATAACCAGCAAGGATATTAATAGATTAGTAAACAGCATTTCCAATGTAAACTGTAAACAATCTGTTAGATGGATAACTTTCTACCATATTGACAATTAGAGGATCCAAATATATAGTTATTAATTTATGTCTAAAAGCAGCATGCCCAACGGAGTCAAAAGCTGCTCTTATATCCAATAAAATCATTGCTGTGGACTTCCCAGTAATGAAATTATCCTTGATAATATTCCGAATTCTCACAAGAGGTTGTAAAGAGCTGTGTTCTGAGCCAAAACCAAATTGTTGTGGTAGTATTATGTGGTTATCTTCGATATAATTAACAATTTTCTCCTTTAAGATTTTCTGAAAAATTTTACCTATGGTGGTTAACAAACTGATAGGACGATATGACTCTGTACTACTGCTGTCCTTAACAGGTTTGGCTATTGCAATAAGCTTTCCAACCCAAAGGGAAATAACAGAACTTAAAACAGGCGTTATAAATTTGACATAGAACTTTCAAACCCTGAATTGGCAGATGCCTTAAACAATTATTAGTAATGTCGTCGATCATGGGAGATTTGTTTATCTTTAGTCTTATCAAGATGTCCTTGACCATGTTTTTATTAACAATAACTAAATTAGTAGATCTTTCTGTATCCTGATCACTCAACATTGTCGAAATTGTATGATTCAAAATAAAATTTGTAACTAAAATTTATATTTTCTGACTATACGTTTGGTTAATTTCAGTTTTCTTTATATTATGAACATATAAATAAACGTTTGGAATACGCCCAAAAGAACCACAATGTAGATAAAAATGATCCGACGTTTTGAGTACGTGTTATAATCACCGACGAACGTAAGTATATGTGTTTTGGAGGTGATGGTCGGTCAAAAGTTTGGCAAAAATACGGCTTTACAACTAGAAAATATTAACCGAACCGTGAAACATGGAGGCAGGTCGGTCATTGTCTGACGTCAGTATAGATAAGGCTACGTATGTGGAGATTTTAAAGGCTAGCTATCTGCCAAATTGTGAAATTTTAAACCTAAATGAAAATTCTGTATTGGTTCAAGATAATGTTTTAAAGCATACTTCGAAACTGGTAAAAGAATGGCTGCTAAACAATGTTAAAAACAAACTGAAACACTTGCCACACTCTTCCGATCTACTTATATGTTATAGAGCATTTATGGGATGCTCTGAAGCGTAACCTTAGAAAATGTCATAACAAGTCAGTTTCAGCTCTGTCCTGATTAGCAGATGTTATAAAAGCTAATGGAGGTCACACAAAATACTATTTGTTTTAATGTCCATCATTATGTCCACTTTTGTATTTTTACCAAAAAACTAAAACTGATTTTTTTGTGTTATTTTTTACTTACATATTTATAAAGTGTAAATATTTTTAGTTTATTTTTTCTAATTAAATGTAATATGAACAAATAAACAATTTTGGAGCATTTTTTACTAATCTTTTATATAAAAAATCAAATTATCTAGTATCTAGTAATGAAATATATATTTTTTTTTTGTCATTATTGGTAAAATCTAAGAACTTTATAAACATTACTAATAAACGCGTTAATATTAAAATACGTCAGCTAATAATTTTTCCCAGCTAGCTTGCACTAGACTACACACTGTGCGGATAATAAAACAAAGAATTGTAAGTATGTAAATTATTTCAACTGTCTAGCGTATATGATTCAACTAAAAAGATCATGTATTATCTTATTAGTTGAATCAGATAAGCAAAACCTAGACAATGATCTTGTTTAATGAAATTCTATCAGTATAAGGGAAACAAAAATTAAAAAAAAAACTTGTAAAACTTAAGGTGATGTTAAAAAAAAAACAATTTATTTATGTGATAAAAAGTATTTTGTATCTCTATCTTTACAATCAAAGTTTAGCTAATTAGTGGATTAATATCTAGAGATTTATTTAAACTTGACTACATTCATTAAATGGGAGCACCTTTATAACAGGCATCTCGTGATATTTCTTATTCTTAAGCTATTGTGACATTTGGCAAATATTTTACTAGAAAAACGTAATTATTATTTTAGAGAAACATTTTATGGGAACATTTCCTTTTATGTTAATATTTCTTAAAATTTTTTTGGAAAACAAATAATAGTACCAAAAAAATTTTAAATTTGTTCATAATTTAATTTGAAAAAAAAAATATTTAAAAATTAATATTTCTATAAATAGTGGTTAGTTTTTTTTTCGTCAAATATTAAAGTGTGATCCAACTAAAACGCACGATGTTAATTGTAAATAAAACAAAAGGTTTGCAGAGAATTATCGAAATATTTTTTATTATGATAGAAGGATCTATGGCAATTATGCGTGAAACAAAATATCGGACAAATGCTTGCCACGGCTTTGGTTGCATACCTATATCCGTCGGTTCATATTTTCAATGATTCTGAAACATAATTAAGGTTCAACGTCGTTATTGTGCCGAACTATCTCTTTCTTTAGCTCTTGAATTGATCCTAGCTTATTGACGTACACTTTTTCTTTTAAATCCTCACAAAAAAAGAAGTCCAACGGTGTTTAGTCACATGATAGTGGCGGCCAATTAACATCGCCACAATATGAGATACCACTGCCATCGAGTTTCTGGCACAAAAGAGCCATTGTTTTGATGGCTGTATGGCAAATAGCACCATCCTGTTGAAAACACATATCGTCCAGGTCCATTTCCTCAATTTCTGGCCACAAAAAGTACGTTATCTTCTCGCGATAGCGAACATCATTCTCTGTAACTGCTTGGCCGATCTCATTTTCGAAGAAGTACGACCTGATGACGCCGACAGCCCTTTGTGAATGTGTCGACTTTTCAACAATTAGTCGTTTATTCTCATTTGCCCAAATATGACAATTCTGCTTGTTCACTGTCCACTGAAGTGAAATTGTGCCACGTCGCTGAAGTTGATTTTCTTTGTAAAGTCACCATTCACTTCTGCCTTTTCAACTAACCATTTGTCGAATTAACGATGTTTGAAATGATCAGTACGCTTCAGCTCTTCAGTCAAGTGAACCTTGTAAGCGTGTAAATTCAATCTTTTATTTAGAATTCGCATCAGTGTGTGTTCGTGAGATGTTCAATTGTTGGGCACGATGACGAGTCGAGGTTGACGCGGGCATGCACAGGTATTTCCACTTTTCCTACAGACCCGATTGTGGACACATTTTGTCGATTATGCTGACCGAAAAAAATGAAGTGTACGAAATGCATGTTGATTTGATAGTCTCTTTTCATAAAAGGCTTCAACAATCTTAACGCGCTACGCAATTGTGTACCTCTCCATGGTTGAATTTGAAACAAAGAAATGTGAAATTAAGTTGGGCAAAAACTTGACGTTAAGGTGTGAACCTCAATTATCATCGTGCACTATGATTGAACCACCTGTCATAAAGATTACTTTAATATTGTTATGAAAATAAAAATGCCTAAAAAGAAAATACACAACTTCAGGTACTGTATTGTATAATTTTTGTCTAATGGTTTGTGTGAAAGTTGGTAATGTTTTGCCCTGGTATTGCCGTTCTGATTTGTGTATTTGATTGTATTTCCGTACTGATTTGTGAATTTAACGGCGTTGTCAATTCAACCATCTTTGCATAACACAATCTCACAGAGGATATGAGAGCGTTTAAGACATTTCCGGAACTTTCAAAACTGTAGCAATTAGTTATATAAACAGGCTGCTTTACCTATGTCAAGTAGTTATCGTTTTGCTGTCATGAAATAAAGTCGTGTTTAGGCGTAAATGAAAGGTATTGGTGAAACATATCTTTAGTTGCTGTATTAAGACAAACTGTATAAAGGTGAGGTGTGAAAACAAAAACTGTAAAAAAACAACAAAGTGGTGTTAATATTATTTTAACGCAATTTAAACGAACTCAAACGTTTTAAAAATGTTAAAGCGTAACATTATTAATTTTTTTATAAGGGCGCTGTAAATGATATTAATAAACATTAACACTTTTTATAACAATCACTCATTTGATGATTCTTGAGTCGAATTTGTTTTTCGAAATTTTTGTAATAGTTTAAAAATATATTTTGGTTGTTTAGTTTCATCTCGGACAGAAATGTCGGAAAACAACTTCGACTCGAGAATCATCAAAAGGGTTAATGTATCCGGTCTTCTAATACGAGGTTTCATTTTCATTGGCATATACTATTTATTTCCTCAAAGAAAAAAGTACAAAGGTGTTAGATCATAAAATTTCAGTGACAAATTGTGATCACCTTTTTGAAAAATGGTATCGTTAGTTGTATAGCACGTAGCGCTCTCTTGTTAAAAATAAACGTCATCCACATTGGTATCTTCCAATTCCGTTCATACAAAAAATCATTAAACATCATTCGATTGCCTAATTTATCGTAAGATTTGCTCCAGCCTCATCATCGAAAAAGTAAGATCCAGTGACCAAGCCAGACAAAAATCGTGCCAAACTGTCACATATTCATGATGGAGAGGCTTCTAAACAATAATTCTTAAATTTTCCCTCCCTCAAATGCTACAATTTTGCTTTTTAACGTAGCCTCCGAGGGGAAAATAGACCTTGTAACTCAAGATGGTTTTTCAATGAAATTTCGAATCAGTTTTGAGAACCCAATCAGGCAAAGCGTAACATTGTTATTGATCGGTAGAAGTGAGTTCTAGTGTTAACCAGGCTTTCAAAACCTGAAGACCTAACTCCAGTATTTACAAAAATTACAAGTATGTCTGGTTTTTGACATAATTTGTATGAAAATTTGTTTTTTAACCCCTTTTATAAATCGAAATAATAGTAAAAGGTGTCCCAAAATTAACGCAAGATTTGAGCTACATAAATAGGAAAGACAGTTTTTAGTTTTATGATTGCTATTATTTTATTCAATCATAAAGTACATAAGATAGAGTTATTTACGGAATAACAACACTTCAGCCAAATGGCCTCCACGGCTTTGCAGGTGCATACGCATTCGTTTGACGAAATTTTCCATGACGTTTTGCATAAATGTGACTGAATTTCGTTGATGCAGCAATGAATCTTCTCCTTTAATGCACGCGTGGTTGTGGGCTTATTAACATAGATCTGTGATTTCAAACAACCCTATAAAAAGAAATCTAATGGTGTTAAATCTCAATATCTAGGGGGGCAATTCTGATCACCGACACGAGAGAGTACACGACCTGGAAATGTCTCATGCAGTAATTAAATTGTTTCACGGGCTGTATAGCATGTGTCACCGTTTTGTTGAAACCACATAATTTTGGCAGAGAGAACTGTGTTATCATGTCGTTATATCGAGCAACAGTAACATTCACTGCTGGACCAGCCTCATTTTCAAAAAAGTATGATCCAATTATGTTTACAGCTCAAAATCCACACCAAACAGTGACACGTTGTGGATGCATTTGTTTTTCGACAATCATATGTGGGTTCTCGGAACCCCAAAAGTGGCAATTTTGGCGATTAACAAAATGTGCTTCATCGCTTAGAACGATTTTACTCAAAAAATCAGAATCCATTTGTTGATGTGCAATAATCCATTCAACGAACTCTCTCCGCTGTACATGTTCATTAAGCTCCAGTTGTTATGTTAGTTGAATTCGGTAAGCATGGAGACACAGATCTTTAGTGAGTATGCTCTGTAGAGAGCTTCTTGAAATATGCAATTCTTGTCTATGACGCCAAATCGAGGTTCCTGGATTGCCACCGACACTCTCACGCACTGTTTCGATATTGACATTTGAACAGCTTGGTTTTGGACGCTAGTGAGTTTTGGGTCTCCAACAATCTCTCTGAATTTTCCAATTCATCTATTCACAGTTGTCGAAGTTAAAACCCGACCATATTTTATATGAAATTTTTGAACTGCGGCCGCCAAGCTTTCATTATTTTTGAAATATTGTTCAACAATGAAGACACATTGTTCTACCGTTTAACGCTCAATTTTAACTAAACTGTCGGCTGTCGAATTGTTTTCTTTTAAAGTTGCCAACACTTAACTGCACAAATGGCGACAAAATCATGCGGTAATTTTGGGACGTCCCTTTATGAATACCCCCTATTGTCTTTATGCAAAATACGGTTTAAGATTGTGTGTGGAATGCGCACTTTAAGAGATTAACGAGAAATGGACAAACTTAGGTTTTCTTCAACACTATGTGCTACAACAAAAATATTTTCAGTGCTTCAAGATGTCTCAAAATTGCTCTAATTTTGCGAACTCTGATCGCGATATTTTCACCATCTTTGTAGTGGATTTTAATAGTTTTAATGTGGTGTTGAATGGTCTATCGGTCCATTTTTACTAATAGCGTAGTTTTTACTTGTCATCTGTCAAGTAGTTACAAATTAGCTCGTGACAATTGTTAAATTAGCGGGCTATTAAAAATTAATTGTGCTATTGGTTCACCCTCTATGACGCAAAATCACTTTTGACTTGAAGGTATGACCGTATGTGTACAGCACAATAAACAAAAAATTCCAAACCTGCCTTTTATGGTACTGCTTGCTGCACGTTCAATACATATTGAGCGTGATCCAGTATCACAATATTCATTGAACGAACAATCCATATTACAGAATAACGCGATGTATATTGAAAATGTAGCAGATTTCTCAGTACAAATCGTGATATGTATATAAAAAAAAATTAAGTGGAAATAAAAAAAATTGTATATTAAGTGGAACAAGCTCCGCAAATTAAGTCGAGGCAATATAAAAAAATTCATAAAATTTTGCTCACTGCTTTCTTTGATTACCAATACGAAGTGGGCCAGTACTTACCTAAATAAGTAGTAATATGTTTGCAAAATTCCCCGTTGTGTAGTGTGTTAATATCCCACTATCGGCGCAATTAGCATATTCTGCTTCTATTTTATTGTAGTAAGTCGGCGCATATCAAATAAAATGAGACGATTTTTTCAGAGCGTTCACGCATATTGTGACTTTTTTTTGCGACTTATATCGGCAAAAACAAATATGCGATATTTATCGGCGCAATATGGTTACACTATCGTACACTATTATGTAAATAAAATCACATGTTCCTGTTTATTCGTACTTTGAACAAAAAAAAAAAAAAAAAAAAAAAATTAAATTAATTTTAATTGAAAAAATTAAATTAATGAAACAATTGCTACATTAGACCATTGTCGATTCAATAATAAAACTAAAGCAAACATAAAAAACACATGGGAAAAGAAGCGTTTTGGTAAGAGGGTGGTTAGCAAAAGAGAAGTGAATAAGTACTTTAGATGTGTTTCATGAAGTCAACAATTAAAACTTTCTTTTTAAAAATTATGTAAAACTGGAATCACACGATTGTCGCAAATGCATTAATATATCAATTTATTTGACAATTTTCCACTTTAATTGTCGTAAATATTGACGCATTTTTGACAGTTTTGTTGCCTCATGATTGCCTATCGAGCCGTCACCGTCATGATTGCTGCACCAATAATTGGGTCATTGTTCAATCGCGCGGAATCCATATGCTACCGGAAAGTAGTGTCTAACGATGGACAATACTTTGAATAATGTAATATAATAAATGCATTTTTCAAGCTAAAAATCGACATTATTAACTTGTATACCCAATACATACATGTACTTATATGTACTTATGATCGTATGGTTTTTCAGCTACCGTCAACAAGTCCACAATGGAGCGAAGCACCTTTTTTAATTAAAATTATTTCAAAGCCTAGTTCGTGTGGCTGTCGTTGATGCGGAGTACACATTTATATACATAAGTATATTGACGTTGGTTGTAGGCGTCGGCTTTTTGCTGTTTTTGTAGTGCTACAAAAATAAACGAAGTTGAAATACTTGGCAAATAACACTACTTTTCTAATAGGCGCTGTCGAGTAGAACAAGGATCTGTTTTTAGAATTTTAAAAACGCCTCGAAAATCTGGTTTTCTGACCTTCATGCACTTACGAGCTAATAACTTAGTTGAATGTTATTCGATTTTAAGTTTATTTTCAGATTTGTAAAGAAGATAAATTAATCTTTTTAATAATATATGTATATGTCGTTTAAGTTTCCTTGAAAAATCTGGGTATATTTCTCAAGCAAACACATTTTTCATCAAATTTTTTCCACATTTTTCAAGTTTAGATGCGTTTCTGCGCCCTATTTTTTATAAGAACCGTACTACTTATGTATTAATTAAGGAATTATATTAAATTATGAATAAAATGAGAATTACGGTTTAGAAATCCATTATAAATTAACGAAGTATCAAACTTTTTCGAAATGCAACTCATGAAAAAATAATAAAATTTTTAGCAAACTGGTGTTCCTTTTATAACTTTGAAACTCCTAAACTGTATTTTTAAAAAAAGTTTAATATGTTGTAATAAAAGTATGAGTTTTCATGAGTGGGCTTACTTACTCCGTCAATTTGCAACGGATTTCTAAACCGTAAGTCTCATTTTATTTATAATGAAAAGGTGCGCAAAACGCATATAAACTTGGAAAATATGATGAAATACACCCATATACTTCAAGTCTACTTAAACGACATATATATCTTTTAAAAGGCCTGCATCTCTTCTTTTCAAACTCGAGAAGAAAGTTAAAATCGGATAATATTCAGCTAAGTTATTAGCTTATCAGTATATGAAGGCCCGAAAAACCTGTTTTACACCTGTAACTCGACATTTTGGAGGTGTTTTGAAAATTTCAAAAACAGATCCTTGTTCTACTCTGCAGCGCCAATCAGAAAAATGGTATCATTTGGAATTTTTTTTTTTTTTTTTTTTTGACGCAGTGTGTAATGAATATTCGTATATTATATTGCGTATATTATAATTTATGTGCGCTTTTTTGTTAAATGTTGTCGATCGATAAAAATCAGTGCAAATTTTACAATTTTTCTGTTCGGCATTTGCTAATGAGTACTTGCATTATCGGCTCATTAAGGCTGATTTTAATTGTATATAATCGGTACAATATCTTAACTATAGTCTGCCATAGCGAGGGTCGTGGGCTTCCACCAGAAACTCTGGTCTTTAAAAAGTACCCCGAACACACAGTATACGAGTAAGTTACTTCACCGTGGACAGATAGACGACTTAGTTAACAATTGAGTGTTTTTTTTTTTTTTTTTTTTTTTTTTTTTTTTTTTTTTTTTTGAATCTATAAAAATAAAACAACTTCAAAGCGGAGTTTAGGATTGATATACAGAAAAAAAGTGATATTTCTTAATTTCATATTACGTTTTTATTAATATACTCGTCTTATAATAAAACTAAGCTCCAAAATAGAAATATATTTATCATTTTTATAACGTGGATTCTTCCAACACTAGATCTTGATCCAAAGCTAATATTTTCTCATATTCAATAATGAATTCACGCAAAAGATAATTTTCACGTTCTATACGTTTTTGTAAGGCACGTGAAACATCTGTTATAGACCACGATATTATCGACTGTATCAGGCTGATTAAATTCTGATAAAAAGAAATAGTGTTTGAATTCGTATATTTTGTAATGAATTCATTTTTTTGCGCTTTACCTGATACAAAACAACAAAAACTAATTTAGCCACCAATATCTGCCAATAAACCATTGGTCTTTCATAAGCATTTTTCGCTTCTGGTGGATTACGAAAATCCCAATATCTACAAGTATCCACGTCAAAATGTGTTGATGTATTTTTTAAAACAGGTTGGATTTCAAACTTGTCCGTTTCGAAACGTGACAAAACAAAATCTGTATAGTTCTTTAGGCTGCCGTCTTTGCTGACTGTGTTCATATAAAATATTTTTGTTATGAAATTCGTAGAAAAGGCTATTAAAACTGCACATGCTATCACCGCCAATTTGGTTATCGTTTGTAGAAAACCAAACCAAACGCCTATATTAGAATCTCTCTGAGCTGTAGGTTTTTGGATATACGAAAGATATTTAAAGCCATCCAAACGGATCTCAACAGTATTATTTATGCAGGCCAATAAAGGAGCCAAAGGAAACGCTAAACCAAAAAGGGTAATAAAGCCATATTGTATTACTATATCCCAAGAAATAAAAAAAAATTAACAAAAATTTAAAGTTAAAAAAAAGTAAAAGTCCAATCATTACCCATTTCTAAATACTCCATATACAGCATACTACTGCACCACGGAATCAAATTATAATCCATGGACCATTGATTAGATGGCTGTAACTTTTCAGCATTTATTCTTCTTCCTATACCCAGTACAATTTTTAGAGGCTGTTTAATAATCTCTAAGCAGCTGAAAAACAAACGTTTACCAGACATTATAACTATCAATTGTATGGAGAGTTCTAAGAGACAACCACCATGATGACATTCCTCTTGGCGGAAACCAAAATATCGATTGTATTTACCAGGATAACCAACAAATTTGCCTTTAATAAAGGCTATATAGAACAGAGATGAATAATAATTTACAAAATTAAATACAAAACGTTTCGTGGTCAGACTATCATCGAATTCCTTTTGGGTGCGACAGTATTCCCAATTGGTTAAAATTTCCGCAACATTATAGTAAACGCTGGCCAAAATGGTAATCATTGTCAGCTCTATTACTGTTGACGCCATGGGAAAATAGAACACCACATAAGCTGTTTCTTTCTGCTCTCCAACAACATTATTAGCAGCTCGCTGAGCCATACGATAAACTGTCATAGAAATTGCCACCATAAGGGATACGCAAATCTAAAGATTTTCAGTTTTACAAAATTTAATTTTTCCATATTGTTTTGCTAATGCTTACAAACATCATTAGTACACCGTAGTTGGTAACAGCGGGCATTATTTTGTGGTGACATGGTATATCTGGTTCAAAGAAATGATCCATTTTGGCTGCAAGTTTTTTATCTCTTCTTAATTTGGCCAAATATTGTGGTCTGGGATGTTCAAGTTCTGCGGTGTAGTCAGTAAGACCCCAAGCGTGAACTAATTTGGCAACATAACGTTTCCATAGTTCAAGAAACAGAACAGCTAAAAAATAAGATTTTTTTTTGTTTTAAAAAGATACTGAAGTATGTATAAGGCAGACGACTAATTCAGATTTTAAATGATCGAGGCTGCTAAGATTATATCGGTTGATTTTTTTGCAATTTTCTTTTTGGCAACACTGTGTTTGGCAGATCAGCTGTTTTCGTGTTGCATGTTACTGTCAAACAAGTTCAGTCGGGTCTATAATTTAACCACGAATTAACTTACAATCAAAGAACGCTTGCAGATTATTGCATTCTATCATCAAAATGCAGTTCGGTGAAGATACACTTTCTTATTGGAAATTAGTGTTCAGATACGAACTCACTTCTGGTTGAATGGATACGTGAACAAGCAAAATTACCATATTTGGTGTGAAGTTCAGCCAGAAGCATAGCAAGAACTGCCAATGCATCCCGAAAAGTGTTATGTTTGGTATGGATTATGGGCCGGTGGCATCATTGGACCGTACTTTTTCAAAGTCGACGAAGGCAGGAACGTTACTGTGAATGTCAAGCGCTACCGTGCGATTATTTCAAATTTTTTTTGCGCAAAATTAGAGAGCTGGACTTGGCTGGCATGTGGTTTCAACAAGATATGCGAAACAATGACCCAATTTATAGGCGAGTTCTGTGAACAGTTTATTTCCCGTTTGGGGCCGGTCAATTAACCGCCTAAATCGTGCGATTTAGCGCCTTTAACTATTTTTTTTTTTTGGGCTATGTTAGGACTTATGTCTATAGAGACAAGCCCGAAACGGTTGACGCACTAGAAACCAATACTGAAGAATTTTCTTCAAATACCGGCCAATATGTTGGAGAGGGTGTGCCAAAATTAGACCTAGCGAATGAACCATTTGAGGCGTATCCGCGGTCATTGAAATCATCTTTAAACATTGAATTATATTGATCGTTCTCTCGACTCAAACAAATATTTCATACATTTTTCTAAATTTTATGTTTGTTTTTTTTTAAATCAAATTCGAAAGCTTTTAAAAAATCACCCGATAGGACACCTTCAGATAGATTAGACTGCGCGAAATTAAATGGTGCTATAAGTTAACAAAATGGAGTTCTGAAAAAGCCTTACGCCTAGATTAAGACAAATTGATCTAATCAAGGTCTGGATCGAATTGGTACGTTTCAGACGAAGATATTTGAGCCTGCAGATAGAACATTTAAAATTAAATATTGTTGTTGAAAAAAGCTATCAAGTTATTTAGGAAACTTTATTTTGAAGAAAGAATTATCTGTAGACTCTGAAAAAATACAAAAACTACCTCAGGGCTAACACGCAACCGAACAACACAAGATAATATTTTCTAGGCTTCTTTTTAAAATGATGATGAATTCATTCCTTTTAAGATGATATTTGAAATGCAGGCTCAATTAGTGGAAACTATTAAACATCACAACTTTAAAGTATAGTTTCTGGATATATGTTGTTAGTGGTGGCACACCACCTGCGGAGTTTTAAAATGCTTGCGGCCTGTGCATACTGTCCCTTTAATATGAAAAGCCGGAAATGTTCAAACGGTACACGTTAATTTTTTTTTATATGACGTGGGGGCAAACCATCGCATTGGATATCGAGTGCACGTTCGTGTAGAGAAAATTTTCGATGGTCATAATTTTTTGGATCACGGTACTCGATTGTAATTTATGATATATAGTATACTAATATTTTTGAGATTGCTGTAAGCACACACCGGTATAGTACATAAGACACCCGCTGGTAGCCAAGAGGTCCTCGGTTCGATCCCTGGGCAAACCATCTTACAATTTTCAACAGCGCACACGGGCCGAAATCGCTGATCTAGCGGCAAATAATTAAAATTTTGAAACTTTCAAATCGATAAATGTTTTGCATTGCATCGATTACCGATGCTCCACTGAGCAAATTGACGTTTTTATTTTTGTTTTGCGTTCAATATTCGCACAGCTGTTAACTATCACACGTAACATATGCTGCAGCAGGTGCATTGAAGTAATTTCGGCCAAATTATATAGTTGGTTTATGTCAATATTAAATAAGTTGATTAATAATTTTGTAATTTAAAGTTTTTTTTGTTTTGTTAAGTTAAAGGTATGTATTTACTAAAAAATAAATGTTGGTGACTCGTGTTTATCTTGTTTAATAGAAATAGATTGTGGAAGTTTAGACATGTGATAACATATTTGAAGTACTATATACTATACTTTCGTGCAGTGCCTCTTTTAAGATCCGATCGGATTCGGTCTAATTGTTTTTATGTATATAATATTGTCTTATTTCGGTTGTGAAATGTCAAAAATGATTTGCCCGTTCTTGGCCGTTTGGTTATTGGTTATTGCATTTATTAGGTACAATGAATGTTTCCAAACGCATTCTTTTTTAATTTTGTACAATCATTTCGTCCCTACTAATAAACTTTCAGCTGTGGATAATAGATGAAACAAAATGTAAGGAGCTTCATAAGCAAATTAGTAGAAAAGTGGAAAAACTGCATAGAACGTTACCGAAAGACGTAATGAAGATTGCTTGGACAGTGAAATTCTATTAGTTGGGCCGACAAGTTGTAATAGTCTTGGACGACCTACAAAGGATTTCACAGAATGTACCTTAAAAACACAAGTCAACAAGGTTTTATAGCTTGCAAATAAAACTTCTTGCGATGAACTTGTTGTGGTGACGCGCGTTAGTTTGCACAAGACAAGAAAGAGAAAGGTATCACAAGTGGTATCCATGATTCATTCTGATTCGGAGGTTGCAGTAAAGTCAAAAAAAACTATGGCTTCTGAAGCCAATAATGTTATTGCATACACCCCTGAAGAAGCTTTGGCTCTTTACATGGACGGGGAGTTTACAAAACACTCGCATAAATTGATGCGATCTGGTGTAAAAATAAGAAATGCAAACATATATCCATCATATGATACATTATTTTAAGCCAACAAGAAGTGCTATCCGGACGGAATTCAAATTATCGATCGATGCTGAAGTTTCACTATACAGAGCTTGGTTGATCATACAGCAACTAGAATCGTTGAATCGCAGAGGGAATCGCAGTTTTCGTAAACCACAATGAAGATACAATGACTGTGATATACAAATGGGGATGTGATGGCAGTAGTAGAAGCTTTCCTGACCCTGAATTGACCGGGATCGATGATATACTTGCTGTGTGCATTGAGCCATTGCAAGTGAAAGTGAGAACCGTTATTCTGTGGGAGAATTCTAGGCCATCTTCAACGCGATTTTGTAGACCAATTAAATTTATTTACGAAAAAGAAACTTCTGAATTGATTAGTGCTGAAGTTGAGAAAGTGAAACAGCAAATATTTAAAATTATTCCAACTCAGTTTCAGACTTTCTAAATTCATTACCAACTTTATATGGCAATAATCGATGGCAAAGTTTTTAGTGTGGTTGCAGAATCATCATCACAAACTTGTGGTGTTTGTGGAGCCACACCAAACATTATGAAAGGCTTGAATGCCATTCAAAACTTACCACCCAATACAAATATGTATGAGTATGGTTTGTCATCACAGTGGTATCAATATTGGACCCAGGTGGGCTGGACCGTTGTCTAGCTACCCGTCGTATGGCTTGTCAACACTACACGCTTGGATAAAATGTTTTTAGTGCATTTTACATATTGCTCACAGATTGCCGATTAAAAAGTGCCAAGTTCGTAGCGCAGAAAAATCTGTAGTCTAGCAAACTAAATTAGATATTAAAGAAAAGTTAAGAAATGAAATGAGTTTATTAGTTGATGTTCCTAAGCCTAGGTCAGGAAATACTAATAACGGAAATACTGCTAGAAGATTTTAACTGGAGTCAGTGAGGAAACAATCAAGAGATTCAATGTTATATTACTAACTATGGCTTGTGGGTATAGAATTTAATACTCATACTTTCAAAATATTTTGCTGACAAGCAGTGGAAATCTGTGTTGAAAGATATCCATCGTTCTATATGCCATCTTCCGAGCACAAGATGATAATTCACGGTGCTGACATCATAAATAATGTCTCTCCCACTTGGCATGAGGCCCAAAAATCGCGAAATAAGGATTTAAGGAATTTTAGAGAACATCATACTCGGAAAAATTTAAGAGAAAACACAATGGAAGATTTAATGCAATCTCATCTGTTCTCTTCTGATCCTCTCATATCTTCGTTCTCCAAAGGACCTTCTAAGTTCGCCCGAAACAATTTTAAAATAGATAGGAATCTACTGAACTTGTTTTCAGAGCCAATTAGTCAATAAAATGCTGTTGGTTCTGATATTTCTGATTCTGATTAGAAAAAAAATTTATTTGCTATAAGTCGTAACTGAAATAACTTAAATTTTTTTTTTAATCTAATTATTTACGCATTCCACAGTCGTAAATAATTATTAAGCTTTGTTTTTATACATGTGCGAATTTAATGGCGCTAAATTAGGTATTTCGGCCATAGTGCAGCGGCATCATCTCATAACATTGCTAGCGACTGGTTATTAGTAATGCATCTGTCGTTAGGAGCCGGCGTTAAACTGTTATACCTTTCAATGAGTCTAAAAAATAAACAGATTGGGTTCAGCTCATTGATTGAGCGAAGTCTCCCAGGTTCACTTGGGTGTTCGTGGGAATTATGTACGTGTGTATGTTACCACACATACACTTATGACAGTAACAAAAAAGACATAGAAAAGGAAAACAAAATAAATTCGTTGTAAATTGTGAAATCGTAAAAAAAAATCAGAAAATTTAAGAAAAAAAAAGGATTTCTTAACTTATATTGAAAAAATGTCAGCAAAATAATTACATACATTGTTATTTATTTATTACTATAGTAATTCCTCCCGCGTTGCTGGGAGCCGTTGTGTTGTACCTGCTTTTTGACTGATGTGGATAGATAAAGAAAGCTTTAAGAGATAGAAAAAGAAAATTTAAGGTTCTCTACACATCCGAAATTCCATATTTTTTTTAATAATGGTTTCTATTGCCTGCCGAGTTATTTTAATAAAATTTAGAAACTTCAACTCTTACCATTCTTAAGACTTACAAAAACCATTATATAATTTGTATGGGAGATGCCACACCCCCTTATTCAATTTCGCCTATATTTAGACTGATGATGTGTATTAACCACTATGTTATTAAGATCTCAAATCGATCTGTAGATATACAAAAATCAATATTTACTTTGTATGGGAGGTGCTTGGGTGGCGTGGTCTAGTGGTTGGACCGCACGCATAATAACACAAACGACCCAGGTTCGAGCCCCAGCGGAGGACATGACGAAGAAAAAATTTAGTTGTGGTTTCGAATGTTCCCTCCAGACAACTCCATCTAAAAAAAATAAAGAAAGAAGCCCCACGGACCTTCCCGCATACCTCTGGCGATGATGACAAACCTAAGGCCATTGATCAGGAAAAATACGCCTCCTACTGGGAAAAAATTACAATTACACGCACAAAAAATCATACAGCGGATTGAAAATATCAAATTGATTAAAGAAACTGAAAGAAAGCAATAGATGCTTTGTGGAAAGCCGATATGCTCCCTAGAGGAGTGATGGAGAAAAAAAATGAGAGGTGCTACTCCCACATCCAATTTGGCCAAATTTTTGACTGATGATTTGTATTGACCACGAAGATGTATGTGCCGAATTTGGAGACTTACGACTTTGGTTTAAGGATAAAGACATACAAATAAAAACAATAGTGAAGCCACACACCAAATGCCAAAGCTTTATATATATGCTTCTTATGTACACAGTTCTAAAAAGATTTTCTAACTCACACAAAGTTTAAGTCCTAAAACAAATTCCGTTTTCAGGTAAAACTTATGCAAATAAAGGGGTTTACTCTAATATCTCGCGAACCAATAGACCTACAAAAACCGCATATGCATAAAAGCCTTGGTATTGAATTCAACTTTCGGTTGGCGCATCTCAGAGAGAATCAATTACAACGGATTTTATAATCCTCTTTTATATATATAGACATTACTACTATGTTTTAATTCCTTGGTTTTTTAACGCTAAAAAAAGATAAGAGATTACCAATCGAGTACAACTGCGGGTTGATACGTTTTGATGACGATTGCCGTTATCCACGTTAACTACATTTCGAAGACGAAATACTCGATTTCGAATGCAGTGATTTGGCCCCTGAATGAAACTCAGGTGCAATTATATGCCCCTACGACCATGCCTTCCCTAAGCGACAGAGCCTTTTATTGTGAAATAAGCCTTGTTTTAATGATTATACTGTTTTTGAACTTGAACATTTGCGTTTTACCTACTTTTTATTAAATTTTTCACAATTTTTTTCTACTAAACCTGATTGTAATTCAAGTGATATTATACGCTCCTACGACCACGTCTTTCTGTCGTCTGTATAATTTTTTTTTTTTTTTTTTGTCTTACCCCATATAGATGTAACAAATGCATAAATCACAGTAGCATAGTTATCAATTAAATGATTGATTTTGGAAGCTACACAAATTTCTTTAAGTTCCCAAAAATCACAATCTCGATCACACGATGGACACATTAAAATTCCAGATTCATCCTTACAAATCTCTTTGCTAGAAATGAAATAAAACAATATTCATAATCATTATGCCATAACCAATCATCCAACAAACCAACCTGACATCATCGGATGGCAATGTAAGAATGCCAAACAATAAATACAAAAGACCCATAGCGGTAAGAGGTATTAACATGGTTGTATAGAAGCCAAGCCATGCAAAATAAATGGCAATTTTAGCACCAAAATATTCTTTAACGTTATCCAAAGGTTGGTTTCTAAAAATGTAAAAATTTAATTAAAAAATAAAATAAAAAAATCCAATCTCAATTCAAAACTTACTGCAATAATCTGTTGCAAGTACCCCATTCACTCAACAATAAGTTACGAGCACTTCCCTTAAAAATATACAAAAAATTTAACCAACAAATTCAAGTAGTTTTCATTTCATTATCTTACATGGTGTAGAGTATAGGCGCAAATATAAACTCCTTCATTCAATAGTTCCTCTATACCCAGTTTATCTAAAGCGTCCTCATCTTCCATAAAATGCGTACGTTCTAATATGAAATACACAATATAATTACGAGTGCCAGCATCAAAATAGCTTGAATGTGTGGTTTCAAATCTTAGTTAGAAAAAAAAAAATTATTTGTAAAATAAAAAAAAAAAAAATTTTTTTAATGACTTACAAACTCTGTTGATGAACTTGAAATTCTGCAAAAATTCGTTTCCTTTTGGTTGGAAATAATTTTGGATTTAATCTTATCAGCTTAAAAATAGGCGCAAAGAGTCTAACCCAAAAGTTGGAAAGTTTATCATGCTTAGTTAAGTAAATTTGTTCCCAACTTATAGACGTTTCATAAGGATCATCATAGATATGTTCTTGGCCGGGTAGCTAAAAAATATATAAAAAAAATAATTACCATTCGGCTCTATGTACTCTGCTGTTAATTTTCACATACGAGTACTTACTCTTTTCATGGGCATTTTTATTTTTAGTACTTCTGCATAACGATACAATACTTCCATGGGAGCATGTATTTTTATAAAGTGTACACATTGACTAACATCTTGTTCCAATTGTAAACCTTCTTTAGCTAGATTTCTTAGGAATACATGACGTTTGTCAACATGATCAGATGTTGTATCGATGTCACTGTAGCCCAAGACAAAATCAACTTCACGCAAGCCATCTTCAAAGAGTCTGAAATCCTACAAGAGTTTATTATATCCATAAAACTCAAAATATCGTTTTATGTTAATAAAGTTTGCCAGTATAATAATCCTTCTCACAACAGGGTTTGCATTGAATGTACAATTTCATTGAAACTTCATTTCAAATACAGAGTAATAATCTTTTTTCTAACATTTACCTCATATGACCTATTTTTTATTGAACTATTTGAATCACTTTCCATTTTAAGTTTCAATAACCGTTGCACTAACTAGTATTACTATAGAATTTGTATTTCTTTCAGTTACTTATTCAGGATAATGAGTAAAAGATATCAAAATAAAAGATGAACACATTTTTGTTTCTTTAATTTTATTTTTAGTAATTATTTATTATTATTAATTTTCAAAAATTGAAGTTTAAAATTGACAATTTAAATTTGAAAGTAAAAGAATTACCAGTTGCCGAAAATGTTTCGTTAAGAACCAAAAAAAAAGAAAAACGAATACAACATTGTAAACAGACTTTAACGTTGTGTCAAAATAATGCAACACTGCAGTAAGCAAATAGCTAACAAATTAACTGTGTGTCACATATATTTGTTGTAAAAAAATAGTAATGGCGTATCATTTTGACATATAGTCACTTATCAGCTGTTACTTACGTAGCAAACCTAGACCACCTGGTTTGAATTCGCCGTGTTAATTTCAAGGTTAATACGCATTCTTCTTGTTTGTTTTGAACTTGTCATCTATTATTCTTGGACGTGGCTGTCTTTGTGCTGTATGTTAGACTTCGGATGAATTAAAATGACATATGGCATTAGCATAGTCAAGGCCCAAGTAATTCCCTTTTTTTACTTTTTTTCCTACATTACTGCTACCGTGATTGTGTCCAGTACAAATATTGAAAAGAAGAGGGAACAATACACATCCTTGTCTTAAGGTTTAATTAGACGTGACTTAACATAATGTCATAATCGTAACCATAGTCGAGAAAACCAAAATCAATTATGGCGTTATGGCATGTCACCACTAATAGAACACATTATTGTTCTCAAGGTTGGTTGGCGTTGCAACTATGGCATTATGTTAAGTCACGCCTTATTGAGCCTACAGGCGATAGTCAGAATCATTCTATATGGCTTTAATTAGATTAATTATTTTCTCTAGCAGTGCCTGTACTGCACTCTGGGGTAGGTAGTCGAAGATATTTAAAAATATTTTGTTGTAGCTACAACCCGGCATGCTTTGCGACCCCTAGCATAATTATTATCTTTACTGTTACCGTAGTTATAACGTTTTACTCTGTCTCTCATTTTAGACCCTTACAGTCCAAATCCAAACCTTTAAGATAACTGTAGCTCTTTCCGGAAAGGTACTTTATAATGTGCTATTTAGCTGTATATAGTTTTTAAACAAACACACATTAATTTGTATTTAGTACTAAAGCAATCACTTCCGCATTGCTAGGAGCCTTTGTGTTGAACCTGCTTTTTGATGGATGTAGATAGATAACAAAGTTTTAACTGTTACCGTTTTCTACACAAGCAAAATTCCTTATTTTTTTTTAATGATTGTTTGTATCGACTACCAAGATATTTTAACCAAATTTAGAAACTTCAACTGTAACCATTCTCGAGATATAGAAAAATCATTATTTAGATTGTATGGGAGGTACCATGCGCACTTATCCGATTCCGCCCACTTTCTAACTGATGGTTTGTACTGTCTAAGAAGTCATTCACACCAAATTCAGAACCTTCCATTCAAATCATTCTCTAAATATACAAAATCAATATCTAATTTAGATAGGCGTGGCACCGCCCAGTTGAAAAATAGTAAAGCCACACATCAAATGAAAGCTCTTTACATATGCTTTTTACAAAGTTTAAATGCTCTAACAAATGTTGTTTTCAAGTAGAACTCATGCAATACAAAGGCGTCAATAACTCGCAAACCAATGGACCTACAAAAACCGCATATAGATAAAACCCTTGGAATTGAGTTCACCTTTTCTTAAAGGGCTTACAAAAAATAGGTTGGCGCATTTGAGAGACCATCAATTACAACGCATTTTATAGTCCTCTTTTGTATATATATAAATATGTATGGTGATCGCTTTTACCCGGTGTACTTTGTTCAATACCCGCTTATCGAGTCTTTGCCGCTTTTTGGCTCGTGTGGATAGAGAACGAATCTTTAATTGTTACTGTTCTCCACATATAAAAAATTCAATATTTAGTTTGAATGCATGGTGCCACTCTTACTTATCCAATCTTGCCCAGTTATTGTCTGATAACGTGTATTGTCCGCGAACAAATTAGTGAACCAAATTAATGAACTTGTACTATTATCGTTGTCAAGATATACAAAAATTATTGTTTACTCTGAATAGGTGATGCCATATCTACTTATACAATTCCGCCCATATTTTGACTGAGGATTTGTATTGACTACGAAGCTAATTAGACCAAATTTAGAGGCTGTTACTGTTACTTAGTTGATGTTTTTTTCCCCGTCACTCCTCTAAGGAGCATATTGGCTTTGCACAAAGCATTTATTATTTTGTTTTAGTTGATTTTCAAGCTAATTAGTTTATTAATCTACTGTAGCTCGCCTCCATATGATTATGTGTAATAGTGAAGATCCTTGCTAAGTGGTGGTGATCCTTACTTAGAATTGTAATTTTTTTCAGAGGTAAGCTAGAAATTCAGGAGGGCTTCCTTAGATGTATTTGTCTGGAGGGAGATTGAAGCCTTTTTATTAAACACTCGCAACCGCAATTATATTTTCTTCGTCATGTCCTCTACTGGGGCTCGAACCTCTACTCCACATTACTCACATTTTTGATGATATAGAAAAATAAATATTTACTTGTTGAGTGTGACGCAGCCCAGTTGTAATTTTTGAGGAGGAATGATATATTAGGTGTATATCAGAAAAGACAAAAATAATCATCCCTATCATGAATAATTTTTCCCCTGAAATTTGTTCCGTTTTCCCATTGATTTGTTCACATCAATTTTATCATTTAAGTATTTATTTCTTTTACTGGATAATTAAATTTTTTATTAACTTATTTTAGGACTAGAAGTGTTAATAAAGTGCAAAACAATATACTCGTAATTCACTATAAAATGCAGATTTATTTCCTGTAGTTTAAGAGACGTGTTGGCTGAATTTTAAAATTCGATCACAAAAAAAAAAATATAGACAACTTCCTCCGTGCCATCAGATTCTTCGCCACTACCGAATATGGCATTAAATGCATCCTCACCTTGCTCTTTCTCGGTTCCACTTAGTTCTCTGTTTTGTTGATTTTTAATTTTATTTGATAAAAGATGATCAATGTCATTGGGATAAATATATACTTTTAGTTTTATTTTTCTATTTTTTTTTTTTTTTGGCGTTTAAGCCATTTTTAAATTGTTGCTGTTTAGCCATAGTCACCAACTTCTTTCCGCCCATCTTGCTGGAGAAATGTTTGTTTTGTTTCTCCTCTTCCAGCTTTTGTTTGTGCTATTCTTTACATGATAATTACTTTGCAGGAGCTTGTTTTAATTTTAATTTCTTTTTATTCAATTTTTTAATAATGATCATTTTTGTGTAAACATTTGACTTTTTAAATAAAAATTCACACATTTTTTCTTTATTTATTTTTGTTAACATTCAACGTAAAATGATAGGAGATTCAAATGATGGGAGATTCATGATAGCAATTTTCCCTTCGAGTGGAATGAAAATTTCATGGGAATAGAAATTTCCCATGTTATTCATGATAGGGCTGAATATATGATGCTATCACTTTGAGTCACATACAGTGTGCTTGTTGAGTAGATCTGCTGTATAACATAATCATAAACACATTCAACCAACTGAAAAATCTATGATTAAAACTAATTATTTCAAATTTATTACATGATAACAATTTTAAACTCTTTATTTTTTATTTTTTTTATTTATTTTTTTTTTTATATTAATATTCCATTCAATTTTTTTATGCTACTTATAAAAATATATATATATTTATATATATTTATGTATGTATGTACGTATTTTACTATAATATCTTATTATTTCATTTACAAAACTTTAACAACACATTTTAAATGCAAATTATAGCAAAAATTTTTTAATAGTTTTTTCATTATTTTTAACATTATTAAATTATTAACACTTGTACAGGTAGTTTTAATTTATTTCTTTTTAATAATTTTGTTGTAGAAAAGCATTAATTTAACAATATTATTTTTTACTTAATTTATGTTCAATACTTAATAATATTTGTTTGTTTGAAAATAATAATAAAAAATTATTTTGTTGTCTTAAGGTACATAAGAGATTGATTGTATTTAGTGTGGTGTTTTATTTTTCAAACGTGTTTATTATATTTAAGTATTTTATTAATTATACTTTTGTTAAATTGAGTAAATTTGTTTAGAGTGATTTGTATTCAAAGTAAAGTTACAATATTTTATATATATTTTTTTATTTAAGCTCACAATGTGTTATTTTCAGTTTAAGTGTTAGTTAACTCCTTAAATCCAATACTACTGCAACTGAAAAAAAAAACTATTCAAAAATAAGTTGAAAAATTAGTCAATTTAATTGTAACATACTGTCAAATGTTTAAATTAAGCTGTTCACTTTACAGTTTTGTCAAACGCATACGTCAGGTTAGGTTAAAGGACCAACAGCCATCAGGTTGCAAAACGCTGATGTTGTAAAACCCGGACACCATATGATACATTGTATTCGTTCTGTATATCAAAATAAGAAAAACAAAAAGATAGATAAAGCACTTGTCAAACCAATAATTATTGGTAGTTTTTGTCCACACTACCTTGATCAAAAAGTTTCCGGAATAAGCCCCGTGTAGCGGTTATATCATTCCGATTTTAGTTATTTTGTTGTTAGGTTGGAACATCTGTTGTTGATATTCTCGCTAAATCTTAGCGTCATTGCTTCACATTTTGCGAAAGCTACGAAGCCAAGAGTACATCTATCTCTATGTGTATTGGCGATTTCTTTTTTTACAATTTTGACCACGTTGAGGTCGCAAAAGACCTGATTTGCTAGGCTGAGTCCGATCCCACATTCATCGAGACGTGGGTTTATGAGTACGAATGGCGTTCAACAAATGAGCCGAGACCAAAAAACCACATCGTTTACAGTCAAAAAAGATGGAAGTGCTCACGGTTTTTATGGATTACAACTGTGTAGTGCATCATGAATTTTTACTAGAAGGCCAGACAGTAAACAAAGAGTATTACTTATTGCATGTGTGGAAAATAGTAACAGTTTAAGTTTTATTATCTATCAGCATTAACCAAAAAACGGGAGTGTTTGGAAAAGCGAGTAATGATCACTGACTGAAATGTGAATACATAAAAATGTATGCATGATGTGTGTATCTTAAGAGCGGTGATAGAAAAAGTTTCATTAACTATTCATATTAAAAACGGAATAGATTTACTAAGTGAGTATTGTAATCAATTTGCTTATATAGCGAAGCTATTTGTATATATGTATGTATAATTTAAAAGGTCTATATACAGCTAAAAGGCTGAACTAGTTGTATACAAATTTTTATCTGGATGGAACTAAGAAATAATTAAGATAATAATTAACTTCTGGGTAGCGCAGCACGCCGATCTTTAGCCAGTTATATCTAAAAATGCATACGATGTAAAATTAGTCAAATCTGCTGTAAAAGTATTAAATATATATTACCTTTTTACGGTATTTTATTATCTCATTTGAAAATCACTAACCTCTCCTAGGTTATGAGTTGCAATAATATTAACTGTAAAATCGAAATAAGTCATGGTAGAGCATAGCCTTACGCTTTAGTCACAGATTCTTCAAAGTGACAGAGACGTAAAGATTATGATCATAGTACCAAGGCGATAGACTTGAATTAGAATCATTTCTAAAGGACCTTGAAGTGGTAGTCACTGCTATGGTATATATTAAATGCAAGGAAGGAGGAGGAAATTCCTATTTTTTATAGCTTAAATTTTCGACAAACTATTGGTTTCTAAGTTAATATTTTACGCTAAAGAATGGAACCTAGTCATCGATTTTAAAAAAATTTTGTCGTAATTTGAGTGGGGAAAACTATAAGAATACTTCAGGGAAATCCGAGCTAGGGCAGGACAAAGGCCAAAGGCAAGGAGGACCTGAATGGCTAATAAGTCATCCTAACGGCGCATTAAAGTTATCGGACACAATTTAACCGCATAGGCGTGGTAAAGGTCAGTGTATTTAGGGTTTTGTAGAGAGGGAGGATGAAGAAACGCTCGAAGAATTCGTATGCCACTGTCCGACCTTTGCCAGAAATAAATGCGTTTCCTAGTGGACAACCTAGTGGACAACCTGATTCCCGACATTTTTCAAGTAAGAGGTCTCGAATGCAAGACACTAAAGGAGTATGTCAACAGTATGCAGTTCATTAAGAACTGAAATGATAGGTTTGCTTCATTGTAGGATCAATCTTTTTTTTTTAATAAAGTAAAACAACTAATGATTTTAAATCTTTGGATTAAAGCTTTTATTGCGCACATTGACTAGTTTGTTAGTTTTCCCAAGGCTTTAGTGTATCTTTGCCCAAAAAAGTACATTTTTCGATAGTACAGATTAAAGCCCTTCCATAATGGTGTTAACACTGGTCTGCAGCAAAAAGGCTTTAAATAAAACTAAATGAAATATAATGATTTTAATCTGAAATCAAATCCGTTTTCAGTTTTTTCCATCGGGCTCAAATTTTTTATGGGCGTGGCAAATTTTTCGCCCAAAATATGGTAGTTATGTCAATATATTTCATCATAACTTGAAACGACTTGCCCGATTATAATGCAATTACCACCAAATGTTTAGGAACAAAATTTTCTATAAATCAAGTATATGAAATTATTATTTTTTTTGTATTTTAAACAGTTGCGGAGTTATTCGTAACTTAGTTGAGAAAAACAAAATTTTTCTTGTAAAATTAGAGCAGTTTTTTTTTAAAAAAAAGCATAAAAAATTTTTCAGAATGACATGTTAAGTATTTAAATTAAAGCTTGAAATGTTACTAAAACAATAATGAAAATCGTTGGATAGTGCTGATTTTATTCGAAATTAAATGCAGGTCTTTTAGTAGACCGGTGTAATTTATGAAGATTTTTATTAAGCTGAGAACAATATGGCGCTAAAGGTATAGATAACTTAAACTTTTATAAGTCATGACTATTGTCAAACCCATTAAGTGCTTGTAAAATCATTAAGCGTAGACAGACAAATTTTAAAGATTTGTGATAAGCCTGAATCAACAAAACAGAGTACAAAGTAACTAAGACGTTCTAAAGACCCTTTATCCAAATAGTAGTATTGGTTAAAATTTCAAAATGTACTTGCTTTGTAATAAACAGTGGAACAAGCACTTAGATAAACGAACATGCTCTATCCACCTCAGAAAGTGAAAGTAAGTCGAAGATTGTAATGGAACAAAGCTTTTGGACTTATTGCTTGTTTAAATCTTAGATCCTTGACTTACATTAACTACTTGTTGTGGCGAAAAAAGTACTTTAAATAGTATTTTGTTCATTTCTTAAAATCAGGTGTGTGTATTTTCTTAGATGTCTTGTATTTCGTTTTCTGTGTTCATAAAAAAAATATTTTTTTCTGTTTAAAACTAATTTAAAATGGACTGTTTTGTTTAGTATCTTAAAAATTTAAATTTTTTTCTATTATTTTAGGTGTTACATTAAAAATAAGGCAAACGGTGTTGTGATTTTCTTACTGTCATTACGAAAAGGCAAATTAAATTTAACGTGGTGTACTATTGAATATTTTTTTTTTATATAAAAAATAACAACTTTTTTTACATTTTACTCAGCATGTAGTACTTTAAGTACTATTTTTACAATAAAAAATCTTCTAAAAAAATAAAAAATAAATACGTTCAATATATAAAATAATCATATTTTAACTTAATATTAAAGGTTTGAAAAAATTATACATTTTTTGTTTTTAGAATTTGTTACGCTTACAACTCGTTTAGTTTTCGTTTGTATGTTTTACTTAAAATAAATTATTTAAAAAAATGATTATTATTTTTTTTAACCCAAATAGTATTTAAAAAAATGAAAAGTTTCTTAACAAACAAAATCGTTTGAGACAAGTTAAATAATTTACAAATATATTACATTTTAATTAAGATTCTTATTTTATACTGGTGTTATATGATCACGTGAAAAGTCACGATCATGTCCACTGTTATTGTTACGTTTACGTAATTGCACACCTTCATCTTCTTCCTCTTCAATGGGATCTGAAAATCCACTATTATTAAGGGCATTATTGGCACCCTTTAAGATGCTGGAAGCTACTGTCTGCGCTTTATCGACTAGTTTTTTGGCAGTTGCTTTTTGGGCCAATATTTTCTCATACTCAATGATATGCTCACGCAATAAGAAGTTCTCTCGTTTAATACGTTTCAACAATTTGCCCGAAACATCTGGTATGGCCCAGGCTATCACGGTTTGTAGACCACCAATAATATTCTAAATAAACGCAGAGTATTAAAAAAATTTCAAAATAATTTTTTATAAATGAGTAATCGTTTTACCTGAAATACCACTATAAAAGCTAATCTGGCTGTTAAAATTTTCCAATAAATCATAGGCCTCTTATAAGGGTGCTCATCCCAGGGTGGATTACGAAACTCTGTATACCTACAAGATGTAACATTAGCATAGGGTGAACCTACCAGCAACGGTTGCACCTGAAAGTCTTTGGTATTAAAGTAGGCCAGTGTGAAATTGAGATAACTCTCTAAAGAATCATCATGTGTGGCAGTTTTGTAGACTAGTTTTGGTATAAGATTTGTAGAGAAGGCAATTATCATGGCGCAAGAGGCTACAGCTATTTTAGTTACCACCGTCATAATACCAAACCAAACGCCAATATCACGTGCCCTCTGAGCAACAGGTCTGCGTATGAATTTTAACATTTTTATAGCATCCAAACGCACTTCTATGACATTGTTAATCAGAGCCAATAGAGGAGCCAAAGGAAAGGCTAAGCCAAACAAGGTAATAAAGCCATATTGCAAAACTACAAAAAAAATATATATTTAAAGAAAAAATTTCGTTTAAAGCATTATTTCCTTGTTGCCTACTCATTTCTAAATACTCTGCAAACATGGAATTATTTGTCCAAGGTATTAAATGAAAATCTTCAGTCCATTGATTACAAGACACCAATTTCTCTTGACTATTCTTCCGCCTCATGCCACAGCGTGTGCCAAATTTCTTAATGTTTTTCGTCAAATAGGGTATAAACATTTCCACTATGGCATTTACCGCCTGTTTACCCACCATAATAATAACCAATTGCATGCATAGCTCCATAAGACAACCGCCTGGATTACATTCCTCTTGGCGAAAACCTAATATGCGATTATATTTGGCTGGATAACCCACAAATTTGCCTTTCAAAAAGGCAATATAGAACAGAGATGAATAGTAATTCACAAATTGGAAAACGTAGTTTTTGATTGTAAGACTCTCATCATATTCGGTTTTTGTACGACAATATTCCCAGTTCGTTAGAGTAACAGCCAAAGAACCGTAGACATAATCCAAAATGGAAATTAATATTAAATCTATAACACCAGCTGTCATGGGTAGAAACATGATTTTGTAAGTCATGGAATCCTCATTGCCGAAAATGCTATGAGAGGCACGTTGGGCCATGCGATAGACCACCATGGAAAATATGGCTATAATTGATATGCATATCTACAACAAGAAGAAATTATTACAATTATTCATAAATATTTAAAAATGTTTTTTCACAAAACAAAACGTACAAATAAAACCATGATACTGTAGCTGGTGAAACTGGGTAGGAACTTTGTGGTCCAAAAAGGCACTTCAGGTTCAAAAATACTATTCTCATGGGCATTATCCAATTTGGCAGCTAATTTTTTATTTTTTCTAATTTTTGCCAAATATTGTGGTCTAGGATGTTCAACATCCTGTGTATAGCCGGTAAGACCCCATTTGTGCACCAATTTTGCCGAATAACGTTTCCACAGTTCAAGGTATAAGACAGCTATAGTAAAAGCAAAATAAATATTTATTTAAAATTACCACGAAGAAAGGCGATTTAAATCCCAACTTACCCCACACTGACATAACAAAAGCAAATACCACTGTTATATTGTTGTCTATTAAATAATTCATTTTTGATGAATTACAAGTATCCTGCAGTTTCCAGAAATCACATTTTCTATCACACTGTGGACACATTAAGGTGGTGTTATCATTACAAATTTCGCGACTATAAACAAAATGATTAAAAACAATTATTTCAAAAAATAAAAAAAATAAATCTTTCAGACTTACCTTATAGGATCTGAATTCCATGTTACAAAACCGTATATAAAAAATAATATGCCTATAATGCTAACCGGTATCAGCATGTGTGTATAAAAACCCAACCAGGCAAAATATAAAGCCACCTTGGCACCAAAATATTCTTTAATGCTATCCAAAGGCTGTAAACTATATTACAAAGAAATTAAAAAATAATATTAAAATTCAAACAGATATTCAATTATGGTAAACACTTTTACTCACTGTTTCCATTTCTTTAAATTGGCCCACTCACTTAACAGTAAATCACGATCTGTATCCTAAATATTATTTTACATCAAATTTATTTATTCTTAAAAAATAATTTCAAAACTTTTGTATCATACTTACATCATGTAGCGTATATGCCGATTCGTAGACACCATCTTCTAATAGCTTTTCAATACCTAAGTTATCGGGTGTCTCTTCGCCTTCTATGAAATGTTGTCGTTCCAGTATAAAATTAATAATATAATTGCGGGTACCCGCATCAAAGAAATTTGGTTGTTCGAAATCGAATCTGAAAAAATTAGAATAATTTTTTCTATAATTATTTATTAATTTTTATTGATTTAAAGGGAGAACTTTATTAGAAACAAATGGCATAGTCATAATCAATCACACCTAACTACACAATACCTTGTACCTTAATCTTTTATCTCAGCTATACAGTCAGTCTGCATTAGCCTAAGCAACCAAATGTTATAAACAGGGAAACCAGAAATATGCAATTGCATGTTTTTTCTCATACATCCTATCAAGTCGAATGTAGGATATTTATCAGTTTCTTGAATTTTTGTGAATTTTGGCATTGATTTGTTAGTGCATATTTTGCTCATAACAGCATTTTTTGCATATTTTAGTTCTAAGAGCATTTTTTCGACATTTTTTTTTCCATATATAAAAAGCATTTTCAATTTTGTGCTCTAAAATATTTGTGCAGCGAAAACAAAACTTTTGTTTTAAATTCTGACCAAGTCAATTAAAATTTTTTGCGCCACCTAGATCTCAATTAAGTTTATTACCGATTAAACATTTTTTGGCAGAATATACAAACATAAAGTGCGACTAGAAATCTTAAACGTTCAAAGTATATTTGTATGTCAAAATATTTACAAAAAATGCTTAAACAACATACGCAAACGCATAAAAGACCAATATTTATGAATTTCGGTAGATGAAACAACTGATGCCACTAAAAAAATATCGCAAATATTATGTTAGGTGTTCTACATTGTGGAAAAGCCAAAATTCTTAATTAACACAGTTGTTTTGGAAAACCAATCACTTCACAATCGCACAACTATCTGACGATTTGTTAAAGACATTTAACGTAAATTGAAATAAAAACTTGATTTTTTTTTTTTTTTTTTTTTTTTTTTGTGACAGACGCTGCTACGTATATGATAAAAGCTACCAAAGCCATTAAGGTGTCTTATCGTAAACTAACACATGTTGCTTGTTGTATTGCACATATACTGCATTGCTTATGAAAACGTATTGGAGATTACTACGAAATAACACAAAGTGTTGCCGCCCAAGCCAGCTATAACTTGTTGGAGAAGTTGGTTACGATCAACAATTACTACACTTACAGTTGAGAAAAGATCTGAGGACTTCTTAGCGTATTAAATAGTGCGCAAATGGCAAAAGATTCACTAAAAAATGTAAATATAAAAAGTTAACTGATTATTATCGCTGTAAACTTCTGTTTCATTGAAAAGTTAGTTAAAAAATTGCTAACCAATGGCTTTGGTTAATCAGTATGTCATATTAACTGAGACGGTTCAGAATATTGGCAAGATGAAATATTGTGATACAAAACTGAATATACAAACTAAGCTGAAACAGATTATATTAAAAAACTAAGAACTTGTTGTAGTAAAATTTATATGTCAATATCTAACAAAAGATCGCATGTTCTTCAACTGAAGTTCTAAAATATGATCTTAAGAAATTGTTATCCTTGAAATATGCCCCCATTACATCAGTATACATTGACATGAGTTCAATTTTTTATTGTCTATTACAACAACAAATACATACCAATAAACAAATTCTGTGCTATTTTACCAAAAGTTTTAAATTATGCATTCAGATCTCCTTAGAGATTAGAGATTGAAGTACAGCAGTTTGTTTAATAGGCCTTTTTTCTATGAACAAAAAAACAAAAAAATTGTTTTTTAGAGCATATTTTTAAATTTGTAGATCGTATTTTGGGATTTTTACTGCATATATCATGAGCATAAAACACTTTTTTTAAAGCATATTTCTGTTTTCCCTGGCTATAAGCATCGATTATCATTGAGTCTACACCTACATACATCCACTATATATCCGCCAAAGAATCTGTTTCTCTTCACAGCAAAGCTTACACATTCGCAGAGCAGATTGGAGTCTGTTTCCTCTATTTCTCTGTTATTGCAACTGCTCCAATAGTCGTTGAAGGGGAGTCCAAATCAAGCCTCACTTAGCACCCAACGTTAAGGTGCTGTTGGGGCTTATCGTGGACTTAAACTAATGAATATTGGGTCAGAAAAAAATAGTCAAAAACTTTTTTGATATGATTTTATCCTGGCTGCTTACCTAAGAAATTTTTATAAAATATTTTTCAATAACAAAATCGGGTCCAAATTGATGAATTTGTATGAAACCACTCAAACTTTTATGGTCTCAGAAAGAGTAATGCCTAGCAATTATCAATACGCAAAATGCTATCAGATAAATCTCCACTTAAACAGGTACCAGCTTTTTATACGCATTTTCAATAAAATTTCGGTAAAATAAGGATATACGAGGGCGGTAGATGACAGCACAAACACAAAAACTTTTTCTTTCTTAGAAATTACGATCTGTCAAACGTCAGCTGTTAAAATTTTAGCCAAATTCATCGAGTAGTTTATTTGTTGTAGTCGTTTGAAGTAAGCAACTTTTGTGTTTCTTGGAAAATGGAAAAAGTGCATTTCGTGTAGTAATTAAACACTATTATTTGAAAGGCAAAACGGCGAAAGAGACAAAAGAAAAGCTTGATAAACGTTACGGCGAATCTGCTCCGTCAGATTATATGGTAAAATATTGGATTGTTGAATTTAAACGGGGCCGAACAAGCACTGCAACAATACCATCAACAGGAAGGCCAAAAGAGGTGGTTACTCAAGAAAATATCAAAAAAATCCTCGATATCGTTAAGAATGATCGCCGGGTCAAAATCTGTGAGATTGCTGAAATTGAAAACATATCATATGAACGTGTGTTCAACATTTTGCATGAACATTTGCATGTGAAAAAGCTATCGGCAAGATAGGTGCCGCGTTTGCTCAGTGTTGAACAAAATCGAGTTCGACAGATCACTTCACAGCGGTGTTTGGACATGATAAAGCATAATCCTGCTGATTTTTGACGTAGATTAATAACTACACACCTGAAACCAAAAATGAATCGAAGCAATGGGTGGAAGCTGGTGGAAGTGCTCCGAAGAAGGCGAAGACAGCGAAATCGGCTGGCAAGGTTATGGCCATTGTATTTTGGGATACACACGGAACATTGCTCATCGATTATCTTAAAAAGGGATCCACAATCACAGGAGAGTATTATCGTGTATTATTGGATCAATGGGTTGATGCAATCAAGGAAAAACGACCACATTTAAACAAGAAAATAGTGCCCTTTCTTCAAGACAACGCACTGGTTCACACAGCATTAGATATGATGCTAAGACTACGAGAAATCCACTTCGAATTGGTTGATCATCCACCTTATAGTACAGATTTTGCCTCTAGTGACTTTTTCCTGATTCCAAACTTGAAAAAATGGCTCGCATGAAAAAGATTCATTTCAAACGAAGAAGTGATTACAGAAACTAATGCGTATTTTGAGGAGTTCCCAAATCGTATTATTCAGATGGTATAAAAAAGTTGGAAAATCGTCTTACTAAGTGTATTGAGCTAAAAGGAGACTTTGTTGAGAAATGAATGGTCTTTGAAAAAAAAAATGTTTTTTTCCTACTTAGGTAGCTTCAATATCAATCCGCCCTCGTATATATATATATATATATATATATATATATATATATATATATATATATATATATATATATTAGTTTTAAGGTTGTAATCGATTCGATTGGCTCTGTATAGACTCTAATCTAGTCTCACAAAAATGAACTAGTTCAGTAATCACAAGAACGGATAGTTAAATAGCACCTGAATTTTGAGAAGATATGTAATCGGCTAATTGGATAGTAATCAATTCATTATTTAGGCTGTTGAAGCGACATGTAAGTGCAACCAAATCATCCGAGTTTTCGCAAAAGAATTACTCAACTCCGCCTTCAGACCACATAAAAAAGTAAAAAGTTCAGCAAGGACTTTTCAACAAAGTCCGCGATTTTGCCTGTTTACTCCGTTAATTTCCAACTGATTTATAAACCTTAAGTCTTAACTAAACATAGTCTCTTAATTAATTCGTAAATAGTATGGTTCCTGCTTGAATAATATGGAAAAAATTTGGCGAAAAATATGTTTGCTTGAGAAATACACCCAGATTCCTCAAAGCTACTTAAAAGTCATATACATACATAATTTAAAAGGAAAACAAACTTAAACTCCAGCAATATTCGACTAAGTTATTAGCTTATAAGTGCAGGAAGGTCTGAAAAATCGGTATTTACCTATAACTCGAGATTTTGAAGGTGTTTTGAAGATTCCAAAACCAGATCCTTATTCTATTCGATAGTGCTTAACAGAAAACTATTATCATTTCCTAAGTTTTTCAACCTCCTTCTTTTTTATCACACCGTGTTATTATTTGTTTTGCAAAATTAAATTGGAAAACCAAGAGATTCTACACTGATGGAATAATAGCAAAAGGTTAGCCAAAATTGTTGATAATCTTTCAATTAAAGCTTATTGCCGCGATTTTATTGATTTTAGTTGTACTGCTGAACTCAACAGCGATAGTCACTAGAATTTAAATTTATATTTGATAACCAAAATCCATATTTGGATGTAACTGTCATACAGAAATGTGTTCAAGTTTATTGTGGTAAACTTGGCTTGACTATAATTTACTAACTTGTTGTTCATGTTATTACTATATATAGCAACGGCAAATTTGTTATATAAAACAACTTTCTTATCGCTACTTATATCGCTTATTGTAATTATAAGCAACTATAAAAAAAAAAATTAAAAAAAAACTTAAAAAAAATTACATGGATTTGTTTATGTATCACAATACGAGTACATAACACTTAATTATAAAATATTATATATATATAAAACTCAAAATTTGATTTCGTAGCTAAAGCCTTAAAACCAGCTTAAAACCTTTTTTTGGGCCCAATAATCAACTAAAAATTAATGAAACTTAGCACATTTATTAATTTCTCCCAAAAATAATATTGTGTATATTGAATTTAAATGGCAAAGGAGAAGAAAAACATTTTAATAAGAACATACGGGCTGCATCAAAAAAGTGTACACCCCATTGTCTAGAATTAAGTGTTAGTTTTAGATTTTAAAAATGCGATGAACTTAAAATTTACAGCTTTACAAAGTCCATAAAAAAACAACAACAAAATTCTTGCAATAACTTGAGTTATACCACAAAACGAAAGGTACTCTATTTTTTACACGTCAAAAAAGTGTACAATACACAAAACTATGCCAAAAAAAAAGAATAAAGTAAAAATACAATTTTTTAAAGATGCTGTCGAGTACAGGTTACAAGAGTTACGGTCAAGAAACCGGTTTTGAGTACCTTCAAAAACTTATAAGCTAATAACTTAGCCAAATATTAACCGATTTTAAGATGTTGTTAACTTGTGAAATCTGTGTACCTTGCATTTTTATTCAAATTGTTCAAGTTTAGAGATGTTTCAAAACGCACTATTTGTGTATTTACTGATGGAGTATGTGTAGTTATGAATAAAATGATACTCCGTTTTTCTAAATCGGTTGGGCATCGATAGAGTTAGACACCTACATCCTAAAGCACTACATGAAAAAATCATGAAATAAAGTTATGCAACAAAACAAAAGGTATACTATATTTATGCGTCAAAAAAGTAAAGCAGCTCATAAAAAAGTCATGCGATTATTAGCAACTTTCAATATTTTATTCGAGTTTCAAAGTTAAAAGCTATTTGAATGATCTCCCATTTGGTGCGGATCTTAAAAACCATGTATCATTGTATTCGCAACTAAACGTAATTTTTTTAAGAATTCACAAATAATACGATTCCTATATAAAATAGCTTTTTAAAACATCTCTAAACTTGAATGAAAAATGCGTTTGCTTAAGGAATGTACACAGATTTCAAAAGTTTACTTAAGTACATACCATTTAAACGGTCCCTTATTCTTTTTTTCATATCTTCTAAACTTCTTAAAACATCTTAAGAATTTACCTTTTATAAGTATTTAAAGGTACTATAAATCGGTTTTTGGACCGTAACTCAGGATTGTAGAGGTATTTTGAAAATATTTAAAGCGGATTATTGTTGTACTCGACAGCATCTTTAAAAAACGGTGTCACTTTCCAGGTATTTTTAATTAATTTATTTATTTTTTTGCATAGTTTTTTGACGCGTTTAAAATAGAGTACCTTTCGTTTTTGTTGTATAACTTAAGTTTTTGTAAAAATGTTGTTGCTGTTTTTTATGGATTTTGTGAAGCCTTAAATACGGTTTTAACAAAATATAAAATGTTTAAGTTCATCGCATTTTTGAAAACTAAAATAAAAACTTAATTCTAGACAGTGAGGGTGCCTGTATATAATTTTTCATCATAATGTTGAGTTCATACTCTAAAATATTAAAAATAAAATGGATTTTACTTACAAATGCTCATAGTTACGTTGAAATTCAAAATAAATACGTTTTGGTTTAGGTGGAAATTTTTCTGGATTCAATTGCACTGACTTAAATAGTTTCCCACAACACGTTCGTAAACTATCACTCAATTCATATTCTTCATCATAAATTTGATCTTGGCCGGGTATCTAATGATACGCATCGCATTTAAGTAAATAAAAATATCAAATTTAATTTATATGGAAATAAATGAAATAAATAGATGAACTCTTATATTTATTTACCTTTCTCAAGGGCAATTTAATTCTGAGTATTTCTGCATAACGACATAACACTTCATGGGGAGCATGTATCTTAATGAAATGTATTCGCTGGGTATTATCACGTTCCAGATGAAGGCCTTCTTTCTCTAAATTAGCTTCGAATATTTCACGTTTCTTAATATTATCCAATTTATGATCGGCACCGTTGAAGGCCAAAACAAAATCAACAGTACGTTGGCCATCTTGAAAGCGACGGCGTGTCTATATTTAATATTGAAATAGAAAAACATTTTAATTGTTTTTCTTGATATATAAAAAATACTTAAACTAAAAATGCTTTTCTTAATATTTACAAAAAATTAATATAAGTTTTATTGTATATAAAATAAACCAAAACATACATCAAAATCAAATTGTGCTAATTCGATATCAAAAATCTTGTCTATACAATTACCCATATTTTAGGCTCTTTTAATATTTGACATTTGTAACATTTTAATGATTTTCTTTTTATATTTTTATTACTAAATAATGAACGTTTTTATATGATTCATTGTTATTATTATTTTTTTGATAGTATTTATTCAAAAATTCACAAATCTCAGCAACAACAATATCAACTTTAACAAAGAAAACAAACAACTTCACAAATTCTTAATGCGCTTCCCGTTTAATGTCACGATCATAGCTAAAGATCTACTGAAAAAAATATTTAGCTCCCTCTCATAATAATTTATCTGTCATTTACTTGCTGTTTTTTTTTTTTTTTTGCTCCCTCAATGTGTCCCATTCATTATTCTTAGAAATTATTTAAATTTCAATGCTCAACTGGCAAGGTTGCTTTTCACAGTTGTGGATCGCATTTAAAATGATTTTTTTGGTGTATGTCAGTATTGCCATTGGTGTAATAGTTCTATACGTTATACTCGTATCACTACAGCTAACTGGACTACTGTTGAGAGTTTGTGCTGATAATCTGCAACACCTTAAAAAAACAGATCCTTTACCGGACAGATAACGACCGAAATATTATTTTTTTAAGTAGAATTTCTTGGTGAGCAACCGATATCTTCGGTGTCATACATGACTTTGGAATAACTGTTCAAATTGTCTAAATTCATATTTCATAAGTATGGTGACATAAAACGACATTGTCATACATATTTCCTCCGTTTGTGTCATAGTTACGAGGTTTCTTTATGAAATTTTTCATTTACGATAATTTCATACAAATTTCGACTTGATACTGATTCCGTGACGATGATTATGTCGCCTTAATATGCCACCGGGTAGGTGAAGTAAGTGTCTTGTTAGTTGTGCACAATTTGGAAAAATATTTACTCAAAAATCAAAATAAATTTTGAGATTTTTTAATATTGCTTGACCATAACGGCAACACTTGTATGGACATAAACAAAGGAATGAGTAATTGAATTTCTCTTAACGCCGTAAATACTCTTTCTTTAATGGTATAAAATAAATTATTTTTTTAAAACTTTTGCCAAAATATTGAGCTGTATTAACAGGTTTCATGGACTTTTCAAAAACAAAATTTGTATTTTGCATTTATATATTTTAAATACTCGTATGTATATAGTGTCATATAGGTAGTTAATTAAAAATAAAAATGAAAAAAGAAACAATTTTGTTCATTTAAAATTTCTATTTAATTAAAATAATGTTTAGAATCAAATATTTTTACCATTAGCAGTATAGTATACTGTAGTAAATATACTATGGACCACCTTTAATAGTTTAGCTTTTTCTTTTTGTAAGCCGCATTAATATTTTTAAGAAATATTTGAACTCTATAACAAAATACCCTAAAATAACTGAACCATTATCGAAATAATTTAGAGCTTTTATTAAAAGGCTTTCAGTTTCGAAATTAATGCCATCTTCACTTGTCTCAGAGAGTGTCTATGAAAAAAATCGAAAGATTTAAGTATTTATAGTTATGTCAGACAGTCAGGCAGCTTTAAAGGCTTTGCCATCTTGTGCGGTAGAGCCAAAGGTCGTTATTGACTATCTGACTTCTCTGAATAAACTTGTTGCACACAGCAAGGTTACGCTGTGTTATGTACCTGATTATGAGAATCATCCTAAAGACTTAACTGGTTATCGAATAGAGGAGCTTCATTCAGCCTGAACCATTTTTCGGTATCCCTGTTGTATACCCAAAGCAGAGATTAACTTATGGTTTGAGAGAAAATGAAAACATGCCTATGAACTGTGGCTAGGAAAGAGGTTTGTTTGTTTTACCTTCTGCTGGTAGATCACAAAATTACTATTGCTCAATAAGAGCGAACTAAGAGTGTTTGGACCCTAATTGTGGTCATCAATATATCTTATCAATATATCTTAGGAAATGTTGAAAGTAATCAATGTAGATCATGCACAATGTACATGCACACTATGTGAGTACCCTCCTATGGCAGTTCACAGGATGACATAGCTAATGGAAGTTATTGTAATTCCATAAAAGACATTTGCGCTTTTACCAAATAAGATATTTGGAAGATCATTTGAATTGTAGTGCATTAGTTTTGAATAAATCTTCAGATAGATTATGAAAATATAGTCCGTAAGTCGAAGTGCTGTAAAACAAGGTGAATTTGTGTTGCTTTTGCTTGCTTTACATTTTTTTTAACTGTATATCGAGGTATGAGTGTATTATTTAATTCATAAATTTGTCTCTTGTATCACAAATCTACCGGTGTATTAGTAAGAATACAATATTAAAAAATAAAGAGCTCACGAGTACGAAATATATTTTCCTTTAAGAGAACTTATAAAAATACAATTTTGTAACGGGCTACGAGGATAAGACCCATGTTTTCGTTAAATAAATTGGATGGCAATAGTACAGTGGTTAGCAACATATGATAACATAGCAGTACCCCAGTCAACTGTGCCGCTGGCGTCTGCCAGCATAACTGAGAGTTTATATATTGAAACTGAATTTAATTAAATTTAAAAAATCGTTTAATTGAAAAAAACCTGTGCCTGTTTCCTTAAAATGTTAAGTTACAAGCGCGATCTTAAAATTGACGGATCAGACGTATAGATGGCGACAGTAGTTTGAAAAAGATTACTTTGGTTAAAGGTGGCCTTATAAAGCATACACATAAATACTCTTTAACGTTATGTTATTCAACACTTTCATTTAAAAGATCTCAGTACAGCCGAGCTAGATTCTACTCTGGGGGAATCTGTTCTATAGCTTATGGCTATAATAGAGAAAAATAATAGAAAAAATAGTAGAGAAAAATCAATCAAATGGTATTGGATGATCGATGGCTTAAGGTGTGTGATACACATCGGATATTAACCGAAAATATGGAAATAAGAAAGCTGTAAGCATGATGATTGCTATGTTTGCTCACAGCAGAACAAAACACAGCATCGAGAAGAGTGTTTATCGGTAGAGTGTCTGGCTATATTTCACATAATAAAAGGGAGTTTTTACGAGAGGTACCACTTCACACTTGGAGCAAAACAACAGTCAAAACAGTATACTAAATTGCAAAAATTTTGCTCAAACAAAGCGAAAATAATCATATCTGCAAGCAAGACTATGACGTCTGTTTTTTTTGGGATGTCCATGGGCTAATTATATGTAGTTGAAAAGGTTGTGATCGAGCCTAAGTTATAACTATGTACGATCGGGTTGGAAGATCTTTAGGAAGAAAGATCTGTCGAGTAATTGTTATTGCCTATAAAGTTGTAAACAGACAGAGTAATTAAGAATAAAAATTGTTATTGCCTGTAAACAGATTACAAGCAGTGGTCCACATAACTGTGTTGAATAAAGGATTTTTAATTAAAACCAAACACAAGATTTATTTTATATATATATATATATATAAATATATATATATATATATATATATATATATAACCAGATATCGTAGAAACGTACAAGAAATTTGAATGGACACCTTGATAACACTGTACACCTTCTATACATTGAAGACATTGCCTTTCTTTTGGCATGAACATCTGATGTTAATGTGTGGCTATGACTGTACTTGTGTACATCATGCTGTAGCAAGCAAATACATGGGTGGGAGTTGCCATATTAGTGCTATTTTAACTTTTGAACTAGAGACATAAAACTAATATTGGGTATTTATAATATTTTCAGTATTTGCTTTTACAGCACACACGCATTAATCTTATGAAGTTACAAAACAAATTCAATGCTATCTTCATGTGCATATGTATATAAAGGTAATTCGATGCTACTAATGTCTTCAATGTACACATTTAGATATAATGCATAGAAGTGGACACTCAAGAGTTATTCGTGTATAAAGTGAGTCATGCTTGCATTTTTCAATGTATTTTTTTCGATGTCCACTGTGTAGTTTGGTGTGTATAGAGGATAAAATGTGTGCACTAAATTAATCTCTGATTTAAACATCTACCTCTTTCAGCTTTTAGTATGTGTTGTTGCTTGTTTATTGTCTGTTACTTGTTTTCTTTGCTGCTTAATTATTGTTGTTGCCGTCTTAGTTTTATTTACTTTACTTCTGCTAATGTTTGTTATTGTAGATTTATTTGTAAACATTACGTATAGTTGTCCTTGCGGCTTTTGGTTATTTATTTTAGCGAAGCAATAAACGCAGAGGTTCCCAATCTTATTTTCGTAACAATATATTTGAAAATTTTGATTTGATTTATTTTGATCTTCAATGGCGAGTATAATGCCAACTTATTGCAGCTTTTTTCATGATGTTTTTTTTCATGAAGTTTAAGAAAAAAAGGGCCTCATTTCGAAAAAGTGTTGTTTTATCAAGATAATACCTTATGATATAATTTTATAAAATTTTAAAGGTTTTCACGATTCGTTTGAAAACTACCTATTTCTTAATAAATTATATAAAATGCTATATTTGAATGAAGTTAAGTCCAAGTAGATTCTTTTATTTAAAGAATATAGGCTTATTTTTAATCCTAGACACAATACAACTTTTTGTCCTAAAACCGTGAATGATTTAACCTTTTATCTTTGTTTACCATCCAATAGTGCTTAGCCTTTGATTGATGTCTTCAATTTTTAACCGAAAATTTAAAGAATTAATAAATTTTTTAAATTGAACTTAAACGTCTTTTAACCCAGATAAGTTTTCATAATAGTACAGAATTTAATAAAAACAAAGGGACGTAATAATAATATCAAAATTAGTCGGTAAGTTGGAGCGAAGTTTCTGTAAAGAAAATGTTTTATAATCGTGTAAACTTACAATTTTGTCATTTTTTAGAGAATATTGTCAGGTATCCGAATTTTTTATATCTGACAACGTATTATATTCAGAAAAACATATGTATAAAGGAATTTCCAATTTTTTTGACAAATTTGTTGCAACCGTGTAGACTTGCAATATATCGTGTGATTTTTGAGCAACTTCCTTTTTGGCAAGACTGTTTTTGGAAGCTCAGTTGTTTTCTTGTAAGATGTTACTGTCAGATATCATTTTACCTTTTTTGTACTTTTATAAACAAAGTTTTAATATCTGATCTAAGTGATCAATAATTTGACCAGGTACCGATTGCAAACGACCAACGCTTGCAGTTTACTGAATTTTCTCACTGAGCCAATATTGAAGAATTTATTCGTGAGATACCTTCCGATATGTCCAAGAGGGTATGCCTAAATTGAACCTAGTGTATGAACCATTTGAGGCGTAGCCGCAGTCAACATTTACATAAAATCATCTTTAAACATTGAATTGAGTAGATCGTTCTATCGACTCAAATAAAGATTTCATACATTTCTCCAAATTTTATGTGTTTTTCATACAACAAATCATAGAGCTCGTAAAAAAATCACGCGATACATATTGCCTAGTCGTTGTCAGTAAATTGCAATATTGTTAGATCTGACAATCGTCTGAACAGACGATATATTTTAATCTATAAACGCTTAATTACTTAAAAAATATTAATAAAGGGTCCACCATCTAACGTTTTTTCTTCAACTAGTGCTTATTTCGTGAATGGTAATACTTAGCTCATGTCTGATTTGACAGATAATTAGTTTTATCATTCCGCTAAAGGAATATGGTTGTGTATACACTTGAACACAAATGGGAAATATTGCGACATTACTTTGAAAATCATGGTAATGTTGCAGAATGTGTGCGATGTGTTCAGATGAATCTCATTTTGATCTTGGCGGGTATGTAAACAAGCAAAATTGTCACATTTGGGGCACAGAAAACACACACGCATATATTGAAAAGCCGATACACCCAAGACGAGTCGCTATTTGGTGCGTATTTTGGTCTATAGGCATAATGGGGCCATTTTTCTTCGAAAATGAGCAACGAGTGGCCGTTACAGTTAATGGCGATCGTTATCGGGCCGTGTTGAACGAATTTTTGTTCACAAAAATTGAAGAGGAGGATATTAGCAACATTTGGTTTCAACAGGACAGCGCTACGTGCCACACAGCCAAAGCTACACTCTATGTTTTGCGCCCTGTTTTTGAAGATCGCATTATCAGCCGCAGAGCTGATGTCGTTTGGCCACCTCGGAGCTGCAATTTGACGTTGGACTATTATTTGTGGGGTGCCGTCAAAGATAAGTGTTACGCCAACAATCCAGAGTCAATTGACGCTTTAAAGGACAATATTCGTGAAGCCACTTGTGAAATACAACTGCACACAATCGATAATGTGCTTAAAAATTATACCGATCGTGTAGGCTACTGCATGGCCAGCCGAGGCAGCCATTTGAATGAAATTATTTTCCATTATTAACCGGGAAGGATTGTACTTTCAAAAAAAAAAAAAAAAAAAATTGAGAAAATATTCAGTAGTTTTTTTTATAGCATTTTCAAAAAAAAAAAAATTATTTGGCGGAAAAGGTTCTATTATGAAACAAAAAATTTATAAATTTAAATCATTTTTTTTAATCTGTAATCAATTATAAAACATTAAAAATGCCATTAAAAAAATCTATTTATTGTTAATGTCACACATATCGGTAATTGAATCGTATAAAATTATTGAAGAAAGTTTTTTTTTAATGACATCAATATTCAAATAACATGCAGTCACTAAAGCGTAAATAAACCAAATCAATCTGCTTAAATAACTTAGTAAAGCCATAAAATATTTTTCTTTCTCTCAAATAAAGCTAAATTATTATATTGAAATTAAATAAAAATTAAATAATTCAAACAGAACTAAACTAATTAGATATGAGGAAAAAAATTGCCATTACCCGTTCCCGCAAGCAGTTTTAAAAATTCAAATATTTTAAGATTTTCATTGAAATAGAAATAACAACAAATCGAATAAATAAAGAAATATTTAAATAAATAGAAATTAGAGTAAACGTTAACAAAAACAAAGATGTTAACAAAAGTAGCATCAAGGTTATACAAAAAAATAATGCAATTATTGATGCTATTTCTCTTAACATGATTGCTTTCAAACATAAAGTGCAGTTAAAGTAGGTGAGCTTAAGTGTTTAAGAGTTTTAAGGGAAGATAAGAAACCAATTCGTTAATGTGATCATATAATTTTGAAGTGTTGTATGCGTGTGTTTGTATGTATATTTGACCAAATGTGTTTTTGTGTTTTCATTCAATTTAAGCCAGAAGCGTTTGTATAAATTTTGCTATAGACATGTATAGTAAGATGGTTTGTTTGTTAAGCATATCCAATTAGGATGGAATCTTTACCCTAAATTTCCACTGGGAGTACGTAATTGGCAATTTCTTATTATTAATAGTTTGACTACTACTCTGTAAGAGTCGTCTAGAGACCTCCAGATCATTGGCCATTTGTAAGGATGTTTGTTCACCGGCAATGGCATTACCAGCACTATAATTAGCGCCACCATTTTGTAGAGCCATTACCTGTGCAGCTATAACAGCATCAGTATAATCACCTCCCATTCCACCAATACCGCCACCAATACCACCTACTCCCGGAACTCCAATGCCTCCACCACCATAACCACTGCCAATTAAGCCATTCGTATTTGGTGGTATATATTGTTCTAAAGGTGTTGAATGGCGATAATTTTGATTCCAAACTGTTCGAGCTTTATGACCATTTTCACGTAAACTACCTGTTCTTCGGGCAGGTGTTTCATCGCCTGCCAAATCAACAGCCGAATGGTAAATTGTATTGCGGGATTGTGATAAAGATTTGCGATGGGCTGCCGCAGCAGCTGCTGCCTCTGAATCGGCTAAGGAGATTGTATCAAAATAAAGGCTTTCACGATCATCCATTTCAGATTCAGGATAATCGTAATCGTGTGTTCGTACTGTAAGTGGAAAAATAAATTAAAATTCATTAATAAAACTATAAATAACTAGAAAAGCTTAAAAATACAGTAATAAGTTTACATGTGTTAAGTGTGATTAGAAAAAACAAAATATTAATAAAATAATATCATTATTTTCTAACAAAACGTGCATATATTTTTATTCGTTTATTAATTAAAAATTAACATAAATTGTACACTTTCATTGCAGCAGACCATTTTATTAAAGTCTAATTAGGAATGGGGTGAATTACACTCTGCTCTTGACTAATCATTGTGTGTTCATTATTAAGCTTATTTTTTAATCATAATACGTGGTGCAGGTATATAATGTCTGTGGTGATGTTTGCAACACTTAACAGTCATAAACAGTTTAGTTAAAAAAGACGCTTCAAAATCATAACTAAGCCGGATAAATTTAACTCGAGTGTCTGATTTCCTTCAATGTAGACCCGAATATCAAAATACATATTGTAACATTTTGGTGGTATGTACCATGACATAAAGTAACTTATCCTATAAACTAAATAGTACGTCAATATCTCGACATACATTGGCAGCATATACACTAATTAGATTTCAATATTACCTAAAATATCGCACTTGTACCGCTAAAGTGAGTCAACTTAAAATTTCTCAAATTTCACTTTTAACAAGAACACGATATCATATATGTCATATCTACCCCCTGTAAAAATCTTACATCATCTTCGCCAAAATAAAAATACACTTATTACCCCTTTTTGTGATATAATTTTATACTAAGCAGAAAAGTGCTTTGTCGCTTAGTTCAAAAGCATTCTACCATAGCTGAGCAAATTCCCTCTCAAAGCAGTAGTTAGTCTTTACTCTGAGGTATCACACAGAGATACCGAAGAATTGCTAAGGCTTAAAAAAAGCCTGTTGAGTCAAAGTTTTCGCGTCCGGTGTGGTCTTCATGACTAGGGATCCAACATAGTGTAACCTTGTTGTGAACCAAGTCTTTTGACAGATGTCAAACAGTGCATAACAACCTTTGATTTTATCTCGCAAAAATTACAATACTTTTAAAGCTGGCCTGACAAACTCTGTTTTTTTTCTCAGACGCTCCTTAATACAAATGAAGAAACAAAGATTTTGGTCATAAATTTAAAAAGTATTCGCCAATAGGCAATACCCTCTGGAAATTGGGACTTACCACATTAGTACCAGTGTTACCCTCATTCCGCGTTAAGCCATCAGTGAACCAAGCTTAGCTTGTAATACCTGCCCGACATTAAAGTGGGTGACATGTAGTCATTTATCCCAATGAGGAAATAATTATCGAATAAACCTAATATCCTGATATGGCCTACTATATCACCAGCTTTCAATCATGGGTAAATCGGTTCTAAGAGCACTTCTACAGCTATTCTTCATCAATGCATATTTATGCAATGGAGAAATATACAGGATGGCACCAAGGGCCAGTAAGGCTATAGACTTTGTCGAGCCTGAACTGGCAACACTAATGTCAATAGCTAAAAACTGGTAACCCCATAATAAAGTTTGCAATTTTTTAGCATAAACGTACTCACAACGTTTTGATGGCCAAAAAAATTGAAAATTCAAGAGAAGGTTTTCTTTGGATTATTTTTCACAACTTTCGACGTAGATTATCTCAACAAGAATGTATCGATGAACTCAGAACTTTGTATAGCAATAAAGTGAATTCATTCGTTGTCGTAGTTCGGTTACCAACGAATTCTGTGAAGATCGTCCAAAATCGGTTGTTGTGCCACAAAACATCGATGCAGTGAGTGAGCTATAATGCAAGATCGTCGTGTGACATATTGTGAGATAGCAATTAATAGCTAGAAGTCTTCGGAGAAATTCGTCAAAACAACCACCGAAGACAAATCATTATTCATCATGACAATGCGAGCTCTCACACATCTCGTCAAACAGAAATTTTTGACCAGTCAAAACATCGAATTGATGTCTCATCCTCCGTACAGTCCTGATTAGGCACCCAATGACTTCTTCTTGTTCCCGAAAACGAAAGGTAAACTGCATGGTTAACGATTTACGAGCGCCGAAGAAGCTGTTAAGGTGTTCAAAAAGCCATATTTTAGAGGTGTCTCAAGAGGAATGGAATAATTGCCCTAAGAAGAGCTTTGAACGAATGCCAAAGTATTATTGATCATCAAGGGCAATAATTTAAAGCCATTTTCATTTAAAAATATTTGTTATTATTTGCTATTCCAAAAATATTAATAGTACCCCTCGTATAAAGACGTTAGTAGGTATAATTTGCCCTGACAAAACAGAATTACTCTTAATTATTATGATAATTTAATTAACTACCCGGTAGCGAACGCCATAGTGAATCATCGTGACAAACGATGACATGACAAATCATCAATGACTAACTATGAATTTTCTTTGGTGTCATACATACATTACTTTTTAAAGTAATTGTCCAACGTTTTATAGATGACAGATGTTGATTTTGTCTTGCATGTTGCCGCTTAATAGTAAGTCATTACAGACAATATCATAGAGAATCATTGGCATTTATTCGTTAACGTTGATGGATAGCGAACACAACCTAACATCGTTTAGTATTTAATCTGCTATTAACAGACATTGTCTATAAATTTCAGCTTTCTTTAGTATGCTGATATTACGGTGAAGTTGTCATACATAACTCCTTTTGTTTGTATCATTGTTACGAGGATTTCTCAATGAAATTTTTTATTTACGATAATTTCATAATAATTTCGATTTGATACTGATTTTGTGACGATGAATAATAATAAATATCAGAGTAATAATGTTGCTTAAATACGTCACCGGGTATGTAACTGTGCATGCTAAAAGTCGCCGTTGTAAGTTCAATTCACAACTGTGATTTTATTAAAAAAGAAAAAATATTTAATTAAAAACTCTATTCAGGAGATTAATTTATTAAGCAGTGGTGGCGTTCTCGGCTTTTGAAATACTTTACAATGCCGTATTAAGTATGCCTTTATCTTATTGATATAAACTTGTAAAGTTTTAATGAAAATAAGATTTTTCAATACAATTAACGTTAACAAAAGTCTCAGTTGCTAAATAATACTCTTAAAATAATAAAAACAATAAACAATCTTAAAAATTTTGCATTAATTCCTTTAAATCTATAAAAAAATAAATTATAAAACAACTTTTATTATACGTTGATTGCTTTGAAAACCATAAATATTTAGTATATGACATTTACTTCAATAACACGGTGCGACAAAAGAAAAAAAATAGCTGGCTAGCGATACTATTTTTCCGAGGGGCTGCCTAGTAGAATAAGGATCTGTTATTGAAATTTTCGAAAAACCTCCATACACGCGAATTACGAATAAATTGCCGGTTTTCGGACCTTCATACACTTATAAGCTAATACCTTAGATGAATATTGCCCGATTTTAAATTTCTTTTCGGATTTGGAAAGAAGAGAACCCAGCCTTAATATATATATATATCGTTTAAGTATTCTGGAGGAATCTGGGTGTACTTCTCAAGCAAACACATTTGTCATCAAATTTTTTCCACACTTTTCAAGTTGAGATGTGTTTTTGCTCACTATTTTATATAGGAACCGTACTATTGATGAATTAATTAAGGAATTATATTAAGTTATGAATAAAATGAGATTTACGACTTAGAAATCCGTTGGATATTGATGGAGTTATTAATTTCTTTTAGTAAAGCAACGCATGAGAAAATTATACTTTGAGTACAAATTTGTAAACCTTTTTAAAATACAGTTTCAAAGTAATAAAAATAACACCAGTTTGCTGAAAATTTTATGACTTTAATCAGGTACTATTCATCTAAGTTATTAGCTTATATGTGCATGAAGATCCGAAAAACCGGGTTTTTAATAGTAACTTCGATTTTGGAGGTGTTTTGAAAATTCCAAAATCAGATTTTTGTTCTACTCGACAGCTGCTATCGTTTTTTTTTTTTTTTGTAATGAATGAATCGCCTTACTTTCTACTGTGAAAGGCTGTTATCGAAATTTTGATATTTTATTATCTATATAATTAGTAGGATAAGAAATTTCGTTTTATCCCTTTTACGACCGTTCTATTGCGTCGATTTTGAAAATGTATATGGATTTAAAGCTTTTTCCATGCAGATGTGCACAATATCAATTTTATTTAAATCGGTCCGCTATTCGAGAGTATAATTGAGAGTAAGTGAGCCAATGCAATTGAGTTAAATAGATCGGTTTATTCTGAACAAGAGAACTGAAAAAGTATGTTTTTTAATAGAGGACAAAATATTGAATTACCAAAAATCAAAAAATTTTTTTTCGTATAAATTTCATTTTTTTCTTGTTTGATTAGAAAAAAAAAGAAATTAAAAAAATAATTTTATACATATTTTTCAGCTTATATTAAAAAAAAAAATACAATTTGTAATGCGATATATTCGAAACTCATTTTAAATTTTATACATATGGCGGTTAATTTTAAAACACTTATTTATATACCTACATACATACATAATTAAACTAAATGCTAAAATACGGCTGATTGTGTCTGCTGCCGAGTACACTATTTATAATCAATAGTTTTCGTACGAAAGTTCTTAATTATCAAACGAAGTTCAAAAAGAAAATTCCACTTAATTTTTAGTGCTAATGTCCATAATTTCTATAAATAGATATCTAACCGTGTATAGTTATCTATGCCGCAACTAGTTTTTCATAATTTCGACCTTACCTGCTGGTTAAAGTTTTTTGCGTTTTACACCATCGACTTTCGCTAGGTAATTCAAAAGGTAAATTCAGATAAGTTTTACTCAAGTGTCAAATAATTCTCAAAAATGTTGTAAACGTATAAAAACAATACGTGTTTCAATTTTGTAGGCAGAAGCAATTATTTATAAATTTTGCAATGTCCTTCAGGAAGAACTATAAGCGATCTTAAATGTTGGATCTTGGAACTGGGATGCTATAAAATGTGGAAAAAGTGTAAAAAATTCTAACAAAGATAAGAGTTAAAATAATAATTAAAGTTGGAGTAGCGAAGTAAACGTTAAAATTACCAAAGTTCTTTTACCAAATAGGTAAAGATAACTGTTAGGTATGAACACGACCAGGTATCTGTTTGCGAAATTACGGGTATAAAAGTGTTATTTTAAGTAAGATATTGATATTTTGGTAAGAAATTTACTATTTTCTCAAACTAATCATATGATAAGTTTTATTTAATTAATTTTAATTAATAAATAAAAATTATTTTTACTTTAATTTCTACTTGATAAAACGCTTTCGATTTTTTGTATGAGTAATGAGTAATGAAAAAAAAGACGAAATTTCTTACACGCCTTAATCTATCAGTACAAAAAGCAAAATTCATTTGATAGTAAAAACTAGCGATGGTGAGGATTCTAGTGCAGAAAAGAGTTTTTAATATTTAAAATGTAAATTAATTTTATATATATTTTACTGTAAGTGACATTAACATGAACTTATAAGGTAATGTTTAAAGTTCTACGTTAAATGATAAAACTGATTGAATTGAAATTGAATTAAATTGTAAGAAAAATAAACAAAAGCAAAGCTTTAAAGTAAAAAACAATATAAATAAAAAATCTCAATAACACATCTGATGACGTGATAATTTGTTATAGCGATCTTTTAATCTCCAATAATATCTAAATTGTTATGATACAGTGGCGTTTAAATATATAGTAGCTGAATGCTGAATTTTTACATTTTCTATTATTTATGAACTACTAGAAGTACATAATAAAATTTCTAAAAATGTAGAAGTTTACTAAGTGATATTTATTCCGATTATATCTGTACAAGAGTCACTAATACGATATAATTAATATTTTGATCGTAATTATTCATAAATCAATTCGAACTATAGAATACAGATTTAATTTTTTTAATTTAATATCATCGACTTATCTTTAAGCTGAAACTTCTATAAATAGATTCCGAGCCGTCTGGTATAATTTAAAACAGATCGGCACAAAATATATTACACATTTTGTATAAGATAACCTGTGTGTGATTTTAAGGTAAACATGGGTAAAAAAAACTTTAAGAAGGAACTGTTTTATTCGGCCCATAAAGTAATTTAAGTTGAGTAGTTACAAGCTGAAACTGGAAAAAGAAGTCAGATGAGACAACATTGCCCCGGAACTTGCCCGATATATGGGTAATAACGGAAAGAAATTTCTGCTACACTTAATAAATATGGCATGGAAAATAACGACAATCACCAAAGACTGGCAAGTGGCACCATTTCAAAAAAGGAGATAATCAGTTATGGGTAGCCGGAAAACTGTACTCCATTGCGGATTCATACTGAATCGTGGGAAACAGGATCAAATATTAACAGTGCTTTAAATAAACGAAAAAACCATTGAATTTAATTAAAAAAACACACGTCCGCTTTATTGATGGGTAAGGCAAGATGGCAAGATTTATGGACGGTACTGCCAAGATAAAACATGGACAACATACTTATTAAAAGAAAAAAAAGTTTTTATGAAATATGTCGAAACTACTTATATAAAAAATTGGAATTCAGCGTTCACAGAATTCATGACAACTAAAGGAGTAATACAGGATGATATATTGAGCCCATACTTTTTTATAAAACTAAAGGCTGACGTCATCAAAATATGCAAAGAATCATTTACACTTTTAACTATCGGAAATTGAAAACTGTAACCTCTAGCCTACGCACTCGATATGGCTATTTTGGAGGATCACCTGAACACAATATTAATGTCAATAACATATGGGGTGAAAAGTCCCGGGCCTAACACATAGATGGAGCTAGTTTTGTTGCATCAGCTCTTTTTCAGTTAGTGCTAACTGACTATTCTACTAATTAGTTTGTGAGTTGTTGTGCTAAGAGTAACGTTATTTTTGTTATTTTCAGAAAAATGGAACAACAAAAAAATTTACTGATTTATTCTGCACTGCTTCTTGGCAGGAAAAATACTTGAAAAATGTTTTGGGGCTCCGCTCTATCAGAAATAAAAATAAAACGTTAGTTTGCTGACTTCAAACGTGGTCGTAGAGACACCGATGATGAAGAACGCAGTGGACGTTCAAATGAGGCGGTAACACCAGAAAACATCAAAAAATCCACAAAATCGTTTTAAATCGTTGGCTTCATATTGCATGAGCAATATGACTCCGACCAAAAATAAGTCAATCAAAACTACATGAACTTAACTTCGAATACCTTCCACATCCACCGTATTCGCCAGATTTGGACCCCAGCGACTACTAGCTGTTCGCCGGTAATTTCGCACTAATGAAGAGGTTATTTCTGAAACTGAGGCCTTTTTTGAGATAAAAGTGGTATTGAAATGTTAGAACGGCGCTGGAATGATTGCATTATTCTTAATAGAGATTACGTTGATGAATAAAGCTTATTTTGAACAAAAAAAAGTGTTTTCTTTGTTATGGCCGGGACTTTTCAGCCTATGTGTTATGTTTGCCAAAGAAATGAACAACATTAATATGAAAATGTCGAAAACTATGATAGTAAGCGGAAATAAAAATTTACACCAAATAAATGTGGGAGAAACAGTACAAACAATACTGCAACAAGCAGAACAATTTCTATACCTAGGTGTCACAATAAGCAAGAAGAAAACTAGGAAGACGGAAACTAACAAAAAATAACAACGGAAAACAGCCTTCGAAAATTAAATATGTGTGGCGTATAGCAGGAAAAACGAGAAGAAATAAAGTTAGAAATGCATCATGCGATCAAATCTATCCTTGGAACCAATAAATGAAAGAAAGAAATTAAGACGGTTTGGACATGTTGGCAGAATATCAGATATACGGTTGCCGAAGCGAGTTCTTAAAGCCAAACCAGCAGGCAGAAGAGCTAGTAGCAGAAAAAGAATAACTTGGCGAGCTACAATCAACAAAAGCCTGTAGCACGATATAGAACCTCGCTCAGTAAGAACAACCGCACAAAATCGAGTAGAATGGAGAAAACTTTGCAAAAAACCTCCACTCTAAAAGGTATACAAAGGTCGGGAATACATAAGCTTGCAATTAAATAAAATGAATTCGGAACGGACATCAACAGTGGCTTAGTTTATAAAAAAAAAAAACATTAAAAGTGCTCTTATTTTTAGCTTATCTGTGCAAAGAATAGTAAATTTATTTTAAATAATTCTATAAAAAACAATTGATGATTAAAACTTATAAATAATAATGTGCAAAATGAATTTTTGAAATGAATTAAATACGTAATTATAGCAACAATGCAATACAATAACTATGCACAAAATTATAGCATCAAAAGCATATACTGTATAAAGTAAAATTAAGCATTGTTAGATTAAAATAATTAATTACCGGCTGAATACATGTTTGGTTTTATTGCTTTTTAAGGTTTAAGGTTGCGGCTATATTTTAAAAAATTAATTTATTTAAATATTGTATAAATTTGTTGTTCTTTTTGTTTTAATTTTTTATTCATAGAGGTGATGATGTAGTCAAGTATTTGAATTAAAAAAAATAAAATAAAAATACAAAAAAGCAGTGGTTTTTCTTCTTTATTTTTGATTGTTTTGGTGGTAGAACTTTATAGAAAAACAGAATTTAAGGAGAAACAAAAAAAAAAAAAAAAATAAATTAACACGAAAAAAATTTTGTTTTTTTTTTAACTTTAACTTAAATGCTGTGATATCTTTTCTAACTGCTTTAGTTGTTTTTGTTGTAGTATTTAATTTATTTAAAAAAATTTACAGGTTGTTGTTTTTTGAAATTGTTTTCTTTTTACACTAAGGAAATAGTTCGTGCTAAGGTTGAGAAGAAAGAAAAGAAAAAAAATTATTAAACAAGAAATTAAAACTGTTTTGGTTTTTTGTACAAAATTTCGAAAATGTTTTGTTTTATTGTTTTAAATTTTTTGTTGTTATTGTTATTTTTCTAAGTAAACTTTTCGTTTGTTAAAGCACCACTTAATGTCGACAGTTTTGTAATCATCATGCAACAATTGATGAAATTGATTGCACCTCCTCTTGGGTGCTTTAATGCTTTTTCTGTACTGATGATACACAACATAATTTCAACGGATGTTGAGTTTAAATATTAAATTTGCAGGCAAGTGTGCGTATTTTTTATTATTAATATTAAAACTTTTTTGTTTTCCATCAAAACAGATGTTTAAAGGGTGTTAAAATACGGTCATTGGCCTACTAATGACACATATTCCAATTAGAATTTTCTTCATATTTTTTTTTTGTAATTTCGCAGTTTTTTTTTTTTTTAATTTAAACATAATCGAACATAATTTTTATTATAAACAAATTTTTAACACTTTTGCTGCATAATATTATTTGTAATTTTTTTTTATTTAAACATTGGACTTTTGGTTCTCCCACGTTATCAAATTTTGATTATTCATTGCCGATTTCTTTCCACATATATTTACTTTTTTTAATAGTTTTTTATACTACAATTAAAATTAACCATATCGTTTAACATCGCTTAGAATCGTTATAAAAGTGCGTTCACATGTTGACGTTTAGCGCTAAACTAAATAAGAATTTAAAAAAACAACAAATAAAAAAATACTTTAATTTTTATTCTTTTATTTGCTCTCTTAGAGAGTCGATATTTATTACACCTCTTTGGCTGTTTATTGTGTTAATAACGAATTTTATTTTTAAAACAAAAAAACAACAAAAAACGTATTTAAAAAAACCAAAAACTTTACATAAAACATAAGAATGAGTAAAATTTTATTACTGGGCCAACCACTCAACCGTTGCTCTTAACAGTGATCCATACATTTAGCCACCCATCTATCCAAAAGCATATTAAATGTTAAGTATTTTTTATTTCCAAGTTCTCCTTCTCTCTATCTATCTATTTCTCTTATTTCCATTTTCTTAAAAGCATGTGAGCGTCTCCAGCCTGATACAAAAAAATTCATTAATAACGATAACGTCATCAACGCTTTATAAGTGCCGGTATGCCTGCCGTCTAATAGCCTGTGTTTATACTCTACAACCTGTTGCTTTTTAGTTTAAGTGCTAACAATACAATGTTGGTCATTATGAATCACCATTCGCTCCATCATTCATAGTACAACCCCCGATTATAAGCTTAATTACATAAATTTCCATACAAAATTTAAGAGAGCAGCAGTTAAATTGTAAGTAATTCGATTTCTATTACCCTGTGTATTACCTTAAAATCAGTGCCATCTCTAATTTTTATAAAACTTAGATAATATGGGTTTGGCATACTTTTAAGCTCCTAATTTTAATGTTTTATTGCAGATTTAACATTTTAAATTTATTAAATTGACCTCCTTAAAGTATGCTGACAAGTACAAGAAACGAAATAAAGACAACAAACCAAACAATGATCGCTCGCTGTATTATAAGCTAGCAGTTAAAAGATGACGTGCGAACGGAGGAATCGAAATAAGTAATACAAACAGAGAGCGAAGTAGAAGTGTCGTGCGAACATAGCATTATATATTAAAACTCGGTAATTCAGTATTAAAATGTAACTAATGCGACGCTATTACAGAGTATTTTTTTATTAATTTTTACGACCACTGTTATTTCTGAAATTTATACTTCAAAATTTTCAATAATGTACAGTACAGTGAAACTTCGATATACAAAATAAGGCGATTTTTTATCCGAACTATTTTAATGAAAATATTAATTAAAAATTCTCTATACAAAAGTAACTACAAAACTGTTTCCACTTGTATTTTTTTGTTTATTTTTTAAATGTCAATATATTATTGTGTCTTTTTTTCTCATTGATGTTTTCTCAAGCTAAGTAGATAATAAATCTACTGTAACTCCCCTCCTTTTGATTGTGTAATAATGAAGATCCTTGCTGAGTGGTGGTGGTTATCTTTACTTAGCGTTGTAATATTTTTTCCCAGTAGGTAGCGTTTTTTTTCCTGTGACGTCGTAATTGTGAAATTTTTGTTTATTTATGCAAGTTTCGATTGCAAACATCAATATTTTCCCTTTTTATTTAAAATTTAATTTTTCTTTCTTCTGACTTCGTTTTAAAAAACCTTTTGAATGAATACTTCATCGCTATATAGAGGCTTTACATATGCACTTGCAAACACACTTAGATTTTGTTGTTTTAAAACCAGGACTTTCCCATTTTACCACATTCTACCATCGTTGTACTTTGTTAAATAGAGGTCTTATAGCTCAGAATTTCTTCGCTGCAGCTGTAGTTCATTTTTATATGAAAAATTTTGCAATAAAGAGTTTTTTCAAGGGACTCAAACAAAATCCGTTGTATTGAGTTTTTCGTTATAATGGAGTTCGTTATGTCAAAAAAAGAAATATCTACTTATATTATAAGACTAAATCCTATTTAATCTCTCCTCTAAAACAAGTACTTATAATGTGTTTGCCTATAGCGACTTCTGAACTTTGACAATTGATATTAATAAATATTAAAATATCATCGAAAGGACTATTAGCAGTTTGGTGGCTAAATTTGAATTCAATGCTTTAGTGAACAATTAATTAACATCCGTAGTAAGACAATACGCATGTCCTGCCGAAAACATTGCTGCTATTTGTGAGAGAGGGCCGAATAATCTGAATTAGTTGATTTATCGTAGATTACAAGAACTCCATCCTTCACAGACCATAACTTGGCAAATTGTAAGTAATGACTCGGGGCTTCACTCATACAAAATTCAACTGATCTAGGAGTTGCATTGAAACGACGATAGACTAGAGCAGCAAAACTATTGGTAGTCTGCCCATTGGATTCTTTTAAGTGCTACTTGGAGCAACAATACTAGAATTTAAGTGAAATTATAAATATACAGTATTTCTCCAGTATGTCATAAAATTTGATGTATTGAAGTTTTTTATTAGAAGAATAATCTTTAGAAATAGTGAAAATTGTTCAGGCCATGAAGTGCTCCAGTACTAAAATAATTAATGCGATTCAGTGAAAGACCACTGCAGAGACTTTGACGTTCATTTTTTTGATTTTTTTGTCAGAAAAAACCGAAATTTTACATACAAACACTGGTCTAAAACAATTTATTAAGTTATTGGTACAATACAACACAAAATAAAATTTATACCCAAATGCAGAAGAAATTAGTAAATGCTTAGTTAAGAAGATGGATAAGTAAGGTGTGAATCAAACTGTTGATCTCTAAATTAGAAAACCTGGAAAAACTGGCTCGCAATTTTGGTCTTGAGATAAACATCACGAAAACGAAAGCTATGAGAATTAACAACAATGGCACAGAAAACATCATACTACAGGGTCAACCAAATCAGTATGTGAATAGCTTCTGCTATCCTGAAAGCACAATGGTAATAAATTGCGGTGCAGAAACAGACATTAACAACAGGCTTAACAAAGCTAGGTCGGCATTCGGGTGTCTACAGTCAGTATTGAGAAGCTCATACATATCCAGGCATACCAAGCTCAGAATATTCAACGCTTGTGTTAAGTCAATTCTGCTGTACGGCTGGTATTCACCAACAAGTACCTTAGACTCATATGCAAATATTCTGGCCTAACACTATAAGAAACATAGATCTATGGAATTTGACAAACGAAGAGCCCATACTGAAGCAGAGAAAAAGAAAGTGGAGGTGGATCGGCAATACCTTAAGGATAAATCCCATTAGTATTACAAGGATGGCACTTGAGTGAAATCCTTACGGATCAAACTACCGTGGTCTAACAAGAAACACCTGGCGACGCACAATTACCCAAGAACTAAGGCAAAACAATCTTATATGGGAAGAGGCAACGACAACAGCAGCAAATAGTGTAAGATGGAACTGATTATTGAAAGCCATATGCTCCCAAGAGGAGTAACGGAAAAAAGTGTATTTACAAATCGATGCCAAAATGCATACAAATTCCTAAAACAGATAAGTAACTTACATTCGGCTTGATTAGATGAATGAGAAAAACATGTACTGGCATATTCTTGGTTTCTCTGATTATTATTATTTATCTTTTTCTTTCCTGAAAAACAAAATGTTGCACTTCCTTTGTTCTTTGCCAAAAATCATCGTCAAAAATTTAGAAATATCAACGATTTTTAAAGGCAAAATTTCCAGAGATAAGCAGAGCACTTTTTCTTTATATTACTTCTTTTATGAAGACAGCAAAGTGCAACATTTTTTTTTGTTTTTTTTTTTTTTTTTTTTTTTTTTTTGAAAAAAAAACGCCATATCAGTCTAAAAGTTAGGAGCAAGATATCTTTGATAAAAAAAAAAAAACTATACCATTATTGGTGAGCTGCAATTGTGAGAGTTTAGGTAACTTTGGAAATAATTTATGTAGACAAGCATTTGATCAAAGCATTGCATCCAACTACTATATAAGAACCAAAGTCCTTAGGCATGTATTAGAAACCAAAATTTCGATTACATTGACTGCTTGGTTCAGTTCAGTTGAGAATTTTGCAAAAAATGAATTACCTTTTTCTTATATTTAAAACGAGCTTCATTAAACCAAATGCCTGCTGTTTTGTATCATCAGAGTTCTGAAGAGATCGAAACAAATGACAATCTAAGGTGAAATGATAATTAAAACTGACCAGCTAAACTTTCTCAGTTTCTGCTGAGCCAATACAAATATGCGTGATTTGCCATTACATTATGATCGAAGACAATACCTTTTCTGTTGATCAATTCTGGCCGTTTTAATAAATTTTTTTGTTTTAATCTCGTTAATTTTTGATAGTAGAGGTCAGAATCATTCGTTTGACCAGGTTTTAGGGGCTTATAACAAAGAATAACCCCACCAGACACACAGCATTACCTCTCTTGGTGTCAATTCTGGTTTTTCCACTATCTGCGAAGCTTTACCTTGCTTCGTCTATTATCTATTCAGCACATTATTTTCGTACGTGTTCAGCTTATCATTTCCCGTAATCATTCACTTCTTAAAGCGATTGATAACTATTTGGTGGTGAATGTGTAGTTCCCTAGAAACATCTATGCTGCTTATAATATAGTTCGTGGAATTAATTTGATATTGTTCTTACTCTTCTTGATATGAGATCTGCGGTGTCTCTTCTTCTCAATCAGATGTGACCAGTACCATCTCTTGCTTCTTCAAATACATCGCAGCATTTCTCAAGATCTCCTCTGTAACCATAGACACGCTCAAGTTTTTATGGATGATCGAATTTCTTATAAACAATGGTTATTTGTTATCAGTCGCAATATTTTATTTCATCGCCTTTGTATTCGTTGAATGTTAGAAGCCACATAACTGTACTCCATAGCACCAAGCTGCCCATGTTCAAAACTCTGGCTTGTTCGCGTAAACCCGATCTATCAAATGGTCCCAGAGAAAATAATCCAGCAGCGTTAATCGCAAGAACGAGGCGGCTAATTGACATTGCTAATTCGAGAAATTACGCTACCGAGAAATTTCTCATACAATAACTAAATTGTTTGGCTGGCTGTGTGGCTTGTGGCGCCGTCCTTTGAAACCAAAAGTCACTGATGTCAACATTAGCCAATTGTTCCCACAAAAGATTTGTTTTCATGGCTTGGTAGCGCAGAGAATTCACGGTGACGGCGTTTCCTTGCTCATTTTTGAAAAAATACGGTCCGATGATGCCGCCTAACTACAAATCGCACTATACGGTCACTTTATTTGGATGTAATGGTTTTTCGAGAACTGTTTGTGGATTTTGTAATCCCCGTATGCGACAATTTTGTTTGTTTACATAGCCACCTAACTGAAAATGGGCCTCATCACTAAAGATGATATTATTGAAAAATGCGTTGTTTTCGCTCAGCGGTTATGTTTGCATTACTACGGCAACTACGATCGTATTGTTTTGATCTATTGTCATCAACAGTAACATGAGCCTCCAAGGAGCCTGATTATGAGGAAAAGCTGCTCGAATTTTACGAAGCTCAATTCTTGATATTTCATCATTTGACATATAATTTACTTCCTAACCCCAAATTTGTCCACACTGTATATTAATAAGCATTTGTTACTATACTATCCCATTGTGCAGTATCTATTATAACAATGCGACAATAGATAATGAAACTTGTATGTCAGAGTGCATTAAATAAATTTTATTTAATTGGCTTAACAAAATGGCGCTAGAATATTAGTAAAAGCGCTAAATTGTAACACAAAAATAAAAAACGCTTAAATAAATATCTTTTAACCGCAATCCTAAAAATATACTTAAAATTTGGTGAATAAGAATTATTTTACTGAATGAATTAAGCCCATTAATGATGCCGAAAATGCACAAATCGCGCTTTGAATACCAAATATGATAATTAAGCAACAAAAAACTAAAAGAAATAATTATTTGAAGAGTTATTAATACTTGTGGTGTTATGTTTATTTTATTCGCTTATGAAGTGTAATAAAAAAAAAATTTTAAAACTTGTTTCAAGTATTAAAATCTAAATACCGCCAAATTAAAGATGATGATGACGAGGCTCTTGATAATGTGCGGTTAATTTCGTTTGCTGACAGGTTATTCCCATAGAAATTGAGGAAGAATCTTTGAAAAATACCAGATTGTTTTAACTAAACTGAATTCAAAATATTTATTCTCGTTCGTTTTAAGGCATAAGAGTATAAAAGCAATTTGACAAAGAAAGATCGGTATTAGTTTTGAAATTAGAACAAGACTAGAATCATAATGAAGGTAAGAAACATATCTGAGTGTGTCAAACTCAAGAAAAACTTAAAGTAAATGGATTTTAAAACGACATATTTGGCCTGGATTTTTGTTTAGATTTTTGTTGCTCTCCTAGCAGCAGCCAGTCTGATGGCCACAGCTAATGCCGGTTTCTTGGGACTTGGCGGCTACGGTGGCGGTTATGGTGGCGGCTACGGTGGCGGTTTTGGCGGTGGCCACGTCGGTGGAGGTTATGGCGGTGGCCACGTCGGTGGCGGTTATGGCGGTGGCCACATCGGTGGCCACGTCGGTGGCGGCTACGGTGGCGGCTACGGTGGTGGCTATGGAGGCGGCCACTATGGCGGCGGTGGCTACGGTCATGGCGGTGGTGGTCGTGTAGAAGTCTACAAAATTATTACTACACACGGCGGCGGTGGCGGCTATGGTGGTGGCTATGGAGGAGGCTACGGTGGCGGCTATAACGGCGGCTACGGTGGTAGCTATGGAGGCAGCTATGGCGGCGGCTACGGAGGCGGTTATGGCGGCGGCCATGGCGGCTGGGGTGGCTGGGGTAAAAAGAAATAGATTTAAAGTTAAAAACCAAAACCAATAAAATACAATTTGAACTCCAACTAAACAAAATATTGCATTTCTCTTTCTTCATTTAACAACTAGTTTTTTTTTCATTTTGTTCTTCAACAAGAACAAAACACAAAACATCTTCTAAAACAGGAATCCATTATTTAAGAAAAAAATATATATTTTTTTTTTTTTTCTTTACACTACTATACACTGAGAAGCTTGACAGCTTAACTATTCAAGGTCATGATTAAGATACCATATAGAAAAAAAGAAAAAGTGTTTAAATTTAATATTGAATGGCAATCTCCAGAAACACTTTAACATTTGATAAGAAATATTATTTATTTATTAAAAAAAACATTTTAATTTATGATCTTTTTAAATATATTGCATCAACAAAGCAATTTAGTCTTTCAATTGATTTGCATACATTTAAAAAGAATAATTATTAAAAACACAATCGAAAAAATATTGTTTGTTGAATTTTAACAAAAGAAAATGGAAAATTAAAATTCTTTTATTTTATATTATGATATTTGTTGTTGTTGTTGTTGTTTTTATAAAAAACTGTATTAAAAACTTGAAATCAAAACAATGATGTGCAACTGCTGAGATTCTATTAATTTGGTATGATAAACAAATTAATTTCAATATACATTTAAACAAGCGCTGAACTATTATTTCGAATCAGTTCCTTTTTAAATATGCGTTAAATAAATTCAAAAAATATTAATGAAAATACTAAACGGATTAAGAAATAAGTATAAACCAATAATAATTTAAAAAAAATAAATATTTACGCTTTTCAATATCATGTTCAGAGATGTACCTTTTAATTGAGACATTTAATTTTTAAGTTGTGCTATCGTATTTAGTGTTCACACATAGCACAATTAGCGTCACCAAATTAGCATTTGACAACTGCATATAAGGTGTGCTTCAATATGATGAGGTCACCTTAATATTTTCTCAATTCATCCAACCTATAAAATGTTATGTATGTCACTTTTTTAAAAAATATTCTACGTTCAAATAAGTGAATAAACGAGCCGATTTTTCTCTTAGAAATGTTCCGTTATATTATTTTATTTGTTTAAATTTATGTACATAAGTGCAAAATTCAAGGCGTCAAAATGATAAGGTCAGTGATTAATTAGCAATTAATCGAATCAGAAGGTATCACAATTGTTATTTTTTTTCAACAATTTATAATTTAAATAATATATGCGCGGTATGGGTCGCGGGAAACCTTTGTCACCTTCTGAACAAGGACAAATTGTGGCACTTCATTAGCAGGAATTGAGAGTGCGTGGAATGGCGAAATAACTGGGACGATCTTTGTGTGTTGTACAAAATTTTCTCAAAAACAGAGAAAATGATGGAAAATTAAAATGCACGGGTCTTCCAAAGGTCCTGACTGTCCGTGAAATTCGCTAATTTCACGAAATGCCTCGATTTCCATGAAAAGTGCGGTAACAATAAAAGAGAAATTGAAATTACAAACTTCAAAAAGCACAATTCTAAGAGCTATCAACGCCCAGCCAAACCTTGTTCGAGAAAAATTCAAAAAAAATTCCCTGTCTGACTAAGCAACATAAGATTAAGCATAAGGAGTTTGCGAAAAACAACATGGCAACTAATTGGCATCAGGTAAACATTTTTTTAAAAAGGTTATAAGATATTCCATACATTTTTGGCTTTGTAGAATATTATTTCTCGGGTCCTGGATGGACCAGATGGTTTCAATTGCTATTGGCGAGATTTAAGGAAGGAGCCTTGTTTTTTTTCCAAACGGAATTTCGGCGATGGGAGTTTGATGGTTTTGGCTGGCTGCAACTCAAATGGTACCCTGGAACTCTACTTTCCTTCCGCTCGAAGAGTTTAGAGTAAAAGGGCAATCTTTCTGAACATTTGCTGCGTTATTTGGCCCAAAATGCTGACAAAACTTTCACCTTTTAGCAAGATAACGCAGCAATTCATGTCAGCAAGTCGACCAGACAATGGTTTGAAGAGCATAATATTAAAACACTTGATTGGCCAGCACGTTCTCTCGGCTTAAACCCCATGGAAAATTTGTAGGGACTGCTTGTGCGTAATGTTTATACAAACAACAAACAGTACCGGACAAAAGATGAATCAAAAGTGGCAATCTACAACAGCTGGTGCGAAATCCGCTTCAATGTTCTGGACAATTTAGTAAGTGCGATGGAATCCCATATTTTTAAGACAATAGAAGGAAATGGGAACTGCATAAATTAAAAATAATTGATTAATGCTTAGTTCAAATAAAATTTTGAATAAATGAATCACTGACTTTATCATTTTAACGCGTGGAATTTTGCACTTATTTATAAATATAAATTTAAATAAACATAATATAATGGTACATCTCTAAAAGCAAAACCGGCTTATTATTCACTTATTTGAACGTAGAATTTTTTTTAATAAGGTGACCATACGTAACATTTTATAGAGTGGATGAATTGAGCAAATATTAAGGTGACCTTATCATTTTGAAACACACCTTAGTTTTTTTCCTAAATTAACATTTTTATAGATGATTTTTTGTTTTCCACTTTTTTTTCACTATAGGTCCGTCGTTGAACTTAGCTTATATGCAAGCTACTGCCAATAAACCTATAAAGCTCAATTTAATCTTCGACAGGCTGCTTATGGTATATTAGAGATAAGCAAGTGTAAGCCTTTTACTAGCTTTCACTACATTATTATTATTGTTACCATAGAATCCGGTGTACAGTTTCTTCAGTAGATCTGATGCCTTCCTAATGAACACCAGCAGATCTTGAAACATAATGATGGATATGTCAATCAGTGTGACCCTATGTCCATCCACCTAAACATTTCCATATCAAAAACCCTGCATCCACAGAATATGTATTCCACTGTCTCTGATGCCTATGAGCACAGTCTACAAATATCCACATCTCTCCCCGCCATCCCCTAATTGAAGTAAGGACATTTTTGTATATATCCCAGCTTTCACTTACACAGTGAATTTAAAGAAATAATTTATTATGTTTGTACGATTTTGGGCAGTTGAGCTTGACCAACTGACTAATAATTTTTAAATATTTTTAGTTTATAAAATATTCTATGTATTGTAAGGTGTAACACACTCATTGCCGCCTATATTCATTAATTATATTTAAGTTTTGTTTGCTTTTATGTATATAAGCCATAGACCACTTCTCATAATCATATTGATCATCAAACGCTGTGTCATTTGTACAAAATGTTGTTTTCGCTTTTATTTTCGAATTAAGTGTTTATAAGAGTTCCATACTCTCTACATACTCTTATATTTTGAAATTTAAGAGTTTAGTTGTTAAAATATATACAAAAACGTTCTCTGTTTAGGTTCAAATCAAGATCAAATATTGTTGTTTTTTATATGTCTGTCAAGAGCACTTCTACATACATATATGGTTTATTTCGATGCCTATAAATTGTTCTTGAACATCAAAGTCATATGTTTTTTCTTTTAAAAAAAGCAATTTATAATGATAAGAGGCCTATAATAATTGTCTTATTAGCCTAATAAGTCAATTAAAAGTATCATTTTATTAATGGCACTTCTAAGAGTAATAAATAAATAAATAAATTAAAATATTAAAATATTTATAAGAGTGAAAACTCATCTGAAAAACGTGGATAATATCCTCCTCTTGTAAAAAATAAAATATTGTGCTGTATACACATAACAAATTTTTATTGATGAAAAATATACCCTTTTTACCGCTCAGTGCTTTGAAAATTTATTTTAAAAATTAATTCAACGGACTGAACCCACTCTTACGGAATATCGTCATTTCGAACAAGAACGCGGGGGGTCGTAAAATTAGTCGATGTAAGAAAGAAAACACAACAAATTTAGGAAATTTTTTTTCATTACAATCTCTTTTTATGGGATACACCTTTACCAGTGATATTAATACCCTGCAATAGTGGGAGCTGTCTAGCTACTTAAAATAGCTATCAACCGCAGATTCCACTTCTTTGTTTTTGGCAAAAATTTTTTACCATTGAATCATTTTTTTAAGTTTAGAAATAGAAAATAATGCGAGGGAGATAAATCTATCCGAACTTTAATTTATTGATTTTGGCCATCACAATACTGTATGTGTTAACTGATGACAAATGTGACCTTTTTTCATACTTTATAACTTAATTGCAATAGTCAATTAAAATTATTTCACGTGTATCCTTGGTTACGATTCTCCTAATCCAGTCCACTGTTGTGACTGTTTCTTTGTCTCAGGTATGAAGTGGTAAACCCATGTCTAAATCGTGGTTTAAAATCGACGTCATAACTAGATTTTTTTATAGTACAACATCGCCAATCACACTTTTGAAAAATCTTTACGATTAAAATTTTTACAAAAGGCGTCAATCTACCCTTAAAATGGAAAAGGAATATTTACGTTTTGTGAGCAACCTGTCAACCATTTTTTGATTTAATGGTCGGACCTTAACGCTAGAAGTGCGTCACTCTTTTCAACATTTTTCTGTGCATTGTTAGTCGAAACCACAACCATCAACTTTAACCAACTATAAATTAAAATATATTGTTGAAAACTAAAAGAAAGTAATTATTAGCGTTTTTATCCATTTCAACAAAATAATATTAAAAACAATTGAAAATTTGTCTTCAGTTTAAGTTTTTTTTTTTTCAAAGATTGTACTTTCTAGAAGATCCTTTAATATAAGCTTCTGTAATACCAATATAACATTTAGGTTGACATAGTTTATATAATTTCACAGTATTTCAAATGTTTATTAACTAATATCACTAAAACAAATAAGGAATTAAAATTTTTGCACACTCTCTGGATATTTCAAACTTGTGTTCATCGCAAATACTACTCTTGAATTTCCTACAAAATGATTGAGATAAAAGATTTGCAATATTTAGTTAATCTACCGACAAACTGAATAGGTTTTAGAGAGATCGATTATTCGACTATTTTCAAAAACCGGTTTTCGGTTAAAAATTATTCAATTAACCCGTTAACCGGTTCTTTTATTGAAATAAAATTCTTATCAATTCTTGTTGCATTAACAAATAAAGTCGATGAATTTTGTCCCGTGTTGTAGTTTCTAGCGAGTAAGAATTCCTGAGGAACGTTGGTCTTTTTTGTGGCCCTAACTGACATTTCTTCCCCGACAACACAACAACCTAATATTTCATCCAATGATTCATTTTCTTACAGCATATTTTGTAAGTGACCTATTTCCCAGCGCCTATAGACCAAATTGTCTCCAATAACGACTATTATATAGACATATTTAAGGTGTTTAATAGTTTCTGGTGTCGAAGAACTTTTTCAGCTTAGTATTTAAGAACACTCAATATATCTAGACTTATCCTTTCCATCGATTTCCAAATATTTTCACACTTCAGAGGTCATTTGTAGAAACAAAAATGCATGCAACACATATTTAAGTGTGTGTATGCCCACCAACCAAGAAGTCCTCGGTTCATTCCCGGGCTACCGACTGATTATGAGTATTAACGCTATGAAAAACTTCACTAGCTAATACATCCGCCGTTCGTAGCCGGCGTTTGTAGATCTCATTCAATGAGTCCAGTTGATCATCATTCTTCATATATAAAAATTAATATTTATTATGCATATCTTTTTCAATCTACCATCGATAATACGTTCTTTGTGAGACGTTCAAAACGTTCAATAAAACTTTACATATTAAATTTAGAAAAATACTTAAACGATGAGCATATTTGCAATAAAAAATATAAAAACTTATAAAAATCATGCATATTTAATATAACCGGTTATTCGTGTTAAAATAACCGGCTTATCTGGTATTCGGAAAATGAGTATTTAAAAAAAAAAAATCGTATTCGACAAAATCAAAAAAACGAGTTAAAACCGTTCGAATAATAACCGTTCGATCTCCCTACTAGCTTTGCCATGTGTGGCTGAACGAGATCCACATGAAATTTTATTTAGAGAATTTCGGCGAGATAATGTGTTTTTAACGCTGAGCATGTTATGTGAATAACTAGTGTAACTATAAATGAAAAGCATATTAACTTTGCCGTAGAAAACACAAAGCTACCTGAGATTAGACTTACGAGAACGTGATATAATTTTAATTCAAAAATTCAACCCTAGACGGTCTTCATCTATTTTCGTTAACAATGGCATCTTCATCGCACAATGAAGGAAAGTAGACTATTTTCATTGTTTCCTCATGAGGAGAATACACAGAGTTTACCTCAAAGTTTTCATCATCGTCTGTCGATTTTAGGAAATACTTTACTTACATGTATGAATTGGTTTTAATGATAATTTATAATAAAATTAACAGTAAATGCATTGTTAGTCATTTCGACTAATAGTCTTGTTTAAAACACTTACTTCCGCTTCACTCAGTACAGTAGCCGTTTGCGCATAGCAGCAGCTTGTCAACGACTGATACTATGCGTACGCACACAGAAACATAATAAGAGAAAAAAGAGAAATCACAAAAAGTAACATCGTTATTAGTCGAAAAGACTAACGGTGCGCTTCTGGGGTTAAGAACTTTTTAAACTTACTTTTCTAACAACAATTGTTTGCGTAGTGTCTCAGAGTGATTAGTTGTTGATTTAAAGTCTCAATAAAAAACAACGACTTCTTACTATGTACGGAAGATGCGAGGTTAAATTTTAAAGTGATGATTTATATTGACTATCAATTCATTTAGACCAAATTCAAAAACTTGCTCTCTTACCATTTTCGAGAATTAAAAAAGTCAATATTGATTTCGATGGGAGGTACCATGCCCACTAATGCGATTTCGCCCACCTATTGGCTGATGATTTGTATTGACTACGAATTCATTTATACTAAATTCAGAAGCTTCCACTTGAATCGTTCTCAAGACTTACAAAAATCAATATTTACTTTGTATTGGAGGTACCATGCCCACTTGATCAGTCGCGTTTGTAGTTGTGGAATCGACCTGCCAAATCGCCTACGCGGCACCTGTTGATAATTTTTCGTCATTTTTCGTATTTCCTAAACCTTCGCGTAGCAATTACGAATAGAATCGCAGAAGGAATACGCAACAGCTGGCGCGAAAACCGCTGCAACGTTCTGAACAATTTAGTAAGTGCGATGCCATCCCGTATTTTTAAGACAATAGAAGGAAATTAGAACTGCATTAATTGATTAATGCTTAGTTTAAATAAAAGTTTGGATAAATGAATCACTGACCTTATCATTTTGACCCATTGAATTTTGCACTTATTTACATAAATTTAAATAAACATAATATAACGGTACATCTCTAAGAGCAATACCGGCTTATTATTCACTTATTTGAACGTAGAATTTTTTTCAATAAGGTGACCATACGCAACATTTTATAGTTTGGATGAATTGAGCAAATATTAAGGTGACTTTATCATTTTGAAGCACGGCTTATATAATATGTTCCAGTCGTTTTCAAGTTCTTAGCATCCGAACAAACCTAAGATATAGATAAGTTATTTGTACTGCTTTTGAAATGACGTAGGAAGGAGCTGTCGTTACAGTGAATTAAATAAATATCAACAACTTGAAATTCAACATCTGTAAGTCATTAATGATATAACACCAGTTGTTCTTGAAAAAGGGTTTGCTTACCTTTCAATTGCAAACCAGCGATTTAAAATTTCCATAGTATGTTAAATCTAGATTATTATAGGAAATTAAATTACTTGTTTAATATCTACACATGCATGTATATACATGTTATTGACTCATGTTACAACAATTATTTTCCATGTACGAAATAATCATTAAATTTTTCTCACAAATCAAGCCATTCAAATTTTTTAATGATGAAATTTAATCTGGAACAAACCTAAAAACTGTCACTTACAATTGTAGCTAAAGCAAGAACAACTATAACAACAACTATGAACATCATAAACAAGACTACAAACAAACCGCTATGAAAAAACAAGTAAAACAGTTTAGGAATGTCACGTCGGACTATACGATACTCTACACTACAGTCAATGCATGTTTACTGGACTCCATTCTTGGATTATAAGAAAACAACCTGCTTTAAATTATCAAATTTTCTTATAAACTATGATTCGCACGTAGACTATATTCTTGCAAAAACATTGTATTGTTTTCTTCAGTTAGTTACAGACGTTTACGCAACCACTATATACCTCCTATGGCAGGATAGGATAGACCACTTGAAATAACATAAAAGTAATGTATGAAAACCTTTAACATTCGTTTGCATCAAAAGTCAAAGAACATTTGAAAAAAATCAAGAATTTTGATGTTTTTTTTTTTAAGCTAAACAACGCACAACAACTCATAAAAATAGTTTCGAAACCCACATTCAGGTATAAAATTGTCTGTGTTTCTTGTTGTGCCATATGAAGTTAAGCATGTAAAGGTTGTGAATCAAAAGCCACAAGTGCCACCAGATTTCTTCAAACGTGACAAATGACAATTCAAAAATGAAAGAAAGAAAAAAAAGAAAGTTTGACTTTACCTCGAAAGAATGTCTACAACATTTCGAACACTTGTTTAGCAATACGAAAGCAATTGAATAATCGCAGCAGAGATAACACCAGTAGCACTGTTGTGGAACATTAACATGGCACATTTTCATTATTTATTACAAATCATTTCATTTAAACAATCAGAGTAGAATGGGAAATAAAAAACAAAAACACGTCACAAAACGGAAGTTTAAATTGGTTTATTATAAAGAAGAAAAATTATAAACTGAAATGGAAATCATTGTAGAGTTTTTTGTTCAAAGGCACACCTCTGAAAGGGACTTAATTAAGTTACATATTCTTTCCAGAGTAGTATTTGATTACGACATCAAATACGTGCAGTAGAATTATTGATTAAGATTTATTTTACGTTATTGTCATTGGGTTTTGTATAATAATGACATTAAAAATATATAAATAAATATGTATGTAAGTCACGAACACTACCAGGGACAGCGAAACAGTTGAGAACATGGATGAGGAGAACAGTTTAAGAATACCATGCAACCCTCCCAATCTGAATGGGATAAAGGAGTTGATTGGTAGATTTGGATGTAATAGGGCGGCGGACGGGGATGGAATACCGGCGGGAATTCTACGGATTGACATCCAGGCCACTGCTGAATTTCTACTGCCTCACATCACATCAGTATGGGAAGAGGAGAGGCTGCCTCTTACGTGGAAGAAGGGCATCATTGTGAAGTTACCAAAAGTGGCGACTTGAAAGGCTGTCATAATTGGAGGGGAATTACTCTACTTGACACCATATATAAGATACTTGCATTCATACCATCAGGCGAACAGCTATATGGAAAGCAATAAGAACGAACGGAGAATTCGAATAATCAGAGCGATGTATGAGGATGCAGAACTTTCAGTTCTTCAAAACGGGAACATCAGGCAACCATTCCACACCAATGCTGGAGTTAAACAAGGATGCCCACTGTCACCTCATCTATTTACCATCGTGCTGGATGACATAATGAGCAAAGTCTGTTCGAAAAGAAGAAAGATCACATGGAGTCTCTCACGCCAACTCGAAGACTTGGACTATGCAGATGACATTTAGTCTCTCATAAGATTTCTAATATGCAGTCGAGACTGGAAACCTAGAAAAATTGGCCCGTGCTGTTGGACTTGAGATTATCATCAAGAAAACCAAGGCCATAACAATAAACAATACAAGCACGAAAACATCTTACTACAGGATAACCCAGTCGAGTATGTAGATAGCTTCTGCTATCTAGAAAGTACATGACTGCAGTCAGTATGGAGAGGCTCACATATATCCAGATGGACTAAACTCAGAATTTTCAAATCATGTGTTAAATCTGTACTGCTGTGTGACAGTGAAACCTGGCTTGTATCGAATAACATCACACAGAAACTCATGGCATTCATTAACAAGTGTTCAGAATCATGTGGAGCATGACTAATGAGGAACCCATACTGAAACAGATAAGAAAAGAAAGTGGGGATGATGGATCGGTCACACCATCCGAAAAAGTCCGGAGAATATTACCAGAATGTCACCCGAGTGGAATCCTCAAGGCGACAGAAATCTTGGTAGACCAAAAACACTTGGAGGCGCACAATTATATAAGAACTGAGACAGAACAACCTAACATGAGAAGAGGCAAAGTCAATAGCTGTAAACCGTGTTAGATGGAGATGCTTTGTGGAAGCCATATGCTCCCAAGAAGAGTAACGGGGGAAAAAATGTTTGTAAGTAATAACAATAAATAGAAACAGAGGGACTTGCAAAAAATTAAAATTTTACTGCAAGATTGTTTATGCCATCTAATGAAAGCTTATGTAAGAAATATATACATACATAGTATACATAGTATATATTTGCGTCATTCATAGAAGGAGCATAAGGCCTCAACAAACACGATTCGATGTGATTTAGGCCAAGGAATTTTATTTCGTCCCACTCTTGCCCATGGACTCAATTTTGATATCGATTTGTCGCCTCTGTGTATGCGCAGGCCTCCCTTTTCTATGGTTTATCTGCGTGATTTCAATCTATGGCATTTCTGGTAATGTTGTCTGATGGCCTGCGTGGAATATGGGCGATCCAGTTTCACTTTCTTATCTTTATATCTATCTGGCAGTTATTGTGTTTCGGAACCATAAGCTGCTGTTAATAATTAATTTGGTCAGAAGATTCGTATTATTATGCAGAAGCACTGATTCGCAAACACCTTTTATTTCCGGGATGCTGCGTTTCATGTTTCGCTACGGTAGAGTTCGACTGATTTGATGGTGTCGAATATGCTATAGTATTTACTTGGCGCTAAAGATTTCGGGAGCTCTAGATAGATTTTAAGTAAGCGAAAGTTTGACTTTAGAACCACCAGTGCAGCAAGAGAGCACATCATTCAAATTGTGGCCATTGATGCAGAAATGTTTTTCCTTGACACATTAATACGCTATGTTTGGGTTTCGTGGTGTTTATCCCAGGGTAGGCAACCCACTTGGTAACCCAATTAAACCCAAACTGGTTTCATTGGGCATTATATTTTATTTAAAGGGTTTCGTAGTTTATTTCCAATAAAAACAAGTATAATTTACGTATTGGGAGTATAAATTAATTTAGTCCTTGTTTTGGTTCAAAAAAGATAATAAATTAACAAATTAAACAAAATAAAAATTTGTCAATTCATCATCCTTTCATCCTTTCTCTACATACATATAAGCCAATTTCCAATAAACTTCTCGTCCTTTGAGACGATACAATTTCGAAGTCTATTCTATATATCCCAAAAGAAGTAATTTGGTAACATGCCAGAAGATATCGTATCCCTCGGAACAACCAATAGTCGGAATGAACAATGTTTGGGTGCGGTATTTAATCATTTTTAACTATTGTTTCACAAATTTTGCGTAATGAGCCCGAGCGTTGTCATGCAAAACTATAATTTAATCGTGTATGTCTACCGGCACGGTTTAAACGAAGTAATTGCAGTCTGTTTTGATCATCGTGTTTTAGCCAAGAGTTCAAATTGCATTATAAATACAAAACGAACGTACTTTTACTAATGAACAACAAATATTTTCGAATTGAAGGAAATTTGGAAGCAGTTTAAAACCAAAAAAAAACCTGGTTATGCACACCCTGGTTTACCCACAACCTGACCTCTTCTGTCAATTCAAATAATTTCCGCAAAGTCGCTTAGGAGGCCTCCATGCAGTATCCACCTTATCCCTCTGCCCTCCTGCATTGCTTGGTCATAATAGAGTCGAGGACTTTGGTTAAATTAAGCGGTGAAGGGACACATCTTTAGCGTACGCCAAAAATTTACTTGGATTTTTTAAATTAATTTGTTCCCATACTAGATTCCCATATGACGTTGTGGACCAATGTGTCGAATACTTTTTCAAATTCGATAAAGCACAGATAGAATGACGATGTATATTCGACCGACTTCCCAGTTATGACCCATAGTCTATTGACGTGATCAGGGCAGCACTTACGAGGCCACCTAAAGCCTGCTTGTTGGTTTTTTAGTGCTGGAGTTATTACATCCGAAGTTTGTTTCGTGATAATATCGAGTGTTTTTTTTATACAAGTTTAAATCATAATGAAACAAGGAATTACATATATTTTTAATATCAATGCTTTGTTGGATAGAAAGTTGTTATGACATTAATGTTTAAATATGATTGCGCAGCTTATGCGGCCGTGTGGTTCATCGACATAGACAAGTGACTTTACATAACCCCAACGAAAATAATCCAGTTATGTGAAATTTCTGAATCGTAGTGTCGCCTGTGCAGGTAGAAAAACCAAACGACGGAATATTATCTCTGAACATTCGCAGACAAACTTTTATGGAGCCGGTAATTGGGTCTGAACAAGTTCGTCGGCTATCCATTAGAGATATTGCAGTATTCCGATTGGTGCATTCGGACTACTTTGTTGCTCATCCGTCCACGGGTATTTACTCAAAGGGATTTTTACCGCCCTTTACGACTAATGCACTGGCGGGTCTAACTCTGCAATGTTTGGCACAATAGATCTTTCTAGGTCGCAATTTCATGGCAAGTTGAGCCTCTTCGACCTAAATAAATAATAATAATTCTTTGAGCGCGCGCTGTGTGGCTTGCGACTTTGTCCTATTGGAGCCATATGTCAGCAAGATTAATACCAGCTAATTGAGGTATGAAGAAAATTTTTTAATTATGTCCCTGCACCGTTCACCATTGCTAGTTAAATTCTGACCATCATCGTTTTTGAAAACATATGGTCCAATGGCTCCACCAGCCCATAAAGTGTGCCAAACGGTAATTTTCTGTGGAAAACGCCTATTATGTGCAATTGGTTTATTGATCATGCTGAGAAATGTTATACTCCGCTTGTTATTTCAGTCTCTTAATTAGCCTTTTTTTCGAAATGTTCCAAATTACACCTTCATTGAGCTATTGAGGGATAGTTTCTTTTTTTTCCAATAATATGTCATAAAATTTGATGCATTGAGGTTTTATAGGTGGAAAATTGTTCAGACCATCAAGATCTACAAAACTAAAGTATATAATGCAATCCAATGAAAGAAAATTGCAGAGACTAAGGGTAAAAGCGTGGAACAACTATCGGTTTTGTTATACTTTCAATTCGTACCTCAAAGATAAATCCTTTCAAGTCTTCCAATAGCCTAGAATAGCCTACAATGGAAAAAAAAAACTAGTGGAGGCTAGACTTAAGGATAAGAGTCCTAGAAGTGTATATTTTCTCAGCAAACGAATACAACACCTGTACCCTAATAATTAGAACCATATGCTATGGTCCGACGAAACGAAAATTAATATGTTTGGGTCGGATGCAAAATCGTATGTACGAACGAATTTTAGTTATAATTCACACTTTATTTTAGTTTAATAAATAAAACTTCAAGAAGCGTCCTTATTATTTGTTTCACCACTGTATGTGTGACTTGATACGGTTCTATGATTATTGCAGAGATTGTCTAAGAGAGACATAATAAGAGTATTCCGTAAAACATTATCAGCTTTCTCAGTAGAGAGCTGATTAAATAATTAATTAGGAATGAAAAGATAACTTGAACTATATGTCTATTTTGAGGCATTACAATGGACTTCTAGCAGCAAAATTTTTTACATTTTTAGCGAAGAATTTATTAACGACTTTTATGGAACATTTCATCGAAGCCATGTTATTTCTTATGTATGTTTGGTAGAATAAGTGCCACCTTTAAAACTTCGTAAAGTGTGCACGCCATAAAGATATTATTAATCACCGCGAATTCATAATTTTCACCGCGAATTCATAATTTTTAGTTTGAAATTTAATGTTCAGTTAATAGCTACTTGATCTAAAGTCTGTAAGCAGTTTTGTTCCAGAAGTCGGATGATCTTGTCATTGCTATTTTGTATGGCATAATACATTTTTGTCATTTAATTCCGAAAGGAATAAAGGAATCTATAAATAGCTGACAACATACGAGTATATATATAATAACTTATCTTGAAGATATTTGTTCTCTCGAACTGATATTTCATGCCTATAAACTGTGATATGCCTAAATTTATGATTTGCTTCATATTATTGTTAATAGTAAAATAACGTTTTTATTTTGTCATTTGTTAACAATTGTTCAAAAAACAATTTTAACATTCTTACTCTTTGTGTGGGTGAATTTTATTTTTAAATACTATTTATCAAAAGTGCGACTATTTTAAGCCACAATGCTTTGTATGGTTTGATAAGAATTAACGTCAGAGTAGATTAGTATGTTACTTTCTGTAAAAGTTGGCATGTTACTCAAAATTAACTTAAGCACTACAGTGACATTAATTTAATAAGTCACTTAGTTAAACAGCTTAATTGAATAATACGCAGTTGTATGCAATTTATTGCACGAAGCTATAAAACGAGAGGCTAAGAGTTAATTGGGGCAAAAAAATATTCGCATAAGAATAGCTACAAAGGTAAGAGCAAATAAATATAAAATTAAAAATATGTTAAACTTTTAAGCCCACCTTCGTTTTCTCAAAAGCAAGACAACAACTTTATGCACTTAAATGACTTTTTAAAAACTTGCAAATAAAAAATCAAATATTTATGAAAAACCCACACCTTTTTTTTAGGTAATCTTGTACACACTTTTGACAGGTAGTATTTATTCTCTTAACTTAAACTTTTCTAAAATAAATAATAATGTGTTTTATTTTGAATAATATTACACTCGTAAGTGCATGACGATTTGGTAGGTTTTCATTAAAATCTTACATATAAAAATGAATGTTTGTTTGTGCCTTGTGGACAGCTAAACGACTGGACCGACTTTCGTGAAATTTCTACAGTATCTCTCTGTATGTCTGGAAGGAACTATAGCCTACAAAAATTTCAAAAATTCCATTTGTACGGTGCCGCTCCCATACAAAGTTAATATTTAATTTTCTATATCTTCAAGCTGGTAACAGAAAAAGTCTTTAAATTTTGCCCAAATGGATTCATAGCCAATACAAATCAGCCGTCAAATAGTGGGCAAAATTTGACAAGAGGGCGTGGTACTTCCTATACAAAGTAAATATTAATTTTGGTATATATTGATAACGGTTACAGCTAAAGTTTCAGAATTTGGTTTGATTAAATTCTTAGTCAGTAAAAATCATCAGTCGAAAACTGGCAAGTTGGCGTGGTACCTCCCATACAAAGTAAATATTGATTTTAGTATATATTGATAACGGTTACAGCTAAGGTTTCAGAATTTGGTCTGCTTAAATTCTTAGTCAATAGAAATCATCAATCAAAAACTGAGAGGAATTAGCCAAGTGGATGTGGTACCTCCCATACAAACTAAATACTGATTTCATTATATCTTGAGAATGATTAAAGCTAAAGTTTCAGTATTTGGTCAAAGTGACTTTATGGTCAAAACAAATTATCAGTAATTTATCAAAGTAATTATTGATTTTAGTACTCGTATATCTTCAGAACAGTCAAAGCTAAAATTACTAAATTTGGTCTTAATGACGTTAAAGTCAATACAAATCAGAAATAAAAAACTGCGCGGAATTGAAAAAGAGGTCGTAGTACTTCGGATATATACTAAATATTGATTCTTTTATATCTTGAGAACGGTAAAACCTGAAGCGTCAGTATTTGATCCAAATAGCTTCATAGTCAATATAAATCATCAGTCAAAAAGTGGGCGCAATTGGACAAGCAGGCGTGGTACCTCTCAGACAAAGTAAATATTGATTTTTATGTTTCTTGAGAACGGTAATAGCAGAAGTTCCTAAATTAGGTGCAAACAAAGTCGTGAACAATACTCATCATCAGCCAGTAACTAAGCGAATTGGATAAGTGGGTGTGGAGCATTCCATTCATACTAAATATTGAATTTTGTACATGTGGACAACTGCAAACAGCGTTAAGGTCTATTAATCAGTACCGTATGAGTTCAGTTTTAACGTCAGTCAAAAAAATAAAGTCGTTGCCTTGGGTTTTAATGGTGGGATTCACAGTACCGTGCCATGTCCTGCACAGTACCGTTTTTTACTGACATTGATGCTTTAGTTTCAGTTCAGTGATTTTTATATACATTTGCCGCGATGTTTTCAGTAATTCACTGACGTGTTTTAGTTATTTTATTGAATATGGAGGAAAAATTAATTGAACTAGTAAGAAAATATCCAGAATTTTATGATTTGTGAAACAAAAAATATATGAATACTGGTACAATTTTGGGACATTCCAAAATATTCGAAAAATTTTGTTTCATCGTCCCAAAATTCTTATATTGGGTAATAAATTCGCCTTCGTTCCAAGTCTTGGGATCTCATTTTAGCTTTTTTATTTGATTTTTTTCCTCGTCTAAAGCTATGGGAATTATTTTTAATTATATATCTGTAATAAAAACTCATTGCTGCACCGGACATACTACGGATTTGTGTAAATTGGTGTCACTGATCAGTGCTGATTAGCATTGATACTTAACTGACACGGCACTAATACGGTACTGATTGGTGTAAATAGTCCTTTATCTATCCACATTAGCCAAAAAGCGGGTATTGCAGAAAGCACAATTGATAACAACTATCTATATATGTATATTATATATATATAAAAATGAATGTGTGTAGGTTTAAAGACTGTATACAGCTAAACGACAGATTCTACAGTGTCTTTCTGGACAAATGTTTGGACTTGGACCGGAAGGGGGAAAGTTAAAAAAATCTAACTAAAATAACATTTAAGATAATAATTAAGATGGGAGTAGCGAAGCATACCGGGGTTTAGTTGGTTGAAAATAAATTCTATTTATTTAACGAATTAGTACTGAATGTCGCAACAGGTTGGAGATTTGTAGAAGGGTAAGAAAGTTTTAGAATTATTGCCCAAACCTCTCCATTTTTACAAGCTGCTGCAGTTGAAAGCAAAGATGTTTAGTTTGATTTTAAAGTAGCTGATATAGAGATCCAGCACTTTCTTAATACAATATCCATGTAATACGACTTACTCTCAAATTTTCAAGTTGTATTATGTATTTCTGGAAACACTGCTAAAAATAACCTTTAGGCTGTCTCAGTTTCCGTCAGGTCATCAAAAATATGTGTGGTCTGGCGCTGTCATGATGGAACACAACAACTTTTCTGTGATAAATTCTGGTCCTTTTAATTAAATTGCTTGCTTGGCACCCAAACATTACGTTACTTTCTGTTTATCCAGCGTTCTTCAAAACCTAGTTTCTTAGCAACGTCCACACTGCTTATATGCTGGTCTTTCTCTATTTTTTCATGATTTCACCGACTTTTTTAGTGATTGGTTGAACAGAGCGAGGTGCATCTTTAACATCAAAATGATCAGATTGGAAATGACAAATCATTTCGCTGCTGTTTTTCTAGTTACAGCCTTATATCCGTAAACTTGAAAAACTTTTTCAGCAAACTGTGACACATTCTTACATTTTCTATAATGGAAAGAAAATTATGACGTTAATATTCCGTAATTTCACTAATCTTTGAACGATGACAACTTTTCACAGAATAATGTGAATTTAATAACGTCTTTTAGCAAGATGAAGCTTAATAAGCTATATTTTTTCCAGGATATTACAAGGGATATTACACTTTACAGCCATTTACCGATAATTTGTAACAGAACACCTAATAAAGGGTGATCCAACCAAAACGCACAATATTAATTGTAAATAGAAAAAAAAGTTTTTAGAGAATTATATTAAATTTTTTTATTACGATAAAAGTCTCTATGACAATTATGTGTGAAACAACATATCGGCCAAACGCGCGTTACTGATTCGGTGGTACACCAATATCCATCGGTCTATATTTTTAACGACTCTGAGACATAATTGAGGTTTAATATCGTTATCGTAAGTTGTTCGTGGCTTATTGACGTAGACGTAGCTGCTAATTAACATCGCCACGAACACGGCCATTGAATATCTCGCACTAAAGAGCCATTATTTCGACACATCGTCCAGGTCCATATCCTTAATTTCTGGCCACAAGAAGTCCGTTATCATCCCGCAATAGCGAACACCATTCACTGTAACTGCTGCGCCGACCTCATTTTCGAAGAAGTACGGCCCGATGATGCCGTCATGCCCAACGAGTCGAGGTTGACGGCTCTTCTGCCACACTATCGCAAACATCACTACCTGTTTTTCGCAGAACGAACTGGGCGAGCATGCACAGGTGTTCCTACATTTCCTACAAATCCGGTTTACCGAAATTTGCACACAATTCTTCCGGCTGTGAACAATGTGCACGAAATGCATTTTGATTTAAACGCCCATTTTCGTAAATCTTTTAGGCGTTTTTTTTTGGATTTGTCGAATACGGTTTTTTCAAAATCTTCATTTTTCGAATACCGAATAAGCCGGTTGATTTAACACGAATAACCGGTTTATTTAAATATGTATAATTTTTATAAGTTTGTATATTTTTTTTTATCGCAAATATGCTCATCGTTTAACTATTTGTATAAATTTAATTATTTTTTGTATATATGACAAGCTTGAACGTCTCACAAAGAACGTGAAAACCACGGTAGATCGAAAAAGATATGCATACTTGAGCAACAATAAATTTCTCTCATCTTCTGTAAATAAATATTGATTTTTATATAAGGAGAATAATTAACTGGATTCATTGAAAGCGACCCACAGACGCCGGCTCCGAACGGAAAATATATTAGTTAGTGAAGTGATATCGCGGTTGAAAATTTTCTAATAGTGTAGCCTAGGATTGAACCGACGACTTCTTGTTTGGAAGGTGGGTGTCTTACCTAACTTACGACAGTGGCACACCCACTATTAAATACGTGGTGCATGAATTCACATACAATGCTGTTGGAAACCTAAGCAACTTTTCTTGTCGAGGCAATTAAGGACTCGTATATTACTAATATATTTATTCAAAGTAAAATGTTGAATTTTTGTTATCTTAGACACTTAAACTATAACTATAATAACAAACTTATAATTCCATTCTCTACCAAGTAATACAACAACAAAAACGAAATTAGCTCCTTCAATAGCTGTTCGAAACTTAAGCAACTTTCAATACTTTGTGTAATAATCTTTGTTTTTAATGGCCTCCGCACATCGTTTTGGATAGTTTTTATGAGAAAACTATTGTTAGTATTGATTGCCTCTTAAATTTTTAACTCTCCGTCTGCTTCTGCTTATTTTTAAAAGGACGTGGTCCAGCTCTGAGCTTGAAGAATTAAGAACAGTTTTATTGAAATAAAAGAATTATTAACCGAGAACCGATTTTTTTAAATTGCTATTTTTCGAATTATTCGAAAATCGGTTTTTGAAAAAAGTCGAATAATCGATCTCCCTAGTTCCAAGTAATTGGGATATTTTTGGAATGATACAACAAACCTTCCGCGAAGTACTCTTACTAGTGGTAAATGGATGACTTATCCAACCGAAGACGCGAGCAGAGTGACAGCTCGAAAGTTCTATTAAAAAATTTAGAACGACTGGTGTTGTGCGATGTTTCAATGGAACGCACTCAGTATTGCAGCCCAAAACGTAGCGTTGTAGCACCTATAACATACGACTGAAATAGCACACTCGCGTCATAAAATTAATTGTCCTTCTGTGTTATCAATATAGTTATCTTTTGTGAGTGTATTGCGAATATTCAGCCAGCACGTCTCTTGAAATTGCTACAAACCGCACAGTCGTTTTGTAATTTTTGGCACTTCAAAATAACTTTATAGCATATTTTAATATTCGAATTTAATGTAATGAATATGTAAATGATGGTAAATGCGGTTACCCGTCGGAAATGATGTGAACAAATTAGTGGGAAAAAGGAAAACAATTCAAGGAAAGAATTTCTCAAGATAGGTATGAATATTTAAACTTTTAATATAATTTGTTAATGTTAATAATAGAAAAATATTGTGGGTGTTATATGTAAAAATAATGTCATTCTTTTTAGTCACACACATAATTGGCAGCACTTCGTTAGCATTGAAATTTATTTTGCATTAAAACGAATATTTATTTAAAATTTCCATTTATTTAAAATTTTATTGCAAGTAATAAAATTTGTATATATTTTTACAATAAAAGTTTTTTTTTATTAATAAAATGAATGAATCACTTAAGAGAGCTTTATTTGGCTATTTATAATATCCCACATGCAGTTAGAAATTATTTCTTTGAAAATTAGAGTCTGGTTAGTCATTTGAAAAATAATAAACAAAATTATTTGAATATAATGAAAAAATAAAATTTAATTTTTACTCATACAAAATAAAAATGATAAATTAATAATAATAAAAAATTAAAAAAAAAAATTAACTTACATTTTTAATACAAAAATGAAATGCAAAATTGAAAATTATATATAAAAAGTTTAATTTTTTCTCTTATTTTTCTATCTTTTTCAGTTATTTCTTTATTTTATATATGTAAGTACACAGATTTTGTTTCCTTTTTATAATTTAATATTTTAGATTTTGACACATATTTTGTCACTTTAAATTTGTATACATTTATTATATTACGAAAACACGTAATTTGTAATATTTTTTTTAATTCTGTAATTTTCGAAACGATTTCTAAATACAACCTTAACAATAATTTTTTTATTTTTTTTTTTTAGTAAACTTTATTTTTTTACTTTTTTATTTTATTACAGTAATATATTTTGTTATTAATTTTTGTTAATTTCATTATAATTTATACCACCGTTATGCATCGAGTATGCCACAAATAAATGATCCAACGGTTGACATAGCCCATAACCAAATCAAGACGAAATCTGGTCAATTGTATTTGAAATCTTGCTTAAAATCTAGATAGTTTATACCAATAGTTCTAAACATTTTTGTACTCGTGGCCCCTCTTTCAATTAGTAAAAAATTCATTTATTTTATAACTTTTTTTATTATTATGTGTTATACAGTCTATATGTTTTTGGCAGCTCAGCTGTTTTCGTGTAACATGTTATTGTCAAACATGTTCAGTTTGGTCTATAATTTAACCGTAAATCGACTTACAAACGAACAACGCCTGCAGATTGTTGAATTTTATCATCAAAATTCAGTTAAATGAAGATCCGTCTTTTTATAGAAAGATTGTGTTCAGCGACCAAACTTATTTCTGTTTGAATGGATTTGTGAACAAATAAAATTGCCGTATTTGGTGTGAAGAGCAGCCAAAAGCATTGCAAAAACAGCCAATGCATTCCGAAGAATGCACTGCTTGGTGTGGATTATGGACCGGTGGCATTATTGAATCGTACTTTTTCGAAGACGCGAAGGCAGGAATGTTATTGTGAATAGCGAGCGCTATCCTGCGAAGGTTACAAATTTTTATTTTTAATTTTTTTTACATAAGACCAGCACCCAGGGGATGTCCCCTACTCATGCTGTGCTTTGTGCTGTTACTAGGAAAATAGGTTGTGAGAAGGAGGACAAAGGAAGAAGAAGCATTCAGGTGATCTTCATCTGATCTCCTTAATATTTACAAGACATATATCCGACCTAAGATGGAATGCAACTACCATGTATGGGCCGGTGCTTCAAAGTCTATTTTGGAGCTTTTCGACCGCGTACAGGAGAGGGCGAAGATGCTCATTAATGACTGTAGGTTAGCCATCTCTATCGATTCATTAGAGCACCGTCGCAATGAGGCGTGTGTTTCATTGTTCTATTGGTACTATAACGGAATGTGTTCTGACGAAATTAAGGAATTAATTCCTAAAAATCATATATTTTTACGTAGTACTCATATTTCTTGTAGACCGCATCCCTTTATAGTTGATTGTCCGGTGAATCGCACAACGTATTATATTCTTCGACACTTGAAATATGTGATCATACCAACGAACGTCACAGTGAATTCTCATGCTCAAAACATCAATAGAATCTGATTCCTCAATATCCATATTACCCATTGACACAGATGACAACACACCACCACGTCTGTGTGTTAAAAAACAACATTGAGGTGAGTGTGCCGTTCATATTCATCCTTCTCGCTCCAATCTCCAAAAGGCACGGTCTAAGATCAAAAGAATATGAGTGACAAATGGTGCTGTCATCCGCAAAAGAATAGATATGAGTAGAAGAGAGAAGAAGAAAGTCGTTAAGAAATTAAAAAAAAGGAGTAGGAGAAAGAACAGAGCCTTACGGTACCACTGAGTCTATAACTAACCACTCTTATAGAGCGATCTCTGATATAAATCGAGAGAAGCGACTACCGACACCAAAAGCATTAAGTTTCGAAATGACAGCCTCGTGCCAAACTCAATAAAATGGCTTTGAGATATCCAGAGCCACAACCTTACTCTCGCCTAAACCAAGAATGGATTTGTTACACTTCTTCGAGAGCAACGCCAGAAAGTCACCAATAGAACGGCCTTTTCGGAAACTGTACTGACAATCGCTAAGCAAATATCTCATAAGGTGGTGATTAATCATACTCTCCATAACCTTGGAGAAGTAGGAACAAACTGCTATTGGACGGCAGTTCTCAGGGTTTCTAGCATCGTCCTTTTTGGGGATTTGCGTTACATTAGCAACTTTCCAGCAAGATGGAAAAATACCGGCGCGATATGACGCACTGAAAAGGTGAGCTAATGGACTGGCAAGCGTGGAAGAGCACTGCTTCAGGACCAGTGCTGGTATGCCATCCGGCCCAGAAGACTTGTTAACGTTGAGATTTGCAAAAAATGGAAGAGCTGGACTTGGCTGACATGTGGTTTAAACAAGACGGTGCCACAAGTCAGAGAGCACGGAAAATAATGTCCTAATATAGGGGCGAGTTCGGTGAACAGTTTATGTCAGGTTTGGGACCGGTCAATTGGTCGCCTTTAGACTATTTTTTGTGGAGCTATGCGGGACAAGCGCGCGACGGTTGACGAACTAGAAACCAATACATGTTGAAGAATTTATTCGTGAGATACCGGCCGATATGTTGGAGAGAGTATGCCAAAATTGGACCCATTGTATGAACCATTTAAGGTGTAGCCGCTGTCAACGTTTACAGGAAATCACCTTTAAACATTGAATTATACAGATCGTTCTATCGACTCAAACACAGAATTCATACATTTCTCTCAATTTTCTGTTTTATTTGTTCAAATCAAATCCGAAAGCTCGTAAAAAATCACCCGATATTTAATTTTTATATTATTATATATTATCATTATTATGTATTATTATTTTTATATATTTTATTTTTATATTTATAATTTTTTTTATATTTTTTTTCTGTCTTTAAATTGAAATTTTAAATTTTTTTTTAAATATATATAAATTTTTTTAATTTTTCAAGGTAATTTCGAAATATTTACATATTTTCTTTAATTATTTGTATTTTTGTTTACATTATCATTACTTTTTGTTTTTGTTTTTCTATTTTTATTTTCCAAAACACTTGTAGTTGTTTTGTTTAGAATGCGTGTGGCACGTTCATGGAAATGTAGAATTTTTCTCTTTTACACTGGCTGTTGTTGTTGACTTTATATGTAGTTGGAAAAAAAACAAACTTTTACAATTTGTAACCTTTTGAAATTAACAACAATAACAATTGTTGCAAGTACATGCACTTGAAAATAAAGCAACAGCACTATTTTGTTATATTAAACCCTACAGATTGAGATAAAGAAACACCAACAATTAATCTCAAATACCCATTACGAAGAAGTCTAAGGCAGAAATATATATATATACTATATATATATATATACTCGTAAATATATATATATGTATATATATATATATATATATATATATATATATATATATACGAGTATATATATATATGTATGTATGTATTGTGGTATAAATGTTTAAAGTTTTCAGACACATGTTATAGGTATAGCCTGGAGTAGAATTTCTACAATTTCAGCGTAAACAATGTTGAAAAAAGAAACGTAAAAAATACACACACTTCAGCCTCTGTTTTTAAAAATTATACGCAGATGTTGGTTGTAGTATAACGAGCCACAGTTGATTTTTTTTTTTATTATTATTATTAAAACATTACATTTTCTGTTTATAGCCTTTTATGATTGCTTTTGTATCCAGAAATAATTGTGTTTTATTCATAATTGTTTTTTTTTAGCTTTTTCCGTAAATTCTTTCATTTATTCATTCGTACAACAAATGACATCATTTTACAAAAATTCACTGTTTTCATGAGAATTTCTTTTATTTAATTTATGAATTATTTTTTAATTATTAATTACACTTTTTTCATATACCCAGTAGATGCTTTGTGCTTTTTTGCTTTTTCAATTCTACAGCCTTTACATATCAAAAACGATTAAAATTAGTAAAATTTTATAAAACTTGTTTGACACAACCGAATATATCTTCTTAATAAACTTCAATTAATAATAAATTATTTTCATTTTCACATTTTTTTCTATCAATCGCGTTACTCAATTTGAGCAAAAACACACAAAAAAAAGAAAAGGAATATGGAAGGACGAAATATTAAACGCACATACACACACAAATACACACACATACACACTCAAACTCTTAATAAAAATAACGGCATTAGACGAACACTACTAAAGCGAATGAAAATCGGAAAATGTATACAAAAGTGTTTCGGAAAAATTTATTTTATGAATGAACCTTTACGGTAACATAGAAAATGTTAAACTGCCATCATAATAATTGAGAAATTCATTCGAAACTCTACAGTGGTAGTGACATATATTTTATAAAACAACTAAAACAACTATTACATTGTTTGTTTTCATACAACGTAGTATTATTGTTTGGTATAGGGTAAACACGTCAAATAGATGATAAAAGGGGCATGAAAACAGAAAAAGAAAAAGTAAAGTGAAACCATCAAACAGCTGTTAGAACAGAGTGTTTCATAGCGTTGTATTAAAAATCTATTTCAATAATGAACTTAAATGTTAGTTTAAGTGAAGACAACAACCATGTGTGTTATGCATGTGGCAGAGTTGGAAAATTAAGTACTTTTTGGTACTTTTGTTGTTGTTGAAAGTGTAGCTTATTACACATGCAAAAGTTTTTTTTTTTCAATTTCATATTTACACTACACCGATGACCTGTTCAACTAGATACGAAATCTGCTCAAATTGTTGCTCAAATTATTTGCACCTTTTACTTTAACAAGCTCAACTGACTGAAATATAAAAAACATTTCATTTTCGAATTGTGTGCGATACCAAACAGTAAATGGAAATATTTTTTTGTTTTTCTTTTTATTTATTTGTAAGAGGTTAACTTACAATTAAAGCAACAAGTTAATAGTATTATATCGGCAATAGCAAATAAGGCCTTCAGCCTGAAGTATATAAATATAAGTGTATAATTTTTATATTAGTGTAAGTAGTTTATTTTTTGTTTCTCTGTCACTTCCCTAGGGAGCATATTGGTTGTCCACAGAGTTAACATTGCTTTGTTTCAGGGTCTTTAATTAATTTGATCTTTCAAGCTAAGTGGATGATATTAATCCACTGTATCTTCCTCCATATGATTTTGCGGTCTTTTTTTATAATTGGTGCTGACCTTTACTTTAGCATTGTATTTTTTCCCAATATGTGACGTGTTTTCCTGATCATTCGGCATGATGTTTATTATCATCGCCAGAGGGGCCTTCTTCTTTATTTTTTAGGTGGAGTTGCATGGAGGAAAGTTGAAGCCTCTTTAATAAACATTCGAAACCACAAATTTTTCTTCGTCATGTCCTATGCTGGGGCTCGAACCTGGGTCGTTCGTGTTTTTATGCGTGCACTCTAACCACTACACCACGCCATCCCCCGTCAGTAGTTTATAATAAAGAAAAAATTAAATAAAAAAGGGAATTAATTTTCATGTACTACGAAGTAAATACATAAATATGAATCTTCTGTCAAGTTAGACGGAGTTGTATAGCATTATAGTTTTTAAAAAAAGTAATTATAGAGCGGATGTTATCATCAGCCATAATTCTGTTAGGTTTTTATCATTAAAAATTAAGATCTTTAAGTTTGAAATGAAGGATATTTTTTGGCAGTAAATGTTCTGGTCGGTGGAATATGGTATTGAACGTCAATGGGTGATTTATGTGTGGCCAAGTCTTAGTCTGATAATCCGTATTTGATCTTGTTTGTTGAAAATTGAGTTTTTTCGAATGTTCGATGATATTCCGACGTTTTTTGTAGCATTGAGATGTGTTAGTATAGGTTGTATTTTTATTTGTGTAATATGCAGTTATGTGTTTTGATAAATCGCTTGTGTTGAGGATTTCTATTGATATAAGCGGGGCTCTTAGAGCATATTTTACGATCGAATCAGCATGTTGGTTTCCACCAATACCGCAGTGGCTAGGTACCCAAATTAGCTTTATATCTGAAAATCGTTTTATGAGGCGGTTACGAATATTGGTTTTATAACTGCTGTTATTAAAAATGTTTAAGATAGATTCAGTAGAAGAAAGCGAGTCACTACAAACCGCGAATTTACCACTCTTACCTCTGATGTAATCAAAGGCTGTTATCAGTGCTATTAACTCAGCAGTGAATAAAAAGGTGTGCTGTGGTAAAATACCGACCTGGATAGTATTATTGGTTGTTATAACACTAAATCCTGTATTGTTTTGGTTTTTAGAGCCATCTGTGTAAATAAAACAATTGCCGCAATATTTTTCTTTAAGTCTTTGAAGAAATGTTTTAAATGTATAGGGTTGTGATCTTTCTTAGCAAACTTATGTATTGATAAGTTAATATATTTTCGATTAAGCGCCTCTCACTGATGGAATTGTCAACGTTTTTTGTTTTTATAATTATTTCTCCATTATTTTATGAAGAGGACTTTTTGTGTCATAGAAGCTTTAAAATAATTTGGTTGCTAGTAAATCTCTTTGGCATTCTAATGGCAGGATGTCGGCTTCAGCATACAGATTTTCTATACGAGATGACTTTATTTATTTTGTGAAGCAAAGACTATGAAGTATATACATACGAGTATATACTCGCAGGTAAGCCAAAATTTACCTTTGATAGTATTAGAGCTTAAAGAGTTCTTGAGAGAATGGTTGTATTGCAGTTGAATTTGAAACTGGAGAGGCATTTGATAACATTTATTTGTTGCTGTAAAGCCTTACCTAAATTATCTATGTGTTCGTTTTTTTTAAATAAATTTGTATTTTTGAATACATTTAAAATCTATTTTATACAGTAATGTAGTATAAATATGTACCAACTTGTAAAAACTAGGATTTATTCACTAAGTGCTTTATGTTTTGATACGATTTCGTTAATGTCTACTGACACGGAAAATTTTATTTTGTGAAGGAAAACTTGCGAGAATGTACTAGATTTTGATTTTAATTACTGTTATTGTTAGGAAGTATTGTGGTACTGCGACCCCTTGGACAACTTACTAGTATAGGGTTTCCGTATAATATCTAGTGGAAATATATGCTCTAGAGTTTTAGTTTCTTCTCAAATAATCTGCACACTGGACAACTACTCCCATTCTGTTGGAATAACTTATTCTGCAATACCCGGTTAATAATTCGGTTGTCGTTTTCAAGCTTATTTTTCACCCCAATTTCTGAATGTCCCGGGACCAAGCAGAGGCTAACCATATTGTCGCATCCCAGTCGGTTCAATTTACTCAGACATATCCATACATACCACAACTTTGAATCAACTTCATTGCGGGTTTTTACATGGATTCCTAATATGCTCACTGTAACGACACAGACCAATTGGCTTTGTCATGTTTTTTTCTTTTTCACCTGAGACTAGCACTACGTGGATGAGCTCTACTCATGTAATGCATTGTACTGGTATTAGAAAAAAGAGTTGTTGGAAGAAGGAAACAGGGAATGGTGCTTATATACGCTCGATTTGAATTTATTCATATCGTAAATGGCTGGAGAGACTTTCGCGGGAAAATTGTTAAAAAACGAAGAGTGAGATTAAAGAACGAACTATATATGCTATTCTCCCTCTACTGTACGCAGTCGAGGCGCTCCAAAATAAACTATGGAGCCCATACATGAGAGGGAGAATTGGAACAGATGGCTTGACACCGTTACCACCAGTAAGCCTGTGTATTATTATTAACATTGGATAGTATTCAAATCGACTCTGTTCGCAAGACCCCATTCGAAAATTTTCGTTAGGTCCCTTGTGAGAGTGTTATCAATATTCCTCTTTTCGTCCCAATCTCCAAGAGCCTCGGGCGCAAAAGATGATGCATAACAAATGTTGCTGTCGTCTGAGTAATAGTAAATAGGAATTTGAGTAAAAAGTAAAGTCATTAAGAAATATTATAAATAGAGTAGGAGGAATAACAGAGCCTTGCGGTACCTCCTAAATTTATGCTGAACTCGTCAGCAGAGATAAACACTTTTATAGTGCGATTTCTAAGACAGCTCGATATAAATCAGGAAAAGTGGCTACCAAAATCAATAAGTTATGATATGAGAGCCTTGTGCCAAAATCTATCAAACTGCTTGTCGCAACCTTACTCCCATCAAATCCATGAGTAGACTTATTCCACCTCCATTAGAGTAACGCTCGTAGGTTACCAGTAGAGCGGCTCTTATGAAGCTGTACTGGCGATCGCTCAAATTATTGCTGGTGACTAATAATACTCTTCATAACTTTGGAGAGCACGAAACAAACAGCTATTGACCGATTGTTTTCAGGGTTACTAGTCTCACCTTTTTTGAAGATTGGCATTTCATTTCATGAGCGATATGACGCACTGAAAAGGTTAGGTAATGGACGTGCCAGCGTCGAAGAGCACTACTTCGGGACCAGTACTGGTATGTTTTCCGGCCCTAAACACTTGTTTACGTTGAGATTCACTGAAACCCTTTTAACTGCACAGGCTTGAAAGAATATATTAGGCATAGTTTCTGATACTGCTACAAGCTTGAACAGCGTTCGAACGCTCTCCGGCAAATGAGAATTACTTGCGAATTTTTCAGCCAAAAGGTTTGCCTTTTCAACTGAATGTATATTTCATATTAAAATATTTTTTTTTACACTTCCTCTCATTTAGGCTGTGTAGTGTCATATTACTGAGCGATTACTTGAGGCACGTACCCGCTAGACTTAGACTGTGTAGTACCCTAGTACTGAGTAGTTACTTGAGACACGTTTCAATTAGACTTTGATTAGTTGCAAAGCAGGCTTTAGGATAAATTAAAAATCAGTCCACAAAACTTTTCATTGCGTAGGTTGCTTTTTCATTTATTGAATTTTGACCTTATGTGCTCGACTACCAAGCTTACGGTACAGTAATAAAACCCACACCAGTTGCAAATTTTGTTTTTTTTTAATCTTAACTCGCTTGGGATTTATGATTATAAGTAATAACTTGTAGAGAAATTAGAGCTGCCATGCTTCAATAATAAGAGTTAGCTCAATGGCAATTTGTTTATTGTTAGCACGTGTTATAAATATTTTTTTAAAGTACTTGTACTTTTATAGCCCATTGATGCATATATTCATATTTGTTTTGTTTACGGTTTTTGATTGTAGTAATTAAAGTCAAATTTAAAACCTAACAGCCGTTATATGATTTCAAAAATGTATAATATATATACTTACATACATATATACATAATTAAATTTCATTCATAAATGACATTCAAAATAACATAAAATGTACAAACTTTTTTGTTTTTGTTTTATTTAAAATACATTGTATACTTGCCTTGTTATAGTCATGTACGAATTTAAGCCTAGATTAATAATATCTTGCCATTTACTATAATTTTTTTCCCAATCAAGCACAAATGAAAAATAAATTTGAATAATAATAGACGTAGTTTTTGTAGTGACATCTAATTAAAAACGAAAATATGTAGTAATTAATTAAGAAAAAACATATAAAAATAAAAATTTGATAGATAGTAATATGAACAACAAACATTAAATATATTGTAACATAACATAACATAAAAAAACGAATAAATTGATCTAAACATACATTCAAAATAGATAATAATAACCATTTGCAAAATACATAGACACGGTACTATACAAGTATAAAAAAAATATTTAAATTTAACTGTTTTAAGCGAATTATATCTAAACAGGTTTCGCTCTCTGCGATTTCTTTAAAATTTCTTTTTCCCTATTAATATTATATATTATTGTAGTATATAAATTGTATAAGTATGTCGTTTTGTAATCGCTGTTTATCTATGAAAAAAATATAATAAAATCGAAATTTAAGAAAAAACAGAGAAAAAAGTGAACAGAGCAACTTATAGTCAAAATTCACTATAAATTTGTAATTCAAATGTTAGGGTACAGATGTATTTAATAAAACACCAATAGACACATTAATTTATCAACAAAGTCATCTCGATCATGTTTAAAATATATTAAAAACTTATAATGCATGACTCAACATTCACTTCATTTTACTCTAAAAAATTTTGGTCAATGGAACCTGAAGAAAAAGAAACAATTTCCTTTATAGATGTCAACTGTGGTCAACTGATTAACTTTTCCTTTTTGCGTTTTTTTTTCTTTTTTCCTACATAACGGAAAAAAATTTATTCATTTATAACGTTTTGTTTCATTTAAAATGTATATTCAATATGATGAAGTAAAAGTTAAAAGCACCGGAAAGAAGATTAATGTCTGGGTGCTTGTCTTCAGTTATTGCCTTTAATTTTCTCTTAAAATTAGTTGTTTGATTTTTTCCTTGTTTACTGTAGTATTTCTTCTTTTCGGATTTCATTTAGAGATTTTATGGCCAATCCACAAATATTGTTGGTTGAATGGCACAATGGCTTAAATAAAATTTAAAGTATATTTTGACATGATTACATAAAATGTATTTATATGAGTAACAAAATATTTATGTACATTCACACTTTTTTATACGCATACATTTATGTATGCATATGTACGTATTTTCGGAATGACAATTTATAATTAACCCATTAGTAGAAATGGTGAAATATCAGTTTTTATCTGAAAAAAATCAATTATATTTTAATTTTTTAAATAAATATATAACTATATATGTATATTTAGGAAACAGCCCTATTTTTAGGGCAATTTCTAAGTTGCAAGAAATTTTTTAGTTAACCCAATTTCATCATTTTATTAGCTGTCTCCCAAAGATATAATTGCAAACGTTTTTTATCGATTGGCTACTTGTAATCAACCCGTTTAATATCTTTCATTTTAATTGAAATCCAACGTTTATAAATTGGGTGATCGAAAAAGTTCATTTACAAATTAAGGGTGGGTCAAACCAGATTGCATGATGTTAAATGTGGGTCACACCTTAGCGTCAAGCCCATCTTAATTTGACATTTTTTGTTTCAGTGTTTGACAAATGAAACCATCGAGAGGTACACAATTGAGCAGCGTGTTAAGATTGTTGAAGCTTTTTACGAAAATGGGCATTCATATCAAAATGCATTTCGTGCACTTAGTGATTTTTTTGGTCAGCAGAATTGTGGGAAAAATTTAAACAAACCTGGACTGTAGGAAATGTGGAAACAACTGTGCATGCTCGCCCCGTTCGTTCTTCAGAAAACATTGCTGTTGTTCGCAATAGTGTGGCAGAATTGCCGTCAACTTCGATCCGTCGTCGTGCCCAACAATTGAACATCCCACGAATATCACTGATATGAATTTTGAATAAAGATTTGAATTTGCAAGCTTTCCGGGTTCCATTCACTCCAGAGCTGAAGCCTACTGACCATTTCATACGTCGCCAATACGCCCAATGTTTAGTTGAACAAACAGCAGTGAATGGTGACTTTAGAAAGAAAATCATCTTTAGCGACAAGGCACAATATCACCTCATTGAATTCGTAAACAAGCAGAGTTGCCACTTTTGAGCAAATCAGAATGTCGATGCATCTACAAAGAGTGACTGCTTGGTGCGATATATGGGCTGGCGACGTTACCGTAAATGGTGTTCGCTATCGTGAGATTATAATGGACTTCTTGTGGCCAGAAATTGAGGATATGGACCTGGACGATATGGGTTACCTCACAACCGGCGAAACAATGGCTCGTTTGCGCTAGAAACGTGCGTATTATCTCATGTAGCGGCGATGTTAATTGTTATGTAATGTTAATTGGACGCGAATTTTTTGGGCGAAAAACTGATCCAATTTCATTTTGCAGGCTTGTACGGAATTTGAATTTACACCATTAAGAGTGTTCTGTAGAGGTCAAAATAAATGTTAATCTGAGGATTAAGGTCCGGTCTACATGGTCTATGCTCTCGCTCTCTTTGTTTGGTGCCGGGTCATCAAAATTGTCTGCGGACTGGCGTTGTCATGATGGAGCACAACACCGCTTCTCTTGATTAATTAATTTCCCTTCCAATGCCACCAGATACACAGCTTTAGCTTTACTGGTGGTAATCATGGTTTTGCCACCGTCTGCAAAGCTTCACCTCGCTTCATCTAGGATCTTTTATTAATAATATTATCGTAGGTACTCCACTTTTTATCGCCCTTAATTAATCGCTTGGGAAATTGTTTAATAAAATGGTTGTTTTAGCAGTGAATCGCAAATGGAAATTCGGTCCATTAAATTTTCACAATTAATTCATGTACCACATCGAACTTCTTTGCGTATGTAGCTTTCTTCAAATGGTTGGTAAGTTTTTGGTTATAAATTCATACTTCCCTGGAGTTCCCGGTATTTCTCAATTTGTTTGATGATATCATTGACTATTTAATGATTGGTCAACCAAAACGACCAATGCACCTTCTTTAATATGAAAGTTATCTGATCGAAAACAAGCAAATCATTTCGCTGATGTTTTTCTAGTTTCGTCTCCTTCAGTCTGCGACGCTTTTTTAGCTTTTCCTCAATAAAAAAGTAAAACATTACTGTTATGTTTATTAAGACAGAGCCGCAGATAATCCGAATTCCATGCACTTCCATACAGCACATGGATAAGTTCTAGTCTTGGATAGTATTATTGATGGTATAGACGACTCAACAGCAAAGTTTAAAAAGATCAGGATTGCAAAAGCGGCTATAGTATTTAGTCGTCTGTATAAAGTTTGATGAATTTCAAATCCCTCCCACATTATGGCTATAAATCATGGAATGCTAGGGTTCGATATACACATTCTGTCTCTATTAACCGATGACTCTGACCTAACAGGGTTAGTTACATCGAACTATGGGCCACAGCCAATCAAATGCTCATACAAAGAAAATACTCCATAAACCTCAAAACAACATAGCCAGAGCAGCTTTCGATTGAAATTCTCTCGGGAGTCGTGGTTGTGGAAGACCATTTATCACCTGACGAAGGATAGTGAAAGCTGAAGTTCAAAAATTTGGTCGCACCTGATGCAACATCAAAATTCTAGCTTGAGATTAGCCTATCCTCCACCATAAAAAACATTTATTATTAAGAATTGGGGAAATAAGGAATGAAAGAGCTCAAGGAAAAACTAAAAAGTTTCTCAAGTAAACAGTTTTTCAACAAGAACAGGTTAGATTTTTTAATTTTTGAGATATCACACTGAAAAGTTCTTGGCCGAACAAAGAAAACTCTTATTTTGTTGAAAATTAGCTTTGTTCATCACCGTAATCTCCATCAAGAGCAATCCAAACATTCTAGCGCTGCTCTTACATATCGATGCCACTTTTGCGATATAAAGCCAACATGTTATTTTGATATCTATACGATGTTAGCTAACTCATGCAATTTTTCTTTTCGATCATTCACAACGAATTTGTGAATTTTGATATTTTCTAGTGTTATCGCCCCATTTGGATGTCCACTGAGTTTTTTATTATTGGTGTCTCTACGACCACGTTTGAAGTCAGCAAACCTACGTTTTATTGTTGTTTCGGACGGAGCGTCGTCTCCATAAAGATTTTTAAGTCATTGCACCATAAACCGAATGTCAGGTTTTTGAGGCAATAAATCGCAGGCAGTACCTAGACACTTAAGATTTTGTACAACAGACTTTGAGATCTCTCAAAGACTTTAGTAAAAACTTCAGGTGAATTGAGCGGAGCCACGCCCACTTCTACTGGAATCTTATAGTGGCTCTAAGGGAAAAAATCACTAGATCGCTTGAATTTTATACAAGATCGCTGACATTGGGTACCGATAGTAATTTGTAAAATATATGTCGGCAGATGCAAAACAAAAATTCTCAAGGAACACGCAATTCAAGACATCGAATCCAAGTATTAAATGGTTTTATACCATTTTTAAAGGAATTTGATTTTGGTTGAAACTCCAATGAGTCTAAATCTTGTATCCACAAAAACTTCTTCGGACAACAACACAAACAAAAAAGCTTCAAGTTTGATAGCTTGCCGTTAATTTATGAGTTGGCACCTGATTATAAGGTTTTGTATTTGTGTATTCCAAATGGTAGTTGCAAATTATCATCATTACTTTTGGAATTTTGGAAGCTTCAAATATGGACTTTTTGCCTCAAAGCCTATCACTGGGCCTATAATGCATTGCTTCGCCTGAACGGTATTTTTCCCATCATGAAGCAGTGTAGAATTAAAACACGAAATTTGTTTTTGAAGCATTGCTCTGAAAGTAACAAAAGTAGCGTCACTCTTAGCACAATAACTCACAAGCTAAACAATAGAATATCATGAAATTTCAACAGCTGTCTTTTAAAGGCTAGCACTAACTGAAAAAGAGTTGAGTGCAACAACACTAGCGCCATCTATGTGTTAGGCCGGGGACTCTTCAGCCCATGTATTATGTGCCACTCTCAACGAAGACCTTTTGATTATTGCGTAAATAATATAATTTGAATTTTTTTGTTTCCCACTATATGGTTTTGTAGGGTTGTCTAATCAGATCGCTATTTCACTGCACTTATAATATTGAAACCTTAATGGGTTAAAAGCTTTATGTAACTTTCTTAAAAATGTGTTACAACTAAAACGGAAATTCCTTACTCTCAAGCCATTATAGTTTAAAACAAATAAAATTCCCACAACATATCAAAATAAATTTCAAGGTTTTTAATTCCAGACGAAATAACCCAATTTGTTTTTTAATGTTCAACAAGTCTTACCTTTTATTCCAAGTTTAAGTTTAAATCAACCCAAAGAAACGTTCAGTTAATATTGTTTGTAAGGCAGTTAGTTGATCTTTAAAAATCAATTTTATTTCATTTTTTGTTGCTATTAAATGTGTCTTTCTAGCATAATTATCAGCCATCTATTAAAATTTAAAGACACGAAAAAACCTCTAATCAAATCATGTCAGCAGAGCGGCAATGTGTCTGCAATTTTAAACAATAAAAAAAGATCATGTATTTGCAAACAAATCGTTTTTCTTATGTTGTTATTTAAATTAATTGGATATATTCAATTATATAACGTCTTATTTAATGTATGGCTTTGATTTTGAAATTTATTGATAAATTACTAACAAAGTTAATGCCAAAAGTTTTCGTTTTGTTTTGTATCGCTTCTAAACACAAGTCTGCATGTGCCGTAATATTAAAGATTTTTTTAAACATTGGAGAATGGCTCCTAAACTATAAAATTCCCACGCACTTGTGTAATACGATAAAAGTAAAAAGTAAAAACTTTTTTATTAATTTTTTTGTAATGATAAATTTTCTTGTTAATTAAAGTTATTCAGAGAGGGGAGATATTTCAACAAAATGTTTATTTATAACTTCGTTATCAGTTAAGACACTCATTAATCTTGACTTGTGAGCATAAAATTATAGCAAAAAATTGTCAACAAACCAAACCTCGAGCTCTTAAAACAGATCACTTTGATGTACTCAACTATAGAGTAACTCATTGTTAACTATAAGACATACTTATTGACATAATAACCCACTGGGAGGCTGATTGACTTACTTGCATACTACTTTCGTCTTCAAAATTAATAATTATTTTACGAGAAAAATTGTCTCTATAATACCCTACACCTTTCACAAAGGGTCAAGATATTATGTGTTTGTGTCGCTGTTTGTAATATCATAGAAATTCATATTTAATATAAGCCTTTAATTGTATTGATCGATTTTGAATGACTTTGTTTGTCTCTTTAGAGATCGAGAACAAATTCTGGGGACGAATAGTCGTAATCAATAACGAGTTGATTTCGTCGAGTTTGATATCGAACAAAGGCACTTGATACACTGTTAAGCACTATTTAATATTGTAACGTTTTAACCTTTTTAAAACGTTTGAGTTCTTTTAAATTGCTTAAAATAAAATAATGCAGCGAATTTGTTTTTTATACGGTTTTTTTTTTTTTTATTTGTACACTTATTACACAATTACACTTGTATCTTAATATAGCAACTTATTTATCTATCAGTTAATATTCGCTTATACAACACTTTTATTCACGCCTAAACAAGTCTTTACTTTATGACTGCAAAATAATAGCTGTACCGATGTAGGCAAAGCAGTCTTCTTATTTACATACCCAACTGCCTACAGAAAGTTCCGAAAATGGCTCCAACACTTTCATATCCTCTATTTTATATCCGTTAATTTTAAATGTGTAAGATTGTATTAAACAAAGATGGTCGAATTGGCAATGATGTCAAATACACAAATCAGTATGGCAATACGATGTTAACACATTAAAATTCTTGACACAAACCAATAGACTAAAATCCCACAATACAGTCCCTGATGTGGTGTATTTTCTTTTTATTTTCGTAACAATATGTTAACTTGTTCGATAACGTAAGCGCGAGACTCGAGTTCTAGTATAGAATATCTTAAAAAATCAGAAATTTTTAGACAGGCACATAGGCGAAAAAACGGCAATGTTTTTTACTGACTAACCTACCTTTGATAAGCTCAAGAGCACAACGCTTTTAAAGTAGAGTTTTAATAAAGGGTGGTCTAACCAAAATCCACGATGTTAATTGTAAATAAAACAAGAGGTTTTCAGAGAATTATCTTAATATTCTTTATTATGATACAGCTTCAGTAGCATACCTCTCTCCTTCGGTCCATATTTTCAATGACTCTAAGACATAATTAAGGTTCGATGCCTTTAATGTGCGAATTATCTCATCCTTTAGCTCTTGAATTGTTCTTGACGTACATTTTTTCTTTTAAGTATCCCCAAAGAAAGAAGTCCATTGGTGTCCAGTTTCATGATAGTTGTGGCCAGTTAACATCGCCACGACATGAGATAGCACGGCCATTGGCTCCATACTGTTGTAACCACATATCTTTCAGGTCCACATCCACAATTTCTGGCCACATGAAGTCCGTTATCATGCACCAAACAGTCATTCTTTGTGGATGGATCGGATTTCATCAATCGCTCGTAGATTCTCATTTGAAGATGATGACGATGATTTTCTTTGTAAAGTCACCATTCACTTCTGTCTGTTTAAATAACCACCATTCGACGTATTGAGGACGCTTGAAATGGTCAGTAGGCTTCAGCTCTTGAGTCAATGAAATCTTGTAAGCATGTAAATTTTAATCTTTGTTCAAAATTCGCATCAGATCGCGAGATATTCTATTGTTGTGCACGACTACGAACAGAGATTAACGGTTTTTCACGCACACTATCGTGAACAACAACAAGGTTCTCCACAGAACGAACTTGGCGAGCGTGCACAGGTGTTTCCACATCTCCATTACAGACCCGATTTACTGAAATTTGCGTACAATTCTCCCGATTGTGCGAACATTTAGTCGATTATGCTGACAAAAAACAATCACGAATGGCATGAATTGCATTCTGATTTTACTTCTCCATGATTGAATCTGTTAAATACTGAAACAAAGAAATGTTAAATTAAGTTGGGCAAAAAACTTGATGTTACGGTGTGACTTACAATTAAGATCGTACATTATGGTTGGACTACCCTTTACAATAATTCTCAACTACACTGTAGCATCTACGACACTGTTTATCCTTACTCAGGGAGCTCAAGAGCTTCTTCATAGTCTACAATGTAAGTTTATATTGCGCTAAGAGTTCTTACCAACAAGATCTACTGTCCACTGACCCAAACAGTATTTCTCAAAAAATTACACTCAGTTAGGCAGCTGGCAACCTAAAATACCTTTTTCCCTACATTTAGGAATAAAAATTTGTCTCTGATCAGGCAATGAAGAAATAAGTAGCTTTAATCTGCCCCCATAATATCATCTAACCAATCTTGTTGAGGCCGGGCATATAGTTAAAGTCGTATCTGAAAAAATTTATACAAATAGGTTATAAAAATCGATTTATTATTATTGTCCCAAATTTTTGCTCAAAAATTAAAAAGCAATTAATTTTGTTGGTAGGCTTCTAGGTTAAGTCGAATAAAGATGAAATTTAGAAAAGACTAATTTTTCGTCTTATCACTTTGGCAAAAGCACTGCCACCTCAGGTTATAACAAAAAAAAAAAAAAAAATCGAAAAAGATATTGAAGATGACCAAAGTGATTATGATTAAAACTCTGTTTAGTTGAGGTTAGATTATGTGGGTCGCTCGCGAGATATGTGTTCACTCAGAGGCCCTATGGCCCATTGTGCTACCATTTACAGAACAGACCCACTAAAACTTAAAAGATTCCCGCCCAAGGACCAAAAAATTTCAGTTCCCTCCTTCCGAAGTCAATCAACTTCGCCTGCAACACATCCATAAAACAGTCCATTTCATGGATGTAATATGCAGCTAGGTACCTTAGTATAAGCTCCTATAGAGCGTGGCAGTCACAGAGAAGCTATTGTACCGATTCCTTGTCCTACTCCTCTTGACAACTCCCACAGTAGGCATGACCAGGACGTCTCATGCGCTCTGACATGTTATCTATCATACAGATTAAAAATTAAATGCAATGAGTATTTTCATTTTAAAATGTATATTTTTGTAGCGTATTATAAGATCGATCTAGATCAACTATAACTGTCATACTTTTTGTTTTATTTTGAAATGAAAGTGAGCGCCTACTCCATAACCTAAATAAGAAGTCAGTCACAGCTACTTAATATAAAAAAAAAATGATAAAAAAAACCACCGCATAACGCTTAAGTAAACGAACATTAAAAAATTTGGTTTAAAACAGTTGACTCTCTATCTCTCTCTCTATCTCTCCATCTGCTAACATTATCTTCATCATCGCCGCCTCATCACTTGTGCTACGTATTAAAAACATTAAAATAAAAACCAGTTTAGAAGAAATGAAGTTTTAATGCAAAACTTTTTAACAGCAACAAATTATGATAATTTTTTTTATTAATTAAACATGAATTTATTTATTTATTTATTTATTTCTTTTTTTTTTTTTTTTTTTTGAGGCAAATAAAATGCAATACGAGTTGCCGTTTTTAGAGAATTAGTTTAACTTGGATGGAATGGTAAATGTGTTGTATTTTAATAATACATACGATATTATGAAGTTGGAGTAGAATATTGATTAAAAAAAAACAAAACTAATTTCCAAAAAAAAAAAAACAAATAAATAAAAATATATGTGTTTGGTTTTTAATTAAAAAAAATAAAACATTGTTTTTTTTTTAAATACGATTAATTTATATGTTATGATGTAGCTTATTTCAGAAGAGTTACCATTTCTTGGAAATTATCTTTGCATGGACATGTCGAATTAAAGTACATGGTTATCCATTTTGCGGTTTTAAAAGTAAAGTCAATAAAACACGCATAAAGCTATGATTTCGATGAAACTTTTATTTCATTATAAAGCTTTTATTTTATTATGTACAAAATACAATGTCATTTTAATAATCACCTCTGTCTGGATTGGTTGCAGCAGACGATCTTCGTGTTGTAATTGTCGACCAGTTTTTGCACATTTCTGGCGGTATATGGCGATAACTTATATACTGTTGGTTTTCAAATGTTCCAATGTAAGGATATTATCCGCTAAAACATGATCTCAATTACAGACCCACAAAAAAGTCTAACGGTATGTCGTAATGAGTTGTAAGATAAGTCCAATGGGTGAGAATGCCGATTATCTGTCACACTTTTGCTAATAGAAGTGGTATTTTCGGCAGTGCGTACATTGCATTGAGATACAAGCCTCAACAGTCTCTACAGTCTCTTTAAATTTCTTTATAATCTTGCCAATTCATTAATGCTCAAAAAATGACCACGTTTGAATCACTAATTTCATAGTAAGTTTTGAATAGTTTTACGCGTTCTTTGGTTGTTAAACGATCCATATTCGTGATTGTCATTTCTAACAACGGTTTTGAAACCACTAAATAAATAACCCGATATGTATATAGTACAGCTCTTGTGATTGTTTAATATGCAACGTGTGCAACTTTAAAGATATAAATTGTATTATTATTTTATTTATTTATTTATTTTTTTTATTTTTATTTTTTTTTTTTGTTTAATTCAAATTAATTTTGCAAAACTATTGTTTTGAGAGAAAAAACTTTATTCATTTATTAAATAATGCAAAATAAATACAATTCAAAAACAGTATTCAAAATTAAATATTCACAGCAGAAAGCGTCTCAGCTTTGTCTATATGGAATTATCAAATTTGGGAAAACTAACGACCATGATTCATATTTGAAATCGTGTTAATATTAGAGCCTAAATAAATATAATTTATACTGAAGGACTTACATCTACAATAAATAAAAATATGTTATAGCCTTGTACGATTCGATATCTACAGGTCATTTAATTTCACTTCTTTATGAAAAGAAATTTGTCGAAAATATTTATTTAATTTAGGAATTAAAAAATGTATGCATGGCAACTTTGTGTTCTCTAAAACTTCTGTTCAATTTCCTTAGGAAACCAGTTTTATTTTATTGTTATGCGAGCTAATGAAATAATAAAAGGTGTGAAGTTTAAAGCATGCGAAGATGAAATTGCATAAAAATTATACCTGACCAATCCATCGTTTGCGGTTAAAAAAGGGTTGAATAATTGGTAACGATGAATGAAATTATTAATGAAATTAAAAATTGATGCTGTTTAATGTTTTACTTGTACATATTGTACATTAGGTTTGTTAAAAAGTAATTTAATATTACATACATACGTACATATTGTTAAAATAATGAAATGAAAAAGAGGTTTAATTAAAAATGAAACGTGGTTTGCATTTAAATGCTTTTACAGGCATTTTTCCAATAAATGAAACCAATTATAGGCTTATGTGGAAACAAAAAACAGTAGTTTAGAGCAGGTACATAAGTATATTTTAAGTTGTGTCTAAGGGTCTAAAACCCACAGATAATCTTTTTAGCAATACATTGTATGTAAAAGATTTTAGTCAGTCTGGAGCCAAAAAAATATTTTGTGGAGTGAGCTACTCTTTGTACAGTAAAAAGAAGATTTTAGAACTTCAAATTACTAAAACCAAAAGAATTTGCAGATATTTTATTTCATGACATCAGACAAATAAAACGAAATCTAAAACATTGATTTACTTTGTGTACAAAGTTTTCTTGGCCTAAAAAGTTTATGTTTAGTCTGAATCAATTTTCGGTATCCCTGTATGAAACCACAAATGTAAGATTAAGTCCTGCCTTAAGAGTAAACTTTCTTAGCTCTGGGAGAATGCTTATGGGCTGAAAAAGGCTTGTTTCCCTATCTCCTAAAAGATCCCTGAGCCTACTTTTGCTAATCAAGAACGAGCTTAAAGTACTAAGCGGTCTACTTACCGGTCATGATAGTCCTAGATACCATTATCATGTGAGATATAATAATCAGTGTCTGAATACGTACTATGTGAAGGACATTTGCACACCAAGTAGGATAACTGGCTTTTGTCGAAGCCTCAAACATATGAACATATTGCGTATAACCTCAATCAGTCAGGCAATCATCAAGATCCATCTTTTAGAGAAATATGTTTAGATGATGATAGACAATAAAACTTCAAAACGATGTAATGAACCGATCACATGATAAAATTTTCTGGTTGGCTAGGTTATGAGAAAATATATATTGGGTATTCGAAAAAGTTCGGTTATAAATTTGGCACAAAAATGAACCACATTTTACTTACATTCGAAATTAGCTTTGAAACAAAAACAAATACATATCTGCTGTTTTGATCGATAATCTTTTGTAATTTTTGAGATAAACCCATTACTCCTTCAGTTTAGAAGTTCTGAGTTTTCTGAACAGAAAAGTGATCCAGTTGCGTTTTGCATGCCTCTACATAATTTAAATTTACACAGATCGAAACAAGAGATACTTTAAAGATGTGTGTTGTCTGGTGTTGTCATAACAGAACATGTCACCATTTCTGTTGATAAATTCTGATCAGAATCAATCGTTTGATCAGGTTGTAAAAGCTCATAATGAACAAATCCACCAGACACATAGCATTAACTTTCTTGGTGTCAATCCTGACTGTGCCAGTGTCTGCGAAGCTTGACTTTGCTTAGTCAATGATCTTTTGATTCCCTATTATTACTCGCTTCAGAAATACAAGCTAGATTTCGTTGCGTTACAGCAGTGAATAAAAATTCGGTCCGTTAAATTTTTCACTGTTAATTCATGTGACACCCGAACATTGATCTTATATGTGTATCCGTCTTTATTCTAATGGTTGATAACTCTTTAGTTATGAATGCCTGGTATTCTAGCAATAACCATGCAGCTTGTGCGCCGAACTTTCTCAAATTTTTTCCTGTTTTTATCGATTTTTTTTCCACGATTTTATCGACTTCTTTGGAGATTGGTCCATCAGATCGAAAGGTAGCAAACCATTTCGCTACTGTTTTTCTAATTATAGCACCGTCTTCATAATTTATACAAATATTTTCAGTAGCCTGTGAAGAATTCTTACCTTTTTCATAATAAAAATGCAAAATATGACAGTAGTGCACTCATTTTTAAATGTAAACTATCAGACCCTGGCAAACGTTGTTTTGCCTTCGAATTTTATTTTCACTGTAAGTCTGATTTGCATGCAAAGTCATGGCTGATTGATATTTAGAAGAAGAATGAAAGTTGCACTAAGTCGACATAGCAATTATTGTTCAAATGGAATTATACATATACTTTTGATAGCTGAGAACGATCCGCGTTGCTGGCCCCAAATGTTTCTTTTATTTTGAACTGTTTCTTGTGAATAATTTTGGTATAAAACCAACATTCGATTCCTGGCTAGTTCGTTGTCTTCTGCGCGCTCCTCTTGTGTCTGCTGTGAGCGCAGCACTCTCATATAATTTGTGTGTCATGCACGGCGACCAATATTTACACGTGAGCGTGGCATTTTCTACTGCAATATACGTTTCTTATGATATTTTTTTTTTTTTTTTTGTTATTGTTGGGGTAGAAAGGCCTTTATTGTCTTACCTGTTGCTTATTTACTTTTTTCAATAGCTTTCAATAATACAATTAATTTACTTTCACTAACAACTTAGGTTAATTTATTAAAATGTATGTAATATTTAATTTAAATAAATTAATCTTCAATTTAAAAAGTTATTTTTTTCGTTTGATACCCACGAACTTTTCACGAAAAGAGGTTATGTATGAGTCGGTGTCGGGATACTTAACGCCGCTACTCGCCGCCACACGCCGATCAAGCAGCTAACGCCTTCAGCAAAACATAAAATAGTCTTATTGCGCAAATTTAAAAATTTAAAAGTGTGATAGATATTTATTTACTTTTTTTAATATATTTTTTTCGCAAAAAGAAGTTAGGTTTCAGTCGGTATCAGGCTAATTAACGCCAATGCACGCAGATTAACGAACCAACGCCTTCAACGAAACACAGCATAGTGCAGTAGTTCTTGAGTTACGGTGCAAAAACACAAAAAAAGTAAATATTGCGCCATTTGTCGGACGAACTTCAAACTACACAGAAACACTCGTCACGCCCCATAGAGCATTTATATACAGTTTGGTCGAAAGCAGTGCAGTAGTTCTTGAGTTACGGTGCAAAAACACAAAAAAACTAAATATTGCGCCATCTGTCGGACGAACTCCAAACTACACAGAAACACTCTTCACGCCCCACGGAACATGTATATTAAGTTTGGTCAAAATCGGTTCTTGCGTTCTGGAGTTATAGCGTCAAGAAGGAAAACCCGACTTATCTTTATATAGTAGATAATTTTACAAACAAGCGGAACAAAGATATAAAACTTTGGAGCCATATACATGGTCATCGAAAAAGACCCTATAAAAGCAATTAATTAGGTTTTTTTTTAGTAAATAAAGCAATAAGCTTAGAGTTATTTCTTATGGAGCCGAAATACTGAAAGAATTATTGCAAATAAAAGCTTAATCCACATTTCATTCTTAATCTTAATATGGCACGATGCTTATTGTGAGTCACACATCATGATCGACCAAATGTGTCTACAATCGGGAGAATTGGGCCCAAATTTCAGTAAACCGGGTCTGTAGGAAATGTGGAAACAATTTTGCATGGTCGCCCAGTGTTTGGCAGAAGAGCCGTCTACCTCGAATCGTCGTCGTGCCCAACAATTGAACATCTCACGAACATTACTGATGAGAATTTTTAATGAAATTTGAATTTGCACGCTTACAAAGTTCAGTTGACTCAAGAGCTAAAGCGTCGTCAATACGCCGAATGTTTAGTTGAACAGACAGTAGTGAATGGTGACTTTACAAAGAAAATCATCTTCAGCAACGAGGCATTCTATCAGCTCAGTGGATTCGTAGACAAGCAGAATTGCCGCATTCGGGCAAATAAAAATCTACAAGTGATTGTTGAAAAGCCGCTGGTACTACAGAGATTGTCTGTTTGACGCGGTTTATGGGCTGACGGCGTCATCAGGCCATATTTCTTCGAAAATGAGTTCGGTCAAGCAGTTACCATGAGTGGTGCTCGCTATCGCAAGATGATTACGGATTTCTTGTGGTCAGAAATTGAGGATATGGACATGTGGTTCCAAAAAGATAGTGCCATATGCCACACAGCCAACGAAACAATGTCTCTTTTAAGCGAGAAATTCAATGGCCGTGTTATCTGATGCCGCATTTGGGCAAATAAAAATCTACAAGTGATTGTTAACAAGCCGATGCGACCACAAAGATTGTCTGTTTGATGAGGTTTATGAGCTGGCGGCGTCATCAGGCCATATTTCTTCGAAAATGAGTTCGGTCAAGCAGTTACCATGAGTGGTGTTCGCTATCGCAAGATGATTACGGACTTCTTGTGGTCAGAAATTGAGGATATGGACCTGTGGTTCCAAAAAGATAGTGATATATGCCACACAGCCAACGAAACAATGTCTCTTTTAAGCGAGAAATTCAATGGCCGTGTTATCTGATGCCGTAGCTATGTTAATTGGCCGCCACCATCATGTGATTTGACACCGTTGGACTTCTTTCTTTTAGAAGAAAGAGTGTACTTCAATAAGCCAGGTACAATTAAAGACTTAAATGATGGGATAATTCGGCACATTTACGACACTGAACCTCAATAATGTCTCAGAGTCATTGAATATATACAGACGGATAGAGTTATGCTACTGAAGCTGTAGCGAGCCTTTGGCCAATATTTTGTCTCACACATTATTCTCATAGATCCTTCTGTCATAATAAAAAATACAAAAATAATTCTCTGAAAACTTTGTGTTTTATTTAGAATTAACATCGTGCGTTTTGGTTAGACCACCCTTTATTACCAAACATATTACATTTTAGAGCCATCTATCGCAAATTTGTAAATGAACTTTTTTGAAGACCCAATAAAAGCAATAATTTTTTTTTTAGTAAATAAAGCCATAAACCTAGATTGTACTTAACATAATCGATAGTATTAAATTGTTAGACTTATTTTAAAAATTTCTCAAGGATTTCAAATTGTAGGTTTCTTCTAAGGTGTTTAAGGTTTTTTTTTTTCAAAGATTAAATGAAAAGATCTACTCAAAACAAAACGTATAGTACATATGGATGCAATAAACCTGCCGAGACAACCTTATAAAGAGTAGTGGGACCTCTGATGAAAGTGAAGCTGTTCTGTTTCACTTTAAAGACAGATCAGAAAATGTTTCAATATAAAAAATGATTATAAAGACGTCACAAGCTTCAAAATCTAGGTTACAATGTATTAAGTCATCTAAGTGTCTTTTGGAATATCTTTTTCTTATTTTTTTATTTTATTACTGACAATCACACTATTTAAAAGCAAATTTTTCTTTGTTACTGCTAAAGGTTTACAGCCCTAAAAAAACAAAAACATCACATTGTCTAATATTTCATTAGTAAATGACCTTTTTTCTTTGTTGCTGTTTTTCATTTTTTTTTTCTGGTTTTTGTAAAAGACTTTCGTTTTCATTTTGGGTCACCTTCACTTAACAAATATGCTCTGCTTTAGCCCATATTTTAGCTGACGTTTACAATGATGATCATCACATTGATGCTGATGTTGTTGCTGTTGCTGTTGCTGATGATGGCGTAGACGTTTATGCTGTATTTGTTGTAAACCTTCTGCATGCAAAAAAAAAAAAAAAAAAGTAAATGCTGCTATATGGTATCGGCATTATCTCGATTATTTAACGTTATTATGACGACCATAATGTGTTTTATGCTGAGAGTAATAATGTTACGAAGAGATTTTCAAGTATAAAAGTTCGGGTGAGTTTTAAAGTGATCGTTAGTTATCTAAACACAGTTTGGAACTACAGTTTGCTTAGCTTCGTCTACACAATTTGATAAAACTTTTATTAGGTAAAACTTACAACAAAATGAAGGTGAGTTGAACGTTTTACTGGATGCAGCTCTGGAATACCGAACGGATATGGTTGATAATTAAAATTTGAAATTCTGTCATCAATAGGTTTTTGTATGCCTGTTTGCTTTAGTAGCTGCTGCCCAAGCTGGATTTTTGGGTTTTGGAGGTGGTAGTTCCGGTGGTGGCTACACTTATTCCGTTGGCCACTCTGGTGGTTATGGTGGTGGTTACGGAGGCGGTCACGGTGGCGGCTATGGCGGCGGTTATGGCGGCGGTTATGGTGGCGGTTACTCCTCTGGTGGCAGTGCTGCTGTTGTTAAAGTAATCAGTGAAGGTGGTCATGATCACGGCTTCCATGGTGGCTTTGATGGAGGTTATGCCGGTGGTTTCGATGGTGGCCATGCTGGTGCTGTTGAAGATGTCAAAGTTGTCAAAGTCATTCACCAAGGTTCTGCTGGCGGTCAAGGTGGTTTCATTGGTGGTGGTGGTCATGGCGGCTACTCTCATGGTCATGCCGGCGGTGATGTCAAAATCGTTAAAGTCATCCACGAAGATGGTGGTTTCATTGGTGGTGGTCATGGTGCTGGCTACTCTCATGGTGGTTACGCTGGTGGTTACGGTCATGCCGGTGGTGACGTTAAGATTGTTAAAGTTATTAGCCAGGCTGGTGGTGATGGAGGTTACGGTGGTGGTTGGTCTTCTGGTTGGTAAATGTAAACATTTACTAAACTTGTCTTCGAAGACTTGCCTTACATATCTGCCTGCCATTTTTTCAATTAACCTTAACTATTATCTTTTGTAATATATTTCCTATCTCTATTTGCTATCTCTTGACGTTTAACTGCAGTTTATTAGACATCAGGCATTAATTGTTTGTTACTGATTATTTTGTTGTTTAGTTAATTAAGTTTCAACGTGTAGACGTTGTTAATGTTGTTATTGTTTTTTTTATAAAAAGCAAATATTGTTGACCAAAAAATAAAAATTAAAAAAAATATTTAAATAAATAATTTGAATTTTATTGGAAAATGCTTAGAAAAAATTATTTATTATTGGTTCGTTAACTTGAACTTCATTGTGCGCAAACAGTCAGGTAGAATCGAAAAGACTCCGCTTTGATAAGACCAAAACACATAGTTATGTAATGTGATATTAGATCATTAAGCTTAGATCCAGACAATCAACAAATGTTGGATAGTGTATATAGTTGATAAGTGATCTGTTCCTCTTTACAGCTAGAGCCGGGCATTCGCAAAGAAGGTGGAAGACTGCTTCCTTATTTTCGCTGCCATTGCAACTGCGACAATAGTCGTTTAAGGGAAATCTGTAGTTGTCACATATCTAAATAGAAATCTTTAAACAAAAATTTTGAAGAAGAAAATTATTGCAGAAATAAAAAATACTAATGAAATCATAACGTAATTTTCGATATTTTTAAAATTGGTCTCTATTTGAATCAATGAATATTGTTACGTCTTTACCTTTTAAAAACGTTTATTTATGAATTATAATAAAATAAATCTTATGCTTGGTTTTTAACTAAAATTTCTTTATTAACACAGTTTTGTAAACAACAACAATTACTCGACATTTCTTTCTGTCTTAAGATTTTCCAACCCGATCGTAGTTACAACTTAGGTTCAATCTTTACCTCGCCAGAGCTTAACCACACTTAACTCTCTTTACATTGAGTTCAAACCAATAACTCGTCGTCCTCATCGATGTGCTTTTTATATGGCTGAATAAACAAAACTTTGAAAGCTGTCGAAACTAGACATTTCAGGTAAACTCCATTCCTTTACTTTATTTTTAGTTCTTATGAACATCTTTCAGTTTTTGTTGTCTGTTGTTTATTATTGCCTGTTACTTGTTTCCTTTTCTGCCTGTTTTAGTTGTTGCAGTTTGTTTTTATTTACTACATTCCCGCTAATGCTGTTGTTGTCGATTTAGTTATTTTTAAACAGCACGTATAGTTGTTTTTACGGCTTTCGTTTATTCTTTTTAGCAATGTAATAAACGACAGGGGTGCCCAACATGATTTTTTTAACAATATTTTAATCATCGCCATGGACTTAAAAAATACACTCTCACGTGACGCATATCAGTAAGATAAAAAAAATTATTTTGACATTTTCATATTTAAAGGCTTGTCGCAGTTGTGCTGAAAGTTGTTACCTATCAGTCTATGTGCTTCTTTAACAATAAAACTGAATAAATCCTTGATCAGTTTTTTATGTACATAAGGATGGCTACTGATCAACTGCGATGTTCCGTATGACATTAGGAATTCTTTACAGGCAGTTATAATTCTAATGTTTCGGTAGTGAGTGTATTATAAAGAATTTAAAAGAGATATTCAAACTTATTAGGGCGGTGGCTTGGTGTAGTGGTTAGAGCACAAGCATCAACTCAAACGGACCAGATTTGAATCACATCAAAGGACGAAAAAAAATTTTCATTGCGGTTTCGAGTGTTTAAAAAAGAGACTTCAACCACCTTCTAGACTATTCCATCTAAAGAAGCAACCTGACCTTCCAGCTTACCTCTGGCGATGATGACAAAAATCAGACGAATGATCTGGAAAACAACCTACTGGGAAAAACTTACAATGCTAAAGTAAAGATCACCACCAATTAGCAAGATACTCATCACTATACACAAACATAAGGAGGCGACCTACAGTACATTAATCATCATATGCGAGAAGGATCAGGTGGGCTTTATTTCTTTATTTTTTTTTTTAGGTGGAGTTATCTAGAGGGAAGAAGTTGAAGTCCTTTTTTACTATTAAACATTCGGAACCACAATTAAATTTTTTCTTCGTCATGTCCTCTGCTGGGGGGGCTCGAACCTGGATCGTTTGTGTTGTTATGCGTGCGCTCTAACTACTACACCACGCCACCCCAATTCTTTTAATTTACAGTGTACAAATATTTCACTTCTTATTGAAAAAAGACAAGATTTACGAGTTTTAGAATGTTTAATATTAAAAGTTTGTAGGTTCATTAATATTATTAAGCAACTGTTCACAAGTGTTTAATTTTGTTAACACTTAACACCATAACTTCTCTGTGAGATGGCCAAATGTTAAAATATATATATATATATATATATATATATATATATATATATATATATATATATATATATATATACATATATATAAACTAAAAATATATACTAAAAATAAACTAAAAATATCTCACAGCACAAACTTTTTCACGAAATATTTCTGTATCTAGCCAATCACCCAACTCAGCTTCAAATCTGCTTCTTGTACACAAGAGTTTCTTTCAATTATTGTTGAATTTCACAAGTCTAAAAATTATTTTCTGCCCCTCAGAATACAATAATACCCTTCGCGAATTATTTTCTATATATTGTTTAATTTTATTCACCACAGGACTAGTTTTATGTTGTTTTATCTCAACCTAGAGGTTGAAAATATCTTAAATCTGAAGAGATGTTGACACTAAAAAATTTTTGTGTGAATTTTATATATGTCATAATATAGGGTCCGCCATCTAACATTTATTTTCAACTAGTGCTCATTTCGTGAATAGTAACATTTAGCTCATATCTGATTTGGCAGATAATTAGTTTTATCCTTCCACTGAACGAATATGATTGTGTATACGCTTCGCTAAGTGGGCCTGCAATCGACTTACAGAAGATGTCGATTTTGCCAAAAAAAAAAAATCATCTTTTCAGATGAAGCTCATTTTGATCTTGTCGGGTATGTAAACAAGCAAAATTGTCGCATTTGGGGCACAGAAAACCCGCACGCATACATTGAGAAGCCGATACACCCAAGACGTGTCACTGTTTGGTGCGGATTTTGGTCCAGAGGCATAATTGGGCCATTTTTCTTCGAAAATGAGCAAAGAGTGGCCGTTACAGTCAATGGCGATCGTTATCGGGCCGTGTTGAACACATTTTTGTTCACAAAAATTGAAGAGGAGGATATTAGCAACATTTGGTTTCAACAGGACGGCGCTACGTTCCACACAGCCGAAGCTACAGTCGATGTTTTGCGCCCTGTTTTTGAAGATCGCATTATCAGCCGCAGAGCTGATATCGTTTGGCCACCTCGGAGCTGCGATTTGACACCGTTGGACTATTATTTGTGGGGTGCTGTCAAAGATAAGTGTTACGCCAACAAGCCAAAGACAATTGACGCTTTAAAGGACAATATTCGTGAAGCCATTGGTAAAATACAGCTGCACACAATCGATAATGTGCTTAAAAATTGGACCGATCGTTTAGGCCACTCCATGGCTAGCCAAGGCAGCCATTTGAATGAAATTATTTTACATTATTAACCGTAAGGATTGTACTTTCAAATAAAAAAAGAAATTTCAGAAAATATTCAGTAGTTTTTTTTTATAGCATTTTCAAAAAAAAAAAAAATTTGTATGGCGGACCCTTTACATACTTGTGGCAATTATATAAAATAAAATTGTCACTTCTAAAGTTTGTTTATGTAGAAAAATTTTAACTTTTTATTACAATTACAAGTGCTTTAAGCTAATGGTACTATACATATGATCAATATTTGTAAACCACACTAGCGTAGTAATTTTAATTAGACATCAGACCTGAATTTTCAATCATTTTTTTAGCGACCGTTAGAAAAAAAAAATTAAAATTTGACTTTCATAACCAAATGTAAAAATTCCATGTTATTCTTTAAATATAGTATGTTGCATACAAACTATAACTTTGAGCCGCTATAACTCCAAAACTACTTAACAGTTTTAATAAGAATTTTGAATATGATCTATTTGAAGTGTTTTCTGTTTAAATATTAAATACAATAATTAAACTCTTACATAAGTTTTAACCATTTTTGGCCAAGTTCAAAAAACGGTGCAACGTGACTAAGCCACCGCAAACTTTGCACCTTTATTTTTCTAGCAACCGACGCATCTTTTTAGAAGAGATGTAGCTCGTGGTTGTATTACATTCTTCATTTACAGTCGATACATAGTAGGCCAAAAATCATTCTCAAGACATTTTTCTCAAACGTATTCAGCATTCCTCAGTCTTTTTCAGAAAAAGTTCACATATGGGCACCTTACATGTGTACCAGCCTCGTTTTCCGAGTGAGCAGCTTGGATTGTAGATGTTTTGAGAGATCAAAAAGGCAATGACTGGACAAGTTCAGGTGTCGTTTTATTTGTTCTGTCACGTTGTTATAAGATGTAACTTTTAATCCCAAGTATATGAACTCTTTGATGACTTCGAATTATCTATCTGCTACCCTCAAAGATGAGATATTATGTTGATTACCTCCTCTTCTTCTTCACATCATATTTTTAATCTTGTTGATATATATGAAGAGTTTTATGTCTTCTGCATCCATCCACTGCAATCACGTAGGTAGTTTTCCTGAAGGTATTTTTTCGGAATGCCAAATTCTCACAAAATTTCAAAAGCCTTATAACCTTTTCACTGGGTGTGAACTTCTACTGGGCTCAAAACTGCATTAATCGCAGTGAAACTTTGTTAGGATTTGATCATTTTTAAAAGAACGCTTCCAACCAAAGAATTGATCTGCTACCTTTAGTATTAGAATTAGCTGGCTACCTGGCATATAAATATAAATATGTACGAGTAACTGTAAAAGCTGTACATAACTTAAAAGGTAAAACCTTCGATGATCAGAGATAATATAAACATGTATCAGATAGGCAAAATATAATTTTCGAAAATTTAAAGGCAGGCAATTTTCATCATATAAACTCTACTTCAAGTGTATGGTAATGGTAAAAACTATTATCTTGAATCATTAATTAGATAAGGCCATTTCCGAATTCACTAGGAACTTCTATTCTATTCTATTCTTGATTTAATAAAATTTTCCTATTAAGTTGTTCCCATATCGAATCGATTAATGCAACTAAATTACCCTCTTAATATCTACTAAAATTATTTCACCCAAAAAAAAACAAAATAAATAAAATAAATAAATAGGAAACATCTATCAAAACAAAAAACTTTAAAGCCTACATTTGCAGAATTTCAATGAATGTTGTCGCGTCTTATTGCTGATTTGGTTTTTGCTGTATGCGTATGTGCATAATCTGGGCGATTAAAATGTGATCGTATGTCTCAAATACGTGGTTTCTTCAAGAGTATTTGAGTATATAAGTTGGAGTCAATTATTAAAATACCGTTAGTTGTCTAAGTACAGTTAAAAAATAACAGTATCGTTAGTTCCATCTAAATAAAACTTACAGCACAATGAAGGTAAGATTTAATCAGTTGGAATTGAAAGAAAAATTTTAAATGCATTTTTTCTCTTAATAGAAGATTTTTGTATGTCTCCTTGCTTTGGTGGTTGCTACTCAAGCTGGTCATCTAGTTGGCTATGCCAAAGGCAGTGGTGGTTGGTCCTCTAGCAATGGATATTCGGGTGGCTATGCGTCTGCCAGCAGCAGTTCTGGCAGTTTTGCTAACCATGGCTACAGCGGAGCAGGTCACAATGGCGGTTTTAATAACGGCTTTAGCGGTAATCATGGTGCTGTAGAGGATGTCAAAATCATTAAAGTGGTCTCGCAAGGTAATCAAGCCAGCCATGCTGGTCACACAGGCAACTTTGGTGGTTATACCAGCAGTCATGGTGGATACTCCGGCAACAATGCTGGCTATGCTGGTAACCATGCTGGTTACTCTGGACATCATGGTGGTTTTTCAGGCAGCCATGGCGGTAGTGATGTTAAAATTGTAAAAGTTGTTCACCAAGATTCAGGCTTATTAGCTGGTGGAAACCATGGCTTCTCATCGAGTGGCCACAATGATTTTGCCTCAAATGGTTATAGTGGATTTGCTAACGGTGGTGATGCTGGCTATACTCACGTTCACGGTGGCAGTCATGGTGGTTTTTCTGGTAATCATGGTGGTTATACTGGCGGTCATGGTGGGTACTCCGGCCACCATGGTGGTTACTCTGGTAACCATGGTGGTTATTCTGGTAACCATGGTGGTTATTCTGGCAGTCAAGGAGGTTTCTCTGGTAACCATGGTGGTTACACTGGCAGTCAATCTGGATTCTCCAATGCTGCTACTACTAGCGATATTAAAATCATTAAAGTCGTTAAACCTGCTGGAGGCAGTGCTGGTTATACAGGTGGCAACAATGGTGGTGGTTGGTCTGCTCTTGGCAAGGGTAGTTGGTAAAAAAAACAAGTTCCCTAGCTAAATATCATTTTTAAAAACATTACAATTTTATAACCTCAACATGCAAATCTTTCTTATAATATTGTGTTATGTACATATTCTTTTAACTACATTTGACCCTGTTAACTTTTACTCCATCACATTTTAAAATATTTAACCTGATTAGTTTAGTTTTTTGTTAAAATTTTTTATTTCTTTGTTTTTCTTTTTTACCGATAAATAAAAATTAAAATAAAAACTACTAAACTACGTTTTCATTGCTTGATATTGCATTTTTTCTCAAGTAATATATGGTGCAAAAATATTGTGTTTCCGATGTTATCCTTTATATCCGTCTTTTATTATAATGATAGACAACTTATTTCCCAATGCTACTGACAGAAGTCATAAAATGTTTGAAAATGATGGATGGATGGATGGATGGCAGCTGTTTGTTGCTTGGTCATCTATATCGGTGTTAAAGAATGTTCCATACGTAACGTAAATTTGTACCTAAAAGACAGATAAAAATGTAATAAAAGAATAAAAATTAAAAGTTATTATCAGGGAATGCTCTTAAAAATTGTTTTATTCGCCTAAAATATGCACTAAACATTGGAAAATATGTGCTAAACGTTTTAAAAATAGTCTCAAAAAAAGCAACAATTCAATATTGTTTGTATCATTATTATTATTTATTACGTATTACAAAAAGTTCAAAATCGGCTATTTTTAAATTGTTTTATTCCAAATTAATTTACAATCACAATTATACTATCATGGCCTCATCCCCATAAAGGCATTATTGAGGCTATCCGGCAACAAGTAATTATAATTAAATTATAAAGATATCAGAAGGAGTGTTTTATCTCAGAAAGTGTTCTACAGTAGAGGCATATCACCGTTTTGTAACAAATACATTTTCAATCTTCTTTTGAATATGGAAATTGAATTTGAATTTTTAATATTAATTGGCAAATTATTGTATTGCCAACCAACAGCCGTTGTATTTAATTTGTTGTTTAGTAGTTTCCAAACGGCAACTAACTTTCTGTAGATTGGGCCTTTGCCTAGTTTTTACATTTTTTTGGTTCATCTGCAATCTAATCGTGTGATATTCAATGTTGTGCATAATCTTATATACATAAGTAAGAAGTTGCGTTTTGTGCAATCCCTAAATAGGCAAAACAGTAAATGTCACATCCTTATATAAAAGCAAGGTTACAAGGTTTTGCAATAGTTGTCCATGATGTCTTTTTACCATTTTCATTTATTTTACATCGTATTTTATTGACCAGCGTTTGGTTTAATCGTTCATTTCGACCATTTGAAAATGCAGCGTTAACAGCAGTAAAAATGAGTTTTATATTATTTGTTTGATAAAAGTTTTTAAATTCTTTAGAGTTTATGCCGGGATATTGATCTGTGAGGATTATGCCTATTTGATGGTCTTTTGCCACTATTTCAGTAAGTGTTATAAAATCATTAGAGCTTTGGTATTTGGTGAAGTGATCAACTAAAAGATGTAAATATTTCTTCGTTGAACGTGAACCTCCAAAGCCCCCTATGGTATAAATCGACACAATTTCAAATGGACGTGTCGCTGAGCCTAGTTGTGACATTAAACCATACTGATATTTTTGCCTCGTTTTGTTTTTTATGCATATTTCACATTTGTTACAAGTTTCCTTAATATTAGAAATTAGGTTTTTTGCTGTATAAAATGGTGTTATTTTATTTAACATTTGAATTGAACCTATATGGCAATAAGTGTTATGCACGTTTTTTATTAATATTTTACTGGTATCTTCTGTTAAAACAATTTTATCTTTTCTTTTGAAAGTTTTATAATAGATTTCATTTTTCGGTTTAAAACTATTTTTATTAGCCTGTAGGTCTGTATTTCTACTTTGATTATTTTTTAAATCTGGAAGCGTTATTAAATTTACAAATTTTAATATTTCTTCTGAATTTTCAAAAGGTTCCATTACGGGATTTCTACTTAAACAATCTGCTTCTTGATTGAGTTTTCCAGGATGATATTTTATATTAAAATTGTATTGTGATAAATAGTAAGTAAGGTCGCCCAATTCCTCATCTGTTCTAGTTTTTATGTTCATATTTTCTAAAGGCTTATGATCTGTGTAAACGGTAAATTCTTTTTCAATGAGCCAATGCTGTCAATATTTTATAGCTTCTTTTATTGCTTCTTCTGGGCTTCATTCAATTTTTTCGAAAAATACACTACTGGCTTAGAAATCCCAATTTCATCATTTTGTTTTAACACAGCTCCTATTCCTTTAATACTAGCATCTGTATATATGTTTATTGGTAGATCTGGATCAAAAATCTTCAGAATAGGTTCTGAGCAAAGTAGTGTTTTTATTTTATCAAATGACTGTTGACATTCCTTTGACCAGATAAATTTAACATTTTTTCTTAGTAGATTGTGCAAAGGATCCAAAACGGTAGCAATATGTGGAACATATTTATGATAATAATTTAGTTTTCCTGTATGTGTTTCTTTTATTTGTTCTTCTAAGAAATTATTTTTAAATTGTATGTTTCCATCATTATCTTTATATTCCTTGATAGGTTCTGGATCTAAAGAAATCCATACCTCTCTAGCATTTCCCCGTCTTGTTAGAGTCGTTTTCACTTTTTGGAATGCTATTGAACTCTTTAGTTTTTCGTGTAGTGAAATGTTTTGCAATTCAGTTGGCACAATGTACACCTCATTTTTCCCATTTTCAATTGACGTTATGGCGATGATATTAGTTTTGCTATCATTTTTGAGAGGTCTTTACCATAAATTCAAACCTTAGTTTTTCCATTTTTGAATTAAAGATCTGCAAAAATGTTGTTTTGTAATACTCTTTAATTACCCACTTTAATCTTATTAGAATAAAAACAAAATTGCGTTTCACAAAATAATGTTGAGAAACAACATTTTATGCTTTTATTATCCAATTATCTTCACAATTAATGTTTAAGTCATATTTTAGAATTAAATGTCAAATCTATGTCGATAGGGCAGTACATTAAAAATAACACAAATATCTTACAAATATTGTGTTATATCTTCTTTACATGTATTCGGCAGCTTATAGACATTTTTTAAAGTTTTGTTTTGTAAAATTTGTAAGGATTTTAAATCGGCATTTTTTCAAGATCGGCATTTCAAGAGACAGATAATTAATATTGCTTTATATCAAGGAATTAAATATCATCATTATTGAACTTTCATTAAGTTTATCTCGAAGCTTGTATAAAATGCCAACAACTGGAGATATTTTAGATTTCGTCTACTGTATATGGGACTGCCAACAATGATTGCTTTGTTGGTTTACCCCTAAGTATTTTACAACGTTTACTTTCAATATCTGCTTCACATCAATTATCACCGTGGTCCAAACCTTATGAACTTAGTTTTACTTGAGTTTAAATCAAGCTTATTAATTCTTGTGAACTTTGCAATTAATCCTGCGTCATGAGTAGTGAATGATTGCAATACTTTTCCTTGTTTGTATGGATAAAAAATGCATAAATCATCTGCATACATAAAGATTTTTCCATGTAATCCGATGTTCTGTATATTATTTATATAGATTTTAAATAGCAATGGACCTAAACCGCTGCCCTCAGGCACTCTAAACTTTACGTCTTCTATAGAACCACATTTGAATTGATTTTAACAAATTGTTTTCTGTTGGTAAGATAGCTCTTAAAGTATGCAAGCTCACGCCCTGTAAGACCATAAAAGACAATTTCTCCATTAAAATTCAGTGTTTTACTAGAACAAATACCTTGGTAATATCGTAGAATAAGTCTCCAACACCAGCGTAGCCATAGTCCAGACATTCACAAATATAGTTTATGACATTGACAACAGCGTCATCAGTACCACATTCTTTCCACATTTCCTAGAAAATTTTCCTCTTCCAAATATGTTGTCAATTGTTTGCAGACATGTTTAAAAAAATTTGTATCCATTACTGATAGAACTGCAATTGGACGATATTTCTCAACTGAATTTGCGGATGGCTCTTTTGGAATTAGAATAGTCCTTTGAAAATTTAAGTACGAATTAAATTAGAGAAAATATTAACTAAATAGGGAATCAATTTGTCACTACATTCAACAATTAATTTAGTTGATATATTATCAACTCCAGATGACTTCTGCACATCTAAGCTTTCAACTAATTTCATATTTTTACTGATGTTAGTATGTTGAAGTCCAAAAAAGTTATGGTGACGTCATAGCGACCGAAACTCATTTCAACTTTCACCTGGAATAAAATTAATATGTTGCTGCAAGTTTTGTATGGAGTTCATAAAATAGGAATTGAGTTTTTCGGCCTTTATTTCATCACTATTAATTGTGTACCCTTGCAGATTCTTCAATTTTACTTCAGACAGTTTTTCCCTGCCAAGAGTAGGGTGTAAAAACTGCCAACATTTTTTAGAGTCATTCTGAACATCATCTGATTTGACCTGATAATAATATCTTATTGCGTCCTCTGAGGCTACTTTAATAACTTCGCTCATCCGCTTTAATCTATCTTTAAGATCCACGTTGGATTTTCTTTTACTAACCTTAAGAAGTTGGTTTCTGAGTCGTATTAATGCTCTTAAATTTCCATTTATCCACGGTGCTATTTCATTTCCGTCATTGCACTTTGATATTATAAGTTTCTTAAATCGTACGTCTTAATTTGAGACTTCAATGTACCAAATATAAAGTTGTGGTCCGAAATTTGGCATTCTGCCGAATCAATCAGAAGTCTATTAAATATATCACTAAAAACATTATCAATTGATGTTGCACTAGAAGGTATAGTAACAAACGTGTGGCAGTATTAAAAGTCATATGCTTCAATAATTGCCCTAAGCTCATCGGCAGGTGATACCTCCAAAAAGTCTATATTTGAATTCCCAACTATAATACATGGACATCGAGCAAAACGTTGTATTACGAGTATGTATTACAACATAAACGTTGTATTATTTTTTAACTGTACATTGAAAACGTATTAAAGCTGCATTTTTATAAACTATAAAATGACATGATTTTTAACAGTTTACCAGAGGCTAGTTAACCTACTAATGTCATTACTATTGTTTCAATAAAGTTTGACTCTCACATACTTCAATATTGTAATGTCTCTTATATATATATATATATATATATATATATATATATATATATATATATATATATATATATATATATATATACAATTATATACACAATAAGAATTACTCCGGCAGCAATAAATACTCTTATATTTCAATAACAGATAATTCAAAAAAGCTATGAGTTAGTCAGGATTTGTTTGCTTTAACATTTTATTTTCGTCTAAAAAATAACTTACAGTACAAAAAATCAAAATATGCTCTAAAAAGTTTAAAAATGCTCTTTAAATACAAAAATGCCGAAAACTTGATCTTAAAATTGACATATGCTAGAAAATGCTACCATGAGCAAAACATGCAAAAATATACATTACACTTTGGTACACGAAACAGAATACGCATTGCGTAATGTAACGTACGGACTCTTCGTGGATCATCAAAGCTTGCGCAAGTCGAACATCAAATATCATCCTATAGGATTGACATCTTGGGTATCAATGAGACTGAATGGTAATGGCTAACTTACTACGGTGAAGGGTAACTTTGTACTGTACAAAGGAACGGATAATGGTGGCGAAAGCGGCTAACAGAGCTATGCCAGATATATCAACTAGTCATAGGTGACTCCATCTTTCCGTAAAAGGAAATTCAGGAATACACAAGAACAACGCCAAACGGCAACTTACGCAATCAGATTGATCATATACACGTGAGTAAAAGATGGAGAAGCTCTTTGGCGCATGTGAGTAATAAAAGAGGCGCTGAAATTGGCAGTGACCACGAGCTTATCACATGCGAAATCAAGCTCACATTGAAATGTTTGTACTGTACAAAGGAACGGATAATGGTGGCGAAAGCGGCTAACAGAGCTATGCCAGATATACCAACTAGTCATAGGTGACTCCATCTTTCCGTAAAAGGAAATTCAGGAATACACAAGAACAACGCCAAACGGCAACTTACGCAATCAAATTGATCATATACACGTGAGTAAAAGATGGAGAAGCTCTTTGGCGGATGTGAGTAATAAAAGAGGCGCTGAAATTGGCAGTGACCACGAGCTTATCACATGCGAAATCAAGCTCAAATTGAAATGTCGAAAAAGAAACATAGAAGTCACAAGCCGAAAGCGTCTCCGCCTACAGCAACTCCAGAACAATACGACCACGAACGCATTGGCCATGGTAATACTCGAACAGTTACCAATAAACCAACACCAAACATGGGAGGATATTACAGCAACATATAATCAACTCGCATAAGAAACACTGGGCCTAGTGCAGATACATAGAAATATCTGGTTATAGTCGATACTTGGAACCTGATCTCTCAAAAGAGGAAACTTAAACTGCAGCTAAACAACAACAATGTTACGAAGCAACAATATCAACAGCTGGCGAAACAAGTTAAGGAAACTGCACGAAGAGACAAAACAAAGTTCCTAGAAGATCTAGCAAGAACAGCATAAGAAGCAGCTGGACATAATAACATGAGAAAACTACACCAGACGATAGACTATCTCACAAATAGAAAGTGTAGCAGGAACTAAACAGTTACTGATCGCAGTGACACAATTATATTGATTAGTGAAGCGCAGATGCGAAGATGGAGGGAACATTTCGAGGAAATTAGCAGCGTAACGGACGCAGACGAAGACTTCGAAATATCCCATAACAGCCCTATACAAAATACGTCGAACATAGCATGTAGCGTCCCAGTTTGAATGAAATAAAAGAGACAATAGTAAAATTTAAGAATAATAAAGCCGCAGGCGAAGATGGCTTACTGTCGGAAATCTTACGAGCAGACATTACAACTGCAGCTGAATTACTACGGCCTCATATTACACCAGCGTTGGAGGAAGAGAGGCTGCCATCAAATTGGAAGAAAGGCATCATTGTAAAACTACAAAAAAATGGTGACTTGAAAGAAAATAATCCGAATAATACTAGCAATGTACGAGAATGCAGAACTCTCGGTTCTTCACGACGGAAGCATCAGCCATTCCATACTAACGTTGGAGTAAAGCAAGAATGTCCACTTTCACCTCTAGTATTCACCATCATACTCAATGAGATCATGAGCGAAATCTGTTCACAAGAGAGAGGTATAGCATGGAGTTTCTCACGACGACCCGAGGACCTGGATTATTCAGACGATATTTGACTACTCTCACACAAGATCTCCAGCATTAAATCAAAATTAGAAAACCTGGAAAGACTGGCTCGCAATGTTGGTCTTGAGATAAATATCAAGAAAACCAAAGCTATAAGAATTCACAACAATAGCACAGAAAACATCATACTACAGGGTCAACCAAATCAATATGTGAATAGCTTCTGCTATCCTAAAAGCACAATGGCAATAATTTGCGGTGCAGAAACAGACATTAACAACAGGCTTAACAAAGCAAGGTCGGCATTCGGACGTTTACAGTCAGTATAGAGAAGCTCATACATATCCAGGCAAACCAAGCTCAGAATATTCAACGCTTGTGTTAAGTCAATTCTGTTGTTCGGCAGTGATACCTGGTATTCACCAACAAGTGCCTTAGACTCATATGCAAAATATTCTGGCCTAACACTATAAGCCATACTGAAGCAGAGAAAAAGAAAGTGGAGGTGGATCGGCAATACCTTAAGGATAAAACCCAGTAGTATTACAAGAATGGCACTTGAGTGAAATCCTTACGGATCAAAGTACCGTGTTCTAATAAGAAACACCTGGCGACGCACAATTACCCAAGAACTAAGGCAAAACAATCTTATATGGGAAGAGGCAAAGACAACAGCAGCAAATAGTGTAAGATGGAACTGATTTTTGGAAGCCATATGCTCCCAAGAGGAGTTTAAAAAACAAAACGCATTAAAAAATCGATGCCAAAATTCATAAAAATTCCTAAGACGGATAAAAAACTTACATTCGGCTTGGTTGGATGAATGAAAAAAACATGCACTGGCATATTTCTGGTGTCCCTGATTATTATTATTTATCTTTTTCTTTCCTGAAAAACAAAATTTTGCACTTCCTTTGTTCTTTGCCATAAATCATCATCAAAAATTTAGAATTTTTTAAAGGCAAAATTTCCAGAGATAAGCAGAGCACTTTTTCTTTGTATTAATTTTTTTTTTATGAAGACAGCAAAGTGCAACATTTTTTTTTTTTTTTTTTTTTTTTAAACGCTATATTAGTCTAACAGTTAGTAGCAAGATATCTTTGATAAAAAAACTATCCCATTATTGGTGAACTGCAATTGTGGCAGCTTAGGTAACTTTGAAAATAATTTATGTAGACAAGCATTTGATCAAAGCATTGCACCCAACTACTATATAAGAACCAAAGTCCTTAGGCATGATCAAAAACCAAAATTTCGATTACATTGACTGCTTGGTTCAGTTCAGTTGAGAATTTTACAAAAAATGAAACACCTTTTTCTTATATTTAAAACGAGCTTCATTAAACCAAATACCTGGCGTTTTGATTGATAACCTTTTGCCATTTTTAGAATAAAACAATTATATCACCAGAGTTCTGCAGAGATCGAAACAAATGATAATCTAAGGTGAAATGATAATTAAAACTGACCAGCTAAGCTTTCTAAGTTTCTGCTGAGCCAACAAAAATGTGCGTAATTTGCCATTACATTATGATCGAAAACAATAACTTTTTTATTGATCAATTCTGGCCGTTTTTATTTAATTCTTTGCTTAAATCTCGTTAATTTTTGATAGAAGGCGTCAAAGTTATTCGATTGACCAGATTTTAGAAGCTTATAACAAACAATAACCTTTCTATTCCACCAGACACACAGCATTACCTCTTTTGGTGTCAATTCTGGTTTTTCCACTGTCTGCGAAGCTTTACCTTGCTTCGTCCATTATCTATTCAGCACATTATTGTCTTACGTGTTCAGCTTATCATTTCCTGTAATCATTCGCTTCAGAAATGGTTTGATATCGTTACGTTTTAGCAGTATATCGCAAATTGGTATTCGGTGCTTTATATTTTTGACTGTTATTTTTATGTGGCACCCAAACATCGAACTTCTTTGTGTGTCCAGTTTTCTTAAAACGATTGATAACTATTTGGTGATGAATGTGTAGTTCCCTAAAAACGTCCATGCTGCTTATGTGCAGGTCTCTTGTTCTTGTAGCATTGTCTCTGTAAACTTGACAAATTTTTTCAGCAGCCTGCGACACATTGTTACGATTTTAATAATATAAAAGCTGAATATGACAACAATATTCCGAATTTTTATTCATTTTTAAACGTAGATAACTTTTCACAGAATAGTACGATTTTAATAATGTCTAAAAATGTTACCTTTCAAACAAGCTATGGTGTTACAATTAATTTTACCAGAGATGTTAGACGTCAGAACCATCTAACGACAATTTTTAACCGAACTTTTTTTTCTTTTTTTTTATTGAATTCTCACCATAATGTAAGCAAACAATTTCTATTCAAATCCTAAAAAGTATAATCAAACTACTACTGTTATAATATAGTTCGCGGAATTAATTTGATATTGTTCTTACTCTTCTTCATATGAGATCTGCGGTGTCTCTTCTTCTAAATCAGATGTGACCAGCACCATTCACGATTGTACGGTCTCTAAATTCTTCAAATACATCGCAGCATTTCTCAAGATCTCCTCTTTAACCATTGACACGCTCAAGTTTTTATGGATGATCGAATATATTATAAACCATGGTTATTTGTTATCAGTCGCAATATTTTATTTAATCGCCTTTGTATTCGTTGAATGTTAGAAGCTAAGGCAGTGCCACATGACTGTACTCCATAGCACCAAGCTGCCCATGTTAGTCTCAGAACTCTGGCTTGTTCAGCGTTAATCACAAGAACGAGGCGGCCAATTGACATCGCCAAATCGAAAAATTACGCTACCGGGAAATTTCTCATACAATAACTAAATTGTTTGGCTGGCTGTGTGGCTTGTGACGCCGTCCTGGTGACACCAAAACTCACTGATGCCATTATTAGCTAATTGTGGCCACAAAAAATTGGTTTTCATGGCTTGGTAGCGCAGAGAATTCACGCATTCACTCATTTTCGAAAAAATACGGTCCATTGATGCCGCCTAACCACAAATCGCACTATACGGTCACTTTATTTGGACGTAATTATTTTTCTAGAACTGTTTGTGGATTTTGTGATCCCCATATGCAACAATTTTGTTTGTTTACATAACCGCCTAACTGAAAATGGACCTCATCACTTAAGATGATATTGTTGAAAAATGAGTTATTTTCGTTCAGCGGTTATGTTTGCATTACTATGGCAAATACGATCGTATTGTTTTGATCTATTGTCATCAATAGTAACATGAACCTCGAATTTAGCGATTAAATTACGCACCGCGGTCTCAGAAGGAGCCTGATTATGAGGAAAAGCTGCTCGAATTTTACGAAGCTCAATTCTTGATATTTCATCATTTGACATATAATTTACTTCCTAACCCCAAATTGGCCCACACTGTATATTAATAAGCATTTGTTACTATACTATCCCATTGTGCAGTATCTATTATAACAATGCGACAATAGATAATGAAACTTGTATATCAGAGTGCATTAAATAAATTTTATTTAATTGATTTAACAAAATAGCGCTAAAATATAGTAAAAGCGCTAAATTGTAACACAAAAATGAAAAACGCTTAAATAAATATCTTTTAACCGCAATCCTAAAAATATACTTAAAATTTGGTGAATAAAAAATATTTTACTGAATAAATTAAGCCCGCTAATGATGCCGAAAATGCACAAATCGCGCTTTGAATACCAAATACGATAATTAAGCAACAAAAAACTAAAAGAAAAAATACAATTATTTTAAAAGTTATTAATACTTGTGGTGTTATGGTTATTTTGCTTATGAAGTGTAATAAAAAAAAAATTAAATTGCCAAAAAAAAAACTTGTTTCAAGTATTAAAATCTAAATACCGCCAAATTAAAGATAATGATGACGAGGTTTTTGATAATGATGCGGTTAATTTCGTTTGCTGACAGGTTATTCCCATAGAAATTGAGGAAGAATCTTTGAAATATACCAGATTGTTTTAACTAAACTGAATTCAAAATATTTATTCTCGTTCGTTTTAAGGCATAAAAGTATAAAAGCAATTTGACAAAGAAAGATCGGTATTAGTTTTGAAATTAGAACAAGACTAGAATCATAATGAAGGTAAGAAACGGATCTGAGTGTACCAAACTCAAAAAAAACTTAAAGTAAATGGATTTTAAAATGACGTATTTGTCTTGGATTTTTGTTTAGATTTTTGTTGCTCTCCTAGCAGTAGCCAGTATGATGGCCACAGCTAATGCCGGTTTCTTGGGACTTCTTAAAGGAGGCGGTTATGGTGGCGGCTACGGTGGCGGTTATGGTGGCGGTTACGGTGGCGGTTATGGCGGTGGCCACCTTGGTGGCGGTTATGGCGGTGGCCACGTCGGTGGCGGTTATGGCGGTGGCCACATCGGTGGCGGCTACGGTGGTGGTTATGGTGGCGGCTACGGTGGTGGCTATGGAGGCGGCCACTATGGCGGCGGTGGCTACGGTCATGGCGGTGGTGGTCGTGTAGAGGTCTACAAAATTATTTCTACACACGGCGGCGGTGGCGGCTATGGTGGTGGCTATGGAGGAGGCTACGGTGGCGGCTATAGCGGCGGCTATGGTGGTAGCTATGGAGGAGGTTATGGCGGCGGCTACGGTGGCGGCCATGGCGGCTGGGGTGGCTGGGGTAAAAAGAAATAGATTAAAAGTTAAAAACCAAAACCAATAAAATACAATTTGAACTCCAATTAAACAAAATATTGCCTTTCTCTTTCTTCATGAAATAACTAGTTTTTTATCATTTTGTTCTTCAATAATAACAAAACACAAAACACCTTCTAAAACAGGAATCCATTACTTAAGAATAAAATATTTTTTTTTTTCTTTACACTACTATACACTACGAAGCTAGACAGCTTAACTATTCAAGGTCAAGATTAAGATACCATATGGAAAAAAAAAGAAAAGTGTTTAAATTTAAAATTGTCGGCTTCATACATTGAAATTAAATTAATAATTATTTAATATTGAATGGCAATCTCCAGAAACACTTTAACATTTGTTTACAAATATTATTTATTAAAAAAAAACTCATATTAATTTATTATCGTTTTAAATATATTCCATCAACAAAGTATTTTAGTCTTTCAATTGATTTGCATAAATTTTAACATCTTTGTTTACATTTTAAAAAAATGATTATTAAAAACATAATCAAAATAGTGTTGTTTGTTGAATTTTAACAAAAGAAAATGGAAAATTAAAATTCTTTTATTCTATATTATGATATTTGTTGTTGTTGTTGTTTTTATAAAAAAACTGTATTAAAAACTTGAAATCAAAATAATGATGTGCAACCGCTGTGATTATATTAATTTGGTACGATAAACAAATTAATTTCAATATACATTTAAACAAGCGCTGAAATGTTATTTCGAATCAGTTCCTTTTTAAATATGCGTTAAATAAATTCGAAAAATGTTAATGAAAATACTACACCGATTAAAAAATAATTGTAAACTAATAATAACTTAAAAACAAATAAATATGTACGCTTTTTAATATCATGTTCAGATGTACCTTTTAATTGAGACAATTAATTTTTAAGTTGTGCTATCGTATTTAGTGTTCACACATAGCGCAATTAACGTGACCAAATTAGCATTTGACAGCTGCATATATTAAAATACATTTTGTTCGTAAAAGCTTAAATTTCTTAATGTGGAATATATAATTTGGAATTACTATAGCTTTAGCGTTAAAAAGATTGAAAAGTTTGAAGAAAACACTTTAATTATTTTGCGAAAATTTTGTTTACTTTTTTCATTTTCATAACATTACATTAATAAACGTAGTTAAAACGTACAACAAAAGTGATGATTCAAACGTGGACGAACTTTTAATCCAAATAATATTCAGCGGTGAAGCTCATTGTTTACTAGGTGGCTATGACAACAATCAATATTGAAGCATTTTGGGCTCGGAAAATCTAGAACCTGCCCGACATCATATTCCATTATTAATTCCCATATATTTATTTTATGTATATTGGTATGAATAAATCGAATTTGTCGAAATAAGTTAAGAAAAAAAATGTTTTTAAGCCAATTTACTTCCTAACCTCAAATTTGCCCACCCTTTACAAAAGTAATGACTCAAGCGTGACCACTGATTTCTGCTTTTTTATATAATATTTTCTTCGGCGATAAAGCTCATTTCTCAATCGCTGATTACGTCAACAAGCAAATTTGTTGCATATGGGCTCGGAGAATCCAAAACAGTTTGTGAAAAAATCATTGCATGCGGAAAAAGTGGCTGCTTCGCATAACGGTCTGGAGGTGTCATTGGGCCATATTTTTTCGAAAACTAGGCTGGAAAAACCGTCACGACTATAATCGTATGGTAAACGACTTTTTTGACGTGCAATTGAAGAACTAGACGATATGTGGTTCCAACAAGGCATTGCCACGAGCCACTTAGCACGGCCGAATTTGATTTTATTGCATGAGGAATTTTCTAGTTGTGTTATATCTCGATTTTGAGGCATAAATTGGCCATAAATATCATGCGATTCGACGCCGTTATACTTCTTTATGTGGCTAAGTCAACAACCATGATGTCCACGCCGATAAACTCCTAACATTTGAGCATTTGATGTCGAACATTCGTCAAGTTATCGCCATGTTATCGCCAAGATACCGCCCGAAAAGTGACCGAGAATTACTTAAAAAGAATTGTCTACTGCAACCATTTAAGAGGCGGTCATTTAAATAAAATTTTATTTCGTACATAAAGGCAAGGTCCAAGCATTACAATGGTATGAAAGCTTTATTGAGATCAAAAATTTTTGAGTGTTTTAGTTAACTTTACTTATGAAACCTAACAATCCCTGGATATCCCAGTATATTATACTTTGTGTCTTCTTAATTTCAATGTAATTTTTACTTATAATCGTAATAAATCTTGAAAAAAATTCCACTCACAAAAGCGGCAAAATATTACTCTTTACTGCATTACAGCAATGGATGGATTTTATTCAAATTAAGATCCATCTTAAGCGAATTAAAGCCATATATTTAGGACGGTAAGAAAATAGATCTCGAAAAAATCCTACAGTCCTTGGAGTAATACGAGTGACCGTAAGTACAAACGGAGAAAATCTGGAAGTTAAATACTTCTATGAACGAATAGGAAAACACTTAGGATTGTCATAAGCTCTATAACAAAACATTGTCCCTTACGAATATCTTGTGTGACAGTAGTAGAACAGACAGAAAACTGCATGTATAAAGAGGAGAATAAACTGGAGTCAGTCAAGATATTGACTGCCACTGCCCGAGACTGCAGAACCTGCAATGTGGAAGGTAAGGTTGTCGATTAAACGTAATACTTGATGAATTAGACTCTGATTTGGGTGAAATAAATGGGTTTATCAGGGGCAGCATAAAATGAAATATTTTACAATGTACCAAATGTTGTCCTCAAATGAAGATGGAATTTATTTTAAATTTCCTTCCTGAGGAAAATCAAGGATTGTGTTAAAAATTTTATAAACATAATTTTTTAAACACTATTATTAATCATCGCCCTGAACTATGTATAGGATTAGAAATTTAATAATATTGGGTGAACGGTTAAGTTCGGCTAAAAACTTCACCAAAAATGAAACACCTTCTTCGTATATTTGAAACCAGCTTTATTAAGCCAACTATGTGCTGTTGTGATCGATAACATTTAGCCGTTTTAGATATCGAAACAAATTATAGTCAGAAGGTGCCAGGTCCGGACTATGTGTAGAATGCATCAAAACTTTTCAGCCAAGCTCTTACAGTTTATGTCAGTTCATTACAGATGTATGTATGTGGTCTGACGTTGTCATGGTGGAACACAACACCTTGCCTGTCCGTTTTAATTGAATTGCTTGCTTCAATATCGTGAATTGTGGACTGTAGGGATTAAAGTTATCTATTTGACCAGGTTGTAGAAACTCAAACTGAACAATTCCTTTGCAATCCCAGCAGACACACAACATTGCCATTCTCTGTATCAATCCTGGCCTGCCACCTTCTCCGAAATTTCATTGCTGTGTGATTTAATTTTCTTCGCCCGTTATCATTCTTTGATTACGTTCTGTTTTAGCAGTTAATCGCAAATAAAAATTCGGTTTATTAAATTTATCACTGCTTATTCATTTAACGCCTAAACATCGAACTTCATGGTGTATTCAGCTTCCTTTAAATGGGTTGATAATTGTTTGGCGATGAATGCCTAATTTCCTAGCAATGTCCACACTGCTTATGTCGCGGTATTTCTCATTTTTTCTATAATTTCATCGACTTTTTAGTGACTATCAGATCGAAAACGAGCAAACCATTTCGTTGGTGGTTTTTAAGTTACAGCATCGCCTCTGTAAACTTCATAAATTTTTTTAGCAGCCTGCGATACAGTCTTACTTTTTCTATAATAGAAAAGCAAAATATGGCGATAATATTTCGAATTTTCACTAATTTTTAAACGTACTCGTATACCTTTTCACAAAATAAACCGATTTTAGTAACGTCTTCCAACAAAGTGAAACTTTAAATGCCGCCTTCCTTTCGAACAAGCTACACTGTTGCCTAATGCAATCAATATTAAAATAAATCTGTCTACAGACAATTTGTAACTTATTTTAACCGAGTACCACTAACATGTTATTATGGTCATTAAGATTAATTTTATTTATGCGTTTGTCTTGAATTAATGACTAAACTCAAAAGGTCTGGTTTAACAGAATATCTTCAAATTTTATCTTTACTACCAAAAAGTGGCCTAAAATAAAATTTATTTAAAATTAGTGTTACATAGTGTCAGTCATTTATTCATTAACTATAAATGTATGTCTGTTTTGTTATTTAAAATCTCAACAAATACGTTAAAATTTTATTTACTTTTTTCTTCTTCTTGTGTTTTTAAATTTGACTTGTCTTTTCAGATTGAAGGTCATAAAAGGTGAGAGGCGATAAAAAAATAAACAGAAAATATATAACTATTCCAACGGATAGTATAGATTATATAATTTCAAAGAAAAATCGAATAAAGCGAAAAGGTTTAAGTAAAAATTTAGAACTGTTTTATATGTGCAACACTGGGGTTAAGATGTGATTAGTTGTAGATGGATGTTGCATCAATTGTATATTACTTAGCAGGAGAATTCTCCAATTTACCAAAGTATGAGTATATTTTAAATAAATTGGTTAATATTGAAAAGTTTTTAATTTGTTTTTTTTTTTTTTTTTTTTTTTTTTTTGTTTAAATAAATAATGCTGCACACATTGAAAGGAAATTAATAATTTCTATTTTAATTTCAATCGCTAACCGAAATTAATTAAATTATTAAGTCTCTAGTATAACCAGTAAGAAGAACTATTTGTAGAATAAAAAAAACTGGAAAGTTTACTAATATGAATATAAATAAGAGAATGTGCGATTTATTATAAATTCTTATCTAAAAAGCTATTTAAAAAGTTGAATTATTCGTATATTTATAAAAATAAACAAATTTCTTAAAAAAATATATGAGGTGTTCTTTTAGAGATTTATAACTTTAAGTTGACTACACCGATTTATTTGACAACCGACTTAGTAACTGATTGTTCTTCTTTGTTTACATTGGTTTGACATTTCATTACTGATAGACTTAAACCAGAGCAACGGTTGCAAATTTTTAAAATTTTTTTATCAAAATAATGTTTCTGCTCATCAAACTTCAAAATTATGTTCTTCTTCGATGAAGCCCATTTTTGGGTTGAACGGGTACGTAAATAAGCAGAATTGTCGCACTTGGAGTGAGAATAATCAACAAGCTTTTGTCGGAACACCACAACAGAAAATTACTGTTTGGTGCGCTTTATGAGCTGGCAGAGTCATTGGTTCATAAAAACGATGATGGTCACAATGTAACTATCGATGATGAACGATACAGGGACAAGAGTAGATATTTTTTCTTTCCTCAAATAGCCGGCATTAATTTGCTGACTGATATTTGGTTCCAACAGGACGGAGCCACATGCCACATAGCGCGCGAATTTTATAATACTTTACTTTAACCGAACTTTTTAAAAATAAAATACAAGATTTAGAGGAGAACTAACCGTTCTTGGCCTTGGATAACCACCAACTGTTTTATTTAGTTTCTATATTGTTATAATGAGACTTATGCTAGTATATAATTATGCTAATTCAACATTTTACAGTATTGCTTAATTCAACATTTTACAATATTGCTTATTAATTGATTAATTTTAATTCAATTTAATTCAATTCAATTTTAATTTCAATTCCAAGAATTGCGACCGAAAAATAATTTTGATTTTTAATTTTATTCTAATAGACCGGAAATGAATTTATGTTACAGTTTTATTTATTTATAATACTATTTATAAAGTCGTCAATTACGTCTGTATTTTTATATGTAACTTCTCCCCCCTTTAGATTAGAATTCTCCTGAATTCTATTGTTTAATTTTATTTTAATATGTTTATGTTTGGTTATGATTATTATAAAAAAGGTAAGTATTACAATTATGATTAAAATGTTACAGCTATATGTGATTCTTTTGTGGAAATTTAATTCTTTGATATTTCTTACATTTACTTGATGTTCTTCTTTAATTTGTTCAAATGTTATCTTATTAGTAAAATTCCATAAACTATCAATATTATTAAATATTTGTTTTTCTTCTATAGTTTCTACAATGTTTGAGAAGAGATAATCCTTTATTTTTACTGAGCAATTATTATAATTAATTAAATAGTTTCCATTTAAGATAATTTTTTCAGAATTACAAGTTTGATTTATACTTATATTAGTTGCACTTTTAACTATAATTGTGTCTATATCTAATTCAAATATTGCAAATTCGTTATGTTTTATTAGTTGACAATTATTTTTGATTATACAATGTGTGCTTATTTTTAAGTCTTTTAGATATTTGTGTTCTTCAAATTTATAAATTTTGTTATCAAATTCAAAAATCTTTTCAATACTATAATCTATTTCATTACTTTCATTATTTGGTATGGGTACAATTGATCTTAATTTTACTATTTCAAAGGTTTTAGGTATTTTTATGCCAAAAACTAAATGAGAATCGCTTAAAAACGTTGTTCCAATTTGTATATATTTTAATTTATCATAGTCTATTTTGTATTTCTCAATTTCATTAAAAGTTAAAATACTAGGATGTATCATACCATATTTTGCGGAAATAACATTATCCTGCAAATGTTCTATCTTATTTTTTATAAGTTGTATATTTGATAATTGTTCTAAATATATGTGTTTATCATTTTCTATATCTAGAATTTTATCTATAGAATTTATTTTTGTCTCTATTATTTTTCTATCATTTTTGATAATCATTTTTAAATGGTTTATAGTTTCATTAAAATAGTTATTAATTACAATTTGTTGATCATTATTGTTAATTATTTCATTAATATTAAATAGATGTTTTTGAATGTTCTGTCTGTCTTCGTCATCCATAGTGCCGAATAACCATTTCGACATACTGCCTATGCCGTTAATTAGTCCTCTACGTTGTCTGATTCGTTTTGGTTTTAAAGTAATCAATTTATTCCTGGCTTCTAATAATTCGAGTTGAAGTATTTCTTTATTTTTTGTCTTTATTAAAATAACGTTTTCTGTCATTTGGTCCAGAATGTGTTCTATTTCTTGTAGGTTTATTATATGTAATATTATGTCTGATTCTTTGACAATCTCCTGATTTTTTATAAAAATGTCTATAAATCCTGATTGTTCCGTAAGTCGTTTAGTTGTTATCGTTCCCTTACTCATTGGTGTCAGCATGATTATCATCAGTATTATCTTCATCCATATCTGAAAATTTTAAAGGTCTTTTAATATTACACAAGTGTATTTTTTCTAATTTAGCTTTTTTATATTTTGGTTGTTCCTTATGTCTAAGTGCCTTGTAGTTTTTTATAAATCCTTCTTTTCTTGCTTCTCTATAGTCTTCTCTAGATTTATTTAGTTTTTCTATTACTTTTCTTTTATTTTCTTCTAAATTCTGTTTAACCGTGCTGTTTTCTATTTTTCCTAAATGTACATCCTTAGGTGTGCATTTAATGCTGGAATGGTAACGTTCATTATAATTTCTTATTGCCTTCTGAATCAATTGTTTTATTGGAACATTTTTTTCTATTTTATATAATATCCTGAATTTTTCTGCTATTGTATTGTGAAAACGTTCTATGTCTGCATTACCCGTGTGACTGTTGGGTTTAGTTAAATGCAATTCAATATTTTCCTTTTGTAAAAATTCTTTTATTCGGACTGCTTTGAATTCATTGTCCGCTACTATTTTTTTGGGTTTTCCTATTTTTGAAAAGTGGTCTTCTAATTGCTCAATAATAGTTAAATGGTTTCTATCGTTTAATGGGTAAGCCGCTCCGAATTTAGAAAAACTATCTATTACTGTTAAAAAAATATTTCTTTTTATTACATATGTGTCTAGGTGAACAATCTCATTTTGTTCCGATGGTGTTTCTGTGAATAAAAATTTAGGTTTGATTGGGTTTCTGTCATATTTTACCTCTTGACAGATCTCACATTGGTTAATTATCAATTGAATTAATTCCATAAGTTTTGGATAGTAAATTTTGTTTCTAAGTTGGTTATAAGTTTCGATTATACCTGAATGCATGCTTTCCTTAACATGGTACAATGATATTTGCTTAACTGCTTCCACTTCTGTATCTATATCCTGTGCTCTTTTAGTACATTTAATAAACTTTATTTGACTGTCATTTGAATACATCTCTATTAGCTTTTCCTGTACTATATTATACTTTCTTTCTTGTAGTTCTGAATAAATTCCAATTTGGCCTTTTGATATGTATCTCCTAAAGATTTCTCCCATGTGCTCAAAATCGTTTTCAGCAATAAAAATAATTCGTTTACCATTTATCTCTTTGAACTCTTCTACCTTATTATTTGTTAAAATTATTTGAGTTTTATATTTATTAACTATTTCGTCTTTAATGAAAAAATAATCTCCTAATTCTTCATCAGCTGAATGTACAGTTGCCATGGTTACATCGTCTTCTATGTGATTAATAGGGAAAGAAATTTCGCTATTACTGTTTTCACCCCCCTCGTTTTCTAAAATAGTGTCCTCACTTTTCTCAATTCTGCTTAGAAAGTCTGCTACTTTATTTTCCTTTCCTTTTAAGTATTCGATCTCAAATTGATATTCACCTAATTTTAACAACCATCTCTGGTGTCTGGGAGACATATCTTTCCCCCTGTACTTGGAATGTAAATATTTAATTGGTTGGTGATCAGTAAGAATTTTAAATTTTCTACCGTAAAGATAAGGTCTGAAATAATTGACACTCCACATTATGGCCAGAAACTCTTTATCTGTTGCAGAATAGTTTCTTTCATGGTTATTCAGAGTTCTTGAGGCGTAACATACTGGATGTCCTTCTTGTGACAACACAGCACCGATCGCATAATTGGATGCGTCTGTTGTTAATGTAAACTGTTTTTCAAAGTTAGGGAAGCGTAATATTGGATGTATACTAATTAGGTTTTTTAATTTTTCAAAGGCTTCAATATAAGTAGGATCTTTGATATTTATTCTCACCCCTTTTTTTAAATACTTAGTAATTGGTTGTGCTACTTTGGCATAATCTTTTATAAACTTTCGGTAATATCCTGTAATTCCTAAAAAACTTTTGATCTGCCTTTCTGTTCTAGGTAATTCTAATTTTTCTATTACCTTAATTTTATTTGGATTAGGTTTCATTCCATGTTTCGTTAAAACATGTCCCAAAAATTCTGTCTCTCTCTTTAAGAAATTACATTTATCTATTTGAATTTTTAAATTTTTCTTTTCCAGCACATCAAAGATCTCACGTATTGCATTTAAGTGTTCTTGTAGCGAGGTGCTAAATATTAGAATATCATCTAAATACACGACACAAGTTTTGTTAATATAATCTCTTAAGATTTCGTTCATTAGCCGTTGGAATGTGGCTGGCGCATTTTTTAAGCCAAATGGCATTCTTATAAATTCATATAACCCATGTGGTGTTACAAACGCAGTTTTTTCTCTGTCTTCTTTTTTCACTAAAATCTGATGATAACCTTTTGCTAAATCTAACGTGGTAAAATATTGAGCTCTACCTAACTTATCTAATATTGACTCAATATTTGGTAATGGAAACTTATCGTCTATAGTAACCTCATTTAACTTCCTATAATCTATTACTATGCGGTACTTTTTTTCACCAGAATTGTCCATTTTCTTAGGTACAACTATAAGTGGACTTGAATACTTGGAGTGGCTTTTCTGAATAATACCTTGTTCTTCCATTTCTTTAATTTGTTTTCTAACTTCCATTTCATGTTGTGGTGGATATCTGTACATTTTTGAATTAATTTGTTGTTGTGTTGTTGTCTTTATTTCGTGCTGAATTTCAGTTGTATTTGTTAATAAATCACCTTCTTTAAAAAATAATTTCTTATATTGTTTTAACAACTTTATAATTTCCCTATGCTCTTCCTCGTTTAAATGACCTAATGCAAGTCTTTCAAAGTTTGAATCACTAATTTCAAGTGTGCATATGTGACTAAAATCGTAAGGCTTGTTCAAAAATTTGCATGTTTTTCTGTTAAGTGTTATTTCTCCTTTTTCTATATTTATTTGAGCATTCAGCGAATTTAATGTATCAAAACCTATAATAAAATCATAAAGTCTTCCTCTTAATGGTGTGACTTTCCAACGTACTCTTGCATTGTCTGGTAAGTTAAATTCGTCTGGTCCTTTTGTATGTACTTCATACTTTATTGTATCTTTATTTGTTATTGTGCTAAATGTTATTGGTCTGTTTAATTTAATTTTCATAAAGTCATCTATTTCACTGTTAATTAAACTTAAACTAGCTCCTGTATCTATTAATGCTACGTATCTTTTATTTTCAATATTCAATTCTATCTTGGGCAAACATTCTGAGGCTGCCTCATAAAAAACATGTTATTGCTTTCTTCTTCATAATTTCCTATTGGTCCCTCTGGGCTTTGCCTATCAACAATTAAGCGATCTTGGCCAACTGTGTGATTAGGGTGTCCTGCCACTCGAGAGTTACCATAATTAATCTCTAATCCTTCCCGGCTTTGCCTATCGAGGTTTAAGCGATCTTGGCCAAACCTACGACTAGGGTGTCCTGCTACTTGAGGATTACAATAATTAACTTCTAATCCTTCCCGGCTTTGCCTATCGAGGTTTAAGCGATCTTGGCCAAACCTACGACTAGGGTGTCCTGCTACTTGAGGATTACAAAAATTCACTTCTATATTATCTATTTCCATAGGTTCTATTCGGTTTTGTCTATGCGGATTCCAACGAACTTGGTTAGAATAAGGCTTGGGATATCCTGCATGTTGGAATTGTCCTACGGTATTATTATTTCCTAATTCATTTTGGATTTTGTATCGTGCCGAATTATAAGAAACGTTATTATTTCTATTATTATTATTTATATTATTATTAGTATATCTATTATTGTTATTATTTATATTATTATTGTGTTTATAGTTGGCGTTGAACTGCTCTCTGTTCTGATAATTTTGGTTTCTATTAAAATTAATATTAATATTCTTATACTTGTTCGCTTGTGAACGATTGAAAGTTCCTCGAAACTTTCTAAATTCTGGCCTAATGCAACTGTCCTCGTACCTTCTTTTCATCATTATATCTATTATGGTCCCTAAATCCCGTTCATCGTATATCTTATCTAATAATATTCCCTGCGTCATTTCCTTTGCTATGTTCGTTAATAAACTGTCCACATTAGTCAAGTCTATGCAATGATCGTCCCGAAAATAAATACTTAATTCATCACTTTTATACTTAATATTCTGTAATTCTACAGCTAGCTCACTTACGTTATTTACTCTTAGTTCATTTATCCTTCTGTAGATTTGGTGTGGCTCCACGTCTGGTCTATACCTTAACTTTAGTGTTTTCTTTATAATAGTCCAATTATCAGGTTGCTGTACATTGATCACGACGTTCTTTGCTTCTCCTTGGATATTGCGGTAGTAGATAGCCTTTATAGCTTCCTTCTTTAGGATTTCCTCTCCTATCGTTGATAGCAAGTACTCCACACTGCTCAAGAATGAATTTATGGTGATATCTCCAACACCCGTAAATACTGGTAAATACGATACATTTTTTAAAATTCGGTCCAACTGGTTATATTGCTGATGTTGTTGTGGCTGTTGTTGTTGTTGTTGTTGTAGTTCTAGGTATGCACTACGCAGCTGTTCTAGTTGCTGCTCCCGCCTTGCTAATTGTTCTAGCACTGACGTGTCTATTGCTTGAGTTGGTTCCATCCTTCTTTGGTCGAACACGGCGTTCCTTTTTATCTTGTAAGTATTTAAAATTTTGCTGGTTAAAGTTTCTTGCTCTTATTAGTGGTGTCCGATTGGCTTAAGTGTTCACTGCACTATTTGTTTCATCTAGTGGTGTCGACTTGCCTTAAATGTTCACTGCACTGATTATTTTAGTGGTGTTTAATAAAAATTTTTTTTTTTTATTATTCACTGCACTTTTTATTTTAGTGGTGTCTAATTTTTATTTTAATTATTCACTGCACTTTTTATTATTAATAATTTATAATCCTGGAGGGTCCCGTGGGATTCGCAGAATTTACTTTAGTTATTTATTTTTTATTTTTTTTTTTTTTTTTTAGGTACGTTTCACTAGATCCCGTTCACTGACATTGGGATCCTACCGACTGCGCCAATTTTATAATACTTTACTTTAACCGAACTTTTTAAAAATAAAATACAAGATTTAGAGGAGAACTAACCGTTCTTGGCCTTGGATAACCACCAACTGTTTTATTTAGTTTCTATATTGTTATAATGAGACTTATGCTAGTATATAATTATGCTAATTCAACATTTTACAGTATTGCTTAATTCAACATTTTACAATATTGCTTATTAATTGATTAATTTTAATTCAATTTAATTCAATTCAATTTTAATTTCAATTCCAAGAATTGCGACCGAAAAATAATTTTGATTTTTAATTTTATTCTAATAGACCGGAAATGAATTTATGTTACAGTTTTATTTATTTATAATACTATTTATAAAGTCGTCAATTACGTCTGTATTTTTATATGTAACTCGCGCTGCAAACGATGTACTCACAGAAATTTTTGATGAAAGACTAATTTCGCGTAATGGTTTAATCAATTGGCCACTGTGATCGCGGATTAAATTGGATTAAATTCCTTTTGTTTTTGATTGCACCTTGTATAACACAGTCGTGGCGGCCACATGGCCAAAATGATACTTAAACATTAATTTCACAAAACCTTATATCCAACAAAGCAGTTACACAAGTATAAATCAGTTACACAAGTATAAATCACAATAGAAAAACACCAAAAAATATTTGTACAGGTTTTTTGTTATTGTTTTTAAAATGACACTTTATGGGTGTATAAAGCAATTTGCTTCAACAGCTATTACTCAATTTAAAGGCATTTTAACCAAAAAAATTTTAACTGCTATTATAGCGAAGTTCATATGTAATTGTGTTTAAACGTAGAAATATCACTGGCTTTAGCATCACCGCTTTTCTTTTACAGAAAAGTTAAAAATTAATTGCAGACTGCTGAACAAATTTGTGAAGTTTAAGTTGGTCAAATAAATCACTTTCGATCTTGTTATTTAATGTTAGAAACAGCCGATGAAATCATGGAAAAATTTAGAAAAATCAGCACATAAGTAGTGCGTACGTTGCTAGGTTAGAACATGAATTAACAGTGAAAAATTAATTTGATCAAATTGCCGTTTACGAATCACTGCGAAAACGAAACGAAATCGCACCTTTCCTGAAGCAAATGATTAGGGACGATGAAAAGTGGATCACGTACGATAAGGTGCGAAAGAGATCATGGTAACAAAATCAGGATTGACACCAGGAGAGGTAATACTGTGTATGGTGGCACTGAAAGGAAATTGTTCATTATAAGCCTTTAAAAGTTAGTCAAACGATCGATTCGAAATTAGCAAGATTCAAACAATTTTATATAAACGGAACGATTTGATCAACTGAAAAGTGTTGTGTTCCATCATGACAACGTCAGACAACATACATATTTAATTAACCGGCAGAAACTGGAGAGCTGATTGCTCTGATTTTAGGCGAAAATTTTTTTCGCAGCTAAGTTGTGAATTACTCCGAAACTGTAGAAATTACACAAAAAAAGGAAATTTTCTAAGCGTTTGGTAGTATTTGCATTAAAATCAGCCAACTCGTTTTCAAGTTATGATGAAGTATATTGACACAACTACCATATTTTGAGTGAAAAATTTGCCACGCCCATAAAAAAAATTTGAGCCCGATGGAAAATAACTAAAAACAGATTTGAATTCGGCGCATCAAAATCATTATATTTCATGTAGTTTTATGTAAAGGCTTTTTTTGCTGTAGACTAGTGTAATTATATACATAGATAAAGTTGGAGATAAAACAGAGCCTTGTGATACTCCGGCTAGTATTATACACTCTTTAGAAAAAACATTACCAATGCTTGCTACAAAAGTTCGATTAGTCAGAAAGCTTTTATTTAACTTTTATAAATAAATAGGCTAACCAACGTTAGAAAAAAGTTTGGTTTACTTTTCAAGCTTATAAATTATGCCATTGTGCAAAACAGAATCAAACGCATTTTTGACATCTAAAAATACAACTCCAGTGATCCACTTTTTGCATTTATTGTTCTGTATGAAATTAAGATTTTTTTAACTTGTATTGCTGCTGCGCATACTTATAGGACGATAGCTTTCTGGGTGACTGGCATCTTCCTGATTTTAAGACTGGAATAATTTTCGCAGTTTTTTAAAGTTTTGTTATGCACCAATTAAATATTTTTACAATTATGATAATAAAACTATCAGACATATTTTTTTAATATTATGGCATTTGTAGCATCTAATTCAGGAGCTTATCCATTTTTTAACGATTTGATATAAAATTTTACTTCATATTTAGATATTTTAGCCCGTTGAACTATATGGTGAACTATTTGCCAGTCTACTCACTGTATATGCTTCATTACACGACGATCAACATAAGATATTAGGTTAATTGTGGTCGAATTCCTTTTCAAACTTGCTGTTATAAACTTGAAGGCCATCTATTGTCAAACTATCGAACTTTAATTGTTAACCTCTTATTACTTTATTTATCTTTAAACATTTTTTGTTCCCAGCTGGCAACTGTTGTTTCTATCATTTTCAATATAATAGTCAATAAACAATGTCAACTGCTTCAATGTACGACTAGCTACTGTTAATGAGTATTTACCCTGCGAAAAACTTCTCAAACTAATTCGTCTGAGGTTCGGAGCCGGCTTAAAATTGTAGTTTCCTTGTACCGTCTCTAATTATGTATGTATGTGTGCGAATTATTTATGTTAACAGGCATATCAGGTATCTACCATAGAAGGAACTTAAGTTATAATTTAATGTTGTACAATGTACATAGTAAATGTACATAGTAAACCATCCTTGTTCAGTGGTTTATTATTTTATAAGCCTCTATATTTATGCGATAGATATTCAAGTTCCAATTGCCATGAGTAGTGACCGTATGCAAATATAAGATAGGAACAGAAGATCTTAGCACCCGTAAGAGCAAAATATATGTCTATGATCAGACCTCGAAGGGCTTTTTTAAAATCAAGCTTTAGGCTACCAATTGCTTAGCAGACTCAATCATTCTTTCAGTGTCTCAAAAACAAGGTATTAAGGTCACCAAGGTACTATCCGAGCCACCGGCTGCTAGTTGCGTATACATATAAAATTTTCTTGATATCCTTATGAGTTAATATAACTTAATTTGCTTTTGATGTTCAGCGATTAGCTGGAAATTTAAAAAAGTAGCTTTTCGTAACAGCACTTTTTAGAACTGGGCTAATTGGTGCAGACTTTTTCACTTGTAAAATTTATTTAAATATAAATATTCAATATAATACAGTGTTATAGTATATACTACTTTGTTTTCTTTCAATTAAGGAATTTCGCCGGAATGCTAGAGTGATATTTGATTATATCTTTGCCGTAAATAATATTTCTAATCAAATGTACGGAAACAACATTATGTTCAATCTTTAATTAAATTTTGTTAAAATTTTTTTTAAAACTTAATAACAAAAATAACTTTTTTTTAATAATCTACACAACCTTCGCCAACTGACCATCTTAAAGCCAATGCTACATCGTTAAGAGGCATTTTAAAATATTTTTTCGCCTTTATATAACAAACTTTATTTGAAACAATACATATTTGATACTAAATGCATACAATTTTTTGTGACTCAAGTGTTTTTAAGCAGCTTACAATAAATAAAATATATAAAATGGCTCAAGGCACTTTAATCTGATCATAATTTGTTCAGATCATGCAAAAAAAGTACAAAATTATCAATGGAATATTTCAAAATTTATTTAAAAAAAAAAAAAAAAATAGTTCAAGTATTTAGTCGTTAAGGCATTTATTGAAACTACTTCAAGCACTTCAAAATCATTTTGAAGGTTAAAGAAAGAAAATGTTACATCGTAACGATTTATGTGATAAGCAAATATTACATAACAAAATATATAATTATTAGGGGAAATCATTCTTTGTTGCAAACAGGCCTTGCAAGTCTTGCAGACGTAGCAAAATATAACAGATATGTTACATGAAAGCTGCATTTATTACACTTATATACAGTTTGTGAAGAAAATCTTTTCACATGGTGAAAAAAGAATTGCGTTTTACTTTTATCATTAAAAAGAATAGATTTTTTGTTTTATTTTTTACATTTTTTTGTTAATTCAATTTCATCTAGATATTAGCTAGCAAATAGTAGCAAAACAGAAAACAACAATAAATTTTTAATCAAAAATAAGATAAAACACAAAAGAAATTTTAGAATTTCGTTGTAAAGAAAATGCTTTTAAATACTAGCATATTATTAACAAATGGGATGAAAATATTGAGTTGCAATATAACCAATATTTTGTATGAACAACATTGGCATCAATTACAGCTTATGTGCAATAATTTATTGCACACATTCAGTTGGAATTTTATTCCGTTCTTAAACAATTACTGCCACTATTCACCTTGGTTTATGAGACGCCTCTTTGCAGTACTTCTTTTAAGATAAGTTTATAAATTTTCATTTGGGTTTAAGTCTGGACTTAAAGCATAGGTACTCCAGTACTCTGCGACAGTTGTAAAGAAGCCAAGTTCTTAAGAAAAGAGCCTATTGTTTTGGGTTATTGTCCTTATTTCTATTAGTATAAAGCCTAATTTTTTAGCACTGTTAATTGCCACTTTAATATGTCCAGGTATTGATTCGCAGCAGTATTGTTCTCAATTAAACAATTTTCTACTACTCCCTTACTATATATGCACCCCCAAACCATTACCGAAAGTTCTTCATATTTTACAGTTTGAAATTGTGTTTCGACTTTTCAACGTTATTATAACGAAAAGCTTTTATACAAAATATAATTTATCCTGGAAGTCGTCAATCTTGGAAATAAGCCATACAGCATGACGTTCGCCTTTCATTGTGTGCATTAGTAAGCAGTGGTCTTTTAGCGCTACTCTATATAAAACAGTCGTTTTTTTTCAAGACTTGCCTTACCGCTTCGCAACATTCTTTTCTGGACTCACCAGAAAGTGTTCTTGTGGATACCAATGGTTTCTTGCCCACTCTTCTTCGTAGCACACGTTCTGTTTTCTTCTAATTAATATGTGGGAGATATGTATTAATGTTAACCCATTAACGTTTTTAGTACATCTTAAACTTATAGTTTGTTTTCTTATTGAAACATTTCAGATAATGCTTGTACCGTTTTCACGACCGGATGACTATAACAAACCAACTAATTTACATCCGACACTATTCTATTGTGAGGCATTTTGAAGTCTCGCATATTCAGCATTTATTTGATAATAAAAACAAAAACAATAGTTACTTGACTAATGAAACAAAATAATAAAAAAAAATATTTGGTTGGATTACAAAAACATAAATTGTAAAAACATTTTCTTGACAACAAAATTTTGAACTTTTTATCGTATATCATTATTCCAGATTTTCATGTTTGTGTTCTTTTGCTGTCATTTGTTAGTAAAAAATATTCAAAAAATAAATTAGAAAAACCGTTTGTTTTTATCACAGTTAAAAAGAAAACTTTTTTACTATGTGGAAACATTTTCTTGACAAACTGTACATTTGCTACACATAAAAGCATTAAAAGTTTGCTATACTTAAACGGCCATGTTTTCTATTTTGTTTATATACCCAAAATACTTAAACCTGTCTTTACACAGTAGACAAATTCCAAACGATACCATGTAAAAAATCATGTAAAGATAGGGTTAGGTGTAAAATAAATAAAATATTGAAAAAAAAATTTTTTTACAAAATTTTTTAAAAATATTTATTATTTATTTGTTTTAATATTTTTAATTTGCTAAAGGTTCCATAGAAAACTCACTCTTTGTTGCTGAAATTCAGAGCATATGTAGTAAATTGGAAATTTTCAATAAAGAGTGATTTCCGCTATTATAAGGCTATAGAAACATACACATACTTTTTAAATTTTTAATATGTAAGTAACAAATTTATATATTTTAAATTTAATCACTGGATAAAAATTTCAAATTTATTTCGTAATTAGTTTTGATTGCTTTCCTTTTGGTTCTCAGTTATAGTTATGACATTAAGGTTAATTTATGATCAAAAACTGATTTTATTTGAAAACGGTAGCAGTGCAACTTATAGTTTAAAAATAAAATTTTTTTTAATTTATGCTTAGGCTTTAAAATATTCCAAAATATAATTCAATTATAACATTTTGTAATATTTAAATAGGAAGATACATAATTATGTATAATGATTTGATTTTTATAAAGTTATTAAATCTAATCAACTAATGGCTTAAAAAAATCTTTTTTGTTAGAAATTCGGGGTCGCAAAAAATGATTAATTTTGTTTTTATCTTTTAATAAGTGTTGCCATAGTTTACAAGAAATAATTAGTCACAAATTTGTTTTGATGAAGAAAATATAAAACCAATTATTCAATTTTGAATTAAGTAACGAATCTGATAGACAAAACAAATGGTAAAAAAATCACACCCAGCAATGTCCTCTTAATTTAAGTATTTACGCTATTATTTGGAACATCTATATCGATTTATCTGAGGCCAAATGAGTAAATTTTCTTTTTTAAACCCTTAACTTTGCAACAAGTTTTACTAGAAAAGAAATTAATTAATTCATTATTAGAAATGTATGTATTTGTGTTTGTGTTTAATTGACAGCGAAATGACTAAAACGATTTTCTTTAAATTTTTACGGTATATCTCTGTATGTCTGTAAGGAAGTATAGGTTATATAAAATTCAAAATTTACAACTCGGTGGTGCCAAATCTACACAAAGTAAATATTTATTTGTGTACATCTTTAAAATTATAACAGTAAGAGTCTATAAATTTGGTCCAAATAGTAAATCATCAAAAAGTGGTTAAAATCGCATAAGCGGGCACAGTACCTCTCACATACAAAGTAAATATTGATTTTTGTGTGTCTTGAGAACGATTAAAGTGTAAGTTTTTAAATTTGGTTCAAATAGCTTCGTAGTAAATACAAGTCATCAGGGCGGAAGTGGGCGTGGCAGCACCCATACATAATAAACATTAAGTTTTCTTTGTCTTGGGTATGGTAATATTAGAAGATTCTAAACTTGGGTCAAACACCATGGATAATACACATCACGCAATTGGATAAGTGAGCGTGACACTTTCCATTCATACTAAATATGTAGATATTTCTCTATATGTGGAGAACTGTGACAATTAAAGCACGTTATCTATCTACATTAGCAAAAAAGCGGTAGAGATTGGATAAGCAGTTATTGCATAAAGCACACACGGTAAAAACTAACTTGACGAGTTGACAGTATAACAACTCAATCCTTATCTGTCCCTTAGACTGGACAAGGAAACTCTATGTTTTTAAGAAGTGGCTTGAGTCAAAACTGAGTAATAACACTGAATTGGTTGGTCTGGAGGCTACATACTCAGTAAGGGAATAGACCATTGTGTAGTTCGGTAGCGGGTGTACTTGGGCCTAGGATTAATTACTCGGAACTCATATGGAAACTGGCTAGTATTTTTTAAGCACACGCTATAGAAATATATGCATAATTTAACTTAGACAGGATGAACAAACGGCAGTACATAGCCATATCATCTGATCATAGCCATATCATCAGTCAGGCAACCATTCGAACACTTAGCTCCTATGAAATTAACTCAAGGCTAGAACGGGTTTGTCTAATAAATTGAACCGTTTAGGGAGTAATAATAAGGTGAACATATGGTGGGTGCGCAGATAAGCTAGCTAAGCTAGAAACACACAACTGGTGAAGACAGAACTCTTTAGTGAAGTTGGCTTGGGACATTTCAAATTTTCTAGGCAACTGTGACAAGGAAAAGATTTAAGGCGAGAAAACTTTATACCATAAGCTATATTAAAATTGCCTGAGAACGATAGCTGGACTTTTAGCCGATCATTGCTGATTAAAGGAACATTTGAATAGAATGGAAGTAATTTCAAACTCAATTTGCAGATTCTGTGGGGAGAAAACAGAAAATCCAGAGCACATAGTTGGTTTGCATTCCTGCATTTTATCGAGAAAAAAGTGCCAACGTATAACCTGAAATTCGTCAAGGCACCGAGGTAGAAAAGAATATTATGAGGTAACCCTATTCTAGTCGAGGCAGTACAATTGACCAAAGGCTCACAGCACTCCAATTCCTCTTGACGGCTATAATAATAATAATATAATAAGCCAAGTACAATAAATTTTTGGCATACCATTAAAATTGTCTGTCACAAAAACATATATATGTGCCAATTTTGGCCACTCTTTTGTTCAAACGGTCTAGTTGTAAGCAGCTGAAATCAAATTTGACAATTTCACCAACAGCTTGTATTGGATACAAAAATATAATTTCGTTAAAAATCTCTATTATAACCACCATATTCAAACAATTTTTTTGGAATGTCGTGGTGTAGTGCAACGCACTCGTACAACATGTGCAGTCCAAGTTCAAATTCCCAGCAGATGATATGATGAAAAAATTTAATTATCTCTGGCGATAATGACAAACATCAGGCGAATAATCAGGATAAAACGTCACCTACTGGAAGAAAAATTACAATTTTAAGCACGGATCACCACCACCACTTAGCAAGGACTTGTACCACTACACAATCATATTGTGGCAGGCTACAGCAGATTACTCATCTACATACTTAGCTTGAACATCAACTTGATCAATGAAACTAAAACAGAGCAATGGATGCTTTGTGAGGGGTGCGGAAAAATATAGGGATTAATCTTTACGAAAAAAAAAAATTTCTACAATAAATCATATTGCAACTTCAGTTATACACTATGATGTAAAATTAAAATCGAAGCTTCTATGAATGAATAAATCTATAAAAACAAATGCTCTCAACATATACATAATTTTTTTTATACTGAGCATATTCAAACTCTTCAAGTTTGTTTTTGGTTTTTTGGCAGCATATTTGAATATTAAAGTGGCAAAAAACCGTACTCAACTGTGAATATCTGTTTTAATGGCAGCATTAATTTTTGTATATAAAACCATGAAATTTCATTATATCATTATCAATAACAGTTGAACACTCTTTGGATTTTCACTAAAAACCATCAACTTTAAACTCAACAAAGCTAAGCATGAAGGTGCGTAAAAAGCGAAAATAAAGAAATAATTCAAATATTAGATGAATAAGAGGATTATTGTCAAATACCAAAGATTGCTGACAGTGGTACTTTTGTTTCAACTAAAAAAAAAATGAATATTAAAAATAAACTAGGAAAAGGTCACTGGAAGTCTAACTCACGATTTTTCATTCCTTCTATAGATTTTCGTATGTCTCTTAGCCATTTGTGCCGTAGCCAATGCCGGTTTCTTAGGTGGTAGCTTGAGTGGTGGTGGTGGCGGTGGTGTTGGTGGCTGGTCTAGCGTTGGTAGTGGTGGCTGGTCTAGCGGTGGTGGTGGTGGTGGTTGGTTTAGCGGCGGTGGATCTGGCGGTGGTTCCGTCAAAATCATTAAAGTCATTTCTGAAGGCAGCTCTGGCGGTCATGGTGGTGGTTATGGCGGTGGTTTCGGAGGCGGTCATGGTGTTGGTTATGGCGGTGGCTTCGGAGGCGGCCATGGTGGTGGTTTCGGAGGCGGTCATGGTGGTAACTTCGGAGGTGGTCACGGTAGCGGTGATGTTCAAGTCATTAAAGTAATTTCTGCTGCTCCCACTCCGGCTCCCGCTCCAGCTCCTGTTAAAATCATAAAGGTTATTTCCGAAGCTGCTCCCTCCGGTGGTGGTGGTTGGTCTGCAGGTGGTGCTGGCGGTTGGTCGTCTGGTGGTTCCGCCGGCTGGTCCTCTGGTGGTTGGTAAATAATGTGTCATCCATAAGAGTCTATAAAACAGCTGAATTGTATTAGCTTTGTGATATATTTTTAATGAAAAAAATCATACTTGTTATGAAATTCTATCATTACTTCATTTTTAAAATCATTTTGTTATCTTTCTTTTTTTTAAATAAATTCTCTTATATTTTTAATCATATATAATATGTGTGTTTTTTAATATGTAAAAACAAATAGCGAAAATTAACCTCACTCCTAAAAAAACCACACATATAGAAAAAAATCATTATTATATATTATATTTTGTCTGTTAAATCAAAATAATTCATTTGCAATACATTTTATGTCAATATTTTGGTTATAGATATGGCATGCTTATGTACTCCTCTTTGACGAAAACACCACATCGTTTGATATACATATGTACATACCATAAGATCAAGTAGTGTCGCTCAGAATATCGATGGAAAAGCTAAGATGTCACTTTTGCTATAGTGCGAAGTCGAGAACTAAAAGCTACATACATATGTACATACCATATGTATCTTGATCTTTTTGGAGGAAAGTAGTATTATAGAGATGAGCTCTACTAACCTGAAGATTCATTGAAGGGTGAAGATGTAGTCTGAATAATTGAACCACTAGGCTCACCTATTGCATTTAGAGAATTGCTACTAATGGCAGAAAAAAAGATGCTGATTCGGTTTGTTGTACATTTTTTTCTCATTTTCGCGTATGGCTTCAAGCTCAAGCAAGAAAATTCCCCGCAGTGTTGTTTTTTTTTTTTTGTCAATTTGGTTTTTTGAGTGTGAGTGAGTGTAAAACTAGGAAAATCTAAACGATGAGCATAAATGCATTAATAGCACAACCTTAACTGCTCCAACATAGAAGGATAGCAGAGGTAACATACTTTGTGTATCTGGGGTGCACAATTACCACAACAGGTTATTCATCCCAAGACATAATCTGTCGATTAACATAAGATTTATATGGAAGTAAATCTTGGAATGCTGCACCAATAGTATTCAAGTCTTTGTCAACAGTTGCATATTTTAACTTGAAAGACTTAGTAAGTTAATCAGTGGCACAGCACGTTTTTAGACCGAAATTCGTTGGCGCAAATTTTATTGGATGGGCACACATTCAGGAAACCGCCGGACGACATTACCAGAATGGCCACTGATTGGAACCCCTAGGGTGAAAAAATCATTGTTCATGGAGAAGGCAACTCGATCAGAGCAGGACATAGTTGAAATGAAATAAGGCGTCTGACAGATGAAATAGACAATTGGAACAACTAAACCATAAACTGATTTATCTAAATACGATTTTATATAGTCAAAATTTAATTCCCTATTTTTCAGGCTTAGGAAACATGTATTGCCCAAATTTGCATCCTAGCTCTGCTTTCAGGTGAGTTGAAATAATCAGGTTATTTGTCGAATATTAAACGGACATTATTTGATGAGAAAAACATCTTCTTTCTAAAAAAAAAGATTTAATCTCATATTATGATGAAACATATATTGAACTGATTGATTGTATGCTATTTTAAACACATTCGAAATCATTATATTAACATGTTTTCTCCCATTGTTGGACATAAGGCACAGTTCTCGTCAACACCAAACAGTAGATATACTGAGCGTCTGCCACCGCCTACTACCGTCATGTTCACACGAAAAATTTTTCCATAATTCGCACTCCCATTCATAATTCAACTCCTAATTATGAGCCGGAATGCATAATTCCCCATACAATATTTTGAGATCGAAACACCTAAACTGTAAGTAATTAATTTTTAGTTAATAGGGTAAACTACTAAATTTGCTCTAAATTTTATTTGTTTTTTGCATCACAAGCTAACGAGCATTACATACAAACAAAAAATAACATAAATAAAGGAAAATAAACAAACAATTCAACGTTGAACCCATGCCGTTAGATTTTTTTTCTATTTGCTAAAAAATTTTATATACTACTAATCTGGTGTATTCTATATACCGAAATGAAGGGAAATTGAACAAGCAATTAACACAATTTCAAGAGTCATAAAAAAGGAGGAATAGACAAAAACAACAAAAAGAAAAAATATTTGTTAAAACCAATTAGAAAACTGTCATGTGAACTGGGTAATTCATATAAGTAATTCAAACAGCATACAAATTAATTCAAAGTCTCTTGTGAACATGACATAGGTCTCTACTATGAGAAACATTTAAGTTGCAGTTAGAGAAACAATTGTAAGGTAATGGTATTATACGTTAGGTTCCTCTAATGAGTAATGTGCCAAAGATGATCTGGATATGTCTAACTGCTCTCGGTGACTTACACTCATCAGTTGCGTTAAATTAATTTTCTCATCAAATTTAAACAGTGTGATGTATAACAGCTATACCTTAAATATCAGACACTGAAAAGCAAATCTAGTTTGAAGCCAAATAAGTTTTTTCAATTTATTTCTAAATTTCAGCTCGATAAACGGAAAATAGTATAAAATTTTCTTTATTGAAAATAAATTTTTACCGTCAAAAGCGTCTCGCAAACACCACGAAGAGATCCTGGCTATGCGATGGTTGCATCAAAACTTCCCAGTCAAGTGCGGTTGCCTAATTTTGGTAGCTGTCTCGATATTGCTCTATTTAAACGGTCGAGTTGTCACCAATAGGATTTAGGATTGCTCCAAGTCAGTTTTAATAATTTAAGTCGGCATATTTTTTTTGTGTGGGAAAAAGAATAACAAAATTTTTTGAGTCGAATAAGTTGCTTTTTAGCCTCGGTATTAATTCGGTTTCCATTTTTTTAATTTAGTAGATTATTTTATTTAATTTAATCTGAAGATTATTTTATAAATTCTCAAGATATAGATCCTGAAAGGTTGCTAATGTAACGTCAATACCTAGAGGGCGCGAGGCTAACAACCCTAAGAACTACCTCTCAGTAGCAGTTTGTTCCGCACTATCCAAAATTATAGTAAGCATGCTTAATCACTGTCTTTCCAGTTATTTGGAGCCCAACGATTTGCTAAGCGATAGTCAGTATGACTTCTACAATGGCTGCCGATGGTCTTGGAGAATTGGACCAAGTTCATTCATGGTTTTGGCAAAAGTCAGATATTGGAATATTTCGAAGGCGTTCGATAGATTTTGGTGTTAGATTCTAATTTCAAAACTTCTTGCTTATGGTGTTGGTAGTTACTTCTCTCTATTTATATCGAGCTTTCTCAGAGATCGCTTTATAAGAGTGGTTAGGGGTACTACACGGCTCTGTTCATTCTCCCACTCTCTTTCTAATATTTTATAACGACTTTCTTTTTCTCACTTCCAATTCTATCTACTAGAGAGATCGGATGGTTATTATTCGATCGGTTTTGACCTGTTATTTTGGTTTTGTCGAATACGGTTTTTTTAAAGTCAATTTTTCGAATACCGAATAAACCGGTTGATTTAACACGAATAACCGGTTAATTTAAATATGTATAGTTTTTATACATTTGTCTTATTTTTTATTGCAATTATGCTCATCGTTTAACTATTTGTATAAATTTAGTTATTATTTTTATATAAATAACAACCTTGAACGTCTCACAAAGAACGTGAAAACCAAGGTAGATCGAAATTTATATGCACACTTGCCACAATAACTTTTTCCCATCTTCTGTAAATAAATATTAGTTTTTATGTAGTGTATGGAGAATTATCAACTAGACTCCTTGAAGGCGACCTACAAACGCCGGCTCGGAACGGCAGATATTTGGTATCAGTTAGTGATGTTCTTCACAGCGTAAATATGTAAACATAATCAGTCGCTAGTAATGTTGTGAGCTGATATCGCTGTTGAAAATTATCAGATGGTTTGGAGGATTGAATCTTTGACTTCTTGGTTGGAAGGTGTGTGTCATACCTAATGTACCAGAGTGAAACACACACATTTAAAAACATGGTGCATGAATTTACATACAGTTCTGTCCGAAACCTAAGCAACTTTTCTTGTCGAGGCAATCAAGGACTCGTATATTAATAATAGATTAATTCTTAGTAAAATATTTAATTCTTGTTGTCTTGCGCTCCTAAATTATAACTACATATATATAACTAGCTTTAACAATCGGCTTTGCCCGGGAGTCTATATATGTACAGCCATTTAGGGACAACAATTGCTTATATACTTTCTCAGAGTGATTATATATTGATTTAAAGAGAATAAAACCAACGACTTTTTATTATGTATGAAAGATGCCACGCCAATTTATCCAATTTTGCCCACTCTTAAACTGATGATTCGTATTGACTGCCAAGTCATCCAGAAACTTTCTCTCAAGATATAAAAAAATCTATATTTATTTGTATGAGAGGTACGTACGATCACCACGTATCCGATTATTATGCGCCCACTTATTGGCTGATGATTTGTATTAACTATGAAGTCATTTTTACCACATTCAGAAACTTCCACTTTTATCGTTTGCGAGATATACAAAAATCAATATATATTTTGTATTAGAGGTACCATTCCCACTTATCCAATCCCGTTTATATTTGCTGCACAACTTATAATATGCGCACTGAGTCGACGTGCCAATTCTTGAACAGGAGCAAACATAAAGAAATGAAGGAAGCGCCGTTTGTTGAACATTTTCGACTTTTCTTTTATCTAAACCTTCGCGTAGCAATTACCAACAAATCGCAGAAGGAAGTATCCAATTTGGTTTAGTCGATTTCCAGCATCCGAATAAGTCGCAATCCATTTTTATATATAAAGATAAAAAGCCTTTAATTCTATTATCTACTAAGTAATACAAAAACGAAAACGAAATTAGCTCCTTGAGTAGCTGTTCGACACTTGAGCAAGTTTCAGGACTTTGCGTAATAAACTTGGTTTTTATGTCCTCCGCACACCGTTTTGGAATATTTTTTATCAGATTTGTTAGAATTATTGTTAGTATTGATTGCCGCTTTAATTGTAAGCTGTCCGTCAGCTTCTGCTTATTTTTAAAACGACGTAGCCCAGCTCTGCGCTTCAAGAATTAAGAACAATTTTATTTTAACAACTGGTTAACCGGTTATTTGAATAATTATTAACCGAAAACCGGTTTTTTAAAAATCGCTGCTTTTCGAATTATTCGAAAACCGTTTTTTGAAAGAAGTCGAACAATCGATCTCCCTACTATCTATTCTTTCACAAATCTTTTAATCATAGGCCGAGCCTGTTGGAGATTGGGGCGAAACAGAGTCGATTTAAATGCACTCAAGACTCAATGTAATTTTTTAACACACAGACGGGGTGGTGTGGTGTCATCTGTGTCTACGGGTAATGTAGGTATTCCAGAATCAGATGCTCTGGATGTTCTGATTATGAGAATTCACCGCGTCGTTCGTTGGAAGGATTACATATTTCGAATGTCGAAAGAAGCATTCTCCTCGGTGCTGCCTCGGTTTTTTAAGGTGTTGCATGAAATACTTCACGCCATCTGATCATAATATTTACAAGATCTATATCCGACCTCAAATGGAATACAACTCTCCTGTATGTGCCCGTACTTCAAAGTCTACTTAGGGTAGACTAGCCAAATCAATCGATTAAATAGAGCATCGTCGCACTGTGGCTACTGTTTCATTGTTCTATCGGTGCTATAACGGAATGTGTTGTGACGAAATTAAGGTATTAATTCCCAATAGAAATACCACATTGATCAAAAAGTTCCAGCAATAATCCCCGTGGGGCGCTCCCATCGTTCCGATTTTTTTTTTTTTTTTTTTTGTTAAGTTTGTATATCTGTTGTTGATATTCCCACTAAATCTTGGCGTCATAGCTTGGCATTTGCAAAAGCTACGTAGCCAAGTGTCCATCTATCCCTATGTGTGTTGGTGATTTTATACAATTTGTATTAAATTTTGCGTCAAAAACGGATTTAATGGTGCGCAAACATTGGAAATGTTGGTAAAAAGTTTTGGCAACGATTCTGTAAAGAAAACGGTCATTTACCAGTGGCACGAGCGGTTCAAAAGTGGTCGTGTGTCAATCGAAGATGATGAACGCAGTGGCAGACCATTGAAATCGGAAACCGACTAAAGCATTGATAAAGTAAAAGAAATGTTTATCAATAACAGCTAATTAAGGATCAGAAAGCTAGCGCAGGGCTTGAACATTGTCTATGGATCCGTACACAACATGTTGGTTAAGGTTACCATCGTGTAGCATCAAAGTTGGTGCCAAAAGACCTCAATTTTATGCAAAGAAGAGGCAGTGTTGAGGTCACAAAGTACCAAATACCATCCAACCGCAACCGATTTTCCTGATTTGGTACCCTGTGACTTCTTTCTGTTCAATCGAGTTAAAAAAACATTACTGGGAACGCGTTTCAGCAACCGAGACGAAATAATACAAAAAATCGAATATAAGTAATGCTTCGAGAATTGGATAAAGCGCTGGCATAATTATGTTGCAGTCGATGGGAATTACTTTGACGTGGAAAATAAAGATTTAGGTGAATACGCTTGTATTTTTAAATTTTTTGAATTAATTCCTTTTTGATCAAGGTGGTATATTCCTACGTAGTACTTGTATATCTCGAAAAGCGCATCCCTTTGTAGTTGATTGGCTAGTGAATCTCACAACACATTATAGGGAGAATTCGTTTTTCAGTCGCACTGTTCGTTTGTGGAACAACCTTCCCGCAAAAGTCTTCACTGCCACTTACGACATGAGTAAATTTAAATCAAACATCCATCACCACCTATTTTACTAGCACCAGCACCAGCACCAGCACCAGCACCAGCACCATGCACTGCCCCTAGCTACCACTGGCTGCTGGTCTCAAGAAACAAAAAAGAATTGGGTTTTATCAATAACAACTTAACCTCTTAAAAACACCAGAATTTTACAATTTTACAGTTTTAAAACTTAAATTGGAATTTCAGTTCAACTGGGTCGATTTGTTTGCTGTAATCATCAATCATCGTATGTTTTCAAAATGATTGCAATCAAAAAAATAAAAAATAAAAAAAAAAAATAAAAAAGTAATAAATTTCAATCTTGACCAGATTTCATTTTGAAATCCAAAAACATTTTGTAAAAAAAAGAAGGAAATCAGTTTGGTTGAAATCATTGTGGTACCAATTAATTACAATTTTTTACAGCACTGTTAATGAATAATCAAAAATAATTTGAATAGGCTTGGTATACAATTTAGGCCTAATACCTGCGTGATATAATTTCACCACTACGCTTAGAATCTCTACCAAAGAATCTCTTCTTTTTTTTATGAAACGAATAAACCATTTCTGCTCTTTTTATACACAGCAATTCATAAGAAAGCTTAACTGAAATAACTCAATTGTGTTGTATAGGGTCCGCCAAATAATTTTTTTTCTTGGTAATGCTATAAAAAAAACTGCTGAATATTTTCTCAAATTTCTTTTTTTGTTTGAAAGTAAATCCTTCCAGTTAATAATAGAAAATAATTTCATTCAAATGGCTGCCTCGGCTGGACATGCAGTAGCCTACAGGATCGGTCCAATTTTTAACCACATTATCGCTGTATTTCACCAATGGCTTCACGAATATTGTCCTTTAAAGCGTCAATTGTGTCTGGCTTGTTGGCGTAACACTTATCTTTGACGGTACTCCACAAATAATAGTCCAACGGTGTCAAATCGCAGCTCCGAGGTGGCCAAAGGACATCAGCTCTGCGGGTGATAATGCGATCTTCAAAAACAGGGCGCAAAACATCGAGTGTAGCTTCGGCTGTGCGCCACGTGGCGCCGTCCTGTTGAAACCAAATGTTGTTAATATCCTTCTCTTCAATCTTTGTGAACAAAAATTCGTTCAACATGGCCCGATAACGATAGCCATTGACTGTAACGGCCACTCCTTGCTCATTTTCAAAGAAAAATGGCCCAATTATGCCTCTGGACCAAAATCCGCACCAAACAGTGACTTGTCTTGGGTATACCGGCTTTTCAATGTATGCGTGCGGGTTATCTGTGCCCCAAATGCGACAATTTTGCTTGTTTACATACCCGCCAAGATCAAAATGAGCTTCATCTGAAAAGATGATTTTTTTTGGCAAAATCAGCATCTTCTGTAAGTCGAGGCCTACTTAGCGAAGCGATAAAAGCGTATACACAACCATATTCGTTCAGCGGAGGGATAAAACTAATTATCTGTCAAATCAGACATGAGCTAAGTGTTACCATTCACGAAATAAGCACTAGTTGAAAAAAAACGTTAGATGGCGGACCCTTTATTTCCACCAAATATTTCGTTGTTGTAATCAACTAGTTTTTATAAAGTGCATATATAATCTGTAATGCATTGATTAATTAAATCAAATGTGGTTAATGACCACTACAAGTTTTGTGAATTTTGTTAACAAACGATAATATGAATTTGATTCAAATATTTGTTTTGAAAAAGATGTGAAATATTACAACGTTTCTTCAACTGCAGGCGCATTTTTATTCAAAAAACCTACAAACTTAGGGTAGATAACATTATGGAAATTTTATGCATTTTAACTAATTATTATATTATTTCTTAAGGCCAGTGTCTTAATAGCATCTAAATATTAAGCAGATATTTTATTATTATAAAATTAAAATATTTTTTTATCTATTTCTTGTAACAGTATAATTTATTTCTTGTTTGAAATACAATACTTTGCTTACATTCTTAGCTTGAGTTTTGTATATAAATTCAACGCATTTTATGATTTGAGCATCAATTTCAGTTGAACACTCTTTGAATTCAAAAAACAAAAACAAACAAACAGACAAAGAAAACCTTAAGTGTAACAAAGCTAAACATGAAGGTGCGTGTACGAGTATTAAAATTAAAAAAAAGTGAAAAAAAATAAAATCAAAAGTATTCCAAAAGTTTTGTCCTTAACAAATTATTAACCAAAAAAAAAAAAAAAAAAATTACAAAAGGATTTTTTTTTTGGGACTTTTTATCAGGATTGAATTTTTTATCCTGCCTTGGTTCAAAATGTGTTATTTTTAATATTTCTTTTAATGTTTTCCCAGATTTTCGTTTGTTTATTGGCTGTTTGTGCTGTTGCTAGTGCTGGCTTTTTAGGAGGCGCGGGAGGGGGCGGGGGCGGGTTCGGGGGTGGAGGTGGCGGCTGGTCTGGTGGTGGAGGTGGCGGAGGTGGTGGCTGGTCTGGTGGCGGAGGTGGTGGCGGCGGTGGAGGTGTCGTCAAAATTATTAAGGTTATCGATGGTGGCCATGTAGGTGGAGGTGGCTTTGGTGGTGGAGGTGGCTTTGGTGGTGGAGATGGTTTTGGTGGTGGAGGTGGCTTTGGTGGTGGAGGTGGCTATGGCGGAGGCCACGGTGGCGGCGGTGGTGAAGTCAAAATCATTAAGCTAATTTCTCAAGGAGGTGGCGGGGGCGGCTTTGGTGGTGGTCATGGTGGCGGCTTTGGTGGTGGTCATGGTGGCGGCTATGGCGGTGGTCATGGTGGCGGCTATGGCGGTGGTCATGGTGGCGGCTATGGCGGTGGTCATGGTGGTGGAGGTGGTGTTGTTAAAATTATCAAGGTCATTTCCGAAGGAGGTGGTGGCGGTGGCGGCGGTGGTGGCTGGTCTGGCGGCGGTGGTGGCTGGTCTGGCGGTGGTGGTGGCTGGTAAATGCAACAGCAATTTTCTAACCAGTTCAGAAAATCTTCGATTGTTTAGTTAACTTTGTGATAAGGTTTTTTATGTTTTTAATGACTCAAAAAACGAAAAGCTTTTAAAGCTTTTCTATTTCATTGTTCTAATTCTTCTTGTTTAAAAAATAAACTGCTTTTTTGTTAAAAAAAATGATTGGATATCGCAACATAATGAACAAATTACTAAATTATGGTCTCAGGACTTAAATTACCTTCAATCAACTGTTTGTTAATATAGCTTTAGTACTTAATGTCATTTTAAGAACTTTAAAAATTATCTGTTTAGTTGTGAATTGCTGGCAGAAACATATTTGAAAACCATTTTCAAAAAGCTGGGTTTTTTCTAATACAACATAATCACAAAATAAACTGGAGCTGATTATACTGGTTTCAGAAAAACATAAAATCTGTGAACAATAGGCAGTTTTTCACTGATCTAACTAATGTAAGATTCTTACTAACCGAGATAAGAGTAATTTATCCAGCCTGGATAAATTATAAATTGATTCTGTATTAATAAAAAAAAATGTTCAGAGCATATGATAGTTAGCACAAGCTACACAATCAAAATCACTTAAGCCTCTATTACGGTTTGCAACTCGACTGAATTCAAATTTCCGTTTTAAAATTTACCAAAGTGTAAAATTTATCGACAACAACTAAACCTTTTAAAAACACAAAAACATTAGAACTCATCAATAGCAGTTGTTTTAAACCATAACTAGTTGACCCGTGCGAATATTTTGCACCCTTTTGTAACATAATAAGGTGAAAACAGAGTTGGGTTTATTGCGTTGAATTTATAATGCATTATCGTTTCCATTACCACTAGTGGCAAGTGAATATAATTAGTAGTGGAATTAGTAGTAGACTATTACTTGTGGGGTGCCGTCAAAGATAAGTGTTACGCCAACAAGCCAGAGACAATTGACGCTTTAAAGGACAATATTCGTGAAGCCATTGATGAAATACAGCTGCACACAATCGATAATGTGCTTAAAAATTGCACCGATCGTGTAGGCTACTGCATGGCCAGCCGAGGCAGCCATTTGAATGAAATTATTTTCCATTATTAATCGGAAGGATTGTACTTTCAAATAAAAAAAGAAATTTAAGAAAATATTCAGTCGTTGTTTTTAGCATTTTCAAAAAAAAAAATTATTTGGCGGACCCTTTATAAATGACACGTTGTTTATGTGTTAATTAGGTGCTTGTTTTCTTGAAACCTATTACACTATATGTTAACTGAACCTGTATTATTACACTTGACAAAACAAACACTGCCGACAACAATATTACCTAGAGCGGTTCTTGCAACAACAAAATATGTTATGTTAAACTGTAATACACAAAACTATGAACCTAAGGCTTTAATATGTACTTTTTTTAACGAAGACATTAACTTCAAAACTTCTCTCTATTATTTTTTTTTTAATGAATCATCAATCGTAAATTTTGATGCAGTAATACGGAAGATATTTGCAGCCGACAAAAAAATACCTTTTAGAAATAATATATAAATATATGATAGAAATATTAGGAACTCAAGATTCTCTTTAAATATCATAGAAAGAAAAGCTCTTCAATCTAATGCGGCCAAGCGACTTATTGCTTTTCTAGTTTAATTAGCTTACGCCAATAAGCGTTTAAAAGTAAAGCGGAAATTGCCGACATTCTGAGCATCGTTCTATTTAACTGATCATACATATGCAGAATTAAGTACTAAAATTAATAAATTAAAAATAGTACAAATCTTTAAAGATTGCGAAAACGAATTCCTATTTTACTTAATTGGTACCTATTTTACTTCTTTTAATTTTTTCCAACACTACAGATGTATTTGTAGCATCTCTATGTCTTTTTAAGAGCCATACATGTTGTAATACATGGCATATTGCACAAACAGCATTATTTGTATTATAACCACTAAACTCGTTACCAAAATATATAAAAACTTCACTTGAAACAAAAGCAATAATAATAAAAAAATCTTAATAAGACAACCGTAAATGATTGAAGATCGCTTTTTTCTTTACAATCAAGGGAATGTATTTTTTAAAGTATTATTAGTAGTTTTTAAACCCTACACAGCTGTAGTTTGCAGTCCTAGATTGACTTTGTTTGCGTTTGTGCTGTGTTTTATCATATATGTAAAAACACCTTTGTAAACGAGTACAGGATTATCGATTTTTCGGTTTACCAAGTAGTGTTAAATAAAACGCACATGATGTTGTGATTTCGATGAAACTTTTGTGTCATTATAATGCTTGGGCTTGGCTTTTGCGAACAAAATATATTTTGATTTAACAGTGCTCTGAATTGACACCTCCTGACTATAATACGCACCAAACAATAACTTTTTCCGTATGCAATGTCTTTCGGGTTTCCATATGCGACAATTTTGCTGAGTAATGAGCTCCAACGCTGAAGAACATTTTGCTTGAAAATTGGCAAAGTTTGAATCAATATTTTTGTAGTAAATTTTAACTATTTTTACGCGTCTTTGGTTGTTCTGGAAGCTAGGTCCAGTACATGTAAAGGTATATAGGTAGAGCGTGTTTACAGGTTTAATGTGAGTCAACGCTATTAACACAGCAAGCCTTTAAGATTTCTGTCTTTCTCCGACACTCTTCTAGGGACCATATTGGCTTTCCACAAAGCATCCATTGCTTTGCTTTAGTTTTATTAATCCAGTTAATTTTCAAGCTAAGCAATATAAAACTGATTAAACTGCTGTAGCTCGCCTTCATACGATTGTGTAGTGTTGAAGATCCTTGCTCAGTGGTGTTGGTGATCTTTACTTAGCATTGTATTTTTCCCAGTAGATGGCGTTTTCTCCTGATCATTCGTCTGATGTTTGTTTGGGGGTACTTTAGATGGATTTGTCTGGATGGAGGTTGAAGTCTCCTCATTAAACACTCGAAACCGCAATTAAATTTTTTTCGTCATATCTCTGTTGAGGATGTTGAGCATGTTGGAGACATGCAGTCAAAATTAGATGACCTGGGTCGCAATGTTGAACTTAAGATAAATATCAAGAAAACCAGAGCTATGAGAATTAATAACAATAGCACAGATAACATCATACTACAGGGCCAACCAATTAAATATATAGATAGCTTCTGCTATCTTAGAAGCAAAAGTTAACAATAGACTGAACAAATCAAGGTCGGCATTCGGATGATTACAGTCAGTATGGTGAAGCTCATACATATTTAGGCAAACCAAGCTCAGAATATTTAACGTATGTGTACGGCAGTGAAAACAGTCTTGTGTCTAACACCATTACGCAAAAGCTACAGGTATTCACTAACAAATGCCTTAGACTCATATACAAGATAATCTGGCCTAACACCATAAGCAACATAGAACTATGGTATTCGACAAATTAAGAGCCCATACTGAAGCATACAAGGCAAAGGAAGTGGTGGTAGTATTACAAGGATGGCACTTGAGGGGAATCCTCAAGGATCAAATAACCGCGGTCGACCAAGAAACATCTGGCGGCGCACAATTTTCCGAGAGCTAAGGCAAAACAATCTTACTTGGGAAGAGGCAAGGACAACAGCAGCAAATCGTGTAAGATGGAAATGCTTTGTGGAACCCCTATGCTCCCAAGACGAGTGAGCATAGTAAGTAAAAAAAAGGATGCCTAACATATATCCAAACTTGTAATATTTAAGCCAAAATCCAATTCTTCCAATAGAAGGCCTAGAATAAGCAAATTAAAAAAAATCTCTCTTTCCAAAAATGCATTGTAGTACAAGGTATCACATCTAAATAAAGATGAAGTTAAACAATGGCTTTTTTCCTGTTTCTCTTTTTGCATACGAAAGATGCATTAGTATCAAAAAAGTCAAAAAAATATATAAATTAAGTTGAACAATAATCAAACAATATTTATTTCCTTGTTAATGAAAATAAAATCATTTTTTAAATACTTATCTCAACTTCCAGTAATGGTTTAATTAAACAGCAAAACGTCTCTAAAAGTGGCAAAAAAATATACAAAAGAAATACAATCATTAATCATTAAATTAAATAATTAAATTGGAAAAGAGAAAAAAAACAAAAATAATTATTTGAATATTGTTTAGATTTCTTTGTTACAATAATAATTGTTAGTAAAACACAATTTTATGAGTTAACAAGGCCTTAAAGCCATTATAAAAGTGTTACAATTTTAATGTAATATTACATTCATATTCCCTTTATAGGTTTACATTTCACGACTAAATTATAAGCAAATGGTCTTCCATACATTAATGACTTATTGTGTAACTTATGAAATGTTAACGTTTTATTTTAAAATATTTTTATTAATAAAACGATGTTTGAGTTTAGTCAACATACTCGCAAACAATTAAAAATTTACAAAATATAATTAAAATATGTATATATTTTTTGTTATTTAACTAAATTATGCATAATTAAAAATTATAAAAATTAATTAAGTAATATAATGTTTAAATTAACGGTTAAATTTGAATTAAAGACGTGAATATTTGCTAAAAAAAAACATTGAACAAATTTTTTACTATAAAGGGTGGTCCAACCGAAACTCATAATGTTAATTGTAAATAAAACAAAAAGTTTCAGAGAATTATCTTAATATTTTTTATTATGATATAAGTGTCTATGACCATTATGTGTGAAACAAAATATCGGCCAAATGCTCACCACGGCTTCGGTAGCATACCTCTATCCATCGATCTACATTTTCAATGGCTCTCAGACATAATTGAGTTTCAATGGCATTAATGTGCCAAATTATCTTATCCTTTAGCTCTTGCTTTGTTCTTGACTTATTGACGTACACATTTTGTTTTAAATATCCACACAGAACGCTGTCAAATTACATGATCGTGGCGGCCAATTAACATCGGCACGACATGAGATAACACGGCCATTGAATTGCACGCGCAAAAGAGCCATTGTTTCGCTGGCTGTGTGGCAAGTGGCACCTTATTGTTGGAACCACATATCGGCCAGGTCCATATCCTCTATTTCTGGTCACAAAAAATCCGTTATCATTTTGTGATAGCGAATTGGTCGACCTCATTTTTGCATAAACCGCACCAAACAGTCACTCTTTGTGGATGCATCGGCTTTTCAACAATTACTTGTGGATTCTTATTTACCCAAATGCGGCAATTCTACTTGTTAACGAATCCACTGAAGTGAAAGTGTACCTCATCGTTGAAAATTTTCTTTTTTTAAGTCACCATTCACTTCTGTCTAGTCAACAAACCATTCCGTGGATTGACTACGCTTGAAATAGTCAGTAGGCTTCAGCGTGTATATTCAATCTTTTATTTAAAATTCGCATCAGTGATGTTCGCGAGATGTTCAATTGTTGGGCACGACGAGTTGATATTGACATCTCTTCTGCTACACTATCGCGAACAACAGCAATGGTTTCCGCAGAACGAACTGGGAGGGCATGCACAGTTGTTTCTACATTTCCTACAGGCCCAGTTTGATGAAATTTGAGCGCAATTTTCTCTATTGTGCACACATTTGGTCGGTTATGCTGACCAAAGAAATCACGAAGTGCACGAAGCACTGAAACAAAGTGTGCCATATTATGTTTGGCAAAAAACTTGAGGTTAAGGTGTAACTCACAATTAACATCGTTCAGTATGGTTGGGTCACCCTTTAGATCAAGAGGGATTTTTTTACAAATAATTTAACATTTACAGAAATTTCAATTAGTTGATTACCCTTTTTAATACCCTAAATGGAATAGAAACGAAGTGGAGAATGTCTATGAAATGGAAAAGATCAAGTGGATCCAGGTTTGTGTACTGCGCCAAAGTACCTCTACTTTTGCAGCTTTTGAAGTGTAGGTCAAATGGTAAACCCATTTTCCGCGCGTTTTTTCCGATCATCCAATGACCTGCGTACACTGCAATGAGTTTGAAAATAGAATGGTGGGAGAAACGTAGTAGTTTCAGTGTCCTGTCGCTGTTATAGCGAGGCTACAGCGTCCTCGAGATAGCACAAGATGTAATGGAACCCCTACTATTTTGTGCCCTCTCATAGAAGAGAGATTACAATCATTGGACAGCAGATGTCAGAATAGCAGGTGATAGATTTCACATCCACCAAGGCCCTCCTAGCAAGTTCATCGGCCTGTTAATTACCAATTGACAACTTTGATAAGTCTGAAATTGTTTGATTAATCCTTTTGGAGATATAGATCATCTTAGTCACTTTATTTTTCTCACCAACCTAATGTTTCTAAAAATAATAAAAAAGACTTAAGACACAAGCATTTCAACTGCATAAAAATGGGAAAACTTGTATTTAAACTGACCAAACCTATTTAAAAAGCGGGAATGTTTGACCAGTAACCAATCCCAAAACTGAACATAAAAGAAACATTTGCAAGTGAATTTTATTTTTGATTCAATATTATTTCTTTAATAATCACAGTTCGTAATATACAAAAATTATTTGAATTTTTGTTGTCGTATGCAGGGAGTCATTTCATAATTTATTGTTTCCACCAACCAGAGTAAGAGGCTGCAGCTGATGATGCAGCAGAAGCAGCACCATAGCCATAACCACCAGCACCACCACCATAACCACCAATGGATTTACCAGCCCAGCCACCAGCACCATAACCGCCGCTAAGGCCACCAAAACTACCATATGATTTACCAGCCCAACCACCAGCACCACCCAAACCACCATAGCTACCGGTGCCATAACCAGCAGATCCACCATAACTGCCGCCAGAGCCGTATGCACCTCCAACGTTAACAGATTTGCCAGCCCAAGCACCAGCACCTCCAGCACCATAACCGCCACCATAACCACCAGAACCGTAACTACCAGCAGTTTTTCCAGCCCAACTTCCTAAACCTCCGGAGCCATAGCCGGCTGAGCCACCATAACTGCCACCACCAAAGCCAAGAGATTTCCCAGCCCAAACACCACCTGATCTGGCACCACCATAGCCACCATATCCACCTCCATAAGAAACTTTAGGAGCTGAATATAATACAGCAGGTGCTGCGGCATATGAACCATGATGACCAGCACTAGCATGTCTAGTTATAGAACCACCATAGCCTCCGCCAAAACCACCACTAACAGCACCAGCACTTGCACTAGCAAAACCTCCAGCTGTATGGCCACCAATAGAAACATGTCTACCACCAGGCAAATAGCCACCGCCACCACCAGCACTGACCACAGCCAAAGATGCTAAGGCTACTACAACAATCTAAAATTTGAAAAAAATGTAAAAAATTTTATTTTTGTTTATCCGGTATTTAAAACCTTTACCTTCATGTTTTTGTGGGAGAACAAATAATAAATTATTGTTTGGAAATATCCACTTCAAATGCTGTTAAGCGTTAGAATACTTTAATTATTCGAAAATGTTAACAATTTATAGCAGAAAATATTCTTGTATTTTTGGATATTCTTCAAAAATTAATCGTTTTGCATTCAGTCTTCTTTCTTTTGGCTGCTTTAACAAAAAAATTTAATAATTATATTAATAATAATAAAATGATCTTTATCATATTTTGTTCCTTTTTACCATTTTGAAACAAATTATATATTTGCTTTTTATGGTCAATGCGAACTTTAATACATTTTTTTTTTTTGATCATCAGTTTTTTTTTTTTTTTTGCCTTCAATTGTTTATGATCGTTAATTATGATTTATATAAAAATTCTTCTTTTTTTAGCTATTTTCTGGTTGATTTAAGTGGTGTCAGCGGGAGTTAATTTTGACTTGAAATATATCATTAACAATAATTGGATTTAATTTTAATGATTGAAGATTTAATTGCTATTGGGTCAGGTTAGTTTCCATACTTTAATTTTTAGTATTGATTAGTATGAATAGAGGAGTATTAAAGTACCGAGATCACTTTAAATTACAGATAGAATTTCATTCGAATTATTCTTGCTCCCCCTTCACCATTGCAGATGGTACTAATTCTTTTAGTGGCTAAAAAAACCGCTTTTAGGCTGCGTAAATCATTTCCTTCAACCAGTGGGTCCATGATAATACTGTTTAAAATTCTTTAATATAATTTGATTAATTTCGTACAAAAATTACACGGTGCGACAAACAAAATACCTGGCAAGTGATACTATTTTTCTGATAGGCGCTGCCGAGCAGAACAAGAATCTGTTTTTGAAATTTTTTAAGGGTTTTGGAAAAATTTGACTAACGGTTTAGAAATCCGTTGGAAAATGATGGAATTATTAAGCTTTTTCATATTGCAACTCATGAAAAAATCATAAATCATAAAGCTTTCAACAAACTGGTGTGTTTTTTATTACTTTGAAACTGTATTTTTTAAAAAATTTCAGAATTTTGTAATAAAAGTATGATTCTTTCATAAGTTGGTTTACAAAGTATGATAACTCCGTCAATTTTCAAATTAATTTTATTCATGACCGTAACTCTCATTTTATTCCGAAAAGAAACTTAAAATCGAGTAATATTAAGCTAAGTTCTTAGCTTATAAGTGCATGAAGGTCCGAAAAATCGATTTTTTACCCGTAACTCGAGACTTCGAATGTGTTTCAAAACCTTGTTTTGCTCGGCGGCGCCTATCAGAAAAATAAAATCATTTGCCAGACATTTTTTTTGTCGTACCGTGAAATAAAAAAAGAAATAAAAATAAACAAAAATCAAATGACAGAATTAAGACAATTACTTCCGAGTCATTCGCACCGAAGGCTAAGAGCTTTTGGAAAAAAGATGTTAATTGCACTGGCAATGGCTGCCATAAAAGACCCATGCCACACATTAGAGCTTTTTTCATGCACTTTTTCCATTCCCGTAAAAATGGGAAAAAAATTATTTTCCAAGTAATACCGGAAATCGCGCACAAGTATATCTATAGTATATTGACGAATTTTGGAATAGTATTGTGTTAACTGTGAAAAAAACAGAAATTTGGCCAAAAAACGATGAGTTCTGATGTAAAAACTTAATACCAACGATAAAGAATGTATGTATATATGAAGGCAAATGAGACATGTTTTGTCGTTGAATATGGGCTGCTAAGATTGTCATTTAAGTTTTTATCGAAACAAATTTGTATCGTTTCACCTATTCGAAGATAATTCGACGCAATTAGTGAACAAAATAGCTGTTTTTGGAAACTGGCACTTTCTTCAAGGCAATAACCCAAGCCACACAGCAAGCATTGTAAATAAGGGGCTATCATACAACGTTCCCTAAAGCTTCAATACCCTTCCCTTTTTAGTACAATCTCTGGATTTAAATATTATTGAAAATTGATGGGCCCATCTTGGCCAAAATATTAAAAAATATGCCACAAAAGCACCTTCTCGAAGTGTCACAGTCAAAGCGGGGCTTAGATACTTCCTTGTACACATAAAATTTATTGGAACCGATACATAGACGTCGGTAAGCTGTTATTTCAGAAAAAGGTGAACCAATAAGATATTAATATTTAGTATAACATATATATACTGTTAGGGATCACGTTCACTGTGAGGTGCATTTTCATACTATTTGGCATTTTTGTTGTTTTTATATAGGATGGGCAATTTAAAAGCTTAAATTTGACCCAGCGGTTATTTCGGATGTGGTAATACTTATGTCATTCTATTCTGTCACAAAATTCATAAATTTATATTATCTCCACTGAACGAAATGAATCGATTTACGCTTGAGCATCATGTTTTCGGATGAAGCTCATTTTCATTTTGGTGGAAACGTTAATAAGCAAAATTGCCGTATTTGGTGCTCATAAAATCCAAACGTGTATTACAGAGGCCAAAGAACCCATTACGAGTGACTGTTTAGTGCGACTTGTGAAGCGGAAGCATCATTGGCCAAAATTTCCTATTTCGCAACCATTACGGTCAATACTCTTAAAGCTGTGATCACACGATTGACTCAAATACACCAAACTGATACAAATTTTATTGTGACAAATTAGCGCACAATAATAAAATTGTTCCAATTGTAAATTCTGTATTCACACGGTTGTCTTATATTATACAAAATTTGTTGTCAAAAGAGAGCGCGAAACGATGTATTGACAATAATTGTCCCAACTCTGTCAGACGATTGTTCTAGTTTACGGCAACTCTATGAATCAGCTGTTGTGGTAAATTAAATTATTTATTTTTGTGTTCAAAATGGTTCGTTCTTAAAAAAAGAAAATTGCGTTCTCTTTATTTCTATGAATCTCATTTAGTGAACAAATAAATAAAAAGAAATAAAAAAAAGAAAAAGAGTGTGTGGATCAGAGATTGGCTTACGAGAAGGGCCTTTGATGGTGCATATGAGAGAACATTTCAATAAATTTAAAAAATTAATTCACTAAAATATTTATTTATTTCAATTGGAATATAATTACAAATTATATTTAATTCTGTAAAGTAAAGATTATTTGTTCTCTAAAAAATTAAAATTACATCGGCTTTGATTATCAGGTGTCCACTTCAAAAAAAAAAATATATATATATTAAAAATAATGAAAAAAAAGAAATGGTGGAAGTTTGTGGATGCATTTTACATATAAATAATTTAAAAAACTATATATTTTAAGAGGTAATAAGTATAAATACCGTATAAACACGTATTTTTTAAGAAAGAAATCAATTAAAAAATAAAACTCGGTGATTATTGTCTTCTTCAATTGCCACACTAGAATGCAATAAATATTGGTGTATTTTTAGAATTTACATTAATGCATGGTTGTCGATGAAGTTTTCACACGATTGTCGCACCAGGGTTGCATTTTATTGGGATAAATAAGCTTGACTTGGGTAGTTCGCGAATTACCGAGTGCAATTGAGCTACTCACACAAGTAAGCTAAGAGAGTCGGTCATTACAATGAGTTTTTAGCTCCGTAGTTCGTTCGGTCGTTTGTACTTTCATGTTGCTTCTTCGTACATGATTCTTTTTCGTTCATGATTCTCTTTAGTTCGTGTACCTTTTTCATGTTATATGAAAAGAACATACGTTGGTAGTGCCACCCTGAAAATAACTTGTACAGTCAGTGTTGCCAGACAATGAGTTCAATTGGCTCCGTAGTTCATGTTTCTTTTTGTTTGTTTCTTCTTCGTTCATACTTGTTTCATTGATATGTTTGGCACTTAATTTGAAAAATATGTAATTTGCAAATAATATATATAAGCAGTGTTGCCACAATCTTAATAAGCAAATTAAGCAAAAGAAACATGAATATATTATGTTAAAAAATATTATCAATTTTTTCTTTTTATAAATAAATAAACAATTAAAAAACGAACACAATTGATTTTGCTCTGTTCTCTCTTTTTATTTAAAATATGTCTTTTGTCTCACTGACTTAAATTTTTCTAACGGTTTAAATTATTCAAAAGAATACAAAAAAATGGAAAAACGAATTCGTACAACGAATACTTTCACATTAATTTTAAGTCTCATGTAAAGAAATAATTAATTCAATGACATTTATGTAAAAATCAGTTAAAACCCCGGCAACAAAATAATAATAACTGCGTGAAATGCTAGTATACATTTGCAAATCTTGCGACAAATAATCTTTTAAAATGTACCAGCAATAACATGTTATTGCAAATTTTTAATTATTAAAATTAAAAAAAAAAATACCCCTAAAAATAACCGAAATAAAATGTTATTTTAAAAATTATCTGTAAAAAACGCTATAATAGACATATGCACCATATGTGAGCAATTTTTGAAAAATCAATGATCAGTAACGATCAGTCAAAGTACGTTGACAAAGTGGCAAGTGTCGCGGCCATGGTGAAATTATATAAGGTGAAGTTGTTGTCCGACTGATTGCTTTTTTGCGTTCAAATGCTGTCGAAAGTTTTACTTGCGCAGCAGAGACTTATTAAAAAGAATAATCCAAGGATATCGTTAAATTATATCCTATTGCAAGAAACATTTTGCAAAACGCATTAAAAAATAATATATTTATAATTACGAGTATGTATGTCTAAGTATTCAATGTTTATAATTGAAAAACGTCCACAAAGCGAAATATTTGAAAACTAAAGTTTTCAACAAAATAATAATAATTTATGTGAAATCAACTGAGTACTGAACTACTGAACTAAGTGAACGATGTAGTTCATTTAAATGAGCTGAACTAAAAAGAGCGATCATTGATAAGAGCTAAAGAACCCAAGTCTAAAATAAGCACAATAATATTCATATTGAGTTGCCGTGTGAGCCAATAAATTGTATAATCACACGATTGGCATATAAAATACACTAATTATTGGTGCATTAGGACAATCGTGTGATCCTACCTTAATGATATTGATGTGAACGATGTTTGGTGCACAATCGATTTATTGCGTCAAACGTTTGATGGCCGAAATGGTGATATCAGTTGGCCGCCAAGAAGCTGCGATTTGACACCATTGACACCGTTAAAGACAAGTGTTATGCCGACAAACCAGAGACAATTGAGCATTTGAAGGCCATCATTCGTGATGCCATTGCAGAGAAATGTACCCATACACTCGAAAAAGTTCTCGAAAATTGGTCCGATTAAATGGATACAGTGATGCGAGCCGCGTCAGCCATATGAATGAAATAATATTTTATTTCTAACCAGAACAATTGTACTTCACAGTAAAAAAAATAAATTTGGTAAAATTCCAAACCGTTTTTGCTTTAGTGAATTTTTAAATCTAAACTTTTAATTTGCCCACCCTATATACTAAGAACATAATTTATCTGAAATAATTATGTTTATTTTAAGCTTTGAAGTTAATTAATTTAAATTCTTAATACTTTTGGCAATCACATTTCCCTTTGACTGCGAGCCACTGTATGTAATTGAGGTGAGTACATTTTTCAAATACTAAATTGTGTTCTTTTAAGCGAGTTTTTACTAGAGATTTTATTTCACCTGCTCCACTTTTGCTCCAAATGCTTTACATATGTAAATATTTTCAGCTTTAAATCTTTTATTGTATATGAGGAAATGGAATTAGTTAAATTAGGAGTTGAAGCAGGAAAAGACCCAACCTGGCATGAATAATTCACATATCAACATTGGCGGTTTAATATTTCATGATACGCTAAAAAGTGCACCAAATACATAAGTCAATATACTAAATTTAACATGGAACTGAAGTTTGTTATGATCGGCTTTTTTATAGTATAACTACTTCCATATAAGCCATTGCTAAAATTTATAAATCGGTTTTAATTATCAGACAAGACATCACCGCCCGTTTTGGAGTTTGGTGCAAAAACAAGGCATTGACAGATTTGATCACATTCTTCAGTGGCACATCTCCCAGAGAGCCTAGATAATGAAAGAGACCTCTACTAAGGTGTCTTTGTCTTTGTAGAGCTGCGGTGTCTGACTAGGAACTAAATAAGAGTAACACGAGCACCTTTGTTTACACGTGACAATTAAACTTTGTGGTCGTATTATTGAATCGATTTCATACTAAAGCAGATAATGAAAAGAAACTTTGAATGGATCAGTCACACCATCCGAAAAAGTTCCGATAGTTTCACCAGAATATCGCTCGAGCAGAAAATCGTGGTTGACCACGAAATACCTAGAGACGCACAATATACAGAAACAAAGACATAACAGTCTTATATCAGAAGAAACAAAAACAACAGCGGTGAACCGTGTAAAATGAAAATGCTTCGTGGAAGCCACATGATCCTATGAGTAGTAACGGGAAAAAAATTAATTTGCACTGTAGCTAATGTTGAAAGTCATTACAGGAATAGGGAATATACCACAGTCTCTCAAAAAAGAAACCTGAAAAGTGTTGATATGGTTTATATCCACAAACACAGTCAAAGCTTTAAGTTCTTTGCAATCCTCATATTCTCAGTTCTATAACGCGTTCTTTCAATTTAAAAAGCAGGTAGCAAGGAGCTCACTTCGTTATTTTTTTTTTGCCAATTTTATTTTTTATTATAACCAAAGATGAGTAAATCTTATTGTGATGCAAAGGATATTTCTCCTTACTAAAGTAATACTTTTTATGGAGTCGAGATATAATACGTCCACAATCACTTTGAAATAATTGAATGACACGAGCTAAACGTAATGTTGACATCATCAGGAAATTTTTGAATTACATCTGCATCTTGCATCTTCAATCTTTTCGTCAGTTGTTGATGAAGTCTTCATCAAATTGTTACTTGCATCCTAAAAAATTTGATTTTTTTAACATTTTTTTGAGGAAAAATTTCAAATTCTTGCAAACAAATTTCATTTAATTTTTTAAACTCAATTTTGCAAAAAGAGTTCACAAAAAAATGTTTCAAAAATTTGTGTTTTAAATCTTTTGCTGTTTATTTCATATCTGAAAAACTATAATTTGCTAAATATATCCGCCACAGCAAACTTTTTTTAAAACTTTTAAATATTTAAAGCCAAAAACAAAAGACAAAGCTTTTGCACAGACAATATTTCTCAAAAAACGAATTATTTTCGTTACTTGACTGTATAAATATTTTAAAGTTTTTTATTTAAAACACTCATATCAAGTACAATATTTTGACAAAAGATGACGCTGCTTTTATAAAGCTTCGACTTTATAATTATTTTTGTTTGTTTTAAAGATTTTACGTTTAAAACTTTTTTAAAAGATAGAAAGCGGCTGAAGCTGTTTCATAATAACTGTTTGAAAGCATAAAATTTTTTATGCATCTGCCTCGAGTTTACATGGGTTCAATGTCAAGTTGAGAAAATGAAAGTACTGTGTTACCTGTAACTGTTTTTATTACGTGAGTCATGTTGAAATTCAAGTTTGTGTCGTATCGTTTATAAGACTTCAGTTAAAAATGTAAAAAAGTTTTTTAGGTTAAGAAGACACTTAAAAGAAATACATACAGTGGAGAGCAATTGTGGATGTATGTTTGTTTTAAAAGATTTAAAATGAAAGAAAAACATATATAAAATAAAAGAAAACGATTTAAAATTTTTATTTAAACTATTCAATAAAATAATGATTAAAGAAAATAAATGAAGTTCGGTAGTATTTAAGGATAAACTAAAGATAAAAGTAATTCTATGAAAAAGTCCCAAGTATACACTTCTGCACGTTTAAAAGCAAAACAGTTTTCAATATTTGGTCCTGAGACCTTTTACTTTTATCAAGTTTCTGAAAAGTCTTGGCATACTTTAGACCAAGTTTTCAATGGTATGCTTCGGAATATTTTAGCACTTTGTTTGGACTCGGAACTAAAGTTCATAAGTTTTTGATCGGGTTGAGATTTGGGCTTTGCGCTGACTATTGCATTGTTTGAAAATTTTGATTTAACAGGCACTCCTTAACGATTTTAGCCTATGTTTGGGAACCCCATCCTGTTAAAAACAACTTTTTTTTGGGTAAGCACTTTAGTCCACAAAATCGGGTCAATTATTACCTAAGATACGAAAATAATCTTCTTTTTTCATTATTCCCTAAATTTTTACCACTGGACCAAGTTGTACTAAGCAAAACAGGCCAAAACCATTAACCTTCCACCTCCGTACTTCACAGTTTCTTTTACTTGGTGTGTTTTAAGGGTTTCATAAGAAGGGTACCTGTAGAATTCCTTGCCATCTGACTGAAAATGATTTATTTTGGTTTCATCTGACCAAATTACATTTTTCTAGTCTTTCACGCTCTCGATTTTGTGCTCTTTGCAGAGCTTTAGCAATGCTTTTACGTATATTTTCGACAGTTCCGGTTTTTTTTGTTGCTTTTTAAACTTAAAGCCAGCACTCAGGGGATGACACCTACTCATGCAGAGCATTGCGCTGGTACTAAGAAAATAGGTTGTGGAAAGGAGGATAGATAGAGTAGTGTTTATGGACGTTTGATTTGAACCTATCGTATGTGACAGGAAAAACTTTCTCGGGAAGATCGTTCCACAAATGAACTGTATTAAACCGAGACGAATTGTCTCTATACTGTGTTCGTTCTACGATTCATCGAAAAATCAACTAAAAAGGGAAAAACGAGTACTGTATGAAACGAGTACTGCTTTACAGCGCAACTGAGCCTATTTATTTAAGCGCCCTGCGTACTTGTTTATGGCATTCGCTGTCCCATTAGGTGTTTCTGCCTGTTTCGTAACTAATAAATATTACTTGGCCCGAGCATCTCTCTCGGTAGGCAAATTTCGTTGCGAATTTCTTACGAGTTGTCCGCTAATATTTTTTTCTTTTTCTTGCCTGAAGCACTGTTCGGTCGCAAATTCTCAATGTTCCTGCAATTTCACGTGCTCACTGAAAGCATTTTGTCATTTCAACAATTTGATTTTCTAAAACAGCAGAAATCTTCCGCATTTTTATTGAAAATTGAAATTTTTTGGAAATTTAATGACAATTAAAAAAATTTTGCTGCTAACGTAAGGTATTTGTTTAATTCTCTGACAATAAACTCAAATAATAGAAAAATAACTGATATTTTCCTATTTATTGTGCTGTCAGACAACAAAAACCTAAACGGGCAAAAATGGATACATTGACTTTAACGACGTAATTGGACAAAACTTCGGCTTAATTTCGTATTAAAAAAAAAATTATATGTTTTTTGCCTTTAATTGGATCATAATAAATAGTTTTAGTGGGAAGGCTGGTTGACTTTTACATATTTTGTAGGATTTAAGGCGTTTTTAAATAATAAATGAGATACATGTTCCACAAGTGCTCGCCACTGTAAATAATTCAAAACAGACAGTGTTGTGAGCAAAATACATAAGACAAAAAAAAAATTAAAATGAGTATTCAAACTAAAAAGTTAAAAGCGATGATTCAAAAACTTTTCAACTTATTTTGAATTAAACGAATTATTTAAAATAGTTTTTCTTAAACATTTTAAACATAGATTATTACATATTCGTCTAGATTTTTTATTTTATATCATCCACCCGCTAAACTTCATTCATCTAAAAAAACAATAACACATAGTGTTTGTGTCTTAAATCTTTTGTCTTTACGCCCACGCTAAGACTACTAGAGGGTTTAGCAGGTGATGTAAAATATAGCAATTCATAACACTTTATATTTAAAAAAAAAAACAAAACAATCATTAAATATTCATCGTACAATTCAAACAATTGTCAACTTTTTTTATATCAACCCATATTGTCTTGTACGTGATTTGGTTTCTAATTTATAAGCCACCAGCATAATTATTGTAAATAAAAGAACAAAATAACATAAATGAGCTCAATAAGATTTCTGTTTATATAAGAAAACTGTTTTTATAATTTTTGGAAATTTTGATAATGATAATGCTTGCGGTTGGACAAAATTGAAATCGTGTCAAGAAAAAATGCCAATTTTGAAGAAGAAATAATATTTTAATGTTTCAAAACAATTTATGCATGATGGCTTAACGCATATAGAATTTCGAAGACTTTTTCAATAACTATGTAGACGGAAATATTTAAATAAAAAGCTATCTTTCAGCAAGGATAGCTTCTATACTTCAAGTTAAAAATAAAAAATAAAAAATAGCCAAAAGTAGAGTGTAAGTAATCTACGACACTTAAATGAAAAGAGCATTCTATACACAAGAAATAATTATTTGTTATGGATTATCAACCTGGGATTAAGAAAATCAGAAATCCATTGATTATGGAGTTGCCTCATTTGGCAGGTAGCTAAATTCCCTTTGTATTTAATGCTGATTTGCGAATAGAATATTATCCCAGTGCTTAGAAAATATCGCTTAACTCCATGATGCCAAATCAAACAAGGGTGGAGTCACACAGACATATAAGCCGAATATCTAATAATGATAAGCGGTATTAAGTGAGAGTGATTGTATTCCTAATCATAATTTTGAATTCAGAAATAAGCATAGCACAATTGAACAAACACAAGGTTTAGTGATTATACTTAGAAGAAGGACTTTTGAAAAAAAGCAACTCGGATTTTGCAATACCATTATAAAAACTATCTAGAAAAAATGTACAAAACTAACACTCACTTTGCGTAAGGAGTCTTGTCTGCCTGTTAAAATAAAAAGCCAAAGTGTCTTCCAGAGTTTAAAAGTTAAATTGTAAAAGTCGGTTAAAGAAAATTAAGGCGAAACAATCAATTTGACTTATTAATAAAGGTTGGTACAGGCATAGTGCACAATGTTAATTGTTAAGGTGTGACTACACCTTAATGTATATTTTTTTGCCCAACTTAATTTGACATTTCTTTGTCTCAGTGTTTAACAAATTCAACCATGAAGAGGTACACAATTGAGCAGTGCGTTAAGATTGTTGAAGCATTTTACGAAAATGGGCATTCAAATGAAATGCAATTCGTGCACTTCGATATTTTTGTTTTTTTGGTCAATCAAATGTGTTCACAATTGAGAGAATTGTGCGCAAATTTCAGCAAACCGGGTCTGTAAAAAATACGGAAACACCTGCGCATGCTAGCCCAGTTCGTCCTGCGGAACACATTGCTGTTTTTCGCGATAATGTGACAGAAGTGCCGTCAACCTCGATTATTCGTTGTGCCCAACAACTAAATATGTTACGAACATCAATTTTGAATAAAGTTTTTGAATTTACACTCTTACAAGGTTCAATAGACTCAAGAGCCCAACAACTAAATATGTTACGAACATCAATTTTGAATAAAGTTTTTGAATTTACACTCTTACAAGGTTCAATAGACTCAAGAGCTATTTTAACAGACAGAAATGAATGGTGACTTTACAAAGAAAATCATCTTCAGCGACGAGGCACACATTCACCTCAATGGATTCGTTCACAAGCCGAATTGCCGCATATGGACAAATGAGAATCCACGAGTGAATGTCGGAAATCCGATGCATCCACAAAGAGTAACTGTTTGGTGCGATTTATGGGCTGGCGGCGTCATCGGACAGTATTTCTTCGAAAATGAGGTCTGCCAAGCAGTTACTGTGAATGGTGTTCGCTATCACGAGATAATAACGAACTTTTTGTGGTCAGAAATTGAGGATATGTACCGGGACGATACCACCTTGATCAAAAAGTTCCCCGGAATAACCCTCATTTGGCAGTCCCATCGTTCCGATTTGAGTTTTTTTTTTTCTGTTAAGTTGGTACATCTTTTGTTGATATTACCTCAAAATATTATCGTCATAGCTTGACATTTGCATTTTTTATATTCGGTTTTCGGTATGTCCATCAGTGCTTCCAGCGATTTTTCCATTATTTCCTCTCGACTGCTGAAACGCGTTCACCGTAATGATTTTTTAACTCGATTGAATAGAAAGAAGTCACAGGGAACTAAATCAGTTGAACTCTGTAGCTGTTGAATGGCATTTGTTGCCTTTTTCGTCAACAAATTTTGAACAATGATGGCACTGTGCGATGGTGCGTTATCATGGTGCAGAATCCAAATTTCTGGTCTCTATCGGCGAGTATCTTCACGCAAGTCCCATAACACGCAAATAATACTCTTTGTTTACTGTCTGGCCTTCTGGCAAAAATTATCGAGGCTCTACACCGTTGTAATTCATTAAAACCGTAAGGATTTATTTTTTTTTTTTTTTTGTTTGACCGAAGACGAAGTTTTTTGGTCTCAGCTCATTTGGAGAACGCCATTAACTTTCCTAATGTCTGGATTGCATGTCGTATTTATAAACCAAAGTCTCCTAATGATCCTCTCGTAAAGATCCTGTTGATGAATGTGGGATGGAATTCAGCCTCGCAAATCATATCTTTTGTGACCTCAACACGGTCAAAATTTAAAAAAAATCGCCAACACACATAAAGATAGACGTACGCTTAGATTTAGCGGAAATATCAACAAAAGATATACTAACTTAACAAAAAAAAAAATCAAATCGGTACGGTGTGACCGCTACACGGGGCTTATTTCGGAAACTTTTTGATCAAGTAGTATGTGGTTTCAACAGGATGGTGTCATTTGCCACACAGCCGACGAAACAATGGCTCTTCTGTGCGAGAAATCCAGTGGGCGTGTTATCTCATGTCGTAGCGATGTTAATTGGCCGCCACGATCATGTGATTTGACACCGTTAGGCTTCTTCCTTTGGGGATATTTAAAAGAAACAGCATACGTGGATAAGCCAAGAACAATTCATGAGCTAAAGTACGAGATAATTCGCTACATTAAGGTCATTGAACCAAATTAATCTATGACTTTATGTAATTTCGTCAAGCACTAATTGGTGATGATGAGTATGGTTTCTACTTTTAAGATTTGAATGCAAATTGTAAGCTCACGTTACTGGCAGGTTCCAATATAAAGAAAATATGGATTGTTATCCAATACCGTTATCACTGTGTATACATTTCGAAATAAAATACGAGTTAGAGTGGCGAATATTATTGTCGTATACGTAATGAATTATTGTTTTCAGATAATCAATAACTTGTGGTTTTAACAGGATTTAACATGAAGCCATCGAATGTTTAACTCGTATTTTTATTTAATGGCTTTTAATTGTTTTCTTTGGGGGTACGATCAATTCACTTATAATGCTGTCAACCTAACAACTACAGAGCAATGGGAGTTTTGAATAATGAAATAACATCAACACTTCTTGAAAAGTGATCAAAAGTTTCAGTGACAGGGATCCGTTATGTAACAGCCAGTCGTATCATTTTTAAAATATAAATTTACTTGAATTGCTCTGTAGTTATTTACTAATTTTTTATATTTTTTATATCAAAATAATTTTTAAACGCTCTTATAAAAACTTCATTTTAATCATAGGAAACTTAAAGAAATAATTACTAAAACAAACAACGAATCACACTTATAATGCAATTAGTGCACTCTGCTCATCCTATATTTACGACAGGCGGATGATAGTGATTAATTTATTAAATGCTTAACCAATTTATATTCGTTAATTGTAAGAGACATGCCTATAAAATAAGTATATGTAATATAATGACATAATAAGTTAAGAGACAAGCTGATAACAGCTATAGAATATTCCACACAGAACACGAGATTTGTGCACCAATTTTGTAAAAAGACATTTAATAAAAACTAATGAAATTCTGAAATGGAGTAAATTTCGATTTTTAACAAAAATATTTTACAAGGATCTTATCTACATTAAAAATAGAAGAATTAAGTCCTGATTATTCTTATAAGAGCATGCTTTTTTGTAGGAGAAATTAACGAAGGGTTTGAATCGCTATTAATCTATGATTTTCTTAAGTTTACTTTCCTCAGTTTCTATTTTTATTAATACTGGAAAAATGTTCAATTTTTTTAAATAAAGGGTGTCCCAATTTAAAGCAAGATGTGAATTAAATAAAAACGCAACGCGTTTTTAGCCTTTGATTGTGATTTTTTTATTGAATCATAAAGTACATAGGATAGGATTATTTATTGCATAATACATCAGGGAACTGGTTTCTACGGCTTTACATGCATATCCACACGCGTTTGTATACATTTTTCATAACTATTTTGCACAAATGTGGCTGAACTCCTTGATGCAGCGTTGAATCTCCTCCTTTCCATAAAAAGATGTCAAATGATGTTAAATTCCACGATCTAGAGAGCCAATTATGATCACTGAAACGAGAGGGATCCCACCACTCACACGCTCTCACCCGACCACGAAAAGCTCGTCTCTATACAAACAAATAAGTTATGGCAATGAGAACATGAATCAGCTACAGAACTTAATCACAAGCTGAACATAAATCAATTAATATATACATATACTCAGAGCTAACAGAAATAGACACGAATATATTATGAAAATAAATATAATAAAAATTACAAATTAATATCAGAAAGCAAACTACGTTTAATACTACCGACGTCAAAGTTAAAATCAATAAACTCGTAATGCAAATTGTAGTCATTACACAGTCTACGGCAAGGAAACGAACTCGCATAATTTGACCTGAAGAATTCTAATGCCAGAGGACGATAGTGCCGACAAAATCTAACGGGGATGTTAAAATTCAGGTTCAGAAGTAAAAATTCAGAATCAATATCACCCACAATAAGGTTGGAAGCAAAACAAATACCCAAAGCTGTTCTCCTACGCTCTAGCTTCATACGAAGGAAAACCATCAACATAATTCCACCCTAAGCCACGTAAGCAAAATAATAAAAACTGCCCCTGCCTCAATTGAATGAACCTGATAATTCCAGATAACCGAAGCATACTTCAACAACGTCCTTACGAGCGAAATGTATAACTGTCTGGTAATATAAAGGTCAGTAAATTCCGTAGACCATCTTTTCACAAAGCCCAGAACAGCCCGAGCTTTACTAGTTGACATATTAATATTATTAATAAATGAAAGTTTCCTATCCAACAACACGCCTAGATTAAGAAAGGTAGTAACGGTCTTCAACGGGCAAAAATTAATTTTATACTCGAACGGATATACCCTACTGCGGGAAAAAACCATATGCTTGCGTTTTTGAAGATTGAGATCCATTAAATTAATTTTACATCAATCAGCAAAGACATCAAAACTCCGTTGCAGATCAGACTGACCAAAAACATCATTAACACTATAAACTAATTTAACATCATCGGTGTACATAAGAACACTACACTCGAAAAATATCCCAAGAAGATCATTAAGAAACAACAAGAACAAATGCGGACCCAAATGGCTACCCTGTGTAACTCCAGAAGAAACATAAACGGTCTTAGGCAATAAATTCCGAAACAAAACTCTGAGTTCTCAAAGAAAGCTAAGAGTCCATCCAACAAAGCAGTCTATCAGGAATATCTCAGGCAGTATTTGAATTGTTTCACGGGCTGTATGATATTTGGCACCGTCTTTTTTAAACCACATATTGGCCACATCAGTGTCATCCAATTTCGGTGGAAAGAACTGTGTTATCGTGTCGCGATATCGAGCACTAGTAACAGTCACTACTTGACCAGTTCAAAAAAGTATGGTGCAATTATGCCTCCAGCCCAAAATCCATACCAGACAGTGACACGTTGTGGATGCATTTTCCTTTGACAAGGCCATCAAGGTGAAGATGTGATTCATCGCTTAGGATGAGTTTGCTCGAAAAATCAACATCATCAATCAACGAACTCTCTTCGCTGTGTATAGTCATTAGGCTTCAGTTGTTGCGTCATTTGAATTTCATAAGCATGGAGTCATAGGCTTTTACTGAGTAGACGCTGTAGACAGCTTCTTGATATTTGCAATTCTTGTTCACGACACTGAATTGATGATGTTCCTGTATTGTAACCGACACTCACACGCACTGCTTCGATATTGGCATCTGAATGGTTTGTTTTGGACGATCAGTGTGTTTGTCGTCCCCAATCAATTCAGTCCCCCTAAATTTTTCAATTAATCTCTTAACAGTTGACGAAGTTAAAACACACTTCCGACCATATTTTGTATGTAATTTTCGAACTGCGGCCGCCAAACTTCCATTATTTATAATATAACATTTTACTGCACAAATAGCGACAAATTCAAGTCTTGCGCTAATTTTGGGGCAACCTTTACATATCACACTTTTACCGCTTTTCTGCTTAATTGGAATTTGTAACACAAAAGGGAGTAACAAGTGTATTGTTTTTGGCGATAGGGTAGAGAAAATCATGTAAGATTTTTTCAGTGGTTATATAAGACGACAGTATACCGTTTACTTGCTAAATGTGAAAATTGACAAATTTTGAGTTACCTCACTTTAGCCGTACAGTTGCGATATATTGTATAAAATAAAAAAAACTAATATCTTTGGTTTAAGGTTTTTTTATGAAAACTGTTTGGAAATATGTACGTGGTTGTATGAAAAAAACATTAACAAGCCCCTTTTCGTTTTTTTTTTCTATGAAACACAAATTAGTTATTAATTAATTACAAAAAAACAAAAACAAATGCTTTTATAAAACCACAAAAATGTTTTTATATTACATTTTAATTGATATCTACTGTGAAAATATTGCAGATTTACTTATACTAAAATTATGTTTTTTTCTTATTTTGAATTTTATACCTAAAAACTTATAAATATTCAACGCTTAATACCAATTACATCAGTATAAAACAATTATTTAATTTTACTTAAGAATTTATTGTAAATTAATAAAAGTGATGCTTTCAAATAAATTTCAATTCAAAAATTGAATGAAAAATTACAATTTTTGCGTCAAAGTCAAAGTTAAATTACTAAAGATATTTCTGTAATTATCAAATCATAAATTAAAATTCATTACCTGTTCAAAGGGGATTTTTCTATACAAAATTTTTAAGATTTTTCACAACTAAGTATTAATTTCTGGGATTGAATAATAGGTATACAGTACAACAGTGAAAATGCAAAAAATTTAATTGAATGAAATTGTGGCAAATGCGTAAGTTATATATCCATTTAAACTCGACTGCGACGCTTTGGTATGGTAGGTAAGACAATCGCCTACCAATCTGAAAAAGGACAGCGGTATCTCCCCATAACATTGGCTAGTAGCTGGTTATGGCTCTTACTACTATAAAAAACTTCTCTAATGTATATGCCGTTCGGAGCAGGCGTTAAACTATAACTTATGGTGCGGGAATAACACATGGATGGCGCTAGTTTCATTGCATTCACCTCTTTTTCAGTTAGTGCTAAGACAGGTGCAAAAATTGCATGATATTCTCTTAAATAGTTTGTGAGTTATTGTGCTAAGGTGTTTTAATTCTACACTGCTTCTTGAAAGGAAGAATGCCATTCAAGCGAAGCAAACTGTTATGGGGACTTCGGTCCATCAAAAACAACAATAAAACGTTGGTCGTAGAGACACCGATGATGCAGAACGTAGTGGAGATCCAAATTATGCGGTAACACCAGATAACATCGAAAAAATCTACAAAATCGTTTTGAATGCTCGAGAAGTGAAGTTGCGTGAGTTAGCTGGCATCGTAAAGATATCAAAAGAACGTGTGGACGTTATACAGCATGAGCATTTAAAGTGAAAGCTGGTAAGAAATTTCGTATGAATGAAGAGGGTAAACTGAGGCTTATTTTTACGCAAAAGATAAATCGTTCTACAAAAGTGGTATTGAAATTTTAGAGCGGCGCTGGAATGATTGCATTGCTCTTGATGGATAATGCTAATTTTGAACAACAACAAAGAAATGTTTTGTTTTTGTTATTCACAGGACTTTTTAGCCCATGTGTTAGGTCCCTTTCAATGAGTCCAAAAAATAGAACCGGTTGCAGCTCATTGACTGAGAGGAATGTTATAGGAAGTATTAAAAAAACATGTTGTAAAGAAAAGTCAATCCAGAAACTTTTTTAAAGGCGTTTTAAGCAATATTAGAAATAATATTATAACCCCTTGAACGAAATAATATAACCCTCTTGGTAAACCTGCCTTCTAAAGAAATTCGTGGGTTAGTAGACCAGTGAGTGACGAACAAATGAAAAAAAAAAATTTTTTTTCAAATACCCCGTAGTCACGTAAAACCAAACATTATGTTAATACTCCTTTTCTAACGACGATTGGATTAGTTAAAAAGTCGACAACTTTTCTTTTATAAGTGAGTAAAAATACGTTAGATAAATACGCTTAGAACGCATCAATAGGGTCACTAAAATGTAGAAGTAAGCCTTTGGTTCAAATGTTTCCTTATGATTGCAAAAAAAACTACCTCGTCAATAAAAGTCTGCGAGTGGTTATTCAATGACAAGCTAAGTAGTAAATGTCAATAGATGGGTACATTGGCTGGGGTAAACCTGGTCAGTTATACTACTGACAATGTCACTAGTAGAGCATTAAAATTTTACTGTTGGCTTCTTTTGCAGGGTAAACACATTTCCCTAAAATATAAAATGTGAAAGGTGCTTTTTGCTTGGAATGTACCCCTAACAGACCAAAATGAGATTATTTCCTAGCCATATTCAATAGAGTCGATACCCTGTTTATAGTTATAACTGTCTAGCTCCCTTAACCGTCTAGCCGGCTAATTTTTTCCACACTTCGTTTAAGCACGTGACTACAACGATTAACAGTATACAACTCTAGAGAAAATTCATGTTGTTATTTGGCACAATAAGTAAATTGAATATTTCTCTCCACATATATGCTGCTGTAACGAAACTTCAGATGAATTAAACAGTAAGCAACATAAGTATATATACATATATAATATACCCTGCCAAAGGCAGGTAAGAGGTGAAATAGCCGTCGCAGACTCCACTTCTTCTTTGTGAGAAATTATTTTACTACCGAGCAATTTGTTTTAATTTTGGGAATAGAAAATAATTGTAAGGATCTCATTCTGTTTACCATTTTATGTATTTTCTTAACTGCTTGTAGTGTAAACGGCTCAATTGGTCACAACAGTGTTCGTCTTGAAAACTCATACGGCTTTGTTTAAACTGTGACACCCAATGTTTAATTTTTGCAAACGACTTCTTCAGAGTAGAATCTAGCTCTGCTTTAATATTAATTTGACTCAGACCTTATAAATTAAGCTATTGAATTAAAGTGGCCATTTTTTTTCCATGTTAATAAATTTAAAAATAAATTCAATGTCGCTAAATTTAAGCATGTAGTCGACTCATAACATATAATGTCGCTTCATTTTAGTTTTTATAGTATGGTGACATTACAATGAAGTTGACATACATAACTCACTTTGTTTGTGTCATTGTCACCATTATATATCAATGAAATTTCTTATTTACGATAAGTTCTTACAAATTTCGCCATCTATATGTACATCAGTTTGGCCATTCTTCGGAGCAGATGCCACCAAACTATTAACTTTTCAATTTAGTTATTGTATAGTATAAATATTTCTGGAGGTATTTTAGACATTAACCAAACACAATGCACATCCATAACCTTCATTATTGTAAAACAATGTTATAGTCTGAGTTCCAAAACGTTATTTGCAAAGCAACCGAACAATGTCATGCGTTCCTAAACGCAACAATGCAAACTTTTACAAAGTCATCCATTCCTAAATGTATTGTAAAAGTTTTAACTGCGCAAACAAAAGCAAACTGTGTAGTATAAATTTTGTCGATGCTTTTTGTTTACAATTTTAAATTTTATTTAAATTGAAATAACACTAGACTTTCGAATGGAAACAGCAATTGTTTACAAAATGTGGATGAATTTACCTCCAAAAAATGGGAAAAGGATTGTTTTATGGGAAAGGTGCTGATTGTAGCAAAAAGAGTTTCTAAATGTAAAACTATACAAAGTTTTTTTTTAGAAAGCAACAAACAATGTAGTTTGCTTTATATCGATACAGTAACAAAACTGCATCGCTACAAAGTATTTTGACGTTTTGTAATTTAGCCATAGCTTTTAACAGAAAACATTTTCCAATAAAATGTAAGTTTAAAAGTTAATTTTTAAAATCGGTACGAACAATGCAAAGAACTCCAATGAGTTTTTTAAAGTTGAATTGAATACAAGTTAAGTTCTACTGGTATTGTTAACATAGGCGAGAAATAGTTCATCTGACGTCGCACAGTACGTTGTCCCATAGACAAAAATTTAAAAATTACTCATCACGGATTTTGATAAAATATATATTTTTTAAGCTAATTGACAACTGCATATAACCTTGAACGATTTTTTTTCAGTTACAAGAGGTCTCTAAACTCAACTAATTTAAAATATAAAATACGTACTATGTAAAACATTGGATTTTAGATACTTCAGAAAAATAGCTATGAAAACTCTTTTTTTTAAGAAATTTATAAAAGTTTTGCTTTGTAATTACTATACAATATTATAAATAAAATATGAGAAACAAGTTTTAAGTTTTGTGTATTGTTTTTATTCTTTACTGCTTCGAAAAACGCACTTAATTCAACAAAAACTTTAAATTTACCAAACTTTGAAGTAATATTTAAAAAAAAAAAAAAAATTTATTTCTATTTTGGATACTATGTAAAATGTTCTATCAACTAAATAAAATATTAGAACCAACTTTGCCCTACAACTAAAAAAATTTTCGAGTTCTAAAAATGTATAACTTAGAGATTTTTCCATAAATTTTTCTGATTTTAAGTAACTTAAGGCAAATAGAAATTTCAAAATAATTTGAATTATAAATTAATATATGATATATTAAACTAGAAATAATTAATATTATTATTTAAATTCCAAATTTGAAGTAAAACATCGAATTTCCGCCAGATAACAATACCTTTGTAATTTTGTTATTGTTGCGAAATCTAAAAAATTAAAAACTTGTTATTTGGAATTTATTTATTTATATCAGTAACTAACACACCTTTATGCTAAAAAAATTATATGTAAAAAACTATCTTAAGATAGACTTTAATTGATTTAAATATACATATGTGGGAGGTGGGCGGTGTGCGTGTCTGTTAACCTGTTTTGCATGTATCTATATTTTGTCCTAATAGTTGTCTGTTCGAAATTTCATTTATCTACGACAACTCCTATTTTTGTCCATGCGCTCTATGGGATCGACGGTCTGTACGTCGTGTCGCCAAGGTATGCTTTATTATCCAGGATATAATTACAAGTTATATAAAATTAAGATAGCATACATCCTTACGATTTACAAAGTCTGCTCCGTCCCAAATATTCCTTTACGGATATTATATCCCCAATAATAATAATTATTTTGCAATTTCTATAAAACTTTATAAAATTATATATAATTATTTTCGTTGCGTAGTGTTGTGGTATCCATTACCCACCTAAGAAATTGAAACGAAATCAATTAATCATTACAAATTGGTTAGAAATTTAAAACGATATTGATACATGTATCAAAAAAAAAAAAAACTAATAGTGGCTACTTCATGACAATAAATTTAGTTTTTATGCAAATTGTTAATAATTTACAAAAACAAAAAGAAAAACCAAAATAAAAAAGTAAAAAAAAATATAATAAAGATGAGTCGCAATGATATTCTGTGGATTTCCCAAACTAATAAACACGCTCAACATTAATTATAGTCATTTCTATAAGAGCGGGATACAAAAGTACTGAAACAAAAATTAAAAAAAAAACCATCAATTAAATTGAAGTTTAAGGGTAATAAGCGACTTGCAAGTGAGCTACTTTGTTTATTTTCTTATATTAGAATTCGTACCATTTTGCTTTTAAAAAGTGTTTTTTTTAATGGGTCTTTACTGAAATTTCAAATAGAATTCTGGAAGTAATATAAGGCCCGTTTCATGTTTAAAGGCCAACTTTTTTATGGACACTTTTCCCTGTAAATTTAGCACTCTATTTATTATCTTTCTACCATAGTATCTTAAAATATATCATAGATATATTGGCTACCATATTCAATACATGCAAGAAAATAAAGGGTCCGCCATATAATTTTTTTTTTTTTTTTTGAAAATGCTAAGTATAGAAAAAGCTACTGAATATTTTTTCAAATTTCTTTTTTTATTTGAAAGTAAAATCCTTCCGGTTAATAATGGAAAATAATTTCATTCAAATGGCTGCCTCGGCTGGCCATGCAGTTGTCTATACGATCGGTCCAATTTTTAAGCACATTATCGTCTCTGGCTTGCTGGCGTAACACTTATCTTCGACTGTACCCCACAAATAATAGTCCAACGGTGTCAAATCGCAGCTCCGAGGTGGCCAAACGACATCAGTTCTGCGGCTGATAATGCAATCTTCAAAAACAGGGCGCAAAACATCGAGTGTAGCTTCGGTGTGTGGCGCGTAGCGCCATCCTGCTGAAACCAAATGTTGCTAATATTCTCCTCTTCAATTTTTGTGAACAAAAATTCGAAATGGCCCGATAACGATCGCCATTGACTGTAACGGCCACTCCTTGCTCATTTCCGAAGAAAAATGGCGTAACTCCAACTATGCCTCTGGACCAAAATCCGCACCAAACAGTGACTCATCTTGGGTGTATCGGCTTTTTAATGTATGCGTGCGGGTTTTCTGTGCCCCAAATGCGACAATTTTGCTTGTTTACATACCCGCTAAGATCAAAATGAGCTTCATCTGAAAAGATGATTTTTTTTTTGGCAAAATCGGCATCTTCTGTAAGTCGATCGCAGGTCCAGATTCCCAGCGTTGTTCAGGTGTATACACAACCATATTCCTTCAGCGGAAGGATAAAACTAATTATCTGTGTTACCATTCACGAAATAGCAGTAGTTTAAAAAAAAACGTTGGATGGCGGACCCTTTTTAACAATTAAGCTTAACAATATTTTAAAAAATGGCAACCTGCTACACCATTCTTTCGCTCTCTCTATCTTTCTTTATTGTAATAATAGTATTTATTATTATTATTATTATTATTATTATTATTATTATTATTATTATTATTATTATTATTATTATTATTATTATTATTATTATTATTATTATTATTATTATTATTATTATTATTATTATTATTATTATTATTATTATTATTATTATTATTATTATTATTATTATTATTATTATTATTATTATTATTATTATTATTATTATTATTATTATTATTATTATTATTATTATTATTATTATTATTATTATTATTATTATTATTATTATTATTATTATTATTATTATTATTATTATTATTATTATTATTATTATTATTATTATTATTATTATTATTATTATTATTATTATTATTATTATTATTATTATTATTATTATTATTATTATTATTATTATTATTATTATTATTATTATTATTATTATTATTATTATTATTATTATTATTATTATTATTATTATTATTATTATTATTATTATTATTATTATTATTATTATTATTATTATTATTATTATTATTATTATTATTATTATTATTATTATTATTATTATTATTATTATTATTATTATTATTATTATTATTATTATTATTTTTATTATTATTATTTAAATTTTGTAATTGATTTTATTTTGATGCACGACCAACTATTTGAAAACTACTCATATCAGATGACGCCATCAATTGATGACGACACATGAACAAAATGAATGACCAACGGAACATCTATAGAGCATGTTAAATCAGTCAAAACGACTGCATGAGATTATAGCTGGGAATTCGTATTATTAAAAACAATGTAGAAATTAAAAATTAACTCAAATGAAACAAAAAGAAATTAATAAAAAAATAAAAAAAAAATCAGAAACATGCCTAGAATAATATATTTTCCATGTTGGAGTATAAATGTGAAGGTTTTTGTATCCAGACATTTCAGTTCATTGCAAAGTTTCTAATCAAACGTATAAAGGAAGACATCATCTACAATTTGTTATTGCAAAGAGAAAAATTTAAACGTAATTTCGTTGAAATCCGGTAGCGTGTGAAAAATCTACACATTTAACGTTGCACTATGAAACATTTTGTGGTTTTGTTACTGGTGTTCGCTGTGTTGGCTGTCACAACAGCTACACCAACTCTGCATAAATTAAAGAACAAATTATTGCTTGGCAAAGGAGGTGGTGGTCTAGGATTTGGCGGTGGTATTGGCTTTGGAATTGGAGGTGGCGGAGGCGGTGGTGGTGGTTATGGTCGTGGTGCATATGGTGGCCAGCCTTATGGTCAAAATTATGGTCATGGAGGCGGTGGCGGTGGTGGTGGTAATTACCAAGTTGTAGCTGTTAAGGAAGTTCCCGTCTATACAGTGCAAAAAGTACCTGTAAGCTATGGAGGTCATGGTTATGGTGGCCAAGGAAATTATGGCAGTCAAGGTGGCTATGGTGGCCAGGGTGGTTATGGTGGTCACGGGGGTTATGAAGGTCAAGGCGGTTATGGTGGTCAAGGCGGTTATAGTGGTGGCGGCGGTGGCAGTGGCTCCTATGCCTCTGGCAATGCTGGCAGTTATGGCATTGGCGGTGGTGGCAATGGTTATGGTGGCCATCCTGGTGGTGGTTGCAATACATGCGGCGGTGGCAATCAACTTTATGGTGGTGGCGGTAGCAGTGGTTCTTATGCTACAGCTAGTGCTCAGTCTTCCAGTGGCAGTTATGGTCATGGCTGGTAAAACCACAAAATATTTTAGAAAAGTAGATTTATAATGTAAGTTTGTGTAAAAATAAATTTTAAAACGATCTATGAAAACTAGTCTTAAAAACGAAACAAAAAACTATTTTTTTAATAAAACAAAAGAAACATATATAAATGCGCCTATAAATTCCATCACTTATTCTGTAATGCTTATGGTTTAATCCTGAAGGGCTACTACGGATCAGTTTTAACAAATTTTATTGGATATACGAATTAATAATGTCGATTTTTTTGCTTGAAAAATGCATTTATTATAATAACATAAGGAATTGATACATTGTTCAAAGTATTGTTCATCGTTGGCCACTACTTTTTCCCATCTTTCTGGTAGAATATAGATTCCGCGCCAAAATAACTGCTCCTGTTTTGAGGTAAAGAATGAATCAATTCAATTTCTGATACCCTGTTTTGAAGTGATGATCGAAACAAATGGTAGTCAGAAGGGGCAAGGTGTGGGCTATAAGTTATCTACTGTTTTCCAAATTGTTTTTGACCGGTCTTGCAATATGTGGCCGAGTGCTATCATGATAGAAGATTGTGGCCACGTGTCTGGCCGAATATTCTGGTTGTTTTTCGTTGATTGCTCTCTTCAAATGAATCAATTGTGTTCGGTATAAGTCCCCTGTGATCGTCTGAGCCGATTTCAACAGCTCATAGTACAAAACACCCTTCCGATCCCATATTCGGCTTTGGCCTTGATGTGGCTGGTTGACCGGGCTTTACATATAACTTTTTGCGCTTGAGGTTATAGTAATGTATCCATTTTTCAAAAGCAGTAACAACACGATGCAAAAATGACTTCTTTTTGTGGCGTTCAAGCATCATTTCCGACATATAGAATAGCCTTTCAACCTCTTTCGGCTTCAATTCATATGGGACCCAATTTCCTTTCTTTTGACTAAATCCCAACGCTTTTACAGGTAGGGAAATGGCTTGTTGTGTGACTCCCAATGATAATGCAAGTTTTTCTTGCGTTTGACAATAATCTTAGCCTAGTAATGCTTCCAATTTCTCATCTTCAAACTTCGGCTAACCAGGCCTCTCCTTATCTTCTGTGTCGAAATCACCACCATTGAATCGCTCAAACTATCGTTTAAAAGTTTTTTGAGTAGGAGCATATTGACCATAAGCTTCTACGAACAATCAATAACTTTCATCAGCTGTTTTCTTCAAATGAAAGAAGGTAATCAGACTTCCCCGCAAAATATCTTTTTTAGGCACAAAATTCGACATTATTATAGCGATTGAAAAAAATGTGTGTTTACACTTAGGCATCTTTTGAACACTGAATTAGAATGACAGATGTTTACCCTCCAAAATATCATATTTGTTACTATTGACACAAACAATATGTGATAGTTATGCTATATGGTGTCCAAATCGACATTATTAACTTGTATACCCAAAAGAATAAGGGCTGCTGAGTTATCTTATTTTCCTATTGTTCAATATTGGACTAAATATGCATAATATGGATAATTTCAGTACAGCGTTACTTGTTTTGCACACAAATTGAGTCTTATTGTAACAAACTCCTCCAAACAAAAGCTGAGGTATAGGAACCGATCCCAACCAAAGTTAAATGCAGACATTATCAGCTTTAATTTTAGTCCATTTATTAGTCCATTTACTGAGCGTATCAAAATGGTCCCAATGATCAATAGGTACCTTAACCCTTATGTGAGTGATAGGTTACCCGGGCACCTAGTACATTTTTAATATGAATTGGTTACAGAAAATATTGGACTAGAATGTAAAAACTTCTTGAGAACACCTGCTATTGTTTTATTTTAAAATTACTTTTTATTATACAGAGTGTACCTGGGTACCAAAAAACTATTCTGCATTCTAGATATAAAAGTCATATTAAGCTCTATGGTTTTTATTGCGAATTAAGTTTTTTTGTTAAAGATTGCGTAAAAAATTCAATAAATTATCATTGAAATAAAACAAAAAAGGCTATTAATGTCTATTACTGGAAACTTTTAAACTTGTGGGTATCTGCATACCCATGTCACTCTACTAAAAGCGTTTTTTTTTTTTTACACCCATAACGGTTAACCAAATTGTATAAAATTTTATTATTTTACACTTTTTACTGGAGTGATAAGAAAGACGCTAAATAAGACTCGCTCAACTGTTCCAGTGTTTGCATATTGCTAACCAATATGTGTATAGCAACAAACAAATGTACCGTAAATTTTTGTTATAAGTGACTTTTATGGGAATGATCACAAAATGTTTTATTGAGACAGTTTATTGAGTTGCCTTAAAGATTACTAAATTCTATAATGTTTTTAAGGCTCAATAAATTTTATAGCAATCCACTCATAGTAATAGCAGAATCTATACGGCGGGCATAATGTCCACAAAATTTAAGTATTCGCTAAGCTCAATGCCATTTCACGCATTTTACACATCAGTTAACTCTTCGGGGCATACCAACAACACCTCTTTTGTAAATTCTCCATAGATGCTTGATGGGATCTAAAACTTATAGTACCATCATGAAACTACCGTGACAGTTTAATGTTAGTCTGGCATCTTTTGCTTGCAAAGTTCTGCTTTAAGCCTACGCAATTCACTGCCTTGTGGACAGAAGTCGATTTGGTACAGGTGATGATGATGGCATGTTCCTTTCAAATTCGCTTGGAAACTTAAAATCAGTTAAAATTCTGCAAAATTACTAGCTTATAAATAAAGGTACGAAATCCCTTTTTTACCCATAACTCAAGATATGCAAAGTATTTGAAAAATTACAAGAAGAGTTTTTTGTTGTAGTCTATCACACCTATCGGAAAGAAGATATCACTTCGCAGTTATTGTATTTTTCTGATGCATAGTGTAATAGTTTATTAAGCTTAAAATAAAAACCCAATTGACATCATGTTAAATATTGTTGTATCGTAGTATCGTAGTGTCATAAAGTTTTGATAGATATTTGTTTTTAGTTTTTACAACATACAAGAATACAACACAGGTTGTGAATTCAGCCAATATTATTAACATTACAAATTGTAACTAAAGTGTTAAGAATTTACGGCAGCACAGAGTTCTCAGAACAGGTTCTCTTTTGTTCCCACAATTTCTTTTTTTTATAAAAAATTTTTTATTAACCCATTTGCGTCTTCGCTTTTTTTCTTCTCCGTCAATCTTATCGGGCTTGGCTTTCCACGAAGCATCCATTGCTTTGTTTCAGTTTCTTTAATCAATTTGATCTTTCAAGCAAAGTAGATGATTAATCTACTGTAGTTTCCTCCATATGATTTTGCGTGGTGGTAAAGATCATTGCAATTGGTGGTAATCTTTACTTTTTTGGCAGTAGGCGGTGTGTTCTTCTGATCATTCGCCTGATGTTTGTCATCATCGCTGGAGGTATGCGGGCAGGTCAGGAGGTTTCTTCTTTATTTGTTAGATGGAGTTGTCTGGAAGGAAGTTGACCCCTCTTTATTAAACATTTGAAACCACAATTAAATTTTTCTTCGCCATGTACTCTGCTGGGACCCGAACTTTGGTCGTTTGCGCTGTTATGCGTGCGCTCTAACCACTACACCAAGCCATCGATTTAAATCCACAAAATCCGACATTCCACAATTCATTATGGCAACCTTATTTTGTTAAATTTTATTATCTTTTATTTTTTTATTATTTTTTTTATAATTTTTAACTTACAACCAGAAAAGTAAGAAAAATTATATTTTACACAAAATTCTTTATTATTTGTTTATCGTACACACTCTTTAACAATTGGTGATAAGCTAGAAACAAAAATTTCTGTATGCGGATTTATCCGCTCCCGGTGATAATGGTCAGTTTTTGTTTGCGGATTATTCTGTCAATTGATGCAAACGGGTTAAGTATGAAATTATTATATTTCCCTACCAAATAAATATTGTAGATGCTGTTTTATCATTTATTTGCGATTTTATGGGAAATTAATTACTAATTATTAATGAATTAAAATTATATATATATCAAGAAATAATTAAATATAATTTTTATTTTAAATAACGAGTTTTATTATGACAAACAATTAAAACGACGAAAAATGAAATGAGAAACCACTTTTAGCAATAAATTAAAAATGCTAGAAATAAAAACATAATAAAAAATACAAGAATTTGAAAAATTTATAATCATTTTAAATTCAATTTCAACACATCTGGAATTTGCAGAAACAATAAACCCAGCCACACGCCTTTTTAGTAGATTAAAGGCAAATGTTTCTTGAGTTTCTTGTTTCTTTTACTATGCAGAATATAATGTCTGTTGTATTATAAATCTAAATATTGGTGTGAATGAAATTCAATTTTTTAATTTATTGACGATACATATGACAAATGAATTTATCGCAAAAGCAGAAGCCTAAGTTAACAAATTTATTTAGGCATTTATTTTACCCTACACCATCGTATGTAACTATAGTGTATTGGATAGATCTAAATTAAGTTTTAAGAGTACTAATCGATTAAGAATCGCTTTCCTAATCAAAGGTGACACCTCCGTGTGATCGTTCTTATGCGTTACCGCACTATAGGGTCGATTGGGTTAGGTTAAAAGCCGGCCGCCAGTCCTAGGAAGATAAAAAAAGAGGTATACATGGCCACCGAGTCCAAGCCGGCTTCGGCGCCAGCAGCAATTAGTGGCCTCCGCTTCGATGGCGCCGGACGCAATACTGCTTCACTAGCGCCTAAGATATAACTGGTCCGCCATCTAACGTTTTTTTTTCAACTAGTGCTTATTTCGTGAATGGTAACACTTAGCTCATGTCTGATTTGACAGATAATTAGTTTTATCCTTCCGCTGAACGAATATGGTTGTGTATACGCTTGAACAACGCTGGGAAATATTGCGACATTACTTTGAAAATCATGTTGCAGAATGTTTGCGAAAATTGCATACGGATTTTGGAAGAAGAGAAGAACCGTCAGCTCCGTATTAAACATACATTGAAAAGCCGATACACCCAAGACGAGTCACTGTTTGGTGCCGATTTTTGTCTAGAGGCATAATTGGGCCATTTTCCTTCGAAAATGAGCAAGGAGTCACCGTTACAGTCACTGGCGATCGTTATCGGGCCATGTTGAACGAATTTTTGTTCACAAAAATTTAAGAGGAGGATATTAGCAACATTTCGTTTCAACAGGACGGCGCTACGTGCTACACAGCCGAAGCTACGATGTTTTGCGCCCTGTTTTTGAAGATCGCATTATCAGCCCCAGAGCCGATGTCGCTTGGACACCTCGGAGCTGCGATTTGACACCGTTGGACTATTATTTGTGGGGTGCCGTCAAAGATAAGTGTTACGCCAACAAGCCAGAGACAATTGACGCTTTAAAGGACAATATTCGTGAAGCCATTGGTGAAATACAACTGCACACAATCGATAATGTGCTTAAAAATTCGACCGATCGCGTAGGCTACTGCATGGCCAGCCGAGGCAGCCATTTGAATGAAATTATTTTCCATTATTAACCGGGAAGGATTGTACTTTCAAAAAAAAAAAAATCAGAAAATATTCAGTAGTTTTTTTTATAGCATTTAAAAAAAAACAATTTATTTGGCGGACCCTTTAGATGACAAGTAGAGCTAGGCACTCTGACACTTTATTTTGCCGGAGGAAACTGTGACGTCGTGCCCCTTCTGGCTAGTTCATCTGGCACACAGTTCCCCGGAATTTCGCTGTGCCTCGGTATCCATACGAGCCTGATATCGAAATATTCGGTTATTCTTCTAATTGTGGTTATGTTCATTGTCAGCCAATTAGCGACTTCCCCAAAAGCCTGAAAACCGCTGCAGTGTTCGGGTAGTCTATTCGAGACCATAATATTAAGGTCCGTCCAGAAAACACCGTACCTCACTCTATCGTTCATTTTAGAAGCATCAGAGAAGAATCTCAAACTCATCATGTTTCTCCCCAGCTATTTTTGCTTTATCTCTGGGATAAGCATTCTGTACCTACCAACTGGTAATGGAGATAAGGTTCTGCTCTGAATAGAGAATAATCACAAACTCATCATGTCTCCCTCCAGCTATTTTTGCCAGAACCTTCACTCTGGGATAAGTTTTCTGTACCTAGCAACTGGTAGTGGCGATAAGGACTTGCTCTGAATAACACCGACCTGCCTCAAGGTACAGGCATGGCCGGTACAGTGATAAATCCTAACCGATTACTTTACTTTAAGCATGGCTGCTTAGATCATGTATTTCCATTATATCCGACGGCCAGGAATTTAAGAAAATATTGAGAGTCGTTGTCTGCAAAGCCGCGTAGACTTCAAATATGGCTGACCATTTGAACATTTTCCAACTTCTTCAGCAAATAACACTTCTCCAGCGATCTACAACATACAATGGAGCCGGCGCCATGGTCAATGATTTTTTGTTTGTAAATGGGGACGGCATTGATCCGAGTGAAATGTAGTTTTAAACGGATGGCGTTATGTGCCGTATGGCGACTGCAACCAAAATGTGTATAATATAGAGTGCTCCGCTAAGTTAGGTTAAAAATTTAACCAAAAATTTAACACCAAATATGTGTAATAAACTTTTTTGGGGTGAAGCCAGTACTTCAACAGTGTAGCACTTTTGGTATTCCGGGAGAAAAACTGATCCCATAGCGTTTTCAAGCCCCTACGGTACATAAATTTACTCTATTAAGAGAATTCTGCAGAGTTCGAAACCAATAACAAAATGAAGGTGCACGATTCAGGCTATATGTAGATGTATCAAAACTCCCAGTCAAGCTATCTAAGTTTCTGTCGGTTCTTCAAAAATGTAAGTGGTCTAGCGTTATCCAAAGGGAATACAACACCTTTTCTGCTGAATTGAAGTGCCTACTTCAATCTTGTTAATTGTTGACAGTAGAGAGCAAAATCAATCGTTTGATCACATTGTAAAAGCACTTGGTGTCATTCGTGGCTTTACCACCACCGTCTGCAAAATATCGACTTGTTTCGTACATGATCTACTTCGCATATTATAGTCGTACGTGATCGACCTTTCATCGCTTGTTATCGTTCGCTTCAGAAATGATTCGACTTCGTTCCGTATTAGCAGTGAAACGCAAATTTCTTCCATGATTTTAAAGACTTTTTTACCAAACCAGAGGGAGGTGAATCTCTAAGTTATCATATTAGAAACGAGCAAAGAATTTTGCTGCTTTTTGTCTAGTTACAGCACCATTTTCGTATACTTTAAAATATTTTCAAAGCCTGCGACGCATTCTTCCATAGTTTAAAATTAAAAAAATATGACAGTAATGATAATCTATATTCTGAATTTTTACTCATTTTTAAACGTACATAACTTTTCGCGGAATAATTTGGTTTTGATAACGGCTTCTATCAAAGTGAATCCTAAACTGTAATGTTACCAAAGATGTTACGTTTTTGAGCTCTCTACCGACAATTTGTAGTCATACTTAACCGAGCACCCAGTAAAGATAAATTTGGGTTTTTTCAAATAATATTTTCCAAATAAGTTGAATAAAATAATTTTTGATTTGTGTAGCCAAGCAGAAGTATTCCATTTAATGTATGCCTATCTGATTATGTGAATAAAATGCATTTTGAATTTGAAATACTTATAAGGTGACAAAAACTCGGATCTTATGCTTAATAAAGACAAAGCACGTATTTTTCAGAATGTAAAATTGTGAAATATGTATGTATTTATGTATAGCCAGTAGTCTCATTGCAATAAGTCAATAAGAAAAATTAAAAATTTGTTTAAAAATATTATTTATGTACTTTGACAGTTTTTTTTTTTTTTTTTTCAAATATAGTTAAAAACCTGTTTCACCTAATGTTCTTTAATTGAAAACATAAATTATTTGTAAAATATTTGTAATAAATTGACCATAACAGAAAATTAAACTTTAAGATTATCAACCTTGAAATTCTATTTATATTTTATTAAATAAATATCAATTCTTTTATCCATCTTTTTTTAATTAATTTATGTAAAAGATATTTAAAGTAAAACTAGTATTTTTACTTTTAAATCATAATAATAATTATTTAAAAAAATTAAAGCCAAAATATAAAAAATAGTCGTAGAAAGAATCGTTGTTTACACTAATAGTTGTTAAACAGATCATTGAACTATAAGACTCTACACACAGTGGCCAAAAAAACTATTAGACATGAGCTTACAAATTTATTTAGTAATCAATAAAAAACAATAAAAAGTGTAATTAAAAAAAGTAATAATAATTTAGAAAGAACTTTATTGAGGAGCAAAGCACTATATTTAGTGAAAAAAAAAAAAAAAACTTGAGATCACAAGAGAAACTAATGCAAAAAATGCATTGTTTAAAACATAAAAAAAAATATAGACAAAAAAAGTATTCGATATGGGCAATGTCCTAAAAATATAAAATACTTTTGTTGTTGGCTTAAAAACCAGTTTCTTTTTCTTTACGTCTTATAACCTCTTTTAAACTTTCTGGTATAGATTTTACCATTTTTTGTTTTTTGCATTCAGACTCAATATTGACCCACTCTTGCAGGATTTCTTTCAACAGATTTTTATTTGTAAAGTCACGTGATCTAAATTTTGTCTTCAATTGACTCCACAAATACTAACTTGATCAAAAAGTTTCCGCAATAACCCCCGTGTGGCGGTTCCATCGTTCCGATTTGAGTTTTTTTTTTTTTTGTTAAGTTAAACCTCAGCGTCATAGCTTGACACTTGCAAGAACTACGTTGCCAAGAGTACATTTATCTCTATGTGTGTTGGTGAATTTTTACAATTTTGAATGTGTTGAGGTCGCAGAAGACATGATTTGTGTGGCTGAATCCGATTCCAAATTCATCAAAAGAATAATTACCCGAGACGAGATGTGGGTTTATGAGTACGACATGCAAGCCAGGCATCAAGCAAGTGAATGGCTTTCACCAAATGAGCCGAGACCAAAAAAACGTCGTTTTCAGTCAAAAAAGAAGGTTTCATGGATTACAACCGTGTAGTGCGTCATGAATTTTTGCCAGAAGGCCAGAAAGTAAACAAAGAGTAGTATTTAGACGTTATGAGACATTTGCGTGAAGCAATTCGCCCAAAGCGACCAGAATTTTGGGCAGAAAACTCGTGAATTTTGCACCATGATAACGCACAGTGCCATTATTATTCGAATTTCGGATTTTTGTTATTTTTGGGCAATGATATAAAAGCCTAACTTTGTATCGATAGCCAAAATCTTGGGATCATTATCTTGGTAGAACTGAAATCGAGTGGAAACCCCAAATTATTCAACAATATGTCGTAAAGATTTCTTGAGCAGGTCATTGTATTTGCGATGATCTATAATGCCATCAAAAAATCCTAAATTACCCACATCTGATGCAAGTTAAAACAACACCTCAGCCGTGTTTTACAGTTGATACAAAGATTCTATCTTTAAGCTCTGTATTGGGCTTCCGATATACATATTAAAATCTTCCCATCACCGTCAAAAAGGTTATATTTGCTTTCATTAGCAAAACTAACATCCATCCAATACTCAGGAGGCTTGGACACGTATTATTTAGCGAAATGTAATCTAATATTCCTATTTTCTTGAAAATGTCGGATTTCTTCCTAGCAAATCTAGCATGGAAATCGTGTTTGTTTTTAAATATAGGGTCCGCCGAATAAATTTTTTTTTTTTTTTTTTTTTTTAAATGCTATAAAAAAAACTACTGAATATTTTCTCAAATTTCTTTTTTATTTGAAAGTACAATCCTTCCGGTTAATAATGGAAATAATTTCATTCAAATGGCTGCCTCGGCTGGCCATGCAGTAGCCTACACGATCAGTCCAATTTTTAAGCACATTATCGATTGTGTGCAGCTGTATTTCACCAATGGCTTCACGAATATTGTTCTTTAAGCGTCAATGCCTCTGGTTTGTTGGCGTAACCCCACAATTCCCAGTCCAACGGTGTCAAACCGCAGCTCCGAGGTGGCTAAACGACATCAGCTCTGCGAATGATAATGCGATCTTCAAAAACAGGGCGTAAAACATCGAGTGTAGCTTCGGCTGTGTGGCACGTAACGCCGTCCTGTTGAAACCAAACGTTGCTAATATCCTTCTCTTCAATTTTTTTGAACAAAAATTCGTTCAACATGGCCCGATAACGATCGCCATTGACTACAACGGCCACTCTTTGCTCATTTTCGAAGAAAAATGGTCAAAGTATGCTTCTGGACCAAAAAATCCGCAACAAACAGTGACTCGTCTTGAGTGTATCGGCTTTTCAAATGCGACAATTTTGCTTGTTTACATACCCGCCAAGATCAAAATGAGCTTCATCTGAAAAGATGATTTTTTTGGCAAAATCGGCATCTTCTGTAAGTCGATCGCTGGCCAGATTCCCAGCGTTGTTCAAGCGTATACACAACCATATTCGTTCAGCGGAAGGATAAAACTAATTATCTGATTATCTTTTCTATCTAATTATCTTTTTGCCTGGCGTGTTACGGAAATGCCTAAGTGCTTCTTGCTATTTTTGGCTAGTGTAGATGCATTAATTTTTGGATTATTTTTCACTTCACGAACGAGTCGTTGTTCATCTGCTTCTGTCAGTCTTCGAGGACGACCCCCCAGTTTTCTAACTATAATTTTTTTTTCTTATATAATAACCGTTGATCTTGATTTTTTAACTATTTTTGGTATGGCTTTTTTATATTTTCCCAATTCATCACCTTAGAATTATCAAATTTCTTATATCGACAGAGGTCTGTTTTCCTTTGTGTCCTATCTTTACAATCATATGCACATTAATAAAAAAAAATGTTTTGAATTATAAACATAAATTCTAACGGTACTAATAACAGTAAACATATAAACTTTAAACAAACCTACTAGCAAAAGAAAAGAAAAAGCTATGGTTGTCGAATACCTTTTTACTTTAAAAATTTTACATTTCTTGTTAAATAGCCAAAATAATTCTAAAATGCAAAGATTTTATGAATTTTGTAATTGTAAATCAAATAACAGTTACAACGTAACAAAATACTGTGAGATTGCAAACATACTTTGTAATTATATCGACATTATAAGAAGATTTTCGAAAAAAATATGAGATGTCGAATGGTTTTTTTGACCACTGTGCTTACATTTGAGTATAAATTGGTTATACTCTCTATTTGATTAAACTTTGTTTTAGGTTTTAATTTTTTCTAATATCTCATTCAAACTGTTATCCAACATTTTCAACAATTTTTTTTTATTTATTTATTTAAATTTACACTGGTAAATTGTTTCCGTCTTTGTGGTCATACTAAATGTCTTAAAAATCAATAGCTTGTCTTGTTTCAAGGCTAGAGTTTTGAATCTTTATGACTGCATTAGAGACAATTTGTCGCCAAGTATAACCGGTATGTTTTACTATTATAATAAAGGAAATTAAACAAAAATTATTGTCAAATTATGTTCTAAATGTAATAAATATATATGAGTTAACTCACTTTATCAATACAAGTACGATATCTGTACATACAGTGTACGCATTTGTATACAGTGCATCTTAAAGGGCCATTAAAATATTCAAATACATTATCGTTATTGTTATTGGATTAATTTAAATGCATAAACAAATTTTTGAATTAAAACTATATTTTTTTAATTATTAAATTGATTTGAGGGTACATACGAGTATATTACGAGGGGTACTATTTATATTTCGGGAACTGGAAACACTAATGTCAATAGCTAAAATCTGGCAACAACACAATAAAGTTTGACATTTTTTAGCACAAACGTACTTACTCACAACGATTTGATATACAAGAGCTATTTGTTTTGTTTACAGTGAGCTAAGAAAATCAATTTGGCCAAGAATGGAATTTTCAAAAGAAGGTATTCGTTGAATAATTTTCACCACTCTTGCGGTGGATTATCTCAACAGGAATGTGTCGATGAACTCAGTTCTTTGTATGGCGATAAAGCACCATCAAAAAACACAGTATATTGCTGGTATAGTGAATTCAATTAATTCAAGCCGTCTAAAATCGCTTGTTGTGCCACAAAACATCGATACATTGCGTAAACTTATGACACAAGATCGAGACATCCTTGCACATTAGTTTTCGTTGGATACCCCATAATTTATCAAGCGCTAAAAAAAAGACTCGTGTCGACTGGTGTAAAGAAATGATTGAAAATTTCGACCGTGATGCTTCAAAAGACTTGTATATAATCACGACAGGTGACGAATCATGGATATATGCGTATGAGCCGGAAACAAAACAGCAATCGCCTGTGTAGGTATTTCAAGACGAGCTAAATCGGTCGGTCAATTCTGAGTGATGCACGACCATTTAATTGCCGGAAGTCTTCGGAGAAATTCGTAAAACCAACCGCCGAAGACGAATATTTCTCCATCATGACAATGCGATCTCCCACACATCTCGTCAAACAAGTGAATTTTGAGCAGTAAAAACATCGAATTGATGTCGCACTCTCCTTACAGTCCCGATTTGGCAACAAATGAAGCAGCGTGGTTAACGATTTGTGAGCGCCGAAGAAGCAGTTGAAGCGTTCAAAAACCATGTTTTGAAGGTGTCTCATGAGGAATGGATTTACTTTAAAACCAAATGTCTGTCCACCAATAAAAGATTTCAAGCTGTAGCACAACATGGATGACATACAAAGAAAACATATTTTTTCTTATTTGTAGTAATAACTCTTTAGTAGATCAAAAAAAGTGGCATGCCGAATTAAGAGCACGTTTTTTGCAAGTAGGAGAAAAATTTTAACTGAAGCAGGCTTAGAGGACTAAAGCTTTAAAAACTTTCAAAACTTTTCGATCGCTTTTGCCAACAAAAACAATAGAAGATCTATCTGAACATAATTGTAAAAAATCAAAAAAAAAACTCAAAAAATTGTTTTAACCTTTGTGAGGTTTGAACCTGTGCTGTTTATCTTCTGTTCAAGCACTATAACTACTACACAACGTCATCTACTTTTGTTTTGATTTTATCTGCTTACAATCAATTTCACAATTTCGTGAATTTTTTATCCAGTGTTGTAAGCAAATTTTTGTAAACCTTAAGCCATAATTCTATTCGTTTCGTATTGCGTAATATCATTAGAAAATATTGCGTTATTTATATATTTTTCGATTCGAATTTCAATTCGATCATGAATGCCAGAATTAGGCCCCAGGAATGTTTAAAAATTGTGAAAATTTATTTTTAAATACAGCGCTCTTTTTGACAAACTAATAGAGAATTTCTTGAATTATTCTTTGTTTATTTAGTAATGTTGGAATTGGGCTTAAAATATCCAGGTCTTACTTTGGAATAGGGTATCAGTTGGGAAAACTACGAAGGTACTTTTGGGGAGTGGATTTTAGCTAGAATAAGACTAGAAACTTACTAAGGTTAGGAAAGGGAAACTTAAGTGACATTTTAGGCATCCTAACGGCACACTCGAGCTTACAGACATATATGAATTGCACATACATTTGCATTCACAAAAATTGTGTTTTTGGTGTGGACAGTTAACTAACAGCATCAGCGGTTCATATTTCTTTCGCAATGAGCTGCGTAGTATAAAAATAACTGAGATAAACCTTAACAACTTATGGTTTCAAAAGAAAACCTTCGAATTCTTTAAACATAAATTTGATGATAATGCTGTCGAGAAACCTGTTCCTTTGCCTTAAAATCATGCAGCTTGACGCGTCTCGCTAATTTTCTTTGGGGGTTTGCTTAATTATTGTTTAATACTCAAATTATAATAACTTTTAAGCAATTAGAGGTCAACATAACCTAAACCAGGGATGAGCAACACGCGGCCCACGGGCCACTTGCGGCCCGTTTAACATGTCATTGCGACTCGCCAAGCATGTTTAAAATTTGGTTTATTTTATTTACTTTCTCCCATCAATACTTTCCAGCTTAGACGGTAGAAGATTTTTTGCAAAAATTTTTGTTTAAATTTGCATTTCCGTTTAAAAATTTTTTTGAATTTTTATTTATTTGTCTCTTTTTAGCTTTCGGCATAAATAAATAAATATTCATATTAAAAAATATAATTAAAAAATTTAAAAAAAATACGAACAAGAAATTAAAACAAATATCAAGTACATGAACATTTTTACTCTTTTATGTTCTCTACATATGTATGTATATATATGTACATAAAGTTAAATTTTATGCAGAGAAACTCATATCGTCTATTATTATAAAATTAATTATGGGAAATCCCGCATAACACGGTATTTCTACAACACGATTTAAATAGAATTCCGTTACGTTCATCGTGAAACTGTGACTTGTATAACGTGAAATTGAAAAGAAGTGTTGGCGACACTAATTTGTACATACACATTTCTTTTTAATGTAAAACGAGGGATTTCCCTTTTGTTCAAACTTCAAATACGAACGCACCGCCTCTGTGGTTATTTGTGTTTGCTTCTGTCACACAACTAGTCAGACTGGTAAGCTGTTAACTAACAATTTCTTGAAAAAGTTAGTGAAATTTTATTGTCGAAAAGGTGATAGTAGAGTTTTCTTTACTCAAAATTAAGTTTTTTCCCAAACTTTGTTAACTTTAAACTTTTTTTTCCATAATAGAATGTCTGAAAACAAAACAAAAAAACGGACGATTGCGGATGAGCACAGGAATTTCCAAGAAAAGTGGAAATTTGGTTATTTTTTCACTTTCGTCAAAAATAAAGCTGTATGCTTAATATGCTCAGAAACTGTGTCGACTTTAAAAGAATATAACATAAAAAGGCATTACGGTACAAAACATGAACAACAATACAAAAACCTAACAGGACAACTCCAGATAGAGTGAGAAAAACTTCGGAAAACAACAGGATTTTTTTTTTAAATAAACTGTTTTATCAAATATCGCAGTAAAGGCTAGTTATGTTGTCAGTCAAATACTGGCAAAAAAATGAAACCCTTCGCGGATGGATAGATGATAAAAGAATGTCTGACTGCTGTATCAGAAATAGCATTTCGTGAAAAAATAAAAATTATTTCAAACATTAGCTTATCAAGATTCTCGAATACTGTTCTTTGGCACTTGATGAGAGTTCCGATATTAGCGATACAGCACAGCTGGCTATATTTATACGTGGTGTTGACTCCAATTTTAATATTACCGAAGAATTGTATTCACTGATTCCTATGCAAGGAACTACAACCGGCAAAGACTTGTACGATGAACTAAAGTCTGTGTTGGAAAATTTTTCAATTTTATTTGAAAAGATTATGGGTATATCGACAGATGGAACACGAGCAATGTCAAGTATGGATGTTGGAGTATCAGGAGGCCGTTTCAAGACACTAAGAAGGAAGGCCACAGGTAGGGAAATATTCATTAACCACAGCGTAATTCAATAGGAAAATTTGTGTGCGAAAAAACTGCGTATGCCAAATGTCACATTACCAATAACTTAATTAATTAATTTTATTAAGTCGTGAGCGTTAAATCACCGCCAGTTTAAAGAATTCCTAAAGGATTTAGAAACTGAATATGGCGATGTGGTTTTTAATACCGAAGTACGTTGTCTTAGTAGAGGTGCAATGCTTAAAAGAGTATACAACTTAAAAAGCGAAATATAATTGTTCTTGGATATGAAGGGATATGACTTCCTTCATTTTGGTAATAAAGAATGGATGTGCGACTTTGGGCTTACTAATGACATGACCCAGCGTGTCAATGATCTTAATATTGAACTTCAAGGCAAAGGACTGTTTAACTTGTATGATAAAATTCAGGGATTTGAGTGCAAATTAAAATTATAGAAACTGCATCTTTTGCAGAATAATATGTCTCACTTTCCACATTTAGAAAAAGAAAACGCACCATATATAAACATTTTAATCAACGAATTTCAATTGCGATTTCAAATGTTCAAAACTGAGAAAAAAGCGATTCCACTAAAAATGTTTTCCTCACTATTTAATATCGTTTTGGATACAGTTCCCAAAGATTTTCAAATGAAAGTGATTGATATGCTGAATAATACCAATTTAAAAAATTTATTTCTTTCAGTAAACATCGAAAACTTTTATAAATCATATGTGAGCCCTAACAAATTTCCATTTTTGACGAAAAATGCAAAGCAATTGATTTTGGAAGTACGTATGTATGTTTGCGAACAATTATTTTCAACCATGAAGTTCATCAAAAACGACGACCGATCACTACTATGTGATGCACGATTAGAAAGCTGCATACGTGTAGCCATCTCATCAATTCCAGCTGAATCGATCAGCTTATATCGAAAAAACAGTGCCAAATCTCTCACTAAAAAATCTCTTTAAAAAGTGTTACTTTATGCAAGGCCCTCCAAAAAATTAAAAAATTGAAATTAGCCCGTTGATTAAAAAGTTGCTCACCCCTGACCTAAACCATTAATTCAATAATAGCAATAGCTTTTGAAAAAGTGATTAGAAGTGAAAGGATGCATTAAATAACAACTAAACATTATTAATTAGATTTTATTTTTAAAACATTAATGCCATGGAATGTCTCTCTTTTTTATTTATACATCTTTATTTCTGTGACAAACATAGGACCACGTAGGAGTTTCTGTAAACAGTTGGCTTTAAGAAGAGCAGATGATTGGTCCACTACACCCAATACTGATGCTAACATCCAAACCTATATTAGAGCGCTAAGCGTTAACTGTCAAAAATTATCATGCCCATACAAAGAGTATGAACAAACCATAATAGCGCGGCATAAATGCTTTGCAATTGGAAAATCCAATTTTGGCAACGCGTTAGAAAGTGAAGTTGGCAGCGAAAAAAAAATTCGCGTCGCATCCAGTGTTTAAGTAACTTTTTATTTTAAATTTAGTGATTTTTTGTTGAAAAGTTGTAACAAAATTACTGTTAATAACACAATTTTAACGCTTTTATTTTGGAATATCATTTCGGCGTCATAGCCGATGGTACGTAAGACTGCTAACTGAACCAATAGCATTTTTTTCTTTACAAAGGCCGACTTAACTGAAATAACAATCTCCTACCACGAAACCGACCCTATATGTAGATATATCTATAATGTTCCTCCAAACGGAATTATATCTACACTTAATTTTTTGTCATTGTATTTCAAATTAAAGTTCGAACAGTTTAAAACAGCCTTTATAAGTGGTTCTCGGCAACTGGAAAAATTAAATAAAATAATGAAAATAATTTGCGGAATATCAAATGCCGAAAAGAATCTATCAAACTTACAAATTCTATTAGAAAGCAATCAAAATTTAAAGTCTATTCTTTACTTTTGAGCTTTTTTATGAAACTCTATTGAATTTTTTTAAAAACGTGTGAATTGGTAACTCACAAGGCAATAAGGTATCGAAATTTTATTTATTTCAAAAGTCACTTCTCTCTTTATGATGCTTGAAAACATAAGAGAGTCTGTCGAATAATAATCATAAATGGATTGGCTAAATCCAAAATTAAAATTAAATTTCATATTTCACAAAGAAAACCTCAAAACCCATATACCCACAAATTGACTGATGCTTTTAAAATACCTGTTCACGAGCAGTGTTCACATATCTGCATAAGTTAACGGCTTGCACGTGTATAAAGCTTTCGATATTTTAGCAAAAAAAATGACTTCCTGCTTCCAAATAGCAGACAATAATGACTACAATTCATATGAATACACGCAATCAAAGAAAAAATAAAATTATAGACAATAAATAAGACTAAGTGATGACGTTTTCAAATTTATTAAAAAAAAGAGTGGAGCATAGAAAAAAAGATAATGAAGACGAATTGAAAAAAGCATTAAACAGCGATTAATAAATAAATAATAGATTTTTTAACACAAAAAGCAACACCGCCACGAGATAATGGACAACACAACTTACGTTTGATTTTTTGTATTTTATTTTAAATTTAAAAATAAACAGATGCCAAATATTTGACGAGATATGAAGAAGAAAAAATAAATAAAGGCAGAGCTTAAAAGACCTATTGTCAAATAAATAATGGTCATGATTTTAATACATATTTAATATTTAATAACGTTGGAACACAATAAAAACAACTGTCGCAGTAGGCTAAGCTTGAAGTTTTAAATGGAAATCTGTATCAATATGGGTGGATCAAGTTTGACCAAAAATTTCTTATATGATACCTAGACTGATTATTTCTACTCTTAACTATACCTCTATCACCTTCATGGAGACTGCCTACTCAAAATTGTAGAGATCTTGACTTATTTTTGGTTAAAAATTAGTACAATAGTTAGCTGCAAATATTTCTATAGCTTTTATAATCACTTACGGTGGTCCAGCAATAATGCACGATGTCAATTGTGAGTCACACCTTATCGTCAAGCTTTTTGCCCAACTTAATTTGACATTTCTTTGTTTCAGTTCTTGACAAATTCAACCGTGGAAAGGTACAGAATTGAGCAGATCGTTAAGATTGTTAAAGCCTTTTACGAAAATGGTCGTTTAAATCAAAATGCTTTTCGTACTCTTCCTGATTTTTTTAGTCAGTAGAATGGACCAAATGTGTCCATAATCGGGAGAATTTTGCGCAAACCAGGTTTGCAGGAAATGTGGAAAAAACAGTGCATGGTCGCCCAGTTCGTTCTGCGGAATACATTGCTGTTATTCGGGATAGTGTGGCAGAAGAGTCGTCAACCTTGACTCGTCGTTGCGCCCAACAATTAAACATCTCACGAACATCACTGGTGCGAATTTTGAATAAAGATTTGAATTTGCCTATAGCCTACTGACCGTCGCCAATATGCCGAATTGTTAGTTAAACAGACAGAAGTGAATGGTGACTTTACAAAGAAAATCATCTTCAACTACGAGGTACACTTTCATCTCAGCAGAATTAGGGCAAATGAGAGTGATTGGTGAAAAGCAGATGCATCCACAAAGAGTTACTGTTGGTGCGGTTTATGGGCTGGCGGGCGTCGTTGTATCGTACTTCTTCACAAATGAGGTCGGCTAAGCAGTTACCGTGAATGGTGTTTGATATTGCGAGCTGATTACGCACTTTATGTGACCAGAAATTTAGGATATAAACCTGGTCGATATGTGGCTCCAACAGCATGGTGCCACTTGCCACAAAGCACACGAAACAATGGCTCTTTTGCTTGATAAATTCAATGTCCGTGTGGCAATGACAATTAACCGCCACCATCATATGATTTCACACGTCTGGACTTCTTTCTTTGGGCATATTTAAAAGTAAAAGTGCACGTCAGTGAGCTTAGAACAATTCAAGAGTTAAAGGATGAGATAATTCGGCACGTTAACGACATTGAACCTCAATTATGTCTCAGAGACATTGAAAATATGGACCGACGGATAGAGGTGCCATACACCGAAGCCGTAGCGAGCATTTGGCCGATATTATGTTTCACACGTAATTGTCACAGATCTTTCTATCATAGTAAAAAATATTAAGATAATTTTCTGAAAACTTTTTGTTTTATTTACAAATACCATCGTGCGTTTATATTCATTAATTATTGTTGCTATATTTCCTAAACGAAACCTTATTGAGTCGCACATACTAGGGCTCGACCAAATCAGCAATTTTTTTTTTTGTCATATTTTCATTAAACCATAATGAAGGTTTTCCATCTGTGGGGTGCCACAGTCGTTCAAAGTAAATATTTATTTGCTTAAATCTTCAAAATGGTAAAAGAACTATTTTTGTTTTAAAAATTTTGTTGTTCAATAAATCGATTCATTATGCCATCAATTTTATAAATCGGTACTTTTTCAGTTGCTGAAAAGCGAGTCCACACCATATTTTAACAATTGCTTAGATCAAAACTTTTACAAGGCAGCCTTCTCAATGTACACATTTTTAAATCAAATTTTGATTCTTCGCTAAAGAAACCAATTTTTCGTTTCTGAATTCTGATATGCTTTTGCGAAAATTTGCTTGCGTCTGTACAGAAGTAAAAAAAAAAAAAAAAATTTCTGTTGAGTGATGAATCAAAATCCAAATAACTTTGTGGTTAATATCAAATCATCAGTAAAAATGGGCTAAATTTGATAAGTGGAAGTGGCTAATAAATATTGATTTGTGTTTATCGGTAATATCGGTCCCGCCATCTAACGTTTTTTTTTCAACTAGTGCTTATTTCGTGAATGGTAACACTTAGCTCATGTCTGATTTGACAGATAATTAGTTTTATCATTCCGCTAAACGAATATGGTTGTGTGTACGCTTGAACAACGCTGGGAATCCGGGCCTGAGATCGACTTATAGAAGATGCCAATTTTGCCAAAAAGAATCATCTTTTCAGATGAAGCTCATTTTGATCTTGGCGTGTATGTAAACAAGCAAAATTGTCGCATTTGGGGCACAGAAAACTCGCACGCATATATTGAGAGTCACTCTTTGGTGCGTATTTTGGTCTAGAGGCATAATGGGGTCATTTTTCTTCGAAATGAATTTTTGTTCATATAAATTGAAGAGGAGGATATTAGCAACATTTGGTCTCAACAGGACGGCGCTACGTGCCACACAGCCGAAGCTACCTCGTGCTGCGATTTGACACCGTTGGACTATTATTTGTGGGGTGCCGTCAAAGATAAGTGTTATGCCAACAAGCCAAAGACAATTGATGCTTTAAAGGATAATATTCGTGAAGCCTTTGGTGAAATACAGCTGCACACAATAGCTAATGTGTTTAAAAATTGGACCGATCGTGTAGACTACGGCATGGCCAGCCGAGGCAGCTGTTTGAATGAAATTATATTCCATTATTAACCGGAAGGATTGTACTTTCAAATAAAAAAAGAAATTTGAGAAAATATTCAGTAGTTTTTTTTATAGCATTTTCAAAAAAAAAAAAAAAAAAAATTATTTGGTGGACCCTATACTAGAAGTCTCTAAACCTTGTTCTTATAACTTCCTTACTAAAGCACAACATCAGCTAATATGTGGGCAAAAACAAATGTGGGCGTGGCACCGAAAGTCGAAATGGAAAATTTATTTTTGTAGGTAATCGCTATTTATTCTTGAGACATGAAATTAAAAAAAAACAACTTTGTTAGTTATGAATATAATTTTCTTCTACCCGAAAATGCCATTGATATACCGAAGAGTGGAGTTTTCGCAGAACAGCTTAGTATTAAACAGTCTCATATATTGTTGGACTATATTAGCGTCCTACGCGCCGGAAAATTTTGCTATAAAAATTGCCGCGTAACATATCCAGTATTACGGAATATTTAGCAGGTATTTTTGCATATTTGCTCATCGCTATAGATATCTAGCGGATTTACACAGCACATGACGGGTATCTCTAAAGAAAATAGCTATAAATTTGATGATTAGCGTATAGTATGCATAGTGACATAGAACTGTATATCAGATGAACTTGATCATCTTTCTATTCACTTGGAGTAGCTACGAATCAATCAGAGACATGGGATACTTTTTTAAGAAGAATAAACATCTTATATCGTACGAACTTAATTTCGATACGAATGAACAAGATCAGAAATATCTGACCAAACACGGCAAGTATTGAAACTGCTTTGCATTAACATAATGAACATTTATAATGGGCAATTAAGTATGCTCTTGGCAAATATGTTCATAGACTAATGTTTTTTAATAATTTTAATTGCCATAGACGTTTTAATCCGTGACGCCCTATACTATTCCGGAATTTCACTGTGCAGCACCACTTACTACCATTCTCAACTAATCAAGGTTTCGGAAATTGCCAGCCACTGTGGACTAAGATCGCATCTGAAGAGAATAGCTGTCACAGATGTTGATGTTTATAGACTGTACTCACAGGCAGCAGAAACAGCGAAACACATATTGTGTGAATGTGTAGCTTAGATGAAAATGTTCTTACTCAGTGATATATACACCATTATGGTTTCAAATCTGCTGCTGCGCATTAGGAAAGCAGCGGATCTGCTTAACAAACTATAGACCGGAAGGGGACAATAGATCCCATGGGTAACGGTATAATGATAATGAACTTTCATTACTAAGAACAGTTTTGCAATAGGTGATGTATATAAGATCCATGCTTTCAATAGAGCAACAGAATGGCTTAATGAAAATGTACGGAGTATTGGTTACATAGGGTAACACAAGAGGATCTGTTCAGTGAATTCAACTGAGCTAGAACAGTAAACAATGTTGAGCTCACAATGTTGAGATCACTATTATAAGAATTAAACACATAACTGACAGCAAGCAGCATGAAAGCAAGCAGAAAGTACTTGTTAGCAGCATTTGCTGCTATCGATTTCATAAATATTTTGAAAGCAGCAGCAGCAATAAAATTAGGTTTCATTATCATCCGTTTTATTTGTCATAAAAAAATTTCCTATAGAAATTTATTTTTAAGTGGTAACACTCAAGCTTTTCCAATCTGCCAAAATAAAATCGCTTTTTTAAAATATTACTCAAAAATATAAAAATTAATGAAATTATGTGTTAAAACTTTTTAATTATTAACTATTATGTTCTTTGATACAATATTTTGATTTAATACAGTTGTTTTTTGATAAATAAAAAGAATCTATTTTTACTTTTTTTATTTAAAATTTTAATGTTGTATTAATGCTATAATCGATAAATTGAAGTCTTGTGACGCAGGAAAGAAACTTGTAGACTTTGCTGGGACAAATTACTTATTTCAGATACTTGTCTAGAAAAGTTTTTCTTAAAGATAGCTTTATGCTTTAAAAATTACGTTTTGATAAATATAATTACAGTTGCATTACTTAGTTCAATGAGCATTCCTTTTAATAAATTTCTATTAGATAAACTTTGAGGTGCTCCGCTACCCCCATCTTAGTTATTTTCTTTAACAGCTTAACTTTTTTCCCACATTCTAGCCCCAACCGGTTTAAGTTCAAACATTTAAGATAACCTGTAGTTACTTTCAGAAAGACACTGTAAAAATTTCAAGACAATTTGGTTTGGCTTTTAAGCTTTTTCAGTCTTCAAACAAACACACATTAAATTTTATATAGAAGAGGTATGTGTATGCAGATAAGTTTTACCCGGTGTGCTTTCTGAAATACCCGCTTTTTGGCTAAGGTGGTTGGATATATATTATATTAATTCCGATAACATTCCATGGAGGCACTAGGAGACTTTTCTCAATGAGCTGCACCTGATTATATTTTTAGACTCATTGAAAGTGACGTGCAGTTTAACCACGGCTCCGAACGGCAAATACATTAGAGAAGTTTTTAATAGTAATAATAATCATAACAAGTTACTAGCTAATGTTATAAGGTTGAAAAACTTTTTTCATTTTTTTTCAGATGATCTGGCCTGGTATTGAATCGAGAACCTTCTGGTTGGTAGGCGGGTGTCTTACCTACCATACCACTGCGGCACTATGTGGATAGATAAGGAACCTTGAATAGTTATTGTTCTCCACATATACAAAATTTAATATTTAGTATGAATTATATATGCCACGCCTACTTATCCAATCTCCCCCAGTTAGTGACTTATGATGTACTTATATATATTGTTCACGATATTGTTTCAGCCTAATTTACTATCACCGTTCTCAAAATGTACAATAATTAATATTTACTTTGTATGATTTGTCCAATTCCGCTCACTTGTTGGACTACAAAGTCCAACTCAGAAGCCCTTGCTTTAACCGTTATCTTGACAGAAATCAATATTTAGTTTGTATGGGAGGTACCACACATTCTTATCCAATTTCGTCCACTTTTTGCTTGACGATTTGTAACGACTATGAAGTCAGTCAGACCAAATCTGAAACTTCAGTTGTAATAGTTCGTAAGATATACTAAAATCAGTAAATTATTTGTATAAGAGGTACCACGCGCATTTGTACACTTCTCCTTTCTTTTTGATGGATGAATCTATTTGGTACAAATTTGGGGACTATTTCTGTTACTATTATGAAGATATAGAAAAATAAATATACACTTTGCGTGGGCGTGGCACCTCCAAGTTGGAGTTTTTAAAACTTATATAGCCTAATGTTCATTACAGATATACAGAAAGATAGTGTTAAAATTTCATGAAAATCAGACGTTCAGCCATTTAGCTGCCTCTAAGACACAAAAAAACAAAAGCAAATACACACATTCATTCAAATATATGTGAGATTATTATATCGCAAGAACAAATACAAAATCAAGTTTTTAATAATTTTTTATCAATACTTTTTAGCATTTAAATTTTATATATTCAAAATTTTTTTTAATTTTGTTGACAAACAAAATAGAAATACGCTTAAGTTGGCTGCTGTAGAAGTATTCGTGTAGCCGTGTAACTGTGTTGCTAACAAAATAATTGTATTCATATAAACGTGTGTATTTTACCAATTAATTAATCATATAAACGTGTGTATTTTATTTTTTGTAGTTTGTAGTCGGTAGCCTTCCGCCGTCTATCTGCTTAAGCATTAAACTAAATTAGTGTTTTCAGATTGAAATTTCTAAAAAAAATTATGTCAACATCGCTTAGCGTCGTCATTGTGTTTTTGATCAGTTAACAAACAGTTAAAAATTTGCATGCGAATTCGGCCCTGATCTTCAAATATTATAAGAAATATTCCAAAATAATAGGCAATTTTTGGACAAATTAAAAAAGTCTAATGTTTATTTACAATAAACAACCGGTTAAGTTTTAAACCGTTAAAGGCATAAACGTTTGATAGGAAGAATAAATAAAACTAAAGATGTCGCCAATATGACTAGTTTATATGCTGGAAAAGAAAAAATACAATTTTCTTAATTTGTTTTCAAAAGCTGGGTTATTTTTATGCAAATTATTTAAATGAAGCTGATTTTCGTTATATTTTTGGAGCTTTTTTATTAATTAAGAATTCCTTTTCGCTATACAAACTGATGTGTACGACCATCTCTGTCTTACGTGTGTAGTTTTCTTAGTTGTATAAGAAGGGGCTCTAAGCAAAATTGATGAATTCTCTAATGGTTGTTTTTATTGCTTATTTGTTTTTTTCTTTTTTGCCTTCAGAGATTTTAAAATTTTTTTCTATAGTTTTGAAATTATTTTTGGGGTATAAATGGTTGTTCTTTTTGAGTTGACTGATTAGTTAACGTTTTAACGTTTCTATTATCGTATAACTGATTTGTGGATTATGAAGCCTTTCGCCAGTGTTTTATTAGTTTTAGTTGCTTTGGTTGCTTGCGGTCAAGCCCACAACATTCAAAAGCGTTCTTTGGGTGGTCTTTTGCAAGCTAAACTGAGTTTACTTGGCGGTGGTGGTGGTGGCGGTGGCGGTGGTGGCTACAGCGGTGGTGGCTACAGTGGTGGTGGTTACAGCCATGGTGGAAGTTATGGCGGCGGCTACAGTGGTGGTGGTTATGGCCATGGAGGAAGTTATGGCGGCGGCTACGGTGGCGGCTATGGCGGTGGTGCTGCTCAAAAAACTGTTGTCGTTAAGGTAGTCAATGACGGTGGCAGCTATGGTGGTGGCTATTCGGACGGTTACGGCCATGGTGGGGGCTACGGCGGTGGCTACGGCGGTGGCTACTCTGGTGGTTACGGTCATGGTGGCGGCCACGGCGGTGGCTACTCTGGTGGTTACGGTCATGGTGGCGGTTATGGTGGCGGCTACTCCGGCGGTTATGATGGTGGTGCTTCTATCGTTAAAGTCATCAAAGTAATTCATCAAAATGGCGGCAGTTATGGTGGTGGTTATGGTGGTGGTTATGGTGGCGGTTATGGTGGCGGCCATGGTGGCGGTTGGAGCCAAGGTGGTTCATCCTGGTAAATTTTGTCATAATCCATTCACTTGCGCCAAAAATCAAATACCCACAAATTAGTGTAATTGCCGTAGACTAAGAAAAAGAATAAAAACATTGGAAAATATAAAATAATATTTTTACAAAAACAAAAAAAAAACACAAAACATGTTTTTATTTACAAAAAGAAAGTTACACACTTAAAGCCTATTTAGAAAAGCAAATACATAATCAAAATGAATAGAATAGAATCTGTAACACAATTTATTATATACTTAACCTTTCTAATCAATTTAGAGTTACAGCTCACCAAAAATCGTTGGTTTAAATAAATTTGATATTCTAGAGATTAAAAAACAAAAAAAATTAGCATTTCATTAAATAGAACAAAACCATTTTGACATATTTAAAATTTAATAAGTTTAGCCTTTAGCTATTATTGTAGGCCTAAATCTCAAGCATATCTTATGTTAAATATAGAAATAGTTGGCTTTTGTATTTATGAATTTTCAAAAAACAAAAAAAAAGAAAAAAAAATAAAACTTAAACATGTTTAACACGTTTCTTTTTAAAAATTTATTTTTTTGTTTGTTTTTTGTTTTTATTGAAATTTTTGTTGCTTAACATGAATTAATGTATTTTTCTATAAGAATTTGCATAACCAATCGTGGCTTACATCATTCTCCGTTCTCGTATCGGTAACCAGAATGATGAAAACATATTTGCTAAATAATTTTTAGAGAATTTTTCATATTTTGTATTTTGAATTTAAATTTTAGAATGTAAATTACTTACTAATTAAGTCAATGGGGACTTTCCAGCATCAAATACTCAAGTATAAATTCATCACATTTATGATCCATTAATTAGTTTTATTTTTTATTGTTTAAATACCAGTATCATTTGTATATTTATTTGAATAAAACATAAGTGGTTTTAAAATCTCAAAATAGCCAATTTATCAGCATAAAGAAACCATACAAAATCAAAACTATTATTATAAGCAGGAAAACCGGAAATATGTTCTTAAAAAAAGGGATTTATTCGCATAAAATATGCACCAAAAATTTTAAAAATATTCTTTGTTAACACAATTCAATACCGTTTGTAAACATACTCGTACGTACACATCATCATATAAAATCCAAAAAGCCTAAGTTACAAAAAATTTAAAATCGCCTTTTTGTTTGATGATGATGATGCAACCTCTAGGAGTACAACGGTTCTTGTCAACAATATTCTAAGCTTAACAAAAATGAGTTTTTTTCTTCAAATTTTAGAAAAATTTTGAAACATAGCCTATTGTTCTTTGGATTTCATATGACAGTATATTAAAGTATGATATACGGATATGTTCTGTAAACCGAAAACGGGTGAAATTGAAATGGAGTAAATTTTTAAAGAAAAATATAACTTAAATGCGATACTTATTTTAAAGTTTCGAAAATCAAATAAGTTTTTGTAAAGGTTATTAAGCGCATTAATAAAAAAACAAATTTTGAAATTTCATTCGATTTCAATTTCACTCGATTTCGGCTCACAGAAAATACACAATAAAAAATTTTGAATTTTTTTATTGTTGTTGCAATAAAAAATAAAGTATTGACTTACAAAATAAAGTATTGACTTCAAAAGTCAAGCGTTGTCTATTACATATGAGCAAACTTTTACACACTGAAAACGTCCTTCCACCATCTACTTATCTAATGGGTGCATATTTAAAGGATAACAATTCCTTAAGTTTATATAGGATCCGATAAATATTTTTTTTTTGAAAATGCTATAAAAAAAACTACTGAATATTTTCTCAAATTAAATTTTTTATTTGAAACTACAATCCTTCCGGTTAATAGTGGAAAATATTTTCATTCAAATGGCTGACTAGGCTGGCCATGCAGTAGCCTACACGATCGGTCCAATTTTTAAGCACATTATCGATTGTGTGCAGCTGTGTTTCTCCAATGGCTTAACGAATGTTGCCCTTTAAAGCGTCAATTGTCTCTGCCTTGTTGGCGTAACACATATCTTTGACGGCACCCCACAAATAACAGTTCAACGGTGTCAAATCGCAGCTCCGAGGTGTCCAAACGACATCAGCTATGCGGCTGATAATGCGATCTTCAAAACATCGAGTGTAGCTTCGGCTGTGTGGCACATAGCGCCGTCCTGTTGAAATCAAATGTTGCTAATATCCTCCTCTTCAATTTTTGTGAACAAAAATTCGTTCAACATGACCCGATAACGATCGCCATTGACTGTAACGGCCACTCCTTGCTCATTTTCGAAGAAAAATGGCCCAATTATGCCTCTGGACCAAAATCCGCACCAAACAGTGACTCGTCTTGGGTGTATCGGCTTTTCAATGTATGCGTGCAGGTTTTCTGTGCCCTAAATGCGACAAGTTTGCTTGTTTACATACCCCCCAAGATCAAAATGAAAAGATGATTTTTGATTCTGCAACATTACCATGATTTTCAAAGTAATGTCGCAATATTTCCCAGCGTTGTTAAAGCGTATACACAATCATATTCTTTCAGCGGAAGGATAAAACTAATTATCTGTCAAATCAGACATGAGCTAAGTGTTACCATTCATGAAATAAGAACTAGTTGAAAAAAAAAGTTAGATGGCGGGCCCTTTATATTAACACTTGATTTGAAGAAGATGTGTTAGGTTCTTTTGTGAAATGTTGACATATAAATTTTGCTACTTCAAGGTTTTCGTTTTTTGCTATCTTGCCAATATTCTGAACCTCCTCAGATAATACGGCATATTCTCCAACTAATGTGAGGCCATTGTTTGCAATTTTGAACTAATTTTTGAATGTGAAGCAAAGTTTTACGGCAATAAATTTGAATTTTGTTTTAATAATTATACCATTTTAATGCACTAGATCTTCGTACTACTTAACGCGCTACGAACTTCTAAGATCTTTTTAGAATTATAAGCGTAGTAAATAAAGGACACCTCGGGAGACAATATAAGGTTTGAATAAAATTTTTTTTAATTTTAATTTTTTCATCTTTTAAAGACACTTTTAGCTTTTTGTATTTTTATTGATCGCTAAAACGTTGGCATAAACGATGCAGTCCATGAGGTTGTGTTAGATCACTTTAAGGCAGCTTTTTCAACATACGGAGTTGCGTCTGTCACTAAAAGTAAAACTCAGTTTTTATTTATTATCAATATCTTTAACGAAACATATAAAAGTTGTACAATTTAATATTTTACTTTCGATGAGAACATTTTTAGTTCCTTTTGTGTTTGAAAGTTCGGTTTGACGCAATAAATTTCAAATAACAAATAATTCAGAAAAGCCAATACATGGTCAGAATTTAAAGTAAACATTTTTGTTTCGCTGTTTAAATAAAGGGGCCGCCATCTAACGTTTTTTTTTTCAACTAGTGTCTAATGTCTGATTTGACAAATAATTAGTTTTATCCTTCCGCTGAACGAATATGGTTGTGTATACGCTTCGCTAAGTACGCCTGCGATCAACTTATAGAAGATGCCAATTTTGCCAAAAAAAATTGTTTTTTCAGATGAAGCTCATTTTGATCTTGGCGGGTATGTTAACAAGCAAAATTGTCGCATTTGGGGCACAGAAAACCCGCACGCATACATTGATAAGCCGATACACCCAAGACGAGTCACTGTTTGGTGCGGATTTTGGTCAAGAGGAATAATTGGGCCATTTTTCTTCGAAAATGAGCAAGGAGTGGCCGTTACATTCCATGGCGATCGTTATCGGGCCATGGTGTGCATGTTGTGCACAAAAATTGAAGAGGAGGATATTAGCAACATTTGGTTTCAACAGGATGGCGTTACATTCCACACAGCCGAAGCTACACGCGATGTTTTGCTCCCTGTTTTTAAAGATCGCATTATCAGCCGCAGAGCTGATGTCGTTTGGCCACCTCGGAGCTGCGATTTGACACCGTTGGACTATTATTTGTGGGGTGCCGTCAAAGATAAGTGTTACGCCAACAAGCCAGAGACAATTGACGCTTTAAAGGACAATATTCGTGAAGCCATTGGTGAAATACAGCTGCACGCAATCGATAATGTGCTTAAAAATAGGACCGATCTTTTAGGCTACTGCATGGCCAGCCGAAACAACCATTTGAATGAAATTATTTTCCATTATATACCAGAAGGAATGTACTTTCAATTAAAAAAAGAAATTTGAGAAAATATCAGTAGTTTTTTGTTTTTATGGCATTTTCAAAAAAAAAATATTTGGCGGACCTTTCATATAAGAGCACTAGAAATCCAAGTATGCTCTAGAAAGGTTTTAGAATGCTCTTTAATTAAGAAAAAATGTCGAAAACATGTTCTTAAAACTTAAATATCAAAAAATGCTCTTATGAGCAAAATACGCACTAAAATTAAGGTTGGCAACCCAGTTAAACTTACTCGGATTTTTTTGGGTTTTATATTTAAATGAGCCCAGGTGGGTTTCTTTATTTAAAGGTTTTTGTTGTAAATAAGTAACAAAATATTAAATTGAAAATGTAGCTCAAATGTGATAATGAATTAACAATTTCATCACAATAAAAAATGATCAAATCTATGGCTTACATCTTTCCCCCAGCTCTGAGCTAATGCTCGAATTCCATCTTAGAAAGGTATGGTCTCGTTTTTTGAGACCATCCACCTTGAAGCCGATTTTATATATCTTCAAAAGAATTGAATCTGTGACATACTATTGTAATAGGTATTACATCCATCGAAAGAAGCTATATTTGGAGAATTTGATCGTTTCTAAAAATTGTTTGGCACCTTTACCACGAAAGACCGATCGTTGTCACGCAAAAGGAAAACTATATGTCTGTCTGTCTGTGTGATTGTCTTTATATTCTGGCCATTTTTCTCATAATACACGGTTCAACCGAAGTAATTGCAATCTGCTCCAAATACCGGGTTTTAGCAGCTCGTAGTACACAATGCCGCCTTGATCCCACTAGGAATGCAAAATTGCATTATAAATATTAAAACAACGTAATTATACTAACAAACAAAAAATATTATCGAATTAAACGAAAGTTAGAAGCAGTTAAAAAGCCAATAAAACCCAACAAAAAGACAATCAAAAAACCGAATAAAACCCGGTGGGCTTGGTTTAAAAAAAAACCCGGGTTTTTGCCAACCCCGACTAAAATTCATAAAAATTCATGAAAGGGATAAATACATCTGACTTGATTGGCGTATGAGAAAAATAAACAATTACATATTTCTGGTTTCTCTGCTTATAAGGAATAAGCAATGAAAAAGCTTGATTATTCATATAATATTACAAGCCTTTACGATTAAAGACTTATTTGGTATCTTAGAATTACTTATATAAGACTACTATCGGGTCTATATTAAAATGCAATACTACTGCCAACTCAGAACTAGAGGGTGTTTCTTAAATTATACTGTCTTTAAATAGAAATGACTATTTAATATTGGGTGCTTCGTTAAGTTAGGTAGATGTTGGTAATATTAATTGCATCAGGCAGCTCTAGAGCTTGTTTTCAAAATTGCATTCTCAGCCTCACTTTGTTAGAAGATATTAAAAGCGCTTTATTCCGTGAAAAGTGATCTACGTTTAAAAAAAAGGTGAAAAGTTCCGTTATATTTTGCATTTCTACTATAGAAAATGTAATAATGCAACGGGACATGGCGTGGTGTAGTGGTTAGGGTGCTCGCATACAACACATGCGGCCCAGGTCCGAATTCTCAGCAGAGGACATGACGTATGAATTTAATTGAGATTTCGAGTATTTTATTAAGAGACCTCAAGCTCTCTCCACACAAATTATCCAGAGGAAGCTACCGTGCGACGTTCCACTCTACGTCTGACGATGGTGACTAACATCACACGAATAATCAGGAAAAACGCCACCTACCTACCACAAAGAGTTTTATGTACAACAAAATCATTGTAATGTCACCATATTAAACAAAGATGAAATTTAGCGACATTGTCTGTTATTGGTCAAATACATGCTGAACGATGCAGATTTTTATCTGCTTTACCTAATCGTTAACGAATAAAGTACTAATAATTCTCGATGATATAGTCTGTTAGAACTCAGTACTACATGAACGCTTGACAAAGGCAATTTCTGTCACCTATGAAAATATGGACAATTGCTTTAAAAGGTCCTGTATGATACCAAAAAAAATTATCGTCAGTCATCGATGATTTATCATTTTCAGCGTTCGTACCGGGAATTTGAAAGAGTTAATGAAATTTTAATAAATTATTTAGATTATAATGCCCTTTTATCTTATATAACTTTGTATTTTTAAGTACAACTTGTAAATAAGAAACACCACTAATTCTACTAGAATGTGACTATTGATTATAGCATTTAATTAGTAGTTATTGGTTATACTTTTTTTTTATAAATTGTCTTCATGTCATCAGAAGTATTACAAAGAAAAACTATACTTTTGGATTTCGCCACTACTGTCATCTAATAACCTAATTTTATTCATTATATTAAAAACTAGACAAATATATAATCTATTTAAAAAATTCCTCAAAATATGTTAGAACAAACGCCACACTAAAACTATAACAAATTATTCAATAAAAAAAATATTTTTAAAAAGCTTTCAAATCAAAGCTTTTCTATAACAATGAACAAAAGTTATTTAAAATGAATTTATTGTTAAGAGGTTTCAATATACCTGTGTAGGTACCCTACACAAAAAGTGTTGGTAAGGGTATAAGATATTTGTGCTATTATTTCTAACATTTATTTACAATTAGTTTTTATCTAATCAATAATTTTGTCTTGTCAAAATCAATTATTTTCGGAATTTGTTAAATTTAAGAACAGAAATGGTTTTCAAAAATCATTGTTTGTTTGGGGTACATCCGAGTTTATTTGAATCTAACTTTCTATCTTATTTTAAGTGATTTTAAACTCTGCACTTAAAATAAAATCGTAACTTTTATATGCTAGTTTTTTTAGTTATTTCCTACAATCATACAGTTTTGCTTTTAATATTTAAATGAGTAAAGCTTTTGTATTTATTAAAAAAAGTTATTTCCATCAAATTATTATTGTGATTTATGACATAATTGCTAGGGAGATCGATTATTCGTCTTTTTTTAAAAACCGGTTCTCCAATAATTCGCATTAGTAGCATTTTGTAGAAAACCGGGTTTTGGTTAATAATTATTCAAATAATCGGCTAACCGGTTCTTTTATTTAAATAAAATTGTTCTTAATTCTTTAAGCGCAGAGCTGGATCACGTCGTTTTAAAAATAGGGAGAAGATGACGCAGAGCTCACAATTAAAGTGGCAATCAATACTAACAATAATTTTAATAAATCTCATAAAAACCAAAACGGTGTGCGGAGGCCATAAAAATGTTATTATAGTTATAAATTAGGTGCCTAAAATAACAAGAATTAAATGTTTTACTTAGAATTAATCTATTATTAATATACGTGTTTTTAATTGCCTCCACAAGAAAAGTTACTTAGGTTTTGAACGGCACTGTATGTAAACTCATGCACCAAGTATTTAATAGTGTGTGTGTCACTGTGGTATGTTCAATAAGACACCCACCTTCCAACCAAGAAGTCATCGGTTCAATCCCAGGCCACACCATCTGACAATTTTCAATAGCGATATCTCCTCACAACATTATTAACGACTTTTTCTGTGTATTTACGCTGTGAAAAACTTCACTAACTAATATATCTGCCGTTCGGAGCCGGCGTTTCTGGATCGCTTTCAATTAGTCTAGTTGATTATGCTCCATATATAAAAATCAATATTTATTTACAGAAGATGAGAAAAAGTTATTGTTGCTCAAGTGTGCACATCTTTTTCAATCTATCTTGGTTTTTATTTTAATTTAATTTTTACAAATAGTTAAACGATGAGCATATTTGCAGTAAAACATATACAAACGTATAAAAATTATACTTATTTAAATTAACCGGTTATTCGTGTTAAATCAACCGGCTTATTTGGAAAAAACAGTATTCGACAAAACTAAAAAAACCGGTCAAAACCGGTCGAATAATAACCGTCCGATCTCCCTAGTCTAAACTCATTAAAATGATAATTAAAATTAAACAGAAAAAATCTGTCTAAGCATTATCACAAATAGAATTTTCCCCACACAAATATTCTTAAATTACACAAAATAGTTTAGTTTTAACCAAACATTAAGCAGCATTATTCTACATTTCGGTTATAAATGTTGCTCAAATTCTCTTTAATATTTCTATTAATTTCGCTTACGGGTGCTAAAGACGATTTCAATGGCTAACATGATCAAGAACAATTTTCCATAGCTGTTCATGTTCTTGCCAAAAAATTTGAAAGCATCAATTGTATGACAGAAACCTTACAGAATCTGAAAACTGCTGCCAATGTTTTCTCGAATCAAATTAGAAGATCCTGTGATCAGATCGCATTAGAAGTTGTAGAAAAACTCAGCAAAATAATTGATAAATTTGTGGATGATAACATAAATATTTGTGTGAAATCAACCGGCTATTCGGTATTCGAAAAATGAAGATCTTGAAAAAACCGTATTCAACATAACCAAAAAAAACCGGTCGAATAATAAGCGTCCGATCTCCCTAATAATTTTGCTGCAAGCAAAAACAAATCGACAGAAACATTATTTTTCTTTATTTATAAGAAAAAAGTAAATACCTCATCTGTCGGTCAATGTTTTCAATGACTGAGCCATAATTGGGGTTCAATTTCGTTAACATACAAAATTATCTCAATCTTGAACTTTTTTTGACTTATTGATGTACACTTTTTCTTTTCAATACCCCCAAAGAAAGAAGCCCACATGATCGTGGCGACTAATTAATATCGCCACGGCATGAGATAACACTCAATTCCTGGCCACAAGACGTCCGCTGTCATCTCGCGATAGAACAACATTCACGGAAACTGCTTGACCGATCTCATTTTCGAATAAGTATGGCCCGACTAGGCTACCAGCGCAGAACGAACTGTTCGAGCATCCAAAGGTGCTTTCACATTACCTACAGACCCGGTTTGCTGAAATTTTGCGCACAATGCTCCCGATTGTGAACACATTTGATCGATTATGCTGACCAAAAAAATCACAAAGTGCACGAAATACATTTTGATTTGAACGCCGATTTTTGTTAAAGGCTTCAACAATCCTAAATAATCCATGTTTGAAACAAAGAAATGTCAAATTAAGTTGAGCAAAAAACCAGACCTTAAGATGTGACTCACAATTAACATCGCGAATTATGTTTGTACCAACCTGTATTTAATTTTTACATTTTTTGCAAGTTATATATTCTTGCAGGTATTAATTTAAGCACAAAAGTAACATTTTTAACAGCTGATAATGAAATTAAATGTTTATTTCTAAGAAATTTTTACAATATAAAGAGTAAAAGTATTCTTAAAACAATTCAATACAATACATAATTGCACTGGTCCACTTTGCTTGAACTACAGGCGTCTGTCTATTCAAATATTTCGCTTCTTTAAAATCAAATTTAAGGTCATAATTTTAAACGAATAAATAAGTAACGTTAGGTATATAAGATGCAAATAACAACAATTACGTGTAAACATTGAATTATATACTTATGTACATAGATCGTTCTATCAACTCAAATAAAGGTTTCATAAATTTCTCTAATTTTTTTTAACAAATCCGAAAGCTTCGAAAAAATGACTTGATCAGTCAGTCTAAAAGTTAAACTAAAATTGGCCTTTCATTTCTGTTTCATTTATTTTTAAGTGAACGCCATTAATAATAACGCCGTTAACGCTACAATAATTTGTCATATTGGTTAGAAGCTGATGGTATAAAGTGTGTGCCTTTGTCAGTCTATTAAATTCAAATTAACAAAAAATAAAAAAATGAACTTGACTTGAATTTTCATTCAAATTTATTTTTTATTTATTGTTTAAATTATTAATATTTTTTTTTTTTTTGTTAAATGATGAAACTTTTTTAATTGAATTTAAGCCACATTCAAACAGTTCACTGTGGTGTTTATAATGACAGTACAAGTTTCATTGTATATTAGACACAATCTTTGAATGGAGATACACAACCCAAATATTTAATCATGATAGAAAAAAAAAATATATAAAATAAAATGTTTTGCAAAGTATTAAACTACACGACGACACAAATAGATCTTTAAAACAGTTTAAGCTTAAAAAATAGCTATAAATGTCGCTTATGATGCGAAATTACAAAATAATTTTCAAATTGTGGTCAATAGGTTTAGACAAACTGCAACTCCAGATAATTATTTAAGTAATTATGTCGTTAAACATACAAACGCAAAAGAAAAAAATTATTATGAATCAAAAAATCTTAACATTTATGATCGTTATTTTAAGGCCAGTTTTTGAGACGTGTCTGGTGGTTAAAGTTCTGCAAGCTAATATTGTAACTGCTACTACCACCCATTGGCCGCCAAGTATTTACACTTCTAATAAAAACCAAAATATAAATTGGATATTACCAGCACCTTCACCATTTCGTAAATTATCTGCAGCACCATCATTACAACTTGCTGCAAATTTTGCTGACTCACCTTTGAGAATTGATCCAAAATTATACCAACGGTTGTATGCAACAGCACCGACAGCAGTAGCTAACGTAAGAAACTTGCACAGTTTTGGCATTAATCCATATGCACAAAGTTTAAATGCGGAATTGGAAACAGCAATTGCAACAGTTGCATCATATGCCAATAACAACAACAATAATAACAATAGCAATTGTAATAATCATAAAAATAACAACAACAAAAAACTACCTGTGGCAGCTACAAAAAATTTAAATGTAGATCAATCACCTACAGTTGCTAACTCTCCCGTTGCCTCTTCTCTGCCATCATTCGATTGGCATCGTTACTTTTCCATGGATGTTGATAATGACGAACGTTCAATAATTGAACGGCAATCAAACTTGCCACACTGGCAGTATCAGCATCAGAAAAAACAACAACAACAAATGTCGGAACCATCTGCTAATGAAGTTTATTAGGCCAAATAAACAAAAAAACAAAAAATATGCGATGGATTTTCATTAATCTTGTTTTCTTTATATTTAGTTCCTTAGTTTCTATAAATATTTTTTTTCTTAATTTTTGTAATTCCACTTTATAGTGTTTTTTGTTGCAAGTTTTAAATTATTTTACTATATTTTCTTTATTTATATTTTTTGCTTTTAAGAGTCTTATTTTTATTGTTAAAAATATTCAAAATATTTGTTTAAGTTTAATTTTGAAGTGATAGAAAATAATTCGTAACGAATATAAAGTACAGGATGGGCAAACTTGAGGTGAGGATGTAAATTGGCTGTGAAATGATGAAATGTCAAGCATTGAGAATTTACACTTATTTCGTAAAAAAAATGGGAGTTTTTAACTGTGGAACGCTACACTCTTGAACAAAGAAATTTAATTGTGAGAATTTATTATCAAAATGGTGAAAATTTTACTGTTCACTTCGTATAATTCGAGCAGCTTTTCCTCTTAATTAGCCTCCTTCTAAGATCGATGTGCGTAATTTAATCGCTAAATTCGAGCCCCACGGTACTGTAGTTGATAATAGATCAAAACAATAGGCTAGTAGTGGTCGTAGTGATGCAAACTCAGCCGCTGTACAGCAAAGTGTTGAGAATCAGCCTGGAAAATCAATCCGTCGAAGTTCGTAACAATTGGGCATCACCAGAGGAACTTTGCGCAACATTTTGCATAAAGATCTTCATCTTCACGCTTATAAAGTTCAACTCGTTCAAGAATTAAAGCCTGTCTTGTTTGCGTCGAGCGTTTGTGAATTGGCTTTTTGAAAAACTGAACGAAAACCACGCATTTTTCAACATAATCTTTAGTGATGAGGCCCATTTTCATTTAGGCGATTATTTAAACAAACAAACAAAATCACAACACAAACTCACAAAATCCACAAACAATCCTCGAAAAACTATTACGTTCAAAGAAATTGTTCATATGGTGCGGTTTGTGGTTAGGCGGCATTATCGGCCGGTATTTTTTCGAAAATGAGCAAGGAAACGCCGTCACCGTGAATTCTCTGCGTTACCAAACCATGATAACCAATTTTTTGTGGCCACAAGCCACACAGACGGCCAAATAATTCAGTTATTGCATGAGAAAATTTCCGGTCGCGTAATTTTTCGATTTGACGATGTCAATAGGTTGCCTCGTTCAGGTGATTTAACGTCGCTGGACTATTTTCTCGGGGGCCATCTTAAAGACCGGGTTTACGTTAACAAACCACAAACAACTGATACTCTGAAAGTTGAATTTCGGCGCTGCATTGACGAGATAAGCGAAGCTTTGTTGCAAAATGTGGTTCAAAATTTTGTGAAAAGTGCAGACGTCTGCCGACGTGCTAGAAGTGGTCATTTGCCCGACATCTTATTCCATTATTAATTCCCATATTTCTATTTTATATTGGTATGAATAAAACTGAATTTTTCAAAAAAAAGTAATGTGTTTTTTAACGAATTTACTTCCTAACCTTTAATTTGCCTACACTTTATAAAAATAATTATCCTATCTTCGTCATCTAATAACTCGAGAACCACTAAACCGATTTACAAACCAGTGGATGCGTTGGAAAGGTATACTTTCACTGATGGTTTTGGCTCAATTGGGCGGTGCTACGCCCATATAAAGGTTTTATTTATATGTCTATATCTTTAAAACTGTAATAGTAAGAGTTCCTAAATTTAGCCCAAATAACTTTGTGGTCAATGCAGATTATCAGTCAAATAAGGCGTAATTGAATACGCGTATGGCACCTTCCATACTAAGTAAATACTAATTTTTGGATATCTTTGAAACGTCAACAGTGGAAAGTTCTGAATTTAGTCGAAATAACTATAGTCGAAATAAATATGTTCGAAATTGAATAATTGGGTGTGGCACCTCCCATACAAAGTAAATATATATTGTCTAGAGAACGGTAATAGTGAAAATTTCCAAATTCGGTCCACATAACATTGAGATCAATATAAATCGCCACTCTAAAAATGGTCGAAATTGGACAAATGGGACTGGCACCACCCAGACAAAGTAAATATTGGTTTTAATGTATCTTGGGAACGTTAGGAGAGGAAAACTCTGAATTTGTTCTAAATAACTTTGTGATCAATACATAGCACCAATCGAAATATGGCCGAAATAGATTAAGTGAGAGTGGCACCTCCAATGCAAAGTAAATATTTATTTTTGTATATCTAGAGAATGGCCAGATCGGCAGTTTTTTAATGCATTTTTTACATTTTTCTTATGAGAAATGTATCTTGTAGGAATACAAGGCAAGGGCTCCCAGCAACGCGGGAAGGCTTTCCGTAGTTCTTTATGATAAATACCAATAAAGAAAGCAATACATGCAAAAAGAGTCAAAATAGATTTGGTAAATTCTACGTGAATCCTTATTATGTTTCTTAAACTCTAAGTCTGGTAACTCTACTGTTCACTAAAACTAAGTTTTCTTGTCGCAATGATCGAAATCGGTCGTTCTTAAGTGTCGTCCGTTGAAATTATGTAATTAATGTGTTAAAAGTGATTTAATTTAAAAAAAGTGTAAAATATTACAGTTAAGTGTCTAATTTAATAAAATATTTCATAAAATGTTTCAATTTTAAAGTGTAAAATGTTAAGTGTTACAAACGTTTATACGAAGGTAAATTACAAAAAAGTGCAATAAAATTTGTTTTTGCTTTGTTACGGTTTTTCTCTTTTCAAGATTTTTTCTGTGTAGTCTTCTCTTTGGTATATAATTTTTAAAGAGAAATGACAAAGAGTATGAAGTAGTAAATCGAATATTGTTGTTTTCATGTTATGATTGATATTGTTGTTGGTTTTATATTTTGTTTATTTATCAAAGAATATTATTATTTAATGATTAGTTTTTAATCCATCTCTTTTATAAGTGCAAGAAAGAACATTGAAAATAATTGTCGTGTATGTTTTGTATGCAAGATAGTGTTACCATTATCATAATTACAAATAATTATAATTTAAACGCGAATTCGGTTCGGTCGTGTACTAAATAAATTCAATTAAAGAAAGTTAATATTGTATTTTAATCGAGCTTATCGTCATTTATACCGGTAAGGTCATCCGTTGATAATAAAATAATTTCGTTAGATGTAAAATTAATATAAAAATATTCAAAATTTTTGACTTATGACTACTACACATTTGCAGACGTGACTGCTATAGAATTCATTTTCATGATGATGCAAAATGACGTGAATTCTATAGCATTCATTTTTGAAAGAATGATCCATGAAAATTATGTTTGAAACAATATATCGGCCAATTTTATGTCATATTTGGCTGGTTTATAAGTTACTATGTATAGCCGGAACAGTCATCTTCTTATGAATTTTACCAGCTACTCATCGAATCTCATATTTTGAACGTATTGTAAAGCTTGGGCAATATGCCAACCACTTTATTTCACAATTCAGATATGGGTTCAAACTTGTCTAAAATTCATCGATCACTGTCCTCATCCTTATTTTTCAGTCTTATCGAATTGTTGCAAATTGTGCTGTTGAGAATAACACAAATTCACGATTTTTACTTTTTGTTCAATTTGACCCGAACACCTTAAGTATACAAAAATTTATAACTTATTTCTTTGCATATATATTTTTACAAAAACCCATTATTTTTTATCCAAATTTGAAATAAGATAAATGCCAAAGTTTATCAAGTACAGCGTGTTCGCCGGGAAGATATACTGCTTTGTTTGTTTATAATTTTTGATTATATGAAAGAGAATGGATCTTATATTGATGAATGTTTTATTTAATGTCGGCAATTATGTATGGAATACAATATCAGATAAATGCCCGCCTCTGTTAGCCTCACAAATGCGAGCCCGTTTGAGCACATTTTTCATTACATTCTCACATTTCAAGCGGTAATTTCATACGAATATTTTGTTTGAGTTGCTTCTGCGTTTCTGGTCCGTTTGCATAAACCTTGCTTTTCAGATATCCCCACAAAAAGAAGTCCGGAGCAGTCAAATAAGGCGAACCTACACGGCCAATCAACATCATCATCCATTGAAATAATATGTATGTGAAGTTAAATTCAGAATTTCTAGCCTTTTTAGCCTTCTGTTGAATTGTGTCTTGGCTATAACAGGGCACTGTTATGTTTCGTCCGCCCACATATCACCATTTTTGAGAAAAAAGTTCCTTATCCTGGAAAGGCCTAAAATAACATTTTTACGAAAAAATACTATAACTTTTGAAAAAACAAACTGCTAGACATAGTGGAGGGCGTTTGTTGATCGGCAGGACTCCTTGAACAACGTCCGCAAACTTTCATCTGCATACATATCACCATTTTTGATGATAAGGATCCTTTTTTCTTTTTTTTTTTTTGATAATTTTATTTAATGCAGTGAATCTTAATTGTTTTTGCATGATTTTTTGCATATTATCGTTTAGAACGCAATTACGATGTAGAAACAGGAACAGGTATATTTTTGTCAAAAATTTTTGCTATTTAACACCTAGTCCTGTTTTCACACCATTTTTTGCACGACATCGTTTGAAATGTGTCTAACGTGTAAAAATAGGATCAGATGTATTTTATTCAAAATATAATTTCTTTTGTTTTCTTGCCATTGAAAATTCACAAAAAAGAACAAAAAATATTTATTGTTTTTTTTTACATTTATTGTTGTACAGACAACACTACCTTGTTAGATATGCCTTGGGTCAATATAAATTTTTTATTCATATATACACTATGCGAAAAAAGTAAAATAAAATTAAAATTATTAATGAATATGATCGTATTGCAAAGAATTAAAAACTAATTAAGATATTTCAAAAATTCATTTAGTAACTATGATTTACAGTATAGTCAACGAATTTATATCTGCCCTAATCACAACTTAGAAACTCATCAAAAAAAGCAAATTACATTTCATTTATTGATTTGTTAACATACTTTTAATCAAAAATTAATTTTACCGATAAATTTATAAATTGTGACCACGGCAGTCTTAATTTCGTTCAGTATACAGTAAATCTTAGCTTAGAGCTCATTCTGGTATAGGTCTGTCATTTTAAAAGAAGAATTAGAAACTAGGTAAAAATCGGTGGCAGTATCACAGCGAATATGTATAATAAAATGCTTAAGAAAAGTTTTAAGAAGTCTGCGAAATAATGAAATTAGGATCGATTATGTTCTAACAGAACAACAATCTTGAATACACATTACACATTACAAGGTCATTTTTAAAAATACTAAAACCCAAATATGGTAAAGTTTGTTGGGATGATGAAATTTGAACTCAAATAATAAAACATCATCAGTTCAGTACAAATTTCAAACGCTACGATATCGTTTGGTTTGTATCATGATATAAGAAACTAGAAGGTGGTGCCACTCTCTCATTTTTTCTGTTATATTACCATTTGACAATAAAGGCGAACTGACATTTGTGTTGAAATTTGTGTTACCATACCCTGCTCACAAAATCCCATTTTTCACATAATTTTTTTTTTTCGTATTCGATTATTAAACCATAATATAAGGCAAAACAAAATGTTAAATGTGCAAACAAAGAAAAAAATCAAAAATAAAACAACTTAAAACAAATCTTTAATAAAACTTTCAAATTTCCAATTTCAATTTTCAAATGTCTTTTAGTATTTATTCTGAAATAGCCTCGGCTGATAAACATACATTCAATATATATTTAAAATAAACGTTGGTACTTATGCTGCAAAATTCTAAATAATATTCCAAATTTAAAATCTTGATTAAATTACACAAAATTGAGAAAAATTTCTGGGAATATTGATCCTTTTTCTGCATGTGGCAACGTTTTTTTAAATGTTTACATATAAAACAAACTTCAAGAACCTCGTTTATTGTCAAACAATTTTGAGTGGAACTACCTTCTATTTCGTATATCATGGAATGTATCTAACATGTAAAGACAGGACTAGATGTATTTTATTTAAAATATAATTTTTACTATTTGTTTTAACATTCAAAATTCCTAAAAAAAATTCAACAAATATATGTATGCACTCGTATGTTTTTTTTTTTTTTTTGTTAAAGAATTATTTATTGTACAGGCAGCACTACCTTGTTAAATGTGCCCTGCTACTCGTATAACTTGATCTTTATTTAATTTCCTGAGTTTTTCTTAAAATATATTTCAAAACCTTAAAAGATAAAATGTAACGAATTTTTTTCTTCCGTTACTCCTCTTGCGAGCATATAGCTTCCACAAAGCATCTCTATCTAACACGGTTTACTGCTGTTGACTTTGCTTCCTCCCATGTTAGGTTGTGCTGTCTTAGTTCTTGGATAATTGGGCGTCTACACGTGTTTTTTGGTCGACCACGATTTCTTGAGACGAGGATTTGACTCGAGTAACATTCTGGTGATACTCTCTAGACTTTTTCGGATGGTGTAACCGATCCATCTCCGTTTTCTTTTCCTTATATGTTTCAATATGGGTTCCTTATTAGTCATGCTCCCCATTTATGTGCTACTTATGGTGTTAGGCCAGAATATTCTGCATATGATTCTGAGGCACTTGTTAATGAATACCTGGAGTTTCTGTGTGATGTTATGCGATACAAGCCAGGTTTCAATGCCATACAGCAGTACCGATTTAACACATGAGCTGAATATTCTGTGCTTAGTTCGTATGGATATCTGATTACAGTCGTCCAAGTTCCGCTCTCGCTTTATTGAGCCTGTTATCTACGTCTGTTTCTGCGCCACCGTTTGTAGTCATTGTACTTCCTAGATAGCAGAAGCTATCTACATTCTCGACTGGTTTACCATGTAGCATGATGTTTTCGTGCTCGCATTGTTTTTTCTCATGGTCTTGGTTTTCTTGATGTTTATCTCAAGTCCAACACTACGAGCCAATCTTTCTAGCTCTCTAGTCTCGACTGCATATTGGAAACCTTATGCGAGAGTAGACAAATATCAGCTGCATAGTCCAAGTCTTCGAGCTGGCGTGAGAGACTCCATATGATCCTTCTTCTTCTCGAACAGACTTTACTTATTATGTCATCCAGCACGATGGTGAATAGCTGAGGTGATAGTGGGCATCCTTGTTTAACTCCAGCATTGGTGTGGAATGGTTGGCTAATGTTCCCGTTGTGAAGAACTGAAAGTTCTGCATCCTCATACAGCGCTCTAGTTATTCAAATTATCTTCTGGGGTACTCCTTCTGTTCTTAGTGCTTTCCATATAGCCGTTCGCCTAATAGTATCAAACGCTTTCTGAAATCGACGAACAGTGGATACATGGGAGTACGCCATTCTATGGACTGTTTAATGATTACTCGTAAAGTGTTGGCCTGATCTACCCAGCTTCTATTCGTCTTGCAGTATGTTGTCTATTCTGCTCTGTATTATGACTCCAAGTATCTTATATATGGTGTTAAGTAGAGTAATTCCTCTCCAATTACTACAGTCTTTCAAGTCGCCACTGTTTGGTAACTTTACAATGATGATGGTGCTTCTTCCACGTAGGAAGTAGCCTCTCCTCCTCTCATATTGATGTGATGTGAGACAGTAGAAGTTCAGCTGTGGTTTGGATGTCAAACCGTAGAATTTTCGCTGGTAGTCCATCTTCGCTTGCTGCCATATTATTTTTCAATTTACCAATCGCCTCTTTTATCTCATCCAGATTGGGAGGCTTGCATGGTATTCTTAATCTGTTTTCCTCATCTATGTTCTTAACCGTTTCGCTGTCCTCAGTAGTGTTCGGACGTTACTAATTTCATTGCTATGTTCTCTGCATCTCTGTGTTTGTGCATCATTGTTCGTTATCAGTGTACCATTTCGATCAACAACAGCTTGGTTCCTATTACACTTTTGATTAGTGATTAATTATCGTCTGGTGTAGTTTTCTCATATTATTCTGGCAAGCTGCTTCTTCTGCTGCCGTTGGCAGTCGTTCCAGGAACTTTCTTTTGTCTTTTCTTGCAGCTTTCTTTACCTGTTTCGCCAGCTGATGGTATTGCTGCTTCAAGGTATTGTTGCTACTCAGCTGCAGTTTCAGTTCTCTTCTTAGAGAAACCAAGTTCTAAGTGTAATCTGGTATCCAAACTCTTCTATTTGCTAATTGTTCTGATATCTTCCCATGAGTGACGTTGGTTTGTTGGCAGCCGTTCACGTATTGCCAAGGTTAATGCGTCCCTAGTTGCATCATTCTGGAGTTTTTGTAGGTAGAGCCATCTACGCCTTTGTGCCTGATGGTGCTTCTTTGGCATATCAATTTAATCTTAATTTCACCAGTGATGAGCTCGTGGTCACTGCCGATATTAGCTCCTCTCCTATTTCAGACATCCGATAAAAAGCTTCTCCATTTTCTGCTCACGCATATTTGGTCTATCTGATTGCGTGCATTGCCGCTCGGGGATGTCCAGGTATACTTGTGTATTTCCTTATGCGGGAAGATGGAGCCATCTATGACTAGTTGAAATGTCTAGCACAATTCTATTACTCGCTCTCCGTACTTATTCCTGACTCCATAACCGTGTGTTCCCATGGTGGACCGGATGTAAGTATTGTAGCTACCTACGAGTATCTTAGCGTTAAAGTCACCCATGAGTATGATGATAACACCTCTTCGAATTTTCGTGAGCGTGGATGTTACCTGTGCACAATGGTAACATGTCGTCCTACTCTACCCTTGAAGCCGGCCATTATCACACGATCCGTTACTGGTTACCATGTTTTAAGGGAGTTTTTTATTCTCTTTGATATTATTAATCCAATTCCACTTTCGCTGCAATTTGTAGAGTACAGTATTACCATTTACCGTGATAAGTTCGCCATTGCCATTCCACCTCATTTCGCTTATCCATAAGTCTTTGATTTTATACGCCAACATTTGATCTTTAAGTTGTGCAAGCCTTGATGCTTCACAAAGAGTTCGTACATTACGTTGCGCAACGCGCGTCCTGTTTCGTGTGCCGAAGGTTGTTGTCGTATTTTCCTGTCCATTATTATTATTAGTTTCCCTTGTTTCAGTTTTGTTAATCATTTAGTTCATTTGTAACGAATAACGATCCTAAAAGATTGTTTCAAGTGTATGATATTCGGCTTATAATTATACATTCAATACTGAATCCATCATACGCATATATTTGTACTAGAATTGCATTTACTGAATTTTTTTAAACGATCCTTTACTTCAAGCTAAATATATAAAAATATACTAACTAACCATCCGGCTTTGCCCGTATGTACCGATGTAGGCAGCTATTTATTTTATGAATTGTTAGTATACTTTTTCAGGGTGATTCTTTATTGATTTAAAGCCTCAATGAAAAACAACAACTTATTATTATAAAAGATGCCACGCCCACTTATCTAGTTCCTCCCACTTGTAAACTGATGATTCGTATTAACTTCCAAGTCATTTAGTCCAAATTATAAAATACAAAATTCAATATATATTTGTATGGGAGGTACTTACCATGCCCATATATCCGATTATTCGGCAACCACTTATTGGCTAATGACTTGTATTAATTACGAAGTCATTGTTTACCAAATTCAGAAACTTCTACTTTTACCGTTCTTAAGATATACAAAAATGCATGTGTATTTTGTATTAGACACACAATAGTCACTTATCCAACCCTGTTTTTATGTGCTGCAAATCTTAGAATATGTGCACTGAATCGACGTGTCAAATCTTATTCATATACCTTTAACAGGAGTAGTGATGAATGAATGACCACTTACAGCGTCATCTGTTGAAAATTTGCGGCTTTTCTTTTTACCTAAACCTTTGCGTAGAAATTACGAACAAAATTTCAGAGGATAGTATCCAATTTGTTTCAGTCGTTTTCAGGTTTTAAGCATCCAAACAAACAACAATCCATTTATATATATATATATATATATATATATATATATATATATATATATGTATGTATGTATACATGTTTGTATATTTAAATAAACTGTGCCGCTGTGCGTTTAACTTTAGCTCCCTTTCAATGAGTATAAAAATAGAATCAGGTGCAGCTCGCTGAGAATAGTCGCCGTGTACCTTCATGGAATTTTATGGAAAGTAATATATGTATAACGCGAGAATTATTTCTCTTAATTTACTGAAAACAAAAACAACGTTTTTTGACATTTTTATTTCTTATTTCACAAAAACCGTTTCATTTTGATTTACGCCAAACACTGTGCATTGTACATTCACATTCCTTTTTAAATGTGCCTTGCCATGTACATCAATATTCTAAAAGATTTAAAATTTTCTGTCATAACAAAGTAAAAAAAAAAAATAAACTTTGATAACAATTTTTTTAAAAATTTTGTAAAACCAAAAAATGAAACTCTTGTGCTTAGCTAAGCGCGCAAGCTCTGTTTTTCTAAATGCTCACCTATGCGGTTTTCAAAAATTGAGTGGTTTAGTGGCTCACTATGTACGTTATTCTTCCGGTAATTCATGTCTACGTGATGTTTTAGCTGAAAAAATTGCCTGTGAACAAGAACGCGTCAAGAATTTTAGAAAACAACATGGTAAATTTAAAGTTGGTGATGTTACTATTGATATGATGTACGGAGGTATGCGTGGCATAAAAGCTTTAGTTACTGAAACCTCTGTTTTGGATTCCGAAGAAGGTATTCGTTTCCGTGGTCTGTCTATTCCTGAATGCAGAGAAAAATTGCCATCTGCCGAATGCGGTGAAGAACCCTTGCCTGAGGGTCTTTTCTGGTTATTGTTGACTGGTGATGTACCTAGTGAGTGTCAAGTTAAACAACTATCTGAAGAATGGGCCGAACGTTCTTCTATACCCAAACACGTCGAAGACATGCTGATCAGTTGCCCCAAAACCTTGCATCCCATGTCCCAATTTTCAATGGCCATTACTGCTTTGAACCATGATAGTAAATTTGCTAAGGCTTACTCAAAGGGTGTTCGCAAGACCCAGTACTGGGAATATGCGTTTGAGGACAGCATGGATTTGATAGCCAAACTTCCCGTTGTAGCAGCTATCATTTATACCAACACATACAAATGTGGCAAGGGCGACACAACTGTGTGTCCCGAAAGCGATTGGTCAGCCAATTTCACTAGGATGTTGGGATATGATAATCCCGCTTTTACCGAATTGATTCGTCTCTACTTGAGCATTCACAGTGATCACGAAGGTGGTAATGTGTCTGCCCACACAGTGCACTTGGTTGGTTCTGCCTTAAGCGATCCCTATCTTTCCCTTGCTGCCGGTATTAACGGTTTGGCTGGTCCTTTGCACGGTTTGGCCAACCAGGAAGTCCTGGTTTGGTTGCGTAAAATGCAAAAGGAGGCTGGCAACAACCCCCCGGAAGAAAAAGTTAAAGAGTACCTTGAGAAAACCCTTAAAGCCGGTCAAGTTATACCCGGTTATGGTCATGCTGTACTACGCAAGACCGATCCTCGCTATACGTGCCAACGTGAGTTCGCCCTTAAACACTTGCCTAACGATGAAACATTCCAATTGGTATCCAAGGTGTACAAGGTTGCCCCACCAGTTCTCGAAAAAACCGGCAAAGTCAAGAACCCCTGGCCCAATGTAGATGCACACTCCGGTGTCTTGTTGCAATACTATGGCATGAAGGAAATGAACTACTACACAGTCTTATTCGGAGTTTCCCGTGCCCTGGGTGTTTTAGCATCCTTGATATGGGATCGTGCTTTAGGACTTCCAATTGAACGTCCCAAATCTTTGTCTACAGACGCGCTCATGAAAATGGTTGCTAAAAAGTAATAAGTAATCAATAATAATCTTAAAAAAAAAGGAAAATCATTTAGTCGAGAAATGTAAAACGTATACAAGTGTTTTTAACGAGGGTCCTAGCAAATCATTTTATTTGTTACGAGTCATTCTTATTCGGTAGTATGTAGGTTATTTTACAATTTAAAAATTAAAGCATTACAAAAATTGAGTTCTTTAATATATATTGTATACCACTTTTTGTATAAAAAAAAACAAAAAAAAAACAAAACAAAATGTGGAAAAATAAAAAACAATTTAATTAAATAACTTATCTTTGCCAGAATTGATTCAATCTTTTGTGATGTTGCACAGTATTCATTAGCATCGATATATGTTAACCGTATATCGTTTACAGACTATTTTCGGCCCATTTACGTGAGAGCATCTGCATAATCGTGTCTGATGCCTCTTTTATGCTCTATGCTGCTCGTTCAATGCAGAGCAGCAACTGTACTTCAGGGTTTTTAAATTGTAACATTGTGTGCGAAATGATCGGTTCTCATCAGAAATATAGGTCAAAAAGGTATTTGTAATGTTTTACTCATTCCAGCACTGCTACTAGCTCGCGACGAGTCGCCAAATAGCTCTGCTCAGGCTTTGAAAGTATTCAACTGTAATAGTCTATGATCTTTTCTGCTCCGTCTTCTTTTGTGATTCTCCCCAATAATACGTCCTCGTTACAGGCTCATAAAATTAGGCACAAAGCCTCTGTAGTATGTGCCTCAAATATTTCATCTGCTGTTGGAACCTACGTACTTATCATTGCGCTTAATTTTAGCCCAGCCGCAGAAATTCGTTCTAAAACTTCTGCCATGTTCTTGAGATGGTCACCAAAAATTCTGTCCATCACTATTATGACATCGAAGTTAAGTAGACAATGTAGTTTGTTTAACACTTTCTTCATAAAGCGGTTAAATATAGCCAGTGTATTACTTCCTCTTTATCTTTTTTTGCTATCTTCACTTGCCCTTGTCTACACCGCTGTTTTCTTTCACCTTATTACTTATTGCTAGCAGTATATCTCGGCCTGCTATATCTGTCTGGTTTAGCCAGTGTTAATATCATGTCTCATTACTGCTGTTCTTCATTCGTTTTTGCCTTATATGTCGAAAAGGCAGGCATGTTTCAGCCTTTTGGTTTTATTTCATTCGTAAACTGCTAGTTCTGCTATCCATTTCTTCACATATTTTTGAAATAGCTCTTAATCTAGGCTGACTTATCAGATTCCAACTTTTCCTTGTTATTTATTATTGCCTCCACTGGAACACATTTGCCTAAGTCAGAACTTTCGCAAATATTCTGTTCATCACTTGATAAATTAGTCATTTTTATAGGAGCTATGTTTTACTGGTTTTTACTAGGACTGTTGCTGTTATTATTTCTATCTTGATTTTTACTGGTTCCACCACACACATGTGGTTTTTCTCATAATCAGCCTCCATGCGTACCCATAGTGAATTATGTCGTTCGACAACAACTAGTCGATTCGCATGGGTTTTACTGTCGGACCACATATCAAGAGGTATATTCACATTGCGCCAACTCATCACTTGCTGTCCCATGTTTAGATTAATGCCATTTGTTATCATAAATCTGCACCAATGATAACATCGTTTGCAATATCGACGACAACAAACACAAGATTCACACTGATGTTTGCAATAGTTTCCTTCACCTCTGCAATAGCCGTAGTCTGATATTGTTTAGCTTCTTACATCTCCTCTTAACTATACCGGACCTGATGATAGATTGCGTTGCTCCAGTATCTATAGTAAAGGTGTGTTGTCTGCCGTTGAACTAGTTTAATGGAGACTCTTGTGAAAGTTGATTATCCGTTTGTTTATTCCAGATGGTAATACGACGTTGTTTTTAGGCAACGACAGACGGCAGCATTATCATCCATCCTAGACCTGCTGCAGTAGACTTGTCATCTGCTTAGCTGGAAAATAAAACAGACGACTACAAAGAAACCGAATAAGGCAAAGATGCTGTATTGAAACTATTTCCTCATAAGCGCATTAGCGAAAAAAAATAAGTAAATAAGTAATAACTCTCATAGCTTTGCCGAATGTGATGTATCTACTGAAATTTATTTTCTGAATAAAGTCCTTTATATTCCAAGAGCCACTAACCAAAAAGAGGAAAATAAGTAGGTATTCCTTAGGTAGGCAACTAAGTGAAGTCATATTGAGAACAGATATTGTCCAATTAGGTAGTTCATGAGCTAACAAATTTGTATCCCTACTTCATGACATCAACGCTTTGCATAATATGTTTCTCCCTCGTTGTACTAATGTAGTGGATACTCGACAATTCATGATTTTTTCATCGAGACGCCTAATTTTCTTTAGCTCTATAATTTTCTAAATGCACAATCGGTTAATGGTATGAAAAAAAAACTAATCATAAATGAAATCTACCAATTTTATCTCATATCGTTTTTGTTATTATTTTGAAAATATGCGTAACTAATTACAAATAATAACTCATATAAATATGTTTCCTTGAATTGCTAGTACAAAATTTATTTTAAATTATGGATCTACAGTCGCCTGATATGAGAAGATTTGGATCTGGCGATAATCTCATAATATGATACGGATACTATGTAAGAGATCGTATGGTTTGAAAGTACATATGTCACATTAATACCAAAAGTCTTAACAACAATATCGATGAGCTTCGTTATGTTTTTGAAGATTCTGAAATTGAGATGATTTTATCCTGATCGGAAACATGATTTTATACTGATGTACATGATAATGTATTTAGTCAAAGTTATCAACTCCTTCGTTCTGATAGAATTACTCAATAGAACTGGAGTTCATTAACTGATAAAAGCTTAATTTTGGATATTAGCGCTATTGGTTTATTTTTGGTAAATTAAACGACACCTACTCACTTTACTTACATACTCACTTAGGCCTAATAAAGCTTGGTATTTTTTTGACAAAAGAACAGTGGGATCACATTGCATACTATGTAAATAAAACTAATGAAATATCACTCATTCGTACCTACTTACGCAATAATGCGATCCCACTGTTCTTTTACCAAAAAAATTTATATTTTTAAAACGACTACGTAGATTAGCGTGACTTAAAGCTTATGTTATTGCGCATTTCCGGATTTTGTGGTTTATGCAATAAACTGAATTGATTGTGAGTTACGCTAATATTCTTTGTGCAACCCCACCGTTTTGGATATAACGGGATATATTTTGAAAACAATAGCTAACCTTAAAAACGGTTAGCTCCTCTAGATTCAGCGATCTCGAATTCGGTATACCCGTTGTGGGCCCCGTTTGTCGGAAAAAAGTCTTAAATTTGAGCAAAGAGTCATTATATCATATCATTTTTGTACATCACATATAATTTGTTGTGAATACAAATTACACTATGAAATGAGTTATCGGTTATGTTTTGTAAATTGAAATCGAGTGAAATTAAAATCGAGTAATACTTCAAATTGCTATAATTTTCAAATCAGACAAGATTTTGATATTTCACTCGTTTCCGGTTTACAAGACATACCCTATACAAGACATACCCTATATGTATATTTTGTACTCTTTTAAGCATATGCGGTTTTTTCATTTGAAAATCAGTTTTTTCTTCTAAATTTTCAGTTTTTCTAAAAAAGATTATGGCAACACTGATTCACTTATTTCTCGTTGGAAATCTCTTGCGAACTATGGTGAAATTACATAAGGTGAAGTTGTTTGTCCGGCTGATAGCTTTTTTTTTTTTGTTCACCATGTCTCACATGCTGTCAAAACATTTTCTTGCACAGCAGAGATTTACTAAAAAGAACGATCCAAGGATATCGTTAAACTACATCTTATTGCAAAAAATCTTGCTTTAAAACGCATTGAAAATTATATATTTGTCTAAATATTTTATTGTCCATAATTGAAAAACCTCCAAAAATTAATTAATTATTGGAGATGGAAATTTTCAACAACATAAAATATTTCTAATTTACAACTATTAACTGTATACAATTTTTGTTTAAGTTTTTTTTTTTATATATATATAAACATTTTTTGACATCTACCATGCAATGTACAAAACTTATTGCCTGTTTTTTTTGTACAAAAATTAGTTGTTGTACAGACAACTTCACCTCATTTAATTTCACCAGGTCGCGAACGTTTCAATGTGAACAACTCTCGGCGTCAGTTTTATCTAGACATGACCTTATTTTTATGTTATATGATTTTCATTTACTGGCAATAGAGAGAACAGTTATGTTCAGAGATTTTAAGAAAATAAATCTATCGTTACTTGAAACAGATGTGGTTAATAAACCTATTCTTTATGCCAAATGTTGATGATCAGGCTACATTTTTCAAAATAATATTATTAAGCTTTCTTAAGAACATGTCCCAATTAAGATCTGTAATATATGTCCAAAGAAAAAGCCATGGTTTTTTAGTGGGATCAGAAGTTTGATTAGTCAAAGGAATTATGCATACGATCAATGCATACGATATATATAAATGTGATGACGATTTCGAAATAAGTGGAAAAGTTGTAAATACATGCTGTCCGCCGGGAAGATATACTGCTTTGTTTGTTTATAATTTTTGATTATATGAAAGAGAATGGATCTTATATTGATGAATGTTTTATTTAATGTCGGCAATTATGTATGGAATACAATATCAGATAAATGCCCGCCTCTGTTAGCCTCACAAATGCGAGCCCTTTTGAGCACATTTTTTATTACATTCTCACACATTTCAAGCGGTATTTCATTAAATTCATCACGAATATTTTGTTTGAGTTGCTCCAGCGTTTCTGGTTCGTTTATTTATATATACCTTGCTTTTCAGATATCCCCACAAAAAGAAGTCCGAGGCAGTCAAATCAGGCCACCGTTTAGGCCAATATACATTACCATTCCTTGAAATAATTTGTTGTGGAAAGAGGTCTCGCAGTTAATCCACTGTAATCCTGGCTGTATGCGATGTGGCACCGTCTTGTTGAAACCACATGTTAGTCAAGCCCAAAGCATGCGGTTGTGGTGTTAAAAAGTTTTCAATCATATCACGATATCCCTCCCCATTGACAGTTACCGTTACGCCGATTTCAGTTTGAAGGAAGTAAGGTCCAATGATTCCTCCTCACCAGATTGATCTTGCAGTACGTTGTGGTCCATGCTTGGGCCTATCAGCTACAGTCCCTCTTTCTTCGAAATCATTTACTACACAATAAATAGTGCACGTTGTTTTTCCCAAAAAGTTCACGTAACTTTCTCATCGTCACAGTAATCGATGATTGACTTTGATAAAATATTTTAACGATTAACACACGTTGGTTTACTGAATATTTTTCCATAATAAATTTGCGACATTTATCCGAGATTTGTGAAAATTAGTTTGATATACGTAATACATCATATTACACATCTATTTAACTCTGCTCTCTCTGCCTGTTCTGCTCAGCATGTGAGGATAAACGCTTAAATCATGAACAAATGAGTGAACAGCTCTTTACGAATAATTTATTATGCATTAGACAATCAGGATTTAGTCCATTACGACGTTAATTGATGTTTTCTTGAAGATAAGATGAGAACTACTGTTCAATAGCAGTTTGTTCCGTACTCTCCAAGGTCTTATGTATGAGAGTATGATTAATCACCACCTTGTGAGATAATTGGAGTCGAACGATTTGTTTAGCGATCGTCAGTACGGTTTCCGAAAGGGCCGGGTGACCTGCTGGCATTCCTCTCAGAGAAAAGTTTCATGGTTTTGGCGAGAGTAAGGTTGTGCCTCTGGATATCTCAAAGGCATTTGATAGAGTTTGGCACGAGGCTCTCATTTCGAAACTTAATGATTTTGGTGTCGGTAGTCACTTTTCTCGATTTATATCGAGTTTTCTCAGAGATCGCTCTATAAAAGTGGTTATAGTTAGGGTTTCATCCGACGAGTTCAGAATAAACTTAGGAGTATCGCAAGGCTCTGTTCTTTCTCCTACTCTTTTTCTAATATATCTTAACGACTTTCTTCTTCTCACTTATAGTCCTATCTACTCTTTTGCGGATGACAGCAATATTTGTCGCTCATATTCTTTTGATCATAGACCGGTCGTTTTGGAGATTGGTGCGGGTAGGTTGAATACGAATAACATACTCACAAGTGACCTGGTGAAAATCTCCGAGTGGGGTCGTGCGAAAAAGGTCGATTTTAATGCGCGCAAGACTCAGTGTTGCTTTTTAGCGAAAAGACGCGGTGGTGTGTTGTCATCTGTGTCAATGGGTAATGTGGATATTGAGGAATCAGATGCTCTTGATGTTCTGAGCAGGAGAAATCACTGTGACGTTCGTTGGAATGATCACATATTTCGAGTGTCGGAAGAAGCATTCAAGTGCCTTGGTTGTTTAAGACGGTGCAAGAAATACTTCACTCTATCTGACCTCCTTAATATTTGCAAGACCTATATCCGACCCAAGATGGACTACTGTGTGGGCCGGTGCTTCAAAGTATATTTTGAATCTTCTCGACCTCGTGCAGGAGAGGGCGAAGATTCTCATGAATGATGCTAGGGTAGCCAACTATATCGATTCATTAGAGCACCATCGCAATGTGGCGTGTGTTTTATTGTTCTATCGGTACTATAACGGAATATGTTTTGACAAAATTAAGGAATTAATTTCTAAAAATCATATATTTTTACGTAGAGTGCTTCCCTTTGTAGTTGATTGTCCAGTGAATCGCACAACGCATTATAGGAAGAATTCGTTTTTTGGTCGCACTGTTCGGTTGTGGAACAATCTTCCAGCGAGAGTATTCCATGCCACTTACAATATAAGTAAATTTAGATCTAACGTCGTCCTTCACACAACCTATTTTCTTAGTACCAGCACAATGCACTGTATGAGTAGGAGCCATCCCCTGGGTGCTGGTCTTATTTTTTAATTTACAATATGCCACTTGATAATTTACTAAAATGTCGTGGGCTCATGCTTTTACACAAAGTAATATATTCACAAAAACCAGAGTGTCTCTTTAAAAAAATACATTTCTCCAGATCTAACAAAGGAAAGAAGGTACAAGCTATACGATACAGCAAACAGATATCCGAGAGACATTTTTTTATTAATTCAATACGTTTCTGAACCAACCTCTCCCAGCCATTCAGATATTAGGCAATGCAAACAATTTAAAAACTATTTTGAAATGAATATTTATTCAATAAACTTGTTAATTTTGTTAAGTTTTTCATTAATTTTTCTTTGTCATTCTTACTATTATTATAATTTATACTTTAATAATAAATAAATAAAATAAAATAAAATAAAATAAAATAAAATAAAATAAAATAAAATAAATAATAAAAAAATAAAACTAAATACATGCTTAATAAGTGTGAAAGCGGTATTTTCCGTTCAAATTATAACTTTTATTAATAAAATTAATTTCCTTACGGCTTTTTGGTTTCAGAAAAAATGATTTCAAAAGGCCGTAAGAGCCATTACTAAAGAACTACACTATTATTTTATTATTATTTTTTTATTAAACCAAACGCGCATTGAATTTGTAAGTTTAATTCTCAAATTTGACTGCAAAGAGTTAAATTGTCTTAAAATTGTAAAGTTTTTTGTTTCTCCTGTAAAAATGTGAAATTTGCACTTACGGCCTTTTGGATTCTAGGTGGCGTAATGTACATATTATAGAACTCTTTGTAAAGCTGTGTGTCAAATACCAAGTTTTTCTGCGGAAGTTGCTTCCAAAAGGTTTTGTCGTGTAAACATGTATTTGAAGTTGGCTTCCGGTAGTCACGGCTTGTAGAAGCTACTTGCAGCTATTTGTGGAAACAAGTGTTTGCTACTTGCTGGAAGTAACTAGAATGACTTGCTGTGAACTGCGTGCCGAAGGCGTGCAGATTACGTCGCATATACGTCGGGTCTTCTTCAAATTTATAAAAGTGAACAAAAATAAATTCGTTTGACGAAGTAAAAAAACACAATTGGTAAACAAGAAAGTTATCCTGGGTTATGCTACTCGTCCTCATAAGACTATAAGAACAAAAATTAAAAAACAAAACACTTTAAATGCAATAGTCAATGATATAGACGCGCCCGAAAAAGAGTTTAAAATTAAATATGCTGCTATAGCAGCTGCCAATCTTATTTTGCCACAAGACATTTTTATGCTGTCATTGTGTGGACACACTTCTGCAATTTTGTCGTAATAAGTTCTTCAAACAACTTCTGAAAGCAGACTTCCGCAAATTTTGGTTAAAGTGAAAACACTTCAGCGCATACTTGCAGAAATTCTTGCGCAAGTGACTTGCTATTGGACACACGGCTTAAGATTGTTTGTTTTTTTATGTTTTTAATTCAATTACGCGCAAACGACTTAACCGATTTTTTAAATTTTAAACACAGATAAATCTAGCTAGCGAAAGTTTTATAGGTTATGTTTTTGTTTTTTTTTTTTTTTTTTTGTTTAATCAAGTGGAAATCGAACCAAATGAGCTTGCAATACTTTCTATATTCTAATTAAAGTGTTTTTAACATTAGAATGAATACGCAATGTCTTCCCAAATTTGATCCAGGGGACATTTAAATCGGGGAAAAACGGGCAAAATAAATGACTATTCTTCTAAAATGCTTTTTCATATTCAAAGAAAAATTTTTTGTCTGCTGCTGATATTACGATTTTGATGATTTTTTCCAAATTGGACCTGGGATAGATAAAATCAGTCCAAATTAGGATCGATAAATCGATCAATACCAATGACTTTTCTTCTGAAATGAAACGCATTTTTTCTTCATAAAGCAACATTTTTTATATGCGAACATACATTATCGACTAAAATTTGTTGTACAAAAGTACATTTTCAAAAGTTACACTTTGATTGGCTAATAAAAGATAAAGGATAATTTTTGGTTCATAGCCCATTTCTACGAAACATCTAGATATTACAGTATATCTTGGGAATTATACAAGAAAAAGTCTTCTTTCCGCATACTATTCTCCATTATCAAATTGCACATTAGGATAAAAAATCCACTTCTCAGGAAGAGAAGACGTGGCACCTCCAACTACAAATAATATTTACTATCGTATATCTGAATAAATATTTTGAGGGGGGGACGTCAAAAGTCGTCTTAACATTTTCCTTATAAAGATAGGTAGATGACAAAAAACATATACATTCGGGAAAAGATCGAATTTATCTCCCATTTTTAATATACATATAGCTTTACGGGCAACGCCGGTAACGCCAGTTAGACTATACAAGTCAAAAAAAAAAAAAAAATTAAATAATAAAGCGTGTTTTTCATAGAGGTATAGAACTTTAAGTTAGCATTACTTTTCAAGATGGCGACCGATCTAACAGCTGTCAAGAGATTTATTCTCAGTTTGGCTTGGCAATTCATCATGAATAGACTCACGCTTGAACAATGCTTCAAAGATTGTCGTTGATCTCGATTTTCATAAGCGAGTTTTGTTTAGCGATGAAGCTTACTTTTGTTTGAATGAATACGTCAATAAACGAAACTGTCGTATTTGTAGTAATAATAATCCTCAAGTGTCTGTTGAGGCACCGCTACATAAAGAAAAACTGACTGTTTGGTGTGCTTGATGGGATGGTGGAATCTTTGGTCCGTACTTCGTAAAAGACGATACTGGTCAGAACGTTGCAGTTAATGGTGATGGCTATAGAGCCCTGATTACTTATTCGTTCATCAATTGAACAACTATGACGTGCAGGAGCTGTGGTTTCAACAAGACGTCGCAACGTGTTACACAGCTCGTGTCGAAATTGATTTATTAAAAGAAACATTAGTTTCACGCATAGTTTTACGTTTCAGACCCGTCAATTGGCCTCCAAGATCGTTCGACTTTACGCCGCTAGACTATTTTCTATTTGGATATGTGAAGCCGATAGTCTACACCGATAAGACCGAAACGATTGACCGCTTGGAGGACAACATTTGCCGCGTTATTGCTGATATACGGCCACAAATGTTGGAAAAAGTCGTCGAAAATTGGATCTCCACACTAGACTACGTCTGAGCCAGCCGTGGCAGTTATATGCCAGAGGTCATATTTAAATTATAATGCCAGGAGGTTATCTTTCGAATAAAGTACAATTCATGTCATCTTAAAAAATTCATCTATACATCTATAAAAAAACAGCCTTTGCTATATGGAATATAATGATTTTGATGCTCTAAATTCAAATACGTATTCAGTTTTTTTCTATCAGACTCAATTTTTTTTTATGGACGTGACAAATTTTTCGCTCAAAATATAGTGGTTATGTCAATAAATTTCATCATAACTTCAAAACGACTTGACCGATTTTAATGCTAGTACATGCTAATGTTTAGGAACACAATTTCCTATAAATCATCTAAATAATTTTTTTCTTGTATTTTCAACAGTTTCGAAGTTATTCAAAATTTAGTTGCGAAAAAGCAATTTTTTACGCCCAAAATTAGAGCAATTTTTTTTTCAAAATTTTTTTAGAATGAAAATTTTGTATGTTAAGCATTTAAATTAAAGCCTAAAATGTTGAGAATAAAATAAGCTATAAATCATGAAAATCGGTTGACTATTGCTGATTTTATTTAAAATAAATATTGACATAACTACTATATTTTGGGCGAAAAATTTGCCACGCCCATAAAAAAATTGAGTCTGATGGAAAAAATGAATACGTATTTGAATTCAGCGCACCAAAATCATTATATTCCATATATTTTTATTCAAAGGTTTTTTTTGCTTCTGAATTACTACCGAAATCAATGAAATATTTTATGGAATAGCTTCCAAAACAGCTGGTATGTTGGATTATAAAACTAAATATTGCGAAAAAGAATATTAAAATAATTTTATATTTTTTCTTTTTTATATTTTACATAAATTACAAATTCGTTAATTAATTCAAAAAAATAAGAAATTGCAATTGTAATCATTAGCTTTGAATATTTTTAGCATAAATTATTTTTGGCATTATTTCAACTAATTTAACAAATAATACACCACACAGCTATCAATCACTTTAAAGTTTTTTTTAACAAACAACAAAAAAAAACCGCAACATAAAAAACCCCGCCATAATACGAAAAATTTTAAAAATCTCAATAATTATATAAATACCCAGTTACAATATGAAATAGAACTGCTTACTTAATAATCATGCCGGGTTTAAGCAACTCTTACAAAAAAAATAAAAAAAAATTGAAATGAAATTGAAGTGAATGAAAAAAATAAATAAATAAAAGCATTCATTATTACAGCACAATATAAACACATTTGCATATTCTACTCTATTACTCCACTTGAACGCCTACAAACAGATTACAGACGTGAAACATAAACGCAGAACAGATTATCTGATGCAACTAAAAAAAATAGCAAATTATAGCACAGATTGGTTAACAGAATGAGTAAAACTTGTGCCAAACACAGAGTTCAAAGTTTAATTATTTCCAAAATTATATTGCAATTCTAATTGTTGTTATACTCACTCGTATTTAATAGTTTAGTTAAAAAAATTCAAATAAAGAGAAATCCTTGAAACATATAGAAAAAAAAATTATGTTATTCAGTTGGTGGTTGGTTAACTTTAGTAAAGTATTCATAAAACAAAACACCATTACTGTCGTTTTAAATTTAAATTAAAACTCTCATTTGACAAAATAATTAAAAAAAATATTTTTAATTTGTTTAAATTTAAATTTGATTTAATTATATTTTTGCAAAAAAAAAGCAATAAAAATACGTTTTATGTTTATTGTGGCATGCGTTGAAACCGAATTTTTTCGAAAAAATAGTCTTAAAAACAGAGTCGGGCTTATTGCATTACATTTATAATGCATTATCGTTTCCATTACCACTAAACGACTTAGCATTAATGCGGCAATATTGCAGCCACCACTAGTGGCAGGTGGAAATAACTAACCACTAACTCAAACAATTTTACTGGTAGTGAAAATGAAGTGCACTAAATGAAGCGATTTTAGTGGTAGTGGTAATTTCGTGCACTAAAAAATAAAGATCTCAAAATAACAGTTAAATTATGTTAAATTTCTATGATATTACGTTACGGTCCCTAATAAAAACAAATGTTATCTTTAGATATTCATTTCCTATTGTATCGTTATTTGGATTTGTTTCTTTTATCAGAGATGAATAAAGTTGTCAATATAAATTGTCTAACTAACATAATGCGGTTCGAAATTTGTAATCAGTAGTAAGAATTTTCAGTAAATCAGCAAAAATTGTTCATTTAGTTTTACATCAATTTCACTGGTAATGCAAAGTGTCCATTTATGATTGACTTAAGCTAAATATATATGAAATAGTATCATGTCTATGCATGAAAGAATATGGCAGTTCATCCCTTTATGAAAACGATAGTGGAAATAAAGCAGTGGAACTGAATTTGCATTCCACTACAGTGTCAATGGATTTCTAGTCCATTATCACTAATCATTCATAATTAGTGCACTCAATTTCCACTACCACTAAAATCGTTTTATTTAGTGCATTCAATTTCCAATACCACTAAAATGGCTTCATTTAGTGCACTCAACCCCCACTATCACTGGTGATTAGGGACGATAATGCATTATTTTTTCCACTACCATTAAAAGTAGTGAAAAAGTGAAATCCAATGCATGCAATAAACCCAACTCTGCTTAAAAATATGTTATTTGTTCTTATCAATATGAAGTCATCATTTCTGTGTCAATATAGAATAGCTGCTTAAGCCGTCTTAAGCTATTCTTATATAACGACACAGATTTATTTGACAAAAGACAAGATACGAAGATGGGAATATCGAATATATTTTTTCGAGGTTGTCTCTAAGTAAGACAAATCTTTGTCGATAAGTAAGAAAAGCTTAAGTCGACTTAAGCTAATATTTCATATCGACAGAGATGTAATTTAAACTATGAATTTGCATTTTTATTTGCATATACAATTTTTACAGAAATAAAGATTAATTGTACCACCTGTCATAATAAAAGAAAAGCAAAAAAAGAATATTGAAAACCATTTGAACAATCTTTTTTAATTAAATTTTATGTGAAGTGCTTGATTTAAAACGTTTTTTTTTTCAGTTTAAATAGTCAAGTTTGACATTTAAAGCTTAAAATCATATTTTACCATACATTCCAAATAATCTTTATAAAAAGCTTAATTTTGCCCCTTGATAAAAGGAGTACTGGGACCAAATTCTCAATAACACATAGGCTGAAAAGTCCGGGGCCTAACATTTGTTTTATTGTATTCACCTCTTTTTCAGTTACTACTAAACTTCTAAAGGCAACTGTTAAAATTTCGTGATATTCTATTTATTAGTTTGTGATTAATTGTGCTAAGAGTTACGCTACCTTTGTTATTTTCAGAACGATGGATTAAAATCAATTTCGCGTTTTAATCCTAAATCAGGCGGTAACACCAGAAAATACCAAAATCTACAAATTCGTTGTGAATGATTGAAAAGTTATGTTTCGTGAGTTAGCTCAGTTCAAAGTGAGTGGCGCGTTTGCTCACTGTTGACCAAAAATAAGAACGTCACAAGTCAATCAAAACAACAGCAAGACTACGTGAATTGAGATTCGTATCGCTTCAACATCTACCGTATTCACCAGGTTTGGCTTCCAGAGACCCGATAACAAAGAAGAGGTTATCGCTGAAACTGATATCTACGAGTATTTTGAGGCAAAAGCTAAATCGTTCTACAAAAGTGGTATTGAAATGTTAGAGCGGCGCTGGAATGATTGCATTGCTCTTGATGAAGATTACGTTGATGAATAAAGGTTATTTTTGAACAAAACAAAAGCGTTTTTTTTTTTTTTTTGTTAGGCTTGGGACTTTTCAGCGCATGTGTTAATTATGTATCCTTATGATATAAAATTGTCTGAAATCAAGAAAATCAAGTTTCTTAATCAACTAGTCGGACTACAAGTTTGTGCTCATAGCAAAAAATTAACTCTTGAAGTTATGCGACATTTAAGTAATACGAAAAAAAAGCACCTTTAAACCAATTTGTGCTATTTGCATCATTATAGTTTACCTGCTAACTCGTCGTGGCTTGTGATTTATGTATTTTTTTTTTTTATTGATCAAAAACAATACCACAATCATGCCTCTATTATAATATCTTCTTATATCGAATTTTATAGGTTTTTCACTGGGACTTACCGTGAATCCACAGAAATGCATACGGAATTTACATCTCTTTTCTATAAATTTCGGCGATTTGAGGATAATTTGATGGATTATGGAGAAGGTGTCTACTTCGGATACTAATAGAGGACTTGAGGGTGTAAATCAATGTTCAGGACCGGATGGTATTGTGAAATTTCCTTCGTCAGTCACTGTTGCCCATGCTGTCATTTCTTGTTCTGTATCTGAAAATTCGGCTGGTATTTCCATTTCGAAGTCTGCGAATTTAATTGAATTGGATCCAAAATCATCACTACCACTGTGCTCAGTAAATCTTCTTTTGCAAAAGTGTCTGCTCCGACCCCCTTATATTGCTGGCTTCAGCCAGTAAATATTTTTCTTCAAAATTGCCTGCTCCATTTTAAAATTTCTGTAGTTGTCCCAAGGATTTGGTGGTAGCGAAACCTATGAGAACCATCTTTGTGTCCCGTTTTTCTTGAAATATCTCTTTGGATGTAATGTCGCATATTTTTACATTTTCAAATCCTAGTATTTCCTCTTTTAAATTATTTATACCCGAGGATATTATGTTTGATGTTAACTCTGAGTTTTAGCTACAAGACCTTTTAGTTCGCGAATTCGAATTTAGAGAGAATCATCAGAGAACTGATGTTGCTGTAGCTACTTCTATTTCTCAAAAAAACTAATTTCTAAGTTGTTTTTAAATGTTAGTGTTGCTCATCAGAATATCCCTGGGCTTAGGTCCAAGCTTTCTGCACTTTGCAAAGGAAGTTATAATTTGGATTTGGATAAAGGTGTGGTTCTGAAACTTGATGATGATTCTTGAAATCTTGTGCATTTAATATTTTTAGGCGATATAAAAGAAATGGAAATAGTGGTGGCGTTCTTATCACTGTTTGTAGATATTCGTCTGAATTGATTGGTCTCAATTTTTCCGAGGATATTGCGTATTTATGTTCTGATTTCCTTATTTATGAGGATTCAATTGAACGGAATATATTTATAATGGTCCTTGGTGATTTTAATCTTCCACATATAGCTTTGAATTTTTCGCCTGAATTCGGCTCGTTAGCACAGGTCTATTCAACTACATCTATGGGAAATTCTGTCTGCTGTGTCTGATCTTCATGTATTTCCGGGTGAATTGGTCCACACGATTTATTTATTTATTTTTTTATTTTTAATACTGAAAATATTAAAAAAAAAATTAAAAATAGTTACCTTTTTTGCTTAATGACATAACTATTTTGATTCTGGCACAACTAAGATCATATGATTATGTAGACTTTTCATATTGAGACTGCCTGTAACAAATATCATCATATAAAGCCATATTTGTGCACTATATCTCAATATTTTCTTTTCTATTTCTTATCTAAGATCGTACCAAATTTAGTTGAGACCAATTTGTATTTGAGCCAAGCACCCTCATTACATATTGCTAATATTCGCAACACAAATTAGTCTGTGTACCTTATTTATCAAGATCAATTGAAATTTTAATAAGACACCCGTCTAATCTTAGCCGACGAGGTATAATGGGTAAAGTATATGCATACAATACCAAGCAAGCCAACAAGCTAGTGAGGACAAGAAAAACATCCATCATGATTTCGTATGTTAAATAATTAAGAGGCTTCAACCCCTTCTAGATATTCTATACTTGAAGCCCCCTAATCCCCCAACCACGGCACCATCTACAAAACATTATAGAAAGGCCAGGCAACTGATAAACAGCAGCAAGAACCACTACACCAATTACACAGAGGGTGTTGCTTCTAGGTAATGATAGATGGCAGGGCTATCGTCAATCCTAGACCTTCTACAATGGACTGGACAGGCACAAAGGAAAAAACAGATGAAGCAAAGGAAGCTATGTAAGTTATGGAAACTGTATGCTCACTATAAACCACTTGTTTAAATTACCATCAAAATTGGTGGACTTTGTTAAGCAACAATTTGAATAAGCTCGGGTTTTTTTTCTTGTAGTAAAGAGTATCAAATAGTCTAGTTTCTCCGACTACAAAAATCCTAGATTACTTAGAGTACTTCTTTATCTTTAGGTCATATTATGCCAACAATTAGCCTCAGTAATATCTGAACAAAATTTAATTAAAAAACATTCACATTTATTAACACGATAACAAGACATGTTTAATTTTAACCGGAACTTTGATATGAGCATTGCCGCCAATAAAGACAAAGAAAAATTACACACAAAAGAGCAGCAATTTAATCGAACAAACCCTTCTAACTACATACGACGAGTAATTATTTCTATTAATAACACTACTCATTATAAAAATATTAATAATTTTTGCTTTTGAAACATGAAAATAAAATAAAATCAACTTTAAAGTCATGATTGTGATCGTAATGTATGAATAAAAAAAAATTAATTTAAAATGAACTATAATTTTCTCACATCTACAATAATAGCAAAAAAAGCAAATTAATAATTAGGCAAACTACGACTGTAATAAAACATAATAAAACCGAAATTAACAACAACAATACAGAACTTATTTGGCATTACACTGACATACAGTCGAAAGACCAGACAAGTCATGCCAAGCCAAGCCAAACCGAGCTATCTTAGAAATACATACTTAAACAGTGCCTTACAGAAGACGTTTAAAGCTCATAAAAATAATTTAACCATAAATTGCAATTTTAAATACAAATCCACTAATACAATACATACTCGCACACTTAAGAGCAGAGGCACTTTAAATACAAATTTACTGCCACACACGGCTAAAACATTTCAAACACTTTGTGTTTCATTTGTAATTGTTGAGGCCATATAGCTGTTCCAAAAGATGATTGTCTAAGTAGTTGGCCAACTGTCCAACTGGCTACAAACAGCAACAATTATTAGACAGACAAACAAACAAGCAAACAAAGTGGCGCTATAATTCAAATTGAAGACGAGAGAGACCTCGCATTTAATTTCGCTTCTAAACGTTAATGATGACGATCATCATCTTCAGTACGATGAGTACACAATGACCACGAGTATGTACTTCTGTGGTACAAGTGCAACAGTGTTACGAATACAAATATGTGCCAGTATTTGTTGTTGTAAACTTGTAATGAATCCAACACTGTCGTCGCACAAGTTCTATGGCACAGTTGATGGTCAATTATTGTTTTCAAAAATTGTATTTGGCTTTGTTTTTTGGATGATAGTGAGCGATAGTTAAGCAATTGTTTGCTATGTATTCGAGCTAAGCAGAGGTGCTATAAAATTTATTAATAGTTCGGGTTTTTGGCTAAAGCGTTTACACTACGCATGGAAGATTGTTTTTTAAACTTTTTATAAGCGCTTGATAAATGTTTAAAAAATAATTAGTTAGTCAAGCCTAAGTAGTGTACACTGCACCACAATGTTTTTCTAGAATTATAAATATCTAATTTAATAGGTATTAACAATGAAAATAGCTTCACAGTTACAAATACATATGTGGGGTGCACATATTCAACTGCTAGGATAACATATTAGAAATGCTTAAGGCTGTTAAGGTTAGTTATGGTTAAAAATTCATCAAATTTAAAAACTGCCAATACAATTTACTCATAACTTTTCTAAACAAATGTGTAACTCTTTTTCACCAAAGCATAATTAAATGAAGTCCATTTTTGTGGACCGCACTTGGCAATAGTTAAGGACCAGGAAAAATTGTATTTTAAAGAAAGCCAGGATCAGCTCATTTGAATCCAATTAGTATATTCTATTCTGTCAATATCTTATATTCCTTGTCCACTTTCAGCCAACCATACTGTTGACATTATAGATGTTTTCCCATAGCGAGACTTCTTCTCGTACGTTTTACTTCCACCAGAATGCAATCTCAAAGGAGTTATGCAGTCTTAACTCCTGCCTCCTTATCATTTCGGCTTCTGCAGAAATCATTATAAGAATCATTAGTCTCTTTAAATGTCTGTCCAGAATCCAATGATCCATTATCATTCCTATAAATTTTGTTATATAAATCCTCGTCAGTTTTATGACTTTTCATAACTGAATTAAAACATAAGCAATTGTAAAAATTTCAGAGTAAGCAAAAGCCATCGGCAAACTCTCTCCATTTAACTTTATCGAGGTTTTTTTTTATTCCAGGTTATTTGGCTGATTCTAGTTCTATTTTAATAAAGCGTATCCAGGTGTTTTTTGAACGGCCTCTTCTACATTACATTTGCGGATCCGCACTCTCAAGCAGTTATAGCGATATCATTGTATGGTCTAATTAGGTCCATTTCCTTCTACGAATTTCCACTTCGACTAGTACTTGTTAGTAGTAGCAGTTCCCCATTTAAAATCCATTTAGGCCGGAAAATTCTTAATAATTGGCGTAGACAGCGGTTGATAAAAATTAGAAGTTTTCGAGTTGACGCTTGTATCAATCTCAGTTGTACAGTTGTAGAGTGGACTTGATGTTACAGTTGAAAATTCTTATTTTTGTTTTACGCGAGATATTGCATCTCCTGATTTGTAGATACGATAGCGGATGTCCGTCTCTGATCCCACGTCTTTCGTTATTTTACTGTCAAGCTAACAAAAGCTGTCGATGTCTTCAATGACCAATGGCAGGCATAAAACACAAGCGGTCCAGGTTCAAATCCTAGCAGAGAAGACATGACAAAAAAAAAATTAATTTCGTTTTCGAGTGTTTTATAAAGAGAATTGAACCTTCCTCCATACAATTCCATCTAAAAAGCTCCCTGCTAGGTAAGTATCAGCAACACTTAACAAGAAACTTCACCACTACACACAATCATATGGAGGCGAGCTATAGTAGATTAATCATCTACTTAGCATCAAAATCAACTTGAAACAAAGTAATGCATGTTTTGTGTCGGGAGAGACGGTTTCAAAAGCTCGCTCAAAATCGATGATTATAATGTATATGTGCGTGTTAAGTTCCACTCACTGTTCAATAATTATGCGCAAGTAGTTGATGTGGTCGGCGATCATGTCACCCCCTCCGGTTTTTTGTATAAAATGGAGTCAAGCTCAGGGTAGACGCGTGTGAGTAGCAATCTTGACATTACTTTGCTGATGGCATTTAATAATGTAATTTTCCGTCAATTTTTTATTAGTTGATATCCACCTACTTTGGGATTGCTATCAGAATGGATCTTTTACCTATCGTTTATTATTCTTCTTAAAAGTAACTATAATGTCTCTGTTTGACCTGTAATGATCCAAAGTGCTGCCTATTTGTTTCAGTAAACATCCATAATTTCAGCTTAGCAGTAGAAGACTATTTTAATTATAAGATCTATTTGATATATCGGTTGTAAGCTCGGATCGTTTTGTCAATGTTGGCTGTCCAGAGTTTTAGCATGAGCGTAGTTACTCAACCTCCATGAAGCGATGAAAATGAAAAGGGCAAACCTCTTGGCAAATTATTCTCACTTGCCGGAAAGCATTCAACCAGTGCCCTAACTTGAAAGAGTATTAGTGACTACGCCTAGTATATTCTTTCGAGTCCCTGTTGTTTAAAGAGTTCTTTTAAATCTTCACGAACACAAGTCATCTTAAAGCAGTGTTCTTTGACGTTTGCGTATCCAGTAGCTAACTAGTTAACCTTTTCAGTGCGTCGGTGCTAGTGTAACGCCAATCCCCAAAAAGGGAAATGCTAACAATCTTGAATACTACCGCCCATTAGAAGTTTGTTCTGTACTTTCCAAAAATATGGAGAGTATGCATTATCACCTCCTTCTGTGGTATTTGGAGTCCAACGATTTGCTAAGTGATCGTATGGTATCCGCAAGGTCCACTTTACGGTGACCTGAGAGCGTTGCTCTCGGAAAAGTGGATCAGGTCTATTCATGGACTTGGCAAGGTTGTGGCTCTGGATGTTTCCAAGGCGTTTGATAAAGTTTGGCATGAAGCTTTTATATGGAAATTAAATGCTTTTGATGTCGGTAGTCAGTTCTCTCGATTTATATTGCGCTTTTTCAGAGATCGCACTATAAAAGTGGTTATAGATGTGATCTCGTCCAATGAGTTCAGGATAAATTGAGGGGTACCGCACTCCCACTCTATTTCTAATATTTCTTAACGTCTTTTTTCTTCTCACTTCCAATCCTGTCTACTCAGACAGCAGACATTTGACAGCAACATTTGTCGTTCATATTAGTTTGATTGTAGGCCTAGCCTCTTGGAGATTGAGGCGAAAATGATGAATAAGAACGACACGCTCACAAGCGACCTGGCCAAAATCTCCAAGTGGGGTCGTGCGAACAGGGTCGATTTTCATGAACGCAATACCCAATGTGTTTTTTGACTCATTGACGTGGTAGTGTGGTGCAAATCGTGACTACAAGTAATGTAGATGAATGTTGTATGATAGATAATGATGAAGCAGATGCTCTTGATGTTCTGGGCATGAGAATTGACTGCGACGTTCATTGGAACGATCACATATTTCTAGTGTTGAAAGAAGTATTCAAGTGCTTCGGATTTTTAAAAAAGTGTTAGAAATACTTCATCCCATCTGATCTCCTTAATATCCACAAGACCTATATCTGAACTAAAATTGAATACAACTCTCATGTATAGGCCGTTGCCTCAAAATCTATTTTGGAGCTTCTCGACCGCGAAGGGGCATATTATTGACGGTAGTGTAGCCAACTCTATCGATTCATTAGAGCATCGTCGTAATGTAGCGTACGTTTCATGGTTCTATCGGTACTATAATGAACTGTGGAACATAGTATCAGTATTTAACGTAGAGCGCATCCCCTTGTAGTTGATTGTTCAGCGAACCGCACAACGTATTATAGCGAAAATTCGTACTTTAGTCGTAATGTTCGTTTGCGGAATAATCTTCCCAAAAAAAGTCTCTTCCGCCACTTACGACATGAGTAAATTTAAATCGAACGTCCATAAACACTACTCCCTCCATGAGTGAGTGTCATCCAATGAGTATTGATCGTATTCAACGTATCCAGTAGTTATAGAGTATCAAAATTAGACTATTTGATCCGATCAGAGTTTTATTTAAATAATCAAATTTACAATAACAAAAAAATGTATCTGCTGCCAGTGTAAAGTACTTTATGAATTACTACTCCACTTATGCCAAAAAATTTTATGAAATCATTTCATATATATGAGAAGAGCATTATCGATCGAAATCAATAATATAGATAACCTCGGCATTTCATTAACAACAAACGAAAAACATTTTTAGAATATCAAATACAAACAGAAAAAATTACTTTGCGGTCAGTGTAAACCGCCTTTGAGAGTTCAATTATTATTTGCCTGGTTCGTTAATAATGAACGCATTTTGAATGCACATTTTTTTCTTAGCACTCGTATAGATCCCATAAAGTGTCAGTCGCCATTGGTAAAGACATGCGAAGGCGTTGTTTTGTAAAGATTTCTTAACAGAGATTGTGCTGGTAAACACTGGTAGTTATTGCTTTGGTAGCAGTCAGCTGTATTAGTTGGCAGCATTTACAGAGCAATACAACAATTGTAACCCGACAATCTATGGGGTTTAAATATGTATTTGTTGCTGCCAACTATAATGATGATGATGATGATCAGGCAGACAGCATGAGATTCGCACAATACCTGTGACTGTGGCTCTTACATGAATGCTAACGAAATATCGTAATAAATGGCACAAGTTAGTTAGGAGAGGTGAGATTTGTTAGTTCAAAACGTAAACGTTTTGGGCTGCCACTGCTGTTTGTATTGTAATATTTCTAATGTTATTGTTGTTGCTGCAGTTTTTAGTAAACGTAGCATAAGAATAGCAATTTAATTTGTGAGCAGATTCATGATTTTCAATTGAAAGGGGGTGTTTACGGTGGTGTTTGTTGGGTGGTTTTTAGTATTTGTTTGGCGATTTTGTATTTCTAATTTAACCAACAGCAGAATGTTGGGAAATGAATGGTCTGAAATGAAAACAAACAAACAAACAAACAAAAATTGCTGACAATTTTCATATTCTCTGTAGTCTTCTAGTGTTGAGTTGCCAGTATAAATAGTTGTTGTTAATCTCTAACCGTTATTAGTTGAAGCATTTCAATCTTGGCGATAAGAGCTGCTCCTTCAATTTAATTTCTTTCATTTCGCTTTAGTATGAGACGTTCTATTGTTATACTACTAGTGGGTCTAAGTGCCCAAGCTTTGGCTGGATATCTAGGAGGCGGTGGTGGCGGCTGGTCTGGTGGTGGTGGTGGCAGTGGCTGGAAATCTGGCGGTGGTGGTGGTTGGTCAGGTGGCGGTGGTAGTGGCGGTTGGTCTGGTGGCGGCAGTGGTGGCGGCACAAAAATTATTAAAGTCATAAGCCTGGGCGGTGGAGGTGGAGGGGGTGGTTGGCCTTCAGGTGGCAGCAGTGGCTGGTCATCTGGTGGAGGTGGTGGCGGCTGGAAATCTGGTGGAGGAGGAGGTGGTGGTTGGTCCCTAGGTGGAGGCGGTGGCGGCTGGCCATCTGGTGGTTGGTCCTCCGGTGGCAGTGGCGGTGGCTGGAAATCTGGTGGTGGTGGCGGTTGGTCTGGTGGTAATAGCGGCTGGTCCTCTGGCGGCAGTGGTGGTGGCTGGAAATCAGGAGGTGGTGGTTGGTCTTCAGGTGGCGGTAGTGGTTGGAAATGGTAGATATTCATGTAAATACAAATCTCAAGCAGTGATATCATTTAAAATCTTATGAAGTCGATGTAAAAAATGTGTAAATAATATCTTGTATATGTGTTAATAATAACCATCAAAAAAATATATTAAAATGGTGTCTATAAGTGTATGTATGTGTAAATATTCAATGATAAAAAAGTTATATAAATAAGATAAAGATTAAAATAAATTTTCATTTTTAAAATAAACAATTTTTGAATATATTTTGAATTGGGACTCAAAAAATGGACTCTTTGCAAAATATTTTTTTTTTTTTTTTTTTTTTGTTAGACTGATCCATGATACTGCGGATAATTATCGATTCGTCACAGGAATTAAATCATTTCTTAGGATATTATCTCCTTATTTATTTCTAAATTTTTTTCTTTGACGAAGCATTGTGGTAGAAGATATGTTTTTAATGAAATTTACAAATTTGCAAGATTTGACCAAAAATAAACACCGTTTTCCTATATTTGAAACGTTTTAATTGGTAGCCTTTCGCCTTTTTTGGGGTAAAGCCAATATTCTACATCAGTGCTAAACTTCCAGATTTTCTAAGCGAAAAACTAATCCAATTTACGAATACACTATTAAGAGAGTTCTGCAGAGATCAAAACAAATGATAATCTGAAAATGCATGATCCGGGCTAGTGGTGGATGCGATTAAACTTCCCAACCAAGCTTAATTCTGACAATTTGTATTGAATATCTTGCTTTAATCTCGTTAATTGTTGACAGTAGTGATCACAAACAATCGTTTGACCAGGTTATAGAAGATCTCAATGAAGGATTGCCTTTCAATCTCACCAAGCACACACTCCTGGCTTTGACCCCATCTGCAAAACTTCACCTAGCTTCGTCCACAATATTTTTCACTCATTAATATTGTAAGTGATCTATTTTTCAACGCCCGTAATTATTCTCTTCATAAATGGTTCGATTTTGTTCCGTTTTACCAGTGAAGCGCAAATGAAAATACGGTTCCATAAATATTTCACTGCTAATTCATGTGACACCCAAACATTGAACATTCTTCCAATGGTTGATTATGTGCCGATCTTTCTAAATTTCTTCCATGTTTTCATCGATCAGCGTGAGGTGCGTCTTTGGCATCAAAATCATCAGATCGAAAACGAGCAAACCATTTCGCTAATGTTTTTCTAGTTACGGCATCGTCTCCGTAAACTTTACAAATTTTTTCAGCAAAAGAGCAAAAGACGACGGTGTTGTTTCGAATTTTGTCACATTTTTAAATGTGGATGACATTTTACAAAATAAAATACAATTTTAAAAATTTGTTCTACGGAGTGAAGCTATCGTTGCCTTATGCAAATAATATTAACAGAGATATTACATTTCACAGCCAACTACTCACAATTTGTCACCGGACTTAACCGATCTATCAATACTTTCGATGAACACTGTTCTTTATTCTTAGCTGGTGTAAAGTAGAAAAAAATGCTGTAAAAACCCGAATTTTGTAATGACAAAGATTTTGGTAATATTGGAGCTGCCAAAATCTGGCGAAATGGTCAATTCTAATCTCCACTGTTAACAGCTGGGCTATTGAACACATGCAGTTGTGTTCATCATAATATAACTAAACGACACACTTAACATATTTGATGATCTACTAAAATTTGAAGAGGAAGGTTTAAATGTAAACGCCGTATAGAAGTCGAGGAATTTACTAAAAGCATACCACAGATTGGAGGGTGGCTTGATGTAGTTTGTTTTGAGCGCAGTATACAACACAAGCGGTCCAAGCTCGCATACCCATGCAGAGAACATGACGAAAAAAAATTCGACTGTTTAATGAAGAGACTTCAATCTTTCTTCACAAAAATCCATCTAAAAGAAGCCTCCCTGATCTTCCAGCTTACTTCTGAAGATGATGACAAACATCAGATGAATGATCAGGAAAAAAACGCCACCTACCGGAAAAAAATTACAATGTTAAGTAAGAATCACTACTGCCACTTAGCAAGGATCTTCACCACAACACGATTATACGGAGGCGGCGAGCTGTATTAGATTAATCATTAAAGACACATTAGATAAATATTTGACGAAATAACGTAACCACTATTTTATAGAAATATCCGTTTTTTTATTATTTATTTTTTTAACATTTTCTTGTGCTATTGTTTGTTTTTAAAAAATTTTTTAAGAAATGTTGACACATATGTAAACGTAAATGTTTCCATAAAATGTTTCAATAAAAAGTTTTTTCGTCAAATGTTAGTCAAATGTGACTGTAGCTTTAGCTCGAACAAATCAAATTGATTAATAAAAGTGAAGCAAAAAAAAAAAAAAATGGATGATTTGTGTAAAGCCAATATGCTCCATAGAGGAGTAATCGAAAAAAAAAATGACGGTGCTACTTTTGTACTAGTGGTCTGGCATTACGACATTTGCAAAATGATTAAGTATTATTTTTACGATACACTAACAATTTATATAGAAATGTACATGCCACGCTCAAAATCCTAGTTTATATTAACCCAACACTTTGCCACACTTGAGTAAACTAACAGCTGACAATAAAAAATATAAAACAATGACGAAAAAATATCAATATTGGACAAGCAAAATGTACAAAACTGATTAGAAGGGGAAAATCTAATAAAAAGATGGACTGAGGAAGAAATACCTATAAAATATCTTCAATAACCTTCGGAACTAGAGGTAGGAAAAATGTAAGCTGCTTTTAAGCAAAAAGACTGCAAAAAGTGCACCTGCTATTGCTGGTTTTATCAATTATAGTTTCATTATTTTGCATATGTTGCTAAATAATAAAATACCATGAATTTCTTCAAATATTGTCTCTTCTGCAGCTTCGTCTATCAAAAAGTCTATTAATCGGTATTTTAAGCTCCTCTTAAAGATATTTTATTTTTTTTGTAATTAAAAGTAAATACATTTCTATTTATTTCTTGCAATCAACTGTTAGTTTAACATTTTGGAGTAAATTGCAGCAGTTCAACAAAGAAAGTCGCTCACAATTAATGGCAATGGTATATATTTCCCATCTACATGCCTAAGATTGTGGGCAGAGCTAATATTCAAAAGTGAGTTCATGATTTAACAAAAGTTTGCACAATTTGATTGCTTCAAGGGTACAAGGAAATAAAGAAACTTGCTTTTGGCTATTTTTATATAATTTCTATTGTAAGATTTTATAAAAAAAAAAAACATGAAGTGTAGTAGTAAGAAAAAATGGAACATTGTAATTAAAACGGGTGAATATTTAGCAACATATTTTGAAATGTTATTTTCACAAACTAACATTAAAATTCAAATTTATTCATTAATTTATACGTACGTATATTCTTTTAAACAAGACCATCCAATACAATTTTATCTTCTATTGCATTTGAAACAATTAAAAACAATGTTTAATGAACTTGTTCTATTAAAAAATTCATATTTTATGATTAAATGGCATATGACTATTAAAAAATGCAATAATTAATAAGAATCTAAAAAAAGAATTATTGACATAATTTGAATGGAATTCTACATGCGTTATAAAAAGTTACAGATGTAATCACTATTATTACGACTCTCGTAAAAAGACACTTGGCATACAATTTAATTATTTAGATTGCTTTATGGATATTTTTTTTGTATATATATTTATCGGTAAATTTATTTGTAAAAAATGCAAATGTTGGCAAATTTTATGTGGGAAAATTCGTAGAGTGAATAATTTCGTATTGAATAATAATTTAAAAAATACTCAAATAAAACAAACAATTTACTACAATAGTAGAAAATTTTTGGCACAAAAGTTTCTAGACCTTTGAAGGTTACCACTAATTAGTAATTTTGGAGAAAAATAAAATATTTTTAATTAAATTTAAAGTTTAAATAAAATTGCATTGCTTTATTGTAAAATATTTAGCAGATAGTTAAGAAAAATAAAAAACTGAACTATAAAATAATACAATTGTTACCAGAGATATGAGTATAATTGCTTTTGTTTATGTGTGACCACGTTTGTTTCTTAAGTCTTTTGTTTTTTGTAAATGCACAGATTTTTTTTTAATATACTAAATATCTAATAATTTAAAAAAAATATATTTATAATAAAATAAAGTTGAAAAAGAGAAGTACACAATCTTAAGTTTTCAGTGAAAATATAATTTTTAAAGCAGAACAAGAAAGCGTAGTGTAGGAAGTGAAACTATCGCAAATATATAAATATAATACAACTATCCCCAGATTCACACGACAAATACGTTCTGGAAAGAATCGTACAATTCAAGAATATAAATTAAATGGTGCGACAAAAAAAATACCTGGTAAGTGATACTACTTTTCTGATAGGTGCTGTCGAATAGAACAAGGATCTGTTTTTGAAATTTTCTAAATACTTCCAAAATCAGGATTTACGGTTAAAAACTAGTTTTTCGAACCTTCATGCACTCATGAGCTAATAACTTTGCTAAGTATTATCCCATTTTAAGTTTCTTTTCAGATTTGAAAAGGAGATAAACCTTTTAAATGATGCATATGTCGTTTAAGTAGCCTTGAATGATCTGGGTGTATTTCTCAAGAAAACACAATTATCATCCAAATTTTTTCACTTTATTCAAGTTTAGATGCTATTACTCACTATTTTGCATAGGAACCGTACTATTCATGAACTAGTTAGAGAATTATATTACGTTATGCATAAAATAAAACCTAAAGCTTAGAAATTCGTTGGAAATTAACGGAGTAATTGAGTTTTTTAGTAAAGCAACTCATGAAAAAACGATACATCTGGCGATGATGAAAAACATAAGACGATTGATCAGGAAAACACGCCATCTACTGGAAAAAAATTAAAATGCTAAGTAAAGATCACCACCACCAAGCAGGGATCTTCACCACTACACAATATATGGAGAGAAGCTACAGTGGATTAGTCATCTACTTTAGCTTGAAAAATCAACTTGATTATAGAAACTGAAATAAAGCAACGGATTCTTGTGCCGGAAAAAAAAACTAGGGGTCATTACCATCGGGTGATTTTTTAGCAATTTCGTTTTTGGCAACACTGTTTTTGGCACCTCAGATCTTTTCGTGTAACATTTTACTGTCAAACATGTTCCGTTTGGTATACAATTTAACTATGAATCGACTTACAAACAAACAACGCTTGCAGATTATTGAATTTTATCATCAAAATTCAGTTGGGTGAAAATCCGCTTTCTTATCGGAAAATTTTGTTCAGAGACGAAGCTCATTTCTAGTTGAATGGATACATGAACATGGCAGAACTACCAATGCATCCTAAAAAATGCACTATTTGGTGTGGATTATGGGCCGATGGCATCATTGGACCGTACTTTTTTAAAGACGACGAAGGCAGACATGACTATGAATGGAGAGCGCTACCGTTTGGTGATTATAAATTTTTTTTGCCCAAAATGGAAGAGCGTGACTTAGCTGACATTTGGTGCGACATACGATACAGCACGCGATTCAATGGTCCAGTTGAGAAGCGTGTTCAGTGAAGAGTTTATTTTACGTTTGGATCATGTGATTTAACGCCTTTAGACTTTTTTTTGTGGGGCTATGTTAAGGCTTATGTCTATAGGGACAAGACCGCAATCGTTGACGCACTGGAAGCCAATATTGAAGAATTTTTTCGTCAAACACCGGCCGATATGTTAGAGAGATTATACCAAAATTGGGCTTAGATTCGAGGCGTAGCCGCGGTCAACATTTACACGAAATAATCTTTAAGCATTCAATTATATAGATCCCTCTATCGACTCAAATAAATTCATTAATACATTTCTCTAAATTTTATGTTTTTTTTTTTAATCAAATCCAAAAGCTTTTTAAAAATCGCACGAAGACTACGCTTGAAAGGGACCTACAGTTTAACGCCGGCTACGAACGCTTAATGAATTAGTTTAAGAATTTTCTCTTAGCGTAATACTCTTAAGCAGTTGCTAGCAACGCTATGGGGTGATACCGCTGTTTTTCTCTAACAATTGTCGGATGGTATTGAACTGAAATCCTCTTAATTGGTAGATAGGAGTCTTAGCTACCATACTACAGCGGTATTAAACGAATGGTTTAGTGAATTTCACTGTGGCAGTACAAACATGAAAGATACCGAACGCTTTGAACTTTCAGTTGAGGTCTGTACAGCCGAAACAATTGAAAAAGTTCACTGTATGGTGTTAACTGATCAGAGATTGAAAGCGATCATTAATCAGGTCCATAGTTCAGGTTATTAGCCAGGTTCATTAGACTGTCGGAATGGTTTACAGCTTGATTTATGGGATTGTGCTTTTATGTGACACCTCTGGATGACAGTCAAAACCGGTAAATCTGAACATTGCGGCTAACAAAAGGATTTCATGTGTGCTATCACAGCGGGCCGCTATGTGTGCTCAAGTGTGCCTTGACTCAACGAGGCTACCATTAACCCAACCTAAACCATGCATTATGAGGAAAATAGCCAGAATATAAAGACAAAAATGATTAAGTAGTTCTTTTGCGCGGCCTCAAAAAAAAAAGATCAAATGCCTCATCTGTCGTATTCATCTTCGAACACTGCTGCTTCTGACTATTGGCTGCATTTACGGATACAATGCCTTTTGACATCGGCTACAAAAGACTATAAGTTTTTCTGCAATACCTAACAAAACCTGGGTGGGTTTAATTGAGTTACCCAGTGGGTTCCAACCCTAAACTATACTGATGAAATAAGAATTACTATTTTTTAGTATTGCCTTCTGTTTTATAAGCTTTGTAGTTAATGAATTATTACAAACTTTAATCATAATTTACTAGTATTTTTCAGTTTTTGTTCCTATGAAACATAAAATCCTGTTTTTGTTTCGGCATATCTTATACAAGCATTTAACCGAAAAGCACTTTCTGGATCAAACTTTTAAATAAGCGCTTGCTTGTGGCGCCATGTACATATCATAAGATAAAGTTTCAACCATAGTTGACCACAGCTAACAAACAAAATTTTTCAAAAATCGAAATCATCCCATAAATACACTTTTTAAATAATAAACAAAGCGACTATAGGTAGCATTTGATTTCAATATTTTATCATATTTCTGGAGCAGTTTTAGTCTCTTTCTTTGTAGCTGTCCTTAGCAATCGTAAAACGAACTTAATATTGTAAAATTTTAAAAAAGGTTAAGGCTATCACTTGGTCGATCTTGTTCCACCGTAATTTTTTGTGCCATTTGTGATGAACGTCAAAATAAGGTAAACACCCACATTCTCTGCAATTTAGTTTATATTTCAGTCTTTTAAAATACGATAAATTGAAATATTTTATATATTTTTAAGACTGTATTTACGGCTTTACAAAATCCATAAAAAACGGCAATAAAAACACAAGTTATATAACAAAAACAAGAGTGACTCTATTTCTTACGCGTCAAATAAAAGTATACGAGACACCAACACTATGCGACTAGAAAGAATAAAGTGTAAATATTCTATCCCGATAGGTGCTATTAAGTCCAACAAGAATCTGACTTTGAAATTTTCAAAATAACGAAAGGATCTTGACTTACGGGAGTTCACTTTATTTGGACGCTCATAGAAATAAAATAATAAAATAAGGTTTATATAAAAATATTTTTTTTTTTTTTTTATTAATAGAGTTAAAAAATATTAAAAATTAAAAAAAAAAATATTACAACATAATCAGCTTTTGGGAAAACTAAAAAAATTAATTGAACACAACAATAGATAAATAATTTCTTCATAATCCTTGTCATACTCGGTGAGGTCAATGTAGCAGAAGAGAAGTGCTGTAGAATTACCAGCCGCCACCACCATAACCACCACCGCCTCCTCCACCGTATTTACCACCACCGCCACCACCACCTCCATAACTTTTACCACCGCCACCTCCATAGCCGCCGCCACCACCTCCATAACTTTTACCACCGCCACCTCCATAGCCGCCGCCACCACCTCCATAACTTTTACCACCACCTCCACCGCTATAACCGCCGCCGCCTTTGCTACCGCCTCCATAACCACCTCCACCACCTTTACCACCGCCGCCATAGCCGCCTCCGCTACCTTTTCCTCCGCTACTAATAATGATGTAGCCGCCCCCACCGCCTTTACCACCACCACCACCATAGCCTCCGCCGCCACCACCTTTACCACCTCCACCACCATAACCACCACCACCTCTTTTACCGCCGCCACCACCACCACCATAGCCACCACCACCACCATGACCACCGCCGCCTCCTCCTCCTCCTAGGAAGCCACCAGAAACCACGGTTACTGCCAAGCAGATAACTAATGTTACCACAATTAAACGCATTTTCAAATATTTATTCGAGAAACCTCTCAATAATTAAATGCCCGTAATTCGTTTAAATTTTGTTTTCAAAACAATACTTCAAATTCAACTGACGCTGAAAATCATAATTCATTCAGTCTTTATATACGATTCTATACTCTTAGTTTTTCTCTATTCTTCTTGTGTGTTGCAATCTTCAGAAATTGCAATTTATTTTAAACTTTTCCCTTTTGTTTCATTTCAAACATCAATTAAATGCTAGTCAAGTGCATTGTTTTTTTTTTGTTTTTTCTTTGTTTTTTTTTTTTTTATTTAATAAATTTAAAGCCTGAACATCATTTAATAACTTTTTGTATTTCTTTTTTTTTTTTTTTTTTGTTCTACCAACTGCATTTTGTTTTAGATGGTTAAACTTTAATATAATGGATTACAAAACGTTTTCACATTCAAACGAAAACAAACATTAAAAAAGCCATCAATGCATGCATTTTAGCACTCGATAGCAAAAATATTTTATTATTAAATAATATTTTTTTTATATATATTTTGTTAAATTCACAATCTGTCCTAAAGGACCATAGGTAATAAGATATTTGGGGCTAATGAAAGAGTTTATATGAAACTAAATACATACAGGACAACTAAGCGTTAAATTATCTCAATTTTATAATTGCTGGCAGTTTCCCTTAAGCCGAGGCATAAATTAATTAAAAACAATCAAAAATATGTACATACTCGTACATATGTAGTTGCGGACTAATATTGGATGATATAATGTAAAAATTGTCTCTCTTTTTCTTGTCACTAAATGGGGTTGTTGTCTATGGTATATATCAAACTGCATCAATCCGATTTCCGTCATATGAACGCGTTGAAAGGTGATATTTTTAGTCACTATTTTTTATCAATTTATCAAATCACTGATTACACTTTTTCTCTACTTCTGAGCCAAATTTCGAGTACCGCCTCGGCAAAACTTCTCCTTTATTGATGCAATCCAACTTTGAAGCCGATTTTATATTTCTTCAAAAGAAGTGATTCGGTAAAATATCAAAAGATATTGTATCCGTCAAAACAGCCAATCAATAGAAGGAGTAGTGTTCGGAGATCCTTTCTAATATTGTTAGGCAACTTATGCGACATGAGGCCTAGTATTGTCATGCAAAATAATAACTTAATTAAGTTCGTCTTTATTTTCCGACCGTTTTTATCATAATGCATGATACAAACGAAGCAATTACAGTCTGCTTCGATCACTGATTTTTAGCAACTCATAGCTCCAAATTCCTAAAACAATGTAATTGTACTAACGAACAAAGAAATATTGTCGAATTGAACGATATTTGGAAGCAGTTATAAAATACAATAAAACTCCAAAAAAACAGTCCGGGGGTTTTGTCAACCCTGGTTTTAAATACCGTGAAAATGCTATGATTGAAGAATGAACGAGAAATAGAAGTTTCCAAATCAAAGATTTTGGCAGAAGTTGTAGGAAAGTATCAAGTGATCAATTCTTGCGCTCTTTTCCAACCCGCTTGACTGCAAAACTTTTTATGCATCCCCAATACAGCTTGGATTTTGCATAGTCTGGCTTCAATAAAAAATAATAATAAAATTTGGACTAAAAAAAAGCTCTTTTAAAACTCGATATTCATCAATAACTTCTTAAATAGCCATTGGTGGGTTGATTGATTAATTCACGTGGCCACCTATAGCCAGTACGATTTTCAGGTAGTATCCTTGGACACCGCTTTGAGAATTGCCACTAACACGCGAAGCCGAATGATTCTTGGAATACCTTACACACAATACGTCACATGGAGATATCTGAGTAGATCATCTGGTCCAATGCAGGATATTGTGGAGATGTAGTGGGAATCACTCATTGAAGGCCTTATGATGACGGTTCATAATGATAGGAACTGCCGGATAAGTATGTAGGTAGGAGGTATTGGCAGCTTCGTTAAATCAAGCTACATTTGAGCAATTATAGCGACCCTTTATGATGCCACATGAAGCGCTGTTTCCTGTGTTAGCAACCAGAGTCTTAATGATCAACCAGAGACACCGCTCGGAAGCATATTTTCCAAAATTAAATCGGAAACTAGTTCAATAGCTCAATGACCTGGCTATCAATTTAATGTAAACGAATGACAGCTCCGATAAGTCATCAAAAAAGGGAGGGCTCAGCCGAGTGACAGACAGACACTGACCGATGAAGTGGACCACGCTCTCATACTTTTCAACCAATCCACAACCTCGACAGAAGTCATTCGCAGGTAAGCGCAGCCGTTGGGCATGCCTATCTATGACGCAATGACCTGTGAAAATGGGTACAGCAGAAGAGATGCTCCTACGGTCCAGTTTCAACAGTTGATTGGTACGCTTCCTATCCAACCTGGGCCAGGTGAGTCTGGAACAGTATTGCCACAATTTTTTTAGAAAAACTGAAAATTTAGAAGAAAAAAACGTAATTTCAAGTAAAAAACGCTTAAAGATATATACGGGACATACGAATATCTTCTGAATATTAAAAACGAGTGATATTGAAATCGATTAAATTTTCAAGAAAAAATAAAACGTAAATTATTTTAAATCAAGGAAATTATTTGGAAGGTAACTAAGTGAATTATTAATAAGAAAAAATATCAAAATCTTGTCTGATTTAAAAATAATAGCCAGTTGAAGTTTCATTCGATTTTTTTACACAACATATCGGATAATTTATTGCATAGAGTATTTTTATTCAAGCATAGAACAACAAATTAAATGTGAAATACCTAAATGATATTACTCTATGCTCTAATTTGACACTTTTCCGACTAGCGTGGCACCAAGCAGGTAAGCCGGATTCGAGTATGCTGAATCTAGTGGTGCTAACTGCTTTCTCAAGTAAGCTCTTGTTATCGAGGTATACCTTTATTTCGATAATGGAGAATGTTGCACTATATATTAGTGTAACTCAAAAACGGTTTGGCTAATTGAATAAAAAAAAAAACGAAATTCCGCAATAAAAGTACCTTTAAGGCTAAGACATTTTTTAATATTTATATTTTATTAGTGAAGCGGACATATCACTCATACGTACGTACTTACGTAGTACCCATTTAACAAAAATAAATATATTTCTAAAACGACTGCGCAGAAAAAAGCAACTTACTTAGGCCTAAATGTGAGTATCACACACTGTATAAATTGTACCTTTCATTGTGATCAGTAGTCAAAAAAAAGGGATCACTACATTGCCGTATAAAGGAAAGTACGAGTAAACCTTGTCATAGTTATGTAAAGTAAATGGAGTGTAACTCTTACTTCAGGAATTTTAATTAAAATACTAAAATCTGCAAAATCTGCATAATTGACAGAAAGACGTATTTTTTTACAAAACTTCAAAACTGCACTCAACAACAAAAAATGCAAAATGCGGATAAATCTGCATACTTGACAACACTGGTCTGGAGTTAAGCAAGATTCACCCTCCGCCCAAGCTCTTTCCGCCTCCAACATACACTTCTGCCTAATAGACAACTTAATGGAGGTAAAAGGGACATCACTCACCCTCGCGTCAGAAGCATTGTGCCCGTTCTCGCGATTTCATCAGATAGAATGTGTTACTCAACCGTCCATGACCAATAAGCAATCGATCGCACCTCACAGACCACTTGAGCCAGGTCAACTTCGAGGTGCTGCACAATCCCTCAACCTTCCAACTGCAAGTTGAAAGTGTTCAATGAGTTCCTACACTATCTTAACAATCGAGAGGTGGTAGTATGTGATCTAAGGGCAAGGATGGCCACCATATAAATACAGACGTGCCCTCGAGATTTGTATTGCATTGTATTGTTATTCTTGATTTCATAATTCTAAGCAACATATGATACATAAAGAAGATATTCAGAATAATGGCGACCATATGGCCGTCTGTCGGATAATATAACAAATTTTACATGACGTTATACATGTTTCTTCCTTAAATTTGAATTAAAAGTTAAATTCATTTATTAGCACATGCTTAGATTACAGAGGAACTCAATGAAGATGCATTGTCATGAAATCTGTTACCATTTAGTTCTATCATATCGGTTCTGGCTTTAAGAATCGACATTATTTCAATTGGATTACACACTATCAGATATCCAACAGTTGGATAAATTTTCTTGTAAAAACGAATTGATTGTGCAGCGTTTTTCTGTAGACTTGATAAATATATCTTATTTGCCTCATAATATTGTTGTGATTTAGTTGCCACTGTGTTCTATTGGAATTACTTTCTAGCCAGTATATATTAAATTCATTGTTCAAATTTTTTTACCCAATAAATTTTTTTCTGTAATAGTTACTCTTTTAGTTAATGTGGCAGTCTGTCTTCCTTATTACCAAAAAGTGTTGTTGTTAGGTATCGTATGTGGAGATCAAGTGTTTACAAATTATCATTTTTAAAATCTGTCTCTGACATTAAGCTATAAATACATATGCTGGCGTAAAGTTTGTAAGTCTCAAAAAAAATTTTTTTTTGACAAAATATGTCGATAGTTTGTCTATCTCCTCAAAGTTTGAATACCGCCATACTTGGGCTTCATATGTTTGCACTGCTCTACCTACAGCCAAAAACAACTTCAATTTTGTTTTTAACAATACATTGTTTTTTGCAGAAATTTATTCCAAGTGATTTTAATGCTGTTTTTTGCTTTCATTTTCGGCGTTGAAATCACTCCTAAGTAAGAGTAATGTGACGTTAATATTATTTCATTTCTATTAAAAACCCATCATTCACTATGTACTCTACCTCTTCCACCTACCTCTCTTTGTACTCTCCTTTTCTAAATACCATAATCTGAGATGTGGACATAATAACCTCAACATTCCATAAATTGCAATAGTCTTTTAACTTATATATCATCTGTTGCAAAACTGCAACCGCATAGAGCAAGAGACGTACATTAATCGCTTCAACATTAGTTTCACCGCCCAAGAAATCATGCAAGTCGTTTAAATAGAGTGCGAATAACAATGGAGACAATAGGCCTCCTCGCTTGACTTCTGTGGAGTTTGAAAAATTATCGGATAAAACCGCACCCAGAGAAAAAACAGCAGGAATCCAACTAAAAAAAAAACGTTAAATCAACAAAAAACAACTATGAAAACCAGCCAAGGTGTGAAATTGTAAACTGAGCAATGTATGTACAGACATATCATATTTGAAAAAACAACTTAAATTCAAAATCAATGTGGTAAAAATTTTGATCTAAAATTGTTTCATTTATTTTAACATTTGCCAAACTTAAATCAAAAACTGTGCATTTTTAAACTAAACATGTACATTATTTCAAAATAGAAAATATTTTCAATAACGTATATTTTGATTTCGAAAGTGTTTTCAAATTGATTCGAAATGTATTTCGTTAATTTTAAAATGTACGCCTTAAACTATATCCAGCCATAACCGCCAAAAAGACGTAAGCGACAAAAAACAAATTTTAAAGAAGATGGTTTTTTAACATATATTTTGTTCTAGTGTAGTAAATAAGACTTTTTTGTTTTTGCTTTAAAATCATAAAGGTACATTTTACAGCTATAAATTTTTGTGTGCTGGTGGGGATGATCGAATACTTTCGATTTTTATCAAAAAACGAAAATCGTTAATCATGGCGCTTACGTTTTTTTTTTGGCGATTATGGCTCTATATTAGAGCATTTTCGGCTTGCGGTTGTTATCTTTGATTTTAAACTAATTCAGAAATCCAAGACTGCAAATTCAGTCTTATCATAATTTTCTTAATGAAATCGACTACTTTAGATGATACTCCGATAGACTGCAGCTTGTTAATCAATGCATGACGTGATACTTTGTCGAACGCAGCTTTGAAGACGACGAAGAAAGCGTAAGTTTTCTTGTTTTCATAAAAGTCCAAATGAACTGCAGATAAGAGGATATATATATTATCTGAGGTTGAATAATTTTTTCGAAAGCCTGCTCGAAATTCATTTAATTTGTTATTCTCATCAATCCATTTTGTAAGTCTTTCTGTTATAAGACCCATCATTATTTTTGCCAAGTAATTCACAAAAACTATACCAAGATAGTTATTTGACTGGGAAGAACCACTTTTTTTAAATATGGGGAATTTTATTCCTTTTGTGAAAACTGGATACAACAACGTAACCTCCATTGAATAACACACTGCACGAGGCTACTATTTAATTTAATAATTCATCTGAAGTATTTTTATAAAATTCATATGGGATACGGTCTTCCCGCGCGGCTTTGTTCAATTCTACCTTATTCAAGACTTTTTTTATTTCGTCGAGGGTAATGGCTCCATCAAGATCTTCACCTCTCTGGTGAGTTTTGCTGTGGGTTCAAAAGATGATAAAAGTGGATTTCAGTGCTAATACCAAAGATGAATAATTCAAATCTCTGATTTCCTTTATGATTTTCTACCAATCTTTGCTATCTCTTTTCCAGTTGTTGATTGTATTGCTAATGAGCTTCTTTACATATACGTTTTAAATGCTAATTAGCTTTTAATTACTTGTTTTTGTTTTCAAAACAATTATTTTCTCTGTACTTCTGCAGTTTTTCAAATGACTTTTGTCTGGCGCTATAACATCTTATACCGCTCTGAAATAATAGTAAGCATGCTTCCTTAATACTCAATATTTCCGCCTTAAAAACACTTGAGCCATCAAAAAATTATAGTGGCGTTTCAGGTTAGCCTCCACCTCCACTCCATCTTTGAGCTGACCGTGTTGATTCTGATATCGAAGCCATTGAGTGAATCGCCACGATTGCTGTCAGAACGGGAAGGGAATTTCACTCCGAATCTCCTGTTGAGTTCCGGAATATCATTTATAAAATTTAATTTAATTTAATCAATCTAAATCCGATAATTTGCATGTAATCCATAACAACTGCAGCGATTTTAGTCTGATTACAGTTGTTTGTATTAAAGCAATTGTTTCAACTAAAACTGTGATATGCCTTTATATTTTGTAAAATATTGTGAAATACTTTCAGAAACCTACTCAGATGTACTTGATAAAGTTCATATGAGTGTCTCAGATAATTATTTAATCATGATTTAACAATTATAATGTTTTATGATCTGTTCGTTTAATAATTAATGACATCAAATCACTTACTAATTTTAAAATATTTATGTAGGAAAACATCGCATCATTGATACATAAGTTTATTAGTTTGCAATAAAAAAAAAAGTTCTTAAACGAGACTTTCGCAATTACTTAAATTAAGTGTTTAATTCTTTTTTAGTAATTATTAAGTGTCATTAAAAGTTATGGCATTGCTTTTAGCAATAAAAGGGAAATAACTAATAAAACGTTTCTACAAAGCAAACGCCAACTATATGAAGCGCTGCAATGTAATATAACCGCTTTTTAAAATGATATTTTTTATGAAAGCATAGTATGAATATGAAACAGAGCAATATAAGATGCCTTTTGCACGTTCAAAGTACTTTGCAAAGTCTTGAGTTTGTAAGGGAGAAAAAAACGAGCGGAGCTGAGTACACATATTTATACGTGGTTGTATTTGGTTACGTGTTTTATATGACATTTTCTTTTAGTTTTTATTTCGTGAAGTGAAGTTTGCTGTATTTTGTTTTATTGTTGTTTGTTGTATTTGTCAAAGCAAAATTTGTACGTGCAGAAGCGAAACAAAGTTTAAAAGAAAATGTAAAAGAGTTTGACAAAGTACTTTGCAAAGTACTTTGAACGTGCAAAGGCGTCTAAAAATGCTTTGTTGAATAACAAAAAAAAAATAATTCGTTAAATATTTTACAAAAAAAAGGGTTGGTGGGTTATTTTTGGTAACTCTAACATCCATTGTGAGCCGTTGAGATAATAACTTTGCAAGCGTTATTCTTTTTGTGCTAAATCTTAAATGTGTTTAATTTACTAACTAATCTCTAAATTCGTTTTTAATAAAACCAATTTATGTGTAGTAACATAACATGATCGCATTAAGCCAACTTTTTTTTAATTTTTAATTACTATGTAAAATATCTTATAAAAATATTATAATTAATTATTTTTTATGAAAATAACAGCAGCAAATATGAATTGTTCTTCTTAATAGCATTTACACATATTTGTTGTAATAATAAAATTACAAAACTTTTAAATTACTTTTGGTAATAAATTAAGTGAAGCTGATTGTAAACTATAATTTTAAATTACACGATATTTGAATAACATATGTAATTTAATTTTATTTAAAATTATTTATATTATTCACACTAAAAACATAATCTTTTCAAGAACCAAAATTATGTACTTGTTTCATAGTTAAAATGATTATGCAGAACTAATTTCATGATATGTTTTAAAAACAGAAAACTTTTCCGAAAATAAATAATGTGTATTACGACTAACCTAGGACTACGCAGCAGTTATAGATGTCAATTCCATTCAGGAATTTCTCAACAAACACAGCTGAAAAAAGTTGTTATAACCTTGTACATCACTAAAGAAATAAATATTGGGTATAAGAAAAATTTACAAATTGTTAGTAAATGGCTCAAAAATATAATATCTTTGGTACTATTACTTGCATCAGCCGATATTATAGCTTGTTTGAAACGTGGCACTTTACGCTTTTCTTTGTCAGAAGACATTGTTAAAATCGCAGTATTCTGTAAAAGGTTATCTACGTTTAAAAATTGGTGAACATTCGGAACATTATCGCCATATTTTGCTTTTCTATTATACACTGCGCGTCATCAGGGTAGCACCCCGCCTTTTACTGACGGTTAATGTTAAATGTTATCTGAACCAATAGAGATATGGCCTTTGTTGCGTCTTCATTTCTTTTAGGAGAGATCAGAAGATAGGGGGTCTGCGATAGTGTGGAAAGCAATATGCTACTATAGCACCTGCGATTTACAGTTTTTAACTACTATAGCGTTTCGAAAACGACTTACTTTCAAAACTTATTTGGAAATCTAAAAACGTTCCAATCCGTACAGTCCGATCCGTGAAATCGTGGATTGAGATCTAAAGAGTTGACGCCATTGAATGGCCACCTTATTTGCCTGGCCTAAATATATAATAAAAAACTTATGGAGAGGGTTGGCTAGGCGAGTGCAGGAGTCCGGAAGACAATACAACGTGGAAATGAAATTAATGGATGGAGTCATACCCATTTCGTCCACCATTTCGTTGAATTATATTGCAAAACTTTACAATTCAATTTTCAATCGAATTTTTGAGCATATTTCGAACAAAGGCGGTTCCACGCATTACTAATTTTACTTAACACTGTATAAAATATAATTTTTAAGAATTAAAATGCTATGTAGTTGCTTAAATAATAGTTAAATTGAAATTATAATTAGCTGATGCCGCTATCCTGATGATCAAATTTTTTTTAATACGTTTTTATTATAACTTTTCTAAGAAAAATTAATTAAAATTCTATCTTGAGTGGTACAGCAGTCATTGTTGTTACATTTTAAAGTTGTTTGATAGGAGTCTTATACATAGAGATTTTAAAGCCATATCTCAATTGGTTCAGATAATATTTAACATTAACCGTCAGTAAAAGGGGGTGGTGGGTTTATCCTGCTGAAAAAAAAATTGTAAAGTCTATGGAGACGATGATGTAACTAGAAAAAACCAGTGAAATGGCACGCTTATTTTCAATTCCAAAATTTTGATGCACCTCGCTCCGGTCAACTAATTACTAAAAATCGATTAAACTTGGAAAAAAATTGAGAAAGATCGGCACATAAGCGGCAAGTACGTTGCTAGGGAACTAGCGGCATTCATTACAGTGCAACATTCAATAGACCGAATTACCATTTGCAATTCAACGCTAAAATGAAATAAAATCGAATCATTTCTAAAGACAATGATTAAGAGTCAAATGATTGATCCTGATTTCAAGGTTACAGAGCACGCATAACAACACAAGCGGCCTAGGTTCGAGCCCCAGCAGAAAACATGGCGAAAAAATTTAATTGTGGTTTCCAGTGTTTAATAAACTTCCCTCCAGACACTTGCATCTAGAAAATAAAAAAGAAGTCCCCTGATCTTCCCAGCTTACCTCTGGCGATGATGACAAACATCAAGCAAATGAACAGTACAAAAACGCTACCCACTGGGAAAAAAAATACAATGCTAAGTAAAGATCCCCACCACAATTTAGCAAGTATCGTCATCACTACACAATTATATGGATGAGAGCTACAGCGTATTAATCATCTACTTAGCTTGAATAATCAACTTGATTGATGCTTTGTGGCAAACCAAAATGTTCCCCACAGGAGTGACGGAAAAAAAAATTTCTTTAAAAAATCGTATTTCAAGTGCCTTAAAAAATTTTAATTTTTCAAAATTATTTCTAAACGAAAAACAAGAAAAAGTAATTATTGGCCAGGTCTGGGAAAGTACTGGAACCAAATTTGAACCTTTAATGCTATCATTGAATTTTCATTGTTATATTGAGTTGTTTTCGTTGTTTTTGTTTTCTATAAATTGCATTGCAGTTTAAAAATTTTGTCAAAAAGTGGTACACATTCGTTTAAACGGACTGATAAAATTGTGGGGGAATCGGACTTTTGGGTCATGGGGTAAAAACTCGTGAATTCCTTGATGGAATACCTTTCCACCCAAATAGGTCCGATTCCACCAGAATTTTATCTTTTACCCGATTTTTCGAATAACTTATGTGCCTATGGCCAAATATGGCCTTTTTCAAGGGGGTATATCTTGGTCCACATGGACTTTTGGATCATGGGGTAAAAACTCGTGAATTCTTTGATGGAATACCTTTCCACCCAAATAGGTCCGATTCCCCCAAAATTTTATCTTTTAACCGATTTTTCGAATAGTTAATATGTCTATAGCCAAATATGGCCTTTTTCAACGGGGTATATCTCGGTCCACAAGGACTTCTGGGTCATGGGGTAAATACTCGTGAATTTCTTCATGGAATACCTCTCCACCCAAACAGGTCCGATTCCCCCAGAATTTTATCTTTTAACCGATTTTTCGAATAGTTAATGTGTCTATAGCCAAATATGGCCTTTTTCGACGGGTTATATCTCGGTCCACAAAGACTTTTGGGTCATGGGGTAAAAACTCTTAAATTCCTTGATGGAATACCTTTCCACCCAAATAGGTCCGATTCCCCCAGAATTTTATCTTTTACCCGATTTTTCGAATAACTTATGTGCCTATGGCCAAATATGGCCTTTTTCAAGGGGTATATCTCGGTCCACAAGGTCTTTTGGGTCATGGGGTAAATACTTGTGAATTTCTTCATGGAATATCTCTCCACCCAAATAGGTCCGATTCCCCCAGAATTTTATCTTTTAACCGATTTTTCGAATAGTTAATGTGTCTATAGCCAAATATGGCCTTTTTCGACGGGGTATATCTCGGTCCACAAAGACTTTTGGGTCATGGGGTAAACCCTCGTGAATTCCTTGATGGAATGTCTTTCCACCCAATTAGGTCCGATTCCCCCAAAATTTTATCTTTTACCCGCTTTTTTGAATAGTTAATGTGTCTATAGCCAAATATGGCCTTTTTCAACGGGGTATATCTCGATCCACAAGGACTTTTCGGTCATGGGGTAAAAGCTCGTGAATTTCTTGATGGAATACCTTTCCACCCAAATAGGTCCGATTCGCCCAAAATTTTATCTTTTACCCGATTTTTCGAATAACTTATGTGCCTATGGCCAAATATTGCCTTTTTCAAGGGGCTATATCTCGGTCCACAAGGTCTTTTGGGTCATGGGGTAAAAACTAGTGAATTCCTTGATGGAATACCTTTCCACCCAAATAGGTCCGATTCCCCCAGAATTTTATATTTTACCCGATTTTTCGAATAACTTATGTGCCTATGGTCAAATATGGCCTTTTTCAAGGGGGTATATCTCGGTCCACAAGGACTTTTGGGTCATGGAATGTATGCTTTTATAAAACTACAATTTGTAAAATAACAATAAATATTTTACATTTTCTTTAGTAAATATTTTAGAATTTCTTCATTCACATTACTTTTTTAGATTTTAATGTTTTTTAATTATCTTTCAAATTATAATATAACACCTAAAAAAATTTGGCTTCGTAAAGTTAAATTCTTTTTTGCAATGTTAAATTTTTTTATTTCTACTGTTATTGAAAAAAGGATATAACTCACGAAGCTAACTTCACACTTTTTCATGTTAAATAACAGTGACTGTTAAAATTACAAAAATGTTAAAAAAAGAATTTAACTTACGAAGCTAACTTCACACCCTTTGAAGCCATGCGAATGTAAACATCTAGTTCGTTTAGCTCTTGTTGCTATGTTGTTGTCTGTTGTTGTTGTTGCCGTATATTTTTATTATTTACTACGTTTCTGCTAATGTGTTTCTTAACAGCACGTATAGTTGCTTCACGGCTATTGTTTATTATTTTTAGTTCTTTTTAAAAACAGTGGTGCCCAATCCGATTTTTGTAACAATATATTGATTTTTTAATATCGCTCAACGCTAATTAGATTTTGTTACATGGACAGTGTTTAAAAAGGTCAAGACAGTTCTTAGTTCGTCACTCCTGAAGAAGTTATGTATGTATATAGAGTTAGAAAGAATCAGACTGAGAAATACATAGTTTGCTTGAATACGTTATGAAAATGTTAAAGATAAGGATGCATTTAGCTCTGGTAGTCTAGTGGAGAAATGAATTAATTTTAATAAGAACACTATTACACAACCGTTTAAGAGACAGCAGAGGCACCAGACAGCAACTACATGCCAGTTAGGAATCATTTTAAATAGACCGGCTAATAAGATAAATGCGATGTTTGGGTGCCATAAAAATTAACCCTCAAATGCGCAAGCAAAAAACACTTAACAAAACAATAAAATAATAATAAAACAAAATTGGTAAATATCAACTCTGTTGAATGTAAAGCTTCGAAAGAGCAAAAAAAAAAAACTTAAGGCCGCTAAAACGCGATCTTGTGGATTATAGGCTTAATGTAAAGAAAATTGATTGATCCGTGAAAGGCTTTAAAAACGCATCGAAATTAAGCCATTTCTGTAGCGGTACAGTTTGACAAAAAAACAAGGTTTAGTGTTTGGTGAGATTTGAAATGAATTATTCAATATTAACTGCTACAATCTGGCAAAACAACCAACTGTTTCGTTCTATCATAAGAATGTAACTGCAATTGGCTGAAAAATGTATCGGCGTGCTTCTTAAATGGTTTTCTTACACACTTTTCTTTCAAATAAATTTCTTTGATTTTTTTAACATTTGGTTAAACAAAATTTTATTGAAGAAAAAAAAGACACCGAAAACAAATATTAATTGAAAAAACATATTTTACAACATTTTATACAGAATTTTACACTTTTTATAAAGACTTTTTAAAGCTTTATGGCAAACTTTTTATATAATTTTATAACAATTTTACCACCAGCCACTGCTGCCTCCATGATAGCCACCATAACCTCCATAGTTCCATCCACCATGGCCTCCTCCATAACCACCACCTAGGCGTAAGACTTTGACAACTCTTGGACTGCTGTTCCAGCCACCACCATAGCCATAGCCACTACCATAACCGTAACCTCCACCATAGCCGCCACTATTCCAGCCCGAATTTATATATCCGGCTGAGGCAACAGCAATCAAAGCAAATAATATAATAAAGACTTTCATGATTCCGTTATTCCGTATTCCTTGAATTATGCGTTAGTAAGAACGAAAATGTTTCAGATCGAATGTCGTTGAGTGACTGTATGTAAAATGAACGCATCTTCTGGTATTTATATTGCCCTACTAGAAAAAGATAAAAAAAATATTTATTTATTAAATTGCCTTTAAGTTTACAAAAAACAAAAAAAAAAACACTTAAGCCATTGATAGTATTCTCTGTCCCAAAAATGTTATCCAAAAACAATTAAACGCAATGTGGCAATAAAAATGTTAAAATTATTAAAATTGCACCAGCATAAAGTTGACAAGTTGTTGTATTTAAGTAGTTGTTGCCATTAATGTTTCTGTTGCTATTGCTTTTGTAGAAGAAGCAGGAAGACTTTTAATTCGAGGTTTTGCCACACCATACTGAAAAACCAGAACAATCAGATTTACACAAACTTAAGCCCCTGTCAGCCAACTCTTAAAAAAAAAAACATCTTCGTTAGCACATAAACACTATTAACCAGAAACTGACCAGGGTCAACTACTTTAAAATGAAAAAAGTACTTAAAATTGTAATTATTTTGGATTATTTAAAAAAAATGTATTAATCTCTTAAAAGATAGACTGAAACACATAATCATACGAGTACTCTGGGCAATTGATAGCAAAACTTCTTTTCAAACATTAAAAAAGAAATATATTTTATTTTTTGACACTTTGCTGGCCGTTTGGATTACCAGCGCAAATAGATGTGCAATTAAAGTCATGAAAATTTCCAACAACATTTGCATCAATCATTTTTACACCAGATTTATGATTATTAGTAATTCTGTGTTTTTGTTTTATTTATTTTTTTTTTTTTTTTTTTTGCTCAAAATGTCTGTGGGATTAATCCGAGTCAAGCTTGTTATTTCAGTTTCTATCTTTACTTTGTTTCTTCATTTAATCTGGTAAGTGTTAAAGCTCATTAAGGTTTTATTCCTTTGTTCATTCCTTCAAATTATGAGGAAGTTTAAAGTGGTATTTAGTGAAAGGGTATAAACAATGATAAAGAATAGAACGCAAAAAACAACTCGTTCAAGGTTATATAAGGACTTGGAAATTTTATAACTTTTGGTAGAAGAATTTAATTTAAAAGTGTTGTAGTCAATCGATTCGACCACAAAATACCCTTCGAATGTATTACAATGAAGAATTGTATTAACATTATAACGACAATGTGCCAGAAAACACATTAAAAAAATTCGCATTAATTCACTAGAAAATTTATCATGAATTTAAATGTCGGGTGATTTTTTAGCAACTTTCTTTTTTGCAACACTGTTTTTGGCATCTCAGCTGTTTTCGTGTAGCATGTTACTGTCAAACATATTCTGTTTGGTCTATAATTTAACCGTCAATCAACTAACAAACGAACAAGACTTTTATTATTATTAAAATTTACGCTCATTTTATGCTCAGTTCATTTCTGATTGGATGGATAAGTGAACGAGTAAAATTGCCGCATTTGGTGTGAAGAACGGAAAGAAGCATTGCAAGAACTGGCAATGCATCGCGAAAAACACACTGTTTGTTGTGGATTATGGGCTGGTGGCATATTTGACCGTACTTTTTCAAAGACGACGAATGCAGGAACGTTACTGTGAATGGCGAGCGCTATCGTACGGTGTTATCAAGAAGAGCTGGACTTGGCTGGCATGTGGTTTCAACAAGACGGTGCATAAACCACAATGCACTCGAAGCAATGGTCCAATCCAGAGGCGAGTTCGGTGAACAGTTGTAAGGTGAACAGGATGTAAGGCCTTTAGACTATTTTTTGTGGGGCTATGTTAAGGCTCATGTCTATAGGGATAAGCCTGCAACGGTTGACGCACTGGAAGCCAATATTGAAGACTTTATTCATGATATACCAGAGTATGAACCATTTAAGGCTTAGCCACGGTCAACCTTTACAGGAAATCATCTTCAAACATTAAATTATATAGATCGTTCTATCGACTCAAATAAAGATTTCAAAAATTTCTCTAAATTTTATGTGTTTTTTTTTAATTAAATCGAAAGCTCTTAAAAATTCACCCGATATGAATGCTTATATAAGTTATAGGGTACAAAAACTTCTTTAGAACTCCTATTATCCTATTATCTTTAAATTTAAATACATTTTAGTTCTTTAAGTTTGTAAGTGGGAAAGCAGCAATAATGTAAATTATATTATGCACCCTTAACAGAGTGACATGGTTCCTGGGTACCTCAAAAAATTAAGATTTTTATATGAAAATCGTCCTATGCTCTTTGTGTTTTATTACGAATAAAGGTTTTTTTTGAAGATTCCGTACAGAAATTAATTGATTATTTTTGGAACGAAAGGAAAAAGGCTTACGAAGAACCCCATAAAACTTATGGGTACCCAGCTATCCATGTCACGCTGTTATGTTGTTTTTTTATGTTTTGTTACTCACACAAGAGTTAGATATTTTTGAAAAATTTATTTTATTGCAATCGATCTGTTTTTTGTATGAAATTCAGTGGAGTGCGATCTATTTGAGTTTATTAACTCATCAGTGCACTGTACAGCTTGGGGGTCACACCTCTGGGTCGAGTCCTTGCTAGGCTGTAAAAAAATTTTACACCCTTAAAGTCTGTTTAAAGAGGTTGTTATCCAACCTTAGTTGTAACTACGATCGGGATGGAACATGTTTAGGTAGAAAGATCTGTCGAGTAATTTTTTACAAAATTGTAAACAGAGAGAGTAATTAAAAATACAAATTGTTATTGCTCGTGAAAGGGTTACGAACAGTGAAGCAGAAAACTGTGTTCAATAAAAGATTTTAATTAAAAACCAAAAACAAGACTTATTTTATTTTAAATGCAAACTACGAACTCATAAATAAACGTTTTCAAAAGTAAGAAACGTAACATATGTAAATCTATTTAAAAATCCGTCCGCGGCAAATCAATACAAATCCGTATTCAGTTGTCTTCTATAGGGCTCGATTTTTTTAAGGGCGTGGCAAATTTTTCGCTAAAAATATGGTAGTTATGTCAATATATTTCATCATAATTAAAAAACGACTTGACTGATTTTAATGCAGTTATCACCAGATGTTTAGGAACAAAATTTCTTATAAATCAACTGAATAAAATTTTTTTATTTCTAACGGTTTCGAAGTTATTCGTAACTTCGTTGCAAAAAAAAAAAAAAAATTTGCACAATTTTAGAGCAATTTTTTTTTTCAAAAAGTCATAAAAAATTTTCCAAAATTTCAATTTTACATTTTAGGCATTTAAATTAGAGGACAAAATGTTGAGAATAAAATAAGCTATAAATCATGAAAATCGATTGAATAGTTCTGATTTTGTTCGAAATTAGATGCAGGTACCTAACTTTGACCAAAATTAGCGGAAATATTTTTTCTTACAAAATTATTGGTAATTTTTTTCTTTTATTTCAAAAAAGTTATGAAAAAATTCTTAGAATATAAATTTAACATTTTAAGCATTAAAATGAAAGTCAGATATATTGAAAGTAACATAACCCATAAAGGCGGGTGCCTAACTTTGACAAAAAATGTGTAAGATACTAATAGGCAACACACAAAAATAATTAAAGGCAATGTCTGGTAGGAAAAAATGATAATTAGAGTACACTATGACGGTGACTATTTTAAATACTTTGATGTGCATTGTTAACGCTGGAGCAATATTCTGCAAAGTATTTGATTGTACAGTCAAATTATAAGAATGAGCTACGAGGGAGCTGTTGAGCATGTAAGTATCTTCGAAATGAATCCACAAGGCGATAGAAGAATATCTTGGACGAAAAACAGTTGAAGTGATGATTTAGGTAATATAAGAATCGTGGGCATATCTGAGATAAAAAGAAAATCAGATATAAATTGCAGTGGAAGCAATAATTCATCCCGAACTGTGATACTAGAAAGAAGACGAATTATACATTTTTTCGAAAATTGTGTTAAAATTTCTTCCATTTGCTGTTGTTTGTTCGTTGGTAAATTACTTAAGAACCGCAATCGGACTACTCTCTTTGTCGTGCCGCGAAAAACCTTAAAATACCAGTAATGAAGAAAGGAAACCTGTTCGTCAGCTATCTGAAAAAGGTATTTACTTTTAATCATCATTGGAGTTACCGCCACCTGAAGCTCATGTCGCTACTTTCATACCCCTAAGTTTTAAATTTCAAGAGAAAAAATTTCTAAAGTCCATTGCTGACTTAAACCCCAGAAAAGCTCCCGGTATCGACAGCATTAACAACAAAATGTTAATGAAGCTACAACAGGTAGCTTGCAGAATAATTATCTATGATGTCATACTTCGTCTTAAATATTATCCAACATAGTGGAAAGTTTCCTTAGTCACCACTGACTCCAAAACCTGCTAAAGGTCATACTAAAATTGAATTGTATAGGCCCATTAGCCTTTTATCTAAAATATTAAAACTATTTGTAAGATTGTTTATGAACAAGTTGATATCTATATATTAGACGAATATGAATACATTCCTGACCATCGATTTGGCTATAGACGGAACACAGTACTATTCAGCAGACCTGTAGCCTGATAAATGCGATAAGAATATCTTCGTAGAGAAAACATATTACTCAGCGCTATTCGTCGATGTTCCTCGCACCTTTGATAAAGTTTGGCATAAAGGCTTACTGCATAAAATAAGACGGAGACTACCAGTAAACACTCATAAACTATTGAAAATGGCTGAAAAAACAAGATTAGGGAGTGATATCTTTTAACCTCTTCACAACCCATTTAGATTGGTGCTTTATTTTGTTGTTTTACAGTTTTTATTTATTCCACTATAACTTCTAAACTGTTTGTCTTAATACAACACTTAATATATGTTTATACAACAGTTTTATTTCCGCTTTAACACGTCTTTATTTATTGACCTAACTGACGTGTAGGTGAAGCAGCCCCTTTATATACCTAATTGCCTACAGTTTGGACGGTTCCGGAAATACCGACTATCTTCTATTTTTATATCCATTAATTCAAATGTAACGTAAAGATGGTCGATTTGGCAGTGCTGCCAAATCGACAGGGTGACATATCTACCAAATATACCAAAATATTGAGATTTTTTATTTTCGTGATAATATGTTCGTCATTTTATAACTTGAGAACCAATACATGCGTTGGACAGGTATACTTTCACTGGTAGTGTTTTTTCAACTCGGCGGTGCCATACCTATATAAAATATTTGTTTATATGTCTATATATTTAAAAAAGTAATAATAAGAGTTTCTAAATCGACCTGAATAACTTTCTGGTCAATAAAAATCACCAGTTAAAAAGTGGGGGGAATTGTATAAGTGGGTGTGGCACCTGCCATACGAAGTAAATACTGATTTTTTTACATCTAGAGAATGGTTAGCATGGTAGTCCTTGAACTTGGTTTAATTGACTTGGTACTCAATACAAATCATTAGTTTTAATGCATTTCTTTAAATTTCTCTGATGAGAAATACATTTTATAGGCTTACTATACAAAGGCTCCCAAAAACGTGGAAAGAGTTACTCTAGTTTAATATCTACTTATGATATACCAACAAACAGTCGAGTGTTAACGTCAACATTTTCTAACAATACGGCTTTTTTAAGCATCCATGAAAATCCACAGGAAGCATCTCGATGATTACAGGAACATATATTCAGACTAGAAAGATGGCTACAAGCGTGGAGAATAAGAGTCAATGAACAAAAATCTATCCACATGACTTTCACTCTGCGAAAAGTATAATGCCCTCCTGTTAAAATCAACAACCAAATAATTAGAAATTAAATACTTAGGTATTCACTTCGATCGACGACTTACATGGAACAGTCCCATAAAAGCCAAAATGACCCACACGAAATAAAAGTTAATTTAAATTAATTGGCTAATAGGCCTGTAAACTCTTCCTCTATAACGCAGTTATAAAACCAATATGGTGCTACGGTATTCAGCTATGGGGCACAGCCTCCTCTTCAAACATAGAAAATATTCAAAGATGCCAAAACAAGATCCTACGTATTATAACAGCTGCTCCCTTATTAATAAGAAACTCTAATTTTTATAAAAATCTGAACATTCCTCTCTTAAAAACCGAAATAGCTAAACATATTGACCCTACCTGACAAAACTCGGGTCACCCATTGGTACGTAACATTCTACATAATAGAGGAGACCGTGTCTTCTTATCGAAAGACGAGATTTCATCCAAAGACGAGTATGAAATGAGCGCATTTGGTGTACGTCTCTAAACATAGTATTGTGGACCAGCTCTGGCTGGACTCATTGAAATTGTGTTTTTATATGTAGTTTTCAGTTTCAAAGAAATTATTTTTAATTTGTTAATACCATTGTTAATACCATCTTGTTGATCAAGAGCGATATATATACAAGAGAACTACAAAACTCGTTGTAATTGATGTTCTTACAAATACGCCAAACGATTTTATTTTGTAAGCCCTTAAACAAAAGGTGAAGGCAATACCAAGGTTTTATGTATTTGCGGTTTTTGTAGGTCCATTGTTTCGCGAGTTATTAACGTTAGAGCATTTAAACTGTGTGTGAGTAAGACAATATTTTTAAAACTGTATGTATATAAATAGCATATGTAGACAGCTTTCGTTCGGTGTGTGGCTTCACTATTGTTCAACTAGGAACGGTAATAGTAGAAGGTTCTGAATTTGATCTAAATAACTTAGTAGTTAATACACATCATCAGTCGAAAATTGGGCGAATTTGAATAAGTGGGTGTGGCATCTCCCATACAAATTAAATATTGATTTTTGTGTATCTAGAGATACACAAAATGACTTCTTAGATAATAAAAACGATCAGTTAAAAAGAGACCGGAATCGGATAGGTGGTCATGGTACCTCCTATATAAATTAAATAATGATATTTATATATCTTAGTTAGAGTTGAAGTTTCTAAATTTCCTTCCTTCCCGAGTGCACCAATTTGACAACTTGCCCATGGCCGCCCTCATGGAATTACACAACTGACTCTTATATTTTCCACGGACTGTTGTAACGATGTCATCAGCATAGCCGATTACACTGACGCCGCTTTAAGCCAACATGGTGGGCAAGTCAGCAACTACTACCGTCCGTAACAATGGAGAAAGTAATCCAGCCTGAGTGCACCCTTTTGAAACCATCAAGAGACAAGCTGATCATCCTGTTCCTAGGCATGGAACTTTGCAGTTAATAAAAATATGAAATTTTGCGTGCACACCAGTTAAACCTTTCCTTATCTATCCACATCAGTCAAAAAGCAGGTACAACACAAAGGCTGAATTATAAAAAGAGAAAATTGTTCCACATTGAGCCATAAGTTTTTATTATCGTAATCACATCTGAGTCAGCTAGTTAACATAGTGAATTTTTGTATTAAAAACCATGTAAAGGTTCACTTTACTATTTTTCTAATACTTTATTATTATTTTTTAATCTAAAAAAATTGTGAAAAATAGGTAAAATCCTGTAAATTTTTAATCTAGTACGAGGTAAATATAAGATTCATCCTCCTATCATTCCACTTTCCTAAATGATTATACTGAATTTTATAAAAATCGTATATTAAATCATTAAAGTGTTTTTTGTAATACCTTATACCACCTTGATCATAAAGTTTTCGGAATTACCCACGTCTGGCGGTCCCATCGTTCCGATTTCAGTTTTTTTTTTTTTTTTTTGTTGAGTTGGTTAATACATACGTCATAGCTACGTAGCCAAGAGTACATCTTTCTCTATTGTGTTGGTGATTTTTTACAATTTTGACCGTGTTGAGGTCGCAAAAGACATGATTTGCGAGGCTGCATCCGATCCCACATTCATCAAAAGGATCATTACTGGAGACGAGACGTGGGTTTATGAGTACGACACACAATTCAGACATCGGGCAAGTGAATGGCGTTCACCAAATGTGTCGAGACAATTTTCAGTCAAAAAAGAATGGTGTAGTGCATCAGGAATTTGTGCCAGAAGGCCAGACAGTAAACAAAGAGTTTTTTTGTTGTTTGGGCGTTATGAGACGTCTGCGTTAAGTAATTCGCCGAAAGAGACCAGAATTGTGGGCAGAAAACTCGTGGATTTTGCACTATGATAACGCACCGTTGCACAATGCCAGCATTATTCGAAATATTTTGACGAAAAATGCAACAATCCAAATTCCAAATTAACCTGTGACTTCTTTCTGTTCAATCGAGTTAAAAAACCATTACGGGGAACAAGTTTCAGCAACCTTTTCTAAAATTGTACAAAATCGCCCACACCCTAAGATTTAGGAGGAATATAAACAACAGATGTACCAACTTAACAAAAAATAAAAAATAAATCGTCACATGTGCGTGATTCTGGAAACTTTTTGATCAAGGTAGAATTCACTTTATACACAGTCGAAGGCATGTTTCAATGTAGTCTATAAAGCCGCAATTTTTTCTTTTTTTTTTTTGTTTCCTTTGTAAATTGACACTTTGATTAACCGCATGGAATTTTTTTTTAAATTTTTTTAAAAGTTTCTACTCATTCAATCAAGTCGTCAGTCTGGTTGGTTGTAAGTTTTTGTGTTCTTGTTTAGTTATGAACAACAGGTTAATAATAATGGTTTTAACATTTGCACACAATAGCGTGCAAAACCTAAAAAGCAAAAAAGAAAAACAAAACAAAAAGCAGAAACAGAACAAATACACTGTTGCAACACGACAAAACAATTGTTTCCGCTATTTAAGTCAACTTTTGAAGTCTTAAATCGTCTTCATTGAAAGTAAAATTAAGTGAAACATATGAGCACACAATGCATACCATTTTGAGGGTCATATAAAAATAGTTTTTGGTACTCTTTTTGGTGTTTTTGTTTTGTTTTTGTGTTTCTTTAAACATAATGAAAATAAAAAACAAACTGCAATAAAAGTTCTTTATATAAGTTGCAACAGCATTATTTAAAAAGATTCTCTTACACTAATAAAATTTTATAGTTTGACATAATTTGTTGTTTTTATTATAGAAACATTATACAAAACCCACAGTTTATTAACAAACAAAAAAGAAATAAAAATAAATTTTAATAATAGGTATCATATTTTATTTAAAAATATTTAAAAATAATTACAAAATATGCAACGTTAATAATAAAATAAAAATCTTGCAACACTAATTACAAAAAAACAAAAAAACAAATACATCTAATTTTTCTTCTCCTTACACACACCACAGCTTTCAAGACCTAACATACGTTGTTTACTAGCACGCTCTCCAAAAGGTTCCTCACCCTTAACCTCTAAAAAGTAATTGCCTTTGGCATCGGTGGGTACAGCATAACCCATAGGCACTTCTTTGCTGGGACATTTACCTTCACGTACACGTGTCAATGAACTACAGCGTATGCCTATGAAATTTTGTTCATTGCCTGGATAAATAGTTTCAGCATAATACCGCCAGGCTCTTTCATGCGCACAAACAACACTTAAACAACCGGTGGGCAAAGGATCTAAGCCGCCTGGATAGAAATCAATATCGCCCATAGGATCACGTTTACCCAAAACACCAGGATTACTATGAATAACATCAATGAAATCAGCATCACCTCTTAGCAGACCCGACAAAGATTCACCCTCATTGAAACAAGGCTTGGCAGGATCTAAGCCAGTGATATGAGGTATGGATTTATTCGTAATATATTGGAAATGACGTCCAGCAGCTCCGACAATATGAGCACCTAAGCTATGACCAATTAAGTGAATATTTTCAACGGGTACGATTTTAATCAATTGCTTAAGACCTTCAGCAATATGCATGCCCAAGTTTTCAGTATTAAATGCGGACCAGGTATATAAGGTGTCTACAAAACTGGCAGCATCAACAGCCTTTAAATAAACAAAAATGTTTGATAAGAAATTTCCAAAAGTACTTCATAGTTTACTTACCACAAAGTTTACATCACCGCGACAACTATATGCCTTAGCAAATACATCTATTGCCTCCGTTTCATTGACAGTAGTCGTCCAGCCTGTGGCCAAAATCACTACTTTTTTAGAGGGATCAAAATGTGGACTTGTCCACATTTCGTTGGCCTTCAATAGGGGAAAACTATAACGCTCACATGCATTACGCAATTGGAATTGCATTTTATTAATATCGGGTGAAAATTGAGGTGCAATAGTTTTCGATGCCAAAGCAGATGAACCTGAAAGGGGGAAATTATATATATTACACGGTGCGACAAAAAAAAATACCTGGCAAGTGACACTATTTTTCTGATAGGCGCTGTCGAGCAGTTCGTCAGCAATGCATTAGCTGAATATTACCAGATTTTTCAGGACTTGCATTACGAAAAAGCTTATATCTCCGACAGTTTCCAACGGATATCTAAACTTGATATAATTCCTTAATTAGTGCATCAATTGTACGGTTCGCATATAAAATAAGGCACAAAAATGTATCTAAACTTGAAAAATGTTGAAAAAATTAGACGAAAAATGTGTTTGATTGAGATCCTTGTTTTACTCGACAGCGCCTATCAGAAAAGTAGTATCATATCAAAGGTATTTCGATTTCGTTTGTTTTTGTCGCACAGTGTTATCGTAATATTTAACATAGGAATAGCTTTCAAAATTTTTAAAATAAAATGTTTATTTTTGTACCGATTAATATAGAAAATGATCTCTTAATTTTTACCGACCGTAAAACTACCGTCAGGGTAAATCGAATTTCTTTTCAGGGATGATCATTAAATCAACTGCATGAGATTCGTTAATAATGTCCTCTTTTTCTCTGCATATCCCAGTGTCTTGTTGATAACAGATCTGTGATTCCACGATTTTCACCATTATCTATGTTGCCAATCACACAGAACCATCAGGTGGTTTTTATAGGTTCATAACTTTGAGTTGGTAACACTGCTTTCTTTGACATCCGATTTAACAGCTGATAGCTGCTTTTTGTTTAGTTTGTCTTGACATTTCATTATAGATAGACCAGAGTAGCGCTTGCAAATTGTTAAAACTTGTGAATAGAGTTTTCATTCAAAAGTCTAATCTCCGATTAAGACCATTTTCGGTTGAATACATACGTAATTAAGCAGAATAGTCCAATTTGGAATGAGGATAATCCATAAGCTTTTGTCGAGACAACATTGCATCCACAGAAAATTACTCTTTGGTAAGATAATTGGGCTGGCGGATTCATTGGTTCATATGTCCTCAAAACCGATGGTGGTCATAACGTTAATGTCAATGGTGAAAGGCGTAGGGTAGATGATTAGAAATTTTTTCGTACCTCAATTAGGTGGCATTATTTTTCTTAATATGTGGTTCCGACAGGACGGAGCCACGCTACAATTGATTTACTCAAAGCAACTTTTGATGAAAGAAAGAGTAATTTCATGTAATGGCCCAATTAATTGGCCACCAAGATCGTGTGACTTAACCTACGTCGATGAAACAGAGACAATTGAACACCTAAAAATCAACATACAAAGAGTTATTGGCGAAACGCGGCCGCAAAAGCTGCGATAAGTTTTTAGAAATTGGTGTTTCGTGGCGGTCACATGGCCGAAATCAGGCTTAAACATTAATGTCATAAAATTTTCTATCCAACAAAGTCCGTATCAATGATATTAAAAGTAACTTATATTTCTCTGTTATATTATGACTTAAACTTGTGTAACTCTAAAAATATTAGGAACAATAAGGGCGAAATAATACAACCTTGACGTTCTCCGGAAGTAATGTTAAATTTGTTGGATAGTTTACGTATTGCGTACTATCTGCTTAGGTACTATTCCCCTTCGCCGTAATGCATCCCAAATACGGCCCCACTCTCTGCTATCAAATGTTGTACTATAGTCAATAAATACGAATTGTAAGGCTATTTTACACTCGGCTAACAACTCCATAATGAATTGTGGTCAACACATAAGCGGCTGGGACGTGAGTACCTTTAATGGAATTGGTAACAACAACACAGGCACTTAGTACAAAATTTTATTAACAGAAGTCTGAAAAAAATATTCAATATTTGGTATCCAAATATAGTATTAAACTACAAATTTTCGACCACATGTAAGCAAATCCCAATACATTTGGAGGTCAAAAAGAGGAGGTGGATTTGGATTGGTCACACTCTACGGAATCAACGAGGTAATATTTGTAGACAAGTCCTCCAATAGAACCCACAAGACACCAGGATATGAGGTGAGTTGAGCTGAAACATACATGGTAGCGTATAATAGAGAAGGATATACAACAATTACGATAATTCTTTCAACAAGTTTGAAGAGCGTAGCGAAGTTCCGAAGTAAATGGCGAATTTTTATTTCAGAGGGCGTAAGAAAAAGAAGAAGCTTCTATTATGCTATTTTACTAGTAACACAATATATATATTTTTATGATTTTTTTTTTTTGCAAACTCAAAAAAAATTTGTTTTTCATTTTTTAGAACTCACTGCCATTCGAGTTTCATTTTATTTTTAATTCTTTATCTTTTCACTTTTTTAAAAATTGCAACTCAACTCCACACTTACATATTTTATTTATCGATGATGACACAAACTCAAAAGGATAACCAGCAACCAACTGCTTACTAGTCTCGAATAGACCAGTTGGTGTGGGCAATTTGTTGGTCACATCTTTAGCGACACCCGATGTAACATCAACGGCCGATTTGAAAACATTTGTAAAACCGAAATCACCGCAATATATTGCACCAAAAGTGCAAATTGCCATAAAAACGTGTAACAATAATTTGAAATGCATGCTGATAATAAGTGTTATTACTTAAAATCACATCAGCGATTTTTTTATAAAAAAAAATTTTATGTTCAATAAAACAACGATAGGATCGTTTAGATGTTTAACTGTTTGATTCCGACTGACCACCTTGGGTTTTATTTTAAAACTGACTTGATAAATTTAAAAAAAAATTAAGTTTTATATGAAATTAAAAACCACAACAATGTTGACAAAAAACATATATGGGTATACGACAAGATTAAAATAAGAAAAAAACTAAACAATAAAAATAAATAAAAATAAAAATTAAAAAACAAAAAGTTTTATATTAAAATACAAGCAATTACCTTAAAAATTATGGGAATCCAGAAGCCTATATAAATAAAAACAAAACAATAACAATATTACTCATACATTAGCATTATTGAAAACACATATTCTGTAATATACTCGTTTGTATTCGATTTTTACAAAAATATTTTATTTTAATGCCGTCAAATACTTTTCACGTTTTTTGAATTTCTAATAGGAAGTGATTGATATGCTACTTGACGCTTTCAGAAATTGCAATACCCTCTGGTAACGCCCAAAACCAAAAAAATAGCTCAACTACATAATTAATTATTTAATTTGTACACAATGACAATAAATTTTTAATTTTTTTGAAATGCTTATAACTCCATAAATGGGCTTTTAATGGAGAATAATAGCAAAGTTTAAATATAAATACCAACTGAAGGGTAGTCCAACCAAAACGCACGATATTAATTGAAATAAAACAAAATGTTTTCAAAGAATTATCATAATATTTTTATTATGATACAAGGATCTATGACAATTATGTGTAAAACAAAATATCGGCCAAATGCTCCCTACAACTTCTGTGCCATACCTGTATCCGTTAGTCCATATTTTCAATGACTCTGAGCCATAATTGAGTTTTAATGCCGTTAATGTGCCGAATTATCTCATACTTTAGCTCTTGAATTGTTCTTTTAAATATCCCCAAAGAAAAAAGTTCAATGGTGTCAAATTACATGATCATGGCGGCCAATGAACATCACCATGAATGAGATAACACGGCCATTTAATTTCTCGGGCAAGCCATTGCTTCGTTGCCTGTGTGGCTAGTGGCACCATCCTGTTGGAACCACACATCGTCCAGGTCCATATCCTTAATTTCTGGCCAGAAGAAGTCCATTCATCTCGTGATAGAGAAAACCATTTACGGTAACTGCTTGGCCAACCTCATTTTTGCAAAAATACGGCCCGATGTCACCGCCTCCTCATAAACCAACAATCAACAACAATTAAATTGGTAATGAATCCACTGAGGAGAAAGTGTGCCTTGTCGCTGAAGATGATTTTGTTTGTAAAGTCACAGCACACTTTTGTCTGTTCAACTAACCATTCGACGTATTGACGACACTTGAAAGGGTCAGTAGGCTTCAGCTCTTGTGTTAATTGAACCTTGCAAGTATAAATCCAAATATTTATTTAAAATTTGCATCACTTATGTTCGTGAGCTGTTCAATTGTTGGGCACGACGACGAGTCGACGTTGAAGGCTCTTTCGCCACACTATCGTGAACAACAGCAATGTTTACCGCAAAACGAACTGGGCGGACATGCACAAGTGTTTCCACATTTACTACAGACCCAGTAGTGGACACATTTGGTCGATTATGCTAACAAAAAAAAAAAAACCAAGAAGTGCACGAAATGCATTTTGATTTGAACGCCCATTTTCGTAAAATGTTTCAACAATCTTAACGTGCTGTTCAGTTGTGTAGCTCTCCATGGTTGAATTTGTCAAACATTGAAACAAAGAAATGTCAAATTAATTGTGGCAAAAAACTTGACATTAAGGTGTGACTTACAACTCTAGCATCGTGCATTATGGTTGCACCACCGTTTATATACATATAGCGAATTTCTGTAGGGTCTTACGTAGTCGTTTTAAATAATCTAAATATAGTCTTAATTATTTAATTTAAATGTTTCTTATTAATATGCTACTGACTGTGTATTGACTTAAAGTAAACTGCAATCAGAAAATAAATAAATAAATAACGATAATAAATGATTAATCAAACAGACTTAAAGCAGAATTATTTACATGACCAGTACACTTCAAAACATTATTATTTAGACCGTATATCGAGAACATCAGCGGAATGTAGAAAAACCGATTGTCAATCAAAATTTAACGGAAAATATAAATAAATTTTATCCACCTATGCATATCTATACAAATATATATATATTAGGCTGGTCGTTATTTAGGAAATGCTCGAATTTTTCGTTACGATCGTTCTCAAAATAGGTTCCAAATATATAAAAAAAAAAAATCGTACAAAATTGCAGCTCTTAGTTTTGAAATAAACCCGGCCCCCACGACAGCCAAGGTTTAAGTGAAATTAACATTAAAAAAGTTCGGCTATTACTTTGGAATTTTGCAAGTTATGCACTAATGAACAGATCAATCCGACACATGATAATTCTAGTCGTAAATTGAACGCTCTATAAAAAAGGTCTTTTTGATTTTTGCTAACTTAATTGGTTCAAAAGTTATTCGATGTCAAAATCAATGTTCCAGTCAATTGACATCGAATAACTTTTGTAGAGCGTTAAATTTGCTTTACATATATACTGGATCTTCGGTTTTGACATTTATTTAGGAAATATTCGAACTTTTCTTCACGATCGTTCTAAATAGGTTCCAAATATATCGAAAAAAAATGCATACCAAACTGCAACTCTTAGTTTTGCAATTAACAATAAATGTCTTCAAAACAATAACTGTAAGAGACTTTAAGTTTGGTCCAAATAGGTTCGTAGTCAATAGCATTAATCAGTCAAAAAGTGGGCGGAATCGGATAGGTGGGCATAGGACCTGCCATACAAAGTAAATAATATTTTTTGTATATCTTGAGAGCGATTACAGTGAAAGTTTGTGAATTTGGTGGTAATGACTTCATAGTTAATAAAAATCACCAGCGAAAAAGTGGGCAGAATTGGATAGGTGGGCATGGTACTTCCCATAAAAACTAGATATTGATATTTGTAAATCTTGAGAACGGTTTAAGCGAAAGTTTCTGAATTTGGTTTGACTTCATAGTTAATACAAACCATCAGCTAAAAAGTGGGCAGAATGGGATAAGTGGGCCTGGTAGCTCACGTACCAATTAAATATTTGTTGTTGTTTAACTTGAAAACGTTAAGAGTGGAAGTTTCTGAATTTGGTCTAAATGACTGCAGTCGATACAAACCATTGCTTTGATAAGATTGTATAAGCTGGTACAATGATGAGAACGCGGAAGGGTTACCCTGTTTGTTTTATAAAATAATATTTCTATCTCTTTCATATATAAAATACATATCATCCCGAAAATGCTTCTTTGACATCATAATACATACAAAGAAGAAGCCTTTTATTATGGAACTTGACTTCGAATTTTAGAACATATTAAAGAATGTACAAGTTTTATAACGACTTTAGCTGCCATAAAGATTGTTACTCGATTATCAGTTAGAGTTTGTTATTATTCTAATATTATTATAAGAGTATTATCTATGTGCTTGAAATATATCGCTAATCTCTATGATCTCCAAACCTAGAAGGATCATACAGGGTGTAATAATACATACCTGTTGTCTATTATATTCAAGTTATTTAAAAAAGCACTGATAAAGAAGATATAAAGTTCATGCGACAGCATGAAATCTTAATACATAAACTGAAACATAATTTATCGCCAAATGTCTGAAACCGATTACAGAGATACCGAACTGAACGAAAGTTTAAGGTTAAAGAAGACAATCATGTAAGCAAATCACTGAGTATTAAGGCCGGAATTCTCCAAGAAAGCATACTACAACTTATCCTATATCTCATACAGACTTCCAAAATATCAACATGCAGTAGTACCCAAATCTCGACATTTGCTGATGATACAGCTATCCGGCATATCCAGATTTTCAAAATCCTGAAATTCTGGAATTTTAAATTTTTAAATCCTCGGATTTTCGGGATTTAAAAATCCCTTTTTATTATATATAGAAAGTAATATTTTTTTAGTATTTCTTGTTGTAACTTACAATTACGTTATAATTAAAAAATATTTGATGTATCGAATAAAAATTGTGAGTTTTTTACTGAGATGACAAATTAATTCATTAACATTTTTAACGTTTTGTTATAAAATAAAAGAACGTGAAAGCCTTTTAAATTTTTTTGGTTAGAAACAATGAAGCTGTGACCAGTATGGGCAGACCTATATATGTTTGTTAACGCAGTACAATCGGAAGTACTGGATATCACGCTGTGTGACACATATACCTCTTCACGAGATATCCCTATCCGATCATATGCAATTAATATGATAATCCCACGTTCTTAAGGAAGGTGGACTGTTCCTCTTTCAGGGGACTAAGGGGAGTTGACTGGCTTCCTGGCTCCATAGATTCTATTGGTGAACTGAACCTGGCATGCGTCATAGTGACAATTTTGCCAAACGTAGGAAACCGTGGTGGAATGACACTTTGGCACAATTGAGAGTAACAGAGAGGAATTTCAATATGACCAAGCGCACGGGCGACTGGCAAGCTTATAGTGCTAGCCTCATAGATTATAATACGAAAATTAGAAGGTCTAAGATGAGGAAATATTGTCAGTCCATTGAAGATTTGCCGGCTTTGGCTAAACTTCAAAAGTCCCTCGCGTAAGATAATTCTAACGGTATTGGATCCATATGTACTGAATCCGGAGCCGACACTAAATCTAGAAGGAAAACTTTGGACCTTTTGTTGAGGACACATTTTCCTAACTCTCAAATGGTTAAACCTATACTCGAGTATCGGGGTATTCCCGCATCTGCTCAAGTGCACATGTGAGCGGATGTATGTTGATTTTTAAAAAATTTTTTAAAGCATCAACTTTTCTCTCTCTGAGAGAGTAATTTCCATGTTCTCACTAACACAACTACATTTCTACTTTTACACATCTCTGCTGTAGACTAAGAACGCATCTGAAGTGGATAGCGGTCACAGATGTGGCAGCATAGACAGCGGAACACATTTTGTGTGAACGTGTGGTTCTTGATAGGCTTAGGTGGACATAGGAGCCCACTGGGTGACATATCCATTTATTTGTTCAAGATCTTCTAGTGTTCATTAGGAAGGCAGCAGATCTGCTGAGCAAACAATAGACCGGAATGGGCTATGGGTCACAGTGTCAAGTTATAATTTAAATTCATTCCTACAATTCTAACAAATATTTATTACAAAATATTTTAAATTTTAAGATCAATATTCGCCATTATCAAATATTCTGAAAATTGTATTTATTATAAAACAAATACATTGATATGATTATGCCAGTGACTCTACATAGTTTAAGAGATAATTTCCTTCTTTTGATAAGCAATTCTATAAATTCATATTCTCGCGTCGGTCAGTGTAAGGCATTCTCTAAAATGTTAATAAGTTAAATGTTATATGAATATTAATTTATTGAAATTCTAATGTTTTTGTTTTTATGAATTAATTAAGAACAGATACTTAATATGTATTTTATATGCATATACACCTCGTATCAGACAATTGTTGTTAAAAAAAAGTAATTTAAAAATTAATTTAATTGTGTTTCATGTCTTTAAAAATTCTTATGAAATATAAAATTTGATATTCCGATTATATATTATACTTTACAAAAGATTTATTCATATTTTATTATAAAATACTTTTTAATCCGTTTTCTTTTTAAATAAATTAAAAACAAAAATTGGTTTTCAAAAACAAATGCAATTTAATTTTAATATTTGTACTGGTATATCGTTACGTTAACTTAGAACCTTAACTAAATCTGAAACTTGGGTAAGTAGGTTTTAATGTAGTTTCAAATAAAAAAGAAAATGAAATTTAGTGTTTAAATTGCATTAAAGCTTTTTTTTATTACCCAAGTTTTAGATTTAGTTACGTCCTCTCTAAATCCTCTAGGGAGCATATTGGCCTTACACAAAGCATCCATTGCTTTGTTTTAGTTTCATTAAATCATGTAGTGGTAAAGATCTTCGCTAAGCGGCGGTGGTGGTCCTTACTTAGCATTGTAATTTGTTCCCAGTAGGTGGCATTTTCTCCTGATCTTTCGTTCTGACGTTTGCCATCACCGCCAGAGGTAAACTTTTTTAGATGGATTTTTATGAAGGGAGGTCTTTATTAAACACTAGAAACTGCAATTATTTTTCTTTTTTTCATCATGTCCCATTCTATGGAATCGGTCCTAAGCCGCTTCTGTTGTATGCGAATTATAAAGGGTGGTCTAACTAAAACACACGATGTTAATTGTAAATAAACAAAACGTTTTCATATAATTATCTTAATACTAGAGTAACCCTTCCTGCGTTGCTGGTAGTCTTTGTGTTGTATACATATAGAATGTATTTCTCAGGATAACTTATTTTTATATATGTTATATAAATATGAATACGTACATGAATAGCTTTTACCCGGTGTGCTTTGTGCAATACCCACCATTTCAATCTCTGCCAATTTTTGACTGATATGGATAGATCACGAAACAGTTATCACACATGTAAAATTCCATATTTAGTATAAATGGGAGCTGCCACGCATACTTATTCAATCTCGTCTAGTTATGAACAGATGATGTGCCCTGGCCAAGAAGTTGTTTAAAACAAATTTTTATACTGTTACTATTACTGTTTACATGATATATAAAAATTGATAGTTAATATGTATGGGAGGTGCCACACCCACTTATGGAGTTCCTCCCACTTTTTGACTGATAATTTGTATTAATTACCGAGTTATTTAGACGAAGATATACAAAAACCAAGATATACAAAAACCAATATTTACTTTGTGTGGAAGGTGCCACTTCCACTTATCTAATTCTGCCCACTTTTTGATTGATGTGTTGTATTTACCACAAAGTTATTTGGCTAAATTTGTTAACTCTTACTATTATCGTTTAAAAGATGTAGAGATATAAATATACATTTATTATGGGCGTGGCACGGCCCAGTTGAACAAAAACCATCAGTGAAAATACACTTTTCCAACGCATGCATTGGTTTGTAAATCGGTTTATGGTTCTCGAGTTATGAAATGACAAACATAGGACAATTTATTCCTATATGTATACATTTTTTTATTATGATAGAAGGATCTATGACAATTATGTGGCATACTTCAATCCGTCGGTCCATATTTTCAATGCCTCTGAGGTTAATGAGGTTAATTGAGGTTCAACGTCGTTTATGTGCCGAATTGTCTCATCCTTTAGCTCGTATATTGTTCTTGCCTTATTGACATACACTTTTTCTTTTAAATATCCCCAAAGAAAGAAATTCGACGGTGTTAAATCACATGATCGTAGCGGCCAATTAACATCGCCACGACATGATATAAGATGAAATTGAATTTCTCGCGCAAAAGAGCCATTGTATCGTTGGTTGTGTTGCATGTGGCACAATCCTGTTGGAACCACATATCGTCCAGATCCATATAATTAATTTCTGGCGGCATGAAGTCCGTTATCATCTCTCGATAGCAAAAATAATTCACACTAACTGTTTGGCCGACCTCATTTTTGAAGAAGTACTACCCGACGTCGCCGCCATCCCATAAGTCGCTCTAAACAGTCACTCTTTATAGATGTATCGGCTTTTCAACAATCAACAACATCCTTACATGAGAAATTATTGTTATGACTGTTTGTATATTCCCTGTGCCGCTTGTACATTATCAACTAAAGAGTACTATTTTTAGTTGTGACAGTGAGATTATGAGTAATTGAATAGTTATATTTGGCATAAATATTATTATTTCGAGTTGTGACGTTATTAATGTTTTTTGATTTTGATTTTGTGTTAATCAAAATATATTTCCAGTTAAAGAGGCACAATTTAATATAATGTACACAACTCAATGGAAAAATTTTAATAAATTTTAAACTAAACAGTCACAACTCAAAATTACCTCCCATTATTACACTAAATTAAGCACAAAATAAATAAACTGTTTTCTAAGATGACTTACTTCAATGTGGAACTCAGTTTGACCATGTTATTAGAAATAGTTTCTTGCCTCTCCTGAACATTTACAAAATTTTTAGTTGTGGCTGTTCATGATTTAGTGCGCGATATAAAGATGAGACGGGCGTAAAACACATTTTCCATTTATAAAAATAACTAAAGAATTTTATATAATTTTTTTTTTTTTTTAATTTCATTTCAATAATAATCACACAAACCACATTCATTCAATATCAGTTCTCCATCTTCACTTGCATTTTCACCATAGGGCACTTGTGCATTTACACTTACCATAAACGTACCCTTTTCACCCTGCGGCGCGGCATAACCCATAGTTAATATGGTCGATTCATTGCAAAGACCATTTTCAGCTTTTCTCAAACTACTACAGCGGGTGGCTAAAAAATTGTCCTCATAACCAGGATACACTGACTCAGCATAATATTGCCAGGCTCTGGCATGAGAACAACCAAAAGCCATGCAGCCAGGCTTAATAGGAGCAAAACCTTGTACATAAAAGTCAATATCACCCAAAGCATCCCTCTTGCCAAAAGCACCAGGATTAGTGTGTACAATATCCACAAATAAGGCATCACCACGATGCAGACCCTCCAAAGATTGACCTTCACCAAAGCAGGGATTTGCTGGATCTAAGCCGGTTATACGTTGAATTTTTTCTCCTGTCATTTCTTCAAAATAACGAGCAGCATAACCAGCTATATGGGCTCCTAGGCTAAAGCCGATTAAATGAAAATTTTTGGCTGCTATACGTGCGTGTAATTTTACCAGACCCTGGCCTACAATACGACCTACTTCTTCGGTATTAAAAGCAGACCAGGTATAAAGAGTATCTATAAAGTAAGAGGCATTAAGGGCCTATGAAAAACAACAATAAGTTAAAGTTACTTAATTAAATCAGCTTAATGCTTAAAACTTACCAAAAAATTATGACCTCCTCTACAATTGTAGGCTTTGGCCATATGCTGTATACTATCCGATTCTATGGTAGAAGTCCAACCACTTATAAATAAAACCACAGGTTTTTCCACATCAAATTCTGCGGCCTCAAAAATTAGTTCACTTTGTTCTATGGGAACACTAAGACTGTTACAAGGTGTTCTTAATTGAAAGTACATTTGACTGATATCTGGTGTTATACTGGGATCAATGCTACCGGAATTTATATATAAAGAGCCTTTAAAAGAAAAAAGCTAAATTAATTTTAAATAATTGATTTGTTTTTTTTTTTTTTAATTTACACAACTCGTGTAGGGTACGAAATACTGCCACCTCGGGCAAACCAAATAATAATTGTCTTGAGCCCCTGAAGAGATCACGTGGTGAAAATGCTTTCTGCGCCACTTGACTACCAATACCAGTTACCACAGATCTCGCCGATTCTATGAAATGGCCAGGATTAAATATAAACCGACTTTGAGCTAAGCATTGGAATGCTGTAATGGAAATCATTGCAAATAACACAAGAAAAAATTTCATTGTTATCTTTAGAAAATAAAAATAAAAAATAAAAAGGGAAACTAGCGAAAGAATATGTTGTTGTGATAAAATTTATTTAAAAACTAAATAATTTATAAATTATTTTACAATTTCACTAAAATTTATGAATTGTTTTTTTCTTTTATCGTTGAAAATTTTAGAGATACTAAAACTGTTTAAAATCACACCCAGAACACAGAGCTGGGAAACATTGCAACTTTAAATGTTTTTAACTGAAACTAAAAATAAACACAGTCTCTCAGATCAAATTTTAAAATAAAATATAATTAAAAATTTTATTATAACTATTGCAAGACCCGCGAGTTTCTAGCACACTATGAACTATCGGGGTACCCTATTATAGAATTTGCTGCAGTTGCGCCATTTAGAGATGTTAACAATTTAATTTTGACATATTATTGATAATATATGGTATTCGAAAAAGTTCGGTTAAAAATTTGACCAAAAATGACATTTGCTTCTTATATTCAAAACAAGCTTCGTTAAACCAAATGTGTGCCGTTTTATTACACTGGTCTACAAAAAACAAAAAAAAATTTCGGGCCTTTGAATAAAACTATATGGACTATAATGACTTTGATGCGCTGAATTCAAATCCGTTTTCAGTTTTTTTCTATCGGGCTCAAATTTTTTTTATGGGCATGGCAAATTTTTCGCCCAAAATATGGTAGTTATGTCAATATATTTCATCATAACTTGAAAACGACTTGACCAATTTTAATCTATGTATGTGCCAGCACATGTTTAGGGATAAGGAAATTTTATCCATAAATAAATAATATATCATCATAAATAATAAATCATCTGAATACAGTTTTTTTATATTCAACAGTTTTTTTATATGCAACATAAGGTAGTGGATGCATCCAAAATCCCCACCAAATCTCTCTCGCTATTTCAATTGAGTGGTCTGCTTCAATCTCGTTAATTGTTGACAGTACAGATTAGAGTCAATCGTTTGACCAGATGTAGAAGGTCATAATGAAGAGTTTTCGTCGAGACTTACCAACACGTTACATTACCTTTCTTGATATCAATACTGAATTTGCTACCGTTGCGAAACTTCATATTGCGTTTTAGCAGGAACCGTAAATATCTTACTGCTAATTCATGTAACACCCAAACATCGAGCTTCTTTGTGTATCCAGCTTTCTTCAAATGGTTGATAACTGCTTGGTGATAAATGCCTAGTTTCTTAGTAATGTTCACGCTGTTTATGTGCCTGTCTTACTCAATTTTTTCTATGATTTCATCGATTTTTTTATTGCTTCACCAGTGCGAGGTGCATCTTTAACATCAAAATTATCGGATCGAAAAAGAGCAAACCATTTCCCTGCTGTTTTTCTAGTTACAGCACCGACTCCGTAAACTTTACTAATTTTTTTAGTAGCCTGCGATGCATTCTTACTTTTTCTATATTAGAAAAGCAAAATATGACAGTAATGTAGTAACGTATTGTAGTAACGTAACAGAATAATGCGATTTTAATAATGGCTTCTAATAAAGAGAAGCTTCAAATGTCGCCGTTCAAATAAACTATAGTGTTGCCTGATGCAATTAACATTATCATAGATTGGCTTTCAGTATAGTCACACAAGTCACAGAGTCACCAAAACAAAAATTTCTTTTCAAATCGAATTATTCGATCATATTTTAAAAATTCGACTATTAATGGGATTCCAATATATTCCATATAGCACTACTGGAATATTTCTGTACGGTTACGTTATATGTAGATGGAGTCCATATAGAGCAAATTGAATCGATTACAGGCTTCAAACTTAAAATCTGTAACATGTGATTAACAAAATAGACACTCAGTACAAGGCCTAAAATTTTTGGTAAACAGTTTCTAGCTTTTAATCACTTTAATCTTGTTCATTGTTGGTCGGCAACGTATGGATTTTTTTTTACATAAAATATAAGCTAGCTTAGGCTAAGTTGATCGCCCACAACCCGCAAGTTCACTCGATTCACAGACCCATGAAGTAGGCCAAAATTCTGACATGTAGGAGTCCCACATAAACCTGAAAACCATTAGTACCTCACGTGAGCCAACCGGTACCCCTGACGAAGTTGATCAAATTCGACAGTGACACATTCCTAAGACAGTCAAGATCATAGAAATGACATGCACCGAAATGCCTTAGTCTGAGCTCACATAGAGTCGTGCAGACATTCTCATTCCTACAGCTTCTATAACGAAAATGCAAGAGCGCTATATTCGCTCAGACATGCGCCCTATCATACAGAGCCCGTGAATTATGGCCGTAACAAGCCCGATCGATCCCGCTCCAAACCTTAGAAGAGACAAAAGTAGTTCTCTCCATAGATAGAGAAGCCAAACGGATTCTTGATGTTCTTGAAATTTCGCTCACTAACTTTGCCGAAGATTCGCTAAATTTATTTATAGAATGGTTTTCTGGAAACTTAATAAGAATTCAAGAACTATTGATGACATATAACTGTATGGTGAGCTATGTGGTGTGAAGGTGTTCCCTTATTTCAAAATTTGTTTCAGCTGATTTATGTTAACACTCACTATAAAGCTTAGAATAATACCTAAATAATTTATTTAAGTGTGTGGTATTAGTATACAACTGAGCAAGAATTTAACAACAAACTCTCATAGCCTTTTACAATTATTGACTTAACTTAGTTTTAAATAAAAATACAGCCTGTCTTGGCGAGCTACATGTACTATTTACATTCAAGTTTATTTTTAGTGATATTTTTACTTTCTAATAAAAATTTCTTAAAGCGTTTGTTCAATACAAAACTTTTAAAAGCTTTAATAAGCTTATCATTATGTAAGAATATTTAAAACATATTTTTCTCTGGGGTCTTTTGTTATGGTTCTAATCATCACTTTCGATTATGAGTTGGTGTAATCGTTTTTTTTTTTTTTTTTTGGTTTGAGATTACGTATTACGTATGTCGTTATCGTTAGTCTATACGTTGACTTGTTTAAGCACTTAGACTCCAAAACTTGAAATGTTTTAATTTCTTATTACAACCTTTCTCTTTTATATGTACATATATAATAAATGAGGGGGTGGCTTGGTGTAGTGGTTAGAGCGCACGCATAGCAACACAAACTACCAAGGTTCGAGCCGCAGCAGAGGACATGACGTAGAAAAAATTTAATTGAGGTTTCGAATGTTTAATAATAAAAAAAGGGCAACAGCTTCCCTCCAGACAACTCCATCTAAAAAAAATAAAAAAGGCCCCCCTGACCATTCTCGCATACCTCTGGCGATGATGACAAACATGACGAATGAAAAAGAAGGAAAAAGACGCCACCTACTGGGAAAAAATTAAAATGCTAAAGTAAAGATCAACACCAATTCGCAAGGATCTTCACCACTTCACAAAAAACAAACAAAAAATCATATGGAGGGAGCTACAGTGGATTAATCATCTACTACTTAGCTTGAACTATTAAATTGATTAAAGAAACTGAAACAAAGCAATAGATGCTTTGTGGAAAGCCAATATGCTCCCTAGAGGAGTGACGGAGAAAATAATAAAAAATAAAAATATAGTAAATGAAACCCTTGTCATATTCTGAAATATATTTGGTCATACCTGCTAAATTTATTATAATAAATTTAGTAAATTGTTAACAATACAAAATTCTATAGAACTTATATGAGTTGCATATATTTGAAGCAATTAATTTGGATTTTTTTTAATTTCTAAATAGATAATTAAGGCTGAAAATATAATAGAATCAAAATAAAACGGTGTATATGTGTGTTAATGAATTCATGTTTTGTTAAATAATTTTTGTTAATTTTTGTTTTTATAATGATAACATTATGTTAATAATATTTATAATTATATGATGTAAATTATCACTCAAACATATTATACAAATAAATGTTATATAATTAGATGAAAAAGTCAAAAACAAAAAGTACTAAAAAAAGCTGCACACTTTACAGTTGACTAAACTTAAACGCATTTGTTCCACTTTACCTAAATAAAAATTTAGCTGGTTCTGAATTGAATAAATCTGGTTGTTCGTGAAGACCTATTCAGAAACAACTGTTAAACGTTTTCTGTAGAATGGGCCGTATAAACTATTCAGGCGAAAACTATAGTGGTCGATCAACTGAGGTATCCATGCCAGAAATGATTAAGAAGGTCTATTAAATTGTACGGCTGAGCTAGCTGAAATGATAGGCATTTCAAAAACTGCTACACATCGTACATTGAAAGTCTGGAAGCATTTGAGATAAATATACTCGTAATAAACTTTTAAAGGTAAAGCTAAAGGGCAATCATTGACCATTTAAACTGTTCATAACAATAAAGGTTACAGCATATTCCAGCAAAGTGAAATACAAAGAGTTTTCTCTTTCAAAACAAATAATTTCACAAATTTCTAATCTTTTGCTTAAAATATTTATTGCAGCTAAAGTCGAATATGGGTCGATTTCAATCAAATTTTTTTGCAATTTCCAAATTTTAAACTTCAATAAATTTTATTTGCGTAGCATTTTAAATATTTGTTATTAATTTAAATGCTTCATTAAAAATATTTTTCTTTGAACGCATAGCATTTCTATTTAATACTCATTTGCTGTTGTTTGTTATAGCCCTGACAGACATGTGGTCTGTATACTACGGTTTTTGATACTATATTAGTGTGACAGACATGTAGTATACGTACTACTATTATATCGTCACCTGAAATGCAAAATAGCCCATCACTTTTTATTTCTTTAATATAATGAAAATAAAAATCTTAATAAAATGAAGAGTATTGTGACTATAAATATGACAATGAAAAGCAAAAAAGCCACTTAAATGTCACAGTTTAATGAAGACTACTTTATTCGCTATGTACTTAAGCCTCTTTAACTTGTAAGAAAAAATAATTTTATGTTATACACTTTTGAACCTCCCTAATAAAGTTGTTATTTTTGCAAATAGAAAATTAAAAATTTTTGTGCTTTAATGTGCTGTATCATTACCAATTAAAAACTATTTTTTGTTGTTGTTGTTGTTATACCCTTTTTCATTTCAGTGGCTTATATATTGAAGTCATTTTTTAAATAAAAATAATAAATTAACTGTCATACAAACAGTATGAAAAATATACATTCATACAATCTTAAAAATGCATTTACCCGAATTTCGTAAAGTGTTGATTAAAGTGTAGTTTTTTATTTGTTTTAAGTAATAAAATGAAAGCCGTGTAAAATTATTTAAACATTTCATTTATTAAAAAATAAAACGCTTTTAAAAAACTTAATGTGAAAATATGTGAGAAAATGGATTTTGCATTCTGTATTTCCAGCGGTCTTTATGCTAGGGTTTCCCAGTTCATATTGAACTGAGCTGTGTTTAGTAAGTAGTAATAATATACTATCTCCATACGATGTTCATTTTCAGAGTATACAAACCAACTGTAAACCACAATGTTTTATGGTTTAATTGTAGTACAAGTTGGCACACATGTTGTATACTATGCTAATATAAGTAGTATACAAGTCCTATGTCTGTTATGGATATTACAAAAACAAAACCATTTTAACTCTCACTTTTGCCCTAGTCCTGTAATTATACTATTTTCTTTTCACTATTAACATTCAAAAAGTAATTGCGCGTAAATTCAATGTAGTATAGATAGGCACGACTATGAGAATAACCAAGTATCTTACAGCCAAGCATAATGGGAACTTAAACACCGAGAAAGAAATATACATCTTCTATAGCTTTTATTTTGCTCAAAACAACAGAATTTGTATAGATAACATCGATAAAAGAGGCATCGATAACACCGAAAAGCGTTTCCCATCATTAAAACAGGGATTAGCACTAATGCTTGAAATTTGTTCGCCAGTATATTTAGCAAAATATCCGCCATCATAGCCAACAAGTTTCTGCAAGCCAATAACTAATGAATGATCAACTTTTCCGGTATTAAAAGCGGCCAAAGTATATAAAATATCAATAGCATCAGCAGTATTTAGCGACTTAACAAATGAAATTTTTAAAAGTAATTAATCTAATTAATTAATAATCTACAGTGATAAGCCTGGGTCATATCAGATCCATAGTCGGCACTCGTGTCAAATATCCAACCTGTGACAAATATGATTACCTTTTTGGAAGTATTAAACCTCAGACACTTCAATATTTGTTCTGGCTGCAATTAAGATGCTCTCAATTCTTGACATGATGCATGTAAGCTGAATGAAATCTTGTTGAGTGAGATAAGGTGTAATCCATGGTTTTATAGTACGAATCCATACCAATACAGAGCCTTAAATAAACAACATTTTCATAAATTTAATTTACATGTCGAAACTCTAATATTCTTACACAAATCATGTATGGTTTTAAAAACCACCGCCTCTAGTAGGCCAAACAAAATTTGCTGAGAAGCATGAAAACATACTAAAAACGTCCCTGGAGTGAGTTTTTTTCATATAGCGGTGACTATATCAGCTTTCTCAATCAGTTACAATACTTGACCTGAATGTCTGTATTTACGCCGAAGTGTGAAGAGTTTGCTGTGGCTTATTTGCATATAAAAAGAGGCGCCATGACAATAGATATGCAAAACGTGTAGGTAAAGACAAATTTTATTATAAATTATTTAACCAAATAATCTTAATTTGTCTTCTTTTGATCTATATATGTTTGTGACCTACGGCAATTGGCACCTAATTTTACTCTAGAGCAGCGTTCGCCAAACTAATATTAATGCGTTTTACATTTGTGGTAGTAATTGAGAGACTCTCACTCAGGCCACGTTGCAACATATTTTTCCACTTGTTTTTTCTCTACTCTCTTTGTTCATTTTTGCTTTATTTTTTGCCTATGCATGCGACTACGTACGTGTGAAAACAGAAGAGAAGAGCAGCTCTTTGCCGAAATCTGCTCTAGAGAATCCATTCCGGTGAGATAAATTTAAGAAACGTTGATACAAGAATCGAACTTTCCATGCTATAATGATTAACAATCGCTACTTAAAATTTTCTTGATTGAAAATTTAAATAAAATGGTAACTTTCGCTAAAGTGAACTTTAAAGTCACCTTTAACTGTTTTTTTACATGTCGTAAGTGGCAGGAAATACTTTCGCTGGAAGATTATTCCACAACCAAACAGTGCGACCAAAAAACGTATTCTCCCTATAATGCGTTGTGCGATTTACTGGACAATCAACTACAAAGGGATGCGTTCTACAAGAAATACGAGAATCACGTAAAAATATATGATTTTTAGGAATTAATTCCCTTATTTCGTTAGAACACATTCCGTTATAGTACCGATAGAACAATGAAACACACGCCACATTGCGACCGCGCTCCAAAGAATCGATAGAGTTGGCTACCTACCGTCATTGATGAGCATTTTCGCCCTCTCCTTTACGCGCTCGAGAAGCTCCAAAATAGTCTTTGGAGCACCGGCTCATACATGAGAGTTGTATTCCGTTTTGGGTCGGATATAGGTCTTGTAAATATTAAGGAGATCTGATGGAGTGAAGTATTTCTTGCACCGTCTTAAAAATGAAATATGTAATCATTCCAACGAACGTCACAGTGAATTCTCATGCCCAGAACATCAAAAGCATCTGATTCCTCAATATCCACATTACCCATTGACACAGATGACAGCACAACACCACGCTTGTGTGTTAAAAAACAACATTGAGTCTTACGTGCATTAAAATCAACCCTGTTCGCACGACCCACTCGGAGACCTTCGTTCATATTCATCCTTCTCGCCACAACCTCCAAAAGGCTCGGTCTACGGTCAAAATAATATGAGTGACAAATGTTGCTGTCATCCGCAAAAGAGTAGATAGGACTAGAAGTGAGAAGAACAAAGTCGTTAAGAAATATTAAAAAAAGAGTAGGAGAAAGAATAGAGCCTTGCGGTACCCCTGAGTTTACCCTGAACTCGTCGGATGAGATTCCATCTATAACCACTCTTATAGAGCGATCTCTGAGAAAACTCGATTTAAATCGAGAGAAGTGACTACCGACACCAAAAGCATTAAGTTTCAAAATAAGAGCCCCTGCCAAACTCAATCGAACGCCTTTTAGATATCCAGAGCCACAACCCTACTCTCGCCAAAACCATGAATGAACTTATTCCACTTCTCCGAGAGCAACGCCAGCAGGTCACCAGTAAAACGGCACTTTCGGAAACCGTACTGACGAACGCTAAGTAAATCGTTGGATTCCGGATATCTCACAAGGTGGTGATTAATCATACTCTCCATAATCTTGAAGAGTGCGGAACAAACTGCTATTGGACGGTAGTTCACAGGGTTACTAGCCTCGCCCTTTTTGGGGATTGGCGTTACATTAGCAAGCTTCCAGCAAGATGGAAGTTGCAGGTAGGATGACATTCCCTTTAGCTTAACGCTTACTCTTACCTTTTTGTTTACTTATAATAATGAAAAACAAATTATCTGCCCGTTAAAATCTTGTAATAATGGCCTTAGATTTTTATATACATAAGATCCATTTGGGATCTTAAACAACTTCCAAATCCGATTGTATAAGGATATTAGTAATTTTTATTTTAAACAAATTATCACACAATCTTCAATTATGAAAGTAGTTTTAATTTTTGTTAACCTTTTAAAAAATCTTTTTTCAATAATAAAACGAATAATTCATTCAAAAATTACTTAAAATTATATTATATTGGAAAAGTATTTTGAAAAGTTAGATGTAAAAATACCAACTTAAGCCTATTCTGCATTTCGATTGCGTCTTCGCATTCAGTCATACTACGATCGAAAATTCAAATCCTATAATAAAAAAAAACGGAATCCAAAGAATCTCCGTCATCAAAATAACAACTTAGGAAAAAGTAGCTATGATCGTACTATAGATTACATACAACCAAAGGACAGCGAAACGAAACATGCAAAAATTTCAATTCGAATCGAAATAGAGAACAGGAAAAATTATGAACCGATTATCACAATTTTTTTTCCAAACTGAATTCTTATTAATCAAAATTTTAATAAAAAAAGGAAAATCATTGTTAGTGCATCCACAAATTTCTGGCTTTATTTTATAGCATTCTTAGTTAAAACACATTTGCATGTTACAAAAACAACAACATTTTAAACCTTACACTTACCACATTCATCTGATATTTCCTTCTCAGCATTTGCATTCTTGCCATAAGGCTTTTTACTATTAACCTCTAAAAAGTAATTGCCCATTATGTTATTAGGAACAGCAAATCCCATTGGATAGCTATCACCCGTACAAAAACTATCCTTCAGCTTAGACAATGAATTGCAACGAATACCCAAGAAATTTTCATCATTACCAGGGTAGACACTTTCAGTGTAGTATTGATAAGCGCGTCTGTGAGAGCAACTAAATATCTTACAGCCAGGCTTAATAGGAGCTAAACCTTCGGCAAAGAAATCGACATCACCGATAGGATCTGATTTGCCTAAAACACCAGGATTTGTATGGATAACATCGATGAATGTGGCATCACCACGCTGTAAGCCCGATAAAGCTTCACCCTCATTAAAGCAAGATTAGCTGGATCTAGTCCAGTAATGCGTGATACTTTGAGGCCCGTATACTCAGTGAAATAACGGCCAGCATATCCGGCAATATGGGCACCCAAACTATGGCCTATTAAGTGAATATTTTCCGCAGGAACTTTTTTGACTAATTTTTGCAAACCGAGAGCTAATTGACGACCAATTTCCTTGGTATTAAAAGCAGACCAAGTATATAAAGTGTCAATAGCATCGGAAGTATTTAGGGCCTTTATAAAAGTCATTTTTAAACATTAATATTTAATAATACATAACAAAACGAAAGAAAACTAACCAAGAAATTATAACCGCCTCTACAGTGATAGGCCTGAGCCATATCAAACACATACTGTTCATTCGGGTTGGACATCCAACCAGTAACGAATATGACTGCCTTTTTGGAAGCATCAAACTCCGAACTTTTTAATAGTTGTTCAGCCTTACTTAAGGGGAAACTCAATTCTTGACATGGCGTACGCAAAATGAATGCAATGGAATCCATGTCAGGCGTAACCTTTGGCTTTATAATATCAGAAGCCAAAAATACAGAGCCTAAAACAAAAATAGTTTTATAATTTTGATTTAATTTTTAAATAGAATCAAATCGCTTACACAACTGATTAATAGTTTTGAATATTTCCACCTCCTGTAGACCAAACAAAATTTTTTTAGAAGCATGAAACAATTCCTCTCCGGAGGGTATTGCTTGCACTCTGCTGCCTTCGATAATACACCAAAACACGACTAAAGATTGTAAAATTTTCATTTCTTCTTTCGTAACTTTCGTGCTCAGTTGAAATATTTTACTTGACTTGTAGATCTATTCTGTTGAGCGTTCTCTGTGGTCTTTTTATATAAACAACTTCGAATTAAAATACATATTTGTTATAATTAACCCATTTGCACCCAAATATAAACTATAAGGAAATTTATTAAAATAATTGTATATTAGTCACTATTAGAAATTAATTAAAGAAACAAAATATGTAAAAAAAATCTTCGTTGTGGAAAATAATTGCTGTTCCTAAATAGAGCCAAAGGAGTTATAGGTAAAATTTTTCGAAGATGCGTGTACAACATAATAAAAATTTGCTGAAAATACTGTATTTAAATAAATTCAGGCAAAAATGCGTTATAGCACTAACGCAAAAGTAAAACCTAATAACGTATCATTGGTCTATAACCTGCTTCTTCTAACATATAAATTTGACCTCCAATTTTATTAATCAATCAATTTAAGCATATAATAAAAGTAACTATTTTATTTGAAAGTCGTACAATTTTTTAACGCGAATTTGCTTATAAATGGAATATAAACTATCATAACCAAATATTGTGGCCATATCAAGAGCCATGCTCATATGAGTACTCGTTCGTAAATGGGTTAATATCAATTGTTTAAAAGTTTTGTTTGTTTTTGCATCACGCCAATAGATATAGAAAACGTGTATTTCCAAAGCAATTAAGAAAAATTGATTTCCAAGTCAATCAATATTTATAATCATTAGGGTTTTTCTTGAGAATTTAACTAATTTAACTTCTTCTCTAACGCTATCCCGGGATTTTTATGCGAAAAATCCGGAAATTCATTATATAATTTTTAAGCTAAAAATGTGTTAAATATTTAAAGCATACCGCGTAAAAATGAAGCAGGTGAAATCGAATATCTAATTAAAACTTGCTTAAGAGAGTATTATCTAGTATTTAAGAAATGTAGTTGCCACAATTACATATATATGGTCATGTCATACATTTGGTAGTGCTATGTAAAGGGTGTTCCAATCATATTGCACAATGTTAATTGTGAGTCACACGTTAACGTCAAGTCTTTTGCCCAACTTAATTTGACACTTCTTTGTTTCAGTGTTTGACAAATTCATCCCTGGAAAGGTACCCAATTGAGCAGTGCGTTAAGATTGTTGAAGACTTACGAAAATGGGCGTTCAAATTCATATGCATTTCGAGCAGTTTGTGATTTTTTCGGTCAGCATAATCGACCAAATATGTGCACAAATTTCAGTAAACCGGGTCTGTGGAATACATGCTCGTCAAGTTCGTTCTGGGGAACACATTGCTGTTGTTCGCGATAGCGTGGCAGATGAGCCGACAAGTGAACATGTCACGAACATCTGTTATGCGAATTTTGAATAAAGATTTAAATTTACACATTTACAAGGTTCAATTGACTCAAGAGCTATTTCCTACTGACCATTTCAAGTGTCGTCAATAAGCCCCATGGTTGGTTGAACAGACAAAATTGAACGTTGACTTTACCAAAAAAAATCATCTTCAGCGACGAGGCACACTTTCATCTCAATGGATTAGTTAATAAGCAGAATTGACACATTTGGGCAAATGAGAATCCACGACTGATTGTTGAAAAGCCGATGCATACACACGGAATAACTGTTTGGTGCGGTTTATGGACTCGCGACGTCAACGGGCCTTACTTCTTCAAAAATGAGTTTGGCCAAGGAATTACCCTGAATAGTATTCGCTATCGCGAGATTATAACGAACTTCTTGTGGCCAGAAATTGAAGATATGGACCTGGCCCACTTGCCACACAGCCAACGAAACAATGGCTCTTTTGCGAAAGAAAATCAATGGCCATGTTATCTCATGTCGTTACCATCTTAATTGTACATCAATGAGCCAAGAACAATTCAAGAGCTAAAAGATAAGATAATTCAGCATATTAACGACGTTGAACCTTAATTATGTCCCAGTGTCATTGAAAATATGGACCGACGATTAGAGGTATGCCAGCGAAGCCGTGGTGAACAGTTGGCTGATATATTGTTTCACACATAATGGTCGTAAATCCTTCTATCATAATAAAAATATTAACAAAATATACGTTTTTTATATATGCTTAAGGCAGTGAGTAAGTGAAGCACATTACCTATTAACAGCTGACGCTACTGTGATTACTTTGTATCGTAAAATTAAATCAAATCCTTCTTCTATGGGAAGCAATGTTTCACTTGTAGCGGTAATCGCGGGATTCCCGGGAAAATTATTTTTCGCGGAATGGAAAAAGTGCTGAAAAAAGCCTAATAACCATGAACTCTATTCGCTGAATCATAACATTTCAGAACCCCACTTGCGCTGAACTGGTATCATTTTTTTTTATTGTGGCTATAGACCACAATTAAAAGAGAGTCAGCTTGACGAAAATCAGCTAATTCTTTTGATAAAGGTATCCTCCATTCCTTAACCAAAAGCCCCTATAGACTTCCAAAAAAATGTATACCCAACTGTTTTCTCACTGTCTCCTTTTCAACTTCATAACTATGATATTTCTTCTTACAATGGATACCTTATTGTACTATAGAGAAACCACTCCGGCAAGATAAATATAAGAGACGGCAATATGCAAATTAAACTAACTGTCCATGCCACCTAGTGATTCGCAATCGCCGCTCAAAATTTTTTGATTAAAAACTCAAGCAATTTGAACCTTTTTTAGCTGAAGATTTTGTACATTTCAGACTTACATACATATATATAACATCGATTTGGAAATTTTTTATAAATATACCCACTGCAGATTTTATAAGGGTATGGCTCTAATATTAGCAATTTTTAATTTAAGTAGATTACCATACAGCTTTCGACAACTATATTTGTTTTTTTTTTTTGCCTTTTTCATAAATTGTTTTTTTAACATAATGAAGCAAAGGATTTGTTTCAAAATTATCTAAATATGTGTTATATCGAAAAGACTGTTTTGGCATTTATTTATAAATAGTTATGTATGTATAGGGTCCGCCAAATATTTTTTTTTTTTTTTAGAAAATGCTATAAAAAAAACTACTGAATATTTTCTCAAATTTCTTTTTTATTTGAAAGTACAATCATTCCGGTTAAAAATGGAAACGAATTTCATTCAAATGGCTGCCTCGGCTGGCCATGCAGTAGCTTACACGATCGGTCCAATTTTTAAACACATTATCGATTGTGTGTAGCTGTATTTCACCAATTGCTTCACGAATATTGTCCTTTAAAGCGTCAATTGTCTCTGGCTTGTTGGCGTAACACTTATCTGTGACGGCACCCCTCAAATAATAGTGCAACGGTGTCAAATCGCAGCTCCGAGGTGGCCAAACGACATCAGCTCTGCGGCTGATAATACGATCTTCAAAAACAGTGCGCAAAACATCGAGTGTAGCTTCGGCTGTGTGGCACGTAACGCCGTCCTATTGAAACCAAATGTTGCTAATATCCTCCTCTTCAATTCTTGTGAACAAAAATTCGTTCAAAATGCCCGATAACGATCGCCATTGACTGTAACGGGCACTCCTTGCTCATATTCGAAGAAAAATGACCCAATTTTGCCTCTGGACCTAAATCCGCACCAAACAGTGACTCGTCTTGGGTGTATCGGCTTTTCACATGTATGCATGCGACTTTTCTGTGCTCCAAAAGCGACAATTTTGCTTGTTTATATACCCGCCAAGATCAAAATGAGCTTCATCTGAACACATCGCACATAATAAATATCAAAATTTCATTTTTAGAATCTTAAAGCCAAATTTCAAGAGCGAACCTTCACGTTTTAACCTCGCCCAATCGGGATAATATTTATTTATTTTAGGGTGAGTTACGTTCGAAATAACAAAGTTGAAAAATAAGGATCACCCTAATGCTTATACACTGCTCGCCACTTGAATAGCACACCCTTGTAAAAAAAAATTCAAAAAATATTTACGGTTATATAATTATTTTAGTATTTCGTTTTTTTTCTTTAAAGTTACTGTGAAAAAATGTCTCACTTGAATAGGACATCTCATTATATTTTAGTGATCAGTAATTGGTCGTCATGGTTAATAAATTCGCCAAATATGATTGTTTCTATAAAATTTAATTGAAAATAAGTCGTGGCAAAGCACAGCTGGATGTTGAAAAGGGATTAAAGATATAGAACAAGATAATATAGGGGATAAATTAAATATTACAATTTTAGATATACAAGACGATTTTTTGAAACTGGAGAGGGTGTGCTATCCAAGTAACGGGTAGTGTATATTATATTTTAGTAAAAATGTGTACTTATTATGGACCTAAGTATTTTCACTAAGTTTCCTTAAAGTAATAACTGAATATATTTTAAAATAAATTTCACTTTTAAAATACATACATACACATTCCATTTTGGATTCTTAGTAATCAAGATTTAAATAAAAAACAAACTCATTTTAAACGCATTCATATATTTTTGGCTTTAATTTCATTATTGCTTAATACACATTTGCTATTAATTCTTACAAAAACAACAACATTTTAACTTTCACATACACCGCATTCGTCTGAGTTTTCATTTTCATCACTAGCATTCTTACCATAGGGCTTTTTACTATTAACCCTCAAAAAGTAGTTGCCCTTTAAGTTACTGGGAACAGCAAATCCCATAGGATAGCTATCACCCGTACAAAAACCATCCTTCAGTTTAGACAATGAATTGCAACGAACTCCCAAGAAATTTTCTTCATTGCCAGGATAAACACTTTCAATGTAGTATTCATAGGCACGACCGTGAGAGCAACCAAACATCTCACATCCGGGCTTAATTGGAGCTAAGCCTTCGGCAAAGAAATCGACATCACCAACAGGATCCGATTTTCCCAAAACACCAGGATTTGTATGGATAACATCGATGAAAAAGGCATCACCACGCTGTAAGCCCGACAAAGCTTCACCCTCATTAAAGCAGGGATTGGCTGGATCTAGACCAGTAATGCGTGAAATTTGTAGGCCAGTATACTTAGTAAAATAACGGCCAGCATAGCCAACAATGTGGGCACCCAAACTATGGCCTATTAAGTGAATATTTTCCACAGGAACTTTGTTCACTAGTTTCTGCAAACCAAGAGCTAATTGACGACCAATTTCGTCCGTATTAAAAGCGGACCATGAATACAAAGTGTCAATAGCATTAGAAGTATTTAAAGACTTAATTAATTAATTAAATAAAATATACAAAAATAATTTACTACATAATACAAAATAATAAAAAAAAGAAGAAAACTAACCAAAAAATTATAGCCGCCTCTACAGTGATAAGCCTGAGCCATATCAGATACATAGTCTTCATTCGGGTTGGACATCCAACCAGTAACGAATATGACAACCTTTTTCGAAACATCGAACTCTGGACTTTCCAATAGTTGTTCAGCCTGAGTTAAGGGAAAACTTAAATCTTGACATGGTGTACGCAAAATGAATGCAATAGAATCCATATCAGGCGTAACCATTGGGTTTATGGTATCAGAAGCCAAGAACACAGAGCCTAAAATAAAAGCGTTTTTTGATAATTTTACTTTACATTTTAAATCGAATCAAATCTCTTACACAACTGATTAATGGTTTTGAAAATTGCCACTTCCGGTAGGCCAAACAAAATTTGTGCAGAAGCATGAAACAATTCATTTGGAGTAGGTATTATATTAGGTATTTCCTTGCCTATACCGTTGACTATATCAGTGAATAATCGGCCCACATTAAATCTTGTAAAGAAGGGATTTCCTTGTACTCTGCTGCTTTCGATAAAATACCAAAGCACAACTAAAGATTGTAAAATTTTCATTTTCTTTTTCCGTAACTTTCGTGATCAGTTGAAATATTGCACTTGACTTGAAGATGTATTTGGATGCAAATGTTAAGCTTTACCTGTGGGCTTTATATAGAGCAAAATTACTTAGAACTAATTAAATATTTACAGTAATTAATATCAGTTATTTACTCAATTTAATTTGTTTTGTTTTTTTTATTTATCACAACAATAGATATAGAAAACGTGTGTTCCTGAAGTAAATAAGAAAAATAAACTTCTAAGTAAATAACAATTTATATTTTGAAACTATAGATCGCCTCATAGCTTCTCAGAACCTCACTTAAGCTAAACTATTATAATTATTTCTATTGTTACTACGGATTACAATTCGAAGAAAGTCAGCATAACGAAAACCTGCTAATACTTCTGCTTAAGGTACCTGTGTTGCTCAACTCTTTAACCATAAGATTCTTTAAAAAAAATTCTACCCAACCACTGTAAAATAGCTTCTGCTTATACCTTAAGTAAAAAATAGTGTAAAGTTGTTGTTAATTATTATTTATTTCTTATATTGAAATTAATTAGCTAATGCACATACATTATCTTAGCCAACACTAGTAATTAAGGTAATAAATAATTAAATAGTTTTTCGAAAATATTATAATTAAAGCAATAAATTTTAAGCTAATGTATTCACTTACCTGATAATTTAGCTGATTATTTAATAATAATTATAATAACAATAATAATAAATAGTTTTTAAAAATGTTTAAAAGTCCATTTATGCGAGATATTATTTTTGTAATCGAATGAAGACTAGCTTAAGAAATCTATTGATTTTTATAGATTTTTTTAAAAACATACAAAAAAGATAATAATAATTGGAGGGTTGTACAATAAGGACATGGCTCTAATGTTAATCCAATATTAAAAATTTAGACTGTAAATTGGCTTTCCACAAAGTATTTAATACTTTGTTTCAGTTTCTTTAATCAATTTGATATTTCAAGCTAAATAAATGATTAATTCGCTGTAGCTTCCTACATATGATTTTTTTTTGTGTAGTGGTGAAGATCCTTGCTAATTGGTGGTGATCTTTTCTTTAGCATTGTAATTTTTTCCCAGTAGGTGGCGTGTTTTTCTGATCATTCATCTGATGTTTGTCATCATCGCCAGAAGTATGCGAGAAGGGTCAGGGGGGTTTTTTTCTTTATTTTTTTTAGATGAAGTTGAAGCCTTTTTTTATTATTAAACATTCGAAACCACAATTAAATATTTTCTTTGTCATGTCCTCTGCTGGGGCTCAAACCTGGGTCGTTTGTGTTGTTATGCGTGCGCTTAACCACTACACTACGCCACCCCCAATCAATGAATTAGATCCACTTTAAAGGTGGAACTTTGTTTTTTAAAACAAAATTAAACAAAGAATTTGTATGAGAAACATTCCAGCTTAACTCGGGCGATGATGACAAACATCACACGAATAATCAGGGGAAAACGCCACCTACTGGGGAAAAATTCCATGTTAAGTAAGTATCTCCACCACCACTTATCAAAGATCTTCTTCTTTAAAAAAATAAAAAAAAAACTCTTTAGATGTTTATAATGTTGCAAGGCTCAAGTTAATTCATTCAAGAAGAGAAAGGTTGGAGTCTATTTTGAGCAGCAAAAGTAAAGTTCCAAACCACCACTACACCAAATATACAGAGAGCGTTGTTTTAGGTAACGACAGATGGCAGCAGTAACACCTATGTATCGTAGAAATCTACAGTAGACCGATAGCTATGTCAATAGTCAGTTTGCTTGAAGGGCTTAAAAGCCAAAATCTTACGCAAAATCGCCGTGTGGTGGTTGTTGATTGCGCTAATTAAGAACTTTAAGCAAATCGCGATGTTTTTACTTAAACGACATTGTGCGTTGTTAAATTAAGAATGAAACATCATTCTTAGCAAAAATGGAGTTATTTCAGGAAGGGATACTATGAGGAACTAAATAATCTGCTATATATTCAGTCAGACAAAACGAGTTGTTATAAATCTACTGTCTAAATACTTCTTGTTCACATGTTATAGCGTAGGGTATATATTAATTCCCATAACATTCCATGAAGGAACATGGGGACTTCTCTCAGTCAATAAACCGCACCCGATTCTATTTTTAAACTCATTGAAAGGGACCTACAGTTTAACGCCGGCTTCCAACCGTATGGTATTTATACTCATAACCAGTTACTAGCTAATATTATGAGATGATAGCGCTGTCGAAAAACCTATTTTCTTTTTTTTTAAGATGTCTGGCCGACGACCTTCTGGTATCTTACCTACCATACCACACCGGCACACACGTAGGGTAAAAAATATTTAAAATTTATTTATTATCAAATATTTAAATATTTTATATGCCAATTCCCTATGCAACAGTCCTCGTAAACTCTAATAAATGCTTTAAGTGTATTACTGTCTATTTGACACTTTGTAGGACACTTATCGATATCATTTATTTTTAACCCATTAACCGTGTCACTTTAAAGGCTACTATTTGACTTAATCATTTATATTCATAAGTTCAATGCACTTTGAAAAAAAAAAAAATAGAAATATGCTACACATAGACACTAAAGTACTCTTAACATCAAGTTCAAATTGACTGTTAATCTGACAAAAAAAATTTTTTTGATGTTTTGGTTGATAACCATAATTGATAAGTATTTAAAAAAAAAAAAAAATATTTATAAGCTTAAGGCTATGATAGACAATCAAATTTTTTGATCAACATTAATGTTTATAAAAATATTTCCACCTATGCTTAATGGGATTCAGTAAACCTTGCGTAAGCCCTATAGTTTACATAATCTTATAATGTCTTCGTCTGGTAACTCTAATACATATGTACATACATACATATATACTGAAAGTTTTAGTCTAAAACTGAATTTTCTTGTCGGAAATCCAAGAAATTGTTTAATTAGTGCGTTAAAAGTATTTTAATTTTAATAAGAAGTGAAAATATTAAAGTTTAATGTTCCATTTAATAAAATAATTCATAAAATGTTTCAGTTCTAAAGTTTAAAATCTTAATTTTGTATTACAAATCTGTATACAAAAGTAAATCATAAAGAAGTGCACTAAGATTTATTTTTGCTTTGTAATGCTATAAGCACAGTCAAGGCTACCAACTACAAAAGACACTGGCTACAAAAGTAGGCAAGTAAGTAGCTTCTTAATTATTTTAATGACTACAACTACAAAATAAATCCAATCTTTTTCTTGTTGTCGCCAAGAAAAATAGAAATTAGCCTAAGTTGGCTATGGTATACAACGGTCATCGTTTTGCCACTAAACTAATTATTATAATATGCACACATGTATTCTATTTTTGACAGCTTGACCCTCGACTAGATCGGTAGCCTTGAATATGTTTATAGCAGGGCTTGTCAACAGCACTACGAGGCGTAAACTAATTCTCTTTCTCTCACACCTACATGTGCTCCAGCGCTGCCACACAAGGAATTGACTTCCTACCAAAAATTTTCAAAAATTCTACCAAAACCGTTCAAAGCCTACCAAAAATTTAAAAATACTTTTTTTAAGAAAATCGAAATTTCTGTTTAGTTATACATAAAAAAAAAAATGAAAAAATGAAAAGTCGTATAGCCAAAATTAAATCTCGAAATTCTGAGAAGAAACCATAGGTCTAAAATCAAATCCTATTCTGCGCAAATCGACTTAAAGATTTTCTTTTTCCATTATTCTATAAAATGTACAGCTGTATTAAAAAATACTATCACATCATTCAAAAACTACAAAATTATAATAAAATATTGTATTTTTTCTTTCAAATTTAACATTTTATATCATGAATGCAAACAAAACAAGTTGCTGAATGCAACATTTAGGGTAAAATGTAAGAAAGACTGCTAGAAATGTATTAAATACAAATGAAATAAATAAAATAGAAGAGCTTTTACTGAAAGGAAGTTAAATCAGTTTCTTAAATCTTTTTTACTCTCCAATCGCGGTAATCTGATTCGACTTTCTACAGTCACTGCCATAACATAATTTATATTCTTTGCTATAACTCGTCGAGAACAGTGGTTAGCAGTTGCACACATCGTTCAGTAACAGTGGTAACATTATTGATAGTTGTTAATTGAATTCAAAGTTACTTTTTCTTAATTACTCGTATGTTATGTACTGTGTTTTTAAGAGAAAAAACTTACCATGATTAAAAAAATTGCTACCAAGCTTGGACCAATCGGACCAAAGCGGCAACGCTGATGTGCTTACACATTGAACTAAAATAACAACAATGTATTAGTCTCTCAAAACAACACACAGCGAAATGTGTAATTAAATGTTTTTTGCTAAACCCAATTGTTTAGTTTGCCAACGAACGTTGTCATGCTGCACCACATATGACGTTGGAAGGCATTTTAACTCATTTACAATTAATATAAAAATTCATCTAATTTTCATTTGTTAAAAAAATGCTTAAATTTATACCAAATATACTTCAATACTTTAAAAATAAATTCCCGTTTATACTTCTTTTTTACCATGCGAGTAAGTTTCTCCAAGTGCATTGAGTATGAGAAAACTCACACACAAACAAAATCACAATGTATGCGTTTAACGGCTCCTGGTTTATATCATAACAGTGTTCTCTTTTTTAAAAGGGTGTAGTCTTCTATTTGATACTTCTTCTTTTTAAAAGAAAAGATAATGTGCAACGCATTATATTTCTTATCTTAATCTTGTTGTTGTTGATTTTGCATTTTTTATTTATAAAAGCGAATATTAATATCTAATTATATACTAAATGGTTAGAATATAATAAAAATTCAGGCAAAGAGCTACTCTTCTCTTTTGTTATCACACGTACGTATGGTACTCACATGCAGCGTTGCCAAATGTGCAGTCTTGTCAAGTATTGAGCAGTTTTGAAGTTTTTTGTTTAAAAAATAAGTTTGTCTGTAAATTGCGTAGATTTTACGGTTTTTGACATTTTATATTTTTACTTCTATTTTTCCTTTTAATTTCACCTCATTTGCTTAATATTTCTGTGGTGAGGTTTAATCGTACGTCTTTGGACAAGATATAGAAAATTCGAATTTCTTTTAGATAAAATTTTTTTTCATAAAATTGCCTACAACGTAATACCAAGTTTAAATGATTGTGAATTTCTTTTTATAATTTTTTCTTATTCGTCTACTGATTATTTTAAACAAAAAGTCGAACTACTTTTCTTAAGTTTTTTAGGTTTTACTGCGCTTTTAATTCAAGCTTCTATATACAAAAATAAGTTATCCTATGTTCGTCATTTTATAACTCGAGAAACACTCAACCGATATAGAAATCAATACGTGTGTTGGAAAGGTCCACTTTCACTGATTGTCTTTGAAAAACATATAAATATTAATTTGTTTATATCTTAAAAACAATAACAGTAAAGCTCTCAAAATTTTGTCCAAATAACTTCGTGGTCAATGAGCACGGTACCTCACGTACAAAGTAATTTATGATTTTTTGATTTCCTGAGAATGATTAAAGTGGAAGTTTCTAAATTTTATTATCAGTCAAAAAGTAGGCGGAATTTGATCCAATACAAAACAAATATTGATTTTTGTATGTCTTTAAAACGGTTATAGTGAAAGCTTCAGAATTTGGTCTCAACAGCTTTATAGTTAATAAAAATCGTCAGTTCGAAGTGAACGTGGTACCTCCCATACGAAGTAAATATTTATTTTTGTATATCCTGAAAACGGTTGGAGTATTAGTTTTTGAATTTGATCTAAATAACTTTGCAGTCAATGCAAACCATTATTTTTTATGTGTAAAGAACAATAACAGTAAAGCCTCGTCATTTATCTACATCAGAAAAAAGCTGGAGATATTGAAGAAGCGGATACAACGCATAGGCTTCTAGCAACGCAGAAAGGGCTACTTTTACAAATTTTGTTGAGATTTGAAACACTAATGAAAGTGTAAACCTTTTAAAATTAGATCTAGAAGAGGTTAAAATCGGGGGAAAATGGGAAAAATGAAAGACTTTTCTTCTGATATAAAATTTAACTTCGCTATCCCCCGTTTATCACATACTTTGCTTAACACCGGTGTTTTTTTACAATTTAGTTTTTCAGTGTAAAATTGTTCAGTGTAAAAAAAGGATTCGTGACAGTTTTCAGTTGCTCAGCAAAGTTTTCCATTTGACATGAGTTAGTTTATTCACGGACAACACTTGCAAATCATTGATTTCAATTATCAAATTCTTGCTGCTGAGAAATGTGTTTCGTAATAAATTACGTTGATTTTATGGGTATCATAGCTGTCTTGAAGAAAATTCGCACCTGTCTCACTTTGTTGGACATTAATCCATCTGAAATGTGCACTGTTTGAAAAGTTTTGTGGGCCTGAGGCACCTCTAGAAAGGCTATTCAAGTACTTCTTCAAGTATAATGAAATCGCGAGGTACCGTGCGATAATTACCGGCTATTTTAGCCCAAATTAGAAGAATTGGACTTGGTTAACAATGTGGTTTCAACAAGACGGCACGCTATAATATAAACCACCTATTGAGAAATGTGTTTGGTAAGAAATTAATGGCACGTTTCGGAGCAGTCTATTGGCCGCCAAGATCATGCGGTTTCACCACATTACTTTTGTGAGGATACGTGCCTTGGAAAAAATATGCCAAACTGAAACTCACGGAAGGTGCACCTACAACATAGTCGTGCCAATCATTTCCTTGAAATAATTGTTAAAAAGTAAATGGCAGGCATTCATTTATTGTCGCAAATAAATATTTCATCCACTTTTACAATTTTTCTGTTATTTTTTATTTTTTTTATTTTCAAAAACCCAATGTGTATACGAATTTCCATTACGAGAGTCATGGGTTCGATTCCCACTAGAGACTCTGGTCATCATGTGAAAAAGGCATGGGGTCTTAGTTACCCATATAATAGTTATAACATAATTTGCAATTATATTTTAATTTAAATAAATAATAATAACTGCTCATTTCCCCATGGTAACATTCACAATGATCAAGAAGAAGAGGAATTGACTAAACATCTTCTTAATCATATTGTAAAAAATTTCACAATAAGAGAAGTCCTGCAACGGGCAATGTAGACCCGTTAATTACATCAACAAGGTGGCTACCAACGTGTGGCAAACAAAAAAACTAGGGGATCTACTTATTGAACTAAACCTAACCTGTGAGGAGTATGTAGCGATTTGATAATGTAGAGTATCAAACAGATACTCGTAAACTTATGATTTTCTTACATTTCCTCACTAATCGTTTCAAACAATCAAACAACCTGTCTTCGATCAATTAAACATTAAAAAAAAATCAAGATTAAATGTTCAATCTTGTAAAATGGTCAAACTAAATTAAACTTACCGCATTGTGACGACAAGTTTCCTAAATTGTTTGAATGGAAAAAATGTGAACTTAACACTTTTTGATGGTAATGTTAGGAAAGCATTATTTATTAATAACGGAAATAATTAGTTGTTATTAATTTAAAATTGTATTTCATAAGCATCTAAAAAGGCAATAAATTTTTTATAAAAAATAGTTAAAAGAAATTGTTCATCGAATCCGATAAATAAATAAATTTATATTGTAAATTATAACCTGTATTGTCTTCTTATTGGTTGTTTGCGGCAGGTGTATTTAATAACAAGTAATTTCATTTTTACCAAAATATTCGTCGTAATATAGTATTACTTTCAAATTTGCAAGCTTGAAGTAAATTACTACTGTCTTCTTATGGCTGTCATTCTAGTTGGTTTTACTCGTATATAACATATAGTGGGGATTAAAACTAAGAATAAAAAGGAAACATTTCAAAACACAAATATAAAATATATTAGGGGAAATCACTTTTTGTTGCAAACAGGCCTTGCAAGTCTTGCAGATATAGCAAAATGTAGCAGGTATGCTAGGAGACCCAAATATATTTTATATTTGTGTTTTGCAATGTTTCCTATTAGCTAATAAAATGAGCTAAGATTAAAAGTTTGCATAACTTCAAAAACATGTTGCTGGGTTTTTAGTTTTGAATGCTACTGTACAGTGTGTGCAAAACAAAAGCAACAAATCTTATAAAAACTAATAATGCCGTTTATTTTCTTCTATAATATATTTACATTTATATGCACTTAGAATTACATATAAAGATATATTACTTTATCTCAACATATTTTAAAATCAACAAATAGAATCTAGGTTTTCATATAAAGGTCTGCAAAAAAAAAAACAACAAATTAATATTTCGTTGGTAAACCTTTAATTTTTATAACTGTCATGTCTTCGCGATTTAAAATCAATAAAGCTATTAAGTACGGACTTTAAGGTACGTTTACATTCACCTTCAAGATTTTCAAAGAATTCTTTTTGATTTTCGAACATGTCACTGTAAGTCCTTTGATTGTATCTTGAAACTTATACTCTTCAATGAACTGTCTGACTAACCTTAATATGTATTTCGGTCCAGTGACATATTTCACTTAGCATATGGAATAATTTTCGTTTCTAAGATTTTTTGCGCAATAAATCGCTCCATCATGCCATCCATTTTGTGAGAGAGTCCTACCCCATTTGCTGAAAATCAAGTCCGCACTATTACCTTACCTCTCACATGCTTAAAATGCAATTTACAGTTGCGTAGATCAAGCCTTCTACTAGGTATACTTCCATAAAATGTCTCATTATATTTGTTATTAAATTGAATTTTGATTCGTTACGAAACACATCAGTTTCCAATTTCTGTACGGACTAATCCTTGATTGCTTTTGCAAAACTCTGTATTAAAAACAAAATTAAAGACAAAAAATTGGTCTGTACAGAAGTCAAAGACTGTTCAGTTCAATGACGAATCAAAATCCAATTTAATAACGAATATGCTAAGTAGTAGTATAGAAGTGTACCTAGTAGAAAGCTTGATCCACGCATACGTCGAATAATGGCCTACGGTTGTCAAGTGTGGTCAACAAGATGTTCCAAGACTTATATCAAAAAACTTCAGGTTATACAAAATAAGAATTTAAAGATTATATTCAATTTATCGAGGCGGTATTCGACCAGCAGACTACATGAAAAATACAATCAAGATATATTTATGGCTGTAACCAGTGAAATTACACAAAGCTTTGAAAACCGCAACAAGTTCTCAGCCATTATCTAGTAAGAAATCTGTAATATCGCGATCTTCCTCAACTTCATTATGAAGTTGGCAAAAGAGTTGATATAAAAATTATCTTCAAATGTTAATAAGGTTTTAATTTTGTTCCTTTAATGTAAATATTGTTTTATACGTAATTTAGGTTCAATCTAAGAGAAGTTTTTTCATTTGTTGCAATACTTACTAGTACAATCTCAAACTATGTATATATACGAGGGTGGATTGATACTGAAGCTACGTAGCGCTAGATGCAGCACAAACACAAAAACTTTTTCTTTCTTAGAAATAACGACCTGTCAAAAGTCAGCTGTTAAAATTTTAACCAAATTCATCGATTAGTTTATTTGTTGTAGTCGTTTGAAGTAAGCATCTTTTGTGTTTCTTGGAAAATGGAAAAAAGGTAAATTTCGTGTAGTGATTAAACACTATTATTTGAAAGCCAAAACGGCGAAAAAGACAAAAGCAAAGCTTGATAAACATTACGGCGAATCTGCTCCGTCAATTATATGGTCAAATATTGGGTTGCTGAACTTAAACGGGGCCGAACAAGCACTGCAACAATACCATCAACAGGAAGGCCAAAAGAGGTGGTTACTGAAGAAAATATCAAGAAAACCCTCGATATCGTTATGAATGATCGCCGGGTCAAAATACGTGAGATTGCTGAAATGGTAAACATATCATATGAACGTGTGTTCAACATTTTGCATGAACATTTGCATATGAAAAGCTATCGGCAAGATGGGTGCCGCGTTTGCTCAGTGTTGAACAAAAACGAGTTCGACAGATCAATTCACAGCGGTGTTTGGACATGATAAAGCATAATCCTGCTGATTTTTGGCGTAGATTAATAACTGTTGATGAAACGTGGGTCCACCACTACACACCTGAAACCAAAAATCAATCGAAGCAATGGGTGGAAGCTGGTGGAAGTGCTCCGAAGAAGGCGAAGACAGCGAAATCGGTTGGCAAGGTTATGGCCACTGGTTTTGGGATGCACACGGAATATTGCTCATCGAATATCTTGAAAAGGGATCCACAATCACAGGAAAGTATTATCGTGCATTATTGTATCAATTGGTTGATGCAATCAAGGAAAAACGACCAAATTTAAGCAAGAAAAAAGTGCTCTTTCTTCAAGACAACGCACCGGTTCACACAGCATTAGGTACGATGCTAAAACTGCGAGAAATTCACTTCGAATTGTTTGATCATCCACCTTATAGTCCAGATTTAGCCCCTAGTAACTTTTTCCTGTTTCCAAACTTGAAAAAATGGCTCGTAGGAAAAAGATTCATCTTAAACGAAGTATTTTGAGGAGTTCCCAATATCGTATTATTCAGATGGTATAAAAAAGTTGGAAAATCGTCTAAGTGTATTGAGCTAAAAGGAGACTATGTTGAGAAATGAATGGTTTTTGAAAAAAAAATGTTTTTTCCTACTCAAGTAGCTTCAATATCAATCCGCCCCCGTATACATATATAGAATATTTTTTATATATTTAACTTTTAGTAATAACAGTAAATAAATAAAATAAAAGAAACATAACTGTGCGTAATTGTACACAATAATGTCTTCCAAATTACAAATGAAGTTTGATGTGCCGACAAATATTTTTTACGACTAATTTTTTTTACCAATTCCTTGCGGCAGCCGGAGAGTTTTTCTTAATAGGCCATTAAAAACAATAAATAAATTTTAAAAACCATAAAAAAATATATAAAATTTTAAATACTATATAGTCTCACAATAAGTTGCAGAATTACTAATTGAAAGTAAATGTAAATAACTCGAAATAAGCGTAAAAAATAAACAATAATGGAGTAGAAAAGGTGTGTTTAATGTTGAACTTAAACTTCGAATTGATAAAAGTGATAAAAAAAAGTAAAGGTTTAAACGAATAAAAAGTGTGCGGTATTGTTTTTAAATTTCAAAAAGAAAATTTTGCTCTCCAACGAAAAAATCTCCAATTCCAGTTTAATACCATTTTGTTTTATTTCAAATTTTTTACAGCATATGTATGTATTTATAACGTAATACATTATAAAAAAAATTATGTAAATATTAATTTAAATTTGTAACGACAATATCGGCAACAACAGATTGTAAAATAATTTCTTGTCAACAACATTTGCTGTAGTTCTTATGAAATAATCATTAAATTTTTTTTTTTTTTTCATTTTACGCAGTACAAGTAAACAAATTCTGTTGCATTTGTGACTTATTCATAGACTGGTTTATATAAAATTAACGAATTGTCATGACAGTGAAATAGAGGTGCGAAAAAGTGCAAATAAAAAACATAATAACAGACTATAGAAAAATAAACTATTTTTTGAGATATAATAGCATCGAACTGTTGAACTGAAATTAATTTGACCCAGTCTAAGGAACCGTGCCAAACCTAGCTATTGAGAAATTATAAAAATTTCTTGTGAACATTTAGTAAAACATTATGTTTTTTGGTAGTGAAAGGTGTAGTTATTAAGTATAATATTGAATAAATTATTAAATTACTTTTTCTTCATTAAATTATTTCATTATTTAAAAAAAGTATTAAAATTTGTTTTAATAATTTATTTATTTCTTTGCTTTTTTGCATTACTTAGCTGAATACTACTTATATTACCCGATAAATTGAGACTTGAGCTTTGTCGTAATGCAACTCATGATTAAATCATAAAATTTTCAGAAAACTGATGTTCTTTTTATTACTTTAAAACTACATTTTCTTTAAAAAGTTTAAAAGTTTTTAATAAAAGTATAATTTTATCATGAGTTCATCATTAATAAAAATTTAATAACTCCGTCGACTTCCAGCGGATTTCTAAACAGTAAGTCTCACTTTATTCATAACTTAATATAATTCCCTAATTAATTCATCAATAGTACGATTCTTGTATATAATAGAATAGAATTGACTCTCTCAGTCAATGATTTGCACCCAATTCTATTTTTAGACTTATTGTAATCGCTCTGAACTACAAATGCATTATATAAGTTTTCAATAGTAGTAATGTTCATAACCAGTTACTAGTTAATGTTATGAGGTCATATCGCCGTTGAAGAAACTTTTTCTTCTATTCAGATGGTCTGGCCTGGTCTTGAACCGAGGATCTTCTGGTTAATAGGTGGGTGTCTTACCTCCCATATCACAGAGGTACACATATATATGTGTTTCGCCTCTCGATTTTTTTCTTCTTTACTCATCTTGGAAGCGTATGGCACTCCGCAAGCACCCATTGTCATTGTCTTAAATTTCGATTTTCAAGCTAAATAGATGATTAGTCTACTGCAGCTCTCCTCCATGTAATTGTGTAGTGGTAGAGATTCTAGCTAGTAGGTGGTTTTTTGTCCTGATCATTAGTATGCATTTTTTCAGGGATTTTTAAATTAAATACTCGAAATTTTTTCGCCATGTCCTCTGCTGGGGAGCCTGGCCCGCTTGTACTATATGCGGTCACTCTATCCCCTACTCAACGCCATCCCTCACTCCCCTTGCTATATAATGTATTTAACAAATGTATTTCTGCTAAGTCAAGCCGGCTGAAAAGTGACCTTATTGATTGCGATACTATCGATATTGGGAAAACGAACACATCACTTTAGGTGTAGTTCTACAGTTCTAATATTTATAGTCATATAATGGTTTTTCATCTTTGGTCTTCTTATAAGTATGATTATTTGCACTGTAGGTTCGATGTATGTTAAAACGTACCATGACTAATGTAGAAATTGTCTAGTTGATAAAGACGAAAAATCGATACTATCCTAATTAAATTAATGCCACGCGTGTAACACGATTATAAACTAAGGCGTCGTGGTGCATGTATCTTTCATGATCTAGATAGTCTCTGTGATTTATCACTAACGAATCTGATCAAATTTGTCAGAAATATTAGTTGATTCTTACGAGGACTACATGAGTTACTCATATACATAAGAGAGCGCAATTGGTATAATAATCACTTTTAGGGTGAACAATGATCCTTATTGTTTTTTCTTTTTTTGAAGCAACTCACATAATTTAGTCAATATCTATACCCTTTACCATTTCTATAACTAAACATAGCTGTTATGCATATTTTATGCTGCCATGCTAAGGAACCGCAACAGTTTCTTCAAAGAGAGCGTCAAAAAGTCTTAATTATCCAGTATGCATGTATCTCATGTGTTCCAGTGCTCCATTTACTCTTCTTCCTCACAACAGAATCGGCAGGTGGAAATATCCATTCTGTGTTGTATAATGACCTGAAGGTGACCCCGAAGGTGTCCTTAGTTAGTCTTCTCCAATTAAATTTAAGAGCAAACTCTGCTCGGCCTCGAAGCTTAGAAACCTTTTGGAGTGGTCCAAGCCACTACTGTCATTCTAATATTCCTTCGAAATGGATGCTGACCATTTTCTCATTTGCCCTTTCAGGAGACACCTGCTGACGCCAAAGAATGGAGTGAGTTTCGTGAAAGTCCCTGTTTTGGCATAGGTGTCCTCCATCTCATTTCCAAGAGACCATAGTAATTTGCTTCCTAGTACCCAGATTGTTAAGCGTTTTATGACATTCCAGTATTGGTCTGGACATAAATGCGTAATTACCAAAGGCCTTTAGGACTGATTGAGTATCCCAGAGCATTTTGATCCTTACCTACGTGTGTTTGCTTTCAGATAGGATTTCTAGAGTTTACAATATTGTGTAAAGTATCGCCTGGAAAACTGTAATGTCCGTGCTCAAAGCTATCGTTCTGCGTGCACTTGGCCCTACTATTCCTCACCCCACTCCGTGAACTCTTCGGAACCATCCATGTGCTACTTTTGTGAGTCATCTTGAAACTACCTCCTCTTTGCTTCACTCTTCCATAAAGGTTATAAGAGTTTTTTACGTCTGATTAGTATATCTATCTCTATGTGTGTTGGCGATTTTTGACAATTTTGAGCGTGTTGAGGTCGCAACAGACATGATTTGCAAGGCTGCATCTGATACCATATTCATAAAAAGGATCATTACTGGAGACAAGACGTTGGTTTATGAGTACGTCACGCAGTCCAGACATCAGGCATGTGGTGTTTACCAAATGCGCCGAGACCAAAAAAACGTAGTTTTCAGTCAGAAAAGAAGGCAAAGCTCAGGGTTTTCAACGGTGATTACAACGGTGCAGTGCATCATGAATTTTTTCCAGAAGGCCAGACAGTAAACAAAAATTATTATTGGGGTGTTATGAGACGTTTGCGTGAAGCAACTCGCCGAAAGAGACCAGAATTGTGAGCGGAAAACTCGTGGATAACACACCGTCACACAGTGTCATCATTATTCGAATGTTTTGGCGAAAAATGCAACAAATACCATCCAACAGCTATCAAATTCACCTGATTTGCCTCCCAATGATTTCCTTCTGTTCAATCGAGTTAAAAAACCATAGCGTGGAACGCGTTTCAGCAGCCGCTTCTAAAATTGTTAAAAATCGCCAACACACATAGAGATAAATGTACGCTACGTCCATTTCAAGCTATAACGCTAAGATTTTACGGGAATATCAACATTAATATGTACCAACATAACAAAATAAAAAAAAAACTCAAATCGGAACGATGGGATCGCCATACGGGGGTTAATCCGGAAACTTTTTGATTAAGGTTGTTTTATGTGATCAGTAATGTGTGGTGACCGCATCGCAGTATAAAGATTAGAAATTTATCTATAGCGTCAAACAAGGCAGCTGAAATTTTACTTGAATTTGTTTCTATTCACATCACTGTCTATTAATCTATGATGATTAATATTATAACACAAACACAGCTTATACAGGCCTGTAGTGTTAACGTTTTGTTAACAAATCTTTTAAAATATTAAAAATTTGAAACGATTAAACAAAAAAATAAAAAATTTAAAATTAATTCCTCAATTTCAATTTTTAATTTTCATGTAGTAGTTAATCTCTTTTTATTTTGAGCATTTGCATGTCTTTGCATCATTGAGTTTTTATTACTTTGGGGTTAAAATTAAAAGTTAAATGTTAAAAGACAATTTAATAAATGGCCTAAATGCTATACTCAATATCCAACATTCAATAAAAGTATTTTATTCCCTAGAGGAGCAATATACTCGTAAAATGCAATAAATATAAAAAAATACAATATATTTACAAAATTTTTTTTATTTGAATATTTTTTTTAAACAAAGTTTTGTTAGGAAATTTTGTTTAAGCCGCACTAGGCTACAATATTTGTTTATACATAAGTACATACATGTGTACATTCATATATCAGGCATTATTTAAATATTGTTCGTGTGAGCCGTTTATTGTTAAAAGATTTCTCAATGAATTTTTTGTTTTTGTATTTCGTATTTAATTTACAAAATACACTGGGCACCAGTGTTTGCCTGATTGTTAAGTGACTGCATAAATGAAAAAATCAAAATTGGCAAGCTAGCCTTTACTATAATGGTTGTTTATTTTGCTTTTTCAAGAGCTTGAAGCAATTTTTAGCCCATTTAATTAGCTATAGTGTTTAACGAGGTATACTTAATAAATTTTTAAAATATAGTCAAATTTTATTAAAAATTTGTATATCAACTAGAGTTAGATTTTGAACGTAAAATCAATCCGATCAGAATTGTAAAAGTTTATAAGAAAATTCAAATTTTATATCAACATGCTTAAATGTAAAAGCTAAGTTCAATTTTCAATTCAATTTTCGCAGAAACTTAGATAGGGTGAATGTACCAATAGTTGGCAATTTAAGATTTTTGTTTATTTCAAGCTATTGCGTTTACGCATGTGAATGTGGTGTAGAATTGATGACTAGTAATTACAATTCTTTAGTTTGCTTTCTTTCAGAGTATTAAGTTTAATTTAAATATTTTTTTATAGAAATTGAGAAATTCACTATGTTTGTGAAAAACACCAAGTTTGCCAGTAGTCGGCACTAATTTTCCAGCTTTTACAATGGACATGTCACATAATGAGCATGCTCTCAAGCCGCGAAGTTACAGTTCGAACATAGCATGTCATTAAAGCTTTCAAATCAATGTCCTCTTTGGAAATAGAAAGTCATAGCACGTAAAATTAATATCACGCAAAAGTTCATGAATCGAATCATTGAAGTAGACTTGAATTTGGGGCTTTAAAACGTAATACCGGACACCTGTAGAAAAATCCAAACTCATTTTGGAGAATTACGTTTTGAAAGCGGTTATGAAGCCACTTAATTATTCATTCCCTTTTCTAAAACCAACTGTAAATTTTACAACAGGATTTTGAGACTGCCAATACGGCTAAAATGACTCAAACGCGGCTCCCACAAATTTGCCAACTGTGTTAGCCCTGATCTGGACTCTCTGTATTACAAATTGATCTTTTTAGTGGTCATGTTTTGCTACAAAATAAAGCCCAACATTAATTTTCTTAAAACTTCATGGGCTCGTGCGTACAACCATTTATAATTGGTCAGTGTTGCTTAAGAGGAGGTTGAAAAAGATATAAAGATTTAAGAAATTATTATTTCTAGAAGTCTTATCGTATTTGGAGGTCTCAACCTTAACAAAAATAGTAGTAAAAACCACTACCGCCCATAGAAACAAGTGATTTTCAGTGGTGTTCTAGTTCTATCCTAACATTAGAATGCCGACTACAGAAACATTAAAAAAATTTTCGTTCCTATTACCTGCATCGCTTAAAATTGGAAAAATAATTTCATTTTCAGCTCTTTCACTTTTATATTCATATTTCAACAGTTTTCTACCTTTAGAGAACATTTCCGATTGAAAATTAATTTTTTTCAAGTAATTGTTGACATTATTAATTCGGCATTCGCACTAATTTTTTTGTTAAGAAAACAAGCATTTTCGTAAGAACCGAAAGATAGTCAGTAATTAGAGGAAAATACTGTCAAAAATACTTATCTAAGATCAAATTGTTTTCAACATATAGAAAGCTGAGAATATTAATAAATTTCAAATAGCTTTACTTTACTGTATAATTACTTTTATTCTTAGTTATTTAAGTATAAATACAAAAATTGCCGAACACTGGTACAAGCCTACTTTAGGTGCACCCGTTCTATATGAATGTACCTTCTGCGCAGCGTTGCCAAATTGTGCAGATTTATCTGTAATTTGCATTTTTTTTTTTTTTTTTTTTGTTGAAGTATTACGCAGTTTTAAAGTTTTTTGTTTATAAATTAAGTTTTTCTGTAAATTATACAGATTTTGCAGTTTTTAACATTTTAGTTTTTTACAATTTTGAAGTAAGAATTTTACTGTGGTGTAGCTTACTCGTACCTTTTTTAATGCGACGAATGTAATTGTCAATTTTTTTTGGCCACTGACAAAAGACGGAGATATTTTACACAGTGTGTGATACTCACATTAGGTCTAAAAAATTTTCGTTTTTCTGCTCAGTCGTTTCAGAAATATAAATTTTTTTTGGCAAAAGAACATTGGGGACACAAAACATACTACGTAAGTACGTACGCATAAGTGATATATAGTACTAGAGTAATCCCTCCCGCGTTGCTGCGAGCCTTTGTGTTCTTCTTGCTTTTTGACTGATGTGGAAAGCTTTAACTCTTATCATATAGACCAAATTCAAAAGCTTCCATTCTAATCGTTCTCTAAATATACAAAAATCAATATTTAATTTGTACGGGAGCTGCCACAGCCACTTATTATTCACACATATCGACTGATGATGTGTATTGACTTCGAAGTTATTTAGACCAAATGCACAAACTTCCATTATTACCGTTCCAAAGATATACAAAAAAAAAAAATATTTTGGAGGTGCTTCTCCCACTTATCCAATTCGGCTCAATTTTTGACAGATGATTTGTATTGTCCACAAAGTTATTTCGACCAAATTTAGGGACTCTTACTATTACTGTTTTCAAGATATAGGTATATAAATACAAATTTTATATGGGCGTGGCACCGCCCAATTCAACAATAGTGAAGCCACACAGCAAATGAAAGCTTTATACATAGGCTTTTTATATAAAATAAAATATTTCCTAACTCACACAAAGTTTAACTGCCATAACAAATTTCGTTTTAGAGTAAAACTTATGCAATACAAAGGGGTTTACTCTATTGTCAATTACTTGCGAACCAATGGGCCTACAAAAACAGCATGGTATTGAATTCACCTTTCGTTTACAAAATGTGGATGTAGATGAAGATGTAGATGTAGATGTAGATGTAGATGTAGATGTAGATGTAGATGCAGATGTAGATGTAGATGTAGATGTAGACGTAGATGTATCTGCTTCAATAATAAAAAAGTTTTAGCATTAAACGTAATTTTATTGCGTAGTTTAATTTTTTTAATTGATCGATAAACCAAACCTTCTTTGGGTTATGCGGATTATGTTGTGCATAATTGAGAGATACTCTATACAAATTTTCAAAAAACTTGACTTCCAGTATACCTAAAATACTCTTTGAGGTCATATTTAATAAAGGGAGAGCTACGAGTACTAAATTCTGATTTTTTTAATATCCCTTCATTTTTATGAGGTTATCATCCAAGATTTTGCATCTGCACTTTATTTTGTCCAATCGTTGGCGGGGAGCATTTTAATTTGTGTTGCTTTGCTGAAAAAGTTTAATTAAAATGTATAAGTTTTTATGTTTCATAGACTCAAATGTAAACAATTGAAGAAAATAACCTTGTAACCAAGTACTACGAGTAACTGAAGCTTCAGACAACATAGACTCCTGTCTAGTGTAAGTGCGACCCTTCAAAGTGCTGAAATAAGGAGCACTTCTCTTAGTCAAAGAACAGCACCTGATTTTATTTTAAAAATCATTGCAAGGGACCTACAGTTTCAAACCGGCTCCGAACGGCAGATACATTAGTTATAACGTTTTCTTTTCAAGAAAAAACAGTATGTTGTACTCTGTTGTCCTTTCTTTTTTGTGTTCCTTTTTTAAGCTGGTTTATCACTAAAAATAGCCTTTAAAAATCTTTTATATTTTCTAATTTTTGAGCTCCGATTTAACCACTTTTGTTTAGATTAGTTTGACATTTCATTATGGATAGACTTTCACCAGTGGAATGCTTGCAAATTGTTGAAATATTTTTGCAAAATAATATTTCAAAATTTTATTCCCCGATTAAGTACATTTTTGATCGAATGCGTACGCAAATAATCAGAATTTTCGCGTTTGGAGTGAGGAGAATCCAAAAGCTTTTGTCGAAAAAGCACTGCCTCTACGGAAAATTAATTTATGGGCTGGTGGAGTCATTGTTTCATATGTCTTAAAAAACGATAATGGTCAGAATGTTACTGTCAATAGTGAACGGTAAAGGGACATGGCTAGAAATTTCATCGTAACTCAATTAGCTGGTATTAGTCTTGCTGATATGTGGTTACAACAGGACGGAGCCACATGCCACACAGCTCGCTCTACAACTGATTTACTCAAACGTTTGATTTCAAGTAATGGTCCATTTAATTGTCCACCAAGATAGTGTGATTTATGCCCATTAGACTATTTTCTTTAGGGTTATGTAAAGTCATTTGTCTACGTTGATAAACCAGCGACAATTGAACGCCTAGAATTAGAATTGGCGGTCGCATATTGTGTGAAAATTGTGTGAAAATTAGTGTTCCAGATAGCGTCTTGTACGCGACAGCCGTGGCGGTTAAAACGCCGAAATCGTATTTAAAAATTAATGTCCTAAAATTTTCTATCCAACATGCCCATTTGGTAAAAACACTATCATCTGATATCTTTGCAATGTCATCTAGCTTCTGCACCTTCAGTTTGCTATTGTTCATAACCAGTTTATAGATTTTTTTTAATGTTTTCCGGAATAACAGCCTCATTTGACCACGTCTAAAATCATTAGACCACTTCTCTACCATTTGTCTCGGTGGTGCAGAGTTTGAATAATGTTTATTAAGCCATCGCTTGGTTTCCACTGTATTTTTTATTTTCATCAAAAATAACAAAATTTGCTTCACTTAAAATGCTATAATTCACTAATCAATAGTCAGATTGCTGTCAAATTTTTATAGTGTGGACCATCTATCGATTTAAATTTTAAACAGCGTTTATTTCGAATCTGGCAATACTTATGTCATTCTATTCTGTTACAAAATTCAGTATATTTCTCCACTTAACGAAATGAATCGATTTACGCTTGAGCAATGTTGGGATTTATTGAAAATTTATTTCCAAAACAAAGACAATTGGTCGGAAATTGCCAAAAAAAATCAAAAAAAAAAAAAAAAAAATTGCAGAAATCATCTTTTCGGATGAAGCTCATTTTGATCTTGGTGCGTGCGCTAATAAACGAAATTGCCGTATTCGTGTCTCAGAAAACCCAAATGTAGCCTTACAGAAACCAATGCGCCCATTACGACCAACTGTTTGGTGCGGCTTGTGGAGCAGACCAATCATTGGCCCTTTGAAAATGAGGACGGCGCAACTATTACGGTCAATGGAGACACCTATCGCACCATGATAACCGTTTTTTTTTTTTTTTTTGTCCCCACTCTTCGTGGTACTGATACGAACGATGCTTGGTTTTAACAGGATGGTGCAACTTGCTGCAATCGATTTACTCCGTCAAACTTTTGATGGCCGTTTAATTAGCCTAAGTGTTGACGTTGGTTGGCCGCCAAGAAACTGCTATTTGACACCGTTGGACTATATTCTGTGTGGCGCCATTAAAAACAAGTGTTATGCCGACAAACCGAAGACAATTGAGCATTCGTGAAAAAGTTCTTGAAAATTGGTTCAATCGAATGGGGCACTGTGAGGCCAGCTGCGGCAGCCATATGAATGAAATAATATTGAATTTTAACCGGAACAAAAAAATAAATTTGAAAAAATATTAAACCGCCTTTGTTCTATTCTATTTTCAAATTTAAACTTTTAAATTGTCCACTTTATATACTCGTATGTGTATATCGTATGAATGTTAGTACTAAATAAAAATCATATGGACAAAATTCTAGTAACTCTAACTATGTGTCATCCTACGGACTTATTTAATGACCTGATATCATCCCTATTACCTATTGAAAATGGACTATGTGTATTTCAGATTTTTTTAAATCTGCTGCACAGTGTTTATTTTATCATGCGTGTTCTATTAAAAATTTACACTATGTTTAGAGTATGTCGAGTACACGCAACAATTTGTATTTGCGGTTTTAGTTGTTTTTAAATTAAAACTTTAACAAGTCATACATACATAGACATGTAAAAAAAATCTAACATTATATATGTACATATTAGGGCGGGTCGATTTGTAGGTACGCAAACCAATCGCCCAAGTGACAAGGAAAATCGTTTTCTATAGATCAAAATAAGGAACCATACCTCTAAAATGAATAATGATGTTCCTTATTTTGAGCCAGAGATCAAATCTTACAAAATCCCACTTTGACCTATTTAAAGTGCCCCAATCGAGTCTAAATTATTGACCGACCCCCACATTCAGGCAAAAAAGAATTTTGAAAACCCAATGTAGTTATATTGTGTTGTTGAGATTTTTTCAGTTTTTTAAAAGACAACATAAATGTGAAGAAGTGAAAAAAATAATAATAAAAAAACTAAAAGAAGGAAGTTTTTAAAAAAAAAAGTTAAAAAACATTAAACAAAACATTTTTAATATTCCAACACATTTAAAATACTATATAATTAACATATTTTGTGACATCTTTTGTTGTGCTATGCTGGTGTTTTGAATATTTTTCCAAGGTAAGTGCCAACAAAATAATTCTTAAAACTCTTGATTATGGTCTTTGGCTTAAACAATATTTAATTTTAAGTATTGTTTTTCTACTTTTTTCAGCGAAATGAATCCACCATTGAAAAAAATGCCTCCTGCTCCAGAAGTACTTATACGACATTGCCCATGCAATTTCTAGCGGTGTGGTTTCGGTAGATCTGGGTAACATCAAACCAGGGAAAATTGTACATTCTCGCTGAATCACCAAGGCCGCTAGATTATTACTATTATATGTGACAACGGAAAATCCATCCGAAAATTTAGGGATTCTGATTGAATTTATAATTAATTGTTATGTGCCAAGTATTACGCTCTATCGTGTACTGTAGTGTATTATTTTTCATTAGTTGGTCACAGTTTTTACAACCTTCTTTACGCAGTATTGTCAATCAAGTAATTAAAGATAATTCATATTATGAGCATTTGGAAAATATCTTGCTATCAATATTGTTCGATGATAGCAAAGAAAAGCGAGACTGTGCTATAAAGAAAATTCTACGCCATCGAACCGATGTTTAAGACCAAACGGAACTTAGAGTTTATGAAAAACCAGATATAAACTTTCATTGCACAAATTACACGGAAATGATCAATTTGAATGATCTAAATAACGTATTTTGAACCACCATTCACGCGAATCATTCCGTACGATACATTAAAAGAATATTTAAATCAACATGATCCACCTTTTATTGATCTAAACATTCCTAGCTAGCGTTTCCAAACGAGTTATATCAGAAAATTTAGACGCTGTTATGGCGACGACATCTGGGAGCCGAGCGAAATTGCCCAGACTTGAGAACAAAACAGATTTCAAACAATAGTTTTTTTTTTGTTTCTTTTCTATTATTAAGTTGTATTAACAAAAATAAATAAACTCCAAAACAAAACAAACATAGCCATTTCGCTGATTGTTTCATGTAAAGTGCCAAAAATGGTGATTTTTTGAATTTTTTGGATAGGACCAACCTCAAGGCAGGTTCCAGGGGGTGTGCCACTGGCATGGGTGGGTGTCGGCCATACACTTACACTCGATTGGGACATTTTAAATGGGTCAAAGAAGGATTTTTTTAAATTTGACATTTGGCTCAGAATAAGGAACATAAGAATTCATTTCATTTGATCGCTATTATACGATTTTTCTTGTCACTCGGGCGATTTTTAAATCGATCCGCCCTAGTACATATATATGTATGTATGTCAGAAATATTTTTCTTTTATAAAACTCTCATAGAAGCGTATCTAATTGGTTTATATTTAAGTAAAAATTTAAAAAGAATTAAATTACTAAAAACATTAGTTTTACTGTTTGGTTAAAAATAGCCATTTAACACTCTATAGCTCTGCTTCAATAGAAAAATTGTCTATCTTACACGCAAATATAAAAAAACTAATAAAAATTTTACATTTTGATGGTATAAGTGCTAAAATTTCAAAATTAAAAAATGCATTTTGATGTAGAGCACCAAATAGTCGGACTTGATAACACAGTACTAGTTGTTGTTGTTTTTTATTTTTTCTTTTTTCTTTTTGTTTTAGAAATTAAAAACTCTTTTAGAGGGTGAGTGTTAAAACACAATTTTTTCGTTTTTTTTTTTACTGGAAATACTTTAAATTTGAACGTCATCGTCCAGCTGATACTGTTGCTTGCAATTTTATCCGTCTGTCTGTCTGACTGCCTGTCTGTGTAGCTTTTTTTGTAGGCTGTCTAAACAATGATTACGATTTAATTGTTTTGTTAAAACTTTTTTATATTTAATTTTTTGTATTTAATTTTTATTTTATACAATGATTATTGCAAAATTATGTTTATCTAATAATAATTATAGTAAAACAACAATAATTACGTTTAAAAAATAAAATACTCATAATTATATGTTGGAAATGGTAGTGACTTTTAATAAAATAAAGATTTGAAAGTGAAAATATTTATTAAAAATGAATTCAGTTTAATTTTGTAACATTTTGTGTGCTATTTTGAAAAATATAGATTAATTTAAATCAGATTATGTGGAGATTTTGAAAGATTAAAAAGACGAAACTAGGATTTATATTCAAATCAAAATAAAATAAAATAAAATAAAATAGATGTTGTATAATGAGACGCGTTATTTCCAGGAACTCTTTTGCTAAATTTCATATTTTTTCTTTTATAACGGACTAATGTATGATTTCATTCATTATTATTTCAAAGGCTTACATTTACGATATCAAACACGAAACACAGACAATGCAAGTGATAAAATCTTTTCAAAAAAGGATATATAGTATACTTTGGTGTAAAAATTACTGAGACGATTAGTCATTTGCCGGGTGAGGCTACTAGTTTAGACACCTAAACTTTCATGCAATCACGGTTATTTATATGGCTAATAAATATTTCTGCCGCTGTGATATGGTAAGTAAGATACCCGTCTACAAGCCAAGAGATCCTATGTTTAATACCTGGCAGGGATGGGAAAGTTGGCACAATTGTACTTATTTTAGCACTTTTTGCCAGTCAACAGTATAGTAGCACTCCCATGCACATTTAGCACTATTTCAAAGTTTTCCTTAGTTAAGTCACCAAATAAATAGCGAGCCCCAAGATGCATAAGGTTTTTATTATTGCCTTTCTTGTTTTAATTAAATGGCCACTATTCTAAGTAATATACCACAAAACGTAGCACTTTTTTGATTAACCCATATTGTCCCAGAGAATTTTTGTTCTAATAACTCAAATCAATGTTATTTTCTTTTTTGTTGTTGTAAATTGGGAAGCAAAGTGGGTAAATATGTTTAGATTTCGATTTTTACATAGCTAACCATTTACAATATCTAATTGCATCAAAAAAAATCGTAAGTCTGAAAGAAAAGAAAAATGTAAAAAACTCATGAAATTTACTGTTCGAATAGTTAAACTTTGGAACGATTTGGGTTAATAGTGTCATAACTCGAAATAAAACCATTTATGTGGAAAAAACTATTGTAAACTTGTAATCGTCGCAACTAAAAACAGTACTTTCAAGTTGAATATGTACGGGTGACATAAGTGACATCAAAACAGACATAACTGTATAGTAGACAATGATGTAGACGAAGTCTTCGTGGTCATTAGAGATTTAAATCCATATTCATAAAAAAATAAAATGTATTTGAAATCTATATAAAGAAAATTTTATATGAAAATTTTGAAATAAAATACATTTCAAACTTATTTTACTTTTTATGAATATGGAGGTTAATCTGCGAACTGGTTAACAAAACAAACAAAAATTTTGATAATTTTGGGCTTTGACTGTTTATGATTTATAATGCAATAAAGAGCATGTGCAAAGAAATTTTCATATAAGATTTTAGTTAATTTTAAATAAAAAACATCTAAAAAAAAAGTACAAGCGGACTGAAAAAAGTACATTATTTCATGAAAGTTGGTACAATTTAAAAATCCTATTTCTCATCCCTGATCCCAGGCATCATCAGTGGCATCACCTTATGACACTATCTAGTGGCTGGTTATGATTATTACATTATAAAAAACTTCTGCATTTGCCATTCGTAGCACGCGTAAAACTGTAGGTCCCTTTCAATAAGTCTAAAAAAATGGAATCGGGTGCAGTTCATTTAGTTTGATAGAAGTCCCCATTGCTCCAGTTGGGTTGTTGCGGGAATTATGTATGCAATAAATACACTAGAGCTGAACATTTTCAAAAAGTGGACGAATATTAACATGGCTTTGATATGATTATCGAAGAAGGTTGTGAATATCGAGGGTTTATCAACACAACCTGCAGGTATTAAACATTTTTAAGTACTTTACCATTTAATGGGCCTAACACAGTATGGGCAGAAAAGGTCTAAACTTCAGGAGAGTACAAAGTGAAGCATTTAGATCCCTACTCATTTCGAAAGCTCTAGAATAATGATGATGTTATGGTCTCAGTATTTCTGGCTATTTCTCTGTCTTACATAGAGAGTTGTAGGAGAGAGGTGAAATTTGAGTTTGAGCGCTATAAGAGTAAATTTTGGCCGGCTAGGACATCTGTCTTTAATTGATCACCGTTCTAACCTAACCTAACTCCTCCTATCCACTCTATTTTATACTTTGACCAGAAAATTGATCCTTTATTACTAGATTTAGTGTCATAATTTTTCTAGTTGAAACCATGCGATGCTCTAATATATGTGTCATCTATGAACAGCTCTAGCAAGTCTAGTGCCCTTTTGCGAACGTCATTCTGAATAGGGAAGTGTAGAGGAGTCATATACAGAATTTCTCACTGAATACAGGTGAAGCCTGGTTACTCAGTGGTTTTAATAGCTAAAACATTTAATAAATTAAGCAATTAATTCTAAAAGAAAATTTAACTTTGTTAGAAAACCAAGTGTCGTATCTCCACTTTCAAATTTAAGCAATTATTTATTTTCCGAAAACATACAATTGTCTTTCTGTCTAAAATGCTCACAATTATTACATCAGCGCAGACATTATGACGGCAAAATGAAAATGTAACAGTAAAGCTAAACATGTGGTATTTGAAACTGCAAAAAAAGCATAATCTACGCCCAGTGGTCAATCAGAGATTTAAAATCGTAGCAGTAGAAAAAAAAAATAAATGTGTTGAGTAAATTGTGTACAGTTTAACAACAAATCATTAACAGAGCCTTAAATGTATTGAAACATTACAAATTTATTATATAAGAATTATGCCCTAGTAGGTTACAAAAAAATTACACAATAGTTTGTTATGCTAATATGCCAGAACTCTTAAGCTATTGGAGGTTATCATAACTCATTGTCAATTATAAAATAGCATCAGACGTTAAAAATGTACGGCCATATGCAAAAAAAAAAATCTAAAAGTAGCACGTTAGCTACCAAACATTAATTTTAACAAACATTTGTCAAAATACGTATGCAAAACCATATTTTAGCTAATGATGGCCTTACTAAATTTTTAGTTTTCATGCTGGCAATACCATGATTTTTTGTGTCAGCGATACAAAAAGACGAATGCCATACATACAAGTCGAAACAAAAAACATTTATTATATAATATATATAAATATAAATAATATATATAAATATAAAGAATACATTGAAATTAAATTGCTGTATACTAAAAATAAGCATGAATTAATTTACGATATTGTTGTGTTAACAGTTCTGAGTGTAGCAAAAAAACATTTTAGTTGTCTTGAAAATCTTTAAAAATCTGTAAAAAAAATCCGCTCTACTCCTACTCTGTTGAAAGAGTAACAAGCTACTGAATGAAATTTTTGTCTCACACATATGTTTTTTGTTTTAATTATGGTTGCCAATTGGATCGATGAAACAAAGCGTATGAATCTTTTTATGAAAATTTTTGTATTATTGATAATTTATTACAACTTCTTTAGCTGGGTAATATGAACGGACACCACTGATTTATATTACAAGTATATTTCGCTACATAACGTAATAAAATGCAATGTAACTATTTATTAGTGTTAAAAATTATTCGAATATAAACTGAACTAAAATAAACTCATATTTTTACTGAAACCATGTTAAAAACAGTTCATTTTACAAATAATTGAGTGAGTTCATATTAAGTCACTCACTTAAACGCTCAATCACCAAAAGTAGGAAGTTTTCCTTTTTTTGCATTTCGTAGAAATAGCTTTTCCAATTTCTTTGTATTAAAACAAAACAAACGAAAACTTGGTCAGTAAGACCAAGTTTTTATTACCATTAGTGGAACAACTTGTTACAAAGATGTTCGCCCAGTTATTTCTTTTATCTTTATATGCAGCAATAGACGAGCAAGTGATTTATTAAATAATTACATTGTTTTTGTTATAATAACTGTTTGATTTCTTATAATTTTCGTTTAATGTACGAAAAATAATATTTTTTTGTGGTTTATGAAATAATACGCAATTAAATAGCAACTTCTCTGCAAATATAATTAATAATAAATGATTTGATTGTTTAGTTTAGTTTTATGCCTGTCCATCTATTACAGTAATAAGTTAAGTTATAATAGCCAAAAAATACTAATTAGTCTTCTATTGGTCAATAGGATATACGGTGGTATAGCATTAAGTATTTTCTTATGGATATTTGGCCAATTTTTAATTTTTCTCGAATTATTTAATTTCTATTTCTTTAATTATTCTTTACAAATTTAACGTTACAGCAACATAGAGGGTGTTCACAGTGTGTGCTCTGTCGACAATAAATTTTTTTACAAAATTATATTGTTTTTCAACAACACCATGTCATACATACTACAAAATAGGAAACCATTTGCCCAGTTCAAGCTTAATTTTATGATATTCTATTTCAGTAAAATTTGCATTTAGAAAGTAATACTGATAATAGGTAATATACAATAAGCCTATCGAAGGCACCTATTGTTCATAGAGTTATAAAGAAGATACCAAAATTAACAAATAGGTTACATCTGAATATGATATTAATAATATAGTATGCCATATGCAACTGTCTCCGACATGATGAACTTGAAGATATACCAATCCGTTGTCCAAAATTAGAAGAAATAGATAATACAATAAGATGTCTCAAGAATAACAGAGCCCCATTCTATAACTGTTCATAGAGCGATGATGGCTGAATATAGAATTCAAGGAGGGAACGTTCAATAGGATTCCAAAAAGGCGACCTAACAGTGTGCGGGAGAACACTGCTCTACATGGTGAATAAGGTCATAGCAAATATTCTGAATAATATACACTCAGATGCACCGCAAATATCCGCAACGAACAGGTAGGCTCTCGTCGCAGCAACTCCTGCATCGACCAAATAAATAGTCTTCGAACAACAGCGTACGAGTAGCGGTCACTTTCGTCGAATTCGGTAAGGCCTTAGATACTATCAACTATCCACTGATGTGGAGAACTCTAAAATGCAAAGGCGTACCTAAAAGGCAACTACTTCAATCGCTATATAAAAACGCCAGCTGCCGCATAGCTTACGAGGACCTGGTAATCAAAAAAATAAAATAAAATAAAATAAAATAAAATAAAATAAAATAACAAAAGGAGTGAGACACCACTACTGTTTTACTTGGCCATAGATATTGTAATAGAACACATAACCTCGGCACGCAGGGGCATTCGCTGTAGACTGAGTGGTTGCTTAGAGGATCTAGGCTATACAGATAACGTCTGCTTACTGTCTCATAACTGCTCCGATATGCAGAGAAAACTAGACAACCGGGGCGATACGGTCTTAAACCTAGCAAGTCGAAAATCAGGGTCATGAGAGCAAATACCACAAATTCCCAACGACTAACCATATACCAGCAACCTATTAGTGATGTAGAATTCTTCTGTTATCTCGGCAGCATAATTACAGGATCAGTGGATGTTCTAAACCCGATCAATGGAGCGAGACAAGCTTATGGGCAGCTAAGCTTGATATGGAGATCGAATTATTTCTTAATACGCACAAATTGTGACATTTTCGACAGCTGCGTGGTATCTGTATTGTTGTATGGTTGCGAAGCGTATAATGCCGCTAGTCGTCATACGAACACACTACATTTACTAGCAGTATGTGTGTAAATGCAAATACATAAATACAAATTTTTTTTGCCGAACACCATGGGCAACTATCAACTACGGGGGACGGATCGACCATATGCTGCGTAGGCCGACAAAACTAGGAATACCATCGACTGGAATCGTCAAGGCAGCAGAATGAGAGGATGTTCAAGCCAAACTTGGTGTCGGACACTTCACAATGAAACAGCAGAAATTAATTAATAGTAAAATGAGGAGAAGGTACTGCTCATGTGTTCCATATAGGAATTAAAGGAAATATTAATGATATAAGATGTATTGTCTTGCTGAAGACGACTTATAAAAATTTTTTTTGAATATACATTACCTGCTTCTTAATAATTTTAATCTATATTCCACCATTTTATCACTTTGTTGACTAACTGTAAATTCAATCTAATTTGACTATTAAAAAAGTAACGAAACATGGGGAATCATAGTGGAATCAAACATTGGAAAAGTAGTTAAAAAAAAGTTAAGTAGTTAAAGTATTGGAAGTAGATTTACAGTCAGTCAGTACAAAAGTGTAATCTAGAAAAATTCAATTTTTTTAGCAAGTTTCCATTTACTTTCTTAGCCACTAGACCAGTTTAAATAGCCAACAAAACAAATAAAGCGTGTTTTTTATAGTGGTATAGAACTTTAAGTTGGCATTACTTTTCAAGATGGCGACCGATTTAACAGCTGTCAAGTGATTCATTCTCAGTTTGGTTTGGCAATTCATCATGAATAGACTCACGCCTGAACAACGCTTGCAAATAGTGCAATTTTATTTCGAAAATAATAGTTCTGTTCGAAATACGTATCGCGCACTTTTTGTTTAGCGATGATGTTCACTTTTGTTTGAGGGGATACGTCAACAAACAAAACATTTGGAGTGAAGGTAATCCTCAAGCGTATTGGAAACACCGTTACATCCAGAAAAACTGACTGTTTGGTGCGCTTTATGGGCTGGTGGAATAACTGGTCCGTACTTTTTCAAAAACGATGGTGGCCAGAACGTTACAGTTAATGGTGATCGGTATAGAGCCATGATTACTAACTTTTTCATTCCTAAATTGAATAACCATGATGTCCAGGAGATTTGGTTTCAAGAAGACAGCGCAACATGTCACACAGCTCGTGCCACATTAGATTTATTGAAAGACACGTTTGGTGACCGCCTAATTTCACGTTTTGGACCTGTGAATTGGCCCCCAAGATCCTGTGATTTAACACCACTAGACTACTTTCTGTGGGGCTATGTAGTCATTGGTCTATGCGGTAAAGCCACAAACGCTTGACCATTTGGAAGACAACATTCGCCGTATTATTGCCGATATACGGCCACAAATGTTGGAAAGTCATCGAAAATTGGACGTCCATATGCCAGAAATCATATTTAAAATGTAATGCCACAAGATTATCTTTCGGATAAATAAAATTCATGTCAATCGAATAATCCATCGTTGTTTTACTGCTACTTAAAGTTCTATATCTCTATAAAAAACACCCCTTATTATATATACTTATACATGGTGGGCAAATTTGAGGTTAGGAAGTAAATTGGCTGTCAGATAATGAAATTTCAAGAATTGATCTGTCAACCTTTGGCACTTATTTACAAAGACACTTATTTGACACTTATTTACTCTCGTGAACAAAGAATTTTAATTGTGAAAATTTACTATCAAAATGGTGAAAATATTACTATATCACTTCGTAAAATTCGAACAGCTTTACCTCGTAATCAAGCTCCTTCTAAGACCGCTGTGCGTAATTTAATCGCTAAGTTCGAGGCCCACGGTACTGTTGCTGACAATAGATCAAAACAATACGCTCGTAGTGGCCACTGTACAGCAAAGTGTTGAGAATGAGTATGGAACATTAACTCGTCGAAGTTCGAAACAATTGGGCATCACCATACGAACTATGCGCAACGTTTTGCAGTAAGATCTTCATCTTCACGCTTATAAAGTTCAACTCGTTCAAGAATTAAAGTCAGCCGACCATTGTCTGCGTCGAACGTTTGTGAATTGGTTGTTTGAAAAACTGAACGGAAACAGCGCATTTTTCAGCATAATCATTTTTAGTAATGAGGCTCATTTTCAATTAGGCGGTTATATAAACAAATAAAATTGTCGCATATGGGGCTCACAAAATCCACAAACAATTCTCGAAAAACCATTACATTGAAAGAAAGTGACCCTATGGTGCGGTTTGTGGTTAGGCGGCATCATCGGCCCGTATTTTTTGAAAATGTGTAATGAAACGCCGTCACCGTGAATTCTCTGCGCTCCCAAACCATGATAACCAATTTTTTGTGGCCACAATTAGCTAATGTTGACATCAGTGACCTCTGGTTTCAGCAGGACGACGCCACAAGACACACAACCAGCTAAACAATTCAGTTATTGTATGAGAAATTTCCCGGTCGCATAATTTGTTGATTTGGCGATATCAATTGAACGTCTCGTTCTTGTGATGCATCGCCGCCGGATTATTTTCTTTGCGACCATTTGAAAGACCGGACTTAAGTGAATAAATCACAAATAACTGACACTCTGAGAGATGAAATTCGGTGCTGCAATGGCGAGATAAGCGAAGCATTGTTGCAAAATGTGGTTCAAAATTTTATGAAAGGAGCGGACGTCTGCCGACGTGCTAAAGGTGGACTTATGCCCGACATCATATCCCATTAACTCCCATATTTCTCTTTTATATTGGTATGAATAAAACTGAATTTGTCAACAACAAAAAATTTCTTTTTAAGTCAATTTACTTCCTAACCCAAGTTTGCTCACCATTTATTATAAAAAGTAGTCAAAAATGTCCCTATTACACTGGTACCAGGTGTATCGGTATTTCATACCGGTATGAAACAATAATTTTTAATGGGAAAGTAAAAAAACGTTTTATTTAAAGTATTGGCCAATGCTGGCTACATATTTTTCCCAACTTTCAGGCAATTTGTGGATTCCATGACAAAAAAACTGGTCGTCTTTTAAAGCAAACCAATTATTTAATTTTCGACTTTTTCCTAGGAACGGAAGTGCTGCTCAGCCAATGCTTATCCCATCGGTGAAAATAAATAGTAGTCGGAAGGAGCCAAGTATGGTGAATACGGCGGTTGTGGTAGCAGCTCCGAGCAAATGCTTTGATTGTATCCTTAACCGGTTTTGCTTTGTATGCAGGCTTATTGTCTTCTTGCAAACTTACCTTTCCGTGTCTTGTGGCCCATTCTGGACGTTTTTTGATCAATGCATTGCTCAAATTGATCATTTCTTGTCGGTAGCGATCTGTATTAATGGTTTCACCAGGTATTAGGAGCTCGTGGTGCACTACACATTTCTGGTCCCACCAAATTCCTGAATCGATCTGGTTTTGCAGCTGAAATTGATGCTTGTCTCGGATTAACCCATGATTTTTTTCCCTTTAGAGCATAATCACCATATGCCTTGACAAGCATTCGATGCGACTCTGCAGCGCTTTTCTTCAAATGAAAACAAAAAATTAATGCCGTCCTCAAATCATCATTTTCTGGTACAAAATTTGCCATCTTTAACACGGTAAAAAAATATGATATGGTTTGTTCACTGATTTGATGTCAGTATACATCATATATATGTAACACACAAAAAAATAGCTCGTTACCAACAAATGTTCCCTATGGAGACGCTCACTTCATAACGGTAAACCTAGTACTGCTAAACTATGTCAACTCAAAATTTGGCAATTATCAAGAAAACGATATACAGTGGTCATATCTACCCATTGTAAAAATCTTACATCTTTTTCTTTTCTCTTTCGAAAAAAAAATACATTTATTACACATAAGTTTTTTGTCACTGCTAAAAATTTTCAAATTTGAAGTCGACTCACTATAGCGGTACAAGTGCGACATGTAAATACAACTTAAACAAAAATAACGAGTCATATGATTTGTTAATAAGACGAGATTGTATCTTGTAGAAAATTAAATGCTATTGAAAATGCTCTTTCGCATTCTGTTGAAGATGGCTTTAGCATTTGAATAGCTTTGTATAGTAAAGATATATTTTACGTTATAATCTCTATTTTGCTGTAAAAGGAAAGTCTTGGAGCAACATATCAAAATCTTGTATTGGAAGAAGATCAGCGAGAGCTCTATCAATTTCTGCTGTAACTCAGATTCGATATTGTCAATGTTTCGATTGTCAATTGTCTTTATTTGCTATTACCTTATCATCACAAACACTATAGTTCGGTTAATTTTCAAATATATAAGCGTTTAAGTGAATGTCGAGATTAATTAATTAAATCTTTGTTCAATGGTTTGTTTATAACGCCTTTTATCTATTCGAGTCTTAATAGCTAATAACATCATTTTAGCAATACATATATGTCTCTTGTTGTGGTTCAAATTTTTATACAAAAATGACAGAAAATCTTCAGCTCCTATAATACTTGCATTTAAGCTGCAAAGAACTACAAATGCCAATATGACATTACAAAGTTGAGATAGAAATTAAATTTCGATACTTTTCAATAAATTCATGGATGATAATTCTTCCAAATTATACCTTATACAGTCTTTCAAAATGATTATTCTTTCTGATATTGTTATATAGAAAACTAAGGTGTTTATCATCTACAAGAAGCATTATTTCCTTGTTATGAGCCTTTACGCTGGTCTGCTGGTAAATTGCCTTCTTTAAGGTAGGATCACACAATTGTCGTAATGCACCAATAATTAGTCTATTTCATATGCCAATCGTGTGATTATACAATTTATTAGCTCATATGGCAACTCACAATACTATTGTTCTTATTTATCCCAATCATATGCAACCCTGATGCGACAATCGTGTAAAAGCCTTAAACGCAATCATGCACCAATGTAAATGCCAAAAATACACCAATATTTATTGTAGTCTTGTGCAGCAATTGAAGAAGACAATACTCACCAATTTTTATTTTTTAATTGTTTTCTTTCTAAAAAAAACACGTGTTTGTACGGTATTTATAATTGTCATTCCTTTAAATATGAATTTCTTAATTATTTATATGTTAATTGCAACACTAACTTCCACTATTTCTTTTTTTTTATAACTTTTACTTTTTTTATCAGCGGATACACGATAATCAAAGCCGATGCAATTTTTATTTTTTAAGAAAAAAATGATCTCTACTTTAGAGGATTAAATATAATTTGTAATTAAATTCCAATTTAAATAAATAAATATTATATTGAATTAATTTTTTAATTTATTGAAATGTTTTCTCATATGCACCATTAATGGCTCTTCTTGTGAGCCAATCTGACTCTTTTCTTTTTCTTGGATTTTTTATTTATTTGTTCACTAAATGAGCTCAATATAAATAAAGAGGACGCTATTTTCTTTTTTTTAAGAACGAACCGTTTTGAACACACAAAAAAAAATAACTTAAATTTACCACAACGGCTGATTCACAGAGTTGCCGTAAACTAGATCAATCGTGTGACAGCGTTGGGACAATTATTGTCAATACATCGTTTCACGCCATCTTGTGATAATAAATTTTCTATAAAATAAGACAAGCATGTGAACAAAAAATTTTTAATTGGAACAATTTTATTATTGTGCGTTTATAAAAATTATATCAGATTGGTGTAAAAATTATATTAGAATCGAGGGATCCCAGCTTTACTGAGGAAAATTTAACTGCTTTTCATACAGCTTCTAAACAGTTATGTATATTTTGATCTGAATTTAGTTTATTGCTTTTTACACAAGCAGAGTGTGATTAAATTTAATCACACGATTAATAGTGCGATTGCAGTTACGATTATAATCGATTTGCAATCTCTATCGCCAATTTAATCGGCAATAATGTTGTTTTCAGAAGTTGTTGATTACTAACGCTTATCCTCTAGTTTGGTGATAGAGCTGCTATCTTCGTGTCCAATCCTACAGTTCTAAAAAATGAATCGTTCTGGCCACTTCCAAGTGAGTACTGTCAATCAGAAACTTTAGGTCGTTTCGAAAAGTCCCATCATGCCTTTCTTAATTCTAAAGACAATACTTCGACAGCATGACTATGTCTGTAGCGCGAAAAGATTTCTTTTCTTAAATCCATTCTACAGGCTACGAAAAGCTTTAAATTGTGGAGAAAGAATTTAACAATACCATGACAAACGTTTATCAATTGGTAATCGTCATCATGCATTTACATCCCTCGATTATTTTTCGCTGATGGTCCTTAATCTTCAAGCGCAGCTTAGATAAATCCGAAAACAAGAATCGATATTCTGTTATACTGGACTATTATTTAAAATTTGGCCAAAATAAATCAAATTTAATAAATATATTTTATAAACGTTTTCATTTAGTCATTCTTAATAATAATATAAAGCCTTGGGCCTGTTCGTAAATGCATCACTACGCTGCTTTACGACGGTAAACTTTTACCATAGAAAAGAAAATGATGCACCGCCTTTTATTTGCATTAACAAATTTTGCAGTAAAGTAGTGAAATTAAGTTGTTTTAAAGCGCTAAAAGTCATGATGCACTGCAGTGATGTATTTACGAACAGGGCCCTTATTTAAAAAAAAAAAAAATTAAAAACTTCTTTCTTTGCATCATTTCTGTTATATTGCGAGTAGTATAATAAAAATCTATGAATATCATAAATGTTAGAAATGCAATGCAACACTATGTATGTGTATATGTTATGTTTGTTATGCCACTTAAAAATGTAGCATACACACACTGACACACACATTTACTATCTATTAAACCACCAGCCTACTCATAGTAGTACCCCTTGATAGATGGTGGTTGCACTCACTTGTCTTACGCTTTCTTACCCCTCCTGAATTTAAGACATAATTTGCCTCTAAGCACATTTTAGTATCACCATTAGCTTTTGTTTTGCTTTTTTATTTTTATTTTATTTTTTGTTTTTTTGTTTTCCCAATATTTTACCAATTTCTATTATGATTTTTGTATTTTTATGCTTTTCAAATCGATTGCAACATTTATATATAAAACGCTTTCAACTTACTGCCAAGAAACTAGTCTACTTGCAACGTCATAACAAAACGGTATTTCTTTTTGATTGTCTATAAAACATTTCGATTCGCAGCTAAGCTCTAAGAGAAAAGGATACAAAAGGTTGTAATTAGAAAACAAAGAAAAAAGGATATATTTTTTTGGCATTTAAAGAGACATTCAAATATGTCGCCTTTAACCGTGCTTTTAAGCCTCTCTCTGTTGTCGACAGCCATACAAGCTGGTGTTATTTCTGGCCATTACGGTGGCCATTTAGATGCCAATGCTGAAGCCCATGACTTTAGTGAGGGTTTAGTTAAGAGTGAATCCTCCAACTATGAGTCTTTGGGTTCCTTAGGCGATCACTTACAGCAATCGCATTTTCCCAGTGACTATGCCGAAGCCTATAAAGGAGCTGAATACCAAGAAGCCGCTGCTACTAGTGAACATATTGAATATGGCGGCTATGAGCATCAACATTTTCCTCAATACGAACACGAATCTTTCGGTCATGAATACCACCACCACAGTGATCTGCATGATTTCGATACTAAACCAGTTCCGGGTATTAATCATGGCAAAGGTGCCTTGAGTTATAGCACTACCTATGAATTCAAAGATCCCAAGCCATAAATGCGGATAAGAAAGTGTTAAAAGTAAAAAAAGAAAACGAAAAACACTTTTCCATTGAATTCAAGTTTAAACATGTGTGCATGTGTGTGTGTGTGATGCAACGATTATTTTCATTTTGTTTTCCATCCTTTCCTTTAGCGTTTAAGTTAAGTTTCATCTCGTTTTTAAGCTGTGATTGCGTTCTTCAGTGTATAGATTGTGTTAAATAATAAATTTTTGTTTAATAGTGTAATTTAAAAGCAACAACAAATAGTAGAGAAAATAGAGTGAAAATAAAAAAAATATAAGCAATACGTTTGTAATTATCAGACCAAAGAAAAGTGTTTTAGAAAAAAAACAATCAAAAACAAAAACTTGTATGCGCACATGCGTTTTTGCTTCTCTGTCTTCATTATATGGATGATGACAATTGATTATTTGATGGCATACGTTCAAGGAAGATTATGTTGTTAAATAATAAAAAGTCGTAAATTGTGCAATAATGTTTCATTTTCTTTTTATATTTTGTTGTTTTTTGATATTTTAGTTATACTATAAAAATACGAATATTTGTAGATGTTAATAGATTAATTATTAAAGGATTTGTTTTAATTAATAAATGTTGTTATTGAATATTTAGTTAAATTAATTAAGAAATGTGTTTTATTTTCAGAAAAAAAAAAACAATTTTAAGCCTCTTTTTAAACTATTTGTCGGGATTTTTTTATTGAGAAAATGAACATCCTTTGAATTGAAAAGAAGCTGTTTGCTGACTGTAAATTTAAACATGAAAATCAAAGCGTAGTTTGCTATTTAAAATATATTTTAATAATATTCCGTTTCTATAAACCAAAAAAGGCTTTTTACGTCAAAACTTTTACAAATAGATTTTTTATCTACAAAAATCTTGGACAAAATAATTTTTTTTATTAACCGTAATTACGGCACCAAATTACCCTTAGCGCAGAGTGTAAAACACACATTTACCATTACCTTAATAAACAAATACTTTGCATTTAAAAGCTACACTTTCTAGTTGTAGTACCCACTCTTTGGTAATGGATTTAGAACGAGGTTAGCAACCCACTGGGTAACCCAATTAAACCAATCCGGGTTTTATTGATTTTATATTTAAAAAACCCGAGTGGGTTGTTTTTTATTTAAAGGTTTTCGTAGTTTATTTACAACAAAAATAAGTGATATTTACATAGTGGGACTACAAATTTATTTGTTCCGTTTTTGCACTCAAAAAGATAATGAAATAACAAATTGATCAAATCACTGCTTACATCTTTTACCCACCTCTGAGCCAATTTCTAAATCTAGTTTCAGAAAAACTTCTCGTGTTTTAAAGCGCTCTAATTTTGAAGCCGATTTTGTATTTCTTCAAAGGAAATGATTCGATGACATGTTAAAAAGGCCTCTTTATACGGCCTAGGTAGTTTCCGAAAATGTAGGCCGTAAATCGAAATGCCTTTAAACGAGATGAATATGTGTTGCGTTTGCTTCCCTTACACTTTTTACAAAAAACGAAGAATCCACGTATTTTAATCGTAGAATGAGGTAAATTGCGCTTAAAGCGAATGTGTTTCATATTTCAAACAGGCCGTTATAGCAAAATGCCATGTAAAGAAAGCCCATATAAAGAGGTGTGAGTATATTCTATCGGTCGCAACAGCCGACGAAGCAATGTTCGGAGAATACGGTGGATGTGGCACTTGATCGTTTCTAATAATTGTTTTAAAACTCTTGCGACATGTGGTCGGCTATTGTCATGCAAAAGAATACATTTATCATGTCTGTCTTTATATTCCGGCTGTTTTTCTCATAATGAATGATTCAAACGAAGTAATTGCATTCTGCTTTGCAAGTTGCAAATTTGATAACCTTATTTCATTTAAAGAAAACGGCTGATGAAAGTCATCGATTGTCGGTAAAAGTTTACGGTCAAAATGCACCAACTTAAAAAACTTGTTAATGATGGTTTGCACGATTCAAGGGTGGTGATTTCGACCTAGACGACAAGGAGAGGCCTGGTCAGCCGGAAAAGTTTGAAAATGAGGAATTGGAAGCATTACTCGACGAAGGTTGTTTTCAAACACAAGAAGAACCTCCATTATTTCCCTACGTTTAAAAGCATTGGGATTCATTCAAAAGCAAGGAAATTAGGTCCCATAGTAATTGAAGCCGAGAGACGTTGAAAGGAAATTTTATATGTCGGAAATGATGCTTGAACGCTACAAAAAGAAGTTATTTTTGCACCGTGTTGTTACTGCTGATGAAGAATTTATTCATTATATAAAGTTATATATAAGGCCAGGTCAACCGGCCAAATCAACACCGAAGCCGAATATGTGTGACGCTAAGGTAATGCTCTGTATTTGATGGGATCAGAAGGGTGTTTTGTATTATGAGCTGTCGAGATCGGGCAATCAACGAAAAACGATCAGAATATTTGACCGGACACGATAAATTAATTACTGTTTTAAAAAACACACAATATTTATATAATTTTTTTAAAAAATTACAAGTATAAATTACTATAAGAAAAAAACTAATAAATAATTTAATTTTGGTAATTACTCACATATAAATATCACCCCCCATAATCTTCCATCATGACAATGCTCGGCCACATGTTGCAAGACCGATCAAAAACTATTTGGAATGGGAAGTTTTGGCTCAGCCATCTTATAGCCCAGACCTTGCCAATTCTGACTAACTACCATTTGTTGCGATCGATGCAGAATGCCTTACTGGAATACGCTTCACTTCAGAACAAGGTGTCAGAAATTGGCTTTATTCATTATTCACCTCAAAACCGGAGCAGTTCTATCTATGGGCAATAGATTGAATAATGTATCAGTTCATTTTGTTATTAATTAACTTTCTTGTATACCCAATATCGTATGGCTGGATGATATAGAGAAAATTAAATGGTCTACCCATCTTGGTGATGACATATTTTACTGAGCAACCACCATAGGCCACAAGACACAACAAGGTAATCTTGCAACATAAAAATACACCTGACAAGAAAGCAAAACCGGTTCAGGATGCAATCAAAGTGTTAGGCTGGGATCTTTTACCACATCCGCGTATTCACCAAACTTGGCTTGTTTGTTGTCATTGACGGGACACGCATTAGCTGAGCAGCATTTCAGTTTCTACGAGGAAGTCAAAAATTGGGTGACTAATTGGTTTGTTTTAAAAGACGAACAGTTTTATTAGCGGGGAATCCACAAATCATACAGGTACCATGCCCGAAGCTTCTAGTTGGAACTGCAATAAATAAGTTCTATTTTGATCTATCTAAAGCTAGTTACTTTATTTCGCCCCTTGTACGTCCTGCTTCCACTTCTACGAGCTTTGCCGGTTTATTTCGTCTACGACTTCCTTGGTCGAGAGCTACTAAATAAATAGATCCCTGCTGTGTTATGACCCAAAGTTCGACTTTCGATGTCATGTTAGGCCAGGGCACTCGAAGTATTTTACTCAAGCAACAGTTGATAAGATCCTGAAGAGAGCCATTTTCTTTTGCCGCCGTATTCCACGTTTCACATACATACATCACCACGAACTTTACACAGCCATTGAATATTTTTATCTTGGTTGACCTTAGATGTGTGACGATCTCCATACCTTATCGAGCATCGCAAATTCGGGGCGATCTTTTCTTCTACGAGCACTAATGTCATCAGCCAATCCACCACTTATCGTAATTATGCTGTCCAGATAGTAGGGTGATCGAACGGTTATTATTCGATCGGTTTTAACCGCCTTTTTTGGTTTTGTCGAATACGTTTTTTTTTAAATCTTAATTTTTCGAATACCGAATAAACCGGTTAATTTAACACGAATAACCGGTTAATTTAAATACATAAGTATAATTATAATATGTTTGTATATTTTTTTTTATTGAAAATATGCTCATCGTTTAACTATTTGTATAAATTTAATTATTTTCGTATATATGACAACCCTGAACGCCTCACAAAGAACGTGAAAACAAAGGTAGATCGAAAAAGATATACACTCTTGAGCAACATAAACCTTTTCTTATCTTCTGTAAATATTGATTTTTATATATAGAGAATGATCAACTAGACTCATTGAAAGACCACAAACCCACAAACACCAGTTTCGAACGGCAGATATATTAGTTAGTGAAGCTTTTCACAACGTGAGGTGATATCGCTGTATTGTATGCACCTATCACACACTATAAAATACGTGGTGCATAAATTTACATACCGTGCTGCTCGAAATCTAAGCAAATTTTCCATACATTACATACAGTGCTGCTCGAAATCTAAGCAAATTTTCTTGTCGAGGCAAGCATTTTTCAGTACTTTGTGTAATAAACTTTGTTTTTTATGGCCTCCGCACACCGTTTTGGCATAGTTTTTATAGGATTTGTTAGAATAATTGTTAGTATTGATTGCCACTTTAATTTTAAGCTCTCCATCAGCTTCTGCTTATTTTTAAAACGACGTGGTCCAGCTCAGCGCTTCAAGAATTAGGAACAATTTCATTTAAATGAAAGAACCGGTTAAAAAAGTCAAATAATTGATCTCCCTACCAAATAATATAATGGATTCATACTTTCGAAAGTTTGCATGCCGTCCGTTAGTATATATGAACATTATTTTGGTCTTCGCCGTTAGTGTTAGTCAGTTAGTGCCGCAAAGTTCATCCCTTGAACTAAATATCTGAATGTTTATTTTTCATGCAGACAGATGTCATATGCGTAATCCAGATCGTCCAGTTTACCATGCAGTGTCCAGATAATTCCCGTAATCTGGTACAATGCATCTTAAAGCGATTGTTTCACTCAACTTCTTAAAGCGATTGTTTCGCTCATCTTCCACACGCGCCAAAATATGGTTCCGTAATCAGTCTCACCATCTCTCCTGGGAATCCTTTGTATTCCGAAGTCGATAAAGCTATTCAACCGACTGTTAAATAATTATGTGCAATGAATTCACATCGTCTATGCAAGAACGGAGTGTTCGATACCCGGCCTGCTTCTTTCTCAGGATGGTAGGGGTGATGTTAGGAGGTTTTAATCTATTGAAATTAACAAGTAGTCTCTTGCTGATTTCGCCTCCATAAAACAGGAACCTGTGGTACTAGAAATAAGTATCGAATAAATAGAGATTTTCTTCCTCTTCAAACACCAAATGTAAGGTTTTCGAAGAAACTGAAAAGAAACTGTATTGTATTATATAGAGTTAACTTGTATTAAGACAAAGTATATTTCAAATTGTGGGCAGTTTTCACATAATTTTTTTTCTTTTTTAATTTAAAATAATCCCACAAAAGGCAACAGAGTTGAATCGAGGTATTAATTAAATTAAATAAATACAAAGCATCCAATAGCTCCCCGAAGTCAACGCCTCTATGCAAATTTGTACATGACAATCAATCAAATTAAATTAATTCTAAAGCAATGGCAAACTTAATTAAGTCAAACTTTATTTCTTTAATAAAACATACCTATAAAAGAATAGGTTTTTATTTTTTCTTTATGTCATTGTATAGTTAGTGGTTTTAACCACAATATTTTCTTTTTGCTTAGACTAAACGAAATCAAAGAGAAAGTTATTAAACTCATAGCACAAGCTTAGTTGCAAGGTCAAGGCCTATTGATTTATTAGGCAATAAAATAATTATGATTTTTCTCTAACAAAAAAATGTCACTCTAGTTAATAAAATGCCCAACACAATTGTTTGTTTTACTTAAAATAATGCATACAAGTTCGTTTCCTAAGTCTTTTGTTTTCTATTACTAAATTTAATAAATTTATTTGTATACATGCTTCTTCTCAACTTAAGTAAATATTTAATACAAACGAGCACGTACGTATATATATTGTATACCACGGCATATTATATATACTTCTACCGATTTAATTATTTACATAAAAACACTCATGAATTCATACTTCTACCCGTACGATCATTTATGTGGAAAAGCAAATTATTGTAAATATAGGTGTGGGAATATTTAGATTTTTTCTTGGTTTTTTTTCTGTCCATAATACGAATATACATATATAAAGTTAAACTTAATTTTGAATGAATTCAGATACTGTAGAATGAGACAGCATTCTGAAAATAGTCAGAAGTTAGTAAAATTCTTGCGATTTCATATAACAAGTAAATGAATGAAATAATTTTGATAGCTTTGGGAAGTATAATAAGAGTTATATTCTCTCATAAAATAATTATTTTTGTTAAGTAATCTTTTCGTATACATTACTTTACTTTTTTTTTTTTTGTTTACAAAGATGAAAGTTGCTAATTTGCCAAGTAAATAAAGAATTAATTTACAAACAGTCGGCAAAAGAGATGGAAATAAATGCAAAAAAATATAGAATTTCCTAAATATGATCGAAAAGAAGCCCGTTTTAAAATAAAATTAATAAAAAAAAAATCATTAGAACTTCAATGTTAATAGATAGTAAGCAATATTATCAAGTTTTCTGATTTATTTTTCCAATTTGCTGTCAACACATCCCAGTAGGAATTAAAAGAAACCGAAACATATACTAATTTAAACTTTTCTCAATCTTTTACTAAAATGCCAAGTTTGCTGAAAAGTGGACCACTACCCGTGTCAGCTGACTTAAAAATTTCGGGTGTTTGAAAAAGTTCGATTACAAATTGTCTGTAGATATTCCTGCTAACATCACTATCATCATCAGGCAACACTATAGCTTGTTTGAAATATACCATTTTAAGCTTTACTCTAACAGAAGACATTATTAAAATCGCATTATTCTGTATAACAAGTTTGTGAAGTTTATGAAAACGATGCTGTAACTAGAAAAAGAGCAACGAAGTGGCTTGCTCTGTGTCAATCCGATAAATTTGAAGTTAAGGATGCATCTCGCTATGGTGGAAATACTAAAAAAATTAGAATGACCGGACATACATCACGCACATTTATCATCAAACAGTTATCAACCATTTGAAGTAAACTGTTTGGGTGCCACATGAATTAACAATGAAAAATTTTAGGGACCGAATTTCTATTTGCGGTTTATTGCTAAAACGGAAAGAAATTGAACCGTTTCTAAATCGAGTGGATTACGTACAACAATAATGAGCAATAAAGATAATAGACGAAGCATGGTGAAGCTTCGCAGTCAATGGCAAAACAAGCAAAGGTAATGCTGTGTATCTGGTAGAATTGGAACGAAATTGTTCACTATGAGCTTTTACAATCTGGTCAATCAACCTGATTTCGATCTTTTATCTTTCTATACATCCGCCTGGGGAGATCTGACGGTTATTATTGGACCGGTTTTAGCCGGTTTTTTGGTTTTGTCGAATACGGTTTTTTCAAAATCTTCATTTTTCGAATACCGAATAAAGTGGTTAATTTAACACGAATAATCGGTTAATTTAAGTACATAAGTATAATTTGTATACTTTTGTTTATTTTTTATTGCAAATATGCTAATCGTTTAACTACTCGTATATGTATTAATTTAACTATTTTTATATATATGACAAACTCGAACGTCTCACAATGAATGTGAAAACCAAGGTAGATCGAAAAACATATGTACTCTTGAGCAAAAATAACTTTTAATTTTGATTTTTATATATAGAGAATAAACAACTAGACTCAGTGAAAGCCCACAAACTTAGTTAGTTAAGTTCTTCTCAGCGTAAATACCCATAACCAGTCGCTAGTAATGTTGTTAGGTGATATCGCTGTTGAAAATTGTCCGATGGTGTGGCCTGGGATTGAACCGGCGACTTCTTGGTTGAAAGGTGGATTCTTACTTAACATACCACAGTGACATACACACTATTAAATACGTGGTGCATAAGTTTACATACAGTGCTGCTCGAAATCTAAGCAAATTTTCTTGTCGAGGCAATTAAGGACTTGTATATTACCAAAGTAAAACATTTCATTTTTGTTATCTTAGGCACCTAAATTATAACTATAATAACAAACTTTTAATTCCATTCTCTACCAAGTAATGTAACAAAAACGAAATTAGCTCTTTGAGTAGCTGTTCGAAACTTAAGCATTTCTTAGTACTTTGTGTAATAAACTATGTTTTTTATGGCCTCCGCACACTGTTTTGGCATAGTTTTTATGAGATTTGTTAGAATTCTTGTTAGTATTGATTGCCACTTTAATTTTAATCTCCCCATCAGCTTCTGCTTATTTTTAAATCAACGTGGTCCAGCCCTGCGCTTCAAGAGTTAGGAACAATTTTATTTCAATAACCTAAAACCGGTTTTTAAGTCGTATAATCGATCTCCCTACACCCGCCGTATAACCCAAACCTTACAAATTCATTTGTTTAAAATTTACATTTATTTGAAGCCTGCAATACACAATCGAGTAAGTTTTTCACTCAATACACTCAGAAGTTTTACACTTCTGGAATAATAAAGTGTGGTCCAAACATAATGCACGATTGTAAGTCACACCTTAACGTTAAGTTTTTTGCCAAACTTAATTTGACATTTCTCTGTCTCAGTGTGAAAAATTCAACTATGGACAGCTACACAATTCAGCAGTACGTTAAGATTGTTGAAGCCTTTTATGCCTTTCAAAATGCAGTGCATTTCGTGCACTTCGTGATTTTTTGTTCAGCATAATCGACGAACTGTATCCACAATGATGTTGTTGATTGTTGAAAACCTATGCATCCACAAAGTGTGACTGTTTGAGGCAGCTTATGGGTTGGCGGCGTCATCGCGCCGAACTTCTTCGAAAATGAGTTTGGCCAAGCAGTTACCGTGAATGGTGTTTGCTATCGCACTTATGTGGTTCCACTTGCCACACAGCCAACGCTCTCTTTTGCGTGCCAATATTGGCCACCACGATCATGTGACTTGACACCGTTAGGCTTCTTTCTTTGGGGATATATAAAAGAAAAAATGTACGTCAATAAGCCAAGAACAATTCAAGAGCAAAAGGATGAGATAATTCAGCACATTAACAACATTGAACCTGAATTATGTCTCAGAGTCATTGAAAATATTAACTGACGGATAAAGGTATGTCACCGTAGCCGTGGCTAATATTTGCCCTATATTTTATTTCACACATAATTGTCATAGATCCTTCCATCATAATAAAAAATATTAAGATAATTCTCTGAAATTTTTTGTTTTGTTTACAATTAACATCGTGCGTTTTGGTTGGACCAGCCTTTAGACTAATAAAACTTATTGCAAGTATATGAAAAAGGTGTTTCATTTTTTGGTCAAGTTTATAACCGAACTTTTGTCAACACCAATTAAAATTATGTTTGAGATATTCTCTAGGTAAACCTTATCGTTTTCTTATTTTTAAACAAGTTTTTTTTTTTTTTTTTCTAGCAAAATAGCAAACAATTTTTTTTAGGGTACGTTATATGAACATTTTATTTGTACGTTAAGTTTAAATTAAATTAGCTGTTGCTCGCAGCACAGCACATTTGGATTCAAAGCGTATGTCTCGTTGTTCATATATCTACTATTCTACCAATGTTTTTATATTCCTTACTTTTTCGAAAATCAATTAAAATTTTGTCTGAGATATTCTACGGTCAAGCCTTAGCGGTTTCGTATTTTTAAAGCAATGTTTTTCCTACCAAGATAACATACAAAAATTTTCTATTGGGTATTTCATAAAACCAATACAAAATCTTTTTATTAACGTTGAATACGACTAAAAATACAAAAACAATAATAGAATTACAAATTGAGTTTAATTTGTGTTTGTTTTTTTGTTTACTCTAGATGAAGTCGCTCAAAATATTTTATCTGCATAAGCTAAGCAAGATTATTTGCCATACGATTTGCTATAATGTATGCTTTTTAAATCGGCAACATTATTAAAGTCAACATTGTCACTTATTGCTGAAATGCCATGATCATGAATATCAGCAAAATGTATGGCACCAACACCACTGCCATAACTGCTACTACTACTGCTGCTGCTAATTTGTGTATGTAATTGTGAACTTGGCTCTGCATGAGAAAATACATTATTTGTAACATAATCACCAGATGGGTGTGATGAACCTAAAGAGGATGCATGTAAATCGCCAATATAATCGCCCTGAACTTGTGACGATGCATGTATGGCTGCAGTATCAAAGCCAGAAGAAGAGGAAATATGGGCAGAAGGCTCTAGCCACACTTCGTAGCCTGGCGAAAGACCAGATGCAGCCCAGGGATCTGCACCAACAGCATCAGTAGCAGTACTTAAATGACTACTGGTATCCAAACTACTGCTAGAATGTTGGTAACCACTGTCGTCATATTGCAAAACAGGCGAGCTGAGTTGTATAGAAGAACTAAAATCTATGGAAAATAAAATTTATTTTATTTTTGTTTCAAATAATTTACACAATTTCTTACCATTACCACCATTATGACCATAACCCCTTTTGATTCTATTATTTTGTTGTTCATTACTATTAATATTTTCTGTTGACTGCAGAGATTTTCCTTCCAGATTTATAGCCAATAGACAAACTATGATTATTTCAAAAATCCTGATCACTGACGAAGTCATTATGTTACGTATGCTGTTTGTTTTGTTCTGGGGTGTTTTAAAGAATATTTTCTTTATTAAAAATATTACAGGCTTTTATATAAACTTATGTTTCGTATACAAACTGTTGCAGTTAATTGTCACCAAAAAGGTATTTGTTGCTGTTCTTACTTATTTAACGGATATAATTTTTTAAGCTTCAACGATTTTTGAGGACACTGTCATATTTCAATTAATTTTTTATTTTATCAAAGCTATTTTTTAATTACCATCCAGTCATATGAAGGTGACAATAAATGATTGCAATCGTTTGTTGAACCACATTGACTTGCTATATCAAAGTAGAAATATATGTTGTAATATTTGTTAGGCATTCAAATAGTTATATATTTTAAATACAAATTAAATTCGATTTTTGAAACTAAGTAAAGCGTTTAATAGAAGTTCTTTATTTATTTAAAATATATAACTTTCAAAAAATCATAAAATATTATACAAAAAACATGCTTAATTCTTTTCTAAAAGGCCTATTTCTTAAATTGTAGGATATATAAAGTTTTTTATACAATAATATTGGGTATACAAGTTAATAATGCCGATTTTTTTTTGCTATAAAAATGCTTTTATTATAATAACAAAATGTATTGATACATTATCCAAAGTATTGTCCATTGTTAGCCACTACTTTTTCCCATGTTTCTGGTAGCATATAGGCTCTGCGCCAGAAGGACTGCTCCGGTTTTGAGGTAAAGAATGAGTGAGGCCAATTTTTAATACCATGTTCTAAAATGAAGCGTATTCCAGTAATATTCTGGTAGTTTTTCGTTGATTTCTCTCTTCAAACGAATCAATTGTGTTCAGTACATGTCCACTGTGATCGTCTGACACGAATTCAACAGCTCATAATACAAAACACCCTTCTGATCCCACCAAATACAGAGCATTACTTTGGCGTCATGGATATTCGGCCTCGACGTTGATTTGTCGGGTTGGCCGGGCCTTACATATGACTTTGGTGCTTGGGGTTATCGTAATGTATCAATTTTTCATCATTATTAATAATACGATGCAAAAATGAGTTTCTGTTGTAGCGTTTAAGCATAATTTCCGACATGCACAATCACCTTTCAACGTCTCTCGGCTTCAATTCATATGGGACTCAATTTCCTTGCTTTTGAGAAAATCCCAATGCTTTTAAAAGTAGGGAAATGTCTTGTTCTGAGACTCCCAAAAATAATGCAAATTCTTCTTGCGTTTGACAATAATTTTCGTCAAATAATGCTTCAACTTCCTCATCTTCAAACGTTTTCTCTCCCGATAAATTTCTTTTACCATACCCAGGACATACAATAATCGGTATTTACTTTGTATGTGAGATACTATGCTCACTTATCCGAATCCGCCCACTTTTTGATTGATGATTTGTTTGACTACGATTCTATTTAAACCATATTTAAGACAAATTTAGTTACTGTTAGCATTTTGAAGATATCGACAAATAAATATTTGTATGGGCCTAACACCTTTAAAACAAAATTATAACTATCAGTGAAACTAGACCTTTTCACCGCCTGTATTGTATTTGTATATAACCGGTTGAGTAGTTATCAAGTTATTAAGTGACAAACGTAGAAGAACTTATCTAGATTAATAAAAAGTAGGCCTAACCACTATTAATTCGTACAGCAAGGATTTTTTACAAAATCAACAATCAAGCCTATACATTTAAAAAGTAATTTTGTGTAAAAATAATGAAGTTGGGCTTTAGTTTGTATTTTCAAAACATTTATCCTATTATGTAAAGCTGTTGTTTTTTTAATTAAAGATAATAAAATAACGTTTCAGAAAATATAACCTTTGTAGCACAGTCAATACTATTTTTCTAAATGTATAGGCTTGAATGTTGATTTTGTAAAAAAAATCCTTGGTGTACGAATTAATAGTGGTTATGGCTCGTACATATGTATATGGGTATTTCCATGCTTCCATGATATAAGCAAAAAAATCAAGCGTAACGTTACATTTCCCCTGAAATGCCCATATAAGTATAGCTAGATTATTAGAAATCACGTTCGTTTCTTAAGTCTTTTGTCTTAGTCAGCTACTGTTTTTCAATAATATCGAAAAACTACAGTTAAAAATTTTTAGTAGATGACTCTAAAATTAAATATCTCTGGTAATATTTATTGCATCAGGCAACACTATAGACGCTATAGCTTGTTTGAGAGGTGAAATTTACTTTGTTACAAGACATTATTAACATCACATTATTCTGCGAGAAGTAATCTACATTCAAAACTTAGTGAAAACTCTTTACAATACCGAAATATTTTGTTTTCTATTATATAGCAGGTATGGAAGCATTGCAGACCACTTTAAAAATTTTAAATTTATGGAGACGATACTGTAACTAGAAAAATAACAGCAAAATTTTTTGTTTGTTTTCGATCTGATATTTTGATTTTACGATGCACTTCGCTCTGGTCGATCAATCACTAAAAAACTCGATGAAATCAATGAAAAAATTGCGAAAAACTATCACATAAGCAGCGTGAATGTTGCTAGGAAGCTAAGCATTTATCACCTAGCAGTTGCCAATTATTTGAAGAAAGCTGTATACGCAAAGAAGGCCCGAATGGACCGAAATTTCATTTATGATTTACTGCTAAAACGAAACGAAATCGAACCATTTTATAAGGCGAATTATTTTGGACGACGAAAATTGGATCGCTTACGAGAGTAAAGTGTGAAAAATACTATGGACGAAACAAGGTGAAGCTTAGCTTAGCATAAAAATGTTAATGCTGCATGGCTGGTGGAATTGGAAGGGAATTGTTCATTATAGGTTTCTACAACCTGGTTAAACAATTAATTCTGGTCTTTACTGTCCGCAATCAACTATATTGAAACAAGCAAATCTAAAAAAAAAAACATAAAATAAAAAACGGTCTTTTAATTACTGCTTAACCAACTACTTTCTGGGACATAAATATTTTTTCTAAAATGTTTCCTAAAAAAACCGTTTCTGTTTTCTAAAAAAACTAATACATGTTATTCTATTTGACTAATATTAATTGTCTAATAACTAAATATCTTTACAATTTTGTCACTTTCGCTGCAATATAACAAACATCTGTTTTCAACAGATGTATTGGAGTAGGTATATAACGTAATATTTTATGAAATAAGACAACACAAATATAACATTGAAATATTCCGTTGATGTAAAATGTCGCAATAACATCTCTTTGTATTTACAAATACAAACAAAATGTAAATTTTGAAACTTGAACGTGATTAAAAAAAAATGAAAAGGTTTTTATTACTTACGGTAGCAAACACCTTCAATAAAGAGTATTCTCTGAACATCATCTAAAATTTTAGATCAACACATTGTAGATAATATGTATGTGTTAGATGACAAGTCAGTCACCTTAAATCTCCCTTTAACTTCAAATAATTTTGATTTGAAGATTTGCTCACACATATTGTCAATTAACACTCTTGTAAAAAAAAATATTTTTTATTCCATATTCAAATAAAATTTTGGGAATTTTTTTTATAATTTTTGGGTATTACCTAATAATGGCATGTACATAGTTTTTTTTCGTCAGTAAAGATCTTTTGCTATTTTTATTCATTTCTAAATAAGTATGACGTTTGAAAAGATCTTTAAAAATTTTTAATTTTGTGTGTTTTTTTTTTTTTTTTTTTATTTGAAACAGAATATTAAAAATAATTCGTGTAAACATTGTTAATAGGCATAAAGAAGAAAAATATTTTCAAATAAATATAAATATTGAGTGGAATGGTTTAGAATAAAAATCTAATCGATAGCATACAGTAGGGCAAAACTGTAGGAAATATAGTTTATAAAAGCAGTTGAGAATCCTATCAGATTAGTTATTAGTAATATTAACTTTGGTTTAGAAGTACCTTGATTATGTAATTTTTATAATATTTTTCTTAAAGGTAATATAGAAACCTAATTCACTCGATCTTTTAGAAATCTCTTACGATATATGGTTAACTTATTCGTAGCAGTTGTCCACGGCACAGTAAACTTGAATTTAAGCGTAGGTCTCGTTGTGCTTCCGTATGTCCACTATCATAACACACTATATCACAAGCAACCCAGCCGATTTTAATCACTTGGTTTTTTGCCGTTACTTCTCTTGGAAGCATATGGCTTCTACTTCTTTCTATGTATGATTATACTGTTTTAATTCCTGGATAATTTAGCGTGTTCAAGTGTTTCTTGTCGACTACGATTTTTTGAGCCTTGGATTTTTTAGTATAACCTAACCTCTACTCTCTATTCTTTATTTGTTTCAATATGACTTCCTCATTAGTCATATTCCACATTTCTGTGTTACTTATGGTCTTAGGCCAGAATATTTTGCATATGATTCTGGGGCACTGGTCGATGAATACTTGAAGCTTTCGCGGAATGTTTTTCGATATTTTATCGTAATTTTATTCGAAACAAATCAAATTTTACTACCGAATGGCAGACACAAGAGTGAAATGTTCTAAGCTTAGTTCGTTCGTACAAGCTTTTGAATATATGACTACAGACGTCCAAATGCCGCTCTTGCTTTTTCAACCTGTTGTATGTATACGTCTGTTTCTGGAACGCCGCTTATAGTCATTATACTTCCGAGATACTGGAAGCTATATAACCAACCAAAACGCACGATGTTAAGTGTAAATAAAACAAAAAGTTTTCAGAGTATTATCTTTCATTATGATATAAGGATCTATGACAATTATTTGCGAAATAAAATATCGGCCAAATGCTCGCCAAGGCTTCGGTGGCATGCATACCTCAATGAGTCTGAGACATAATTGAAGTTCAATTCCTTAATGTGCCAAATTATGTCATCCTTTATCTCTTGAATTGTTATTGGCTTATTTACATACGGTGTCAAATTACATGAACGTGATATAGCATTGTCATTAAATTTCTCGCGTAAAAGATCCATTGTTTCGTAGGGTGTGTAACAAGTGGCACTATCCTGTTGGAACCACATATCGTCCTCAGAGCGCACGCATAACAACATTATCGGCTTAGGTTCGATCCCCAGCATAGGACACGACGGAAAAATTTTATTGTGGTTTCGAGTGTTTCCACTTCCCTCCATCTAAAAAATAAAGAAGAAGCCCCCTTACCTCTGGCGATAGTGACAAACATCAAACATCATGGGAAACAAAATACAATGCTAAGTAAATATCAACTTGATTAATAAAACTGAAATAAAGCAATAAATGCTTTCTGCCAATAAGTCCCTAGAAGAGTGACAGAGTGAAAAATAGTCCAATTAATTGGCCACCAAGATTGTGTGGTTTATTTTCTTTGAGGTTATGTAAAGTCACTTATCTACGTCGATCAATCAGAGATAATTGAACAACTGAAATCAGCATTCAAAGACTTACTGGCGAAATACGGCCCCATAAGAGCTAGTGAAAAATGGTGTTTCAAATTGCGCCTTGTACGCGCCAACAATGGCAGCCACATGGCCGAAATAATATTCAAACATTAATGCCATAAAATTTTCTATCCAACAAAGCCCGTTTCATTGGTTTTAAAAATATATTTATTTGCAATAAGCATATGGTATCTATCTACTGGCAATCGTTTTAACTCCATTGTTATTAAAATAGCTCAGATCTTTTTGTAATTTTTAAGCAATTTCCAGCACTTCATGAGGAAGATTAAAACATTAAAAAAATCCAGTGCCAAATTGTATTAAGAAGTACCTAAGCTTTATGCTGGTTTTTAATCATATCCGTCTTATGCCACAAATTTACATTTGACCCACTGTGCCTTATACATAATATTAGAAACAGCTCAGAAATTTATGTTTTATGGTTAAAATCAATTACTAAAATAATGAAATGAAATAATGAATGAATTTTGAAGGTGAAAAAAATCACTCAATGCTGTGATAAAATTATGATTTCGAGATGAGATGCTAAATCTCTATATCCGTCGAAATCTATATATTTGTAAAATGGGTAGGGTTTGAGATTTGCTTTGCATTATACTCGTATGTATATTAGGTAAGTACGTGTATACGAGTATTTATTTTATTTATTTATTAAGTAAATATGACATTTATTTTGTTCGTTTGTACATAGTCGTACATATGTACAAAAAGAGAGTCAAGTTTATGTTGAAGGTTTTAATTTTTTTACACACTTTATGGTGATGATTTCTGGAAGACAGAAACTGAGCAGAGCCGAGTAAAATCTAAACATTAAAATAGTTCTTATGGGGCTTTTTTGCTCTCATCTCGACAATTTATTCGTATTTGAATAAATTTTTTTTTTGAGTATTAGTTTAAATTGCTAAAGATTAAGTCGATTGGCCTGAATTTAAGTTAAAACAATTTACGTGGGGCTATAAATTTGTGCGTAAAGTAATCAATTAGCATCAGTTGTCTACGGTTATTGACGGTGTGAATTGCGTGTATTCTGTACTACGGTCCGATAATTTAGAATGAAAGTATACATGTGCTTAATAATTGCCATGATGGCAATGGCTATGCCTGCTCAAGCCTTGTTAGGTGCTAAATTAGCCTTATTGGGTGCTTTGAAAGGCAGCATTAGCGGTGGTTACGGAAATCGTGGTGGTTATGGCGGTGGATATGGAAATGGTGGCGGTTATGGCGGCGGCTATGGAAATGGTGGCGGTTATGGCGGTGGTTACAATTACAATCGTCCCGTTTATACTGGCTACACCTCCAACAATGGTTGGGGTCAACAATCCTATGGCTATGGCGGTTATAGCGGTAGTTATGCTGGTGGCTATAATGGTGCTTACAATGGTTATAACAGTGGTAGCCAACAAATTATTAAAGTCATTAGAGTTATTGAAGAACCTCAAGTCAGTTATGAAAATTATGCTAGAAGTTCATCCGCTGCTTCAGCTGTCTCAAGCTCATCTTCATCTGCTGGTTGGGTACCCGTAGCAGCTCCAGCTCCCGTAGTACAAACCTATGCTGCTCAACCAGTTCAAAGTGTACAAGTGTCAGCTCCTGCTCCAGTTGCTGTACCAGTACACAGCGTTCAAGTTCAACCTGTACAAATTCGTACTCCTGTACAATCTGTACAAATATCTGCTCCCTCACCAGTACCAGCTCCCGTACAAGTTATTCAAGCTCCACCAAGGCCAGTATATGTTTCAAGACCTGTTCAGTATCCTGTCCAACACCAAGTCTATCAACAACCCCAACCATTACCAGAAGTCAGGACAGTTAATGTTGTTGTCGAGGGTCAAGCACAACATGTTCCCGCTCAAACTTATGGCCCACCACCACCAGCTCCTACCTATGTTGCCCCTAATGCAGGAAATAATGGTGTCTGGAATTCTGGCTCTTGGAGTAATGCCAATAGCAATGTTGGCTCATGGAAAAATGGTGGTATTTGGGAAAGGATTGGTTGCTAGTCAAAACGTAGCTTAACCAAATAAAGTCTTCCTAGTTTTTTAATTAAATGCTATTTTTAAATACGAATTAACCAAATAAACAAATAAGTAAATAATGTTTTCACTATCCTTTAAACGAATTATTATATGACGAAATAAATAATTTTTTTTTTTTTTTTTATTAGAAATTGTGTGTTTCTATTTACGTATGTATGTACATACATACATATGCATATTGGAATAAACTTTACATATGTACATTGAATTATACAAAAGATACAATATTATTAAAATTTTTACGCAAAAAAAAAATTGTTTTTTATTAAATAAAAAAGAAACGTTTTTTAATAAAATATTGTTTTAAAAATATCTTTTCACTAAAAATTCTTATAAGAATTGATTTCTTATTAATCCAATTAACACATAATAGCCAATTACTTATATAAGAGCTCTCGCCAAGTAAAGATCGAATAGAAATGAATTTTCTCTTAGAAAATTCAAATCGAAAGAGGTTTTCTAGATTCATGCAATTCAATCTCTTATATACACACAGTAAGACTTTTCTGAGAAAATAGTACTATACTTAGTATTAATTCAGGTCTCACCTATCTAAGTATTATATTTTAAATCAAAACCTTGCCTAGCATTTAAGAAGTACAAATAAAAGGTTCGTATATTAACTATTATTTTGTATAACTCATACACATTACCACTGCTGATTGTTGATCCACTATCTTTAATAAAAAAAAAAAATTCAAATGTCAATCTATCACCTCTTTAAATTAAGTAGATCGCAAAAACGAGATAACTTTCTTAATTGAATAGATAATATTCATTTGTCTATCCATTTTCAAACATCAACACAAGTAATGAAGCATAATGGCTTGTCACTCTTTAATGCAAAAATAAAAAGCCAATATTGGAAATTAGGCAGCATGATGCACGCTGGTACTGTTTTATACATTTTTAATCAAAACCGTAAGGAGTAGTGATAACTAATTGCAAGTTAGCACTGAGTTTTCTATTTATTAGATTGAAAAAAAAAAATGGAAATCATCAAAATAGACCACGCCCATTTTACACTGCCCAAATCGTTTTTTTTTTGCATAAAATATTTGCTATCAAAACAAAAGTAATCAAATTTGGCACATATGCTTTCTGAAATAAACGATAAAATTGGATACGCTCATGCCCCATCGCTCATATAATGACACTTTGACATTCCTGTAAATATGTATATCTACCTCTTGGTCTGAATTCAATAGGATTATTAGCCTTATTAGCCTTATATACCATACACATAAAACATTGGTTAATAATTGTTAAAATTACACAAAAATGTAAAAAAAGAAATTAAGTTCCAATACATATTTTATCTTCTATGTATGATAACTAAATCGGATAAAATTAGTTATTTTTCTTTGTCTTCTTTTAATTTCTTTGTAATCATTTGTCATGTAATTTGAATTCGAGCCAAATACGTGACCCATCTACTGTAGCAGGTCAAGTATGGATTTCGGTAGGGATATACTCGTATGTCATTGCCTATAAACAATGCATTTATCTATTTGATGTAGATCAGTGATGGTAGAGAGTACTTTTTTGACATCAAGAATAAAAAATTTTATGAAACAAAAAGATTTTGTCATGAGTTGCTTTACTAAAAAACTTAGAAACTCTGTCAACTTCCAACGGTTTTTTAAAAGCAAAGAAGTATTTTATTCTTAACTAAACATAGGTTAGATTAAATTAGTCTGACAGCTACCATGGGCCCACTTGAATCCAAATTGTAGGTCGCCTTGTATTACAATGTATCCATTACCGCAGTTAGCCATTCAGTCGTCATAATGAAGGCAAGGATTTTGCCAAATCGTACGTTGAAAGGCAGTCCTTATCGTCGAATCTCCTTCCAACAAGCATAGAAAGCCCCGAATCGTCAAATTCTGAGCAGTGGCAAATGAACTGTTCCGTAGACTCCTCCTGCTCTTATATGGGATTTCCATGCGTTCAGAAGATCAGCTAATAGTCCAACGCTCAATAATAACTCACATAAGGTTCAACATAAGTGTTGTATGCGTCCTTAACTGTACTCCATTCATTGGTAACCCAAATGTGGTCAGAAACTTGTAGTGTAATAGCAGGTGGGTTCATTTCCCGTACGTTCGTTCGTTCGTCATTTGAGGCCAACCAGCTCAAGCGGAGCACTAATATATTTCCAATCGATCCGTTCGGATCCAAAGCAGTACCTGCCAGCTCAAGTTCATCCGTTACCTTTAATGTGTCAGGTCCATGAACTCATGTAAGGATAACCATGGAATATATCACTACATCATCTAGATAAACCCGGCAATTATGAAAAATTCTTGACATGCTATGCATACTTTGCAGAGATCTTATGTAAATATAAAGACATCACAATAAATACCCCGCATTACCAGGCATACAGAGCAGCTATGTTTCTGTTGCTCCTCTTTCCATATCAGAAACATAAAACCGATTAATATTCTTCTATTAGCTTATAAGTTATTTGCTTATAAGTGCATGAAGGTACAAAAAACCGGCTTATTACTCATAACTCGAAATTTTTTGGCGCTTCATGTACTCGATAGCGTCTATCAGAAAATTAGTATCACTTCCATGGTATTTCAACTTCATTCATTTTTTTCGCATAGTGTGATCGAGTTGCCATCAGTACTAAAAATAAATAAAAATCAATAAATTAGAAAACAGAGGAATGTAAAAAAATTTAGAAAGAGGGCGACTCTTTATTGATTCATCAATAAAGAACATACATATTGCGTATGTATTGTTTTCTACCAGACATTTCCTTTCATTATATTTGTGTGCTGCCTAATAATGAATTACAATTTTTTTGTCAAAGTTAGGCACCAGCCTTCATGGGTTATTTTACTTTCAATATATCTGGCTCTCAGTTAAATGCTTAAAATGTATAATTTATATTCTAGGATTTTTTTATAACTTTATGGAAACAAAACAACAACAAAATGTCCACTAATTTTGCAAGAAAAAATTTGTTCGCTAATTTTGGACAAAGTTAGGTACCAACATTTAATTTTGAATAAAATCAGCAATAGCCAACCGATTTTCATGATTTTTAGCCTATTTTATTCTCAACGTCTATTTAAGTATTTAACATGTAAAATTTTAATTCGAAAAAACTTTTTTATTGGAAAAAAAATTGCTCTAATTTTCGCGAATTTTTTTTTCGCAACTAATTTATGAATAACTCCGAGACTGTTAAAAAGACAAAAACAAATTATATAGTTGATTTATAGAAAATTTTTTTCCTAAGCATTTGGTGGTACCTCGATTAAAATCTGTCAAGTTGTTTTGAAGTTATGATGAAATATATTGACATAACTACTATATTTTAGGCGAAAAATGTGCTACGCTCATAAAAAAAATTTGATCCCGATGGAAAAAAATTAAAACGGATTTGAATTCAGCGCATCAAAATCATTATACTCCATATAGTTTTATTTAGAGACCAGGTTTTTTCTTTCTTTTTTTTGTAGACCAGTGTATTCGAAACAACCTGGGTTTTACTAGGAATTGTATGCAAACACTTTAACCCACATATAGGCATTTTAGCTGAAATGTAATCTTTGGCTCGATGTTCTCATTCTTTTACAGAATATGGTGTTTCTTACTTACTGAGGATTTGACCACATAAGCACAAATTTGATCTGGCGCTTGTCGCATGTTGCACTTCGGTGAAAGTGCCTATATTTGAATTAAAAATGTAACAATAAAATTACTAACATCTATCTTTAAGACACACATATAAAAACTAATAGGAAACGGTGTAAAATAATTACAATCAAATGTATAGTATATGAAGAAATATTTTATTCAGCACAGTTTTTACATAACAAATTTAAAAAATTTTCATTGCAGGCATTCTAACGGGTCCGCCAAATAAATTTTGTTTTGCTATAAAAAAACTGAATATTTTTTCAAATTTCTTTTTTTATTTGAAAGTACAATCCTTCCAGTTAATAATGGAAAATAATTTCATTAAAATGGCTGCCACGGCTGGCCATGCAGTAGCCTACACGATCGGTCCAATTTTTAAGCACATTATCGATTGTGTGTAGCTGTATTTCACCAATGGCTTCACGAATATTGTCCTTTAAAGCGTCAATTGTCTCTGGCTTGTTGGCGTAATACTTATCTTTGACGGCACCCCACAAATAATAGTCCAACGGTGTCAAATCGCAGCTCCGAGGGGGCCAAACGACATCAGCTCTGCGACTGATAATGCAATCTTCAAAAACAGGGCGCAAAACATCGAGTGTAGCTTCGGCTGTGTGGCACGTAGCGCCGTCCTGTTGAAACCAAATGTTGCTAATATCCTCCTCTTCAATTTTTGAGAACAAAAATTCGTTCAGTATGGCCCGTTAACGTTCGCCATTGACTGCAACGGTCACTTCTTGCTCATTTTCGAAGAAAAATGGCCAATTATGCCTCTGGACCAAAATCCGCACCAAACAGTGACTCGTCTTGGGTGTATCGGCTTTTCAATGTTTACGTGCGGGTTTTCTGTGTCCCAAATGCGACAATTTTGCTTGTTTACATACCCTCCAAGATCAAAATGGGCTTCATCTGAAAAGATGATTTTTTGGCAAAATTAGCGTCTTCTGTGAGTCGATCTCAGGCACAGATTCCCAGCGTTGTTCAAGCGTATACACGACCATATTCGTTCAGCGGAAGGATAAAACTAATTATCTGTCAAATCAGACATGAGCTAGGTGTTACCATTCACGAAATAAGCACTAGTTGAAAAAAAAAACGTTAGATGGCGGACCCTTTAGTTACATTTCTGAAAGGATTGCTTTATAATACGGTATTCTTTTGAATCACACAATTGCTGTACAAATGGTTGTATTTGGTACATTTTCATCTTGCAGAACGTCTTGCATGTACTGAATTACACGTAAAAAATTATTTCTTGACCTTTGAGGAATTTTAGAAGCAATAAGTCCTGAGACACACGTTGGTAGTTAATGTTACAATTTTATAATTTGATTTCTATTCTAATAAATGGAAAAGTAAAATATATCTCGACCTTTTTCAACAAATTATAAAAAACATCCGTAGAGTAGAAAACATGCAAGTTGCTTCCGATATGTTCAATATTATCTTTCTTGCGATATGTTCAATATTTTCATTCTGTCTCACATACACATGTTAGTAAGATTAGGGTTAAACTTAAATTTATGAAGCTCTCATACAGGCATACGATCAGAGTTATGGCGACTTAAAATACTAGTTCTAGACCCACCCATCTCTAGATAAATAATTGATTTAGAATCACTTTGTAAGCTATGGAATCAAAGTGCAAGTCCTAACTTTTCCTTTGTTGGTTGAACTCTGTGTGAAGAAAGTTTATAAGAAGTAAACTTGTGAAGTGAATCGGGACGTAAAAAACCAGTTTAGTTGGAGCTAACTCTGGTTGAAAAGGTTGTGGTCGAACCTAAGTTGTAACATCGATCGGTCAATTATTTCGGGTACATTTAATTTAAGTGTACATCCATTATTTACAAATGGCAAACAGCGAGACTGAATCATATTTGGATAAAGTTCTATTCCAAGAGGTTTAAAATTAGGAGCGATTCAAGTTTTCACATTAAGACGACACAAATTTTCACCGGAAGGTCAAGTCATTCTGACAAGAAGCTTGATTGAGATAAGAGATAACTTATTGCATCCTTCATCACTATACCAAAGTAGGCGACAGTAATTTCTTGGACAGTCAATCGAGTTAAAACGAAGTAAAATTAACTTCTTAATGATTTTTAAGTTATCTTAAGCTAAGTGAATAAGCCACTATACTTTTTATTTTCAGATCTTTAAATTTATTCTATCTTCCCATATCCCTGAGTATCGCCTTTAATTCTAAAGGGTATATCCAATCCAGGTTAAAAAATGTTCAGCAAAAAAAGAATAACAGAATGTCCGAATACTTTTTGTTCGTTCGATGTCTTACAGACTGATTGAAAAATATCTTTGCAATCGTTGAAATTTATTGATTTAAATAAAATGGGTTGGGCTTGGATTTTCTAATATTTTCTAATATTAAACTAATATTGCATAGCTTTATTGATCAAGTAAATAATCAATTATTTTCTTTTATATTCAAAGAGAGTCTTAATTAAGTTTAAGGTTTTTTTTTTCATTTTTCAATTCATTAAATTTTACACATTTTGTGATAATTTTTTTAGAGGACTGGCAGAGTCTGAGCAGAGTAGTGTGCGAGCATTTAAAGCTTAAAGTTTAAAAAATAGTTCTTGTAGCTCTTTTCTTCTGTTTTTTCTACTCTCAAGTAGAGTATAAATTATTGACACATTTTATTGACAAATTTGTGTACTTTTTTAAGCTGAGTATCGTTGATTTTTCGTTACGTTCAAATCAAATTCATTTGGACTATAAATCTGTGTGTAAACTTTCAAATTAATGTCAGTTATCCGCATTCAGCGGTGTGAATTGCGTGAATTTTTTTTAATAATTTTCCTCGAACGATATACGGGCCGGTAAAATAAAATGAAAGTATACGCCGATTTATTAATTGTCATTTTGGCAATGGCTGCTCCAGCTCAAGCCTTTTTTGGTGCCAAATTGGCTTTGTTGGGCTTAGGAGGAAACATTGGTGGTGGTGGTGGTGTTGGTAGCGGTAGCGGTAATGCTGGTGGTGGCTATAAAAATATAGGCAGTTATGGTGGTGGCTATGGTGGCGGCTATGCTGGTGGCTATGGTAGCGGCTATGCTGGTGGCTATGGTAGCGGCTATGCTGGTGGCTATGGTAGCGGCTATGCTGGTGGCTACGGCAATGGTGGTGGCTATAGTGGTGGTTATAATTACAATCGCCCTGTTTATACTGGTTATAATGCCAACAACGGTTGGGGCCAACAATCTTATGGTGGTGGCTATGCTGGTAGTAATGAACAAGTTGTTAAAGTCATTAAAGTTATTATACCTCGTGAACAAGCACAAGCATATTACGACAGTTATGCCAGAAGTTCATCATCAGCCTCAGCAGTTTCTACAGCATCTGTATCTTCATCTTCTTCGGGTTGGACTCCAATTGTAGCTTCTGCTCCTGCTACCGTACAGACATACACTGCTGCTCAACCTGTGCAAACTGTACAGGTTTCTGCCCCTGCTCTAGCTCCAGTTGCTGTACCTGTACAAAACGTTCAAGTACAACCTGTTCAAGTTCAAACTCCTGTGCAATCTGTGCAAATTTCTGCTCCTGCTCCTGCTCCTGCTCCTGCTCCTGCTCCTGTACAAATTGTTCAACCTCAGCCAAGACCTGTATACGTACAACCTGTTCAAGTTCAAACTCCTGCACAATCTGTTCAAGTTTCTGCTCCCTCGCAAGTGCAAGTTGTCCAACCTCCACCAAGACCTGTTTACGTACAGCCTCAACCTGAACCCCAACCACAATACATTCAACGTCCTCAACCACAGCCTGTTTATCAACAACAGGTTTCTGTACCCAGAACAATTCAATACACAGTACAACAACCTGTTTACCAACAACTTCAACCACAACCACAGCCCCAACCCGTTTACCAACAACCTCAACCCCTACCCCAAACCATCTACCAACAACCCCAACCTGTACCAGTACCAGCTCCTCAACCTGCACCTCAACCAGCACCCCAACCTCTGCCACAAAGTCATGAAATCGTTAAGACTTTTAAGATAGTTGTCGATGGTGAATCTCAACATGTTCCTGCTCAAACTTATAGCCCACCACCACCAGCACCCAGCTATGTCGCTCCTAGTACTAATAATAATGTTGCCTGGAACTCTGGTGCTTGGGGTACTGCCAGCAGCAGCAGTGCCACCTCCGACAACAGCTGGAAATCTGGTAGTATCTGGGAAAGCGTTGGCTGTTAGACACAATAAAATCGATACGAATCTTTATAGTTTTTTTTAATGTTTTAATATATATAATTTGTAAATAGGCCCTAAACGAATAAAAATTATCATTCTTATGTGTTCTTAAATATGTTATTGCGATAAAAATTAGAAAATAATATTAATTTTAACGAATCAAATGTGTATTGAATGTACATACATACTTACATACATACGATTTAAATACTTAAATAAGTAAAATACTCTTAAAAAATATAATCAAAATATTTGTTTTTAATTTTTGTTTTCTTTTTTAAATAAACAAATACCTGCATATTTAAAAATAATTTGCATAATTTTATAGCTGAGTTTGTTGAAATTATTTTATATATTATTTATTGCCATAACATTCCATGAAGGAACATGGGGACTTCTTCTCTCAGTCACCGACTCCGAACGGCAAATGCATTTAGAGAAGTTTTCAACAGTATTTATACTCATAACCAGTTACTAGCTAATGTTATGAGGTGATACCGCTGTCGAAAAACTTTTTTATTTTTTAAAATGGTCTGGCCTGGTATTGGGCCGACGACCTTCTGGTTGGTAGGCGGGTGTGTTAACAACCATGCCACAGCGGCACACAGTTCCTGAAATTAATATCGTAAAAATGTTTGTTTAAAAAAGCTATTGACAAAAAATGATAGGGAAGAAGTTATAAAACAACCGCCAATGTCATGCATATAATCTCTTTAGTGCAATGGAAATTTACTAAATTCTGCATAGAAACCTATTTAAAGAAAAAATCAATAATATGCATCTTCTATTTGTGAAGTTAGGAAAAAAGTAATAGTATGTTAAGCCAGATATTAAGATACCCTACAGGAGGCAATTTGTTGTGTTCCAAGTATTGTACAATTATGACCAATTCGCATACTGTGGATATCATCTGAAACTCACTTCTCAGCTTTTATAAATACATTCGAAAAGGCATTTCATATCGTTTAATACTTTCCTTCAGAGAATCGAATGTCATCGTATTCGCTACAGGTCTCCTGCAATCTCTTTATCCGCGATATATTCATTGTTCATAGCAAATGACACCATTTCATATGATGATGGGAAATGGGATTTTCGTTCGGTATCAAAAAATAAATAAATCAAAAAGATTTTATTATGAGCTGCTTTACTAAAAAACTTAATAACTGTGTCGCATTTTCAAAAACAAAGTAGCATTTTAGTCTTGACTAAACATAGGCTACTAGCCGCTTACTTTGGTCCAAATTGTAAGTCCCGCTATGTTACCATGTGTCAATCGCCCTAAAGTCGCAGGGTTTTTTTTAAATCGTATACTGAAAATAGTCCTTATCCTTATCACTTCCTAACAAGCACTGAAAGACTCAAATCGTCGAGTTTTGGGCTGTGGCAAAGAATGTGGTCCGTGTAGACTCCTCATCGTCTTCATCATTGCAACTTCTGCAAAGACAAATATATGGAATACCCATTCTTTAGGCATGTCTGTCAATAGCCCAATGGTCAGTAATGACCCATATAAGGTTCGTCGCATGCGCTCTAAGCAGCCTCAGCATCTACCACGTTCTGCGGTAACCCAATTGTGGCCAGATCCTTCTGGTCTTTCTAGCAGATGGGTTCATTTGCCCATCGTTTGATCGCCATTTGGCCGTTTTTTCTGACTAAGAAGAGCTTCGATTTTCCCAATCGGTCCGTTCGGGTCCAAAATGGTATCTGCCTGCTCAAGTGCATTAGCCATGCAGTTTCCTTTCATGTTCTCATGTCCATTACCCATGAGTAAGGGTAACCGTCGAATGTCTCGCTATGCTATCCAGAAACATCTGGAATTCATGAACAATTCCCGACATGTAACGCACGCACTTCAAGGATCTTATGTAAATACGGAGATATTCCTATTGAATATCCCGTGATATCGTACAAACCGCGTGGCTATATTTCTATCGCTCCTCTTTCCATATTAGAAACTAAAAATCGGTTAATATTCAGCCAAGTTATTAGCTCATAAATGTATGAAGCAGGGTTGGCAAAAATCCTGTTTTTTTTTTTAAACCCAGCCCACCGGGTTTTATTGGGTTTTTTTAGGTTTTATTAGGTTTTATAGCAACTTTCAAATTTCGTTCAGTTCGATATTATGTTTTGTTTGTTAGCACAATTACCTCGTTTTAGTGTTTGTTATGCAGTTTTGCATTCATTGTGGAGTCAAGGCGGCACTGTGTACTATGAGTTGCTAAGACTTGGAGCAGACAGCATATGCTTTGTTTGAATCGTGCATTGTGAGAAAAACGTTTCGAATATAAAGACAGACAGATTTAAGTTATTATTTTGTTAACCAACGCTCTAGCTCACAAACCAAAAATGTCAAAAAAAAATCCTCAGAAACGATCAAATACCGCACCTGCCGTATTATCCGAATACTGCTTCTTCTAATTATTGGCTATTTCGACAATCCAATATCTTTCGACAGGTCACCGAATCACTTTTTTGAAGAATGTTGGATCGCCTCAAAAGCCGAGAAGTTTATCTCAGACTAGTGATTCGGAAATTGGATCAGAGTTGGGGAATAGATGTAAGAAATAGTTTGATAAGATTTTATTTTGATAAAAAAAACAGACCAAATTAAATTGTACTTTCAATACGTAAACTATAAAATTTTTGTCGTAAATAAACTACAAAAACCTTTAAGTAAAAAAACCACCCGGGTTTTTTTAAATATAACATTCAATTAAGCCCACCCGGGTTTTATTGGGTTACCCAGTTGATTTGCAACCCAAGCATAGAGGTAAGAAAAACCGGTTTCTTACCTATAACTTTGAGTGCTTTGAATACTTCAAAAACAGATTCTTGTTTATCTCGATAGTGCCTTTAAGAAAAATAGTATCACTTTTCATATGCTTCAAGTTCATTCATTTTTGTCCCATAGTGTAATCGAGTTGCCTTTAATACTAAAAATAAACTAAAACCGAAAATGCTGAAACAAAAGAATATAAAAATATTTGGGAATTTTCAAATCTATTAGGCAAATACTACGGTATATTTTGAAATTAAATAGCATAAAAAAAAGTACGATCGTATCAACTTTCGCATCACTACTTTAGGTTACTATATATTATTAAGTGTAGATTAGAAGCAATCGAAATCGTTGTTCTTTGTCTCTGTACTTTTGTATGTCTGGAAATTGTGATTCGACTTTTATCTGAAATTTTTGCAAGCATTTCTTGCATGTGACAAGAGTCTTTATCATTGAATACTTTTAAATTTAACTTTTTTTAATTTTTTAAAGCAACAGGGCACATTGCACGGCTAAAGCCGATTTGCATTCAGCTAAATTATTAGTTTATAAGTGCATGAAAATACGAAAAATCGGTTTTTTACCCGTAACTCAAGATTTTGAAGTTATTTCGAAAATTTAAAAACAGAATCTTGTTGTACTCGATATCACCTTCCCATGCATTTCTACGTCATTCTTTTGTCGCAAAGCTTTTTTTTCTTGTACATATTTTTTTTGTCGCATAAAAAATAGAGTACCTTTCGTTTTTGTTGTATAACTTTAGTAGTTGTAAGATTTTTGTTGTTGTTCTTTAAGAATTTTGTAAAATTTCAAATAAATTTTGAGAAAAGTTTAAAATATTTAAATTCATTGCATTTTAAAAGGCTGAAATAAATAATAAATGTTAGAGAATAAGAGTGTGCACTTAATTTTGACGTTCACAGTATGCTTTTTTTAAATACAAAAAAATATTTATTATTTGTTTGTTTTTTATTTTGTATTCTTATGCAACCTCAGCATAACCAGTGACAATGACAAATACTCATAAACCTTTATCCTATTTTCAGGCATATTATCAGCTACACCAGAAAATATAACGGTAATATGTAATACATCGTAACTTATGAACCAACAAATGACAGGTATGTATGTATAAATTACTAGAATTATAACACACAAGTACACATAATTACCCACACAGCAATAGCAATAATAACAGTGGTCTACAAATCTATATGGAATATACTGATTCTGATGCGCTGAAATCAAATCCGTTTTCGGCTTTTTTTAATCGGACTCAAATCTTTCTTTATAGGCGTTGCAAATTCTTGGCCCAAAATACGATAGTTATGTCAATATATTTCATCATAACTTGAAAATGACTTGGCCGATTTTAATACAAGTTCCAGCAAATGTTTAGGAGCAAAATATCCCATAAATCATCTAAATAACATTTTTTGTATTTTTAATAGTTTCGGAGTTATTCGTAACTTAGTTGCAAAATTAGAGAAATTTTTTTTTATTTATTTTTTTTTTTTTAATTTTACATATTAAGCATTTAAATTGAATTGTGTTATCTTTTTCAAAAGTGCATTTTGTACTGGATTTTTACCACAATAATAAGAAAATCTGATTCTTAACATATTTTTTACCTACAATAGCCATTAAAAATGAGCCCTTTACTTTTGTTACGCACCTTCCTTTATGGGTTATTCTAATTTCAGCATATCTGACTTTCATTTTAATGCTTAAAATGTAAAATTTATATTCTAGAAAATATTTTATAACGTTTTGGATATAAAAGAAACAAATTTCCATTAATTTTGCAAGAAAATATTTGTTCGCTAATTTTGGTCAAAGCACTAGCCAACCGATTTTCATGATTTATAGCTTATTTTATTCTCAACATTTTAAGCTTTAATTTAAATCTTTAGTATGCAAAATTTTCATTCAGAAAAAATTTTAATGACTTTTAGAAAAAGAAAAATTGCAAAAATTTTGCGAGAAAAAAATTTTTTTTTCGCAACTAAGTTACGAATAACTCTGAAACTGTTGAAGATACAAAAAAAATTTATTCAGTTGATTTATTGAATTGCATTAGAATTAGAGCTACAAAACTATCGATAGTCGGCCCACTTGATAGTTACAATAGCTTGCAAAAAAACTATCGATACTATCGATACTATCGGATTCTTTTAAGTGCTACTTGTGGCAACAATATTAGAATTTAAGTCAAAGGGAAAGAGTATATATAATATATATAAATAATATATATAAAGAATATATATATATATATATATATATATATATATATATATATATATATATATATATATACAGTGCTGAAACAATAATAAGGGACACTTTGTTTTTTTCCAGTACGTTATAAAATTTGATATATTAAAGTTTTTTGATGGAGAGTAATCCTTATGTATAGCGAAAATTGTTCTGATCATGAAGTGCTCCAAAACTAACTAATTAACAAGATCCAGTGAAAGAAAACTGCAGAGACTATGGGAAGAAAGCGTAGAGCAACTGTCAACTTTTAATTCGTACTTCAAAGATTAATCTCTTCAAGTCATCAAAAAGCCTCAAAAATGAACTTATTCTCCTGATTTAAGTCGCGCTATAAGAAAAAAAACGTACGTAAGCTATACTTATGTTAAGAGTTCTCGAAATGTATCATTTCTTAGCAAACGGAAGCAACTGCATCGTAATAATTAGAACAACATTATATGGAGTGACGAAGCAAATAATAATTTGTTTGGGTCAAATACAAAATCGTGTGTACGAACATATTTTAGTTACAATTCATATTTTACTTGAGTTTAATAAATAGAAGAAATTTAAGGAACTGTTAAACTGTATTCCTATATAACTATAAAAGTTTACAGACGGTTAACAACCTGCGTCGAAGGAATATTTGCAAATGTAACTTTGACTAGATTTAGTGGCCTCCGTATTTACTCTTAGAATTTGACGATAGTATCGATAGTGAAAAAAACTATCTATGGTCAGCCAGAAACAAAACTATCGATAGCACTATCGATAGCACTATCGATTGTTTTGCAACTCTAATTAAAATCGGTAAAGTCGTTTTCAAGTTATGATGAAATATATTGACATAACTACCATATTTTGGGCGAAAAAAATTTATCACGCCCATAAAAAAATGTAAGCCCGGTGAGCGGATTTAAATTAGGCGCATCAAAATCATTATATTCCATTTAGTTTTATTTAAAGGAATGCGTTTTTTTTCTGTAGACCAGTGTAATTGAATTGAAATGAATCGTTAGGGGGGCAAATAAAATCATTAAAATTGATTTATAAAATCAACAAAATAATTGAATAGAATTCAGATAAAGTCTGTAATAAAAGAAAGTCAAAAAGCTATCAACGCTTTAAATTGGGTAAGGAATTAAAGATGCTGAAATTTGATCAACTTAAACTGTGTATCAAACTTCAGAAAAAGAAATGCAAATTAAATTAAACATATTTAATACTTAAAATATTTTTAAAATTCAAGTCTCATTTGAAACAAATACATTTAGCATATGTATTAACTATGATCGTCTAATTCATAAAAAAGTCATAATTCTTACTAAGATTATTATTGCTTTACTTTCTGAATCCAAATATAGTTTCATTATATATACAATTTAGCAAGAAAACGATATTTGTATGTACTTTAGGAATTTCCAAACTTCTAACATCATTCAGCTGGATTTTTTCGGATTTTACTCTAAACAGATATTTAATAGAAAGATTTAAGCTTCCAACTATTGTTATTAAAATGAATATGGATTTTTTGTGCATTTATTTTGGGGGAAAAATAAACATCATTAAAGTCAAATACAAATTTTGTGATTGAATGGTGCCATCCATCCAACCGATGTATGTTTTAAAATTTAACACATTTTTAACATTGTTGAGAGCAAAATCAAGGTTCATATTTTTAACACTATGGTCCACTGCAATTGTGTATAGCTAATAAATATACTCTTACATTAAATCATGTATTAAAAATATGTTTAGTACATCAAATATATTAATATGTTGCCAACGAAGCCGATCAGTTGGTGCACTACAAAATCAATTGAAAATTATTTCATGATATATAAGGGAATCGGAGTATAAATTGAAAAAGAATGAGAATCCTATACCACAGTCAAACTAATAAAGACCTAATAGGTGCGATTATAATGAGTTTCAGTCATACTTTCTGCCTATCATGGAAATAAAGCGTGTTGCTCTTAACGCCAAACAGTATATTTTCCACAAGCCTTTAAAACAAGACATCTGAGTTGCTATTAAGATCTATACACACTAGATGTAGAATCACATACTTCTGCATATTTTGAGAATTACTTATCTTCCACAGTCCCGGAAACGTCCTAAAGAAAAAATTAAAAAAAAAAATTTTTTTCCTTGTCAAATACAGGATTAGGGAGAATATGGCAGATGCCGTGCATCCGGCTCTACAGTATACTATTTCATTACTTATAGGCTACTCTTCGTATGAAATTGCTTACGTTTATATGAAGATTCAGAATATAATTCTATTTAGCCCTATAAAAGGAATTCTTCTACAGACAGCACCAAAATTAGCGAAAAAATTTTTTATTCTCAAAAAGTTATAAAAAAAAAATTCTTAGAATATAAATTTTACATTTTAAGCATTTTAAAGAAAATGAAATTGGATTGGTCTATAATTAGATCAGCCTTCATTTTTAAATTAAAATTTTTCTTTAAAGAAAACTAAATCTTGACAGATATGTCAAATATATTCTTTTGAATCGGATTTATCTAAATATGTACCGATTATTTGGACCTATTAAACCACTGAATAGACTAAGACATTACTAGTTCGGCGTAAAATTAAGCACCATAAGTCCATACATTTCATCGATTATCAAATTGAATTTAATTAAGGCACTTATTTGGACACTAGAGTGGTTCGAAAAAAAGTAGTGCCAGTCACCCCCTAGGATTAAAGATAATGTAAAAAGAATTTCCTTCTCATTCTCAAAATACTGAATGTTTTGTACGGGTTGTTAGTGAATCCGCTAATAAGGTTGAAAGAAAGGTGCATGGGATATATATTTGCTAAAATAAGAAGTCGCGAACAGTACAGCAATCTCAATTCACAGCAAATTTTATAAAAAAAGTTAAGTTAAATGTATTTTTTCTATCGTGAGGTAAAAATTATGTCAACTGCAGCACTTTTTGCTAAAAGTGTTACCATATTTTAAAACACTAAGTATTTTTTTGACTCCCATAACTTTTTTATGAATAAAATATAAATAAATAGCTTCAACGCAAAAGTTTCATCGAAATAACACGGCTTTATTTTCGTTCAAATATATTTAGCATTAGGGTGGGTACGACCCGAGTTTTTAAAAGTCATGACTAGAATTTGGCCCGGTAGTAAAAAACTAATGTAGCCCTTACAGGGCCATAAACGTCGGTATACAAAATATTATAATCGGACTAAAAATGACAACACTGAACAAAATACTAAAAGGGCGGTATTTGTAGACGTAGCAAAAAAATAAAAAAATTATTTTTGGAATTGTTTTCACATTATCTTTAATCCTAGTGGGTGATTGGCAAAACACTACTAATCTACTCTACTGTACTACTCTATTGGACACAGTCCCTTTAATAATTCTTTTTTATAATTTGGTTAAAATAGAAGCGTAACCTAACTAGAGAGTAAAGATTTGTTCTTACCGTGCGGCAATTTAATTATCGAGCAAATTGTACCTTGTCGCTTGATTATATTTAAATAGACTACTTATAGATCGCAATGAAAAGAAGGATATAACCGGGATATATGGTATTGTCTTACTTTTGCGAAAAGTTAATTCAGTCATACACCATATTTACAAATGATTAAATCAATTGGGTATTTTTCTAGTTGCCCTAAAGCATGGTATCTAAATTTCATTATATTCGATATAACCGGTCATTCGATAAGTCCGTAGGATAAGTAAAAAAAAAACAAAATTTTGACAAAACTCGATTTTATTATTCAACATTGTTATCTTAGAGGGCGATACAACGAGTATAGGTATTTTCCAACTTTTCAAACCGACTTTTATAGTAAGATTTCTCTTTCTTGTCAAATTAGCCTCAGTTTAAGCGATTACTTCATTATTTGACTTAAATTTGTTTCCAGCAAACATTCTCTTGAGATCTGAAAACAAGAAAAAAAGAGTTTAGGGCCAAATCTGGCGTATAAGGTGGATGTGGGAGCAATTTTGCCATTGTTTTGAATCATCAATACGTACTTGTTTTTAGTCAAGAACGCAGCACCCACTTTGTATTGAGCTTTCGCACACCAAAATGTTCGTATAAAATGGTAAAAATCTTACCATCTGATATCTTTACAATATCAGCTAGCTCGTGCACCTTCAAGCCATTGTTTGGCTTCCATTGTATTTTTTTTTTTTTTTTTTTTTTCATCAAAAAGCAATGCTTTATCAAAACTCAAATTTTACTTTATCAATTCTTTTTTCCATAACAAAAGTTGCTTCACACAAAATGCTATAACTCACGAATCAATAGTCAGATTACTGTCAAATTTATACACGTATCGTTTGAAGGTTAGTACTAAATAAAAATCATATGGGAAAAATTCTAGTAACACCGTCTATGCGCCATCCCATCGACTTTTTGAATGGCTTAATATGATTTTTCAATATTTAAAGGACAGAGTAAGGTCACAAACATATCTGTGGCTTGATGCAAAAAGGGCCAATGTCAATATTTTGCTGTTTTGAGTTAGTAGTTGGATGAAGTTCCTTTTTTACTTCCTTTTATTTTGTTAAAACAGCTAATGTCTAATTTAACCCAGAACAACTTCATAAGGGTCTTGTTAGCCAATGTCACTATGAACTCATCTATAAAAATTAAAACTAAAAGGGTCATTGTCTACTTTGGCCCTTTTTGCAATCACTAATGATGTTTTTTAAATAAACATTGGGCCAATGCTAACGTTTTTCCTTTTAGCTTCAACTTCTATTAGAAGTAGTGGGACTATTATGGAATAAAACAGTGGCTGGTTCTGGTCTTGTATCTACCATTACTTACATAATCTTTCAACAAATAGTAATATATATACAGTTACAATGTACAGTGTTTACTGCAATGAATCGAAATAGGAAACAGATATTATACACTCAGCTATAGAGCTGGCAAGAAAGCCTCCTATAAAAGTAATAGAATTGGAAAAAACCGAGTTTTTAAACTTTAAAGCAAGTTTAATTACTCATTATGTACATCGTAAAAATAATCATTTTAACGAATAAGTACAATGGCTGCGAATTAAAAGAATGCAGTATTCAACCAGCACTCTAAATTTCTATATATAGTATATAAAAATAAGTTGTCCTATGTTCGTCGTTTTATAACTCGAAAACCACTAAACCGATTTTCGAACGAATACATGCGTTGGGAAAGTCTACTTCGACTTATTGTCTTTGTTCAATTGGGCGGTGCCATGCCCATATAAAATTTGTATTTATATATCTATGTATGTCTTTAAAACGGTAATAGTAAGAGTTTCTAAATGTAGCAAAATCAGCAGTCAAAAAGTGGACGAAATAGGATAAGTGGGAGTGGTACTTCCCATACAAAGTAAATACTAATTTTTGTTTATCTTTGGAACGGTAATAGTGGAAGATTCTGAATTTGGTCTAAATAATTTTGTGGTCAGTATAAATCACCACTTAAAACGTGGGCAGAATTGGATAAATAAGATTGGCACCTCTCATGCAAACTAAATATTGATTTTTGTATATCTGGCGAAGGCTTAGAAAGGCAGTTTCTGAACTTGGACCAAATGACTTGGAAGTCAATACAAATCACTTATTTTAATGTACTGCTTTAAATTTTTCTTATGAGAAACACATGTTATAGGTATACAGCACAAAGACTCCAAATAATCAAAGTATAATAAAATTTTTAATATATCCAGAAATCACAAGACAACACGACAGGGTGATCTTTCCAAGCTTCTGCTACTCAACAATGAAACAGTTGCTTTAAGTACACAAAAATTAAATGAATTGAAGGCACTTTTGTCATACATCAGCAATACTAATTGTACATCCCACAATCATTTTATGGAGAAGATAACTAAAGATGGCAACATCGTGGATTACTTGGCAGATGAAGCTGTGGAAGAAGAACGTGATTTACCACAATAATGAAATTATTTTACTATTATTTTTTGTTTTTATATCCTTTGAATTTATTCAAATAATGCTGTTTTGTTTGTTATTGTTCTTCTTATGACGACTACTGTCAAAAAAAATATATATATAAATTATTGCAACAAGGACCAATGCCAATTTTTTTTTTCTTAATTTCTTTACTATGGTATGCTTTCAGACATACATATTTTCTGTCTAAGCCAAAGTTGAATCAACTTAGGTGATTAGTAAAACTTGGAATTTTTCTAAGTTGTAATTAAAAGTATTATTTGTTAAAACTTTAATTTTAATTTTCTCAAAAGTGAATATTTTCCATTGGTTCTTTTTGCACCAAGCCACAGATATATGCCTACACTCACTTTACCAGTATAGGGTAAAGCTTCTCTTTACACCTTATTTAATTTATTCAAGCAGATAATAAGCTAAAGAAAAAGCTTTAGAAAATAAAATATACTCGTATTTTGTACTTAAATTCTGTATTAACAATTGCTTAACAATGCATTTTTGCGTGAAATGCCTAATAATGCTGACCTTGAATCAGAGTAACAGCAGTAGCAGCAGTATATAAATATTTTTTCTATATGTAGATTTATGTGGAGTTGTGGTGTATCAAAACTAAAAATACAAACGGCCGTTTCTCTATTAAATGGTAGCGTTTTTTTTTTTCTTACCATTTGTCATGGACGATTGAAAATATTCGTTACTTTTAGTCTTCAAAGTTGATATGATCAATTAGTTGTTACTCGCAGATGACTGCCATAACAATTAACACCTTTTATATCTATTTCTATTTCTTTTAGGATGTGTTTGCTGTTGGTTACTTTGGTTACTGTTTCTATTTCTAAAAGACAGTCAAATACTGTATGTATTCATATGAATACTAGATGTTTTTTATGCATTTATTTGTTAGTTTACTATATTATCCGACGTTATGCTCATTTTAAACGTAATTAAGTGTAAATAAATTTATTCAATATTAAATAATATTTATGATTATTATTAAAATTTTATTACATATGTATATAATTAAAATAATTTGAGTTAGTAAGGGAAACATTGAATGTTATTAAAACAAAAGTAACAATTGTATTTGGAAAAATTCTATGATGTACTATCAAACTAAATTACATTATGATCGTTAAATCATCTAATTTAACTCCTTTTGGGAATGAGTGTTGCTGTCATTGGTTTAAAATTTGTTGCAAATAAGTCCAAACACCTCATCTTTAAAGTAACCCAAATCACTACAGGTTTGTTATAATTGAACAGAAATTTGAATTGATAAAAATTACACTTTAAAGGTACTGATGATTCAACCATCCAACGGAATTTGTATAACTAAGTCTAGCCTACAATAGTTTAATAAAATCTATTAAATCTATTATTATTATTATTATTGTGACTAAAGTTAGATGTAAACAAGGTTATATACTTAGTATCTGTCTATAACAGTACGCAACAATGGAATTTCCTCAAGCTTAAAATACTTACCATTGAGTTCATAAATTCAATACTTTGAAAAATTTGTGCTTGGGATTGTTTCATCTTTTAACATATAACTGTTGTCATAATAAGACATAATGAAGTAGTACAGAAATATATATATGTACAGCTGCGTATAAATAATAGCAGCACGATACAGTATCTCATGGCCAGTTGAAAAATGGCGCAGTATATTGTGGTCTGGCGAATCAAAAAATATTTTATACGGTGTAGGGGGATCGCGGCAGTATATAAGAAAGCCTCTTAATATATAAAACAATCCAAGATATAATGTTAAAACAGTTAAGCACGGGGTATAAAAATATAATTGATGCCTCCAAACTGTCGATATCTTGCAGAATGTCATGCTACTTTCAGCATGATAACATTTCCAAACACATCAGCTGAGTCGTAAAATATTTTTTGGAGATTGGCCTGCACACTAATATTAATAAGGCAGTTTCAGAAGTTATGCCAAAGAACAATAATGAGCTTTGGTCAGTAATTGAGGTAATCAGTAATTAAAGTATACCCCATGAGAGATGTTAGAACTTTGTTAATTCAATGAAACGACGTTGCGAGGCTGTATTAAAAACAAAGAAAACGCTACAAGATATTTAGTAGAAACTAATATTCTGGGAAAGCCTTACATTAAAAATGAAATTTAAAATATAATGTTATATATATATATATATTTTTAATACCGACAGATTTTTTTAAACGAATTAATTTTAATTTATGATCTCTTAACAACAAGCCATTTTTTTTACTTGAATATAGATATACTCGTATATAAATAGAAACATTAGTATAGTGTTGGAATAAATAAATACGTGTGAACTTTTCTTTCCATAATCAAAGTATTATTGTCTTTATGCTGCTATTATTTATACCGCAGCTGTATACTGACTCCTATGGTTCCATACGGGAACAAAGGGCCACAACATAGTTCCTTTATTCTAATCTGTCCTGCGCCAAAAGTTTTACTTGAACCCAGATCCTTCTTATAGAGTTCACATCTTTATCAATCTAATTTCTCCAGGTATTGGCGGTCTACCTCTTCTTCTACTGCCTTGGGGGTACCACTCGATTGACCTCCTAACTATATTCTCATCCGCTCTTCTCAAAACGTGGCCAATCCAGCTCCACTTTATACTGGCTATTTTAATGTGGCTTGGCGACTACCCTGCACGTTCTAATAGGTCCACTATTCAAGATTACGTTTGGTCAGAATATTCTTAATCACCCCTATCATGAATAATATTCCCATCTCCCACAATTGCAATCATGAATAATTTTCCCATGAAATGATTTCCCCTTTTCTGATTATTCAGTGGGGAATGACAGCCCTGTAAAAATTCTCCTGTTCGTGAATAGTATTTTCCCTCGAAATTTATTCTCCTTTTCTATTAATTTGTTCACATTATTTTTGCAAGGGAGTTGAACTTATCATTTATTAAGTATTTATTTCTTTTATTGGATAATTAAAGTTTTTATTAACTTATTTTAGGACTAGAAGTGTTAATAAAGTGCAAAGCAATATAATTCACTATAAAATGTAGAGTAAAAGATTTCTTCCTTTGTTCAAGAGACATGTTGGCTAAATTTTAAAAATCGCTCACAAAAAAAAAAAATATCGACAACAACGGAATCGACGACATCCTCCAAGCCATCAGATTCTTCGCCACTACAGAATATGACATTAAATCCATCCTCACCTGGCTCTTCATATGTTCCACTTAGTTCTTTGTTTTGTTGATTTTTAATTCTATTTGATGGAAGTTGATCGATAAATATACACTTTTAGTTTTATTTTTCTATTCTTTTTGGCGTTTAAGCCGTTTTTAAATTGCTACTGTTTGTCCATAGTCACCAATTTCGTTCCGCCCATCTTGCTGAAGAAAAGTTTGTTTTGTTTCTTCTCTTCCAGCTTTTGCTTGTGCAATTCTTTGCATGATAATTGCTTTGCAGAGTTTGTTTTAATTTTAATTACTTTTTATCCAATTTTTTTAATAATGATGATTTTTGTGTAAACATTTTACTTTTCACTAAAAATTCACACATTTTTCTTTTTTTTTTTTTTTTGTTAACATTCAACGTAAAATGATAGATAGCCTGTAAAAAGGGAACGAAAATTTCATAGGAGATTTTTGATAGCAATTTTCCCTTCGAGGGGAATGAAAATTGCATTGGAATAGAAATTTCCCGTGTTACTCATGATATCCTCCGTAAACATCGATTGATAAATACTAGCAGAGACTGTATGTCTTGGGCTGAGGTCTAACACGTCTCGCATCCGTATAGCAACACAGACTGCACATTGGAGGTGAAAAGACCAAGTTTGGATCATATGAATCTGTAGGGATTTTCTACACTTATTGTAGAGTATCGAAGGCCATGCCAATATATAAAACAAGGGAAATTGCACTGTGCCTTCGGGATGATTAAAACTGTTTGTTAGGTACACAGATCTTTTTTAAGGATATTTCACAACTCAAAATTAATCAGTTTTGTTCAGAAAGTTAGGAAATCATTCAACTTTTTTGTTTCCTAATGTTATTTGCCCTTTAAATATCGGGTGATTATTTAAGAGCTTTCGGATTTGATTTAAGAAAACATTTAGAATTTATAGAAATGTATGAAATCTTTATTTGAGTCGATAGAACGATCTTTAATATTGGCTTCCAGTTCATCAACCGTTGCGGGCCTTCTTTATAGCCATAAGCCCTAACATGAGCTCCACAAAAATAATCTAAAGGCGTTAAATCGTACGATCTAGGCGGCCAATTGACTAGCCCCAAACACCGAAATTTCACCGAAATCGCCTCTCAATTGGGCCACTTTTTCGCGTGCTGTGTAGCATGTGGCACCGTATTGTTGAAATCACATGTCAGCCAAGCCCAACTCTTCCATTTTGGGGAAAAAAAATTTAATCATCGCACGGTAGCTCTCAACATACTCAGTAACGTTCCTGCGTTCGTAGTCTTTGAAAAAGTACGGTCCAATGATGCCACCGGCCCATAATCCACACCAAACAGTGCAAATACAGCAATTTTGCTTATTTATATATCCATTCAACCAGAAATGAGCTTCGTCGCTGGACACAATTTTCCAATAAAAAAGTTTTAATAATAGTCGATTCATGGTTAAATTATGGACCAACAAGAACATGTTTGACAGTAAGACGTTACACGAAAACAGCTGAGCTGCCAAAAAGAAAGTTGCTAAAAAAATTTCCCGATTGTTGCACATCGTTTTGTATTATGTTTGTTACGAATAAATAAATAAGCTGAAAAAATATAACAAAATTTTATTTTATTGATGACGTCATTTCAAAGATATGCTTTCAACACATAGACGACGGCAGGCTACTCGACTACAATTGCCGTTAGCAGTGTTTGTGGTCGTGTAGTCAGCTACTTAAATGTATTGGAAATGACATAATAAAAAGCAGCTTAGCTAAAAATAATTAAAGTTTTGATAAATAATATTTAAAATTACAATTGCTTTATATTTTTATTAGGTGAGGGGGGGGGGGGTCTTTGCTACCCCTAACTTTGTTATTTTCTTATCTATTATTTTAGATATAATTTTTTAATGTTTCTCCCAATTTTGGACCCATTCGGTTCAAGTTCGGACATTTAAGATAGCCTGTAGTTAATTCAAGAAAGATACAGTAAAAATTTAAAGACAATCGGTTCTGCTTGTAAGCTTTTCGATTTTCAAACAAACACATATTCAATTTTATATATAAGATGTATTGTAATTGTATGTAGATGGCTTTTACCCGGCGTGCTTTTTGCAATACCCGTTTTTTGGCTAATGTTGATAGATAACTTATCCAATCTCGCCGTCCTCAAGATATACAAAAATTAATATTTACTTTGTATAAGAGGTACCACGCCGACTTATCCAACTCCTCCAATTTTTGGACTGATGATTTGTATTGACTATAAATCTATATGGGCCAAATTTGGAGGCTCTTTCTGTTACCTTTTTGAAGATATGGACAAATAAATATTGACTTTGTATGGATGTGGCACCGCCCAGTTAGAATTTTAGAAATTTAAGATACTGTACAAATTTCAAGAAAATCGGTTCAGCCGTTTAGCTGCCTATAAGACACATACAAACATACATACACACAATAACAAATACATACATTAATTTTTTAATATTTTTTGATTATCAATACCTTAATGAGCATTTTAATCCTATATATTTTTAAATTTTGTAGCCAAACAAAGTAGAAATGACCTAAGTTGGCCACAGCAGCAAAAGTAATCGTGTAACCGTGTAGCTGCGTTGCTGTCAAAATAATTTGTATTCATATAAAAGTGTGTATTTTATTTGTTGTAGTTTGTAGTCGGTAGCCTGCCGTCGTCTATGTGTTTAAAGCAATAAATTTTTGCTTAAGAAATTCTAAAGAATAAGACCATTTTTTCTCCAATTCTTTGTAACTTAATGATTTCATTAGCACTAGTACCACCCTAATTCTAAGCACACGCTTAGAATCGCGATTATAAGTTTATTATTAAAATATTGATTCTTAGAACGTTTGTTCACCTTTTTTTTTGTCTAGATTTTCAAACAACCCGACATAAAAAAGTCACAACGATTAAGTGTTAAAATGTGTTTTAACTTTATTTTTTGTTTTTTCTTTACTCTTTTTTTAATATTTAACCACCACTCAATAAACAATTACTCAGACTTATTTAAAAGTTAAGTTATAGTTTCAAAAATTAAAAAAAAATTGAACATTAAACGGAAACAATGCGATCATTGTTGTAAAAAACGTTATCTTTAGTATATAATCCGCAGAGTGAAGCAACTACGATATCAGTTAAGTCAGGTTTTCCATTAGGACAACAGTACCAATATTTTTTCAACAATAATCACTAAAACAAAACTTTATCACCGAATTTAAATTACAAAAACAAAAAAACAAAAAATCTTAAAAATGAAAGTATTTGTTTGTGTAGTTGCTTTAATGGCTGCTTTGGCTCCAGCTCAGGCTACATTCGATAAATTGGGATTTTTGATTGGTGCCACTGGTGTACCAGCAAGTTATGGCAGAAGTCTGAATAGCGGCTATGGTGCAGGCTACGGCACTGGTTATGGTTATGGAGGCGGTTATGGTAGTGGTTATGGCACCGGCTATAACTACGGTTCCGGTTATGGTGGCGGATATGGTGCTGGCTATGGCAGCAATGCTATCAACAAAGTTATTAAAGTTACCGTAATACCCAGCAGTGGTGGTTATACCGGTGGTTATGGCGGTGGCTACGCTGGTGGTTATGCTGGCGGTTATGGTGGTGGTTATAACAGTGGTGCTGTTGCTTATCAACCTGCTGTTTCCACTTCGGCCGTGGTAACTCCTGTGGTAACAGCTGTCTCAACTCCTTTGGTGACTCCTGCTTATACTGGTTCGATTGGTGCCTCCTATGTCGGTGGTCTTGGTTATGGCGGTGGCTTTGGTGGTGGTTATGGTGCCAGTTTACCTGTTTCATATGGCGCTGGTGCTGGTTACGGCTATGGTGGTGGTTTCGGTTTGGGCTTCGGTCAACCAGCTGGTTTTTCCGATTTGTGTTAAAACGAAAACGAAGGCGATGTAAGCGTTAAATTTTAATCTTGTTGTTAATTTGTTAAATACTCCTGTTTTGTTTCTTGTCTAATTATTTGCGAATAAAATTTTGAAAGCGTTTTAAAGTTACGAATTTGTTTATTTATTAAATAATCGTAACCTGTGCATGAAACCCTGAATCGTGAGGTCATGGCGATAATTTAAGGACCCTAAGTTTTAATTTGAGTCATAAAGCCTATAGTATTTTACGAACTTGCTTCTTCATTGCAATAAATTTTATTTAGAATTTGTTTACCTCATCTATGATCTTTATTGACCATTTGTGTGAAGCATAGTGGCAGGCTCGCATTACAACATGTTTTGTGCTCTCCTTCTCTTATCTTAAGCAGTTGATCTTGTCTAAATAGTTAGCTTGGTCCACTAGCACTTTGTTGAGAATTCTTCTGTCCAACACGAGTAATCATAGAATGATCACAACTTCATAATTTCTCCTTTGAAATAGTGATATGTTGGTATCCTATGCATCCTTCCTAGATATACTATTCGCTTAGCTGTCAGGATGGCTTATGGGAGGGATTATATGTTCATTATTAGGGTTAAAGTTGTTTTGGAAGTCTTCAGAAGCTTCGAAATCAAAAGATTCAAAGATAAAAAATCTTTTTTCGGGTGTAGCACACATTTTTCACGCTGGCTTAAACAATCGTCCACTACCTCTATCGTAATACACCCTACACCCTACACTCTGCTGTAATTGTTAATTTTGTGTATTAAAAATCTCTCTATTTGTCTTACGTCGTATTTTCCAATTACTATAACAATATCAGCTGCCAAGATATGAAAAATAAATCATAAAAGTCTGACCAATTCTGGCGCTATAAACAGTAGAAACTTCAATTTCCACTTAATTATTAGGAGTGACTCTTGATATAGTACATGCGTTACGTGCTATTTTTAACTTAATTTCATAGAAAGGTTACTGATTTGGTGAAGAGGTCAATGTTACCAACAGAACAGTAAAGCTGTGCAAACTCTTATCCGCTTCGCAAACATTGTGTACTACACCTGAGACGACTCCGGTATTATAGTCCCACGATTAGTCGGTCGAACCATGGCATTAACACCCTGACCTATAAAATTACTGCTGTTTAAACATGGAATGCACAAGCAACTTAAACGCATAACTAATTGCAGTTTTAACTAAATTTTTCTTTATTTCCGTTTTTTTAAGACATACTTGCACTTACGCCACTCTTAACAAATTGTTTACGCCTAAAAATACTCTTTACTTTTATTGAATAGCGACATCTATTGTTCACTAGCATATACTTTGTACAGCTGTTATTCACTTCTTTCTTTTATTCATTTCTTGGCCAGCTGATTGTCATTTATTCTTCTTCTTAAACATCGTACACGAGCACGAACAAAATAGTGAGTGAAAAAAATCGACCAATTTTTATATTTTTTTTATTAAAAATTTGAATTAAAACTCGATACTCCACCTTTCAATTACAGTTTAACACAATGTTCGTACGTCAGTCTCTAAGAAAATTACCACAACTGACGGCGCGTCGTTATACCGCGACTGCAACAGAAGCCAATGAAACACAACAACCTACACTAAGAGATACACTAGTGCCGACTGATTACCGCACCAATGAAACAAATACCGCAGCCCATTCAAATGTGCATGATGGCAAATTCTATACCATACCGACCGATGTCAAAAAGCAACTTTTCGGCGGTGGTGGTTTTCCAAAGAAATTTGAACAACAAGTGAAAACATTCGCAGAATCCTGTCTAATGGTTAGACAACCTGCTCTGGAGTTGCTAAATTATATTGAGAATACCGACTTCAGCAAGCCTGTCGTGCGCTATGTACTTTATGGTGAAAATGGTGTGGGTAAATCGCTGACCATGGCCCATATTATACATTACGGTTATCAAAATGGTTTTCTTTTGGTGCATGTACCTTGGGCCGCAAATTGGATGAAAAGACCCAAAGAAACAGCCAATGCTGCTAAAGAAGGTTTTATAGATTTACCCTTTGATGCTGCTGCCTGGTTATTACATTTTAAGAATCAAAATGCCAAGCTATTACAATCGCTGGACTTGAAAACGACCCAAGAATATGTCTGGTCCAAACGAGAATCCACTCCCATTGGCAGTACTCTGCTAGAATTGGTGGAACATGGTATTACGCGTATAAAATTCGCTTCTGAAACCATAACAGCTCTAATAGCTGAAATTAAACAACATGCCTCAAATAACAAATGTAAAGTTTTGGTGGCCATTGATGGTTTTAATGCTTTCTTCCATCCTGTAACGCGTATATTTGGCGATAATAAACAAATCGTTAAACCAGAACGCATAACATTAACTCAACCCTTCCTCGATATTACCACCTACAATTGGACAAATGGTGTTTGTATATTGACGGTTGATAAAATTGCCATGACCGATGGTTATATGGACTCATATATGCCACGTTATTTGTTGGGTCGCAAAGGTTTCGAACATTTAGATCCCTTCGTGCCGGTACATATTCAAAATTATAACGAAAAGGAATTCCACAGTTGTATACAATATTATTTGGAACGTCATTGGATTCAAAAGACACCCGAAGGTTTTGAGGATCAATTAAAATATTTGAGTAACATGAATCCCTACGAATTAATGCGTCAAACGAGATCTTTGTAAGATAAGATATAGTGTTCTAGTGTGAAAGAGAGTTGTTAAAGTAAAAAAAAAATAAATGTAAGAACCTAACCGGGAGCTTTGCAATTGCATTTGTTCTTAATAATAAATTCATAGATAGAAAAATGGACACCATAAGCCTTAATCAATTTGATATTTTAATAAAAAGAAAGATTTTTTTTCTAGATTTTTGAGGGTGCTGGTTATTTTAGTTCACACAATGAGGAAAAGGGCCACTTGAAAATTTCATCTCAAAGCGCAATAGTGGGGGTTCTTTCCAATAAAAACCTCTTGATGTGGCCTACCGTTTGTGAAGAAGTTTACATCGGTTTTGTGTGGTTTAAACAGCCTGGTGAATCTATTACAATATGCTACTGTAATGTAAATAATCGGAAATCTATTTCGGGCCGAATATCAAATACGATCCTCATGTCTAAACCGATGCTTTAAAGACTATTTTAAAGCTTCTTGACCGCGTGCAGGACAGGGAAATAAAGTTAGGCTTATCGCAATGTGGTGTGTTTTTTTACCAAAATGTGTTCTAATAAAATAAGAAGAAAAAAATTCTCCAGGAATTCGTACAATGTATTTCACGGTGATTTCACATGTTTAACAATCTATCTGCAGGGATAGATTTAAATTCATTTCTCCTCCCTTTCTCAACCTATTTTTCTACTTCCAGCACAATGCATCACATGAGTAAATGCCATCATTCCTCGAATGTTGGTTGATGCAAAAAAGGACGATCAAATCTGTTTTATCCATCTACGAAATCCTTCAAATCAAAATTTTCTAATGACATTTAAGGGTTTTGCTCATTCACAGTACGTTACTGAATGCTAAGTGTTGGTTAGAGTAAAAGAAAAAGGAAGTGAAAATCTGATTATCCGTTTAAGAAATTCTTCAGGTCAAAGTTCGATTCGCATTTGTGTGGTTTCCTAATAACATTTAAGGGGTCTCAGAGTAAGTTACTGAATGCTGTATAGATCTGTCATTTTTTATAAATTTTGGATTTAAAAAATATTTGTGTGTGGGAGTGTTAGTCGTTATCGTTTTTTGCAATTTTTTGTAATAGATTAAAGAAAAGTTAAGCTCGATGCCTTCAATCTAGAACAACACAAATACGGAAAATGTTTTGCTCTTAAAACTTCGTGTTACATTTTCCACCAAATAATTCTCGTAAATCTTATAAAAGCCGAGTCTTAATCCAGTCGTTGTCAAGCCTAAATCATATGAAGTCAGCTCTGTTATATCTTTAACTTTGTTACAAGTCCTATCATGAAGATAAAGTATTATAAATGATTTTGTTGGTATAATATTTTGTTATAAATACACGGTCATCTATATATATAGAAGAGGACATGAAATGCATTGTAATTGATGTTCTCTGAAATGTGCCAACCGATTTTATTTTGAAGCTCTTAAATGAAAGGTGAAGTACCATATAGGAATCCCAGAAGGACTGGCTGGCGGAGGTTCAACTAGCTAATTACTTTGAGACATTGCCGGACGTCTATCCCACGGTCAGTTGAAGATGTGGATAGAGCAGTGAACGACTTGACCAGTACCTTACTGGGATTTTATAAAGAGGGGTGACTAGAAAGTCATATAATAGGGCCAGTAAATCGAGGCTCGAGTCTGATTGGTACGCCTATAGGGTAAACTTCAACAGATATAGGAGCGAGATTAGGAAGGGTAAGAGGAAATCTTGAGTTGACTTCTGCGAGTCGATAGAGGGGGTTAACGACGCCACCAGTTCCGAAGAATACTTTCGAGGGAATGCAAGCACATTGATAGCATTAACAGGGACGACGGCACGTGGACCAGCTTCAATCTTGAGACTCTTAATTTATTGGCAAGAGACCATTTTCCTGGTTGTGAGGATGTGGGTAGAGGACACACTTCTAGTTCCTCAGCCTACATTCATTCGGCAGAAGAATTGGATCTTCTATGTAATATGATTGACAACCGAAAGATTGCTTGGGCGATTAACACTTTCAAACCATATAAATGACCTGGTCCAGGTGGAGTAATACCGGCGATGCTACAAAATGCCTCGCCGCGACTACTTCCGATTCTGTCGGATATCTATAGGGCTTGTTTCTGTTATTCGTATGTAGCGAGTCTATGGAGGGAAGTAACGGTTACTTATATTCCTAAATCTGGCAAACCTAGTCACTCGACACCAAAGGATTTCAGGCTGATTAATCTATCATCTTTTCTTCTCAACACTTTGGAAAGGCCAGTTGACCTTGAAATAAGGTCCAGTGTAGATATCACCCCGATGAGTGGTGCGACCCTCCTCTTGGCGGTCTGGCTTTTTATACAGACGTATCTAAGACGGAGGAAGGCACCGGTGCTGACGTCTACTGCGAACAACTTGACTTTAGGTGTTCCTATAAGTTGAATGCTGAGCGCAGTGTATTCCAGGCGGAAGTTTTTGCTGTTAGAAGGGCAGTGGAGATGACCAAGAATGAGATTGGGTGCATTGAGAGCCAGGTGACTGTTTTCGTGGACAGCCAAGCGGCTCTCAAGGCACTCAGCTAGTGCTTAGTCAGATCCAAGGTTGTTTGGGACTGCAGATTAGCCCTGGGAGGCTGCGGAAGGACGTTCAACTTTGCTGGATACCGGGTCACTGTGGTATTACTGGCAATGAGAAGGCTGATGAATTGGTTCACATGGCTCTGCGTCAACAGTCCTCCGGACTGAGGACCCTGGTCTGCCGCCGTTGAGTCATTATATCTGTGTACTAGAGAGGTTTTTCGCTGGCTGGTTAAACCTGGTTCAACGAACCGGGTTGTATGGTCTCTAGATCCATATGGCTGGTTATTTCCAGTCTTAAGACGTCTGCTCTTCTCTCTATGTGTAAGGTAGAGCTGAGGCCGACTACGGGCGGTATTACGGGCCATTGTGGTATTCGTGCGACGACTCGTAGATGGGCAAATACCGATATTGATTACTGTAGGCCATACGAGAACGAGGAAGAGTTAGACACGATCACACATTTGTTATGTCATTGTCTCAAGCTCTCGGGTAGAAGGTATCGACTTCTGGGTGAATTTACGATCCAAACTCTAACCTCCTTTTTGTGTACTGACCATACCGCTATCCTTCGTTTTGCCAAGGGCCTCAGCTGGTTGTGGCATGGGAATTGATCGGATCCCTTTGGGGTGTAAGACCATCCAGCAGGAACGGTAATAGTGGAAGGTTCTGAATTTGGTCTAATTAACTTCGTAGTACCTCCCATACAAATGGTTAGAGTTCAAGTTTCCAAATTTGGTTTAAATAACTTGGCAGTCAACACAAACCATCATTTGAAAAAATATGGAATTTTGCGTGATATTTTTTCAAGTTTTTTTTACGTTTCTATATTAATGTTTGTGGCCACAAAATTTTTGCTAATTCAAAAGCCTGCATGTTATAACATATTTAAAGTAGGACGAATATACTCGTCTTGACTACATTTACTTTATTGAAGTCTTTTAATTCTTATTTCCCAATCTGGCTAACAATTATTGGTGAAGCCATATATAGATAATTGTTATATATATTGAATATTTTTTTATATCATTTTATTATTATCTAAATAAATAACAAAAAATACTAGTCTTGGCAATTCATGATACCCTGCCAAAGACACGTAATATACTTATCGACACAAAAAAATTGTATTTAAAATAACTCAACTATGTTTTGTTTTTATTATTTAAACGTGATGTGATAAATTAACAAAAGAAAAAACTTTTAACTTAAACAATACAAAACATAATTCAAGAGTAGTAAATGAATTAAAAGGACAACAGGGAGAAGGGAATTTTCTAAAAAATATAAGTAAAAATATTTCAAATTTTATTATTAAATACGTACAACTAATGATAGGAATTCAAAATTGATAATTTATTTAGTTAATTCTAAATTAAAAATATGAAATTTGGAAAGTTTACTGAAATGGATTTACGTTTTCTTTCATTTTTTATAATTTAATAGGTTAAGCTTCATAATTGTGTGGCGCTTTAGACTTCGTTTTATGTTATTTAACTATGGGCGCAAAAATAAAATATAAATAGTAATATCTTAGTAAACGCAGTTAATTATAAAGCGTGGACATATTTTAGCTTTTTTTCTTGCATTACGCTTTCTTGAGGAATTTCAAAATTACTTAACTATACACGAAAAATATCATGATAAGCGCCACCCATTCCACTAATGCTAGACTTGAAATTTAATGGGCCGAAAAAGCCGAGGCCAATCCACAAATTCCAAACCATAATGGAAGATGCCAGTGATACTGACGCCTATCAAAGCACCCCAGAAAAGCATAAAAAGTAAACTTTCTGTATTGAATTCCGAAGGTACCAGAGCGGTACAGAAAAACATGGCTATAGAGAAAATTAATATCGAAGGGAACTGTAAATAAAAAAGGAAACATTTGAGCAACATTTTCTGGGTAGTTATTTAGAAGAAAAACAAAACGGCAAAAATTACCACATTATAACGCCAAGAGTGTTTAACTTCCAAAGGCGAAGGCAGATTGGTATTAACAGTGTAACGACCCAAGAATAAATCAATGCCATCCTAGGATTAGATATTAAAAAAGAGTTTAAAATATAATACGAAACGACCAATAACTGCTCACCTGTCGAAAGCCATCAGAAAAATTATTTAAATAATAACGTGTCATTGAATTAACGCCATCTTGCATCATACCAGCCATAGTACGTTTACCGGTGCGTGTGAAATCAGTTTTTAGCGCTCCCGTACCCGAGTATTGCAACGATATCATATCGGCATTGTCAGCCCATATATTCTTATATAATAAATCGAATTGTGATGATGCAGTTTCCACCCTCTGGCCCACATGTAAAATACCCAATTTCTGTAAAGTGCTATTCAATGAACGTAGAGCCAACATACTTTGCACCACATTGGTACGATCTAAGCAATCAATGCAATTAGTGCGAAAAACACCACGTTGAGTTGAGACCACACGACCATCATCGCGTATATGAAAGACGGAAAACTCTTCCTGTTCGTGAGCCAAACGATCGATTAGAATATTAAGACGATCCCAGCGCATTTTCTTACACTCAGCATGAAAATCAAATGCCTCATAGCGTATATTGGAATCGTTTAGTTGTTGTGTAAATGAACGATAAGAGGTTTCCAAAGCACCTTCGGCGCCTTTTTGATCAACCTTTTAGGAATATGGAGGTATTTATTAAAGGTAAAAATTAAGCATTAAAAACGCACACACACTTACCAAATTCACTAAAACTTGCTTACCATACTTGGCTATTTGCTCTTCAAAGTGACGACTAAAAGCATTTAAATGATCACGACCCGGTATAATATGGGGCCTAGGTTTATAACGAAGATTAGGCAGTTGACGCCAATAGAAGGGCATACTACCTCGAGTCTTTAATTTTAACAAAACTAATTAAATAATTTACATTTATTGAAAAACCAAAAGTTAAATACCTGCACAAATGAAATACGTTCTCCATTATACTCTACAAGCTGTTCAGTTTCCACAAAATTAGCCACTTGTCCATCATCATTTATGCCACGACTGTAAAATCTTGTACCGGCCTTATGTATCGAACGTCTGGATATAATAGACCAAACAAATGTTTGACCATTAACTTGCACTTCATTTATGGAAACAACTAAACAAACGAACAAATAAATATTACAGTCTTGTTTTTTCATTTAATATTGCTGCACTTACATCCCAACATCAAGGGTAATTGAAATTGCTGCATTTCCCTGCACTTGAAGTTATTCAATAGAGCTCCATTCCATACAAATCTACTATCAGCCCTCTCTATAATACTTAAGCTGTTATCCTTTAATGTCATATTACATTTACGCTGTAGCGTATGGGTTAGATCGTAACAGTCATCGTATGTGAAATAGAAATAATTTGTATCCAATGTTTTTCTTAGCATTTGCAAATAACTTTCATTATGTTCTTGTTGTTTAGGTTTCAAATACGTAGTATTTGGAATGTACGGTATAATATCGTAACCAGCTAAACGCCATATAATGGCACCATTAATCATGCCAACATGTAAGCGATGTGTGGCTACTAATAGATATTCACCAGCCACAAGGCGTATACTGCCTAAGATACCACATATGCGTTTAAAAGGTGAGCGATGTAATAATTCATCCTTTGAATCTGTAAGAAGAGATAAGAAGACAAAGGTATAGTAAGCATGTATTAACCACAGGAATAAAAAGAATAGCTACTAAGCAACATTCCTAGGTATTCTTATTTCTATGATTTGTAAGTCTAGATGAGGTATTTCCCCGTCTATAGCAACAATTGACTCTTCAGAAAAACTTTGTTTTCCTGTAAGCCCTTACTGACAGACTACCATTGTATGACCTTTTAATTCTAACTGCAACAATATCATGAACAGCACCAAGCAATGCAGAAAACACTAATTTCCAAAGCAACATTATTGGAATTATATATCGAATTCCAATCATTAGAAGACACAATTTACAAGTCAATACATAATAATCTCTGTAGTCAACGAAATAATTTTCAATATTATCAGTTTCCAAGCATTGTCAGAAAGCGAACTTAAATCAAAAATTCTATTAATGTTACTTCTAAAAGCAAAATCACTTAGAGAAATTGTATTACCCGGTGGTAAGCGATTGTGTAAATACTTAAGGTTAAGACTGACAAATATCCCCAATTTTTCAGATTTAATAATAGTTTTTGTAGTTTATATGCTGTCGAGACTTCTTTAATAATTCTATACTAAAATTATGAAAAAAAAGTGTAATAATTCGGAAATATTCGCCAGCTTTCAACCATATGGCTAATAAATGTTCATACTGCATCCAGCAAACACAATAGCGCAAAGGGCATTGCATAACTTCCAACAACTATATTCTTAAAAAAAAATTGACAAATGTTTGAAGGATAAACAACACTTACCTTGCACTTTAATCATACTTGAAACACGATCGATTTTCAATACTCTGTCCGAACCAATCACCTCCACCATAAAACTGTCCGAGGTGATGTACCTAAAATACAAAGCAGTACAAAAAGACAGAAAATTTGAAATGGAAAAATCAAAATCTCAAAAAGTGGTCAATTAACAATTGTGTTTTAAAAATTGGCAGTTTTTTTGTGGGTCAAGTATTTGTCAATTTTGTGTTTGTTTTGTTTATCATGCAGGCAATAACACACTCAATGGCGGCTATTGCCGCCTCCCACCACCACCCATACAATAACCATTGTTAATGTAACACAAAAGGAAAAAACTTACAGATTCATGTCATCGTAAATGTTCTTTTCGCCCCATGGAAATTTTGGCGTATCGATTATCATGGTTTAAGAGTCTTGCACACAGTTACAGGTTTCGTTGTTTTTATTTTGATAGAAGCGAACAATAATTACTTGGAGTTGTGGCGCTCTTTTGGTAAAAAATATTTTTTCCACACTTAACACACTGACGCACACACAACAACGTCGGCAAACAATCTGCTGTTAGTGTACTTTAATCGAAGAAATTTCCCTTCCAGCCCCAATGACGACTTTATTTTGCTACAGTTTTGTTTTTCTTTTTGTTTTTTTCTTTCTATTACTGTATGGCGAAAAGTGTATTAGTAAACGTTACAATTATTTTATTGCATTTGTTATTATAAGTTTAGCGTTGAAATATTAAATGTTATTTTAAAAAATTATTTCTCACAGAAAAATCAAAACCAAAAATTTATTTTTCTTTTCTGATTCTGTCGTTTCATGTCTTTTTGACGTTTTTTTTGACAATCGATGATGACGTTCGCATATGTTCAGCTGCTTAAAATTGGTGTTGCCATACTAACACATATAAAGTTACTGAGACATTTTTTAAGCGTTTTTATAACTTAATAAATAGGCAATTATAACCGCAGGTTTTAAAAATTATACAATTAATTAATAAATTAAGTTTAAGGACTTTTTTGAAAATTTATAAATGTTTATTGATATTTTCGTTTTTCATTTTCTTAAAGCTTAATTAATGCATCTTATATATATATATATAGAAATGAATGTGTATTTGTACAGTATGTACAGCATGCAAAACCCATATTCGTACACCCTATAAAAATAAGAAAATTGGATTGAGATCTGGAATTTAAGGTGGCGTTTTGAGGTATTTGGGACAGTTGTACAGAATCCAAAGTCGGGAATCCAGCGCTGTATGTTTGGAATCATTGTCCTATTGAAAGATAAAATCTCTGGAAATGCCAATGTTTTCTGCACTTTAATTCACATTTTTCTTTAAAATATTTATATAGTCCCTTGCTGTCATAATTTCACCAATGAAATGTAGATTCCCAGCTCCTGATGCTGAAAAGCAACCCCAAACCATTTCCGAGCCTCCACCATGCTTGAATGTGGGAATTAGGTTATGGCGAAATAAGGTCGTGTTCTTCTCTCGCCAAATTTTAACGCGTCCGTCCGATAATTTTATATTAAATTTTGACTCATCCGTTAAAATAACTCTGTTCCAGAAGCTGAAATACTTATTTCGGTAATTTTTAGCAAACGCAACCCGTTTTTGCTTATTAATCATGCTAACAAATTGTTTTCTGACAGCATACCGACTTTTGAATCCAATTTTTTTAATGTAATTTCGAAATGTTTGAGGTGTAACGTGAATTCTAAGGTTCTGTTTTAAACTTACAGCCAGTGTAACGCCAGTTATAGAAGGATCGAGGCGAATTTGACGACATGTAGGAATGGGCACTGTCTTCTTGTTAATTTGCGCCGGTTACATTTCGCTGTGATTTTTCAAATTGTCTGGTTTTTTATATTTCTACACCACGTATTGGATAGTAGAAGCACTGATTTTCATTATTTTGGAAATTTCCCGTAAAGATTTTCCATCAATGTGTAGATTTATTACTATTTTTCGTTGTTCATCTGAAAGCTCATTTGATTTTCTGCTCATGTTGAATTTTCCCAACTTTTTATAATATTTCAACTGACTATGATATTTTATTAAAATACAGACTGCAACAATAAAAACGGGGAACCACACAAATAAAATAGAGTTTAAAATTCGAGTTAACAACAAGGAAAACATGGCATTACCATCTGTACGAATACGGTTTTTGTTATCCATTATGTGAATACTCCGCCATTAAGCGATCGATTATTATTATTACTTGTATTTTGTCATAGAAACAATAAATAGACACGAAATTTTCAAAAATTTGCTTATGCGTTCAATATTTTGTAAATTTTCTTATTTTTATCGGGTGTACGAATATGGGTTTTGCATACTGTATGTTTGTTTGAATGAAGTCTGTAAATAGGCAAAGGGCTGAACTAGTTTTTGAAATTTTTACATTATTTCTCACGTACATAGGAAGTATTAATTTTTATATACATATATTGAGAACGGTAATAGTGGAAGTACCACACTTTTATTCTTATGCACATCACCAGAAAAAAGTGGGTGGAATAGTGCAAGTGGCCATAGTAGCTCTCGTAAAAAGTAAATATTGATTTTTATATCTTGAGAATTCTAAAAATGGAAATTTCTGAATTTGGTTCAAATAACTTCGTGAACAAAACACGTCATCACTAAAAAAGTACATAAGTACATATGTATAGAACGGTAACAGTAAAAGCTTGGTTATCTATCTACATAAGCTAAAAAGCAGTAGAGATTGGATAAGCGGGTATTACACAAAACCCACCCGGGCATTATATATAAATCTAAAAATTGAATACAAAAATAATAATTGAGATAATATAGTTAAGAAAAAGTTTAGATAGGGGTAGCGAAGCATACCAGGTAAAAGAAAACCTAATAATTAAAAGTCTACATTATAAGAGAAATATCCCCTCTTGTTGGGAATATAAAAATATATATAATATTAACGGCAACCATCAAGGATGAAAACAGGTCCGAGTTGATGACCCAATACAAAAATTGGCGGGGAATAATATTATTAAATGCCATCAGCAAAGTATTTAATTTTCATTGCATATATTATAAGAAACACATTTTTTTCATAATCTTTCTTATAATATACCCGGGCCTTGTTTACGAGGTTTACTTAAACAGGCTAATGGATGTATTCTAAGCAGAGTTGAGTTTATTGCATTTAATTTATAATGCATTATCGTTCCAATTACCGCTAAACGACTTAGCATTAATACAGCGATATTGCAGCCACCACTAGTGGCAGATGGAAATAATTAACCACCAAATGAAACGGTTTTAGTGGTAGTGGAAATTTAGTGCGCTTATTCTGAATGATTAGTGCTAATGCACTAGAAGGAGTGGTAACCGATAAAGACGATTTATAATGCTCTTGTTTGATTTTGACTCTCTCTTGATGTTTTAATAGAGAGCAATCGAATAACTTTTCTTTGGTGATTAGAAAAAATCATAAAATAACAGTTAAGTAATGATTTTTATAATATTAGTTATGTATAACTGTTTTTCTTAAGGTTGCATATGTATGTATTTTTTCGATAGTGAATTATTTAATTTATTACATTTCAAAATACAAAAATTTTGAATAAAACAACAACAAAATTTTTTTTACTTTATTCAGGTAGACTCAGCAAATTAATGAAATAACATTGACTAATATTTATTTGAACATTGACTTAAACCAGCGTTGCCGTTGTGACACTAAATTATCACTTTTGACCCTTTTTCATGCCAACGACACTTTTTATTGCCCTTTTTTTAATCTATCATTTTGTATCAATTTAACGAAATATATGTCACTTTTTGACCATTTTTAAAAATGTGTAAGAGCTCCAAAATTCCTCACGAAAATATTCAGACACTCAATTTCCACTGCCACTGAATATTAGTGGCGATAATGCACTAGTTTTTCTACTACCACTAAAAGTAGTGGAAAATGAAATCCAATGCAATAAACCCAACTCTGATTCTAAGTCACTCTGTATTAGTAACGTATTTCAAAAAATGTTATAAACAATTCGATAAATATTTATGGGATGGTGTAGAGCATTAAAATTTCCATAGCAAGTAGGCCTTCGAACACGTATTAAACGGTTTTTTAATTACATTCAAATAAAACCATGAAAACTGTTACATATTAATGATATTATTTAATTGATTTTACCCAAATTATAATAGTAAATAGGCTCTTAATTGAAAAAAATCAACGAATTTTTATGTGATCAAAAAAGTTATATAAAAAAAGATTAATAAAAGTCAGTGCAAATATTGTTTGCAATTCTCTAAATAGGCCCCAGCTACTGGACCTTTTATATTGAAGATAAATTAAAAAAGATGGCATACATAAGTACAAAGGCGTTTCCTTGCTGAAAAAAATGTTGAATTGCTTCGTTCTTCGCCATAAAACGTAGTCAAAATTTAAAATTTATCAAAATTTGTTAAAGGCAACGTTTTTAGAGATAGACACAGCACCCTTTCTTTGTATTACATTTTTAAAAAAGGAACATCAAAAAGATAGGGTAACAAAGTGCAACATTTTTTCAGAAAAGAAAAAGCTATAAGTTTTAGGTCAGTAATTCAACTTTCTATTGTATTTTTCTTTTCTTGAAGTGTTTGTAATATAGTAATTAGGCCTGCCTTCTTACTTGCATTACATACATTTATTTGTATTATAATTATTATAATCATTATTGAAATCTCTTTCCTAAAATAATATTTGTATTACATTCTTATAAGATTTTACTTAAAGTATTACAACAACAAACAACTTAATAATTAAAGAAATAAACCTGCTAACATAACAGAATTAAAGAAAAGTTATCTAAAAAGCAGGGTTGGCAAAAACTCGGGTTTTTTCGAAAAAAAACCAACACACCGGGTTTTATCGGGTTTTGTGGTGAGATGCTATAACTCGGTGACCGGAGCAGACTGCAATTACTTTGAACCGTGCATTGTGAGTAAAACGGCCGAAATATAAAAACATATAGACAGATAAAGTTTTCTTTTTGCATTACATCGCTTAGTCTTACGTCGCAAAAGTAGCCAAACAATGGTTGAAAGCAATCAAATGCCGCACCCGCCGTATTCTCCAAACATTGCTCCTTCTGACTATTGGCTGCTTCTACGAATGCAATATCTTTTACCATGTCAACGAATCACTTCTTTTGAAGAAATATAAAATCGACTTCAAAGTGAATTGCCTTAAATATGATAAGTTTTTCTGAGGCGCGATAAAGTCATTGGATCAGAGGTGGCGAAAAGAAGTGATTTGATAAAAAGTAGTGATTTGATAAATTTGTTAATTCATAATCTATTTTGAGTTAACAAAAGGATCGAATTAATTTGTACTCTCAATACGTAAATTCGAATTATTTTTGTTGTAAATAAACCATGAAAACCTTTAAGTACAAAAACCCACCCGGGTTTTTTTAACTATAAAATCCAATAAAAGCCTGGTGGGTTTAATTGGGTTACCTAGCGGGTTGCCAACTCTGCTAAAAATCCTTGTACAGACTTTAAATATAATAAGAAACTTTCGAAATGTTCACTAAATTAACGCTTTTAGTAAAAAAGAGACCTAGTGAGCATTTAGCAAATTTTGTATTATATCATATGTAGATGTTCCGTACTTTTCATTATATAACGGAGTCAGTTCCTTTGCGTATGATTCAATCATTACGTGGTTAAAATTGCTGTGCAGCAAATCTGTAGAATATCTTGGGCTTAGACCATATATTATCATTATATTTTTATTCTGGATAATCTGTAATTTACTTCTATAAGTTTTAGAAGCTTTAAAAACCAAACCTGGCACTCATAGGCCATGATAGGCCGAATACACATCATCCCTTAGTGGGACCAGCACTTCACTAGAATAAATATTTCTGGTAGGGATACGTTTCAGAGATCAATTATTTGGAAATATTATAGCCTGTGTCTTATCATCATTAACCTTTATCTTCCACCTGTCAAAATGTTTGTAGGTAAATCTTAAATAAAAGTACTATCATCCGCATAAAAAGACATTTCGTGATTCCTAAGGAAGGTAATAATACAGTATATTACGTATATGACCGATAGTATTTGTCTATCAATAGATAGCATGTTATCGATAGACACAACAAATGAGCGTTGATCCAAAAAATTTTTTAAAATATTTTCCAGTTTTATTGCCAAATACAATCGAAGGCTTTTTCGATATCGAGAATAATGACGCTAGTACTCCTACGATTTATTTTATTATACTCTAGAAAGTTAACGACCCTTTTTAAGTGATGTACAGTAGATTGCTTCGTGCGATATCTGAACTGTTGCGAATTATTATTCCGATTAGAAAAGTCTGAAATTCTTTTGTTGATAATCTTTTCAAGCACCTTGTCCAATAAAGCTGAAGGGCTTATAGGTGGAGGGTAATTTAGGATCTTTCCCCGGCGATTACTTTAGCCTTCTTAAAAATCATAAAAAAATCTACCAATAAACAAAAATTAAACAGTTTACTCAAGGTCTCAAAAAAGTAATCCGGCTTATTTTTAAGGAAAATGCTATTAATAATATCTAAGCCCGGGGCTTTATTATTTTTCAGCACTAACGATTTTCAGTCACTAACGATTTAACCTCAGCTAAATCGGTGAGTTCAATACTAGATCTGTCAGGGACTCTATCATTTAGAACTTGAATAAACTTTGAGATTGCGTCTCAAGGGCAAACAATTATTCAATGTGATGGAATGCGAAATAGCGAATACGTCCGTCACCACATTTGCTTTCACATTACCTGTCTTTAAAACCTCACAATTTACATAATGGTCAGCAAATGATCTCATGTTGCCCTTAAGGACCCTCGCTAATTTTCATAATTTTTTTAATGCCTGGAAGCAAATTTCTAACAAATTTCGACCAAGAGTTATTTCGATCCATATCTAGGTGGAAATCATTCATTTGCCCCAGAATACACTTGAATCGATTCCTAACACTAATATCCCTAAATCTCTGAAGTTTCCGTATATATCTATTTCTCTGACCTATTAACATCCTTCTTATATCAGAAATGTCTCTCTGCCAAGGAATCTTGCGACCGGTAAGTATTTTCATAAAAGCTTCCTTAACTATAGATATCAACTTACCAAAACAAAAATCAAGATCATTTGAATTAGAAGAAAGTTGGTCCATGATTCTATACCTGATTTCATTCTCCACCCCGATTCTGATCGCTGGCCAGTCGGTACGATGATATATATAATGATCCAGAAATTACACAAGTTACTGGGACATGGTCCGACTGCAGACTATTTGCACATTTGCATTTAATTACTGATCAAATAAGTTTTTCTTTTCTAAATGCTTTTAACTCTTAAAATAGGCCTCTTATTGCATTGTACAAATAATGATCATTTGGTAATTAATTTTCGAATACAAATAATTAATTGGTAAATATGACACTTTTTCTTCTAATGTAACATACCATACATACGTATGTGTCTATTTCTTTAAATTGCAGGTGTTCCATTAATTGGATTTGTTTAGTCTACCGGATATTGACACCATAAAACACAATATATTTTTGATAAACAATTTACAATGTACGTTTACACTAGACTACACAGTTACATATGTTTTTATTGCAAAATGCATTAAAATGAAATATTTTTATTGAATTATAAAACCAAAAATATAGACTGTATTCCTGTGTAATTTTAGCAGCGATATGTTTGAAAACCGTTTAAAAATTTTATAAAGGGATGAGAACTATAAATGGATCCATCAATAGTTTTAGTATAAAAATTGCATTATTTAACCACGGTGCTACTACAAAGTTCTTAAAAAAAAAGAAATGCAATTTGAAATGAATTTTCTTTTGCTAACAATACTTTGTATCTTTGGTTCCTCTTTAGCCCAACAAGACTTTAACTCAAGGTATAATTACTCGAGTAATTCCTTTAAATTTCTACAAAGTAGTCCTGTACGTTCGATGAGCTGTTTTGATTATTATATACCCATAATAAATGGTATCGCCGAACAATTCGAACGAAGTTATAGGGAATGTCTAGAAGAGGCCGAAACTAAATATGCCGCAGTTGAAGCAGAAACCATGGTGCAGAAGAAAGATTTGTCTAATAGATCACAAGCCACTTGTGAATTAACGAATAAGTGCAAAAGTGAAATATTTTCATCGAACGCCTTTGAATGTTATGCAACAGCGGTGAGAAATTTTTGATTTAAACTCTTTAGAACTATTAGTTTATTAATAATATTCTTTGATGTTCATTAGGGTTTGACTAATGCCAAGTCCTTGTACAAAATTTCATCCGATGCCTCCATACATTTGTCTGATTTAAGAGGAGCATACCGTTTAATCGATCGTGAACAACAAATTTGTATTTCTAGAGCTGAGCGCAAATATAATGAAGATTCGGATAAAGCATTTGATGATTTAAATAAATGTATTTTGGGTCAGCTACCAATACCACCTGGTGTATCATCTAAAGGTGTTTCGATTCATGCTAAAGTTTTGAAATGATTGAAATTTATTAATTGGAATTTGTTTAATAAAATGTAGCATGTGAAGAAGCTTATGAAAAATTATACAAAATCAACATTATTTTGTTTATGGTCCTATGCTTTTAACTGCAGTCTATTGTACCTTACACACTTCACTATCAACAAAAATTGAAGATTTAACACGTTGTATGCGGGTATTTATGCAGGGCACGGGTGGTTTGTACTAAGAATAGCTAAAAATAAAATTCTTTTTCTAAAAACGATACAGAAAACCATGCCTTTACACTAACCCGTACTAGTGCGTTACCCGCGCTTAAGTATCAATTGTTAGAAAACGTACTCGTTCGTGTCCCGCAAACACTGTGTTAAAAAGAGATATTATATGTACGAGCTTAGCCAAAAGATGAAACAGTTTTAACAATATATATTAGTTTATGGGAGGGCCGTATAAACCAGCCAGCTAAAGTTTTTTTTTTAATCAAATTTAAATAATTTTCTAACTAAATCTTAAAAAATTGTTAATTTCCGTTCGATATCAAATGAAGTATAAAAATGTTAGCAAAAAATTAGACCTACGGCAATAGACTTAATTTCAGAAATACCATTCTTACTAATATGGTTATATGGTAGGTAGGTAGGTAGAAACAAAAACCAGAGAGACCAATTGTAGAAGCTTTTAGAAGAAAATAAAGAGAATACGGAGAAGTGACAAAATAATAAAAGATAGATTCAGAGAAAGAAGAAGAACGAACTTTAAAGAAATAGGAAAAAATTAGAAAGAAGCAGATATAAGGAAAATATAAAAAAGGAGAAATAAATCCCCTAACACCGGGAGTCACCTCAACAGCCAGCTGATACCCGAAATAAATCGCTTAGAGATCCCGGCGGACACCACATAGCTAAGGTCCATAAAGAAACGCTGGTTCAGCAACCTGAGCCTGCATCTCTGGAGTGCTGGTCAGAAGCAAAGGATATGTTCCACTATCTCAGACTCCCTATCAGTGCCACACACACAGCTGAATTCGCAGATGCCTGCGCACCATAACCTCGGCCTTGCGCAATTCCCAGTCAGAAAACCTATCAAAATTCTAAGAGTCTCCGAGATTTATGTATCTTCCACTCTGTGACGAATCTAAGGATCCTTTAAGTCAACGAGGAAACCCAGCGGGTCAGCCAAATCCACACACTTTAACGCGCTCACTCTCGCCAGCCCATCAGCAGTCTCATTCCCCACCACGCTAACATGGCGCGAAGTCTAGCACAGTTATATGGTATCTGAATATAAATATGAATTGATCGTAATCAAATTTTTACCGGCGTTTAACACGGTCGCAACAAGATCCAGCAAAGGGTTATAACAAATTGCTTTTATCTGTGTCTGATTTGAGTTAATGCATTTATCCAGTTCCAAGAGGTCCTACTCTCGCCAGCCCATCAGCAGTCTCATTCCCCACCACGCTAACGTGGCGCGAAGTCTAGCACAGTTGGTTGGTTGAGTTAATGCATTTATCCAGTTCCAAGAGGTCCTATGGAAAGCATCTTGTTTTCCAATTCCTAGACTTTTTTTGGAGATCCATTTTAATTTGCATAAAGCGGTACCCAATAAATCTCCACTTTCTTCGTATAATGTTCATAGCTTTTTTTCTCATAATTTTGTTTGAAGTCAATAAGTTCTTTGCCATATTGTAACTAGCCAAAATTGGGGCCCAGGGCCCAGGGACCAGTTTTGAATATCCAACAGAGGCCATGACGAAAAAAATGTAATTGCTGTTTCGTGTGTTTAATAAAGATATTTCAATCTTCCTTCAGACAAATCCAATTAATCATCTATTTAGCTTGAAAATCAACTTGATTAATGAAACAGAAACAAAGCAATGAATGCTTTGTGGAAGGCGAATATGCTCCCTAGAGGAGAATACATTGTAGATAGCGATTAATAAATAGCTGGATGGAGCTTAAATTCTTAACTGCTGCGTTCTTGGTGAATTTTTAGCCGAGTTAAAGATATTAATTGTAGACATCACCTTATGTGGCTCAATCATCCAATCGTTAACTGCCTAAGTTCGGATATTAGCACTGAATTCGCCAAACGACTTATATATGTTTGCAAACCCTGCTTGTGTGACTCTGTCTCTGTCAACATTAAATTTGGTTTTCATGTATAATATAGTATGTGTTATCTAAGAGGCAGGTACCGTCGACGTAGTGAGATTTTGCAGCCTTGTATTAAGTCTTCCGATTACATCTCTTGGCTTGGATAAGGTTTGTTTTAACTGGCACAGTCGATGATTACTTTGAGGAGTAGAAAAAAGAGAGAACAGCAGTGGTGGGTCTAAGAATACGCCGTTTGAAGCTGCTGTCATATGCATCAGTTTAAAAGTTTAAGCGATTATAGTGCTTGCATTTTGTCAAATATATATAAATAACAGCCCTCGTAATTTGAATTTTTATTTTCATAAACGACTAGCTGAAACCGGTGTGTTTCGCTACCCCCCATCTGAATTATTATCTTATATGCTATCTTATTTACATTTTTCCCCAGTTTGTCCCCTTCCGGACAAAATTAAATTTTTTGATGTATCTTATAGTTCCTTTTTAGCTGTATATAGCCTTCAAACAAATACACATTCATGTTTCCGCGTTGCTGCGAGCCTTTGTGTTGTACCCGCTTTTTGACTGAAATGGATAGATAAAGAAAGCTTTAGCTGTTACCGTTGTTCTCTACACATGTAAAAACCCATATTTTCAAATGATGGTTTGTATTGACTGCCAAGTTATTTAAACCAAATTTAGGAACTTCAACTCTAACCATTCTCAAGATATACAAAAATTATTATTTAATTTTTATGAGAGATCCATGCGCATTTATCCGATTCCGCCCACTTTTTAACTGATGGTTTTTACAGTCTAAGAAGTCATTTATACCAAATTCAGGACCTCCCATTCTAATTGTTTTCTAGATATACAGAAATTAATATTTAATTTGTATGGAAGATGCTACACTAACTTATTTAATTTCGCCCAAACTTCGACTGATAACTTATTTAGTTTGTAGGGGAGGTACTACGCCTACTTGTCCAATCCCGCTCACTTTCTAACTGATGATTTGCCCTGACTATGAATCTATTTGGGCCAAATTTAGAGAATCTTTCCGTTACCATTTTGAAGATATAGATAAGGCGCAAACAAACAAATATTTTTCATTTTTAAAAATAAGATTGACATTTTCTCTTAATTTTTGTGAAACAATAACTACTTATTTACTTAAAGTACTTAAAAATTTTATTACAAATTAATTAATTGCTCAATATGTACTTCACATAAAAATAATTAAAATAATGGCGCCATTGTTAAAAGTAAATTAAAAAATTACTATATAATATCAGCTGTTAAAAAATGAAATATAAAACAAATCCACTTTCTAATTGAAATATTTAATTTGTTGTTTGTTTTTGTGTCTAGAGTATCGTCCGTCACAAAAACAATTTTTTTTGTTATTGTTATTTTTCTATTAATAATATTTCTATTGATATAAAATACAACAAAATATTAAATTAAATTAAAAATTTGTACGCGTGTACATACATACATACATATGTACATGTATTAGCCAAATTATTAATTATAAGGTTAAAAAACTGTGTTATCTTAAATAGATCGTTTGTATATCAAATGAATGAACGATATGTATTAAAGCATTTAATTTTATTGACTCATGGGACTTTTTTGTTGCGTTATTTAAAAGCTTAAGGCTCAAAAATTCTACGAAATATTGAAGTACTGAAGATATTTTAAATTAAATGAAATATAATAACAATAAGGAAATAATAAATAAAATTTTTATACCTATAAATTTGTTTGCATTTTGTGAAACTATAAATCAATGAAAACAAAATAGTGGGGTATTTCCGGTGTACTTGTTACAGGTACAGTAAAAGTATATACTGGGTGTTCGAAAAAGTTCGTTTATATTTCAAACAAGCTTTATTAAGCTAAACATTTGATCTTGATCGATTACATTTGGCAATTTTTTGGGGTAAAGCCATTATTCCATCAGTGTAGAAATTCCTCTATGGCATTTAAATTTGCGAAGCTTCACCTTACTTCGCCCATGATCTCTTTCGCATATTATTGTCGGATGTAATCCATTTTTCATTAACCGTAATCATTCGATTTTGTTTCGTTTTAGCAGTGTTAATTTTTCAAATGCTTAATAGCTGTTTGGTGATGAACGCGTAATCTTTATAAATTTTTTCAATAGACTGCGACACATTCATATAACGGTTTTTTTCTCTGTCACTCCTATAGGGAGCATATTCGCTTTCTTCAAAGCATCCATTGCTTTGTTTCGGTTTCTTTAATCAATTTCATCAATCTGATCTTTAAGCTAAATAGATGATAAATTCACTGTAGCTTCCTCCATATGATTTTTGCGTAGTGGTGAAGATCCTTGCTAATTGGTGGTTATCTTTACTTTTAACATTGTAATTTTTCCCAGTAGGTGGCGTGTTTTCTTGGTCATTCGTCTGATGTTTGTCATCGTCGCTAGAGGTATGCGGGAAGTTCATGGGAATTCATCTTTATTTTGTAGATGGAGTTGTCTGGGGGGGAGTTAAAGCGTTTTATTAAACATTCGAAAGCACAATTAAATTATTTTTCGTCATGTCCGCTGTTGGGGCTCGTTCCTGGGTCGTTTGTGTTGTTATGCGAGCGATCTAACCATTATACCATGCTATAGAATAATACGATTTTAATAACGTCTTCCAACAAAATTAAGCTTTTTTGGGTTTCGAGAACGCCTAATCAAAAAATTACGGACCTTGCCTGATCGAATATTTTGAACTTAGCATCACCTTATAGACGATACTTTTGGTCTTATTAAATATAGAATATAATCTCGGAATCGAGAATATATGTTATTGGAGTAGATTTTTCTAATTCAGTAATCAATTTTGATAAGATGAGTCCAGAATTCAACCTTCTTACCATACAAGACTGTATCTAAAAACTATTAGGTTGGAGAATAAGTTCGTAGCGGTTTTATCAAATACTTTTATTGAAACAAAAATCAAATAAGAATAAATAAAAAATATGTGTTTTTCGTTGCTGTTTACGATCTTCTTCCACTTCTGGTCTACACACAATTACCCGGTTTGGCCTCGAAGCAATTATGAAGCCATTTTTTAAGATCCTCTTTATTCTCGGAAGTAACGCCCTTCACATGGTTTTACAGAGAGCGGAAAAGATGACGATCCAATGGTGCAAGATCTGCATAATATGGCTAATGCTGAAGGTGAATCTGGGCTATGTAGAGCTCTTTGCTGTGCATCGTATTCCTTTCGATCGTTTTCCAGTTTCATGAATACAGATCATGGCCATCTTTAAATAGAGGCCAGGTTTGACTTTCGTCTCACTCTTTCTTTGCTTTATACTTTATTTGTGTAAAGGCGCTATTTCTCATATCTCTTATGAAGATTCTGTATAAAAAGTAAGTGTTAGTTAATAACGAGCCAAATATTGGGAAGCCATTTAAATGAAATTTTTTTGTAGTTTTCGTTAAGCTCATGGGGCACTCAGGTTTCCAATTTTTCGGCAAATCTCATTAAATGGAAAAGTGTAAGACCCGTTTATTCACGACTTCCTTGGCGTCCGTGTTCCTTTCAAAGTACTCCTTTAAAAGTACAAACTTAAAAAGTGTAAAATTGTAGGGCGGCACAAGAATTATCCTTGTTATAAGGAGAGTGCATTTAAACTACACAGCGAAGTGCAGTCAACTTCTAGCGGGTCATCAGAGATTTGTGTGGCCGGCATTGTCATCAACAACACAACACTTTTTTATGGACCAGTTCTGGTCGCTCTTATTCGATTGCTTAGTTCTAACAGTTGGGTTGTGAGCAGTAAAGATCAGAGATGATCGTTTCATTAGATCGTAGCAGATCATAATCTACAAAATCTTTGACTTAAAAAAATTTTTTTTTGCAAGTCTTTAGTAGCAAAGAGCATTTCACTCACTTTCAAATCAGTATAACTTTTCACACTATCGACAAATTAAAACATAGTTTTTACCAAAAAAGTTTCCTTTCAAACACGTTTTCGTTTGACAAATCATATGTGGACATTATATAAACCCCTGAATCAATCATAAACTCATTGGAATATAGTATATAGACGGATATGTTTAAATAGAAATAATTTACTGTTAAATTATGGGTGTTCAGTTTTAACTTTAGCAATCACTTCACTTTAAAGGCTCAAAGTATTAAAGGAAATACAAATGAATATAAAATAAATAGTTTACTATGTTATGTTTATATCTAGTCATGTTAAATCTGATAACGAAAAATGGATTAAGTTCGGCCTCATTGTGTCATCATGATACAAATATAGTATGAAATTAATATTCGACCTTAAACAGCTAGCAATCCTGCATTTTAGGGATCAATTAAAAGTAAAATATTGCAAAAATTTAATGTCTGATGTTATAAAGAGTATTTATTTTTAAATTTGTTATTAAACATTTTTAATTAAAAATTTTCTACGAAATCTTGCAATTTGGCCAGTAGATAGATTATCATAAAAAAAATCTGAACCGTTATCGGATATTGACTGCAGACCATATCATCCACAAGTAATGCATTAACAGTAGCAGTATTTTACAACAACAAAAACAAATAACAATTAATACAAATTCGTGAAACAAAAGATTTTCTTTGTTATAAAATTTGCCAAAATTTTATTTTGGCCAGTAGCAGTTCTATAAAAACCAAAATTTTTGTTCAAAAAATCAATATTACTCTTCGAAGTGTCAATAAATCAATACGTTTTATTCGCGTTTAATAAAAAATTGAAACGTTTTCATAAATTAAAAAAAAAATCAAAATAATGTTTATCAAACAAAATATATTTTTTGTCCTGCCTTGCTTCTGTTTAGTATTGGCTATGGCAGCTGCTTATAATCCACATGTTTTTACAAACAAATTGAATATGAATGTTATGAATTTAATGGCACGTTCTAATGATCCTCAACAAGCTGCAGACTGTTTTGAAAAATATAATCCTATAATCGAAGAACTTTCGAAGACTTACGAAAGGGAATACAATGAATGTTGTAAAACTGCCGATGATCAACGTAACGACATCGACGAGCGGACTTTGATTTCACGTCAAACGTTGGCAAATAAAACGGCAGACTCATGTGAAGCACTATATGAGTGTGAAAAAAAGGAAAAGGTTGGAAATCAATATCACTGTTATGTGAATGAGGTGAGTGGTGCCAAGGTCTAATTCTAGTACAAAAATTTTAAATATTTATTCAATTATTTATGTGTTTTTCTACTTCGACAGGGCAACACAAATTCTAAAGTTTTACGTAGCGTTTCGAATGAAGCCTCATCGGATTGGGCTGATTACCAAGAAGAAAACCGTGTTGTCCTATTCCAAGAGGATGCATGTAAAAACAAGACAAGACAGACTTTCGAACAGAAAACTTTTGAGGAATATGTTAATTTAGGTGATTGTCTTCTGGGTAAACTTGTAACATCATCAACCACTGCAAAAGTAACCAGTACAACTTCGTCAACAACATCCACGACAACTTCATCTTCAAATGAAAATACCACAGAGGATGATGATTAAAGTGTGAGTACGTTCTCATTTTGCAATAAAAAAAGTATTTATATTTTATTTGTTGCTTTAAAAATATATTAAAAATGTAATTCAACAACTAATTAATGAATATAATTTTAATTGGTTTTCTAATATTTTGAATAAACACATGTATGTATTTCCTTTAGAAATTTACTGCCATACTTCTATTGTTTAATTCATAGATATTCTTGCTATTATTAAGCGTTATAATCGTCATTCAATTGGGAAAGTAATGCAAAATGTAAAATTAAACTATTTTTTAAATGTAATTATGCTGAGTTCATAAAATGTTTAGCTTTTTTTATTTAATCAGCCGATAAGTGATATATGTATGTACTAAGCACGTGACATCTAAAGATAGTGTAACTATTTTTTGGATAATAGGCAACCGGTTACATACATAATACCATACCATACATAAAAACCATTAAGAAAGTTCTAATAAAACACTTTTCCGACTATTAAATACCCTGCATTGAAATATGAATATAAAATGTTGACAGTGGCATACAAAAAGCTTACTCTCAAATTCAAGAAAGTCAAAAATTCGCTACAAAAAATACTTTGGTATTCAAAGAAAGTATTGGCGATATTTTTTAAGTGACTACAACACATAATTTGACAAGTTTTTTTTCTCGTTGATAAGCCCTCTAAACGTGAAAAATATAATCAATGTAAAGATTACTCGATCTTAATGTAATATAATCTTAATTTTTGTTTTTGTGTTGAAACTTACAATTATTATTGCTGGTTTTCCTATTATTGATAAAGATAAAGATAAATATCTAAAGGATAAATAAGACCATAAAACATCTGTATATTTAACATATTTTGTTTTTTTTTATCATTTAGAGGATTTATCCGTGAGAAAAATTTTGTCCGATTATGCGTTGGTGTCACTCTACGTAGGTAATGATGACAAATGTTTTACGAACAAATTTTTCTAACAAACCTCTTATTATTTTTATTTAAAATTTGTGGGAAATACTTTATCCGTCAGTTAACAAACTTCGCAAGATGGTAGACAATGCCAAATTTAAATAAAATTAACATATATACTTACCAACAATGGTAATTAACTTGAAAATTTTAATTTAAACCAAGCTCTGCTTCATTGATTATGTTTAACTTAGTTTTATGCTAAATTTTGGGCCGTAGCTCTTCTAATTAGCAAAAATTATCTTTGAACAACTCTTAGAGATTAGCTATTTGGGAATATATTTCATATCATCTAGATCGTAATCAAACCTGATTCGATGATAGAAAGAGTATGTACTGACCTAGTGAACACAATAGAATTTTTATGAACAGATTATAATGGTTTAATATCTAAATATGGGTACCGCTGGGGTATGGTAGGTAAGACATCAGCCTATCACCTAAAAGGTCATCGGTTCAATACCAGGTAAGACATTTTAAAAAAAAAGAAAATGTTTTTTTCACCGGCAGTATCACCTCATGACATTATCTGGTAACTGGTTATGAGTATTATTACTATTGAAAAACTTATCTAATGCATTTGCCGTTCGTTGCCGGCGTTAAACAGTATATATATGGAACAATATGGTCCAATATAGACAAATTTTTAACATAATGCTTAGAAATTTCTTTGTGCTGAAGTTTGACCTGATCGCAATATGTCCACTCTCTTCAAATTTTGCATACAAAAATTGATTAATTTCTTCCAAAGGCTTTCAAATAACATTTTTACTAATGCGTTATGTGAAAGGTAGGTTAATTATGTGAACTTATAAAACGATTTTGTTTATCGATTACTTTTTTTGATGATTCTTGTTTAGACAACAATAAACAGTTATAACAAATAAAATAATCAATTATGTGTTCACCGTTGCTGTTTATGACCTCCTCTTGAGCAATTTGTCGATTCGACAAATTCATCAAAAATCGACTGGTCTGGCATTGAAGTGGTTGTTGAGCTAGTTTTTAAGGTACTCTTGATTGTTTAAGGTAACTCCTTTCATGTAGTTTTAAAAGAAGAGGAAACTATACATAGTGATCCATAGTGATCGCTGTAACGTTCGGAAATATGGTGTGGTGTATACTGAACGATCTCACATTCGAGCTCTTGAAAGTCAGCTTTAACGGCTTGTACAACTTGGGCATTGGTGTTGTCGTAAAAGAGATGTAGTTTGCCCTAATCGATGGGATCTTTTCAGACAAACAACTTTTCTTTTACGCGGTATAGCCGGGCTATGTCTTCAGTGGCATTGCTTTCGAGTATTTTCCAAACGAGTTATTCCAAACGCATATCAAGCTGTTCTTTGGGTTGCAGTTAGGCTTTACTCCTGCCTTTTTCTTTTTATTTATGTATGTATAGGCACCATTTCTCATCTCCCGTAACGATTCAATACAAAGGCGTTGTTTATGAGCGAGTGTCCATGGCGGGCAAGATCTACAAAAGCAATTTAAAGGCGATTTTTTTGTCTTCGTTAAGTTATACGATTGTGTCAAAGGCGACATATTATATTACATTTTTGTTAAGACATTTTTTATTTGAAGCACTTGTAAACAAAAATCCATATACTGATTTGAAAATGAGTGAAATACACTGCGTGTCATCAGGATAAATTTAATTATTTTTGTATATATGACAACCTTGAACGTGTCATAAAGAACATGACACCTAAGGTAGATCGAAGAAGATATGCACTCTTGAGAAAAAATAACCTTTTCCAGTCTTCTGTAAACAAATATTGATTTTTATATATGGAGAATGAGCAACTAGACTCATTGAAAGTCCACAAACCCACAAACGCCGGTTCCGAACGGCAGATGTATTAGTTAGTGAAGTGTTTCACAGCGTAAATATACATAACTAGTCGCTAGTAATGGTGTAAGGTGATATCGCTGTTGAAAATTGTCAGATGGTGTGGCCTGGGATTAAACCGACGTCTTCTTGGTTAGAAGGTGGTTTCTTGCCCAACATACCACAGTGACAAACACTGTTAAATACGTGTTGCATAAATTTACATACAGTGCTGCTCGAAATCTAAGCCTCTTGTCGAGGCAGTTAAGGACTCGTATATTACTAATTTGTTAAACATTTAATTTTTGTTATCTTAGACACCTAAATTATAACTATAATAACAAACCTTTAACTCTTAGCAACTTTCAGTACTTTGTGTAATAAACTTTGTTTTTTATGGCCTCCGCAGACCGTTTTGGGCATAGTTTTTATGAGATTTGTAAGAATTATTGTTAGTATTGATTGCCACTTTAATTTTAAGTTCTCCATCAGCTTCTGCTTATTTTTAAAACGACGTGGTCCAGCTCAGCGCTTCAAGAATTAGGAACAATTTTTTTTTAAATAAAGGAGCCGGTTAACCGGTTATTTGAATTATTATTAACCGAAGACCGGTTTTTTAAAAAGTGCTACCTTTCACATTATTCGAAAATCGGGTTTGAAAAAAGTCGAATAATCGATCTTCTTAATATTTAGTAATGCGTGGGAACGCCTTTGTTTGATATATCATCCAAAATTCAATTCAACATAATTTAACAAAACGGTGGACCAAGTACGAGTATATATGACTCCTTCCATTAATTCCACTTTTGTGTTGTATTGTCGTACACCTTCCCAGCCACCCATCTCCATACGTTTTTGATTATATTTAGGACGGGCAAATAAGTTGGCCTTTCAAGGGCGTCAGAGTTTTGAATCTGAACCACGATTTAACGAATCGGACTGTATGGATTTGAATATTTTGAATTTCCTAATATGTCCTGCAAGATTTTTAAATAAGTAGAAAAGTGGTTTTCGAAACGCTATTGTAGTTCTCTGCATTCTTACGCGATGTGTTAAAACTGTAAATGGCAGGTGCCACATTAGCATATTGCTTCCCACACTATCACAGCCTCCATATATTCTATTGCCTTATAATTTCTTGTGAGAATCATTATGTGTGATCTCTCCTACAGGAAATTAAAACGCAATAGAAGATATGGAGGCTGTGATAGTGTGGGAAGCAATATGCTAGGGAGTTGATAGGAGTCTACTACATAGAAATTTTAAGGACATATCTCAATTGATTCAGATAAAATTTAACATTAACCGTCAGTAAAAGAGGGGCGCCATTCTGATGACGCGCAGTGTATCTGAAGAAATGCGCTATGCAATGCTTAAATAGCGCCTAAAAACATATCAAAATTTGTGAAGTGTACAAGGATAAGTATGTGTGCTGTGAGTAAATACCGGCCTAAAGAGTATTTATAAAGAGTATATCAAAGATATATTGGGGATGGAAGTGAAGAAAGTTATCCAGCTTAAGCTGTTACAACCTGGAGAAGCTATAAATTCAAACGCATTCTACAGCCTCATTGATCATCATAAATTAATTTTTTGCAGCAAAAATTTGTTTATCTTGGCAAGTAGGCCACAATACTTAATAAGCTTGTGCGAAATTTCAAAATAAAAAGAAAAAAATGTTTTAATTTTATCTCGTACATATTTCAAGACAAAAAGAAAATAACAACAACAAAATTCTTGTCAATATTTTTTTTACGAAAAAAAAAAAAAAATTATCATCGTTATTATTTCGGCATTATTTTGAAATTTTTAATTAAAACGAAATTTGTGGAATCACTGTGTGAACGTAAAAAGAGACTAAAAAATATCAAAATTAATTTCTTTTTTTATTATTGTTGCAGCAATAATCAATTGCGCTCATTGGCAATATTTTCAATATCAATAATTATTATTAAAAAATATAATTATAAAATATGAATTGTTTTTATTTTCAAAACAAAATTGCAGAAAATATTCAAACCATTTATGATATATGGCTATCTATGCATGAATGTACGTCAAAAATGATTCATTTGGAAATTGTACTACTAATGATTATTAATTTGTTTATTTTTTGGATAGACATGTGGTACTTTTTCCATTCATCCCATAAAATTTTATAATTTTATGATAATTTCAAAGGAATTACTATTAAAGTTATATACTGCTACATTGTACGTATCTACATCCAAAAAATATTGATATTCATATTAGACAATAATATGACAACAAAATATTGTGATAAGACTGTTATTAACAGTGATACTAAAATTATTACTCTAAATATTATATATTCTTGAATACAACAAAACAACAACCAACCAACTGTCTTGTGCAATGATAACTACGATTAAAGAACCAAAAAAAAAAAAAAAAAATATTGGCTGTTCTATAAACGCTAGTCGACTATAGCAGTAGGCTACTTTTTTATTTTAAATAGGTACGTACTTGCGTAATTTACCAATATTTAAGGAAAACGAAGATATTTATTTTACGATATAAAATTGTTACTTTAAATTTAATACTGCCTCAATGAATATTAGAGGTTTGCTAAAAAATATATTGGTTGTTTTAATTTTCAATTTCGTTGTCTTTTTATCTTTTATTGGTTTATATGTCCCAAATACGTATTCATAGTTCCAACAATAAAAATAAAATTTAAGAATAAAATATACGTTTAATTGTATTGTAAATTTTTCAAAGAATTTTTGGACAAGAAGCCACTGATAAACCTTTCTCCTGAGTATAACGAAATTTATTTTCGATTTTAACAACCGATACACCCACCACATAGATTGAATTTTTTTCTACCTAAGGATGCTTTTGATTTACAGATTAAACTGGTCTACAAAACCCGATAAATTTTCTAACATTTTTTATTCAAAATTAGAGCAATTTTTTTTTTTTTTAAAGTCATAAAAGATTTTACAGAATGAAAATTTTATATGGTATAGCTTAAAATGTTGAGAATAAAATAAGCTTTAAATCGTGAAAATCGGTTGACTATTGCTGATTTTATTCAAAATTAAACGCAGGTACCTAACTTTAACCAAAATTAGCGAACAAATTTTTTCTTGCAAAATTAGTGGAAATTTTTTTCATTTATTCCCAAAAAGTTATAAATAAAATTCTTAGAATATAAATTTTACATTTTAAGCATTTCAATGGAAGCCAGATATGTTGAAAATAATCCATAAAGGCAGGTACCTAACTAATCATTTGCTAGTACTCGGTCAAGTCGTTTCAAGTTATGATGAAATATATTGACATAACTACAATATTTTGGCCATAAAAAAATTTGAGCCCGATGGAAAAAAACTGAAAACGGCTCATCAAAATCATTATATTCCGTATAGTTTTATTTAAAGGCTTTTTTGCTGTAGATCAGTGTTATTAATATTCACTATGGAATCTAAGTATCAGATGAACTATAGCAGCACTCAGGCCCAATAAAAACTCGGTGAGCTCACCAGGGACCCAACATAGAGTAACCCTGTTGAGAACGTAACTAAGAGATATCATGTACTCCAAAACAACCTTCGATCTAGCTTCACAGAATGACAAGGCCTTCAAGGCCTGGCTACGATTTTCGATCTTCTCCTCAAACATTCTTTAATGCAAGTGAAAAATATGGTGTAAACCTTTGCATTTAAGATCGAAGGGTATTTACCCATAGGAAAAGGCCTCTGGAACTTGAGACCAATCACACCGCCTTCAGCCTCACTGCCTGTCTCTTTTGATCCTTAGGTGAACCACCACGTTTTGTCCAACCATAAATTTCCTACCGGGTGTCATGTTATCATTTATATCGACGTGGCTAGCCTTCAAACAGAAATATGTAATGAAGGTACATATGTGGTGAAACAGGGCCTCATCTCATCCGTGATTGAAGCACAAGTAAGACGATAAATTCTATTGCCCGTTCTCATCACGCCAAGGTAGCATAGGTCAGTAATGGTCTTATCATCACAAGTAAGCATAAGAAGATCATTTTTAATTTAAGACCACTCGTTTTACTAAAGCGCTGACGTTCATGCGCCTTGATCACCTTGTTGGTAACATAGGACAAATGTTTTCCCATGTAAGAGTCCTATCGAGAATGATCCCCAGGTATTCCGAGCCACTTATTGTCGGCTTAGTGAGTCTTCCTACGTCTAGAGAATCGTACAATCTTCTTAGGATTTATAGTCAAATCCGTCTCCCTGCACCTGTTAAATGTTACGTCAAGAGCACTTTGTTAGGCTTTTCCAAAAGTAAGTTCATCAATAACCAGTGCCTACAGAAGAGGCGAAAAACGCCACAGATATAGCTGGATGCCATCACAACCGAGTACCAAAGCTAAAAACTCCCCAGTGTGTTGATTAGAAGTACAGCAACGTATATTTATGAGAGCTGGCGGATATTTAGGTAAATCAGTTTACTTGAACTTTTCACAATCAATGGCTGCGACAACCTTTTTATAGGAGATGTTATACCTATTTCTACCTTGACATGGTAAACAAATTGTAAGCGATGAGTCTCGCCATCGTTTTCAGGAAAAATTAACTCAAGTGTGGAGACCACTTTTACCTCGCCCTAGGTTAAAGGCACACATGGCAAGCCAATAGACTAGATATAAAAACCCTAGATGTTATCGCGTCCTTGTTGAAGAAAGCATACAAAAAATCCATTAGGTCTTGGTGAACTTTATTAGCGCCTACGTCCCAGTCTCATATTTCTCTTGCACACTGACGGTAAGTTGTTCGACCGTTTGGCAAAAATAGTGATCCTGTGAAATGAATTTACAGAAGAAGCTGGGAGTTTCAATGTACAAGGATCATGATAATACAAAGAGACCTACTCATTAGATCCAGCAGCAAAACTGGCAGCAAAACTGGCGTCTGTTAATAGAATATAACCTAACTTTGGAACAAATCATTACTATCCCAATCAGTTTTTTTATCTTTTGTTAAGACTGTAATTTGCAAAACTATTCTGTTTCATAAAATTTATGAATAAAATCTTATTTTTCCTGTTTCAACCGAATTTCCTATTCAATTCCAAATACCATTGATAAAAAAAAAACAATTGTAGGGTATTGAATTGCAAGAAATATAAGAATATTTGCTATCAATTCTTGGTAGTAGTCATAAAAATAGAGTCTTTTCTAAGTTAATAAAACTTTCTATACGAGTACGTTCATATCTTGACATCAGTAATTTACCGTCATTTTTTTACGAGGCCTAATAAAGACTTTTTTTTATAGTTTCTTTCAAAATTATAAATTTTAGTTTTTTTATTTTGGTATATAAACTTGAATAAAATTTCGTACCATCAACAGTTCTTTCGAAACAATCGAGTAGTGAATTAAGCAAAATATTATAAGAACGATAACTAAATAAAACTTTGTATAAACGAGTGATAGTGCATTAAAATAAAAAAAAAAATAAAAAAAATGAATTCTAAACAAAACTTATTTGTAGCGTTAATCGCTTTTTTGGGCATTTCCATGAGTATTGCTATTGGTGAACATGATCTATCTTGGGCCCATAAAGAAAACAATTTGAGCTTGATGAGTTTAATGTCACGTTCGAATGCTATTATGCAAAGAGATCCTACTCGTTCATTAGAATGTTTCGGCTATTATATTCCGTTAATTAATCGAATTGCCGAAGAATATCAGAAAAATTTCAATGCTTGTCTAAAGACATCCAAGGAAAGCCGAGAACAAGTTGAAGCTGACACTTTGGATAAGCGCAATGATTTGGCTGGTAGAGCTTCGACTTCTTGTGAATTATTGAGCCAGTGTACTGACGTTGAAACGGCTGAAGAAGTATTTGAATGTTATGTTAATGGGGTAAGTAGTCGTAAAAGAGAATTAATAGCTGGTAAATATAAGCTAGGCTCTTTAGATTTTCCTAAATATTTTAAATTAATTTAGGCATTTCTCAGAAAAGTACCATTTTCTGGTACTTGTTCTTGTTTGCATATAGGAATAGTTGAATTTTTAGTCATTTTTCTTTACTTTATTTTAGGGTTCTGAAAATGCCAAGAGCATGTATACGATAAATGCTGACGCCTCGGAACATTTGGCCGAATTGAGAGAGAATTTACGTTTGATCGATGTTGTTGAATACAAATGTACCAACGAAACTAAACGTACTTATGAAAAGGACTCCGCTGATGCTTATAAAGATTTCAACGATTGTGTTTTGGGCATTATCGAGGTACCTACTGATCCACCAGCAACTAATCCTCCTGCTACCGATGCCCCAAGTACTGATCCTCCTGCTACCGATGCTCCAGCCACTGATCCACCAGCCACTGATGCACCAGCTACTGATCCACCAGCTACTGATGCACCAGCAACCGATCCACCTGCTACTGATGTTCCTGAAAGTTCTGAAGTAGCACCTGAAGATAAATTACCTCAAGAAGATATTGATATGTTACGTAGAACTTTAAAATCTCGTCTTCAACGCCTTAGGTTTTAAGTGTTATACCGCCCAGAATAAAAATTTTAAGTGTTGCACCAAAAAGTATTATATTTTATTGTCAAAAATTATATAAAACGTAAAAAGTGTTGTTTTAAATTGGTTATTATTAATTATATTAAAAAATATATGAAAATTGCTTTCAAAATTGGAACCCAAAACCAAGTCATTTTAATTGCATTTAAAGATTAGCGTTAAATGCTTAAAACTAGAATTATGATGTTTTTTTGAGAATTAGTCATCGAATGTTGTAAAAGTTTTATATGTACATATTTATTTCTTGTTTTTTATCTCCGAAATGCACTTATACCAGTGTTGCCATCAACAGCTTTAAGAATTGCACACAGCCAGCACCAAATTACACACAAAATTCCGTTTTTACGAGTATTATTAATATTGTTTTGAAATACAAGCAATAATTAATTAAAAATGCAATGAAACTTGTTTCTGTATTTAATGAACGAAAAATAAGAACAGTTATTTATCAGCAATTCTCTCGTTTTACGTACTTTCTTATCAAATATCAACGTGCTACATTAATGTTCCTATTATTTTTCACATGACTGTATGTACATACAGTGATTCCAATGCATAATCGGACAAGAGTTATTCTCATAATTATATGTCGCACTTAATCAACAAGAGAGTATTAACTGAAAACAGCAGCGGTGAAAAACTGTTTGTCGTTACATTTTACGAGAATTTGAAAATTCGAATATATCATCATAGTAAGCAAAAAAAGTAACACCTTTTCTATGAAAATATACGATACATTTATATTTTCCACTTTTGTATTAATTCAATATAATTACTTTTTGGTGATACCTATAAAGGTATTCACTACACTATCATGAAAATAGTCGCAAATGTGGTTTTCGAGATGAAAGAGTAATCGAAATACGTTGAAATTTTTACAGTAGATAGATATTGATGCTGTAAGTTGATTTCTTGCAAAAAGTGAAATTTAAAAAATTTCGAGTTAATACCCTCTTGTTGATCAAGTGCGATATAGATTTTTCGGGGTCTTATTTATACATCAAATTTGAGCCTTTACGAATAATAAGAACACTAGCACCTTATCCAATAATAACTGTAGGTTTTATCAGAAACACAAAAATAACTAAATTTTTTGAGCTCAACGCATAATCGGATAAAGCAAAGTGTGAATACTTAAAATCGAACAAATAGTTCCATCCTTTGTAATGCAGGATGATCAATAAGCGCCTTGGAATTGATTTTAACAAATTTTGGCATACTTCCGGCTATAGAGAGTTGCATACCTTTGATAATGACGCCTTAAGCTGAAGTGGTGGGGTGTTAAACATTTCCTTCTAAAGATATTCAATTACATTAGGTTCTGGGTTCTCTACAGGTGTTTCTGTAAGTTTGGGTCAGGTATGAATCAAGCAAACTTTTGCAATACCCGATGTTTGTTTGAGATCGTTGTCTTAGTAGAATGGAAAACTGCGTGCTATACCTTCTTTATCTATGTTTTGCTTCATATTTTCTTTTCGAATATTGAGGTGAACAAATTTTTCCACTTTACCATCAAAAATTTGTAAATTATCGCCACCAGCAAACCATCAAACCATCCTATATGCTTAAAACTAGTTTTTGTATTTTAGTGGTTAAATTTGGTTTGGTTTGCGAGTCAAGAAAGTTCGTATGTCAAATTTCATATGAAAAAATTCAAAATATAGCGATAAAAGAAAACGGTAAAACAATAAGTAACCTTACAACACACATTCACACGCACTATAAACACAAGGTGGCAGCACTGACTTATTCAAATGATTTAATACTGATAGTTTATTAATCGACTCTTATGTAAAAGTTTTAATGTCAAAGATTTGGGAGGATAAGGAAATTAGTTACGAAATTATTTATTTAAAGTTGTTATAGTCTGAACCTGCTACTGCATAGCTCGAAAGTTTAAATGAGGCAATCAATAAAGAACTATTAGCAATGGCTAACGGAAAGAGTTTTATGTTGACCTATGTCAATTTGCTTGCCAAATATGGTGCGTATTTGGCTGGCAAGTTTTGACTTACCTACTTACTAACTTATCACTTGGCCAAGTTTTTCCCCTATAGACTACAAAAGATCTGTAGAAATGGAATTAAGAAGGTACTCGGTAAATGGTATATATTCTAATAATAATTTGTTATAAATAATATTTTATTTCAAAAATTTAACAAAGAAAAAAATATAAACCACAGATACTTTTAAAGTTACCCAATGCAAACTTGAGTTTGATGTGTAATTAAAAATGTTCTATATATAAAAGAGGACAATAAAATGCTTTGTAATAGATGTTCTCTGAAATGCGTAAATCGATTTTAGTTTGTAAGCCCTTATCCAGGTTTTTATGTATATTTTGTAGGTCCATTGGCTTGCGAGTTATTGACGTCAGAGTGAACCCCTTTATATTGCATAGGCTTTACTTGAAAGCGCAATTTGTTACAGCATTTAAACTTTGTGAGAGTTAGACTTAACCGGTTTGCAAATAAATACTTGCATTGGAAAGGTAATTTTTTTATTCAACTGGGCTGTGCCACGCCCATATACAAATTATATTTATATGTCTCTATCTTTAAAACGGTAATAGTAAGAGTTTTTGAATTTGGCTCAAATAACTTTGTGGTTAATCCAAATAATCAGTTAAAAAGTGGACGGAATTAGATGAGTGGGATTGACACCTCCCATACAAAGTAAATATTAATTTTTGTATATCTTTGGAACAGTAATAGTGAAAGGTTCCGAATTCGGTCTAAATAATTTCGTAGTGAATCCACATCTTCAGTGGAAATATGGGCGAAATGGAATAAGTTGGTGTGGCATCTCCCATACAAAGTATATACTGCTTTGTGTATATCTAGGGAACAGTAATAGGAAAAGTTTCTAAATTTAGTCCAAATAAATTTGTGAGTTAAATCACCACCCGAAAAGTGGGCGGAATGGGTTAAGTGGGAGTGCCACCTAGCATAAAAAGTAAATACAGATTTTTGTATATCTAGAAAATGATTAGAATGGCAGATTCTGAACTTAGTCTAAATGACTTGGTAGTCAATACAAAACATTAGTTTTAATGTTTCTTTAAAATCTTTCTATGAGGAATACCTTTTATAGGTATACGACATAAAGGCTTCCAGCAAGGCGGGAGGAATTACTCTAGTCTAATAATAAAAATCTAATGAATTAATAATGAATCCTTCCACCTATTTCATGCAGAACACATTTTTTTTAAGATTTAAAAGAAGAAAAAATTTTTAATTATCGTCCTAGACTCAATAGCTCATAACATTTAGTTAAAAGCCGAGTCATGCATAATGTTAACACAAGCAACACTTTTAAAAGCACGATACTGCTTCAAAACTTAGGACCACCTTTCAAACAAAACTCTAACTTAATAATATAATTAACAATAAAATCCCCTTCATATCATTAAATTTAAAGTACCTACAAGCAGTTAAAACGCACCATATTGATTAACGATATAATCGCAGCTTATTGTCACTCTCACTTTACTTTCTTTTCTTCTTTACTTCTATAATTATTTTAAGGCCAATTAGTCAAAAAGTAACATAGACGTGACGTAAAAGTAATCAAAACGTCAAGTGTGGTAACGTAGACAGGACGTAAAAGTAGTCTAAACGTCAAGTGCGGTTAGTTGGTGAAGTAAAAACGTGTCAGCTGTTTTCAACTGGGTGTGTGTGTAAACAACAAAGGAAAAAAGAAACAAAAAATAAATTATTAATTAATTCAGGCTCTTGTACCAACAATATTAGTTTTGTATATTCCATTTTATTTAAGTTTATTATTATTTAATAATTATAATTTAAAACACACACTTTTAAATTTTTCTTTATGTATTTCATTAAAGCGCCAAAAATTCTGCTGAATACAGAAAGACAATTAACCATTTGTATGTATTCTCCACATAGTTATCGTATCAGCTGACACGTCACGTATGCGTTACTGCTAGACTGCAGGCCTCATTAGCCGAACGCAGAAATTATAAATGTATTGTAAATGTAAATGTAACGTAAATGTAAACGTTTTGTCACTTATAGAACACTTGAAAATGTGTCATGTATTTTTGACATAAAGAAGAAGAAAAATATTTAAGTATACATACATCAAACACTAACACGTGTATATTATAAAAAATAATAACAGCTGTGCAAAACATAGATGGCATTTAAATATGTGCACATAATTTGAAATTATGTGAAAAAAGTACAGAAATTCTTTAAATGGTACGAAGACATTACTTTAAATTTATATATATTTAAATTTTAATAATAAATTTTTTAAATACAAATTGTTTTATTTGTATATCAATAAATATATACATCTATTTGTAATTTATTACAAATAAATATAATTAATTACATATTTTCTGCCAAAGCTACACAAAGAAGTAGCGAAAAATTGATAAAAAGGTAAAGAAATTTTTATTTAGAAATATCTTAGGCTTGAATAGTTATTAATATTTGATTAATAAAGGTCCAAAAACCAGAATAATAGAATAACTTTTTTACGTAATTAGATTATAATTCTGGTTTTCCAATTACATACATTACTGGATATATACAATGTATTATACCTATAAAAAAGCCTTAAATTTTTTAATTTTTATTGTATATATATTATCTATTATGTGTATTGTTACTTATATTATCTACGCTTGTACGTACAAATATTTTGCAATCCTGAGCATAAACGTACTAAAAAAAACTTATTTGAAACAATAAACATATTTAATATTATGTGTTTACCAAAAAATATAAGTATGAAAAAAAAGAGTAAAAATACCTTCATAACATTCCATATACAAACAGCCCATCACTGCCCATCACTAATATCACAACATTGCCGTCAACTTCTATTTTCAACAGATTGAGACGTTACAGTTACAATTACATTACGGTGAAGTAAGCACTTTCATAGCTTTTCATATAACAGAAGTGATCAGCTGACACAACTACATTTACTGCTTCTACTTTTACGTTCGTCTAATTCTACCTTAAGTGGGCCTTCAGTTTTTACCTAATATTCAAGCGAAAGTGCAAGTGAAAAACAAAAAGTTTCAATTATTTAAGGAAAATATTTAAAAAAGTTTTTAAAGTTATTTAAAAAGAAGTTAATAAGTAAATTATTTAATTAAAAACTAAGATGTCTGCTTTTTTATTCATTCGGTTTTTCTATTATTAGCTTATGTATTGTTAAAGTCATTAGGTATAGAAAAGAAACGAAGAAGAAACAAATCAAAACATTAATGTGGTTCATAACTTAACATCAAGAGAAATTATTATTAGAGGGGTAAGTTTGTTTCAGAAAATTAAAGCTTTTTATGCATACATACAGTGTATCACTAAAATCAGTATGCAGCTATTCAATCTACATATGTATTTCATTTAAATAAAAGCCTATAAATTAATTAAAATAAAAAAGTTTTATTTCAGTTTTGTAGAGTTAAAGTTAGTTAACAATTCTATTAAAAAATATATAAAAAAATTATCAATATTCTTGCATTTGTTTAATTTGTGCAAAGAAAACAATAAAATTCCCTAAATTCAGATTTTTTTATTGCTGAATGCTTTGTGACGTGTTTTACGTAGAACCTAAAAAAAACAAATTTTTTTTTATAAATAATCCTAATTCCAATAATTCCAATAATTCCAATAATTCCTCAATAGTTTCTTATACTCGTATTTGAAAACATTTATTTGACAGCGTAAAAATCAGATAAATTTCTTTTTTGTTGTTGTTAGCGTTGTAATGTGTGGGTCCGTTTTAAGAGTTATGACGCCTGATTGTTCTTAAAAGTTACAGTAATTGGATAAGTGCAAAAAAAACAAACATGCTAAGCGTTTGCTGTTGGAATTCTCAAATGAAAATACAATTTTAATATCATTTATAATTTGAAAACAATTATTTGACAAACTGCATGTAAGTTCAGATGCCCAGATTTGTGTACGATGACACACCTATGTATGTATATGTTCAATTTGTGTACCAATCGGGGAGAATACGGATTATATTTTGTATTACTGCCCCGGTTTTAAAAACACACAATTTACAGTGACGGAAACTGAGGCATTAATAAGGTACTTACATTCTGTTTGGTGAAGAGAACTGGCAGCAGGTACCACCGAATTTAGGAGTTTAATGATAGAGTTGCGAAAAGTGGGTTCTGGACTTAGACGTCATAGGTTTCTCCATCTCTGTGATGTAATACCTGAAACGGCAATTTCGCAGGGGATTGTGATGGCGATAGGAGACGGTTTTAATTAGTAGGAATCGGACATATCCAATAGAAATTGAGACCTAGACAGGGTTTCTACCTCTCACACACAAAAAAAAAAACAAAAAAAAACGTATTGTTTGTCCTTTAGACTCTCGTTCAACGACTATTGTCGCAATTTCAATGACAGCGGTAAGGAAACGATCTTCCATCTTCGGCCCAAATTGTATACGGAACAGATTCCTCGCTAAATATATTCTATCCAATCTTTGTGAGTAATCTGGATCTAGACTTCATGACCTACTGAGATACATCACGGCTACAGACTCTATACTACATTGGTATACTTTAATATTGCTAGGGTTTATTGTCGAAAGATCCCTATCAAATTTCAATGGTAACAGGGCATATATGTATACTACCTTGATCAAAAAGTTTGCAGAATAACCTCCGTGTAGCTGTCCCATCGATCCGATTTTAGATTTTTTTTTTTTTTTTTTTGTTAGGTTGGTACATCTATTGTTGATATTCTCGCTAAATCTTAGCGTCATAGAGTAACATTTACAACAGTGCATCTATCTCTATGTGTGTTGGCGATTTTATAAACGGCTGCTGAAACGCTTTCCCCGCAATGGTTTTTTAACTCGATTGAACAGAAAGAAATCACATGGCGACAAATCAGGTGAATTCGATGGCTGTTTTTCGTCAAAAAATTTCGAATAATAATGACACTGTGCGACAGTGCGAAATCCACGAGTTTTCTGTCCACAATTCTGGTCTCTTTCGGCGAATTGCTTCACACAAACGTCTCATAACGCCCAAATAATGCTCTTTGTTTACTGTCTGGCCTTCCGAAAAAAATTCATGATGCACTACACCGTTGTAATCCACGAAAGCCATGGGCATTGCTTTCTTTTTTGACTGAAAACGACGTTTTTTTGGTCTCGACTCATTTGGTGAACGCCATTCACTTGCCTGATGTCTGGATTACGTGTTGTACTCATAAACCCTTGTCTCGTCTCCAGTAAAGATCGTTTTGATGATCGTTTTGCAAGTCATGTCTTTTGCGACCTCAACACGGTCAAATTTGTAAAAAATCGCCAACATACATAGAGATAGATGTACTCTTGTCTACGTAGATTTGTCAAGCTATGACGCTAAGACAGAAATTAACAAAAAAAAAAAAAACTCAAATCGGAACGATGGGACCGCCACACGTGGGTTGTTCCGGAAACTTTTGTATCAAGGTAGTATGTATATACTTATTCAGAACAATACATTCATATTTATCAAAAAGTTTAAGGACGATTTTTATCTATGGCTTGTTGAGAGTACAAATTCAGCATTAGATAAATTGAAGGGTAAATTTGGCAAACGTATGAAGTATACAAATTAATTTTACTAAAAAAAGATGCCCCGATAAGCTACTATGTAGTATGCTGGTCTACCAGCTCGTAGGTCGTGGGTTCGATTCCCACCAGAGACTCTGGTCACCACGCCTGACATATGGTTTTAGTTACCATGTTTCTAAAAGTTATAATACAATTTGTAATTATATTCTAATTTAAATAAAGAATTTTACTCAATTTGTATATTTTCAGCATCTCTTTTCTTATGCCCAAATTATTTTTTATATAATTTTATATACTTTTGCAGTACTTTTAATTTAAATATCTTATATAATTTCTATTCTTTTTGGTATTTCTAAAATAGACACATAGAAAGTAACCCCACATTAGAAAGCAAAAATTAATAATCATAATTTTCGGAATTATCTGGTGCCACTGTACTTGATTCTTCTATAGATGGTTCATTTGGGCTAACTTCTCCACCTTCTCCTGTACTTTCTGCTGCTGGAGTTGTAGCTTCTAGTGCAGCTGGAGAAGATTCTGGTTCAGCTGGCGAAGATTCGACTGAACTTTCAGCGGTAGTTTGTTCTGGTTGCGGTTGTGTTGTGGGTTGTTCTGGTTGCGGTTGTGTCGTGGGTTGTTCTGTTTGCGGTTGTGTTGTGGGTTGTTCTGGTTGCGGTTGTGTTGTGGGTTGTTCTGGTTGCGGTTGTGTTGTGGGTTGTTCAGGTGCTGCTGTTGGTGGCAGATTAGTTGGTACTTCAGAAGTACCTAAAATACAACTATTAAGACTAGCATAGGCAGCTGCTGATTTTTGTTCATAAGCTCGTTTAGTTTCATTGGTACATTTGTATTCTTCAGCCACAATTAGATAATACTGTTCACGCAAATCTGCCAATTGTTGAGAAGCATTGGCATTAATGCCATACATGGTTTTTATATTGCTGGCACCCTAAAAAAAGAATTTTGGTTTACAATTAATTTTTTATTTTGGGGGTTAGAGCGTATATTTGAAAATATTAAAAAGTTCTTTCATAATAAAGGGTCCGCCATCTAACGTTTCTTTTCAACTAGTGCTTATTTCGTGAATGGTAACAGCTCATGTCTGATTTGACAGATAATTAGTTTTATCCTTCCGCTGAACGAATATGGTTGTGTATACGCTTAAACAACGCTGGGTATCTGGGCCTGGGCCTGCGATCGACTTACAGAAGATGCCGATTTTGCCAAAAAAATCATCTTTTTAAGATGAAGCTCATTTGGATCTTGGCGGGTACGTAAACAAGCAAAATTGTCGCATTTGGGGCACAGAAAACCCGCACCCATACATTGAAAAGCCGATACACCCAAGACGAGTCACTGTTTGGTGCGGATTTTGGTTCAGAGGCATAATTGGGCCATTTTTCTTCGAAAATGAGCAAGGAGTGGCCGTTATGTCAATGGCGATCGTTATCGGGCTATGTTGAACGAATTTTTGTTCACAAAAATTGAAGAGGAGGATATTAGCAACATTTGGTTTCAACAGGACGGCGTTACGTGCCACACAGCCGAAGCTACACTCGATGTTTTGCGCCCTATTTTTGAAGATCGCATTATCAGCCGCAGAGCTGATATCGTTTGGCCACCTCGGAGCTGCGATTTGGCACCGTTGGATTATTATTTGTGGGGTGCCGTTGAAGATAAGTGTTACGTCAACAAGACACAATCGAAAATGTGCTTAAAAATTGGATCGATCGTGTAGGCTACTGCATGGCCAGCCGAGGCAGCCATTTGAATGAAATTATTTTCCATTATTAACCGGAAGGATTGTACTTTCAAATAAAAAAAGAAATTTGAGAAAATGTTCAGTAGTTTTTTTATAGCATTTTCAAAAAAAAAAAAATTATTTGGCGGACTCTTTATTATTCTTTTTTGTCTAATTAATAATTACTTCCAAAACTTGTATTAAGAAATTTATAATGGAAAGTATGTGATACAAAGTATGTAATACTGAGTTGATCGGCATAAGTTAAAATAGTAACTATGTTTGTTGCGCTATTTAATAAAATATCCATTGAGTGTGGTCCCTTAGTGATATGTCTTAAGCTAGGAACACACGATTGTCGCAAATGTACCAATATGACACAATATCTATTTTGCTTTATTGTCGTAAAATATCTAAATTATGCCAATTTATTCTGCGAAAATAAATTTAAAAATTAAAATATTGGTACGTATAGTCAACTTCGATTGTCGCACAGGAATATAATAAATGTTGGCGCATTTCTGATATTTTTGTTGCCACATTCTTACTTATTGGGCGGTCACACGATTGCCTTACCAATAATCGATGTATTGCGACAAGCGTGTGATCCCAGCTTTACACTTACCCCATCAATGTAACACTGAAATATTCCCTCCACAGATTCACCATCACTGCACTGACTTAATAAATCACAAGAGTTTTGTGCTGCAGTGGCTAAATCCTTGCGCTGGTCGTATGTGGCTTCATCTGCTTTAGAACGTGCGGCCAGTGATTCATTTTGGCAGGCTTTGAAATTTGTTTCATAATCTTGGGCAATTTGATTTATTAGCGGTATGTAAAAATTAAAACAATCCAATGAACGAGCAGGATTTTGTTGCAACAAAGCATTAGAACGGGCCATAAAATTCATTAGACCGATTTCCGTATCATGACCAATGGAACTGGAAGCACTGGCTAATGCTAGCAGTAGAGTAACGAAGCTAGCCAACAATAAAATATTTAATTTGATATCCATTGTGCTCTGAACTAAGTATTCCGTTATTTTCCTTTCGAATTTTATTAGACAACTATTTTAAATGTTATACGAAGATATAGTTTTTATACTTTATTACATATGATTGGGCGTATTTGAAGTATTATTTTTTACTTTTTTAATCATCAAGTAAATAATTTATTTGCTATATGCCTCTTAGAAAATTCCATATAAATTTATTTTGGTACTTGAAAATGCACTTGATTTCCTAATTTTTTAATGCAACTCTTCTAAATGATTTCTAAGAATTCATTCTAATTAAATTATTTATTGAATTCTTGAAACTAAAAATAGTTCAAGATTGATTTTGAGTTAACCGAGGAGTCACTACAATGGAAAGTGAAAAAGAAGGATTTTTAAACAATGTTTTGATTATTTCATTTATAAATGTTTAGTGTAGATATTACGTACTATTCGATTAAGAAAGCAACTGATAAGTTATTGCTTAATATTCCAAATTATTATGTATATCGTTTAAGTAGCTTCCATTATACTTCCAACATGGTACGTAACAGTAAACGTTGAATCAGCCAATTTTATAGATTTTTTAGTCAAAAATTCCAAAAAACTTACCTTATCATACAAAAGGTAACCTCGGCTTTTTGTCACTAGATGATATTGATGTCCATATCTTACCCAACAGTGATTCGATTGCGTGAAACGAACACGTGTTTAATAGCCGACATTTTAGGTTACTAATGTGAGCTTAGTTTTTTAAATCGTCGATCTTCTAAAAAATTAAATTAATTTTTACTAAACAAAAAAGGACCTTCAGTATACAGATAATATATGTATATATGTCTGTTGGCCCATATATTTGAGGATATGCAATTTAAACGAAGCGGATATATCGAAGACAAAAGCTCTGAAAATAAGTGCAGTGTATATTCGTCAGTTTAACCTGCACCATACACCGCCAACTAAAGCTTTCTACCATTTCGGCGGTTTTATGACATATACACACCGCATTTTAAAATTAATAAAACATATCAAAAAGCACAAAAATCAGCACATTCAACAGCTGTATAAAATTGGTTTTCCTATATTGCTGAGAATTGTGGAACGCCGCAAGTGCTGATGATGCTGAAGATAATTATACATTATAAATTGCTACAACCTAGCAAAACAATCGATTTTGATCTTTATCCACTGTTTAACACTAGAATTAGCTAACAGAGAAGGTGGTATTATGTTCCATTATAACAATATCAGGTCACACACACTTGCCTGAAAAGTTTTAATGAACCTGCCCTATAGTTTAAACCTTGAACCGTCTGACTATTACTTGCTTCCGCATCTGTAAAATTTTCTTGATCGCAAGCAATAAAAAACGAAAATGGCCCGCCAAAGAGCTGTTCTAAAGCACTTGGCCAAGTTTTTCGCCTATAAACTACAGAAGCTCTACAGCGGTAGAATTATGAGGTTACCCAAAAAATATCAGAAGATATAAATAATAATGCCGCTGTGTACCGCTGTGTATCGCTGTGGTATGGTAGATAAGAAAACCGCCTGCTAATCAAGAGATCTTCGGTTCAATACCAGGCCAGACCATCGAGAAAGCAATTTTCTACGGCGATATCACCTCATGACATTAGCTAGTAATTGGTTGGGAGTATAACTACACTGAAAAAAATTAAACGCTTGAAGGCAGATTTATTCCTTTAGAGTAGCGTTCAGAACTTTTAATACTGAACATATATTTTCTTTCTGACCATAAGCGTTCAGCAGTAAAATATGGATTTAAAATTCTACTGAACGTAAGAAGTATGCTCCTCCATATGTCTACGAAAAGCACGTTTGGCTGAGCTCAACGATTTCTTTGGGCATTTTAATTGAAAACTTTGTTTCCTCGGCTCAAATGTCGATGCTATGGCAGAGATGGTCGTCAGAATAATAAAGTTGGGGATGGACAATGGTTGTTTATTCCATCCAAACAAATTTCTATTAAATCAAGAAACAAATCTCGGTTTATTCATACGTGCAGACTAGCAGTCAGATCTAGAGAGGAAGCAATGAGGAATTGGCTCAAAAATAAATGCGAGCTTACTGATTCGCTACGCAAACAGGCAAGATCTTCGTGTGCCGGAGTACTTAGGCGTGAGGAGGCTCTTTACGATTAGCGTCTTCGTGCTATAGTTCTTACTTTTCCCGGGGGAAGTAAGAGCTTTTGGTCATTTGCTAAAAGGCTCAGGAATAGAGCTAGTTCGATTCCAGTTCTTTTAAGGAATGACCAAGCATTCACGAACCCGGTTGATAAGGCAAACCTTTTGGCTTAATTATTTGTAAGTAGTTTAGCTTGCCAGAGAGCCTTCAACCTGATCCTGAAGCAGTGTTCTTCGACGCTTAAGCGTCCATTAGCAAACCTGTTCAGTTCGTCATATCGCGCCGGTATTTTTTCATCCTGCTGGAAGGTTGCTAACGTAACGCCAATCCCTAAAAAGGGTGAGGCTACCAACCCCGAAAACCACCGCCCAATTGCAGTCTGTTCGGCACTCTCCAAGGTATGAGGTAGGAGAGTATGGTTAAACATCACCTTGTGAAATAATTGGCTTCCGCAAGGGCCGTTCTACTGACGACTTACTGGCGGTAATCTCTGAGAGATGGAACAAATCCATTCATGGTTTTGGTGAGAACAAAGTTGTGGCTCTGGATATTTGCAAGGTGTTTTATAGAGTTTGGCATGAGCCTCTAGTATCGAAACTTACTGGCTATAGTGTTGGTAGTAACTACTCTCGATTTATATCGAGCTTTCCCAGAGATCGTTCTATAAGAGTGGTTATAGATGGGTTCTCATCCGATGAGTTTATCCTATCTACTGCACATTTTTCATTCGTATTCTTTTGATCGTAGGACGAGCCTTTTGGAGATTGGGGAGAAAAGGCGAAATATGAATGACACTCTCACAAGCGATTTGGCGAAAATCTTTGAGTGGGGTAGTGCAAATCGGGTCGATTTTAATACGCACAAGACACAATGTTGTTTTCTAACACACAGACTTGGTGGTGTGGTGTCGTCTGTAACTATGGGTAATGTAGATATTGAGAAGTCAGATGCTCTTGATGTTCTGGGCATGAGGATTCATTCTGACGTCCGTTGAAACGATCGCAATTTTTGAGTCTCGAAAGAAACATTCAAGTACCTCGGTTTTTTAAGACGGTGCAAGAAATTCTTCACTCCATTTGACCATCTCAATATTTACAAGACCTTTATCCGATCCAAGATGGAATACAACTCTCATGAATGAGCCGGTGCTACAAAGTCTATTTTGCTGCTCCTCGACCGTGTACAGGAGAGGGGGAAGGTGCTTATTAATGACGGTATGGTAGCCAACTCTATTGACTCGTTAGAGCATCGTCGCCACATTGTGTTTCATTGTTCTGTCGGTACGAATTAATAGTGGTCAAGTAATATTGTATAAAAATAATGAAGTTCAGTTTTAGTTTGTATTTTCAAAACATCCTATCCTATTATGATAAGTTTTTATTTTTTAGTTTAAAGATAAGAAAATAAGGTTTCAGAAAATATAATCTTTGTGGCGCAGTCAAAAATATTTTTCTAAATGTATAGGCTTGAATGTTGATTTTGTAAAAAATGCTTGCTGTACGAATTAATAGTGGTTAGGACTCGTACATCCATTCAGCGTGCAGAAAACGTAATAAATGTTCAGAAAAATTACATATTTGTATGGTTTCTTACTGCGTAATTTTTTCTGTGTGTTATTAAAAACTTCTGTAATCCATATGCCGTTCGGAGCCGGCGTTAAATTGTAGGTTCTTTTCAATGAGGGGTATGGGAGTTTTTATTATATATATTATTATATATTTTTTTTACCCATTTTCTCCCGTTTATCCATTTTAGGTCCAAGTATAAGCATTTATGGCAGCCTATAGTTACTTGCAGAAAGACACTACAAAAATATTGGTTCTGCTTTTCAGCTGTATACAGTTTTCAAACAGACGCACATTCATTTTTATATGTACATACGAGTATGTACATACATAGATAGCTTTTACCCAGTGTGCTCTGTGCAATACTCGTTTATCTTTCGCTTTTTGGCTGATGTGGATAATAACGAAGCTTTAATTGTTACCGTTCTCCACATATACAAAATTCCATATTTGATATGAATGGGAAAAGCCACGCCAACTTATGGAATCTCTTCTAGTTGTTGGCTAATGATTTGCATTGACAACGGGGCTATTTGCGACAAATTTCGAAACTTCTGCTATTAGCGTTTTAAGGTATACAAAAGACAATATTTAGTTTGTATGGGAGGTACCATATCCACTTATCCTACTTAGCCCAATTTTTGAGGATGTTTTGTATTGACTACGTAAATATTTTGACCAAATTTAGAGACTCTTTGAAGATATGGATAAATAAATATTTACTTTATATGGGCGCGTCAGCTCCTTCCAGACCTACAGAGAGATAGCGTAAAAATTTCAAGAAAATCGGTTCAGTAGTTTAGCTGTCTATAAATTCCAAACATACATACATACATACAAACACACATTTATTTTTACATATGCATAAGATATAAGATAATGACAATTTGAATTATGGCTATAACTTCTGTAAATCATAAATGCAATCAGCCATTTGTCATACATATATTTATGTTAAGTTCAGCCCATTTGTGTAACCTTGATTCTATTTAAATATAATAACATAAGAAAAGTTTATTTCGTTTTTAATATTTTCACATACTCATTTTGTCTTTTAGTTAATATTTTTCTCCTTTTTAACAGTTTTTTTATTTTGATTTGTTTTATAACATTTTACTGCAAATTTGCTTAAAATTTATGGATAAATAAACTGCGTTCTTTGTTTTATATGCCATAAAAGTCATTAAAATCGATAAAAAAAATAATGATGACTTGTTTACAAGTTTTTTTTTTACGAAAATAATATATTTTTATGCTATTTGCAACAACAAAAATTCCCAAGAAAATGCAGACGAATCATCTGCTTACTTGAATGGCAATCAAAAAGTTACAACATGTGGCCGAATAAAAAAAAAATCGATAAAAATCTCAACAAAATTTAATTGCCAATTTAACGAGAATTTTTTTCCTCCATGCACTACAGTTGGCTCTTTAATTTATTGATTTTTAAAATCAAGATGTTAAATTCTGTAAAATTGTTGGGTTTAAAAGATATTCAAGAACTTAAGACGAATTTTGAATTTTCTACAATCAACATAACAATTAATGTTATTTTATTATATCCTACACTACCACAGTCGTTTTCGTTGTGGTATGTTGAGTATGAGCTGCTTTTAATTTGACTGATTAATCAAAAATCTATTTCCGATGTGATTAAATAATATCGTGATTGTGATATAGAGTGTAATATAGTTAATATTTACCGACTTTCGGTAAGTATACTTCGTAGACTTTAAATATTGTATTTAATAATCGTTGATTTTATGAATAACAACAAGATAAAATTATAATGTGAGACCATAATTCCATAACCACTTGTTTTCATTTTTTATTATATAAAAATAAAAAATAAAAAAATATTAAATCTACCGCAACTTGTATTGTGACCTTCATAAACGAAAAAATGCAAAGCAGTATTAAAAATAGGCAACAAATTTAATTTAAATTGTCTTGTAGGTCAAGTCCAACAGTAGGTGGTCTATACATAAATACTTGGACATTATTGTAATCTTTGACAACAGGTGTTTAAAGTTGTATTCTTAAGGTTGTCATAAGAACACAAAAATTTTTAGTTTTGGATAAGAGAACTTTATTTTTCTAAATTATTCATTGAACCATAATTTGCGAAACTCAATAGTAAATAATATATTACTTTCATAAAAAGGGTCCGCCATCTATCGTTTTTTTTCAACTAGTGCTTATTTCGTGAATGGTAACACCTAGCTCATGTCTGATTTGACAGATAATTAGTTTTATCCTTCCGCTGAACGAATATGGTTGTGTATACGCTTGAACTTCGCTTCGCTAAGTGGGTCTGCGATCGACTTACAGAAGATGCCGATTTTGCCAAAAAAAATCATTTTTTCAGATGAAGCTCTTTTGATCTTGACGGGTATGTAAACAAGCAAAATTGTAGCATTTGGTGCACAGAAAACCCGCACGTATACATTGAAAAGCCGATACACCCAAGACGAGTCACTCTTTGGTGCGGATTTTGGTCTAGAGCATAATTGTTCGAAAATGAGCAAGGAGTGGCCGTTACAGTCAATGGCGATCGTTATAGGGCCATGTTGAACGAATTTTTGTTCACAAAAATTGAAGAGGACGATATTAGCAACATTTGGTTTCAACAGGATGGCGCTACGTGCCACACAGCCGAAGCTACACTCAATGTTTTGCGCCATGTTTTTAAAGATCACATTATCAGCCGCAGAGCTGATGTCGTTTGGCCACCTCGGAGCTGCGATTTGACACCGTTGGACTATTATTTGTGGGGTGCAGTCAAAGATAAGTGTTTCGACAACAAGCCAGAGACAATTGACGCTTTAAAGGACAATATTCGTGAAGCCATTGGTGAAATACAGCTGCACACAATCGATAATGTGCTTAAAAATTGGACCGATAGTATAGCCTACTGCATGGCCAGCCGAAGCAGTCATTTGAATGAAATTATTTTCCATTATTAACCGGAAAGATTGTACTTTCAAATAAAAAAAGAAATTTGAGAAAATATTCAGTAGTTTTTTTTATAGCATTTTCAAAAAAAATTCTTTATTTGGCGGAACCTTTAGAAACATATCGAAATAAGCCATTCTATCTAAAAATAAGTATTTCGGCATATATAACAACATAACGATAAAGTTTTTGATTAAAAGTGCTCTCCAGTTTGAAGTACTTTGACAACTTTTATTTTAATATTTTTTCGATATCATGAACACACGTTTAGACTTTATGTTAAAAAAAATATATCTGCACGAGAGGCAAGTCTACTACAATGAATGAAATTCAATAATAAATAATAGCGGTTATCAATAAAAAGTTATCGATTACAAGTTATGTAGGAGGGTAGTCCGAAAATTTCATAAGATATTTTTCAAAAGAGTGTCTTTAATCTTTACACATATAGTTGAACATTTTTATAGTTTTCAGTTGAATTTCCTTAAAAGCTCTGAATAATATTGCCGGTAATTATTTTACACTTTTGTAACTCTTAACTGACATTTTTAACCACATTTTTTTTAAAACTTGAGACCAGCCCTCAGGGGATGACCCCTACTTATGTGCACTGTGCAGTGTGCTGGTACTAGGAAATTAGGTTATGGGAAGGAGGATAGAGGGAATAGTGTTTATGTATGTTTGATTTGAATTTAACTATATTGTAAGTGACAGAAAAACTTTCGCTGGAAGATTATTCCACAACGGTGCGACCGAAGAATGAATTTTCTCTATAATGCGTTGTGCGATTCGTTGGAAAATCAACTACAAATGGATGAGCCCTATGAGAAAAACGAGTGTTACGTGAAAATATGTGATTATTAGGAATTCATCCTTTATTTCGTCAGAACACATTCCGTTGTAGTACCGATACAACAATGAAATATACGCCACATTGCAGCGATGCTCTAACGAATCGATATAGTTGGCTACCCTACCGTCATTAAAAAGCACCTTCGCCAACTTCTGTACGCGGTTGAGAAGCTCCAAACTAGACTTTGAAGTACCGGCTCATACATGCTGTATCTATAGGTTTAGTGTTAAGTCAGAATATTCCGCATATGATTTTGATGCACATGTTAAAAACTTAAAAACTTTGCGTAATAATGATTGAAACTAGCCAGGTCTCGCTGCAATGCATTCAGAGCTTAATTTATGTGGTTAATTGTCAGAGTTTTCATGTTAAATGCGCTAACATTCTTAAGTCTCATAGCTTTGATTTACTAAATATTTATCTCAAGACCATTATTGCACGCTAATCCTTCCAGATATTCTAATTTAATTCCCCTTCTATCTGACCAGACTTCGATAACATGAAGTTATCAAAAACGATGATCAATTGTTGGAGTAGAAGTACTCGAAATTAAAACTAGTAAAAAAGTTCTCTAGTCGTTCTAAGCCCATTGCATGATACCTTATTCTAAAATGTTTACTTTGGAACGATTAGTTTCTTGTAGAATAGCTAAAGAAGCTATTTTTTATTTTAATATATTTTTCAAGATTCAATGACATTCGTCAACGTTTTTCTAAGAACTTACTTAATTATCAATCCAAGTTTCGCGTAATTTTATACTGCCAGTACTAAACTGGCACCGTAGCCAGCTCATTTGACAAATTTCATCGAACTATTTTTCAAACTGATGCTTGTATTTTGATGATTAAATTTGTAAGAACATTTGTACTTACAAAGTCGCTTTTTTCTAATCCAATCCAGTTCAATTTACTTTTCTAAGGTACTATTATCAGTATTATCCCATTCAGAATATTAGATCAACTATCAACTATGTTTCAAGCATTTTTAAAATTATATTAAAAATTGTATTTTTGAATTTTTTATTTAAATATATTCTCGTGTAGCTGCTTTGATATTTTTTATTATAAAATTCATTCTTAAATTTATATTTTTCTTAAGTGAATTAGTCATGGCTATTTCTACATCATTACCAACCATTAAATACCATAATACTTATATAATATACGAGTATTATTGTTAAGCAGGTGTCAGATACAACATGTAAAAGATAATAGATTTTATATATAAGTTCGTATAAGCGATACCTGGTTAATGTACAAAATCAAACAATAATACGTAATAAATCCAAGTAAGAATAATAAAATACCTGTCATTATTAATGATAATTTTCTTGTATTCAAATACAAAATATATATTTTATTAAAATTGAAGTTAAAATGTTTTGTAAATATGAAACGACATCTCAGCAATAAATATAAATTAAAGAATTTCTTTATATCATATAAGTAACATAGTTATTATCGGTAAACGCCAACTCAATGATACTCTTCACTATAAATCGTAGTCGTATTTTACTCATAATTCAAAATTTATTGAATATTTGCGATATGTAGTTCTAAACGATGGATAGCAACTAGAATAATTAATGGATCAGTTTTTATTAAACCATGTATACATAGATTAAATAAAACTTGTCTTAAACAGATTTCGTCTTCAATTATTGGTTATACAAAATTAATAAAGTAGTGTTCCACACGAACTGGTTAATTATAAAAATCGACACTAAAACTGAAACGTAACGCTCTCTATATAATAAAATCTGACGCTTGTTATTTGTTGTGAACTATTAAAATTTTGTATAAGATTACCTAAGACCTATACCATTAATGAGTTCTACTGTTTGCCTCAAGCCCGCAGTTATTCCGATTTGGAATAAGCCGATTTAAAGTTGGGACCATTTCTTTTGGAATACTGCTTGTTTCAAACAAAGTAACAACACTTTAATAAAATTGTTTCTCATCTCAAAAACTGAAAACATCCAGCGAAATATTTAAAAAAATCCTTTTTAATTCCGAAGGTATGGAAATTTTGTTAAACAACTTCCTTATTTTGTAGGGACATAAATAACGGGTCCGCCATCTAACGTTTTTTTTTTCAAGTAGTGCTTATTTCGTGAATGGTAACACTTAGCTCATGTCTGATTTGAGAGATAATTAGTTTTATCCTTCCGCTGAACGAATATGGTTGTGTATACGCTTTTATCGCTTCGCTAAGTGGGCCTGCGATCGACTTACAGAAGATGCCGATTTTTCCAAAAAAATCATCTTTTCAGATGAAGCTCATTTTGATCATGGCGGGTATGTAAACAAGCAAAATTGTCGCATTTGGGGCACAGAAAACCCACACGTATACATTGAAAAGCCGATACACCCAAGAAGAGTCACTGTTTGGTGCGGATTTTGGTCCAGAGACATAATTGCCCATTTTTCTTCGAAAATGAGCAAGGAGTGGCCATTACAGTCAATGGCGTGCGTTATCGGGCCTTGTTGAAAGAATTTTTGTTCCCAAATATTGTAGAGGAGGGTTTTACCAACATTTGGTTTCAACAGGACGGCGCTACATGCCACATAGCCGAAGCTACACTCGATGTGTTGCGCCCTGTTAAACAAAAAAAATAAAAAAAGTATTTGGCGGACCCTATATTATTAAAAATATTTTAAGCTATAAAATTAAAAATAATTACTGTTGTGGGATAATTTTGATTCCTGTAACTGGTAATTTTTTAACCGTTTGGGTTTTGAAAATTGAAAAAAAAAATCCACAGAAAATTTGAAAAAGTAATGAAATACCGGGTATATTTTATAGAGGTATGAGCTTTAAATTGGCAACGGGTTATCTGTACTTTAAATTATCGTTATTTATCACTAGTAGCGACATTATTTGTAAGCTGCTGGACTTGTGTTTCTTGGCGTAGACTCTAGAGTTTCTAAAACTATCAACAGACGGCATTCCACCAAAGTTATCGCCATTATTTTTTTTACAATTGAAGAGTTTAAATTTTTTTTAATAAGCTTCCGAGTGTTTTAATAATGACCAAAAATAAACGATATGTTTCAAAAACATACTGTTATCTAAATCGCTTCATGTCCAGGTCTCATGAGGGCATATAAACAGATTGCTCTAAAACGTGATATTTAGTGCCTACCTAACTCGTCCTATGTGGCCCATAAACCACACCAAACATGACATTTTTCATAAAATTCGACAATTCCATTTGATGGCGTACAAATTGAGCTGAAAATGAGCTGAAGATAATTTTCGATAGAAAAATTGATCTTTATCCAACTTTACTAAAGTCAATTTACCAAACAAACGACATTGTGGTACATCACTAGCTTCAGTTCTTGCAGCAGCTTTATTTATATTCCAAGAGGTCGTATGGCGCAAAGCTGATTGTTGACAACGACGACAAATTGACATATCGCGAACTTCATTGACACTGGTCGATATAGCAGCAATATTTTCCATGGTACGCACTCTTCGCATACTGGTTTGTGGATTGATGTCCAATAAAGTGAAACTGGTGCAATATTTGGTCACAACAGCTTGAATAGCCTATTTGGTCTATCTATCGAAATGTACATAATTTACGAAGCATATTTTTCACACAGCACGCTGTCCATTTCTTAGTCTATAAATGGTGAAATGGCAAATCTTACTGAGCATATTTGGCACCTCGCATGTCACGAATATTTTCATTTACACTGAATCAATTTAAACTGAAAAAATTTAATAGAAAAACCAAATACTAACAAATCACTGATTATATTGTACTTAAAAAACTAGGTCTTATTTGAAATGTCCGCCGTATTTTTGTTTGCAGCCTATGTCCTCTAAAATGGTCCACTATTTGCATTCCAGAAGGTTCAATGGCAGCTAAAGCGCCATTATTCAGAGCAAATGAAGACTTGTTTCAAAGCCAGATTTTTGTTGTTTTAGTTTTATAAGCAACAGCATGAAAAGATCCAGTATCTTACTGGAAAGTTCCCGTCTGGGAAATTGGCATCACTATGTATATTTTAAATTCACATCGTTGCAAGACATCTGTTAGAAAATCTGGCAATCCCATTGTACATATGTGTTTTTGACAATGATGTCGTTATCAGATGTTCAAATTCGGGCATCATCTGATAATCTGATAATGATCTGACAATGCTCGAAAGGCAAAAATTTGTAAGTTCACACGGTTGTAAGATTTTTCCTACACATTATTCGGACAATCGTAATCAGTATTTTATATTCGGTGTATACCAAAATTCATATCTTTTCCATCGTCAAATGAAATGAAACAAATCTTTGTAATCAGTTTGCCCACCACCATCTCTATTCATTGATTTATTAAAAGTACACTTATTTCAAATAAAATATAAAATCTTGTTTATTTTCAATATCAATGTGAATCAATATTTATGGCAGCAATAAAGCAATAATTGAATCAACAATGACCATTAACCACATGACAATCTATTGTTCAGTTGTTGACTCAAGCAAGTGCATTTCAAAGAATAACAAACAATATGAAGTCAAGTTTATGCAATTTTATGGATCCAAATGCATTTGAAATATAATATTTATGACGCTTGAATAAGTAATTAAGAAGAAATATATTTATTAGAGTTGTTTTTGTTTATTTTTCTTTTAAAATACAATAATAAACAATTCTTGGTATTTTGTTATAACTCTGTAATCATATCACAAATATTGTTTTTATTCTTTTAAAATAAATAATTTAATTATTTTATGAATACACATATTCATTTATATAAAGAATTTGATATAAAATACATTTCAAACTCATTTAAATTTTATGAATATGAGGGTAAATGTTTTGTACATTCTTTTCTAAATGAAAGCGTTCAATAATTTATCCGATAGAGTAAAGACACATTTTAAAAATCTTATAAAACTTCATATATAATATATAATTTTAATCTGCAACCTTTTAAAAAAACACATGACCGCAGTCTCATCTACTTGCTTATACTTATATTCTTTTACTACCACGCTTAGCCAATTGCTTTATAATGCTGTCTATTCGTCTGACATAACAGGTGTTATTTATCAATTTGTTTAAGGCTTTTCTTTTACCAAAAAACCAAAACACATCTATAATAACCATTCAATTTTATAAGTCGGTATATGGTAAAAAACTTTTCCAGGCTGATTAAAAATAATTAGTATGACTGATGTACCCGTACAGTATAAAAATCTAAACTTTGGTGTGTCATTTTTTAAATGTGTAGGTGTAACTGAAAGTCCAGAGTTCAGGTTTTTTAATTCCAGTGCACGCTATCAAGATTTCCGAATTACGAGTACGTTGACTGGTTATAATTTCAACATAAAACATTCGAATCGAGTATTCTATATGACGTGCAATTGGCGCCTAATTTTGTTTTAGTTTTTTTATATAAACTACGAAAAAAATAAATAAATTTTGATAAGACCAATGAGAACCTCTTATAACCAATTTGTTTATCATTATGTGACGTCATAATGAATAAACAAAGTTGCGAGGGTTAATCTAAAAGTGTTAAATAAAGACAGACATAAATGTTATACTGTTTATCTACTATCAAATACCGATAACTATGGTTTGACAGCTGAGAACTTCAAGCTATGATTTAATGCCAGAACAACACTTCCAAATTGTGGAAAATTCCTTTGAAAAAATAAATCTGTTCGCAAACATCATAGGGCACTTAGTGTTTAGCGCTGAAGCTAATTTCTGGTTAAATGGCTACGTCAATAAACAAAATTGCCGTACATGGAGCTGAGCCAATCCTCAAGCCGTTAACGAATCACCATTTTACATTCATTAAAATTGACTGTTTGATGCGGTTTACACGCTGGCGGCTTCATCGGTCCTTATTTCTTTCAAAATTAGTAAGATGCTGCCGTTATGATGAATGGCGAGCGCTATCGAGGCATGCTGACTGAATTTTTGTTTCCAATAATTAATTAGCCAAACATCAACGACATTTGGTTTCAAAAAAGAGAAGCAACTTGCAGCGTGCTTAACAATCGATTCATTGCAATATCAATTTGATAACAACTTTCTTTCTAGATTACTTTTTATGGGGCTATGTTAAGTCATTTGTTTATGCCACCAAACCAGCAACTCTTAAAGCATTGAAAGCCACAATTCAATCTACTATTGATGCCATACGGCCAGATTTATTGGAAAAAGTACTACAAAATTGGACTGATCGAATGGATCATGTAACTCGTAGCCGCAGCGGACATATGCCGGAAATCATATTTAAAAACTAAATGCCATTAAGTGATCAACCAGATTATAACAAAAAATTCATTCCATCAATATTTCTGTCTAGTTTTATCATTTTAAGTTCACAAGCTCTTAATAAAACACTCTATAATCCTATTAATCCAAAACCTTTGACATTATATCAGACATGAAAGCGTCCACTAAAGAAATTATTACCACTAAAGAAATTATTCCTTCTGTACTGCATCGGAAACAAATTTCTTTATTTCTTTAAATCAAGTTCATTTAAAGTACCGATTAAGCAGGAATGCATGTTCCTTACAGCGGCAATGATCTAATGAACCAATATAGTTTTATACCCAGCCGTCATTAATGAGCTTCTTCACCCTTTCTCAAATGCTACCCAAAAGCTCCAAAACACACTTGGAAACACGCGTTCATACATGCAAATTCTATTCCGATTATAGAAGAAATATGCACATGTTAATCACGTAAATAGTAAGGAGTTTAGAATGAACCTGAGGCACTTAAAAAATGCAATCGTTCCAAGTATCACTATAAAATCGCATACCCAGAACCTAAAGAGCATATGCCTGCTTAATTTTTGCATTACCAAAATCAGTGTTGGCAAAAACCCGGATTATAAAAAAACCCAACCCACCGGCTTTATTGGTTTTTTGATTTTTTTTTTGTGCTCTATTAGGTTTTATAGATCGTTCCAATTTTTTTTCATTTCGGCAATATTTTTTGTTTGTTAGTACAATTACGTTGTTTTAGTAATAACAACGCGGTTTTGCATTCTTGGTGGGATCAAGGCGGCATTGAGTACAGTGGTAAGTCTCACATCGCAATATTTGCCAAACAATTGTTATAGACGATCACTCGCCGTATTCTCCAGGCATTTTCCTTCTGACTATTGGCTGGATACAATATCTTTTGGTATAACGCCGAATCACTCCACGTGAAGAAATATAAAATCAGCTTCAGAATGGATCGTCTCAAAGGACTAGAAGTTTTTCTGAGACGGTGTTTTTCTTTTTTATATAAAACCCAATAAAAACCGGGTGGGCTTAATTAGGCTACCCAGTGGGTTGCCAACCCCGTTTAAAATTGACTTATTTGTACGAACTTCCTTTGAGGTTGTTAGCTGGTCATATGTTGAGTTGGGTCGTTTAGCTCTTCTAATGAGCTAGTTTGTTCACTTACAACAAAAAGCATGTGCGTACAACAAAATTTATTTCATTTATGTATGTGCGAGTAGGTGTGTTTAACACACATGTTTTTTGTTGTAAGTGAACGAACTAGCTCGTTAGTGTTATGATAGGATTTAAATATATAGAGAGATCATAAGAAATGATAAGAATCAAGGCAGGAGTTAGAGCGAAATCTTGCTATAGCCTGAACTCGTAGAATGTGATCTAACTTAAATAGAGGAAAAAGTGACTTAAATACTTTAAAAGATAGCAATTAACTGCCATTCAAATTGCTTTTAACTGAATGCACTTTTTAGTGTGGATTATAAGCCAGTGGCATCATTCGACCGTACTTTTTCAAAGACCACGAAGGCAGGAACGTTACTGTGAATGGCGAGCGCTACCGTGGAATGAATACAATTTTTTTTTTATCAAAATGAAAGAGCTGGACTTGGCTGACATGTGGTTTCAACAAGACGGTGCCACATGCCACACAGCTTATTTCACGTTTGGAACCGGTCACTTGGCCGCCTAGATCGTGCGATTTAACACCTTTAGACTATTTTTTGTGGGGCTATATTAAGGCTCATGTCTATAGGCATAGCCCTCAACGGTTGACTCACTAAAAGCAACTATAGAAAAATTTATGCGAAAGATACCGGCCGATATATTGGAGAGAGTATGCCAAAAATAGACCCAGCGTATGAACCATTTAAGACGTAGCCGCAATCAACATTTACATGAAATCATCTTTAAGCATTGAATTATGCAGACTGTTTTATCGACTCAAATAAAGATTTCATAAATTTTTCTAAATTTTATGTTTTGTTAAAACTAATTCGAAAGCTCTTAAAAAATCACCCGATAATAATAAGAAAATGTATCCTTTTATTAGTATTTTTTTATTTATTTATTTTCATAGTTTTTGTTACATACATGTCTTAATTGTTATATATTATGGCTTAACAGTAAAATATTTAAATTTTTTTCAATAATTTTCTAAAAAATAAAAAAAAATCCAAAAAGAAAATTATTTTCTAAATTGAGGCACATTTTATATTTTTCATTTTTTGTATTTATATTCTTATATTTTTATTCGTTGTTCATTATATTTGTCTAATGACTCAAATCAAATATAATCAGAGATAAAAATCTGAAGAGTACAGTAATAAAAATAATAAAAATTAAAAATTTTTAATTGCATGACTTCTGAGTGATTATTTGCTGATTTGTGTGAATTTATGATTATTATTCAATAATTTCTTGAATGAGTATAAAATAAAATAAAGAAAATATTTTGGAAAAGATATTATTTATCTATAATTTAAAAATGTCCCAGCAAAATTTTGATGTAGGGTTGTGCATTAAAAATTCGAATTAAAGCCTAATACAAACTTAATCAATGGAGAAAGCAGTGTAATCTCACCTTTAATTATACCGAACGTTTTGAAATCAGTTTTAAAGTCGTATAAACCATTTGTGCTTGTACATTTGTAAAGCGTCAAAAGACGATTTTTTTATTAAAATCGATCGATAGTTTTAGTTGCCATGTCTACAAAAAGTTTTAATAGGAAGTTTTTTTTTTTAACTCAACAATCGTAATAAATTAAAAAAACATCGCTTGAAAATTGTAAAAATCAGGCAAGAAATTTTGAAAAACTGGTCCACAATTAATAAATGAAATATTTCTTGAATATTTGTTTTCATTCAAACTTATTTCCCACAATAGATACGAATCAGAGTAAAAGTTGGAGTAAGTTACGATCTCACATTCAATTCGTATTGTTCGTAACAAAACAAGCCATACAGCTTAAGAAATCCAAGTTGATTTTTGCAAACGAACAATTTTTATTTGCAAACCAGCACCTAGGGAATGCAAGGTGATATTTTGAATGAGTTGCGTTACTAAAAAGTTGAATAACTTCGTTAATATTCAACGGACCTCTGAACCTTAAGTTTCATTTTATTTATAACTAAACCTACTTCCTTAATTGTTTCATAAATAGTTCGTTCCTATAAAAAGTAGTGTGTAAAAAAAACTCCAAACTTAAAAAATGTGGAAAAAATTGAGGAAAAGTGGTTTCATTGAGAAATGCACACAGATTAATCAATACTACTTAAATAATACATAAGTCATTTAGAAGGCCCATTTCTCTTCTTTCCAAACCCACTAAGAAACTAATACTCGGTTAAGATTTAGGTAAGTTATTAGCTTATAGGGGCATGAATCTACGAAAAACTGTTTTTTTACCCGTAAGTCAAGATTTTGGAAATGTTTCGAAAATGCCTATCGGAAAAACAATATCACTTGCTAGGTATTTTTTTTGTCGCACCGTGAAATACAAGCCACATCAAAACGTTACTCTAATAAATTAATATACTTTATGTAGTTGAGTATTTTCGACTGCAAGCAAGTATTTTCGACTGAAGCCTCTACACCTTCAAAATTAACTTCAAAATACTGGTTCAAGTATGAAAGTTAAAGAAATGAAACAAACTATTTTTAAAGTACTGTTGAGTTCACTAACAGAAATAACAAACAATTAGAGTTGTTTTGCAGCTGACTTCACTCCTTAACATGCTATCAACATAGGATTTTCTTATTACAAAGCTGTGACGCCATAATTTATGGGTTTGTCCTCATACTTTTTATATCAGCTAACACGGTGATTTAGAAATAGATAGACAGAACGTCGTAAAGTAAGCGCGTATGTTAGACTGGGTTCACCATTTTGTTGTTAAAAAATTTATCTGGAATAAATTCTTGTACATATAGTTTAACAAAATTAGATTGTGGTTTGAGTAAATAAGGATTCGTGACATCTAGCAGTGCCAGGAACACTATACCTAGTAGAGTTTGCTATTTCACCATGAACAGATTAACAAACGTTTGCAGATCATTGAATTCTATAATTTATATCTGTGCTTAGTGTGAAATGTGTTTAGTAAATTATTTCTATTTAATGGTCATTTTTGGCTCAATGGGTACTTCAGCAAACAGAATTGCCGACTTTGGTGTGACGAGCAGGGCCAGAGGCAGTTCAAGAGCTGCAAATGCATGCTGAAAGATGTCCTGTTTGCTGCGGCTGAATCCATTGGCGAGATACTAATTGGTGATACTGTTTGGTGTGGAATATTGTGTTCACTTTTGCAAATTTTGGGTTTAAATTTTAATTTGGAAATCCAAATTTTTATAAAATCACCCGTCACGTCAAATATTTTGTTCGAACTATTTTTTTGTACGAAAATAATTGGTGAACTTAGCTGGCTTATATTTCATTGCTCCGAAAGTTGTATTGCTTTTTACGTTAATTTTGAAGTGGAAAAATTTTCCATATCAACATTTAACAAGATTATTTTTTTTGCCTGGTTTATATCATTTTCGAAGTTGTCACACGACTGTAGTAACAATACGGCAACAAAAATATCAAAAATGCGCCAACATTTATTGTGTTCTTGTTCGACAAAATGGCATTCGCACGATAAATTGGGATAATTTTAATATTTTACGTCAATAAAGCACAATTGAAGTTGTGTACTATTGGTACATTTGCGACAATCGTGTGATCCTAGCTTAAGGCAGATTCAAGCAAGGAGCTGCTCTTCTCTTCTGTTTTCACACGTACGGAGTCACACGCATAGGTAAAAAATAAACAAAGAGAAAACACGTGGCAAAACACGGTGCAAATTGGTGAGAGACTCAAATTACTACCACAATTGTAAAATGCATTATTATTAGTTTGCCGAATGTTGTTCTAAAGTAGTCATGAGCTTTTCATACAACAATTGCTTTTAGTTATCAATAAAACAGGGACGAATGAAAATGTGAAGGGGTTATTTGTTAATTTGAAAAAAAAAATCAACTTAACTCTCTCTGAGAGAGCAATTTTCACGTTTTCACTAACATAACTTTTCATTTTTGGACAACACTGATAGGATGACTGTTTAGAACAGAGAATTAGATTGGATGGAGAATTAACATTATTAGTATCGGAATGAATTTATTTTTTATTGAAATGTAAAAATCTCAATATTTTGTGAAAAATCGAAGTATTATATGAAATGTGCATTACTGTTCTTAAGTCTAGTTTTCAACCAAAAAAATAAAAAATAATAATAATTAAAATACTAGGTTTTTGTAGCAACGTTCACATAACGCAATAAACTGACCAACTGTTTAGGAATCGAAGCACTTGTATGTTAATAATGACACTTCAAATATATGTATAATAATTTCAAAAACTTCATGCCTATAATGCCAAAAGCTTCTGATACAGGGTTATCGGCTGTAAGCCTACCAAAACATAGATAACTGTTCCCATTGCCCTACTTAAAAATTGATTGTGTGTAATTTATATGACTACTTTTCTTTCGATCTCTGAAAGGAAATCTATGATTGAATATGAAAATGAGTAGATAGGTTTAGAAGTTAGAACGATAAGTCCGTTTATGAAATATAAGTAATATAAGAGAACCTTGACTATTAATATAATAATTTAGATTAATTCGTTTTCAAAAGGATTATTAAGAAAAATATGGATTTTGTTGGCACTTAAAAACTTTGCTAGGTTTTTTTATTAAAGCAAAAAAGGAAAGATATATTAAGAATTTCACATACATATAAAATAGAAATTAAAAAAAATAGTTCATAACTTAGTAACAAAAAAATAATAATAAAATATTAATAATAAGAGTAAATTGAGCAGAATTATTGGTCTGTTCGTTGTGATTTTTAGTTTGAGTTGTTAAGCAATAAAAATACAATATAATTTTACGAATTATGTTAAACGAATTGCAAATTGTTCATACATACCATATACATATGTATGTATGTATGTAGGTTTTTTTTATATAAAAATTGCACATTGTTTTAACAAGATGTCAATTTGCAATAATTTAAAAAAAATATCTTAAAAATTATATCAGTTATTAAAATACAAACTAAAAAAAGTTATAATAATGATTATATATAATAATTACACACATACAGTTACATATACATATATATTCTTACATACATACGTTCATTACATATAATTAAATAAATCAACTAAAATATATAAAAAAAACTTAAAAAATTTTCTTTGTAAAAACAAAAATATTTCTATAAAAATCCATCACTAGTATAAAGACGTATTCGTTCAGTTCAGTTCATAGAAACAGCAACACGCCTCTTTTTTTTTCTTGAAACCCCATAAATCTCTGTCACCCACTTTAAGGCTGTCAATCATTTTAACAAAAAAAAAAAGATTTAAATTTAAGTTTCATTGTCACTGTCATCAACACACGGCGATGACATTGTTTATTTTTGTTTTGTTTTGTTGGCTGGCAATTGTATTATTCAGTTGGTCAGTAAACTTGATTAGCCAAATGTTTCCTCGTCTTTTTTCTAACAGTTGTGACATTTTACCAAGCCTACCTCATCACAATTCATGCATTTGAGTGCCACAAATTCTGCGGTAAAATGATTTCGATGTACAGATTTCTTAGAGCCATTACAAGAGGGACATGGTAATAGACGATAGCCACCGCATGTTTGACAGGTGTAGGTTGTTGATATTGACTGGAATACAACAAAGAAAAAAGAGATAGAAATGTGTTAAGTAATTTCTTAAAAAAAAAAAAAAAATTAAAATAAAATTTTAAATAACAGGTGATATTATAAAAGCATACCTTATAGGGTTTTAGTAACTGTCTTAATTCACCAGTTTCGTTAAGACGTTCTACTGTATCGGCATCCTAAAAGAGTACAAAAATAAATAAATTTTAATAAATTTAATAATACTCGTAATAAATTTTAATTTTTGTACTAAAATGTTTAGGAAAATAAACTCTGAAACGCTAGTAGTTTGTGGTTTTTCAGAAAAAAAGTTTCTAAAAATTTTTTAAGAGGTCACACTGAGGCAATAGAGCTTATATTTAGATGATAAAAGAAAGACCACTTTTTAAACGATTGCTGCAGTGCGTTTGTTAAAGCGTAAATAAAAGAATTACAGTTCTGGGCAAAGAATTTCGTGGCGAGCGCTTAAAAATATTTTTAAAATAAGCGTTTAAAAATACAAAAAATTTTATAAATTTATCGCCAAAAACGCATACATATGTACATACTCGTACATATATAGTTTATTTGTAATTTCAAATAAATAAAAAAATTATATTAAAAATATCATCTACTTCTTTGGGCAACATTTTTATCCTGAGATGGTTTTGAGGTCAAAACAGGTTTGCACCTCATAAGAGCTATACGAACTATTTCTTAATGTTGCATTTTTCTTTTTTAGAAAAGGTCACAATAAAAGTAAAGGGAAATTATTATTATTATTTTTTGGCAAATTGTCAAAAAATATGCACTATTCGTCTATCATGTTGCGAACGTTTGGTTTATAAGCGTAAACTAAGGACTAAAAGAAAATAATTGATGGCTATAAGACAGCATGATTGCATCGCCCAGTTGACGAACGCTACCCTTACGTTATTAAGATCTCTAAGTCGACTTGTACAGTAGGACTGTTTTGTAGGATATCCGAATAATTAATGTTATCTAGCTTGAGCTACAGAAAGTCTTTTAAGGTCATTAATGGCATGGGATCTATTCACCTTGATTTCGGATTGACAATGCCATTATGTCATTAATCTCACAATTTGTTGCATTGCTTGCAACACAACTCTATGAGCATTCTAAAGTCAAGTACACACGAATTTAAGTATTTCTAACTCTTATAACACGTTTAGTTTTTAATTAATATAGCAGATAGCAATTAAAAAAATTTGTCTCCAGCGAGGTAGCAATCGCTCTTTGATCAAAGATTGAGGATAGGTAAAGTGGGTTGCCCATGCTCCGCGGGTTCAATAGCGTACCACTACCCTTTAAAGAATGGACCCATGAAAAAATCTAGTCCATGAGTTGATCAAATTCAACAGTGACACATCCTTGAAATAGTCCAGAACATGGAAGGGACTTACAGCAATTGCTTCAGTATGAGTTCTCTCTGAGCCGGACGGTCAGAGAGATGATGTTGTACCGATTTCTCTTCTTCCTCATCATGGCAGCTTCTACAGAATCCTTGGCCAGGGCGCCACATACGCCTCGATATGCATCCTATCATACAGTGCACGGTAATTATACCCGTAAAAGGTTCGATCGATCCCCTTACAAACCTAAACAGAAATATAGTCTTCTCCGTAGACAGAAAGGCCAAAGCATCTAGATATTCTACAAGTCGTGATATTGGTGCAACTCTGTTCCATCATGCTCAGCGCTCATCATCTCATCTAGAGGCCATGTATATCGCTCTGTTTTAGAGCCACGCCCAGGGAGAACCTCCTAGTAGCACACACATCATATCAATTCGACATGTGTACAGCTGAGATTGCTGATCTTAGATCTTATACAGTTAATATATAATACACAGCTGAGTGCTTCATATATATTTAACTCAAAAACTTAAACTCAAATACTTTAACGATGCATGGTGTTACATTTGAGCTGGGATTTTAATACAATTTTTGTTCATAATTTCCAGAGGTTCAGCAAGCGTGAGACTGTGCATGATGAAGTGACAAATAGTACTGAGTATTTAAATATCTTTTATTATTGCAATAGTAATTGAAACATAACAACTGGAAAAAGAACTTTAGGGTTATCTTGTCATCCTACACTTTGTCTTTGTTTAATTGCTATGAAAAAGGTTACTGTGACATATATCAAAGACTGAAGTATGCTACAGGCATTTTACCATTTCATGCTTTACGATCAATGTGTTCAACGTTTAAGACATAACTCCATCTGATATCATTTGAACTGTTGAGTTATCAACCAATTAACAATGTTTACATAAAAGTTACGCATACATATTTCATCAAAGCCTATACAAAAATAGTACAGTAAACAACTTAACTGATGTTAAGCAAAATATGTGGCCACTTGTCAAAGATTATGAAGGTTTTCATAATATGAAGTTGAGTTTATCACGACATATAATATCGAAAGTACTATCATATACGAGTAGAACGTAGAAAATAGATAGGATGACTGTTTTAAATGACACAATAATCTTCCATTTGAAGTAAATATACGTAAGACTAGTGAAAATGGAATTTAAAAAAAAAAACATTTAAATTAAAAGTCAATAAAGCATTTCCCAAATGATAAACAAAACAAAACAAAAATACTCTTCAATAAAGAAAACATATAACAAAAGAAAAAAAACCCGCACCATGTTTAATAATACGAGTATCCAACATACTGATCTCAAATGTGCAGCTGCAATATAAACAAACGGATAGACGGACAGACATAAAAGACTTTTACATTGTTGCACGAACAACCTTAAATCTGATGGCATTAAATGTTGCTGAACTTCTAATAAATAGTCATAGCAAAAGAAAACAAACAAAAACAAAAATCGGTAGTAAGTGGCATCGTCAACATTATGATGATAATGATCGTAATCATTCATTTATCTGCAACAATAGTCGGATGCTGCTACTTCAGCACCAGCATTCAAAAGTGAAACTGAATGAAAAAGTGTTTAAACGACAAAAAGCAAAACGAAAAAAATCAAATAAATTCAACTGAAAGTTGCTGCTTTTGCTTTCATTCGAACGATAATGAAAAAAGTGGGGGAAAAAGTAACAAGAAATGTTTTTTTTTTTTTTCGGGTGAAAACAACAAAAGTTGTCTGTCAATGGTTAATAAAAAACAACCAAGGAAATTTGAATATATTAATGTTCAATAGCAGGCTACATAATACCCTTCTTTATTATAATATTTAATGTTCATAATTAATAAAAATAAATGTTTTTAGTGCCTGCACAAATATTGAAACAACACTTCATTGTTTTAGCCATTAAGGTAACAATAAAATAAATTTCAAATTTTCTTAAACCATAAAAATAAATCTCAACTACTTAAAAACGTATAACAGGGTAGAGAAAAAAAAACTTTATTTGTAATTTTAATTGCCTATTGTCTTGTCGACATTGTGTGATGAATTGCTTTCAAATAATATTTCCAATAAATGCAACAAATGATTGATGGGTTGTTGGGATGGATTGTTTGTTTTTTTGGTCTGAAAAATCACATTAAAATTTCCATGACTGTTTTTGTAATCGAAAAAAAAAAAAAAAATTAAAAGAAATATTAAATACGCACTATGGTTTGATTTAAAATATATTCAAATATTGTTGTAATTTTTACACATGAGTTCAACTGACTTTCATGCGAAAACTGTTCACACATGTGTTTTAGTGAAAAAAATAATAATAATGATAATGATGAGTTGAGTAATGAGGTACTTGCGTTCATTGAAGTACGTAATTACACTCGAGAAAAATTTTAAGTAATTTTATTTTAAAAATAAATAGGGCATATTTTAAGGGATATGATATAAGAAAATAAAAGTATATACCATAAGATAAGAATTTCAAATAAAGTTTCTTATAATAAAAAAAAAACTTAATATTATAATGGACAAGTAGTAACTATGACTCAGACGAAATTTGTTAACTATAAGTCAGAGTCACACCTTAACGTCAAGTTTTTTGACCAACTAAATTTGTCATTTCTTTGTGTCAATATTTTACAACTTCAACCATGGAGAGGTACACAATTGAGCAGCGCGTTAAGATTGTTGAAGCCTTTTACGAAAATGCATTTCGTGCACATCGTGATTTTTTAGGTCAGCATAATCGACCAAATGTGTCCACAAAGAGTGAATGTTTGGTGCGGTTTATGGGCTGGCGGCGTCATCGAGCCGTACTTCTTCTTAAATGAGGTCTGCCAACCAGTTACCGTGAATGGTGTTCGCTATCGCGATAACGATCGAGCGATGATAACGAATTTCTTGTGGCCAGAAATTGAGGATAAAAACCTGGACGATATTTAGTTCCAACAGGATGATGCAACTTGCCACACAGCCAATGTAACCATGGCTCTTTTGTGCCAGAAATCCAATAGCCGCGTTATCTCATTGTGTTGTGGCAATATTAATTGGTAGCCACGATAATATGGATTGACACCGTTGGACTACTTTCTTTGGGGATATTTAGAAGAAAAAGTGTACATCAATAAGCCAACTAGATTGAAGCTGAATTATGTCTCAGAGTCAGTGAAAATATGGACCGACGGATAAAGGTATGCCTCTGAAGCCGTGGGGGTCATTTGGTTCATATTTTGTTTTATACATAATTTTTATAGATCCATCTATTGTAATAAAAAATATTAAAATAATTCTCTGAAAACTTTTTGCTTTATTTGCAATTAACATCGTGCGTTTTAGTTGGGCCACCCTTTACGTAAATTGCTAGAAGTTAAAATTTTATAGATAAAAGATAGTACAAAAAGTCGAAAAACCTGATTAATTTTTGACCTTTATTGAAGCTAATGCAATAATCCACTAATCTTTTTATACCAAAATGTCTTCAAAAATCTACCACAATCGATATAAATCTACCAACTTTTTAAAACCATTAAAAAACATATTGTTACGAAAGGGAAAATGCTAAAGACAAAATTCACCACGTCAGAGCTTATTATGAGCTTTTAGCTAAAAAATGCATTGGCTTGTGTCAAGGCTTAAAAACTTCTAAAATTATCTGCACTAATTAAGAGTGCTGCCAAATGCATGGATCGATTACTTTTTGTGTTATATTATTTAGAACATTTGAATTAACGGCGAAAAATCGAAGATTCATGTCCGTACTAGAACATTCTAAACTAAGATGAAATACTATAAAAGCGGCGAATTGCGGCTGGTGAGTTAGTTAGTTTTGAATTGGCTGTCAAGAACTAAAGTCTGTTTAAGGCGCAAATAAAAAGTGTTTTAAAAGCGAATTTGGTGTATTAAAGTACAGTAGAATTAATAAAGAAAGAAACAGAGACGTAAAACAACTGAAATAAAAATAGAGTTTTATTTTATTTTAACGCAATATAAACGAACTCAAATGTTTTAAAAAGGTTAAAAACGTAACAATATTATTGATATGAATAAAAAAAATTTCTAACATTTTGTGAGCGGCGAAATAAAGCACTGACCCTCATTTTTTTTACAATGCATGCATGTATAGATGTGTACGCTATAAAGTGTATAAGAAAGTAATTCTTAAAGGAGAGAGTATTTTAGTGTTTAAACAACAGCATATAGTCTTTGAGAAGTAAATTAGATTCGTTTTTCGAATCTTATGATCAAAGTGCTCCCGAAAATGTTTGATTGGATTTAAATTCGGGTATTAGTAAAGATGCTACTGTTGCTTAGAAGTGCGAAAGAGGAAAAACTGTTAGATATTTATTGCAGTGTGCGTATAATCATTGTCTTGTTAAAGGAAACAAGACCCTGATGCATAAAGCTGCAGTGTATAAAGTAGAATGAACACACCACAAGAAGAATGGATGAGGCAACTCCTACAAGAAAGGTATTCCTTAACGAACCGGAGGGGCAACGTAAAAAAGGTCGACCAAGGTTGAAGATAACTTATTGAGACTTGTTGTGGGAATTGAATAAAAGGTCTCTGACAGCGATCAATAGATCAGCATCCCTATCCCATTTAGTTGCCGTTGTTTAAACTTGTTGATTTTGAAAGGGAGCTATTCCTATATAATCACACAGATATCTGTCTATTAAATAAATCATGCTTTGAAATAATTTGTATTGTATTTATAATCTAAGTAATCTAAATAATTCTTCAAGAACCAACAATTTTTTTCGAGTGTATTCTCAGGCATATTGAATAATATTTTAAAGATTTAGGGGGTCAATGTGTTCGTTTTTTCTCATATTTATAATTTACTGAAAATAAAGATAATAATAATCCCACCAAAAATTACAACAACAGCTAAGCAAAAGGTAATAGTTTTTAATAAAAACGTTACCAATTTAATGATGTGAACTTCACGTCAACTTCACTTGAGTGATAGAGACAACATAGTCTTTAAGTCAACCAACCAACTATACATGCTGTCAGTCACTTTTTCTTTTTCTTTTTCGAACAATGTGCCAAATAAACCAGTTAATTACGTGTTGAGTCGTGTAATATTTCAATTTGATTATGTATACGAATTGGTTTATGTGAGCGTGTGTGTGTGTGTTTGTACGTGTATCTGGATAGTTAAGTGTAAATTTTTAAATATTTTTCCATACGTTTAAAAAATAAAACAAACCGAATGATTGCAATTAATTGCGGTTAATTTATGTTAAAAAGCGTTATGTGGTCAAACAATTTAAATAAAAAAAAATGTGTATGTGTAGAAATGCATAAGAATTTTATAAAGAGGGTAAGTGGAAAAAGAAACAAATATTAAATTGTTTTTTGTAAATTTCCATTATCCTCTCTTCTTTTTTAGCTTTAGAAAAATTTTAATTTAAAAATTATGCTCTACACCTGTAAATAATCTAAAGATTTTTCAAAAAAAAGTTGTTTCAAATACTATGCAACTCATACAAACACCTGCTGCCATATTAACAATTTCATCCTGAGTAATAATCATCATTAATGCAACAAATAATAGCAACATACTTTATAAGTAATCAATTCATTACATCCCGCATTTTATATTTTCCCCATAAAAGTGTTAAGAAAAGTGGTTTGTGCCTTAACTAAAAACATTCGTTGATCAACGACATCTTAATTGAAAACCATATGAATTTTATTAAAAATGTTTAAACTTGTTATACATTAAACTGAAAACTAAAACAAATTTAATGCATTTCATATACAAAATGACAATTAATAATATAAAATAAAAAAATGGTCATTATTGCAAAACCATTAAGAAAATAAATCTTTGCTTCATTGGGTAATTGATTACCTGGTTGAAACTGTTTCAAGACATTTGCTATTAATCTTTCAGTATGAACTGTATCACGATAAAAGTGCATATATTTGGTAGTCTAAGTGGTACATTAATTGCTTTTCTTCTTTTTTAAAATAATTAATAAGTGAAGATAGGCGTAAATGTAACAATGGATAATTAAAACTTTTATTAAAAAATGTTTATAATTTCGTGAATAATATTGGAATCTATATGCAGAATTATTTCAAAATTGATCCGTATATGATCCTAACCCTGAATTTAATCAACAGACCTTCTTCCTTCATTCAACAATAAAACGACATAAATTTGTGAACAATTTATGCTAGACCCTGCTCAGAGTAACCCTCTTACTCGTAAAAAACAGCATAACAATGGCTATCGGTATATTATATATTCTATAGACAAAAATCAGAGTTTAGGATCTTCCAACTGATTAAGAAATGATTGAATTGGTTTTACTAAGAGAAAATTGATTTAAAAGTTTGAAAGCTACCAATTAAAGCAACGGAGTATAAAAGAGATACATTTATAAAATACGATGTTTGTTCAAAAAAATACGGTGCTTTTCATTATTTCTAGAAAAGATTTTTAATCAATTTCTATTTTGTCATATTTAAGAAAATATAATATACTTCTCTTTTCTTTACTCGTCGACGCTTTCTTCAGAAACCCAAAGCACTTCTAAAAATCAGTAGCAAGAAGCGAAATCAATTGCAAATATTGACTGAAGCATAATTGTGGTGCTGTTTTTGATCAAAAAAAGCAACGGTGAATTATTATGATGCAAGACCCATGAAATGTTTTTTCGTAATTTTTTCCTATGACTTATGGTAAATAAAAGCGAGGTAATAATCGGTGCACTAAGCCAATGTAATTGAAGGAAACACTGACCAATGATTAACTTCCAATTGTATCACTTGTGTAAACATATCGTATAGTTGAAAATGTGAATATAGGTCAGGTTAAATTAGTTTCTATTAGCGGCTGCCAGCAAAGAGGAACCCGTTGTGTATAAATGTAAATGAGTAATTAAAAGTATAAATCCATTCCATGCAAAACTGTTCTTGTCATAAAATCTTTGATATAGCAATCCTCAAATAGAGGATAGTTTTCCAAGATGTGATCAACAACAATTAGCAACAAGGTGCCATTTTGATATCAAGACAAGACCACTATTATTGAACCAAACGATAAGGAAAGAGGATTACAGGCATACCGAGCTGTTTATGAATTGGTGAAGATTAAAGTGATCGAAGTTTGGCCACTGCGCTAAACTATTGAAGAAATGTACACCAAAGTATCTCAGTCGTCCACCTGACATACCTTGATACTCACAGGGAAAGCAGATGATTGTCTCTCTCTCAGAAGTGTTTCTGCAGCTTCTACAGTAAAGGTTAAATGTCAAAACCATTTTCTCTTCGTTCGTTCCGGTTATCCAATGACTCATGTACACCGCAATGAGTGGCGGGAGGTTCTTTGAAGTTACAATGTCCTGCCACAAGGTCCGTGAGATAGAACAAGAGTAAATGGAAGTCAACCTATTCCTCACACAGAAGAAACTGCAGATTTTCCCTTTGACTGCATTCATAGGACATCAGATGTTAGAGTAGGAGGTGCAAATAAAGGTCAGTAATAGAGAAATTTTTTTATAGCATCTACAATAATAAGTCTTACTTTAAAATAGTTTTCATGTTAGGCATAGGATCAAAATAAGAAATCTTTATCTGGAGCGTTTATCTGCATTTTTCTTCTACTCAATAGTAGAACAGCATTTATTACACACAAGAGATTACATATTAGTGTTTTTACATCTTTGCCAAGGGGCCAATAGTCTTTATCACCATTATAAGGTTTCTAGCAGTTTACTTTGTCTACCCACGTTTGGCCAGATCATTCTGCTCCCGAAGCAGGTGTGTTTTTTACACAACGTTCTTTCGCTTCAAGATGCAGTTTGCACGATGTTAGTTGTCTTCCTTAGTTGTATTTCTTAAGGCAAACTCTAATGTCAGCAATTGATTCGCAATAATTCAAAATAGCGCAATTTCATCTGCCATGCATTTACCATCTATATCTCAATGTGGAGGCAGGTACCTACTAAAGGGTAACAGTCGAATGTCTCATTATTTTCTTAATTTTCAAAATAGCGCAATTCATCTGCCATGCATTTACCATCTATATCTCAATGTGGAGGCAGGTACCTACTAAAGGGTAACAGTCGAATGTCTCATTATTTTCTTAATAGCACTGGATTTTAATGAAGAATTTTCATCGTGTTGAAAGTTTTCTCCAGGGACCTTGTGGTGGATCATTTTGCTATTAGTAAATATTGTTACGTTTTAACGTTTTTAAAACGTTTGAGTTCGTTTAAATTGCATTAAAATAAAATAAACTCAATTTTTGTTGTTGTTTTACAGTTTCAATTTATTTACTGCACTATAACTTTTATACACTTAAATTGATATTCGCTTATACAACACCTAAACAGACTTTACTTTATGACAGCCAAATGATCACTAACTAACTTGTAGGTAAAGCAGCCCCTTTATATAGCTAATTGACTACAGCTTGGAAGATTCCAGAAATATCGTCCATCTTCAGTTTTCATATCCGTTAATTCAAATGTAACGTAATATTGACAGGGTGACACATATCTACCAAATTTACCAAAATATAGGCATTTTTATTTTCGTAACAATATTTAGAAATTCCTGTAAAATATTCCCCATTACTCCGGATATACTAAGCGGCAATCTTAATGGCCATAATTTGGAGATGTAGAAGGTTGCTTTAGTCTGGCCGCCCATGAGTCAGTCTACTGATAATACTCTTCATACGGTAGATGCATTAGTTGGAGAATTTTTTTATAGCGTAAATACTCATAACCACTCGCTAGCCATGTTATGAGGTAATATCGCTGTTGAAAATTGTTCGTGAACCTCGAATCGTAGGCTAGATTTCGGTAGTGTTAAGTCATTGTTTGGCATTCAATATCCAAAACCATAGCCTGTCCATATTTAATACTAAATCATTTTACGTTCCACGGGAAATATGGGGCCTTGACAATTTCCTTCCCACGACCTACAGATAATAATAATGGCTGAATCCTACCGGCCAAATCCACTGACTTGAGGTACGCCTGGTAGGTAAACGAGTGAACTTTATTGCAATCACAGCCCATGAGCGGCTTTAAATATAAAGTCTTAGCGAAAATCTGAGTATCTTATTAGGGGCGGCTGGCACTTGCTGCCTGGGGACCCGGCTGGTAGCCCCAGTTCCAGAATCGGATGCTGCTCTCCAACAGTTGCAAAGTTAACGAAACTAAAACAAAGTCAAGTTCTAATGGAACGTATGTTTAAAAAAGCAGTTTTTTTAACTAAAAAACTTGTTTATTCTAAATATTGAAAATTTTTCACGTTAACTTTATACATAAAATTAATACATTTTTTAATTTAATTTTATAAAATCCACAATCTATAGAAAACAATTTTGTCACACATTTCTATGGAAATTATTATAAACAACAGTTATAAAGACATTTTTTTTTAATGAGCACTTTTTACAACTTAATTAAACTCAATTTCCATTTAAAAGCAGAATTTCTAATTTTCATTTTGTACAAATGCAACCTACAAAAGTAGGGTGCATTCAACTCAATTTCTTTACACTGGAAAACATTTTAAAACTGAAAAGAAGAAATAAAAAAATACCAAAAACTTGCAGCAGTAGCATGCATCATCCAAAGAAAAACTGGAGAAAAGCTTAAAAAAGATATAAAGAGACTTTAACTCATACTTCTTGTTTGTTGTTTGTTTATCATTCAGTTTTCCTTCTTTTACTGTAATGGGAGACGAGTTTTATAGAGGCTGTACGAGTATAAGTAGTAAGCAGTTGTATGTATGTGATGGCATCAACAATTGTTGGAAACATCTGGTAAAATGTAATTTTTTTCTATTTCTTTTATTGCTTTTAACAAAATCTTACATTAATCTTGAATGAATTTTCTTAGAGGAAAAAAAACAAGAATAAAACCGCCATCATCAAAATGTCATATTTGTCTCATGATAAAGGTGTTCTCGTAGATGTTGTTTCTTTTGTTTTCCTCTACTCTAATAATATATACTTGACTGTTTTCATTTTATTATTATTATTTATTTATTATTATTTTTAATTTTTTTTTTTTTTTTTTTTTGAAAAACCGCTTGAAGAAAACCTCAATTATGCAATTTATAATGAATAATCATTTTTTTCCTTAGAAATACAATCTACACTCGTATGTACATATATCAATATAAAACTAGCTATACCCATCCGTCGTTGCCCGGAAATCTATGTGTCTTATAAATGGGAGATGAATTCCTTTTATTTCCAATCTCAACCGTTTTTCTTTCCACCTTAGTGTTTTTATATAGCAGGGCGATACTCTCGTAAAACTGTGACTTACTGTCTGTCTTTATTATAAAAAATGTTAGATGCGCTCTTAGGTCACAGTGGCGTGTAAGAATCTCCGTTAAGAGTTACAAGTCCGCGCAATGCGCAATAAAACAGCATGAGGAAATTTTGAGGATTCCATATTGTATAGTTTCTAGGAGGATATACGTAATAACCGCGTGCATCGTGGTAATAGAGTATGAACCAAATATTCTTCTATTACCTCTTATTAGCCCCTCAAAGTGTATGATGATGAATGTTAGCGAACAAAAAACTTGCTTTAGGAAGAAAACATGCGAATTTTAGATGAAAAGTCTTTAACTTAGACCGTTTTGCACCGATCTTAATGTTCCCTAGCACAAAAAAGACACCCTATTATTTTTTTATTAGAAAGATCTAACTGTGTTTCAAATTTCAACACAATGTTAAAAACATTTTTGTCATTCTCCCCCGATTTTTACTTCATCCAGGTTCAATTTTGAAAAAGGCATACCGTAAAATATTTTCGTTAAAATCGGTTCAGTCGCTTACGCGGAATTAACTCATAAGCAAAATTAATTCTAGTATGACCTAATTTTGCCTCTTTTCGCCCGATTATTACCTCTCCCAGGTTCACTTTCGTTAGCTAGATCTACCTGTGTTTCAAATATCATCAAAATTGGTTTAGTCGTTTACGTGTGACAAACAAACAAACAAATACGTAAATAGACTTGCAAAGAATTTTATAATCTATATACGGATTGTTAAACTTACACCAATATGTTGGCCTTCTACATATAATTGAGGTACTTTTATAACATCCGAATGCATTCGCTCTTTAATTTCTTGTTGATATTCGACACTCATAAAGACATCACGTTCTTCGAATTTCACCAGCAGCGTTCTTAAGATTTTCTTAACATTTGAACATTTTGCATAAGTATCACGTATGATTCCCATACTGGTCGTATACAATACAACTTTGCCAGAGTCTTTTTCTTTGTAATTCTGTAATGAGACCAAACAAAAACAAAACGAAAAATAATATTAAGAAAATTAGAAAAATTATTAATTAAAATTGGAAAATTAATGGTAAATTGTAAATTTCAAAATATTTCAAATTTAATATTATAAGAGTACTAGAGTATCCTAACCCTTCCTGCATTGCTGGGAGCCTTTGTGTATTATACCTTTAAAATGTAATCCTCATAAGAAAAATTTAAAAAAGTGCATTAAAATTAATGATTTGTATTGTCTACCAAGTCATATAGACCAATTTCAGAAACTGCCCTTCTACCCGTTCTCTAGATATACAAAAATCAATATTTACTTTGTACTAGATGACCCGTGCGAATATTTTGCATCCTTAGTGGTAATTTTTGTAACATAGGAAAGTAAAAAAATATAAAGTTGGAATAATTGGTGACTTCAATATATAGTATATTATTATAAGGAAGAGTAACAAAGTACGGATCGGTAACAGAAACAAAAATACCTTTAAATGTACTTACTCGTGAAAATCTTCGTGTAACTATCCAAGAAGAGCTTGACCATATATGCCCAGTTCATAGCAAACGATGGTTATTGTTATAGCATTTTAGACACACTTGTTTCATAAGATGTCTACTGTACAGTTTTATCGGAATAAATAATTTTTGCAGTGAAATGTACTCACCCTAGTGTGTTAGGTTTAACCAATCATTAATCCCTGTTTAGCAAATTAAGATTTCAAATTAACAGCATAATTGCATTATTCTTTAAAATATATTTTTGAATTGGTAAGCCGGATGGACTTAATTTACTTAAAATTTCTGTTGGGTACAAGTGAGCATTAAACGTTGCCTCCTGTTCATTACAATCAGAACTAAAATAAATCTTCTCCTTTTCAATTAAAAAATTAGAGATCATATTTCTGTGTAACCATCAATGTTTTGAGACAGAATTGACGTTGAGTAAAATTGAGAAACACAATAATTGTATCATGAATACAATAACGACGCTTCGGGATTTTTAGTTCATCGTTATTGTAAACTCTTGTAGGTTCGTAATCAGCATTAACTAATTGAAGCAACCATTCCTTAAAAGAAATATCATTCGATTTTATATTTTGAGTCAAATTATTATTTTCAACATGAGGCCATAAGGGTGATCTTTTTTTCATATCTTCAACAACGGTTGTTCCATTGGCGTTTCTCACAACGGGTATACCTGGCTAATATCTCCACGACACAGAATTTTTTCCTACATAAAAGAGGTTATATTATACATAATGTCCTTTAAAAGGCAATCGACAATGTTTAGTGCATGTTTTGGTACCACTAAAATTTCATCTTAAGTGATGAGATCTGTTTTATTTCCTGGTAGTAGCTGTAATACCAGTCTATGCAAGTGGTATAAAGTTCTACATCATCTGACCATTTAAATAGAAAGACTCAGTATTATTTTGTTTATTTAAGCAAAGATTGCATTGTCGACAATATGCAGCAAATGTTTGCAATCTTCAAAAACACCTTAAAAAATAATATTTATATTTAATGACGAAAAGATGATTAAAATCAAAATCTTGTTTTAATCTGAATAACACGGTGTTTTTACGTTATTTGTGCACTTATTTCTTTAAAGCAATTTAACTTGTAAAGGTTAGCTGCACCTGACACTGAATATTAAACAACCCTGTATTAATACAGTTGATGAAATAAACACTGCATTGCCGACAACTTGCAGTAGTGCGGAAGATGTCTCCAACGGACAAATGACATATTCGAGAAATGATAAGTACGAAAACAATGTCTTATTTTACTATAAAAGACACGTTCTTTATAGGTAATTTCTGTGCTTATTTTCTTGAAATATCTTAAACTGTTAGAGTTTGGCATCACTTGACACTATAAATTAAACAACTCTGTATTAATACATATCACAAAATAAACTCTGCATAATCGGCAACAGTATTACCAAAACCGGTTTTTGTAACAACAAAATTTATTATGTTAAACTGCAATACAGAAAACTATGAACCTTTAGACTTCAAAATGTAATTTTTATTTAACGAAAACATTATCTTCAAGACTTCTCACTATTTTTCGTCATTAGAGTAGATAATTATCTTTAAAATGAATCATCAATCATAAATTTTGATGCCGTAATACGGAAGATTTTTGCAACCGACTAAAGAAAAACATTATAGAAATAATATATATATGATTGTGGGTGCCACACTCAATTATTCAACTTCGCCCATATTTCGAGTGATGATGTGTATTGACTACGAAGTTATTTATACGAAATTCAGAACCTTTTACTACTACTGTTCCAAAGATTTTTTACTTTGTATGGGAGCTGTCACTCTGTATTGACCACAAAGTTATATATATAGTTATATATAGACACATATGGGTGTGGCACCGTCCAGTTGAACTAAAACCATCAGTGAAAGTACAGTTTTCCTATTTATTGGTTTGTAAGTCGATTTGAGGATTCTCTAGTGACGAACATAGGACAACTTATTTTTATATATATTTTATTAACCCTCTAATGCATAAGACCGCTTTTTTGCGACCTTAGCTTTGTTGCATTTTCTCTTTAATATAATGATCCACATGTACAGACTTTCTATATACTAATTTTTATAATCCGTTTTGTTTTATTCTGCAACAGCACTGCAATATAGTTAAAATTAGAAAAACACATGTTTTTTGTTTGTGTCTTTGAGGGTTAAACTATTAAATTCCGTAACATTAATAATTTGTTTGTATGCCCATTGAATGCTTTAATATAATTATAAAATATTTCCAATACAACCAAACTATAAATATTTATAAATATTGAAATGTCGGACTCCGTTTTGTTTGTTGCTAGCAGATTACTGCTGTGTTGCTCACCAGCCCTATAAGAGCCCATTTTTATGCTGGGCTGACTCCCATTCAATCTACTTGCCATGCAGCAGGCCAAACTTGTAGCGGTAAAACTAAATGACCTGTTACACTGGCATTTTATTCCCTCGCGGCGCTCCTCTATTCTATCTGAGAAACCCCGAATAATATTGACATTGTATAGGGGATACGGCTTTAAAATTCCTAGTAGAAATGACTTGTCCTCAGTGGAAGTCTTTACTGACATTCTTAGCCTAAGAACAGGGTAGAGTGTTTTTTCCCCGGGCTACTGTAGTGTGTTTCAGGCCTAAGTATGACCATTCATCATGCTGAAAGTTGATCCGGAATACTAAGGCTCCTATTACTGGCATATATAATTTCTTTCGGATGTGACTTACTCTCACATACAAGCTGTCTATTAGTCAGAAGTATGTACTGGACGCTGACAGATCCTGGGCGGAGGATGATATGTATTTGCTTTTTTACTAGACTCATATGGCCTAGATTGGCCACGTACCAATCAACCGTCTAAATTCGATAGTGAGAACATCTCCTCTACTGTATCTATTCTCACAGGTGATTGTGTAATTGGTAGGTATGTGGAGAGGCTGCGCTTACTTGCGAAAGATTTCTGTCGAAGTTGTGGATCGTTTGAGGAAGAAGAGAGCAGCGTCGAATTCTCACATTTAGTTTCCCTTTCTCGATGGCTTATCGGTATTCTGTGCTGATTATCAAGACCGGTTATTCAGGACTTGGTGACGCAGTGGACATAATAGGCTGCTATTTGTGCTCGAATGTGACTTGATTCAACGAGGCTACCATCCTACTATCCTACTACCAAGCTATGTTGCTTGTTAGTCAGACCTTGACTAGAGCATGGTCCAAATATTTGTAATCCTGTATACAATATTCACATTGATCGCATCGAATACATACAGATGCAAATTCTGTCATGGTAACAAAAAACCACGAGCAAAACTTCACCTGTTCTTGGCCTTTTTGGAAGAGGTAGTATTACCCAAAAGTTTTTTTTCTCAGTGTACGCTTTTGACCACTTAAACCCAACTTTGGTATATATAAGATACGAACGTTAAACTTGAATTTATCCATTATAGGGACGAAAATAATGCTTTTAAAAGAAAATAATAAAATTTAGTTTTTTCCTTCCCACTCTACACTTCAAAACCCGACATATCCAAGAGATGCTGAAGAGTTAATTCTGTTTGTGAAAAGAATTTCATGAAAATCCTGTCATTATTGTAGCCGATTCAAAAATTACAGTTGTGGTATGATAAGTTACCCGCTTACGGACGAAGAGGTACTCGGTTCAATTCCAGGCCAGACCATCTAACAATTCTGAACAGCGCTAGCACATCATAATATTTCTAGCGACTAGCTATGAATGAGCCTAAAAAATAGAATCGGGTGCAGCTTATTGACTAAGAAAACTTCTTTGTTACAGTTGGGATGATTCGGGAATTATGTGGCTTTGTATGTATGATCCAAAAATGTGACTTATTTTGGGTGCTCTAGGTAATGTGTTAGTCTGCTAGTGTGAGGCTCTGGTGTGTTACACCAAAAAATGGTATCAGTCACTCCGCTAGTAATAATCAGAATATAATTTGGTATTGTATTCTAATATAAATCATGAGTAATTTATTTTTCTTAAAAAGTCACCACGTTAAGTTGGCTTCAAAGTAGAGCAGCATTAAAAAAATTGGTAAAATCAATGACAGTCATTTAGAATTTAGATTTGACCTCATTTGTAAGTATAAGTATAAACCGCAGTACTAAATATAGTCCCAAACTAATGCATTCTAAAAAGTAACTTTATGACAATTTCAATTAAGGATCGTTTTTATAGTTTTAATATTGAAACTCTGTCAACGTACGTACATATTGCAACTTCACTCTGCCAAATATGCCCAAAGCGTTTGTACAAAACGCAAGCATTTATACCAAACATTTGATTTATGTCTGAAGTTTATTTGTTTGAAATTTCTTTGATATATATTTCACATTACAGTATGGTGGTGGAAACATCTCTAATAGATCTAATGAATACTTAAACAAACGCCAGACAATTTAAGACAGATTATTCATAATTTCTCTTTATGAGGAATTAAATTTTTATATGCAACTTCTTCACAAATTACTTTTTGTTCATCATTTACTCTTAAAAATACTTCAGATATTTTTATTATGTAAACTTTATACCAATATAAGCATTCTATACCTCATACTCCCTCTTGACTACAATATTACAGTAAAATACCAATTAAAATCGTTTTTCAAATTTTACATCATCTTTATGCATTTATTAAATGAATTCAATGCCATCCATAACGTGTTGCATATCATTTGTTTTTTTAAATTACATTTCTATTAATAAAATAACGTTTTTTATTTTAATTTTTATTTTTGTCATAACATTTTGGCGAAAGTCACAGCTGTTTAATTTTATTAAAAGGTTCAATGAAATTGCAACGTCTGACGTATTTTTGTTTTTCTTCGTTTTATTAAAATGATTTTCGTTTCAATTTGGCAAACAAAGACAAAGTTTTTGATTTATTTCATTTATATATGAGAGAGAAGGTGGGTAATTAAACTAAACATGCAACTTGATAATACTGTAAGAGTATATTAACAAAAAGAGCAAAAACTCATAGAAAATGAATTGAATTTTATACGCATTTTTGATAAATTATAAACGGATTTGAATTTTAAATAAATTTTTAAGAAAAAATTTTTTTTAAATTTAATTAAGGCAGGATTTTTGATAGAAAGGTGTACGTACGTAAGACACAAACATTATTTGTGACTTAAGACTTAGGCAATGAACTTTAAAATTTAGTGCATTGAGTGTTGCAATGAAAGATTTAAGAGACAAACTGGTTGGAGATTTTGCTGGAAAACAAAAAAACAAGTAAGAAAATTAATGGTGCCTGAGGCTATACCGCAGGCTTCAGTGACATCACAATGTCATTTTTAGTATATTATGTATTATATGTGACTGCTAAAGAAGACAATGGTGTGACCAGTTTTGTAAAGAGTTAAACAAGGTTAATTGGAAATTATGCCCCTACTACGGTTTGCAACTCGATTCAGTTGAATCGAAATTTCAGTTGATATTGTACAACTGCTATTGATATTGATATTGTACAACTGCTATTCAACTGAGTCGAATTGTAAACCGTAATAGGGGCATTAGTTTCGTAATATTTTTGTTAAAAAAATGCTATGACAGAGAAGCTCAATTATAAATGGCTGATTAGTACTCAAGCGTTTGATACTGGATGTCGTAGATATCAGCATTGCTTTAACTAAAGTTTTAGGTAAGACTAACAAGTTTGTTTTAGGGAAGAAAGGATGGCACACTATCCCTACATTTAGTGTCTCAAAATCGTTGTAGCCAGTACTGGGATCGTTTCTGGCACTTTTTGTTAGTGCTATTGAGATAACAAAAGAGTGCAGTGTTTGGTATGCGACTCTGTGGGAGGCTTGAGAGTGTTACAAACAACACTTTGAAAGTCTTCATAAGCTTTTTCAGTAGTGCAGTGTCTTTTCTTGTAAGACTAGAAACGAGAATGTAGGATACATAGGATGTTCTTTTAAGAGCTTACGAACTTCAAATAATAATACAAGACAGAAATATTGTCGGAATGATATTTTTTACTATAATTTGGTAGATAATTTCTAGGCATTAATTTTTTTAAAAATGATTTCCGGCATAAGTCCGCCGTGGCTACAAGTTACGTGGTCCATTCGAATTTGCTAGTATACCGTCAATGGTGGCTTAAATATTGGCTTTCAATGCTTTTGAGAGTTAAGAAAAAAAATCCAAAGGCGTTAAATTGCACGAACAAGGAAGCCAGTGAATACGACCACTTCTGGAAAGAAAGCTGTCACTAAATTTATTATGCAATAAATCTATTGTTAAGCGCGCTGTATGGCAAATTGCGCCGTCTTGTAGGATTTAAATGTCGTTGATGCTTAGGTGCTTAATTTTTGGAAACAAAAATTCGATCAGCATGGCTCGATAACTTCTTGCTTTTTCCAATGAAATAACGACCGATGAGCCGCCAGCGTGTAAACCGCACCTAACAGTCATTTTTATGGATGTAATTAATGGTTAACAGCTTGAGAATTGTCTTTGGTCCAAATACGGCAATTTTAATTATTGACGTAGCCATTAGACTAGAACTGAGCTTTATCACTAAAAACAATTCTTTGATAGGAACTTTGCGCACAGATTTACTCTTTGCAAAGTAAATTTTCACAATTTAAAAGCATTGCTCTGACGTTAAATGACTCATGATGACATCCCAAGCCTTACTGAACAGAAATGTCAACACAGCTTGACTTTCTCAGCTATCTAACCATAGTTATCGATATTAGTGGTTTTTATGCAGCTAAAAAAAGACACCCTAAAGATGGACATTATGTTTGATTCAAATACTGCTATAGAAGCGGTGAAAGATGTCAACAATGTTTTGTTTGTACTGTTTATACTTTAGGATGAAAGAATCATGATGGGATACATTACCACCTTCTGCATCGCAGAATTCTTCTACGAGGAGAACTAAATTTTTGCTAAGACTTGTCAGGCATGTCAATAGTCTGTTTTCGAGACTGCATAGGATGTTATAATGGGAATATCAACCACCTTAACTAATTTGTAATCTAATAAAGATTAGCTCAAACCATAGATGGCCTTAGCACTGCGAGAAAGTTAACATGACATGTAATATGGACGGACATGTCCTATTCGTATAACTAAAGTTTGGTCAAAATCCAAAGTTTTAAGGTTTTGTAAGTTTTAAGGCTTTGTCATGCTTGGCTCTATAAACTGAAACTGAAAAAAGTTACTTAATATCATTAGGCGATTTTGCTTATATATAATATTTATGTACGTACGTATATCATGTTTTAACAAAAATTATTTTTAAACATACCATTTTTGTTTTATCTAACCATTATAGCCATTAAAATCAATTAATTAAAAAATAAAATACATTATAGCCTTATTTAGATCCAACTATGCTCCCCTGCTATCGGTACTAAAATACCAATGAAATAGTAATGTTTTCTTTATCTTACTTGCTTGTAGTTTTAGTATAAAAATCTACTTATGCTGTTGAAAGATAAATGGCTACTTATAAAGTGTTGCTATAGCTAATGTTGTTGTTATTGTTATTATTGTTTTATAATAAATAAATATATAATTAATAATATTGTTTTATTATAAATATTTTTATTTTTAATTATTAGTTTTTCTATTGCATTTTGTTGTAGTTTTTCTTTTAGCTGATTAGCAATAAACCATACGATAACAGTATGATACCCCACACAGGCGTCCATCTATCCACCAACCACCATACCACGGCCAAGAAAATAACCGACAAGTTTCCATATTTTTGTATAATATTTTTTTAATTCATTAATAAACGAATTAAAAAATGCCTGATTGTGTGTTTAATGCATAAATATGTTAAGTTTTTTATTATTACATTGTCCGTCTGTCTGTCTGCCTGTTTGCCTTTATCCATGCATCCGTCCTTTACGTTTTTTGTCTGTTTAGCAAAAATATTTGCTTGCCTTGGAGGTGTTTTGTTAGTATTTTTTTTTCTTTCTTTTTTTTTCATTTGCGATTTTGGCATAAAAATTTAAGTTTTTGCCTGTCTTATTGTTGAAATTCATATATTTATTACATGTACTCGCACATAACTAATTTGGCTTGCGCTATTAGGTAGTCAGCTGTTAGGTAGCCAGGCAAACAGCCAGACTGGCTCATTGGACCGGCCTTTAAAGTCACGAATCAAGATCATGGTTACTTTATATTGGTTTGAAGAAAAAACCACATTGTAAATATATTTATATATTTGCTTGTAAGTTAGACATGTAAAATTGTTGTTTTTTTTTATAGACTTTTAAGCATGTATAGATGGTTACATGATTAACCAACAATGTGCAAGTACTTGTAAAATTACTGTGGTTAGTTAAGTGCTTATCAAGGAAATAAAAGGCGATAAGATTTTGTAATACAATAAAAAGAATTTTTTAATTAATTTTTAAGTAAAATTATTACATATTTAAAATGTAAAAAAAAAATTATTTTTAGAAAAAGAAAAGTTTCTTTCTTAAGTCTTTTATTTTAAACAACGTTTGCGAATTGCAAATCAAAGAAATAGTTAATAATTTTGTTTTTATAAATTTTACATGAAACAGTGAAATCTCAGTCAATCTAAAAATATGATTTTTAACCCCAAATATCAATGTAGAAAATATCTTTGAAAAGCAACCATTAAGTTTTAAGTTGGGAATTTGGATTTCAGACCTTCATTCGAACAGACTACTTTAAATTAAATGTAAGCTTTAGAAAACCAAAGTTCATTTTAACTTAACACCTACGAACAGGTTAGATTGTGGACCTACTGATTTCGAATCATTTTTTAGTGTTTCTGAGAGTGTCATTGATATATCGATCTAATTTTTAAAAGACTCTGCTTACGGTCAAATACTTACCATACTATTATCTATAAAATGGTAGGTAGGATTCGAAGAAAGAGAGAAGAAAGGAAAATTAGAAAGGGAGAAGAAGGCAACGTTGGGGTTTATTGAAAATTTATTTCTTAAACAAAGACAACTGATCGGAAATCACAAAAAAATCAAAAAATATTTCAAAAATCATCTTTTCGAATGAAGCTCATTTTCATCTTGGTGGGTACGTTAATAAGCAAAATTCTCGTATTTGGGGCTCAAAAACCCAAACGTAGTCTTACAGAAGCAAATGCACCTATTACGAGTGCGACTTGTGGAGCGGAGGCATCGTTGGCCCATATTTCTTTGAAAATGAAGACGGCGCAATTGATCGTAATCAATGGAGACACATATCGCACCATGATAACTGATATTTTTGTGCCCGCTCTTCATGGTATTGATGTGAACGATGTTTGGTTTCAGCAGGATGGTGCAACTTGCCATACATCTCATGCTACAATCGATTTATTGCTGGCCGTTCAATTAGCCGGAATGGTGATGTCAGTTGGCGTTTTGATACCGTTGACATGTCTGTGGGGCGTCGTTAAAGGCAAGTGTTATGCCAACAAACCAGTGACAATTGAGCATTTAAAGGCCAACATTCGTGATGCCATTGCCGGCATACCACCCATACACTCGAAAAAATATTCGAAAATTGGTCCGAATGGTAAATGAAATAAAATTTCATTTCTAACGGAAGAATGGTACTTCACAACAACAAAATAAATTTGGCAAAATTTCAAACCGTTTTTGTTTTATTACATTTTTAAATTGAAACTTTTAAATGGCTCACCCGATATATGGTATTCCAGTCGTTCCTATAAGTAGCATAGGGCCTTAACAAACACGTTCCAACGTGATTTATCTAGGCCAACGAATTTTATTTCGCTCCAGAAGGTTTGCATTAGTTTGCGAAGGCACTGATTGAAAAACACTTGCACTTTCTGCATAACCCGTGCTGGTGCTAAGTTCAATGTTTCGCAACCGTGGAGTAGGATTCATTTTATTTTGTTATGGTGTGGAATATCCTTATTTTCACTCGACGCGAAAGATTTCAGGAGCTCCAGACAGACTTTAAACGAACGAAGGTTTAGAAACACCTGTCATTGTTATAATGCTTCCTAAGTAGAAGAAAAAGAGCATATCTTCCATTTTACTCTCCTGTGATTGTGGATCCTTTTTCAAGATAATCGATGAGCAAATACAGTGGCCATAACCTTGCCAGCCGATTTCGCTGTCTTCACCTTCTACGGAGCACTTCCACCAGCTTCCACCCATTGCTTCGATTGATTTTTGGCTTCAGGTGTGTAGTGGTGGACCCACATTTCATCAACAGTTATTAATCTACGCCAAAAATCAGCAGGTTGATGGTATTGTTGCAGTGCTTGTTCGGCCCCGTTTAAATTCAGCAATCCAATATTTTACCATATAATCTGACGGAGCAGATTCGCCGTAATGTTTATCAAGCTTTTCTTTTGTCTCTTTCGCCGTTTTGCCTTTCAAATAATAGTGTTTAATCACTACACGAAATTCACCTTTTTTCCATTTTCCAAGAAACACAAAAGTTGCTTACTTCAAACGACTACAACAAATAAGCAAATCGATGAATTTGGCTAAAATTTTAACAGCTGACGTTTGACAGATCGTAATTTCTAAGAAAGAAAAATTTTTTGTGTTTGTGCTGCCATCTATCGCTAGGTAGCTTCAATGCCAATCCGCCCTCGTAAATTTAAAAAACTATATATGTGGGCGGTGGGCGTGTCGATTGTCCTATTTTTTTAAAAACTTGCATATAATTGTATTATTCTCTAATACAATAATTATCTGTACGAAATTTCATTTATCTACAACAGCTTCTATTTCGTCTATTCGCTCTATGGAATCGACGCACTGTGCAGCGTATTGAAATGGTTGAAAAACACTATTTCAGTTATATCCGTCCGACACAAATCTACATATATATAAAAATGAATTGTGATTTCTTCGGATGCTTAAACCCTGAAAACGACGGGACCAATTTGGATACTTCCTTCTGTGATTTTGTTCATAATTGCTAAGCGAAGGTTTAGGAAAAAGAAAAGTCGAAAAATATTCGATAGATGGCGCTGTAGGCGGTTATTTCTTTATCTCTGCTCCTGTTAAAGGTATTTGAATAAAATTTGACACGTCGATTCAGTGCACATATTCTCAGTTCTGCAGCGGGTATATGAATTGAATAAGTGTGCGTGGCACCTCCCACACATATTAAAATTAATTTTTGTATATCTTGAAATCGTTTATAGTGAATGTTTCTGAATTTTGTCTAAGTGACTTCGTAGTTAATACAAATAATCAGTCAAGTGTGTGGAATCGGATAAGTAGATATGAAAATATATAATTTTGTATGTGTTATGAATGGTAAGAGTTAAAGCATGCATTGCATTATATACATATAGATTTCCGCACAACGCCGGATGTATTAAGCTGGTGAAGGCATAAATTTGTATGATAAATACAAAATTTTCGCGATATGAAAAGGGGAACAAATTTTACTTAGGTTTGCCTACTAATAAATGGTTAAATGTGGTTCTAACGACCTGTTTGTAAATAATAATGAAAAAATAAATTTTGCTTTACCTGGGCACTTAAGAAAATAAAAACCTGGGCACTTAAATAAATAAATTTAATTTTAAATTTTGTTATATTTGTTCTATAAACACATTACCTGTTTTTTAAAATAAATAAATTCTCTTGCAAAAAAAACTAAGAATCTTGAAAACAACATTTTTTCTAAACTTCAAATACTGGTTCTAACCTTGTCCACCACCACTAAGCTCAAACAAATTTAACAATTTTTTTTAACAAATTTCTAACAAGAAAAATAATAAATATTTACATATAAGAAATAAAAAAATATATAAACACTTGTTAGACACAAAGTGGGAAAGCTGAGAAAAAATGCAGTGACACTGGAAACAAGTTCTACTCAAAGAGAAATAATGATATGACAGCCACACAAAATGTTACACGACCTACAAACCTACAATTTTAAAATGTAATACTTTTTTCTTTAAATTGTATAGATATTACAAAAAAGAAATATTTTTTTTGTTTAAAATAAAAATACAAAAAAACCCCTCCCAAATAAACATTATGCTGTGGAAGAAAAAAACAAAGTCACTTACAAAAGCATTGAATATGAAAAGAGTCTGTCTTTAAATTGAAAAACTATAACAGCCAACGGTTACGAAAAAATTCAACAACAGCAACAAAGTTTAGAAGAAAAAACTTTAATAATAAAAGTGCATTTAAGCCATGGTCAATATAAAATTATTAAAGCACAACAAAAACAACAAAACAAAACAACAAAACACTTTTGACTTAAACTCGGTTGTAACAACAAAAGAGAAAAATATTAAAAATCAAAATTCAAATTGTAATAATCTGTTGGTCTATAGCATTAAAGGCGTCATTTTTTTTCCACAACCCCAACACGTCTAACACTAGTAAAGTAAAGTAGCAACAGCAGCAACAATATGACCAAATGAATGTTTTATAAAACATCAGTTTTTTTTTTCTTAATTTTTCTCAGACAAATGTTGGTTGCTTTTTGCTTTTTGTTATTGTTTTATTGTATTAAAGGAAGTAAAGGTTTATTTATTTATTTGTTTGGCGGTTAGTGTTACCGACTGTCTGCCGGCCTGTGTATTTTTGCTTTTCTTTACTTTAAATATTTTTTTAATGAGTGGCTCGTGTCGAATGATTTGGGGTCATAAAAAAAGAAGTAAATGGGTTATTTAAACAATTAAAATTAGAGTCAGTCATGGTAATAAAACAAAAGAAGTTAAAGTTTTTGAAATTAAAATTGGTTAACTAAAGGCTTATGTAGTTTGCGAACAAATATAAAATATTTGAAAAATAGCCCATAAACTTAATGTAAATCGTATTAATTGTCCTAAAATTACTTTCTAATTCAGTCTTTATTTAAACCTTCAAGTGAAGGAACTTCGGATCTAATCACCATATACCATATCGTATCCAAAATGTTAAAATTGATACAAAAATATAAAATTACAACAAATTTTGATCGATATAATATGCAACGATTAGATCACTAGTTTCTTATTTACAGATCATTTACTCAAAACTAGACAAATATTAAAAAATTAATTTTTTTTTTTTGTTAAAATCTGTCTCTACTTGTGCATACAAGCAAAAATGGTCGCCCTACATAAAGCTGCTGTATGATAAAATTTATACCAAATTAATTTTCTTTAAAACCTGAAATACTGCAATGAATTCAGTGATCATAATACCAAAAAGATGTCTTGGATATTCACCGGGGCTTATTTTCAAAAAGATCGAGTTTAATTTATTTACTTTTGAGAACCATATTACTACTGAGAAAGAGTTTTTAAAATCGTTTTACAATTTAAGAAAAAGGAATAAACTGACAAAAAAAACTTGCCATTAAATGAGTCCCAATGTCTTTAAACGTAAGGAAATGTCTTGTTGTGTGACTTCCAATGATAATGAAAGTTCTTCTTGTGTTTGATAACAATCTTCGTCGAGTAATGCTTCCAATTCCTCATCTTCAAACTTTTTCGGCTGACCAGTCCTCTCCTTGTCTTCTGTGTCGAAATCACCACTCTTGAATCTCGCAAACCATCGTTCACAAGTTTTTTGAGTTGTTGCATTTCTTCAAATGAAAGAGAGATATCAGACTTCCACACAAAACATCTTTTTTTAGCACAAAAGTCGACATTATTATAGCGATTGAAAAAAATGCCGTCAATCCAATACTGAATTATAATGACAGATGTTTACCCGTCAAAATACCATATTTGTTACTATCGACACAAACCATATGTGGTAGTTATGCCATATGTTGCCCAAATCAACATTATTAACTCGTATACCCAATATTTGAAACAAATTTTATTGAAGTAAATATGTACTATTTTGATCGATAACCTTTTGCCATTTTTGTGGTAAAGCCATTATTCAATCAGTCTTGAACTTCTAGATTTTCTAAACTAAAAACTGATCAAATTGCTTCTTGCAGGGCTCTTCGGAATTTTAATTTGCACCACTAAGAGAGTTCTACAAGGGTTGGGTTATATGGTAGATAAATCTAAACTTTACAGCCAAACTCTCTCAATTTCTGCTGGGTCATCAAAGATGTTTCTGGTAATCAATTCTTCTATCTCTTTAATTGTAGAGAGTAAATATCAGAATCAATCGCTTGATCAGGATGTAGAAGCTCATAATGAACAATTACCTTCCAATCCTGGCTTTGCCACCGTTTGCAAAGCTTCACCTTGTTACGTCCATGATCTTTTTCGCACATTATTGTTGTACGTGATCCACTTTTCATCGGCCGTAGTTATTCGCTTCAGAAATGGTTCGATTTCATTCCGTCTTAGCAGTGAATTTCAAATAGAAATTTGGACCATTCGATTTTTCACTGTTAATTGATGTGGCAACCAAACATCGAGCTTTTTATATTTATTACATTTTAGAACCATCTATCGGCTATCTTAACCAAGCGCGTAATATAACAACAGCTTTCTTTTCCACGTTTCCACATATTCGTAGCTTTATAAATGCTAAGAGCACTACGAGAGCAGATATTCTTATTAATATGAAACCAAACTTATTTAAACCGACAACAAGAAATTAAATATCGTCACTGTGAGTGTTTTCTTTAAATCAGTCTGAATTTTACAGTGAAGTTCAGTTTAATGGACTGTATTGAGATCGATTATTCGACTTTTTTAAAAAGAACCGTTTTCTGAATAATTCAGAAAGTTACAATTTAAAAAAAACTGGTTAACGGTTAAAAATGAATTAAGTCACCGGTTCTTTCATTTAAATAAAATTCTTTACAAGGGACATTTCGTCCTCGACAATAGAACGTACTAATATTTCACCCAGCGATTAATTTCGGAACTACTTGCTGCACAATTACGTCAATCTTTTAAACATATTGAAGGTGATTGATAAGTTCTAGTGTCGAATAACCTTAGTATGGCCTGTTAAAACACGAAATGGGTTCTGAATCTAGGACGGAGTCTCTCAGAATTCTACTAGGCTTTCTGTGCATTATGCGTTAAGGGAAAAACCTGGCTGTGAGACACAGAAAAGCCTTTGCCATGGTCTTTGGAAACGCAAACTCAGGCTATTTGGGCGGAACTTTTTCGGTGGCCTTAGTGAGGTTGCGACTACCGGAATCTTCAATCTGGAGGGATTTTTGTTAGGCATTAGTTAGCTGGTGAGGCGAACTACTATATTTTTAAAACGAGAGCTAATCTCTAATTCTTAAGATGCTTCTGTTTAATATATTAGAATACGCTTGCTTCGATCCGGAATTATTTAAATTGTAATTGACTCTTGTTTCCAAAACATAAAAAGAACTAAATAATATCTTAATAAGAATATTTCTCAGACAGTCTTAACTTACATTGTGTTGTGAGGCGTCATAAAGTCATTTTATACACTTACTCCTTAAGAACGTTAAGACGTTTCCAAAAACCTGAAAATTTTGTAGCATTTACTGCACAGTTCCATCTTTAAAACTTACCTACAAACAGAATCAGATAAAAAATGTTTTATTAGTTAAAATTAATACAACAATAATACTTAAAATTTACAAACAAAACAAATTTATTTTGTAAAACAAATGAAACTGATCTATTACGTTTTGCTCTATATTTTTTCATTTAACACGCCACAATTAACGTTTTTAAGTATTCTTTTTATAAATTTCTTTTAATAATACGAATTGTCTGACCTTGATAAACATTTCTTTACAATTCTAGAGGAAACATAATCAGGCTGGGAATTAAGACTACTAAACATACTTAGAAAGCTATATGTATGAGTATATGTTGTCAAGAACCGATTTTTGTTGAATCATTTTCGAGACATAAAATGAAATTTGGGTTAAAATGACAAGCACACACTTGCAGTGATTGATATTTATTGGTCAATAAATTTAATTATTTTACAAAGATTTTTTAAGGTAAAACTTAAAACTTCTGTGATAAAATTTTAAAAAAGTTTTTGTTTAAAGTTGCCATTCACATTAACACTTGCATGCATTAACAGAGAGAGTATGAATAAAACGCATAATAATCATAAAAATAAAAAATTAAAAGAAAACGGAAACTAATAAAAAAAGTGGAAACAAAATGCCGTTTTTTAAATAATAAAAGTATGCTACAGCAGGGTATATTAACTTTATATAAAAGATAACAGACATTTTTCTTCGGTGTTGCTAAAAAATAAAACTTTATATTTAAGTAAATGGTCCTCCGTTTGTAAAAAAAAGAAAAACTTCTTTAACCTTTACATTAGCATTCATATCGCTCCATACATTTTTGTTCGTTTTTGATCAAAATCATTATCTTTTTGATAAGACTTTTAATATTACTATTTAAAATCATAAAACTTTTATTTTATCAAATACAAAATTAACGTTTTATGGTTCAAGGAGGGCTGTATAATAACCTTCACCTCTGTTATAAAAAGAAAAATGTTCACCAAATTTAAGCAACAATAATGTTCGCTAGAAGCTTATTTGTGTTAATTTTTAGTTGAACTGGACCTTCCTACGTGACTGCCATTCTTGGAAAATTTCCTAATCTTTGGGAATATGTATGTCTTAATGCGTATTATACGTACCTCACATCATTCTCCGAATATGTGTTATATGTAGCAAATACTATAAAAAGTAGCCTAAGTCCAAATACTCTGACAGATTAATTTAAAATCAGTTCGTCAAGCATTATACTACCTTGATCAAGGAATTCCGGAATAACCCCCGTGTGGCGTACCCATCGTTCCTATTTGAGTTTTTTTTTTTTTTTTTTTTTTTTTTGTTGATATTCCTGCTAAATGTTAGTGTCATAGCTTGACAGTTGCAAAAGCTACGTAGCCAAGAATACATCCACCTCTATGTGTGTTGGCGATTTTTTACAATTTTGACCATGTTGAGGTCGCAAAAGACATGATTTGAGAGGCTGAATCCGATCCCACGTCCATCAAAAGGATCATTACTGGAGACGGGACGTAATTTTATGAGTACGACACGCTAACTGAGCCGAGACCATTTTCAGTCAAAAAAAGGCAATGCTCACGGTTTTCATGGATTACAACGGTGTAGTGCATCATGAATTTTTGCCAGAAGGCCAGACAGTAAGCAAAGAGTATTATTTGGGCGTTATGAGACATTTGCGTGAAGCAATTCGTCGAAAGAGACCAAAATTTTGGGCTGAAAATTCGTGGATTTTGTACCATAATAACGCACCGTCGCACAGTGCCATCACTATTCGATATTTTTTAATGAAAAATGCAACAAATACCATCCAACAGCCACCGAATTCATCTAATTTGGCTCCCTGTGATTTCTTTTCGTTCAATCGAGTTAAAAAACCATTACGAGGAACGCGTTTCAGCAGTCGAGAGGGAATAATGGAAAAATCGCAGGAAGCACTGACGGACATAGCGAAAACCGAATATGAAAAATGCAAATGTCAAACTATGACGCTAAGATTTAGCAGATATATCAACAACAGATGTACTAGCTTAGCAAAAAAAAAATATATATAAACTCAAATCGGTGCGATGGGACCGCCACACCGTGGTTATTCCTTAGATGTGAAGAAGAGTAATAGCACATATGTTACTTTCGAGCTAATCTAACGATTTAATTACTATTTTTTATATCTTTCTCCAGCCTTTTAGTAAACAAGACAAGTCAACATTACTGTTCATGAGAGAACTTTTACGCTGTGATTTAAGCAATTTATTGAACGTCAAAACTAGGCGCTCGATAGCATTGCGCTTAATGCTATGATTCTCTATGTAATACTGACTTTGCTAATAGCTTAGACAGGTGACTGACTGGCTAGACATGCTCTACTTAACTCAAAAAACTATTCTAAAACATGTACAGCTTAAAGAGTAAGGATCAAAATACTAAGTTCTTACAAAAAGGAAAAATTCACATGGCAAACCTTGCTCTATGCGAACGTTTCGTAAATATCTGAGAAAAAATATTAAAATAGTGGAAAAAAATACACGATTGGTTTATTTAATATATTTTTCTTGTGTTTTGAGCATGAGAGATAAGTGGCAGGAAATATTTCCGCGTAGCGTATTTAAGCAACACTGACACTATGATATTTTTCATCATTTTCAGCACAGAATCAGTATCAACTCGAAATTTTCATGAAATTATTACAAACGAAAAATTTCACTGATGAATCCTCGTGACACTGACACAAACAAAGAGAATTATGTATGACAGCGTCATTGAATATCATCATACTAAAGAGAACTGAAATTTAGCGACATGGCCCGTAATGAGTCGACATTGTCTGTTATGAGTCGCCTACGTGCTGAACGATGCAGGAGTTTGTCTTCACATTTCACACTTCTTCATATTGGCTGTTGGGGCTCAATAATGTCAATTATGTATGACAGCGTCATTGAATATCATCATACTAAAGAGAACTGAAATTTAGCGACATGGTCCGTAATGAGTCGACATTGTCTGTTATGAGTCGCCTACGTGCTGAACGATGCAGGAGTTTGTCTTCACATTTCACACTTCTTCATATTGGCTGTTGGGGCTCAATAATACACAAAACAAAATCAATTTCTGTCATATTTGAAAATTTGAACAATTTATTTAAAAAGTCATTTATTGATTTGTCATTGTCAGTGTTTATCACGATGAGTTTACTATGAGGTTTTCCACCGGGTTATTATTAAAACACTTAATTTGGACCATTAAAACCATCGTGAGCGTGGCGCAGAAACTGCTGTATAACGTGATGTCCTAATTTGCTCATCATAAGTGATAACGTACCATAGGTGTGTGGCTAAGACATCGTAATCAAAGCCGCATCGTACCAATGGAAGATAAAAGTGAGCTTAATCCTTAGAATAAAAATCTTATACACCAAGGATTTTTACAACCAAGTTATATGATCTCGCCATGTAATTGATTCTCAAGATTTGATAACATTGGACTTTTTCTGCTTTCAAAACTAAAGAAACCAATTAAAATACCAAGATTTGAAAGATAGGTATTACCTTCAAGGTAATAATCAAAAGTTATGATACCATTCTCTTAGGTTACTGTACGTCTGGTCTCTACCGACTGTAGTTACAATTGTTGCTTTTTTATTATCTTCTTCATTGCCTTTTTATGTTCCGTTTGGTTTTAATGACAAGAAAATAACAGTTAAATATGGAAATCATTAAAATAATAGAAGAAATGAAAAGAAAAAAATAATGATTTCATTAAAGCGTGATAAGTGAATGTGTAGTCCGTCAAATAGCCTGTGTACTCCTCATACATGGTGTTGAACAAATATGGTCTGTAGTGCAAAAAAACTTTATGGCCACAACTTTGCGGCTCACTCACCATCAACTCAGAATGACTTGAATGAATATTTTTTTCTTGTTTTAGCACAATTACTAAGCCAGTATTCCAGAATAGGAATAGAAAGAAATACGACTACAATACAAGTGCTTTTGTACTTTTATAACAATTTTTAAGATTTAATTTCAATTTCGATTTAGAAAAGAAGAAGAAAAAACTCAATTAAACGAACTTGATATTGCATTTTCTTCTCAATTGCCTTATGTGATCTTTGAAAGAAAATGATTCTTTCATTTTCATTTGTTTTCTTTTTTTTGCGGATGGAAGAAAATTTCTTTTTCATTCTCACATTTGACTTTAAGAAAAAAAAAAAACTAATTACTTATTTATTTTTCATTTTCGAGTAATTTTTTTCTTTTATTTTTCTTTATGCTTCTGTTTATAAAATATCAGATTGAAATTTATAAAAAAAAAAAATTTTACAGTTTCTAAGACTTACTGGGGATTCTGGCTTCCACAATAGCATTTTCGAAAAAGAAATAGAAAAAAACAGGGTTATCGGAAGCCAAATGAAGTGGAGAATCAATTTAAAAACATGAAACAAAGTTGTTTTGCAATTTTAATTGAAAAAGAAAAAAAGAAACCGTAATTTTATTGCGTTTAAAATGAAGATTTTAACACTTTTTCCTATTGCTGCTTGATGAAAAAAAGTGAAAAAAATATATTTTAATTTTCTTTAGACGATAAAACATTCAACGGAGTTTTTTTAAATAATTGAAGACATTCTTCTATGAGAACGCTTAACAAAAATTGATTTAAAGTTTAAAATAAGCAGTGGGAAAACTTTATATCAATTCTTTTTTATACAAATCCGTATGAAATTATTTTTGAAAACGAACAAAACTTGTTTAACCTCGAGTAAGCTCTGTGTATATAATACCAGGACGTCTTTCAAAGTCTTCAAATAAAGACTTCTACATTTTAGAAAGCGCTAAATTGTTTGAGGTTTAACTGCATATCGAATATAGATGTGCGTATAGTAAAAGTTATGCTGCAATGACTCGTTACCTTAAGACATCCTTAGGTGTAGCATCATTCAGACGTACCGCTAATGTAAATATGTACGAGAATATTTGTAGACCCAACTATGGACATGTGACAGTGCAGTTGCACATTTGCTACGATAGCATAATTTGAAATCTGTTGCAGCAGACTTAGTGTAGATAAATGCTGAGTTTTCGATATAATTAAGGACTAAGAATAAAAAAGAATCAAGAGAACTAAGAATAAAGAAGTTTTATAGGACTTTAAGTGCAGCTGCTAAATCGGTTACTGAGTCTACCTGCTCTATAGCGAGAATCCTCCGGCCTTAAGTGGATACAAGTGCTACTACACAGCTTTTTTGTGGCTACTGTTACGTGATACTATAGAGATAGACTTACAATGACTATTGCCATAGATGACTCAGCATCAAGAGAAAAAGATACTTCAACGATTTCTTAAAGGTCTTTCTCTTGGTCTTTTTTTAGACCAAAGGATAGTTTTCGTACGGATCCTATAATTCTTTATGAATAAGTATGACATCTAATTTCAGATGTAAAGCTCATGGACTACTCTTAACTTGTATGCTGTATCATTTATTCTCCTTTTAGTAGTTTGTCCTCTTTTTTCTTGTAACTTTCCGATAAGCGGACTTTTTATGATTTTGAATATTATTTTAAAAATACAATTTGACACGATAAAGCTTATATGAGCGATATTGTTACAAAGATATTTTCATCGATGAATCACCGCCACAATATCAGTATCAAGTCGAAATTTTTATGAATTTTTATCGTAAATGAAAAAGTTCATTGGTGATTCCACATAACAATGACACAAACAAACTGACACAATTTCATTGCAATGTCGCCATACTAAAAAATGCAAAAGTTTAGCGACATTTTTTGTTTTAATGCAGTATTTTGTCTGTTAGGACACTAATAAACGGATGACGGCAAAACAAAATCAATTTCTGTCATCTATGAAAAGTTAGACAATTACTTCAAAAAGTCATGTATGAGTCCATAGAAAATTCATAGTCAGTCATCGATAATTAGCCACTGTCAGTGTTTCTCACTTTGATTCTGTATAATGTTCGATAATTGCTAAGTCTACAACTAAATATACATTTAACATATGCTAGACAAGTCTAATAATTTTTTGCTGTTCAAAGGTTTAAGGTCAAAGTATTAGCCTATAATCAACACTATCTGCCACTTACAAAAATTTGGAAAATTCTTAAATTTGTGAGATTACATGAAATTACTCCATTTAAAAAACCAAATGCTTTTTGGCTTAACACTTACAGGAAATACACATACTTGAAAACAATACAATAGACCTTTTTTATAACAGACATAAATTTTATTTGTTTTTTGTTTTATTTTATAATTAGTTTGCCAATTGATTGTACGATTGTTTGATTGATTGATTGATTTTCCTAATTTAGTTTGGTTAAACACCAACTTCCGTTTAATGGTCTCTTTCGCTCTCTCTCCTTATTTTACAAAAGTCAATATGTAATTGTAAAAATAATACATTTTTTCTTCTATACAAAGCGAAAAAAGCAACTGGTAGAACATGTTTCTTTTGTAAAATTTTAAATAAAAATTGAAAAAAAAACACTTTAAAACCAATAATCGATTACTGGTTATATTTGTTAATAAATTACCTATTAATGTGGTCATTTTAGTAATGAAATAGGTCGATTATGAAATGTGAGTATAGCAAACAAAGAAATGAAACAAAATTATCTCTAAGTTGAAACCATGACGGTCAATATTTTATGCGGGCGAGAGAACTTAATTCTGTTGCAGATAAGTGCTAAAGACTTACTTATAACGATTTGTCCTACCACGGCAAATTCGTACCCATAAGTAAAGTCAAAAGAATTTTTATTTCAAATTTCAGCGATAGCCCGCTCGTTTATTTGTGTAATATTATCACTAAGATATTTTCATCGATGAGTAATCGGCTCAAAATGAGTATCAAATAAAAATCTGTATAAAATTATCGTAAAAGAGAAATTTCATTGATAAGTCCTCATGACAATGACGCAAACGAAGGGAACTATGCATGACAAATTCGCTGTAATGTTACCATATTAAAGAAAGCTGCAGTTTAGCGACATTGTCTGTTATGAGTCGCCTACATGCTGAAATTTAGAGACATTGTCTGTTATGACAATGTGGCAAGCATCATATTTATTGTGACAAATGCTGACAATGGAAAATCTGCGTTTTTTTTTTTTTTTTTTTTTTGGTATCATACATGACTTTTTAAAGTAATTGACAGATCGATTTTCTCTTGCAGGCGTCCATTTATTAGTGAGTTCTAACAGAAAATATCAGTAAGAATCATTAGTGCTTTTTTATTCGTTAACGAGGAGGTAAAACAGACAATGTCGCTAAATTTTAGCATTTAGTCGACTCGTAACAGACAATGTCGCTAAATTTTAGCTTTCTTAAGTTTGGTGCCATTACAATGAAGTTGTCATGCCTAACTCCCTTTGTTTGTGGCATTGTCGCGAGGATTTACAATAAAATTTTTATTTTGCGATAGTTTCATACAAATTTCCACTTTACACTGATATTGTGAAGATGAGTCATTGATGAAAATATTATAGTGACGTCACTCAAGTACGCCACCGGTGGCCTTAGAAATTGTGAAATAAATAAAGAAAAAATGTTTATAAAACGGTTTTATCTAACGAGGTGGTAGAAGTATGAAAGCTATTATTGACCATGCGAACATTTTATTTATTTGAGCAAATTTGTGGGAGCTACAGTTTAGAAAGTAGAGAAATTGAACTTCTTTCGCTAAACAATTGTTTAAGTACCGTTCTGGGATAATAGCCTGTTAATACACGTTTGATTGAAAAGTCCAAACGAAATCTAATCACAACTCGATCAACAACAAACAGAAAGTAATGTCCGAAAAAAAGGTTTTGTGTTCAATCATGACAATGTCAGTTCATATCCAAAATTGACTGCACTTGGCTAGAAAGTTTGGACTGCCCTTGCACAAAGTAACTAACAATTACTTGAGTTAACAATTGCAGAGCTTTTCGCCTATGAACCCTGAAAGTTCTAAAACAATAATACTATAAAAATACCCTGCAAAAAAGTGGTGAATGTAATACATACTTTTCGTATTATCCAATGTTAGCTAGTGCCTTAAACTGGCGATAGATCACACGATTAATTTCATTTTATCATTTCACACGTAATTTTTATGCTTATTTTGAAATAAGACTTTTTTTATTCATACAATTTCTAATTTTATGCATAGCGTCGACTATAAAATTCTGCCTTTTTAAACCAATAAAAAAAAAAATAATAAAAAATATCAATCAAATTTATTTGTCTTAAAACAAAAGACTTAAGACACATACGTGCATTTATCACCTCACATCAAATGTCACATAATGTTTGGTTCTTAAGTCTTTTCATATATTAATGCCTTTAATTTATTTAAATTTTTCTTAAAAATATTTTCAAATAACAAAAAATTGTATTTATTAGCATGCTTGCTAACAACAAAGTTTGTATATCAAAAAAAGCTTTTGCCATTTGCATCAAAAATAAATAATGAAACAAAGTTTCTTTCTTAAGTCTTTCATTTTTAAAGAGTGTGTTGGTGTCGGTCTATATATAACCAGTTGTAAAAAATGCGTATATTTTTTAACATATTATTGTTGTTGTTTTTTTTCTTTACAGTTATATTTTATCTTATATAATAGTTGTTGGAGACAGTGAACGGCGTTTAAAGGTGAGTATTTTATTTTCCTTTTTTATGAAACACACTCGTCATATTAAAACCATGCAGCCGCAATTAGTTATGCAGATGCAACAAAGTCGCAAAAAAATATGTTAATAAAAAAATGCCATCAGTTCAGTTATACAATAAAATTAAACTTTTAATATGTTTTAGTGTTGAGAAGAAAAAAACAAGAAAAAAAATCAAAAAAAGAATAAATCAACTGCGGAGGACAGAAAAAGCGCACTTACAGGGTTCGATCAGCGGACTACAGACTTTTAAGTCTTAAGTGAAATCTTTTATTAAAGAGGTCATTGAACTCAAAAGATGCTACAATTTTATTGAAATTGTATTTCATACCGTTCGTATACACATTATATGCCATTAAAAATGCTTTAAATGGTGACAAAAAACGCTGGAGAACCCAAAAACAGTAAAATGTCATAACAAAAAACATTTTCAGTTTAATTATCGCTTTTTATACGGATGTACATATGTATGTGTGTGTGTGTGTGCTTGTGTTTCTTCTACACACTTAATGTAGTTGCAACAATTTTCAGTTCAAAATATTTACAGCACATTGCTGCTGTTGTGCCATTGCCGTAGCTGTTGCTTGTTTGTTTGTAATAAAACACGTTCTGTAGGCAGAGAAAACGTTTAAATGGCACCCTCTCCCCCTCTAAAACAATTGTCATTGCAATTAAACTCATTAGACTCATTTATTTTGCTTTTGTTGTTGTAATTGTTGGCAAGAAACTATTTAATTTTTATTAAAAAAAATCCAAATATTGATTTTTATTGAAAAGAAATACAAATATTTTAACTACTTCATTTTGAGGCATGTTGCGCATGCCACAAAATACATACATACATACATACATACATACATACATACATACATACATACATACGTACATACATAATATGTATATGCAACCAATACAAATCAAGGCCAAAAATTGGCTATTGGGAAGGCTGTTGTATCAATGTTGTATGCAACATATGACTTAAAACTGGTTGCATTTTGTAATTTTGTGTTTTTTTTTTTTTTTTTTTTTCTTTTATACGACATTCACCAGAGCTCGAGTTTATTTTTTATTTAAAAAAAAATGTATTAAATGATTTTGAATATTTTTTCTTTTTTTCTCAAACTGCTCTATTTAAGTGAGTGTAGGAAAAGTTGTTTGAGATTAGTTGTGTGTACAGTGTTGGCAGCTTGAAAATATATTAATGAAATGAAATTATGTTAATGTACTCCATAGGGTATAAGGCCACAGACCTTGTAACATGAATGTAATTTTAAAAAAGAAAAAATTTTTTTAATATAAATTGCGACATATTTAAAGCTGTGCATGATTGTAAAGTAATAATACTGATGGTATACTATGAAGACAACTTAATTAACCTTTTGCTGTATCAATATAAATGGTACAAAAACTGTGTAAATATTTTAGTGTATTTGAATCTACTTAAAGGGACGACAAATATTATTCATCAAAAGAAATAAAATTTTATTGTTTTATACATAAGTACATACAACACACCCTGCGTCAAAGATAAACACTTGGGATAAGCGCCATTGCCTACAAAAAAAAAAAAATCTGTTTTTGAAATTTTGCAAAACATCTCCGAAATCTTTAATCACCGATTTTTTATACTTCCATGCACTTGTCACCTAATAACTTAGTTGAATATTGGTGCTCGGTTAAGTTCAGCACGCGTTTCAACAGCCGAGAGGAAATAATGGAAAAATTGCAAAAAGCACTGATGGACATACCGAAAACCGAATATAAAAAATGTAAATGTCAAGCTATAACGCTAAGCTTAAGCGAGAATATCAACAACAGATGTACCAACTTAATAAAAACAAAAAACTCAAATCGAAACATTGGGGCCACCACATGGGGGTTATTCCGGAAATTTTTTGATCAAGGTAGTATATGTGTATTATTCGATCAGTATAGAATTTTTACATTTTCTGAGCGAAAAAGTGAACCAATTGCGTTTTGCATGTCTACGAAATTTAAATTTACACTACTAAGAGAGTTTTTCAGACAAAACAAATAGTAATCTGAAGGTTCAAGGTTCGGGCTATATGGTGAATGTATAAAAACTTCCCAGCTAAGCCTTCTCTGTTTCTACCGGCTAATCAAAGATGTGTGTGGTCTGACGTTGTCAAGATGGAACTCCACACCTTTTTTGTCTATTGATCAATTCTGTCCTTTTTATTGAGTTGCTTGCTTTATTGCCTACTTTGCTATTATTTTTTTTCTACTTCTAATTTTTAATCTAAAATTTTATATTCAGGTTTTAAATACATTTCGGTTAGTTAATATGCGACGTTACACGAAGAAACAACGTGTTTTTATTATTAAAACATTTTTTGAAAGTGACAAAAGTTTTCAAGATCTAATTAGGAAATTTAGAATACAATTCGGTAGAGAAAATGCTCGAAAAAATCGTGCCATCAAGCTGATGGTTGAGAAAACTGAAAAAACTGGATCCGTTCATGTAACAAAAACAAAATTTATCAACGTAGTGGTCGTTCAACTGAGAATATAACAGCTGTTAGCAGAAGTGTTGAAAAAGATCCAAAAATATTTATTCGTCATCGTCCGCAGCAATTAAACAACAAACGATCCACATTATTCAACATTTTGCATCGTGTTATCCATTTAGAAGTTTATAAGATACAGCTGTCTCAAGAATTAAAACCAGCTGACCAAGCATTATTTCGGCAATTCGTTTCTTGGGCCATCGAAAAAAAAAGAAGAAAATGAGAATTTTTTTAAGAAAATAGTCTTCACCGACAAAGCCCATTTCCATTTCAATGGCTACGTCAACAGGCCGTATTGTCGCATTTGGAGTGAAAATAATCCAAGAGTTATCTTAGAGCAACCATTACATCCACAAAAAGTTACGATTTGATGTGGTTTGTGATCCGGAAATATCATCTGACCATATTTTTTTGGAAACGAAAATAGAAATACGATTACGGTCAATGGAAATCACTACAGGGAGATGATATGAAGCGTTTTGTAGCGGAAAATTGAGAGAATATGTGGTTTCAACAGGATAATGTTATTGGTCACACAGTAAGAGAAAAATTGATAGTTTGGAAGGAAAGTTCGAAAGTGGCATTATTTCTCGTAGAGGAGCAGTAAATTGGCCACCAAGATCGTGCAATTTAACACCTTTAGATTTTTCAAGAGCTTAAAACCAGCATTATCAAGCAGATATCAATCATTGACAACAGTTTATTCAAAAACGTGATTGATAATTTTGGTAAAAGATTGTGAGCCTGCGAGCCAGTAGGGGTGTAACTTGACCGACATAATTTTTCATTTTCAACCAGAACTTATTTGTTGTAAACTGAAGTAAACATAATTTTAATATCTGAAAAAAGGATTTTTTCTATTAAAATGAAAATGATACCTCAATTTTGGACAAGGTTTAGAAGCTTATAATAAACAATTCTCTTTCAATACCACCCATCCTGGCTTCGTCACCCTCAGCAAAGCTTCACTTTGCTTCGTTCTTGATTTCTGCCGAACCTTATCATTGTAATCATTCGCTTCAGAAATAATTCGATTTTGTTTCATTTTATCAATGAATGTCAATAGAAATTGGGTTCATTAAATTTGTCACTGTTAATTCATGTGGCACCCAGCTTCTTCAAATGGTTGATAACTATTTGGAGATGAATGCCTAGTTCGACCAGATCACCAAAGTATCAGATCGATAACGAGCAAACCATTTCGTTGCTGTTGTTCTAGTTACAGCATCGTCTCCGTAAAGTTAATAATTTTTCAGCAGCCTGCGGCGCATTCTTACCTTTTCTATAATAGAAAAGCAAAATAAATATATCATGTTTCGAAACTTTATTCATTTTTAAACGTAGATAACTTTTCACAGAATACTGCGATTTTGAAAATGTCCTTAAAAAGTGTAGCTTAAAATGTCACCTTTTCAACAAGCTACAGCCTTGCCTGATGCAGTTAATATTACCAGATATATGTATTACATTTTAAAGCCATCTACCGATAATTTGTAACTGAACGTACTGGAGCACACAATATTAGCAGATTTTAGGCTTCTAAGCGAATTGTGCATATGTTTTAAAGTTGTCTTCAAATTGTATTTCGTCTTATGTACACATTTTTCATCAAATTTTTTCCACATTTTTTAAGTTTAGAAGCGTTTTTGAGACTTTTTACGCAGACGACCAATGGATAAAGTGTCTACTGGAGCACCCACAATATGTAATTATATCTCGTGAAAATAAAAAAAAAAAACACTTTTCCCACAAGAATTCAAATGAATTTGATTTAAAATGTTATTCAAGTTTAAGCCTCACCCTATAAAACACACTGTTTAAATTGGAACCAACTTTAACTGTGAATTCCCGGAAGTTAATTTGAGCGACATTGTCACTGAGACATTTTCGTCAACAAATCATTTTCACATAATAGTGACAATCACAGAAACAAAGGATATTATGTATGACAACTTTATTGTAATGTTACCACACGAAAGATAGCTGAAGTTTAGCGACGATGCAGGATTTTGTCTGCTACACCTCCCCCTTAACAAATAAAGCACAATGATTTTCGATGATATTGTCTGTTAGGAATCCTGCATGAAAAAAATCAACTTGAAAATTCATTCTCAGTCATCGATGATTTACCTTCAACGTTTAACATGATGATGATTCACTATGACAATCGGTGTGAAAAAATCGATTTACTTTTAGTTTAAACAATCATACAAATCTGGCAAAAAACACAACTTAATATTGTGGTTAGTTTAACAATTGATACAAGTTTAACAAGACAAAAAAAATAACAACAACAACAACACATCCCCCATAAACAGATTAAAAACCTTTAGGCAAATCAAATAATCAATCAAAGAATACAAATTGAACTTCAGCCTTTTCGTTATCGAAACAAAGTGAAGCTGTGCCTTTACGAAAACTTTTTTGTTTTTTAATTAATAATCTTCATCTTCCTCTTTTGGAGTTTGAATTTAGACTATCAAAATAAAATACGAAAAATAATTTGTAGACTTCCTGATACACCGAATTTTGCCTATTCATGGTTTTTAGAAATTTCATCAAATTATACGCGAACAACACGTGAAGCAAATTATGGTTCTAAGTGAAGCTGTGCCTTTACGAAAACTTTTTTGTTTTTTAATTAATAATCTTCATCTTCATCTTTTGGAGTTTGAATTTAGGCTATAAAAATAAAATATGATAAATAATTTGTAGACTTCCTAATACACCGAATTTCGCCTATTCATGGTTTTTAGAAATATCATTAAATTATACACGAACAACATGTGAAACAAATTATGGTTTTCAGTAGAGCTTGTATTAGAGGATTTAAGATAAATATAATTAATTTAAATAATTTATTTCAATTCTACATTGAAAATCAGTATACGTCAACGGGTTTAATGTGATAATGACATTTGAATCATAGAAATTAATTTAAGTGTTAAATAGGTGTAAAACAGGATCAATAAAATGTATTTTTAATTTTAGAAGTTTAGTTAATCACTTCTATTTAAAACAATTTGCTCTCATACTTAAATGCTTAAATAAATTTTTAGTTAAAAACCCCTTTTTAAAATTAAAAGTTATTTTCATTTCTTTGTTGATTCATATTTTCTTGTTTAAACTTGAAGAATATTTTAAAAGATTTTTTTTTAGTTTCAAACTAAAGCTGTTTCTTTCATTATCGTCTGTTTGTTGGCTTTATTAACCATAAGCAGCTCAGTATTAAACAAAAGACTTGAGTAACAAACGTGTTTTTTATTTCATTTGTTTCATTTTATTTTCATATTCATTGCCAGCCTTAAACGCAGTTTTTTTTTTGTCAGTTTCTGTTTTATTTTTTTTTTTTTTCGTAAGTATTTCCTGTCACTCTTTGGCCACCACCACATGTGTCCACTTTAATTATTTGTTTCTAAAATGGCAACAATTTCCTTTTGTAATGTCCACCATATTACAAAAAGTATTTTTTAAGTCTTTTGGTTACAATTAAGCAAAATAAGTGAAATCCATCATTAGTATTAGTTTTAGTCGAAATCTCAAAAGTACATCGGCTTCAATAGATTTCCCTCAAATCAAAACTGATTACATTATTTAAGCAGTAATTAATGGTCAAAGTTTTGTTTATTTAATTTAATTATTTAACAACAAAAGCATGGCCAAAGGTACTAAAACAAACCAAAAATTGCTTTGTAATGGTCAATTGCTTCATGGGGTGACCATTTATAGAAAACTAATGGGTGAACACTTTTCCGACAACTGCTTATAATGTAAATTGTAAAAGTGACTGAAGACGTATAATGATATTGAATGATTAATAATGAAATTGTTATTGTTGTCATTTTTATAAATGGAAAAGTGTCAATGGAATGGGCAATGACAAAAATTTCTTCCAACAAATTTAATGAAAAATTGGCACAAGAAAAAAAAAACAAGAAGTAATACTTACAAGTAAGATAGTTATTAGCGGTCAAGCATGACTAAATGGTATACCAGCCAAAGTAGTATCGAAATATGCGAACATGCTCAAACTTGGATAAATATTTAGTTCGGGTGCTATGTTTTGTTTAGCTATTAATTTATTAATTTAAGTTAATTAAGAGATAAAAAATTTTATGACAATTATGGGCTGAGCTTTACAAAACTTGTTTAGATGGTAGGAGGTGAAGAAAAACTTATTTTTTAGATTCGATTCGTTCTTGATTTATTATGATTAACTCGTTGTGATACCCTGAGAAACATACTCATCAAACGATACCTAAGTCGATTTTACTTCCAAATTCGAAAGAATGAGAAATCTTTATTGTAGCCGTGAAAACCAACAGGTACTTCTGGAAAATTTGATCAGGGTTTCGTCATTGACATATTCCTCACATAATTCAGTTCACAACAGGAACTTGTACCAAGAAACCTTAGTTATTGCTCTTGTATAGCGATTCAGTCACATAGGTGTTCCAATCATGAAGTTTCTAGTAATTATAACCGCAAGAAGCCTTATGAGTTCATACCAGTTATTTTTCACTAAAGTAGCCCAAAAGTTGATAATGAGACCACCTGAGCTCTAATACCTTCACCTTCTCATCTTTAAAGAATCATATACAAGAAGCACTAACAAAGACATTGTATTAGCTACGCATTTTTTAAATATAACTGAAGTTTTTCTTGCCTCTGTTGGCTCAAAAAGGCCCTTCATGGTCTATCACACCTAAAGGTCTAGATACATCTTATAAATCTAGTCTTCGCACGAGAAGAAATGTAACATCAAAGTTCGTTTAGAGTCTTACTTGAGGTAGCTTCTTGTAGCACTAGATTGCTTAGATTTCTCTGACCTTGAGAGCTGTCGTTCAAAGTTGCTTTGCCACAAATACTGTCGAAGCAGAAGTTAAGATAGTCTTAAACACCTTATCAACTAGGTTTACTATACTCAGTCAGAGTAGTTCTTACTTCCAAATAAGAGTTATCTTATAGTAGAGCCTTTAAGGACGTTAGCGGGCGCCTGGCATAGATTTATCCATTTTTCGATTTCAAAAGTAAAATTAAATAAAACCCACATAAAGCTATAATTTCGATAAAACTTTTGTTTTATTATAATGCTTGGACTTTGTAATTTTGGGCGAAATACTATGCCATTTAAATTATCGCTTCTGGATTGATTGTAGCATACGATCCTTTAGAGGTAGTTCTCGTGTATATACATATGTTTAGGCAAATCAGTGTACTTGAACTTCTTATCAAGAGTTCTTATCTCGACCACTTTTTTGCGCATTTCGGGCGGTATCTTAGCGATAACTTGGCGAATGTTGGTTTTTAAGTGCTCTAACGTTAGGAAATTATCTACGTCTTAGACATAACTCACAGAAAAGTCTAACGGCGTCAAATTGCATGATCTTGGTGGCCAATTTACGTAGCCAAATCGGAAATTTCTAATGTAATAAAGCCAAAATCGATCGTGTTGTGTTTCTCGTGACAGCGTCTTGCTGAAACCACATATCGTCCAGCTCATAATCTTCGCTAACCTTTCTTCCAGCATCATTTTCGAAACAATACGGCCCATAATGTACACCAAACAGTAACTTTTTTCGGATACAATGACTTTTCTATAATCATTTCTACATTCTCTGAGCCTCATATACGATAACTTTGCTTGTTGATGTGACCACTGAAAAGTTCGAAAAGTGGCCTCATATTGTAGTAAATTTTAACTATTTTTACGCGTTCCTCGGTTGTTAGACAATCCATATTCGTAATTTGCAAATCTCTTACTAAATAACTTCAAATGTCAAATATTTTAAGATCGGAAATTTTGAAACCACTAAATGGATATCTCGATACTAAGGCCTAGTGTTGCCAATACCATGTTTTTAAGTCTATTATAGTAAAGTGAAATTTTTTGCGTTTATTTGGTAAACAATTTTAAGGCCACAATTATATCAATTGAATACCGATTGTTAAACTAATTTAGTACTGTAGTGAGGAGTACAAAAACTTATCTGAACAAAATTTCTTTTTAATTCGATTTAACCCGTCCACTTTTTTTTTAAAGAAGCACTGACTAGGAGTTACACCAGGAATACTCATGATTCAGCCTCCGTCAAAGTAAGAGATTACGAAGTTGTTATGCACCCAATTTCATCTTGAATGAATCCAACCCGTTTAATCTCTCAAAAAATGTACCGAGTTTTTCCAATATTTGGACAAAAATATATATATTAGGTGGTTCATTGGAGGCTAAACTTTTTTTTCACAAAAACTTTTCAGAGTATACCCTTTTCTAGTTGGAGTCAGAACGTTCTGACCAATTCTAAACAAACATCTGTGATATTTAAGAAAAATTTTAAGAATTCTTAAAAGATGAAAAATCTACGGATTTTATGTTCAGCTATTTATTTAATTTGTGTAATCAGCACACCCACTCAATTATTGTTTTTTAATTTTTTTATTCTGCAGCTTCATTTGCCAGTAGAATTTTTTTTTTTAAGATTATTTGAATATAAAGAAAAACCCATTTTTTATACATAATTATTTTTTTTATTTCTTTGTTTAAATAAGCAATTATTTGAAATTATTATTATTTATTTTTTTATAACAATAAATAAACAATAAAGCCAGTATTTGTTCTTTCGTGTAACACTTTTGAATTTATTTTTTGTTGAAGTCTTTTAACCTTTTTTTATCTTATGTTTTTAATGGAATTTTATTTGAAGTTATTTACGTTTCAGAGAAAGAAGCCAAATTTTATTTGTTTAATAATTAACGTAGATATTTATAAAAATCCGATTACGAATTTTATCTCAAAATGTTAGTAGAGATTAAAAATAAATTTAAAATTTTACCCAGATTTTATTACTTTCTGTTAAGATAAATAGTCATCATGAAAAATAAAAATAAGAGTCAATAAACTCTGTGCGTTGTTCTCAGTGTGTTGTTTAACAATGATGGGAAAGTTGATACGATCGTACTTTTCTCGAACTATTTAACTTGAAGTAGTAGTACACCCCTAACAGATTGGTAATTCTCACAAATATTTCCCTATTTCTAAATTTTCTACATTCCTTTGTTTCAGCATTTTCCAGTTTTCTATTTATTTTTAGCACTAACTAGCTAAAAACCGACGTGCTTTGCTACCGCCATCTTAATTATTACCTTAGTTAAATTGTTAACCCCTTTTTCCCATTTTTTTGAGAAGGATAATATAGGTTCTATTTTATATCGGTATATGGTATAGTTTAAAAAAACACATTCATTTTTACTAATGTACTAAGCGGCAGACACAATCAGCCGCATTCTAGCATCTAACATTAATCATGTACATATAGTATATATATATGTATATCCATAAATCAACGTTTTGAAATTAATACCCATATACATATTGTTACGTTTTTACCTTTTTAAAAACGTGTTTTTAAGAGTTCGTAGATTGTAGTTAAAATAAAATAAATTTTGTGTTTGGTTTTGATTAAAAATCCTTTATTCAACAGTTTTGCGCGCCACTTTTTGTAACCTTTTACGTCTGTTTACAATCTAGTAAACGACAACAAGTACTCGACAGATCTTTCTACTTAAAGATCTTCCAACACGATCGTAGTTATAACTTAGGTTCCATCACAACCTTTTCAATCAGAGGTTATTCACACTTAACTCTCTTTGCTGAGTTAGCTCCAACTAAACTGGTTTTTACTTCACTATTCACTTCACGAGTTTACTCTTTATAAACTCTCTTCACACAAAGTGCATTCGCTGGGTTTACTTTACTTAAACTCCACTCGCTGAGTTTACGATACATAAACTGATTGCTGTTCGCATCGATGTACTTTTTATATGGCTGAGTAAACAACACATCGAAAGCTCTCAAACCTCTCGATATTTCAGGTAGACTCCGTTTCTTTCTTTTAATTTCATTTTAGCTCTTTTGTAGCCAGGCGTATGTAAACATCTACCTCTTTCAGATCATAGAATTTGTTGTTGCTTGTTTATTGTCTGTTACTTGTTTTCTTTGCTGCTTAATTATTATTGTTGCCGTGTTATTTTTATTTACTTTGTCTCTGCTAATAGTTGTTGTTGTTGTCAATTTGGTTATTTGTAAACAGCAGTAAAGAACAACTATCTTTAAAGCTTTTGTTTATTTATTTTAACGATGTAATAAACGCTGTGATGCCCAACCTTATGTTCGTAACAATATATATAAAATGAGTTTTAAGTGTATTTTATTTCAAATTTTTCATACAAAATACAAAATTAATTTTGCTTAAATCCAAAAAATATTATGTTTATATGACAAATAAAACAAATATACGTATACACATACATATTTCCTTTCGTAATATCAATATTTAGTTTGTATGGGTTAATACCACGCACAACTTGTTCAATTCCGTCCCTTTTGAACTGATAATTTGTATTGACTATGAAGTCACTCAGATCAAGTACTAAAACTTTAGCTTTATCCGTTCTCAAGATATAATAAAATCAATATTTAGTTGTTATGGGAGGTACCACGCCCACTTGTCAAATTCCTCCCAGTTCTTGACGAATAATTTGCATTGACTATGAAGTCAATCAGACCAAATTCTGAAATATATAGCTGTAGCCGTTCTCAGGATACGGATAATAAAATACGATATGGAAAAAACAGCCGCTCTGTTCGATATTACGGAATATCCATAGGGATAAATCCGTATTTACATAAGATCCCTGTAGACAGTGCTGGGCAAAATTAAAAATGTATCTGTGTTGGTGAGAAAATAAGAAATGCACTGCAAGAAATTTTAAACGGATTAAAAGTGGTATTAAGTTCTCTAAGAATTTATTTTAAATTCAAATTATGAAAATGTAAATGTTTTGTGTAAAATTTATAATGCATTGGGGATTGATTACCCAATGCATTACTAATCACTAAATATTCGTTGCACATTGTTAACCCTCTAACCGACAGGGGTATATTGTTTGTGTTATTATAATGATTTTATTGAATTGATTGTAACGATATCTTTCATTTAAAATTACCTCACTTCCGTAGTGGCAGATGTACTTTGTGCAAATACTTCCGTCAAAAAATCTATAAGAAGACCTCAAAATCAAAGCTTGCAGTCAAGAAAGTAAACAGATCTTATAATTCACCAAATGACATCCGCTTTGATCAAGTTAGACATACGAGTATGACTGATGTTTTGGGACGGAGTGGTAAAAGAATGGTGCAAAATGCAGAGAGGTGTAAATCGGAATCACACATGTTTTTGCTTATCAAATAATAAAAAAATGTTTCTAAAGTTACCACACAAAATTAGCAAAATGTTTAATTAAAACATATTAAAAATCCTTTTTTGGTAAAAATATTTCTTTGATTTAACAGGCAAGTCCGCCTTTTGGCGGGCAAAATATTTTCTTAGCTGGAAGGTAAGCTTTTAATGTTTTTTTAACTTTTTACTTTAAAGTAATGTTTTTCCTCTCAACTACCAGCCCAGTATAATTGGCCGGTTAGAGGGTTAAAATTTTCATCAGTACATTTAGTGGAAAATAAATAAAAACAATCCACAAACAGCCACTCCACATGTTAATTTGTCGCTGTTACATTGACGACTAAAAGCAAATTTTTTCCAGTGCTTTTGAAGAAAAAACACGGACAAAAAGAGGACTAAAACCAAGAGCCTAAGAATACGTGTGAGTTGAGCGTAAACAAATGCTCTATTAAATAAACACCATTGCTGAGAGTGTGTATAGCGTGCCGAGAATTTTTCATGAAAACCAGGTGTAATTAGATGACATGGCGATAGATTTAACGGTTATTATGGAGACATTAATGGTTTTTGGGATCCCAAAGCTTCGTGGGCAGATAATCGACTGGTGCCGCGGAAATTTCGCCAAATGTCAAACGAACCACATTTGAGTTACCAAAGAGCGGCGCAGCTGTTGAGGCAGCTTAGAACACATTTCTGAAACCTTATATGGGTTATTTCTGACCGTTGGGCTGTTAGCAGACATACTCAGAGTATGGGAATCCCATATAATGCAGAAGTTGCAATCCTTGCCTTCTTTAGAAACCAAGTAAGCCGATGGTAGCTGCCAGATGAACCTAATCTAACCTTTGCCTGGTTGAAAGTTGACAGAGTAAGTTTTGTAGTAAACACATAAAAAAAAATTTTTTTTTTTTTGTCGAATTCAGATGTTTAGGTATCGTTGTATCACGTATCATGTATTGAATACACCTTTTGTTTACTTGCTTGTGAACACCCACTGTATGAATGTATTTTTGTATTTTAAATGTCATACATCAAATAAAAAGAAGCAAGCAGTTTTCAGAAATTGATTTTCATACATATACATGTATGTACATATTTATAAAATGATAAATAGAAGAATAGAAAGTATTTCTTACTTAAAATATTTACACATGTACATCCTTTAACCAAATTGCTGCTGAAAATAAAAAATAAAAATCTTTGTGTTTATATTCTTCTTCCCAATATTTGGCATTCACATTACATTAATAGCGCGGAAGCACAACTTTTCAAATACACATGAAAGAAACTGAATGAGTGTACGACATTTTTTGTATTTCAGTACAATTATACAAGAGTTTTATGAATTCGACATTTGTTTTATAAAATTTGTTATACTTGTTGTCAGAAAAGTACTCTCAAAAATTTTCTTTGATACCGAACGAAAATTGCATTTACCATCACTGTTGTTGCATAAATTTGTGTATCAATGGGGAGAATTGAGAATTGTGGCTTTCAATAGGTTTATCCATTTTGAATACAATTTCTACCTTATGCCGATTCTCTATTCTACTTGCTCTAATACTACTTGGCAATATATGTTAAAACACGTAAGTCTTACTTAATGAAACCCTGCTCCACATTGTTTTCTTTTTGTTGATTACTTGTATAAACGCTGGAAACAAGTGTTAACCTATTTATGATAATTCTTTTTTCTTGTTGTAATTTCACCTGACAACAAGGATGAATTATTAACGCAGACTTTAAACAGCTTCTAAAGCATCATTAATTTTCTAAATAAAATTTAAGGCGCTTGCCTTACGAGTTCAGTTATCTCAGCCTACTTTATATTGGTTTGCCAATAGAACATTCTCTTTTGTAGCAGGAGACACAATTGAAATGAGGACAATGTTAAATCCAGTTTTTTGACTAAAATGTACACACGTAACTTCAGATCCCAAATCAGAAGCAGTGGTAAATAAGAATTCTAAAAATAACGCAATAGAATTGTGTCAACAATTTCTAAAAAAAAAAAAAAATTATTTCTTCCACACATTCTGCTCGTATGTGAAAAACTTAAATCATTGCGTACTTTGGCAACATTTAGATAATTAGAATGAAAAATCGAATGAATTCGTATGTACATATATACGACCAGACGATTTTCTAAATGAACCGTAACCGTTTGATGTCATCATCATCATAGTCACATACAGAATTTCGTAGTAATTCGATTCAGTTTTTTAAGAAATCGAACGAAAAAAGAATATCAAACTAATGAAGCCGAACGAATTGCAATTGCGCACAAACACGATTTAAAAAAATCTGTTGGAAGACAAAAATGGACAGATATCTTCTTAAGCAATAGTATAATGAGCTGTAGAGTAAAATGCTGGTGTAGAGTGGATTACACAGTTGCAACTTGTTATTGAGAGAAGTCTGTTGTGTGTTGTTGTCGTTGGCAGCAGATCTGGTTAAAATAACAACAATTACCAGCACAAGTTAAAAAATAAGCTGATCTGTATTTGATCAGCCACCAATTTATTACCACTTGCAACACCAGCAATAGCCATCGCCACACAAACTGACTGACTGATTCCTCTCTTTCTCTTTTTTTCTCTCTAAGTCAAACACTGATGACAGCTGTAATGGCTGAAATAAGAAAAAAGAAGCATTAAAGGAGAAGAAAAAAATGGCTGTAATATATTGCAAACACAACAAACAGCCCAAAAACAACAAAAAACGTTTCGATTGTTGTTGATTATTAGTGGTATTACAACCGTTAAAAAGCAACAACAACAACGACAACAACAACAACAACAACAAAACCATAGCATTTTGCTCGCATTTACCATTCATCCATCGATCGTATGAGCGTCGCTTACTGGCAATAGCAACACCAACAACAGCAGTAGAAAAAATGCTTCAAAACATGTTGAAAAACATAAAAGAGAAAGCAGGTCACTTGTATGACAACTTTAGGCCATATTACAACCAACAACAGCAACAACTAATGAAAGACAATAGCCAACAACTGTCTCTCGTTAAATTCCCCCGGAGCCTTAGGCGTCTTAGGCTTTGATTTTTCAATTGCTTTGAATTATTTTTACTATTTTCGGTCGGTCGGTCGTTATGTCTGCAGTTGGTGCCATTGCTGCGCTACTATGACTGTGATTATTATTGGTTTTTATATTGAATTGTTGTGATTTTTGTTTGTTTTTAATGACTTTTGATTGTTAATTTTAGTCGGTGAAGTTGTTAACTCACTATTGTCACCATTTTGTGGGTTTTTTATTAATCATTTCTAATATAAAAGAGTTAGAAAAATTTTAAATGGTCTTTCATTTTGGGTTTGAACTAGAATATTGCGTAGTTTTTTATGTTTATTTATTATTATTAATTTTTTTTTTTCTCTTATACACAACTTCCTGGTTAATACTACTTCTTAGTGAAACAAAAATGTGACAGAATACTTCGAATACGAATATTTGAAATTTGTATTACTTCAGTTCAAAAGCAGTTTAAAGTATTTTGTTTTTATTTAAAAATCTGAACAAATAGATTAAAGGAATAATTGAAAAAATGCAAAATAGAGTACAAATGGTCACCCTAAGGATACTCGTATTTTGTACCACCTGTTGCTGAAAGTGGCAGTCTTAAGTTTAGAATAAATTCAATGATTCTGTACAATACGAAATCTTTAATACTCATCAAAATGCAATTGAGAATTAACTAAAAAATAGTATCGTGTTATCCATTAGTGGTTTCAAAACAGCTTGTCTGGCAAGGCTGTCAGCTGTTAAATATCTGTCAGCTGAAGTGTCATTTCTTTTCCATTCACGAATATAGATCGCTCAACATCCGAAGAACGAGTAAAATGAGTTAAAACTTACTACAAAAGTGGTGTTACAAACGTGGCCGAACTTGCAAAAAAAAATTTTCTTCAGCGATGAAGCTCATTTCTTGGTCAGTGGTTACGTCACCAAGCAAAATTGGCACATATGGGGCTCAGAGAACCCAGAAGTGGTTGTGGAAAAGCCATTTGCAACCAAAAAGAGCTACTGCTTGACGCGTATTGCGATATGAAAGTGTCATTGGGTAGTATTTGTTTCAAATTGACGCTGGAAGAATCGTTACCGACATTTAAATGACATTGTATTTCATACATAATGACAAGGTCCAAGTATTAAAATAAAATAAATAAAATAAAAGCTTCATCAAAATCATAGCTTAATGTCTGTTTAATTTAACTTTACTTTTGAAACCGAAAAATGGATATCTATGTACTGAACAATAGTCTAAACTCTTAATATTTCGAAACATATTATCCATCTATTCATTTATATGAAATGCAAAGTCTATCTACGTTAAGATCCCCACTTGCGAGAAAATTTGAACTTGAATCACGTACCAGCAATCTATGTAGCATATCTTAAGATATGGTGATAATTGACTCTGATAATATAAGACTGCTACAGATTACTTTGTTGGCTAGAAAATAAAACCCATCTTTACCTGAGCGTAGTGGCTTGCAACCTTAATCAGCTCGTCAAGCAATAGCTATCTACTAAGAAACTTTATGCTCATGGAGCGAAAGGTTTTATTAAATTAGAAACGTTAACATTGCTCATTGTAGCGGCAAAGCTAGGCTGCATTATTCATTATCGTTCTAGATATTTTTGATATCAAAGATCAGAATTGACGTATTGGAAGTACAAATTAATTCAGTCCTTCAGTCAAAAAAGATGATGAATTATCAATCGTATCAATCGTACATCTTTTCCCAAATCCTGTCTCAGAAAAACTTCTCCTCTTTCGAAGCGCTTCAACTTTGAAGCCGATTTAATATTTTTTTCAAAAAAATTGATTTGGTGACATGCTAAAAGACATTGTATCTATGGCAACAGCCAATAGTCAGAGAATAGATAGATAGGATCAATGTTCGGAAAATACTGCGGGTGCGGCATTTTATCGTTTCTAATTGTTTGAAAACTTCTGCGAGGTTTTCATACAAAAGAATAACCTAATCATGTCTGTCTTTATATTCCGGCCGTTTTTTTCATAATGCATGATTAAAATGAAGTAATTGCAGTCTGCTCCGTTCATCGAATTTTTGCAGCTCAAAGTGCACAATGCCGCCTTGATCCGACCAAAAGTGAAAAATTGGATTATAAATTTTAAAACAACGTAATTGTACTAATACATAAAAAAATATTGTCGAACTAAATCGAATTCGGAAGCAGTTACAAAACCCAAATAGACCCACCAAAAAACGCAATAAAACACCGTGGGTTGTGCTTTTTTTAAAAAAAAAAACCTGGGTTTTTGCCAACTCTGTCAAAAATGCTCCTCGCTTCGGTCGGTTAATAACTAAAAAAAGTGGATAAGATCATCAACTGGAGGAGCAAAACCAGGGTTGGCAAAAACCCGGGGTTTTTTTAAACCCAGCCCACCGGATTTTATTGGGTTTTTTGATGGGTTGTTTTGGGATTTATAATTGCTTCCTAATTTTGTCAATTAGACAATGTTTTTCATTTTTTAGTAAAATTGCAATGCAATTTTGTACTCTTAGTCGGATCAAAGCGGCGTTATGTACTATGAGTTGCTAAAGCAAAATGCAGTTACTTCGTTTAAGCTGTGCATTACAAGAAAAAAGGCCTGAGTACGAAGACAGACATGATTACGTTATTCTTTTGCATGACAACGCTTGCAAAAGACGCCAACAATTGTCAAAAACGAGCAAATGTCGCACCTGCCGTATTCTCCGAACATCGATTCCCATGACTGTTGGCTGTTTCGACAAATGCAATATCTTAACATGTCACCGAATCACTTCTTTTCAAGAAATATAAAATCGCCTTTAAGGTTGTATCGACTCAAAAGACGAGCAGCTTTTCTGAAATGTAATTCGGAATTTTGCTCAGAGGTGGGGAAAAGATGTAAGCAATGATTTCTATTTTGATATCCTTGTTAATTCATTATTAATTTTTTGAGCTAAAAGAAAAGACCGAATTTATTTGTACTCCCAATACATAAATTATACTTATTTTTGTTGTAAATAAACTACGAAGTACTTTAAATAAAAAAAAGCCCAACCGGGTGTTTTTAAATATAATGCCCAATAAAACCCGGCGGGGTTTAATTGGCTTACCCAGTAGGCTGACAACCATGAGCAAAACTAACATGCAAGTTGTCAAGAGATATAAGAGGTATTAAACATCATGCGCGTGCCAGTTTAGGATCATTCTAAAAGGACTGGCTCCTTGAGGAAACTGAAACAAAAGACCAACAATGAAACACTGTTGAAACTCAAAGTTAATATTAAGCGAAAAAAATTATAGTTAAAAACCACTGACTCCAAATAAATGACTTCAAAAATTGGTTTGACAATAATCCAGGTTATGTTCAGTATTTGTTGAGATTAGAAAGATCCATTATGAGCTGTTGCAATCTGAAGAAATTATAAATTCTGATGTCTAATGCTTACAACTTGGACGTTTGAAAGAAGTAATCAAGAAAAGTGACCAGAATTAACCAATAGAAACTGTATGGCCTACAAACCGAGAGGTCTTAAAATCAATCCCAGTCCAAAGCTTCTGACAATTTTCCACAGCAGTATCACTATATAGCATTAGCACGCGACTGGTTATGTGTATTACTCTAAGAAAAACTTTTTAACTAATGTATTTGCCATTCGAAGCCGGCATTAACTGTGGGTCCCTTTTAAGGAGTCTAAATTTAAAGCGGGTGCAGCTCATTGATTGTGAGAAATCCCCATTCTTTTAGTTGGGATGTTGGAATTATGTATGTTAAGTAGTCTTGTATTCCCTTATAACAATATTATTGTAAAAATATGGCAAAAGATCATAAATGGTTATGGGAAAGGGGTGCTTGATTACAAATGATTATAAACAAAGAAAAAACCCCAAAAACTTTTTATGATCTACGAGTAATATATTATTTATACAAACCCAAACCTATAAAAAAATTTAGTCAAAATGTTTTCGTAATATTCCAATAGATTACAGATTAATTCTTTTTATAAACAAAATTTTTCTTGAATTTATTGTTTTTGCTTTATGTTCGTCTTAAAAGCCATAAAGATATACAATTTATCATGAAAAATGAGTAATAAATTTTAAATAATAAATAAATTTAAATATATCTCAAATTTTTTACTAAAAATTTCTTAAAAATGTAGAAAATTAATACAAAACTTAAGATGTCAAGAAACTTTTTTCGATCTGTTAAAAACATGTAATAAAAACAATATTTCTCATGAAAAAATCAAAATATAAAACAAACATTTTTATGTTCAAATAAACACCGAAATACTGCCAAAAGCCAAAAATATTTTTATTACGTTGGAGTTTTTTAGCCCGAGGGTTGTTTATTTAATTTCAAATTTTTAGCGAAATTTAAAATATACTCGTAGGTGGGGTATCAAATTTTATTTGTAGGCACAATTTCTTTCGAACACGAATAATAAATAAAAAGTGATTAATTACTAATCAATATGTGACTATCGGCTAATAAAATAAATTATCAAGAAAACTACAAAAACACACAGAAAGAAATACTGTTGTTAGAATGAATTATTACAATTTTAAAATTGTTCACCCAGTGATGCGAAAAAGGAGAATATCTTTAAGCACATTAGACTCCAAGCAACTGAATCGTTTTTTCCAAAACATTCATGCTTGGCACGCAGCACGCTTAACATTTTTTAAACCGATTAATCGTTTATTACAGCTTCAAGAGTACATGCTGAATGTTTCCCATCATCTACTTCTAAGTTTGGCTTCTGCGTACTAGCTCGTAAGAAAGTGAATTTTCTTTACGATGATTTTTATCGCTATTTCTTTTCGTCTGTTTAAATAGACTGGAGTCGTGAATTTTTTTATATAAAGGTAAGCAGCCTGATGCAAAAAGTAACGAATTTGTATTCGGTCCAACCGGTTTCAAGTTTGCACGGCTTCTGCCATATCTCTGTAATCCTGTACCTAACAAGAAAAATTTCATTAATTTTTCTAAAACTAAAGTTTGGAGGAAGATAAACTCAGAAAGATAAAATAAGAAGAAATCTTAATCGATTTCAAGAGAATTGAAAGAAATAGAGTTAAAATATGGAATCAAATGCAAGTTCATAATATTCTTTTAAGACAATACTTAACCTCATGTTGTACCATTAGCTTATCACTTTTTTCATTTTTCTAAAAGTTCGTCTATATCGAAGCTTCGGTTGCCCTATTTTGCGTCTTCCGTCTGGAAATAATCAAACGATTTTTTCACCAGAACATCTTTACTAATACGCACGACTTACCCAATCCAACGTAATCGTTATACTTTAGTGTGTCGAAGTCTGTCAGTATAGAGTCAGTTAGGTTAAGAGCGGCGCTGGACAAACGTCCAGCACACTTAGGTACCTATAGCTTTCCCCTGACAGCCACTGGTTAGTTATCTAATTTGTTCGCCCTTCTATGCATATGCTTATCAGCCCTACAGTACTAAGTTTCCTCAGTACTAACTTCATGCCCCAAATATCCTAATCTGGGCACTCCAAAAAAAGATATTTCGTAGGCTCCTTATCCTCCTCTAAACAGCATTTACATAGGATGGAGTGCCTATGGCCCAACCTAAGGGCATGTCTCCCAACTGGACACTGTACCGTATAACTACTCTAGAAATGCAGATATACTGTCTCTAGGCCAACCTAAGGGTATGTCTCCCAACTAGATCTGTACGGTATAACTGCTCTAGAACTGCAGATATCCTGTATCTCAGCAAGCTAAGCAGCTGCCTAGACCTATTCTCGTCCACCCTCGGCCAGAGAATTCTAGCCTGTCTACAAGTCGGAGTTTTTCTCCACTTCTTATCAAAGACATTATCGACCCACTGCCCTATACGCAAACGGCAGGTAGAGATTGGTATACCAAACCCCTCCCTCTCCGAAAGAATCCGAGCCACAGTGCCCTGTCAAGCCAGCTCATCCTCTACACAATTTCCCGGAACGTTGCTGTGACCCAGCACCCAAATGAGACAGATATCCAAATACTTAGCCATCATCCCTAGAGATGAGTGACATTTCTGTACTGTCAGGGACTTAGCGAACATAGCCCGTAAGGACCTAATAGCGGACTAACTGCAAGGTTGGCAACCCACTGGGTATTATATTTAAAGAAACCCTGGTGGGTTATTTATTTAAATGTTTTCGTAGCTTATTTACAACAAAAATAAGTATAATTTACGTATTAGGAGTACAAATTAATTTGGTCCGTTATTTTTAGCTCAAAAATGATAATGAAGTAACAAATTAATCAAACTTATAACAAACTTTAAACCAATTTTCGAATCCCCTTTCAGAAAAACTTGCCGTCTTTTGAGGCGATCCAACTTTGAACCCAATTTTACATTTCTTGAAAAGAAGTGATTCGGTGAAATGGTGAAAGGTATTGCATCCGTGAAACAGCCACAGAACAGAAGAATCAATATGCGGAGAATACGGTGGATGCGGCAATTGTGTATTTCTGACAATCTTTTGGCAACATTTGCGTTATGAAGCCGAGCGTTATCATGCAAAAGGATAACTTATCACGTCTTTGTATTCCGGCCATTTTCTCATAATGCACGGTTCAAACGAAGTAATTGTAGTCAACTTTAGCAGCTCATAGTACCCAACACCTCCTTGATAAATACTAAAACAACGTAATTTTACTAACAAATAAAAAATATTGTCTAATTGAACGAAATTAAGAAGCAATAAAACCCGGTGAGCTGGGTTTAAAAAACACACCGGGTTTTTGCCAACCCTGACTGACTGTCTGTATAAATGCAGACTTTCTGGAGTGCTGTAACGCTATCTCTCAGTAAGTCAGCAACCTCACCAATAGCGGCTACCTCTGCGTGAAACACACTGCAGGAAGGGGGCATATATTTTACGAAGATATTTTGTCTCGAAGGCTCAAAAAACAGCTTCGTTTGCTTGCGTAAATACAAATGCTTCTGCGCCATAACACAACACGGGTAGTATCAGCACCTTGTGCGGTGTGATTTTCGTTTGTCGAGAGACCTTTGTTCTTAAACTCCTTGCTAAGTCCGAAATAACATCAATTAGCCAGTATCATTCTGCGTTTAAGGCTATAACGAGATATTTAAATTCGTCCACATTTTTGAACTCATCCTTATTAGTTTTTTGTTTACTCCCAGACCCATTTTCAATATCTCAATATATTTGCAAAGGCAGCAGTTAAGTCTCGCAATGTTCGACAAATGATAAATGATATATATAGATTGTGCCCGTTCTGTTAACTGCTGCATCGTGCAAGATTATAAAAAATTTAAAAGATCACACTAACATGTAAACTATCATCCTGTCTGAAGTCACACTTGGTATTAAATGATTCCGAGAGGCTTTATACCATTTGATTTAATGTTGGTATCACTAAGATAAAAAGTCATGAAGAGGGCATGCTCAAAATTTAAATCCCTGTAAATATTTAATAGATTTTCAAAATCAGTACTCAGTGTTGCCACTCAGTGTTGCCACTAAAAAAAATTCAATTCTACCAAACTCGATAAAATACTACCAACTTTCAAAACCATTAAAACCATACATATTTTGATATGAATAGCAATTTTTACCAATATTTTTACATGTGTTGATTACTGTAAGCGACAATATAAACTATACACCTCCATTTTCTACAATTTTATTTTTATTTCAGTCTTTTAAAATACAATAAATTTAAACATTTTATTTGTTTTACACTGTTTGTGAGACTTTAAAAAATTCGTAAAAAATAGCAAAAAATGTTTTACTACAACAAAATTTACGCAACACAAATAAAAGATGCACCATATTTAACGCGTCATTTAAAGTGTCGAAGAAAACAATTCTTAAAGGAGAGAATATTATAGTATCCGGTTCCTTTTCCTTGTGTTTAACCAACAGCAAAATTCTATTTCGCCAACCATCCTGCCAAACGAAAAATTTTCTACTAATTTTGGTACAATATTACCAATAGTGGCAACACTGATAGTACTTGAAAGAGACTGTGTTTCAAATTAGAACTATGTATGTGATCGAAGAAGTATATTACATCCAAAAACATCGTATCATAAGCTGGTAAAATCAGTTGAAACGATAACAAACAATACCTTTCCTTTCGTTTTATTATTAAACATAAGTAAGTTACTGCTTGCGCTGTGGTATGGTTGGTAAGACACCCGCCTACTAACCAAGAGGTCCTCGGTTCAACAGCAAATCAGACCGACCATCTGACAATTTTCAACGGTATCACCTCATAACATTGCTAGTAACTGGTTATGAGTATTTACGCTATGAAGAACTTCTCTAACTAAAGCATCTGCATTTCGAAGCTGGCATTAAACTGTAGGTTCCTTTCAATAAGTTTAGAAATAGAATAGGGTGCAGCTCATTCATTGAAAGAAGTTCTCCATTGTTCCACTTGGGATGTTACGGGAATTCTGTAAGTACGTATGCAAGTGTGTAACTTACACACACTGATAAATCAAAACCAAAATAATTCTTAAAAAAAGACTTACAAATAATCAAGTGTTAGATATAAACCTCCTTCGTTCGCCACTTCTTTGCTAATTTAAATATAAAATGAATTATTTAATTATTATTGTCAAACCATAAATTAGCATTAAAAAGACAAGATATAATTAATTACATAAATAGATAAGAAAAAAATGTTTTTTTTTTTTGCCAATAACTTTATTAAATGATTGACCTTCAAAACACAAATCAAGAATAAAAAGAAGAGAAAAAACAAATTAATAAATTTAAGAACAAAATTGAAAAAATAATTTGCATACTAGTTAAACAATTTTATGCAAAATTATCAATTTTATAAATTTATAAAAGCAGCCATTAAAACAACAACGAAATAAACAAGTTTTAAGATCGATATAAAAAATATTAAATAAGAAAAAAAAGTCATTTAAAGAATCAACGCCTTGGTAAATTTTGAAATATGATTTCTTTTTTTTGTTGAAAATCAATTTGATACAATTGTGATCTTTTAACATTTTTACCGGGTAAAATCCATGGCTGTAAACAGGGAGTATTTACATCTGTGATTCAACAGAATAAACTTAAGTACTAAACATATTGTGCCACTTTACCCAATCAAGTGAAAGCCTACATATGCCTTTTCAAATTTGGTAATATTATTACGAGTAGCTAATTGACCTTGAAATTGATTTCAAACTAATAATGCATTTCCTTTCTCTTTAAAAACAAATAAAATTTCTTAACGAAATTAACTTTTTTTATTTCATCGAATCAGCATGAAGGATTTTCTTTCTCAATAGTTTTATACTTTTGAAAAAATCGATATTAAAAAATCATTAACTTTTTTTCAAAAACTAATACATTTTCAACGTTTTTGTAAATTACTTGTTAAACTACAATTAAAAGGTGTTGCTCATTAGAAAATTTACAAAATTTTATTTGTTTAAATTATTCATTTAAAATAAATTAATTTTGTGTTTAAACAAATGATACTTTTTTTTAGGTCACTGGGTTTCTATGCTAATATTTTATTTAAAATATGTACTTATGTTGACTTCCCTTAAATCTGTGGTATCATTTGAAAAGAAAAGATCAATTGAAATACGAGCGTGTTTCATGAAGATTAATTAAAAAATTCTTCACACTTTTAATTATTATTCTGCTGAAATTGTTTGTTTTCAAACATTTTACTTTCAAATACTTAGAAATTAAGAAAATTAAAAATTAAAAAAAAGCATTTTGTAACGACATTTCATAGACCAAAACTAATTAATAACATTCTAAATAATATATCCCGGTAATATATAACCGTAAGCTTATTAAAAACATTCTAAATAATAGATGCCGGTAACTGCGATCCTTTTTCCAAAATTAACTTTAAAGTTTGAAAATCAAGTCTGTTAGACTTAATTGTAGGGTCTAAAATCCAAAATGATTAACTGGTCCTACATTACGATGATATAAGGCCAATACTTGGTGGTCTAGAATGGAGCAAGGCAATGCGCGGGCTCTTGGTAGGGTCTACCGCCTTACTTGTGTATCAAACTCGGTTATGGACCTGCCCCACACTTATCATTGGGTTCATTCTGCATTGAAAAATTTGGTGATGAAAGAGGCATGTAAAAGCGCTCTTCGATTACTTGGTGTCTTCAATTTGAAGGCTGGCAAAATTGTGGGTTACGCCTATTTGATAGTGATCCCCTCGTTGGGATAATTGATTATATTGCACCCACTTTTATGCTGGGTAGGAACTTTGAAGTCCTTATAACCGAAATAAAGTTATGGTTGAACAAACCGCGGCGGCAGTCAGAGTTCTATCTGGGTCTACGTGTCTTCACCGCGCTGTGCCACGGTGTCTTCTTCCACGGTGTCTCAATGGCACGTGTGAATACGATGCGTCCACCAACGCCCCCACCTATGAAACCCACGAATGAATATCACAAGCGAGTAACAATTCGAAGGTGTGTTTTTAGGACACTCATAAACTTCACACCTTGGTGAATAGTCGGAGACTATTGAAACTACTGCCGTGATATGGGTCACAACATCGGGTTGAAGAGATGCAACACCACACCGAGCTCGCGCTCTGCCTGCGCTTTAGGTCTAAACCACAGCCACCACGAAGCTTCCACAAGAGGGCCTACTCAACAATCGGGCAGAGATCGGTATCCCTGGAGCTCCCGATTCCCGTGGTACGAGAATACCTCTGTTCAGGCTTAGTGACACGTGAGTGCAAATACAAACAGTTTCGGCTCCACAACGTCCACGGACTGGTCACCGCTGAAGGTGGCAGTCAAACTGGTGCCGGTGTGTTTGGTCCCAATTTCCAACGGGCTTTGCCTATGGGCAAATAGCTTTCGATATTCCATTCTACGCCATCTTCACTTGCATTAAGGAAAGTCTGAGCAAAAAATCGAAGATTTTGAGTATTTATGTGATGTCGAATAGTCAGGCGGCCTTGGGAACTTTGTCATCCTATTAGGATAAATAGGAGATTGTTATGGCCTATATGACATCTCTTAATGAACATGGCGTGCACAACAGTGTTACTTTATGTTAGATCTTGAGGGCCATCCTGCGAATGAAAGGCCAGCTGTTTAGCAAACAGGGCAGCCCGTGTAATTTTTATTGGGAGTAATACACTATACGAAGTTTCTGTGCGATACACAAGGGGGAGAATTAACTCCTGAGGGGAATTCGCTCGGTTTTGGAGGAGTTTCCCCCGTATGAAAGAGGTGAGGATGTTTTTTTCGCTTTCTTCCAGTAGATTAAAAAGGCTATTGCTGCTCAGTTAGAGCTAGCTCAGGAAACTACTTACCGATCAATGTAGATTTAGATAATACCATCAGTGTATTTTGGGAAACGTTGAGGACTAACGGTGTAGGTTCTGCACGACCTGTGCTGAAACATCTGAACATGTACTTTGTGAGTGTCCATCTATCTCGGCCCAGAAGATAAAGTTCCTAGAGGATGCTGTGGTGAGGTATTTCTTTTCTCACCAAATATGATTATTGGCTTTATTATCAGCTTCAATTTGATGTGGTGAAATTATGTGGCTACACAATGGATCCTTTGGGTAGCGTTACATTTTAGCCTTAACCATACTTTATTTATAGCGTCCAGCATCGAAAAATTGCAGTAATCTTGTTCAGCATACTATTACTCACCTCCTTTTTTGAATTAATGATGAATGTACTTTATACTTAATGTCTGTATAACTATTTACATAGTTCACAATTCACAAAATTAACTTCAACCGATTCCTATACTGCCTATTTTACAAAGATGTTATCAAATGACATTAGTGTAGCGCAGTCTTATTGAAGTTCACAATTCTCTTATGTGTACTTAGTGATAGCATGATTAACAGTTTCGTCGAATAGGTTGCTACCTACACTTGACTTCACTGCATTCGGATCCTTGGTAGAAATATTGTTTTCGCTCTAGTGATGAACGGATGCTTTTGTATAACATGATCAGAATATAATTTTCTCTAAAACGTTCATACAATCCTGCTGACATCCATTAAAATATAACATTACTAATGAGTAATTGAAAAAAGGCTACATTTGCCTCTCATGCTAAACAGCATACAAATCAATAGCTTACAATTTCACTTGTACGCTTTTAATATTAATTCCCATAACATTCCATGAAGGAACATGGGGACTCCTCTCAGTAAATGGACTGTACCCGATTCTATTTTTAAACTCATTGAAAGTGACCTACAAATTTTACGTAGAGCTGCAAAACAATCGATAGTACTATCGATATTATCGATAATATCGTCAGATTCCAAAGGTGAAGTTACATACAACGCGTTGGTCGTTTAGCGCGTTTCGTACTTTGATACTTTCAACACTTTAAGGATACTTGAATGAGTTAATTGGTTAATTTTTTCCCATTTACATTATTTCATTTGTAAAAATTGAGAGTGAAATATATTTAATTCAAGTGCTTTTTTGAATTTATTGAATTAATTTCGTTTTTAAAACAATTAAGCACATCACAAGAAACGCAAGTCAGCTGTTTAATTGTCAACGCCTTAAAAGTTGAAAGTTAACCAACTTTTTCGCGTAAGAGGCCATACACACTTTGCATATAACTTCCTTTATGGAAATACAATATTTCTACTTTTTTTGACAGAAATGTGTAACGCACAACGCTCGTAAAGCGAGTTATGTACTTCCACCTTAAGAGTAAATACGGAGGCCACTAAATGTAGTCAAAAATGTCTTCGATGCAGGTATTAGCCGTCTTTAAACTTGTATAGTTACATATAGCGACACAGTTTAACAGTTTCTTAAATTTTTATTTATTAAACTCAAATAAGGTATGAATTGTAACTAAAATATGTTCGTTCATACGATTTTGCATATGACGCAAATAAATTAATTAATTAAAAGTTGTTCCACGATTTCTTCCCATAGTCTCCGCAGTTCTCTTTTAATGGATCGCACTTCATGGTTGGAACAATTTTCGCTATATGTAACTACTACTCTTTCATCAAAAAACTTCAATACATCAAATTTAATGACAACTGGTAAAAGATAGTGTCCCTATTACTTGTTTCAACACTGTATATATATTATTATTCTTTCCCTTGCAATTAAATTCCAATATCGTTGCCACAAGTAGCACTTAAAAGAATCCGATACTGCCAATAGTTTCGATAGTTGAAAAAAAAACTATTGATACTATTGAATGGGCCGACTATCGATAGTTTTACAGCTCTAGTTTAACGCCGGCTCCGAACGGCAAACACATTTAGAAAAATTTTTCAATTTTTCAAAATTTTTCAATAGTATTTATATACTCATAACCAATTACTAGCTAATGTTATGGGGTGATACTGCTGTCGAAAAACTTTTTTCTTTTTTCTTAAGATGGTCTGGCCTGGTATTGAACCGACAACCTTCTGGTTGGTAGGCGGGTGTCTTACCTACCATACCACCGCGGCACACCCGCTTTTGATAAATATTCATATATTCTGTTATTATCGGATTGCGATATATTACAATTAAACATGTAAAGCATTTGAAATATAATAAAAACAAACAAGTTTTTTACTATCTCTTCATATATATAAAATAAAACATTAAAATATTATAGTTTTTTTAAATTAATTATGCTCTTATATAATAAAATGAGCTCAACAAATACAATCGATATAAAATAAAAACTTATTTATTTTAGTAATGATGGATTAAAAAACAAAATAATCAGCATGTAAAATATTAAAAAGTAATAATAAAAACCGCTTTAAAATTGTATAATTATGCAATATATATAGTAATTAGTTTTTGTTTTAAGCTGCTGTCGTTTTTTTTTTTTTAATTGATGTTGGCCTATAACATACAGCAACTGTCTTATTTTAAACTTAATTTTTGTATATTTATTACAAAGAAAAATTATAAGAAAAAGCCATTTAAAGAAAAACGAAAAAAGCAATCCAAATAAATCTCCAGTTTCATAGTGTTGAAAAAGAAAATTAAGCAATAATATTTAAAAACCTCATTTTTTAAGCTGAATAGCAGAAACAAGTAAAAAACGCAACAATACAACACAGTTACGAGTGTAGTGTTGTTGAAAGAGAAGCAAGTATTACAAGCAAACAGTGCAACAACAGCAACAACAATTACAAAAATGATAAAAACAATTTTTGCTTTTAATATAAATAACAACACCTGCTGTCAAAAATTGTTGAAACATATTTTATGCACCAACACCTTTGCACTCACAGAGAGGCATACAAACTTCATAAGAGAGTACTGCTTGTACTATAATTATGGCAACAATAACAATTAGCAGAATACATTGTAATAGGCATTATCTTTCTTTTTTTTTCTTTTTCTTATATTTATTCTTTTAGAGTTTCAAAAACATAACCGAGTAATGGTTGTAATGATTTTATGTGTAAAATGCTCTTAAAGCTATTAATTTACATCATGGCTTCAAGTTTCACTCGGCACAATTTTCTTTGTAAACGAGATTGTCGTTAACGAAAACTTTAGGAAATTTTTCATTTTAAAGCTGACAATGCATTTTATTTTCATTAACAACACTTAACAGACAATATGCTTAAATTTGTCGGCTATTAATTATATGAATAACAAGATGAGCGACAATAATTCACATATTGTCCTCGTTTAGTGTGTCTGATAGATGTCAATGACATTAAGCAATTAATTGCAATTATGACCTTAAACGAGTTTTTTGCATTATTTGTTTGAAAAAGTTCGAAGAGTTCTTACTTCCTGCATAATTTGCAGTTAATTGTCGTGTACTTGTCTTCGAATATTTCTTAAAGCCAAAATCAATTCGATGTTTTTTTACGTATATCTTGTGTGAATAAACATTTTAATACAATGGGAGTAGCCTCCAACTGAATCACCAGAGTTCAAATTTCGTAGTTGTGCATCATTGATACATTTTAGAAAAATGTGCCTATTAATTAGTGGGTAGAGAGCTAACACTACTGGCACCAACCAACATCCCCAGAAAATCGTCAAGGCTACGAAGTTGAAAGAAGTATTAAAGGGAAAACTATACTAGTTCGAGGACAGTACTCCCATACCTGTAAGTACCAAGAAATATTACAATTTATTTGTTTAAAAATTTTAGCATAAAGCCAAGGATTGTCTATTTTATTCGAATTAAGAATATTGTAACCTTCTTTAATTCTTAACGGTGTCATATAAGTAGACTATTATTCCTTAAACTGGAAACCATTACTAAAGTCATTAAAGCTAACTAGTGTTTGCTTTAACAGTTGTTACAATATAACAAATTCGCGGCTAGGAAATACACAAAACATGCACACTGATGCTTCTGTGCAAGCTAGACTAGAGGAACATTGCTGATCGCGCACTAAAAGTGCCTTAACTATGCTATGCCGCCTTCAGTTAACAGTAGCAAAACAAGTCATCCGTAATTACATTCCCTACATCGTACCCATATCCGTGCGTCTATATTAGAGAAACGTTTGTCTAATTCTTCATTGCTCCGATGTGGTTAAGATACTTAGTAATGACTTTATTAAGTTAATCCGATCATCTGCTTTTGACGCCAGCGGCCATACAAACTTTTTCTAAAATTTAGAAAATGTCAGTAATCATTATGGTAAACAGATGTCTTTAGATAAACTAAAATGAAATTCCGCGTAGTTTATTTGTGTATAACATTTAAGCACTATCCTAAATTTAGTAAGGATTGCCTAATAACCTAATCAGCCATACTTTTTTCTCTGTACTGAACTTATTCATAATTCGGTTCATAATTGATGCTTATTTTTACTCAGAAATCAATACAACTATTGTATTTAAATTGATATAAGGTCAAGTTTTATTTAATGAATTGTACTTAATGGGGGGTACACTGCTGCAGAGAAATGTTAACAACAAAAATCGGTTAAATAAACAAATTCTCTGTTAAACAAGAAAAATAAAAGCGAATGTGACATACAAGCACACTGCTGCCTAATTGCTGTTAATTTGAAAAATGCATTACAGTCTTAAGTTTATTTTAAAGAGCTGCACAAAACCTTTTTAAAATCACACTTCACCGGGGGCGAACCTCATAGTGAATCATCCTAACAAACGCTAACAATAGTACAGCTTCGAAGACTTGCCTAAATTGTCATAGATGCCACAAGCTGATTTTGTATTGCAGGTGTCGTAAGTCCTGACAGACAATATCATGAAAAATCATTGTGCTATATTCGTCAATGGGGAGGTGTAGAAGACAAATTTCTGCATCGTTCAGCATGTAGTCGACTCATAACACACAATGTCGCTAAATTGCAGCTTTTTTTATTATTGGACATTCAATGACGTTGTCATACATAACTCCCATTGTCACGAGGATTCATCAATTTCAACTTAACGCTGATATTGTGGCGATAATTCATCGATATAGAATCATAGTGACAATGTCGTTGAAATTCTCCACCGGGACACTACTGTAGAGTATTAGCAAAAAAAATAAAAATTGTTCTACATACATACCTACATGGCATATCGGCAACAAATGGTTCTACTGGTTCCATTTAAAACTTGTTTCTGTGATGCTATGTTCGACTGCAGTATTCCGGTGGCATATTAAAGCGACATTGTCACTATTATAATTTCATCGATGTATCATCGTCACAAAATCATTATCAAGTGAGAATTAGTATGAAACGAAAACTTGTATTGATGAAAACTCGTGACAATGATACAAATGTAGGAAATTATGTATGACAACGTCATTGAATGTAACCATACTAAAAACGATGAAATTTAGCGACATTGTCTTTTATGAGTCGACTACATGCTGAAATTAAGCTACATTTTACATCTTCATAGGACTCACTACTACATGGACGCCTGTAAGACAAAATTAACTTCTGTCAACCATGAAAATTCAGATAATTACTTTAAAAATTAATCACTAGTCATCGATGATATACCATGATGATTCAGTATGACATTCGCCACCGAGATATGTACTTCAGTTTTGCTTTATTTTATTTGTGTTATTCTAACAAATTGTTATTTTCTAGTAGATTTTTCATAATGAGAAAAAAGGTAGCGATACAGTATTTGAAATGACAGATAATTGTTTTAAGCCTTTTAAGTTATACTTACTCGGTTCTCTTTAATTATAAGCATGATCGCAATTATTCACAGTTTTTTTTTCTTATCAATTAATTACATTTTTTATTCATTCATAAATTTGTTATAACTTTTATTTGAATTGACTTACTCAGGTATGCGATTATTTCATTTGTTATTAAAAATTATGAAAACATTATAAACATGTTTAATGCCCTTCATTAATTCACTGCTGGAGTTATTTATTCCTATGAAGTAATAAATTATTATCTTTCCTTTCTTTCGTAGGCATGTACATACATTTGTGTGTATATGACGTTAAGTTACGTCGAACATTACTCGTAATAAATTAATTCATTAAGAGAAATTTCGTTTGAATAAATAATATTTACACAATTGTTATCTGGATATAATTATTTAATTTTTAATCTTATTAGTGCGTACGTTTTCATTTCACTTTTTTTTCGGGTAATAGACAATATAATAAATTGTTTAAACAAATAATTTCTTTTGAGCAATTAAAGTTTATTTTTAAGTCATATGAACAAATATTAGGGTTTACTATGAAAATTTTAATTTTATATTCAAGACAACGCTTGAGGCTTTAAAGCAACATGTGGAGGCAGCAAATAGCATTTCATTGTTTTCAAAAACAGCAATAACTGGATACTGTTAGGAAGGAAATAAAATATGTGAAGGCGTTATTGAAATTGATAGAAAATCAGATAATTTCTAATTTTAATGTTATCTAGCTGCCCCCACAGATTTTGTTCTATAGAAAATTAACGCCTGCCGCAGTGTGATTACTTTCTTTATTGACTTTCTCAATAATCAACAACAATTATTTACAAAATTAAGTTTTCTATTTCGTACACTGCAAGACTTTAGTAGTGATACTTATGATTACATCATTCGGAACTTTTACGTTTTTTCTCTCTATAAGAACTTTCCTTATGCCTTAACGAACTTATCAAAAAAAAAAAAAAAAAAAAAAAATGGCCGATTTCCATATTGAGTATAGTTCTTGAGATATAAAAAATCAATATTTACTACGTATGACGTGTGTCACGCCCACTTATCCAATTAAGCCTACTTTTTGGTTGATGATGTATATTAGCAATGATGTTATTTGGGCGAAATTTAAACACTCACAGTTCTCAAAAACCAATAAATATGTACATAGTATACGATGTAACTAATGATGTATATTTATAATGAAGTCATTTAGAACAAACTCAGAAACTTTCATTTTAACCGTTTTCTGTAATATCATCAGGCAACACTATAATTTGCTTAAAAGGTGGCGTTTTAAGCTTCACTTTGTAACATCGCATTACTCTGTGAAAAGTTGTTTAAAAGTGAGTGAAAATTCGGATCATTGTCATCATATTTTGCTTTTCTATAATAGAAAAGATAAGAATGCATCGCAGGCTGAGAAAAAATTTGTGAAAAATTCACATCGCTCTGGTCGAGTAATCACTAAAAATGACGATGAAATCATGAAAGAATTGAGAAAGACTGAGCGATGAAAAGTGTATCACGTAAGACTATAATGTGTATAAAAGATCATGTACGAAGCCAGACGAAGCTTCGCAGGCGGTGGCAAAGAGCAATAAGAGCTGGTCCTGGTAGGATTGAAAGGGAATTGTTCATTATGAGCTTCTACAACCTGATCAAACGATTGATGTTGTTCTGAACTGTCAACAATTAACGAGAGTGGAGAAGCTTCGCAGACGATGGCAAAGCCAGGATTGAGACCAAGAAATGTAATTCTGTGTATCTGGTAGGATTGGAAGGTAATTAGTCATATAAACTTCTACAACCTGGTCAAACGCGTAATTCTGATCTCGAAGTTCAACAATTAACGAGATTAATGCAAGCAATTCAATAAAAATGGTCTGAATTGATCAACAGAAATGGTGTTGTGTTCCACCATGGCAACGCCTGAGAACACACATTTTTGATAACACAACAAATGTCTTAAGTTTAAATTCCGTATGGCCCTGCCAAATGGCACAATTCTATATATGAACTACTGCTAACCGTTCATTTTAGAAGCGAATTATTACGGGCAACGAAAATAAGTCAAACACGACTGTACAATTAAACAAACTAAAAGCATTATTAAATTACAACCCGGCGAAACGATTATATATGATCATTTCTGAGCGACTGACTAACTCTACCATTCCATACAACGCAAAGAAAATAATCATCTTAAAAAAAAAAAAAAATTTACTGCGAACTGGATGCACCCACCGTATAGTTAGGATCTTGCAATCTATACGGTGGATGCATCTCTTTTTATTATTTGTTGTGGTATCTGCGAAGGCAAACTTTTTTATTTTTTATTTCAATTTCTTTTTTAAACGCATAAAAAGCCTACACTTTACCAAACAACAAAAAATGTCTGTGAACAATTAGCACTATGGATTGTTAATGTTCGTTAAGAGTACACCTCCATTTATTAAAATTAAAAATTTTTTTACACAAATTTAAAAACAAGCCAAAACGAATTCAATTACAAACATATTCGTTAACGAGTATATCAAAAAACACAAAAAGAAGGTGTTTCCAAAATTACACTTAACGAACAACCTACGCTACTAATTTTTGGTAAACAAAATAAATTCAAACATAACTTTTGTTATTGAAAAAAAATATTGGTTCATTAAAAAAAACCCCTATAGTTACAACAACAAGAAAATATAATAAAAAATTAAAACATTCAGACAGAGTGTCTAATAAAAACAGCATCGATGAGTCAAACAGATTTCTTTGTTTCTTTGACATATTTTTTAAAATAAACTTTTATTTGATTTCAAATCTTTTAACTTCGCTTGTAGATATGTATGCTGATTGATAATGGCGTTGGCTGTAAAAATTGTTAACAAATTTCCAACTGTCAATTATTTGTCAATTTGACAAGAATTTGTATTTTTGTCAGTTATGCGTGGTAATCTTTAAAACTGCTATTTATATTCATGTATATGTTTGTAAGTGATATTGGAAAAAATAATTTTAAAATATTTATTTTTATATACTTTTTGTAATAAAGGCAGTCTTTATTTGGGTCAAGCATTTATTTTTTTTAATTTTTTTTTATTTATTTTTTTTTAATACCTTGAATAATAATGAATTTTATTATTTAAATTCAATTCAACAACAAATAAGAATATTTCACTCTAAAGTACACTTGTCTCATTTCTTTTAGCTCATGTAGGTATTGTTTTACTCTATAAATGGTCAACTTCCTTTTTAATCAAAAATAAAACAAAAATCGCCCATAATTTGTTTTTATTTCAATTTATAATAATTTTTAAGTAGTTAGTACATGTTTCCCCTTTTTCTTCTAAAGTAAAAAAGTTTCTTTTTTTTACCAAAAAATAAAAATATTCTTTATAAGGAAACCCAGTAACAAAAAAAAACTTTCATTTTGAAATCAATCATATTATAATTATTCTGTACATTGTTGTTGCTTTTACTATTGTTGGGAAAATATCATGATTGCCATATACATACAAATAAATATGGCTTACAAGGAATAACTGTTCTTTTTATCGTTAAAAGAACAACACAATGCAACCAAATAACAACAAAAGCATAGAAAAACAATAGAAAGTAAATGAAAAAACAGAAATGTTAACAAAGCAAAACAATAATATTTGAAAAAAAAAGAATAAAAAATTAAGAGAGAGTTAGTAAAACATTTTTCATCAGTGTTGTTAACTTAACAGAATACAGACAAAATATTTTGAAAACATTGTTCAATTTTTCTTCCAATTTTTTCAATTGGTCAGCTATCGAAGGCTAAGGCCTTCCGAATTAAAGGAAACAAAAAATATTCAAAAGGTTTAATGTTTGCGCTATTAGGCGGAAGTGGAAAAACTTTCCATTCGAAATTTTGGCAACTTCCAATGTCAAACATTGTCATGATGCAGTTGCCATTATTGTTTTTGGCAAATAAATTTTTTCTTTAATCTGTTACAAAAATGTCAAATACAGCAACGACTATGCCAAGTACAACTCTAGGGAGCATATTGGCTTTCAGTTGCATTTATCAAGTTGATTTCAAGCCAAGTGCAGCTCGCCTCCATATGATTGTGTAGTGGTGAAGATCCTTGCTCAGTCATGTCCTCGGCTAATGATTCGAACCTGGGCCGCTTGCATTGTATGCGTGTGCTCTAACCACTACAGTTTGCCACAATCCAATAGGGGTTAATATATTTATGGACTAGACTCGAGTCGTATCAGTCATCGTATATGTTTTTTTCTTAAATTTTCTATTGAGTAGTTTTAAATCATTTGCATCATTTGACTGAATAATCCGCAATTAAAAACTGTACATTATCAATAAAGAATTTTGTGTAAAATATTATTTTGCTTACTTTTCTGGTTGTTAGTCCAAAATAATAAAAAATTATAATGCGCATGTCGAATTTTTTACTAAATTTGCGGATTTGAAACAATGATGTAATTGGTTAAATCCTTACAACACCTTTACAGGAGCATGGCATAAAATATCTTGGTAGTGGTCGCTTTCAAGTGTGTCTGAAGTACAATTTGTTTTTACACAACCCCATAAAATACACATTTGTCCAAATTAGGGAGGGGAAAATGACAGTATATGTTTTACCGGTATTAAAAATTAGGAGGACCTTCGAATAACTCACTTATATGCTCTCCCAACATATCCCTTTGAATTTTCCTATATTCAGAAGTTCACCTTATCGCCATAGATTTTTAGCTTTACGGTCGATTTGCCTGATTGTTAAACGCTATATCCGTCCATGGTGATTTGCAAAACAAACTGAATAAATGACAACTCAGCAGATGTTGCTTGCCCTATTGGAAGACACGTTATAATATAGAGTGTTTTTATAGAGGTATAGAACTTTAAGTTGCAATAAAACAACGATAGATTATTCGATTGACATGAATTTTATTTATCCGAAAAATAATCTTGTAGCATTAGATTTTAAATATGATTTCTGGCATATGACCGCCACGGCCGGCGCGAATGTAGTCCAATCTGGACTTCAAATTTTCGATGACTTTTTCCAACATTTGTGGCCGTATATCGGCAATAACACGGCGAATGTTGTCTTCCAAATGGTCAAGCGTTTGTGGCTTTACCGCATAGACCACATAGTCCCGCAGAAAGTAGTCTGGCGGTGTTAAATCCCAAGATCTTGGAGGCCAATTCACAGGTCCAAAACGTGAAATTAGGCGGTTACCAAACGTGTTTTTCAATAAATCTATTGTGGCACGAGCTGTGTGACATGTTGCGCCGTCTTGTTGAAACCACATCTCCTGTACATCATGGTTATTCAATTCAAGAATAAAAAAGTTAGTAATCATGGCTCTATACCGATCACTATTGACTGTAACGTTCTGGTCACCATCGTTTTTGAAAAAGTACGGACCAATGATTCCACCAGCCCATAAAGCGCACCAAACAGTCAGTTTTTCTGGATGTAACGGTGTTTCCACATACACTTGAGGATTACCTTCACTCCAAATGCGGCAGTTTTGTTTGTTGACGTATCCCCTTAAACAAAAGTGAACATCATCTCCAAACAAAAAGTGCGCCATACGTATTGCGAACAGAACCATTATTTTCGAAATAAAATTGCACTATTTGGAAGCGTTATTCAGACGTGAGTCTATTCGTGATGAATTGCCAAACCAAACGAGAATAAATCACTTGACAGCTATTAAATCGGTCGTCATCTTGAAAAGTAATGCCAACTTAAAGTTCTATACCTCTATAAAAAACACGCTTTATTAGTAGAGTATAATGTTACAGTACAATGTATGTATATTTGGTAATAAATTTCTTGCATAAAATCTATTAAGCGTACACGACAAATATTATTTAGGTATGTATTGTCTGTGTAATATATTCATACCTACATATTTAGATAATTTTATTTATTTTTATTTAATTACAAAATTTAATTTAAAAAGAGAGATTAAAAATCTTTTTAATATACATACATACTTATTCTATATTTAAAGTGAAAGTCTTTTTAATTTTTTTCTCTATTGCCATACAGATGTAAGAGTGTTTTTTTTTTCTTCTTTTTTTAACATTTTTAATATTATTGTTGCCATTTTATGTTTTCAATTTCACGATTTATTTATATTCGTACTACATGTAAGTACATATGAGTATTTTTTTTTTTATAAAAATAAAAAACAATTGTTTCTTAAATCACAGCGATTATATACATTTTTCTTTCTTTTTTTACTCTTTCCATGTATTAATCGACTTTAAATGTTAAAACAAATTAAATTGTTTATTAATTTGTTATGCATTAACCCGTTTTCCGTTTTTACTGTAAATTATGTATTTTCTGTTAAACATTCTCATTTTATTTTATTTATCTTTTCGTTTAACCACACTCTCTCCTTTGTAAAGATGTTAAAAGCATGCATAAACACATATTATTTCTATCTTATTTTATACATATTTGTAAAACAACTTAATTTTATTTGTTTTTATATTCTACAAATAAAAATCAACTTTTTAATTTATAAATAAAAAAATAATAATAATCAAACAAAACAACTTAAAAGAATAATGCCATGTTCGTACAGCAACGTTTTCTTCGTAATACGCTTTCTCATTTATAATTCAACTTAAAATTATAAACCGAATTACATAATTCCCCACATAAATACACATAATGTTAAGTGCGAATCACTCATGTACGAGGTAATGTGTATAAATAAATAATTTCAACAGCGAACTAAGTAATTCGAAGTCTCATGCAAAGACGACATAAAATTTGTTTAAAAAATTAAAAAACAAAAAAGACAAAGAAATTCTTTATTTTAACCTTATTGAAATGGACTTTGATTGAATATATATATAATTGAATATATATATATATATATATATATATATATATATATATATATATATATATATATATTTGTTTTAATAAAAATCCCTTTAAAAAGTGTCATTTCAAAATTGTTGGCGTATTCCTGTCATTGGTTGTTACCTATTTGTTAAAAGTATTAAGTGTGTCAATAGATTAAAAGTAATGACACTTTAGTTACTTTCAGACCAATCTCTAAAAGCAAACTTATCTCTATTTTTTAGTGGATTTTAGTAAGCAAAATTCCCATTACTATTTATTTCAAAACGTTTACTCTCTTATTTGATTAACGCATTGTATTTGAGTAACGAATTGCAACGCTGTTTTAATCAATCAACTAAAGTTCGGATATATCGCATACAGTGGCTGAAACATACAGATATTTCATTGTTAAGGCACTTTTAGTAATTACAGATTTACTAGTCGTAGATGAAGTAACAATTGTTTGACGTTTAAAACCTTTGAAATCATTTAAAGCAATACATGCATATGACCCGAAATCTAAATGAAGGGACAAAGAAAAAAGGCAATTTTATATGTTTGAAATGCTGCTTTTAAACAACATTGTTTCATTGGTTTATTGCGGATTGTGCAAAGTGGGTAAAATTTTATAATCCAAAGTGCAAAACACTATATTTGCAGCTGGAATAATAAGGAAAATCAAACTCCTCTGAATACAGTAAAACCCAAAGGGTGTTATATATGTATGTATGTATATAAAACTACTGGGTTAGCAAATAAGTGAGTTTACTTGATAAAATTTGTTTTTTCTTTTTATAAAATCGCAATAATCATTCCATCGAGAAGAGTGTTCGCAATCGGTTAGATAAATTTGAGTACAGCAACACTCGTATAAACACCGATGACTAGAGACAAGTTCTATCGAAAACATTGCCGATGTCCGTTAAAGTGTGCTGGAGAATTTAAAGCAGTTAGTTTCGCATCGCTCACAAGAACTCGGTCATTCGCAGATCACGACTTGATAAATTTTGCATCGTGACTTGGGCCTGTTTCCGTAAATAAGTCAACTTACTCATAAACTGAAGGCAAACGATATAGAAAACGCGTGTCTGGAGCAATTGAAAAATCCGAAATCATCTTCAGCGATGAATAATAACATCACCAAACAAAATTGTCGAATTTGTGCCGGTATCAAACCGCTCAAGATTCCATCGAATCCTGGAAAACATTGTTAAGTCTAGTACTCTGTTTAAATTTTGTAAAAAATGTTGTGCAACATTTCTTTTTTTCGTACGAGAAAATTGACATACAACCAATGTAGTCATTTAGCAATTTTTCAAAATTTGTCGTTTTTATGCAACAACATAACAAATAATAATCAGTAGGGACATACAAATTTTTACACATAAATTTTTATTTATTTATTGATATAAGTTCTATAAAAAGCTAAAAAGGTTTTAAATTGTTTTGTGAGCAGTTTTGATTTTTTTAAGATGACCTTACACCCAGTGTGGTACAATTTTTTCATCAGTAAAATGGTAAAATGCACTATAACAACGATACAATTTGAATCTTCTGACCACTCCATGGGGTTAGCTATTATTAGCCATATAATAAAAGACTATATATATTCTATATTCTAACAGTATTTATGACCTTACTGCTGCTTAAAATTTCGTACAAAATAAGTGAGTTTCATGTTATTCCGTAGTTGAAAAAAATATTGCTAAGAATCTGTTGCGGTTGGAAAATAATGTTAACATATGTTAACAATTACATTTCACATGTTTTTCGTAAAAAAAACCGAGTACTGTTTTCTTTTCATGTGTATGCAATTTGGCAGCATTTCGTACGAAATTTTGAAAATAATAGCAGGCTTTAGGTGTGAATTTTAAGCTGTCTGTGTCATTAGTCCATATTTCTTTGGCAACGATATTGGCTAGGCAATTCCCGACAACGTATGGTATGAACACCAACGACATTTGGTTTCAACATGATGGCTCTATGTGCCACACAGTTGATTGCACGTGCAATTTAAAAGCCTGGTATCTCATGTGAAGATGACTTAACTAACGATCGAGATCGGGGATTAGATGACCTTACTAGCGTTGGAGACCGTTGGATTTTTTGTGTGTTTTTTTTTTTTAAGTTGCAGTTCTATGCGAAAAAGTCACTAGTAGCGGCCTCCCAAGTTACCATAACTTATGCTATTGGTTAAATTCACCTTGATTTATGCACCAGAGTCATGGAAAATTAGATATTTCGGATGTGTGACATTCAGCAAAGACGTGCCGAACATTTGCACAATGTTACATTCCGTACATTTTTGTTTTTTGATTCTTTTTTCTCCGTCACTCATCTAGGGAACGTATTGGCTTTCCACAAAGCATCTTTTACTTTGTTTCAGTTTCTTTAATCAATTTGATATTTCAAGCTAAGTAGATTATTAATCCGCTGTAGCTTCCCTCCATATGATTCTTTTTTGTGTGTGTAGTGGTGAAGATCCTTGCTAATTGGTGATGATCTTTACTTTGGCATTTTAATTTTTTCCCAGTAGGTGGCGTGTTTTTCCTGATCATTCGTCTGATGTTTATCATCATCGCCAGAGGTATGCGAAAAGTGTCAGGGAGGCTTTTTTCTTTATTTATTTATTTATTTATTTTTTTTTTTTTTTTTTTTTTTTTGATAGAGTTGTTGTCTGGAGGGAAGAATTTTAAGCCTTTTTTTATTCGAAATAACAATTAAATTTTTTCTTCGTCATGCCCTCTGCTGAGGGCTCGAACCTGGGTCGTTTGTGTTGTTATGCCTGCACTCTAACCACTACACCGCGCCACTCCCGTGGCGTACATAGTTTCATCGAAATCTCACGCTTACTTTGTTTTATTTAAAATTCGAAAATAAACTTAAAAACGGGTAATATTCAGCTAAGTTATTAGCTTATAAGTGTATAAAGGTTCGAAAAACCTTGTTATGCTCGGCAGTGTCTATCAAAAAATAATAAAGAAACATCATTTCACAGGTATTTCAACTTCGTTTATTTTTGTCGCACCGTATTATGGAAACTCAAACAAAACTACAACAAACAAGAAGGTAATTGCAAAATCGAGTAATTGAAAAATCATTTGATAATAATTTTTTTTTTTTTTTTGTATAGGTTATGTCAAATGTAAATTTCATTGTAAGTGTGAACATAAAAATTATAATTTATATGTATGTACATATGTGATTATTTTGACAAACACAAGGAATTTCATATGTCGGAAATTTGACATTCCATATGACACACACATACCGTATAAAGGCTCAATTAGTCTAGAAGTAACGTAGACGAGGCGTAAAAGTAATGTGATCAAAACGTCAAGTGTGGATAGTTGGTGAAATAAAAAGTGTCAGCTGTTTTCAACTGTTTGTGTGTGTAGACAACAAAAGAAAAAAGAAACAAAAAAAATAAATTATAAATTTAATTCATGTTCTTGTACCAACAATATTAATTTTGTATCTTCCATTTTATTTAAGTTTATTATTATTTAATAATTATAATTTAAAACACACACTTTTAAATTTTTCTTTATTTATTTCATTTAAGCGCGAATTCTTTGTTTACACTTTTATGTCAAAGCAAATTTTCTTTTACAATTTTATGTCAGCTAATGTTGTGTGTAAAGTAAAAATGTAGAAAAATTCTGCTGAAAAAAGAAACACAACGTCTACGTTACGTTCGTTACAGAACAACTAACCATTTGTATGTTGTATTCTCCATTTAGTTATTGTGTCAGCTGACACGTCACGTCTGGGTCTTCATTGGGCCTTAAATACAGCTCTACAGTGTTCTTCCAAATAATGACAATGAATATAAAAAAGGATTTCACAGCAAAAGTATTAGAACATATTTATTAAAACAAAGTACAACAACAAATGACAAAATATATGGTACATATATACGTAGACAATAAGTAATTTAATCATAATGGTAAGTGTTAATTATCTACTTTTGTCGTTGTTTTTTTATTCTTTTTTCTTATTTCTTAAAATACAAGTAATGTTGTTGACAATATTCAGCATTAATAACTATCAACAAAAAAATAAATAAATAAAAATAATGAAATAAATTACCAAAGTGTTTGTTTTTGTCTGTCTTGTGGTCTATTCATTAAAAAATTTTCATTTTTTAAGTGATTTTGTAAGAAAAACAAATACTGTGTTTTGAAAAACAAACAAATAACAAACAAAATCATTAAATTGTCAACAATTTAATTTGTTTCCCTCTTTTTGCGAAATTTGAAACTAATATTTGTTTTGGTTGTTGTTGTTGTTTACCGTATGTGTGTTGTCAGTTTGCTCTTTAACAAACCATGGGAATGCGGCTATTGTAACAGTTTAAGCGTTTACGCTTAGAAATATTTTTGAAATGGAGTTAAAAATTTTTTATTTTAACAGGAAATACACAATAAGCTGTTAAATATTTTTGAAGAAAAATTAATCTAAATAATGTAGAATAGAAAAATTTATATATAAACAGAAGTGTAATAAATACAGTATTTCTTAGCAATTAGCAATATAGAAGAACCTTTTTCATTAAATACATATTTGCTTAATGTGAACTTATCTTAAGAAAAGACTTATTTTGATCGCTACCGCTTTTTTTTACACAAAAGAAACAAAATCATTAAAAATTAAATTAAAGTGAAAATTCATATTTTCCATGCCCTTTACTTAGTTACCTCTTGTAGTATGAGCATACGAGGTTCGTTCATGAAATAAGCTGCCTCTATTTTTCTTTAAAAACATACAAATCTATTTTGTCCCCTTAAAAATTAAATTCGTACGGTAATTTCTTTTTGTTTTCCAAACACTTTGGCAAACATTTCTTGGTATAAATACAAATTCATTCAGCGGTAGAGTCTATTTCCAGGAAACAAAGAAAGTAGATAACGCAGTTTCTGCACATCTACGTCATAGTAGTAGACACAAACAGCTTCAGACAAACACGTGTATTTGTTTTAATTGTTTTGCTAGCTTTGTCATTATATTGTGTTTATTTTGTTTGACGCCACTGTAGTCAATCAAAGACAACGGATCCGGGCAATGCATTAGTATATGGTTACTTCGTTTCATGGTCTTAATATACTGAATGAATAAAAATCTTAGTCTTTTAATAAATCTTATCAGTTTTAGAAACAGGAAAATACACTAAACAAAACATCATTGTGGTTAAAGCAAAAATTTTTTTATTGATCATAAGGCATTTTTGGTAAAACTCGTAATCAACTTTATGGGATTAATGGAAAAAAAATTTGGGCACCCACTTGAAATTAAATCAAACTGAGTGTGCCTTTTTCCAACAGAAAGTTTGGGCTTAAGAATATGACTATTAACTCACTATTCGCCATCCGTATGCCCTTATTAAGCAAATCAGGATTATGATTGAGATGACTCATCAGATTTTAAGCGGTGTTCACGATCAACGATCCTTTTGTTGTAGAGTAAACACTTTTCGAATAACGAACAACTTTTCGTGATTCTCACCAACAGCTTTTGTCATACTGAAACGTTTAGATCAAAATTTATTGCTGCTGTCTTTTTCTTGGCCTTTTCTTTTTTTTTTTCTCTGTCACTCCTCCTAGGGAGCATATTGGCTTTCCACAAAGCATCTATTACTTTGTTTCAGTTTCTTTAATCAATTTGATATTTCAAGCTAAGTAGATGATTAATCCGCTGTAGCTTCCTCCATATGATTTTTTTTTGAGTAGTGGTGAAGATCTTTGCTAATTGGTGGTGATCTTTACTTTAGCATTGTAATTTTTTTGGCCTTCTTAGAGATGCTTAAAAAATTTTTTTAATCAAAGCAAATTCGGAGCATTTCAACAGTTCTAGAGTTAATTATAAATTTAATGCAAGTTGTTTAACGTTTGTAACCCATATGCCTGTAGCAAGCAAATACTTAACTAATGGCAATAAGTTGAAACTGTTAGAATCATAATCAAAAATTCGACTTTATTTTTATTTTAAGGTTTTAAAATAAGCCATAATAACACAGTCAAATATAAGTATCGCTGACCTTAGACCACATTTTTAATTAAAGACTTCATAGTGAACGGCAAATGAACAAAAGTAAATATATAATTTTAAATAACTCATCTTAAATAGCTTAATCGGCTTAATTCAAGCTAGATCTTAGCTTTTGTTCCGTTCAGATACTTTTTTATTTATAAGATTGATTTTTTTTGGACCTAGATGTGAACGTGTAAGAGATCTTTCAATTAAAAATTGCAAATTATTTTTAAGAAACATATTGTGGAACGTTGTTGTCACTATGATATCATCTGTGAATTATCTTTGCAAAATCTTATAGAGCCGAAACTTGTATGAAATTATCGTAAATTGATTGTCCAGTGAATCGCACAACGCATTATAGGGAGAATTCGTTCTTTGGTCGACTGTTCCGTTGTGGAACAATCTTCCCTGCCACTTACGACATGAGTAATCAAACGTCCATAAACACTACTCCCTATGCCCTCCTTCCCACAACCTATTTTCCTAGTACCAGCAAAATACACCGCACTAGTAGGGGCCATCCCCTGGGTGCTGGTCTTATGTAAAAAAAAAAAAAATTCAATTCTGAATTCGAGTGACAATGAATGACACAAACAAAGGGAGTTATGCATGACAACTTCTTTGTAATGTCACCACACTGAACAGAACACTGCTATGAGTCAACATCATGCTGAAAATTAGCGACATTTTCTGTTATGAGTCGATTACGTGCTGAATGATGCAGTTTTTCATTTGCTACATCTCCTCGTTAACGAATAAAGCACTAATGACTCTCGATGATATTGTCTGTTAAGAGATGCCTGCAAGACAAAATCAAAGAAAATCATGTATGACATTAAAGCAAATTCATAGTCAGTTATCGATGAATTACCGTTGTCAGCGTTTGTCACGATGGCTCACTATGACGTTCGCCACCCAGATATTGTAACGATAGAATTAGATGAAACAATCTTATCGAAGCACCTAGTTTGGTATAAAAGAAAAAGTATGTTTGACACTAAAACTTCATATGCAGTGTTTTTCTAATGGCGTTTTATTGTCTGAAAAAAAATTTTGCATTTTTAAATAGTGTGACCAGATTTTAAAATGACATAAAGCTAAATCGTGTTCAAGAAAAGCTAAAAAATTTTATTTTCCGCTTAAAAAATAAGTTAAAATTTTAAATTGTTTTTTTAACATATATTTTTAGTTGTATATGTATCAGATAAGGTTAATATAAATTGTTTTCTTTAAATATAAAGTAAAAACAATTGTTTAGGTGATAAACTAGATATCACTTTTAAACCTATTTGATCAGCAGTAAAGTCAAACTATTAAATGAACAAATTTCAATAAGAATTCAAATGAAATGCATTAATTTATGTACATAATTTTCAGATTCATATATTTTTCAAATCCATGTACATATGTATGTACTCGTATGTATATTATAAATTTGTTCGTTGTATGGCAATCACTCATGAATGACTGAACCGATTTTGTTGATATTAAAAGCACAAAATACATAGATCCAACTTACAAAAATGCAATAGAGTATGTTTTACACTGGATGAGTAAAGGTAGTTTTAAATAAAGTTGTAAAAAAAATTTGTGGTAAATTTTGATTTTATATAGTCAATTTTATAATTAATCATTGGCTAATATCACTGGTCTACAAAAAACAAAAAATTTTCTCGCTTTTGAATAAAACTATATGGAATATAATGATTTTGATGCGTTGAATTCAAATCCGTTTTCAGTTTTTTTTCCATCGAGTTCGAAATTTTTTTTATGGGCGTGGCAAATTTTTCGCGCAAAATATAGTAGTTATGTCAATATATATATTTCATCATAATTTTTTCGCGCAAAATTAAAGTTTTTTTTTTCTTTTAAAAAGTCATAAAAAAAATTTCAGAATGAAAATTTTAAATGTTTAGCACTTAAATTAAAGCTTAAAATGTTGAGAATAAAATACGCTTTAAATCATGAAAATCATTTGGCTATTGCTGATTTTATTCAAAACTAAATGCAGCTACCTAACTTTGATGTTTTCTTGCAAAATTAGCGGAATTTTTATTTTTTCATTATTTCCTTTCATGAGAACCTGAAAAAAGGTAAATCCGGTCTCAAGGGTGCATGAAATGAAAGTGCCCAGTCAATTTTCGGCGAATCAAAAATGTCCATTGACATTGTAAAAATCTAACCTTAATTAAAATTTCTATCGTTTAATATCCTCATTCTTTATCCCTTTTTTCATCCTCCGTACTGATTCACTTAAAAAATATAAATTTTTTCACTAGCGGCGATTTAACAAACTCTATTGACCAGAAATATAAATTAAAATTGTATATAATTTATAATAAACACAACACAGGCGATTAAGTTCACAATAGCAAAGAAACAAAAACAGAAAAAAAGCAAATGTCATAACTAAGGTAGTAACACTGTTTGGTTCATTAAAATAAACAAATTTGTAATCAAATGAATTTCTTGTTTATTTACTTATGACACTTTCTTAACTGACAAAAAGGGTTGCACTTCTCCTATTCCTAGTCACTAAGCGTCGTTTAAATTGAAAAAATATCAAGGATTTTCAAAAGGCAACATTTTCAGAGATAAACACAAAACCCATTATTTGTATTAATACAAAAAAAGGGCAACAAAAAGCAATATTTTCAACTTTCCTTTCAAACTCATATGAAAAAGAATATGATTTTACGAATTAATTTAAGCATGTAAACAATGCAGAAACTAATATTTATGTGATGCTACAATTTTATTGTTTTTCGATGTCAGACTTTACAATGTTTGTATTATTTTTCCTCTACTATCCTTGTTTGTCAAAATGTCAGAAAAGGCTAAAAAAAACGCTAAATGAATTATTAAAAAAAGCTCAAACCTAAATGCAAAATTTCGAAGCTAAATCGAACATAAAAAAGCTAAATTTAGCTTTAAAAAGCTAATATGGTCACACTGAGAATAACGAAAAATGCCCTTTTTTTAGCTGTGCACCAGTCGACATTTTCTTTGCTTTTTTTGTAAACATACATGAGTATTTCTTAATACGCTTACCACAGAAAGCTGGAAGCCTGTGTTTCCTTTCTTTGATGGTTTTCTTCCCCCTTGATAAGAAAGCGAGTATCTCTCCATTAGATATGTACATGGCACTTACCCGACTAGGGCACAAATTTTTCTTAAACTGAAGAAAAATATGGTGAAAATATAATCATCCTCCTTAAAACGTAAACTTACATTGGTTTTAAAGGGTCCGCCAAATATTTTTTTTTGAAAATGCTATACAAAAAAAATTACTGAATATTTTCTCAAATTTCTTTTTTTATTTGAAAGTACAATCCTTCCGGTTGATAATGGAAAATAATTTCATTCAAATGGCTGCCTCGGCTACCATGCAGTAGCCTACACGATCGGTCCAATTATTAAGCACATTATCGATTGTGTGCAGCTGTATTTCACCAATGGCTTGACGAATATTGTCCTTTAAAGCGTCAATTGTCTCTGGCTTGTTGGCGTAACACTTATCTTTGACGGCACCCCACAAATAATAGTTCAACGGTGTCAAATAGCGGCTCCGAGACGACCAAACGACATCAGCTTTGAGGCTGATAATACAATCTTCAAAAACAGGGCGCAAAACATCGAGTGTAGCTTCGGCTGTGTGGCACGTAGCGCCGTCCTGTTGAAACCAAATGTTGCTAATATCCTCCTCTTCAATTTTTGTGAACAAAAATTCGTTCAACATAGCCCGATAACGATCGCCACTGACTGTAACGGCCACTCCTTGCACATTTTCGAAGAAAAATGGCCTAATTATGCCTCTGGACCAAAATCCGCACCAAACAGTGACTCGTCTTAGGTGTATCGGCTTTTCAATGTATGCGTGAGGGTTTTCTGTGCCCCAAATGCGACAATTTTGCTTGTTTACATACCCGCCAAGATCAAAATGAGCTTCATCTGAAAAGATGATTTTTTTTTTGGCAAAATCGGCATCTGTAAGTCGATCGCACGCAATATTTCCCAGCATTGTTCAAGCGTATACACAACCATATTCGTTCAGCGGAGGGATAAAATTAATTATCTGTCAATTCAGACATGAGCTAAGTGTTACCATTCACGAAATAAGCGCTAGTTGAAAAAAAACGTTAGATGGCGGACCCTTTATATTACTGTTGCCACTCTCCCTGTAGTAGTAGCTCCCTGAAGTGTAGCCTTATTTTTCAGAAAAGAACACAAAAAATGATGTTACTTTTAATTGTATATTTTTAAATTCTTGAAATTTTGTTTGGAAATGGTGTAATAAAATATAGAAATAAAAGATTTTCATTTAAAAACATTTAAAAAATATATTTTATAAATTCAGCACAGGGTTAGTTTTAATTTAAAAATTTTTGCCTAAAAATAATGTCAGTAGTTAAGAAGGCGGCCTTTTTTTATAGTTTTAGAAGGTAATTTTAATTTTTCTAAGGCCATTTTTAACAGTTTTTAAGAAATATATTTCCTGGTTAAGCAGACACATGTTTGGCAATAAAACACAAAATTCAAATAAATCACTACGAAATTCGCATTTGAAAAGAAATGTAAATTTTTAGTTTATTTTAACAAAATAAGGAAATCGAATATGAAAATCAAAATCAAAATACACAAACTCATATTTAAAACAATGTTTGCAATTCAAATAATATATGAAACGAATGTGGATTAAAAAATATATACGAGTACATATGTATTTATAATAAAAACTTGCATCAATTATTAAAAGGAAGAATGAATGCAAGAAGTGTTAACGAAAAAAACTAAAAAAATTACGCAGAAAGTATTAAATAATGTTTGTGTTTGGAGAGGAGGCAACTTGAATTAATATTTCACAACATCTGATAATTCCATTCAAATATATGAATTATAATAAAAATCAAAAGTACATACTTTCATTTTCATTAAAATTGAAGAAAAAAAACTCCCCGAAAATAATTTCACACACGTCTGATGGCTTAAAGTGCATAAATATTCATTTATTGTACAAAAAACAAAAAAAATTGATGAGACTCTGGTTTTTACGATAATAAAGAAATGCACGTATTTAGTTCGATATTTCGTTTACTGGGTGTGTACAATTACTTTCCTCCTCCCCTTATGTACTTCTTTAACATGCTGCTTAAAAAAAATTATGACGTTTTTTAAATTATTTCTTTACAACCAAAAAACAAAATTTTTTTTTGGAAACCTTTTTAAGTTCGATTAAAATCAGTTGAGATTTTTTTCTACGTGCCAAGCATTTAATGAATTTAAAAAAAAAATGTTTTTTTTTTTAATTCCGTTTTGGAAAGGTCTTCTTATTTTCGTTGTTTCTTTATTTCTTTTCAAAAAGAAATTTCACTTTCATTTATAAAATTTCAATTTTTCGCTTTTTTTTTCTTGAAATACTGCTTGATAAACTTCTTTCTTGCCGGCTGGCTGTTAGCTATCTTTTATTTTCTTCTCTCTTTGGCTACATTTTTTGAATTTCTTATAAATTTAGTCAAGTCTCTTATAGAAACAATCTGTGCAAACGGCTAAATAGATAGATTAGGGTGTGAGTGGGATAATAAAATATTTTATTATCAATTTATCATAAATTTACAACAAAAAGAAAAAACTGTTTTGATTTACATAACAATCAATGAATGAATTTTATAGATTTTTACGCGTTTAAGAAACAAATATAGAAATTTTGGTATAAGAAATAAATAAAATTTTAAATAGAAATTTATAGCGGCAAGAATTGAAATTAATCAGACATTTTATTTTTACTATACGATAATACAGTTCATGGTTATTTATTCATTTGAATTGCATTAAAGTTACAAATTATATTCTAATTAATACAATAAGTGATGTAGACCATGTGGTAGTGATCTAGTAGTGTCTCTGATAGAAATCGAACCCAAAAGACCTGCACTTATAGACTAGCACACTACCCACAAATCAACACTAAAACAATCTCATTACACAAGTAAATGTTATAGTGAGGTTAAGCATGCGTTTATCCATACCCTACATGTGCTTTTTATTGTACTACGAATTAGTTTTACATTCAAAAGCACAATATGTTTGCTCACTCACTTAAATCGATACAGTAATTGGGATTTCATAGCCAAATTTCACTTTAAATCATTCTCACTAAAGTCGTCTAAATTCGTTCACTTTTTAGCTTAAAAATTTATCAATTAATGAGCTGGAGGGCGGATTGATATTGAAGCTACCTAAGTAGGAAAAAAACATTTTTTTTTTTTCAAAAACCATTCATTTCTCAACATAGTCTCCTTTTAGCTCAATACACTTAGTAAGACGATTTTCCAACTTTTTTATACCATCTGAAAAATACGATTTTGGGAACTCCTCAAAATACGCATTAGTTTCGGAAATCACTTCTTCGTTTGAGATGAATCTTTTTCCTGCGAGCCATTTTTTCAAGTTTGGAAACAGGAGAAAGTCACTAGGGGCTAAATCTGGACTATAAGGTGGATGATCAACCAATTCGAAGTGAATTTTTCATAATTTTAGCATCGTATCTAATGCTGTGTGAACCGGTGCATTGTCTTGAAGAAAGACCACTTTTTTCTTGTTTAAATGTGGTCGTTTTTCCTTGATTGCATCAACCAATTAATCCAATAATGCACGATAATACTCTCCTGTGATTGCGGATCCCTTTTCAAGATAATCGATGAGCAATATTCCGTATGCATCCCAAAATACAGTGGCCATAACCTTGCCAGCCGATTTCGCTGTCTTCGCCTTCTTCGGAGCACTTCCACCAGCTTCCACGCATTGCTTCGATTGATTTTTGGTTTCAGGTGTGTAGTTGTGGACCCACGTTTCATCAACAGTTATTAACCTACACTAAAAATCAACAGGATTATGCTTTATCATGTCCAAACACCGCTGTGAAGTGATCTGTCGAACTCGTTTTTGTTCAACACTGAGCAAACGCGGCACCCATCTTGCCGATAGCTTTTTCATATCCAAATGTTCATGCAAAATGTTGAACACACGTTCATATGATATGTTTACCATTTCAGCAATCTCACATATTTTGACCCGGCGATCATTCATAACGACATTGAGGATTTTCTGGATATTTTCTTCAGTAACCACCTCTTTTGGCCTTCCTGTTGATGGTATTGTTGTGCTTGTTCGGCCCCGTTTAAATTCAGCAATCCAATATTTTACCATATAATCTGACGGAGCAGATTCGCCGTAATGTTTATCAAGCTTTTCTTTGTCTCTTTCGCCGTTTGCCTTTCAAACAATAATGTTTAATCACTAAACGAAATTCACTTTTTTCCATTTTCCAAGAAACACAAAAGTTGCTTACTTCAAACGACTACAACAAATAAACTAATCGATGGATTTGGCTAAACTTTTAACAGCTGACGTTTGACAGATCGTAATTTCTAAGAAAGAAAAAGTTTTTGTGTTTGTGCTGCCATCTAGCGCTAGGTAGCTTCAATGTCAATCCGCCCTCGTATGTCATCTATATTTCATCTTATCTATGTTTCATTTTTTTCCTTTACTCCTCTTGGGAGCATAGAGCTTCCACAAAGCATTTCCATTTGTTGTCTTTGCCTCTTCCCATGTAAGATTATTTTGCCTTAGTTCTTGGATAATTGCGCGTCGCCAGGTGTTTCTTGGTCGACCGCGGTTCCTTGATCCTCGAGGAATCCACTCAAGTGTCATCCTTGTAATACTACCGTGATATTTCCTTAAAGTATGGCTGATCCATCTCCATGGGCTTTTCGTTTGTTAAATTTCATAGATCTATGTTGCTTATGGTGTTAGGCCAGAATATATTGCATATGATTCTAAAGCACTTGTTGGTGAATACCTGTAACGTTTGCGTGATGATGTTAGACACAACCCAGGTTTCACTGCCGTACAACAGAATTGACTTTACACATGCGTTGAATATTCTGAGCTTGATTCGCCTGGATATGTATGAGCTTTTCCATACTGACTGTAATCGTCCGAATGCCGACCTAGCTTTGTTGAGCCTGTCTATTTCTGCACCACCGTTTGTTGCCATTGTGCTTCCAAGATAGCAGAAGCTATCTACATACTCTATTGGCCGGCCCTGTAGTATGATGTTTCCTGTGCTGTTGTTATTTTTCATAGCTTTAGTTTTCTTAATATTTATCTCAAGACCGACATTGCGAGCCAGTTTTTCCAGGTCATTTAATTTTGACTGCATGTTGGAGATCTTGTGTGAGAAAAGACAAATATCATCCAGGTCCTCGAGTTGTCGTGAGAGACTCTATGTTATACCTCTCCTTTGTGAATAGACTCCGCTCATGATCTCATCGAGTACGATGGTGAATAGCAGAGATGAGAGTGGACATCCTTGCTTTACTCCAGCGTTAGTATGGAATGGTTGGCTGATGCTCTCGTTGTGAAGAACCGAGAGTTCTGAATTCTCGTACATTGCTCGTATTATTCGTATTATTTTCTGGGGTACTCATTTTCTTCTCAATGCTTTCCATATAGCACTCCTTTTGATGGTATCAAAGGCTTTCTTAAAGTCGACGAACAGTAGGTATAGAGGTGTACACCATTCTAGAGACTGTTCTATTATGATACGTAGGGTGTTGGCTTGGCCTACGCAGCTTCTATTTGGCCGGAAGCCTGCCTGTTCGTCACGCAATATGTTCTCTAGTTTGCTCTGAAGCCTTCCCTGTATTATGACTGCTAGTATCTTGTATATTGTGTTAAGCAGAGTAATTCCTCTCCAGTTATTGCAATCTTTCAAGTCACCACTTTCAGGTAGTTTCACAATGATGCCTTTCCTACAAGTTGATGCTAGCCTCTCTTCCTCCCATGCTGATGTGATATAAGGCCGTAGTAATTCAGCTGCAAGTGTAATGTCCGCCCGTAAGATTCCGGCCCATAAGCCATCCCTGCCCGCAGCCTTATTATTCTTCAACTTCGTTATTGCCTCTTTTATCCCACTTAAACTGGGAGGGCTACATGCTCTGTCCAATTCATTCACTTTTTAGTTTAAAAATGTTTCATCTTAATTATATTTAATTTCGTTGCCTGGCCTTTTTTAATTTTACAAATTTAGGCAGAGCGCAAAATGAACAGTAAGAACTCAGCTCAGGCATATTGGACCATATAAACAAGTTGGTATTGATGTTCGTATATTAAGCAACACTTATGATCACTTGTTTAATAGATGACATTGTAGGTTACATTTTTGATCTAAAAATTTCTTTTATTCGTCGTGTATGAAGTATCTGAAAAAATATGCTGCGATGGTGTTTTACTATAAAAAATATAAAAAAGCGATGAAAAAACTGCTGAAAAATGTGAAAAGTGTACGATGATTCTGTTCCAAAATTTTGCCAGCTATAGACTAAGACCAACAAACAGTTTGTCGGGAGGCACTAAACATCAATCTTATGGCAGTTTAGACACTTAAACAAAAACTGACTACTAAAAGACACTCAACATTTGGTTGCTACATGCAAGAAATTTTTTTGACAAAATAACCATCAGCCAAATATTACTGGAACGTAAAAAAATCGAACCATTTGTGAAGAGCATACTTGCGAGTACTGAAATACGAAAATATTCAACTAAAATAGTTATGATCAGAGGCTGCAGACCTTTCATAAACCATTTCAAATCATATATTGACCACAAGAAAAAGGTAATGAAAATGATCAATTGTGATCTCTACTACTCACAACTGGACTGTTTGAACAATCAGAAAAGAGCTACCAGAATTGGTAAACAAAAAAAAATGGTCTTGTATTCTATTATGACAATGGCAGGTCACACAGATCTTTGATGACCCCTGAAAAATTTTGATACACCTACCATGCCGTGTGCCGTCTGACCATAATCTTTATCTCTTTTAATATTACTGAAACTGCATGATTTTTAAGAAGAAGATTCATTAATGTCAATGATAACACTACTTTGGTGGTTCTGATTTCAAAGCCCCAGCCTTTACACCTAAATCGAAGAGGAGAAAATGGCCAAGAGCTATTTACTCAAGATTTTGTTGACTGTGTTTTTTTCTATTCAAGTGGTGCAATGGATTTAAATTTCTTACTTTGAAGTCATATAATCAATTAACTGTGTAACTCGGAGGTAATACGCCATTTGCTAGACACAATACAAAGAAACTTCCGAAGTTGTCTAAAAACCATTCATATTTTTTGCATTACCAAAACGCACTGGCGAACGTCGTAGAGAATCATCTCGATAAGCGCTGACAATGGTAAATCATAGATGACTGACGAGTTTTTTTTTTTATCAAAATTGTCAAAATTTTCATAGATGACAGAAGCTGATTTTGTCTTGCAGACTTCCCTGTATTAGTGAATCTTAACAGACAATATCATCGGTAATGAGGAGGTGAAGCAAAAAAAATCCCACATCGTTCAGCATGTAGTCGACCCATAACAGACAATTTCGCTAAATTTCAGCTTTATTTAGTATGAAATTAGTGACTATAATTAAGTTGGCATACTTAACTTGGTCTGTTTGTGCCATTGTCATGAGGATTCATCAATTAAATTTACGATTTATTATTTACGATAATTTCAGACAAATTCCCTTGATTCCCTATTGTGGCGATGGTTCATAGATGCAAATATCATCCTAACAATGTCACTTAAAAAACGCCACAAACGCTCATTCTTCGTTATTTGTGTTTGAAATTTAAGAAGAAAATATACCGAAATATAATTTAAACACCATATTAAAGCGATTTGACCACCCTGGTAACTTTTGCATATTCCCAAAATTGAAAAAGATAATAAATTTTATCGTGCAGCGATAATTTCAGACAAATTTCCCAAATTTCCATTGTTATCATTCTAACAATGTCACTTAAAAACGCCGCAAACGCTCATTCTTCGTTATTTGTGTTTGAAATTTAAAAGGAACTATAATTTAAACACCATATTAAAGCGATTAAGTGGTAACTTTTGCATATTCCCAAAATTGAAAAAGATAATAAATTTTATCGTGCAGCGATAATTTCAGACAAATTTCCCAAATTTCCATTGTTATCATTCTAACAATGTCACTTAAAAACGCCGCAAACGCTCATTCTTCGTTATTTGTGTTTGAAATTTAAAAGGAACTATAATTTAAACACCATATTAAAGCGATTTGACCACCTTGGTAACTTTTGCATATTCCCAAAATTGAAAAAGATAATAAATTTTATCGTGCAGCGAGGATTAAAAAAGAGTCCGCACAAGATTATTTTATATGAGACGGATAACTAAAAGAGGACAAAATTAATATTTAGGGGTAATTGAATAAGTAAATTATTCAGAAAATCAAAAAATTAAATTATGTTATCGAAATAGTTGGTTGAGTATGTATAAGTGAACTTTATTAGAAAAAAAAAACGATTTTCCCACACAAATTCATTTTACCATTGGTAAATTGGTAGGTAATTCTATTAAACGCCTTTCAGAGTCTAAATAGGCATAAAAACTTTAATAACTAAAATGTTTATTTAAATAATCATCTAGTTAACCCCGTAACCTCAAAATTATTGTCTTCTTAATAGTTCATATTTTCTAAAATTTATGTTGTAGTATCTTTTATTAAAAAGAGAATGTTATATTTAAGATATGACCTTTACTAAATAATAGGCCCTTAAAAAATTATTACAAGTATTTTTTAAGTTTATCTTATTAAGAATGACGGTTATTTGTGGTCGTAAAACATTTGTCGAATTAAAAAGAATAATAAGATTTGAAAGATACATTGACAAGTTGTCAACAACTATTAGGCTCTGTGACAAACTCTTACTCGCATATATATAGTTACTTAAATAGAAACTGTGTCACAATAAACATTTTTGTTTTTCTTTAAATTAATGGTAAGACATAAAAGAGACTGACAGACGCATTTAACATAACAAAAGCAAAAAATTTACCAAAACAATAAATGAAATACTTAAATATCGTAAATTGTTTTAACCTTAACAAAAAAAAAAAACTTTTAAAAATAATAAAAAAATAAACAAAACGCTGTTTAAAATAAAACAAATAATAGATTTGTAAAGCTTTAAAACAACAATTTAGCATAAAGCTAATTTGTAGTCTTGCAGAGTAAAAACGGGGACAAATAACTCCTTTATGCACTATAAGTGATTACTAATGTAGTCAATTGTCTCAAATGCGATCATTTGTGGCTAGTTTAGAGCTAGTTCGTGAGTGTTAGAACCTTACTTCATGACTTTTCGCTATAAATTAGATTAGGATATTATTAGATATAACGAGTTATTCTATAAATATTTGCATATATAGGGTCCGCCAAATAAATTTTTTTTTCTTTGAAAATGCTAGAAAGAAGAACTACTGAATATTTTTTCAAATTTCTTTTTTTATTTGAAAGTACAATCCTTCCGGTTAACAATGGAAAATAATTTCATTCAAATGGCTGCCTCGGCTGGCCATGCAGTAGCCTACACGATCGGTCCAATTATTAAGCACATTATCGATTGTGTGCAACTGTATTTCACCAATGGCTTCACGAATATTGTACTTTAAAGCGTCAATTGTCTCTGGCTTGTTGGCGTAATAGTTATCTTTGACGGCACCCCACAAATAATAGTCCAAAGGTGTCAAATCGCAGTTTCAAGGTGGCCAAACGACATCAGCTCTGCGGCTGATAATGCGATCTTCAAAAACAGGGCGCAGAACATCGAGTGTAGTTTTGGCTGTGTGGCATGTAGCGCCGTCCTGTTGAAACCAAATGTTGCTAATATCCTCCTCTTCAATTTTTGTGAACAGAAATTCGTTCAACATGGCCCGATAACGATCGCCATTGACTGTAACGGCCACTCCTAGCTCATTTTCGAAGAAAAATAGACCAAAATCCGCACCAAACAGTGACTCGTCTTGGGTGTATCGGCTTTTCAATGTATGGGTGCGGGTTTTCTGTGCCCCAAATGAGACAATTTGCTTTATTTGTTTACATACCCGCCAAAAACAAAATTAACTTCATCTGAAAAGATGATTTTTTTTTTGCAAAATCGGCATCTTCTGTAAGTCGATCACAGGCCCACTTAGCGAAGCGTATACACAACCATGTTCGTTCAGCGGAAGGATAAAACTAATTATCTGTCAAATCAAACATGAGCTAAGTGTTACCATTCACGAAATAAGCACTAGTTGAAAAAAAAGGTTAGATGGCGGACCCTTTATTAAGTTCATCGCAAATATAACGGTAATTTTTATAAATAAAAAAATATACGGAACAAAAGTTTAAATACACCTTGAAATAGGTATTAATATTTCTAAGCAATGGATAACAAAATACCAATGTAATATTTGTTGTGGTCTTCCTGGCTCTCTGTGATTGCTGATAAATGACGAGGCATAGAAACAATAAAATTTTCGGCTTTGGGCGCAGATATTTCTGACCAGACTTTATTGAGATGCTCTTTTAGTGAATCCTTGCTTGTTATTGTATTGTTTTCCAATTTTAGCCCCCATTAAATTCCAAATATACACGATAGGGTTTAAGTCTGGTGATTTAAGAAGGCTATAGTTAACAGAGTTTGCGATATGCTTTGCATTGTTGTACTGTTGAAATATCCAATGGGGTAACGATATAATTTATCCACAGAATCCTGCAATATGTTCTCGTATAGATACCGGTGCATCACACCATCTATAAAGTCCAAATTCCCAACTATAGGTGCTCCATTGCTCCACCAACAGACACATTGCTAACCCTATGTATCACAGTTAAAACTAAATTTCCTGCTCGAAGTGCAGTTTCGGGTTTCCATCAAAAAAAATTCGTTCAACATAGCCCGATAACGATCGCCATTGACTGCAACGGCCACTCCTTGCTCATTTTCGAACCAAAATCCGCACCTCTGGACCAAAATCCGCACCAAACAGTGACTCGTCTTGGGTATATCGGCTTTTCAATGTATGCGTGCGGGTTTTCTGTACCCCAAATGCGACAATTTTGCTTGTTTACGTACCCGCTAAGATCAAAATGAGCTTCATCTGAAAAGATGTTTTTTTTGGCAAAATCGGCATCTTCTGTAAGTCGATCGCAGGCCCAGATTCCCAGCGTTGTTCAAGCGTATACACAACCATACTTGTTCAGCGAAAGGATAATTATTAGATGTCGGACCCTATAGTTTTTTTTTCTGTTAAGTCTTATTAAAAACGTAACTTATCTGTAATCGTCTAAGCTCTCTTTCCTAGAAAATAGTTGTTTTTTTAATTTGTATGATAGCTTATGTCAAATATAATTAATCTTCACCAAATCTGTCATAATTGCAAAAGGTTTTGTAAAACTTAGCTAAAACAAAAATCGTCTTCATATGACATAATCTGACTATTATCTCTTCAGAAAATTATGGACTTTTATTGGGTAAAAATATGACAGCTTGTATGTCAGCAGGGTAAATTATGCACCAAACTTCTTAGCAATAATTTCAGTACAGTCGTCAAAGCATAACAATGGTTTTATTTAAGTCAAGCTTTATAAAATAGAAACTGTCTTCTTTGACTGCCAGTGACAAGGGTATTCTAGGGTAAAGGTTTAATGAAAAGTACCCAAAATCATTTACCAATTCCAACTAAAAACAGCAGAGTTTGTCGTTAGAGTATGAGAAGACCATTTATTACATTTCATTCAATATTCTTTGGCATAGCGGGCTGAAACTTGATCTAAAAGTAAATATTAATAGTTGGCCAAAAAAAGAGTGATTCTTTGCCGATCGGTGTAATTTATGGTTATTCTAAGACTGTACAATAATGTCAGATCTAGCAATTTTGACACAATTACAAGACAATAACAAATTGCCACCACATTGTAGATTGGCAGTTCACACGTTAGCAAGACATTTACCAGAAAATATTACAATCCATTGAACATATGTTTTCCCTGACAATGATATCGTTGTCAGATGTTAAAAATTCAGGCATCTGGCAACGATCTGAGAATGAATGTTGAAAGGCAAAAATTGTAGGATCACGCGGTTGTAAGACATTTTCCATGCATTTTGCTGTGACAACCGTCTAAACAGAGCTTTAGATGTTACAAATACTGTACACTACGACCACTAAAGGTGATGTAGGTTATAAGATATTGCTTTAATTTTGGTTTTCTAGCAATAAGAATTCCATATTCCTATCAAAACCCTTCTTATTCATATAATAAAATATTTTATTTAGCTTTTTATTTAAGTTTTCATTTAAAATTATTAAATATTTCTAAAAGACGCCAATTTAAAAAACGCTATTAATTTTATCAGTTAATGCAGCAGTTCGTAATGTTGTTTCAAAATATGTATGTGAATTCTCCAAATTTAGGAAATCTAGGAAATACTTAAATTTAAAAAAACGAGATCTTTTTTCAAATATTTGTTTTATTCGTATATAATCCTGATTTTATACCAAAACGCTTTTAAATTGTTATTTTTTACAATTTCGGTTGAAAATAAAAAAATAAATATTCCAAAAAAAAAACGCTTATTTATTATATTAGTTTTTTCACTCACCTTAATATTTGGTTGCTGCAATTGCAAGAATGTGGCTATTCCATTGCGCACACGATTCTTGACACCACGTACGGTACCTTTTGAGGAACGTATAGTTGAAGTATTCGAACCGCAACGTAAATCTCTATAGCCAGCAAAGACATCATCTTGTAAACTTCTAGTTTCATAATCGGAAATGCTTAAAGAATCACCACCACCATTTGCTGCAGCACCATTCATGCCGAAACTACGGAAGTTATCATGCTCATTAACATGGAAATTATAGTACTTGTCGGCTTCGTAAGTACGTGGCATAGAATTCATTTTCGTATCGATGAAAGTACCGTCTTCTGTATTCAAAACAAAAGTTTTAGAGGGCAAAGAGGCCCGTTTCAATGATGAGGATATATTCAACGGTAAATTGTTAAGATTTTTACGTGATTGCATAAATTCATGGGATTTAATATAGTCCTGCGTGTCTTCAGTGTTGTCTTTTAAATCATCTTCTTCTTCATTTTCGGCCTCATAATCGGTAGAGGAGAATTTCAAATTTTTAATTTCACGTAAAAGAGAATCGGGTAAGAGAGATTTGATTTTTTCCGAATTATTAGAGGAGTTATGTGAGGTTTTCAAATGCGCACTCTGTATGGGTGAAGCCGAAGATTGTCGTAAGAATTCACTGGAGTGCAGAGAGTCACAACTGAGGGAAGAAGCTTCACTTTCTTCACTGTCGGTAAAAGAGCATTGCCTTTGCTGTAAGTCCAGAGAATTGTTATTCTTCGTATTGTTTATGCGTACTTTAGTGGTTTTCAAATGCATTTCCAAGGGAGTCATAGAGTTGTTAGACGTTGTGGAAGATGTAGACGATGAGCAAGAAGTTTTTTTATTAGATTCCTGATTTAGTTGGCCATTACTTTCCAAATCACTGCCGGTACCACTATCCAAGGTATCGCAGGGTGAAAATTGGCCGCTGGACATCATGTAATATAAGTATTGAGGATTCGAGACATTCAATTCCGTTACCGTGGTGGAGGAACCCGTTAATGCACCGTTACCGTTAGCGTTTGTATTACCGTTAGACGTAGAATTTGAGACATGATTATTGCCGTTCATTACCGTTACCGTTGTTGCACTAGCTGCGTTGTTAGACGAAGGTTTTTGAACCATTTTTTCTTCGTTTGTTTCTTTTAGAATCACTGGCGTTGTTTGTTTTTCACTGGGTTTTTCACTTGCACCACTAATGGTTTCTTTTTCTAGATTTTCTATTTTCACTACCGTTATTTGTTTTTCCGTCAACGTATTACTATTATTTGGTTTAATTTGTATTTTAACCACGTGATTAATTTTTTCACTTGAATTTTCTTCAAAATTTGGTTTCACATTCAAATTTTTATCGATTTTAGGATTAGCGCTTATGGTCAGCAGAGTTTTGCTTGACGTAGTCGTAGTAGTAGCTGTTGATGCATCCGCTTTCGTTAATAGACTGTTGGAGTTTTCATCGTACAATGATCGTTTAGCATGACTGAAATCTATAACTTCTCTCTTAACCAGACCAACTTTACTACTACTACTACCAATACCGATACCACTACCACTGCTAATATAATTTTGCTCATTATGATTGCGGTCATTATCACTATTTTCTTTTCTATTATTAACTTCATTATGATCTTGACTTTCATTATGATTGTGTTCATTATCATATTTGCCTTCATTAACGTCTTGCCCGCTTTGATTATCGTCATCATCATGTTTGAGCTTTTGTTTTGGTTCGTTCGTTGTTAAGTGTTTTTGACCATTTTCTCTAGTTTTACTGTTACCATTATCGCCATTATTTTCAACCTGTTCAAAACAACTTTGATGGTCTGCTTCGTAATGCTCTTCTTTTTCACGTTGTTGTTGTTTTTGTTGTTGCTGTTGCTGTTGCTGTTGCTGTTGACTAGCTGTTTGGCCACTTTCTTCTTTATCTTCCTCGACTGCAAATGAGTTGAGTTGCTGTTCAGTTTTGGTAGTAACATCGCCTATTTGCTCTTCAACATTTTCTAAATTCAAATGCTCTTTATTCCCGCTAATATCTTCATGATGATGATGATCATCATCATCATCATTTCCCCTTCGCTCAGTTAAGTGTTCGTTATTAGATTCCAATTTAACGTTTGAATTTTCCAGCTTTTCTTTTTCTGAAGGGGAAATTTCACTGGAAGCGGTAACTGAACAATCGATTTGTAAAATATGCTGATGTTGATGCTTGACTTTATGATCATCTCCATTATGATCATTATTGCTTTTAATGTCTATTAACGTTTTACCATTTTGTTTATAATTATTATTCAATATCATCAAAGTCTTTGTTGCTGTTGTTGTTGTTGTTGTTGTTGTTGGCGTGGTATTGTGATGCTTTTCTTGTTGTTCATTAGAATGTTGAATTTTGATAATCTTGGAATTAATGGTTCCATTATATTGAGATTGTGGATCAATTATTATCGAAATGCCTTTATCATTTGCAGGCACAGTATGATCCATACAATTGATTATTGTTTTAGTGGTCATTTTTGTTTTTATTTGTTGTAAAACTAATAAAAATTACTTAATATTTCTTTTTATTTATATTTAAAAAGACTTAAAAGCGACTAAATTTGTAGCATATTTTGTTTTCACAGTAGTTGTTAACTTAAAATCTTGGGTTTTATGTTTCGTTTCTTTGGATTTTTTATAAACGTTTATTGAAATTTTAATATTTGGTTTTAAAATTATATTTTTTCTCGTTGATATTGTTTAGATCAGCTGAAATGAAAAGATAAAATACAATAAAAATTAAAATTTGTTAGCAGGTAAGCTTTAATGAAACTAGAATACCCTACATGATAAAGTTGAAAAAACGGCTCTCTGAAGAGCCAAGAAAAAGTATTTAAAGTTTTAAAAAAATTTTACATATAATTGTCGATAATATAGTTTCAAAAATAAAACCAACAACCAAAAATGTTATAGTCTCTTATGAATGACTTACACTACAATGCTCTTTCTGAAATGATAAAATTCTTTTAAGAAAGCTAGAGACAGTTATAAACCAGCGTCAGGCAAACTAATACTAATGTATTTTACAATTATGGTAGAAATTTTAGAGTCTCTCACTCAGACCACTTTGCACTGTATTTTTCCACTTGTTTTCTCTTTACTTCTATTTGTTTATTGTTTGCTTATTTTTTGCCTATCGCGTGAGTACATAGGTATGAAAACACGTGAAGAGAAGAGCAACTTCTTGCCTTAATCTGTTATAAACTAACCAAGTTTGCCGCATTAATAAAATAACACGGTGTGACAAACAAGAACGAAGTTGAAATACCTGGAAAAGGCTACTTACACATTTTACAACATATATATATCATTTAAAAGGTCTTCAAATGGGGTAATATTCCGCAAAGTTATTTGCTTATAAGTGTATGAAGTTTCAAAAAACCGGTTTTTTAGCCGTAACTAGTGAGGTGTTTCAAAAATTCCAAAAATAGACTCTTTTGTTGTTGCACCGGGGTATAGAATTTAAAATACAAGAAAACTAATGCGGATTATGTACATGATATGAAACCCAAACACACACATATATAGTGCTGAATACTCATACAACAAAGCCTAGCTGAAACTGAACTCTTGATGGATGGTGTTATCACTACAACCTCATATATGTATAACAACAATCGTATAGCAGGCCCGCAGATCAGAACACATACAAAGTCTTGGAAGGATGATATAATTGTAATGTTGGCAAAAAATGAGGAGTACAATTGATCAGCTTATCTTATGTTCGATACTGCGTCAAGATCTGCAATGTGGAAGGCCTTAGCAGCAAAAAACGTGCTAAACAAAATAATATGCCTAATTAAAGAAACCTATCGCGCGTTAGTCTTCTGAGCCGAATGGACCAACATTGGAATGTTGGTCCTGAAGTAGTGCTTTCTAACGCTAACTTTCTTGGCTAACTTTTTCAGTGCGTCTTATAGTGCCGTCATTTTTCCATCTTGCTGGAAGGTTACTAATGTAACGCCAATCAATAAAAAGTATGAAATTGGTAACCTTGAAAACTACCGCCCAATAGCTGTTTGTTTGACACTCTCCAAGTTATGATGCGTATGATTAATCACCACCTTGTGAAGTATTTAGAGTGCAACAATTTGCTGAACAATTGGCAAGTAAGGCTAAACTGGTTATATTATATTAATTCCCATAATATTCTATGAAGGAACACGGGGACTTCTCTCAGTGAATGAGTTGCACCCGATTTTATTTTTAGACTCATTGAAAGGGACCTACAGTTGAACGCCGGCTCCGAACGGCAAATGCATTAGAAAAGTTTTCAATAGTAGTAATACTCATAACCAGTTACTAGCTAATGTTATGATGTGATACCGCTGTTGAAAAAACTTTTTCTTTTTTCAGATGGTTTGGCCTGGTATTGACCCAGGATCTTCTAGTTTATAGGCGGGTGTCTTACCTACCATACCACATCGGCACACAAGGCTTATTGGTTATCTGCTGTCATTGTTCTCCGAGAGGAGAATGTCCATTCAAGGATTAGGTGAGAGTAAGTTTGTGGCTTTGAATATTTTTAAGGCGTTTGATAGAGGTTAGCACGGGACGTTCATATCCAAACTTATTACTTTTGGTTTCGGTAATCACTTCTCTCGATTTATATCTAGTCTTATCAGAGATTACACTATAATAGTGGTTTTAGATAGATTCTCTGCTGACGAGTTCTGCATTAATTCTGACTGTTCTTTCTACTACTTTATTTCTAATATTTTTCAACGACTTTATTCTTCTTATTTTCAATCCTATCTGCGCTTTCCATGGTGCTAGCAATATTTGTCATTCATATGACCTTGTCTTTTGGAGATTTGAACAACACTCTCACAGCTGATCTGGCGGAAATCTCCGAATAGGGTCGTGCTGACAGAGTCGATTTTTATGCGCGCAAGACCAAATGTTATTTTTTAAAACACAGGCGAGGCGGTAGCAAAGCTATCGAGTCATCTGTGCATCTGGGTATGCGAATTAATTGTGCTGTTAGTTGAAACGATCACATGTGTGCCTCAAGTGTCGAAAAAGGCATTTAAGTGCCAAGATTTATTAAGACGGTTTAAGAAATTCTTCACCCCATCTGACCTCCTTAATACTTACAAGACCTATATCCTAAATAAATACAACTTCCACTTATGAACCGGTACTTCCGCGTACAGGAGAGGTTGAAGGGGCTCTTAATGACTCTATCGATTCATTATAGTTTCATTGCAATGTTGCGTTTGTTCAGCGAACGAAATGTATTCTAACGAAATAAAGCACTTAATTCCTAATAGTCATATATTCTTATGTAGTACCCGTATTTCTCGTAGAACTCGCAAAACGCATTACAATTTGTTCTGTCATCGCACTATTCGTTTGTAGAACAATCCTTCCTCGAAAGTCTTCCCTGCCACTTATTATGATATGAGTAAATTCAAATCGAACGTTCATAAACAATAGTGCCAGTACAATGCATGAGTGCTGGTCTAAAGTGAAAACAGTTTGACCGTTCAGTGATTTATTATTTTCCTTTGCAATACCAAACATTCGAAGAAAGTTTGTGACAAATGTTTAGAAGACTTTGAGCTATATTTTAAACATTTGTAAGGCTACAACAGATTAGTAAATATTGTTAAACAAATTTATATACATTATATATTAAAGCAAGATGTCTTATAACGTGCAAAATAACTTATAAAAAGATATTTCAATTGTAGTTCTAAAAAATGTATTAATTTTTATCTAAATCGAATTACATTATTGCGTATTTTTTATTATTATTATTTTGTGCATTTTACGAGTACCTTTGCCAATCACCTTAAATGCGTGCCTCTTCTTTAAGTACTACTCAAAGCTAAAAGAAATAAAATTGTTTGAATTTTTTTTAACCGTTTTATTTCTGTAATTCAAGTAAATGCGGAAGTTTTATAGTTTCATCGTATTTCTGCGAATTAATTTTTCTTCAGCTTCTTCTTCTTATCTTTTTTTTGTCTTTAATGTTGTTTTAACACGTTTAATGTTTTACGATTATTTGTTATAATGATTTAATTTTTATATATATATATATATATATATATATATATATATATATATATATATATATATATATATATATATATATATATATATATTATTTTTATTTACAAACGCTAAAATTTATTTTTTCCCCTCTTTGGTTTTGTGGTCATTAGCTTTATTTTTATTTTTACTTCAAATGGTTTAAAATTTCCATTTAAATTTGGTTTTAAGATTTAATGATTTTAATTGGATGTTTAAATACACAACTATAAGTTAGTCAGACCGGCAGTCACTTATAGGCTTTTATGGTCCACAACATACCAATCTGCCTATGTGCATTGTTTATTATTATTGTTGTTTGATGCCTTATTGTACCCTAAACCAATATAGATGGTGAAAGTACATTGAGTTTGTTCTGATGAATATAACACTAGGGTGGTCCTTATTTTTCAACATTGTTGTTTCGAGCGTAACTCTTCAATGTTCGTTATATTTTAAAAATATGGTGTAAAAAATATTGCCACGATTCGGCGAGGTTAAAACGTGGCGCGTTGCTCGAGAAATTTGGCTTGAAAACTTTAAAAATAAAATTTGGATATTTATTAAAATTATTTTATTTTTCACATAAAGGGTCCGCCAAATATATATATATATATATATATATATATATATATATATATATATATATATATATATATATATATATATATATTTGGCGGACCCTTTATGTGAAAAATAAAATAATTTTAATAAATATCCAAATTTTATTTTTAAAGTTTTCAAGCCAAATTTCTCGAGCAACGCGCCACGTTTTAACCTCGCCGAATCGTGGCAATATTTTTTACACCATATTTTTAAAATATATATATATATATATATATATATATATATATATTTTTTTTTTTTTTTTTGAAAGGCTTTAAAAAAAACTACTGAATATTTCCTCAAATATCTTTTTTATTTGAAAGTACAATCCTTCCGATTAATAATGGAAAATAATTTCATTCAAATGGCTGCCTCGGCTGGCCATGCAGAAGCCTACACGATCGGTCCTTTAAAGCGTCAATTGTCTCTGGCTTGTTTGCGTAACACTTATCTTTGACGACACCCCACAAATAATAGTCCAACGGTGTCAAATCACAGCTCCGAGGTGGCCAAACGACATCAGCTCTGCGGTTGATAATGCGATCTTCAAAAACAGGGCTCAAAACATCGAGTTTAGCTTCGGCTGTGTGGCACGTAGCGCCGTCCTGTTGAAACCAAATGTTGCTAATATCCTCCTCTTCAATTTTTGTGAACAAAAATTCGTTCAACATGGCCCGATAACGATCGCCATTGACTGTAACGGCCACTCCTTACTCATTGTCGAAGAAAAATGGCCCAATTATGCCTCTGGACTAAAATCCACACCAAACAGTGACTCGTCGTGGGTGTATTGGCTTTTCAATGTATGGGTGCGGGTTTTCTGTGCTCCAAATGCGACAAGTTTGCTTGTTTACATACCCATCAAGATCAAAATGAGCTTCTTCTGAAAAGATGATATTTTTGGAAAAATCGGCATGATCTGTAAGTCGATCGCAGGCCCAGATTCCCAGCGTTGTTCAAGCGTATACACAATCATATTTGTTCAGCGGAAGGATAAAACTAATTATCTCTCAAATCAGACATCAGCTAAGTGTTACCATTCACGAAATAAGCACTAGTTGAAAAAAAACGTTAGATGGCGGACCCTTTATGTACTATGTATGTACGTACATAAATAACTGAAAATTAATTAAAGAAAAAAAACACTGAGAAATGTTAATTTTATTAGTTTGTACCCAGCAGTACAAAAGTTATTACAAATTGTAACTCATCCGATTGTATACTATTATGTCAATAAGAAAAATTTAAATAAAATTTTTAAGCCCATGCAACTAGTATTCTATTGTAAAATTAAATGATTATCAGAAAAAATAAATATTTGACAATTAAAACCCATCCAACTTAAACCTACAATATCTGTAGCAATGAACCTATCCAACCTTCACTTACAATGTCTATAGCATCGGGCCCATCTAACATTCGCTTACAATGTCTGTTCCATCGGACGCGTCAAACCTTTTCTTACAATGTTTGTACCTTATCTGACTGTCTAGACCAATACTGTGTAAATATAAATAGTAATTATATACAGACTTTCGATGGGTCCCACTTACATTGTCAGTGGTCGCGGATCGAAGATGAATGTGGTAAAAATTTTACTGCGTATGTGTTTTATTTTATTTCAAAAGAGAAGATTTGTTTACATCATGGCAGAGTTTCCGATAATCTGCTACAATTTCAACTATTAATGGTTTTTCTTGGATAAAACTAAATTTAAATCTTTCAGTAGCTTAACTTTCCAACTTTCATATTTCACGAGTAAATGATATTAAGGCCAACTTTAAAACTAGCTTCATTTTCCCAAATTTGGAATATTTGTTCAAAAAGTCCACTGGAATACCAAATCTTCGAAAAAAGTGATGTGATTTTTGCGATATAAAATTTTCGATATTTTTGTTAAGATATTGGCTTATTGCGTGAAGAGAGGATGAAGTAGGATTACCAAGAGTCTGCATTACAAACTTTTTCGACTCATATAATACCTTTGGATCAAAGAAGGCCAACGCTGCTGTTTCTGGAGTTAAATACCACATATGATTACTTAATTTGCTTAGTGATGCACGACTTATCATGTCATCAATACTCGTATAATCACGCAAATCTTTAACCATTTAAATTCTATATAAGGGATTCTTCTCCTGCAACTGGTGTTTGTATCCTTTTTTTGATGTACATCTTTACATCTCGAATACCGTTTAATTTCAATTGTGTCATTGTGTCATAAATTCATTTCAAAATAAGATTCCCACCTTCAACGGACATGTAGAAGTGCTCAAGGTTTTTTTTAAGGTTAATAAGGAAACTGTACCATCAAGAAAAACTATACTTAATTGAAGAAGTTCTTTATTATCATTACTTGATTGTTTTACTTCAAGGCTTTGAGAAGCAAATTTAATAATCTCAGATACACTCTCTCACTCTCTGGTCTTCATTACTTAGTTTTCTCAATTTTATTCTAAGGGTCTCTAAATCTGTTTAGTAATTGGACAGTAGACCCTGATTATTTTTGAATTTTTTCATCGAAAACACTTCTAGACTGAATGGTAAATATAAAAGGTCCTTTCCAATCGCTTGCTCTAAAGAAAAATATAAATATTAAAAAAGCTTTGTTTCAAACTCATCGATTTCGAAATATTAAACACTTAACTTGCTACCGCAATATTTAAAATCTAATTCCATATAAGTTTTTAAAGGATGGGATGGGTGGATGCGGCGCTGCGTTGACGAGATAAGCGAAGTTTTGTTGCAAAATGTGGTTCAATTTTGTGAAAAGAGCGGACATCATATTCCATCTTTAATTCCCATATTTCTATTTTATATCGCTTCTCTTTATCCGACGCCCTTATTTTTTGCACAACGCATTTCTACACAAAACCACGCATTTTGGGGGGAAGTTACGGTCTCCGACTTGAAAAAAAATTTCTTCCACACATCTAAACACCACCCTAATGTTACACCATAAGAGAAAGGTTGAAACACAGGTTTACTTAAATTCTCACGAAAAAGATCAAATAGAACATATTTTCGTCCGTCTAGCAAACTGCTTTTTAGTGGCTAAAGAACGAACACCAATTTCCTTTAATTAGAATTGGCCTATGATTTTGAATAGTTTTCATACAATAGCTGTCATACATACATACATAGTTCCCGCTAGCAATGTTGTGAGGTGATACCACCGTTGAAGTGTCAGATGATCAAGCCTGGTGTTGAACCGAGGAGCTCTTGGTGGAAAGGTGGATGCATGCCTTGGACAGGTGTACTTTAACTGATGATTTTTTTTACACGGGGCACCACCCAGCCTATATACAATTTTTATTTATATGTCTATATCTTTAAAACGGTAATAGTAAGAGTTTCTAAATTTTGCCCAAATAACTTTGTGGTCAATAAAATGCATCAGTTCTAAAATGGGAACTATTGGATAAGTGGACGTGGCTTCTCCCATAATATAGTAACTATTAATTTTTGTATATCTTGAGAAATTTCCAAAATTTTATTTAAACAACTTCTTGGACAGGACACGTCATCAGTCAATAACTGGGAGAGACTAAAATAGTAGTCGTTCGCCACGCCTCCCATTCATACTAAATATTGAATTTTGTATGTGTGGAAAACGATAACTGTTAAAGCTGCATTATCTATCGACAAAGCGGTAGAGATTGAATAAGCAGGTATTGCACAAAACACACCGGGCAAAAGCTATTTATAGATTTATGTATGTTTTCTTACCTATATACCATATATAAAAATAAGTTGTCCATACAAAATGTATGCATTCCCTTAAGTTTTTCTTATGAGAAATACATTTTTTAGGTATACAACACAAAGGTTCCCAGCTATGCGGAAAGGGTTACTCTAGTAAAAAAAAATTTTAAATATTTTACACCCTAACAACGACATTGTTTTAAATTTGATTAAAAGCGGTCCAGAATTGAATCTGATGGCCTCTTTTTTTTCACTGAAAAAATGTTGCACTTTGTTACTCTTTCTTTTCTTTTGTTCCTTTTTTTAAAAAAATTAACACAAAGAAAGGATGCTGTGTTTGTCTCCAAAAATGTTGCCCTTAAAAATATTTGATATTTAATTTTTGACGACGTTTTATGGCAAAGAACAAAAGAATTGCAACGTTTTTTGTCAGAAAAGAAAACGCCATAACATACAAATTTATATCCAAAAACCAATGAAATCAAAATAACAAAAGTTTTTCCGGAAAAATTGCCTGCTTAAGTCAAATTATGTCAAAATTGGTTCAAAGTTTATCTTTGCTGTTAAGCAAGTAATGGTATGATGTAGTGGTTAGAGCACACGCACAACAACACAAGCGGCCAAGATTCGAGCCCCAGAAGAGAACATGACGACAAAAGAAATTTATTGTAGCTTCGAGTGCTTAATAAAGAGGCAACTCTATCTAAAAAAAATGAAGAAGATGTTACAGCTTACCTCTGACGATGATGACAAACATCAGACGAATGATAAGGAAAAAAGCGACGTTCTGGGAAAAAATTACAATGCTAAGTAAAGATCACCACCACCACTTAGCAAGGATCTTCACCACTACACAATCATATGGAGTGGAGCTACAGTGGATTAATCATCTACTTACCTTGAAAAATCAACTTGTTTAATGAAACTGAAACTGAAAAGTAGTTTAAATTGAATCAAGACTGTAAATTTATCACAAAATTTTAGGAAAATGTCCATTTTGCTGATAATATTTCCGTTTTCCAAATCTCAATGCAATACCTATGGCGAATATTGTCAGCTGTTAAACAGAAGCGTGCATTATGTTGTGGTGTATAGTCGATGTTAGCTTTATTTCGTTTATTTTAACTTGTAAATATTACGTGCCATGTTGCAATTATTGTAAGTTTTCTTTCTCTGTTTCATCAGAAAATGTTTATGTTTTTCTTTTCTTGTTAGAAACGAATTATATTATGATTCTTGTTTTGTTGCTTCTTTATTTAAATAATTATTAAAAATTGTTTATGATGTTTTATTTATGCACTACGTGCTGTAAAATTTTATGCATAATTTTTAAATTATTCGCTATTTTGACTTTCTTCACGTTCAATTTAACGAACATGATCGATTGTTTAGAAGCATTTTTTTTTTGTAATTTTATATTTCATTTTTGTTTTTGAAATCATTTTCTATTTCCATAAATAAAAATTTTTCTTTTCTTTTAGAACAATTAAAAAACAAAAATTCTACTTTCGATAATAAATAACTGGCTTTTTGACAACTACGTTGTTTTCCCACAAGAGAATATTAAAACAATAGCCGGTTTTGGTCCTTTATTCACTTGACTTGCAAAAATTTTTACAGCTTATCAAAAGTCAAGAAAAAATATGTTTCGTCAAGATTTTTTAAAGTTTTCCTTGTACAAAGTTTTATGAAAAGCTATTAAACATTTTAGTGAATCAATAACGTAAAGTTTAGTTTTCAAAAAATATATTTGTAATTAAATTTTTACAATAGGCTTCAGAAATACTGCGTTTATAAATTTGACCAAAAATGTATATTTGAAACGAGCATTATTAAACCAGACATGTTCCATTTTGATCGATAACCTTTCGCCACTTTTGTTTTAAAGCCATTTGTCAACAGTGTAGAACTTCTGGGTTTTCTAAGCGAAAAACTCTGCGGAATTAAAATTTACATCATTAAGAGAGTTCTGCAGAGAATGTGCAGGTATAGGCTTTATGACGGATGCATCAAAACCAAGTTCTCTCAGTTTCTGTTGCGCCATCAGAGATGTGTGTGGTCTGGCATTATCTTGTTGGAACACAGCACCATTTCTATTGATCAATTCTGGCATTTTTAATTGGATTGCTTGCTTCTATCTCGTTCATTGTTGACAGAATCGATCATTTGATCAGGTTGTAGAAGCTCATAATGAAATATTCTCTTCCAATCCATACGCAAAGCATTACCTTTCTTGGTTTCAATCCTGGCTTTACCACCGTGTTTCGTCCATATTATCTTACGCTATCTATCCACTTTTTATCGCCCGTAATCATTCGAAACTGTCAAATAAGCTATAATGTTGCCTGATGCATTTAATATTTTCAGAAATATTACATTTTAGAGCCATCTACCGACAACCTGTAAACAACAATTTTCGAACACCCGATATATTTGACTATCAAGATTTTTTAAATCAAATTTTTTTTCTATAAATGTCAAGAATTTTACAATATTGAATCTGGCAACCTTATTACGTAAAGAATACCTAATTTCCCCAATAGCATAATTTCATGAAATTCAGCTGGTTATTAGCTCCGACCGCAGCTATTTTTAAGATAAAATCTATACAGATTAACGAAATGGAACAGTCATTTTGTCAAAATGTGAATGAAAAATTTGATTAAGAAAACCAACATTTGTATGTCTGGTTATTGTGGTTTACATCTGTCCAGCCTAACTATTTCTATTATCGGGTGTTTTTTACAATTATACAAACTTAAATCGTAATATTTTATAACAACGAAACGGACTTTTTTGGATAGAAAATGTAGCCGCCACAGCTGGCGTATACAAGGCATAATCTGGAACACAAATTTTCACAAACTTTTCGCAGAATATGCTGCCGTATTTCGCCAACTACTCTTCGAATGTTGTTTTCCAGGTGTTCAATTGTCTCTGGTTTATCAACGTAGACAAGTGACTTTAGATAACCCCAAAGAAAATAATCCAATGGGGTTCAATCACACGATTTTAGTGGTCAATTAATTGGACCATTACGTGAAATTACACTTTCATCAAAAGTTTCTTTGAGTAAATACATTGTAGCGTGCGCTGTGTGGAACCACGTGCCAGTAAATTTTAATACCAGCTAATTGAGGTACGAAAAAATTTCTAATCGTGTCCCTATACCGTTCACCATTGACAGCAACATTCTGACCATCACCATTTTTGAAGACAATAAACAATAATTTTCTTTTTCAAAAGCTTATGGATTATCTTCGCTCTAATGTAACAATTCTATTTATTTACGTACCCATTCAACCAAAAATGGGCTTCATCGAAGAACAAAATATTGAATGGAAATTCAATATCGACGAATTGGGTCTGTGTAAGTTTATCCATAATGAAATGTCAAACTAAACTAAACAAAAAGCAACTATCAGCCGTTAAATCGGTTGTCAAATAAAGCAGTGCCGCCAACTCAAAGTTTTGTACATTCAAAAAAGCACCCGATACAAAAAATAAATTGTAATAATTTTCCTAAAAATGATTTATTTTATTTTTTTGTACAAATAATGTTATTGTTGAAAAACCTTAATCACAATATTAAACTTTTTTCCATAACTATATGGTATTAAAGCCTTAACATTCCATAAGAGGCTTGACGGACCAATACTTTCTTGTTTGTTTTTTGCAGAAAAGTATTGACATTTTAAAATATGCATACATATAAAGGGTGGTCCAACCATAATGCACGATATTAATTGTGAGTCACCCAACTTAATTTGACATTTCTTTGTTTCAGCGTTTGACAAATTCAACCATGTGGAGGTACACAATTGAGCAGCGCGTTTAGATTGCTGAAATGAAAAAATGCATTTCGTGCACTTTGTGATTTTTTTGGCGGCATAATCGACAAAATGTGTTCACAAACGGCAGAATTGTGCTCAGCACAATACAGCAAACCGGGTCAATAGGAAATTTGGAAACAAATCGCGAGATGATAACAGACTTCTTGTGGCCAGAAATTGACGATATAGACCTGGATGATATGTGGTTCCAACAGAATAGTGCCGCTTGCCACATAGCCTACGAGACAATGACCGGGTCAATAGGAAATTTGGAAACAAATCGCGAGATGATAACAGACTTCTTGTGGCCAGAAATTGACGATATAGACCTGGATGATATGTGGTTCCAACAGGATAGTGCCGCTTGCCACATAGCCAACGAAACAATGACTCTTTTGGGCGAGAAATTCAATTGCCGTGTTATCTCATGTCGTGGCGATGTTAATTAGCCGCCACGATCATATGATTTGACACCGTTGGACCTCTTTCTTTGTGGATATTTAAAAGAAAAAGTGTACGTCCATAAGCAAAGAACAATGCAAAAGCTAAAGGATGAGATAATTCGACGCATTAACGACATTAAATCTCAATTATGTCTCAGAGTCATTGAAAATATGGTCCACCGAAGTCGCGGCGAGCATTTGGCCAATATTTTGTTTCACACATAATTTTCATATTCAGATAATTCTCTGAAAACTTTTGTGTTTTATTTACAATTAACATCGTGCGTTTTGATTGGGCCACCCTTTATATATGTATTTTGTTTTGTTTTTGAATAAAACTTTAATCCCAAATTGATTTTTTCACCAATTAATTTCGAATGAAAATTTTTATGTATTTATCAGTTGACAACGTTAAAAAAAACATAAATATTCAATTAAATATTTTTTTAATTAAAAAAAAAATATTCTATTCCAGAAAAACGCGTAAAAGAAACAACTTTTAGCAAAGACATTTAAAGATTTGACAACTTAACAGGCTTAAAAACAAATACAAAATTTGTTAAAAACAACAAATTGCTGTTGCACGTGTGTGTGTCTATATTGTGTTGTTAAGAATTGGCACAAGTTCTTCCACTCATTTCTCCTCCTTTATACTGCTTCTTCTTGTTTGACTCGATAACGATAATATTAAAACTCGTTATTGATTTGAATATTGTTGTAGTGTTGTTGTCATACAAAAACAAAACAAATAAAAGATGGCATTAAAATAACATTTGATTATCAACATGAATTAGCACAATACAGAGATGGGATGTTTCTGTTAAAACTCAATTTTTTGCTTTTAAACCTCTTTAAATTTTTGTGACATTCATAGATTTTCAAAACAATAGAGAACAATTTATCAAAATATTTTAAAACTCATCATTTTTAAACTATTTGCCTATTGCTAATAATTAACAGAGTTATTTTTCTGAGTGTAAAAAAAATTTTGCCATGAATATGAAAAATGCAACGACCAGCCAACCTTTAAAGTTTAAATATTTTTTGTTCTTCATTAATTTGTTGTTGTTGTTTTTCAACGATGCCTTAGAAGGACGTATTTGTGATTAGTATGACTATAAAAATAACAAGAATTACAACTAATGCAATAACAACAAGTGAGAAAGTAGTTGTCGGTCAAGCCGGTCCATAAGTACTCTACACCATAATATTTAAAAAAAATTAAGTTTCTTGTTTTTAAATGCTCATCAATTTCATCAATTTTGCGAAAATAAAAATCATGTGGCAACTGAGAATAGTAATACCAATTTTTTGTGAAAGCATACATCGAATTAGCCAGGCCAAGTGTAAAACTTGTCATATATGTTACACAACAAAGATAGAAAACTTCGTCAATAGCTAAGCAACGGCTAAGTTACTAGACTTATTTATCACATGCCAAAACAGAAACTGTATTTTTGGCAAAACAACTAACTCTATCAAAAAAATCGTTGTAGTCATTAACACGTTGACGTAAATTACGTCTATAGACGTGCTTTGCGTATATACTCTTACATGGATACTAAATTGGAATGTACAATCCGTTTATGGGATTTCGACCTGCTACAGTACCTCCTTCTAGGCACATCTGAAGAGAGCACCCTTTCCCCAACTATCCACTCCTATTGCAGACAGAGCTTCCTAAACTTGATCTATCCAACGTAGACAAGGAAGTCCTTTACGCCAACGCCAACTGACTTCCGCACCAAATATTTTCTCGCCAAAGCACCTTCATCTTTTCGAACGACATGTCCGAGCTAGCGTAGCTGCTTGATGTTGATTCTCTGAGCAACATCCATATCGTTGTATAACTCGTACAGCTCATGGGTGGTACGAATACGAAATTCATCCCCAAGCCGCAAAGGGCCGAAGACTTTACGTGGAACCTTTCTCTTGAAAGCAACTACATCGGTGCGTGACAACTTCAATTTTTCCGCCATTAAGAAGACGATGAGCGACTTGTAAAGTATTAATATCATCGCGCGAAATAGGTCTCTACTACTTAATTGCACACTGAGACTATAATAACACCTGCTGGCAAGATTGATTCCAAACTTGATTGCAAAACTATCGATAGTCGGCCCACTCGATACTTTCGATATTTTGCAAAAAAAACTATCGATACTATCGGATTCTTTTAAGTGCTACTAATGGCAATAATATTAGAATTTAAGTAAAAGAGAAAGAATAATAATAAATATACAGTGTTGAAACAAAAAATAGGGACACTTTACTTTTTTCCAGTATGCCATAAATTTTATGTATTGAAGTTTTTTGTTGGAAGATTAATACTTATATATAGCGAAAATTGGTCAGATCATGAAGTACTCTAAAACTAAAGTAAGTAAGATCCAGTGAAAGAAAACTATAGAGACTATGGGAAGCAAGCGTAGAACAACTATCAACTTTTAATTCGTACTTCAAAGATTGATCTCTTCAAATCACCAAAAAGCCCCAAAAATGAACTTATTTCCTGTTTCAAGTCGCACAATAAGAAAAAAAAACTTATGGAACCTATGGTAAGAGTCCTCGAAATGTATCATTTCTCAGCAAACGGAAGCAACACCTACACCATAATAGTTAGAAAAACATGTTATGGTCTGACGAAATGAAGATTACTACCTTGATCAAAAAGTTCCCGGATTTACCCCCGTTAGCGGTCCCATCGTTCCCATTTGAGTTTTTGTTTTTTTTTTTTTTTTTGTTAAGTTGGTACATCTGCCGTTGACATTCCCGCTAAATCTTAGCGTCATAGCTACGTAGCCAGCGTAGGTTATTCCGGCCACACGGGGGTTATTTCGGGAACTTTTTGATCAAATTAATAATTTGTTTGGGTCAAATGCAAAATCGTATGTACGAACGTATTTTAGTTACAATTCATACTTTATTTTAGTTTAATATATATAAATTTAAGAAACTGTTAAACTGTGTCCCTGTGTAAGTATAAAAGTTTACAGACGGCTAACAACTGGCGTCGAACAAATTTTATGCAAATTTGACTTTGACTACATTTATTGGCCTCCGTATTTACTCTTGGAATTTGATGATAGTATCGAGAGTGAAAAAAATACCGATGGTCAGCCAAAAACAAAATTATCGATACTATCGATAGTACTATCGATTGTTTTGCAGCTCTAAGTGCCACGGTAGATTAACTCATTCACATCACCGAACATAGATAGTTGTCAACGGTAAACTGCCTAAGAAAACACCTCACGTCCCTACTTGTCGAGAGAATATACTTCGTCTTAGCTTCATTCACCTTTAAAACCACATTAGAATGCTTTTATTTTAGATAGTACTAAGAGTGCAGTGACCTCTCGCTTGGCACGCTCAATTATGTCGATAAAGTCGGCGTATACAAGGAGCTGGAGACGTTTGTAGAAAATGGTGCCACTGCTAAGCACTTCCTTCTTCCGTAGAACATTCTTAATGACAAAATTAAAGAGGTCGCATGATAAGGGATCGGTTTATCTGAAACCACGGACAATATCAAAAAGTTCAAAGAGATTTCTGCCTATTTTGACGAAGCTGATGGAGTTGTTCATTGCCGTTTCTCAAATTCTTATCAGTTTTGTAGGAATACCAATCTCACACATTGCGGCATACACGTGATCCCTTAACGGGCTATTGAAGTTTTTATAGTCGTGAAAAAGATTGTGAGTACTGCATTGGTTTTTAGGGATTATTTCAGAAGTAGTCGACCTTTCCACAATGTCTATAGTAGTCCTTTAAGATCATTTGCCGATTTTAAAGTGAACGTTGGGATGTTAAAAGCAACCTCGGTCACTTCTATACTAGACTTCGAAATCGTTGATGGACGCATTGTATAGTGCGTTAAAAGGATACATTACTTACAGTATATACTCAAGTGCATAACGCAGTGCTACGAATACTTATAGACGTTGTATGACCAGTTTTGAAAGTGAAACATTCAAGCATTCATGGAAATAAGACAAGTATTAAGCACGTAAAGAGCAGAAATATGTCAACATTGGTCCTGAAAAAAACGAAACAATGGCAGCAAGAACTAACTAACTTAGCAAGCATGACATGGCACAGCATAATAAGTAAAGGTCTAGCGCATGCGACAACTGATTGATTAAGATATCCGAAAGGAATGTTATAGCACTAGCCGACAATTATCCAATTATATTTTCTTTACTTCTTCAACATTTTAATCAATTATTAAGATGCTGGAGCGGCCAGAGCAAGATTTGCTATTGATATCTTCTCGAATTTGTTAAATTAGTTTTAAAATTTCCATATACACTTTGATTACAAGGTTTAAAAGGACGTATTAATGGACGGAATAACTTCAGTTGACTCAGAAAGTAAGTTTAAGTTGATTCTAGAAATTCTATATTACCGATAGCAGTGCAAACACAACAAGCTCATACATATGTATGTACATACTTATGTATGTATAAATCACCGTATAAGCTAGTGTAGGGTGTAGTCTAAAAAATTCTAAAAGTTTGTTGTTTAAATGTGCCATTCATTTTTATTTTATTTTTTTTTGCTTTTTTCAAGATGCCAAATAAACCTGTTCCAGAAAATCATTTTTACATGAATGTTTGTATGAATGTGTGTGTGCAAGTTAAACTCTTTTTCTTCCTTCTCTTTGCTGCTCTTTGCTGCTCATCTCTTACTTAGTTTTTAACTTTATAAATGCCGATCATTTATTTACAAAATAACATAAACAACAGCTACAGCAACAGCAAGGAGTGTAGCAAAAAAAACATACAAAAAGTGTATAAATAAGTGTTATATGTCATAGAGCTTGTTACTGTTGTTTTTTGTCATAAACTTTAATTTATGTTGCCTTCGAAACAATTATACACACACACACACACACTTACACTTCCGCGTGAATCATGTAAAAAAAGAAAGCAAAACAGAACTTTAAATAGAAACTACTGCAAAGTTACGTATTGTAAACGTACCAACATATGCACATATAATACATGTTTGAGTATAAGTTTCTAGTAAGGAGAGAGGAGAGTATAAAGAGCACTTATTTCAATTAATTGCTTACATGTTGCTCTGTTACTTATAAGAATTTTTTAAGGACTTCTCTTTGTCTTCTTTTTTGTATGTATGTATGTGTGTGTGTGGGTAAAAACAATTATTTCTTTCATGTATCATCTGACAGGTTAATTGTTAGCAATCTAACCAACACTACAGTGTTACTTATTAAGCGCTTTTTTAGTTTTTAATTTATAAATATTTATAAGCTTTTTATTAAAAGAGATTATTGATATTTTCGTTAACTAATATATTATGCCAATTTTATATCAAAGTATTACAAATGTTTAATGTTTTAGTGGCACACCTTTTTCGAAAATTTTGTTAATTTTAAAAATAAATATAACCAACACCTCTTACATAAAAAATTAATTATATGCTAATATATTAAAAATATGTTTAAAAAATGCATAAATTTCTATTTTATTTTAATAGGATTTCCAATCGTAAATTAAGTTAACTTTCGTTGCATTAAAAAATTAACTCATTACGGCCCACAGTTGCCTATACGCAACGTTCACTTTAACTACGTCTCATGCTTAAACAGTTTAACTTCTTTTAAAAATGTCAACTGATTGAATTGACGTGTTTCAAGTTTTCAAAATTTTAACAATTTTTCTTAATTTTCCAGTACGTTTACAAATAATTAAAAAAGTATAAACAATTTGTAAATCAATTAACATAATGTTTTATAATGTAGGTAATTGAGACATACATCTTGAAATATTAATAACGGTTTAAAAATGTAAATTGCAGTTACTATGAGTTTTATGACTGAAAATACTCACGTTACGTAAACACAACGCTGGACCTTACCGATATATGTACAATTTTATTTGTTTAAAAATGTCTATTTTACCAAAAATATGTAAAACAAACATTTATATGTTCTTTCGTGATTTTTTTTTTTAGGAATTTGATTCCAATTAGTGAATAGTAGTTTACTTTAAGGCCCAGCATTACGTTTACGCAACGTGGGTTATCTCCACCCCTTCCGATTTAATTTCTTTTAAATATCATTTAAATCTTGTTTATGTCAATAAGTATAATCAATTCATGTAAGTTTCGTCAGTCTAGCTCAACGGGATTATAGTCTGGAATTTAATGGGTTAATTGATAAATATATGTAATTCTACACCACAGCTGTATACAAATGGTTCAGTAACAGATCAAGCTAAATCAGAGCGATAATGAGTTAATGAAATAAGACCATCAACTTTCTATCATGTACAGCACGGTTAACTTATTAGCCATTAGTTACAGCAGTTTTGCTAGCAACTTCACTTCTTAACTCGCTGCGAAAATCAGATTTTCCAATTTAAGAACTTTGACGCAACGCTGTGTGAGTTTGTCTCAGGCACTTTGTTTGGACATGAGCAGTTTTGACAGATACATAAAGTTGCCAATTTGGGTTTATCTGGAAGATCCAGAAACTGAAAAAGGCATTAACTTCTTTGTATGTGTGCTTGCAAGAGTGCTATTGGTTCGATCTGAGGCTTAAGACGATCGTTACACAAGCTACTTTTGAGGCAGTTATTAAATCGATCATATGTTTCGGTGTAGTGGTATAGATTAAAGCACTGAATACATCATAAATTAACCTGTCCGTTTTGGTGAAGATTTTCTACATGACTTTTTTGTTTGTTAGATATCAAAAGATTTGCAGATGAGCAGTTTAGCACTTCCCCCAGTGGTCACAATGAATGTAACATTTTTGTGTGGTCATAGACAATAGTGAAATGTTTGCTTTTTGAAACTCTTCTATGAAAAAGTCTCCCTCTAGTTAACGGATCCCATTCGTCACCTGTAGGGGTCTATGCGTATACAGATAACTGTTGTGGAAGTTTAGAGAAGTTTTAGAAATTTCACATAAAGTAAATGCCCTTAAAGTGGAGTGTCTGCCTTTTAAATGGTGGCAAATTGTTTAAAATTTTTAAGGATATTCAATAGGTATATCGAACGACAATGAAAGTGATGACGAATCATTCAAGCGTGCGAACGACTTGCCAAAGTCAAATATTAACAGGTTATGTAGTATCTCTTTCTCTTCTTGTTGGGTCTGCATGGATGCCGATCTTAAAAGATTAGCAGCAATTATGTTCCGCTAGCAACGCATGGATAAGAACAAATCTGAACAATTTGTAATCTTTTACAAGGAATACTATGGTTCTAAGGTCAATTCCAATAGAATTATTCTCTAATTTAATTATTTTTGCCATAAATACTGTGATTAAAAGCGCAGGAGTGAAAGAGTATTTGATCTTTTAAGTCAATGGCTTGCACGAGAGGAGAAAGGCTCTCCATTAGAAAACATGGAAACTTTTATAGTGGCAGATATAAGTATTCGCGAATCGCTGCCTCCGTAATATATTTACTTCCCAATTACTAACCAAGAACTATTACTAATTATATGCTCTGATAGAGAACTGCTCAGCAGCGGTGGATTGGTCATACTCTTGGAAAACAAACTAAAGGAACGTCCGGCACATACATGGAAAAAACTAAACTGAACATATGCTTCAAAACCATATTGCAATCTAGAGAGTCGAGATTGACCGGGTATAAATTTTTTATTTGTTTTTTATTTAAATTATGAAATTTGATTGTATTCACGAGATGAGTCTATTTAAACTTTTATTTTTTATTTGATAATATCATGCAAAAATATTCAAAGATAATTTATAAAATTAAATCATTTATTCAAACGAATTATGTACAAAATATGGAAATTTCAATATTTTTGACAAACAAGTTGTATACGAGTAGGAACCAGTTCCGAATTTAAAAACAGAATTAAAAAAATTTAAGAACAAATTAAAGATTATTGTTTCTATTTGTTAGTTAAGTATAATTAAATTTAAATTAATGATTCAAAAGAACAAAGCTTTTATTTTTTAATAATTTTATACGAATGTTTGAAAAGGTTTTAAGCAAAATGTTGATTTAAAGAATTAAAACATTAATGTAATCGGTCAGTTAATCATTAAAATATTTTGACAAAGAGGCTTAAATTTGACGTAAAGGAAGTTATTAACAAATTTAAGTTTTTAATTAATTAAGCGAATTACGCAATAAAACAAGAGTTAAAAGTTAAAGGCAAAAAAAAAAATAAATAGAAGAGTAGATTTCTTTCGGTAAACGTGAGACAAAGTACGTTTATGTCAGGATCTCAATTTTTTCTTGAAAAATCGAGTGTTTTTATCGTAAAAAAGACATAAGTGTTCGATCAGACCATTGCAAGGTTGCACACGTGTGCAGTCACTATGACAAAAATCCACAAATTGGACTACCATCTGTTGCCCCATAGACAGGTTTAGCTGCCTGCGACTATTTCCTGTTTCAAAAAATTTGGCTTATATTTATAATATAAAACGATTTCTAGACCAAAAACATATTGGCAACAATTTGCGTTTTCATAAATAATACGTAAGCATCCTAAGCAAACAGCATTTTAATTTTTACCAATTAATAAAATTCCATTTGAATATTTAAATAATTTTTAGTAAAACTTTCAAATAATTTCAACTTCCCCTAATGTGAATATTAGCTTTACAGTTTATCACTAAAATAAGTATGTATGTATTCAATCTATATGTTTGATTTAAATAAAAGCCTATAAATTAATTCAAACAAAAAAATTCCATTTCAGTTTTTTAGAGTTAAAGGCATTTAACAATATTATTTAAAAAATTATCAACAATCTTGCATTTATTTAAATTTTACAAGGAAAACAATAAAATTCCCTAAAATCATATCACTTAAGTAAGTATGCAGTAAGCAAAATTTTTTGATTTAAAAAAAAAATTTAATTAAACACAAATTAGCCAATTTATTATTTGATAGGGTCAACTCTATTTGTTATAGCTTCTTTAAGTAGAAAATGCATCGAATCCTCCAAGTCTTGCATCACAGAGCTAAGAATTATTAATCAATTTTCTTCTTACAAATTGTTGTTTTAAAATATTCAGGTTCAAGTAGTTAACCATAGTTCCATCAATTATTACAAGTCTACCAAGTCAAGATACTGCTATGCATCCCTAAAGTATTACTGAATCACTTCAATGCTTTACGGTAACAATCGTATGACTTGGTGCGAGCTAGGAATTTGTCTATCAGATCGGTTAAGGTTTATTTTAATCTCGTCATAAAATAAAACAGTGTTCCAGAAAGTTTCTGACTGGTTTATGTGCTCTTTAGCGAATTACACTCTTTTACTGTCTAACAATTATATTTTTCTTATACCGTATAACAGGGAAGTGGTTTGATATTAGTAAGGGGAGGCATGGCGGCTTCCGGATTTGCAAGACTTATTTTTATTGATGGAATTATTGATTAATATTTGTACCTGAATATCTTAAAACAATAATTTGAAAGAAAGAGCCATGCAGTTAGTGTAAAATGGCTCCTTAATATTTCAGCAAGATAATGACCCGAAGCATACTATTCTTATCGTCAAGACATAGCTACAGTATTACACTATGTAACTGAAAACTTCTTCCTAGTCACCACATCTTATCCAAATGAACTATTTTTAAGACCATCTAGGCAGCCGAATACGAAAAATATGGGAAATATAACGAATAGATCTGAACAAATATTATAGAGAATAGTTAAATATTCCCAGCTCTGTGATGCAAGACTTGTTGAAATCGATGTACTTACGACTTAAAGAAGGTATAACAAATAGAGTTTACCCTATCAAATAATAAATTGCCTAATTTTTTTTCTAATTTTGTCTCTTTTTTTTTGGTGCACACTCACTTTCATGGTGCACACTCTTTTTTGTGATATTAATTTAGAGAATTTTATTGTTTTCCTTGCATAAATTAAACAAATGCAAGTAAGTAATATGATAATATTTCCTATTAATATTATTAACTGCCTTTGATTCCACAAAACTGAAATAAAATTTTTTTGTTTGAATTAATTTATAGGCTTTTATTTAACTGAAACATTTAGATTGAATAGCTACATACTCATTTTAGTGGTACACTATATATCATATACAAATGTATATTAACTTGACTCTTTTAATTACCTGGCTTAATAAGTTTGTAAAATTAAAACATATGTATGTATATTAGATAATCCCAAATTAAAACAAAGACGTCAAAGCCAGCAGTAGTAGAGCATCAGCATAAACAGCGTCATAACAATAGCAAACGTGCAAATTAAAATGAAATATTTCTTCTTTTTTAATGATTTACAAAAATCCCCAATAAATCATTAAACTTGTCGCTTAATAGGTGTTTGATCAAGAAGAAAAAGACGCTTGTTTGTTTGAATTTTATTTCGAAATATACTTATTTTAAAACACTGTTTTTGTATGCAACACACACAGCCAGACAAACACACGCTGAATATCAAATGAAAGACAAAACAACATCCAATTTTTTTGCTTTCTTTTTATCTTTCTTTGCTTTTATCTTTTATTTTCACACTCTAATGTTGCTGTTGTTTTTGTTGTATTTTCCTATAACAATCCATTAATTTCTTTTCTATTTTCAATTTTTGTTTTGGTATGGAATTTCACATTTTATGGTAGTTTTTTATTATTATTTTTGTTGTTTTGAATTTTCACCCGAAATACTTTTTACGAACACACATACACACACACACATGTAAACAGCAGCAACACTTGACCATTGAGAATAGAAACAAGTGTAAATAAGATTTGATGTAAATATTTGTTATGCTGTGAAAATATTATATGTGTTGTTTGTTCCCGTTAAAGAGAATTTTTGTAATGCAATAACAACGTTAACATAAGTTATGGTTTGAAAAAAATAAAAGAAACCACAAACAGGAAAACTTTCTTAAATAACAACATCACTCTCTTTCCTTTAACACACACAAGCACAAACGCATAGATAAACAAGAGAAAATTCCTTACTATTTATTACTGTTGTTGCTTACAGTCACAGGAGTTTGTTTACTTTTTTTCACATTTGCACTGGCATTCTTGTAAAACACTTTGTCAACAATAGAGCAAGTGATGCCAAATCGTTTTTATTCAGTATTTATCTTTTCTTTTTTTTAATACAAATGCTTGGTTTTTTATTTTTCTTAAATTTAGCGGTTTTAAGTGCAATTGTTTTGTTTGCTTTACAATTTCATTTATAATTTTAGTTTTTTCTATTTTTTTCTTTTTATTGAAGGTGCGCGTTTTAACTACTCATTCACTCAATATCACGTCGGTAACTGAATAACATATATTGTTGGCTGTTTGGTTACCGAAATGTTTTACTCTACGCTTTGTCTTTCAACTGAGAAGACGACAACAACAACGAAAGACGAAAAATACCAACAAAAAGCAACACCAACAACAATATTGGCAACAAAATTTATTCATAACGCGATACGTTCAGTTTGATTTTGGCGTACTGTGCTAACTTCAGAAGTACAAGTGCTTCACTGTTAAATCAACAACAACAATAATAATAACTTTAGCACATCGAATTACAAGCATAGCACGGCATAAAATTTCAGCCGGACAGTTAGTCATTAAGAAAAAAAGCAACAAAACAGCAGCACAAAAAACACTGATAGAGTTGAGCTTTTTAGCACTCTTAAGTACTCAGTATTAAAAACAACAACAACATAAAATTCCTGAGGAGATCTATAGGTAAATTTTTGTTTAAAGTTTTTAAATTTAATCAGCAACTTATATGGATGAAATCAATTTTTTCGTTTAGGCATAGACATTTTTACCTGCGTGTAAACCTATGTATATTACATACATACATACATACATTGTTTAGTTCCTCTAATCTTTGTCCAAAGCTTTAAAATAATTTTACGTTTTTTATTTTGTAGAAGCCTAACTTAAAATTATTTTAATTATTTAGGTAAGTTTGTTTTTAAATTTTAACAACTTTTGTGCAAGTACGTATTTAAAACAACTCTTCCTTTAATGACTACACTCTTTTACGTAACTCTCTACTTTAATAAATAACTTTACAATACAACAAACACACCGACAGCAATAACAACAACAACTACAATAATTTTACAAAAAAAACACACACACATATATATAAAAACCAATTCAAAAAACCCTCCAAAACAAAAGAGCATTAATTTACTGAGAATTCCGATAAATTTTTATTCTTTTCTTTTTTTTTGCCTCGTACATATATTAAAACAAAAACAATATTTTGCGGCTGCTGTCAGGCAAAAAAAAAAAACTTGTGGCAGCGGCGCAGTATTAAAGATCGCTGCGCAGTAAACAATGTTTTTTTTTTGCGCTGCTATTAAAGGTAGACTAGTGGCTGCCTTTGAGGTAGTCTGGTTATAATGATTTTTCTGTTAATGTTTTTACTTCTCCTTACAATTGTTGTTCTTATTATTGTTATTCGTCAGTGATTGTATGTTTTGGTATTTTTTCGGGAGGCACTTGCAATTGTTTTTTTGTTTTGTTTTCATTGTTTGGTTTTTATTGTTTTGCTTTTATTGTTCTGCTATTATACCCTTTATTATAGTAATCTTTGTTGTTACTCTTGTAGCTTATCTGAAAATAAAATATAATTTTGCAATATTGCATGTTCAGTTGCATATGTCATGTACACTCACACACACACACACACACACATGATTGCATTCATATGTTTATGTGTATGTATATGTATGTGCAATACGTTTGAAGTATGCAATCATTTATTATTTTATATTAATATTTCTATTATTTTATTTTTCTTTGTTTTTATTTTTGTCTTGGCATCTTTAGCTTGAGAATTTAAGCGTTTTATTGTTTTGAGAATCGCAAAAATGATAAATAAGCACAAGCATTGGCTCACTAACACATGCATACCTTCATTGCACATACATTAAACTAAATGTTTTTTTACACTAAATGTTTCATTTGCGTGTTGCAAAGCCTTGTAAATTCGAAAATGTTTTTTTTTTTTTAAATTTATGAAGGCTTAAAACAAGCCTTATTTTGAGGGCAATGAAAAGTAAAGTGTTCCAAAGAAAATTATCTGTAAAATTAGAAAAAAACGCACATAAACACCGAGTTCTTTACCTAATTTTTATACCCTACCATTGTTTAACTTTACACACACTATTGATTTAAACAATGTGGCGTAAAATCCATCACCCTATCGGAAGATGCTATAAAATTTGAAATTGCAGTTAATTTCAGTTCTGCTTTGACATTTGTGCAGTAAACGGATACAAAATATATTATACGTCAATAAGACATGGATCACTATATCAGGTGTTTTTTTTTATTGGTTCATAACTTTGAGTTAGCAGCACTTTATTTGACAACCGCTTTAATAACTGATAGTTGCTTTTTGTTTGGCTTGGCTTGACATTTCATCATGGATAGACTAAGCGACCATCATATTCGCTGCCAATTCGTTGAATGGGCTGAAGCACAAATTGATATTGATATTGAATTTTCATTCAAAATTTTGTTCTCCGATGAAGCCCGTTATTGGTTGAATTGGTACATAAATAAGCAGAATTGTACCATTTGGAGTGAGGATAATCCATAAGCTTTTGTCGAAACACAATTTCGTTCACAGTAAATTAGGGTGTGCTTTATAGGCTGGCGGAGTCATTGGTCCATATAAGGGCCAGAACATTGCTGTCAGTGGTGGAAGGTATAGGGACATAATTAGAAATATTTTCGTACCCCAATTGCTAACATTGGATGGAGCGCGCGCTACCATTAATAAGCTCAAAGAAACTTTTGATGATAAAGTAGTTTCCGTTATAGTCCAATAAATTGACCACCAAGATCGTGTGATTTAATCAAATTGGAGAGACAATTGAACACCTGAAAATCAACATTCGAAGCGTTGTTGGCGAAATACGGCCGCATATGCTACGAAAAATTTATGAAAATTGCTTTTCCATATTGCCAGCCCTGACGGCCACATGGCTGAGATCATATTTAAGCGTTAATGTCATAAAATTGTCTATCCAACAAAGCCCAATTCATTGTCATTAAAAATATATATTTTTGTGTAACTGAAAAAAAACATCCGATACTCACCAAGAACGCTAAAATATTGATGTATTACGTGATAATTCTTCGGTGGTGTTGGTTCAACATGCATTTAGACGTAAAAATCCTAATTGGCCAAACACTACAGCTTTTAACTGCTCGCCTAGAAGAGTATTGTTCCATACATTCTGTCAGGTGTGGCCGGCCCGGAACAGCCGTATTACTGAGAATATCGCGGCTCTGGCTGTATATGTCGCATATATATAGTATTCTCAACTATTTTTTCCTACCTTATCTGCACGAGTTGGAACTTTAAAACTTGTGATTCCAACATGATGGAGCAACAGCGGAATTTTGAGGTCGCCTAATCTCTCGTTTTGGTGACTTGCACTGACCTGCAACATCGCTAGATATAACTATTCTAGACTTCTGACGTTTCTTGAATTCACGAATCTATGTCAAATTCCGGAAGTCCTCAAAGAGAATATCCGTCAGGAATACGGAAACCTATCCAAAATCTAGATCAAAATTCGATCAAATTTAGCCAACTGAATCAGTTTATATTTCGAGTCATATAAGCTTTTTATGCCACAAATTTGTTTAAATTAGGTTGTAGAGTTTACTCGAAGATCATTGAGAGGTGCTCCTTAAATAAATACGTAAGTGAAGTGTTATTGTTTTTTTTTTTTTTTTTTAAAGCTCTAGTGTTGTTGCAAGTTCCTCTCTGTGGAAAAACTTCCGGTTGTTATAGCTATCGCTGAGTTGACTATCGTTGGCTGATTGTGAGTCGGGTCGTTCCGAAGCGTAGATCCTTGTGAACATAAGACTTAGTTTAAAGATCCGTATATACTACCTGGTCATTGGTTGTGCGAATGATATTGAACTTGTGAAATGGCTGAGTGAAATGAGACCAAAAAAGTGAAAATAACTGCGAAATTACCTCCAAAATCACGTTAGAGTACTTTAGCGTGATGATAGATAACAGATTTGCTTCGTACGTCGAATAAAAGATCAGAAAATGCACTGCATCCCTTTGTGGGATAAAACGATAAATCTAAAACACCATGGAAGAATGATACCAGAGAACATAATAATAAAAAGAATACCTAATTATTTTAAAACTCAGACTCAGTGTATGGATGATAGTACTTTGCCTATGTTGTGCTCACATGCAAATGTGAGTACCTGCCCTAGTGAGTACCTCACGGTGCCAAAGCACGAGTGAATACAATGTGTCCACCAACACCCCCACACATGATATTCACTACACGTGAGCACCAATTCGAAACCATGTTATTTGAACATAACCTTGGTGAGGTGTCGGAGACTATCTAAACTCCTACCGATCTATGGGTTATGGTATCCGGTTAAGAGTGTAGCACCACACTGAGCCAGCATAGCTCCAATACTTGATGAAGTGACATTCGTCATATCTACGACTATCCCAGATATTTTTATAGTTTGCAATTGGTCAATACATCATTTGAGCACGCCAAAAATTCGTCTTTTTCCAGTTTTAGATTTGATATCGAAAGCGGGTGCTGCTAATGATGTCCTCACACGTAGACTAAGTGCTTATTGCAAATTATGTAAATTTTGTGCTAAAATTCATTCTAAAATTCATGCTACCGATCTCAAAGAAGAACTACTAGAGCGTCGCTTGGTGTTTTAGTGTGTTACAGTTTTGAGATATGCTTGCAAATAAGTGAAGGCGCTGTAGAATCCATGCCAAGAGAAAGGATCTCCCTTATAATAATTATAGTCATTGCTAACGACTTGAAAAGGCAGATAGGATGACAATTAATTTGCTAAGGCTACTATTCTTCGCTTTCTGTGTAAAAGACATTTAAGATAAATAAGCCTAATTTTTTCATTCCTAAGCACTAGAAAAACAAAAAATATCAAATTTTTTTAAGATATTCCCCACTGATCGATAAAATATTTGACACACTACCGCTTCTACTTTTCAAAAAAATACAAAATAATATATCTTCGTTGTTTTATTTGTTTGCTACAACTGTTGTTGTTGTTGCAAATTCAGTCGTTTATATACAATGTACTTACATATCTTAGTTTTGTTTTAAAGCATCAGAGCATAAAGTGGAAAAGAAAACTAAAATTATAATTATTTTTTAATATTTTTTGTTTCTCATTGTTATTGTTGCTATTGTTATAGCTTTTATTTTTTCGATTGTTAATTGTTGTTGAAGCTGTGAACATTGAGATGAACATTGAGAGTAGTTTCTTTAAACTGTTGCTGCTGCCAGGGCTGCTGTTGCAATTGTAATCGAAAACAATTGTATGAAGAAATTTATTGAAATAGAAAAGCTTAAAACGAAAAAATTTTATTGAAAAAGAAATTAAATTTCAATTCAGTAGATTTTCGTTGCCCAGCTGTAACGCCTGTATGTTTGTTCAGCCCATTTCTAGTATTTTTTTTTCTTTTTGGTACTTAAGTAATTGCTCTGAAAGGCGATAAACTGTAGCAAATGCTCAAACGTTCGAGGGCCTATTCACCGAATTTAATAAACATTTAAAAAATATCAGTAATTAGTTAACAGTAAATGTTCATATATACAGTAACGTGCAAAAGTGTAACATGATTTAATACTTTCCATTTCAACACCCTGTATTGTTTTAAGTTTAAATGAACTAAGTATTTTTGTTGTATGGTATTATAGGTACACATGTCCTCTTCTTCCAAAACTAATTTGATGCCAGTACAACAACAACGACAGTAGTAGCAGCTAGAGAGAGCGCTACAGTGCGATGATTACAAATTTTTTTGCCTAAAATGGAAAAGCCAGACTTAGCTGACATGTGGTTTCAATAAAACGATGCCACATGTCACACAGCACTCTAAACAATAGCATAATTGAGAGGCGAGTTCGGTAAACAGGTCTGTGGCCGGTCAATTGGCCGCCTAGATCATGCGATTTAACGCCTTTAATTTATTATTTTTTTTTTTTTTGGGTCCATGTTAAGGCTCATGTCTATAGTGACAAGACCGCTATGGTTGACGCACTGGAAGAAAAATATTGAAAAATTTATTCGTGAGATACCAGCCGATAGAGTATGCCAAAATTGGACGCATGTTGACGCATAGCCGCGGTCAACATTTATATTAAATCATCTTTAAACATTTATTTATATAGATCGTTCTATCGACTCAAATAAAGATTTCTCTAAATCTCTACATTTCTCTAAATTTTATGTTTTTTTTAAATCAAATCTGAAAGCTATTAAAAAATCTCCCGGTACTACTGACTTCTTCCTGTTATGTTAATCTCATTAAAGTTCTCTGCGAAGAATTACTCTTTGAAGGGAAAAAATAGATATATTTATTCCAATAGTCCAATAGTTTGTTCCGCACTCTCCAAGGTTATGGAGAGTATGATTAATGCTTTTGGTGTCGGTAGTCACTTCTCTCGATTTATATCAAGATTTCTCAGAGATCGCTCTATAAGAGTGGTTATAGATGGGGTCTCATACGACGAGTTCAGGGTAAACTCAGGGGTACCGCAAGACTCTGTTCTTTCTCCCACTCTTTTTCTAATATTTCTTAACGACCTTGTTTTTCTCACTTGTAGTCCTATCTACTCTTTTGCGGATGACAGCAACATTTGTTACTCATATTTTTTTAATCGTAGACCGAGCCTTTTGGAGGTTGGGGCAAGAATGAATATGAACGTCACACTCACAAGTGACCTGTTGAAGGTCTCCGAGTGGGGTCGCGCGAACAGGGTCGATTTTAATGCACGTAAGACTCAATGTTGTTTTTTAACACACAGAGGTGGTGGTGTGCTGTCATCTGTGTCAATGTGTAATGTGGATATTGAGGAATCAGATGCTCTTGATGTTCTGGGCATGAGAATTCACTGTGACGTTCGTTGGAATGATCACATATTTCAAGTGTCGAAAGAAGCATTCAAGTGCCTTGGTTTTGAGACGGTGCAAGAAATACTTCACTCCATCTGATCTCCTTAATATTTACAAGACCTATATATCCGACCCAAAATGGAATACAACTCTCATGTATGGGCCGGTGCTTCAAAGTCTATTTTGGAGCTTCTCGACCGCGTACAGGAGAGGGTAAGGATGCTCATCAATGACGATAGGGTAGCCAACTCTATCAATTGATTGGAGCACCGGTACTATAAAGGAATGTGTTCTAACGAAATTAAGGAATTAATTCCTAAAAATCATATATTTTTACGTAGTACTCGTATTTCTCGTAGAGCGCATCCCTTTGTAGTTGATTGTCCAGTAAATCACACCACGCATTATAGGGAGAATTCGTTCTTTGGTCGCACTGTTCGGTTGTGGAATAATCTTCCAGCGAAAGTATTTCCTGCCACTTACACTACTCCCTCTGTCCTCCTTCCAATAACCTATTTTTCTAGTACCAGCACTCTAGTACCAGCACTACATGAGTAGGGGCCATCCCCTGGGTGCTGGTCTTATATAAAAAAACTACATTATAATAATGATGTGATGTTCAATGTTGCAACATTATTTTTGTCCCTGTTAAGTAGACGGACACTTGCATATAGCTTGCCTGACCACTGCAGTGTGTTTTAGCTGGAGATCATGGGCATACTGAAGACTGTACAATACTTGTTAAGTGGCAAGATTTTACCTGAAAATCTTCTGATTTACTCGCTACAGCTAGGCTGCAACCAAGTTTCTTGCAGACGTCATCTCAACGCTCATCATCGTCTATGAATGCTGGATAGGTAGAGGACTAGTTATCGTCTTTCCTTAAGTTCCATAGCCATGCATCGCACTATTACAGTTCTCACGGGCCATGGCCCTATTGGAAGACATGCCATAGACTCGGCACTCCCTCGCATTAGTTCTGTAGTTCTGTAGAGGAGAAGGAGATTGTCCTACACTTCATGTGTCAGTGCCCAGACCTTACTATGAAGCGACGGAGATACCTAGCCAATACTTCTTGTCATCTTTGATTGAACTCACCAGGATTGCCGCAATTGCGAGATTTATTTTGGAGTCAAAATGGTTTCCGAAGGAGACTGTTTGGTCTCCGAGTTAGCTCTTACGCAGGACCTTATCCTTGAAGGAGTGTTCGCCACCCAACTTAACCTAAGTCAAAGTTTGCAAAAAGCCAACCCACCGGGTTTTAATAGGTTTTTAGAAAGTTTTTTTTTGAGGGGGGTGTTTCAACTGCTTCCAAATTTCGTTCAAGTAGACAATATTTTTTGTTTGTTTTATAAAATAACGTTGTTTTAGTATTTGTAATAAAATTTTAGCACTTGGTGGGATCAAGGCGACATTGTATACTATGAGCTGCTAAAACCTGGTGATCGAAGCAGACTGCAATTACATACTTCGTTTGAACCGAACATTTTGAAAAAACGGCCGGAATAAAAAGACAGACATGATTAAATTATTCTTTTGCATGAAAACGCTCACGTTGGAAAATTTCCAAACAATTCATAGAAACGATCAAATGCCACACACGTCGTATTATCCATTGCTCCTTCTGACTATTGGCTGTTTCGACGGATACAATATCTTTTAGCATGTCACCGAATCATTTCTTTTAAAGAAATACAAAATATTTCTATTTTTAAACTTATTGAAAGGGACCTACAGTTTAACGCCATCTCCGAACGGCAAATGCATTTAGAGAAGTTTTCAATAGTAGTAATACTCATAACCAGTTACTAGCTAATGTTATGAGGTGATACCGCTGTTGAAAACTTTTTTTTTAAGATGGTCTGGCCTGGTATTGAACCGATGACCCCACAGCTGCACACAAGCAATGATTTGATAAATTGGTTAATTCATTATCTTTTTTGAGCTAAAAAACGGGTGAGTTTAATGGGTTTACCCAGTTGGTTACTAACCATAACCTAGTGGACGGACTTGGTAGTGCAATTAATCCTTCCTCTTGTTGTTCGAATCTTCTTTTATAACCGCCTAAAGTTTTATACAAATTGGGAATTTGGTTAAAATGCCTAATCACCACTCTGTAAAATACAGGGTATTATTATATGGTATTTTTTTAACATATAAAGAAAGTTTATTTAGTATGATATTATCGCAATTATTATTCAAATTTTTTTGCGTATTTTGAACATTTTAATGGCGATTATGATCACAATTTGTAATTTTTTTTTTTCTGGATAAGGAATTCAAAATAAAAAATACAATATTTTAATTAAGAAAAGACGAGAGGAAACATTAAAATTTTTTAAATACAATAAATTGTTTTATTATTATCTTACGGATCTTACAAATTCTGTTTGAAAGTGAAATTTGAAATTATTTTCGTCGTAAATAACACTAGTCTACAGCAAAAAAAAGCCTTTAAATAAAACTATATGGAATATAATGATTTTGATACGCTGAATTCATATCCGTTTACAGCTTTTTTCCATCGGGCTGAAATTTTTTGTTATGGTGCCACGTTATAAAAAAATTCTTAGAATATAAATTTTACATTTTTATTTGTATTAAAATCGGTCAAGAAGTATTTAAGTTATGATGAAATATATTGGCCCATAAAAAAAATTTGAGCCCGATGAAACAAAAGCTGTAAACGGATATGAATTCAGCGCTTCAAAATCGTTATACCTATTCCACATAATAGTTTTAGTTAAAGGCCAGTAAATTTGTTGTTTTCTGTAGACCAGTGTAATTATATGCATAACCGCTTACATAAAAATTGTTTATTTTTTTAATTTCTAAAAAAATCTAAAATTTCTAAACGCTGTACAGATTTCAATAGTGAGTCAGTCAGACAAAGAGTGTATTTGACAGTTAATCGCTTCTCATGTTTACAAGAAAAAAAACATTTTTTTAAAGTCTCAAAAGTTCATTGAAATTTGACGTTTTTTTTTTTGCCGAAATAGAAGTTTAAAACGAATAATGATAATATTGGCAACAACAACAAAAACAATAATAATATAATATATATGTATATATTTTTTTAACATCATTTAGTATGTGAGAAGAATGATAATTTCCAAAGAAATCCGCTGCCAAAACTTATTTAATGACTTCACAAAAAAGTTCAGCAAAAAGCACAAGAAGTCTTTAAAAACTTGTAGGAGAGTATAAACACTTTTGGGTTTTACAAAATAAAACAACAAAAGAAAGCAGTTATCTTCGTCTTAACTTTAAAAAATCTCTTATTTTCCATAGAATTTATTTCAAAATACTCGCTAATCGATAATAATAAAATCAAATATAATTGGCAACTGGCACTCCCTGTCGCATTGTAGCACACCATCCATTCATTCTAATAAACATCAATCGATTTCGAATCATCTTCCAAGAGAATTGAGGCTTGTTTGCCTGTCCTTTACATGTAAGCAATTCAAAACAAAATTCGGACATGCTCCTTACATACTTCGTCTGCCATAGTGAACTTCATAACTTTGAATTCTTAACTTAGAAGTGTGTATATTAATAAAATGTTTCTATCAACGCCTTCGTGGTTTTTGTCACATTGAGTGTTGTGCTAAGCTCTTCAATGTTTTTTTTAATAGTATTTTCCTACGGCTTTCAGTTCTCTCTTGAATCTGCAAAGGCTCATGGAAGTATAGATACTTTCAACGATCGACAAAAGGGGAAGATATATGTACTTATCATAACTGCATTGCGATATTAGAGTTAAAGGTTTCACAACCTTTTTTCACTCATTCGTTTGCAGATTGCATCAGTAAATGAAGATTGCGTTACCTGTCGTTCAAAAGGCAGCAAATTGGTTACGATTTCATTGGATATTGAATATTTCATTTACCTGATCGAGGCTGGTAAGTGAATGTCGAAAGTTATTAAATGCTATTTCAGATTGTTCTAGCGTGACTCTTATCAGGGACGCGGTTATTAAACCTATATACTGGCTGTAAAAAAATCTTTTCAAACTAGAAAAAAAGTTACAATTTTATTTTCATTTGGACACATCCCGTTTTTGTATCTCTTAAGAACTTCGAAAAGTCATAACTTTTAAAATAGACTCACACATTACAACGCTAACAACAAAAAAATATCTCTACCTGATTTCTTTGCTGTAAAAAAAATATATATTTTCAAAAATAAGAAATTATTGGAAGTTCTTGGATTTCGAGTTTGGTTTTTTATGAATGTTATCGTATGAAAAAGACATTATTTAGTATTTAGCAATATTTAGCTATATTTAAACGAGAGCATACAGGGAATACGGGTCTCAAAAGATTGGGCTATATCCATTGTTTTAAAGACAAATCAGCTAGATAATTCCCTGATTTGTTTCCAGGGTAGTGTACAAGATCATATCCCGCGCTGATAAAGTATGATGACTCGAGTTATAAGGCCAAGTTATAAAGATTTCAACTTTTTTTCTACTTTGAAAAGATTTTGTTTACAAACTGTTTGTAAGAAATTTCATTGCAGATAACGCATACCGTCAAATACTGTCATACCGTCAAATACTGTAATCTTTCTCCTCGTAGGAGACGATCTTATAAACGGCCATTCATTGAGCACTTTATATCTTTAAATTAAAATAAAACAAAGTGTGTGTGTGAATTATCATCGACCTCTGGAAAGTACTATCTTTGATGTCTCTATCATCCAATTCAGACCAAAAAAGTTGGTAATCTTTGAGACCTATAGCCGTCGTCGTTGAGGATAACGTTAGCCAGGCCAAAAATATGTACTAAGGAAGCCGCCAGCCCAAAATCCACACCAAACAGTAACTTTTAAGAAATGCATTGGACGCTCTTGGATCTCATGTGTATTGGTATAGTCCCAAACTCGTCAATTTTTCTATTGACGTATCCATTCATCCAGAAATAGACCTAATCGCTAAAGATGGTTTTTTGAAGAAAATTGTGTCTTCAATTGCTCAAATTTTTTTCTGGTACCACGGGAGTCGGTAGCCTTAGGGACTTAGGTCCCTGCCCGGCCCCCTTGTGGGAGCATCGTGGTGGCTGTTGTTTATACCCAAAACGCGTAGAGAGCGTCCGCTCGATGTAGAGTTACATTCTTAAACGGGTGCTGTGACCCATAGATCGGCAGGAGTTTTAGATGATCTCCGACACTTTACCAAAGTGTGAAGGTCGTGTCTAAACAACACGCTTTTGAATTTGGTACTCACTGGTGATTTTAATCATAGGTGGGAGCGTTGGTCGACGCATTGTATTCACCCGTACCTGAAGCACCGTGACAAGACTCACGTAAACCAATGGATTGCTTGTGCTCAATACATGTTGCGATAATAACAGTGAGTCCATGTGCCCATGAAAAAAGGAAAAATCATAGGAACCATGTTGGAAAAATGGATCTACCTTATCATGACTGACAACATGATGAATGATGCCGTAATGAAGAAAGAAGTGAGATAATATTTCACTTCTTATGCCATTGTTATGCACATCTGGAACGATATTTTTGATCGTAGAATGCTGTAATAGCCTGTCGGAGGAGAATACGTTTACTATTAAATCTGAGTTCAACTCAAAGACAGCAAAGAACCACGAAAGTTGTGGATTTTCTAAGTGAAAATTTTCAAATATTGCCCTAAAGTCCTGGATTGGTGAAACGAGGTCTTCAGTTTTACAGCGTATAATACTAAAGCGTCCTATGAAAGCTCACAGTTAAAATACTATGAATTTGATATGACTTGTCCTCCTTTATCTTAAATACGACCCATATCTTTTTCATTTACTACTACTATTAATGCTGACATCTCTCTGTAAACTTAATCTCACTAAAGTTATCTGACAATAATTACTCTTACAAGGGAATAAAATAGATATTGAACTAACTAGCGGTCGAATTTACGACAACTACATACTCCCGTACATTCGACTGAACAAATATGTACATATTTGCAAAGTAGATACAAACCAACTTAATTTTCTTAATAAAATTCCGTGTATATCACATAAGATAAGTATATTAATACCGGTCATTTTACCAGCGGTATCTACTTCCACCAAGTCCGGTCAAATGGCTGGCCATTATGAAATATATTAGATGAAATTAACAAAATAATTTTACACAACAATATTAATATTTATTACTCACTTGATATTAATTTGTTTATTTCCTCTATATTCTATATTTCATATATGTACATATTTAATCATGAGGAGTAAAGATCAGTTACTTGATCGGTTATGGTAGAAATAATTATGTAGTATGCTTAGTGTTAGTCATAATACATAAATATTAACAATTATCTTTTTCTTTAGTATTATAATCAAAATTTCACCAATAGTTTTTCTAAGTGTATACCCTATGCCAACTAAACACAGCCTTGCAATTGTCATTTGGGAAATGTAAACATAACAGAATAGCAACAACAAAAACATAAAAGAAAGAATTTTTTCTCAATAAGAAAGAAAAAAGTGGAAAAATTCTTGAATTTTTCAATAATCAAAGGAAAATTTCCAATAAAAGCATAATTAAATAAAAAAAATTAAACGAAAACAATAGGAAAAAATCAAATTTTAAGTATAAACAAATGTAATCTCAAAGCAAAAAAGAAAAAAAACGTTAAAGAGACGGTAGAAGAGAAAAGTAAAAAATTTGAGAGAAATCTGCTTAATTTAGAAGGTAGAGTAAGTGTATAAATATTTCCATTAAAGGATAATTAAAAGAAAACAACCATGACCTTGACTTTTGTATCCAAACAGGTTTACCGGAAAGTGCTATCAAGGATACCCTTTCATTACACATATACCCAAACCCTTTGTTGTTATTGGTTAAACTATAATTATTTTGTGTTTAAAAATCAGCGGAAGATAAACAGAAGCCATAGAAATCACAAAAGAAAAACGGGGAATACACACGTAGCACTATTGGGTGGTTTTAATACCAGCTAATGATATCATCGCCAGCCAGCCCGCTTATGTCCCTTACGTTCGACATCCTTTTTGAAAATTTATCAAAATTGTGTTTAGTTTGCATTGGTGGACACAATCCCAGTCCAATCCAGCTACCACTGTTGCTCGAACACGTAGCTGGTTTGGATTTGGGTTTACACCCGAACAATTACTAACACTGACACAGCATTTGCAAAGATTGTGTCAGGCTCGTAGAACAACAAAGATGTCATCTAACAATTCCACTACCAACTCAGCGGAGGATGTTATGAATACGGGTGACACCATTAATAATCCAGTAGCTGTTGACACAGTCGTGAAAATACCGCGACAACTTGGCGAACTAGAGACGATTCTAGATTCGGATGGTGAAAATGAAGTTGCCGGTGCTATGATTGATGTGGAAGGTTTCTGTTATGCTGAGTATCGCATCGAACAATATGCCCATAGTGTTTTGGATTTTAGTTCACAATATGGCATAGATCTAAGTATATCCTATACAGCTCCCAATATAACGGGTAGACCTTCCAAATATCCTGAATATGGTGATTCACCTCAAACATTTGCTATGGTATGTTATTATAACTTCCATTTTATAACACACATATATACTGAAAAGGTTTTATTAATTTTTTTTTTTTTACTTTTTAGCGCACTTATGGCGACTGGTGGGAAAAAGCACCCTCGCGTTTACCAGAGATAGCTCCACAAAATCTACCCAAAGTGCCTGCTGAAGACTTTATTGTTTTATATTTTGAGGATTATGTTATACCAGAAGAAATTGCCATCTTCGAAACTCTTAATCCGGGTGCTGTGATACGCATATGGGCCTATACAATTGCTAAAACATGGATTTGTTTATGGGAAGACATTGATTTTTATACACGACCTCCATATATGGCTCAACGGGCTAGACGTTTTTCACCACCTTTGAAACGCATTAAACTACCAACAAAGTGAGTAATAGAAATATACTAACGTTATAAATATCTAACTAGATAACAGAACAGGAGTAGCTATTTTAAGTTGTGTGTACTTTAAGTACATTTTTACATTAAATTTTTAAAATATTTGTCAAAGTGACTCACGTACATATTTACATTAATTTATTAAATAATGACAGACTATGAGATCGCATATTTGAAGTTTTGAAATTTAAAAAAACATCTTAAATGACCTCTTAAATGCTTTAATTAAAACGACGGGGTATCAAAAATAGATTTTATGAGATTTCTTTATACACTGTAGTTAAGCGTATATTTGGTTACAAGTGGGCCATTGTGAAACCCTAAAACAAAATTTTGAAGCTATAACACAGTTCACCTATAATTTCGAGATCATGGAATAGTCACGAAAAAACTTAAGCTTGAGCTCCCATACAGTTGATCAATTCACCGACACATCGTCTTTATTATCACAAAAGTCGTTAATCGTACGTTTCATACATTCGGCTATTTAACTCAGTAGTATTCTTTTAAAGTATATAGACCACAAGGATCGTGAAATTCTGCCAAAGCTTTTAGACTTTCAAGGCTCAGCTGTTAGTGTCCAGTAACTTTACACATCCAATTATAGATTCAGTTGAAATCCTTGCTAAAAAAATGTATGTTGCAGCTAATACTGCAGCTCTACCCATAGTGTTGTCTGAAAAGCGCTAGAAAATGTAAACTCCAGTCTCTATAGACCGCAATAGCTGAGTCCGCATTACAATCCTTTCTTGCCATCAAGAAAGGATTGTAATGCGGACAGCTTATTAAACATGGTTCTAGAAGAAATATAACTCGTATTCACACCGTAATCACTGTTTTATTCTAACTTACAGTCCCGTCCAGTATTGTCGGCCTAAGTTACTAATCTGACTGATCATTTTTAGTGAGACAACCCAGTCTCTCAGTCTCTGCATCTAGTTTGTGGTCGACAGATAAGATGTGGGATTTCAAGGTCCATTTAGATTATCTCTAATCAAAGGAACTGACGCTGGCTACGAGCGTCAATACAGGCCACTGAGGTATACGTTCAATGACTTGTAAATGAGAGAATAGTGACACCGACATCAAATCAAACACTTACTATGTCACAGTCCTAAGAAATTTGGTAGCAGACATCGATTTTTATGTGGTCACACGATTCAAACTTTTACCTCCCTTTCCGGCATTTGCTAAGAACCATTCTCCAATTGCGTTGAACGCCTTTGGACCTTCTCTTGCTGGACACTCTCTGTCTTTCCTCCTAGTCTTTCTACAGGACGATCACAATATACCTGACATAGAGCTGCAAAGCAATCGATAGTTTTGTTTTTGGCTGACCATCGATAGTTTTTTATCACCACCGATACTATCGTCAAATTCTAAGATTAAATACGGAGTCCACTAAGTGTAGTCAAAGCCACATTTGCTAAAATTTGTTCAATGCAGGTGTTAGCCGTCTATAAAAGTTTACAAACTTTTTTTAAAGTTTACAAACTTTTATAGATACATATAGGGACACAGTTTAACAGTTTCTTAATTTTTTTATTTATTAATTTTTATTAATCTTTATTTCGTCAGAAAATGAAACATTTCGAGGACTCTTATTCATAAGTCTCGCTTCCATAAATTTGTTTCTTATTGTGCGACTTGAAATAGGAGAATAAGTTCATTTTTGAGGCTGTTTGATGACCTGATGCTAATTAAAAAAGTTGTTACACGGTTTCTTCCCATAGTCTCTGCAGTTCTCTCTAAATTGATCGCATTAATTACTTTAGTCTTGGAGCGCTTCATGGTTTGAACAATTTTCGCTATATATAAAGACTACTCTTCCATCAAAAAACTTCAATACATCAAATTTTATGACAACTGGAAAAAGATAAAGTGTCCCTATTACTTGTTTCAACACTGTATATTTATTATTATTCTTTCATTTCACTTAAATCTTAATATTGTTGCCACAAGTAGCACTTAAAAGAATCGATAGTTTCTTTTTGCAAACTATCGGAACAATCGAATGGGACGACTATCGATAGTTTTTCAGCTCTAACCTGACACCCTATCTGCGAATTTTCATACTTGTCACAGCCTTTCTTATAATACGCCAAATTATAGGCTGGAAACATCACTACGATATAAGCACTAATAAGAAAAACAGGAGCACCGACGGCCCTTAAATCAATTAAGATTCCAGAGATATACATGTACATATGTATATATATTTTCCACAATACATACCTTAATATCATAAAAATTTGTTAAAAGCAGCCTATTTATTGAGTTATTGATCATCCTTAAAATACAATAAAATCAGAATCATTTTAAAGAAAATTGTAATGACATATGTATCCATGTTGGCGATAACTCACACACCTTAGTTGAGCGAAATTACCCAAAAATATTACAAAACGTACTTTGTAATGTAGAAGATAGGGTGTCACATAATAAGCCTTAAATGTTTGTCGAATTCCTTAATTCTTTCAATGTGACAATCAAAATGTACATATTTAATTTTTAAATATATATATTCTTTTAATAATTTTTTTATCCAGTGATAATTGTAAATTTTCTGTGCTTAAAATAATATTTTTTGTTAACGAAGCGAAAATTAAAAAAAAGAAAAAAAAACATGTTAAAAATTTTAAAGAAAATTAAAAATATGCCAACATTGCACAATAATTCCTCGACGACTTTGGATGCCCTCAGCAGTATAGAACACATTGACAAATCCAATAATGATAATATAGCCAATAGCAACAATAATATTAATCATAAATTATCCAATAACATTAACAAAAATAATAATGATAATGTATCCATTAATAATAAAATTTTAAATTCTGAAAGACGACAACATTTGTCAAAAACGTACAAAGATAATGAAAACTATTATCAAACTCTTATACAAGTGATACGGAATACTTATCCCAAAAACTTTAATTCACCACAATATCAGGCCGATACGTTAGCTGCCCAGCAAAAGAGAAATTATCTTACAAATCATAAAAGTTCTTTGAATTTGCATTTCGGACAGAATATGATCTATGACGATCAGACGAATGATAAGAAATGTATGAACAAAATTACAGTAGCAACCTCAACATCTGATTTAAGTAAAGTTTTGATATTAAAATCAATTTTAAAAAAAGATCATCCACGTTGTTATGCCAGCACTAGCACTAGCACCAACACCAACATGAAAAAATATGCTAGTAAAGTTTCTGTATCCAATACAGAGAATACGGTTAAATTTAGTATCTCAGTTAACTCAAAGAATAAAAAGCCAAGTAAAATACCCATAAGAAGTAGCAAAAGCAGCACAAAAACATTGCCAAATCAACGAATATATAAGAAATCAATAGACACTGTAGTTTCCAGAAATGCAACTACAACAAGTCCTTTAAATCATTTGATAAGATATGAAAAGCCAGTGATAATAAAAAAACAAAGATGTTCTAAACCCAAGAAACCTGGAGATATTTTAGCTAATAATATACGTTTTGCCCTAATGCATAGCATCAATTCATTATTGAATGAACCTTCTAATTTCAATCGAAACGGTAAATATTGAAATTATATTCATATTTTGATTTGTTTTAAACTATGAACCAAATCGAACAAGGTTGGAGCAGTATCAAACATAACTTTAAGATAAAATCATGTTTTCGAATTTTATGTTTATTCGGTTTAAGGAAAGTGAGAGGGAGGGAGTGAAGCTACTGTTGCCCAGCTAAAAAAAAAAAAAATTAACTGTCCCGATATATTTCCGTCATATTCGCTATATTTACTTATTGAACTCTTATTTATAACTAATATACCATAATGTTATTATTGGGACAGTTTATTGAGTTTATTTAAATTTATAAATTTTGGACTTGTAACAGCTTTTGTACCTTGCAGCATGTCCATTATGGTGATGGACATTAATCTACACTTCGTCAACATTTGGGGTGTACCAACAACACTTCGTGTGAAAACCATCCTGAGTTGTTCGATAGGGTTAAATTAAAAACACTGTTGCTGTTGTTGTTAACAAATGTTGACTTTGATTTGTCAGTCAGTCATTGCACCAATTTATCTTGCGACTACTTCAACCTCGTAGTACTACCCATTTACCAGCAAATTCTAAAGCTATCAGACATATTTTACTTATACAGTTCTACCCGGGTTTCTTCAACTCTATTCCCTGGCAACCGACCACAGACGAATTTGGTCTAATTTGGTAAATTGCATTGAATCCATTAAGTTTGAATAATCCGGTATTTAAATATTCTACCCTTATCTTTTATCTTTGTCCTTAGGACATCTTTATTTTATAAACTTTTCTTTAGATAGGTAGGTGAAGGAGGTAGTGAAGTCGATACTCTCGCACACCATTCAGAAACCAGAAAGGGGTTTATTGTGGAAGCCTTTCATAAAATGAAGTAGAAAAGTAGTAGTAGTAGTAGAAGGGAAAATATAGAAAATGTAAAATTGGAATCCCCTGATACTGGCAGTAACCTCACCAGCCAACTGATGACCGATATAAATCCCTCCAGGTCATAAATGTTGGCAACCTCGTTGAGGCACTAAAATACCTGGCTAAACAACCTGAGACTCCGTTTCCAAAGTGCAAGGCAAGGATACAGCACGGGTTCCACTCTTTAAGGCTCCCCTTGATACCCTGCAGTCCTCCTGATCCATCATGAGCCTTTCATTCTACGACGAACCCATAGATCAGTCATGCACATTTCATACAACCATTGTTTACGCTTCATTTACACATATTTTTAAGCTTTTGCTTTTAGTCGTCAATGAACATGCGTAGCGGGTGTATTTTGATTTTTTTTTAATTTTTTTTTTTTCATCTTTTTTTTCGATAGTACCTACATTTTTCACAAAATATTAAGATTTTTGCATTTTCTATAAAAAATAAATTCATGCAGATCTTAATAATGCTAATTATCCATTGAACTCAATTCTCAGAGAGCAATTTTCACGTACTCAATAACACAACTACATTTTTACTTTTGGACATCACTGCCATAGATCCTCAATAGGATTTACGACTTACAATTATGCAGCCCATCTTAAAATTTGAAGTCTGTTGTTTTCGAACCATAGCTTATCCTTTTTTATATATATTTTATTCCCAACAAATAGACCTTTAGTCCCGTGAAGCACTTTACTTTTGTTTTATATGTGCTGCTGTAATGTGGTAAGTAAAACACTCGCCTACCAACCAATAGGTCCCGGGTTCCATCTGCCAATTTCAAACAGCGGCATTACCTTATAACATTGCTAGCGATTGGTTATGAGTATTACGCTATAAAAAACTTTTACTGATACATCTACCGTTGGAAGCCGACATTAAACTGTAGAATCTTTTCAATGAGTTTAATAACAGAAACAGGTGCAGCTCATAGTTTGAGAGAAGTCGCCCTTGTTGTAGTCGTATGTAATCAATGGTATAAAAAAAACTCTTTTACACGAACTCTGTCGTTGCATCTCAATCTACTGAGGGTGGGCATGTGTGCTAGTTTTTACTCTGTTATTTAGGTTTCTCCCAAACTTCTTGTCAACATCATCGTCTTCCGGGCGGAACTCAATGCCATAGACATAACCGCGGGAAATATTGTGGGATTAAATATTTGATTTTTGTCTTTTAAAATGTACGTGTTAGCGTTGCATCGGATAAATTTTAACTTCAACTTAATTAAGTCGAAATAACTTCTTAGCTGTATTGGGTCACAAATTCAACTTAGTTAACACTAAATCGAACTGATATGGATTCCAGAAAACGGTGGCATGCGAAATAATAAATAACTGCAGATAAGTAAGCAACATTTTTTCATGTGTAATTCTGAGTTTAGAAAGGGTCTCGCAGTGAACTTGCAAACATAACTTAATCATATAAATCGTATTTGTAGAGAGAAAAAGAGATCCAGAGGCGCTGTTAAAAACTTGCTTTTGTTATGGTATAAGATTTGTAATACAAAATATTTCTAATATTTATACTCGAACCCATATTCTATGTTTTTTATATACAAATACATATATTTTTTGACACTTTCAATCCATTTGAATTCATTAGTTAATTTTTATACATAAATTCTGAAAAAAAAATTAAAAATTTTCTGTGCGAAAAAAAATTTATCGTGTATAAATATTTAAATATTAAATTATATTAAGAAAAATCGTGACCATGACCCGGACCACAAAAGAACATCTGCTAAAGATTATTGAAAGAAAGGAAAACAACTTAAAGAAACTCCTTAGTGAAATACAGCAAATTGAGAAGAAAGTACCCTTAAAAATGCGAGAAAATTTAAAGGGTTTCAAGAGAGTACAACGTCTTAAAGAGAATATATTGCAACCGAAGACACGTGCCGAACAGGTGTGCAATAAAAATGAAAACTTTCGCTCCAATTGCCTTAAATTTTTATTAAATGCCATTAAAGATATGTATTTGAAAAAACATAAATCGCAACATAATATAAAGGAATTTTTAGGAAGTGATGTCCGTAAAAAGGATATTCTAGAGCGGCTTAGAGCAGTATGCGAGAAAAGAATTGAAAATAAATGTGAAGATAGCAGTAGGAAAAAATCACAGCAACAGAAAGAGAAACAGCACAACACAACTATTCGCGGTGGTGGTGGTGGTAGTAATACAAAGTTAAAATCCCGAGCTGGTTTGATTTATGAAAAGAGAATCAGACCCAAATTGTTGCCAACGTCACTTAAAAAACAAATGTCTGTAAGCACTTTGTGGGCAAGCTCTAGTACAGATAACGTTGAACTTAATTTTGAACAGTTAAAATATAACTTTTTTAATAAAGATTCATTACGTCTAAAGGAAAGTGGTATAGAATTAAAAGCGAAACCAAAAACAACTAGAATAACTTCTGTTGAAAATTTTAGAAAATGTCGTGGTTTGGATAAATATCGTGTGAAACCAAGTCGAATACGTCCAAGGCGATTAGCTAAAAATTCTTATTTGGCCATTATGAAATCCCAAACAGTTTGTGAAGATAATCAATCATCTACCTCAATACCCTGTGAAGAACAGACCAATAACAATAGAAGTAGCTTACAACATTATAACCGTCTCTTCGGCAATATCTTTTACAATCAAATTCAAGCGTCGCGCGAAATTCAATGTGTTCAAAAACGCCGGGATCAATTAACCGAAAATATACAAAACGCTATTATGTTGGGTCACTCAAAAAACTCTCCCTATAGTAAAAAAGTAAACGATACGTTAAAAAATTTAGTTCAATTAGTGCACGAGTAAATTTTAAATAACTTGGATCTGTTTTATGCCCCCTCCCCCATAAGCTATAAGAAAATATCAAATAAATATTGAAATAAAATAAAACAAGCAAAAAAATTGTTAAGAATAAATACATTTTGTTTAAAACGTATTAGAAAGAGAAGAAGGAGGTTGATTGTCACTACCGAGAATTAACTTAATGAATGAAAAAGTATAGCTCTTAAGAAGAAAAATTTACATAGAAACGTGATGTAATGTGGAAAAATTCGTCTTATATTCGATGTACTCGTATATATTATGTATATGTTATGTTTATTAGTCACATATTTATCTATATTGTGAAAAGCTGTTGCTCTCGAATCCATAGTAGATAAAGACAGCCGCATGCCTTGTTATTACAGCAGCGTTTAAATTTATACGGCGTGTCATTCTTAGCGTGATTTTCCTCCAATATTTAGATCAAGAACTTCGCTGCCAGTTAAGCATATCTCCCGACCATAACCAATATACAGAGACTAGCCTATCTCGGCCATATATAACAAGAGCCTCTCAAAAAAATTTCGGTACGTGACTCTTTTCTATGCATAAACTAAAGAACCTTACAACCATACAGGTACTAAGCCTGAGAGACTACAGTGGATTAATACACAATAAATTTTTAAAGTCTCAATAATATTTTTAAAGACAAACGGAGAGAATTTTGAGTTTAAGAATTCTGTCTTTAAGCTAGTATTAAGCGTACTGTACTAAGTCTGGCTTTCAGCCTAACTTTATGTTCTCTAAACTTATAGGCAGACAATCTACGGTTATGTCTTTAGGGACTAATTATCACTGCAATGTTGTGGGATGGAGTTGTGAAGATCTTTCAAACTAATGTCTATTGCTAAAGTTGCAGAGTTACTAATAAGTGTCAGACTAGTTTGGTACTGGGACACATGATTACGCCAGGCGTTTTCAGGCTTTAATTGAATTTTTAGGCGATGTTATCAGGTGTATCCTTTTACCAACTGTTGTCCTATATGGTTCTATAGGGCCTTTAGTAAATTCCAGTGGATTATCGGGACATAACATACAACCTGTCGCTGGGGAGTTTGATACCTGATCATGTCACATTATCGGTACCACGGACACCGTAAGCCTCAAGTAAGTTCCTGCTCAGTAGCTAAGTGCGATAGTTTAAATTGTCCTTAGCCCCTAATCAAGCAACAGCCCTTAATTACAATTTGACTATCTTTTGTTTTAAAGGTTTGTGGGGTGTAATGGCAGACACATGCCTATGTTAACAGCACCACGTTCTATGTCTACCAATGTCCACCATAAACACGTTAATCACATGACTCATTACTACCGGCAAAATATTAAGATCATTTTGTCCACGAGGTATAAATTCTAGCTGAGACAACATGACATTGCATTACTTTTTAGTATAATTACTAAACAGTTACATGATCGAGCGAAATATCAAGAGCATTAACCATTCATTTCATTAAGCATTCATTACGCGAATGATAGTCTTCTTTAGGAGTTCCATGGAATACCTTAAAAGCTAATGTAAGAGATAGATAAACAGATGAGCTGTGTATCTATTTCGGGAACATAGATCTAATAGCTAATAGCTCTTACAATTAATTGATTAATTTACTTGTCCAAACACTAATTAAACTACATAAGATGTTAATGTTGCGATAAGAATTATTTCCCTTTGTAACTCGTTTTATGGTTTTAACCCATAAGATACGAATGTTCTTAATAATTTGTTTTTGACTTTATAAAATGAATTTTGTTTTTCATTTACAGGACAATAAGACTTGAATTTAATCATCAACGTCTTCACTATTACACTGAAATTGATGCGGTGCTATTGAATGGTAAAAAGTTTAATATGCGAAACATGCAAACTCTACTCGACTACTATGAAAGACAAAGAAAAGGTAAGACAATGGTTTAAAGAAAATAGTAAAAAACAATACAATAATGTACACAATAACAACAACAAATAATTTTCTTAAAGCAGGTTCCATTTTATGTAAATTACAAAATATGAAATTCCGACCGGTCTGCAATAAGGATAACTATCAAACGCATTTGCAACATTTTCTAATGCATGATTTGGATAAATTTATGACAGCCTTACAACAAAATGATGAACAACAAAATGAAAATGATACAGCAAATACCAAAGATAATCATAAACCATCGCGTTGTGATTTAAAAGATATGCCGGTATTTTGTTAATATACTATCGTTTTTACTTTAGATCACTAAATTATTTCATTTACTCTTTCCTGTCCTACTTTCCAGTTTGATATTGTTTTGAAAATCTTTAGTTATTTAGATTTGGTTTCACTATTTCGTGTGGGTCAAGTGAGCCGTTTTTTTTATGATATCTCTACTCATCCTTTGTTGTATAGTGAATTGAATTTGAAACAATATTGGCATTTAGCATCAACGGAATTACTTTCTACTCTTGCTAAAAGAGCAACAATCTTAAAGAAACTCGATATGTCATGGTGTGGCTGTACCATACAAACAATTTCACCTACAGAGTTTAAAAAGTAAGTTATCATTGTTGTTTTAATATAAGTTAGAAAATAGATTTCTTTCATTGTCTTCCTTTATAGATTTATACAACAACGTGGTGATACCTTAACACACATACGCTTGAACTCGGCAAAGTTCTTAAATGCTAGTTGCATCGAAACTTTAGGCATAGTCTGTGATAACTTAAAAGGTGGGCTTTTCTTGATTCTTATATTTTTAAAGTTTTTTTTTTTAGTTTGATGTGTCTTGTAATTTTAGAACTATCTTTGCGTAATTGCTCTACTAGCCCGCCTCTACTAAATTTCTCCTGCTTGGCAAACTTAAAGAATCTAGAGCGTTTAGATTTATTTCAGACAGTTATTGAATCTGATCTATTGCTAACCATGTTAGAAAATAATCCGAAATTAAAACATTTAAATTTGGGTACGTACACAGTTAACTTTTTATACTTTTGTTGCATTCCAAACAAAGAACATTGTTCAGTCAGTTGAAAAGCAAAGTTAACGTTTATATTTCCAAATTCAGAACAAATAGAAGATTGTTTTGCTAAATCGATTGTGATTCACAGAAAATTTACGTTTAATTTTAGCATTTTGCAATGTAGGCGTTAATATGGATGATGTTGCTTTACATATATCCCAGTACAACAAACAATTGGTATCCTTGGATTTATGGAAAGCACATTTTCTATCAGCTCATGGTCTAATTGCCTTATCGGAATGTCATGATTTGGAGGAGGTGGACTTTGGTTGGTGGTAAGTCTTTCTCTTTTGCTTACCTTCTATTTTTAATATGTCTTTTCGTGTAACACAGTTTACGCGAAGCAACTCTAGGTGATAGTTTAAAAGAATTTCTCATTAAATGTACGAAAATAAAAAAATTATTTTTGGCTGCTGTACGTGGTTTAACTGATCGTGATTTAGAATACATTGCTAACCTATGCCCCAATTTGGAACAATTAGATTTAATGGGCGTTTTGGGTATAAGCAAAGAGAAATATTATGAGTATGTCTTTCGCAGCAATTTTCTTTATTATAATTTACAAATGTGATCCATTGTTCCTTTTCTTTTTTCTATTTGTATGGTATAGGATATTGCAAAAGTGTAAAAAGCTAGAATTGATGGATTTAAGTTTTTGCGACATTATGGACTACGAGGTAAAAACAAATGAATACATCAGGCTAATTATCATTTTATTTTTCTCAAAATTTCTTTTTTTTAGGTGGCTATGTGGTCTCGTAACTTTAAAGTAAATATCAAATGTTGTCATGTACCTAACGATTTTAGATAAAGTTTTTACTTACAAAACAAACAAACAGAATAATATTTAAAGAAAGTAAACCTTTTATTTATTAGTTTAAATGAATATTTTAAAACAAAATTCTTTATGAATTTAAAATTTAGTTTTTAAGAACGTGTTATTGTATTTAGATAGTGGAAAAGAAAAATTTAATTAAAGATGTTCTTATAAAAACTACAATATATTTTTGAAATCGAAAACTTAAGAGTTTGTAAACAAAAACGTTAAGGGGCTGAGAAAAATGTGTAGTATGAGATCCGAAAGCCTAAATGGAGCTGGATTGGACATGTATTGCGTAAACAACCAGCCTATCAATTAGTAATGCAGCAGACGAAGAGGAAACGATAAATTGATATCGAGCTTATAACTACAACAAAACGAGATAAGATATCTTGTAGTAAATCGAATGCATTTTATGCTTCTTATAGAATTAATTTGTCTTAAATGATGCAACTGCTGGGCTATTCCACCATCTTATGTGTTTAGTTTTTATCTCCGGCAAGAAAGTAGAGTTTGAAGAAGGTGTATACATAAAAAATTGGAAAAGGAAGTTTTTAGTATTCTTAACGAGAATAGTAGTCCTTAACCAAAAATATTTGTAATAAAATCTTATTTAGATTTCTTAAACCACAGCGGTTCTAGTCCAGGAATTTCGAGCTTCGCTGGCTGCCATGATGAGGCGAAGTAGAATGTTATATCCTACTACTTATGGTATTGTCCCGTTTTTTGCAGTTCTCAGTCCTCTCGTGTAGATAATCATTAAACGGTGCTACAGGTGCTCTGTGGCCACTGTCACTTAAGGTTTTGGCGTTTTAGCTTCATTGCCATGCTAGTTGAGAACTAGCTAAGAAACTAATGGCCATGGCTTTTTTTTTAAAGCAGCGTCTGGTATTCAAGTTGACTTTTTTTCTTTTATGATATAGCCTGAATCCTTTCGCTTCCTTAAGTACGCTGCTTATATCGTACACAGTTTTGTTTACTACTCATCCTTTTTACCCAATATAATATTGAAACTTTTGGGTCCAAGAATCAATCATTCCATTGTAATTTCAAAAATTCTATTCTCCAATGACATTTTTCTCTTTGTCATACAATTTTATATGTATCACTGTCATATTGATCTTTGGACCCAGGTCAACTGAATACTTTATTTCTATTGTCATGTAACATTAGGAGATTGTTAGTTCAATCTTTTTTCTTTTAAGCCTTTTTTCTATTTGCAGAAATAAACATAAATTTTCGATGGAAGCAGATGTATATATTTTTTCGATCTATCTGGCACAATGGCGAATTTAAACATATGTACCTAACGGTCATCTACTAAAATAAATTTTACTACATTCCTATATAACTCTGTTATCTTAGTGTACGCTTTTCTTCTTTATTGACAACTCAGGTTTGTTCTCTCACGTTAAAAGTAAAATCTATTACAAACCATCATACATTCTTTCAGTCTATTTTTTGCGAACGAATTCAAGTACACGGTCTGTGCTTTTTTCTAAGTGAAAACCACAGTTTTTGTTAATAAACAATAACAGTTTTGATAATAAAAATTTGCCGACAAAAATATGTTCTAGTAAACAAATTAATCATCGTCAGAGGTGTTTATTTGCAAAATCATTTGAAAAATATATCGTGTAAAAAAATTAGAGTAACGTTTTATTACCAAAATTAGTGAAATTCTTAAAAAAAATTGAAATTAAGAACAAAAAATTAGAAAAAAAGAAATAAAAAGAGCTGGCCTAACATAAGCAAAACTCAAAATAACATACACAGGTGAACCAAAAGAGAGAAAACCAAAATGTCAAAACAATGTTTTCATTTTTGCTTTTGTGCGGATTTGTTTGTTTGTTTTTGTTTTGCATATTTACAGTGTTGCCAGAGGACGTGTGTTGACAAATGTTTTTGTGGCAACAATTATAATACCTACCAATTAGACTTTTTGAATAAGAGAGGGTGAAATTGTATGTGTTGTAAAGATAAAGATAAAGATGATGATAGAGTCGTATAGGGATTCTTGTGGGAATTATACTTAATATTCCGGTTGTGAGAATTATTGTTGTTGAGCTTATCTTATTGAGATTTTTTGCGTCGATAGGTCTATCGTATTGCAAAGTGCTATTGTAAAAATTATGAAAAGGACCCCAACGATGATATTTTTATACTTTTTATGTGGAATTACAATAACAAGTATTAGAAAATATTCCAGTCAATATAATCAGTATTTCAGCTAACATATTACCCCGAAATCGAATACATTGAATTGAGTAGTATTTTTATTATATATCTATAAACATAGTCAATAGGAAAGCTCTTGTAAAGATCTTTAATTTGAACTAAAGATTGTTTAAAATATCCACTCTTCGACGTTTTTGATTTGTGATATCTTAAATACCATTGGCACTGTCTACCACACAACCCAAGTCAATGGTCACCACGGGATTGAAACCATAGAATTCCTGATAAATATTTTCCACAAAATATAACGAGTTCTAAGGAGAAAGCGTTGAAGATGGATGAAAAATTCCAAGAAACCAAGTCGACACCTAATTTATATTAACGTACTTTTTTTTCTATACTATAAAATTAGTAGTCGACCACATAATTAAAAGAAGAATAAACACTTCAAGGCCAAAAATTTAAATGATGTACCTACGTTAAGGGAACATAAATGAAAACTGCTAAGTGACTGGATCGAACATATACTAAGAAATAGATGGATAAGCTCTGGAATGTAGCCACGTTAGTACACCGAGAACTTGAACTGAGAAAGGATTTTAAACAATCTGTTACGCAGTCGATGTAGCTCTGTGCAGAAGGTCTGGGAAAGCCTATAACTGCGCTTTCGAGTGGGCATGTCCAAGAACGAAAACTTCTTACAACGTGAAACCCGTTTCTTGTCTGAAAAACTGCATAAGCCATACAATTGCCTTGCTTTTGAAAATCTTAATTTGTTACAGCGAAAATACGTTTATAAAAAAGGTGGTAATGTCTTCTATAATAAATTATATGGGGCCTTATATTGTTTTTCCTGATAGTGTCCTGAATTATAACATTTCATTAGAAAAAATAAATACATATAAAAGTTTATATTTTTATATTAGATTCCAGCATTAAGCTCATAAAGATAATCACTAATCTTTTAAACAAAGTTTGATTGAAGCCAATTCGAATTTAATCTTAATCTTTTGTTTCGATGATTAAATATAACCCCACTTTGAATTTCATCTTCTTACATTTCACCTTGTTTTGTCTTTACCTTTAATCTACTACGCAAAATATACAACCCTGCAAGGCCGACGTACGAATGACATTTCAAATGTATCCCCATTTTTTTCCTTCATTTTCTGCTTTTTTTTTGTAGTTATTCTGCTGACTTCTTCGCTTGCCGTACCGTTTTTCTCTTCATACATATCGTTTGTGTGGAATTTCACTGTGAAATGCTTTGCAATTTCAAAAGATTTTTATGCAAAAAAAGCTACTATTAAATGCGTTTACAGGACAAAATTTTTTTAGAAATTTTAAATAAAAAGTTGCAACAATAACAAAATAACATAAAAATCAATAGCAACAACTAAATAAGTAGTTAGTGAGTGAGTAAAGGAAAGAAAACCGAAACGTGGTGATACACGAAAAGTATAATGAAAAAAATAAAATAAATTATCAGAGTGAGTTTTTTATAAACTATATTTGGTATAAAAAAATAGAATTGAAGTAAAGTGAAAAAGAATAAAATTGAAAAAAGTTAATCATTTGAGCCAAATATCAGAAGAAAATTTTTGAAAAAAAGAAGCAAATAAGTGCAAAAATCATTAATTTAAAGTGAAGTTAGTAAGAAATAGAACGAGAACAACATAAAGAATAGGAAATAAAATAAAAAAGAATTTCTTTTGTTTAACAATTTGCTTATAAGTTGGTAATATATTGCAAAAAATACAATAAGAAGAAGAAAATAGATGTAAAAACCAATCAAATTAAACGGGTCATTAGGCGGACAGACAGGCAGAGTTTTTTTTTCGTTACTCTGCCACACTGTCTCTATGCGTTAGCGTAGAACAAAAGTTGCGTGTAACAGACGACAGATAGATCTGTGTGTGTTCTGCTTTTAACAAATCCAAAAGTGGAAAACATGAAATTCCTCTAAAGAAGTGTAAGAATTTTGTTTTTCGTGCGATCAGTTTTTGTTTTTTCGTTCTTGGAACACGCCTTTTTTTGTTTTATCAATATATGTATATTATAAAAATTCTTATTTAGTTTGTAGTTTTAGCAAGTGTTCTATGGCTTTATTTTTAAAGAAATATATTTAAAAATTTTAGTGCAAAAAGAAAAAAAAAACATTTTAATTCTGGAGTGATTTGTTGCCTCTAAAATAAAAAAATAAAAAAAAACAAGAAAAAAAGCATCAAATCACTGTAAAAAAGAACTTGTTCGCACTCTATCTCTTTCCCTCTTTGCAAAACGTCGTAACGAAACACACATATAAAAAGCAACAACAACAAAAAATATAGAAAAAAGAAGACATTTGAAGTCGGCGTGTACGCTGACGTTAACCGTCACCTTCATATACAAAAGCAAAACAACAACAACAAAATAAGACCGTTTAAAATTGCAAAGCAGCAACACTATTATCAGCACAAATAACAACAATAAAACAACGTCTCTGTGTAACTTTCCAACAGCGCTGGAAACTAAAAAGAATAATAACAACAAACAAAATAAATAAATAATAAATATAAAACGTAAAGAAAATATTGTATATAAACGTCACTTAAACTTGACACTTACAACCTCTACAACAACAAGAATAATAGCAAAAGTAAAAATTATTAGAAACACTCTTACAAAATCATCATAACAAAATGGATGAAGATGACAACAATTCGGCCAATGGTAGTAATAATACAAATAATGTTAATGAGAGATTAAGTAGTGTTACCAATATTATAGAACAACAACTACAAGAGGAAGAAGAAGAGGAAGAGGAAGAAGACGTCGAAGATGCCGAAGAAGCCAATGAAGAAGATTTTGACGATGATGATGATGATCTACTGGATACCATAGAAATTACAGTGACCACAGATGGTGCACCTTTACCCAGAGATGATGCGGAAGATATTGAAATTATAAATCTCTCACCACAACAACAACTACATTTGGCAGGAGCAACGGCCATTTCACCCACGACGAATAATATTAATGCTGCTGCACCACCACTTTTAAATTTAAGCGAAGAATTTCCAAATTGGCCCTGGGAAACATTAAGCAACAATGATGAAACAGATGATGCCATGATATCAGGCTCATCATCTGGCCCCTCTACCTCTACACGAGCAAATGCTTTATTATCGGTCATGTCTTCATCGGCTCATAGCGGTGGTGATGGCAGTGTTATGGATGAGGTTGCCAGCGGCAGTAGTGGCGGCCCTAGTGCCGGTGCTGTTCCCAGCTATTGCTTTGATACTTCTTCGTTTTGTTCGCGTACTCGCAAAGAGGTGGCCGCTTTAATTGTGGCCCAATGCTGTAGTGGTGGTCCTACGCCAGATTTAAATTATATTATGGATAGATTTTTTAATCCCAGTACGCCGATCGATAACCCGGATAATATCTCATGGATACGTTGGCTTATCGCTGGTGGCCGAACAATAAGTGATTTTGTTAAAATTGGTAAGTTGTAAAATTTTTTGACAATTTTTGTTTTAAATTAGAAAATAGTAACAGAGAGTAGCGTAGTTAATTAATTGCCTTTATCGTGATTTGCACGATAGAGCAAAATTTGGTTTTGGTTTTAAATCAACGCAAGAATGCCGAAATGCGTTAATTATAAATTTAATCAAAAATTTTATTATTATTGATACTCTTAAAGAAAGTACGATTTTGTCATACTTTTTCGATTTAATTTAATTATAACATATTTTTCAATAAACCGTGTAGGATAATAACAGATTTTTTTTAACAATTTTTGTATATATTTGTGGATATACCGTGGCTGTCATATATATACATTGATGTAAACAAACACATAACTTATGTTTCAGTTTGAATAACGGTAAACTTAACAGTTCCTTTTTTTTAATTTATATGTATGTATGTACACCTTTTTTAATGATAAAATAATTTCTCTCTTATATTGACAGAAATATTTAAACAATAATCGCATTCTTTATTTTATATGAGAGAAGTAGTAAAAAGTGAAATTTGTCTATAAAAGTGTAGTGAAAATATAAGATGTGCAAATATCCTACTTCGTAAGTCAAAAAACATCAATGTTATTTGCTTAATTATTGAATTAATTAAAATATACAGAAAATGGATAAAAAGGTTTGCAAATTATGGGCGCTTAAGTACAGAACATAAAGCTATCATCAAGTAACATAATAAAAGTGATGGCCAATATTCTCCATGGCAACCAAAAACTACTACAAGAATAAAAAGTTTCTCAGCTTCAAATACACTGATTTTTGCTCCAAAAATACAATGAAAAATACTATCAGAAAACAAAATAACATCATCTCTATCAACGATTCGCAGAATGCTTTATATAGACAGAAAGCACGGCCGAGTTGTGTGAAAAACTCCGTCATAAGCAACATAAATTAGCAAAAGAGGATCAAAATCTACGCAGACAACGTCTTAAAACCTGAACGCTTATGGCATAAAGTACTTTGAACTCATGAACATATGATTCGTATGAAATGTAATAGTGGACAGATGTACGTTTGGCACAAGTCTAATGATGCTTTTTCATTTAGTGTACAGAGCTGACATATAAATCCTGCGAAAAGGGCTTAATTGGGATGCATTTCTGCGTATAAGAAAGTATTAGTCGAAGGAAAACGTATTCCAAAGTTTACCTCAATCTGATGAAAGAAGTAATAGTTACTAACAGCAAGCATCTGATTGGAAAAGACTTGATTTTTCAGCAGGACAACTCTCCTACTCACAAAGCCAAAGTCATGTCAAAATACATAGCTCGTGAGAATATAAACATTTTGTAGTGGCCCTGACAAAGTCCAGATTTATCTTTGACTAAAAATAAAAATCCACCAAAGTTGGTTGAATTAAAGAACAACTTGTCCATAATAGTAGCGGTCATTGCGGTTGAGGAAAGGGGAAGGACAGCAGTCCCAAGTCTGCAGACATACACCTAGGCCAGTGTGGCACGATGTGCACTCGCTAAAAATACAATCCCATAATGGAGAAAACCAATCATTTCAATTCCTAATGAACTCCATGCTGTTGAGATGTCTTCCATTTAATACTCATGAAGTGAGTTCTGTTGTAAGGCAATGAAACTTGGCTTGCATCTAACATGATCACGCAAATGCTACATAAAGAAAATATTGGAATTTGACAGATAAGGCAAAGGAAGTGGAGATGGATCGGCCATACCTTAAGGAAAAATTCCCATAGTATTACAAGGATGGCACTTGAGTGAAATCCTCAGGGATCAGGAAACCACGGTAGACCAAGAAACACCTGGCGACCACCTGGTTTACCGTCGACGACTTTTTGGTCCTAATTGACTATGACTCCACTGCTTATGATGCATTGATTTTTTTTATACAAATGTTTAAGATTCTATAAATAAAACTTGGAAAAATGTTATTGATTTATAAAACGTATCTTGTTTACTTATTTACGACTGCCACTGTAAGTTGCGTACAATAAGCTAAGTCTCATTCGAAATTTTCTGGGAAACCATGTAGTCTAAACGGGCCAAAATTTGTAATCCAGGGGTTGAGATCAGGGCAATTGAACCATTCCTCAGAGCAAATAAAAAATGGCAATTTGTTTCGAAGCAAAACTGGCCAATCATTGTACCTTATATGTATATTTGAAAATCGGCCACAGCATGAACCAATAATCTTGTAAGAAACAATCCTTCATAGAGTTAGGAAAAGTCCACAGGTCGATGTAAAAGAAAGCTTTAAATTTTGCCTTACGGGCTGAAATTTATTTTATTTTATGTCTGTGTCTTGAAGGTATCATTTCTTGGTGTTAAGAACTTTCAATGCATTTTGCATTTAAATTTATTTTATTATACTTGTATTTTTACACCTAATACGAGGGCAGATTGATATTGAAGCTATCTAAGTAGGAAAAAACATTTTTTTTTTTTCAAAAACCATTCATTTTTCAACATAGTCTATTTTTAGCTCAATACACTTAGTAAGACGATTTTCCAACTTTTTTATGCCATCTGAATAATACGATTTTGTGAACTCTTTAAAATACGCAATAGTTTCGGCAATCACTTCTTCGTTTGAGATGAATATTTTTCCTGCGAGCCATTTTTTCAAGTTTAGAAACAGGAAAAAGTCACTAGGGGCTAAATCTGGACTATAAGGTGGATGATCAACCAATTCGAAGTGGATTTCTCGTAGTTTTAGCATCGTATCTAATGCTGTGTGAACCGGTGCGTTGTCTTGAAGAAAGAGTACTTTTTTCTTGTTTAAATGTGGTCGTTTTTCCTTGATTGCATAAACCAATTGATCCAATAATGCACGATAATACTCTCCTGCGATTGTGGATCCCTTATCAAGCTAATCCCAAAATACAGTGGCCATAACCTTGCCTGCCGATTTCGCTGTCTTTGCCTTTTTCGGAGCAATTCGACCTGCTTCCCATTGCTTCAATTGATTTTTGGTTTCAGGTGTGTAGTGGTCGACCCACGTTTCATCAACAGTTATTAATCTACGCCAAAAATCAGCAGGATTATGCTTTATCATGTCCAAACACCGCTGTGAAGTGATCTGTCGAACTCGTTTTTGTTCAACACTGAGCAAACGCGGCACCCATCTTGCCGATAGCTTTTTCATATGCAAATGTTCATGTAAAATATTGAACACACGTTCATATGATATGTTTACCATTTCAGCAAAATCACGTATTTTGACCCGGCGATCATTCATAACGATATCGAGGATTTTCTTGATATTTTCTTCAGTAACCACCTCTTTTGGCCTTCCTGTTGATGGTATTGTTGCAGTGCTTGTTCGGTCCCGTTTAAATTCAGCAATCCAATATTTTACCATATAATTTGATGGAGCAGATTTGCCGTAATGTTTATCAAGCTTTTCTTTTGTCTCTTTCGCCGTTTTGCATTTCAAATAATAGTGTTTAAGAACTACACAAAATTTACTTTTTTCCACTTTCCAAGAAACACAAAAGTTGCTTATTTCAAACGACTACAACAAATAAACTAATCGATGGATTTGGCTAAACTTTTAACAGCTGACGTTTGACAGATCGTAATTTCTAAGAAAGAAAAAGTTTTTGTGTTTGTGCTGTCATCTAGCGCTAGGCAGCTTCAATGTCAATCCGCCCTTGTACCCTACACTATTTCGGTGTAGTGTAATGTTGTGTTCAACTCATTATTAAATTTTAACTTGAATACAGCATTTAAGTCCATATACAAGGGCGGTGTCTGAATTAGCTTATACGGCTTTATTTAATCTATCCAATATTTTATAGTCCTGAACAAAGAAGCAGACTCTGCCATAATAGCATCTAGCTTGGCTTTAATATGTTTGGGTTGATCAAAATTTTTCCTTGTTAAAACAAAGTACTAGAGGTTCATTAAATGTATGCCACTTTTTACCAAAAAAATCTTTTTCAAACCACTGTCGACATCTAGGTATATCAGTTCGGCTAATTATATGACCACCTTTGTAAACAAAGTAACGACCGTAATTTAGATGAAAATTAATACAGTTTTAGCGGGATTCTACTGTAGAATGAGGCCTTAGCTTAACCTTTTTCTGTATGATTTGGTACAGCATTTTTAATAGTCACCAAAAATAACTGAATTCAATTAATCTTTCAAAAGCTTAATCTCAATGTCTGCATTCAATGTTGAAATGGCTAATTATAAAGAATTTCGTCAGTTTATGATATGCTGTAGTAGAATATTAATGCTGTAGGGTTACCATTTTAGTCGAATTTTGCCTGGATATTGCTTTTGTTTTATTTGTTTTGAATGCATTTTCGTTATGTCTCAATGAAATTTGTTTTTGATTTTTTGTTGTTGTATTATTGCCTCTATTATTATTAATGTTGCACTTGGCATTTGGCCATTAAAACACAAGCCTACACGAAAAAAATGCAATACCAAAACAATAGCAATAATGAAAATAGAAAAGAAATAAAAATTACAAGAAGAAGAAGCATACGAATTTTTTTGTGTTGCAATTTCACTTTAATAATGACGTAAGCATATTACAAAAAAAACATTATTCAGCTTATTATTTTTGAGTCATTGCCCTGACTAGAAAAAAATTATTTTTAAATATTTATTTTTTATATATACACATCATCAAAATTCATACATTAATTTTATTTCGTACTGTAATTACAAGTTCAAATATTTATATGTAAAACAATATTAATATTTTTGTATTATTTTGGAATCAAATTTTTCGATATACATACATACATACATACATACATACATACATACATACATACTTACATGCATACAAATGTATATTTTATGACTTTGGATCCATTTATAAAAAAATCATGTTTTTAAAAACATGTTTATAGGAGAATCAGACCTCAGTTATTTTGTTAAAGTAGAAAAGTATACTTCTCCCCACTTGAATAGCACACCCTATGAAGTTTCAAAAATCGTCTTATATCTCTAAAATTGTAACCGCGGTATTAGCTATTATCATATGTGATCTTTCATGCTTTATTTACCTTCTTCTGTGGAGAAATAAATTATTACAAAAATATGTACCGTTATATACTTTTTTGGTATTTTATTCGTATGCTTACAAATTATTGTGAAAAATGCGCCACTTAAATAGAACAACTCATTAAAACTTAGTTATTATTTAGAACTTTGGCGTTAAGGTTAGTAAGTTCGCTAAATAGGTTTGCTTTAATAAAAATGAGGCATGTTAAAGCACTAACGGAAGTTGAAAAGTGGCAAAATAACAATTGTATGCATATCTGTTGTCCAACATTTTGGCATTTTGAAGAAAAGCCATATGGTAGATGCATCAAAATTTTCCAGCCAAACCGCTCTCAGATTCTGCCGTGTCATCAATAATATGTGTGGTCTGGCTTTGACATAATGGAATACAAATCCTTTTCTCTTGATAAATTCTGGGCATTTTAATTTAATTGTTTGCTTCAATCTGTTAATTTGTTCGTTGTAAAAATCAGAATCAATGGTTTGACCAGGTTGTAGAAGCTCATAATGTACAATTCCCTTCCAACCCCACTACACACAGCATTACCTTACTTTATGTTAATACTAGCTTCACCTTACTTTGTCTTTAAGTTTTTTCGCATATTGTCTTACGTGATCCATTTTTCATCGCCACTAATTATTTGCTTCAGAAATTGTTCGATTTCGTTGCATTTTAGCAGTGAATTTTAAGTGGAAATTCGGTTCATTAAGTTTTTTACTGTTTATTCATGTAGCGCCTAAATATCGAACTTCTTTATCTATTCACCTTTCTTCAAATGATTGATGACTATTTGGTGATGAATGGCTAGTTCACTAACAACATCCACGCTGCTTATGTACCGGTCTTTTTCTATTTTTTCCATTATATCATTGACTCTTTGAGGTGCATTTTTAATATCAAAATTATCAGATTTGAAATACTAGCAAACCAACCTTTGCAACCTAATCGCGCAATCTCAGTGGACAGTTTACATCACTTTACGTGCTCTCTAATCACTCGCACAGAACGTCCAATGTGGCATCAACTGTCAAAATTGGATGTCCCTACTGGAGGACACGCTGGTTGATTGGTTCGGGTAGTACCTTCGAGACAAAAGGTCAATTAGCGGCTATTGTGCTGTTTTTATGCGACACAAACTCGAATCTTCAATAAAAATGACAGGTGAGGAAGTTCATTATTTGCGTCGATCTGCAATGAATCTTGACGGTATTTCCATACTGATGCTGAAAAACTGGCTACTGTAGCGCTGAAATTCCTGAATCTATCTGTGACTTAACTCTGGTGATTCCCGACATCTGGAAAGTGGCAGAATAATTCCTATACTGAAACCTGACAAACCCGCTACCAGGAGAGAATCATTCCGCCAGATCTATTTTCTTTCAACAATAACGAAGATTTTGGAGGGCCTACTATTGCCTTAGGGAACATTTTGCGCTTGCCACTTACAGCACATATTCATGGAATCACATAGCACTACCACTACATGATTGTCTCACATATGACCAATGGTTTTGACCAACCAGCCTCGTCTTGGCCTTGAGACCTTGTCAGCGGACAATTGTGGCTGCTTTGGACTTGTCCAAGGCTTCTAATACTGTGGGCTCTTTCCTACTTATTGAAAGCATCTCGTGCCATGCACTCCTCAACGACGTCAAACGATGGGTTGGTGGCAAATTACTTAAGTTGTAGGCAGGCTTTCGTTGAAATCAGGGATTAGCGATCAGAATTCCGGAAGTTAACAATAGGCGTTCCCCAAGGTGGAGTTCTATCTCCAATTTTATTCAATATATACCTAGCCAAACTTCCAACTTCACCACAGGAAGTTAAGGTGGTGTCTTATGCGGATGACTGCACAGTTTACGCATCAGTGGTTGACATAAACGACCCCGACATGGACCCATTCCATAAGCGGCACCAAGTGGCAGATACTGCAAGCCGCCCAGAGCAACGCCTCGAGAATCACCAATGAATGCGTCAAGTTGACTAACATCGATCATCTCCATGAGGAGACCAGGCTGTTACCGGCCAGATGTCCTGATTGCTTGTCACCCGACCTGATCATCCTCCTCGACGCATCGGATAGGATCTTCGGCGATTCTGTACTGATGTCCGAAAGGTCATTCCACATACGGTGGAACTGCTCGCCATTACAGACGCTCAACAACTCTTTCATCAACAGGCGGTATAAAATGTGATTAACAATTATGAGAACAACAAGGTCCTTAATCAACACCCAACGGAGATTGCGGATAATGAACCGCTTTTACTGAGGTAAACGAGAACAACCCTAGCGCAACTAAATGCAGGATGGAGCAATATCATCAACTGCTATCGCGAGCGGATTATTCCCGAAACACTTAATAAATGCCCAGACTGCTAACAGGGATCTCATGATACGTCGCATGTATTTTGATGTTTCAGCAGGCCTACAGAGTTGTGCCCCACAGACCTATAGTTGCGACCGATCCTTGTTGCGCAACATCTCCGATTAAAAACTACATCAAATGGCATCTCCTACAGGAATGAACATCAAAAAGAAGAAACGCTGTTACAACAACAACCGCATGACCATAGTAGTGTCTATATTAGCCATGCAGTTGAGGTCTGCAAAGCTTAAGACGTCCGGTATGCCCGGGGCACAACATATGAGCCACCGATTTCTCACTGTCGTCAATGTTTCCGGAAGACATGTTATTTTTGCTTTCATTTCTAGAAAACATACACATACGCACGTTGATTGGATCGGTGTATAGCTTTTTGTACGTCCCTTTAAAATTAATTTTTTTGTAGGAAAAATAATTAAAGCAAAAAATAAAAAAATTTAATTTTTTCGTAGATTATGTTTAAAGAAACACGAATCGAAGATGACTTTCAAAGCCTTTTAATGGTGCAACTCGTGGTATCAACCTTATAAAAAGATTCAAGTTTTGAGGTGCACTTTTCTTTTAAGCAATGATATTTGATTATTGTACAGAAGTTTTGTTTGTAATTAGGCAAACATATACCGTATTTTTTTAATACTTTGAACTCTTCTTTTAATAAAAAAATACCTATGACATAATTTTAAAATATCAACAGTAAAAAAAATACCTGGATGAAAAGAACAATACAAAACATGAACAAGCAAAAAATGCTTATCAAGAATAAAATGTCATAAATTAAAAGAAATTAATAAACACAAAAAAATAATAATAATGATGATTGCATTTTTTTTTTGAATTTGCAACACAACAAAAAAATTAATGATACTTAATGGAAATAAACTAAAAATAAAATGCAATTAATAAAAAAAACCCAAAATATTTAACAGGTTTTTTAGTTTCTATATTATCATATTTTTAATCACAAAGGACAGAAAAAAAACTCCCAAAGAATCTGAAAACACAAATTTGTAAAAAAAAAATCTGATCACAAACGGAAATTGAATAAAGTTTCCGCCAAGTTGATTTTCAGTTCAATTCATTAAATTTTTCTTTGTATCTAATCTCCTTCATTTATATCTTATTTTATGGACTGTCTGTCATCATATGAATCGACATTAGTTGAGGAGAGAGATGTTCTGTTTTTTTCGTTAACTGCATTAAACAATTTAGTTTTTTTTTCTTGTCTTTTTTAAGGCAGTTTTTTAGCTTCACAGACGCTGATGATGATGATGATAATGATGATGCCAATTATTTTGAAAATCAAGAGCGACAAAAAGCAATGCTATTTTGTTTCAATGTAACAGTTTTCATTTTATATTTCTACAGAATTTTCTTAAAAATTTTAGTTGTTTCTTTTTTTGCCAAAAAATCAGAATTACAACATGGAACAACAACCATGTAAAACTAAATTTCAATCAATGATAAAAAAGTGATAAAGAAATAATGGTTAGTTGTATTAGCAGTGCTATCATTATATGACAGCTATATTTATTTTAAACATTTTTTTTCCATAAATGCTAAACATAATAAATATTGTTACGTTTTTACTTTTTAAAAACGTGTATTTATGAGATCGTAGATTACAACTTTGTTAACAACAAAAATTACTCGACAGATCTTTTTACTTAAAGATCTTCCAACACGATCGTAGTTACAACTTAGGTTCGATCACAACTTTTATAACCAGAGGTTATCAACACTTAACTATCTTTACTGAGTTAGCTCCAACCAGCGTTGCCACACAAGAAATTTAGCTCCTACCAAAAATTTTCCGAAATTCTACCAAAACTGTTCACAGCCTACCAAAAATTTAAAAATACCATTTTTAAATAAAATCGATATTTTTGTTTAGTCATACATACGTAGTAATATTTATAACAAATTCTAGTATAAACTTAAAGTAAAAAATATACATAAATAACATAGAAATATACATACAGTAACAACAAACATAAAAACAAAATTTAATTTAAAATAACAGAAGTATGCTTGTATGTATATTAAGGTGGATAAAATTTTATGGATGAAGAAAAAACTGAAAAGTCTTATAGCCTAAATAAAGTCTACGCGAAATTCTAAGAAACTTTTCAGAATAAACCATGGGCCTAAAATCAAATCCTATCCTGCGCTAATCGACCTAAATACTTATAGTCTGCTCTTATTGTTCTGTACAGCTGTATTAAAAAACATTATCACATCATTCAAAAATACAAAATGATCATAAAATATTGTATTTTTGTTTTAATTCAATATTTTATGTTATGAATGCAAACAAAGTATTCGCAAGTTGCTAGAAATGTGTTTAAAACAAATAAATCAGAAATGCTCTTAGCGAAAGGACGTTAAATCACATTTCACATTTTTTTTATCTCCCTATTTACGGTAATCTGGTGTGAATTTCTATAGTCACTGCCATAACATTATCTCTATTCTTTGCTATAATTCGTTGTGAAACTGTGGTAAAAAGTTGCGCACATCATTCAGTAACAGTGGTTATTATTATTACTGAAAGTTGTTGTTAATTTGATTCAAGATTATATTTTTTTAAATTATGTATGTACTGTGTGTTTAAGGGAAAAATTTACCATGACTAAAAAAATTTCTACAGGAGGAAAAACTACCAAAAATGTTAAAAATTGCAACAAACCAACTAAACTACCAAACCGCTTTTAAAAAACGAAAACCTACCAAGTTTGGTCCGATTGGACTAAAGCGGCAACGCTGGCTCCAACTAAACTGTTTTTTTACTTTACGATTAACTTTACGAGTTTACTCCTTATAAACTCTCTTCACAACGAGTTCAAACCAGCGTAGCCGTTGTGACACTAAAATATCACTTTTGCCCCTTTTTTATGACACTTTTCAATGACACTTTTTATGACCTTTTTTTAATGTATCCCTTTTTGATCCTTTTTGAAAATGAGTAAAGTTCCAAAATTCCTCACGAAAAGTCTCAGTGCACTTAGCTTTTATATATGTATTTTGTATACATAACAAAAATGAATTTTGTGAACATATATATAAAAATTGCATTCGATATTATTATTACAACTGACTTTTATGCAACTGCCATATTCTGTGCATACCTATTTTTTCATATAAAGTTTGACAGCTGATTTATGTATGTTTTTCGGCTTATGTTTTGATAGCCAGAAGCTTTTATATATTTTTAGTAGATTTCCATTTAATTTTGGAGTTTCGCGTGCCATCCATATACATAAATATGAACATTTGCAACAAAATAAAGTATGTATTACATTCCCAAATATCTAATTATAATAACTTATGTATAAATATATATTTGTTTGTTTGTGGTTAAATAAAAAAGAATAGATGAGTAGCAGGCTTCATCAAGCAATATGGAAAACCATAAGAAACCTGCCTAACATATATAATCGCGGGTATTGAAATTTTATTGTAAAGACTTTTGGAGTAAAGTTGTTTTGAGCGATGAAATTAGGAGTATTTTATTTAAGTGTGACGAAAACAAAACGTTAAATAAACTAGAAGTTCCGATATCAAAACTTGACTTGGCGGCTTCATTCTACTTATTAGCCACCTGATATAAGTCCCACAGACAATTTATTTGATAAATTGGATAACAAGATTAAAAGTGCAATTAAAAGCAAACAATAAAATTAAACTTACAAACAAACTTAAAATATAAACTTGTGAATCAATGCTTTCCTCTCTCAATTTGCTCGAATCGGGATTGAAAAAATGGACTCCAAGTAAAGAATTAATTACAAAATATAGAAAAAAGATTCAATCAATTCTTACTAGTTGTTTATAATATTTCATGTAAAAAATACTTCTCATATTTTAAGGTTAGAAACGCAATAAAAATAATTATAAGCCTTGAATGGGGCAAAACTTTTCCTCTACTAATCTCTAGTGGTTTTTAATTAAACATGCAATATGAGAAAAATTATGGTCTAATTTCTGTTTTAATGTTCTGGCCGTTTTTTATCTGGTGGTATAGGCTTCTCGTAATGGTTTTAATTTTTACAGCTCGCAATAGATATTACATCTCTGAAGCCATCAAATACACTTGCTTCCTGTCACTATACATAGATGCAGGTACTTTTAACATTGGAGACTATACAATGTGCCAGCCATCGTCCTCTAAGCCTACAAGAGTAATACGAGCTGTAATTTAAGGCTACATTGTTTGGCCATCGCTGTGATTTAGATTTAAACTTTGTTTTGCCGCCATTTTGGTAAACATTAGTCTTGACGGTTCCTATTTAACAGTCATGAAGTAGAGACATGGCAAATTTATTATGGTGAAATATTCAGTAAACTAACGTGTTTTAATTGTTAAAACATTTGATCAAAATCAATCATCGATTTTTATGAAAAAATGGTTATGTGAATAAACAGAATAGTCGGTTCTGGGCAATGGAAAACCCTCAAATTATTTATCAGTCACCTTTGCATCCATTAAAAGTGACAGTCTGGTGTGCAATTTGGTCAGGAGAAATCATTGATCCTTACTTCTTTGGAACTTAAAACGGCGTAACGGTAACTGTGAATGGGGAGCGATATCGTGATATGATTAAAAACCTTTTAACGCCACAACTGCATGCTTTGGGCTTGACTAACGATGGGCTTGTGAACGATGGTTTCAACAAGACGATGTCACATCGCATACAGCCAGGATTACAGTGGAATTACTGTGAGATCTCTGTCCACAACAAATTATTTCAATGAATGGTGATGTTGATTGGCCTCCACGGTCGGCTGATTTGACTGCTCCGGACTTCTTTTTGTGGGGATATCTGAAAAGCAAGATTTATGCAAACAAACCAGAAACGCTGGAGCAACTCAAACAAAATATTCGTGATGAAACTAATGAAATACCGCGTGAAATGTGTGAGAATGTAATGAAAAATGTGCTCAAAAGGGCTCGCATTTGTGAGGCTAACAGAGGCGGGCATTTATCTGATATTGTATTCCATACATAATTGCCGACATTAAATAAAACATTTATCAATATAAGATCCATTCTCTTTTATATAATCAAAAATTATAAACAAAAAAATAGAATAATATAACCGTAGAACCCTTATGTTAGATATGTGTGTAGTCCATAATTTTTTGTCTGGTATTTTCCACAGCGTTCATAGCTAGTGACTGGGACGGTGTTTGAATTACCTTTAGACAGTTATATGGCATCTTAAGCCCACTAATATGGGACGATTGCTTTAAATCTTTATCGATGTACGACTTAAAAGTGTTCGAATTCTCCATTTTTTCCCCAATATTTTTTAAAATTGAGCTTTTCAATTCTCAGATAGACAAATTTATACATATTGCCTTCAACAAATACTAAGCTATCCACTGCAGCAGCTGATGTACAACCCCAAATTATTATATCGTTCCAGAATTTTGTTTACTATTCTTATATCTTCTAAGTCTATTTTGGTCACTAATATGCGGTTTGTTTCCATTAATTCAGAAGGGTGTGAAGATAGCTTCGTAAGTTAAATTCTTTTTTTAACATTTTAGTAATTTTAACAGTCACTGTTATTTAACATGAAAAAGTGTGAAGTTAGCTTCGTAAGTTATTCTTTTTTCAATAACAGTAGAAATAAAAGAATTTAACTTTGCAAAAAAGAATTTAACTTTACGAAGCCAAATTTTTTTAGGTGCTATATTTTAATTTGAAAGATAATTAAAAAACATTAAAATCTAAAAAAGTAATGTGAATGAAGAAACTCTAAAATATTTACTAAAGAAAATGTAAAATATTTATTGTTATTGTACAAATTGTAGTTTTATAAAAGCATACAGTAATATAAAATAAATTTATTTGGCCATAGACACATTAACTATTCGAAAAATCGGGTAAAAGATAAAATTCTGGGGAAATCGGACCTATTTGGGTGGAAAGGTATTCCATCAAGGAATTCAAAAGTTTTTACCACATGACCCAAAAGTCCTTGTGGACCGAGATATACCCCGTTGAAAAAGGCCATATTTGGCCATAGACACATTAACTATTCGAAAAATCGGGTAAAAGATAAAATTCTGGGGGAATCGGACCTATTTGGGTAGGTATTCCATCAAGGAATTCACTAGTTTTTACCCCATGACCCAAAAGTCCTTGTGGACCGAGATATAGCCCGTTGAAAAAGGCCATATTTGGCCATAGACATATAAGATATTAGAAAAATCCGGTAAAAGATAAAATTCTGGGAGAATCGGAACTGTTTGGGTGGAAAGGTATTCCATCAAGGAATTCACGAGTTTTTACCTCATGACCCAGAAGTCCTTGTGGACCGAGATATAGCCCGTTGAAAAAGGCCATATCTCGGATATAGCCCGTTGAAAAAGGCCATATAAGGCCAAATATGGCCTTTTTCAACGGGCTATATCTCGGTCCACAAGGACTTTTGGGTCATGGGGTAAAAACTCTTGAATTCCTTGATGGAATACCTTTCCACCCAAATAGGTCCGATTCCCCCAGAATTTTATCTTTTACCCGATTTTTCTAATATCTTATGTGTCTATGGCCAAATATGGCCTTTTTCAACGGGGTATATCTCGGTCCACAAGGACTTTTGAGTCATGGGGTAAAAACTCTTGAATTCCTTGATGGAATACCTTTCCACCCAAATAGGTCCGATTCCCCCAGAATTTTATCTTTTACCCGATTTTTCGAATAGTTAATGTGTCTATGGCCAAATAAATTTATTTTATATTACTGTATGCTTTTATAAAACTACAATTTGTACAATAACAATAAATATTTTACATTTTCTTTAGTAAATATTTTAGAGTTTCTTCATTCACATTACTTTTTTTAGATTTTAATGTTTTTTAATTATCTTTCAAATTAAAATATAACACCTAAAAAAATGTGGCTTCGTAAAGTTAAATTCTTTTTTGCAAAGTTAAATTCTTTTATTTCTACTGTTATTGAAAAAAGAATAACTTACGAAGCTAACTTCACACTTTTTCATGTTAAATAACAGTGACTGTTAAAATTACTAAAATGTTAAAAAAAGAATTTAACTTACGAAGCTATCTTCACACCCTTTTAATTCAGTAATGATAGCTGTTAAGATGGAATAATTTTTGAATCGTAGATGCGCTTACTCCCTTTCCGAAATATATTTTCAACTAATTTTGTGGCTAAAAGATGTGACTGCTTTATTTTTATGATTACCTTGCACTCATCATTATGAACTAACTTTAAAACATTTTTTAGTTTAATTTGTTATCCTACTTTCCTTTGCGTGCCTTTTAACTACGTATTAGACACTATTACGACTACGATTATTTATTACCGATATTCGGTACAAAAATTTGCCTTTTTTATAATGAAAAGTTACCAATTGCCTTTCATTTTGACTATTCAGATATTTTTTACTTTTTTCTCTTAAACTTCTTCCAAATGCAAATAAGTCCAATAGAAACTTTTGATAATCAATCTATTAACGCTAAATAACACTGAAAAGCTACTTCACTTGATTAATTGGATTGAAATTAGTGAAAACACCCATGATTTCTTCTGTACGATTTTAAATGATGCATTGATATTGTACGTTTTTGTTAATATTGAGTATACAAGTTAATGATGTCGATTTGGACAACATATGATATAACTATCACATATGGTTTGTGTCAGTAATAACAAATATGGTATTTTAGATGGTAAACATCTGTCATAATTCAGTATTCGATAGACGCCAAAGTGTAAACACACATTTTTGTCAATCGCTATAATAATGTTAAATTTTGTATCTAAAAAGGATGTTTTGCGGCTGAAAGTTTGTGATTGTTGGCAGAAGCTCACGATCAACATGCATCAACTCAAAAAACTTGTGAACGATGGTTTGTGTGATTTAAAAGTGGTGATTTCGACACAGAAGACAAGGAGATGCCTGGTCAGCCGAAAAAGTTTGAAGATGAGGAATTGAAAGCATTACTCGACGAAGATTGTTGTCAAAAGCAAGAAGAACTTGCATTATCATTGGGAGTCGCACAACGAGCCATTTCCTTACGTTTAAAAACATTTGGATTCATTCAAAAGCAAGGAAATTGGGACCCTATATGAATTGCAGCTGAGAGACGTTGAAAGGCGATTTTGCATGTCGGAAATGATGCTTGAACGCTACAAAAATAAGTAATTTTCGCATTGTATTGTTACTGTTGATGAAAAATGGATACATTACGATAACCCCTAACGCAAAAGGTCATGTGCAAAGCCGGGCCAATCAGCCAAATCAACGCCACAGCCGAATGTACATGACGTCAAGGTAATTCTCTGTATTTGGTGGGATCAGAAGGGTGTTTTGTATTATCAGCTGTTGAAATCGGGTCAGACGATCACAGGGGACCTATATCGAATACAATTGATTCGTTTGATGAGAGCAATCAACGAAAAACGACTACAATATTCGACCAGACGCTAGGTCATAATCTTCCATCATGACAACGCTCGGCCACATGTTGCAAGACCGGTCTAAAACTATTTGGAAAACAGTAGATGGAGAGTTTTGACTCACCCGCCTCGTAGCCCAGACCTTGCCCCTCTGACTACCGTTTGTTTCGATCGATGCAGAATGGCCTTACTAGTATGCGCTTCACTTCAGAACAGGATATCACAAATTGGCTTGATTCATTTATTATCTCAAAACCGGATCAGTTCTTTTGACGCGAAATCCATATGCTACCAAGCAAATTATCGACATTATTAACTTGTATACCCAATGTTTAGATGGGATAAATTACAGTTGAAACTTATTTTGTGATAAATAATAGCACACACAACATAAAAATAGCTATTTAAATCATTTCCAAAACATAAATGGCCTAAATGAATGCATACTTCTTCAAAGCCGTAGTGTTGTACGATTTTGAGTGACATACACTGTACATAAATGTTATTTCCTTTCCCTAAAGTAACCCATCAACCTTGCCCAAAATACCAAATTAGAGCGATATTAATGTCCTTTTGCGGCTTCAACATGTCTGGCTTGCTAATCTGCCATCTCCTTTACAATAATGCCTGATTGTTCCAATACCCAAGCTAGTTGTGGTACCAAAGTTAATGTGTCGATTACGATTAGCAATCAATCTTTAGTTACATTGTCGAACTACAGTCAAAAATTTGTAGTAGTTGCCTATGTGACAACTGAAATTAATAGATATTTAGCTGCCAGTTACCATAGGAAATACAATTTTCGTCAACGGGCAACGCAACTAAAGTTCGATTGCCATTCATAATCGACCCAAACGCCATGACTCTAATTCGGGTACAAAACTACCTAGACGTAGGCAGCTTCTTATGTCCCGATAGATCAAACCAGCTGTGTGGAATTTACCAAGAATCCAATAGTCACAGAAGGCTACATAAAGAAAATTTTGACGATTTCATGTCTTTTGTAGTTTCTAATTATTCGGATTATTTTTTGGATACTCCTTTTGTTATTAGTGCTTTTAATATTGCAGTTCGTCTAATGGTATCTAATACTTTCATGAAATCACCAACCGGTAGATACAAGGCGTGCGCCATTCTATAGACTGTTGTATGATTATTCGCAAAGTGTTGGCCTGATCTAGGTAGCTTCTGTGCGGTCTGTAGCATGCTTGTTCTTCTCGCAATATGTTGTCTATTTTGCTTTGAAACCTCCCCTGTATTATGTCTGCAAGTATTTTATATATGGTGTTAAGTATAGTAATTTCTCTCCAATTATTATAGTCTTTCAAGTCGTCAGTTTTTGGTAACTTTACAATGATGTCCTTCTTCAACGTTGAAGGCAGCCTTTCTTCCTCCCATACTGATGTGATGTGAGGCCGTAGAAGTTCAGCCGTGGTTTGGATGTCAACCCGTAGATTTTCCGTCGGTAGTCCATCTCTGCCTGCCGCCTTATTATTTTTTAATTTACCAATCACCTCTTTTTTGTCTAATTCAGATTGGGAGGGTTGCACGGTATTCTTAGACTGGTTTCTTCATCGATGTTCTGAACCGTTTCGCTGTTCTCAGTGTTTGTCCATAATTGTTCGTTATTAGTGTACCTATACGATCAGCAAGTGCTTGGTTCCTAATGCACTTTCGATTAGTGAGATCGTTAATCGCCTGGTGTAGTGTTTTCTCATGCTATTCTGGACAGCTGCTTCTGTTGTTATTGGCAGTCGTTCCAGGAACTTTCTTCTGTCACTTCTTGCAGCTTTCTTTACATGTTTCGCCAGCTGATGTTATTGTAGGCTCAAAGTATTGTTGTTACTCAGCTTCAGTTTCAGTTCCCTTCTTTAAGAAACCGGGTTCCAAGTGTCATCTGATACCCAAGCTCTTCTGTGTGGTTGCACTACAACAACTGTTTCTTCTGCGTCTTGATTATATTTATATTGCTGTGATATCTTCCCATCAGTAATGTTGGTTTGTTGGTAGCCGTTCACGAATTGCCAAGGTTAATGCGTTCCTAGTTGCATTATTCTGGAGTTTATGTAGGTAGAGTCGTCTTTGCCTTGTGTGGCTGATGGTTCTTCTTTGACATTTATATTTGAAATCGATTTCACCAGTGATGAACTCGTGGTCACTGCCGATGTCAGCTCCTCTTCTATTTCTGATACACGATAAAAAGTTTCTCTATCTTCTGCTTACACATATGTGCTCTATCTGATTGCGCGCATTGCCGCATGTGAATGTCCAGGCCACCTATGACTAATTGAAATGTCTGGCACAAATCTATTAATCGCTCTCCTTTATTGTTCCTGATTCCACAACCGTGTGTTCCCATAGCGTTGAATATATTAGTATCCGTAGAATTCATCTTGCGTAGAATGCATCTCTTAGTTTCTTCTGCGTCTTCCGTTGTGGCATAGTTCTGCAATGTGTCGTCCTACTCTACCCTTAAAAATATAATTAGAGCAATATAACACACCTATGTTTATTTGTATCAAGCCTCTGAATGACAATATATCAGTAAATCCTCAAATGTAGGAAGAAATTGTAATGCCTTAATTCAACATCAATCGTTCGTAAATTTAAATATTAACTGTCTGTCTCAAAAAGTGTTTTTTTTTTCATATTAAAATGTATGCAAATAAATCTGTGCTGCTTTAATTTTGTATTTAATTTTAATTAAAACTTTTTTTATAATTATCCTCTATATATATATAATTTTTTTTCGTTTGTATCCTGCAAATAATTGTTCATTAATTTCATATCTCCCTATTCTCGTGGATATTAACCTCATTTTTTTCTTTTTGGGTTGTTCGTTTTGTTTATAACAACTCCACAATTTCTATAGAAAAAGAGGGGAAAACTAGCTCAATTTCTAATGGTATGATACACAGTATTGGAAAAAATTATAGATCAAGTAGGCGAAATCGGAGGCAAATAAATTACAGTGAAAATATAAATAAATAGAAATATCGAATGTGGGCTAACAATAATTTCTCATTTACTTTAATAGCGTCATAATTCGAAAACGCAAAGTTTTAAGTAAAGTATGATGCAGAAATACGTATATTTTTTTTGGTGAGAGATTGTCTTTAGATTATGTTTAAAAATCAAATTTAAAAAATGTCAGTAAAATAAAAAAAAACATTTTTGTGTAGGGTATCATATATAGTCGAGCCTGACGAGCTGTAATAAAATTGTTGGCCATAACGAGAACTACATTATCTTTAGTTGAGTTAATTTTCAAGAAGACTTTTCATCGTTTCATTCTTACAAGTGTTGCCGTTTCGGTTATTTCTAACCAAAACTGGTTATTTTTTTCTTCGATGTGTAAATGTGGACTTTTTTCCAATTTGATTATTTTTTCTTTAGTAAAAAATAAAAGTAATGATTTTTTTAATGTTTATTAATCCAGACCCCGATTAGGTGAATAATTTACACAAACGGAATTTTTGTTTGAGCTTTAGTTGTGGAACATAGGTAAAAAATAAATCTATTGAAAATATTGATCTTTTTGGGAACACATGGAGTTCGCGCCAAAAGTGTGCTAATTTTTTGGAACCAAATACGAATTAAGCCAATTTAGTATACTTAGTGTTGTCGGAATATCCAAAAGGACATTTGCATGTGCTTCGTTGACTATGTAAAGGCGTTTGACACAGTTCAGCACGACAAACTTATTGCCCGATCCTACGAACAATGGATATAGATTAAAAAAAAAAATAAAAATACGATGCATACAAAATCTTTATTGGCATCAAACAGCTGAAGTACAAATTGGTAACACGGTTATAGAGCAAATAAACATTAACAGAGGCGTCAGACAGGGTTGCGTCCTTTCTCCCCTTTTTGCAATATGTACTCTGAACGCATATTCCAAGAAGCTCTCGGCAATATCAACGAAGGTGTGAAAGTAAAAGGATTTAATATTACCAACATAAGATATGTTGCGGATGATACTACTCTCTTGGCAGATAGTTTGAATGACCTTCAATCGTTGGTAAATGCAGTTACTACCCGTAGCATCAAATATGGTTTTAAAATAAACGTCAATAAAACTAAGTATATGATAAAAAGTAGAAAAAACACATACAATAATACAATTTTATCAAATCAGAATACACCAATCGAGCGAGTACGAAAATTTAAATACCTTGGTTGCTGTATAAGCGAAAACTGAGATACCTCTATGGAAATCAAATGTAGAATAGAAGTCGCGAGAGCATCGTTCTGTAGATATAAGAGAGTTCTCACAAATCGAGGTTTTAATATCAATTTAAAACTGAGGTTTGTAAAATGTTATGTTTAGCCTGTTTTGTTGTATGATATGGAGATATGGACGTTAAAGATAGCCGATATGAATAGATTGGAAGCATTCGAAATGTGGATATATAGGAAATTATTAAAAATATCTTGGACTGAAAGTTTACTATCCTTTCAGAAGTGCTTATAAGCATTGGCAAAGACCGAAAGACCTTATTGAAAAATATAAAACATAGAAAAGCAGCTTATGAAAAGTACCATTTACTTCAACTTATACTAGAGCGGAAAATTTAAGTAAGACGGGGCGTAGGACGAAAACAAGCACCATGGCTACGAAACATACGCCAATGGACGGGCATAAGAAAAGTTCGACATTTATTAACAGCAGCCAGGAATAGAAATTTGTTCTCTGAGATCATTAGAAGTATTATATAAGATTTATAGCTTTAAGTAGATTAAGCATTACAATGGATACTACGTATTGTAAATAGTTTAAGTCTCATAATGAATTAAATAATTGTATGGTCGCTTACATCCGATATTGTATATGCAGATCAAGAAGACGAAGTGCTGAAGTAAAGTGTATTCCTATCGAAACAAATGTCAGTCAGACGGACAAGGTGTGACTAGGTGTGAACTATAATGTGGGTGAGACAAAACTTTCGAGCCACTAATTAATAGTTTTAACTGCAACATGATGGGATACAACGGCTTCAGGTATTTTTTTGCCAAAGCTTGCACTTTGATAATCGTAATAAATCCATTTTTCGTCACCAGTAATAATTGGATGCCGCAATGTTTTTTTTTAAATTTTAGTTATATTTTAGTTACCTTTTTTATCGAAATTTGGTTACAAAATTTTCCAAGTTGCCACAACACTGGTTCTTATTGTCTTATGGAAAGGCAGTCGCGGAAACGCACGTGTTATAATAATAATCGTCCTACTTAAAGGTTTACTCGTAGAATACTTAAAAGAATTACAGAAAGGAAAAAGCAAACAACAACAACAAAAAAAAAGCAAAGTGTAGAGCAACATAACTGAGAACTTCCTGTTAGATAACCATAGAAAACTGCTACTACACTAGAGCAGTTTATGTAAATACCCTGGCTAACAAACAACCAATTATTCTCAACTTTAACTCTCTCTCTCTGCTACTTTATTATATGCAATGATTGACTCTTTACTTACCATCATCTGCGGGCCAATTTGTAGAAGAAATTTTCTCCATTATAGCCAATTTCTTCTCGATGTGTTGTTTTTCTTTCTTCTCGCTTTTATTTGTGTTCAATAATATTTTTTTTTAACATTTCTTATTATTGTTTTATGTTTTAGTTCTTGCATTATTATTGTTTTTTATTTTTGTATTTATGAATAGTTTTACAATAAATTTCAATTATCATCTCAATGATCTTTTTTTTCTGTCAGAAAATAATGTAAACGTGCAAATGATTAATTGTGAAGATTTGTGGGAATTATTAATTACAACTTAGGAATTTATAGATTTTTGTTTGTTTTTCAAGAGCTGTATTCTATGTGAAATGATAGGGTGTGTTATTTATAGCATAATATATAGAGGGTCCGCAAAATAACTTTTTTTTTTTGAAAATGCTATAAAAACCTACTGAATAAATTCTCAAATTTCTTTTTTTATTTGAAAGTACAATCCTTCCGGTTAATAATGGAAAATAATTTCATCAAATGTCTGCCTCGGCTGGCCATGCAGTAGCCTACACGATCGGTCCAATTTTTAAGCACATTATCGATTGTGTGCAGCTGTATTTCACCAATGGCTTCACGAATATTGTCCTTTAAAGCGTCAAATGTCTCTGGCTTGTTGGCGTAACACTTATCTTTGACGGCACGGTGTCAAATCGCAGCTCCGAGGTGGCCAAACGGCATCAGCTCTGATAATGCGATCTTCAAAAACAGGGCACAAAACATCGAGTGTAGCTTCGGTTGTGTGGCACGTAGCGCCGTCCTGCTGAAACCAAATGTTGCTAATATCCTCTTCAATTTTTGTGAACAAAAATTCGTTCAACATGGCCCGATAACGATCGCCATTGACTGTAACGGCCACTCCTTGCTCATTTTCGAAGAAAAATGACCCAATTATGCCTCTGGACCATAATCCGCACCAAACAGTGACTTGTCTTGGGTGTTTACATACACGCCAAGATCAAAAAAAGCTTCATCTGAAAAGATGATTTTTTTTTTGGCAAAATCGGCATCTTCTGTAAGTCGATCGCAGGCCCAGATTCCCAGCGTTGTTCAAGCGTACGAATATGGTTGTGTATATTCGTTCAGCGGAAGGATAAAACTAATTATCTGTCAAATCAGACATGAGCCATTCACGAAATAAGCACTAGTTGAAAAAAAAACGTTAGGTGGCGGACCTGTTACATAACAAATGGGTTCCACGGCTTGGTTATTGACTTCTTGGCATAGATAAACCTTTAATTTAAAAAAAAATCTAATAGTGTTTAGGAAATGTTGCAAACAGTAATTGTATTTTTTCAAGTTTTGCCTGGCATGTGGCAACATCTTGTTGAATGCAGATGTTGGCCACATCAATATCATACTGTGGTATCAGACATCAGTGATAGTTATACGGTAATTTTGAGACACTTTAAATAAATTAGGTTTTCAAATGGTGCAGGATGTTGTTTTAAGAGCTTGAGAATAGTGGTGACATTTTTTCAGAGAGAAAACGCGCCGCACTCAGCTCAAAAAGGGGTAAAAACGGTAAACATTGCATAAAGAAGGGGTAAAAGCCACTAGTCGTTATTTACTAGAAATAGAACATTTAAAAATTTGGGGGTAGAAACATAAATTTTTAATTTCTTCAGAATGAAATAAAAAAAAAAACTTAGATTTAATAAAGTTTTATTAAACTAACAATGTATTTGAATATAAAAAAAATCAAAACGGAAATAATGTTGAAATCTAGTATATATACTTTTTCGTACTAAAAATGCAACGCTGTACAAGAAGGAATGATTGTTCGGTAAAAAAAAAAAAACAATTGTTAAATGTGATCTTTTTCTATTTTTACGTTACGTTTTACAGGGACACGAAACCGAAATCTCGCTAAATATCAAGAAATAAAATGTAAACGCTTTAGATTTTGAAAAAAATGTTAAAACTAACTGACGAGTGAGTATTCACTGTTTATTATAAATATTCGTTTACGGGTAATTTTGGAAACAAAAATTTAGCCAGCATGGCTCGATAGCACTCGCCATTCACCTTCACGACAGTTCCTTGCCCATTTCGAATAATATAAGGATCGATGATGCGTGTAAACCTCACCAAACAATCAATTTTAATGGATGTAATTCGTTAACGACTTGAGAATTGTCTTCGCTTAAAAACGGCAATTTTACTTATTGGCATAGCCTAAGTGGCTAGAAATTGATTGACCTTAAAATGGGCGAACTTCGAAAACAGATTTATTTTTTCAAAGTAACTTTCCCCAATTTGGAATCGTTGTTCTGGCGTTAAACGATTCATGATGACTTGCCAAACAGAGAAATGTCAATACAGTTTATTAAACCATAGTTATTAATATCGATAGTTGTCATACAGCTAAAAAAAAACACACCGTATATAAGGTTGTGTGTTCATTAAGAAATTTAAACCTTAACACATTGACTGCTATGTGTTCCACCGGTGTATCACATTTTTGTACAGTTATTATGTTTTGATCATATATTTTTCGGTTTGTTGATGATAGATGAAATGTTCGTGCAGTGGCGCCTTTGTAAAGATATATTCTTTTTACTGAATTCTTGTTTTTCAAATAAGTACTATAGAATTATTTCATTGATTTTTGTTAGTTTTCTTCTTTATATGGTGGCAGTCAACGTGTTAAAGTTATGCAACATTTGCATACATCAAAAAAAAGAAGTCAAACTTTCGGATCTGTGAAAAAATACATGGTTTTTGCATTACCCATCATTGGTTGAGATTGGCTTTTTGTATTTCTACTGGCTTATACTATTTACCCGAAGTGCCTTCATGCGGCTTAAATTGTTCTCAAAATTAAAGAGAACTTTGAAAAAAATGGATTGGTAAAATAAAGAAATCATGGGTTATTGGAAGTGTTGCAAGAGTTTGATTTAGACACAAATTTCTTTCAAGTAATAATTAGCAAAATATTGATATACTTAATTGGTAATAAAAGTAACGTTTGTTATTGTTTAAAGCTGCCAACATGTTTCATAATATTTGTTCCAATGGAATTTAATAAAAATGTTTTCGATGTCTCGCAGATGATACATCCATCATGCATTGGGTTTAAAATAACCATAATTTTTAATTTTTTTAATTAATCATAATCGGCTTTTAACAATTGGTATTTTTAATTACATATTCATAATTCATAAATATCTCAGCGATATATGTATGTATGCATTGTTTTTTATATAAGTATGTACCTATGTATATGTAAGTCGGTGTAGAGATTAAATAATAAATATTCACATTTTTTTGCTAATATTTTTATTGGTTTTTTATTATAATGTAGAATAACAGCTTAATTCATTCATGCGAAATTTTTCCTTATTTTTTTTTTTTATTTTTTTAAATGTGGCACCACTGTTGTTCATCGGCTTATCTCCTCCAGTTAATTTTTGCTTTACCTCTCTTCTAATTATTTGTTCGTTAAAAGTTGTTGCCTCTCTTGCTCTGATGTGTGCATGTGCGTACAAATGTGGCTGTGTATGTTTGTGTGTAGTGTATTACGATTACGAAGATGCCATGGCGTTTTGGAGCATTGAACTTTTATTTAATGTGTGTTTGTGCTGTTTTTTTGTCATTTTGTGTTTTTTAAGCCACAGCTTTTTATTTTTGTGTAATTTTGTTTGTTGTTTCTGTTCTTGTTAAAAAAAAGAACTTTTATTTTTTATAAATACATTTTTTATATATCATTTTTAAAGCCTTCATTAATACAAAAAGTGATGATTTTTTAATGTGGATTTTTTTATTCCTTTTAAATTATTGATGTTTTTGTTCAATTTGTAAATTTACGAAAAGATATTTTAATGATGTACATACTCGTAAATCTTAAAATTTAACTCACGTGTTTCTGATGAAGAAGGGTTGTAATGTTTCCATAAGTGGAAGAAAAAATTAATCAAGAGATTAATTTTTGAATAGTCTATAAAAGCAGATACATGTTATCATATACGAAAAGATTTATAGCAACATTTATTTTTGTAGAATCATGTATGGTGGTAGTACATACACATGTGGACAGAAAAATAACGTAAAAATATTTTATTCTAAATTTAAAACTTGTAAATAGTTTATGCCGTTAGTCGTCTAATTAAACTTTTAAAAACATATTTTGAAAATAAATTTTAGTAATTAGACTGCTTGTAAAGACAAATATGTGTAAATTACCTCAAGTTGTAAAAATTTAAAATTTGCTGAAAAAAGTAGTCAGACACGTGTCCAGCTAAGTGGTGTCTATGTGCTGATTCCATTGTGATGTCCAGAGAAAGGTGCGTGTGGTATCCAGGTAGACCTAACATGACTTTGCTCAGGTTCGAAACGTATGAGTAAAACGCATGCACAAAAGAAAACAGTCCGCTGACATTTACATCAGCCAGTTCTTATATGACACAAAAAAAAAAATCCAAAGGATTTAAGCATTGACACAGTCTCCACCTCTTCCTCATCCTGACAACTCCTAGAGTAGTCCTTGAAACGCAGATCAAGTCTTCTCGAACCAGTTAATGTCAATTGTTAATAGCCACCAAAATGTAGCGGCATCGCTAAACTCCGATTGAGCTCGATAATATGGGGATCATATTTGCCTCGATACTACTTTTGTGCCTTGCCAGTCAAATGTCACAGAGTCACAATCAAGAGGGAAGTGGCATCCCGACCAGGTGGCCGATCTTCTCATTGACAAGCAGACTAGTCAGTCTATCTGCCCAGGTATCAGAGTGATACCCTTATACAGATACCCTCCAGATCTGAATATCTCGCTATCTCGTTTAGAAATGTCCGTCATTCATATACAACGATATGGAGCAGATAACAGAGAGCGTCCTTATCGCATCCCGACCGTCCGTACAGATCCTGATTTTAATATTAAATATCCCCTCCGCTCTTTATCGCCGAAATTTCCGCCTGTAAGACACCGCAGTTGTCCTAAAGTCTAAAGGAAATTATCTTTTCATATGCGTTGTTAAAGACACTCCCCCCGAATCTCACAAGGACCTCGATCCATCCGTGTGTACACTTCAACAGAGATGAAATGTTCATAGAGAACTTTCTACCCAGGAAGGGATGTAAGACACTTCGTGGAATAATATTTTAGGTGGGTTGTTGTACAAATTCATAGCCAAATCATTTGAAAGCCTAGAAAACCTTGTAGCAAATTCTTTGAAACCATAACATAATGTTGGGAAACCTGGGTTTAGTAAAAAATCATATCCATTTGCCGATAAATCAGTTATCAGTGGAAGTAAAGATGGAAGTAAAGGTTAAAAGAACATCGTTAGATGAAAAACTACCACGTAAAATAGGTCAAAAAGTTAATTTTCTTATACCAGCTAATTCAAAGATGAGATCAAGTTTTGTTTTTTCCATGTATAGTAATAACTAGAAACGATTGAGCTTTAGTTCTGTTGTCATAAACATATTCCCATGTTTCGTCATTAGTCATGACTCTTAAGAAAATCAGTTCCTAGGTGATACTCATGCCACCCTTCTGGTTGATGATATCGGTAATTTACGAAAAAGACTATGTAACCACACACTACTTATGTCTAAAACATTCTAGAAAATTAAGAACTTCTTCGGCAACTTCTCTAATGGTAAAAGATTCAAAGTTTGGAGCAACTTTGACCGAAAAAAGCTTTTCAATATATCTGCCTTCTCCGCTTACATTGACATAGCTTAGAAGAAGTTCTAACTACAAGGTTGTGCTTTCAATAAGAAGTTTAAATCTTGAAGTTATGCACCGTATGCAATAACCAATAAAAGGAAAAACTAATTCTTAACTCTGTGAAAAAATACATGTCTTTTATATTAACACTCATCTTTGCTTGGGACTAGCCTTTTGAGCAAAAACACCATAACAGTTTCTCGGACACTGTATTCATCTGATTAATATTCCAGCCAATTAAGAATTTAACTTTATTGACGATTTTCTAATATTTTCGTGATAATTTTCCAAACCGTTTACTTTAATATATCAACATTTTTGGGGTGATGTGGTGTAGTGGTTAGAGTGCTTGCACACAACATAAGCGACCCAGGTTCGAAACACCAGCAGAGGCCATGACGAAAAATTTTATTTGGAGTTTCCGAGTGTTAAATTAAGAAACTCAAACCCACTTCCAGACAAATCCATCCAAAGACAATCCCACGTGACTTTCAAGCTAACCTCCGGCGACGATGGCATCACAAGAATTATCAGGGGAAAATGCCGCCTACTGAGGAAAAATGGGAAAGCTAAATAAGAATCACCAGCATTACTTAGCAAGGTTCTGGTGACCAGTCTAGAGTCGTTTGAAACTGAAACTGGCAGTAGTATGTTACTAGTATGTTACTAAGCCTGACTAGAGGTATTCTGGTGCTACGGGAATCTCGGTCCCTGCCTGATTTGGATAGGCCTCCTTGTGGGAGGTTCGTGGTAGCTGTGGCTTTAAACATAAATCGAAGGCAGAGTGTGAGCTCGGTGTGGTGTTACACTCTTAACCGGATGCCGTGACCTATAGATCGGCTGGAGTTTAAGTGATCTCCAACACTTCCCCAAGGTGTGAAGGTTTGTGTCCAAAAAACACGCCTTCGAATTTGGTACTCACCTGTGATTTGCATCATAGGTAGAAAGCACTGGTGGACTGGTGGATTATTCACCCGTGCCTTGGGCACCGTGGGGTATGACAGCGCGACGATACTCACATTAAACAATGACTTAATGACTTAGCAAGGATCTTCACCACTACGCAATCACATGGAGGCGGGCTACAGAAGACTAATCATTTACTTAGCCTGATTAATAAAACTGAAACAAGGCATTGAATGCTGTGTGGAAAGCCATATGCTCCCAAGAGGAGTGACAGAAAAATAGGGTTCTTGTACAACTAATAAAAAATGTTCCAAGTAAATTTTCTATGCATCTCTGGCGACATTGTAAATGTTTTAAAGCATTACTTTCTCATTCATTTTTTGCCTCTTATCAACAGTTTAAGTTCGCCGAACATACCCAACACTGCTATTTGTTTAAAGCTAGGCTGTTTTAAGCCGCAAGTCCACCAATTCGACATGATTTTTATTATATTTATTTATACCAATCAAGGTGGACAGATTGGTTTATTCGTGTGAACTTAGGTTTAGAACAAGCGTACAGGCATAAGAAGCAAAAAATATACAAAATAGATTGCAGATATGACTTGAAATTCAAAGAGTAACTTTTCGTACAAATGCTTTCAAAACAATTGCAAAATCTATTTTTATGTAAATTGCAGATATTTTTTTAAATAAAATTTTAAAATATTTTACCATCCCGACGAACACCGCTTGTTATTTATATAAAGTTATGCACACAATTTTTCAAACAATTTTTAATTTATTTAATCACTTGATTGTGTAATTTGCATACATTGATCAAAAAGTACCTCAAAATTATTTATTTGAATATTAAAACTGACCAAACCTACACGTCGGCAAACATCTTTATTCCCATATGAATTCTCTAAGCTTGTCTTAATGTCTTCCCTTGTTTTAGAGTGGGTTCGCCAGTATTTTCCCTTCATAAGTGTTTTTACATTATCGCTACATGCTGTAGTAGGTAAAGTGTCAGCATCGTTTTCTTCATCGTAATGGCTGTTCTTACAAATTCGCAGATTATAGTCGTTAAATTTGTCAATTAATTTTATAAGTCTTTCTGCATCTGCTAATTCAGTTTTCAGAGCATTCACGACCTTCGGCTTGCATGAATTGTTTATTTGATAAGAGAACTCTTTGGCAGCAGCTTTTAAATTTTCTAATGTTTCTGCCATACAGTTAATGCCACCTAAATTGTTAACAAGTATATCAACGGCTTCGGAAAACTCGTCTTGATCACTGTAGCCAGTAAAGTCAGCTCTAAGTCCTCCCATAAGGGAAATCGATATGAATATTAGGGAGAACTTTGGAAACATTTTTAATCAAAGAAAATGCAATTTGATAGTTAAGGTAATACTAAATTATCTTGTCGTAATTTTTAAAGTTTTTATAGGGAAAAGTCTATATGTATTATTATTTAGACAGGTGTTTTTCTGTAATTTATTCTTATTGTCAAATAATTAGTTAATTCTATATTAAAACAAAATAAGTATAATCTATTTTACAAAAATTATTTTTTTAATGCAACTGCTTATTTGTTTAATAAAGGGACGGGCAATGTGCTCTACACATTCCCTTGAGAACGTAATAGCCTTAAAGAAAATTTCAATAGTGAAATATTAGTGCTTCACTAGTGACATTGTCAGTAGTACTACTCACCAAGTGTACTCCTCCAGCCAATGTAATTATCCTTTGACATTTTACATTAGCTTGTCATTGAAAATCCACTTTACCTTGGCACTATTGACGAGGCAGTTATTTTGCGATAATATAGAGACATTTGAACCAAAGATTCACTAGAACATTTTGGTTACCCAGGCAATTGACGAGTTCGTTGATGTATCTTGTCAACACTTTAACTAGTACAGTCGTCGCTAGAAAAAATTCCCGTCAGAGAGCATATATCGGGTGGGCCATTTAAAAGTTTAAATTTAAAAATGCAATAAAACAAAAACGGTTTGGAATTTTGCAAATTTATTTTTTTGTTGTCTAGTACAATTGTTCCGGTTAGAAATGAAATATTATTTTATTCATATGGCTACCGCAGCCGGCCTCACAGTACCCCATTCGATCGGACCAATTTTCGAGAACTTTTATGAGTGTATGGGATCATATCTTGGCAATGCCATTACGATTGTTGGCCTTCAAATGTTCAATCGTCTCTGGTTTGTCGGCATAATACTTGTCTTGAACGGCGCCCTACAGAAAATAGTCCAACGGCGTCAAATCGCAGCATCTTGACGGCCAACTGATATCATCATTTCGGCTTATTAAACGGTCATCGAACGTTTGTGTCGCAAGTTGCATCATCCTGTTGAAACCAAACATCGATCATATCAATACTATGAAGAGCGGACACAAAAAATGGGTTATCATGGTGCGATAGGTGTCTACATTGATCGTAATGGTGCACCGTCCTCGTTTTCAAAGAAATATGGGCTAATATTACCTCCGCTCCACAAGTTGCACCAAACAGTCATTCGTAATGGGTGCATTGGCGTCTGTAAGGCCACGTTTGGGTTTCTGAGCCCCAAATACGGCAATTTTGCTTATCGGATCAAGCTAATGCTAACCCATAAAAGAGTCATTAACAAGTACGAAATAAAAGTAATAATAAATATTAGGGGTAAACCAGAACCTTCAAATATGACCATCAAACAACTTGGAACTTTTAAGCAACCTATAAGAAAATTAGTGCTTATAGCATCACTGGCCTACATACTAGGGTTTTTAATTTCCCGCACTTTTTTCATCCCGGGAAAATAATTTTTTCCCCGTTTTCCCGGGAATACCGCTACAGACAATGTGAAATATTGCATCCCATAAAAGAAGGATTTAAATTTAAATAAATCACACAA